>OY728145.1:133396894-136248637 GCA_963277665.1 Viscum album | reverse complement strand
CCAATTTCAGAATATGTCTAAGAAGTTCTTTAAATATTTCTATGATGTAATGTAATTTTATCAATGTATGTATAGAGAAATATTCCATCACATTTTCCATCTCCACTATATACTGGAATGTAGATATTTTGTGGACTAAGGATATGAGCCCACTTTTTTCTTAATGGAGCCACCAAAATATACAGATTGACTTCAGGCATTGGAGTAGGGATATTCTCCTCCCCATGCTTAAAGTAGAAATAAGACCAAAATATGACTCTGTGTGAGAAGTGATATTATCTTGGCAACTAGTTATTGCAGAAATATGTCAATAGACATCATCAATAGAAGTGGTGACATTTTCCCACTCTGGGATATCCCGAACCTTACCAACCTAGTGTTTTTTCCTTGTTTCTCATGTATAAGTGTCAGAGGTTGCATTGCATCGAGTGGTAACCTCTACAAATGACTGATGGGTATCACTATGATTGTACTGGTGATAGCGGTTGATAAGATCCCACCACATTTACAAATAATGAAAGAAATATTTGTATTTTTCTATGTGGTCCACCTTCCTTAGATATTAATGATGGTTTTTGACGTACTCTAGGGATATGATCCCAAGTCAGTTGGATGTGGCAATGAGGGACACAAGATTTATTATAGATTTCATTAAACGATGTAGAATCATCTGCTCTAGTACTCAGTTAACTTTATAGGATGCTTGTTTAGTTGGGATCATACCATATCAGTGGTACTCCCAGACCATTGTTTTCTCCAACTGAAATTGATGTTGTTGGACATGTGAGGTCATTTTCAGACATTTGGGGGTTGTATCCATATCTGATATGCCAAAAAATTCATTTGATATATAAATTATATTGGATATATGTGTTTTTCACAAGATGTATATCTATATTAAAAGAGAAATCATGAAAAATCTCATTGATTATCGAAATATTAGATGCATGATTCATGCTCAATCAGATATGAATAGGTAGAAAAATTGATAGTTTATTCCTGATCTGATTGTTATGATCGTTTGGAATTGTCCAAGAAAGTATGGACTTCATTCGTGGGATCTCTGGTTATATAGTATTAACTATAATATATACATCATGCTTACAATATTTATTTGTGTTTTATATTCCAAAAAAGTAGTCTGACTTTTGGAAAGAGAACCATCATTCTATTTTAGGGTTTTATATTGATTCGGTTGTTTTTTTACTACATTTAATAGGAAAAGAAAAAATACTGGATGTATGATGAACCAACAAATTTAATACATTATAAATTCATTTTGGGATCACTATTTTTGTTTTGATATAAAAGTGTGTGACTGAGGTGAATTTGGTTTGTTCAGTGATTGATAGTGAAGGGTTCAAATTTTTTTATTGTCAATGATGTCGAACCACCATAATCATTTTGAATTTAATCTACCAATGGTTCTTGTATCCATAACTCGGTATAGACCTAAATTCCCAAGATAAGGGATTAGTTGGGGTTTCAGAAAAAATAACACTTAGGGACATGCATTGGTCTAATGTATGGGAGGTCAGAATCATAAAAACCATTTTGGGGGTGAAATATTTTCTTCTATGGGAATCTATTATATATTTTTGATAACATCACATATCTCTACCCAATATGATATGGAACTAGTTACCTAAAACGATCATAGTTTAACCCCTTTTATGTGTAGAATAATGGAATATCACTTTTGAATCCATTGGTATATATCTATGTTTTTTCATGTGTTTAATATTAATGAATATGTTCTTATATTTCAAAGCCACACGACCAAAACCTTACGAATTTGTTGTCATGTCGGGAGGTGGTTAGTATTCTGAGAATGGGATTGATCCATTAAGAGGCATCATACTTATCCATTTTATTGAAGGAATAAGAAGCCATATAGTTTTTCAAATCATCCCATTTATCATTTGGTATAATGAATATATTTCAGGGCACTCCAGAACCACATATTTGAGATCGAGTCTCAGAGAGACATCCTACATATATTGGTTATAACATGAATCAATGTTATCGTAGTTTTATCATTCCCTTGGGATTGGTCCCAAGGATGATAAACTTATATGGGGGATGTTTACATCATGAAACACATATGGGATAACATACATGGATTACCCTAGCTAGTGGCGATTCAAAATATGAATGATATGAATTTTTCACATCACTAGTCCCACATAATCTATGCTCATTTTTATAAATATGGTATATCATGTAATCATTCTTATTTCATCTAGCTATGAGGTGTATATGTTGAGACTATCCTTGGTGAAGTATTAATATGGAGCTCAGGACTCTGGGTGTCATCCTACATATCTTAGTTATGGAAGAAATTAGTAACATTATAGTCAGTTGGATTCTCATTCCACCGATGAATGAGGTTGAATGTTCATTTCATTTGAATGATTGGGACATGATGGTTGAAATGTTGGAAACATAATTGAATTAACCCAATGTGGGTTCCCAATTAAGCTCTGTTCTTAGGATGGTGTCCTACGAATCAAGCTTGTTACTGAATTGAAGTCATCGTAGTTCAGTTGATTGGGGATTAAACAGTGAGGCTTACCTATATAAATGGTATATCTATTACATCTCCCCAATCCCAAATGATATATTATTACTATTGGAAATAAGGGATAGAAATTAAACAGCCACATTACTTGTGAATATTGAACATACATGATCAGAATTTCATTTGGATGCTGCATATAGAGATCAAAAGTGGGGGAGGTTTCCCATGTATCCTTATTACGTATCAAATATAATTCATCATAGTTCCCTTAATTGGTTCTTTTACATTAATGTTTCCCATTGGATCAGGGCTTACACACTGAGGATGAATGAGCATATCAAGTCATGGAATTCTAGTTTGACCTTGACTTGTTTTCTACATGAAATTCATGACTTATTACAAACATGGTGTTATTGCCTTTCATCACATGTTGATGTATTTATGGACATGTATAGTATATTTACAAAATCTCTAAAGACAATCATTTGGTTCATATAGATTTTCCCATGGATGTCATGTTTCCTAGATATCATGTTAGAGGGCCATTGCATGATCAAGGCAGACTTGTCTGGAGGACATTGTGTGACCTAAATCGATGATCCTGAAAACTGTCACATGATCCAATATTACTTATCTAGAAGGAGTTTTATGATTGAGTTAAATTTCCCAAGTGTCCCCTTCAATGATGGATGACACGCTTAGAGGGATTCATGAGAGTCAATGCAATAGGTCGGTAGGATGATTCATGATGGAGGTCAAAATATCTAGAAGATATCATTAGATCTAGATGGTATGCCTGGAGGGCATAATGAGAGATAGTTCTGATTCCAATGTGTAGTCACGATAGTCATATAACATGTTCTAGTGCCACCATATGTGTCTCGTGACATGTCTAATGGACACCGCAAGGAAGGGATGGTGAGATCATTGGTTTTTTGGAGACCGGTGTGGTTTTACCTTGAGGATCCATGTGACTTTCTTTGATATTTCCATAGGACATCGTATTATCAAAATAGTATACCAAAGGGGAATTTTGGGATTTGAGAGACATGCCTTAGTGTTATCACATGACCTGAGTAGTCCCCCTGAAGCACATGTAGATCAGTGTATAAGTACTTCACATAAGTATCCCATAATTTTAGTCTTTGTTTCATCTTTTTATTAATATGCCTTATATTTGTTTACTGGTTGCTTGTTTTTTATTCTTCTATGATCTAGTAGATATGTGGTATGCTCTTTTTTTGGACCACTAGTAATCATTCATTTGATCTATGAGTGATCATATTAAGAGCTTATACGTGTTGGGTGATTTTTATGGTTCTTATCTTGATCATATATGATGGAAAGTTGTTCTTTTCATGAGATCATCCACTCTGAGAAATACCATTAGGTGACTGGGTGTGATAGTGTATTGTTCTGAAGAAAAATCACACCCAATTATTTTCATGATGGGTTGGGGAATTTATAGGCCTCACCACAACTATTTGCTGATGCTTCATAGAGTATATATCAAATGGAACCAGGATAGAGTCTATGGAGGGGGGATTCGGTGTATTGTGATTTATGAGTTCCTTTCTTATGAAATTTCATGGGCATATCAAAATTTTTATTGACTATGAGAGAATCCTATCATTGAAACATTTACTAAATTTTATCCAATTAATTAGGTCTTAATAATCTTGCAGACATGTTAGAATAATTACATATTGTTTGTATGATATGTACATGGGCCTTTAAAAGATCCGTATTCCTGCTTAAAGGCATTCAAATGATCTTTGGTAACATTTGAGGGATCATTTAGAGATTAAAATGAATTTTTAAGGGGTCTTACTAAAATTATTACATCATTCGGAATGGTTTTGTAAGAACATGCTTTATAAAACCTTGGAACATTGAGTGATTTTTACAACCTCGAAGGGATTCTAGTATTTACTTCTTTATTTATTTATTTTTACAATTCTTGTGGATAACATGAGGTTTCTAAAGTGTTTTCAAGTAAAATAATTCTCTCTACTACTGATGTGTCACAAATGTTTCATAACCGTAAGAGCCTCCAAACATTTGGATATTTTCAACCCCATTTTTTTTGTTTTATTAGATTGTTTGTCCGGAATTATTTGACTAAAAAGACACATGACATGGGGTAGCATATCAGGATACCAACATGTGACCAGCGGGTTCCTATGATGACTTCTCTAGAACAAGTAGGATTTGTCAAAGTGGACTTGTGGGGTATAAGATATGCTATTTGATGCACGTGACAATCCAAAAGACCATACAAAAGACATGTGACTATGTGTCCTTTTGGAGTTAATTTAATAATGTAATTATGAACACCTTCTTCATCATATTTTTTTTCAAGGAAAATAATACCTATATTTAGGTATTTCTTCCTTTGTATATTTTTTGAGACTCAATTGGTAGGAGTCAACAATGACATACACATAAGTCAAGGATAAATGTTGAGACAGTATCTCAAAGTGAAAAATGTACCATCATTGATCAGGTTCACTGCCTAGCCCCATAGATATATTATCATGAGATGAAAACATTACCCAATGAATTAAAGGGCTGTATAATTTTGATCCCACCCATCACATTCATAAAATGTACATGCATATGTTTTCCACACTGATCATACAAGATTAAAATTTATTTCATCACATTTAAGTCATAGGATATGGGTTGTAAGATATATATATGGAAGTCTCCAATAAATAATAGATATGTTCAAATCAGTGAATACACTTTATTGGAAATTGGGATGGGTATTCACCATATAAATGTTTGGAAAAAAATATAGGATTATTTCGATAGAAATGAGTGGGTTAATAGAGATTAATATAAGGTTATAATGAGATTGAATTGTTATCTCATAACATATAAATAACAAAGAATGTAAGATATATGTTTTATAATATATCCCATAATGAAAATTTGGAAATCAAAAGGTAAATATGTATACTATGTTTTAATAAAGTTGTGAAGGATTAGATCCCATACCTTGAGATGTCACTTCTAAATGCTCGGTAGGAGCTTCCAAAGATCATAAGGAACCTTGGGATGGAATTAGAGGGGGGCGGTAAGAGTAGAATCGTGGTCTAAGGGTTCTGAGTAATTATTTATGTGAGGTTGTATTGGATTTTATAATTAAAGTGTGGATAATTTTTGAATAATTTGTTAATATAGGTTTTGGACTCTATATGAAAACTAAAAACCATCCCATGGTATTTGGTCGATGGTTTCTTTTGAAAAGGACAAGATTTAGTTATTTTATAAGTCTATGAACTTCACTCATTGAAATAGTACCCTTAGTGATGTTGAAATAATTCATGTTTATACAAAAAAGATTTATAACAATTAAATATAATATAGGTTTTTGAGGATTCATTAAGGGTTTATAAAATTAGTCAAATAACCAAAACACATTCATTTAATAAAGAAAGAAACTTTTGGTATTGGATACTTTTTATAACATTTATAACATCATTTTAATATTTTATTATTTCATAATTCATACTTTATGTTAATATAGTATTTAATTTTTACACAATGTTATGGCTACCTTAGAAAATTCTGATAAATTAATCAATGGATAATTTTGATGTTTTTACTTATGATATTTAATTATTTTTATCTAAATTATTTTTTAAATTTGATAATTTAAACATTCAAATAATAAAGATTCATTTAAATCAAAGTACATCTATTTGGAAAATAATAGATTTATAATCCTTATAAAATTAAATGTCACATTATCAAATTATATTATCAATTATATTTTATAAAAATATTAATTAAAATATTATTTATTTTAAAAATTACTTATTTAATTAAAAATAGTTTCATGATTTATACTATATATTTCCTAAAAATATAATATGTTTTCCTTTGTAAAAAAATAAAAAATCTATCAAACATATTGATTTAATCAATATGAAAAATAAAAAAATAAAAATATAATCAATAATTTAAAATAAAATTAAAATTAATACTGTTAGAGAAAAACATAAAACATTTTAAAAGAGTAACTTTGTATTTTATAGTGTATATGACATGCAACATCAAACATATAATGGAATATAACCAATTTAGAGTTCTTATAATATTTAACATTATAAAATAAATTCAATATATTTTATGTTTCCCAATTCACATGACATTGGGTTATCTTTTATTACAAGAAAAAAAATTTCTTTGACAACATGCGTTACACACAAGATCAAGATTTATGGAATACAGCTAATATTATTTAATATAATAATATATAATTTAGGAATGAAATTAGTGTTTAGTAATATTATTAACTAACTTATTAAAATATATGTTATACAAAAATAGAAAATTAATTCACTTGTAATAAATTTATTAGAGGTGGATATAAGAACCAATTGAATATAAAGGAAACGTTTTTTTGGTTATAAAGGTGTTTTATCCAAATAAATTAAATCAATTATTATTATTGATTGATATTAATAATATATATATATATTTATTCGATCAAATAATTTTAATTTTCATCCAATATATTTTATATGAATATGATAAGAATAAATCTTGTTTTGTGATTAAATTTGTATTTTTCTAGAATGGGATTTTTACCACCTTTTAATTCATAACCACTTATAAATCTATTGTATAAAATATTTATGAATTTTATATGTCAAAAAAACTTAATTTTTTATATCAAAACCTAAAAATTAATTGAGGGTTTATTTTTGGTATTTTTATAGTAAGAATCGTTTTTTAAAAGTATGGAGAATTTCTTAATTTTAATTCAAAACAATTTTCAGTTGAATTATTTATATGGTTAAATTATTGTTATGAATTGATTTAATGTTTAATGTGATAAATATTATATCAATTAATATAATTGATTTCATTGGAATAAATTTAACTTTTAAATTCGATATAAAAAATTCCCAATATTTTAAATATATTTAATTTTGACCCCTAATTTATTGTCCCCTATACAAGATAAAATTCTAATTAATTTTTATCACTTAAGTGATTGGAATTTTTAAAATGGTTTCACTATTTAGAAAAAAATTATTTAAAATTAATATTATGTTAAACTTATTTTTCAACCATGAATATTGGTGAATGTCATAAAATTTAATTACATCCAATGAGAGAAAACAATAACTCCACAACAGACTAAACCATAATCTTAAGAGCCAAATTGAACAAGAAACATAACCAACTGAAATTTTTTTGGGCATATTTTGACACTATAAAAAATATAATTAAATGTTTTTCATTATTGTATCTTCATCACATGGGAAAATCACTGTGGAATTTTATTCTCAAATGTTTTAGAAAAATGCCTCTCCCCCCTCTATTATAAAAAGGAACTATGCCCTATGACTCATTCATTCCTATTGGAACCTTATTATCATAAAATAATATTCATATATATGATCAAAAAATTCAACCCCTCATCCTAGATGTCTCACATTGGTAAAAAATCCAGGAAATGAAATCTTTTGGTGTAAACCAAAATGGGTTACCAGAAAATGAGGAAACATTCCTCAATGACCACTTTAATTGTATATCTTTATACACCCTATAAACACATATAATTACAAGATTATATAATAAAATATTTTTCCTCAATATAATGAGATTCTTTTTTCCTAATGGTTAAACATAAAATTACATAGACTTCCATCCAATGTGTAATGAACTTACAGTTTCTATTTGCGGAGGACTACCCCCTCATGAAATAAAGATTGTTCGTTCTTCATTTACCACCTATCATGGTGTGAATTATAATTAATTTTTTAACATTTTATATAGTATATAAACAATTATTTATAATTGTATTATTCTTATATAACTCACATCTTCATGCAATACAATTTTTGGTAAATGATAACATCATTTGTGGACGTGTGGACTACCGCCCCCTCAAAGCAATTTGATTCTCTCAATCAATAAATAGAATATGTTAGGGAATCATTTTAATAAACACTTTTGAAATATATGATATGTATTTTATGATTTAATGAAAATATAAAAATACACACACACACACAAATATATATATATATATTTATTTATATATCACGTACGTTTTAAATATGATAATGGAACAGAAGCACCGTTCATGTGTGCTTACGACCTTCCGTCTCTATGAATTATGCATTTAATTTCATATAAAATATATTATGAATTATTTTATATAAATTTATAATGAATATATATAACATTTAAATCAATTTATACATTCTTTATATTATTAATTCATGATCTATGTAATTGGAATAAAATTAAATAGTTAATACATATCCGAAAAACTAATCAATTACCACCATAAATAGTGAAAATAATGATTGATTATCAAAAAATGGTTAATAAGATATTTTATGAATTTATTATATGATACTATATATATGATTATGGATCTGTTATATGTTTTTGATATTCATAAAAACATTATAATGGAGAATAACATATTTTCACCTAAAGTGAAACAAAAGGCAAGGGATTTTTATCCCACTTTTTACATATGTGAGATAAATTTAATATTCACCAAGTAAATATTTTTTTGATCTATATAATGACCATTTTGATATATTATATCATGAATTATTTTTATTTTAATTTATTTTTATTTTAAATTTGAAAAAACATTTATGGTAATTTTAATTTAAAGTTACTGAGTGTTAACCAATTTCATAACACAATTATTTTTTACTGGGTTATATTATATCATCGTTGTCATTAATATTATAAGTTTTTGTATGTAATAACTTTTCACTATATATTTTTGTATTTAAATTTTTCATGTTGTTTTAAATTTGACACACATAATCTATTCTTTGATTGATTATCACATCAACCTTATGGTAATTTCAAGTGCTTATTATATGACATCATTTTGTTCGTGATTGTTAACACATGAATTTATATTAGAGGAAATTATTTCCACATTGTTTATTAAATCATATCATTTTATTATCCTCCAGTAATTCATGATCTTATTTAAGTGAAAATAACATTTCTTCACACTTTGGTAATATAAATGTTTTTGAAAATGTTTTCTAGAAAACCAGATTTCATTTCCCTCTTTAGTCAGAGACCATGTCTTTATCTAAAAACACTATTTTATAATTTTTTTTTTAATATTTTCAAAATGAATTATTAAAGACATGTTTATCCTTTTTTCTTTTAATTTTTTTTCAAATGAATATTCTTAAATATTTTTGAAAAAGTATATTTTAAGTCTTTTTAATAAGAAAATGGAATGTTTTATTTACCTTGTATGACATATATAGTTTTACTCGCCTTCATTTCCTCAAAAATTCCCTTACAAGATTAAAAGGTAACATTAATTGTTTTTAAATTTATTTTCTATGAATAGTATTTTTAAAATGTTTTTCAAAAATAAAATGTATATTTTCTACTATAATGTTTCTAAAATAATTTTCTTTAATATTTCTATTCATCAACAACAAAAACCCTTTATTTTTACTCCATTACAGATATGATTTATTGATACCATCCTTAGAATTCATTTATATGGTTTATGAATGATTTGTACATGGATATTATTGAAATTATCTTCCATGATTGCATTATTTTTACCTTTTTTATAATCAGTTTCCCATGATTATTAAACATTTGATGTCCCCTAATTATTCATATCATTTTTTATGTATATGTTTATTTCCTATGCGAAATTTTTTTTTTTCATACAGTTTTTGATATGAACTCTATTTGATTATCTAAGGAAATATTGATAAATATGAACTATTTATTAAATATGGATATATGATTGGGTATATTGGTTATTAATAAAATGCATTATTTGATGTGAGGAATTATTTGGACATAAATTTACTAATGGTGCCTGGAAAATATATATCCCATTGAAGCATTAAAAGGTTCTCACGAGAGAGAATGCTTGTAAACATTAAATAGGTTTACAACTATCGTTTTATAATTTATACAAGATAAATCATGATAGTAGAGGCTTTCATGTGCATATACATGATTTCTGATAATTAATAATTTAATTTATTTTGATTCAGTATTTATAACACATTATATTTTCACTATGAAAATGTCTATGGATGGCTTTTATTTTCATATCACTTATTAAATGTGTTTTTTATTTGAATTTACATATTTTTTCCATACATCATTATTAGTTTATTGATTTCATGGAATGTGTTATCAATCATCAAATTTAAATATTGAATATTATCATGATTAATTATTACAACCCCTATACTCGACAATTTTTTTGAATTTGATATCACCCATATTTTTTTATTTGCTTGGTATTCAATGAAGTGTACTATGAAAGATATGGAAATATATCATAGATGGACTAATGTGATCATAGAATAAAATATATTGTAATTAGTTTATTCGGTTGTAAGAAAATAATCATGTATGTATCTAGTTTTCCAATACTACTAAACTATTCTACCCAATGGTACTTGATTCATTGTAATCATTCCAATGCAACGGTAGTGGACATTATCTCTTGTCATACTCAGGTAGAGTCGCTATAGTTGGTATTAGTGAATATTTTGTAGAAAAAATGGGAACTATATCCAAGTTAACATATATTATAGAACATATACCTGATATAGAATTTGACGATATGTTCAGAAAAACATCCAATAATTTGTTCAAGGTAGTGATAATGTTGTTCTTCCATGAAGTACACCCATGTATCGATACTACAAGTGGACGTGGTTCTTGAAAATATGTAACTATTGGTAAAAAAACCAAAAAAGTGTGGTAGTACCTACTCGAGCATAACATGGTTCATGAAAACATTCCATAATACACACTTGGTTTGACACTCTAGGGGGACACACTTTGGATAATTAATATTTTATTACAAACCATTATTATTGATTTGAATTTATAATGAAAATCAATAGTATAGTTTAAACTGAAGGTGTTTTAGATTGAAAATACGGTGTCATGATTTAGATTTATTATAAATAATTATACATTATTTCACTATGACTATTTTTACTCAAAATATTCTTTATTTTTATGTCATGGGATGGAAACCGAAGGAGTATTGTTAACATTGATCATAAAGGAAAAGGTGGTGAAATGTGAGAAAATAAATGGTATATTGATATGAGTGAAAGATATAATGGTCATTCCAATTCATTTTTACAAAAATAATATTAACAAAATATATAACATAACAAACTTTAAAAATCACTAAATATGAGAATGATGGAGGTTTCTATTTGAAAGATATGTAGCAATAATAGAGAAAACAAGTCATTATTTCCATCATGAATGGAATTTGGAAGGAGATGCTCATGATAGTGTCTCAATGGAACATAGAATTTCGTTATTTTTTTGAAAATAATGAATTAAAGAAAAAATCTACCATGGAAAAATTAAGGACACTATGGGAGATAATAAATCACATCCTACCATTAATGGTATATTTATTTAAATGAGGTGAACCTTGCCCTTAACCATGTCAATTACTTGTTTTAAAGGATAAAAAATATATTGATGAAAGACCTATGTGGTAGTAATACAAATGAATTATTTATATATTGAGGTAGTTTTGAAAACCATAGTTAAAAAGATATTTAGTTATTATTATTATTTTAAGGATGTTTATCAAATTCATTAAATTATATTAATATGGTTTAAAAAAATGAAAAACCTAAATCTCAGGTGATTACCATCATGTCTTGTAAGGCTTGGGACTTTTTCCCAGCACTGGAGGATGACACTATATTCTTTTATACCATTGGCCTACACAATATATTGGTTAATGTGTAATTATTTATAGTTAAAAAATGATGAATACGTATTTATTATGAACCAGTAGTATTATTTTTAGGTTTTGAGATTAATTTATTACCCACGTTGGTTTTTGAAAATAGTTTTATAAAAATATAATGACATGTTTTATGGGTGTTATTATCCATTAAAAATAGATTTTAGTTCTTCAAAAAAAGGAGTTCACTCTACGAGATCCATTTAAAGTTTTAAGGGATGAATTATATTTTGATCAAAGCACAACCAAAATTTGGAATATTTCCTATGAAATTGAAATTTATCATGTATGTAAATTTCATTAAATTCTAAGGTTATAAAATAATTACTCATCATTGAGAAAATGATCAATAATTTTTTTCTTAGTTACTTATTTATTATTGAACTTGTATCCTTTTAAATAATTATGGATCTATTATTTTGAGTCCATAAAAAATCAATTTATCATTCACTTGTTTGATAAGGTCATCCTCAATCACACCTAATAAATATTTACACTTTTTCTTTATATTAATATCTCCACATACCAATAGTGTTCTACTACATATAAATATTGTTTTACGTTATTCTATGTTACCATACAACTTATCATACTATCATAATTAGAGGTAATTTTATTAACTTCTATTATATGAAATATTGTAGAAATTTAATGTTCAAATTTCATACCATATTTTCCTGGTATTTATTTTAACTTGTAAGGATTCAATTTATTTAAGGTGGGGAGAATGTAACACCTTGAAAATTCTAAAATAGTGTCCTTTTATTCTATATTGTAAATGAAATTAAACAAAAAACATAGAATTGAATATAAAATATAAATAAGTTATTGTAAATTTTTAATATTAAAATAAATCCAATATTTTTTTTATAATGAATTTTGCATGATATTAGGTTATCTTGTGTAACACACAATAAATCTAGTTTTATAATTAAAATTGTATTTTTATAAGAAGAAAATTTTACCACCTTTTACGGGAGAACTTATTTTGAATCCAATTTTTGTAACATTAATAAATTTTTTATTATAAAAATTTATTTTTTAAAATATACACATAAAAATTATATTTGGGTGATTTTTTTAATTTTTATCAGAATTTTCGTTTTTTGAAGACTATTGAAAACACTTAATTATCTTTTAAATTTATTTATTCATAAAATTTGATTATAATGATGAATTATATAGTTTATTAGTTATAAAAATTAATTAGATAATATATATATCAATTAAAAAAATTTAGTACAATGGATTTAAGTTCTCACTGAAATTTGATATAAAAACATCTTAAACATTTGAATAGTTTTTCATTAAAAACCAGTTTATCCTCACATCTCTGAGAAAAATTGGGAATTAATTTTTTCTAATTTTTTGTTTGGAACTTTGAAAAATTTATTACATATTCATAATCATAATATTTTTGATTTTATAATAATTTAATATTATTTTTTGACAAAAAATTAGTTAATGTGAACAAAATTAATTACAATAATTAACAGAAAAATTATCTTAACAAGGGACTAACCCTTAAATAAAAGAAAATAATTGACCTATATACTTCTCCCGAAATAATTTTATGGACATATTTCAACCTTATATCTAATATTCTCGATAAATTTTCATTATTGGATCCACCTGACTTGGAAAAAATGTGGGTAAAATTCCCTCTTTCAAAAATTTATAAGAATGCAACTCCTCCTGCATTATAAAAATACACACAACCATCCTATTTATTCCCACCATTGAATCTATTTGTCTCATCCATCTTATAATAAATTTTGATCACTAAAACCCTACCCTCATAATATAATCCTCACCTTTGTATGAATGTCAACCAAGTAAGTCATTTAGTATAAACCAAAATGATTTACCTAAAAATGAAGTAACATTTTTTAATGATCAATTTCATTTTATTTACTTATCCACCCGATAAAATATTATAATTAAATGATTATATAATAAAATAAATATCCTAAATATACTATGATTTTTTAATCCAATTTTTATACCTATATTTACACACACTTCATTATAATGGGTAATGAATTTACTATTAGTTTGTACGAGGGACAACCACCTTGCAAAAAGATGATTGTTCATTATTCCTTTACCATCTACCATGATTGAAATTATGATAGATATTTTTTTATATATTAAATATAATATTTATAATTTCAATATACTTATTTAATTCTTATATAACACATACATTCATTTTTTCCATTTAGTGGGGATATGGTAACATTGTTTGTGGACGTATAAACCGTCACCTCTTAAAAGTGATGTGATTCATTCACACTATCCATGGATTTTATTAGGGGTGGTTTTAATAAACTCATATAAAATATATTATATAAATAATACATTATAATATATTTATATAACATAATTTTAAAAATTCTAAAATTAAATGGAAGTAGCATTAATGCATACATACAACCCACCATCTTCAAGAATGGTACATTTCATTTCCTATCTACAAATATTTTGAGTTATAATTAATATATATAATATGAATATATAAATAATTAAAATTGTTTTTTACATTATATAAATTATAATGTCATTATCTATGTAATATGGAAAAATAAAATGTCAAATTATACCTCACAAACTGGGCAATTAACAACCAAAATAGTAAAAATAATTAATGATTATTAATAAAAGAGTAATAATATGTTTTAAAAAGTTAGGATATGATATTATAAACAATAGTATGATAATTTTATAACTTATTTACATGATTAAAACCATTATAAAATAAGATAAATTGTTTTCAATATAAAAGAAATCCCATGTCAGGGATTTTCAACTCACTTTTTACATCTGTGAGATAACTATCATATTCACTACATAATTATATTATTTGTTGTATCTACCACCCATTTTTATATATTATTTAATAAAATCTTTTTTATTCACGTTATTTAATTTTAAATATGAATTATTTCCTATAATATGATTTTAATTAAAAGATACCATATGGTAAAAAATTTCCTAACCCAATTCCTTTTCATTGGGTTATATTACTTCCCCAATGTAATTAATATTCTAATATATTCTATGAAATAGTTTATTTACTATATTTTTTAATTCCACTTGATTTATATTTATTTACATTTAAAATAACTCATTTATTGATTATTACATCAACTTTATGGTCTTTTCTAGGGTTTACATCACAATCTCTTATTTTTCAGGATTATTTACACTTTAATTCCCATTAGAAGTAATTACGGGATCATTTATTTAATAAATCATTTTATTTTATTTTCTTATAGTTGTTACTAAAATATTTCCTGAGATATTACTATTTTACCACTATTTGATACAAATAATTTTTTAGAAAATGTTTTCTAGAAAACAAAACTTCATTTCCCTCTTTTGTCGTAGATCGTGTTTTATTCTAAAAACAATATTTTTTAAATTTATTTTCAAAAATGTTTTTAAAATTTTTAAAAAAATTTCATAAATAAGTATTTTTCTATTTTTTTTATTTCCCAATTGTTTTCAGATGAATCTTATTTTCTCTTTCTGAATAATGCATTTTTCTAATCATTTGACCATATAAAATGACTATTATTTTTACCTTGTGTGTCATGTATAGATTTACCCACTATAATTTTGTTTGATTCAACCTTTTTATTTTTAAAAGGATACTTAAAAATGGATTTTGAAAATTTATTTTCAATTAAATTATTTGTTGAATGATTTTTGAAATAAAAAGTTTATTTTTCTAATGAATTTATTTAAATGTTACTTTCATAATATTCCCATTAATAAATGATAAAAACACATTACATTTACATAAAAATAGATATGATATATTGATATCATCCTTATTTTACCCTTGTATGGTTTATGACTTATTTTTCTAATGATATTATTGAAATTCAGTTCTATGATTCCTTTTTAGCCCCTTGTAATTTTTCAATTTCCTATGATCATTGAAAATTTTATTTCACCGTATTATCCATATAATTTAAGATGAATATGATTATTTTATAAAAAGAATATTGTATTTACTATTAGTGTTTTCAGTGATAATTATTTTATTATCTACAAAAATATTTAAGAATATGTATTATTTATTCAATATCATTATTCGATAATTGATTTTGTTTATTAATTAAGTCAAATACTGGATTTGAGGAATGCTTTTGACATATGGTGACAAGTGGGGATATGATGTATATAACCCCTTGGTTCATTGACAGGTTCTCATGAGATAATTTATTTGTGAAAAATAAATAGGATTTTACCTATAGTTTTAAAATGTCTGGAGGATAGATCTTGACAATAGGTGTTTTCACTTTCCTGGGACATGGTACTCAATAATTGTGCATTCACTTCATATTGATTTTGTAATTATTATCCCTAAAATTTTCACTACATAAAAGTATAAAGAATAATTTTATTCTCATTTCATTTATCATATGACATTTGTGTTATATAATTTCATTTCCGTATAGTTTATGAACTTTTTTCCCAGTTTATTGATTACAGGGAATGCGTCTTCAGTTATTACATTATTATATTCCCTATTCTCATTTATTCATTATTTTATCCATTATACTTGAACTTTACTGTGCATTTTAACTCACCCTTATATTGTTTCATTCCCTATTATTCCATTGAAGTATACTATGAATGATATTCTAGGATATAATAGATTTAATAATGTTTTCCTCAAAATAAAAAAAATGTCGAAATTGGTGTATTTAATTTTAATAACTGGCTCATGTATATATCCAGTTTTTTGATACTACTAAACTCTTCAATCCTTTCGGATTTGATTCATTGTAATTATATTAATCTAATGGTAGTGTAAATCAATTATAGGATTATTAGAGTTAGTTTACTACCGTAATTATCTATATACACATGCCTTTATTAAATCAGTTAAATCACTAATTGTATGGTGTGCGATGGGGAGATTTTTCTTTAGGTGGTTGTGAAATTATGGTTTGGGTTTTGATCACGATGAGCTTGAAATTATCCGAAATTAGTTTGACTATTTATTTATTTATTATACCATATCTTTTTCTTGATCACAGTAAATTATCAATGATGCAATATACTTTATAATATTTGATATATGGGCTTCAAATGGTAAAATACTATCGGTCAAGTTCATCAATTACGTTTCCTATGTAAATCGGATTCAAAATAAACCTATATGTATAGTAATAATATAGTCACTATATTAAAACTATACTATTAATGTATATGAATCTTACTAGTATTTTAAATCTTACAAGATATAACTTATAATAGTAAAAAATAACCAATGTAATGCATGAGTTTTCTATAAATACATTACATAATGATGAATTAATTTATTCAAAATTAAAATTTTATTTATAAAATATTTTATTGTTAAATTTCTCCACATTCAGAAATTTCAACCTCAATATTTTCACTATATACATTAAAAACAATGAGGTATTTTTGTTTCAATACCTTTTCCAGTATCCATGTCCATTAAAAAACTAATTGTTTCTCTATAAGACTTGTAACTTGTGATTCGTATTATTTCATTGAACACTTTAAATATGGTCAAATATCTTCATGACCTACTCCTCATATTAATGATCCTTCCCCAATGGTACCACATCTAAATTTAGTACATGTGATGGTTTTGATTGGCAATTCCTCAAGATGGATACATGTTCCTAAGCTTGGTTTGGTGGGAGCTCAAGTTGATATTCCAATGAATATATGATATAAATAATATTTAATGGGTTAGTAAATCTAGGACTAAACTTCACTATCTTCCAAAACCACATGACTTTCTCCCACAGTGATATATGAAGAAACACCTTATCTTCAACCTGAAACTATATATGATGTTGATGTGTTTCTATAATGATTTTATTATAGTTTTCCAAGGATTTAATTTGATGATGAATGTAATGAAACTTCTCTATCATATATTGGAAGAGATCGTGTCTATCTATATTAAACTCTCTAACTTCATTCCATCATATCGAACTCCAAACCCTCTTCCTATAAAAAGGCTCACAAGGTTCCATTAGATTACCCGAATAGAAACTATTGTTATTAAAAAACTATACTAGGGGAAGTAACAGATCCCACCATTCATTGAAATCCATTAAATTTTATCCCAATATATCTTCTATAGTTTTAATGGTTCTTTCCGTTTGACTATCCACATGAGGGTGATAAACATTACTAATACTCTATTCAATTTCCAAGGATTGGTGAAGGCTTCTCCAAAACCTCATTGTAAACCTTCAATCTCAATCAAAAATAATGGAAATAATAACTGTATTTAGTATTGCCACATCCCATAGTTAAATCATGTTGAGTTAGTAAAGATGTAAATATTCCTTAATAGCAATTAAATTCACTAACATTTTATGGTGATCGACAACCACCACGAGGGAGTTTTTTCATTTAGATGTACTATGGAATATTACAACTAAAAACATGATTTTATACCCATTTCCATACTTGTATGGTGAATTATTGTATTATACCCTCTTAATTCTATCATTCGTTCTTTACTTAGAATAAAACCAAGAGTCCATATATATATTCCACAATTTCACTCATTATGTAATCCAAAAAGAACCATTTCATCCAATATCATTACATCTTAGTTCTTCTAAGATTAATGTATTATGGTAATACATTCACATAATAAATATAATCCCTCTTTGGATGTAGTATTTATGGGAGGCATATCCAGGATTAAAACATTATAACTCCATATTTCTCAAAGTATAAATTTAGAATACTCTCTACCTTTCCTAAAAGCACCTCATCATTATTTTAATCCAATTTGATTTTATCAGGAATAGATGGTTGTATATTTATTTGAGAATGGTGGGATGAATATTTTTTATTATCCAAATTCCCATAGTTTTCATGTCAATGTATATTTGGTCCCCTAAAATACTCATCATGGATATGGATACAAGATCCTTTCTACTAAGATAATATGACACTTTTTCCATCCCATTATAGAAATGGATGGAACATTCATATTCCATGATCATATCTGACCTCCTTCATTCGAAAAAATCCGGATCTTTTTTTTAAATTAAAAATAAGGATGTTATTATTCTCATATATGTCACAATTATCTTCATAGAGATAATGTCACCAAATCATCAGCATGTAGACCACTGTAGATAATTATAGACCATGTGTTGGATTGTTTTTTATAGGGTCATAAATTAGTGGGAGTCATAGGCTATACCTATTTCCTCATAAAAGAGTACATGACATAATAACATTTTAGATGAATCATTTTAAGTCAAAAATACTTTACCATTGGTGGATATTGTGAGCACGGGTGTAGTGATTAGTTTATTCGTACACTCTTTAACACTAAATTCACATTCATCTATTTAATCAAACATTACTCCCTCATAATTTATCTTGGTTAGTGGCCTTTAAAATAAAGAGTAATTTCTCAAAAATAAATTAAAGTATAAATAAAATATAATAAAACAAAGGATTTATGTCACATATGTTGGTATGTTATATCTTTTAATTTCCTCCATTTTATAATGATCGACATATAACACTATAGTGTAGATAACATTCCCAAGGAATGTTACATTCCCAATCCAAAATAATAATTTAATTTACATGACAACTAAAATTTCATTTAAAAAATTCTCCAGTAAAAATTTAAAATTCCCCCCATGTTCCACCATACATTTGGAGTAGATTAGAATACCATCTATAAACTCTACCACACATTTTTCAAGGTAATCCCAAAAGGCTATATTCATCATATCAATGGAGATAGTTGGGGAATTAGGGAGTCCAAATGAAGACACGATAAACTTATAGTTCATATATCATGTAAATAAAATAGTCATTTGGATATCCTCTTTCTTATAGTGAACCAAATTGACCTTACTAGAAAAGCCACCCAAGATGGTCTTGTCACGTAATGTTGGTTAAATAGGATAAAAAACCAGTATTGAATGTTAAAATACATAAACAATAACAAAATTAAATGAAAAAATTATTTGATTACATTACTGGAGATAATAAATCCAACCCCAAAGGTGATAAATATTTGAACAAAGCAATTCATTAGGAAAAAATTCACCCAAATTTGCCTACGGAGAGCCTCTAGGTCGAGAGAGGTTTGCCTGCAAGTGAAATAAAATGAAACTCATCATTTAACATCCATAAAAACAAAATCTAAATGCATTTAAATGGAGTAGAATCCCACTGGGCATTATTAATTCATGAGAAACATAAATGTTGACAATCCTATCATATTTTATTAAAACACGATATTTTCAATTACACAAAATGAGACATTTACATGGTGGAACACCCCAACCCCGATTTCCTGGAGCCAGGGAATTATATCATTAAATTGTCATGAATTCAAGAAATGTTTTGTCTTGAAAGACAAAGTATATTAGTAGTTTTGGAAAACAAGATAAATACATAGGTTCTCCCTTATATGTTAATAATATATACAAGATATAAATTCATTTGAAAACATCCATATCACTAAGGTTATCCCTATAGTTCTTTCATAATATTATTATTCACATCCTAAAAAATTAAATAATATGAAAGGAGTGATCTCAAATGATTAGTAACGGTAAAAAATATAGTAGTAGATCTCATAAACATTAGCTTTACGCATGGTGAATAACTAAAAACAAAAGATAAAAAACATAATCATAATCTTGTAGGAATAATAGTTGAATATAGAATGCGAGAATAAAAAACATAAATGGGTATTCTATTATTATAATAATCACAATAACTATTAATTACTAGTTTTATAATGATGGAATGCATAATGATGGACAATACAACCATACATTCAAGGCCTCATGCTAAGACTATAGATAACAATTTTGTCAAGGCCTCATGCCAAGGCCTAGTTTTTGTCATGAGACCTATCAATGCACCGAGGGGATATAGCTGGCCACACATTACAATTACTATGACCAATGTATTCCTCATATGAACCAGTATAATCATAAACAACATATACATTCATAATGAAACTAATATATGAAATGTAAATAACACTCCCCAAACATTAAGCATAATCACTAACAATTCAGAGTAAATTGGTGGCTGGTTTTAAGATAGCAGATACACATACAAACTAATAATAAAACATTAAATTCAATTTGGTTCATCATATAATAAAATATTAATCCCAATATTACATATTAATCACCAAGATTGTTGAAATAGAAGAAGATACTCTTATAAAATCATCGAGTAATTCTTGAGATAAATGCTCATTTACTTTGAAAAGAAGATTTATTTTTTAAAAGAAATTTTATAAACCAAAAGTGAAGTAAGATTATATTTTCAAAGAAAAATTACTGATTTAATAAATATAATGGTTTCTAAAAATAGATTATTTAGTGCCCTTAAAAATGGGTATGAATTTCAAAAATTCCCTTGAATCAGTCCTGTATTTGATAATCAATTTTTCAATGATCAATAAAAAACATATAAATCCCTATATAAGAAAGTAATATTCTGGTTTGTACACATATTTAGAAAATTAAAAATGAATTTATTAGGCATACATATGAATGAATAATAATTATATTGAGGTTATTAGATAATAATAATAACCCGAATAATAATTGATGTTCGGGTAGAACACCATTAGTACTTATAACCAATTGAATCATATGAACCAAAATTAATAACAACAAAATGATATACGTAATATCATAAAAAATATAGATTCATGATATGATACACCAATGTGTAGTATACATACATCACACTCAAGAAATAGTGGGGAATAAAGAATGTCTTACAAAAATTGAAGCGAGATGAGAAACCCCTTACCTTAAGTCTGAAGGTGTTCCTAATGTGATCTTAATGGCATTAATAATAATACTTATGTTAATAAAAAATGATTCACAAACCTCATATACATGTAATTTATTTAGTATAACCTTTTTAGGTTCATTCATGGCCTTTTTATAGGTTAATAGATTCAATTTCATCATTTGTTAGTGCTCGTTTCATTAGTTTTCATGACCAATTCGTTTGTATAAGAATTTGGAAGTCTATATAAAATGGAAATTGAAATAAAGAAATGCATTTATGAGTTATTAATGAAAATAAATAATGTTAAATGATCAAATTTATCTTTTGGTTATTTTGGGAGAGGATGAATCAATTGATAATAGTTTAATGATAAAAATAAGGAATAATTTGGAGGTTTTTTGATCACTACAAACTCATTATGTTTTATAATTTAATACAATGTGTACAAAACAATTATAGAACAATAAGTAAGATTTATTGAATATATTTTGATATGGTCTGACAAAAAAAAAAGGTTTCACTCCTATAATTGATGATGGTTATATAAATTGAATACATGTCGTCCCTATATGTAATAAATTAACTCATCTTGGACGGCGTTTCCATTTTGAATATAAGAGGAGGGTAAAAGAAAGATGATGATGAAATAATATAATAGAATAAATAAATTAATGTATATTTTTGGTAATGGAATGATCATATAATTTTGAGGATGGAAGGTGATGAATGAAAAATAAATAATGGAGATTCAATGAAAATAATAGAAATGAAGAGGGGAATTTACCTCTTGAAGTTATCTTCCATGAGTGCCTCTTTAGGGTAGAGGTATTTGACTTTTTATGAGAAAATGGAGTTCTAGATGTGTGGAGGAGATTTTAAGGATATTTTAGAGAATTTAGTTAAGGAACAAGGCTTAAGAGGAGTGAAGTGTAGAGGGAGTGAGGGGGTGTGGGTTTATAATAGAGAAGAGGAGGACTTTCCCATTATTTTACCCATTAGTTTATTATTTTTCCAAAGAAAACCTATATTGTCTTTTAATATGACACAAAATAGTAATTATTGAATTTTATTTCTATCAAATGGCCATTTACATCATCCACGACACATGCATGATGCGAAAATTCACTTATTTAGCTTTTTGTGTAAATTATTGAATTTCACTATTCAAAAAAAATCATTTATTTTAAAAAAAAACCTCAAACATTAACCATAAATTTTTTTTGACTTATTGAATCCAAAAAATGGACTCGATTTAATCAAAATAATTCCCTAAATATAAGATATTTATCTTTTAAATAAATTCATTATTTTATTTAAAAATACAGATTTTAAATTTAAAAATGATTTTGTAATAATTACAAATATTAACTATGGTCTCATTAACATTTACTAATTTCATTGGAAAAAAATAATATTTTGGATCATATTTTATGAAAAATAATTTTAGATACATTTGCTAATTTAAAACTTTAATTAATTATTTATCACTCACAAAAACAAAAATACTTAGACAATAATTTATAAAATGTTATATTTACATTATAATGAGCTTAAATTTTATTTATACATCCATGGGTTATGTTAATATTCATAAGTTTATATTAAAATTAATTAGGGTACTTTACTATTCATAAGGGTAAGTCACTATTCGTAAGGGTATGTTACTATTCACAGAAAATTAAATATGTTCTACTGGACTCCAAAAATCACCCTGAATGCAACTGTGTATGTCATATTTTTGAAATTCAAATCACATAAGATGAAAAATTATGTTTATTGGTTCAGTTATAACAAAAGTGTTTTTTGGAACAGAATACGTGTTTTACGCATTCATTATTACAATTATTTATAAATCCTTGGGGTTTTACATTCTCCCCTCCTTAGAAACATTTTTTCACTGAAATTATGTCATTGAATTTTAAATGTTATTAGTTGATACATGAAAATTATCATATGGGAAACCCACTTTGATAATATGGTTAAAATATCATCGTTATAAGTATAAAGGGGAAATTAATTAGTTACAACAATACTACATAATGAAATTGGATAACATGGTCATTGAAGAATAATCAAACCATCTTGTTGTAAAAGAAAGTGATAGAGAACATGCTCAGATGAAAGATCATTACCACAAAACCATAAACTACAATTATGTTAATAGTAAAAGAATTTGTTTAAGACTCTTTTACTATAGTTGATGAATTATTCAACTTTATTTGTGTATAAATATACATTTTTATTTCATAAAGAAAATCTTATCCTTCGTTTGTGTCTTGAACTATCTATACATCATCTCTTAGGACAGGTTGTATCATGTGGTGAAAATAAACTCTAAATCCTCATTCAATGATCAACTTAAACTATTTCATAAATGGTTTATCTTTCCAAAAGATCAAGATCAAACACATTATAATCATTCCCATATCCATCCATTCTAGTCCCATTTACACGAGGTCCTTGGAAATCCCAATTTTGTTTAGAACTCCATGATCTATCATACTCAGTGAATCTGCTACTTTATTTGCCCTTAATCAACATGAATCAGCCTTGCATTTTCACATTCTAAACATGTTAATATTATCTTCATGTTTCCACATAAAATATGTTAATAACTCAATTTAAAATTAAAAATTATTTGAAAACAACCATTCATCCATACAAATTCTATTGGATGTATTCCATATATCTAAAAATGTTGTAAACTCCATCAAAGATAGAATACACAACTTTTAGACAAGTCAATAGCCAGTTTTGAGGTCATTACTACTAATCCAATACAATCATTTCTACATCAATATATTAATAATTAGGAATATATTTATTATTTCCTTTCCATCATCCATATAATTTCCCAAAATATTAACTTCCTTCTGCATCAGTTATACACGCTAAAATTCTACATATGACCTCAAATTATTAATGAAATAGTATTGTAGTACAATCTTAATATATTCTATAATTCTTATAATATGTATATTATTGATAAAATATTAAAATTGCATGATTCTCAATGAGGCACAGTAATCATTCCACATGATATGTGGCATTACCATTCCTTGATCATTATCCAGTAACATCATTGGGGGGATATTCCTATGACACATGGGACATTGATTTAAATAGTCCCATTTCATTGACATTGAATCATTGTACATTCAAAAACTATTTTCATTCCCTTGCAATCATGAACATTTTGTCCCCTTTCACCACACTTTAAATAGAATTATTTTTTCTTTTTAAGTAGGTTATGGGGTGTTTCCTTCCACAATTACCACATGTTAGAAAAGTACCATATTTATTCATCCCTTTATCTGTTATTTCCTCTTCCATCCTCATCATACCTTGCTTCCCTTCTAAGAAATGGGGATCAAATAATTATGTATAAACCCTATTAACACATGATATTATCTCTTCATGTGATGATGATACATTGGAGATGGTATTCATTATAAATTATGGCTTAAGACCATAAGTAATATGATCCTTCTTACACTTTGAATCATGTTAATTGATGGATTTTTCATTCCTTCTCCTAGTCTTCATTTGTAATAAAATATATATAATAAATTATATCATAAAATTAGGAACACTATATAACTATTGGACTCCTCATGTGTTAATCATGTTTTAATGATCACAAATCCTATTACTGTTAATTAATCTCAATCTTCATTGCACATCATGCTAATGCTCTTCAATCTCAATAATAACTTCACATCATGTTTTAATACTAGAAAATATTATGGATGTTGATTACTCTCTTTTTTATTTACAAGTCTTATGCATGATCAAAAATGTCACATATATTATCAAACCTTTAAATTTATGATTCAAGCTCTTTTACTCTATAATGATTAAACTTAATCAATATTCTTCGTATTACTGTCTAAGTCCAAATACAGATATTTTTCTATGTATGCAGACACCGTGAAGGTCTCACCGTGACCATACACCTTGAAGGTCTCACTGTGACCAGACACTGTGAAGGACTCACCGTAACCAGACACCGTGAAGGAATCACTGTGACCAGACACTGTGAAGTAATCACCGTGACCAGACACCGTGAAGGACTCACCGTGACCTACACACCGTGAAGCTCAGACCATGAAGCTCAGACCATGAAGCTCATACCGTGAAGAAGAAACCTTTTACATAATCACTGTGATACCATTTCTTACATTCTTGTCAATATTATTTAAATAATTCTAACGGTCATATTTGATGTTTTTAGTGCAGTTAATGTTATTTAATGATAGTTATTGGCATGTTAGGAAACTGTATCTCGTACCTATGAAAAGTGAATAATTCCTACTGCCAGAACATGTGGAATATAAGGTAGATTAAGATGCAGTAGACAAAAGAGAAGCGATATGCAAGTGTGAATATACAATAAGAAGAACTTACATACATCTGAGAGCACTGTGCTGAACAAACACAACAATAGTGAACAAGAAAGAGATTTCATGTCTTTCATAGAACTCTCATGAATGAAATCCAACACCTCTTGAGAACACATGCCGAATCAAGAGATCATTTTCATTCCTGAAGAAAACAAGATGAACGACAACACTCTAGTTTTCAACAGAAAAACCAGAAAAGGACTTAGATGATTTCCTGTTGAATCCAACGACTCCAGAGCTGCATTGGTAATCACTAGAGCTTTCTAAACTCTCATCTATCTTCTCTATGTGATTTATTTATTAACTTTTGAGCAGTGTGGTGTAATCTGTATTTCTTATACACACACTGTCTCCTGTACTGAACTGGAGGATATCAAAATCCTTACTCCAAATCTATTAACTATTGTTTACCCACATCAACTGTGGAAGAGGTCCTTGTGTGTCCTGGTGTTTGTTTTTTTCCCACGAGGAACAGTATTAGAGGTCTCTGTGTGTCCTGGACAGTTTTGTAAACTGTTGTTAACCCCGATCTAGGGTGTGGATCAAATTTATATAAATTTGAGAGGACCAAGTCTCAGCTTGAGACTGAACCTCTTGTTATATCTACTGTGCATCAATAATTTATGTTCATTGTATACTACATAAATCTTATTTATTCCGCTGATATTACTTTGAAATAAAAAACTATTTAAAAGGTACTTTGATAGTTAAATTAGCAAGTGTTTACACTTATTGTAAATCAGTAGATTAGTTTCAAAAGTTAGTTTGATCTTGTGTTTAAATTTACTGAGACCTAATCAATCTTGGAGAAGCTAAGTGAACATTTACAATCTGTATAAATTCACTATAGTTTAACTTATTTTATAAATTAGGGGATTTTAAATAGACATTATTTTTAACAGAAATTTTAATTGGAACTCAATTCACCCCCCCCCCCTCTTGAGTGTCCACTCTGACCAACATTTGGTATCAGAGGTTTAAAAGATTTTTGAAATTCTCTTTTTTTTAACTGTGATTTTAGTTGTATTTTAAAGTTCTTAAAATTTCTGTTATTTCTAAATTTTTATCTCTTTAAAGCATCTTTCTAAAAACTAGTTATGGGTAATAGACTAGAAGGTGGTGCTACTAACCGACCACCTTTCTTTAATGGTACAAAATATGCTCAATGGAAGATGAAAATGAAAATTCATTTAGAAAGCATGTGTTTTGATATTTGGACTGCCATAGAATCAGAATATAAAATTCCCACTACTATTAGATCCACATGGGATGAACCTACAAAGACTGATTACAATAATAATTATAAATCTATGAATGCCATGTACTGTGCTTTAGGAGATGAAGAGTTTAACGGAGTTTCTGCTTGCAAACCCGCTTTTGAAATATGGGATACTTTGGGTGTTTCTCATGAAGGAACAACCAATGTTAATGAAATGAGATTAAATACATATACTATTAAATATGATAATTTCAAAATGAAGACTTATGAACCTATTTTAGATATGTATCTCAGGTTTAATGAGATAGTCAATACAATGAATTCACTTGGTAAGGTTGTTCCAGCAAAGGAACAAATTATGAGAATCTTGAGATGTTTACCAGAACAATGGAGAGGCACTTCTGTTTCAATTAGAGAGTCATGTCACATTGTTACTCTACATATGAAATAACTCATTGGTAATCTTATGATGTACGAGGAAGAAGTCAAAGTGAATAAAGAGGAAGATGATAAACCTATGAGGAAATCAGTGGCTTTCGAGACTACTGCATCAAGGACCAAGGACAAAGATATAGCTCAAATACCTACTGACATTTCAACTAGTGAAAATTCAGACTCTGATAGTGATGCTGAAATGGCTCAGATAGCCAGAAGGTTTAAGAAGTTTTATAGAAAGAAGAAATTTTTCAAAAAATCAAATTACAAAGGAAAGTATGACAATAAGGGACATTGAAAGAAGGATTCGAAAAATCCAGATAAAAGTGATGAAGTTGTTTGCTATGAGTGAAAAAAATGACACATTAAAGTAGACTGCCCAAAGATAAAATTCAAGAAGAAATATGATTACAAGGACAGTAAGTACAAATAAGCTATGAAGGCTACCTAGAGTGCTTATGAATACAACACAAGTGAATCTGAAATGTCTGATTCTAAAAAGAATCATGATAACATCTGTTTCATGAAAAACACATCTGTGGTAACCTTCGATACTACTGTTTTAAATTCTTATTATTCTGGAGATGATGCAGAATCTGATTCCAATTCTGAAAACATGACTAGTGAAGAATTATTTGAATATTGTAATATGCTGGAAGAGACATGCAATGAACTTAAGGATAAATAAATATCATTAAAGAAACAACATGCTCTCACTTATATTTGTAAAACCGAACTTAATATTGAAAAAGAGAAAAATTCTCAACTGTTAAAGGAGATTACTGAATTGAATATTTCAAATGAGAAACTTAGAAAAGTCTTAGAGAATTTTACAAACGGAAAGGATACACTAATTCAAATGCTAGGAAAGCAAGTTGCACCAAAATTCACTACTGGAATAGGCTACAAACCTGGACAGAGATAGATTACTAAGAATAGAATTATTCCTAAATCTGGACAGAATACTGCTAGTTCTAGCTCTGGACATTCATATGCTTCAAATAGTTATTCACATAGTTATAAATCAAATAGATTTTATCATTCACAATCTTTTGATTCTGTATATTATATGAGACCCATAAGCCAAATTTGGGTACCGAAAGCTTTGATTTCTAACCTTTCTGGACCCAAGAAGATCTAGGTACCAAAATCATTTCCTACGAAAATCTTTTTTATAGGAAACCTGCTTAAAGAGTTCCAACAAGAAGACATGGTATTTGGACAGTGGATGATCAAGACATATGTATGGGTATTACTCATGCTTCAAAAGATTAATAAAGGTTGATGGAGGTCATGTCACCATTGGTGATAATTCTAATGGAAAGATCATTGGCCTCGTCCAAATTTGTAACACTAATTCAGTTTTAATTTCTAATGTTTTATTTGTTGATGGACTTAAATATAATCTATTAAGTATATCTCAATTATGTGATGATGGGTTTAATGTGATGTTTGAAAATGATTCTTGCGATGTTTTTAATTCTAAAAATGATTTAGTCTTTTCTGCTTTAAGAAATGGAAATTTTTATACAGTAGATTTAAATTCCTTAGCCAAAAAAATGTTACATGTTTAAATGCTTTTCAAAAAGAATCTTGGTTATGGAACAGAAGATTAGGAAACTGCAATATACACTCACTTAGAAAACTAACTAGAAAAAACTTAGTTAGATACCTACATAAACTTGAGTTTTCTAATTACAATGTTTGTAATCCCTGTCAAAAGGGAAAGCAACATAAGGTTTCTTTTAAATCAAAGAAAGAAGTTTCAACTTATCAACCTCTCGAGTTTGTTCACATGAATTTTTTGGACCATATAGAGTTTCTAGATGAAATTGGAGTCAGTATGTCTATGTTCTAGTAGATTAATTTTATAGATATACTTAGGTATACTTCTTAGCACAAAAAAGTGATGCTTGTTCTTACTTTGTTAAATACTCCAAATATGTAGAAAATAATAGTGGACTTAAGATTAAAACTCTAAGAAGTGATCATGGCTGTGAGTTTTAAAATCATGAATTTGAATCCTATTACACACACAATGGCTATAGTCATAACTATTCTGCTCCTAGGACACCTCAGGAGAATGGTGAAGAAGAACAAAGAAATAGAACCCTGAAAGAAATTCCAAATACTATGCTTACTGAATATGAGTTTCCTATTTACTTTTGGGATGAAGCTGTGAATACAGCTTGTTATATTATTAATAGAGTATTAATTAGACCTGTTGTTAAGAAAACTCCATATGAGTTTTGGAACAATATAAAACCTAAAGTTAGTTACTTTAGAGTCTTTGGCTACAAAACTTTCATTTTTAATACAAAAGATAATCTTGATAAGTTTTCTTCTAAGAGTGATGAAGGAATATTTTTAGGATATACTTTAACTAGCAAGGCATATAGAGTTTTCAAAAAAAGAACCAAGTGTGTGGAAGAATCTATTCACATCATGTTTGATGAAACTGATCCACATGAGCCTAAAACCTCTCTTGAAAATATTGAAGAAGATCTATCTGTTCTGGACCTTAATGATAAAATCAATGAACCTGCTATAAAGACAACCAGTTATGGACTTATTCTAAAATCTGCCTCATATTAACCGGAACCTAGAGAAGAACCAGGAATTTCTAGTCCTACCTTTACTAGATCAACTAGAATTCTAAAGAATCATCCTTTTGATGCTGTTGTAGTAAATCTTGATAGAGGAACACAGACTGGAGCTTCTCCTAGAAATCAGGTTCAACATCAAGACTTCGTGTCATAGCTTGAACCTAATAACATTGAGGATGCTATTAATGATGAATTTTGGGTAATATCTATACAAGAAGAACTCAGTAAGTTTGAAAGAAATAATGTTTAGAATCTTGTTGAATGACCTAAGGACACTTTCAAAATAGGCACAAAATGGGTTTCCAGAAATAAAGTAGATGAATTTGGAAACATATTTAGAAATAAAGCAAGGTTAATTGCACAAGGCTATAGTCAAGAAGAAGGTATTGAATATGATGAGAATTTTGCTCCAGTAGCCAGATTAGAAGACATTATGATTTTACTTACTTATACTGCACATCTAAATTTCACACTATATAAAATGGATGTCAAGAGTGCATTCTTGAATGGATATATTACTGAGGATGTTTTTTTTGAACAACCACCTGGTTTTTCAAACCCTTACTTTCCAAATCACATTTTCAAATTATCAAAAGATTTATATGGTTTAAAGAAAGCTCCAAGATCTTGGTATGATAGATTTAGTACTTTTCTAATTTCCAATGGTTTTACAAAAGGAATAGCTGATCCTACTCTATTTATAAAACGAATTTTTAAAGATGTTTTAGTTGTACAAATATTTGTAGATGATATTATTTTTGGATCTTCAAAAACTACATTATGTACCGATTTTTCTAAAATGATGCAAAATGAATTTGAAATGAGTTTAATGGGTGAACTTAAATTCTTTCTTGGATTTCAAATCTTTCAAAATGATGATTGAATTAGATTAACTCAATGTAAATATACTAGAGATATTTTAAAACGTTTTGGATTGGTTATCACAGAAGGTAGTTACACTCCCATGAGTACCACCTGTAAGATGGATCTTGATGAAAATGGTAAATCCATCGATCAAACCACTTATAGAATAATGATTGGAGGTCTACTCTATCTGAATTCTAGTGTTCCAGAAATTCTGTTTAGTGTGTGTATGTGTGCTCGTTTTCAAACAAACCCTAAAGAGTCACATTTAAATGCTGTAAAGAGAATTTTCAAATACCTCAAGTATACTCCCAATTTAGGACTGGTCTATCCCAAAGGTCAATCATTTTAATTAGTTAGTTATTCTAATTCTGATTTTTCTGGATGTAAGTTAGTTAGAAAAATCACCTTTGTAACATGTCACCTTTTAGGCAAGTCACTAGTATCATGGTTTAGTAAGAAAAAAAATTCAGTTGCATTATCTACTATAGAAGCTGAATCCATAGCTGCTGGCAGTTGTTGTGCACAAATTTTGTGGATGAAACACACATTACTAGACTATGGATATCAATTTAGACATGTCTCAATAAATTGTGACAACACAATTGCTATTAACATTTCTAAGAATACTGTTTGTCATTCAAGAACAAAACATATTGATGTAAGACATCACTTTTTGAGGGATCATTATCAAAAAGGTGATATCACTTTGGAATTAATTGGTACTGAATATCAACTTGCTGATATATTCACTAAACCATTAAATTCTGAAATATTAGACTACATCATACATGATCTTCATATGATTAATCATAAATGAATATCTTATTGATCTTAATGTTTAATACTTTACTGTACTTTACTTTACTGTTTCATACTCCCTGTTTCTAAGTTACTGTTTTATGCTCATGGTCTGTCAACTCACTGTCTCACCGTGACTATACAAAATGCTCACTGTCTCACCAAGACGACTACAAAATATCTCACTATGATGACTGTTTTTCATCTCACCATAATGCCTACTCACGGTCTCACCGTGATGATTTATTTATATTCTTATTTTAACCCGTATTGCCGTAATTTTTATTTCACTACTATTTGTTTTCCGCATTTTTGTTTTTATGACGTTTGACATTCCCAAATGATAAAAAATTAGGGTTTCATTCGATTCCTTACCTGAACTCTCTCTTGAACCTTCTCTTCCCTCTCACCTGAACCTTCAGTGAATGTCAAGGATGAAGCATCCATCCTCACCTTCGTCTGAGAAGCACCGCTCTAAGAAACAGAAGAGGATACCAAGGATAGCTCCCGAAGGACCTCTAAGCTCCAACCTGGTAAGTCGTACAGTTGTACCTGAAAATGAGGTTTGCCCAAAGTGGTCTTTTTCTAGAAAATCTTTAGTTTTGAAAGTTTTAAGAGAAAAAGGATGGATTGAATGGTTCACTGGACAGAATAGATCGATTTACCCAAGACTGGTATCTCAATTTTATTAGTATGTGAAGTTCTCCTTTGAGTTTGGAGAAAGCTTTATGGTGACAAGCTGGATAAATGGTCAAAAGTGCTCTTTCTCTTCAAGGCTATGGGCTACATGCATAAGAATTTCACATGAAACAGTTTGTGAAGATTACCAGAGAGACCCTCCTCCAACAACCGACATCTTTGACCTGAAGAATTATTTGGAGATCCTGACTGGAAATGGCACCAAGCGAAGGGACATAACTGCTGAATTAGATGGTGATACTAGACTTCTGTTCAAGTTTTTTCAGAATTTGATTAGTCCTAGAAAAGGAGACTTTTTTGTGATGAAGTATCAGGATGTTTTCCTGATCCACCTATTGAAGAATGGCTATAAGATCAATCTTTGTAAGTATGTTATCAACCATATTTGTTAGCTGATCAAAGTCACTTCCAAATCGACCTCCTTGTTTTACTCAAGGATGATCTCACACTAGTGCAGAAAACATTTTTTACGTGGGTTATTTTTTATTATTTACGTCGGTTTTTAGGCGACGTTAATACGGACGACGTTATAAATAACGTTTTTCACGTCGGTTATTTAAAACCCGACGTAATATCCCTAACATCACGGTGGTTATCACGTCGGTTCATATAATAACCGACGTGATAAATATGCGCGGGGGGCTTTATCACGTCGGTTATTCCCTAAACCGACGTGATAAAACGCCTGGGATATCGTTTATCACGTCGGTTATGTCATAACCGACGTGATAAACCCTTCCCCTGGCCTATTATCACGTCGGTTTCTTAAATAACCGACGTGATAAAAAGGCCTGGGAAACGTTTTAGCACGTCGGTTATCCAATAACCGACGTGGTAAATCGATTCCCAGGCCTTTTAGCACGTCCGTTATATTAAGAACCGACGTGATAAAAGCCCCGGGAACGGTTTATCACGTCGGTTCTAGAAAAACCCGACGTGATAAACCCCTACAGATTTATTTACCACGTCGGTTATAAAATAACCGACGTGAAAGAATTTTTTTTTTAAATAATTGCACTGCTCTCACCAAAAAGCAACCAGAAACCAAACAAAAATAACCATGCCAGCCCTCCCCCAAGCCCCAACTGAACCCCACCCTCATCTATACCCACCTAACAACCTGGACAGCCCTCCCCCACCACATTGGAGCCCCACCACAACCCTTGGACACCCCCACCCCTTGGACAGCCCCCCCCCACCCTCATTTACACCCCCACGACCCCTAGTACAGCCTCAAACACCCATTGGACACCCCTCCCATATCCCTTGGACACCCTCCACCCCTCGGACACCCCCCCACCCCTTGGACAGCCCCCCACCCTCATTTACACCCCCAAGACCCCTAGTACAGCCTCAAACACGCATTGGACACCCCCCCACACACCTTGACAGCCCTCCCAGACCCCTTGGACACCCCCCCGACCCCTGGACACCCCCCCCCCCCCCGAGCCCTTGGACAGCCCCAAACACCCCTTGGACACCCCTCCCATATCCCTTGGACACCCCCCCACCCCTTGGACACCCCCCACCCCTTGGACAGCCCCCCACCCTCATTTACACCCAACCGGCCTCTTGGACAGAACTCCCAGACACCTTGGACACCACTCCCATATCCCTTGGACACCCCCCACCCCTTGGACACCCTCCCACCCCTTGGACAGCCCCCCCACCCTCATTTACACCCAACCAGCCCCTTGGACAGAACTCCCACCTCATTTACACCCCCCGACCCCTAGGACAGCCCCAAACACACCTTGGACACCCCTCCCATATCCCTTGGACACCCCCCAAACACCCACCCACCCCCTTGGAACCTCTCCCCCCCATACCAAAATCCAGACCAGAAAAACCATCAACAGTAGACCAAAACAAGAAGTAGAGAAAAATTAAAAATTCACTTATATAACATTCAAAACTTACACTGTCAACTTCAAAAAAAACTAAATCCAACCTAAACGACTACGAAATACACAATTACATTGACAATATTCAAAATTACATTTTACATTACAAACAACTAAAAGTCAATCAAACCTGTAAAATAATTTGACCACTCCACTTGTAAGTGTTTGATATCTTCAGCAGTAAAGGGTTGAGGGTCATCAAAAAGCTACAAAGGAAAAGGATAGTAGTCAACGTGTATAATGAATAAATCAAATTGAAATATTATGAGAAAGAGGAAATCTTACCAGGTCAAAACTCAGAACTGTCCCAGTTGTTATTATTTCATACATAAATCTTAACATGTAATATCCGCATTCGATGATGCCTTGTTGCTCATGAAATTTCTGTTTGAATGAGTGTAAATTCAATATATTATTTTTATGTAATAAATAAAAATGTACAAATTATAAATGGATATTTACCTTCGCATGTACATATTTGATCTTGAAATTCCTTTTCTTTGCGCTTTTTCGAAAGTGGACCCATGCCCTGTTAGAAAATAATACGAATGGGGTAAATTTAAAATTCATTATAATATATAAAACTATTGTGAAATTGAAACTTACGTTTCCAATATATTCTTAAAACTTTCTCGCACATCATCATGGAGAGAGCATATCCAATAAAGTGTTTTCTCCCTAGGGAAAAAAACCCCTAACATCCAATGATCCCTGATAAAAGGAAATTTAACGTTAGTGGTTTTTTATGTTAAAAGATAATTAACTCTTTGAGAGGGATGTGTTTCATACCTCTCACAAAAAGGCATCATCCAACACTGTGTGATTACATTCTTTTCAAATCTATCAGCAATATAAAGCATTCTTTATTCCTCATCCAATGCACATGCTTCAGGGGAAATCAATTGTGGGTCCACGAATCCATATACATCTGTCAGCTCATTACTCTCACAAATTTTATACAGATACCTAATACAAAGCAGACATAAGTATACATTTTTAATAAATATAACGCAAGGAAAAGGTGTTAAGACTTACATGATAAAAATTTCCACCACGTTGATGCCCAACTTATCTCCAGTGACAAACTCCATGATATCAGTTTTCATAATCCCCACACATAGTTCACGTCCACAGACCTGAGCTTCCATTGTAAAGTCATAATGATCCGCCAACAAATTTGAATATCTTGACAATTTTTCAAGACTGCTAGTATCTGCATCTGATGTCATAGCTATCTGTCTTTGTTGTTGTCTATACAGTATTTCTTTACCTTTGAAGTATTCCTGTAAAAATAAATTGAAAAATATATTAGTTTCCAAATGATAAAACATTAATAAAAATATAAAATAAAAGATATAACATCCATACCTCTATGGTAATGAGTCGATGAAGTCTGGATGGCCAAAGTAAAAAATGGCCGATACTATGTCCAACTGTCGTCACCTCATCTGTAGGTAATGGTATCCGAGCTGATCTATCTATAATATACTGTACAGTGACCCTCTGATTCTCTACCTCTAACTATTGATGATGAACTGTATCTCCTATACAATATACCATCCCATATGCAACTATATGATGTTGAGGATCATCAACATACAACTCACAATAAGTAGGTAGCTGCGGCGGAGGAGGAGGATCAAAAATGGGGTCCGCAGGCTGAGGTGGGGGAGTGGGAGCTACTGGGAGAGGTGGAGTGGGAGCTGCACCCTGAAATTGTCTTTGCAAGTCTGCAAAAATTAACTGCACCGATGCTCTAATCTTGTCCTCCATTGTCGCATTATTATTATGGACTTCAGCCTCCAAGGATTCTATTTTTTTTTTATAAACTCCCTCAACGTTAGAAGTTGAGGAACGTGGCAACACTTTTCTTACCGATACACCTGCCGGATATCCTCTTACACGGCCAGGATGTTCGGGCATTCCCAATGCCACAGATAAAATATCTTCCCTCCCAGATGGTGTAAATGTCCCCTGAGAACTCTGCTCCTCAAGAGAGTCCTGTAATAATTAATTGAACATTTCTATAATGATTGGAAATATATGACGAAAATAGTAAACTCAAATAAATAAAATAGATATCTTACAATCCTCTCAACTACGAGTCTCGATTCTTCCGAAAGATATTGTCCTTTTTTGCCCTTCCGAGCTCTTTTCCATTTCTCATGTCTAGATGGAGGGGATGGAGGGGCCACCTCTCCAGATCTTGAAGACTCAGCTCTTAGTTGTTGAAATTTTTCTGCCATCATTTGTTCTTCCAATAATGCATACCCTCCCCGAGATAAACTATGAGGGTATACATTTTTAGATTGGATCTCTTGATGAGCTTTCCTTGTTTGCTGTAAATTAAGAATAAGTAATCATTAACAAAACAATAATAAGATCATTTATATAAGAAAGCTTATAAAAGTTTACATTGCCCTTACCAAAAATGATTCTTTTCTTCTACTTTCAAAAAATTGTCTCCATGTGTCTTCATCTATAAAAGGATATATACGACATGGATTCTCACGACTCCTATGACCATAAATGAAATCAGATGAGAGGGTTGATTTGAAATCCCTCCATCTCCTAGCTGCCAACGATAAGCATTTCTTCCTGACTCCTCCAGTGTCAGGAATATCAAATGTCATCTGATAAAAAAGAGGTTAAAAATATTATATATACTAGAAACATTTAAAGAACAGTCAAACAATAGAAAAAGATCTTACCAAAATGGTCTCCCACAGCTGAGAAATTATCGCCTTATCCACACTTCTCCAATCATCATAGAGAACGCTTACTTTTCTCTTAGCCTGAGTTGCTACAAAACCCTTAAAATATTTAGCATTTGGACCTCTAGGAAGATCATCATCATCAAACTCCAAGACTATCCTCTCCTCCTTCGTACGGGCAAGTGATAATTTTGGTAAACGTGTGCACCCACGCTTACCAACCTTTGAACTCTTTTTCGTAATAGGAGCATGTGAATGTTCCTCCCCAGATGTATGACCAATATGCTCATCTCCAGAATCATGTGGCTGATCAACTGATTGATCTGTCATTTTCCTTCAAATCAAAAAAACAAACATTAGTTCACAAATAGAAAAGTGTACTAAATTACATAATAGTAAACATTGGTAATATGGTAAGCATGTTAAACAATGATAAACATGGTAAACACAGGCAAAAGGTTGCCAAGGAGTTGGCCCAAGAAAGCAGAAAAGTGGACTCACTGAGTCCACCGGTCCGCCGGTGTGAGCTCACTGGCCAGCCGGAGGACCCAGGCAGTAGACTTGCCCACTGCCTGGTGCCACCGGCCGGCCGCTGGCTCACCACCGGCCGACCGGTGGACCAGACTGCCTTCCTCTGTCTGGACCACCGGCCGGCCGCTGGACCAGACAGCCTTCCTCTGTCTGGACCACCGGCCGGCCGCTGGCTCAGCACCGGCCGGCCACTGGTGCTCCAGACAGAGAGGAAGGCTCTCTGTCTGGTCCACCGGCCGGCCGGTGGTGATCCAGCGGCCGGCCGGTGGTCCAGACAGAGAGGAAGGCTCTCTGTCTGGCCCACCGGCCGGCCGCTGGCTCAGCACCGGCCGGCCGGTGGACCAGACAGAGCTTTGTTCTAGACCACTGGCCAACCGGTGATCCACCACCGGCCAGCCGGTGCGCCCAGGACTTCTCCTCTTTACGGTTTTTATTGTTTTATCGTTTTGGTTTGATACATGTTTTAATAAGTAAAAAATTTACAGTATCTAACATTATATGAAAAAACTAAATGTAAACAAGAAATAAAATTGTGTTACCTGTAATTTTAGGAATGTATAGTTGGATTGTTTTCCCAAATTCCTTCGTCGTGATCGTTCCTTATGGCACAAACCATGTCTTCAACATACTCATCATTATATTCTGTTAATCTTTCCATGGAAGTAGGGATCTCACATAAATCAGCATCTTCATCAAATTCATCCTCACCAACATATTGGTTTTTCCCTTGTAAAACAACAGCCCACTGCATATTTGATTGATCTACTACATATAAAATTTGTTTGGCATGTGTTGCCATTATAAAAGAATCAGCCGTGTCTTCCAATCTATTCAGATTAACAAGTGTCATTCCAAATTCATCGTGTCTGACACTGTTGTTACCGATAAACCATTTACAGTTAAAAACAGGAACTTTAATTTTAAAGTAATCAGCCTCCCATATGTCTTCAATCACTCCATAATATGCACTTGATGCCGAAATTGGGTTTCTGTCCTTAGCACTCGAAAAATGCATTGCTTCTGCAAACACCAATACACCACTATTCTGAACTGCACTTCTGTTGTCCTGAGCTTTCGTATGAAATGTATAGCCATTAATGTCATAAGCGGACCATGTTATCACATTTAAAGATGGACCACCCACTATCCATTTTAATGTCTCTGATACATCTGATCTACCAAGAAAGGTCTTTTTAAACCATGGCAAAAAAGTTTTGTTGTGCTCATTCAAAATCCACATTTCTTTATTCTTTGGATGACATTGTTTCAACTCATTAATATGCCATGTGATATACGGTTGAACATCAGCTATGTTATTCAAGATGTATGATTCTAACTTCTTCATATGTTCAGCTGACAGTGATTTGACTTTCAAGCCACGAATCCCCTTTCCCTCATTATTAACCCGTTCATGGCGAGATGGAGGCAAACCTATGTGTTGCGCCGTAGCCAAGTAGCTCGTACAAAACTCTGCTACCTCCTCAGAAATATACTTTTCAATAATGGAGGCTTCAGGTCGATATGGATTTTTAACCTATCCCTTTAATATTTTCATATACCTTTCAAAAGGATACATCCAACGAAGATATACAGGTCCACAAAGCCTTATTTCTCGAACCAGATGAATCATTAAATGCACCATCATATCAAAAAAAGTTGGAGGAAAATACATTTCCAAATGACAAAGTATAAAAATTGCATCCTTTTCCAAAATGTTCAAAGCATTCACATCAATCGCCTTGTTGCAAATTGAATTGAAAAAATAACACAACCTCATTATAGTCTTTCTGACACGGATGGGCAATATTCCACGCAGTGCAACTGGTAGAATTTGTTGCATCATGACGTGACAATCATGTGATTTCATACCTATCAACTTCAAGTCTTTCAATGAGACAAAATTTTTTACATTTGAAGAATAACCTTGAGGCACTTTGATATCATGAAGACACTGACAGAAGCTACTTTTCTCCCTCTTTGATAATGTATGACAAGCCGGGGGAAGAAATGTTCGTCTTCCTTTAGGAGTGGGAGCTAACTCCAAACGTATTCCCATTGACAGTAGGTCTAACCTTGCATTCAACCCATCTTTTGTCTTTCCTTTAATATCTAGCAATGTTCCGATCAAAGAATCACAGATATTCTTCTCCACGTGCATGACATCAATATTATGTTTGACTTCATGATACCTCCAATATGGTAGCTCAAAAAATATTGACCTTTTCTTCCAAATATGTCTATCATTACCAGATTTCTGTGTCTTTCCCAATGTCACATCAAGGTTTTTCACCCTCTCAAAATACAATTCTGGGGATAAAGGTTGAGGAGCAGTATCAAATTCTTGTGAGCCATTGAATGCCTTTTTTAGTCTTATATAAGGGTGATCCATAGGCAAAAACTTTCGATGACCCATGTACACTGTTTTCCTCCCATGATGCAATTGACAATATGACGTCTGTTGTTCGCAAATTGGACATGCTTTATGCCCTTTAACACTGTATCCAGACAAATTTCAATATGCTGGGAAGTCATTTATAGTGAATAGAAGCACTACATGCAGTTGAAAATATTCCATTTTATAAGAATCATACACCCTAATACCATCATCCCATAACAGTTTCTAATCATCAATCAGCGGTGACAAGTATACATCAATATCATTGCCGGGTTGCTTTGGACCAGAGATCATGATACTCAACATGACATATTTGCGCTTCATACAAACTTCAGGAGAGAGGTTGTAAATTTCCAATAAAACAGGCCATGAACTATGTGTGCTACTGAGGGTTCGGTATGGATTCATTCCATCTGTGCACAAGCCTAGTCTCAGATTTCTAATTTCATTTCCAAATGTAGGGTACTGGGCATCAATTTTCTTCCATTGTGGACAATCAGCTGGATGACGTATTTTTCCATCACATACCCGCTCATCAGCATGCCATCTTAACCTTTTTGCATCATGTGAATTAGCAAATAAACGTTTGAAACGAGGAATTATAGAAAGATACCAAAATACCTTTGAAGGGAGCTTTGTAATCTCTACATCATCTTGTGATTTTTCTTTCACCTTATACCGTGATGTCCCACATTTAGGACACTCTTTCAGAAATTCATATTCCTTCCTATATATAATGCAGTCATTCGGACAGGCATGTATTTTCCTGTATCCCAATCCCATCGGGCATAATATTTTTTTGGCCTTATAATGTGAATCTGGAAGATCGTTATCTTTTGGAAGAATGTCTTTCATCAATTGTAGCAGCTCTGTAAAACTTCTGTCACTCCATCCATGTTTCGCCTTCAGGTTAATCAATCTTAACACCGCCGACAAAACCGTAAAATCTGTACAACCAGGATATAATGGTTTTTCGGCATCACCATATAGACATGCAACTGTCGGTTCTATCTCAATTTGTTCTGCTACAATATCGCGAATCATTTCTTCAATTCCATCGGAGTTACCATCTTGCGATTCATTATCATCAGTGACATTCTGTCCAGTTTCGCCATGCCAAATCCAAGGGTTGTAACTCGGATTGAAACCATGACAAATCAGATGATCTTTTATCTCTCTACTTTTCAACTTCTTCATATTCAGACATTTCAGGCATGGACAGAAAAAAATGTCACTACTTGGAACATTTCGTTTAGCAAATTCCAAAAAGGCATCAACACCTTCCTCATATTCATTGCTCATTCGATGTGCCGTAATCCAACTTCGACTCAGTATTACCTATAACAAATAGCAAAAATATATATATTTTTTAGATAAGACAAATATATGTTTATATGAAAAAAATCATAATTTGAATGTAAACAATTTTGAAATATAAAACAAATCGATGTGTAAACCCCCCTGGACACCCCCCGACCCCTCTGGACAGCCCCCCACCCCTCCTGGAAACAACCCCCACCCCCGACCTGCTTGGACACCCCCCAACCCTCTGGACAGCCCCCCCACCCCTCCTAAACACCACCCCCACCCCCTACCCCCTTGGACACCCCCCTGGACACCCCCAACGCCCACCCACACCCTTGGACATCCCCCCACACCCACCCACCCCCTTGTAAACCCCACTAGACACCCCCCGACCCCTCTGGACAGCCCCCCACCCCTCCTGGACACCACCCCCCACCCACTACCTCCTTGGACACCCCCCCTGGACATCCCCCAACCCTCTGGGCAGCCCCCCCACCCACCCGGACAACCCCAAATACCCTCTGGAGAGGCCGCCACCCACTTGGACAGCCCCCCACACCCATCCACCCCCTTGGACAGCCCCCCACACCCATCCACCCCCTTGGACACCCCCCTGGACACCCCACCGACCCCTCTAGACAGGCCGCCACCCCCTTGGACAGCCCCCCACACCCACCCATCTCCTTGGACACCACCCTGGACACCCCCCCGACCCCTCTGGACAGCCCCCGACCCCTCTAGAAAGCACCCCCACCCCTCCTGGACACAACCCCCACCCCCGACCTGCTTGGTCACCCCCCTGGACACCCCGCAACCCTCTGGACAGCCCCCGACCCCTCTGGACAGCCCCCCACCCCTCCTGGACACCACCCCCACCCCTACCCCCTTGGACACCCCCCTGGACATCCCCCAACCCTCTGGGCAGCCCCCCACCCACCCGGACAACCCCAAATACCCTCTGGAGAGGCCGCCACCCACTTGGACAGCCCCCCACACCCATCCACCCCCTTGAACAGCCCCCCACACCCATCCACCCCCTTGGACACCCCCCTGGACACCCCACCAACCCCTCTGGACAGGCCGCCACTCCCTTGGACAGCCCCCCACACCCACCCATCCCCTTGGACACCACCCTGGACACCCCCCGACCCCTCTGGACAGCCCCCGACCCCTCTAGAAAGCACCCCCACCCCTCCTGGACACAACCCCCCCACCCCCGACCTGCTTGGACACCCCCCTGGACACCCCCAACCCTCTGGACAGCCCCCGACCCCTCTGGACAGCCCCCCACCCCTTCTGGACACCACCCCCACCCCCTACCCCCTTGGACACCCCCCTGGACATCCCCCAACCCTCTAGGCAGCCCCCCACCCACCCAGACAACCCCAAATACCCTCTGGAGAGGCCGCCACCCACTTGGACAGCCCCCCACACCCATCCACCCCCTTGGACAGCCCCCCACACCCATCCACCCCCTTGGACACCCCCCTGGACACCCCACCGACCCCTCTGGACAGGCCGCCACCCCCCTTGGACAGCCCCCCACACACACCCATCCCCTTGGACACCACCCTGGACACCCCCCGACCCCTCTGGACAGCCCCCGACCCCTCTAGAAAGCACCACCACCCCTCCTGGACACAACCCCCCACCCCCGACCTGCTTGGACACCCCCCAGGACACCCCCAACCCTCTGGACAACCCCACCCCTCCTAAACACCACCACCCACCCCCTACCCCCTTGGACACCCCCCCTGGACACCCCCCAACACCCACCCACACCCTTGGAAAGCCCCCCACACCCACCCACCCCCTTGTAAACCCCCCTGGACACCCCCCGACCCCTCTGGACAACCCCCCGCCCCTCCTGGACACCACCCCCACCCCCTACCCCCTTGGACACCCCCCTGGACATCCCCCAACCCTCTGGACAGCCCCCCCCACCCACCCGGACAACCCCAAATACCCTCTGGAGAGGCCGCCACCCACTTGGACAGCCCCCCACACCCATCCACCCCCTTGGACACCCCACCGACCCCTCTGGACAGGCCGCCACCCCCTTGGACAGCCCCCCACACCCACCCATCCCCTTGGACACCACCCTGGACACCCCCCGACCCCTCTGGACAGCCCCCGACCCCTCTAGAAAGCACCCCCACCCCTCCTGGACACAACCCCCCACCCCCGACCTGCTTGGACACCCCCCTGGACACCCCCAACCCTCTGGACAGCCCCCCACCCCTCCTAAACACCACCCCCACCCCCTACCCCCTTGGACACCCCCTGGACACCCCCCAACACCCACCCACACCCTTGGACAGCCCCCCACACCCACCCACCACCTTGTAAACCCCCCTAGACTCCCCCGACCCCAAATCCATGCACCTATGCCATGGTTGTGTGTGAATAAAGTAGTAACAACTGTAAAAGGGCAACCCATCCAAATGGACACGCCCCAACCCTCTCGGGGATTTATAGAAAACGATGAAAAATTAGTTAAATCATAAAATTACTCAATATTGCAAGTCGAACAAATAGATATAGGGATGATAAATAAGATTATGGTGCCAAAACGAGTTAAAAGGGTTTGCAATCGAAGAATCTTAGCTAGTTTCAACAAAAAAATCACAACACATATATATATACTTTCCGCGAAAAAAAACGAACGAGTGGGAGGATTACCTGAGTGCTGCGAGTTTAGATGATTGATCCGAGGAGATTAAATATGAGAAACGATGATCGCAAAACGAATCTAAACCAACGAAATGGACGAGCCGATTCGGGTTTATGCGCGAGAGAGACGAGTCGCGACTGTCGAAGGTAAACTCACGAATGACAATCCACGGGTCTGGGTAAATTTTTAAATGAGTTATCACGTCGGTTATTCAATAACCGACGTGATAATTGTTTTAAAAACATTTATGATGTCGGTTATTTCAATAACCGACGTAAAAACCTTCCTCCGATTCATTTTTTACGTCGGTTATTTTATAACCGACGTTATAAAGGGCTCAAAATCCGCGTTTTTTTACATCGGTTATGGAATAACCGACGTCAAAAACATCTGCAGATTCTTTTTTTACGTCGGTTATTTTATAATCGACGTAAAAAAGCCTTCAAAAACCGCGTTTGTTACGTCGGTTATTCAATAACCGACGTAAAAAGGCCTTCGAAAACCGCGTTTTTTACGTCGGTTATAAAAATAACCGACGTAAAAAACGAAGGCGCGCGATTAATAACGTCGGTTATAAAAATAACCGACGTTAAAGGTGCACCGAACACAGGTTTTTACGTCGGTTAAGAAATAACCGACGTAAAAAACCTCGTTTTACATATTATGACGTCGGTTTTATATAACCGACGTAAAAAATGGTGACGTAAAAAACGTTTTCTGCACTAGTGTCAGCTATGTTAGTTGCAAAAGGTATGGTTGGACCTAATGAAGAAAAATTAGAGGACCTCGATTACTGCCTATCTATGCCTATCATCAGAAGGATGAAGATTAGCTGGAACCCCTGGAAGAACCAGTGGGTTGAGGATAATGATCATGTGTATAAAAGTTTAATCCTATTGACTATCCAAGAAGGCCTAAAAATCTATCTGATCCGGGTTTGGAACCAGATGATGTGGCTGAGTATTTAGAAGAAAAACAAGAATAAGAGGAAGTAACAGCTGAAGCATCTCCTAGAGAAGAAGCTAGAAGACCTCCAATGGAAACAACTCCTGTTGAAAAAGAAAGGACTCATGTCCTTGCTGTTATCACTGCTGAAATACCACAAGAAGAGGAAGGTAGGGTTATTTTGAGAGAAGAGGAAGCTCCTGCTTCTATTGTGGATGTAAATCCAGAAGCTCATCCTAATGCTGCAAGGAAGTTGGTTTTTACTGATTCATAATAGCAAGAAACCTTAGAGGAAAATCCTATTGAAGAGGATCTTTCTGTTGAGAAAGAAGAAATTTTGGAAGCTCAACCAGTGGAACAGTCATTTCTTGAGATTATTCGCTCTGCTGAAGGGAGGATGGAAATTGTCTTTCAGCTGGCAAGGCAAGAGTTTGCTGAAGAGTTTAGGGATGATCCTGAGGATGTTGTCTATGTTCTTGAACCTCATGAATCTAGAATGGAAGCACAAGTTAAGGGGGAGGAACCTCAAAACCTTGATATTGTGGAAGCTGGATCTGCTGAAACTTCTCAACCTTCTGTCACATATTCTATGTACACTCGTTATGAATTTCCAAGCTTTTATGAGGTTAATGAGTCATAGAAAGTGAATGAAACTGGAATGGATCTTTATTCTCTATTTCAACTGAAGTCTTTTGTTTATCCAGAACCAGTACCTAAACCAGAACCCCAACCTCAATCTGAATCAAAATATGAGTCTGAAGATGACTCTAAACCACAACCAGAATCTGAACCACTACCTTTACATGCACCCTTACCTGAGCATCACTCCTTTGTGACTAAATATGATATGAAAATATTTTGGAGAGATTTTTTTAGCTGGAGTTGAGAAACTTTTCTCCACTCAACCTCATCCAGTGACTCAGTTATGTCAAGAAGATGCATCAATTCTATTGGAAAATATTATCTTGCATATTCAACCAAGGATGATCAGAGAAAATCAAGAAGTTAGAGTAGATAATAAGCAGCTGAGTGCTGATGTTGAAAATCTGAAAAGTGTGGTAGCAAGTTTGCAGAATGAGTTATCTTTGAAATCAAAGCCTGTTCCTATTTCTGAACATGCACCTGTTGCTGCTTTTCCTGAGCCATCTGATTCCCTCCTTACTAGGGGGATTGTTTCTCAAGTTCATCCATACCTACTTTCTTTTGATGAGAAGATCAGAAAAAGACACACCAAGATGCTAGAACGCATGAGAGAGCTTGTGGAAAATCTGAATAAGCTTATAGATGAATACAGTGGATGCCTGCAAAAAGTTCTGAAACAGCTCAAAGTTCTAACCGAAGCTATCAAAGCTTCACCTGCTTCTGGTCAGCCCTCCACATCTTCTTTGGATGATTCTATGCTGAGATCTATAATTAAGGAAGAACTTCAGAGTGCCTTTAGTGGTTTGGATATAGCCTCCTTGTCAGAAGTGATTTAGAACAATGATAGAGCATTGGACTTGGTTAGAATTCATTCTAAGATAGCCAATGATGCACCACACTAGATCACCAAGAAAATAGATTTCTATCTCTCCTAGATTTTCTCTAAAAGTGATATGACAGATCACTTTTGATATCTTGTGGAAAATTTGAGAATCCCTCCGGTGAATCAAGCTTTTAAAGCTCAATTTCAGAAACTTACAGAGTTCACCAGATTGTTGGAATGATTTCTGGAGAATAAGGATGATTTTGAAAAGGCTATGCAATATGGTGGTGAAATAATTACTGATTTCATCAATCTTTTAAAGCTATATATTCTTGTGCAGAGCACTGCTATAGTTGCTCCAGCTGTTGCACCTCTTAGACCTGGTCTACCTACCTTAGCCTCAACTACCATGATAGTTAGTCAAGCTCTTTCTCAGATCTGGCCAGTCATTCTTGACCAACCACAACCTAGATCTTATACTTCTCCCACTTTGGCTCCATCTGTTTTTGAAGGTCTACCCATACCCTCTTTGTCTACCACATATATGTCTTCTTCTACTTCAGCACCAGCACCTAGTGCTGATAAAGGCAAAGACAAGGTGGATCCCTGAAGAGTCCTAGGACGGTTTTTCTTTTTTATGGGATGTCATTTCTTCTTCACTGTTTGTACTTCTCCTGTATGTTCCATTCTGAACCATTTTTAATGACAAATGCAGTGTTTCATTTCATTATCACTACTTTTTGATAATCCCAAATGGGGGAGAAAAACTACAATTATAAAAGGAGGAGAAAAACTACAACTATAAAAGGGGGAGAAACAAGTTTTAGTACTATATTGAGATATGATCTTGTTTACAAGTCTTATACATGATCACTAATCTCACATATATTATCACAACTTTATATTTATGATTCAATTTATTTTACTCTCTAATGATTAAAATTAATCCATATTATACATATTATTGTCTATGTACAAATACAAGTATTTGTCTAAGTATGCTGACATCATGAAGGTCTCACCATGACCAGACACAGTGAAAGTATCACCGTGACCAGATACCGTGAAGGTCTCACCGTGACAAGACACCGTGAAGGACTCACCGTGACCAGACACCGTGAATGAATCACCGTGACCAGACACCGTGAAGGACTCACCGTGACCTACACACCGTGAATCTCACATCGTGAAGCTCATACCGTGAGCCTCATACCGTGAAGAAGAAATCGTTTACATAATCACTGTGACACTGTTTCTTAACTTTTTGTCAATATTATTTAAATAATGCTAACGGTCCTATTTGATGTTTATAATGTAGTTAATGTTATTTAATGATAGTTGTTGGCATGTCAGAAAACTGTATCTCGTACCTATGAAAAGTGAATCTTTCCTACTGCCAGAACTTATGGAATATAAGAAAGATTAAGATGCAGTACACGAAAGAGAAGCGGTATGCAAGTGTGAATATACAACAAGAAGAACTTACATACACCCGAGAGCACTGTTCTGAACAAACAAAACAATCCTGGACAATAAGGAGATTGAAAGTCTTTCATAGAACTCTCATGAATGCAATCCAAAACCTCTGAAGAACACATGTCGAATCAAGAGATCATTTTCATTCTTAAAGAAGACATGATGAACTACGACACTCTGTTTTTCAACAGAAAAACCAGAAAAGGACTCAGAAGCATTCCTGCTGAATCCAACGAGTCCAGAGATGCATTGATATTCACTAGAGCTTTCTAAACTCTCATATATCTTCTCTATGTAATTTATTTATTAACTTTTGAGCAGTGTGGTGTACTCTGTATTTCGTATACACACACTGTCTCCTGTACTGAACTGGAGGATTTCAAAATCCTCACTCCAAATCTCTTAACTCTTGTTTACCCACGTTAATTATGGAGGAGGTCCTTGTGTGGCCTGGTCTTTGTTTTGTTTCCCATGAATAATAGTGGTAGAGGTCCCTATGTGGCCTGGACAGTTTTTAAAACTTTTGTTAACCCCGGTCCAGTGTGCGGATCAAATTTATATAAATTTGAGAGGACTAAGTCTCGGCTTGAGACTGAACCTCTTGTTATATCTGTTGTGAATCAATAATTTAAGTTCAATGTATACTACATAAATCTTATTTATTCCACTGCTATTACTTTGAAATACAAAACTATTTTAAAGCTACTTCGATAGTTAAATTAGCAAGTGTTTACACTTATTGAAAATCATTAGTTTAGTTTCAAAAGTTAGTTTGATCTTGTGGTTAAATTTATTAAGACCTAATCAATCTTGGAGAAGCTAAGTGAACATTTACAATCTGTATAAATTCACTATAGTTTAACTTATTTTATAAATCGGGGGATTTTAAATAGACATTATTTTTAACAAAAAATTTAATTTGAACTCAATTCACCCCCCCCTCTTGAGTGTCCACTCCGACAAACAATAACCATAGACATAGTATAGTAAAATTAATGATTTATGTATCCCAAATCCTAGAACCATATACTTTGGAATTCTTAGGGTCATAAATCCTTAATAATTACTTATGACAAAAAATATGAATTATCCTAAGCATATGTATTGGAAGTGTCAAAACATGTGTTCATTATGGCCTATTGTCATGTACTTGTTACCCAGGTCAATCCCAAAATACTTTTTCAAAGTTGTTACTCCTAGTTACATTTGTACCAGATCCACATCTACTTGTTGTATCCAAAATGTATTTTTTATAGAAATATCCAAATAATCTATTTCTTAAAAAAATTAATCTTTTCTTGTATTTTTATTATCAATGTCTATCTAAGGGTTTTGATCCCTAATCTATATTTTATAAATCTTGTTTCTAAGTTTTCTACTAAAATTCCTATAATACCAACCGTAACTCCCCAAACCCAATTTCCCAAAGTCAGTGCATTATTTAATTATATTAGCATGATTACAAGAAAGCTTAATCCTGAAAGACAAATTAGTTTAATAGTTTTGGAAAACTAGATACATACATTGGTAAATCATTACAACTTGAAAAGCAATAAAAGATTGAAATTCCATTGAAAACATCTATATCCCCTAGGTTATCCCTGTAGTTTATTCATAATATTCTTTCTTAAATCTTGGAAAAAATATAACATAAGAAATGGGTGAGCTCAAATTCAAATTAAGGTTATGAAATACAACATAATATAAAGTAAACATAAACATCATACATGGGGAATAAATAATAATAGATGACTAAATACTTGAACATAATAGGGAAGGATTAAGAGATGAATAAATAATTCCATAATAAAATATAATCATGTATATTATATTAGTTGAATTACCAAACGAACTATCAATTACTATTTTCCTAATGTGGAAATTAATAATTTGAGAAATCATAATCATACTTTCAAGGCCTAGTTCCAAGATCATAATTAACCATTTTTTCAAGGCCATATTCTAAGACCTAGTTTGTCTCATGAGTCCTACCGATGCACCGAGGGTTTATAGTAGGCCCCACCTAACACTTACTCAGACCAATACATTATTCATATGAATGTGGACAAAAATAAAAAACATATACATTCATGTTGAAACTAATATATGAAATGTAAATATCTTTCCCCGAACATTAAGCATAAACACTAACAATTTAGAGTAAATTGGATAATGGTTTTAAGATAAACAAATTCACAGTAAGACTAATCATAATTGATTAATTTAAATATGGTAGATGATATCATAAAATATCAATCCCAATAATACATAAGTATCAAAAATATTTTTGAAACTTATAAAGATACTCTTATAAAGTCATTGAGTAATTCTTGAGATAAATACTCCATTACTTCAAAAAGAAGTGTTCTTTAGGAAAATTATTTTTATAAAACCAGAATTGAAGTAATATTGTATTTTAAGAATAAAATTAGTTATTTTAGAAAGATAATGGTTCCTAAAAACAGATTATTTAGTTCCATTTAAAATATATAAGAATTATAGAAATTTCCTTTAAGTGAGTTTTTCTTTCAGTGAGAATTTTTGAAAGATCCTTTTAAAACATATAACTCCCCATAAATGAAAATAGTATTCTGGTTGGTAAAAATATATTGAAAATTAAAACGAAATATATGAGGGTTAAATATTAAAAAATTATAATTTCACTGAGGTATGTAGAGAATAAATGCAACCTGAATGAAAATGGAGGTTTGGGTAGAAACCCTTACCACTTTGTAACCAGTCAAATCCTATAGCCAAAAATAAATAATCTCCAAATGAAACATTTAATACAATTAAAATAAAAATATTCATGATACTATTCAAAAATTAGTAGTATAAATATACCATACATGAGATATAATGGGGAATAAAGAATATCTTACAAAAATTGATGTGAGATGAAAACCCATTTACCTTAATTCTGAAGGTGTTTCTAAATTGATCTTAACAACCTAAATAATAAAATTTAGGTTCATAAATTAATGATTCTAGAATTTCCTATACATTTAACTGATATATTATAAAATAACCGACGTAAAAAGGCCTTCGAAAACCGCGTTTTTTACGTCGGTTATAAAAATAACCGACGTAAAAAACGAAGGCGCGCGATTAATAACGTCGGTTATAAAAATAACCGACGTTAAAGGTGCACCGAACACAGGTTTTTACGTCGGTTAAGAAATAACCGACGTAAAAAACCTCGTTTTACATATTATGACGTCGGTTTTATATAACCGACGTAAAAAATGGTGACGTAAAAAACGTTTTCTGCACTAGTGTCAGCTATGTTAGTTGCAAAAGGTATGGTTGGACCTAATGAAGAAAAATTAGAGGACCTCGATTACTGCCTATCTATACCTATCATCAGAAGGATGAAGATTAGCTGGAACCCCTGGAAGAAGCAGTGGGTTGAGGATAATGATCAAGTGTATAAAAGTTTAATCCTATTGACTATCCAAGAAGGCCTAAAAATCTATCTGATCCGGGTTTGGAACCAGATGATGTGGCTGAGTATTTAGAAGAAAAACAAGAATAAGAGGAAGTAACAGCTGAAGCATCTCCTAGAGAAGAAGCTAGAAGACCTCCAATGGAAACAACTCCTGTTGAAAAAGAAAGGACTCATGTCCTTGCTGTTATCACTGCTGAAATACCACAAGAAGAGGAAGGTAGGGTTATTTTGAGAGAAGAGGAAGCTCCTGCTTCTATTGTGGATGTAAATCCAGAAGCTCATCCTAATGCTGCAAGGAAGTTGGTTTTTACTGATTCAGAATAGCAAGAAACCTTAGAGGAAAATCCTATTGAAGAGGATCTTTCTGTTGAGAAAGAAGAAATTTTGGAAGCTCAACCAGTGGAACAGTCATTTCTTGAGATTATTCGCTCTGCTGAAGGGAGGATGGAAATTGTCTTTCAGCTGGCAAGGCAAGAGTTTGCTGAAGAGTTTAGGGATGATCCTGAGGATGTTGTCTATGTTCTTGAACCTCATGAATCTAGAAAGGAAGCACAAGTTAAGGGGGAGGAACCTCAAAACCTTGATATTGTGGAAGCTGGATCTGCTGAAACTTCTCAACCTTCTGTCACATATTCTATGTACACTCGTTATGAATTTCCAAGCTTTTATGAGGTTAATGAGTCATAGAAAGTGAATGAAACTGGAATGGATCTTTATTCTCTATTTCAACTGAAGTCTTTTGTTTATCCAGAACCAGTACCTAAACCAGAACCCCAACCTCAATCTGAATCAAAATATGAGTCTGAAGATGACTCTAAACCACAACCAGAATCTGAACCACTACCTTTACATGCACCCTTACCTGAGCATCACTCCTTTGTGACTAAATATGATATGAAAATATTTTGGAGAGATTTTTTTAGCTGGAGTTGAGAAACTTTTCTCCACTCAACCTCATCCAGTGACTCAGTTATGTCAAGAAGATGCATCAATTCTATTGGAAAATATTATCTTGCATATTCAACCAAGGATGATCAGAGAAAATCAAGAAGTTAGAGTAGATAATAAGCAGCTGAGTGCTGATGTTGAAAATCTGAAAAGTGTGGTAGCAAGTTTGCAGAATGAGTTATCTTTGAAATCAAAGCCTGTTCCTATTTCTGAACATGCACCTGTTGCTGCTTTTCCTGAGCCATCTGATTCCCTCCTTACTAGGGGGATTGTTTCTCAAGTTCATCCATACCTACTTTCTTTTGATGAGAAGATCAGAAAAAGACACACCAAGATGCTAGAACGCATGAGAGAGCTTGTGGAAAATCTGAATAAGCTTATAGATGAATACAGTGGATGCCTGCAAAAAGTTCTAAAACAGCTCAAAGTTCTAACCGAAGCTATCAAAGCTTCACCTGCTTCTGGTCAGCCCTCCACATCTTCTTTGGATGATTCTATGCTGAGATCCATAATTAAGGAAGAACTTCAGAGTGCCTTTAGTGGTTTGGATATAGCCTCCTTGTCAGAAGTGATTTAGAACAATGATAGAGCATTGGACTTGGTTAGAATTCATTCTAAGATAGCCAATGATGCACCACACTAGATCACCAAGAAAATAGATTTCTATCTCTCCTAGATTTTCTCTAAAAGTGATATGACAGATCACTTTTGATATCTTGTGGAAAATTTGAGAATCCCTCCGGTGAATCAAGCTTTTAAAGCTCAATTTCAGAAACTTACAGAGTTCACCAGATTGTTGGAATGATTTCTGGAGAATAAGGATGATTTTGAAAAGGCTATGCAATATGGTGGTGAAATAATTACTGATTTCATCAATCTTTTAAAGCTATATATTCTTGTGCAGAGCACTGCTATAGTTGCTCCAGCTGTTGCACCTCTTAGACCTGGTCTACCTACCTTAGCCTCAACTACCATGATAGTTAGTCAAATTCTTTCTCAGATCTGGCCAGTCATTCTTGACCAACCACAACCTAGATCTTATACTTCTCCCACTTTGGCTCCATCTGTTTTTGAAGGTCTACCCATACCCTCTTTGTCTACCACATATATGTCTTCTTCTACTTCAGCACCAGCACCTAGTGCTGATAAAGGCAAAGACAAGGTGGATCCCTGAAGAGTCCTAGGACTGTTTTTCTTTTTTATGGGATGTCATTTCTTCTTCACTGTTTGTACTTCTCCTGTATGTTCCATTCTGAACCATTTTTAATGACAAATGCAGTGTTTCATTTCATTATCGCTACTTTTTGATAATCCCAAATGGGGGAGAAAAACTACAATTATAAAAGGAGGAGAAAAACTACAACTATAAAAGGGGGAGAAACAAGTTTTAGTACTATATTGAGATATGATCTTGTTTACAAGTCTTATACATGATCACTAATCTCACATATATTATCACAACTTTATATTTATGATTCAATTTATTTTACTCTCTAATGATTAAAATTAATCCATATTATACATATTATTGTCTATGTACAAATACAAGTATTTGTCTAAGTATGCTGACATCATGAAGGTCTCACCATGACCAGACACAGTGAAAGTATCACCGTGACCAGATACCGTGAAGGTCTCACCGTGACAAGACACCGTGAAGGACTCACCGTGACCAGACACCGTGAATGAATCACCGTGACCAGACACCGTGAAGGACTCACCGTGACCTACACACCGTGAATCTCACATCGTGAAGCTCATACCGTGAGCCTCATACCGTGAAGAAGAAATCGTTTACATAATCACTGTGACACTGTTTCTTAACTTTTTTTCAATATTATTTTAATAATGCTAACGGTCCTATTTGATGTTTATAATGTAGTTAATGTTATTTAATGATAGTTGTTGGCATGTCAGAAAACTGTATCTCGTACCTATGAAAAGTGAATCTTTCCTACTGCCAGAACTTATGGAATATAAGAAAGATTAAGATGCAGTACACGAAAGAGAAGCGGTATGCAAGTGTGAATATACAACAAGAAGAACTTACATACACCCGAGAGCACTGTTCTGAACAAACAAAACAATCCTGGACAATAAGGAGATTGAAAGTCTTTCATAGAACTCTCATGAATGCAATCCAAAACCTCTGAAGAACACATGTCGAATCAAGAGATCATTTTCATTCTTAAAGAAGACATGATGAACTACGACACTCTGTTTTTCAACAGAAAAACCAGAAAAGGACTCAGAAGCATTCCTGCTGAATCCAACGAGTCCAGAGATGCATTGATATTCACTAGAGCTTTCTAAACTCTCATATATCTTCTCTATGTAATTTATTTATTAACTTTTGAGCAGTGTGGTGTACTCTGTATTTCGTATACACACACTGTCTCCTGTACTGAACTGGAGGATTTCAAAATCCTCACTCCAAATCTCTTAACTCTTGTTTACCCACGTTAATTATGGAGGAGGTCCTTGTGTGGCCTGGTCTTTGTTTTGTTTCCCATGAATAATAGTGGTAGAGGTCCCTATGTGGCCTGGACAGTTTTTAAAACTTTTGTTAACCCCGGTCCAGTGTGCGGATCAAATTTATATAAATTTGAGAGGACTAAGTCTCGGCTTGAGACTGAACCTCTTGTTATATCTGTTGTGAATCAATAATTTAAGTTCAATGTATACTACATAAATCTTATTTATTCCACTGCTATTACTTTGAAATACAAAACTATTTTAAAGCTACTTCGATAGTTAAATTAGCAAGTGTTTACACTTATTGAAAATCATTAGTTTAGTTTCAAAAGTTAGTTTGATCTTGTGGTTAAATTTATTAAGACCTAATCAATCTTGGAGAAGCTAAGTGAACATTTACAATCTGTATAAATTCACTATAGTTTAACTTATTTTATAAATCGGGGGATTTTAAATAGACATTATTTTTAACAAAAAATTTAATTTGAACTCAATTCACCCCCCCCTCTTGAGTGTCCACTCCGACAAACAATAACCATAGACATAGTATAGTAAAATTAATGATTTATGTATCCCAAATCCTAGAACCATATACTTTGGAATTCTTAGGGTCATAAATCCTTAATAATTACTTATGAAAAAAAATATGAATTATCCTAAGCATATGTCTTGGAAGTGTCAAAACATGTGTTCATTATGGCCTATTGTCATGTACTTGTTACCCAGGTCAATCCCAAAATACTTTTTCAAAGTTGTTACTCCTAGTTACATTTGTACCAGATCCACATCTACTTGTTGTATCCAAAATGTATTTTTTTATAGAAATATCCAAATAATCTATTTCTTAAAAAAATTAATCTTTTCTTGTATTTTTATTATCAATGTCTATCTAAGGGTTTTGATCCCTAATCTATATTTTATAAATCTTGTTTCTAAGTTTTCTACTAAAATTCCTATAATACCAACCGTAACTCCCCAAACCCAATTTCCCAAAGTCAGTGCATTATTTATTTATATTAGCATGATTACAAGAAATCTTAATCCTGATAGACAAATTAGTTTAATAGTTTTGGAAAACTAGATACATACATTGGTAAATCATTACAACTTGAAAAGCAATAAAAGATTGAAATTCCATTGAAAACATCTATATCCCCTAGGTTATCCCTGTAGTTTATTCATAATATTCTTTCTTAAATCTTGGAAAAAATATAACATAAGAAATGGGTGAGCTCAAATTCAAATTAAGGTTATGAAATACAACATAATATAAAGTAAACATAAACATCATACATGGGGAATAAATAATAATAGATGACTAAATACTTGAACATAATAGGGAAGGATTAAGAGATGAATAAATAATTCCATAATAAAATATAATCATGTATATTATATTATTTGAATTACCAAACGAACTATCAATTACTATTTTCCTAATGTGGAAATTAATAATTTGAGAAATCATAATCATACTTTCAAGGCCTAGTTCCAAGATCATAATTAACCATTTTTTCAAGGCCATATTCTAAGACCTAGTTTGTCTCATGAGTCCTACCGATGCACCGAGGGTTTATAGTAGGCCCCACCTAACACTTACTCAGACCAATACATTATTCATATGAATGTGGAAAAAAATAAAAAACATATACATTCATGTTGAAACTAATATATGAAATGTAAATATCTTTCCCCGAACATTAAGCATAAACACTAACAATTTAGAGTAAATTGGATAATGGTTTTAAGATAAACAAATTCACAGTAAGACTAATCATAATTGATTAATTTAAATATGGTAGATGATATCATAAAATATCAATCCCAATAATACATAAGTATCAAAAATATTTTTGAAACTTATAAAGATACTCTTATAAAGTCATTGAGTAATTCTTGAGATAAATACTCCATTACTTCAAAAAGAAGTGTTCTTTAGGAAAATTATTTTTATAAAACCAGAATTGAAGTAATATTGTATTTTAAGAATAAAATTAGTTATTTTAGAAAGATAATGGTTCCTAAAAACAGATTATTTAGTTCCATTTAAAATATATAAGAATTATAGAAATTTCCTTTAAGTGAGTTTTTCTTTCAGTGAGAATTTTTGAAAGATCCTTTTAAAACATATAACTCCCCATAAATGAAAATAGTATTCTGGTTGGTAAAAATATATTGAAAATTAAAACGAAATATATGAGGGTTAAATATTAAAAAATTATAATTTCACTGAGGTATGTAGAGAATAAATGTAACCTGAATGAAAATGGAGGTTTGGGTAGAAACCCTTACCACTTTGTAACCAGTCAAATCCTATAGCCAAAAATAAATAATCTCCAAATGAAACATTTAATACAATTAAAATAAAAATATTCATGATACTATTCAAAAATTAGTAGTATAAATATACCATACATGAGATATAATGGGGAATAAAGAATATCTTACAAAAATTGATGTGAGATGAAAACCCATTTACCTTAATTCTGAAGGTGTTTCTAAATTGATCTTAACAACCTAAATAATAAAATTTAGGTTCATAAATTAATGATTCTAGAATTTCCTATACATTTAACTGATATATTATAAAATTTATATGTTTATTCATGGACTTTTTATGGGTTATGAAATTCAATTTCATTGTTTGTGAGGTCTCATTTCAATAGTTCTCACGATCAGTTCATTTGTATAAGAATTTGAAAGTTCATGTAAAATTGAAATTGCAATACATAATTGAATTTATGAGTTATTTATTATAATCCATAATGTTAAATTATTATATAAATCTTTTTTTCATCTTGGTATAGGATGAATCATTATATTAAATATTAATGATAAACGCTTGGATGAATTTTGAGGTTTTTCAATCACCACGAACACATTTTGTTTTATCAATTTATACCATGTTTACAAAATGATTCAAGAACATTACATAGGATAAATTACATATATAATTATATATTTTAACCATAAATATGTTTTCATACAAATATTTGAATATGGTAACAGAAATTGAAAACATCTTGTCCTTGAATGTGATAAATGAACACATCTCTGATGTTGTTTCCATTTTTAATACAAGATGAGGGTGAAAGAGAGATGATAATTAAATATTCCCTTAGAATAATAAAATTATAGTAAATTTATGTTACTCTAATTATATTATCATATGGATGATGTGAGGTGAGTAAATAGAGAAAATAACATGAAATAATATAAAATAAATCAAAATAGGAATTTACCTCGAGAAGTTACCTTCCTTGAGGGCCTCTTTAGGTAGAGGTTATGGAATTTTTATGAGACCAAGGGCTGTTTAACATGGGGAGATTCATGGGAGTCTGTTTGATAATAGTTTATAAAAATGTTTTTTTGTAGAGACTTAGTTTTTCATGCATTCAATATTAAATTTATTTGTAAATCCTTGGGTTGTTACACATTGTGTGTAAAATTATCATGTTGTGTATCATGTTCATGAATTATTCCTAAAATCCATTACACAATGTGTACTCCCATTATAGGTTGTGTAATTACATTGTGAATATGAATAACTAATGGTTTGGTCTGAAAATCCCAACTAGTTACTGACTTTACAATTATAGCTATCGTATAATTCCATTTAGAAATTAATAAACCACTAAAAAATGGAAACCAAACGCAAATGTAAAAACATACCAGAGAGAAAGGTAATAGGGTGTTATAATATACTTACCATATTAAAATTCTTCCATTTGAATGATTTTATTTTCCTAGATCTGAAAAAAGATAATTACACTACAACCTCATCATCGAATCCTACGCCTACATCTCATGGCTTTCTTATCCGCACATCAATAGTACCGAGACTAGGGATATTGTTTTACCATGATGTACTATTTCCTAGAAATGAATAATCTAAAACATCTTATCAATAAAATTTTTAGTGGGATCAAGATCAATATCCTCATATTTAATCACCTAGGATAGTTTTGATATATATATATACTTAACCAGAAAACATGAAATACATCATGGATAAAATTAAATATAGATAAAAAGTCTAACCAATTGACCACTATCCCTAATCATCCAATGATCTTAATGGGGCCCACATATCTCAGTTCCAACATACCCTAAAACCCAACTGATGTGTCTCAAGCATAGTGAAACTCAAATAAAGACCCAATCAACAACCTCAAAACCTATAAGCTGATGCCAATGGTTTATATTAGAGTTATAATGACTGTGTTTCTTGGTTAGTGTATTTTAGATAAAATGCATAATCTTCATCATCTCAAGTACAACACTCAAAAAAATAAATAAATTCTCCCCTAACAATTCCCAACATAAGGGATATCTATATTTGTACTCATAAAAATCCACAAAGGATTCCATCTATATCAAATCCTGATAACCATTGTTTTATGAAAAACCAAATGAAGGAATAAAATGTTCACAAGATCATCTAAAATCAATCACACAAGACTAATGCATAACCTATATCACATGTATTGTCCTCTCGATCTGTCCATGTATTTGTGGACGGAATGTCATGTTTAATCAAAGATAGATATTAATATGTTAAAAATTGGTTTTAGTTAAACAGTTCTTATATTCTATGGTTAATCATGGATCTGAAGATGCTCAAAATAGAATTGAATTCTTATTGATAGTTTTATCTAGTTTGAGTAAAATATTTCAATGTTTCGGAAGTGATGATCAACTGTGCAACACATTAAAGATTCCCAATTCCTTCATCCACAATATCTTATCCGTGTTTCAATACAAATGTTTTTCTAAAGCTTTTAAATATTTATTCTTCTCTTATTTTTAGTATCATTTTGTAAATATATTTCATACATAAAATTTCCATTAATCCATTTCTTAATTTTTGTTGGATGTCAGAAAAATACTAATAAATTAATGGGGAAATATACGGTGAGGGATATAAAAATTTGAATATTTTGAGAAAAAAATAAGAGACATTTAGGGAAATAACAATGTTAAACATGTAACTTATATATGTGGGAAATTAATTTTTAAAACTTTTCTCATTATAATGGAAATATTTTTCTTGAAATTTATTTATTATCATTTGTTAAAATATCAATTTTTATTCATGTTAATATAAATATTGGTATTATGGTATTTTTGATCATAAAAAACAGAATTGTGGAGTATATGCTGGTCCGACAATTTCATCAGTTTCATTTTTATTTTTATTCTCAAAACACCCACATATTTGTTTCTAATGATGTTATATTATGTGACTGTTGGGATGATAATCAATGGAATAATTATTTTATTCTAAAATCATTTTTAGATCATAACCCCAAATAATTTTATTTGTTTTCTCAAATCATATGTATTTTGGATGTCTTTATAAGCTATATAAAACACCATCCATACAATAATTTTTAATTAAAACATATGGTTTGTGTACCTTATTTTTGGAATAAATACATATATCATGAATCATATTTTTGGTAATAATCCATGAATTTGAGGTAAAAATTCCTACCTACTTTTTTCATCAACCATATGGCATCAAATTTACTTTATAACATTATGATTATATAGAGAAACTCAATGTTTGACTTGGTCGATTAAAGAGTTTTGAGTTATGGATAATTTGCACTTTTAATCCTATGTTATAACAAAAATGAAATATACCTTTAAATATGTTTAAATAAATATTTAAAGATTCATATTCAACATAATAATTAATTAATATTTCTAATGGAATATTAAATTTTATTGGAACATTTTAAATTCAAATATTAATGATTTGTCATGAGATATTTATAGAGTTGTTTATCCTGAAAGTATTCAAACATCATAATAGATATAAAATAATATTCTTCTAAAAATACTAATGTTATTATTATAATGATATATAGATTAATTTAAAAATAATTATGGTTCATCACCTATAGAGATACAGTTTGGTAACATATATATTTTGATTCTTATTTGTTCGGTAAACTCAGCTATCACTGCTGGTATGTTTAACTTTTAATCATTGGATAAATTTTAACAAAACTATTATCAGAGATTAAATTTAGTGACATAAATTTTTTGACATCTACATGGTGTATAATGTAATACTATTTAATTAAATTTTATTTTACGTTGAATAATGTTGTACTAGTACCTTTAATTGAAGATCATTTCATTTCCTAGTTTTTATTGCTAATGTGACCTAATATAGCATTAAAACTCTTCATCCTAATATATTTTCTATTTATGTGTATTATTATTTTACTCATTCATGGTAGAGTATCCACTTATTGTAATATGCAATTGATATTTTAGTTCCTTGTAAAAGAACAAAAAGACCAACCAAAATCCTTATTGTTAGGTTTTAACTTCATGCACTCAGTTATAGTAGTACATGAGAAAAGGACCAATTAAACGATAATCACCATTATTTTGGAGAGTGTGTTAGTGGATTAGAGTAGGAGATCCTTGTTTGATAAACCACTAAATATCACTGTGTTATTTTAATAAATTTTTTCCATTTCATACTAATCTTTAAGAGAAGATGAATTAATTACTATAATCTAAAAGAGTGTTGTGTTTTTTCTATCATATTTTTTAAGGAACAATATTAAACCATTTCTTATTTCATTAAATTTTACTTTATGACCCAAAAATCACATCTATGCCTAATCATGTGAACATAGATATATGTGTTAATTTCCTTGCACCATCATGTGTACAAGTCTATATGGGATCATTTTTGTGAACCATCATGTGAATAAAGAATAAAATGATCGTGGGATTGAAATCCTAGTGAAAAAATGCCATGATCATTTCCACACACAACATAATACAATAATCATAAAATGAAAATGTTCATACCCCATCATGGTAACATATCATTAAACAATAATTCCTATGAACATCCTTGGGGAAAAATCATAGCATAATCATGTCAATGAGAAACCTTGTGAACATATCATAACAATACACACTACCTTATTAATAAAGCATAAAGTGACTATTTTCATTAAAACCCATGAGATAAAGTAATAATGTGAATATTTCCTTGAACAACCTTATGAATAAATCATAACATGGAAATGTAAAAGCACAACCTTGTGAATAAATATTATTATGATCATATCCTTGTATTACATTATGAATATTGAGTAAAATGATATTATACAAGAAAAAAAATTCATATGTAACTATATATATAAAAAATAAAAAATATATTGGATTGATTTATAGGATCCCAAACATCAATCATCTATAATTATTTTTTCCACTCGAAACCAATCATTAAAATTCAAAACATAACATAATTAACATATGGAAAATTGATAGTTTTCCTAAAATAATTTATACAACATGTCATAATAAATTAAAATAAATAAGGTGAATATTAAAATAATAAAATATACCAAGTATAATATAGAAGTGATAATGGATTTTCAAAGAGTTTTAAAACTCATTTTAAAAATTATTTTTTAAATCACATTGAAAAACAATAAAAAATTTCCCAATTTAAAATTCTTGAAAACTACTTTAAAATATTTTATATTACAATACAATAATTTATTCTTGGTAAATGATTTAAAAATTACAGTTTAAAAATTAATAGTGTTTTATTAACAAAAGTTTTACAATGTCAGGATACTTTCAAAAAGCAATTATTTGAGAAGACATAAAAAATTTATAATTATTTCATAAAAATATAAATCCGAAAATCCCTTTTAAAAACCATAATTTAATTTTAAAATCAAAATTTTAAATTAAAATATTCTATTTATTTTTTTCATTTCATAATCATTAAAAATTAAAATCATTTATTAATATATTTTAAAAAATTAAAAGTACTATTACTAATGATGAATGATCATAATGATTAAAGAAACCAACAACCAGTGTTTGTAAAATTTTATTACCATAGTTATAAAAGATGATGTTTTAAAATTTCATTTTCCAATATGGTTGTATAAAATATTTTCAGAAAATATATTTTTAAAAATAATCATCTATAAAAAATGATTAAAAAAGAAATAAAGTTTTTCCAACATCAACATGGAGTTGTAGAAAAAATATAAACATTCATGGGAAATTATTTTCAATATTATTAAAATACTTTTATTAAAAACCAAATCACAATTTGAGTGAGAAATATTTCTTTTAAATAGTGTAAAACAAGAATTAAAATATTACCAAAAATAGAATTTGTTTTCAATATAAGAATTTATATCATTAGTTGGAAAAGTGAATAATGATATAAAAGAGAAAGAGCTCATTTCGAGAGAATGAGAATAATTTTAAAGTCATTGTATTTTATGAAAAAATAAATCCATCAATTTAATTTCCTTGAAAAGGAATAAAATAAATATAATATCATCATATAACATATGAAAATAATTTTTTAAATTCATAATAAAATAGGAATCACCAAGACTCAATTAAATATGTTGAGTCAAGAAAACCACCGTATATCTTAAGAAATATTTTAATAGAAACCCATTGAAAGTGGGAGAGTGAAATCAAAAATCAACCAAAATGAATAAAATTTAATTCATAACTTATTATATCTAATCCAAAATATACTCCTCATTTAAATTAAATTAGGTTTATAAAACAAAACAAGACACAAAAAAATGAATTTGAGGTAAAACTACTTTATCTTTTACTCATAACATCCATGAAATCTATTTAACCATATGTACTATAATCATAACCATTATAATAATTAATTAACCACCTATATTATTTTCTATTTCCCTAACTAATCATTTTTTATTATATATTTATGGGATATTTATTGCCTATTTTAATAATCAAATGATAGTGATTTTTTTATTTTATGAATTCATTAAAGTGTTCATGTTGATCAGTTTTTATTGTTTCAATATATATATTGAATAATTATCTATAATTTTCAACATCACAACAAGGATATTTTTATTTATAACATTTGAATATGAAATTGGTGATCATGTTGTTTTGGTAAATTATGAAAAAAATGGTTTCTTAACAAATGAGTTAAATTGAAATGTTTCACTACATGAACCAAAAAAATCACAATAAAATCATATTTATTCATTAATTATATTCTCAGAACCATTAATTAAATTTTGTGATGAGAAAATGAACTAAATCACTCCAAGGAGTCACTAATCTACACATTCACATGACTGAATTTTTTTTGGTTAGAATGAAGTAATTTCATAAACCTGTTTATTTTTTCAATAATATTAATTATGATATCAATAAAAGGATAGTTTAGGGAATACATTTTTTGAAAAAAAATCAGTTGGTTAGTTAATGAAATGTAAACACATCAATTTTTGTATGTCATGTTTAGTGTATACTCATTAATGAAATTCTCATGTAACTAAAGTAAAATGGGGAAGGTTGATAATGACTACTCTATCAATATAAAAAAATTAAATTTAAAAATAATAATAATTTTATTATATATTGATGGTAAAATTATATTATAGAGATAAATATATAAAGTAAAAATGAATTGGGAATTATTAGTGCATATGATTAAATCTATATCCTTCTATTGTAATAAAAAAATAAAATTGAGTACTTGGTGTTATTCATTTGATAATGGGGCTCAAAAACGTGGTAGATGGATTTAGGGGATTTAAAAATGGTAGAGTTTCTAGATTAATTTGAAATTAGAGTGTCCTTGATGGGGTTGAGGAAGTCTCCTTTTATAAGTTGTGATAGTGTAATTTTGATACAAATATATAGGAGAAGACATTATTCAAGGGTCAAAATATCAAATAATGGAAAATAATGGAGTTGGTATAAATAATGGTTGATAAAACTCTCATTTATTAATTTCAAGTCATGTTTTAATCCTTTTAGGTTTCTAAACATTGGTAAACCCCTTTAAGAGTAATTTACCATTACCACAAGAACTATTTTTTACATAAGTATTTATTTTCCATGAATAAAAAAAATGTATCACTATTGAATTTTTCAAACCAACTAATTTCAAATAAAAAATAAAATTTTCCAATTAACATTTCTAAGGGTGCTAAATTTATTTAATATTCCTGCACATAATGTGTGGAGACTATTTTTTGAAAATAATTAATTTTATACATAAAAAAATTATTTTTAATACAATTATAAATTTGTTTGATTGAAATTATATTAATAATTTTATTAATCTCCATTAACTAGTTATGTGGTTTTAAAAACAATACAAAATAAAATCCAAATGTATGGGTACATAGTCTAATTAAACATACCAAAAATTTCTTTTATAAGAGGAAAATATTACCTATGTTTCAAATATATTAAACATGTTTTTTATAAAGTCAAAATTTTATTTTTAAAGTATTTATTATAATATATTTTTTTTGTAGAAAAATGTTTTATATGAATTTAAATCATTATTTTGTCATAAAATTTCAAAAACGTTACAATATTTGTAAAATCATTATTTTTCTCTATTATACTATAATTTAATATGTTTGAATAATATAAAAAATTCATCCAATGATCATTTTAAAATTTTGAATTATAAAATTAACTACGTTTATTTTAAAAAAACTTATTTTTCTAATAAAAAAGTAAAATATAAGGAAATTCTGCGTTTATTGAATTTTGATTCTTTAAGTGAATTTATAATTATTTCATATAAATTTATAATTCAAAAATATTATTTAGTTTGTTCCTTTATAATAATTCATTACAATTAGATAGTTTAAATAATTATGTAAGGAAATATGTTAGGTCCACTAGGTCAAGTACCCTGAAGGGGGGGTGAATTCGGGTATCATAGATTAAAACAACTACCCCTTCTGATCTTTCTTCATTTTTAACCAAAAATACCTTATCACTCTTTCCCATAGAAATTTATGAATATAAATTAATAACAAAAGAGAAAAAATATGTTTTACTTGGTTCACCCTCACTGGGATCCATCCCAGAAGCATACAATGACAATATTTCGATGTACCAAATCCAATAAAAGTGCATTATTGTAAACAAATTTGAAGTCGACTCATTATCCCAACTATATTAATACCAATCATGTATTGAATGTTCACTGGTATCTCTACTAAATTGTGCTCACATCATCTTTAGAAGATCCACTCATAGTTTTTAGACTTGAAGGTCTGTTCATTATCACTAATGAAATAATCCTCTAGTGTACGCAGATGCTCTATTGAAGTACAATTTTCATCTATTTATGAATACCTCTTTTCTACAAATCATTTGTAAATCCCTTTTACAAAAACATTTTCAAATTTCACTAAATTGTGAAGCTCCTAAATTCACACATCTCAAACAATCCTTTTCAAATTTTCTACCTCTTCTCAAAGCACACACCTTCTGAAATCACACAACTTTTCAGAGCGCACTGCTTCATAGATCTCACTGCTACAAATATTACACTGGTTTTCAAAGTATCACTATATTTGCAAAGCTCAGACATGGATTTGTGAACCATGAAATTTTCACATATATCTATTAGCCACCATGAAGGTCCTTCCTTTTGGGAAGCACAATGCCTTTGTGACCCTCCATTGTTATTTTAGAGCCCTATGTTTTTTGTTGAGTATATTTACTCATCCCTCAAGGGTGGCGACTTATTTATAGGCAGTTCCAACCAACTCTAGAACCATACACACCAAATCAGTGCCACATAATACAAAATTTCAGAGCTTCAAAATTTCAATAAAAATTCTATATATTTTGTGAAGCACCATTAAAATTTTCAGATCCAAAATATTTTTGTAATAGCGGAGCATTTTATCAATTTTCTTTCATTGTCAACATAGTTTCCCCTCAAAATTCTATTCAGCTTGGTCATTCTCAAAGCTCATATCAATCTCAATGCACACCATCATGATTATTCATTTCTTTCAGAAATCCACTTCATTAGGCCCATCTTTTAAAAATTCAAGCATTTTCTATATTTTGATTAGATCATCAATGAAATCCACTTTTCATAGTGCTCAATGAACTCTATATTTTTTACCCCCAAAATTTGGTATACTCTATACAATGTCACCACCTTTTATCTAGTATTTTTGTATTGCCTATAGATTATCTATTCTTCTTTCATGGTTCTTGGTCAACATAGGTGGTCAATAGTATCTCTAGAACTCAAAAATTCACCATGAAAACCGTTTTTTCCAAAAAAACAACCATCCCAAAATTACTACAATGTAAACATGATGGATTTTTCCCAAAAACCTTCCCCTGTTAGTTTTTTGACAACTATTCTAATAAAACTTTTATCCACATTGATACCTCATTAAATCTTATAACAACATCTTCTATAATTCAAATCTTAAAAATCAGATATAAATAAAATATTTACTCAATACATACTCTAACACAATATCACCAATGATCATTGTGAGAAACATGAGTAATATTAAAATTCCGTTAATTAGTCACTTAATTCATAACACTAATTATAGATACAATTCCCATACCAATATTCCTCCTTCATCATGAACCTCAACTGTCATGACATATAAACTCTGATCAATCACATAAAGCATAATAAGATTTAAAACTTTTCCCTATCTCATTTATCTCCAATCTTAGTGCTCCACATGTTAGCTTCTCCCCATGTATTTGAAAAATACATTTTCTCCATTATTAAATTTATCCCCCTAAGGAAACCACAAATTCACCTCCTTGGCAACGAACCCAAAGTTCACTTCTTTGGGGTCTTCAACATTAGTAAGAAAACAAGTCCTCACTTTAAGAAAATATACACCATACCATGGGGATAGGGGTCCCACATCCTCACTTTTTAAAGATTGGGGAGTTGAATTAACTATTAAATCTTGTAAATTCCTCTCAAATTCTCTATTGGGTATGGAATTTGTCAGAATATCTGCAACTTGTCACTTTGTAGGCATATAAACCAACTTCACTATCAGTTTATCCACATTCTCCTTGATAAAGTGATATTTTATTTCTTGTTCTTTGTCCATGGGTGATGGAATATATTTTTTCTATGATTTATATAATTTGAATTTTCTCAAGGATTTCCAATCAGATACTTCACTTAAACTCCCCGGTCATCAACCAGCTGTGTAATCCACAATAACTGTGTGCATGCTGAATTATTCGCAATATTATCACATTATATAGTGCTCAGTGAAATGAAATCCTATTTTTTCACATCCAATAAAAGTAAAATCCACCAATATAAAAACCACCTCATGATGTTGATTTCTTGTCATATGTTGAATCGGCCCATTCAGCATATGTATATCCCAATAACTCTGGATATGAGTTTTCATTATACATCAAGCTAAAGTCTATTGTGTCCTAGATATACGGATGTATTTTTTTACCATAATAATTTGTCTCTCCTTGGGATTAATTTCATACCTATATTGTAAAACCCCAAGATTCTATAATAAGTTGTCTCTTTAACGTAATTGAATAGCTTGTGCTACGCATTACACCGCGATCGAGCACAACATGATTTACCAAAATGACTGTTCAAAAAGTTTTTACAAATAGTATTAACCATATTTAGAATTTAATATATATCCTATATAATTTTAACACTCATCATTAGTGTTTCTTAGACATAATCTAAGGAAAATTCAATTTTTATGATAAAAGAGCCATTTTTTCAAAAAATGCATTATTTCTGCAATTAAATGGTGACCCCTTTTTAAATCCAATATTTGACACTTTTATATATTCAATTTATTGAAATTAAATTATAATTTATAATAGGGTCATAAAAATTTATTTTGGATAATTGTTTGGTACTTTTCAGATAACATTTATATTTTGATGAATAGTGACAAAATACTAAATTTTAATTAAAAACAACTTTTTAATGGAAATATTTTATAGTGTTAAATTATACATTTGAGTGGTTTTAAAGTATAAATAGATTATATTTTTACCATTAAATCCAAATTTGGTCATTTTATATAATTTCATTTTGAAATTGGACATAGACAAGTGTCAATCTTTTGACAGGTTTTTATTAAAAACACTTTTTTTTTGTTTTTACAATGGGAATTAATTTTAAATTAGTTTATGCCACTTATGTGTTTTGAATTTTTAAAAATGGATTAAAAATATTGAATTAGGAGGTAAAAATTCTGTAAATAGGTAAATTTTATTTTTATATATTATGAATATTTACATTAATAATAATTTTGTTTACCATGGATAAAGGGTAAATCTAGTAAATAAGGGTGATGAAATATTATTATAGTTCTATTAAATTACCCTAATATCTGTTTTATTGTTATTGTGTTATACATGTTCGACCATGGGTGTCCTTGGGTACATTTTGGGACCCCATGGAGCCACTTGACAGTGATAATGACACTTTATATTAATTAATTTAATGTAAAGAAAAATAACAAAAACTTATATCTTTTATTGAAACAATTTTTACATAGGGTTATACAAGTTATATTTTCAACTATAAATATAAATTTTAAAGCTAAAATGATGTCATAAATCATTATATTTTTTATAATTTTTAGACTTTAAATACATAAATTTTTTTATGACACAATAATTATGTATTGTTTATCTCATTAAAGAATGATTTAAATAAATGAGATTATAAAAAATTAAAAAACATACTAAAAGTATCCAATTCTTATTGGATTATTTTTTTCTAACATAATTCATATTATCATTGACTTTAATGAGGTTTGGATCTTTAGATACTAAAAATAATTATATAATAAAATAATATTTTCAAACATTCCTAAAGAGTACCTCCTCCCCCTTATAAAAAGCCCCCACCTCCAACCCATTTCTCAGACCTCTCAAGAACCTTTGTTCGACCAACCATTACCTAATTAAGATCTATAAATACCTATATTTTTCTTATAATCCTTACCTATGGTGGAAGTAACTTCAAGGATTCCTTTTGGTTCAAACCAAAGGGATTTACCCGATTTAACGGTAACATCTCTTGTTAAGTTCTTTTCTTTTATTTTTCATCTCCAACCACCAAAAAACTCATTATTTATTTATTTTATAACAACACCAGTATCCTAAATATACTATGTTGTTTTTAGGATAATTATTTTAGCTAAAAATACACACACATCCATCTAATGGGTATTGAACATATGGTTTTTGCGGACGGCGTACTACTGCCTCACGAAACAATTATTGTTCAATTTTCGACTACCACCTCTTATAATGGCTATTATGATGGAACTATAATTATATATTATACTTATAATACTTATTTTATCTATTATATTCTGAAATTATCTTATATAGTATACCATTATTCGTTTCATGTTGTATATATATGATAATTTCATTTGAGGAAGTGTGGACTACAGCCCCCTCAAAGTAATAAGACTCATTCATACCATCCATGGAACGTATAAAGGATTCTGTTAATGAACATATGAATAATATATATAATATTATATTATAATGGAATATTAATATAATGATGTATCATTTGGGTTTCTTTCCATTTAAAATAAAATATGGAACTAGTGTTCATGCGTACATACAGATTACTGTCTCCATGAACGGGGTGAGATTCATTTCTCATTGTAACCATTAAAGAATAATTTTATTTTTATTTTTAAAATTAATATTTAAGAACATAATATAATTCTGGATATGAATAAAAAACATCCTATCCATAACAATCATTACTTACTTAACAAAATATATAAAGGAAAACGAATCAGTTAACACCTAAAATAATGATACTACTAAAATATTACTAACATAACAATTTTAGATGATCATATATGACATAATATTTAAGTATGTGGTCAATTTTTAATTTATTCAAAATAATTTCACAATTATACTGGAGGTTAACGTACCCTAGACAATGTAAAATTACAAGGTAAGGGGTTTTCATCTCACTTTTTATTCCCATGAGAATAATGCTATATTGGCGACTATTGCCTTTGGAGTGGTGAATATACTACCCATGATGGTATTCATGGTATAATATACATTAATTTATGTGTATTCACATCTTCATTGTATAATCCTTCTTTTATGGGGTGTATGTTTCATAAGTTAAAAAATCAAGAAGGGAACTTGAAATTTAATTTCCACTCTTTGGGTTTTATGAAAACTCCATTCATTATTTTACTCCAAATTATTGTGAAATCACTATTTATATACTTCTATAGTAATTTCTACTTCGGTCTATGTGGATATAATTTTTATAAACATAATAAATCTATTTAAAAATTCTAATGTTTTCGATATGAACCTGATATGAGTAATTTTATCAATTTTTATTCATTGAGTTGAACATCCAAGACATTAGTGTTGTTTTTAGCAGAAAACATGTGAATGTCCTTTGATTAATTTTCACTAAATAACCAATAATATTGAGCGTATTTATATTTTTCACACATAATTATTTCATTAGTTTATCCTCAAACTAATAATACAATCTTTATAAGTGACTTCATCTCAATTTACATTCCATTGAGACTTCTTTGTTGTTATTCACCGATTAACATTTATATAGTGTACATACAGTACTTTGACATAGTATACCATGGATCCCTTTATTCTTAGGACTTTATAATGTTTTAATTAACACAATTATTTGTATTCAAGCATCTCCCATTTTGTTAGAAACTCAAACTAAAATACAATTTTAAATGTTTTAATGATTTATTCTTCTAAAATTTTTTCATTAATGTCCATCTTTTAAAAATGGTTTTATGGATTTATTTATATATACATTAATGTTTTAAAATTTTAAATCCCTTTTAAATGTTTAATATTGGTAAGGGTCATTTTGATTCAAAAATCTATTTTAAGAGACTTATTGATAAATAGTGAGAATTTTAAATGTTTTGAAGAAAAATTTGGATCATTCACTCATATAGTTTTGATGATTATTTTCATCTATGTCAATATTAACCATTATTATCGACTAAGGTAAATTCATTATAATAAAATATTCTATATTTTATTGAATGTGTTATGTTCGATTGTGGATGTTCTATTTTTAAAATATTCATGGTTTATGGTTAATGTATTAACATTTCGTATGCTAGTTTTAATATGATTGTTTATGCTATGTTTCAACCTTTTCATATGAGGAATGCATTGGACATAGTAAGTGTTTAGTGGAGCCCACTATATATCATCGATGCATCTGTAGGTCTCATGATAAAAACTAATATCTTGGCATAAGGCCATGAAAAAAATACAATTTGTAGTCTTGGCACAAGGCCATGATTATGTGGTTATGATGTCCAACATTATGCATTCTATCATTAGGAAATTACCTATTTATATTACATGTGATTATTAGACTATTAGAAAATCTATGTGAATAATTAAATGGAATTATTTGATTTATCTTTTCCATATTATGGTAAAGTTAATTTTTAAAAGGTTTTGTTTTAGTTTTATTCATTGCCTTAAATTTTTATATTTATTTATGATAGTTTCTACTATATTGTTATCCTTACTAGGCATTTGAGGTCACCCCTTTCTTTTTTTTCGTTTTCCTAGGATGTGAAGAATGAAATTATGATTAACTTGTAGGGATATGATAAGGATATGAGTGTTTTCAAAGGGGGTAGAATTTAGTTCTTAATTATTACACGATGTAATGTAAAACTTATGTATGTATCTAGTACTTCCATTGTTAATAAAAACATAGTGAGGAATATATTTATTTAGAAATTATATATTGATCCATGTATGTCTTTTAGATACACTTAACTACTTTAATTAGAATGTGATATTTCAAATTGTGATCAAAATATATTTATAGGGGGAGAATGTAACACCTGATATTTTAGGAAATATTTTATTTTATAAAATAAATTTATATAATTGGAAATTATGTTTTTTGAATCATTAAAAAAATTAAAATTTATTTGGAAATAAGTAATAATTAATATAAATTTGACTAATAATAATATACTCATTTATGGATGGACAATAAAAGCTATTATGAACACATGAATTTCATATAATGGACTATTTCATATTATATTTGATAACATACCTTGAATATTCATTAATTGAAAGGATACATTAAATATTGAATAGTATTTTCTTCACAACATGTATATCACTTTGTTCATCTTCACCCTTAAGAATCAAAATGAGTGAAAAAACCTAGAGTGATAAAGACTATCATCAAAGGATAAATCATGTTGTGAAATATCAAATGAAATGGAATGAGAGGTTTGATTTAAGATGTGGAATGTAGTAAATTTATCGGTGGTAATATTTTCATTTAAATAATGGTCCATGGATATTATTGTATGAAATATGTATTTTCAAATTTTGAAATTTTTCATAAAAATTTAAAATTATATAATTAATGCTTGTAATAGAAATATTAATTAAAATAATCTATTAATATATATATATACATATTACGTATTATTACATTTTTCAAAGATTTATTTGATGTATTTAAATAATTAAAATTATGTTTTTAATAAAAATTTATTGATAAGATTTAACAAATTCAGAATAAATAGGTAACAAATGTCATTTATTAAGAATAAGTACATTAGATGATAAAATACCATCTCACAATGAATTATATGTTTCATATATAATTTGTTGTTTTAATTCAATTGATCACTACTATATAATGTCTAATATATTAATCATATATATATATATATATTCTTCTTCTTCTAAATATCTTCACTTTTCTAAAAATTTGAATAAATTATTTTTATGTTTAAAAAAAATAATTTTCTAAAAAACATCTTTTTTTTGCATTTTGGGTGGTGATATCAAAATTAATTTTTATAAATTATTCCAATTGAGTCTAATAAAAGAGATTTAGTTAATTAAATCATAATATATTTTTTTCATTTTTTTATATTTTTAATATAATGAAATATGTTACTAATGTAAATATTAGTTACCACGGTAAATAAGTTATTTTCGATAAAAATATTTTAATAAAAATTTTGTACCCTTTATATCAATAAATTAAATTGAATAATTTAAATGATAATATTATATTCTATCTATAATATAATAAATACATTAGAGCTCATCTAATTATTAATTAATTTAAATAATATTAATAACAATTTAAATTTTAAATTTAATTTTTCTACAACAAAAGTTTTTCAATTTATCTTATGTTTAATTTTAATAGTTAATTTAGTGATATTAGGGAATTTAACGTGATTAGTTGGATCAAGACAGAAGATACATCATGTTAATATTTTTTTACTTGGTATCATTTAATAGTTTATTTTGAAAAAATAACCACCATGTATAATATTTAATAAAGGTTATTTTTGGTAAAAATGCATGACATAAAATAGACCAATTTTACTAAATTAACATTACTCCTAGACCATTTAGAAAATGTTTTTATATTGTAAGGTGATACCCAAATTGTTCTCTAATAATTCCTCATATAACTCACCTAACTACCATGAGATTCTAGCTATATATTTCACCCAACATTAACTTCCAAGGAAAACTCCATTTTTTTCACCTATTAAAGGATCAAAATTCCCCCCCACTTAATGTCATAGTGTTATTTATATTTAATATTTAATCCTAACTCATTTTTGAAATTCTGGTATCATATTACATGTTTTTCTAAACATGGTTAGAATAATATTTCCTTAGTCATTCATTTCCAAGAGGCATTTCAAGAGAAGACTCAAAGTCTAATCATGAGTGTCATGAACTCCCTAACTATATCAATAGTACTTTTTCAGATTTACCATCCCCCAGATCAATTATTAAATAAATAATATTATTAAATAATAATCATTTATATATTATAATATTATTATATTAATTTAACAACCACAATCTCTCTCCCACCAACTATTTATAAAATTGAAAATGTCTTTCTTATTGCATTCAATATAATGCTACATGAATGATATATTTTATTGTACATTATTTCCATTCATGTATGATTTAAAAAATAGATTAAATGAATAAAAATATTATTTATGAGCTTATTAATATATCATAATGATAATTTTTTCATTCTATTATGAATATTAAAAAGAAGTTGTCCTTATAAATCAAACCACCTAAAACGTGCATACCAAGAGAAAAACCTATATCTCAATTTTGTAAAATATCCTCTTATTAAGATTTCATTATCCTAATATCCAATTTTATTATTTATCTCTATAATAACCCAAACATTATATCATTATACTTATCTAATAATAATATTATAATAGAATCACTTTCATACTAATTGATTGTTTATAATATGTTCTTGTTTGGGTCGATTTAACAACCAACATGAATGATGCAATAAAAAATTATCAGTTATTGATATGAAAATTAATTTATTTCAATAATATTAAATTAATATGTAAATTAATTTTTAAATAAATTACTTTTAATATTTAACTAATTTTTATCATACCATATTTAATCTGTTAATAATTACAGAAATAATCTTTTTAATGTTTTCATGTTCTTGGATCATAACTAAAATTCATATAGAATTAATTTTAAATATTAAAAAATAATAGGTAATAAATTATTATGACCTAAATAATTTGGTAATAATTAAATTTTTTATCAATTAAAATATTAATTATCATTATTATAAATCCTGTGAAAAACATAACAATTGAAAATAATCTGTAACTAAATGAAATATATATAGAGATTAATTTTAAATAATGTATATAAAAGGTAACATAAACTAATTTATTTATAAAAACATTGATTTATCTTGTTATTTTTTTATACATGAGTATTGATCATGACTGAAAAAATGGGAAAACAATGTAAGGGATCTCTCAAATATATTTTCTACATTGAGGCATATTCCATTTCCACAACATTTTGTATTTTGTGTAGAAATTAAAATTATATATGTATTTATATTATAATGAATAAAAAAATTATATATTTTTATTAATTTATTTCAGTTATATATTTATAGGGTGTTGAATAAACTGCTTCCAATGTCGTAATGGTTTACCTGCCATAACATACTTTTTATTGAGTCACTATATATCTTCATAGATTATGAACTAATAACCTTCCTATATTTTTCTATTTCTATATTAAATATATCAATTTCCATTTTTAAATTTATAATTTCATTCTTATACAAAAATCATCTACTTTTTTATTCCATTCTCTATATTAAGATGAAATTGATATAAATAATTATTATACGCCCTAAACCCTCTTTTATTCCTTCATATCCCTATTCATTCATTCCAGAAAATCTCTATATTCTAAATTTGAATCTTATAAATGTGTTATTACACAAGACCATCATATTTCATAAAACTAATTTTGAATATTGATAGCTATTTTTATTATAAATTATGCGGGTTACAATAAATAATTTAAAAAAAGTAAAAATACATTTATTATTAGGAACATATTTTTTATCATCTAAATCATATTTGTTGACTTAGATATTATTTTACATTTGGGATAAATTTTTAATATTTATTTTAAAGTATTTTTTCAAAAGGAATTAATGATACCTTCTAAATTATATCTTTTGGAATTTTCTCATATCTTCAATAGTTTTTATTAAACGTTGTTGTTTTTTATTAAATATCTTCTTGTGATTTTACATCCATATTACACTCTCTCTCAAAAGGATATATCTTATATATAAAATTTTTATTGGAATAAAATTCTATATTGTCTTATGAAATAATCTTTTTGGTTGGTTGAATTTTTTATTAACTCATCCAATTCTTGAGATCATTCATTGTTATAATATCCAGAAATATTATAAATAACAATTTCAATCAATGTTTTTTTCATCATATGATATATGATTGATTTCTTAAGGAATGCAAATAAATGTATACTGATAATAAGGTTATTATATATCCCTTGAACACATCGGTTATGATTTTATATCTCCTGAAATAAAAATGAGCATAGAGCTATGATGCTTTATGCACTAAGGGTCCATTGATTATGATTCATGAGCCAAAAATGGGTTGTGAGTTATGATTCTTGAGTCACTATTGGGTCACAGAATGTAATGAATAGTCCATCATATAATTTTTCGAAATATTTTTTTCCTAAACTGATATTAAATGTCTTCCAATATATAAGGATACCTCTTTAAACATAACGTAATGTTGAGTTTTAGTCATGAATTACTTATCTTGTATTTGAAGATATTTTTAGGATAATTGTTTTAGATAATTTTTCCAAAATTACAACATTACAAAATAATTTATATATAAAGTAGAAATTGACAACCATTATAATGTTTTACCATTATATAAAATTTTCAAATAAAAAATTGGTTTATTTTAATGAAAATTTTATTGATTTTAACTTTTCACCATCTTTACAATACACAGAAGTAAATCCTACCAAAAAAAATTAAAATGTGGGATAAGAAATAAAATTATGTCCATAGAAAAATAAGAAGTCTATTAGTCTACTGAAAAAATGTAAACCAATGTAAGTTTTACCATTTTCTCTTATTTATTTTAGTGAAATGAAAAAACATTTTTAAACTTGAAATCACATAAATGTTTTTCTCAAATAGGTCACTTAAAACCCATGCATATATATATTGGAACCAGGTTCTTCAAAGCATGATTTGGTGTATGGTTTGTGTTTGTTGTCAATCCTCAGTGGAAGTTCAGGGTGTGAACCAACAAAGCGATCATACCGTTCAGGAAGAAAACAGTAGTGAAGGTGGCGCTGTTTTCCAGTGTTTGCCAAATTTTTGGGCCTGAAAATCCGTAAATAAAGTAAAGTGTTTTTGGCAAAGATACTTGCGCGCCGAGCTCTTGGAGGATGAAAGACTTGTGCGCCATATGTTTTTGAGGATCAGAACATCAAAATTTGGCTAAGGAAAGAAGGTCGCGCAAGTGTTGGTTGGGTCGCGCAAGTGACTTGCGCGACAGAGGATCTGGAGACAGGACTTGCGCGCCGTCGAGGGACTTGCGCGCCGTCGTGCAGGGGGTCCAGTTTGCCTATAAATACTGGACCACCCCTCCTCATTTTTAACGGAGTTCAAGGCCGAGAGATTGTTCGAGCTCTCGTCGCGCAGGTGGTTGAGTCGCGCAGGTGGTTGTTTTGTCGCGCAAGTAGAGCTTGCGCGCCGGTGTTTGGCTGTTCTCCCAAGGCAGTTTGGAAGAGAAAGGAAGTGGATCGCGCAAGTATTTAGTTCAAGAAGGCAGTGTCGCGCAGGTGCTTCAGTGACACTTGCGCGCCAGTTTAGTGTTGCACGCCTGAGACTTGCGCGCCGCCGGGAGACTTGCGCGCCGGGCTTGAAAAGGAGACCTTGACACTATTGAAGCACGCCTGCCTTGCTGGAGCTGCACGGAAGCCGAGAAACTACTCAGTTTATTCGAGGAAAAGTGATATTCTTCTTCTGGTGAGAATAGGACTTCAATAGAGCATCTCCATTCAACAAAGGATGCACTCTTATGAAAATGAAGAAGAGACCTTCATGTCTATAAACTGAGTGGGACTTCACCAACGGCAGTGACCCAGGGGGAGTCAACGGGAGTGACCCGAGGGACGCAGTGAGCTATCCCTGAACTATTGTAAAGGTAGTGAGCCTGGGACAGAGTGTCTGTACCCGAACTTTTGTATCCGCAGCTAGTGAAGCATAGTAGATTTTGGTACGACCGGCAACCTGTCGGCGTATGCTCCTTGGACGTAGCCCTTAGTGGTGAACCAAGTAAAAATGACTGTGTCCTCTCTGTGCATGTGAATGTTTTCATTTTGATCGTAATCATCATACAGGTCCAACAAGTTCCTACCAACGTGGGAACAAGATCCAACAAATTAAAAGAAAAAGTGGTCACCCTGATTCACCCCTCCCCTCTCAGGGTGTCCCGGGGTCCTTCAAGTGGTATCAGAGGGTAAAGGTTGCTGGTGTTGAATCTGACCTTCTTCATCATGGAAAACGCCGTCAATGTCAGGGGAGTCCCTCACTTCGATGGAAGCAATTTCCAGATCTGGAAGAACAGAATGAGATCTCATCTAAGATCTCTTGGAATGGAAGTTCTTTTTTCTACTGTGCAAGGAATACATGTCACTGATCCAACAGGTCTGGCTATGACTGAAACAGACAGGAAACTTCTTGATGCAGATGCTAAAGCACAGAATGCTCTCACTGCTGCCCTTTCTGATCAGATTTACCTAAAGGTGATGAATTGCACCTTAGCAAAATCTATGTGGGATAAACTTGAGAATATTTATGAAGGTGATAGCAAAGTGAAGGAGGCGAAACTACAAGTGCTACACAATCGGTTTGATGATCTGAAGATGCATCCAGACGAGAATGCAGACTCCTTCTTCAATCGAATTACTGAAGTGGTTGGAGCAATTCGGGGTCTAGGCGAAGAAATCAAAGACATTGATATTGTAAAGAAAATATTAAGAAGACTTACACCTCTGTATAATGCGAAGGTGTCAGCTCTTGAGGAAAGAGATCTTTCCAAACTTTCTCTAGATGACTTACTGAGCAGTTTGGTAGCATATGAAATGAGAGTCAAGCCAGAAGATGCTACGACTCGGGTGAGCAAGGAAATGGCATTCAAGGCCATGGATAAATTGAAAATCTCTAAGGATAGTAGCGGTGATGATGACGAAGAGAAAGAAATTCTTTCTCTCATTGCAAAGAAGTTCCAGAAGGGGAAAGGGAAATTCAAAGGGAAGTTACCTCTCGCATGCTTCCGTTGTGGAAAAGTTGGGCATATTGCCTCTCAGTGCTTGAAGAATATCAATGATGATGACAGTGAAGATTAAAACTTCAAAAAGCCTCAAAGAAGGTTCTTCAAAAAGGGAGACTTCAAATCTGGTAAGAAAATGCAAAGGAAGAGTTTTGTCTGTGAAGAGGAAGAAGATGACAATGAATTCTGTGATGAAGAAGAACCAGAATTCAAAATTGGGAACCATGCTTCTATGATGGCCACTGTTGAAAAGTCAGAAGATACTGATGGTGAAAAACAACTGAGAACTTGTGTAGATCCTGAGGTGCAACTTAAGGATGCAGTTAGTAATCTTAAGATTAAATGTAAGAGCTGCAATAAGTGGAAATCAATTGTAGAAGAATCAACTGAATATGTTGATCAACTTGAAGCTGAAATTGAACGACTGGAAGAATTTGTGAAGGTACAGTCTAAAATAATTGAAAGCAATGATGATGCAGTTGATCTGAAGCTGAGAATTGAAGAGCAAGCAAAGGTCATCAATGACCTCACATCCAGACTGGATGAAAAATCCAAGACTGTTGAGGGTCTTGAGGAGGAAGTAGTTACTCTGAGGAGTAAAATGGAGACAGAATTAGTTCCAAAAGAATCGAGGAAGAAAATACAGTTCGGAAGATTCTCAGATGCAGAATTACTTGCAAGAGCCAAGTGTGGTTCAGATGGGGTTGGAAAAGTCTTGAGTGATCAAAGACCTGCTTGCATGGGAAAGAGTGGAATTGGCTGTGAGGCTGAGTCATCAACTGCTGGAAGTGAAAAGATCCAAAAGAAAGATAAGATGAAAGTTGAACATGTTGAAATGTTACCTAGAGTGCTGAAAAACGAACCCTCAATCCAAACTAAAAGGAGACCTGAAAATTATCCTCAAACTTTCAAAAATGGCAGACAGTCTTACTATTCTCCCAAGGAAGAAGCTATAAGGAAAAATTCAAGTGAGAAGAAATTTCTTCTCATGAAGTGTCAGTTCTGTGGCTATCTGGGCCATACCATGTCCTATTGTGAAGAGGCAAGAAGCTATTTGAATGGAGAAGATATAGATGCTCAACAAAGGAGAATAATTTCATATCCTAATTCTTATAGAAGAAATAATTTCTATGGATATTGTTTTCATTGTTCTAACTTTGGTCATAAGGCCATTAATTGCAGGCAGAGAAGGGACATTGACACCTCATACAGAAGTTCCAGAGATGTCAAGTCTCGTCAGCAAGACGATGTTTCTCTTTCAAACAGGTTCTCACCTCTTAAAGAGGACTTTGACTATGAAGAACCTGGGTTTGCGGAAGAGATAGTTGAAAGGCCATCAGTTCTATATACTCAATCTAATGTCTCATGGAAGGAAAGGAGGAAGATTGAGAAATCAAACCTTGCAGAGGTAGCTCTCAAAGCTACAAAGAACAACAGTACCTGGATTCTAGATAGTGGTTGCTCATCTCATATGACAGGTAATGCCGGTCTACTTACAAATATCATAAAGAATGTTGATGGTACAGTAAGATTTGGTAATGATGGGGCTCTGAAAATCAAAGGGAGTGGAAGTACCAAATTAGCTAATGGAGAACTAAAGAAGACTGAAGTCCTTTACGTAGATGGCCTACGTCATAATCTCCTCAGCGTGAGTCAACTCTGTGACTCAGGACTTGTTGTTACTTTTAATCAGAAAGGCTGCACTATCAAGGGAAAAACTGGCAATTCTCTCATGAAGGGATGCAGAACAGAAGGAAACTTGTATCAGGTTGATAGTGAAGAGAATGTATGTTACATGACTGTTGAAGAAGAAAACAATCTGTGGCATCGGAGATTGGGACACATCAATCAACAAGACATGGAGAAAATATCAAAATTGAGAATTGTCATGGACATTCCCAACCTGAAGCGTGAGCGTGAAAAATCCTGTGATGCTTGTATTCGTGGGAAGCTGGTCTGCAGTTCATATCGGCCAAAGAAGAAAAAGGCATCTCACCTTCTTGATCTGATTCATACAGATGTTTGTGGTCCAATAAATGTTGCCGGAACTCATGGAGAAAGGTACTTTGTCCTTTTCATAGATGATTACAGTCGAATGGCATGTGTGATGGTCATTCACCGGAAACGACAGGTCCTTGACTGCATGAAAACATATCGGCGAATCGCCGAGAATGATACTGGACGAACAATCAATGTGTTGCGATCTGACAATGGAGGAGAATACACGTCCATTGAATTTGAAAATTATCTGGAGAAGCATGGGATACAACATGAGGTAGCTGCTGTGAGAACTCCACAACAAAATGGAGTTGTTGAACGAAGGAATCGACAGGTGAACAACATGGCACGAACTGTGCTGATTGAGAGTCGTATTCCACGACATTACTGGAAAGAGGCTGTTCAAGCTGCAGTGTACATTCAGAATCGAACAGGACTTTATATGGGTGAGACAAAGACACCATATGAATTGTGGCATGGACGGAAGCCTTCTCTAAAATACTTTCGTGTCTTTGGAAGTAAGTGCTTCATTAGGAACAAAGAAGGAAATCAGGGGAAATATGGTGACAATGCAGATGAAGGAATCTTCCTCGGTTACTCAATGAACAGCAAAGCCTACAAATGCTTCAAAAATCGTTTGGGAAGGATTGTGGAAAGCAATGATGTTAAGATAATTGAAGAGAAAACCACAAATGCTTCACGGACGTCATATGCTGATGTGATAGAACGTCATGAAGAATGTGAACATGAAGAACCTACAAATGCAGAAATAGAGGAAGCTGTTCAAAACACTCATCAATCACATGATGATGTTGACTCAGAAGAAGAATCTGAAGAAGAAACTATGGCTGAAGAGAATACTACTGAACCTCGCAGGAGAAATCGAAGAGCTGAGATTGATCCATCCAACATAATTGGGGATAGGAGTGCACCAACTCAAACCAGAAGGATGAGGAATACCACGCAATCAGCATTTCTATCAGTTGTAGAGCCATCCTCATTCGAAGAAGCTGCAAAAGATGAATCTTGGGTGAAAGCCATGAATGATGAATTAGATCAGATTGATAAGAATCAGAATGGGATCTTGTCCAGAGACCCGAAGGTCACAATGTGATTGGTACCAAATGGATCTTCAAAAATAAGTTTGATGAGCATGGAAGTGTCATCAGAAACAAGGCACGACTGGTATGTAAAGGATACTCTCAGATTGAAGGCATTGATGTTGAAGAAACCTTTGCTCCAGTGGCTAGACTGGAGTCAATCAGGCTTTTCCTTGCCATGGCACTCCAAAGAGGATATAAAGTATATCAAATGGATTTCAAGACAGCATTCTTGAATGGTGTACTCGAAGAAGAAGTCTACATTGAACAACCAGTGGGCTTTGTCTTGGGTACCGATGAAACAAAGGTCTGCAAACTAAAGAAAGCTCTATATGGTTTGAATCAGGCACCACGGGCGTGGTACTCACGGCTAGATTCATATCTCAAGAAGTTGGAATTAAAAAGAGGAGGAGTTGATCACAATCTCTATGTGAAGAATTCTCCAAAAGATCAATTCATGGTTCTTGTCTACGTTGATGATATCATATTTGGTGGCAGTAGGAAGAAATCAGTGGATGAATTTGCCAACCACATGAAATCAGAATTTGAAATGTCTAAGATTGGAGAGCTCACATATTTCTTGGGGCTGCAAGTGATTCAAAAGAAGGAATACACATTCATTTCTCAGGAAAAATATGCAAGAGAGCTGCGGAAGAAGTTCAATATGCAAGACTCCAAACCAATGTCAACTCCGATTGCAGTTGGGACTAAGCTTGGAAAGCATGAGGATGGGAACTCTGTTGATCCCACCATGTACAGGAGGATCATTGACAGCCTACTGTACCTGACAGCGACAAGGCCAGATATTGTCTTTGCAACATGCCTTGCGGCCCGCTTTCAGAGTAATCCAAAGGAGGAACATATGGCAGCAGTAAAAAGAATCATGAGGTACATTCAAGGTACACATAACTTCGGGTTATTTTTTGCTGCAGGCAGGGACAGTGAATTATCAGCATTTTCTGATGCTGACTGGGCTGGTGATGTTGTAGATAGAAAGTCCACTAGTGGTGGAGCTTTCTATATTGGGCAGAAATGTGTCGGCTGGTTGAGCAAGAAACAAGAAAGTACTTCTCTTAGTACTGCTGAAGCTGAATATATCTCTGCCACAAAAGCATGTACTCAACTTCTTTGGATGAAGCAGCAGCTAACAGATATTGGTGATAAGGTGCAGCAACCAATGGTGATTTATTGTGATAACAAAAGTGCAATTGATCTTACGAAGAATCCGGTTCAGCTTTCTCGTACAAAACATATTGAAATACGGTATCATTTTATCAAAGAAAAGGTTGAACAAGGCGTGATTAAAATGGATCATGTTGGAACTAATGAGCAAGTGGCTGATATCCTAACCAAGCCATTGTCCGCGGCTGTGTTCGAGAAGCATCGGTTGAACCTCGGTGTTCGACCACCTCCTACTGCATAAGGAGGCTCTGGAATTCCCCTCTCCCCGTGTGTTTTGACTGTTTTTATCTGTTTATGGCTGTGATGCAGGTTTATGGGGGAGATACTATCCAGGGGGAGTATGGCTTGAGCTGAACATTGAACAAACTTTTCGGTCTTTGGTTTTATTGTCAATGGGGGAGAAAGGAATAAATTCAAGGCAAGAAATTCTTCTGTGATGAGATGTGTAAGCTAAGTGATGAGAAGTTTAATAAGGATAACATCGGGATGGAGAATTTCGTGTACGATTTCAACACACTAAGACCCAATTCAAGCTTTCTCTCTTGTTTTCTACACCGAGCTTTGCTCACGTAGACTTAGAGTGTTAGCTGAGTTGATTCTTGCGTTTTGGAATTACTCATGGTTGGAGATCTATTGAATTTATTCTGATTGCCAACAAACCCAAAGGGGGAGATTGTTGGAACCAGGTTCTTCAAAGCATGATTTGGTGTATGGTTTGTGTTTGTTGTCAATCCTCAGTGGAAGTTCAGGGTGTGAACCAACAAAGCGATCATACCGTTCAGGAAGAAAACAGTAGTGAAGGTGGCGCTGTTTTCCAGTGTTTGCCAAATTTTTGGGCCTGAAAATCCGTAAATAAAGTAAAGTGTTTTTGGCAAAGATACTTGCGCGCCGAGCTCTTGGAGGATGAAAGACTTGTGCGCCATATGTTTTTGAGGATCAGAACATCAAAATTTGGCTAAGGAAAGAAGGTCGCGCAAGTGTTGGTTGGGTCGCGCAAGTGACTTGCGCGACAGAGGATCTGGAGACAGGACTTGCGCGCCGTCGAGGGACTTGCGCGCCGCCGCGCAGGGGGTCCAGTTTGCCTATAAATACTGGACCACCCCTCCTCATTTTTAACGGAGTTCAAGGCCGAGAGATTGTTCGAGCTCTCGTCGCGCAGGTGGTTGAGTCGCGCAGGTGGTTGTTTTGTCGCGCAAGTAGAGCTTGCGCGCCGGTGTTTGGCTGTTCTCCCAAGGCAGTTTGGAAGAGAAAGGAAGTGGATCGCGCAAGTATTTAGTTCAAGAAGGCAGTGTCGCGCAGGTGCTTCAGTGACACTTGCGCGCCAGTTTAGTCTTGCGCGCCTGAGACTTGCGCGCCGCCGGGAGACTTGCGCGCCGGGCTTGAAAAGGAGACCTTGACACTATTGAAGCACGCATGCCTTGCTGGAGCTGCACGGAAGCCGAGAAACTACTCAGTTTATTCGAGGAAAAGTGATATTCTTCTTCTGGTGAGAATCGGACTTCAATAGAGCATCTACATTCAACAAAGGATGCACTCTTATGCAAATGAAGAAGAGACCTTCATGTCTATAAACTGAGTGGGACTTCACCAACGGCAGTGACCCAGGGGGAGTCAACGGGAGTGACCCGAGGGACGCAGTGAGCTATCCCTGAACTATTGTAAAGGCAGTGAGCCTGGGACAGAGTGTCTGTACCCGAACTTTTGTATCCGCAGCTAGTGAAGCATAATGGATTTTGGTACGACCAGCAACCTGTCGGCGTATGCTCCTTGGACGTAGCCCTTAGTGGTGAACCAAGTAAAAATGACTGTGTCCTCTCTGTGCATGTGAATGTTTTCATTTTGATCGTAATCATCATACAGGGTCAATAAGTTCCTACCAACGTGGGAACAAGATCCAACAAATTAAAAGAAAAATTGGTCACCCTGATTCACCCCTCCCCTCTCAGGATGTCCCGGGGTCCTTCAAGATATTATAAATCATGTTAGTAAATTAGGAAATAAAAATTCATATCACTATCAGAAATGAAATACTAGATACGGAAAATATACATATCCGGAGTAGTAAATTCCTTGGTTATTAACTTTACCTCCCATCCTTGGGTTATAATGTGACCAATCATCATTAGTTTGACACATAACAACACATAATTTGATAATAAATTAACCAACAATCATTATAAAAAATACCAATAACCATAAAGATTATCATAAATCACGAAATCTTTAATTACATCATAAAACCCTTTAAAATGATTTTAATACCATATGAAATACTATTTCTGATATCAAAATACCATTTAAAAAAAAATTATTTTCTATACCAAAATACCAATTTATTTTTAAAATAAATTTTAATTAAAAATTATATTAAAAATATAAATATTGGTTTTAATTAAATATGATATGAATTCTAATAAAAGAATCCAAAAAATCAATAATTTTGTTGATAGTAGGAAAATTCATTTTCTCTACACATGTTAAAAGGCAAAATTAATTTTTTCATTTGTAACAAATTTCATAAATTTTTTACAATGGTTACTTTTAATTAAAATAATTAAAATAATTTCCAAAAATTTTATTTTAAAATTATAAAATTATATTTTTTTAATCATTTTAAAAACATGGGCATGAAATAGAAATAAGTTATTATTTAAAACATTAAAAGTGGATTTTTAACACATTGGAAACATTTGAATCATAATCATCGTGAATTACTAGCATTATAAAAACATAAAATACCATTATAAAATACCAATTTAAAAAAAACTGATCAAATTAGATTTATATATCCCTCATAACATAATATATGTTCAAAACATAAAAATATGATAGAATGAGATAGAATTGAGATGAATTCACTTACTATGAATTCGATTATCCACACTCATTATTTATCATCATGAATTATAAAATTATATTATTATTTACTTTCTTTAAAACCTTTTTTAAAATTTATTATTAATAATATTTCACATATTACCATGTTATATAAAATTACATAATCAATTGAGTTTACATCAGCTGTTTTGAAGATATTTGGATAATATGTCCAAAATTGACTTCAGTAGGTTTTTCTTTAGTCATATAGGTCATTAGTAGAACCTATACATAATAATAATCATTAAATAATTATCATATTTATTCATCAATTATTATTTTTCATACTAATCAAAAATAATGGTCATAAAAAATGAATTATTTTATGATCATGGAGAGGGTTGGTCGTACATAAGCATGAGTAACATTTTAATTTCTAAATGATAATTATGGAAAGAAGATATAAACTATTTTATATGTAAAAAATTATAATAATATCTTCAATGGCATATAATATCATGAAATATACTTATATATATCATCCATGTAATTTATTGATGAAAAATGAGTGACATCGCTTCATGGAGGCTGTAGTCCATACGTACGTATGAACGACATTATAATTTTTTAGTGTAAGAAAAAAATGATATATTATCATTTAAAATTAATAAATATGTCACAAATATTAATATTATTTCATGTATATGACACATAATCATTAGTTATATTCTACTGACCATCTAGGTAAAGCTTCAGAAAAAAAATGAATCACATCTCTTTGCAAGACGGTAGTCCACCAGACACACGTGTGACATTATAGTATCCCCCATGAAATAGAATGTAAGAAGGTATATGTGATATAATAACTCTAGAAGATTAAATATTATTAAAATATCATATATTTATATATAATATTAATCTATTATTTTTAAATATCGTGAGAGGTAATGATGGACAAAACGGTTCATAGGGTGATAATTCACTATAAGCACGAATAATTATTTTAAATCCTATTTGATATAAGAGGATTTGAATTTATGTTATTAATTAAAATAATATTATATAGTTATTGGTTGTTAATTGTGAAATAATATTAAAATAAATATATAATATTTTATGGAGGTGAAAGAAGAAATAAAATAAAACATATGATTATAATCAATATATCTTCTCTGTAAAACAACATTAACTATGATGAATAATGATTCTTAAGATAGATTTATGATAAAATAACCGGATCTAGGTAATCTGGATACAAATTTGGATGTTAATATTGTATTTCATAAAAAATCCAAAATAATTCATAGGTTATAATTTTATTTTATAGGGGTGGACTTTTATATGAGGTGTGAGTTGGACACATGTAATTTTTGAAAAGAAAATGGTGTACCCACATGTTTCACAAGAAACATTGTAAAACCGAGATGTTTTTATAAAATATTTTCTGTCAATATATTTTTTTCTTTGTTAGCATACTTTTCAATCAGTCATGAGATTAAAAAAACATTAATATGCCCTTATTATAAATTTACCATTATAGCCTAGCTGTTAGGTTAGTGGGAATAATTATAACTACCTTTTAAAATTTCTTTATGAATTCATTGGTTATAAATTATTTATTAAAAATAATAATCAATTAGATAAATGTATTTTTTAGAGATTTACTTTTATTAATGAAATTAATGTGATATATACGTGTTGTAAACTTATTAAAATATTTTTGATATTCATCCAACGGATGTTTTATTCATAAAATATGAATAAAACCCTATTTGATGTATATAAACCTATTTTTTATATGTTAATTTTACACCATTGAATGGAGAACCCATTTTAAATTAAGATATTGAAACATAAATAATTTTTATATGAAAACTAAAACATTTTATTTTGAATTGGGATATAAAAATTTTCATAGGAATTTTTTTTTGATATTTTTATGATAACATTCATGTTCTGATGAACAGTAAAAATATGCTATATTTTAATTAAAAAATAAAATTTTCAATTAGATAATTTATATGGTTAAAGTATAATATTGAATGGTTTTAAAGTAGAAATATAATATTTTTTTTTATCTTTTAACATAATCTATGTCATTAGTATTAATTATATATTGTATCCATAGGTAAAATTATTTCATTCTTTTGCAATGTTTTAACTTTTAATACTTGTTTCTCATTTCAAAAATGTGAAAATACATAAATTAATTGCATTAGCATATGTGTTTTGAATTTTGAAAAATGTATTCCATATTTAGAATTAGTATATCCAAATTGTGTTAATAAGCTACTTTTATTATTTGTGAATTATGAATCGTAACATTGTAAAAAAAGTAGAACCATAGTTAAAGGTAAATCACATAAGTAAGGGTAAATACTATATTATAAAATTAAGATAAAAGCTGTAAAAATATTATTGGATGACTACATTCGACCACTACTATATATGTTTTAAATGGAATCACATATTGGCCACTTACCTCTGAATATGACATGAATGTAATAAAAACTAATAAATGTGACACAATCTCATAATCTAATTTTATATTAGATTATTAATTTTAATATATAGTTAACTAGGAGATAATATTGAAAATATATAGTCTATAGAATGATAAAATAATTACCTACATCATTGAAATTTATTTATAATTTTTTGATATTAAATAATTTCAATTAATGATGACACAACAGTGATGTAAAATTTATTTTACTAATAGAAATATCAAATAAATGGTTTTTAAAAATAATAAAATAAATAACATATGAACTGATTAATGTTTTACATGAATTTTATTGGTTAATATGACATTTTATGATTATATTTTAATTTTTTTGAATTTATCTCTAGTGTGGGGTTTTAATGTCAATTAAAAGAATATTGTCACAATTGAAACACTCGATATTTTATTAAAATAATATTTTATTAAATTATTTGAAAATCATAAAAATATTTAAAAATTACAAAGTGATAATTATAAGACTGAAAATATCATAAAATATCCATTTATATAAAATTAACACCATATAAGAAAATATTTGTAACCATTAAATGTTTAGAATGTTTTTGCCACAATTAATATTAAATAGAATAACTAAGTGTCAATTATAATGATATGGATTAAATTTAAAATATAACCTATCAAAAATTTATTAGGATATGATATTACTACCCTATATCATCTCATCTACGAAATTGGGACATTTTTTAGGTTTTTAGGTAGGGTTTTATTTTATTATAAATTATTATTTATGGAGTTTCCAAAATTTCCCCTAACCTAAATTATAAAAGGGAACCTCCTCCCTTGCTTCTTCACTACATTTAGATCCATCATTCTCATAAATCCCTTGAAAATGTTCCTTCGCAACATCTCTATTTTCATTCTAGATGTTCTCATAACATCCAGGTTCTGGATGGCGCCCAGAGACGCCATGTACCCGGTTGGTCACATAGCCTTATGCACATTCCCTCGAATTCTAGAGGCTGCGGACTAGCAGTGAAGTCCTTGGTTGTGATAGGGGGGAAATCTATTCCCTCCTTAGCAGAGTAACACAGTGGAGGTAAAAAAATAACAATAACAGAAGTAGTGATAATTTCATAGAACAGTAACAACGGAGGACTGAATGAAATAAAAGGCTGGATCACATATATAATGATGCATGATACATATGTCTAGGAAAGCATCCCAACATGACACAATGCTGAAATAGAGTACTAAACCAAAGTACAAGGAAATATTAAATAACTCCTCAACATCACTTGCATTAGCTTGGTCCCATGCTTTCCATCTCTAAAGTAGTCAAGTACCTGAATTAGGAGGGTGATTTCCCTTATCTACTACTTCAAAAATATAATCTTCTTGGGCCATTTAGAATGAAAAAATAGGGTGTGAGACTAAATCCCATTAGGAAACCACTAAGAGATATGTTCTTAATAGTCAGTGAATATATATGGCAGGAAATAAGCAGGTAAAAGCAGTAAACAAGAAAGTACTCAATAGTAAACGTTCCTACCATTTTAAAGCACCCGAATACCTCATATCAAGTAATAAGATAATCAAAAACAGGTAACCCACTAGGATGTATACACAACCTAATACACCCTAGTCCTAGCTCTAAAACACAAGCAACCCTTTGGTCAGTACTCACTATCTAACCCCTCTGGTTTAGCTTTAGTATAGACTTTATTGGGAAGCACTCACCATCAATTCCCACTATAGTCTTGTATCGGTAAAAAAAGGTGCTCTGGAGAAGCACTTATGTCTCATTCTCCCCTGTGGACTACATTGAAGAACTATAGGCACTCTGAGGAGGAACTTACATCAATTCCCCCTATGGTCTCGAATCATAACAATAAAACCCGACACTCTAGAGAAGCCCTTACATCCATTCTCCATGTGGTTTACTACATCAGGTTATCACAGCCCTGTATAAGTCAAACGAACATAGAAAAGAAATGCGGCCAATGAATACCTCAAGAAATAATTGTCTAACAAGTCTGTAGCATAATAACATGTCAGATAATAATCACTCCATCCTAACAATTCTAGGCATGGAATGTAAATAGCAGTCTAGCAGGCAAAGCTAGACTAAATGGTAAAAACAAGCATAAATGGGAAAAACAAATATAGTATTGAATTATTATCCCTATTTACACAAAATTAAACTCTATAAAAAAAGGCATATTAGAAATAACAATAGGGTTAAAACAATAAACACACAATACCCCATTAATGGTATTGGGAACTTTTTCACATAAAACTCAAACACTATCTACGGAAAGGCATAAACCACCAATCTCAGTGTTTTAGTATCTTTATACGTGAACCTCAAGAACTAAATCATACAAGAACACCATAAATATACAAAAATTCCCAAAAATTTTAACCCATGAAAACTCTTGAAATAGTAGAAATTAGTAGAAGGTGTTCAAGAAGAATAGAGAACTCGCTGATGTGATTACAATGCAATCGATGATGTTTGATTTGGAGAACGGATGCTCGATTGGGGGATCAGCAAAGAAATAAAAAGTATGGATGCTTTAAGATAAACTAGGTTGAGAATAAAAGCATTATTTCTGTCATACGTGACCCCAGTATGTTTAATGAAAAAAGAATTTACACGATGTGTACTTTAGAAGTACACGATGTGTACTTGCCTTTACAGATCGTCGTATTAGGGAGTCTCCGGGTCACCACACAAGGCCATGTGCATGGCCGTGACAAAACCAACACCTGGATACCTGCGGTAACCATGTACACAGTGTGTACTAATGAAATTTCTAGAAGACTCTTCTTTTTCATTAAAAACACTAGAAAAAATAAAAACATACCTGAAAAGAATATCCGGGTTCTTACAAACTTCCCCCGTTAAAACAATTCATCCCCAAATTTCCCTAGCAAGGCAGCATAGAATAAGAATCCTCGAACAACACCCACCACTGAGATCGTACATCGGTCTCCCTCTCCCATGTTGCGTATTGTACTCCATGGTGCTTCCATATCCCTCGTACTAGAGAAGAAGAACATCCCTAGAGAACCTTGGTACTGCGATCAACAGTCTGGATATGATGTAAGGTCACTGTAGCTGATAGGCAATTGGCCTGACTCTCTCCAAAACCTCAAACATCCCGACTTACCTTTGCGAAAGCATACCATGTCTCCAAAAAATCTTGTTCCCCAACCTTAGTGTGACATGCAAGAAAACCTAATCCCAGACCCTGAACTCGAGAGGTCATCTCTGATGATCAGCATATGACTTCGATTTACACTGTGCAGTAGCCATCATATTCTGAATCAACTCTATTTGCTCTACTGTCTCCTGGACAAGACGAGGTCCCATCATAGCTGACTCTCCAATCTCCATCCAATATATGGGTGATTGGCATGACCTACCGTATAAGGCCTTTTATGGTGTTATCCGAATAGTTTCTTGAAAACTGTTATTGTAAGAAAAAACCAGAAAAGGTATGTTATTCTCCCAAAAACCTCCAAAATCAAGGATGCATTCTCGCAAGAATATCCTCAAGCACCTGGATCGTACGCTCAGACTGACCATATTCCTGAGGGTGGTAAGCTGTACTCAAAAGTATTTTTATACCCAAATCCTTCTGTAGCCCCTTCTAAACCCGATAAGTAAAACGGGAATCCGTATCTAAAACAATGGAGTGTGGAACTCCATGTAGATGTACTATCTTGTTGATTTACAACCATCCCAGCTCATTAACACTAAAGGTATCCTTGATCAAAAAGAATTGAGAAACCCTAGTGAGTCTATCAATGAGAACCCATAAAACATCATTCCCTCGACGAAACCTTGGTAAACCTATCACTAAATCCATCGTGACATGATTCCCCTTCAACTTGGGAATGTGTAACTAATGAAAAATCCTCATTTGTCCCTGATGCACTGCATTCACCTGCTGAAAGGTGGAACACCTCATGATGAAACCAAAAATATCATTCTTCATCACTGGACACCCGTACTGACAGTGTAGATCATGATACATCTTGGTGAAACCCGAATGAACTAACCAAACTGAGGAATGAAAGTCCCGCATCAACTCCTCCTGTATGTCTACTAAAACCCATACATGACCCTGGATACAAAATATCGCAACCTTGCCTATAGTCAATCTAGGAATAGGGTCCCCTCCTAACGTGATCTCATTTAGGACTAGGCCTTCAGAATCTGATAGCTGCTTCATTCTCACTCGGCCAATAAGAGTAGAGGTAACAACTATAGAAGAAATAATCTTCTGCCCATGTCTATCGTGCATCTCCAACTTCATCTTAGAGAGTAGATCCATAAGCTACCCATCACTGCTGGCCTCTTAAACTACCTGTATTTGAGTCCTCATTCTCAATACATCAGCCACATCATTGCATTTCCCAGGCATGACGGCAACCTCAAAGTCAAAATACTGAAGGTATTTTACCCACCTTCACTGTCTCAAATTCAGGTCACGTTGAGTAAAGATAAACTTGAGACTTTTGTGGTAGGTGAAAACCACAAAATTCTCTCCCATAAGATAATGTCTCCAACAGATTAAGGCATGAACAAATACTGCCTACTCAAGATTGTGTGTTGGGTAATTTCTCATATGTGGCCTCAATTTCCAATACCCATACACAACAACTCCTTCTCCCTGCATGAACACTGCTCCCAACCCGATACCAGAAGCATTAAAATAACCTATGCAGCTCTTTCCTGGATCTGGAAATACTAGTATAAATGCTGATGTCAACCTCCATTTCATCTCTTAAAAGGTTGACTCGCAAGAATCCTTCCACAAGTACTTCACACCCTTCTTAGTCAGGCTAGTTAGTGGCGCTGCTAAGCATGAAATGTCCTGAATGAAACGTCTGTAGTATCCTGATAGCCCTAGATAACACCGTACCACAAAAACGTTATTTGGTTGCGCCCAGGAAACTACAGATCTCACTTTCTCTAGGTCTACTGATACTCCTGTCTATGAGATAACATGACCCAAGAAGTGAATCTGATCCATCCAAAAGTTGAATTTTGAGATATTAACATATAACTGATGCTCTCTTATTGTACTCAAAATGATCCCATGATGGGTGGCATTGTTTGTGTCAAGGTTGAGAGTACACCAAGATATCATCCACCAAAACCACCATGAAAGAATTCAAGTATGGATGGAAGACTTGGTTCATCAGTTCCATTAAAACAACTGGCACATTCCTGAGACCTAATAAAATAACCATATACTAGTGTAGACCATACATTCTCCATAAGGATGTAAGAGGTATATCAGATGAAAAAATGCACAAATGATGATAACTGGATCTCAAGTAATTCTTTAAGAACATCTGGCCTTTTCAAAGATGATCATATAGATCATTAATCCTCAGTAAGAATATTGGTTCTTGACCGACAACTGTTTCAGCTTCCGATAATCCACACAAATTCAAACGGTACCATCTACCTTCTTCGCAAACAGGATAAGCGAATCCCCAGGAGAAGTACTAGGTCATATGAAACACTTTTCTTGAAACTCCTCCAACTACTTATTCAGCTCTTGTAACTCTAGTGTAGCCATCATATAAGTAAGAATGGACACCGGTTCCACTCCTGGATGATCTCAATAGAAAATTATACCTCTCTCTCAAGAGGTAAACTTGGAAATTCATATATAAAGACACCCATAAAATGATCCACCACTAGTGGAAAGTCCATCTCTAAAGTCCCTTGGTCAACAAGATACAAACTATAAATCTAGGAAGTAACTCCTCCCAACCCATGATGCTCGGGTCCCGCTCTATTTTCATGGACATCCCATTCACCCTATTGAAAAAATGATCCACCCTATGGTTCAGTGAAACTCACCCTATGACGATAACAGTCAAAAAAATCCTTTAATGTATCTAACCAATACATTCCTTGAATGATGTCATAGCTTGTCATCTCTAGAACTTAAAGGTCCCAAAAAATGTGACACCCAGCAACCTCAAGAGGGAACGTCTTGCACTGACATACACTTGTCGTTGTAGCCCCAAACGGAGTGCATGACATCATGATATCAGTAGAAGAAAACATACAAAGCCCAAGCCTCTCCACAGTAGCAATAAATATAAAGCTATGGGAAGCCCCTAAATCAAAAAGAGTAGAAGCTAAAACTAAGGAAACTAGGATCTTACCTTGAACAGTAGAGGGTTTGAGATCCTGCTCCAGTTTGGTGTCCACCACTACAATAGTATGGCCTATCCCATAGCCCTATGACCCTGCCTAACCACCCTGAGCTCATCCACCCTATTGTCACTGAAAGCCTATGGACTGTATACCACAACCACAACCTCCACATCATCATGAATAGACAAAATAACACTAGTTCCCAAACTGATGAGAAACTGGTGGTGTTGATCCTATATGAGGATTCATAGAATAACCCTTACCACCAGCTTCTAATGAGAAGATATGATAAAAGAGCTAATGATGGCCCATCTTTCCATATGATGAGCACTCCACTAGGTCTCTCAGGCAATGTGGCCTCGTATACCCACTCTTCCCGCACTGGTAGAACATCCCCATACTACTATAGGAAGTGTCTCGCCCCTATGGATCACTGCATGTAGACCCCTAGTGGTGAATCCTTCTATTAGAAGGAGAGATAATAACTCTAGATGTCAAACTACCCTAGATCACAACTCCAGAATTCCTAAGATTATGCTCTGTGATCAGCGCCTGGTTGACGATAGAAGTGATAGATGTCAACCTGAAGATATTTACCTAAGATCAGATGTTGTGCCTTAGACCATACTCAAACTTCATTTCCAAGAATAAATCATCACCTCCTATGATAGGTGTAAATAGATGTAGCTCTGTAAAGAAATACTAATACTCTATAACTCATCACCTCAATGACATGGCTAGCACTCGGCTACCTGTAGTAACCAAGTAAAAGGTGTGTACTTATGAATTATTATGAACAGTCCTCTTTTTCATAAAAAAATCATGAAAAAGGAAAAAAGTGTGAAAATATAACCCAGGTTATTACAGTTCTATTCATCTTTAAAGACCAACTCTGGTTATCTAAAGAGGATATTTTAAGGAGGTACTTCGAAGAGTATATAATATCATTTGTTGGTTCCTTAAAAAATCATTCTTCGTCTACTTCCTCTTCATTAGTTGTTTAATTATAAATTAATAACATCAATATTACTCATATAAATATAATTTATTTTAAATATGAGTCAACCATAGTTCATTTTCTATCCAATCTATAAAAAATGAAATCACCACGCGTATGTACGTATATCTTATCATCTCCATGGCGTGGTGTAATACATTTTCACCACCACCTTACATGGATGGTTATACTGATGGAATTAATATATATATATACGTGATTGATATAAAATGATTTTGATTTTGATATACTATAAACCATCCACTTCAATACCATTTATCAATTATGGGAACAATATCATCGCTCGTGCTTACGTACGGCTTACCGTTTACACAGTGCAATGTGATTCGTTCCACATAATCTTCATTAAATCGTGATTATATAAATTAATTTAATGAATATATAATATATATATATTATACTAATACCAAGATTTAAATTATATAATTTTAACCTAAAATAGTAATGAGATCATATATGACAAAACATGCATAAGAACATTAAGCAGTTAATACCCGAATAACGAGTAACATCGAAATGTTATTAAAAAACAAATGAAAATATGATCATAAATATTATAATAAAAATTATTATTATTTTTTAATAAATTATCACCTTTATTTAAATCATTATAGAGGAAGTTTAGAGACATACGAACCATATCAGACAAATGGTAAGAGATAACTTTCCAAATATTGTTTTTATCTGAGATTGTTTATTTGTTAGTACTTATTGCGGTGTTATTATAATCCACAACCATGATTGCTAAATTTTTATTTTGAAATATTCATTATATACTTATATAATTTTGAAATTAATGTTTACCCATTGGTAAATCTTTACTAAATGGAATGAATAGAAGCCTTTTTTCTTTTTTAGTACGAGAAACTTTTTGGCTTTTTTGAAAAAGTACGAGAATAATGTTTTTTTTACTAGTACGGCATAAATAGATTTTTTAGGCCATATTTATATGAATCATCCTATAACATATTATAGTTGTTTTCACATTAAATAATTTTTTATAAAATTGGGAGGCATTTTGGAGAAAAAAATCGTTATTTTAGAAGAAATGATATTTTAATCAAGAATTAATTTCAAGTGTTTTCTCAAAATTATTTTACATCTTAGATGACACTATTTAAATAGGATTATATTTATAAAACTATTATTACTATGATTTGATTTTGTTATAAAAATTATGTTGGAAATATTTTTGAAAGACCTATTTTATTTCATGGTTTATGCTATGGTGAATGTTTTTTTATTTTTTTGGAACATGTAAGAATTGATTCATAATGTGATGTGTGGGACTTATATCTCCATCCAATGAATTGGTTAAATATTTATATATATTCTTATATACGTGACTATAATGGAATTTAAATCTAGTTACGTAATACAGGGATGGAACGAGGAGTAAAACCAGTTCATTAATAGACATTTTCTAGTATGATGGTCTCGATAATGAGTTTTGAGTAATATGAAATGATTTTATATGATTATTCATATATGCCACGAAGTTTCATGTCTTATGTGATGAATATTGAGATTAAATTTAAATTGTACTATTTATCCCATGACATGATATTATGATCTTTTATATGCAGGATAATATTTTCAAATGATACGTTCTTATGATTTTGATATGACATATATTTCTATTCTTTACCCTTATTGAGAATTTGAACTCACGCTTTCATATGAATCTTTTTCCCAGGTCATGAATCTGGTTATTAAGTAATATATTTTCAAAGGGAGTCTAGTTTTGAATAAATAAGAAGGAGATAATGTGGATGCTTTATGAATCAGTTGATTACATTTCCCAGTTCTTAATGACGCTAAAAATATACGATCTTGGAGTAGTTTTGTTATATTGTGTAAGAAATATTCTTTAACATTGAAGTAATATCTATTTATAATGTATGGGAAATTATAGTTTGTAAAATGGAAAACATATAGTTATCCTTCTAAAGTTACATAGAGAGAACCACTGTAAGAATACTGAGGATAAGTCTAAGTATATGATATAATCCTATCCTAGTATTTTTATAGATGTTCGTTAAAAACCTAGGATAAAACGTAATTTTTCTTAAAATAAAATGTTTTTATTTATTATTTGGTTTTCTAGTTAAGATTAGTGTTTCTCACACTATGATTCTTGTTTTTAGTCAATGGACATAACCAGAAGGAATCGCGTTAATGCCAAATGCGACGACAAATGGAATAATTGTCCCCCTAAACAACCAAATGTTATTAGGGATGGAATGAAAAATAGTGTAGCCATGTTAACACAAATTTCTCAAGCAATGAATAATGGATGGCTTCCAAACAATAAAATGAGGGAGAAACATTCTGGTGATTCATTCATGAGACAATATCCACCACCATTCAGTAGGTCTTCGGATCAAATAGTTGTGGAAAATGGATAAGTACTACTAAAAAGATATTTTCAATTCTAAAATGTTATTATCATGATAATTTCATCTATTCAATCTATTTTTTGGAAGGAGAATCTGATCAGTGGTGGAATGTTATCAAGAATATGAGGCAAAGAGATAAAAGTGAGTCCATGGAATGGGATGAGTTCAAGAACTTATTTCTCAATAATTTTTTTCCTTGTATTCTTAGAAAAAATATGTATTAAGAGATAGATGAACATAATAAAAATGTTTATGAATACATTTTTACCTTCAAATTTTTTTTTACAAGACCTTCAAGGTATGCTTCTGGAATTAATATTCAACAAGAGAGTAAAATTGATCAATTATTTTGTGTATTAAAGCCAATTCTTTGAAAGGAATTATCCATAAGGGACTTCAATATCTATGAGGAAATTATTCTATGTGATCTCAAGTTTGATATGGATATTGTTTTCACCCATATCCCATATTTGTTTGATTAGAAGAGAAAATGGAATTCAATGAAAAATATAAATACCACACTGAAAAGAATAGGAGTTTTCCCTTATGCTCAGTGTGTAGAAAGAAACATTAAGGGAATTGTCTTAAAGGGACTAGTAAATGATTAATGTTTAGAAAATAAAGGAATCTAATTTTTGAATACCAAAATAATAAGAAAGTGATGACTAATGATGCGAACAAATAAAATGATACACAGAATGCACCTCCTACACTTAAATTCAATATTTTCAAGGTAATGGGGAAATATACCATTTAATTCCTTAATATAAAGGTTATTGATGAAGATCAACGTGAAAAAACTCTTATGTACAAAGAAAATGGAAGGTCACATGCAATCACTATTGGGGACATGGATTACGATAATGAAGTGGTTAATGGACCCCTTACCATCCACTCTAAATTAGAAAATTTTTTATTTGATTTTTTATTCACCCACTCTTTTATTTCTAAATAATTTTCTAAGGTTATCATTGTATTGGCTCAAAAATTAGATATTGAGTTTGCTGTGAGAACTTATTATGTTACATCAGTCGCATCAAAGAATGGGATGGATTGGATTTGTCTATATGAAAATGTTTTGGGAATTTTCTTCCTGAATATATTGTGATCCTTCCTATAGTGGAATTTGATGTGATTCATGGGATAGATTAGATTTGTCTATATGAATCTCATATCAATTTCTAAGGAAGGAAAGTCACTTTTCATATTCCAAATCAATATAAGATCATATATCGATGCAAGGATGAATATAAACTTCTATTATACATTTCCTCCATTTTATGGGTCTTAATTCCCATAAAAGAAGGTTATTTATCTCTAATGGTTGGGAAAAAACTGATGATTTAGAATAGAACTATTTTATATGAGATAGATGATATCTCTTAAGAGGAATTTCCATGTTTTCCACCAAAATGTGCTGTTGATTTTTGAGTAAAAATCAGACCAGGTGCAAGGCCTATTTAAAAGACGCCTTAAAGAATGGACCCAATTGAGTTATAGGAATTGAAGAAGAAACTCCAAGAAAATCTTGATAAGTTATTCATATGCTCTAGCATGTCACCTTGGGGAGCACCTATTTCATTTGTTATGAATAAATATGGATCAATGAGACTCTTCATTGATTATTGAGAACTTAACAAGATTCGTACTAATAAAAAATATAATATTCCCCTCATTGATGACTTATTTGAACAACTACATAATGCTCAATAATTTTCTGACTGATCTTCATTTCGGATATCATCAATTAAGTGTAAAAAGGTGGATATAGAAAAGATGGAATATTTTACAAGGTATAGAAACTGTGAATTTCCATTGATTCCTTTTGGTCTTTTTAATTCCCTTGCTATATTTATTGATCAAATGAATATAGTCTTTAGAGATTATCTTAATCAGTTTGTGGTAGTCCTTCAAGACGATGTTCTTGTCTATTTGAAGTGCAAGGAAGAACATTCATATCACTTGATAATTGGGTAGATGAATTTGAGAAAGGAAAATCATTATGCCAAATTTACCAAGTGTAAATTTTGGCTTAAAAAATATTCATTTTTGGGTCACATAATCTAAAGAGAGGAGATATCTATGGATCCAGCAAAAATAGAGGTTATTAAAAGATGCTCTAGACCACAAATAGTAACCAAGTTCCGATGTTTTGGTGGTTTGGATGGATACTGTTGAAGTTCTGTGATATATTTTTAATGATTATCAAATCAACTCACCTCATTGACTTATAAAAGAGTTATATTCATTTGGACATTGGAATATGATGTTCATTTCGAAGAACCAAATACAAGGTTAGATAGTTCACCTAGGCTCACATTTCTTTTTAGTGGAGAATGTTTTTTAGATATATAGGGATTCTTTGTAGAAGTCTTCTGTATGTGTTCTCATGAAAACTCATATGGTGATTTCTTATGACTCATTGAAGTTGAAAATTCATAAGAAAAATTACCCAACTAATGATTTTGAGTTAGCTGCAGTATTTAGTTCTTCAGTTATATAAGGTAATTATCGTTATCATGAAATGAGTTCTCTTTATAATGATCATAAAAGTTAAAAGTATATTTTTACACAAAAGGATATGTATATGTTCCAAATAATAAGGTCATAGTTGATTAATGATCACAACTTATAAAAACATTTCCACCCCTCGGATAGAGAAAATGGGGGAAAGTCTTTGAGTCAAAAAGTCCATGCTAGATTATCCATGATTAGGATCACAGAAAATCTAATATTTATGGATTTGTAATAAATGGTTCTTGAAATTTTAATGGAAGGGGGGAAATATTATCTTTCTCTTCAAACATCTATAAAAGTGAAGATTAAAGAGGCACAAAATAAAGATTTAGAGTTACAAAAGAAGGTGAGAAATGTTCTTGAATTCAACTATGATTATTATAAAATAATATTGTTTCAGAACCATGTTTTTATTCATCACATATGAGATTAAAGAAGGATCTATTGGGTGAGGCTCATATTACTTCATTCCATATTCACCCAGGATGTGAAAATATGTACACAAACCTAAATGTGTACTTCAAGTGGGATTTCATGAAATTGGATGTGACGGAATATGTCTATCGATGCTTTGTTTTTCAGCAATAATGGATAATAGACATTAGTCTACTAGAATGGAAATGGGAAAACACCACTATAGACCTTTTCATCGAACATCCCAAAACATACAAGGGAAATATTGATATTTGGGTTATAGTTGATCAACTTACAAATTTGGCACACTATATTACTATTAGAGAGGATTTATCACTTGATTATAATTCTAGGATATATGTAATGGAAGCTGTAAGAATTGATAGAGTACCACATTCCATTATTCCCAATCCGGATCTGTGGTTTACCTTGACGTTATGGCGAAGTCTTCACCATTATTTTGATACAGAGTTATGTTTCTGTATTTCTTATCATCCATAGAGAGACGATCAGTCTGAGAGGAAAATTCAAACACTAGAAAACATGTTGAGATCTTTCTATATGGATTTCAAAGGTGGTTGAGATCAACACCTACTGTGGGTGGAATATTATTATAGTAATAGCCCTCAATACATTATTGAGATGGATCCTTATGAATCCCTCTATAGAATGAAGCACATAACTCCAAATTTCTGGGATGAATCTGGGGAAAGAAAGCTATTAGGACCTGATTTTGATAATTAAATGGATGAAAATGTTAGATCTATTCAACAACACAAAATATAAGATCATACTCGAAAAAAAAGTTGTACTTACAACTAAAAAAATACCTTCAGTTTGAAGTGGGAGATAAGGTGATTCTAGAAATATCTACCTGGAAGAGATTAATGAGATTTTTAATTATGCGAAATTAGAGCCCTATGTATATCATTCCTTTCAAAATTTTGGATTGTGTTGAGAAGGTATCTTACCGATTGACACTTCTACCAAATCTATCTCAAGTTCAAGTTGTGTTTTATGTATCTCTCCTAATAAATTAAATTCCTAATCTTTCACGTATACTAAGATGAGAAATTATGACACTGGAGGAATATAGCTTTCTTATGAAGAACAATTGAGAGAGATTTTGGATCGTTGCAAAAAGTTATACAAAACAAGACCACATGCTTTGTTAATGTTTTATGGAGGAACCGCCAATTTGAAGAAGCTACTTGGGAACATAACGATATGATGATGGATTGGTATCCACGTCTATTATTTCTATTAGAATAATTTCAAGGGAGAAATTCCATTTAAGGGGGGGGGAAATGGTTAACACCGAGATGTTTTTAAGAAATATTTTCTTTAAATAATTTTTATTCTTAAGAAGCAGGCTTTTCACGCAATCATGAGATTAAATGAACCGTGAGATTCCAATATTATAAAATTACTGTTATTTCCAAGATGATAGGTTAGATAGAATAATTATAACTAACTTATGAAAATCTATTATAAATTCATTAGCTATAAATTATTTATGAAAAATTTAAATCAAATTGATATATGTATTTTTGAGTGAATTAATTTTGTTAATGAAACTAATTATATATATGTGTGTGTTATATACTTAATAAACTATTTTTTATATTCATCCAATTTATATTTTAATTATATGGTATGAATGAAACCCTATTTTATGTATAAAAACATATATTTTAATGTTAATTTTACACCTTTGAATAGAGAACCCATTTTTAATTAATATTTTGACACATTAATAATATTTATATGATAACATAAAAATTTTATTTTGAATTAGGATATCAAAATTTACTTTGGTTAAGTTTATGATATTTTTCTAAAAACGTTCAATTTTTGATAAATTTTAAAAATACGTGAAATCTTAATTAAAAACAAATTTTTTAATCACGACATTTTATATTGTTAAATTATAATACAGAATGATTTTAATGTATAGATATAAAATATTTTTATATTTCAATATAATTTATTTCATTAGAATTAATTTTTCATTGAATTCATATGTAAAAAAATTTCTATCTTTTGCAATGTTTTAACTTTTAAAAATTGTTTTCTCATTTCAACAATGCTATTAATTTTAAATTAATTAATAAAACTTATATGTTTTTTATTTTGACAAATTTATTCCAAATTTAAATTTTTTGGTCCAAATTATGTCAATAGGCTATTTTTATTTTTTGGCAATATGAATAGTAGCTCTGTAAATTATTTTTAGTGACATAGTTAAAAGTGAATCCGTCAATTAAAGGTAAAAATAATATTATAAAAATTATTTAATACCTATAAAAATCTAATTGGATGGATAAATTCTACACTTATAATCTATTTTTAGAAATGGAATCACTTAATGATTACATACCTGTGAATATTATAAAAATGTAATAAAAAGTAATGAATGTGAAAAAATGTCACAATCTTGCTTTATATAAGTATATTAATTTTATTATATTTATAACTATGAGATAATATTTTCCAAAATAATCGAGGAATCTTCCTGACTTTATTGAGTCAGAGGGAAAGGTTGAGAGGACAAGATCCTCTCCATTCCCGCTAATATGGTCTCTCCAAAGACTTTCAAATCATCTATTTTTACAAATGGCTGTTTCTCGAGTAAGAGTACAAGTGAAGGTAGTGGTACATGTTTTGGAGCAGATTTTGGTTGCGGCTCAGGTTCAGATGTAGGTTAAGGGTGAGTGACTGACTTCAATTAAAACAAGGAAGAGAAATCCATTCCAGTTATAGTCACTTGCTGTAATTCACACACAACATAAAAACTGGGGAATTCATACCGAGTGTACACAGAGTATGAATCAATTGAAGGAGATGCATCTCCAGGTTCAGATTGAAATTCATCAGACTCAGCTACACTAGGTTCAAGGTTTTGAGGTTCGTCCCCCTCAACAGGTGCTTCCATTTTAGGAACTATAGGCTCAGTATCATGGTCAAGATTAACAGGATCAGCTCTATTCTCTTCATCCATTTCTTTCATGCCAGCTAAAAGGAAATTTCTATCCTCTCTTCAGCCGAATTTATGTACTAAGGAACAGATTTTTCTTCTGGTTGTGCTTCCAGACTTTCTTCTTTTTCATCAGAGAGTTCTTCTAGTCTAGATTCTAACATTGCAGGGAGGTTTTCAGCACCACTAGACTCTTCCACGGTTTTCTGATCTAAATTAGGGATAATCAATTCTCTTGCAGCCTCAGGTTGGGTTTATAGATTAGCAACCTCTCTAAAAGCATGAGATTCTTCCTCTTCAAGAAAAAAAGAAGATTCTTCTTCTCTAAAAACAACAGAAGTTTCTTCTTCTCTATGAACAACAATAACTTCTTCTCTAAGAGATATTTCAGTAGGAACATCAGCAGGTATATCAGCCCTTTCTTTTTGGATAGGAGATGCTTCCTCATGAGGTATTTCAGCCACTTCTCTAGCAGGTACTTCAGCATCCACATCCTATTCTTCTACCTCTTCTGGATACTCAGCCACTTCTTCTGGTTCCAAACTAGGATCATTAATATTCTTTGGCCTTCTTGTCTAATCAACAGGAGTATACTTCTTATAAAGTTGAACATTATCCTCAACCCACTACTTCTTCCATGGGTTCCAATTTATCTTCATCCTTCTGATGGTATGCTTGGACAAACAAAAATAAAAATCCATGCTAACATCCTCATTTGTTCAAACCACTCCTTTGGAAATTATCATAGTTGAGATCATCCTTGAGTAAAACAAAGAGGTGGATATGGAAATGACCTTAATCAGTTCACACATGTGGTGAATGATATATTTATAAAGATTTATCTTATGGCCATTCCTCATCAAATGAATGAGGAACACATCCTAATACTTCCACACAACAAAATCACCCTTCCTTGGTCTAATCATATTCTAAAAAAATTTAAACAGGAGCCTTGTCTCCCAATCCAATTCTGCTGCTATGTCCCTTCTCTTGGTTCCATTTCCTATTACGATTTCCAAGGTATTATCTTGGTCAAATATGTCAGTTTTTGGAAGAGGGTATCTCTAGTATTAATCACAAATCCCTTCACGAGGAATCCTTAGGCATGCAGCCCATAGCCTCGAAGTGAATGAGCATTTTTTTCCATTGATCCAGCTTGTTACTATAAAGCTTTCTCCAGCATTAAATGAAAAATTTACACCCTAGTACAACTGAGATACTAATATCGATTAAATAGGTATGTCCCTTCGAGAGGACCATGTGAGTCATCATTGTTCTCTTAAGATTTTTAGAACCAAAGACTTGCTAGACATCACCCACTCAAGGAAAATCTCTTTCTTAGGATCTATAGTACGACTTACTAGGTCATGATTCATGGGACCATCGGGAGCTATATTCGGTGTCCTCTTCTATTTCTTAGAGAAGAACTTCTCATATTAGGGTTAAGATGGATGCTTCATCCTGGGCATCCACTGAGGATTCAGGCGAGAGAGAAGGAGAGATGGTTTTCAAGGTAAAGAGGATTCGAGAGAGTGAGCAGGAGAGAGATCAGGTAAGGAATCGAATGAAAACCCTTATGTTTTATCATTTGGGAATGTAAAACGTCATAAAAACCAAAACTCGGGAAATCAAATAGTGGTGAAATAGAAATTACCATGATGCGGGTTAAAGTAAAATTATAAATAATCTTCACGGTGAGACTGTGAGCAGTCATTATGGTGAGATGATAAACAGTCGTCACGGTGAGACAGTTAGTGGTCGTAATGGTGAGACAATGACTATACTGTGAAGTCATGGTGAGATAGTGAGTAAACTATTCCATCACAGTGAGATAGTTGAGTGAAAAACCGTGAACACAAGGTATTAACTGTGAGACCGTAAGCATGAAACAGTAACTGAGAAACCGTGAACTTAAAACAGTAATGTAATTTATAGCACAATAATAAACAGTAAGACCAGTAAGATATCAATTTATGATTGATCATACCAAGATCATGTATGATGTAATCTAATCTCTCAGAATTTAATGGTTTAGTGAATATATCAGCAAGTTGATATTTAGTTCCAATTAATTCTAATGTGATATCACCCTTTTGATAATGATCCCTCAAAAAGTGATGTCTTACATCAATATTCTTTGTCCTATAATGGGAAACAGTATTCATTGAAATGTTAATAGGACTTGTGTTGTCACAATTTATTGTTACATTTCTGAATTGATATACATAGTTTAGTAATGTGTGTTTCATCCAAACAAGTTGTGCACAATAACTTTCAGTAGGTATGTATTCAGTTTCTGTAGTAGATAATGCTACATAATTTTGTTTCATACTACACCATGATACTAGTGACTTGCCTGAAAGGTGACATGTTCTAGAGGATCTTTTTCTATCTAACTTACAACTAGTAAAATCAGCATCAGAATAACTAACTAATTCAAATGATTGTCCTTTAGGGTAGAATAGTCCTAAATTGGGTGTATACTTTAGATATTTGAAAATTCTTCTTACAACATTTAAATGTGATTCTTTAGTATTTTCTTGAAAACGAGCACACATACACACACTAAACATAATATCAGGACGACTAGTAGTCATGTATAGTAAACTTCAAATAATTCCCCTATAAGTGGATTGATCAACAGATTTTCCATCTTCATCAAGATCCAACATACAAGTGGTACACATGGGAGTGTCACTGCGGTTTGTGCTACCTAATCCAAAACGTTTTAAAAGATCTCTAGTATATTTAATTTGAGTAAAAATAATTCCATCATTATTTTGAAAGATTTGAAATCCAAGAAAGAATTTATTTTCACCCATTAAACTCATTTCAAATTCATTTTGCATCATTTTAGAAAAATCAGTACATAAAGATGTTTTTGAAGATTGAAAAATAATATCATCTACATAAATTTGTACAACTAAAATATTTTTAGAAATTCATTTTATGAAGAGAGTAGGATCATCTATTCCTTTTGTAAAAACTTTAGATATTAGAAAAGTACTTAATCTATCATACCAAGCTCTTGGAGCTTACTTTAAACCATATAATGCTTTTAATAATTTTAAAATATGATTTGGAAAATGAGGGTTTGTAAATACAGGTGGTTGTTCAACAAAAACATCCTCAGCTATAAACCAATTTAAGAATGAACTTTTAACATCCATTTGATATAGCTTGAAATTTAGATGTGCATCATAGGCAAGTAAGATCCTAATGGCTTTTAATCTAGCTACAGGTGCAAAAAGTCTCCTCATAGTAAATTTCTTATTCTTGACTATAGCCTTGTGCAACTAATCTCGCCTTGTTTCTAACTATGTTTCCAACTTCATCTACTTTATTTCTAAACACCCATTTTGTGTCTATGGTGAAAGTGTCCTTAGGTCTTGAAACAAGTTTCCAAACATTATTTCTTTCAAACTGATTGAGTTCTTCTTGCATAGAAATTACCCAAAATTTGTCATTAATAACATAATTAATGTTAATAGGTTCATGTGGTGACAAGAAGGCTTGATGTTCAAACTAATTTTTAAGAGAAGCTCTATTCTGTGTCCCTCTATCCATATTTCCTACAACAGCATCTAAAGGATGATTCTTTAGAATCCTATTTGATCTAGTAAAGGTAGGACAAGAAATTCCAAGTTCTTCCCTAGGTTCGGGTTCATTAGGAGAAGATTCTGAAATATTTCTAGAACTGGTTGTCTTTACAGCAGGTTCATTGAATTTATAATTAAGGTTCAGAACAGATAAATCTTCTTCAATATTTTCAAGAGATGACTTAGTTTCTAGTGGATCCGTTTCATCAAATTTGATGTGAACAGATTCTTCAACACACTTGGTTCTCTTATTGAAATCTCTATAGGCTTTTCTAGTTATAGAATATCTTAACAAGATTCCTTCATCACTCTTTGAATAAAACTTGTCCATATTATCCTTGGTATTTAGAATAAAGTATTTGCAACAAAAGACTCTAAAGTAGATTACTTTAGGTTTCCTATTGTCCCATAGATCATATGTGGTATTGTTTAGAATAGGTCTGACTAAGACTCTATTGATGATATAACATGCTGTATTTACAACTTCAGCCCAAAAATAAATGGGCAGATCATATTCATTAAGCATAGTTCAAGCAATTTCTTAAAGGGTTTATTTATTCATTCTACTACACTATTCTGTTGAGGTGTTCTAGTGGTAGATAAATTGTGATTATAACCATTTTGTGAGAAATAAGAGTCAAACTCCTGATTTTCAAACTCACGGCCATGATCACTTCTTAGGGTCTTAATCATAAGTTCTCTAAGGTTTTTTACAGACTTGGAGTATTTAATAAAGATAGAACAAGCTTCAATTTGTTTGAGCTAAGAAGTATACCATAGTATATCTGGAAAATCCATCTACTATGACATAGACACAGTGCATCACATTTATTTTAGAAACTCTAGAAGGTCCAAAATAGTCAATGTGAACCAACTCGTGAGGTTCAGAAGTTGAAACTTCTTTCTTTGGCTTGAAAGAGATTTTTTGTTACATTCCCTTTTGACAGGGATTACAAACATTGTCATTTGGAAACTCAAGTCTAGGTATGTCTCTAACTAAGTTCTTCTTAGTCAGTTTTCTTAGTGAATGTATATTACAATTTTCTAATCTTCCATGCCAAATCCAAGATTCTTTATGAAAAGGATTTAAACAAGTAATGTTTTGTTTAGCTAAAGAATTCAAATCAACTGCGTAAACATTTTAATTTCTCAATGATAAAAATACTAAAAAATTATTAGAATTAAAAATATTACAGGAATAATTTTCAAACATAAAATTAAAGACATCATCACATAATTGAGATATACTAAACATATTATATTTATGTCCATCAACAAAAAACATTAAAAATTAAAATTTAGTTAGTGTTACCAATTTGGTCTAGGTCGATGATCTTTCCTTTAGAATTATCACTAAAGGTGACATATCCTCCATCAATATTTATTAAGTTCATGAAGCATGAATAATCTCCAGACATGTGCCTTGAACATCCACTATCCAAGTACCACATCTTCTTATGGGAACTCTTCAAGCAGGTTTCCTACAAAACAGTTTTAAATAGAGAATGATTTTGGTACCCAGATTCTCTTGGGTCCAAACAAGTTAGCAATCAATGATTTTGTTACCCAAATTTATCTTATGGGTCTCATATATTTTACAGAATCAAAATATTTTGAAAGATAAACTCTATTTGATCTATAACTATGTGAATAACTAGTTGAAGAATACAAATTTCCAGAACTTGAACTAGCAGTATTCTGTCCATATTTAGGAATAAATCTATTTTTAGTTAACTGTCTTTTTCCATGTTGGTAACCTATTCCAGTACTGTACTTTGGTGCCACTTGCTTTCATAGCATTTTAGTTAGAGTTTATTCTCCATTTGTGAACTTTTCTACGTCTTTTCTATGTTGCTCATTAGACATTTTCAGTTCAGTATTTTCCTTTAACAGTTGAGCATTATTTTCCTTTTCTATATTAAGGGAGGATTTAACATTAGCAGTGAGAGAATGTTGTTTCTTTAATGACTTATATTTTTCCTTATGTTCATTACATGTTTCCTCAAGCATATTGCAGTATTCAAATAGTTCCTCACTAGTCATATTTTCAGATTCAGATCAGAATCAGTTCCAGAATAATAATCATTTTACATAGGGGAAACAAGTACCTAAGAAGTGTTGGTCATGAAACAATTATTGGCATGATTATTTTCAGAGTTATAAGATTCAGACTCAATTGTGTTGTCTTCTGAAGAACAGCATGTATCTTTCATAGATTTCTTGTAATTTCTGTCCATGTAGTCATGTTTCTTATTGAACTTCAATTTCGGGCAGTCTTCTTTAATGTGACCTTTTATCTTGCATTCATAGCAGATAACTTCATCACTCTTATCATTTTTCTTCCAATCCTTCTTCTAATGGCCCATGTTTTCATAATTTCTTTTCTAATTAACTTTTCTAAAGAATTTCTTCTTCATATAGAACTTTTTGAGTCTCCTAAATATTTGAGCCATCTCAGCATCACTATTACAGTCCGAATCTTCACTTGTTGAGCTATCAATAGGTATTTGAATGTTCTCATTGTCCTTGCTCTTTGAAGCAGTAGACTTAAATTCCACTGACATCCTTTTAGGTTCATCATTTTTCTCATTATTCACTTTGAGTTTTTCCTCATACATCATAAGCTTACCAATATGTTCTTTAATAGGCAGAACTCCATTGTCACATGAATCTCTTATCGAAACAGAAGTGTATATCCAACGGTCTTGAAAACATCTCAAAATCTTCATGATTTGTTCTTTTTCTAGAACAACTTTTCCAAGGGAGTACATAGTGTTGAAAATATCATTGAACATGAGATACATATCAGAAATAGGTTCATTAGTCTTCATTTTAATATTTCCATATTTAATAGTATAAGTATTTAATATAATTTCCTTGACATTAGTTGTTCCCTCATGAGAAACACCTAAAGTATCCCATATTTCATAGACAGTTTTGCAAGAAGATATTCTGTTAAATACCTCATCTCCTAATGTAAAATAGAGGGAATTCATAGCTTTACAGTTATTATTGTAATCTACTTTAGTAGGTTCATCCCAAGTAGTTCTTTCAGTTTCTTGAATTTTATATTGAGATTCTATAGCAGTCCAGATATCAAAACTCATACTTTCTAAGTGAGTTTTCATCTTAAGTTTCCACTAGGAATAATTTATACCATTGAAGAAAGGTGTCCAGTTGGTAACAGCACCCTCTAGTCTATTATCCATGGATAGATTTTAGAAAATAAATTTAAAGAGGAAAAATTTAGAATTAACAGAAATTTAAGATCTTTAAAGATGAATCTAAAATCACAGTTGAAAAAGAACAGAGTATTTTGAAAATTTTGAATAACAAAAACATCATATGATACCAAATGTTGGTCAGAGTGGATAGTCAAGAGGGGGGTGAATTGAGTTCCAATTAAATTTTTTTAAAAAATAATTTTTGTTAAAATCCCCCAATTTATAAAACAAGATAAACTCTAGTGAATTTTTAAAACTGTAATTGTTCAATTAGGTTCTCAAAGATTGATTAGGTCTCAGTCAATTTAATCATAAGATTAAATTGGCTTTTGAAACTAATCTATTGATTTAAAATAGTGACATACACATTCTAGATTAACTATTAAAGTAACATTAAAATAGTTTTAACTTCAAATTAATAGAGACGTAATATAATTGACAAATATATTATACTTTAAACATAAACTATAAATCATTGCAGATATTCCCAAGAGGTTTAGTCTGAAGCTGAGACTTAGTCCTCTAAAATTTATATAAAAACGTGATCCACACCCTGGATTGAGGTTAAAAACATTACAAGACTCTCCAGGCCACTCAGGGACCTCTACCACAGTTCTTCGTGGGAAACAGAAATAAATACAAATCCACACAAGGACCTCTTCCACAGTTTTTGTGGGTAAAAAAGAGTAAAAAGTTTGGTATGAGGATTTTGATATCCTCCAGTTCAGCGCAAGAGACAGTGTGTGTGTGTATATTATACAGAGTACACACACTGCTCGAAAAAGTAAATAATAAATCACTTAGAGAGAGTATATGAATATTTAGAAATCTCTAGTGATTGGCAGTGCAACTTTGGACTCATTGGATTCAGCAGAAATGCTTCTTAGTCCTTCTCAGGCTTTGTGTGGAAACACAGAGTGTCGTGGTTCTACTTGTGTTCTTCACGCGTGAGAATGTTGTCTTGATTTCAGTTCCCCCAGTAGTGTCGGATTGCATGCATGTGTGTTCTTGAAAGATCATGCAATCTCTTCTCCATGCTCAAGATTGTTCTTCTATTTAGTACAGAGCTCATGTGTATTTTCTGTAGATTCACGTATGTTCTAGTATGTGTATCTGTGTGAATATCCTCTATTACAGCTCAATCCTCATTATATTCCTCAAGCTACAACAATATGAATGATTACCTTTTCATTGGTACGAGTTACGATTTCTTGACATGCAACACCTATCATTAAAAACATTAAATGCGTTAAAAACATCAAATATGACCATAGGAATTATTTAAATAATATTAACAAAAAAGTTAAGAAACGATGTCATAGTAGTTGTGAAAACGGTGTCTCCTTCATGGTGTGTTCTTCATGGTATGACCTTCATGGTATGTGGCTCACGGTGTGTCCTTCACGGTGTCTCCATGTCATGGTGTCTGAGTGACAGTGTTTGACTCACGGTGTGTCCTTCACGGTGTCTCGATCACGATGTCTGACTTATGGTTTCTGGCCTCCGCTGCCTTGCTCATAGTATTTTGCTTCACGGTGTCAGGCTTACTATCACGGTGTGTTGAGTTCATGGTGTCTCACTGGCCACGGTGTCTGAGACTTAGAATTCAAAGTGTCAGGCTTACTGAGTCTATCTTACAATTCACAGTGTCTGTGTCTTGCAAACAGTCTGTCTTACTGTCGCAAACATCACGGTGTCTTGATACTTAGACAAATAACTGTATTCAAACTTAAACTATAATATGCATAATATTAATTAATCTTAACCATTATAAGGTAAGATAACTTGAAAAATAAATATATAGGTTTGATAAGGTAAGTAAGATTTGGGATCATGCATAATATTTGTAAATAATAATGAGATTAATTTACAGTAATAAGATTTGTGATCATGAAAATATGATTAATACATGAGGATACCAACATCATGCATGTTTTTATTCATATAATTCATTCATTCAGCCTTTATTATATGTTCATAACCCATATAATGTTAATAATATCATATATATCGAATATATATTAAATAAATTTTTATATCCATCCATGTAGTGTAGTGATGATAACAGAGATATGTCGTTCTTGTCAGTGGTAGTGCGGACATACGTATGAGTGATGTTTTCATTTTTATAATAGATTAAAAGTATATAAATTAACAAAGTTTTATCAGTATAAAAACAAAATAATAAGATTAATTCAATTTTTTCAATAAATTCATATTCATAATAAGTTCTGTGGGGCGGTGATGAAAAATGAAATACATCCATACATCAAGATAGTTGTATGATCATACGTATGAAGGAAATTTTCTTTTCTAATTAGATGTAAAGGAAGTATAATATAGTTATATATTCAACAAAATATCATATTAATATATACAATATACTTATGTAATATTATTATAATTGTTATTATATATTTAAATTTATTAGAATACTAAATAAAATTAAAATAATTGAGGTAAGATTTATATCACCCCCAGAGATATCTTTCTTTGTCTTACACCTTATGTCATGTATGATTGGTATTTCAATGAGACCAAGACCTAAATTATGTGTATAATAGTATTTTTATGGAATTGGGATATATATTTAAATATATAAAAAAGTTTTCATGTTTATGAAAATGAGGATATGATTGTTAATTTTATAAGTGAGAGGAGTGGCACCTTTATAAATAGTATAACATTTAAAATATAGTAAATGTATTTTCCTTGGAAATATGCTCCAATTTTGTCAAATTTGAATGATACGTTATTTTATGGGGACAAATATTTTTAAAAAGTACATTTAAATTGTTTTTAATTGTATTTGAATCCTTTTTTAGTTTAATGCTCTCATTTACCCTCTTAACCTATACAATGGAGACAGACATTTACTATGGTAATTAATTAAAATGAATAAAAATTAAATAAAATATATTAAAAATTAGAACACAAGTCTATAATTTAGAATCGTTCTTCTATGATTAAATTTATATAAATTATTAAAATTTTGTTTAATATATATTCCCTAAAATAAATGAGAACTGTTTTAAGATAAATTTATTTTTTATAACATCTATAATTCTAAATAAAAATCATATATAATTTTTATTAACATACAATGAATTTGATTATGTTTAAACAAATGGAAAATAATTTACTTTGAAACCTGAGTTAAAACAAAAATTAACCTTATGAATATAGAATTAATCAAGAATAACAGAAAATAATTTCTATTTATAATAAATATTAACATATATTTGAAAAATATCAAACATTGATTTATAAATTAAATATTATATATTTAGATGAATTATTTTAATTATTAAAAAAAATTATTTTTCCTATAAAAATGGATTTATAAAAAAAAATTATGAACATTTCATGTCTGAATAATGAAAACTAACTTTTAATGTATCATAAGATCCATAAAAGGGTTGAAAATTTATTCGATCAGTATTTTAAAATTTACCAAAAAAATGGATAGCAGTGGTAAAGATGATAGTAGATATTAATAAACCATAAAATTAATAAATATAAAACAGAACAATAAATGGTAATTAAAAAGAAAAATTATTTAAATTAAATAATTCCGTAAAGAAATAATTATAAAACTACAATAAATATTCTAGACCAAATTGAAACCCAAAAAATCAGAAATATTTGATCATGTATTCATCCTAAATCAACATAACATTTATATATGAAAAAAATTAATCACTAATAATCACATACCAAAAAATATATATTCCCTAGATATATATAGTCCAAAATCATTCAAATCTCTTCCAAAAATAATCTTACCTATCAAGACATAACATACAATAAAATCATATATGATTCAAAAAAAATTCTCATTCATTATTATGAAGTTCTTAGAGAGATTAGTTTCCTCAATTTATAATGGGGTTTAATTAACAGAGATTAGTTTTTATAAAACAATTCAACCTAAACAATCATTTTTATTTTTTTGGAGTGTTTTCCACTCAAACAAATATTCCTCACATGACCATAAAAGTAATAGAAAGAAGAAATAACAATCAATTTTTACATGGTTTGGATCCATTATGGAATTATATTCCTTGTTTCATTTAGTTTCTCTCAATATACATGGTTTCTCTTCATTATAAGAACATGTGAGTTAAATAAAATATTACAAATAAAAGAACAAGTACTTAAAATGACCCCTAAACTTTTACTAATTTCATTGGATGAGTCTACTTCATCCAATGGAATTCAATAAAATAATATATAAATATTTTTTTTACCATTTAGTATTGAATTATACATTTATAATATTTATGTAAACAAAATAGTGAAAAATATTACACATTTTCAGTTAATAATAATAAAATTTTATTATAGGAATAAAAATAACATATGTTCATTTCAGAATATTTACCTAGAAAATAATTTTTTTAATTATGATAATTTTTTTATAAAATTAAGTAATAGAATAATTAAATTGAATTAATATTCAATGTCACCACATCATTTACTATATTAATAAAAACATAAAAAATAATTATTCTAAAAATAAGAGTAATATAATATTAGAAAATTATTGTGTAGACTAATTTTTTTATATAAATATTACATGATATGAATTTTTTAAAGGATTATATTCAAATTAATTTACTATGAAATTTTTTTAAAGTCAAAATAAATGAATTGTTCTGAAAATTATATTAATGATATTTTATAATAAATAATATTTCCTTAAATGATTTAATTTTTAAAAAATACATTCTCAAGTCATGTGACTGGGATAAGGGTTAATTTTTTTTACCATAGTTTCTTTATGAGCTAATAATCCTTTTTATTGTAATTATATTTATCCTTAAATAGTAAAAACATTTTATAAACACGATAATAACCCAAAAGGCTAACAAAGATTTAAAATAAAAATAATATGGGTGAAAGCATCACCTAATCATGTAAAATGTATATTGTATGGGAGGATATAGAATCATACTCATATTATCGAGTCATTATATAATATTTGATACATTTGTTCATGAGTTGTAATTTTCATTAATTAAATACATTTGGAAACTTCAATGAATTCCCTTCCCCATTCTTATACAAGGGTATATATTCTACTATTTTATTCCAACATTAAAGAATTATGGTTTTTACAATTCCCTAAAAAAATACATTCATAACATCCCTAACCATGTTATTTAGGACACTTTTCAGGAAGAAGATCATCATTATAAGGTTTAATGTGTAATCAAAATGAATTTTTCGAAATAAAATGTATAGTCTTTGAACAGATGTTTTAATTTATTTCATCTTCTACTTCAATCAAATTTTAATAAAAAATGATGAAATAATAACACTATTAAATTAAATATACATATATGTTACTATGTTAATGTAATCACCAACATTTATAGCCTCTTCTATGAAATTGGAAAAGAAATCATTATTCGTGTGTACGGTGCAATGTTGCCTCGTGAAATGATGTAATTTGTTTACCATCACTACATGCCATGACTAGTTAATATGATATATTCAATAAATATGTATTTAATTTATTATATTATTATTATTATTGAAGGATGAATAATTATTTACCCTTCTATCACTTTATCCCTAAAAAATGGACCCAACATTCATGAAAATGTATGACCTACCATCTCTATGAATAGTTTAATTAATTTTTTATCTCTATAAATTATATATGTCTATATATATAATCAATATATATGATATAAAAAATAATGATTAACATTATCTTAATTTTGGAACCACGATTAATGAATACTGAATCAAAACATGCAAGAAAGATGAACCAGTAATCACCCAAAACCATGATTTTATTAATAAATTACTCCTAAATTTTTGGTAATTTGTTATAATAAAAACAATATATGGTATTATATATATTATTTTTATTTTGTAAAAAATTTCTACAAAATATATACTTATTATACAAGAGTTTCTAACACAAGTGAAGAAAGAAAAGACATTACGTAAGGGAACTCCATATACTACCCTTTTTCTTCTAGTTCTGAGCATTATTTATCTCTAAATAACATTTTCTATCCCTTAGTAGTAATATATTACTTCTAAATTATGTATATGTGAATCCTAAATATATACACATCTATATATCCCTTCCATTATTGGGTAATACATACCAGAAACTCATTTCTAAAAATCATTCTTTTAAATATAACCCCATTAAGGGGAAGTTTTCTATTATGTAATCTTTTTATGTAATGATCACTTAAATACTTTTATTCAAAATTTAACACATTATTTTTTATTCCAATTATTATGTACTCATATATAATCATTCATAATATATTATTCTCTTTTTTCTTGGTGATCTAAATGAAATATCCTTTGATTATGACACGAGGCAAGTTATGCAACCCATTTATTTCCATGGTTAATTCTCATTATTATGAATTATGATTGATTTAAAATTATAGATCACATAATAAGTAAAATTTTATGTTCGGTTCATCTATAGAGTGGATAAATTCATTGGGAGTGTTTTTCTCCTAATATGTTATGTATGGTTGTTGGGACCAAACCTTATTCAAGATGGGACTTTGTCCACCAAGTGATGTTGTGTTAGTGGATATCATTAAATTATTCATATTCCATGTTTTTTTATAGATACCACATTTCCTATATTTCCATGTTCTTATGTAACAAAAATTTTCACATTATTCTCTAATGCTATTACTCATGATCCTTATTTTTTTTATTATATAATGTTATACCTCTAACTCACACATTATGCTTCATTACCATATTTATTACATTACTAGGATTTTTATATCAACCCTTTTTCTATGTATTCTGAGGTTATACCATGTAGTCTTAAGACCATAAAAGGGATTTATGAGCTCATTATATTGAATACAATATATATGTTTTATTTTCATATTCATGTTTTATGTACCTAGTATTCTAATGGCACTATGAATTTATATCCTTATTATGTATTTAATGGATAATTATGTTAAAAATCATATAATAGTATGTGTAAAAAGGATTGGGTCTCTATAGATTTTACTATAGAAAGGCCTAGTAATTTTTGGGAATTGGGTTTATAAACAACTAATGAGAAACCATAGGATATTTCAAAGTATAGGAAAATATCTAGGAATTTTGGTGATGTATTGAGGGTGTTATTTCTATGAAATTATATACTTTTACTCATATTTGAAGTGTATTAGGAACAAAAAATGTTTTACTAAGTGGTAATGTCTTAGAAAACAGTGAATTGGGAAATGAATTGATTAAAATGTAGTGCATGATAGTGTGTCCTTGATGAACATTTGGTTGGACACTTTTAGGGGATATGATTTTGAAATTCCTAAAAACATTATGAAATAATACAAAATACTTGAATATATTTATAATTTAGAAAAATTAATTGATAATATACCATGAAAAATATATATTTTATTACTAGTTAAATTATTTTCATATTATTTTATTAGTTAATTAAAAAAATTGGATGAACCATTCCAACAAAAAATGTGATAGGAAATATGATGATATTCTTAATGATATGTATAAACTCATGGGATAATGAATTGGAAAATTTAACTACATACTAGCTCATTATTCTCATGACATGAATAGTAACATAAATAATGAGGAACTCCCCCTTATCCAGGGAAATAGGAAGTTTTGGTTGAGTATTTTATATGAAAAAGGACTCCAAGTGTTAGTGGAAATTCTTATCCCTTTATCATTGAGAAATTTATTGACTCCATTGATAACATTTTCTCTATGCTATAATACAAAAAACATGGGAAGGTTGTGTTGGGTGTTTATCACATATAGGTGAAATGTGATTAGTGGTGGATTCTAGTCAAGAACCAGCATACCATATAGAATATTGATTTAGAGGAATGGAAAATTTTCAATAATTATTTTCCCAAAACTCCCCATTTTAAACTGATGTGTGATTTCCTAAAAATGAATAAAAAGAAAGATCAATCAATTAAAGAATATGTGGGAAAACTTACATGGATTTCTAGATTGTAAACACCAGGAAATGTGTTCCATGAATTTTTTTAGAAAATGTCCTCAACCAAGCTCAAAACGTTTGTAGTGAAACTTTGTATTTTTCATTAGATTCAGTGACGGTTATAAAGGCACTAACACGAATGGATAGGATCGTAGACCAACTGTGATCCAAAGCAGGGGTGTGGGGCATAGCCCTCGTTGTATATAGAAATAAATTTTGCTAAGTCCCTAAAGTGGCACCCAAGGTACCTATGTGTAAATACCTATGCACCTCCATGATAGATCTGAATGATGCAATAATTTTTCATATGTCCTAAAATCGGCACCCTAGTTAGGCTAAATTATCGGTGGTGCACAAGACTTCATGGGCACTACCCATCCGGTGTGCAGTCACTCGTGTACCACAATTTAGGCTAGCAACCCACTTGTGCGACCAAAATTCTTTCACCCAGGGTCTTATCTTTTCATATAAATAGACCCCTGGGTCATTTATATGTTTGAAGGAATTTTCTCGAAGCCAAATTGCTACTCTAGTCACCCTAGTGCTTCACCAAAATCCTATAAATCATTAAAGGCAGTTCTTTAACACCCAAATAAGAGGAATTAGTGGAGGATCATATGGATTAAGTCCTTTGGGTGTTCGAAATTTGTAACAATTTCATGCCTAAAGCGTCTAAACTCCTTAAATTAGACACACTAGTGCACCACCTATTCCTTTTATAGGAACACGAGCACCCTGGTTTTGGGAAAACATGTGAATACTCTTGAAGTCTTGAGTCAGGTCTCACCAAAGAATTAATATACATGTTTCTCATTACTCAAGTGAACATGAACTCTCCCAAGCATAATTTTACACCTATACATGCACGCTAGTATCTACATGGGATCCCATCTTTGATTCACCAACTCTCTTCAGTCCACAATCCATCAAGCCCTCCTAAAATCCATTAATGGAATGGCTTCTTCTTCATTGCCTCCCTTTTCTAAAAGGGGTTCTGTTGAGACCTCCACAAACACCTCCTGACTTATTAAACCTCTGTTAAATTCCCATCATTGTGTCTCCCATTTGGGATTGTATTTTCAAAGTTAGAGTTTTACCACATTTGTTTCAGAATAGGGTTAGGATTCCTGCAGTGTTTGTGGGTATGTATATCCACAGTCACATGGAACATTATCCTAAGAACAGTGTTGGGATTTTCCCAGTTTGTAGGATTAATGGGTTGGGTTCTACATATCCCCTTCTCATTTCTAAAATTATAAACCACGGGTCTCTGGTAGGTATGGTACAGTTCAAACCTGATTCTCCCTACAATAAAAGTAAAATTATTCCTCCCCTACAAGGATCAATTAAATGGATTCCATCCTAGTGTAATACCCTAACCACTAAAGTAGGAGCATTCAATATTGATCCTCTCTACTTCCTTCATCTTAACTCCTTCCTTTCATTGGAATCTTATCCAATGTAAAGTTTATAGATGGAAGTCTTGATTCCTCTCCCTCTTCCACCAGAGGTGGAGGAAACATGTGGGTGCCCTTGTAGAATATTTTATATCATCTTGTTTCTCACACAGAGCATGACTCTTGTGGGATTACAAGTTTTTCATGATCACGTCATTTTAAAAAGACTTATTTAACTTAAAGAACATTGATTCTAGATTAAACTAGGATACATAGGATGTCTTCTTTAAGGCTTGAGCTCGAAAGGCTTCCCCTCCAAAAGGGTTCACCCAATCATGTCCCCTCTAATTGGATTCTCTCATGAATAAGACCCCACACAATTAATGAAATGTGAGAACTTTGATTCCCACCATAATTTTGATACGTAGGAAGCCTTCCTTGGTTATCAATTGCATTGGATATCTTCATCAATAATCCTTCACAAATTCCCATAATCATGGCATCCTCCTTGGGAATAATCCCTGAATTGAACCCCCAAATTATCAAGTCATCCTTTTCTAGATGTAATCCCAAAATCATTTCTATAAAAGGACAATACTCTCTTATGATACGAATCAATCAAGAAGGTCATTGATTCCCATCCAAATGGGATACTCAGGAAGCCTCTTTGAGGTTCAAACCCAAAAATTGTAATCAACCATGTTCCACATGGTCCATATTCCCAAAAACATATAATATTATTTGGAAACCCATATTATTTTCGTGTTCCTTGGGATGCATAGGCATAAGTCCCACACCAAACCTTGAATAAGAAACTTTTTCTTAGAGGTTGGTATCACGTGACCTTAAAAGGTATGATGTGTCCCATTATTGGAACTGAAAGATGATGGTTTGATTCCTTTCACTATGATACGTAGGTAGACCATTTGATAGGTATGATTCAAATGTCAAAACAACCCATCATCTCTCTTGAAAAAAATAAATTCTAGAGATCCCCAATGAGTGGATTAAAAACTAGTATCATCATAAAAATTATTAAAATAATATATAAATAGTATATGAGAGGATACCATTGAGGGAGAACCTTGAATACATACAGATATATCCATTAATGGAGATCCTCAAATTGATACGTATGATTCTAAATTTCACACATTTTAATAAGTGATTGAAAATTATAAGGGAAACCTATGTCATACCCTGTGAACTAATAATGATTTATGAATATATAAAAAATTTATAATGAGAGTCCTAGAGTAGACAATAATTCCCCCCAAAAGGGTGTGGTGAGTCTGACATCCCATCCTCCCGACCAATGGTTGTTATTAAGTATCGTAAAGTTAAAACGTAAAGAATGAATTACTTTTGAAAGAAGGTCCATTATATATAAATAAATTTTGGTTGCTTCTAGTTCTATGAATAAATATAATGGAAAATTCCTGGAAGCAGTGATTCTTAAACTAGGACACAGGTTTCAAGGATGTACGAAACAGAAATGGTGAACCTGATGTGAATCCTTAACTATGTTAATAGTGTTACCCATCTGTCGGTCCCCAATTAATTGATAATGTAAGGACAAAAAAAGAAATAAATCATGAATATATCCATTGAAAATATATTACTTTAATTTATTTTATTTTTTTTCAATTTTTTATTTCCTTAATAACCTCTCCTCAGTCAAAAATGGATTTCTTCAACAGGACTTCTGTGAATTTCCTACCTACTACTGAAGATAGATCATGGTCCATGGGAAGGATATAATCACCCACTTATCATATTAAACGCTTGGTCTATAATGTGCTTGTTTTGGAATTTAATCAGTACGGTACTTTACCAACCTTGGAGGCTTCCTAATAGGCTCTCTATGTTAATAAAAACCCTTGATGAGCTGGTCAGTGATGAATGATGGTTAAGAAACAGATGGTGCTAACAGGAATCTTCAACAATTTTTGTTCCTTATCCCTAGAATGTAACAATGAGTCCCTCCAATAGCATTGGTAGGTGGATCAAGAGGTTACTTAGGGCCTGAATTCAAAGATCTCAGGGTCCATCCTGATGACTCCCACCTACAATCACCCCCAGCATAATCATGAGGGAGTGAACCCCCAACATTATGGAGGTGTTGCCTCTGGAAATTTGACCTAGGTCCCTCACCCCCGTGAATGCAAGACGAACCACCTAGGAAAAGGTCTAGATAATAGGGAGTAGATTCATAGCTTTTCCCCATCCAGAGAAGCCCATCAACCTTACTTGATGGAAAATAACGTGCATGATCATACACCCATATATTTTATTCTGCTATCCACCCGAATCCTCTGGAAACGACCCAAACCCCCCCCCCCCATGAAAATCCAGTGGAGTACCATGAACAGGAAAATACACCTATTTACTAATTATCAACCAGTTAGTAGGATCGTGTAAATGCATTTAAGGAATCATTAATCAAATGTGGTGGAAACTGGTAAACATGAACATACACTTGTGTACACTCAATAATGTTTCCATTTTCTTATCTACCAGTATTGAAAGACATCCATCAACCATGTTTAGAGGAAAGTATCTAGTAGGTACATACACATGCTATTATTCATCAATTATGCCAACCGCCTCATTTAATAGAAACAAGACAAGTCAGTTGGAAAGCTCTGATGAAAAATCATGGGCAAACTCAACTCTCTACCACAATACATGAGTACTGTCAGTACCCATTGATAGTAAAAGTAGGATTGGAGTAAGAACATAAACCTACACTTGATAAGGAATTAATGTATATTCTTGTTCTGGCCGCAGAAGTCGCCAAACACAGCTTATCAATAGTGAAAGGGAAGAGAAAAAATCCTTCCCATATTCAAGAATCATTACATAAAATCATTCAAACAATTTCAGTAGTACCGGGGGAATAAACACATAAGTTTATCCCCAAACCTAGGATGACACATTAGAATGCCATTCCAGAGCTGATTCATACATCTGTTCTTGTCCAGGATGGTTATGGGGCATACTCCCCCGTATCATATGGACAATATGATTGGGAACATAAACCCTTTCCAATTAGAGTTAATCAACTCATTCTGATGATCACTCCAGGGCAGTTTAATACAACTTCCCATGATAACCACTTCTCCTAGAAAGTTGTCCCAAAAAATGTAACAGAGAATCCATGAATAAATCTCACAAAAAACAGTTGGAAAATCATGATCCAAGCTACGATCTGGCTCCTCGTAATGCTAGAGTTTTAAAGAACTCAAAAATTTACTTGTTGCTTCTCAAGATCCTGCCATCATATTAGGATGTTCCCCATCAGACGCTTCATCATAGAGTCTTTCTTTATGAACATTTGGTCAATTCAAAGAGCTAATCTTTGGATGAGAGTCACGAAAACCCTCTGTGTGGCTGGAAGACCAACGAGAAAGAGGATTTGTCCCTTGATGTAATCCAACAGGGTTGTCCTATCCGGGATGGAATTCACTGCTAATGTTCTCTCTATAGTGGTGTTTCACATTGTCAAGATAATTATATATTTGACAATTTAGGAATGAGGAGTACTTCTTACCGCGTGGTACTTTCCAACACATGTCTACTCGTGTATGATACCTTTTGATTAATGGGTGAAATATATTTTCAACCAAAATACATCTTATGGGAATGTTCATTCTTCAAACCTCCCTTGGGTCATTTTTCTTCTAATACAGAAGAGGAGAAAATGGAATGATTCCATTATTTTTAATAAAACATTCATGAAGTGTCCACTTTGGTCAGACCAAGGGTAGAGACCTCTAGTGAAATCTGATGAAGTTATTTTAAACATGAGAAAACAATTAGATAAAGGAGAAATATGAGTCATGTTCTGGCCTTGGAAAAACACTCAATATAACATTCCGAAATTGATGGAAGAATATTTCATTCATGATGTCCACATAAACTTATGAAAGATTCTTCATAATTTGAAAACTTAATTATTACTATATGATGAATTTTAAAATCATGAAAAGGTAATATAAGGGTTGCAATTCCAAATTGACTTGGAATCTCTCTTAGTTTCCTGAAATCCATAGGTTGAAAAGCAGTAGAAAAACCTTAAGAATGAATGATTCAATACCTTAAAGAGGATATGCCTGTTACTTTCTAATACCCCATCTGGTGTTTATTTCATAGGATGGGGTGCACAAGGAGCATTACCTTTTTCAACACTCTAGAATCAACAGAGCATGCCAAAAGCAGTCTCGTGAAATGTTATGTCTCATGGCCAACTATAATCAATAGATTTTGTATGTCATCAAGTATACACTCAAGAATAGGACTCGTCTAGCTCTCATCAAAGCCAAGCCCAATGAATGAAATTTGTGTAGATACTTTTTCACCAAGAATCTATGAATATTTATTAGGCCTCCCACTTGGAGTATTATATCCATCTAATGGAACAAATTTCTAAAATAACTCATCGATTTTCTAAAACAGGTGAATTGATGGTTATTGGATAATGTGCCTTGCTAATTTCTGATCCAAATTTCGAAAAATAAAAAGAGAAACTACTCGAATCTCAGTTATAGAAGTTCAAAATCCACCCCAGCCTGTAGGGTTGAGTGCTTCTTAAATTCAAATTTTGAATTCAATAAAGAACGTTTGAAGGGTTGATGAATAAGAATAAGAACATGAACAACCCCAACCTATAGTGATATGGGATTTTTCACATCAAAAATCCCTTCCTCAATGTAAATTAGTTTTCTCCTGGTTAGTAAAATAGACACAAAGAGAGGGCACAATTGAATTATCCATGGATTCCCTTTAGGTAACTATCCATCAAATTGATCCTTGGAATTAATCATATGGGAGAGAAAGGTCTCATGGAAAATATAGAATAATATGATCATACAAAGATACTGAGGGAATTCCATCAATTCATTATGTGTTAGTAAGTTTCATTAACACTATTTTAGAATATCTTCAATAAAACAAGTCTAGTTCAGGGGAATTAGATGATGAAGTTATTATCCATAATATGGTACACATTGAATCAAATGAAGGAGGTGTGCATACCCCAAATCGAAGGCTTACAAAGAATCTTGGAATTCCCTAAAATAATCAACTCCCACCCCTTTGAAAGGTATATAACAAAGATATAGGTAAAAGTCAGATCACGTCTCACTTTTACACTGGATATGGTCAATCTCTTTCACATGAATATTTATTTTCATAGCAAGAATTTTAGATTAATGGGTTGAAAATACTCAATATAAAGATACGTAAAAGAATAAATTTTCTAGATATACTACCCATTCATATCCTCAACGTGCTCATCTTGTAGGATCTCCTCAATAAAGAGGATTTGTAGTAACTAAAGATGCATATGATGAATTACCACCACTGGGTACACAGTCCGGAGAGGCTCAGATGCATCATTATAAGAATGTACCTATGGGTTATCCATGAAAAATACCAGTACCACAACCAGTGGTTTTCTAATTGTTGCACCAGTTCAAGCTCCAACAACTGTACCTTTAAATGTCAAAACTCATCCAGATATTCCCTATATTATTATGAAAACAATTGATGCATTAAAAACACGATTAAAATCTATGGAAGAATAGTGTGTGACAGTTCAGCCAAAAAAGAGAGATTACCCAGAATTGGTAGATCTAATTTCTCCCCCACAAAATTTTATAAATACTGCATTCCCAAACATTAATGGTTCGGGAGATCTAGAAAATAACATAACATGTTTTGGCTATCATTATGATCCCATAAAGGTGACTCCTCAACAACAAGTAGCAGTAATGATTATGTGAATTGTGCATTCATTACAGGGACCTGATTTTGTATGTTTTACAGGTTTTCAATCTCGATCAATTACTTGTTGGGAATATCTCCGTCATAAATTCCTTCTTCAATTCAGCTCAATGATGCCGAAGAGAAACACTTTGATCATAAAAATTGCATGTGAAAAGGGAAAATGAAATAGTTTTAGATTTCATTGCTCGATGGAAAGGATTATCATATTCCTTAAATTTGGAACTCCCTAAAGAAGAGTTGCTTACAATTTTTGTGGAAAATCTGTGTAATAAGTTAAGCAAACCACTAATCCTTGTGAAATATACCAGTGGGTTTCGAGACCTTTCATCAATTTCCCAATAGGTTTAGTATTTAGTTGTGGTGAATAAATCTACAACTCATATAATTCCATTAGCACTGTAAAGGAGAACAGGGGAAGCATAGGATGCTATAGTCACACTCAAGCATGCACATGTACCTAATTCCACTTAAAAAAACGTTATCATATCGAAGGGCTCCGCCTCCTGAGCATCAGCCACAATGACCATCTTGTCAATATGATCAATGATATAAAAGTATGAAACAATTTTGGTAGTTAAAGAATAGTGTTTATTTTTTCCAGAATGAATAGGTACCCAGTTACATTATATTAGCTCTGAAAAAAAATTGGGTTAGTTTCCATGTCCCAAGACTCTAAACAATGAAATAGATGAATATAATCTGAACAATTTCACCTTTCACCATATATTGGGTTATCTAATTAAATAGTGTTTTGTTTTCAAATACCTCATGAAAATGTGGCAGATTCTGGACAAGTAAAACTAAAAAGTTCATCATCCCATGTATCATGTGTTACTGCTACTGATCTAGAGGAAGAATGCGAATGATAGAAAGTTGAAGTTAAAAATTTCACAGAAATATGATGGTTGGATGAATATGAAAATGATCAACCAAACTCATTACATTATATGAACACAGTTGAAACAACTGATTGTGTCTTCTACCACCCCTGTCACAACAAAACCATCTTTATAAAATGATATGTCCTCCAAAGGTCAATCCTAAAAAATTCGATGTGATCATAAGGACAAAGAGTAGTCATAACAAGACAAGATCATTTCCAGGCCCAATTTTTCATTGAATATAGAATATTTAATCCCACCTTTGATAAAATCATCGGCAGCACCTCGACAAATGGCACAACCATTCATCGCGTTATAATGCTGAATCCAATGGAAAAATTGAGGCCTTCAATAAGACCCTTTCAAATAACTTCCAGAATATAGTGGATAAAGGTATGAAATTATGGCCTAATACTCTTTTTCATGCTTTATGGGCTTATCAGACTACTACCTATACTGCAACTTGAAAAACTCTATACTCGTTATTGTATGGAACAAAAGCAGTTTAGCCAATTGGAATTAAATTTCCTTTACTCTGAGTTGAAATTTGTGATCAGTTGCCTACAAAATAAAAGTCTCATAAATTTGTTGAGGTTCTGGAATGATTAGGAAAAAATACTTCATACTTTGCATAATTTATTAGTCTCTCAGAACTGAATAGCACGAGACTTTAACAAGATAGTTCTTCAAGGAGAATTGGTATTGGCCCTCAGGACTGCAATGATACTAGGAAAAAAACATTCAATGCTTGAAACAAAGTTGTAATGATCGTATTCCATGCATAAGGTCTACTCAAATAGACCTTATGCTTTAATCTCAATAGATGGAGATCTTATCACAACTCTAACCAATGCGATATTATTGAAAAAATACATTATGTAACTGCACACAATTTCCACACCGCATGAATCTCATCTGAACAACACAATGTCTTATTTGAAGTAAACTAAACTAAATAACATACACAAGCATCCATGTGGCCTCACGATAAAATATGTATCATCTTTTTCTTTGTCTCAAGATGTTAAACCGCATGACATTAATTTTACATGTTACATGGAATTAAACTGTACGATTAATGGCTTCTCTATTTTAAGTTAATAGATTCCATATACAAGCATCATTAACATCATTGCTACTATTTTTTAGAGGATGAGTTCCACTCCTCCCTATACTTTAATTAGATCTACATAGGGGAAAAATTTCATAAACTAAGTGTGGCTTGATTATCATCAATATAAGATATGTAGAGATGCCTGGATTTACAGTCTTGGGCCCAACCCCAACCACACATTTTTTATTTCCTTTTTTTACTCCAGTATATGAACCAAATTTATACAGAGTTTTATTTCAAGATACATGGTTGATTTCATACCATTTTGTATCTAAAGTTTAATTATTCTTATAGAATAGGTAAAAATTCCCCATCTCCCACATTAAAATAAGTTTTTAGGGAAATGATTTTTTGAGAACTATGTTCAGCTTGATTCTCATTCATATGAGATATATAGAGACACCTAGATCTCTAATCTGGGGCCCAACCACCAAAACAAAACCCCTTTATTCCCTATTAAGAATAAAAGCTGCAAAGGGAATGTTTAATGAACTATGTATGGATTGATTTTCATATATATGAGATATATAGTGACACCTAGGTTTAATTACTTGGTCTATCCATAATAAATATTTTCTTCTTATATCCGAATCACTTCATGTCCTTTCTAGATGAGTCTAAACATCAAAACATAATATTTATTCAAATTAAACATGGAATGTTTCCATTTTATATTTGAGTCAGATCTATATAGGGGACTCCAAAATCATGGCGAATATTGATTCAAGTATTTCTCATATGCATTGACCATTACCCCCTTCTATATTTCACATTCTTCATATTGAATATTTTCAAATCTTCTTAATATTTCTTATAGTTTCTTGTGATAGACATTCTGTGATTTGAGAAGTCTTTTTTCATACCTATGCAGTACGTGCCCTTAGGTGGACTTGCATATGTTTCCATTCTAATGAGCCTAGTAGTCAAAGGATAGCACTATATGACTATGCTGCATTTTCCTTAGTTGGATCGACATAACACAACTCCTAGGGCGAGTTCCTCATAAAATGGTAATTTTGTTCTTTGTTAAAGGACTTTTTCCACCATCAAACATTGAAAATAATATACAAGAATCTATATTTTAAAGCAGTCATTCATTTATATTTGTCCCATTACATTTTTGTCAATCTGAGAGTCTTCAAGGCCATCATATACACAATTCCCTCTCTATGTATTCAAAGTAATATGTATTAACCATGGATCACTTGACCACATATCATATACTATTTCCATTTCTAGTCTTATATATATGACCTAAAACTAAAAATATCACACACCCTATATTTGGGTCAGACCTTCCTAGAAATCATATTCCTATGATTCTTTTGAAATCATGATTGGAGATACTATTTTCATAATGAAGTACCTTTCTTCATAAACCAAACTATGTTCCTTGGAAAATTTGGATCTTCATAAACATTATTTGGCTTTTAGAAATAGAATTTCAAAATTATAAGGGCTCTTTTTCTTGACTATGTAGTATATTCCCTTAGGCGGAGTTTCATAAATTTCTAACATAACATGCATGCCAGTGAAAAGATTCCACAAAATGATTATGTAGCATATGCCTTAGTTGTCCCCATATAACACAACCCCTATTACGGGTTCATCAAATAATGTTAAATTCATTCTTAAGAATGACTTCCTCTAATTCCTTTTGTCCCTTTTTCCCATATCATTCTTCATATCATAATTTTCCCAAATAACTGTTTACAATTATTCCCTTTTCATACTTGAACATGGCAATAATCTTCGAAATAAAATATTAATAAATTGGGAGAGTCTCAAATAATTTTTCAAACCTAAAGAACTTAAATTAAAGCCACACTATGTTCTCACTGCATGACTTAAAACATCACACTACAATGTCCTCACTGCAAGACTTAAAATTGCACAGTAAGCTATCAAAAATTCCCCATATAACATTATTTTAACCATTCATCATACACGAAGTTTTTGTATAAGTCATTTTCCTATTCATGACATATGTCGGCATAAATAACCCTTTATTCTTAAAATATCTTTACTTGTAAAAACTACTCACTATAGTCTTGTTTCACCCAAATATTATTTTCCATTGTCTATCAATTGTGAAATTTTTAAATTCCAAAGAGCTCTTTTTCTTTACTATGCATTACGTGCAATAGGAGGCCTTGCATATAATTTTTCTAAATAATTGTTCTGTTAGTTGTAAGATGCCACTATTTATCTATGCAACATATACACTAGTCGGCCCACCATAATAGAACCCCCATAACAGGTTTGTAAAATATTGGTAACCTCATTCTTGGAGAAGACTTATTTTATGTTTATACACATTTTATATTTGGTGACCATAAAAATCGTGACTTAATATTCCCCTTGGAAATATTTAAAGAATATTAAATCAATTCATAGCTACTCAGTCTTAATTGGAATCTAATTTATATATTTATGTTCCAATCTGTTCAACCATAAACACTGGCCCTTTATACTCCAACATGAACAATTCTAAACATCAAAAAACAAGAGACGTGGTACTCAATAGATTGGGGACACACAAAGGCCACTCTAGAAAAAAGTAAATTCCCAGATCACTAATTTACATTTTTTAGGGTTTCAGTAATATAGATAAATAAAATGTTAAAAGATACAATGTTTTTGGGGTTGTCTGTATAACCCTAGTAAAGATATAACTATGTTCTCTAGGTCCCATGACTTAGGAAAAAATAGAGCTTCCTTCTAAAAATTATGTAGCTCTAAATCAAACCAAATGATGATGCAATGCATCAAAGTAAATTAATTTTACCATGTAAAAAGATTATTTTCATTCTGAAAGAATCAAATTCTAAAGGGGGATTTTGTATACACTAAGATATGTGTTCCATGCTCTTTTTCACAAAATGTCGTCAACCAGGCACGAAACGTTCATGGTGTGACTATGAATTTTGCATGGGGGTTTGTGACGGTGTTGAAGGCACCACCCTAAAGGACTAGGACCGCAGCCCGACACTGATCCCAAGCATGGGTGCAGGGTCACAATCCCCACGGTATGGTGAAATAAAATTTTCAAGCCCCTAATGTGGCTCCCAAGGTACCTTCATGTAAATACCTAAACACCACCATAATAGAGCTGAATGAAGTAATAATTTTCGGTAAGTACCTAAAGTGGAAACCCAGTTAGGACAAATCACTATCGATGTGCAAGACTACTTGGGCTCCACGCATCCAGCACGCAGTAACTTGTGTGCCACAAACTTGGAATGCAACCCACTTGTACGACCAAACTCCTTTCTCTTAGGGTCCTATTTTTTCCTAATAATATAGATTTGGGTCCTTCATTTGTATGGATGAATTTACCTAAATCTTAATTACTGCTATGGTAACATTAGTGCATTTCCCATGCCTTTCGAATCTTTCAACGTAGTTCTTTAACACTTAATGTGGAGTGATTGGAGTATAATCATAGGACTAATGTACTTTTGGTGTTTATAATCCACAACACTTGTGAGCCTAAAGTATCGAAACTCCATAAATCAGAAACACTTGGGTGCCACCTATTACTTTAATAGTAACTTGAGCACCCCACTTCCTAGAATACCAATGAATACTATTGAGGCTTGAGTCTGGTATCTCACAAGTATTAATATCCAGGTTGTTCATCAATCAAGTGAACTTCAGGTCTCCCAAGACTACTTTCATTCCCATAAATGTACAATAGTATCTACTTGGGCTCCCCTTATTGATTCACCTACTCTCATCAGTCTACAAGCCATCAATCCCTCCTTAAAGACATTAATTTCAAGTCTTCTTCTTCATTGGATCCCTTGTCTAAAAAATATTTTGTTGATACCTACACCAAAAACACTTGAATTGTCAGTAATTTGGGAAAGGCACCTATGTGTGTCTCTTATTTGGGTTGGTATATCTACAGTAAGAGGATTTCCATATTTGTTTCACAATGGGGTTAGAATTAATGGAGTGTCTGTGGGTTTTTATATCCACAATCCCATTATCCTTTCTCATAGGAATAGTGTCGAGATGTTCCCTTTTTAGAGGATTAGGGTTTTGATTCTGATATCCACCTCTCTTATCTAAAATATGAATCCTCAGGTATTTGGTAGGGAAGGTTTGGTTAAAACATGATTTTACATGCAAGAAAAGGAAAATTCTCCCTCCCCTTATAGTTTCAATTAATGTTTCACCATCCCTGTGCAAGGCCCGAACATTTCAAGTAAGAGTTTTCAGTATTTCTCCTCTCTATAATATTCACCTTCACTCATTCCTTGCTTTGGAGCCTTTTCAAATTTATAGTGAATAGAGGGAAGGCTCATTACCTCTCCACCATCCAATGTCACCTCTACCTCATCCACCATCACTGCCATTGGAACGCCCTCTTCCACTAGTAGAGGAGAAGAAGTGTTGTTGCCTTTGTTGAATTATTTGAATCCTCTTGTTTCTCACACTAGGCATGACTTTAAGGGATTTATAGATTTTTCATGATCACAATATTTTCACAAGACTTCATGAACTATGAGAACTCTGATTCCTATTCAAATCAAGATACGTAGGATGCCATATTGAACATCTGATCTCAAAAGGGTTCCCTTTTTAAAGGGTTCACCCAATCATGTTCCCTCAAGTGGGAAGATATTATACATACGCACCAACATAATGAATAAACTATGTGAACTATGATTCCCTCTATAATTGTTGTTTGTAGGAATCTATCATTTGGGATTGTGCTAATTGGATATCTTCTTCATGAATCCAACCCTAATTCCCTTAATCTAGGAATCCACCTTAAAAATAATCCCCAAATTAACCCCACCAATCCCCCTAGTTTTTAAGGTATACTTTTCAGGAAGTAAGCCCAGAATCATTTCTCTCAAAGTACTATACTATCCTATGAGACACATCGACCTACATGGGCTTTGATTCCCATCCAAATTGGATATGTAGGAAGCCTCCTTGAGGATCAAACCCAACACTTCAAATCAACCATATTATCCCTGGTCCATATTCCAAACATGGTCTAATCATATTTAGAATCCCATATTCCTTCCAAGTTCCTTGGGCTTCTTAGGCATAAGTCACACAACAAACCATGACTAAGAAGCTTTCCTATAGAGGACCTTATAACATGACCTTAAATGGTATGATGTGTCCCATTAAGTGGCACTGAACCATGAGGTAACATATTTTTATCACAAGGATACATAGGTATCCCATTTTATGGGTACAATTATAATATCAAAACAAACATTCATCTATATGGATGACAACAAATTCCCGAGTGACCCATTGAGTGGCTTAAAAACTAATATCATTGTAATGATTATTAAAAGAATCTATAAATAGTATATGAGAGGATACCATTTATGGGGAACCTTGAATACATACATATATATCCACTGATGAATAATCTCTAATACATATAGATTATTCTAAATTTCATACATTTTAATAAGTGATTTAAAATTACCAGTGAAACATATTTCATACTTGGTGAATTTATAAGGATTCATTAAAATATCATAAATTTATAAATAGAGTCATAGAGTAGATAATAATTCACCCCAAAAGGGTATGATGAGTCTGACCTCCCATCCTCTCAACAAATTAATGTTCTTAAGTATCGTAATGTTCAATCTTAATGAACACTAGCCTTTGTAAAGCATGTCTTTTTTAGATAAATAATTGTCAGATGTTTCAGCTTCCATGAATAAATCTAATGGAAACAACCTAGAAGTAGTGATTCTTACACTAGAACACACATTTAAAGGAAACATGAAACAATGATAAACCCGAAGAATTTTCATCATGAATCAATGTAGGATGGGTTTATACTTTTTCAGATTAAATCCAAGACTATAAAAAGAATATATTACTCACAATATTTATATCTATGAATAGATACTCTTTTCTTCCCTCAAGGTCAAGATGAAGATTAAAGAATCTTGGTGGTCTCATGGAAATAGAGATAAAAATCATTAAATGGAGCTTTCTATGAGATGATCAATATATAAATATCTTGGATGATTGAAAAATAATTATCCCAAGGGTTAAAAGTGCGGTAATAATCATTGTATAAGTATTATAAATGGAAAAAAATATTATTAATGATCGTAAAAGAATGTATTTATTATATTGAATGACAAAGGAAAATGAATAATTATAATAATGAAATGGTGGGAAAAAATGGATCAAGTCAACATTAAGCTTTGGTATTGCTTTTGAAATGTAAGTAACATGACCATTATATAAGACAATCTGTACAACAATTATTTTTAAAAGAAATAAACTCTAAGAACATTTACATTGTAGAGATAAATGAAAGGAATATGCTATCACTGCAGCTAGTCATGATCTTGAGAATTATGTGCAGTTTAGTAAAATACTTTTTCATTAAATAATAGTTAATATATCTTTCTATTATGTTTCTATACAATAATTTATTTCCAAAAATCTTGGTAAGTCAATGAAAAAACTAACTTGAATCCTAGGGGTTGAGAAATATATGTTAATGAACAATTGATAATTTTTCACATCCCAAGTATATAACTCCTCTGTGATCAAGTTTTTGGGTAGAATCTTCTATAAAATCAGTTCATACATTTTGAGGGGATGTTTTTGCTATATTTTTCATGGATTGGTAATCCATATATAAATATAACATGTAATATATATAGGTAGATCACTCTTTACATCCCAAGTAACCTTTGATTCTGTATAAGTGAATGGTGGATGATGAATATAACTTGGAATCATCCACTCAAGTATTAACATTATTTTTTATGAGTAATAATATATATACCCTAAATTATTGAGATAATGGAAAGAATCAGGCTTGAAGAGATTCCCATTGTGAGGGATTATTGTGATATATTAACAAAAGAGTTTCATAATCTTTATCTTAACTGATAGGCGGAGTTATAAATTGAACTTATATTTGGATGTCGATAAATTTTAAATAATATATTCAGAATGGCCATTTCTGATTTGGGTGAACTAAAAAAGAAGTTAAAAGAGTATATAGAAAATGTTTTAATCCACAACTGTGCTTCTCAAATGGGTGCGCCTTTCGTCTTTATCAAGTAGGAGTGTGGGTCAATTCCCCTATATATTTATTATTTTGAACATAGAAAAATAATGATAAATAATCAGTATCCAATTTCATTGATAGATGACATTTTCGATCAACAATGTGGCACCCAGTATTTATCAAAGGTGGACCTTCTATCAAAATATAATCAATTATTGGTGTATAAGGTAGATATTCCAAAAACATTACTCTCAAAAAAGTATGGACACTATGGGGTCATAGTGATGTCTTTTAAGGTTACTTATGTTCCATTAATATTTTTTGACTAGATAAATAAGGTCTTTAGAGATTACCTCAGAAAAGTTTTGGATGACTTTGTATATGATATTATCTTATACTCCAAAAAAAAGTTATTTTATTAGAAGTAATTTATTTTTTTAATGAATTTTTAAAATGAGAGGAAATATGAAAATTAAAGTTAATGTATGTTATAGATGAAGGTAATATAATTCATGGAAAATATTATCACTTATATTGCGATATATTTGGTCACTCTTATGAAAGAGGAAATCGAGGAATGGACATGAACAACATATGAAATAGGTATCTATAGTTTCCATACATTATCTAGGTATTAATAATGATTTGTGATATACTTCTCATGATTTTATTAAATACTAATGATAAAATCATATAAGGGAGAAGATTTTTTTGACCAATCAATGCGATGAGTGATTTATTGAATGGAAAAATAGGATTATCAGTGCACCGGTCTTCATGATTCCCTTAATTGTGGAACTTTACATGCTTTATCCAGATTATTCAATGTATTTATTAGGCTACATACTAATTTATAATGATAATGTGATATCCTATTCTTCAATGTAGTTGAATGTTTCTGAGTTAAACTATTAAACACATGATCACGAGTTGGCAGAAATGATCATTTCATTGAGAATCTAGTAGAATTATCTCTTTGGGGATAAGTGTGAGATATAAATTGACTATGATAGTCTCAAATATATATTCATATAGAATTATTTTAATATGAAACAACAAATATGGTAAGAGTTGATAAAGTAAAATGAATACTAAATCCATTACTGTCCTAGGAAATAAATAATTCCAAAGAATCTCTATGTTGAAAGGATATTACAATCATATCACTAATGGAAATTGAAAATAATCCAATATAATTATAATAGTAAATGTTAGACAAGGAAATCATATATAAATTGAAATCATCATTACTTACTAAAATTATTGCTCAAAATTCATTTTTAGAGAAGTTAAAGGATTCACAAAGAGATGATTTGGAAATTCAAAAGATGGTGGAATATATAAGAAAAGGGAAATCCTAATAGTTCAAAACTATAAAAGAGCAGTAATATTTGGGTGATGATTATATGTACCACAAAATCATGAGATAATGAAATAATTATTGAATGATGCACTTGGATAAACCTTCTACATCCACCTAGGGAGCATAAAGATCTATCATGATATCTGAAATAACTATTGGTTGGAAAATATGAAGAATGATATTATAGAATATACATCAATGCGTTTGGTATATCAATTATATAGAAAATTTAAAATGGTATGATAAGACCATTACCAACACATATATGGAAATAAGAAAATATCACTATGGACTTCATCACAAGTCTTAAAAAGAACTCATTAGGAAATAATTCTTTACGAGTTTTAGTGGATCTTATTACAAAGACTTCTAACTTCATTGCATTTTGAGAGGACTTCTCACTTGATAAATATGCATGGATATACATCAGGGAGGTGGTGTGGATTTTTGTAACACCACTATCCGTTGTATCTATCCAGGATCTTAGATATTCCACGCTTTTGTAAATGAGTCTTCAACTTGATATAAATACTGAATTGACCAATATTATGACTTATCAGCCTATGAAAATCAATAATATGGGTCAACTATCCATAAACTGGAAGTAATTTTTTAGAGCATGGTTTATGGACATCAAAGGTGGATGTGATCAACAACCTTCTCTGGTGGAGATATTATACAATTGTAGATTTCACAAAAAAAATGGATCCATATGAATCCCTTTATGGTAATTGATGTTCAACACATGCATGCTGGGTTGAATTTTGGGAACACAAGTTGTTGGTAATGGAAATTGTTATAAAATGATAAAAAAATATCGAGACTATTCAACAACACATCATTGCTACTTAGAGCTGATATGAGAGATATATTTACAATCATCATTGAGACCTAATATTTGAGGTCATTGATAATGTGATTCTCTATATATATCTATGGAAAATAGTCATGATATTTTGGAATAAGGGTAAACTATGTCCTATGTACATCATCCCCTTTTATATACTTGATTTCATCAAAGTTGTGGCATACCGACTAGAACTCCCATAAACACAATCTCGAGTATGTGACATATTTTGTAATTACTCAAATAATCGCAATTTTATTTTAATAAATTAATTAGGAAAATCCCAAACCAAGTGATGATATCGAGTGAGATTTCAAGGCCCTGTGATCCCTAAAAATGACCTTGATAAATGTTACATTTTTAATAGCATGTGCACATGACTATTCTGAAGAAAGTGGAATATCATTTAAATAGGTTTCCAAGTCAGAGTAATGATGGAAAGATTGAGCTCAAAATGGTTACTTTAACTAAATAAGGACATATCTTTGTTCGGTGTGAGTCATCTGATGAAAAATTCACAAAAGACAGAACTGTAAATAAAATAAATTTGTTAAAATAATTTTATTTTTAAATCGTAATAACCAATTATTGGTAACTTGGAATGGAAATCGGAAAACGCTGTTGAGTTCATAATGTAGTTTTTTCCTTATGTTAGTTTTAAATTACTTCATGTGGGTGAGTTATTAATGATATTTTTTGGATATAAAAATTATTAAAATATTTTAATAAAAATATTTTATTATTGACATAGTGAAAAGATTGTATTTAATATGAATTTTTCTTATAATGCATGGTGATCACAACAACCCTAAAATTCCTCTGAGGCTAGGAGATGAAGCTCTATTGATGAAAAATGGTAGATCATGGATTGAAGATCAACAATGAACCTCAGATTCAAAGGATCTTCACATAGGGAAACTACACAATGATTTTTCTTTGTTAATGATCAAACTGAATTGAGGTAGGGAGAGTTCTTTTTATTATTATTTTCTGGTTCATTGATTAAATGATGAATACGGAATAACAAACAAACAGGTTTATCCCAAGATCATTCATTATGGAAGGAAATGTTTTGATTGTGTGTTTGTAGACGCCGGAAAAGTCCGTTGTTCCCAAACGAAGCTCCGGATGCGGAAAGCGAAGTGATATTTGGAGTCGGAAGAACGTTTCGGAGGGCCCGGAGGCCTTGCGCGGAATTTCAGAGGCCCGCGCGCAAAGGTGAGGTTCCGCGCGCAAACCCCCCGGGATGCGCGCAATGCGCCGGTCCGGCGCGCAATTTTGCGCGCCGCGGGTCCGCGCGACTCCCTGGCGCGCCGCGCCCTATTCCGCGCCCGCGAGGAGAATTTCGCGCTCGCACCCTGGATTCCGCGCCCGGGGTTGCCTATAAATACAAGGCGACCCCCAACGTTTAAAAGGTTGCTGGAAGTCGAAACGTCTCTCGTGCGCGCAATTCAACCCCTTCCGCGCGCAATGACGAACTTCAGGTAACCTCCTTTCTTTCGCGCAAGAAAGCCTCGGGGTCCGCCTTCGCGCGCAATCCCCGCTGGCTCCTTTCATTTGAATAAACACTCACCCTAAGGCCTTTGCGCGCAAAAGAACCCGCTTGCGCGCAATTGCCCCCGGGGTGCGCGCAATCCGGCCCGATTGCGCGCACCCCCCCCTTCTTTCAAGTGGCCATTCGTTAAAGAATGAGCCGTTGCCCCCGCGCGCTATCCGAAGCCCGGAGTGCGCAATCTCAAGCATCCGCGCGCAAGGCACTGGCCCAATTGCGCGCCAGCCGCCCCGATTGCGCGCCGGCCCGCAGTTTTGCGCGCAAAGCTTCCCTTTTGCGCGCAATCTGCCAGGGTCGTCCCCGTTGACCTCCTAAGGGTACCCGCCTGCGTGGCGCCCGATGATCCTCATCCTGGGTGCCCGCACCGTGCGTTGTCTTCCCGTGCGGTCCTCCAGGCTTGCGCGAAGTGACACGCACGTATGTCCAGCATGACGTTAAACTGCATATTCGTCCAGCATGACGTTAAACTGTGCATTCGTCCAGCATGACGTTAAACTGCCCCTACGTCCTGCACGACGTTAAACTGTACATCGTCCGCGCTGCAAGACGTTAAACTGCCAAGTGCCTCGTCCTCAACACATGACGTTAAACTGTACTTCGTCCGGCAAGACGTTAAACCGTCCGCTTCGTCCTCAACACATGACGTTAAACTGTACTTCGTCCGGCAAGACGCTAAACCGTCCGCATCATTCGATCCCGTGCTCCGCACGCAGGGTCCCCCCGGTTTGGATGTGGCCCCCACCCGCTCGTCTCTGCAGGGATGTCGGGATTGTCCCCCTTTTGGGACAATTTAATGGGAGTGGCTTTTCCCTACGGGGGCAGGGTATTACAAACCCCTAGTTCCTCGTGGGAGGCTGCACATGTGTATCTCCATTGCGCCTCCCCACTGCCGAAGCCAGTAGAGGGTCTGACAGGGATCGAGGTGTCTTCCGCTTTCGGTCCAAGTCCCTTCCAACTGAGTTTTGCAGTATCCGGGCTGCCCCAAGTGCGTAAGTCCTGACAGAATGAACTACGTGGACTTTGATCCCTGTCTTCTATACAGGGTACGTAGGAAGCCTCCCCGAGGTTCAAGCCCACCACATGGTCGTCCCGGTCGTATTTACGTCGGTTCGTCCATCAGTGGACCCCTCCAGGGTTCACGCTTGCGTCGATTCACCTATGAATCCGCCCCTGTGGGAGACTGCCCGTGTGTATCTCCGCGGTGCCTCCCCACAGCCCCCCTTTTCCATTTCCCCTTTTATCGTCCAGCATGACGTGAAACTGTGATCCACCCGGCCGTTCCATCCCCCTCTGTGCGAGGTGGTTCGGTTCAATCCTCCGCCCGGCGGCCTAGACCTCTTCGTGAGTCGGCTTGCCGACGTCCAGCATGACGTTAAACTGTATACCCGAACTACGTTGACTTTGATCTCTGTCTTCTACACAGGGTACGTAGGAAGCCCCTCTGGGGTCCAAGCTCTTCACTTCATCATCCATCCTGATCCTTACCCGGGCCGCCACATCCCGGTGGGGTCATGCCACTTCACTCCACTCCACGTTACTTGGGAAGCCGCCCATGTGCTGGCCCCAGCGTCGGAGGTTCCCCGCAAGGGGTTCTGTCATCTGATCCACTTTTCGTGTTGATCGGTCCGATGCCGTCCCCGCTGGACGTTAAACTCGCGGCATACCCCGTGTTAAACACGGGAAGCTGAGGAAAACCTCAGGTGACACAGTTCCCCGCACCTAGTACGGGATGCCTCAGGCCATCATGCCTTCGAGAAGCCCTATTAGGGACGGAAGACAGATGTGCAGAGCCGCAGTGTTACGACACGCCCCCAGCACCCAGAGCCACCCGGCCTTCTCACTGCAGGTTGCTGCCCCGCCCAGACTCCTTGGAACGTCCGGGCGGAAGCAGCGTAATTAACCGGTGTCCATGAAGATATGGCGCCGGGAACGAGATTCACGAACATTCTTAAGTCTATGAGGGAGACCCGGATTAGGCGACAAGTTCCGAGGAGACGTCCAAGGAAGGAGAAGCCGACATCCCATCATCCCGGTTTCGATCAAGGAGCAGACGCCCCTGAATAAGGGACGGATGCCGCCCGCCCTTGGAAAGCGGGACTGCGGGACCACAAGCCGCGCGCCCATCCCCTCGGGTCGACGGGTGCACGCGCGAACGCGTCCTGGCGGAACAGCGTAACCCGACGCACATCCGCACCGAAACAGAAAAATGGTGAACCCGACGTGAATCTCTTCTCCTCGATACGAAGACCGATGGCTTTCAGAGGTGTTGGAAGACCGGCATGTTGCCCGGCCAAGCATTCAGTCTTACCCGCCAGGGGCTGGGGAAGGGACATCGGGCACTCCGTCTCGCAACGTCGAGGGCCTGGGTTCCCCCCACGGAAGAAATCAGGTCGCCCGATCTAGTGCCCGATCGCCACCCGCCCACTGGCGCAGGGACAGGGGAAACACCGACGCGGCTACTCCGCGCGGTCCTGCCCGTTCCACAGTCGTCCCAGCAGCCGTAATTGCGGGACGACCACGCCCTCTCTCCCCCGCGGAGGTCATCCAGAGAAGGGTGATCAACACCCTGGTGCGGAGATACGAGGAAGAGGGAGTCATCCCCACTAGGGAAATGGCTCGCCTAGACCTTGAGGAGGCTGCGCCTCGCCACCACCGCCGCCCCCGAGGGCCGCGCAGGGAGGCACCGCTGCCTACCTCAACGTCCAACCGCTTCGGGAGCTTATCCCCGGAGCGCTCTGACAGTTCCCTTCCCTACGCGGATGAGGTGGAAGAGGCCCGGGATCACCCTATCCGGGATTCGCTCCAGGGATCCACGATAAGGGCTCCCGCCAGGCCACGGCGACACCGCCGCCAGGCCTCTCCAGTCGAAGAGCGGGCTCTCCACCTGCCCGCGCCGCTCATCCCGACTCGTCTGTCTCGACGCCAACGTCGGGCGCGAGTGGAAGAGGATGCCCACCTTGGGGCTCTAGCAACAGTGGCCGCATTGGCCCAAGCCACTGCTGGCTCCAGTCGCCAGGCCTCTGCGCATCCTGAGCGGGGGAACTCCTATGCCCGACCTGGATCGAGGCCCCGACCGCCCCAGAGGCAGGTTGGGTTGACTCTCCCGGTTGCTGGTACAGACAGTAGCCACCGCGGACCACCTCGCGGTAGCGCTATTCACCAACAGGGGCTACTCTGTGTGGCCGATCCAGGAGGCGTGGGTCATCCCACCTTCCGATCCCGGCCCGGAGGCCTGCCCGGAATCATCTCTCCCCGCGTCCCCTTTGATATCTGTCCCGGTGCCCCTCGCACCTCGGTTCCCAGTCCTCTTGGCCCCAGTACCAGTGCGGCCGGAGGACGCCAGGACAGAGATCAGCCCTGCCCCGGAGAACCACCCAGGGGCAGGAAGGCGAGGCGCCGACGCCGAGGGAAGAATGTTGCGGAGTTCCGGACAGAGATCCGACCGGTTTGCTTCTCTGACTCAGAGGCGGAGTACGATTCGGCGACAGAGCCCCTTCCCCAATCCCGCCAGTCAAGGGCAGGGGTAGGAATGCGGCACGTCAGCCTCGTGCTCCCCGAGAGCGAGATCGATGTGATCCCCGCGTCTCTCCGAAGGTATATCCGGAGTAACGAGGGCCTGGTAGACCCCCAAGGATCAAACTTGCGGTTGGTACCGGCCCCTCCGGAAGTGCCTTCCGTCTCGATCAGAGAAGCCGGAGACTTTATCTGGGGACCGACGGTCGAACCACGATCTGGTGCGCCCTCGGCGAGCACCGATGCTACGGCAGGATGTTCGCTCGCCGGCCCGTCCTATCGTGATGTGGTAGCTGGGGCACCGCCACCCTCAGGGGGAGGCCCGGGATATGGAGGCCAATCGGCCTGCTCGCCGTATTCACCGCCGGCCAGCCCGTCAGCCCGGCGGCCCGCCTCGGCACCACTACCAGTTTCCCGTCCGTTCCCAGCCATGGAAGAGGACCAAGGAGATCTGGGTCCCGAGTTTGAGTCGTGGAGCTTCTGGACCGTCCTTGCAGAGGGCCACTTCCCTGAGAAGTTTTGGCCAGTCGCAGGACCGGGCTTTGATGAACCCGAATCGCTCACCCCGGATGAGTTCGAGTGCTTCCGCCGAACTCTCCGGGAGACTCACTCCCGTCTTCACTGCCTACAAATTCCATACCCCGGGAGTCAACTACACCTGGAGGATATTGGTGAGCAGTGCCGTCAAATTGACCTGGCCATGCTCCCCGCGGTTCGGCACCCCGGGTCATTTGGGCACCACGAGGCCCTCCAACAACGATGCGTTGAGTGTTTTCAAGTACTCCGCAAAGTTATCGAGGAAGCCACTCCCCACGTGTATATCCGTGGATGGGGGCAGTACGCTGCCCTACGCTTCAGTGTGATCCGCCGACAGCCCGATTCGCTGGGTGGCCCTGAGGGTATATCCCCAGGGACAGGAACGGTCAATATGGCTGACCTGTCGGGAGAGGGGAACGACTTGGAACTTCTCGACAGGGGCTTCCCCCCCCGAAGACAAGCCGTCGTCAGATCCATCAGTGAGAGTTACTCGTCATCAGAGAAACCTCCTGGGGCTCCCCGCGCCCACTGAAGCACTGACGTTGAGCCGAAACGTCAGCAAAGGAAAAGAGCACAGCGAGGCTATAAAGCCCGCCGACCCATCTGCCTCCATGCAGAGGGCAGAGGAGGATCCCGAGAAGGCTACGCTACGTCAGCAGCTCGCCGAACAGAAGAGGCTGGTTGACCAGCTCCTCGCCGAGCGCGCTGCAGAACGGCGGCCTGACTACGGTGATCCCAGGCCAGGACAGCAGGGACCGGAACAACCACCCCTCGATGAGACTCTCCCGGGCAACCGTGATTACGCCGTGTTCGCCGACAGGAGAGAGGCCATTGCCTACGGCAAGAGGGCGCGGTATGTTTCGCCACACCCTCCCGAGCGGCGTGACTACCCGAGAGATCCCGCTCGGATTCCTCCCGCTGCCCCAAGGGCCGCTCCGCCAGCCATCCCACGAGCTGCCGAGTTCGACGATCCGGTCGACGACCCGATTGAAGGGCCATGCAATGCGCTCGTGGTTAGAGATCCTCGCCAGGACTGGAACCCATGTCCGGACGATCCGATGGCGGCACTCATTGCCCGCTTGGAAGCCTTGGAGACTCGGCAGGTGGCGATCCCACCGGACGGCAAGCCCTACCCAGCATGGGTGGATGACATGCCGGCGCCTCCGGGATTCGGGAATCCCACTTTTGCCCCCTTCAACGGGACTGGAGATCCGCCACAGCATTTAGCCCACTTCAACTCGAGGTGCGGGCCTATGTTGGGGACTCCGGCGCAGCAAGAGGCCGCTAAGCTTCGCTGCTTTGTCCAGACACTGGAAGGGCCAGCATTTGTCTGGTACAGCCAGCTTCCCGTCGGGTCGATAACTAGCTGGGAGGACCTTCGTAGACAATTCCTCTACTAGTTCAGTTCCACGACCCGGAAGACGAGTATCGCAGACCTCTTCAAGTGCAAGCAGAGGCCTGATGAGCGAGTCGCGGACTTCGTCGCCCGATGGAAGGGTCTCACGTATTCCCTTGACATGCCATTGACTCAAGAGCAGTTGCTGACAATGTGCGTCGGGAACGTCAAGACCGAGCTGGTCCCTTCCCTGATCACTCAGAATTACCCCGGAGGGTTCAGGGACTTCTCAGACAAAGCTCAACGTCTTGAGGAAGCCCTGCAACAGGCCAGCCAGGCACACCCGCTGCCTCCTATGATTCCTGCAAGGAGAGCCAGCAGGGCTGAGCCCGCTGCTGTGGCCCAGATAGAGGCTCCCAGGCCGTTGGAGCTGCTGCCGGTGAGGCCAGCTCCGCAGCCTCACAGGAATCCGCCTCCACGGGCTCAGTTCCCGGCCCAGCAACGGCAGCCTCAGAACCGGCCGGCCCCTCCGCGTAATGTACCGCCGCAACCCAGGCGAGATAATCAGGGTCCACCTCCTCGGCAGGCCCCTCCAGCCCCTCGTCAAGACCGCGCTCCCAGGGGCCCGCGACACCTGACGTACTCATTCCATGAGGATCAGGTCCCCGGTTATTTCCGGAGCGCCCTGGAGCAGAGGATTGTGCGACTGCCTGAGTGTTGGAAGCCAGAGGAGGCACATCTCACGGATAACCCCCGCTACTGCCCCTACCATCGAGCCCTGGGGCACACCATCCAGCGGTGCTATGTGTTCAAGGACTGGCTCCAAGACCAGATTAACAACAATGTAATCAGGTTGGGCCCAGCTCCAGCACAAGTGGCGGGCGTATTCGTGGGATCAGATGACGATAGTGGCAACGAGGACGAATGGCAGCTGGTCTCCGACCGCGGATCCCAGAAGTATAATAACTGGATGGCCCGCAAGACGACCATTCGCGCCCATGGAATCATCCGTGCGCGCTTGAATCAGCCTGAGCCCCCAGAACCTGCGGGTGCTGCTTCGGCATCGTCGTCCCAGCCTGCCTCCTCCAAGAGGAGCAAACGGCGGCAGCACAAGAAGGAAGAGCGCGCCCCGCCGGTTCCGCCACTATCCCGCACTCTCGGCGATTTCATGCCCCCGGAGATGGGGGTCCCTCCTCGGATCCGCCCGGTGATGGATGATTCGTCCGATGACGGTATTGGGTACGCTTCGGTTAACACCGTCGAGCTGGTAAATCCCTTTTCGGTTCCCGACGTTGAAGAACACCAGGTGGACCTCCCTAGTGTCCCCGGTCGTCGCCACCGTCGGAAGAACCGCAGCAGCAGGAGTCGCCGGGGCACAGCCGTCGGTACCTCCAGCCAGGCCGTGCACGCCACTGAGACTAGGCAGCAGGCTCAAGATCGAGCTCAACGTGCGCAGGCTCCCCATCCGGGGATGACGGATTCGCCTCCGCCACTGTTTGTGGTATGGGACCGGGCAGAACCGCCTCAGCCGCGTCGCGACCAGCTCCGCCCTGCCACAAGTCCATCCCGGCCTCCTGACTCTAGTACGGTGACCATTTCCCGGACTGCGACCAGTGAACAACGAGATGCGCCAAGTACCAGTCGGCCGCCGATCCAACCGGTAAGGCCCGTCATGCCACCAACCGCAGAGCAACCTCCTGCAACCAGGAGCTCGCGCTTGGCCAAAAAGTATGATGTCCTGAAGCACTTGGCCGACATCCCAGCAAGGCTCTCCATCCTTGAGGCTCTGCGCATGTCATCTGAGATGCGCGAGGCACTCGCTGAAGCCCTGAAGAGCCCCCTCCAGTTCGAGATAGAGGTTGCGGCTGCAGAGGCCTTCCACGCCGAAACGATCGAGGACGCCGAATGTCAGGCAGTTATCTCGTTCTCTGGTAAGGATGAGGACCCTCCTATACAGGGACACATCCGTCCGCTGTATGTCACTGGCCAGTTCAATGGCCTTGAAGTCCGACGTTGTCTTGTCGACACGGGGTCCGGGATTAATCTGATTCCAACTCGGACGCTCCGGAGATTGGGGTTGTCTGAGGATGACTTGATTCCCTCCGACCTCAGGATCCAGGGGTACGACCGCACCGAGCAAACCCCGGTCGGCAAGATACGTTTGAAGACCCAGTTCGGTGACTTGGTTGCCAACACCGAATTCATGGTAGTCTCTCAGGACACTGCGTATAACGCATTGATGGGCAGGCCATGGCTTCACCTTCATGCGGCGGTTCCCTCGTCATACCACCAATGCCTCAAATACTCCCTTAACGGTCGAGTAGGCGTGCTTCAAGGAGATGCCTCTCCTTTTGCCTCATGTGAAGCCCGTTATCTGGACGCGGACTATTACAAGAGCAAAGATAAGCAGATCCTGGCAGGTGAGGTTGAGCCTGTCGCTGTTGCGAGTGATCCCTGGGCAAGTCTGGATGACGCTTACGTCCTCCCGATTCAACGGTTGGACGTCGCCATGGTCTTGACGGTCCGCGAGTCTCCTGATGAGATGGCCGCGACCGCCCGTGCCAGCACCAGTGGCCCAGCAGGATCTGGTAGCCCCAATGCAGTTTCCAACGCAGTCTCTCCCGTGGACGATCCCTCCCCGAGCGGAGAGGGTATGGAAGATGCACCCCCAGCCTTTGAGGAGGGCGTCCCCGCCACGGTCGATGAGTTAATACAGGTGAACCTTGGAACCGAGGCCGATCCAAGACCCACGTTGGTTAGTGCCGCCATGCCCTCTGAGGAGCGGCAGCAGTACGTGGACTTTCTCAGGCAGCACCGTGATGTGTTCGCTTGGGGCTATGACGAGATGCCGGGGCTAGATCCTCAGGTAGCAGTCCACCGCCTTGGTCTCCCGGCGAACCATCGCGGGTTCAAGCAGCCTCCCAGGAAAATGCACCCATCCCATGGTGCCATGGTTGAGGCCGAAGTTGACAAGCTTATCAAAGCCAACTTCGTGAGGGAAGTTCAGTACCCCAAATGGCTGGCCAACATTGTGCCGGTCAGGAAGAAGAACGGGCAGATTAGAGTCTGCATCGACTTCCGCGATCTCAACCGCCACTGTCCGAAGGATGATTTTCCCCTTCCAGTGACAGAGCTGTTGATTGATGCCACGGCAGGGTTCCAAGCCCTCTCCTTCATGGATGGATACTCCGGATACAACCAAATTCGGATGGCCCCTGAGGATGAGGAGTTCACTGCCTTCAGGGCCCCCCAAGGTACCTTTTGCTACCGGGTCATGCCCTTCGGCCTGAAGAATGCAGGTGCCACCTACCAACGGGCGATGCACCGCATATTCAAGCCAATCCTCGGCACACTGGTGGAATGCTACGTCAACGACTTGGTTGTCAAATCGCGCCAGCGTCAGGACCATCTCAAAGATCTTGAGAAAGTGTTCAGCTTCCTCCGGTCTCGCTGCCTGAAGATGAACCCGTTGAAGTGTGCCTTTGGGGTCACCTCCGGAAAGTTCCTTGGATTTGTGGTAAGATACCGGGGTATTGAGATCGACCCAGAGAAAATCAGGGCGATTAGCCAGATGCCTCCCCCGGGTACCGTCCGGGAACTGCAAGGGTTCCAAGGCCACTTAGCCTATATACGCCGATTCATCGCGAATCTGGCCGGCAAGTGTAAGCCCTTTTCTCGGCTTATGAAGAAGGGTGCCACCTATGTATGGGATAAAGAGTGTCAGACCGCTTTCGAGGAAATCAAGCAGTACCTGCTTCAACCTCCGGTCCTGATGCCGCCCGTATCCGGAAAGCCGCTGGTCCTTTATGTGACCGCCCTGGAACGGTCCCTGGGTGCCCTTCTCGCCCAGAAGAACAACGAGGGAACAGAGAATAGCCTCTATTACCTCAGTCGCATGCTCCTCGATGCGGAGGTTAGGTATTCCCCCATCGAGAAGAGCTGCATGGCGCTCGTATTTTCCGTACAGAAATTACGGCACTACTTGCAGCACCATGAGGTACAGTTGGTTTCTCGGGTAGACCCGTTGAAATATATCCTGAGCCGACCTATGTTGACTGGCCGTCTAGCACGGTGGGCTGTGATTCTCCAGCAGTTCGACATCAGGTATGTGTCTCAGAAGGCCATCAAAGGGCAAGCGTTGGCAGACTTTCTGGCCGCTCACCCGACCTCCGCGGATCAGCCGCTGGATCTAGGCTTTCCTGATGAGACCATTCTCTCGGTTGATCGAGCCGATCCATGCTGGCAGATGCACTTTGACGGTGCCTCCCGGAGCCCCACCGGTAGAAGACTCGATAATCCTAAGCTCAATAGAGTGGGCTTGGGCATCGTCTTCATTACCCCGGAGCGAGCCGTGCTGCCATACTCTTTCCTGTTGTCAGAGGGTTGTACCAACAATGAGGCGGAATACCATGCCCTCATCACCGGCCTCGAGTTAGCTCTCGAGATCGACGTGCCCCGTCTGTGCGTGAAAGGGGACTCCGAGCTGGTCGTTAAGCAGATCAATGGCGACTATGTTGACAGGAAGCCGGAACTTGTGCCATTGTTGGAGTGCACCCTTCTTCTGATGGCCCGGTTCCCTTCTCGGCCAGAAATTGTCCATATTCCCCGGTCGCAGAACGGTCGAGCAGATGCTTTGGCCAGCCTGGCTGCGTCACTTGCGGAACCTGAACAGGACAACCTGATCGTCCGCGTGACGCGCCGCAGGCTCATCGCTCCCGTTATCCCGGAGGAAGATCGCGGCCCATTGGTGAGCAATCTCACCGTGGTTGCCCCTATGCCCGGAGCCCCGAGTACCCCAGATATAGCAGTCGAATCAGCCCGTGATTGGAGGGCGCCTTTGGTTGAGTACCTCCAACATGGCATTCTTCCGTCAGATCGGGCCGAGCGCGAGCGAGTTCGACGCCGCGCATCGCAGTTTGTCCTCCAGAGCAGTCCCGGTCTGGAACAGATCCTCTACAAACGCGGGTTTGATGGTGTTCTCCTCCGTTGCCTTCAGGGAGTTGAGATCCCACGAGTCATGCAAGAGGTTCATGCTGGTTCATGCGGCGCCCACCAGACTGGGCCGAAGCTGTCCCACCAGATTCGGAGGTTGGGATACTTCTGGCCCTCTATGATCCATGACTGCATCGAGTACGCCAGGAGGTGCCATGCGTGCCAGGTTCATGCGAACTTTGTGCATCGGCCGCCGGAGCCTCTCCATACCACAAGGTATTCCTGGCCCTTTGCAGTCTGGGGACTGGACGTTGTGGGACCTTACCCGCCGGCGACAGCTCGCCAGTGCCGGTTCATTCTGACCGCCACGGACTTCTTCTCCAAATGGGCAGAAGCGATTCCGCTCAGAGAGGTCAAATCCTGTTCGATCGCTGACTTCGTGACCTCCAACATCATCTATCGATTTGGAGTGCCTCACGCTATCCTCACGGATAACGGAACCAATTTCCGAGCAGCCGAGTTGAAGAAGTTGTACGCCAAGTATAACATCCGCTCGAACCATACATCTCGCTATCATGCGCAGGCGAATGGACAGATCGAGGCGTTTAACAAAACCCTCTCTAACATTCTGCAAAAGATGGTTGGTCAGAACAAGAAGAGTTGGCCGGACAAGCTCCCCAACGCCCTCTGGGCTTATCGGACGACGACTCGCAATTCCACCCAGATGACCCCTTATTCCCTGGTGTATGGAGCTGAGGCCGTCCTGCCCATCGAGATCCAGTTACCGTCCTTGCGCACTGCGGTCTACGACCAGCAAGCGCCGGACAGAGTTGCTGAAGCCCGTCTAGTCGAGTTGGAAGCACTGGATGAGAATAGACTTCGCGCTTTGCACAACTTGGAGAGGCATCAAAGCAGAATGGCTCGAGCTTTCAATAAGAAGGTTCGCCTCCGCTCCTTCCTGCAGGGTGATCTAGTGCTAGCCCTAAGAGCGCCAATGATCCCCGGCAGGAAGCCGCCCAAGTTGGAGCCCAAGTGGGAGGGACCTTTTGTTGTCCACAAGGTCTATCCCAATGGCGCGTACTCCCTAGCGACTATGGATGGTGAGCGTGTCACTCCTCCCACCAACGCTAGGTTCCTCAAGCAATACTTTGCCTGAGTGTCACCACGTCCTGCACGACGTTAAACTGCATTCGTCCAGGCTACAAGACGTTAAACTGTTCAGCATTCGTCCGCGCTGCAAGACGTTAAACTGCCAAGTGCTTCGTCCCGCATGACGCTAAACTGCACTACGTCCGAGCTACAAGACGTTAAACTGTTCAGCATTCGTCCTGCATGACGTAAAACTGCCACTCGAGAACTACGTGCGGCTTGATTCCCATCCTTATGGGATACGTAGGACCGCCTGAACCCTCGTGTTTCAGGCCCAGCCCCATCCTTCGGGAATTTCCATCCCATCTTGGGCCCTTGGCCCAGTTGCCCCCGGGTGTGCGGCGTATGGTGTGAGTGCGGGGCTATGCCCTCATTCACGTCGGTTTGCTCGTCACGCTGTACGCCCCCCCATGTTTGGGGATGCCTTCTGCTCCCCCCTTCTTTTTTCCTCATCGTCCTGCATGACGTTAAACTGCACTTCAAGAACTACGTATGGCTTGATTCCCATCCTTATGGGATACGTAGGACCGCCTGGACATTCATGTTTCAGGCCCAGCCCCACTTCCCGGGAATCCCTATCCCGCGTTGGGCCTCTGGCCCCAGTTCCCCTCCTTTTTGTGCGAGGCGTATCGCGTGAGCGGGGGATTATGTCCTCATTCACGTCGGTCTACTGGCCGCGCCGTACGCCTCCCCCGTGTGTGGGACTACCTCACACCCCTCATCGTCCTGCATGACGTTAAACTGCCTTTCCAGAACTACGTATGGCTTGATTCCCATCCTTATGGGATACGTAGGACCGCCTGGACGCTTGTGTCTCAGGTCCAGCCCCGTCTCTTGGTTGATTACGGGGATCTGCCCCCCTTCGGTTGCTCTCGGGGTGAGTCCTCCGACCCTTTCCGGAGATCTGTTAACATGTTTTGGGTGCTTCGGTCTATGACTTGTAGTGTCAGATTCAATCCCGACAAGTCCTGTGTTGCTTGTCAGGCCTCGCGCTTCCTCTTGTTCGAGCCTTCACTCAAAGGGATCCTCGTTAGCGGTTTGGGTACGATGCCTCAGTGCTCTCCCACCGCTCCGGGTCGATTTACCGGTGGGTCTTGGGCCGCAAATCGATATGAATCCTGCGATTGAGCGGTTGATGCTCGTTTTCTTGCCCCGTCTTAGGCTGACGCGATCGGATGTTGTGTTGCGAATGCGTCAGCAACGTCCTTGATCGCCATGTCAGCTCTCTCAGGCTCTGAACATTGGTTGCGCAGTCCTCATCACACTCCGCCTTTGTGCGTTGTAGTGGAATCTTGACACTCTCTTCATACTGACCTCCGGTACGCCTCTACACGTTAGGCAGACCAACCAGGGTAATGATGTCGTTCGAGGCTCCCATGATCTGAGCGCCAAGGATATATGCGGATGTTCTCCCCAAGGGCCTTGCGTAGCTGGACCCTCGTCCCCATAAGGAGGAGGGAGTCGCCCGAACAATTGCGTTCTGGGCCCAGTATATCTGGAGGCTAGCATCTCTGCCCCTCGGGTGATGGACATACGCAGACCCCTATCCCAAGACTCTTTTCCTGGAATCGTGCGTGACCGCAGGGCTGGGTATGTTCCCACCTCCGCCGTGTCCGCCGTACCGCGATAAGCGGGTTCCTCCATGGTCCGAACCACACGACCTTAAACTGTGTTGTCTGGTCCTACCACACGACCGTAAACTGTGATCGTCTTGGCCGCCCGACGAGAAACGGCACTGCATCGTGATGTCCTCCTCAGGGGACACTCATGTTGGGCGCTGGTTAATAACCACGCCATTCATCAATGCCTTCCGTGGCTTGATTGTTGTGGCGACGCCAGAGATTTCTCAATCACGGGCATGTCGCCGCACAAAGAAAAACCATTCATCTTTAAGGACAAACAAGAAATATCAAATGCCGCTCCTTTTGTGTGCGAGGGTCAGACCCGCACTCTTCCCCGTGCTGGTGCCCGATTGTGTTGCACCGCGCTTCAAGAACTACGTGCGGCTTGATTCCCATCCTTATGGGATACGTAGGAACGCCCGGATGTTTGAAACTTCGGGTCCAGCCCCCCACCTCTTAGAGATTTCCCCTTCTCTGGGGAATCCGCCGCCTTCAGGTCACCCTCAAGGCGTGTTCCCCGACCCCTTGCCGTGGTCCACCGGTGTCAAGAGTACTCTGGTTTATTGCCAGGAGGGTCAGGATCCGCTTGGTCAGGTTTCCTCCACTTTTCAGGCTTCGTGCTCCCTTTCATTCGGACCCATCGTCTACGCCCTGGGTGGAGCCCCCGTGAACGGTTCGGACACAATGCCTCAGTGCTCTCCCACCGACTCGGGCCGGTACCCCCAATGGCCTCGGGCAGCAAATCGATATGAATCCTGCGATTGAGCGGTCGATGCTCGTTTGCTGCCTCATTCCACCAACGGTTAGTGCGATATTGATGCTGCTTTTCCGCCACGGTCGGCAGTACTCCCATATCGTCACGCCGGTGCTCCCGGTCCTCGAGTGAATGGCCGCATGATTCACATTTTCCACCTCCCATTCTGACCAGGCGAAACCTCGACACTCTTGACACTATCCCTCAGTGCATCTTTGCATATCCAGGGGATATGACCACGATGTGGCGTGCTTTGAGCCCTATGGTCCGAGCTCTAAGACCTTAAACTAAGATCTCTCCCTTTATGGTCCGAGCTCTAAGACCTTAAACTAAGATCTCCCCTTATGGTCCGAGCTCTAAGACCTTAAACTAAGATCTCTCCCTTTATGGTCCGAGCTCTAAGACCTTAAACTAAGATCTCTCCCTTTATGGTCCGAGCTCTAAGACCTTAAACTAAGATCTCTCCCCTTATGGTCCGAGCTCTAAGACCTTAAACTAAGATCTCCCCTTATGGTCCGAGCTCTAAGACCTTAAACTATGATCCCCCCTTATGGTCCGAGCTCTAAGACCTTAAACTAAGATCTCCCCTTATGGTCCGAGCTCTAAGACCTTAAACTAAGATCCCCCCTTCTGGTCCGAGCTCTAAGACCTTAAACTAAGATCTCCCCTTATGGTCCGAGCTCTAAGACCTTAAACTAAGATCCCCCCTTATGGTCCGAGCTCTAAGACCTTAAACTAAGATCTAGCCCTTCTGGTCCGAGCTCTAAGACCTTAAACTAAGATCCTCTAGCCCTATGGTCCGAGCTCTAAGACCTTAAACTAAGATCCTCCACCTTTATGGTCCGAGCTCTAAGACCTTAAACTAAGATCCAGCCCTTATGGTCCGAGCTCTAAGACCCTAAACTAAGATCTACCCCAAATGGGGTCCTACGTCCTGCATGACGTTAAACTGCACTCACAGAACTACGTGTGGCTTGATCTCCAGCCTGATGGAGTACGTAGGAACGCCCGGGCATTTCGACTCGGGTCCAGCCTCAGGGATCGATAAGTCCCGCCCCTCCTCGTCGCCGGCCGTCTGGCCTGACTTCGGGTAGAGTGGTGCAGTTGTGATATTCTCCCCGATTCAGCTCGGGATGCCCCATCGCAATGATGGGAAGCGACGGTTTCCTCGTCAGAGAGGTGCTGTCTGAGAATTGAGGTGACTCACGGCCGGATTAGTGCATCTGCCTAATACGCTTTCCCCACGGTGGCGCAATTTTGAGAGCGTTGGATTCTGTCCGAACAAATCGTCACTTCGCCCCACGCTTCGCATGCCCTGTTGATCTGGATTTTCCACCCTTGTGTCTGAAGGAACCCCAAAGCGGTATTCATGATGACATGTGGTCCGCCTCCTGCAATATGAATGATGGCCTTTTTCGGTCCGTCTATTGCAGTTGTTATGGTCGATCCACTGTCCGCCTACCGTCTTGGGCATTTCCTGGAAGGCCGATCGTTGTGGATGTCTGGATTCGGGACACGCGATTCACCCTTTCTCATTTCCCTATGTTCGGATAAAATCTCAACGCCCCTAGCGTTGTCCCGCTCGTGTGTTGGAACAAGTTGGGGGATGATACATTGGTTAGGTCTGAGGTCTCCTTTCCTAGGAATGACCTCCCTCTTTTCTCCAGAAACCCAGGCCCAATTATGGATGCCTGATGCTTGGTTAACACTCCCGCAAGACAACAATTTGTGGTTGAGCATGTCAAACCAAAAGACGCAGATAAATATGGCGATTCATACAAGTGGATCAAAATATTAAGTAGCGGAAGCAAATGTTCTGGGAATGGCAAAAAACAGCCCTTAGGGATTAGCGTGCTGAATGAGTCTTTCTAATGCCGCTACCCTTTGGCTGGCGGCCTCCAGGGCTGCTTCTCGTTCTCTGCGTGCCCTCTCCTCGTCGGCGGTCGCAGCACGCAGTTCGTCAATCCTGGCCTGTGCACGCTCCCGCTCGACTTGGAGTGTGACCATCTGTTGGCCCGCCTCCGTCAGCTGTACCTGAGCGTCGATCAGTTGTGCCGATAGTTGCTCCACAAGCTCGGTACATGCTGCGACGAAGGCATCCTTCTCTGCCGCCTGCCCTTCGAGGCGCCGGACTTCCTGCTCTGCCGCGATGAGCGCCTGCGTGCTCTCCGACATGTCCCGACTTTGTGCGACGTCGGCACGCCGGCGGCTCTCGCGCATCTTCTCGGCCATGAAATCACGGACCGTCAGATGGAGGCGTTGAGCATCAGCTCCCCCGGCACACAGGAAGCGCAGCCAGGTCTGAAGTGATCCCATGCGCCCCAGCCATTCCGATGGGTCTCGCTTGAGGAAGCGCTGGATGCACTTCCACCCCCTGCGTCGCGTTACCCGGCTATCCTCGACCGCCTCCGCGTCCGAGTCATCCATCTCCTCTGGGTCGGCAGGCCGGTAAGTAGGGAAGGCAGCCAGCAGGTCTGCTGCAGGGTCCGCCCCTGGGAGGTCCTCACGAGGGATAGGTTCCCCAACATCCGGGCAACCTTCTTCTCTCTCCCCAGCGGCGCTGACACCCTCGTCAGCCCCCAACCTCTCTCCGGTGGCAGCACCGCCGACGTCCGCAGCCCCTTGATCAGCAGTTGGTGGGGCCGGCTCGGTTTGGGAAGCCTGTTCCGGAGCAGGCGGCATGTCCACCACTGGTCCACTCGTAGATGGCCCGGGTTCGGCAACCCGACGAGCCTCCGATGTTGAGATCACTGCGCAGGGCATGCCATGGTTAGTCACGGATCGTCAATGGCAAGCACCAGCAGTAAAGTAGGGAGACTTACGGGAGTTCGGAGCGTCATCTTCCGCTACCCCGGTCGCCGCAGGAACAGTTGCAGCAGGGGACCCCTTAGCGCTTGTCAATTCGATAATGGGTGCCTGGCCCCCGCCTTGTCCTGCTGGCGCCTCTCCTACTCCTGCCGAGGACGCTTGGCCAACGTCCGTGTGCTCCTGAGAAGGATGGAGAAACGGGTTAGAAGCTGCATAAGAGAATGGATGAAGCAAGTTGAGTAGGGATAGAAGCGGACCTCGAGGAGCTCAGTGACATCAACGTTGTCAGAGCCGGCCACCTCGCCGCTCTCCCGTGGGCTCCCCCGATGGGACCTTCCCTCGGAGCCTTCATCCTCCCCCGTCTCCTCCTCATCGGAGTCGTTACTGTCATCTTCTTCCGGCGGCATCTGTTCCGGAGCGGGCTCGAGACCGAGCATCACCTTCACCAGAAGGGATGGCTCCGCACGCTGACCACGTTGGCGCGCGTACTCGTCCATGGCCGTCAGATATGCATATTGCCGGTTGAAGTCCACCTTGTCGGTGATCTGGAGGCGCCCGACCTCTGGCAGATAGATTCCTTCTCTGAGTATCTTTCGCCAGATGACGTCGGTCCCCAGTGACTGCCGCAGGGTCATCCAGGCCGACCACAGCGCCGGGAAGACCGCATCGTGGGAGGGTTCGAGCAGACGTCTCACCTGCTTCCCGGGCCGCTCCTCGACCGCCGCATGTGCCCCCTCTCTGGGCGCCGAGGTCGTAGCGGCAGCCTGCGATGCGCCCGCCGCCGAAGTCCCTGCTCGCGCCGGCCCCGCTGCTTGGCGCGCCTCCGTTCTCCCCCGTGTGGCGGCGCCTCGCCTCCTTCCTTGACGCCCGGTCTCCGCACGGGTAGCCTCGAGCCGCCGAACTAGCTTCCGCAAGAGCCCCTCAGGGTACGCGATGGCCCAGTGTTCGGCGTACTCGGTTGCCAAGCCTGCGTTAACTCCGGTAGGAGGGAGGGTGATGACGTCGCCAGAGCCGAAGGCGACGAACATCAGCCACATCTGGCGAAGGACGCAAGGGTTCGTCTCCTCCCGAACAGCAGTGAATACCTTCTTCGGCATCCGTTGAAGGCACCCGAACTGCCTGGCGAACCGGGTCGGCACGTAAGGCTCGCAGATCACTTTCCCGTCGATCCGAGCCACGAGCACCCCGCCCCGCATGTTCAGGAAGTATTCATGCTGCTCCAGCGGGCCCTGTCCGTTGTCGATCATCTGGCCGACGGGAGTGGGGAACGGGCTGAAGTTGAAATTGGCATGATTGCCAATCCGAACCCTCACGCCCTCCTCACTGAGGGTCATCGGAGCGACCCCCACAATGTTCAGCAGGGAGGGTCGCAGGCCGTTGCCCGGAGGACTGATGGCATTTGGGAACGTATACCCACCAAGGTGAGCAGCCACCCAGCCGTGGAAGAACTGAAAGGGCCCACAGATCCTTCGTGGCGACCCCCCTCGTGCGATGCGTCCCAGAATGGCATATAGCCTCGCCAGTACTGGGACCCCGAGGTTGTACCTCTTATTGGCAGCCATGGCGCCCGCCATCGCCAGCGTCGCCGGGCGGACACCCATCCTCGCATCCCGCACTGGCAGGAGCCACCCGCTCAGAAAGGCGGCCAGGAACGCCGCGTACCGGACGTTCGGGTCCCGGGCCTCGATGACGCGGTACCCCCATGAGCGGTAATCGCCCGTCTCCAGGACCCGCCAGTACGACCCGTTCCGGCTCCTCTGAGCTGCGGTCGGGCACCGCTTCCCCCTGCCTGGCATCTTGACCGCCGGGTCATGCTCCAGGAACTGGCCGAACCAATCCTTGTAGGCTATGTCCTTCTGGAAGTCTTGGATCCCGAGCCGCTGCGTAGCCAGGTCAAGAAGATGCCAGGTCAGGATGGGAGTCCGTGACCTGTCCTCCCAGATGTTCTTCGGTGGCAGGAACTCATCGTACTGGTAGCCCTCCAGCGGGATACCTCCGATGCAGTGGATGTCCCAGAGACCGATGCCGACCTCCCCATGGTGAAGATGGAAGGTGTTGGTATCCGGGGACCAGCGAGTGAACAGCTCCGGCCCGAGCTCAGACTGCTGGTAGAAGTGGAACTGCGACGTCCACACTGCCTCGAACAGGCCGATGTACCGCAGCTCCTCTGCGAAGTGATCGCAAGTGTGGCGTACCCAGAACGCCCAGGCCCATTCACTGGTAAAGTTGCCCCCAGATCGCAAGTCCCAGTCCTTCAGCCAGCCCTTGGTGTCGTCAGTGACACTCTGACGGTATGTGCTCGAGTAGAGGGCTGGAGAATTCTCCGCTGTAGGCTCACCCCCATCAATGGTTCGCGTCCTCGGGTTCAGGACGTAGACATCCAAGTGCCTGGTTTCCCTGGCAGGATGCCCATTGTTGGTGATGTTATAGCGGTGAAGCTCGTCCTCCCGAGTCACCCAGGTTCGCGGCGCATCAACCTCGAATCCTGGCACCGGAACCTCATCGAGGATGCCGAAGTTCCAGAGCGGCAGGTTGTCCGACAGTGGATATGTCTTCTGGGCCGGCGTTAGTAAGTCGAACAAGGATTGATTGTTAGAAACAATCTCCTTGGCTCCGTAAACCTCCTCGTTCGTCGCCATCTCGGCTCTGCGGGTGGCGGCATCCCCTTCATTTCCTCTGTGCGCGGCCATCTCGGAAGATTCGGGAGTCGTGCGGGTTAAGGGATGAAGCGTGCGGGATCGGACGAGGCTGGTGGAAAAGTTTGAGAGGCGGCGCGCAATCCAAGTGGACGGCGCGCAATTGGGAAGACTGTCGCGCAAAGTTCCGGGTTTTCGCGCAAAAACAGGCGAAATCCGGACGGTTTTGCGCGCCGATCGGGCGAATTTCGCGACCGGAAGAGGCAATTTCGCGCACGAGAGCTTTGGAGCTTATCGCGCGGAAGGCCAGAGTACGAAACGCGGGACCCAGCGCCCCTATTTATAGGCGAGGCCGGGCCCGCGCTGCGCGGAAAGCGCTTTGCGCGACCGCAACGGCGAATTTCGCGACCGGCGCCCCTTTTTGCGCGCCTAAGTCCCGCGCCGCCCAGGACTTCGGCATTCCGGCGTCTCCCTCGGAACCCGATCGTTGCGACCTCTCGCCGATCAGATTCCGAGGGGGGGCTTTTGTAGACGCCGGAAAAGTCCGTTGTTCCCAAACGAAGCTCCGGATGCGGAAAGCGAAGTGATATTTGGAGTCGGAAGAACGTTTCGGAGGGCCCGGAGGCCTTGCGCGGAATTTCAGAGGCCCGCGCGCAAAGGTGAGGTTCCGCGCGCAAACCCCCCGGGATGCGCGCAATGCGCCGGTCCGGCGCGCAATTTTGCGCGCCGCGGGTCCGCGCGACTCCCTGGCGCGCCGCGCCCTATTCCGCGCCCGCGAGGAGAATTTCGCACTCGCACCCTGGATTCCGCGCCCGGGGTTGCCTATAAATACAAGGCGACCCCCAACGTTTAAAAGGTTGCTGGAAGTCGAAACGTCTCTCGTGCGCGCAATTCAACCCCTTCCGCGCGCAATGACGAACTTCAGGTAACCTCCTTTCTTTCGCGCAAGAAAGCCTCGGGGTCCGCCTTCGCGCGCAATCCCCGCTGGCTCCTTTCATTTGAATAAACACTCACCCTAAGGCCTTTGCGCGCAAAAGAACCCGCTTGCGCGCAATTGCCCCCGGGGTGCGCGCAATCCGGCCCGATTGCGCGCACCCCCCCTTCTTTCAAGTGGCCATTCGTTAAAGAATGATCCGTTGCCCCCGCGCGCTATCCGAAGCCCGGAGTGCGCAATCTCAAGCATCCGCGCGCAAGGCACTGGCCCAATTGCGCGCCAGCCGCCCCGATTGCGCGCCGGCCCGCAGTTTTGCGCGCAAAGCTTCCCTTTTGCGCGCAATCTGCCAGGGTCGTCCCCGTTGACCTCCTAAGGGTACCCGCCTGCGTGGAGCCCGATGATCCTCATCCTGGGTGCCCGCACCGTGCGTTGTCTTCCCGTGCGGTCCTCCAGGCTTGCGCGAAGTGACACGCACGTATGTCCAGCATGACGTTAAACTGCATATTCATCCAGCATGACGTTAAACTGTGCATTCGTCCAGCATGACGTTAAACTGCCCCTACGTCCTGCACGACGTTAAACTGTACATCGTCCGCGCTGCAAGACGTTAAACTGCCAAGTGCCTCGTCCTCAACACATGACGTTAAACTGTACTTCGTCCGGCAAGACGTTAAACCGTCCGCTTCGTCCTCAACACATGACGTTAAACTGTACTTCGTCCGGCAAGACGCTAAACCGTCCGCATCATTCGATCCCGTGCTCCGCACGCAGGGTCCCCCCGGTTTGGATGTGGCCCCCACCCGCTCGTCTCTGCAGGGATGTCGGGATTGTCCCCCTTTTGGGACAATTTAATGGGAGTGGCTTTTCCCTACGGGGGCAGGGTATTACAAACCCCTAGTTCCTCGTGGGAGGCTGCACATGTGTATCTCCATTGCGCCTCCCCACTGCCGAAGCCAGTAGAGGGTCTGACAGGGATCGAGGTGTCTTCCGCTTTCGGTCCAAGTCCCTTCCAACTGAGTTTTGCAGTATCCGGGCTGCCCCAAGTGCGTAAGTCCTGACAGAATGAACTACGTGGACTTTGATCCCTGTCTTCTATACAGGGTACGTAGGAAGCCTCCCCGAGGTTCAAGCCCACCACCTGGTCGTCCCGGTCGTATTTACGTCGGTTCGTCCATCAGTGGACCCCTCCAGGGTTCACGCTTGCGTCGATTCACCTATGAATCCGCCCCTGTGGGAGACTGCCCGTGTGTATCTCCGCGGTGCCTCCCCACAGCCCCCCTTTTCCATTTCCCCTTTTATCGTCCAGCATGACGTGAAACTGTGATCCACCCGGCCGTTCCATCCCCCTCTGTGCGAGGTGGTTCGGTTCAATCCTCCGCCCGGCGGCCTAGACCTCTTCGTGAGTCGGCTTGCCGACGTCCAGCATGACGTTAAACTGTATACCCGAACTACGTTGACTTTGATCTCTGTCTTCTACACAGGGTACGTAGGAAGCCCCTCTGGGGTCCAAGCTCTTCACTTCATCATCCATCCTGATCCTTACCCGGGCCGCCACATCCCGGTGGGGTCATGCCACTTCACTCCACTCCACGTTACTTGGGAAGCCGCCCATGTGCTGGCCCCAGCGTCGGAGGTTCCCCGCAAGGGGTTCTGTCATCTGATCCACTTTTCGTGTTGATCGGTCCGATGCCGTCCCCGCTGGACGTTAAACTCGCGGCATACCCCGTGTTAAACACGGGAAGCTGAGGAAAACCTCAGGTGACACAGTTCCCCGCACCTAGTACGGGATGCCTCAGGCCATCATGCCTTCGAGAAGCCCTATTAGGGACGGAAGACAGATGTGCAGAGCCGCAGTGTTACGACACGCCCCCAGCACCCAGAGCCACCCGGCCTTCTCACTGCAGGTTGCTGCCCCGCCCAGACTCCTTGGAACGTCCGGGCGGAAGCAGCGTAATTAACCGGTGTCCATGAAGATATGGCGCCGGGAACGAGATTCACAAACATTCTTAAGTCTATGAGGGAGACCCGGATTAGGCGACAAGTTCCGAGGAGACGTCCAAGGAAGGAGAAGCCGACATCCCATCATCCCGGTTTCGATCAAGGAGCAGACGCCCCTGAATAAGGGACGGATGCCGCCCGCCCTTGGAAAGCGGGACTGCGGGACCACAAGCCGCGCGCCCATCCCCTCGGGTCGACGGGTGCACGCGCGAACGCGTCCTGGCGGAACAGCGTAACCCGACGCACATCCGCACCGAAACAGTGTTTTTATTGGGGTTTTTGATTTGATATACTATCATGATCATTCTTACAGAATTGACTAAGGCCAAGATGAAAAATATTACAGGTTTGATCTATAGGTATTTCCATGCACTTTTTCATCCATGATGTTCTTCAAATTATTATCACTCTTTATATTCATAGTGGATTATGAACGAATCACTCTTGCGCCCCTATTTCTTTGTGCGACAATTCGAAATAGAGGATCCAATGACGTGATGGTCTACTAGAGGTGTGATGACGAAAACAATGGATGCATTAATGCAAGTCAGTAGATATCTCTATTCAACTGAGTTTTCATTGGTATGATTTTTTATGTTGATCTGAGACCAGAACGATGAAGAACATGACCGAGGTTCTATGGCATTGCTCTGTTTCAAAAAAATAGCACCACAAGAGAACGGGTGGCCCACAGAAGGGGACATCGATGCCGATAGTGGAATGTAGTGGAGGCTCTATATAAGAGGTGGGGAGAATCGGTGGCGTACTATGGTGGTGAAAGCTATGTGAAATGTGGCTCGACCACATTTCGAGGAGCCCACGATTATGCGATTTGTGGGGAAGGTCGGCGTGGTGGTCCTCTAGGTTGATCCTAGTGGCACCACATTGACTAGATGAGGCACATAGTTCAGCGAACTGTGTGTGGAATTAAGGCTAACACACACATGTCGGCTAGATCAATGGTGATGTTTCATGACCCATCAGTCTATTAAACTGGGCATAATAGCCTAGTGGGCTAGGCTAGATCGGCCGCATTAAATATGTTCGAGGTAGTCGGTGGGTCATACACGGTCTTGCGAGCCAGGTAGGTCCACAGAAGGACCCGTTTTAGTAAAAAAACCATAAATTTTAAACATATCATCAGTTTGATGAGCTGGCAATGGCATGGGTACCCTTGTGATGGGGAGGTCCTTTTGAGGTGGATTGGTGGGTTGTTTTGGACTATATGTGGTTATGATAATACCCTTGGTATTTCACAATATAGGTTTGATGCAGGATTTGGTTTCCATCATAGAGGATTACTCATTTTCTGATGTGAGTTTCCTCAGAAAAGCATTGATATTTGACTTGGAGGGATTGATCATTTTTCTTACCATGATTCTTTATTGGTCCTCATTTCTCTTCGTGTAACCCAGGATAGGGTTTTTGGAGCTGGTTTGAACAATATTTACTTGAGCACCACTCCCCTATCTATAATGGTTTTTCTAATAAGACCAGGAGCCCCCCCCCAGTGAGCCCTATGAATGGTGGACTTATATTTATTTATCGAGATCAGATTCTTCATGTTCTACGTGACTAGACCTGATGAGTGTGCTTTGGATATTTTTTCAGTGGTTGATATTTATCTCTAATGCATCGAGACTCTATGTCTTTGCAAGAATAGATGTACCATGGAAAATATGTGGCTTATTAAGACCATTAATTTCTTTGTATACTTTTGGTAGACATATTAAAATTTCTCAATATGATATATCAAGGAGTGAGATCTTTCGGAACGAGCATGCTATGAGCGGGACTGCGTAGTGGACAGTGGATGAGACATTGAGGCTTGGAATAATTTACGATTATACCTAGATATTTATATTATATGTTTTTTATACACATACCATTTTTGTGAAGATTATATCTTCCTATTGGTGTTTCCTTTGGGGTATTTACTATTTTTGGGGTGTCCTACTGAGTATTGTTTTTCTCACCCTTTAACGGGCTATGCCCACACGTGTTGTGTCTTGTGTGGATAATAGACACTTTTATGTATTCCTAGGTGGACCAGGGCTTGGTGGTTCTTAGAGAGATCATATATCAAAGGTGTTCCCCTAATGACTTCATATAGGTAACCAGTACATTTACCTTTAGGTATGGTTTTTTGTGAATATGTTTCTGGAACCTGTACATTGCATTTGAAGACTCTTTTTTGGTGGGCTTGTATTCTGGACCAGTTTAATTTCTAGTTGTATAAAATCATACTATATGGTTTGTATTGTAGTGTATACATACATTGTTAACATAGTGTTTTTAGATTTCATAATTTTGGGGTTGGATATATATATATCTCTCTGTGTGTGTAGGTATATAGTCAAATGCCTCCATTCTGTGGGATATTCCTACTCGGTTCTAGTCACCATACCCTAAATTATTGGAGGTGGTCTTGAGGAAGTTAATAGTTGGTCACCTATGGGACCGGTCGTGATATAGATGTATTAGAGGTGGTCGGTTCTACTTTAGGATTGGGAGTCTCTAAGGTTGGTTTGGGAAAATATTGTTCAATGTTTCGAGTTCAACCATTAGGCTAGGGACTCTAGTGGTGGTGCGGTGGCCAATGTATCCAAAAACTTGAACATTGGACACTTTATTTTCAACTCAATACATGAAAACACTATTTGACGGGAAAAATAATGGTACAAGAATCAAATTGGAATGAGTTTTATTTTCAATGTCGTTCTTCAATCAGCTCAATATGTTTACTCTTTTGACTATGATACATTTTTTTCTGGATGTATTCATGATGCCAACCCGTGAGGTTTCTACAATAGGATCTACAGCTCGACCCAATGATTGATGAGGCATCAATGAGTGGAGCCTGTCATAGAGTATTTTTTCATAATAATGGTCATTAGGTGGCGTTTTTTCCCATTGATAAGTTCGTTGACCCACATCTAGTGGTTCAGGTTGATGTAGCTTTTCATAATGAGTTTTTCATGGTCCTTTTTGTGACATATGATGATACTTATTATTATATAATGTATCATTGCCTTCCAAGGAAACAATCACTGATGATGCATGGTCAGAAAGACCTACGGATAGCATGTTCACAATGTAAGCCATCGAACAAGAGGTTTCATCAGAGGACCCAATGGAACCTAATTTCCTTTAAAGGAAGACATTTATATTTTTTATAAAGGCAGGGAAATATAACCCGAGTTTGTTACACCATTCGGGTTAGTGTTAGAGAGGTAGTTGATGAATGACCAGGGAAGGGGTAGTGGCAGGAGCAGACAGATCTGTTGGGCAGCGGACAAGGTAGATGTACTGAATGATATGGGAGGAGACATTTTCATGCTATTGAAGCTCATGACCTCAAGACTCCAATAATGGATAAAGGTATGATCTATGTCTTTCTACATTATCTACAATAGGTAGAAACTTATCCTAGTGATTTCCTTTCCTACCACTTTTCTTGGTTGATATTTAGAGATTTCTGTTAAACAGTTGACATGATCCTTAAAATTAGAGACACTTATTAGAGGAGACTCAATGATCACACCCTAGTGAAAATAGTGTGACCTGACCCATAAAGGTGAGAGTTTTGGTTTGGATATCTTATTATTAATGTCAAGGCCTTAAGATAGCATTCACGTTTTTGACAGGTAGCCATAGTTTATGCTCAGGTTGGTTTTTTTAGGAAAAATGGTTTGTTTCATCTATGATAACAAAACCCGATTTTTCTTTTTATTAGAAAAAGGAAAATCATTATTACTTAGGATATACTCATGCATATGTGGGTGGAGTTGATTACTCTTCTGTAGGCTATAATGACCCTCAGTTTAGTTTATTTTTTGAGTCCTTTGTTTCCCGTAATAGAGGAAGATTATAAGGAAGTCATCCTTGAAGATGTTTCTGGTTTTACTCCCCATCGAGAGATATAATTATGCATTGTTATACACCCTGGGATGGTACTGATACCTACACCATCTTGTTGGATGGTTCATGTGGAGCTTCATGAGCTATCGGTGTATTTGGAGGTCTTGTAGAGGAAGGGCTTTATGAGTCCTACTATTTCACCCGGGGCAGTCCCAGATGGTCCTTTCTAATGAAATCCATGTATACCGAAAAAATGAGAAGGACCACGCGACACACTTATGGATATTTCTGGACACACCAAGGAAACAAAGACAACACATGAAGTTCATGAAGTGTCAATCATAGATTTGATATGTCTTATTTTCTTTCTCGGGGACACACGATCATAGAGACTGGAGTTGGAAATAATCCATCAAAGGTTGAGGTAGACATTGATGAGTACTCCAATCATGGGTTTCCTTATGAGGGTGTTGAGTATGTGGTTTTCTCAGATGCTTCAGGAATCTGGCCTAATTTTATATTTATGTGGAGGAAAGTGGAAAGTAACAATGGTTCTCACAATTTGAGACCACCATAGTAGAACAATGCGACCCATGATATTGAGATAGTAGTATTATTATTTCCATTGAAGATATGGAGACACTGCCATATGGGAGAGCAGTTTATCTTCTACTCCAACAACAAGTTTCTTTTGTATATATTTTATCATAGGGATTATAACACAAGACAAAGGTGATGGATATAGGTCCTCCAATAATGTTACTTTGAGATTGTCTATACTCATGGGATGGGAACATGGTAGTAGATTCTCTCAAGAGGAGATCCAGTCGACAGTTTCGGAATGAGGCATCGGTGTTGTCCACATCGTTGCAGGTAACATTTATGGATTGAGAAAGTGAAACTTATCTCTAGTAAATGGTTGTCCCCTCTAGGATCTTAAATATATTCAGAGAGAGACATCCTAGGGATACCGACTAGGAGACTCTATATGATAATTTTTTCACCAGGAAACACCCTAATAGATATTAGAAAGGGTGGAGAGAAAGTCTTTCTTTTTAGAGGGCTCACAATGCGACCAGTGGATTTTCAAGAGGATTTTATGATGGAGATTCATGAAATACACTTTGGTGGTAGATATAGGACTGTAAATGGTTTACCAAGACGGCTGATGTATGTTTTGGTGTCTATTTATATAGATGGAAGTTGTCGGGTTTGATCCATGATGCCTTAATTATCGACAAGCGAAAGCTGAGCAACATGTTCCAGAAGATTTTAATCAACAACTTGAGGTGCCTAAATGGAATTGTGTGGGATTATAAAATACTTGATGATGGTTTACCATGTATGTCTAGGGTTCACAATAACATCTAGGTGATTTTTGACTAAATCTCCATGTCAGACCACTTCCTAGATATCTGAGAGAAGAGTTCATCAAAGATAATAAGATGCTTGTATGTATAAAAGATAGTTCGTCTCCATGGGGTTACATCGATGATTGCTTCAAATAGTTATTAATTATTTACATCCAGGTTGTGTAAGGGGTTTTAAGCAGAATTTGGGACTCAGTTATGCTTGATAATAGTGTTTCAACCCCCAAGAAGATGTCTAGAATGTGAAGGCCATTCAGGATTTGGAGAACATGATATGGGATAACATGTTACGTTTTAGCCGTAGTTGGAAGGATTTCCTTACATGGGTAGAGTTTTCATACAATATTATCTAATCCTCCACTATACAAGTCAAGGATTGGTACGGAAGTCCTTGAAGGTCACCACATTGTTGAATTGACCCAAGGGAGTGTGCACTTGTGGGACAAGAGTTGGTGAAGGACAATGTAGAGAAGGTTTGTGCCATCAAGGAGTGGATGAATACTACCCAGATCTGTTATAAATCATATACTGATATGAAATATCAGCCTTTGGATTTTGGTGAGGGAGACAATATGTTCCGATAGGTATCTCCTTGACAAGGGATACATAGATGTGGTAGGGACAACAAGTTATCTCTAAGGTTCATCAAACCTTTCCTGCTACTTTATAGAGATGTTGAGGTTCCAAACAACCTTGATATACCTCCTTAGTTTGACAACGTACAAGACGTCTTCCACATGTCTCACCTAAAGAGATATTTGCATGATCTGTTGCACGTCATTGTCTGGGGCTAGCTGGACATTGACAAGGGGGAAACGTTTCCTATATACTTGATAGAGATTAATGATCAACATGAGGGGATCCTTTTTAGGTGGTTGATTCCTCTAGTTCAATTTTGTTACCAGCATAAGAACCTCTAAGTGATCATTTAGATGTTGGAGGCTCAAATTTGTGCTTAGTACCATCAATTCTTTGCGTATCCTTTTTTTGGATTTCGGGGAAATAATGACCTAGTGTTATGAAAATGTATTGGCCTAAATTTTCCAGATTTTTTTTAGAAATTAATTGGAAAAATTATATGACCATGAGAGAAGACATAATTTGATTCTAATCCCATTGTTCCAACAACAATTCATTTAAAATGTTATGTTTTTAATAGCACACACATGAAATTTATGAAAAAATAGTATATCAATTAAATAGGTTCCTGAATGAGAAATCTAAAGGCACCATTGAGCTCAGAATGACAGATTTACACTATGTGTTACCAAAACATGGTCGGCATAGGTCATCTGAAGAAAAAACAAAAAAGGATGTAACTATAAATAAAATAATTAATAAAAAAAATTTACTTTAAAATTCTATTTACTCATGAATGATAACTTGTATTGGAAATCAAATATTATGGTTGAGTTGATAATGAGTTGTTTTCCTTAGGTAACGCCTAATATTGGTTGGCGTGTGTCTTATATGAATGATAGTTTGTAATGTAAATCTCATTAAAATATTTTAATATAAATATTTTATTCTTGAAACTATTATTTGTTTTCTTTTAGTACGCATTTTTTAGAAAATTAGGGGTTATTACCATAACCCTAGAATTCCTCATATGCAATGATATGATGTTCTCTCAACGAACAACAGTGGGTCATTGAACGATGATTGATGAAAAACCATGAATTCAGGCGATCTTATCCCCCGAAAATGATGTGGTAACTATTAATTATCATCTATTGAACTGAATCGAGGCAGACCTTGTAGTTTTGATAATTCATTTCCCATTATTAGAATAAAATATGCATGAAGACCAACCAAAAAATGGGATAATCCACGCATCTTTATTTCCTAAAGAATGGGTTATGATGGTGGGTTTTTATCATTGTATTTTAATTGATAGTTTTTCGTGATCCTTCTTTCAGAATGGACCAATGACAGAATAAAAAATGGATATGTTTTGATCTATGGGTTGATCTCTGTGATTTTTATTCATTGATGTTCTTCATGTTATTTTAATTCTTCATGTTCTTCATAGTTTATGAAAAGATGATCATTACACCTTTGATTCTTGGTGTAATGATCTAAAATTGAAGATAAAATGTCAGGATGACATATCGAAGGAGCAATGATGAAGAAAATAGACAGATCGATGTGATTCACGAGATATCTTTGTTCAACTATTTTTTCATTAGAATGAGTTATGAAATAGATCTATGCCTAGAGAGATGAATAATGTGACCCAAAAATAGTAGACGTGCTGTTGTTTCAAAAAATAGTGCAAGAAAGGAGAACTAGAAGACTGTGGAAGGGGCCAGAGGTGATCAGCATAGGTAGCATCATATTGAAGCACCAGAATCCACGTGAACCATGGATCAAACGCATTTGGTGGAACCTGTGGTGGTGAGTGCTGTGAGGAAGTTGGGTGTGGTGGAACCACGTTGACCTTAGGAGGCACATGGTCCAACAAACCACATGTGGCATGAAGGAGGGCGCGTAGGCTCTAGCCTAATCAGTGGGGTAGGGGCAATCTAGGGGTCTGATGGCCCAACGTGCTTGGCCGGACCAGGTTGGGTCAACCGGTGGGTCAGGCCGGGTCCGACACTAACCCAGACCAAAGATGAGAACTTTTTAGTTAATAAACATAATATTCATACAGAGCGTATGTTTGATGAGATGTATATGACATTGATACCATTTCAATTAGGTGGTCCAATTGAAATGGATTGGTGGGTTTTTAGTTAGACCAGTAGATTTTTAGAGAAGACCCTTGGATGTTTCCAAGGATGGTTCGATGTAAGATCTTGTTCCTATTATAGAGGATGACCCATGTTGTGAAGGGAGTTGTCTCATCCTAACATTGATGTTTTAATAAGAATTTTGGAGAATGTATCACAATGAAATGCCTAATCAGTCCTCACTTCCCTTCATTTTATATTAGAAATCATTTGTGTAACTTATGTGACCAATATTTTCATGGGAATCACTCCTCAATCTCAGATGATTTTTCTAGTAGGGACATGAGTCCCCCATTCTTCACCGGGTGTGGTGGATCCACAATTGTTTAATTCTCATTATATTCTTTTAGTTCTACATGACTAGAACATATGAGTGTGCTTAGGGTAGTTTTCAGTGGTTTATGTTTGGCTATGATGTCTCATGAATATGTGTCTTAGTTAGACTATATGTATCATAGAAAATTATTGTTTTATTGAGACAATACGTCTCTAAGGATACTTTTTGAAGACCTATTCTACTTTCTTCTATCAGATAGCTCAAGGTGTGTGATCTCTCTTTATAAGATTTTTATGATCAGGACCATGGAGATGGAAGTGTATGAGACTTTGAGGATTGAAATACTTTATGATTATACTAGTATGTTCTTTTTATATGTGTTTTTGACTCATACGTGTGTTGAAATGACTGTATATTCTCATTAGTTTTTTCCTTTGTGGTATGTACATTGTGTTTTCAGGGTTTCCTACTGAGTGTTATTTTACTCACCAATGCACGGGGTTTTCCCAAACATGTCATGTCTTTTGTGGAAGATCAAAAAATTGATGGATTCTTAGGTGTAACTAGAATATTTGGTTCTTGGAGAGCCCAAATAGTTGAGGTGTGCCCCTAAAACATTAGACAGGTGACCAGTACCTTTCCCGTTAGTTCGGTTTTTCCATGGATGAGTTTTATGAACATGTTCAATAAATTTTGTAGACTCTTTATTTTGGTGGGATTGTATTCTAGCCCAATTTACTATGAATTTTTCAATATTTGTAAACAGTGGTAGAAATATAGGTATATGAATACATTATTTATTTAGTGGTTTTACATTTAAACATTTTGGTCTTGGGGATGTGTGTTTGTACATATACATAGTAAAATGCCTCACATAAATTGTATATTATTATTTGGAGCTAGTCACCAGCCCCTAGACTATTAGAGGTGGTCATGGGGTATTCACCGAATATGACCCTCTGGGACGGATCATGACATTTTCCACAAATACCTCTTAGGAATGTATATACAAGATACCTCATATGATCTAAATCTAGAGGTGGTATAACTGGAAAATGATCTCTCTTATGAGGAGAATGAAGTTATGATATTATCCCATAGATATAATTTCATATGAAAAAATACAAATAATCGGCCCAAAGTACTATATTGAAAAAATCAGTTTGAGGAGATGGCATAAGAATCAGAAGAATCCATTAATCGTAATAACCCTAATTTTTTTTCACCATAGAATGAATTTTTTTTGAAAATTTCTAAATGGTTGTAGAATGTAACACCTATAGATTTTTAAAATGTTAATGTTAGATAGCCTAAAATATGCACAAAACTAAGATTAGAAAAAACACATTATATTATTCTTTAACTAAGCACTCAATATATTCGTAAAGTAACTTTTTCTTCAAAAATATGTTCCACTCAAGAGTGGTTTGTATTCGTTTTTCTGAATAAGTATTGTACAAAATTTATGAATCTTTTAAAAATATAATTTGATTAGAGTCATCATGTAAAATATATCTTAGAATAATGTCTTTGAATTCCTTTTAATATAATTACTTTCTAATCAATTGTGCAAATCCTTATTTTTTTGACAAATATATTTTTATTCATAAATGTACAATGATTGGTTAATTTTAAATTATTTTTAAAGTAAATTAATTCCTATTATATTATTAAAAATAAAAATAAGTTCATTTAAAAAAAATTATTGTCTAATTTAGTATAAAAACATTATAAAACATAATCATATATTTTATTTTTTTTTTTTTTTCATTATTGATTTCTTTTCAATAATATGGTTATTCAGTCAACTTTTTGAAATTGTATCATGCAAAAATGGATACCATATTTAGAGTGAGGAGGTCTAAATTTGGTAATTATTCCCATATTTATTTTATCCATTTTGAATAATTTCCATTGAAATTTTTTGTCACCATGATTAGGGTAAATCAGGTAACTAAGGAAAATAATAATATTATAAAGATTAAAGATGATTTTATAACATTAATTTATTTAATTTGACAACTATATTCGATTTTTAAGAAACATGTCTTCAAATCGATATCATTTAGTTTCAATTTTGATTTGTATTTGACCTTTATAATATTTATGTAAAGGATAAAGTCAAAAATATCACTATATTTCTTTTAATATCTATAATATTTTTTGGTTAGGAGGAAGAAATATGAATAATTCTAAATGGTATTTTGAAATACAAACAAATTCTTTTTTATCATGGTAATATATTTATAATATTTTGTGACGAAATAATTTTCCTATATTTGTACGCAATACTTATACAATATTTATTATTAAAATTAAAAAATAAATTAAATTTTTTAAAAAAATAAAAGTAATATAATTTTAATTAATTATAATGTTATGTATTGTTTTAGATTAATATATAATTTTATGAATTTTTTAAATTATTTTATTTTAATTAATATTTTATAATCTTTTTGAATTTAAATTAAAATAATAATTAAAAAATGAAATTAATAGTATTTTATAATAAATAATATTCTATTAAAAGATTAAAAATGGTTAAAATAAAATAATATGAAGATGAACTGTTTTATGGTTTAAAATATCATCCATGGTTCATTTTTGGCATAATTTCATTTTAGTATTAAACTTACTAACCCCTAAACAGTAAAAAACATTTTTATCATTGTAATCTCAAAAAGCATTAACCATGGGTTAAAACAAAATAAAATATGGGTGAAAAAAACCAACTAAACATGTCAAATTCTAATTATATTAGATTATTTCATTGAATACCTAAATTTTAAACCTATTTTATCAAATAGAAGAAATTTTTAAATGATTTAAAATTTATATTATGTTAATACTTTAAAAATTCCATGAATTCCCCTCTAATATCTTATAAAAGGACAAATATTCTCCTCTTATATTCGAACATAAAAAGAATTATTATTATGAAACTCCCTACCAAAATCCCTTCGTGAAATCTCTATTGAGGTTCAATAGTCATTTGTTTTGGCAGAATGTAATACTTCTATGGTATAAGGTGTAAAGATAAGTATTTTCTCTAAAAATATGTATAGTAATTAAACTAATGTTTTGTTTTATTTTTCCCTCTACCTAATTAAAAAATTATTTAACCATGCTCCAATAATAACTTAAGTATCATAAATTTATTTAGATTATATTTTCTGAACGATATTACCTAAATCCATATCTTATTCCGTCAAATGGGAAAAAATCATTTGTGTTTTTAGAAAATTATTGCTTCATGTACAAATGTAATTCAATTTACATCACCACCTCGTAGTGCTATTTATGGTGATATAATTAAGAAATATATATTTTTTTATAATATAGTTAGTAGTATGAAATGAATATTTTTTATTTAACATTTTTTTCCATCTATCAGAAATGGAAACAACCTTCAAGTATGCATAGAGTCAACCATCTCAATGAATAGTCTAATTCTTTTTTTACCATTTTATATGAATATATATACTAATATATAAATGTATATATATAATCAATATATATTATATTAAAATATTGTTTAAAATTATATATATCGTAGAACCTTGATCAACATTTCAAGACCATGATTATCAAAAGAACACATTAATTAAAAAATGTTGTTATTATCTCCCAGAATAGTGATTTTAATAATGAAATATTATTTAATTAGTGGTAATATTTTATATGGAAAAAAGTATGGAATGATAATTATTATTATGGTTTCGGAATAAAATTATAATAAATTTATTTTCATTGTACTTGAGTTTCTTAAATGCACGAAGAATGATAAAACTTAAAGTAAGAGATCTGTTTGAGCAAGCCTTTATCTTCTAGAAATGAGCACTCTATCTCTATATCTGAACACTTTATATCTCCATTTGATGTTTTATATTACATAAATTTTATTATATATTTAAATTATATATATACCTATATCATTATCCTTTCATTTATGGGTTAATATATTCTATATATTCATCTCTCAAATTTATTCATTAAAATCAATCTCGATTAAGTGGAACTTTTCTATTCGTTAATAATTTTATATAATTCTCATTTATATTTTGTATTCCACAATAAACACATTATTTTTATAAATATTATTATGTAATCCATATATACATCCATAACATTTAATTCTTTCTATTATTTTTAATATTCATGAAAATTACTTTGACTATGATTTGAGGAAAGATTTTACAACACATTTCATTCCATTAGTAATTATTGTTATTATTCCTTCGTATTGATTTTTATTTTTTGAAAACATAATCATGAACAAGTTTTGATGGGTTCACCTATATAGTTCACCAATTCATTGGTTAATGTTTTTGTTTCATGATAAGTTATACATGGGATTAGGGAGTAAACCTAATCCATTATGAGAGTGTTTACACTGTGTGCTGTTTCTTAGAATTTATCCTTGAATTATCATTATTTATTATTTTTTGTTTCTAATACATTTTAAATATTTATAAGATCTTATGATAATGTGTTATTTATGTAATGATCCCATGTGATTACTCATTATACATTCCTTTCATGATATCATTTTATTCCATTGAATCACACTTTATAATTCTTTATAATACTTATTCCCTTATATGTTCTTTTAGCTCACCCATATTCTCTCTGTATACCCAATGTTATTCCAAGTAGTGGTAGGATGTTAGAGGGATTTAGTATCAAATTATGGTGATTAAAATTAAAATGTCTCATTTTCATTTTTTTAGTTATATATTCATACATATACACTAGTCCTTTCGATCACTGTTTTTTAATCGATAATTATCTTAAAAAACATGTTGTAATATGTGTAAAAAAAATCTTGGGTTTCAATAGAAAGTAAAAATTAACTCAAACTCACACATACATACTTTGGATGAAATCGATACCTTTTCAAACACTCCTACACTTATTGAATATTTTGTACACAATACACCTTTATCAAATAAAACTTACCACCAACTTCATTGAAGATCATCTTATATGTCATCAAAACTCAATCCATTATTGATAAAGAAGAAACAACATTAAAAAATTTAATTTTTCATGATATATGCTTTCTATTTTATTTCTCAGGATAAGAATATCATCTTTAACCACGTATTAAGAGACAAAAAATCATAGAAATTTTGAAAATAAAGACATCCAAACACCGCACTATAGGTCGGATTTTTATTTCTGAGAGAATTATATCCCTTGGTGACAAGTAGAAATTCATAAAAGTGAAAATGTGGTTACTTTTTAATGAGGTAAATTACTACTATAAATATCATCCCTTTTAGTAACTCCTCCAATGATATTACCCTTTTGGATATTAAAACTAACCCACACTTTATAGTGTGTAAGTTCCTTTTCTCCACAATCGATAAAAAGTCTAAGGATGTATTAGGGGTCTCAAAGAAACAAAAGCTCTAGAGTATGGTGAATAATGAACATGAAATTCCTATATTAAATCCAAAAATCTATCAGATATAATAGATTTAGTAAGGATATATATATATATATTATTCCTAATAAATAATCTATTTATTTCAACTAAATATGCATTATCATTAATAATTTTATATCTAGTATCAGTGTATTTATCATTACAGTGTTAAATAATATTTTACGATAGATCAACTTCTTTCTGCATATCAACAAATCCTTGGTATTACGTGAATATAAACCCTAAAATCTAATAGATTTACCCTATTTCATAAAGAATCTATAATAATATGATTAGTATATATAAATTATAATTTATATGTACTCAGAATAACAAAATACTATTTCTCCCAATACTTGCTACCACATCTATAACAAATAAATGAAACACTACCAAATGTCAATCTACGATTTATGCAATCAAATTCTTAACCACCATCAATGTAACCATGAATATATAGATTAATACTATTTCGATATATAAATTCATAACTAAATATTCATTTTAAATTCATTAATAATATTTTTATTATGAAAATGTATGACTTGTTCATTTCAAATTGATACATGATACCAAACTCACATTATAGATATTTTATTGTCTAGATTCTATGAGATATAAAATACATTCAATCAAACATCTAAATTATTTTTGATTAAATATACTACATTATTCATCTTTTGAAAACCTTAATATGACTGATATGGGTATATATACCTCTTTATCATCAATTCAAATCGTTCTATATAATTATCCAGAATATTATTCTTTAAAAAATATATAATCTGAATTATAAAAAAATTTTAAGACAAAAAATAATTTAGTCCCCTTATAATAGAGATTTCAAACAAATTTTGGATTAGAGTCGCAAATTTTTAACGTAAAAAATTATTATTATTGAAAAAACATATATCATCCACATATAAAATGTCCATAACTGTATCTGAGAAATCCATCTTGAAGTAGAGATTTATATCAATAGTTCCTTTGGAAAACCTATTTTTTCTTAAGAGTTTATAAATTTTATAATTCTAGGTTCTTGGAGTCTATTTTAATCTATACTATTATTTTTTAAAATTTCAGAACATTACTCTGTCATTTTAAAGGATTAAAATATTTTTTTTCTCAAAAACATTATTTTTCAAGTTAACTATTCTAAAAAGAATACTTCGGAACCATTTGATATAAACTATAATTTATGTGAGGTACCATTTCCAATATCTTGATTATTTATTAATATATAGAAAATAGATAAACTTTTTCATCAGTTTATAATCATTCCATTTGAGAATAACATTTTCAAACCTTTCTATATTAATTACATGTTACATAACATTTCTCATTAACTTTATTCAAGAAATACAATTTTATATTAATGACATACTTAGTTTTCAATATGAGAAAAAGTTCCCTTGTAATGTGCTTTTCAATTTTATCAAGTTCATCATTCATATATTTCACACACTCATAATGTCTTATTTCCTAAAATCTCAACTATGTTTCTACCTATGATTCATGTGTTGTTCTGTTCTTAACTCTTATCCCCATTCTAGCCTAAATGGGTGCATTATGATACCCAATAACATTTGTAGTTTATACAAATTTATTTAAAATCTAAAACTTCTTTTTTTCACCACCAATAGATTCTTAATCTTCATTGAAACATTTTTAATTATCTTTATTTGTTTCATGTCTAATATTAAAAACATTTTTAAACATTTTTTAAAAAATCGGCCCACTAGTTTCTGTATAAAATCCAAATTCTACTTGAAGTTATTTACTTATATTCCAATATTTTCATATATTTCAAATTAAAACACTTAGATCATTTATATAAACTCTAATAATAGTATCACAATCCATTCTAATTTGATAAATATGATATAAATACTCAATCACTAACCTTTTATTCAAAATTTAATAACCTTCTTCATTCTGTTTTTATGTAAAATTTAATTCTAAATACCATGAAATAATTGATTGTATGATTATATTTGCAGAACATCGTATAAGGTGTAGCATTTTTCTAAGGACTCAAAAGGTGCCTATTTGTAATATGTACTCTTTACAAACTTTTTCTCTCTATAATTATTTTGAAACATTATTTTTAGACACCATTGTTCTTCCCATATTCATAATGTTGTTATTATCCCTATCTATAGAACCATTATTATTTTGTGTATAATGCATTTATAATGATGCTTTATTCCATGATTTACCAGATACATATCAAAATAATCAATTTTGTATTCATTCATTTATCATATCTCAATTATTTTATACAAAAACTATACAATTTTTCAACATAACATATATATATTAAAAAATTCTAATAGACTTAGACTTGTGATTGATGAATATAAAATTTATCATTCTTGTGAACTCATCTATGAATTTAATGAAATGAATATCTTCTCAGGTTTATTTATGTCTCATAATCCCACATAAATCTGTGTGGAATAATTCCCACGGCCTTGTAGAAGTAATATCAACCTTATTATGAGTCTTTTTAGTAATACCTCCCTTCAAACATAATCTATAGATTCCATATTGATATAATTTTTGATTGGGTATATCTATTTCAAACCATGATTCATAATCTCAATTGTGAATTTTTATATTATATTCCCTTGTACTTGAAGTTTTATCATTTCTGCTTATTTTATGCTAATGTAATATGAATTGAAAGTATCATTAATCATGAACATGTTTATATATATTCTATTTCGTTGAGATATATTATATACATCCCTTGATCAGATAAAAATGAATCGATTTATCTTTAATGTTACCTCATTCCCATCATCACAAGTTTGGATAACTCTAAACAAGTTGTGTTTCAGACCATCGGTATAAATAACTAAATCTAATTTCAAATTAACATTCTCAATTTAGAAAATCCCAATACCATTGATTTTGATGGAAAATTTATTACCAAATGTTATTAAAAATCCTTAATTTTTCTCAATGTTTTTAATAATTTTTATCACTATTAAAATAGGATGAAGCCCCACTATTATGTATCTATTAATTCTCATATTCTATAACATTCATTTATAGTTTTTTTCATCTACAAGAGCACCATGTATTTTAAAATACTCTCCATTTAAACTAGTAGACATATTTTTATTTTTATTTTATTTTTATTAATATTAGTATATTAATAATTTTTTTCTAAAAGCATATATCCATACTCCTATGGTTATGAATTATCTTCACATTCTTTTGATGAATAACAAATTTTCTGAACATTGCTATAACATTTGTAAGTATAAACATTATTTTATTGTCAGAATAACTGCATGAGAGGAGATACGTTTCATCTAATTTACCCTTAAAATTGAATTTTTTTTCTTATTTTAAATATATTATAGCTTCCACTTACCCGTAGAACTCTTATGATTTTTTCTATACTTTTTTCCTTGATCCTTTTCATCATTATCAAATTCATAGTATACTAATTTTGTAACACACTAATATATTGATATATACATTGTCAAATATATTTAATAATTTTTATATTGTTTATAGGAAACAACAATTTCATCTTTCCTTACAAAAAATAATTATTTTATCTTACATTACAAATTACACTTATTGTAGCTTGTGTTAAATGAAATATCATGTTTACAAAATACACAACATATTATTAAAATCTTATTATTTAATCAGATTGTGGTCACATAGATGTTGTAAAAACTATTAATATTAATATTATCTAAATTATTAAAAAATGGTTTAAAATTGTGTATAAAATTAATTATTTTGTGAATAATTAATTTAGAATGAAAATAAAAACTATTATAAATAATGAATTCAATTTTTGAACAACTATTTTTCATTTCAAAGGAATATGACATAAATAAAATAAAAAAATAAATTTTTTTGAATTATTTTAATGCAATTTAAATATTTTATATTTAATCAAATTTTTTACTTTGATCTTATGTGTTTCTCATTAAATATATAAGAATAAATCCATTTTTTCAAATAAGTATTTATTTTTCAACAAAACTGGTTTTTACACATTTTGTATGCTTATTTTAAAAATAATTTTTCAATATTTAGAAAATTTATTTTAAAAAATAAACTTCTTTGATTAAATAAGAACGTAAAAATTAAAATCCAGTGCATTTTTTATAATTTATAAAAAAATATTATTTTTTCTATAAATAGTGAAAAATACTGGTTTTTGTTAAGCATTATCATTTTATTTCAATGTTTTTAAAAAGATAAAAAAAAATTAGATGATTTCAATAAAATATTTCATTTATATATACATATATATATATATTACTCCAATTTATTTCAATTGAATCAATATCATATTTAATTTTGATATGAAAACTTTTTAAACATTTGAAGCATCATTATTTGGTAAACTAGTTTTCCATACATCATCGAAAAAAATATTAGATATAATTACTCTAATTATGTGGCTAGAGTTTGAAAAATTGATTTAAATATTTTTAATAAAAATAATTTATATTATAAAATAAGTCCAACAAATTTTCCCCCTTAATGATTTGTGATAATAGTAAAAAATGATTACCATAGGTAAGGTGAAAATGGGTTTACCGAGGGTTAAACTAAAACTATTAGGGGAAAATAACCTAAATAACTTATCAAAACCCAATATTTTGGACATATTTAGAACTTATACCCTATTATTTTAGATAGTAGACTATTTTGGGTCCTTGTAGAATGCGAAAAACATCGGTAACCCATTCAATTTTCAGAAATTACATATGTGCCACTCACTTCGCTTATAAAAGCAACCAACTCAATTCTTCTATGCACACATCCAAACACCATTTTTTCATCCAATAACTTTTAAAATAGCATCCTTAAACCCCTTATAACATCATATTAGCCTTCCTTTTGACATAAAACCGTCCTAATAATCCTATTGGTGAAAAGAATGAATAGTTTTCTAAAGAAGAGATATCGTCCAGAAATGAGTGTTTGATTTAATTTCTTCTTCCACCATCGTGAATATATATTAAACTATGATTATATAATAAAATCAGTATATTATATATAAATAAATTTTATTAAGTTAATTTTTTAACATTTTTGGTGCTCTTTTTCATCACATTGTCTAAATGAATGGAAAGGGAAATGACTTCACCCAAAGTGATTCATCCTTTAAAGAAAACATAAAAAATTGACAAAGGAAAGAAAAAGGAATCAAAGGACTTAGGGTCACACAAGTTCCCTTAATGTCGTGCAGGTATACTTGCATGCCTCCTAATTGTCACGCAAGTGACTTGCGCGCCCTAAGTGATAACCACCAAGGGTCTTCAGAAGCCAATAAATAGTCCCTGTGGGCCCCCCATTTCGGGAGGAATTTTTTCCAGAATTCAGATATAGAGCTCTAAATGCCCAAGTCTCTTCTTCAGGTCTTCCAAACACTTTTAAGGTAATTCTTTACCTATAATTGCATGTCTAAACAAGATGATTAAGGTGTAAATTTTAGAATTCACTAACACTAGCGCACCTAAGTGTTTTACACTTAAGGGAAATGGACACACTTGTGCGCCGCCCTACTTCTTCACAATAACTTGTGCACCATGTTCTGGAAAGCCTATAGGGATAATTATAAAGGCTTTGATCAAGGATCTCCCAAATATTACTCTAAGGGATGAAAATAATGCAAGTACACAAGTGCCGCGCAGGTATACCTGTGCGGCCAGGACTTGCGTGCCCACGCAGTACCTGCACGCCTGCCAGGACTTGCACGCCCCAATATTTTTGGGTGCCTTTCCTGCCCATTTCACCCCTCTTATGCCATTCCACATCTCCTATTCAAGAGTATGTCTTTAAGACACTCTTCAAAGAAATTTATTGCATGATTTCTTGATTTGGATTCTTTATCTGAAAGGAACTCTGTGGAACATCTCTCAAAACACAATGATTTACATATCTTTATGTCACTAAAGATTGAGATTTCATTCATTCAACCACATCCTCTAAGATGAGAGAATCCTTAACATGGGCCTCCTTTACAGGAGTAAGCCCCAGTCCAAATACTCATTTATATGGGCATCTTCTTTATGAGTAAGCCCCAAGTTCTATAATATGGGCATCCTCTTTAGGAGTAAGCCCCAGTCTCAAAATTACCAAATATCGGCATTCTCCTTAGGAGTAATCCCCAACCCTAATTCCCTTAACTTGGGCTTCCTTGTTAGGAATAAGCCCCAGTCTAAAATATGGGCCTCCTCTTTAGGAGTAAGCCCCAAGTCCCTTTAATTTTCAAATCCCTTTAACATGGGCTTCCTTTTCACGAGTACGCCCCAGTATTCATTTCCTTTTGATCTAGGATTCATTATCAGGAGTAAAACCAAATAATAATTCCCCTCCGAACTTGGGCATATTCCTTTTGGAGTAAGCCCAAAGATTAGAGTATTCAAATCTCCATGAAGCACATATAACTTTATAGACCCTGTTCCTGGATTTCTTCCATGAAGTAAATCTTAATCCTTATCTATTTGGGTAGTCATACACACATAAGCCCCATATCATTGCATCTTTCGCGGAAAAATTGTCTGGTTTCACCAATACCTCTTGTTTCTAACACCAAGCATGACTCCCTTGAGCATAGAGTGTAAAATTAATCATGACATCTTTCTTTGATCCATCAATCATGCATAAACCTCATACTCCCTTACTCGAACTACATGGGTTCTGATTCCTTTTCTAAAACAAAGGATACGTAGGCAGCCCATCAGCGGGTACGATCCCAACTCTGAAATAATCCATTTCCTCTTGAATGACAGTAAACATCAAGTGCCCCACTGAGTAGCATCATTTGATGTTTCCAGTTCTATGAACAAACCCGTTAGAAACTGATTGGAATCTTTGAACCTTCAATCAACGATGTCATCCCCAATTCCAGAGGAAACAAAAAATGGTGGACCCGACGTGAATCCTTAACCAAGTAAAAATGGAGATTTACTTATTTTTTAGGCCTCTATTTAAAACTCTATGAGAGGGCCAACAAAAACAATAATTTACGTATGTGCTCATCCAAAAGATGTATTGGATGAATTTATCTTGATTACATTTTTTTATCAAACATGAACTCTTTTCCAAGATCATATGCATTTCCAGAGTGGATTCTCTTAAGTTCACATCCATGAATACCTCTAATGTAAATATTGCTGCTGTTAATGCCACTACTGCTACTCCTGCTGGATCATCATCCGCTCTGAGGACGACATCACCTACACAGCATCTTAAACGCTGGGTATCAAATGCACTGGTTAAGGATTACCATCAACATGGTACCATTCCAACTCTGGAGGCTACTCGACAAGCCCTCCAAGTGCACAATTCACCCTGGTCATCCAAACAGCAATAGCCAGCGATCAAGAAGTAGGCAATGCTAACTACCATCTCCAACCGTTTCGGTTCGTTATCCCCGGAACGCAATCACCATTCACTCCCATATTCTGGTGAGGTGAATGAGCAGGTCCGTCAGGGACTTAATTCAAGGAAGCAAGAGTCCATACCGAGGTATCCCATGAACCATCACCGCCAGACTCGTGCGGCAGTGCGCCGTCAACATGATGAGGGTGTCGACTCCAGGCGTTCGGCTCGGGTTCCTCGAACCCAAGAAGGCAAGACGAATCGCCAGAGGTGAAATCTGTTTAACAGTGATCAGGTTCTAATCTCTGCCATCTCTAGAGAAGTCCAGAAACCTAACTTGGTGGCAAGCAATGAACGGGCACACACACATGACCATTTAAATTCCTCTATCCAACAGACTCTTCTGGCAACATCACGCCAATCCCACCAGTCTATTCCGACAGAGTACTATAGGCAATAACGTATACCTGTTTATACATCATCAGCTAGTCAGCAGGCTCATCTGACTATATATGATGGAGCTCGTCAACCACATTCGGCGAAGTTCAATCAGTAGGCACATACACATGCTAGTATTGATCAAGACTACCAACATTCTCACATGGTTGCACATGAAGAAATCAGTCGGAATGCTCTGGTGACAAATAGGATGCAGACTCGACTTTCGGCCCCCACACATGAGTACTGTCAGGATTCACTAATAGGAAAAAGAGGACAAGATCAGGTACACACACCTACCCAAAGCACGGAATGGACATATATCCCCATTCTAATAGCTGAAGTCACCAAACATATTCTATCAATGGTAAAAGAGAAAAAGCAAATCCCTGATCATATTCTGGATGCTTGCCAGGAAATTATAATAGCTTCATCCACATCTTAGGGAAAGACACATAAATCTATCCCTACCAGTGGAGTGACACATCAACAATTCACTCTGGAGCAGACACACATATATGTTCTAGTCCAAGATGGATGTGGAGCATACTCCCCCATATCATACGGAAAACCAAGTCAGGCGCATACACCTGATTTGAGTAGAGATCGTTAGCCTAACCTGGCCATCTCTCCTGATCTGGCACATACACCTGCTCAGAACAGCCACTTTCGTCAACAAGTGGTTTCCATGGTGAGTAAGAAGGCATCTAAGAATAAGATCTGCCCAACACAGTCAAGAGGTCAAGATCCAATCTGTAACAAGTCCTTTCTCGATGCTGGTGTTCTTGAAGCTCTCAGACAGTTATCTGTTGGAATTCAAGATTTTACTCCATCATTTCCCAATAGTGGGAACATTAATTTAGAAGGACTTCAACAGAAACATCCTCATGAAGTCTTGCTTCATGACTGTTCGGTCGATCTTGAAGTTTCATCTTCAGATGAGAGCTACAATAACCCTTAGTGTGGCTAGAAGAACAAGGAGCAAGAGATATCATCTATTGCTGCAACCCACCATGGTGGTCCTCCCCATGATGATGAATTTCGCAGCGAAAGTCCTCTCCGTAGTAGTGATGCACATTTCCCAGAAAATGCTCTAGTGGAAAATGTAGTGCCGAGAAATCCATCTTATCTTGAGGCACTTGTAAATGTGAAACCAGTCATTTCTGATGCTTCATCGCTAGAAGGTGAAATACTTTCTCAATTGGAAGACAACCCAGTGTATAGGTCATTCTCCGAACCACCCCTAAGTCAAGCATCTTCTGGTTTGATCAGTGATTTCTCTACCAATATTGTTGAATCCAATGAAGCAATAAGGAATCACCCGCTCTAGTCAAATCAGGTATAAGAATGTTCATTGAATGATAAAGAGGAAATGCTGAACATGAGAAAACAACTGGTGAAAGGTGATGTTCCAGTCATGTTTTTGCATGTGGCTGACTCTCAGTACGACATTCCAGAGATGTTGACGGAAGATGGAATTCATGATATTCGCCTCAACATATGGAAAACTCTTTGTCAGTTGAAGAAGAAATTATTATCTTATGATGAATATGAAAATCATGTTAAGATAATAGAAGGGTTACAACATTAGATTGATTTGGCATCTCTACCAGTCTCTCGATATCCAAAGGTTGAAAAGCAGCAGATAGCCCTTCAACGTTCCTGCCTTAGTGCACTAAGAAGATTGCTCCAGTTAATTTCTAATGCCCTATCTGGTATACATGTCAGAGGATGGGGTGTTCATGGAGCTCTACATTTCACTGTGCTCTCCAGTCAGCAAAGCCCGCCGAAAATGGTCTCATGCAATGTTATTGCCCATGGTCGGCCATAGTCAATGGGTATTGTTTGTAATCAAAAATGTTCTCAAGAATAGGATTCAACTAGTTCCTCTCAAAATCAAGAATATAGAGAAAAATTTGGTGAATTACTCCGGCATCAAGAAAATGAGAATATTGAACAAGCCTCTCGTATGGAGCAAGAACATCATCAAGTGACAGAAGTTTCAAAAATCATCTGACAGTCTTTTAAACCAGGTGATAAAAGTGGATATCGATTGATGCATCCAGCTAATTTCCAGACCATGGTCCGCAAGATCAGGAGATATTTTAAGAAAGTCTCAGACATATCATGTCAAGAGCCACCCTAGCTTGCTAAACTGGGGACTCTTTTAAACCAACCCTCAGAATCAACAAATAGGAATCGAGGAGCTGAGCAGGAACAGCAGGAACAACCCCAGTCCACTGGACTGGGTGCTTTTTCAAATACTCAATCCCTCCCTCAAAGAATGCAGGTCTTCTCTCGGTTAGGGAAGAATCCCCAAGAGGAAAGCAGAGCCAAATTATCAAAAGACTCTCACCAAATTACGGTTCGCCAAGATGTTCCTGAGGGATCGAATCAACAAAAGGCATTGTCTCATTAGAGACATGGAAGAAGACACTATCACAGAAATTCTAATAGAAGGGATGCAATGCATTATGCATCAATTAATGTCATAAATGCCATTTTTGCTGACCCACCATATGAGAATCATTCAGAGGGATCAGATGAAGAGGTTCATGTTCAAGAATTTGTATGCATGAACACAAATGAAGAAGGTGTGCATACAAGAAATCAATGGTTTACCCAAAATATGGGTGTTCGTTCAAATAACCCACTTCCCCCTCTCTGAAAGGGATCAAACAAGGGGAAGGGAAAGAATCAGGTTACATATCCTTCCTCTGGAGAAGGCCAATTGCTCTCACTAGAGAAAAGATTTGTGCTACAAGAGGAATAAATGAAGGAATTGTGGAGGATGAACACAAAACTACTTCAGGATAGTATTCCTCCTAAGCATGATGGAGTCAGTCAGCCAAGGGAGTTTTTTGTAGCTACTAATATGGATCATGAATATCCTCCTTTATCAGTACACCCTCACAGGTCTAGTCCTACGGGTCATGTGCAACAACAATTGGATGTTCTGCCATCCGTTGCTGTACTAACTTCCATACATGTCCAAACTCTAGTCATTGCACCTGCCCATGTCCAAGTTCAACAAGATGTTTCTCAAAATTTAATAACTACCATTGTGTCATTAACATCTCGGTTAGAGACTATGGAAGGGAAGCGTGCGCAGGTTCAACCAGAAAAGAAAGCTTACCCTGAATGGGTAGATTCAATCTCTCCCCCATCATGTTTTGGGAACCATGTATTCCCTATTATCAATGGACCAGGTGACCCTGAATAACATTCTACGCATTACGTTTCCTGTTGTGATCCTATGATGGGAACTCTGGAGCAGCAAGAAGCAGTGAAACTCAGATGATTCGTGCGAACCTTGAAAGGACCGGCTATTGGTTGATACAGAAGCTTGTAATCTCGGTCAATTACCAGATGGGAGGATCTTCACCAAAGATTCCTTCTCCAATTCAGCTCAACATTGCCAAAGACAACAGTTTTTTATCATAAAAACGGTAAGAAAAGATATAATGAAAGGGTCTCAGATTTTATTGCTCGCTGGAAGGGATTAACATATTCCCTAAGCCTAGCACACTCTCAAGAGGAACTATTGCCAATTTATGTGGAAAATATGTGTGACGAATTATGCACATCGTCGATCCCTGTGAAATATATAGGAGAGTTTTGAGACCGTACTTCAATTTCTCAATAGATTGAAGATTCTCTTATACAAACTAAGGCTAAATCTTGTGTAATTCAATCAGCTCCAGGAAGGAGAATGGGTAAAGTAGAGACCACTACAATTATGCTTATGCAAGCACCTGTGCCTACTTCTACTTTAGAACCATCATCTTCCTGAACAGCTCCATCTCCTCAGCATAAAAAACAGAGGTTGTTTCATCAAGATGATCAAAGAGATCAATGAAGAAAACAATTTGAGGATCTTAAGAGACAAACATACTCTTTCTGAAATGAACAAGTTCCTGGTTACTTCATTTTGGCTCTAAAAATAATTCTTTTCAGTTGCCAAGGCCCAAAAGTCCAAACAAGGAAGGAGATGAAGACCGTCCCAATTATTGCCCCTTTCATCAATCGTTGGGGCATCCCATCCAGGAGTGTTTTGTTTTCATGTTCCTCCTGCAAAAGTTGGTTCACACGGGACAACTCAATCTAAAAGGCTATTCATCCCAGGTATCATGTGTTACTGCTGTAGTTCTAGAGGAGAAAGGCGAGTGGCAAAATTTTAAGAAAAAAAATGCACAAAAATATGTTGATTGTATGGACAGATAGATGATCAACCGAACTCATTCTATTTTTCGAACACAATTGATAAAACTAATTGTGCCTTCTGCCATGAATTCCCCAGCGAACCCCTCTTCATCAGAGGGAAAATACTCAAAGAAACAGCACAGTTCCAAGAAATATGAACAATCAGAAGAAGATGAATATGTTTCAAAGCCTAATCTATCTTTTACTCTAGCATATTTTGTGTCATCTACTTCGAATCAATGGGCACCGCCCCACCAAACGGCACAGCCTAAACAGGATACTCTGGCAGAGTCTTCATCGGATGAAGATTTGATTATCGGTTCTGTTAATATGATTCAATTAACAGATCCATATGCTTGTCGCGGTTTTGATTTCGATGAGCCCGAATTCCCTATATCAAATAGTGGAATCAGAGGAAGTTCCCGAGGCTCGAGATAAAAGGGAAGACATGGATCCTTCAGAGGCCACTATTCCAATTCTACCCCTGCTAGAACTGTGTATGAGGCAGAAACTCGTGGTAGAGCCCTTCAACGAGCTCAACAAGAACAATTAAGTTCTTCCAAAAAAGGTAGACTCAGACCTAGCATAATTCTTCTAGAAGATCGGTTTAATGTTCCATCTTCTTCCTCTCAGCAACTAAATAGACTTAATTGGTCTAATATTCCAAATCCAGGAGTATTACCAACTCATATCATAGTACAAGATGCATCAAATTCCAAATCATAAACTTCCAAGACACTTGCTAAACCACATTTTCATGTTGGTAAACACAGACCTTTGGATAAAAAGAATGATATATTGAAACACTTGTCCCAATTACTTGTGAAGTTATCAATTTTGGATGCATTGAATTTATCAAAGGATCTTCGGGAAGCACTCGTTGAGGCTTTTTCATGTCCTCAAGAGTTTGAAACTGTAATTTCTGTAGTTGATGTCTACCACGTAGTGAATAATCCTGTAGAATGCCATGCAGTAGTATCTTTTACTGATGAAGATAAAGATGATGTCGTGCATGGACATATTAGACCTTTTTACTTATCTGGCAAGGTCAATGGCATAGACATCCGAAGAGTTTTCATTGATAATGGTCCAGGAGTCAACCTCATGCCCATTCGTACACTTCGTCGATTGGGCCTCACGGAATCAGATTTATCTCCTTCTACCTTGATGATGTTACAGGGATATGATAAGAATGAACAAGAACCACTGGGCGGGATTACACTTATAACTCAGTTTGGATATCTTTTGTCCTATTCAGATTTCATGGTTGTTGATCAAGACTTAGCCTTCAACATCTTGCTTGGAAGACCCTGGCTACATCGGCATGAGGCTATCCCTTCGTCATACCATCAATGTCTCATGTTTTGTTTCGATGTTCATGTTGGGACATTATATGGTTATAATGCCCCGTTAAAGACATGTGAATATCAATACATTGAGGCAGAAATCTACCACATGAAGTGAAAGGAGGAATCCACAACAAAGGAGATTACCAAAGTTAATGCTCCGTATAGTTTGGAGAAGATTCCAGTAAATCCATTTACACATGTGAGTACAGATTATGTGTTGCTTATTATTCAAATTGACAGGATAGACCCAAATCAAAATAATCTTATGGAAAGATCTATAATGTCAATTACGACAATCAAGCCAGAAAACATGGGAGAAATTGGTAACCCACCAAGCAATGATGAAAGCACAAATGGTGATGTCATCATTTCAACTGCGGAAATCCAACAAGTCTATACATTTCCAATTAGGACAGAAGAAGTTATAGCAACATCAGAGGTGAAAAATTATTTCTATTCTCAATCCATCATCTCCTCTTTATTACCCAAATAAGACCCTTCATCATCAATCGGGTCAGAAATGGAAGCTTCTTCTTCAAGATGTGAAAATTTTGACATTTCATCTGATCATGAAAATTTGGCTTCATCATATACTATTAAAGTAGAAACGGAAGAAATAAAACATGTTGAAGAAGAAGAGGAAGGTCTCAGAGTTTCTCCTCCAGCATTTGAAGAGGGAATCTTTACCACTGTGCATGAACTCATAGAAATAAATCTGGGTACAAAAGAAGATCCACACCCCACTTTAATTAGTGTGTCCATGACTCTTGAAGAACGAGAGATGTATATTTCCTTTTTAAAGAAAAATGATGACATATTTTCTTGGAACTATACAGAGATGCCCGGGCATGATCCTGATGTTCCTACTCATCATTTGTGTTTACCAGAAGAACATCGAGGATTTAATCAAGCTACATGAAGAACACACCCAACTTATGCTTCCAAAATTGAAGCTGAAGTGGATAAGATTATCAAAGGTAACTTCTTCAGAGAAGTTCAATATCCCAAGTCATTGTCTAATATTGTCCCCATAATGAAGAAGAATGGAAAATTAGAGTTTTCGTCGATTTCAAATATCTTAATCGGCATTATCCTAAGGATGATTTCCTAGTTCCGATTACAGAACTTTTAATTGATGCAACAACTGGCTATGAAGCACTTTCCTTCATGGATGGATATTACAGATATAATCAAATCAGAATGTCCCCAGAAGACAAAGAATCCATAGCCTCAGAGCCCCTTAGGGTGTGTTTTTCAACCATGTAACGCCCTTTGGCTTAAAGAATGCAGGTGCAATATATCAGCATGCCATGCATCGTATCTTCAAATCCTTTTTAGGGAAGTTTGTTTAATGTTATGTAGACGATTTGGGGGTTAAATCCAAACAATGTTCTTATCACATGGATGATTTTGAAGTCATATTCTTCAAGATTCAACAACATAATTTGAAGATGAACCCCTTAAAATGTGCTTTTGGGGTAACCTCGGAAAATTTCTCGGCTTTGTTGTACACTATCCTGGTATTGAAGTCGATCCTGGGAAGACAAAGTCAATCCTTGGTATGTCACCTCGTCGAAATTTGAATGAATTAAGAGGGCTTCAAGGACACTTAGCCTATATTCAGCATTTCATCGCCAATTTGGCAGGAAAAAGGATACCCTTCACCAAATTGAGAAGAAGGGAGTCATATACTAGTGGACTGAAGAATGTCAAAAAGAATTTGATATTCTCAAGAAATACCTCTTGAGTCCACCGGTACTCATGCCACCTTTTGAAGGAAAACCACTTATCCTCTACGTGACATCTCTAGAGCGATCATTGGGAGAATTTCTTGCTCAGAAGAATTATGCTGGGAATGAAAACAGCCTCTACTACCTCAGTCGGACTATGCTTGAAGCAGAAACCCTGTATTCAAGTATTGAGAAGTGCTGCCTGGCATTAATCTTTGCGGTTCAAAAGTTGAAACAATACCTGCAACATCACAAGGTCCAATTGGTATCTCGCAATAACCCGCTCAAATTCATCCTTAGATGTCCAATTCTTATAGGACGTCTGGTAAGGTGGGAATTTATTTTACAGCAATTCAACATTAAGTATGTGTCTCAAAAGGCAATAAAGGGCCATGATCTGGCTGATTTCTTTACTGATCACCCTACAGTGGAAGACACATCTTCAGATATTGAACTCCCTGATGAGGATGTTTTCTCTATTCAAGAATGTCCTCATGCCTGGGAAATGTATTTTGATGGTGCTTCCAGAAGTCCAACATGGAAAAAAATGGAAAATCCTAAATTCATCAAAGTTGTCTTATGAATTGTGCTCATTTCTCCATAAAAATCAGTGTTACCTTATTCCATCTTAATTTGGGAAGGTGGTACAAATAATGAAGCGGAATACCAAACTCTCATTGTAGGATTGGAGTTGGCACTTCAAGCACAAGTGAATCACTTAAAGGTGAAAGGTGATTCAGACCTAGTAATCAAACAAGTCAATGGGGACTATGCCATCAGTAAAGAAGAACTAAACCCTTTGTATGATTACGTCAGAGATTTAATGGAGTAATTCCCTTCAGAACCGACATTTTCATATGTCCCAAGATCACAAAATGCCCAAGCTGATGCACTATCTAATATAGACACAACTCTGGAAGATCCAAATAGGGACGAGACAACCATCATTATTTCCCACATTCGTGCAATTTCACCTTATGTTCGAAGTAGAAAAGTGGATGTTAGTGAAATTAGTCCCATTCTTGAACCGTATGGTCATACTACAGGATGTATGTCACCTATCAGAGAATACCTTCAAAATAGAACACTTCCACCTGATAGAGCTGGGAAAGAACAAATCTGGAAATGTGTGGTCAACTATACTCTTTATGATGGCCCAGTTCACCTAGAGAAAATTATCTACAAGAGTGGTTTTGATGGAGTTCTCTTCAGATGCATTGATTGTGAAGAGACAATGGCTGGCATGAAAGAAGTGCATGCAGGAGTCTGTGGTGCCCACCAGTCTGGACATAGACTGTCTGATCAGATTCGAAGACTTGGATACTTTTGGACTTCAATGATACAAGATTGTGTTAATTTCAAAAAGAAGTGTCATTCATGCCAAGTACATGCCAACTTCATTCATCAACCTTTATAGTTTCTTCATACAGCTAAATACTTGTGCCCATTTTCCACATAAGGAATTTATGTGGTGGGACCTTACCCTTCAGCTACGGCCAAGCAGTTTAAGTATATTTTTACTGCTTCTGATTTCTTTTCCAAATGGGGAGAGGAAATACCTCTTAAGGAAGTCAGTTCTAAATGCATTGTTAGCTTCACCAAGTCTAACATCATTACCAGATTTGGTGTCCCTAATACCATATTGACGAAAAATGTCACTAACTTCTATTCATCTGAGGTGAAGAAGTTGTATCAAGAATAAAACCTCAAATCCAACCATTCATCTCAGTATCATGCAGTGGCCAATGGCTAGATAGAAGCCTTCAATAAGACTCTTTCAAATATACTACACAATATGCTGGATAAATATAAGAAGTCATGGCCTAATAAATGCTTTCATTCTTTATGGTCTTATCGGACCACCACCCACACTGCAATGCGGTCAACTCCATATTCATTGGTATATGGAACGGGAGTAGTCTTGCACATTGAAGTTCAAATGAATTAGTTCAGAGTATCCATTTGTGATCAATCATCTACAGATGAACAATCCCAAAAGTGATTGGATGAATTGGAATGGTTAGATGAGAAAATATTGTGCACTCTACACCACTTGTAAGTCTATTAGAATCGAATAACACGAGCTTTTAACAAAAAATTTCATCTTCGTTCATTCACTCAGGGAGAATTGGTATTAGTTCATAGAACTCCAATGATTCCTGGAAAGAAAACTCCCAAGCTTGAGCTAAAATGGGAAGGACCATACTCAATACATAAGGTCTACTCCAATGGAGCTTATTCATTAATCTCAATGGATAGAGAACTCATCACTAATCCAACCAATTCTAGATTTCTGAAGAAATATTTTGTATGAACACAAAACATATCCAATGGTCCATACATATGACCTTAAACTATTTTTACTTTCATCCAACATGACGTTAAACAGTGACGTCCTAATTAAATGACGCTAAACTATATAAAAGTCATTTACGTCCATAAAGACGTTAAACTACATAACCAACAGTCCATGCATACGACCATAAACTATTTTCACATCCCTTATGTACAACATGACGTTAAACTGCATCATCCATGGTCTATACATATGACCATAAACTATTTGTACTACTTTCATCCCACATGACGTTAAACTGTGAAAAAGTTCCCTAATTCGTCCAACATGACATTAAAATGTGTCCCCTTCACCATCCTTGATATATGACATTAAACTATACAGCAACGGTCCATGCATATGACCCTAAACTATTTGAAAGTCCCTTTCGTCCAACATGACATTAAACTACATAACCAGCGGTCCATGCATATGACCTTAAACTATTCACACTTTCGTCAAACATGATGCTAAACTGTATCGTCCATTTATCATCCAACATGACGTTAAACTATGAAAAGTCCTTAATATGTCCATCATGACGTTAAAATGTGTTCACTTTCTTCCTTACTGCATGACATTAAACTGCACAATCCACTTTTTGTCCAACATGACATTAAACTGTATTGTCCCCATCGTCCTAACTAAATGACTCTAAACTGTACAGAAAGTCCATTGATATGTACTACATGACATTAAACTGTACTTTTTCCCTGCTATATGACACTAAACTGTGCAGCACCAATAGTCTTAACTACAGGACTTTAAACTTCATAGTCCCTTTATATGTCCTGCATGAAATTAAACTGTGCATCATTAAGGTTGTTGTTACCTCTTGTTTTTCACACCGAGTATGACTCATGTGAGCTTAGAGAAAACTTCAACCATAACACTCTCTCTGGGCTACTAACCATGTATAAGTCCCAACACTATTTTTTAGGTCGTTGTCCCCAAATAAAACTTGATCACTAATTCATTCTTTAATTGAACTATGCGGACTTCAATCCTTGCCTTCCAGGCTGGGTATGTAGGCAACCTCCCAAGGTTCAAGCCCAAAACCAATATCTTCACATCGATTCACCTCTATATCATACAATTTTGATTCATGAAACCACCCCTAGAATCAATATCTTTACTTTGGTTCACTTTCGTCCTTTCTATATGACGTTAAACTATACAACACTTTCTGTCTTGTACGACAATAAACTACAATATTCTTTGATACCCTCACCTGATAGGGAACCATTATTTACATTTATTTTTCAATCATGTTTCATTCCAAAGACTACGTGAATACATGGCAATGCCCAGTCCTTTTATCTTGGGTTAAACCATCATTGCACTAATGTCCACTTTCACCCTTCACATGTACGAACCAAATTTTTACAGAGTGTATTTCTAGAACTATGTCGGCTCGATTCCCATCCTTATGGGATAAATATGAACGTTCGAGTGTCCCTTGAATCCAGCCCCAAGTCTTTTGGGCCTATCCCCAAATTCCACTTTCAGTCCCTTGGCTGAAAAGTCCCCATGAAAACACACACTGTGTATTTCTTATAATGATCCAAGCTCTATGAACCTAAACTAAGATCTCCAATACTTTTGTCCCACACGAAGTTAAACTATAGTTCAATAACTACTTATGGCTTGATTCCCATATTTATGGGATATGTAGTGTAGTCAAACATTTCCATTCAGGACCCAGCCACAACATGATTATGGTTATCATTGATTTGTGTATATCTTCATACATTGGACAATACCCATCTTTATGTGTCATAATCCTAATATTGAATACTTCTAGATCCTCATAATCCTTTTCTTGACTTATAATCACAAAAGGGCTGAAATTATGAGAGTTCTTTTGCCTGACCATGCAGCACATGCCCTTAGGCAGCCTTGAATAACTAGTCTACATAACGGACCTGTGAGCCAAAATATGCTATTATATGACTATGCAGTCAATGCCCTTAGGTGGCCCTGCATAATTCAACCCCCTAATGGGTTTGTTAAATACTGGTAACTTCATTCTTGGGAAGAAAGCTTCTTTTGTCCTTATTTGTCTTAATGACAATATGTAGGGATTCGCAAAAATAGCCATCCTTAACATTCTTGTCCCATATCCTTTATCATGATCTGAAAGTATTCAAGTCTATGGTGTATATTCTCCTTCCTTACGTTTGGGTCAGACCTTCGTAGGAGTGATATTCATCCAGTTCTTCGAAAATATTGTTTGGAGATATCTTCTCTATATTCAAGTACCTCTTTCCATAAAGAAAACTCAATACTTTTGAAAATTTGAATCTCCATAAAATTTCACTGGATTTTTAATACTAGGAAAGTAAATTTCTGAGAGTTCTTTTGCCTGACTATGCAGCACGTGCCCTTAGGTGGCCTTTCATAAATAGTCTACATAATGGACCTGTCAACCAAAAGATGCTATTTATTTGACTATGCAGCCAATGCCCTTAGGTGGACCTACATAATTCAACCCCCTAAAGGGGTTGTTAAATAATGGTTACATCATTCATGGAAACCACCTTTTCTAATTCCTTTTTAGATCTTTTTCATATCATTCCTCATATTCAAATATTTTTAAGTCCTAGTTTACATATTTTCCCTCATACTTGAGTATGGTAATATGTTTTCAGATAAATTGTCAAAGAATTGAGTCAATTATAATTCATTCAGTAAAAGCTATTTTGACTTTAAACATTAGCCTCTTTATGTCCGACGTGCATGACTTTAAACTGCCCGTAAAAGACAATGGAACTCTAAATAAAAGTCAAGTTCCAGCTCACTAAACATACATTTTGTATGATTTAGATAATAGTGGGGAATTAAAATCTTAAATGTTTGTAGGGTTATTTACATTAATCCTATTAAAAAAATAAAACTATGCCTACTAGGCCCATTGGCTTAAGTAAAATTCTAAAGCATGTAGCAAAATAATGCAGGTACAAATGATTGAAGATGAATGTGTTTTTAATTGATACACATGTGATAGAAGGACATCCACAGATTGAAGTCTCTTCTCTTTTCCAAGAATTACAAGAGGCTTCAACATAACTATTCATTTGATTTACGGCATCCCGAGCTTCATCAGCAACCACCTAGAATTAATTCACTCAACTGGATACAATAAGAGATGCCGTGATACCAGCTCTACTTGGAACAATTGTAAAAGGATATTCTTGTGTGCGATTTGGGAAAATTTTCTACTGATCAAATAGTGACTCTGTTTCTGTCCAAGAGACATCGAAGATGGATACATGGATTTGAGAATTGAGAATTGGAAGTAAAGGTCCGTTTAGAGAGAGTACTCTTTTCAGATATTGCTCTAATGTTATATTTGTCTTGTCTCCACTGACCGGTAGTGGAAAACTTTTTAGCCCATCGGTTTTCCATTTTCATATCTGCAAGGGAATGACATGGAGGAAAAAATTGAAAGTTCACACCATTGTTGTTGTTCTTAATGCACATCATAACCAAAATAGAGGAATAGAAGTGCAGCTGCATCTTGGGTGTATAGTTATTTGCATCTGGAAAATTGAATCCTTGCAGATGACCATGACCATACAGAGGCAGGTAGATTCTCTGTGGGAAATTAAGATGATATTTCTTCAAGTACGTAGCCAAATCTGGGAGAGTGTTGTCGTAGATATTATTGTAATCATAGCCTAAAATGTTCATCATGTCATCAATACACTTGCTAGCCAGCTCATCAGCCGTTCTAATTCTTCTTGGAGCCATTGAATCTGCACAAAAGTTGAATAAATTAACTCTTAAAATGGGTTTATTTTTTCATAAAATTTTCTGAAGGAATTCAGAAAAATTGCAAAGGCATTAAGGCATGCAAGTCTAAACTTGGTGCGCAAGTATGGATGTGTTACGCAAGTGTCAATATTCCGTGAAAGTATAAAATTGGTGTGCAAGTATGGATGTGTCACGCAAGTGTTAATATGCTGCGCATGTTTTTGGTGCGCAAGTATAACCGTGCAAGGCCAAATTCAATGACAGCAGCGTGACAATGATGAAACACTGGAAAACGATCATCTTGCGCGGCAAAGGTGACCTGCACGATGAGAGATTGAAAATCCAGAAATCAGGTGCTATGCGCAGAAAATGATGGCATATTTATAGGCCAATCTGCCCACCTCCGTGCCTACAGCCAGCGCACTCCATCTAGCGCGCTCCAGCCCTGTGCGCCTCGCACCTGTGTGATGACAGTTGTGTGGTGATCACCTGCGCGGCCCTTTCCCTTTGGTTTTATTATTTTCCTCAGAGCCACATCCTTATTCTTACAGATCCAACTCTGAGGGGGGATTTTTTTGATGATCCTTTTCATAACATTGTCTAATGGAATGGAATAGGAAATGACTTCACCCAATGTGATTCATCCGTTGAAGAAAACATCAAAAATTGGCAAAGGAATAAAAAAGGAGTCAAAGGACTTAGGGTCGCGCATGTTCCTTTACTGTCGCATAGGTATACTTGTGCACTGCATAATTGTTGTGAAAGTGACTTGCGCGCCCAACGTGATAACCGCCCATGGTCTTCAGAAGCGTATAAATAGACCCTGTGGTCCCCCAATTTCGGGAGGAATTTTTTTCCAAAATTCAGATATAGAGCTCTGAACGCCCAAGTCTCTTCTTCAGGTCTTACAAACACTTCTAAGGTGATTCTTTACCTAGAATGGAAGGACTAAATAAGAGGAGTAAGGTCTAATTGTTATAATTCACTAAAACTTGCGCGCCTAAGTGTTTTACCCTTAAGGGAAATGGCCACACTTGCGCGCCACCCTACTTCATCACCATAACTTGCGTACCATCTTCTGGAAAGCTTCTAGGGATAATTATAAATGCTTTGTTCAAGGATCGCCCAATTATTACTCTAAGGGCTAAAAATTGTGCAAGTACACATGTGCCGCGCAGGTAAACATGCGCGACCAGGACTTGCGCGCCCACACAGTACCTGTGCTCCTGCCAGGACTTGTGCGCCCTTATCTTTGTGGGTGCCTTTCCTTCCCATTTCACCCCTCTTATGCCATTACACCACTCCTATTCAAGATTTAGTCTTTAAGACACTCTTCATAGCCATTTATGGCTTGATTTCATGATTTGGATTCCTTATCTGAAATGAACTCCATTGAATATCTCTCAAAACCTAGTGATTTACACATCTTTGTGTCACTAATGATTGAGATTTCATTCATTCAACCTCATCCTTTAAGATGAGAGAATCCTTAACCTGGGCCCCCTTTTCAGGAGTAATCCCAAGGACAAATCCTCATTAATATGGGCATCTTCCTTTGGAGTAAGCCCCAAGTCCTCTAATATGGGCATCCTCCTTAGGAGTAAGCCCCAGTCTCAAAATTCCCAAATATGGGAATCCTCCTTAGGAGTAAGCCCCAACCATAATTCTCTTAACCCGGGCTTCCTTTTCAGGAGTAAGCCCAAATTTCAAATATGGGCCTCCTACTTAGGAGTAATCCCTAAGTCCCTTTAATTTTCAAATCCCTTTAAGCTAGGCCTCCTTTTCAGGAGTAAGCCCCAGTATTAATTTCATTCTGATCTGGGCTTCCTTCTCAGGAGTAAAAACCAATCATAAGTACCCTCCTAACTTGGTTATCTTCCTTAGGAGTAAGCCCCAAGATTAGAGTATCCAAATCTCCATGAAGCAGATATACCTTCCTTCGGAGTAAGCCCTAAGATTATAGGACTTTGGGCTTAATCCTATGGAAGATTCCCATATTATTGAGGATTTGTCCTGAGGATTACTCCTAAAAAGGAGGCCCAGGTTAAGAATTATCTCATATTGAAGGATGAGGTTGAATGAATGATATCTCAATCATTAGTGACATAATGATGTGAAAATCACTAGGTTTTGAGAGATGTTCCACAGAGTTTCTTTTAGATAAGGAATCCAAATCAAGGAATAATGCCATAAATGGATTTGAATAGTGTCTTGAAGACTGAATCTTGAATAGAAGAGGTGTAATGACATAAGAGGGGTGAAATGGGCTGGAAAGGCACCCCAAAAGAGTGGGGCACGCAGGTCCTGGAAGGTGCGCAGGTACTGCATGGGTGCGCAAGTCCTGGTTGCATAGGTATACCTACGTGGCACATGTGTACTTGCACAATTTTCAGCCCTTATAGTAATATTTGGGAGATCCCTGATCAAATCATTTAGAATTATCCCTAGAGGCTTTCCAGAAGATGGTGCGCAAGTTATGGTGAATATGTAGGGTGGCGCGCAAGTGTTTCCATTTACCATAAGGGTAAAACACTTAGGCACGCAAGTGTTTGTGAATTATAACATTTATACCTTACTCCTCATGTTTAGACCTTCCATTCTAGGTAAATAATTACCTTAGAAGTGTACGTAAGACCTGAATAAGAGACTTGGGTGTTTAGAGCTCTATATCTGAATTCTAGTAAAAATTCCTCCCGGAATGGGGGGCCTAGAGGGTCTATTTATAGGCTTCTGAAGACCCTGGGTAGTTATCACATAGGGCACGAATGTCACTTGCGTGACAATTAGGCATCGCGCACGTATACCTTCGCGATAGTAAGGGAACTTGTGCGACCCTATGTCCTTTGACTCCTTTTTCATTCCTTTGTCAATTTTTTTGTTTTCTTCAAAGGATGAATCACTTTGGGTGAAGTCATTTCCCTTTCCATTTTTTATAATATGTGACGAAAAGGAGCATCAACTAACATAAATACTTCTGTACATATATGAAATGGGATATAAAATCATCATTCGTGTGTACGGTAGACTACAACCTCACGAACATATGTATTTTTATTTTCAATCACCACCTCTCACAAATAGATATAATGATAGAAATAATAATTATGTTTTTTATTTATGATATTTTTATACCTATGTTTTTATAATACCAAACCTACCTAATTACCTCTCAACCTACTTGAAAACAAAAACATTCCACCTTTGCCTGGTAGACTACCACCTCACCAATCGGTGTAATGCTTTTTCTTATTTTACCAGAATGGTAACAAAATTAAATAAAATTAATACATGTCATATTTCTTATTAAATTATACTTTTGTATTTATTATATCATATATAAATTATTAATTTCAATTCCATGGGGGATATTATTATTACGATCGAGTGTGTGGTGGTCCACTGCCTCGCAAAGAGATGTGATTCGTTTTTTACATACATTTTTTTGGAAGGTTATAAAATATAAATATAACTAATATATGTGATATATTATTAATATAATATATTATTTAGTGGTAATAAAGTATTTATTGTTCTTTAATTTTATCTATCGATAATTTAAGAATAGTGTTCATGTATACATACGATCTACCATCTCCACGAATGGTGTATTTCATTTTTTATATTTACCATTTATTGGTTTCTATAAATAAATATATAATAAATATATATTATATTAATTTAAATTGTATCATTTCTTATATAATCTAACCTTTTTAAAAGAAAGATTAATAAAATAAAAAACTAAAACATACATGATAAATGATTAATTTATAACCCAAAAGACAATTTTGATAAAGAATTATTAATAAATTTGTATTAAAATGTAATATGTAATAAAAATACAGTTTGGAATATAGATATATATATATATATGGTAATATTATATATTAATAATAATATTACATATATTGTAATTTTTTTAAAACAAACTAAGCATGTTGAGACTTTAGGTAAAATATTTCATTATCACATTTACGTCTATGAGATACATGTCATATTCACCAAATCTTTATTTTATGTTTCATATATACATCAAATGAATGTATTTTACGACACACAACCGAAATATTATTGGGAATTACATATCAATTATATGATCTATCATTCTTGGGTTTAATGGTTCAAAATTTAACAAAGCGGAAAGGGATATTTGTCTCAATTTTTCTTATTTGAGGCATATGTTGTGTTATACAGTTATATTTGATTTTTAAGGTATATAAAATACCCATTTGACATGTTATAATAGGAATATACTTATATTAATGATATCTATTGCTTCATTTGATTCTATTATTTAATGGGGCTAAGGATTTAAAATATACCAATGTGATAAGGGATTGCTGCTATAATCTAATTGTCTATAAGGAATTCTTATTATTATTATTTAGGGGTTGAACTATGAAGAACAAATTCTCAATAAATTCATGAAATTTATTCTCTAGTGGTTATTCCATAAAAATAATTACATTCCCATTATTTTTATCTCTTTATGTCTTCAATATTAAAAAATAATTTTTAGGGAAAACTAACATTATTTCTCTCTTTGGTCGAAAAACCATTTCATCCATATTTATGTTTTTTGAATTTTTTTTGAATTTTTTTTAATATTTCTAAAAAAAAATAATGTTAATTTTATAATTTTGTTTAAAAAAAAATAAAAATTAATATTTATTTCATTTTACAAGAAATCCTTCCTAGATTTTATGAAAATGAGAACATAATATATGTTTTTTGACAAAGAACATGTATTCCATGAGGACCATGATTTTAATTTGAAGGTTATATTAAATATTTTCAAAATTATTTTTAATGAATTTTTATGTGTTTATGTTTAAAAATAATTTATGATTTATAAATTCTTATTAAAAAATAATAGATATCTTCCTCATGTGCTATTTTTCATTATATTTAAAGATACCATTATATGTTTCTTATGATATTTTCAATGATAAGAATTTGAAATAAAATATTATGTTTCAAAAGTGTTTTTTAAAGAGGAATGGTAATTTTATTCAGAAAAAATCCAAGTAATACTTTAAAATAATTTTCCATCTAAGATGATATCCTTTAATGTAACCTATTCTATGAAGGGGATTTGATCCATGGACACAATTCATATACTTTATATGAATGGATTGATTTTATGATTATTAAATTGTTATAAAAAATGTTTCTATTCCACATGTTATACCATGATAAAATAAGTATGAACCCTAATACCTTTTCCATATATTTTACTATAATTAAATGATTATGAAACCTATTTTTTCATGGGGTATGTTATGATGAAATATTAATGAAACCTGTTTTTTTCATGGGTTATAATATTATTATTTTTTATGAATACCAATTATTTTAATGGGTTATAATATAATGACTTTTTTATGATCATTTTGATTTATTATGTGCGGTTTCAATTGTGTGATGGTGGTTATGTTATAACCAAGCCTATACCTCCCTCCAATAAATTTTTTAAATATTGATATATAATGAGATAAAAAAGAATATAATGGGATTTGATCCTAGTTTAGTAAGGTAATTTTTACACTACGATGGAATTGGATGTGAACCATGAATTCTGTGATAGTTTGGGAAGTAAACCCAAACCAATTTGATTGTTTTTTAAATGAGACCTGAATAATAAGGATGTGATGTTTTATGCCTATGTGTATGAAATAAAACATTTTCATCTGAAAATTTTATATTCTCATCGATTAAGTTTTTATTTCATTAAGATTCATGTCTTATGAACTACCAATATATTTTCATGACTTGAGATTTTGATCCCTGATATACAGGGTATGATTTTCAAATGTTATTCTCAAGTTCTCATAAACATATTCTTTCATTATGATTAGTTATTTCCATTATTTAACATTACATAACATCTTATCTCACCCGTTCTTATATTTATTTTCCCCATGTTATGATGATAAGTATAATGAGTGATAATTTTAATAATTGTGATAGTTATGAGGAAGTAAGTTGGAGATATTGTAGAACTCATATGAAACAGTTAATAAGATCTCAAAGATTCCAAAGGAGTTATACTATTATGATCATAGGGTGTGTGTTTTTCTAGTGTAAGTATACTCATTTAAAAAATGTAATATATATTTATGAGGCATTTGGGTCTTTAATGGTCTTTTAAATGGATAGGATTACTTAAAAATTGTAAACAATTATGATAAAAATTAATGTGATCCCTAGGGATATTTCTAAGTATATATTTAAGGATATTTATATGTATTATTCAATGTATGAGTCTGGGTATAACAAAATATCCAATAATTTTAGTAATGATAGAGAGGGTGGTTCCCCACAAATTAAATCTTTGTATAAATATTTAATGTGGTGGTTTATCAGGAAAATTGGTACCTAATGGTAATAAATCTAAAAATAGAACATTGAGATAGACTCAATCAAAACCAATTATATGAAAATGAGCATTTTTTCACACCTTTTTTAACACTCTTAGGGGATATGATTTGTTAATTCCAAATCACTTTAAAAACATTCATGAAAAATTTCCATACATGATGACTATAAATAGAAAAGGATAGAGAAAAGATATCATATATTAAAAAAAGTGATTTACAACTTTGAGATCCTATAATTTATTTTCCATATTTTTTTGGGTCTCAAATTTGATTAGAGGTTCTCGAACTGTGATTTTTAGTTTTAGTCAATAATTAGAACAAGAAGGAACCGAGATAACATTTCTTATGATAGAAAAATGTGTCCATGAGAAACCAAATGGGGTGTTGAATGGAGTGAAAGTTATTTTTATTATTCCTAATAACTTATCATGATATATTATTAATAACAAAAACCATAACCAAATCATGTAATCACAAAAGAAAAGATGGAACACGTAATTTTTTAGAGTTTGGGAGGTGGATACAATGGAAAAAAGAAGATTTATTTCTCTGTATGTCAAGAAATAAGGAAGAATATGACATTGAAATTTCTCAAAGGAATGTAAAGATGTTTCATGTGTGTATAATAAAGAATTATATTATGAGATTCTTGAAGAAAAAAGATGGAATTTTCAGTGAACACAATGGATGATAATATTGCTTTACCTATTGTATCATTTGTGGTTGAATATTGTTAATTTGGAAAGTCTATGTATTATACATATTGATGACCTAGTGGAAATCTCAAAAACAGGATCATAATGTTGGTACATGTAATGTTTTTGTTTTTTATGAGGATACTACTTATTACATATGAAATGAAAATGTTTTTAAAAAATATGATTATAAACCCTAATAATTTAATATAATGATCGATGTGTTTATTTATTGGAATTCATTAATTATGAAATATATAAATAATTTTCTATAGAAGTTTTCAATCAAGGATGTGAAAGAATATATTGACTATTGTTGATTATGGAGAATATTTATTTAATGGAAATATAATATTTTATATAAAAAAATGATTAATAGAAATATAACCCTTAATATATTCTTGATGTTGAAAAATGATGCTTAGTATGGATAAATAGATTATTGATATATATAATGAAAATAAATAGTAGTGATGACATTGGAAATGATATATTATTTTTTTAAATAACGGTTTATGATATCATTTATATAGTTTACAATTTTTTTGGATTTCAGTATTATTTTTAATAATTTTTCTTCTAGAATGAAGAAAGACATAATTATGGAAATAATTTATATTTTTATAAACAATATATGGTCAATGTGTTCACATATTCAGTATGTATAATAATTTAATACATCTTATTATTTATTAGATTAATGAAAAGTTTATTTTTGAAATTTAGTTACCTTACTTCTAAAAGATTGGATTTAAATTTTATACATACATTGAGTAGCCATAAGGTTAACTATTCATCAAATAGATGAAGTTGAACATTGGTTTATATTAGATATCTTTTGCGAAAAATTTATTTTTTGATAATAATAAGATTCATAAGGAATGATATATCATTTTTGGATATAATGATCTACTAGTGCTTTAGAAATAAAAAATTAATTTCACCTTCATTTATTAGAGTAAGAGATGAAGTTAAATTTGATAAAATCGCGTCCATAGGATAATAATGTGCTTAAAAATGGATTGAAATCGAGAAATTATATATTATCTTTAGAATGACACAATATTATGAAAATTAATAGAAATAAAATGTTATCCTATTAGAATCATTTTGGATGATATCGACAAAAACAATTTATACATCACATTAGTTTATACCTTAGTGGTTGTTGATTTTTACGTGATTATTCACACTATCATTATTTGGATATTTTACTTTTCTACATATCCAAATATTCATTTCCCACTTATGTTCTCTTATTTGGAAAACTATTATGGTATGATTCATATGAACTTCACACATCCCTTTATATCTTTTCAAGAGGAAATTTTATTAACCCTTTTTACGATGTGGGTTTCCCGCAATGGGATGTTCAAATATTGTCGTAACATTATATTATTTCATTTAGTTATTCCTAAACCCCAATTTCTTATATGATTCAGTTTGGTTAGTTATGGTGTTTTTAACGAAATTTTTATATATATTTATATTGTTTCTTGTCTAGTGCCCATTTGGTGCATAATTATCCCATACCATTTTCCATCTTAGTGGAAACTGTACAATCCTAGATAGCATATTTTACCACCTCTAGTGCATATTTTATAAACCATGCACTCAACATGTAGAATCCATGAACCCTAAAAAATTGGGTCACACATCTCATGTACATGGTTTGTTACAAACATGGGGACATACCTAGCTAACCATGAACACCATTTTTTTTTAATTTGAAATTATGTTTTAAAATCCCCAAACCCATTTTTAGGATCTCAAAGGACCTGTATGACCCCAAAATTATTTCTTATTCAATGAAATCATTCAAGGGTAGTTTTTCCCTCTGAATCCTCCTATAAGGATATCTAATTTATTATAATTGTGTTATATTCTCTCCCTGTTAGTTTTTTTCTTCCCATTCTCTTACTCCCACTCTCTATATTTTTCTCCCTAGAAGTATATTGATTACCATGTATTTGGAAGGCCTAATAACCCTTGTTTTTTATCTTAATCATTGGTTTGATTATTAGATTCCCATTTTCACCGTTCTTTAATAAAAAATCCAAACTAGTGTTAGGATTTTCCAGACCCTATGATCCCATGGTAGGCCCTTCTGTTTTGATTGTATACTTTAATTATTCCTAAAAATATTGATTTTATTAAATTTATTTAAAATAAATTTTTTGTATTTGATTCATATAATATACAATTTTTGAAAACCTAATTACATTATATTGGTGGAATTGTTTTTGGAAATTTGTTTCGGTATGCAATTTGGGAAACCACCTAATTACTTTGAATTGGGGTGTATTTGTGAAATTCATTAAATTTGTTAATATTTATAAATTTTGAATCTATATTTTAGAGTTGATAGAAATTTTCTAAATTATATTGTTGAATATAATTATTAGAATTGAATTTTTAAATTTTATTTTTAATTGATTACAAATTTTTATTTGGAAGATATGTATTATATTAGTTTTTATATAAATCTTTGTGTTTTATCATGGAAAATGAATGTTAACATTAAAACACAATTTTTTTTAAATATGAAATTTGAAATTTTTTAAATGGGATAATTGGAGGAATTTTCTTTAGGGTTCTATTTTTTTAATCATCGATTTTAATATAGAACAAGTAATCATAAGTAGTTAGTGAGTTGATTGTGACAAGGACACTTGGATGGGAATTACCTATCACTAGATAAAATTTTTAAAACTCTAACATGAACACTATTTTTTCATCATATTCCTAAGTAGGATTCCATTGAGTCTTCTCTTTCCAGTACCAAGGGACCTGTGTGCACAGTGCAGTTATTATCACATGGGTTTATGAGGATCCCATAAGCTTGAACTATCATTACTTTTGGAAGATAACCATGGTTCTCTATGTATTATATTTGAAATAGAAATGTCTTCCATTGTTTCTAAACTGATTCACATGACTTATAACTTTATATAAGCTATTTTATATGAAATTTTTATTTAATACATTGGTTTAGAAGTTTCTTTATAATGTGAAATTTAATGTTTGGTTTCTTTAAATATGATTTTAAATGAAAACCCAATTTATTTTAAATTGAAATCACATAATATGGTTAATTAACTATTAAAATATTTATGGATTCCTTACTGAGACACTACCAGGACATTATATTACACCCTACCTGTACCTTTGGGTGTTTATAGATTATATCAATCAAGTTTCGATAAGGGGGAAATAATTACTTGAAGGGTGGTCTGTCTATTGATTATTGGACTCAATGAGTTGAATGAATTGGTAATTTTGTGTTTTTTCTATTTTTTTACTTTTCTTTAGTATTTGGTTTTTTATAACTATTTTACTTTTGAAAACGTGCCCTTGTTTAGTTTCTTTGGAATTCATTCTGATTTTTTGTCCTTCCATAATTTGGTGGAAAAATCATTCCAATTTTCATTTTTCATGATGTCAGGTTTTAGTCAACAACCTATGCGGATTGAGAAGTTCCTTAAGTACATGTCATTATTTAATAGGTTATCAAGTTACCATGGTACATAGGATACTTCATGACAAAGTGGTATTAAAGAGAGGTTTTTTAGATTCTCATCTCGATTCCATTATGCTTTGTGTACTCTTGTTAGGACATAGGAGGAAGATGTGATTGAGAGCTTCGCCATATCTTATTGTAACAATCCTTAAGTCACCAGGGGTGGTTTGGAAAATATTCCTTGATGATTAGTTCTAGTATTTTCCCTAATTGTTTTGGATAGATTTAAATCTAAATAATGTGTTATTTTTTGTTGGGATTAATTTCTCTTGTTTTCTATTTGAATGTTAATATGATGAATTTTATATTGTTTTCTAATATTTTGTACCATCCTATCACTATGAAGATGTGAAATAGGATCCAGTAGAAAGATTCTGAGGAACATTAGTGAGTGAATCTTCTTATGGACTTGAGTTTGGTTGAGGTGATTGTCTGTATTTTCAATGTTGTGGGACTTGAACCACCACTAGATCCCGTTCATTCTCCAACTATGGGACCTAAGCGGGATGATCTCCAAAATCATTCTAAGGATTCCCTTAAAAATACTCCATTAGTGTTCAAAGGCTCCAATGTTCCCAAAGTGGTTGAGGAATGATTGAGTAGGATGGAATGCTTATTTGAGTTCTTGTAGACTCTGGATGAAACCAATGTGACGTGTTCTACCATCGTGCTGGAGGGTCCAAATAAGTGATTGTGGGACACAACGGTTAAGGAGGAGAAACATTAGGGATAATATTCAAAATACATTAATGTTATTTTCACATAGAAGTTATATCCAGATTAGATGTTTTTTTGGAAACGTCTATTAATTTTTTTAAAACACGAGTAGACTAATTGTAACATGATAGAATATGAAAATACTTTTTCAAAGTTCGTCTAGTTCTGACCCAAGAATGTATATAATGAGAATATAAATGCTTGTTGTTTCAAGTTGGGCCCTTGACATAATATTTTTTCTCATCTTTTCTATATAAAAATTATATCTTTTTCTGATGTGTAGGATAGAGACTTGATTGTCAAAATAAACCAGGATAGAAAGCCAGGGTTATCGAATGTTTCATTTTGTCCCACTAGAAGTGAGAGTTCATTTAAAGGATAGAGGAATCTTAATGATTGTCATGGTGGTTATCACTATAAGGTTCATTATATACCTCTTGGTGCACCTATAAAGGCCCTTTGATTTGTTACGAGAGTTGATTTCTTGGTGATTCTATGTGGGTTTTCAATGCAGTACCCATGTTAAGTGGTCATTATAGGCACTCGCACAACCTAAAGATGTTATTATATGTCATTCCTACTCACCATAGTGATATAAGATCATCATCACCTATTATAAATGTGGATAAATTAGATGGTTCATATAAAAAGGAGTTTCATCCAAAGGAATCCAAAATGAAGCTTCTATACCCAGCAAAAGAAACACCAAAAGAAGAAGATAATGGTCTGATGACCATGATAGTTACCATCACTATAGAATCAGCATTAGAGAATAAACTATTTGGTACTAGTGTATATAAATAACTTATTTCAATAAATATTTTTAATCTCTTTACTCATATTAAAAATATTTTATCTTGTGTTATGCATATTACAAGTCCCATAGAAACAAAGAGATACAAGGGTCTTTATAGTCCAACATGTGTCTTCTCTTTATCATATGTAAATATTTCATGGTATTTTTTGGTTCTTGATATAAAATCTCATTACATCATTTTCGTTATGGGTTGCCTCATTGACAATAATTCCAAGATTTATTGTTATCTTTAACAAGTTTCATTTACTACAATATATGGGGTTTTCTATGTATTTCAAGGATAATGGGGCCCAATGTGGAGTACAATAAGACCGTCTAATCTAGAGTTACAGAATGTGATATCTATTTTTTATTTGGGTCTAGGGTTAGAATCTTTGTGTGGTGATCGCCCTAAAGAGTTCATTGAGATTCCCAATGTTTTTCTATCTTGACATCTTTCGGTTTCCACCAGTAAGTAAGGGAGAGTTTTCAATCAACATATTTCTGGATACTCAACCAGTGTCTATTCATTTTTATCACATGGAACATGTTGAAATAAATCCTTTAATGTTTCACTTTGATGAGATACTATAGAAATAATTTACACACATGAGTGTGTCACCTTGGTCGGAACAGGTTCTCTTTTCTAAGAAGGATGATGGTTCAGATCACTTTTTTGTGGATTACTAAAACCTTAATCATGTTAAATTAAAGAAAAAATATCTACTATCACAAATTGATGACTTGTTTGAATAGTTGATAGTGGAGAAGTGGTTATCGGAGATCGATATTGGATCTCATTTTTATAATTTGATAATTAGGAAATGTGATATTTAGATAACTACTTTTTCAAGCAGGTACAACACTATGAGTACCATTTCATTCTATTTTGTTAAACTAGTACTCCTGAAATCATCATTGATTTAATGAAAATGATTTTACATGAGTTTCTTGATACTTTCGTGGTATTATTTTCAGATGAAATACTTTTTTAATCAATGAATGTGGAGGATCATGTGTGTTATATTAATGCAATTCTGGAATTAATGTGAAAACACTAAAATTATTCAAAGATTTAAAAATGTGACTCTTAGTATTGGGAAGTTGTGTTCTTGGGAAATAGGTTGATAGAACATGGTATTTCAGTTGACTACGAGAAGGTATAATTTTTTATGGCATGGGAACAACCACAAATTATTTTATATATTTTATGCTTATTGGGTTTGGCAGGAAATTATCCACATTTTGTTAAGGACTTCTCAAAGTTGGATTCTCCAATTAATGCTCTAATATTGAAAGGAGAATATTTTTTCTTGGGATAATATATGTAAATGTTATTCTTATTTAGATGAAGTGTATTTTGACTACTACAACGACGTTGACAATTCCAATGGTAAGATAAGACTATGTGGTCTTCTATGATGAATTAGGTTCATCTTTGGTATGTGTTACTATACAGGGTGATCATGTTGTTTCATATGACTCTCATCTTCTTATTACACATGGGAATAATTACATGACCTATTACATTTTGATAGAAATTGTGATGCACATGATTTAGAGTTTGCAGAATTATCATTCAAAGAATGGTTAACATTGTATTCAGACCACAAGAGATTGAGTTATACCATATGTCATAAATATTTGACTCTCTACCAAAGGCATTTAGAGTAACACATTACTTAAAAATTGTTATCCTATATACTCTTGAGAAAGGGAATATTTACATAGAATTGATTATTGGATATTTTCAATCAAGGTAGAAAACACAATCTGAGGAAGAGTGGAGATTAATGGATCATTTTTCATGGTTTCATATTGGAATTCGTGAATCACGGGTTGAAGTTTCTTTATCCGATGTTTAGGATACATGCACTCTTCTTGATTTGATTCCCCAGGAACAACAGATTGATGAAATGTTCTTTAATATTATACACTCTCTTTATAATTGGGATACCATTACTAATTTTCTATTCTCCATAGAGGGAATTATATGATTTCAATATCACATTATTGTATTGTTTTCATTAAGGAATAATGTGGCGGAGTATTTCCATAATTATTAATGGGAAATAAACCAAGGAACTATGAATATGTTCTTTAACATGAGCAGAAAATTATCATGGCGAGGTTCGATATGGGGCATTACTGAATTTGTATCACATTGTTATACATGATAGTAGTTCATGGTTGAGCACTCGAAACCTTCATGTTTTCTTCAGCCACATATTGTGCCTACATAGAGTGGGATGAGATCTCTATGAATTTTTTGGGATACTCTGTAACTAGAGAAAAAATAATTTGATATGGGTTGTGGTCCATCAGATGAAGAAGTTTTCTCACATTATGAGAATTGTTTATACAACCAATGATATGGACTTGGGTAATTTCAATGTGAAATTGAATGTCCATTTTCACAAAGTTACACTTGTTGTATTATTCTAATAAAAATCCTTAGTCTACTTATCTCTTTTGGAGTGGCCTTTAGTGGGGGATTCCAAGATGCCCAATGTGCCTGTAAGGGGATCCTGGCTAGGGTTTCTTCTCCCCCCGCCGCTGCCTTCCTCTCCCCTACTGTGCTTCGGCTTCCCTCTCCTCCACACCTCAGGCTGGTGAGTTCGTGGGGTGAAATATTCCAGTGGTGGCGTCATCAACTATGTGGGCTTAAGCATCTCGGCACATCTCAATGTTTGTTTACAATTTATCACACCCTCCCCTTTGGTCTTAATAGGGCTCACTTGGATGCACTATGTTGGTCTTATGTTTGAGTTCCCAGCTACTGTGGTGATGTTTTTGTCACACTTCAACTTTGTCTGTGGGAAAATTGGGTGGGTCTGGACATCGTGTGAGGGCTTGGAGGTGGTGGTTGGGTTTCGGTTCAAGTGTTTTTTGGTCGCGGTTTGGATTTGTTTATATGCTTTTTGGCATTGGTTTTGCAGTGTGAATATATGGAATTCATTTGTTTTTTGGTTTCTGATTATTTTCTTCACTTTACATTAGCCTCACGTTTCAATGTGTTGCTCTGGAGTGAATTTCAGCAGTGTCATTGAGTTGTGGCGACAACATGAATGAGGTAGTAGGATATTCTCCCTCATTTAATAGGTGTTATTTTTGTGGTGAATTTTGTGCATGTTTCTATTCTGTGGTGATGTTTGGTGATTTGCGTGATTTGGAGAGATTTCGTAATTCTGTTATGGAAGAATCTATTGTTACTTTTGGAGGAATCTACCGTTGGTTTTGGTTGAACGTGCATGTACCATTGATGTGATGCTGCTGTTCTTGATAAAAATATTCGGACCAAAAATAATGTGAATCATTTTTGTGTTGGAAACTGACATTCTACATGAATCTGTTTCAGATGAGGTTCAGAGCTTGGAGCTTCCACTTGAGCATGCCATTCAGATTTGGATGTTCGAGAGGGTATGGCTCTGCCATCGGTACAGGGCATGTGCAACCATGAATGGGACATCTTTTTAAGAGGTCATGCGATGGTGAAGGCTTGTAATCTTGGTAGAGTCGCTGGGAACGGGCATATCATGTAGTCTTGTTCTGAGTTATCTTCTTTAATGGTCGTGTTGGTTGTAAGGATCTTGCAGTTTCTCAATTTTTCTTTAAAAGTGTATTGATAATAGAAATGTTAATATTCAGTAAACCTTTAGAGGGAACTGGGATCTCAGGTCTATTTTAGAATGACATACCATATGCTATCAGATAGCATATAGAAATAGAATCGTTTTAAGGATATGCTCTTTGAAATAATTATCTACTTTAGTGGAGCTTGGGATAATCATTAGGGGGTGGGTAAATTTTCATATAAAAACAGTTACTAGAAAAAAATCATAATGGATCCATTTGAGGTATTGAATGGAAGGACATATTAATATCCATTTTTTATTAGAAATTAGTTCATTTTCATGGGTCAGACCAAGCATGGTTCAAGATATGAAAACAAATTACCGGTTGATTGATTAGAGGATGTTGATAGCATAGAGATGGTTGGGTGATCAATAGATTGGGAGGAATGTGATGATTTGTCCTCATTTTATATTCCCATTTATGGGTTTTGATCAGGTATGGAATGTTTCTTACGATTTATCAGTTACACTATGACTGGCATCAATAAATAATGTTTTCTATATATCTCATTTAAGAAAGTAACTTTCTATTCCATCTCTTTTTCTGAGCTGGATTGATCTTGATGTTGAACTGGATTTATCCATGACTGAACAACCAGTCAAAATAGTTGATTCTGAAACAAAGATAATTCATGAGGGAATAATACTGTTTGTTTGAGTGCTATGGATGTACGGTTCTAGTCTCTATGATACATGGGAGAGTGAGTCACTGATGAGAGGGCATGGCCTCATCTTTTTATAATAGAATATTCATCATTATCTTTAGGTGTATACAATGTTTCTATAGTGGGGAGGTTGTAACATAATTTTACTCTTTTATGGAATTCCCAAACCCCTATTTTATGTATTATTTAGTTGGGTTTCATTTTAGGTTTCTTCAGGTAAAACAATTGGAAATTTTATTGAATTTGGACTACTGTACAGTTGGCAAACATTTTTCCAAATTATTTACCATCTTAGTGGAAATTGTTCAAAGGCATATAGTAGAGTATTATACTGATAGTAGATGTTTTGAAAACCATGAACTGACTATGTAGAAATCATGTACCTAATAAAATGGGGGTGGATGAATAGGTTTTACAGTTTGGTATAACTGTGTAGCCCTACAAAACTAAAAAATCTATTTGTTTTTTTAATCCGAAACAATTTTTTTAAAATATGAAAACCCCTATTTTAGTTCCTTAATGGACATGTATGACCAAAAATATATTTATCCCTAAATTAGAGCTCCAACTAGTATTTTTTGGTTCTTAGAGACGCTCCCTGAAGTTGACTGATGCAAGAATAATGATGTTAGATCCTATCTTGGTTAGATTCTGCTTCCTGTTCTACTTCTACGGCTCCTCCATTTTCCTCCCTAGTGTTTTCTAGATCACCATGTTGTTAGAAGATCTAATAACCTTTATTTTGGATCATAATATTTGGTTTTATTATTGGATTTTCATTATCGAATTTCACCATTGGAAAATCCTAATAAGGGTTTGGAGTTTCGAGATCCTGTGATTCTGAGATCAGTTATTATATTTTGATTGTAAATTTAAATAACCCTAAATTGTTTTATTTTGTTAAATTTAATGAATTTAAATTTAAGGGATTTTATTTTTATTAATTTTAATTGTTGAAAACCAAATTCTATTAAATTGGGGGATTTGGTTTTGGAAATTTGTTTTAGCATGAAACTAAGAAAATCCCCAATTCATTGAAATGGGCTGTATTTTCAAAATTAATAGAATTTTGAAAATTTTAAATTCATGATTTTATGTTTTGAAGTTAATTGAAATTATTTAAATTAAAATTAAAATTTAATTGGTGGAATTTAATTTTGAAATCGAATTCTGAAATGATTTCAAATTCTTATTTGGAAAAAATGGTTTAATATATTTTTGAAAGAAACCTTTCTGGTTTATATTGGGAAACAAATGTTTTTTAAAAATAAATTATGGTTTTCGAATATGAAATTTGTCACGACCCACCTCCATGGGTCATTAACCATGTCATCTGACCCCGTGGGTCTCCTGTAATACCTTTGTTTCCTTCCCAACACACCATAGGATATTACTCACTAGGGTTGCTTATCAGACTAATGACTATCCCCACAGGCCAACACATGTCCTTTCTAGTGTGTTCTGTCCTCACTCACATACACCCTAGGAAACTTCCCAGAGGGTCACCCATCCAGATCACTACTCATGACTAAACACGGTTAACTGTGGAGTTCTACTCAGAAAGGATCCCAAAAAGAAAGGTGCTCCTTCTTGACATGTGTTGTACCATTTAGACTTTTTAATATCACTTTTCCAGGGGTGTTACATTCACCACCCCTTTAAACCAGAACGCCCACGTTGTGGACCCCAAGCCTCAAGCCCAGGCAGTGCCTAAGCACTTCTAGCTGGGTATTGGCTCTGATAACATTTGTCATGACCCGCCTCCTCGGGCCATGAACCATGTCATTTGACCCCATGGGTCTCCTATAATACCTTGGTTCCCTTCCCAGCACACCATAGGCTATTACTCACTAGGGTCGCTTATCAGACTAATGACTGTCCCCACATGCCAACACATGTCCTTTCCAGTGTGTTTTGTGCTCACTCTCACACACCTTGGGAAACTTCCCAGAGGGTCACCCATCCTGATCACTACTCCATGCCAAACACTCTTAACTGTGGAGTTCTAATCAGACAGTCGCCCGAAAAGAAAGGTTCACCTTGTCGACATGGGTAGTAACATTTATCCTTTTTAAGTCTCACTTTTCCAACGGTGTTAAAATTATTCGTTTTTGAAATGGTAGTAAGGGATGAATTTTATTTTAATGTTTCGTAAAATAATTTTCCTGTCATTGATTGTACTAGAGAACTTGTAAGCCTAGGTTGTTAGTGATTTTCATTGGACAAGCACACTATGATTGAATATCCCTTTAACAATATTGATATTTTCAATTATAATAAGAACACTATTTGTCACATTGTATTCCTCAGTAGTATTTCAATGATTTATCTTTTTCCAGTGTCGATGAATGTGTGTACACATTATGCTTATTATCACATGAGTCTGTGAGTACCCTATGACCTGGAAGTATCATACATTTGGAAGAGGTAAATGTTTATCGCTTGTTAATATTTGATATATAAAAGACTTACAATGTCTATAAACAAGTTTACCTTCCTTCCAAATTTATATAAATTGTTTTATATGAAATGTTATGTTAATACATTTAATTAAAATTATTTCCATCATTTTAAATTTGAAACATCATTTGTCTAATTATTCTTTAGAAATTCAAAACTGGTTTATTAAAAATTTGATGATCCTTATTTGGTTTAGTATTTTTATAATCTTTTATGGAATACTTGGTAAGAACCTACTATTCTTTTACCTCATACCCAACATATTCTTTTATGTGTTTGTAGGTTTTCTCCTTCTTTGTTCAAGTAAGAGTAATGCACTACTAGGTTGTGGATCTAGGTTTTGATACATGGACATGGTGAGTTTGATTTTCTAGGACTTAAGAATATTTTTTGGGTATTGGTAATATTATATAGTAGTTTTGGTTGTTTATACAAATTTAATTCATAATACGTGACTCCCTCTAGAGTTTCTTTAGTATCCATACATAATTTTTTCATTACATTCATAATATTTGTTTAAAAAATCATTCCCACATTCATTTTGTATTATTCCTGGTTCGAGTAGCACATCCATAGAAATTAGGAATTCCAGCCAGGTCATGTCTATTTCAGCCCAGTTATCAGGTAATAATGGTACCCAGTCAAGTTCATGATATCTAAACCATGGTTCAATGAGAGAAAGTTCAAATTAGGAAGACTCAATTTATTTAAGGGGTGGATAATTAATCACATAGAGAATTTGTGAAATATATTTTTGAATGATAAATTTCATATTTTTTCTATTATTTCTTTTAAGAAAAACATAGTTTCAATTGAATTAAACACAACTCTAAATTTATATTTCAGTACACACAACACTGTGTGTAGTTTGAGTTACGCGCGACACTGTGTTTAAACAAAATGTGACATACTACTTAAATATTATTATTTATTACAATAGTTTTTACCAAGAATATGTAATAGAAAATATGAATAAGATTAAATAAATTATCAAAATATATGTTTCACACACAGATATATATATATATATGATAAATTATTTGGTGACTTGTTAATTTTAAATACAAATAAAAACATTTTTAAAACATTGGATATATTTTTTGGAAAAATAATTTATATACAGAAAGACATGATTTTACTCAATAAATTAAACCAATCAATTATGGTGATATATTTACTTGAAATATATATATTTTATACTCCTTCACATGTTTAAAATTCAATATATTTTTTTCTAACCAATTGATAATAATAAATCTATTTACACTTACAAAACGTAATTTCTTAATAATAATTTTTGTCACCTTTTTCAAACATATTTTTATATTAAATTTTAAAACAATTATAACATTAATTGGAAAAAATATAATTAATTTCATAAATATAGATTTCTAAATTAAGTTGGAGATAATTGTTTTAAATACTATGAACAAGTAATTTTGTTGATGAATAGTAAAACATACTAATTTTTAGTAGGAATTTTCAATTCACGTAATGTATTTAAAAACATAAAAATATACTTAACATTTGTTTAAAATAAAATTAGTTTAATGATATATATATTAATACTATTTAGTTTACTTAAATCCACTTAATATTTAATTTTGATATAAAACCCTTTTCGGATTTGAAACGTTTCACTTTGGAAAACCACATTTTCATCCCATATACAAGTATATTTTTAAATTAAATTCAATAATTTTTGTTAAATGTTTTTGGTAAAATGGATTACATATTTAGACTCTTCATAATTTATATTATCTTATATTTTATACAAAAATTTTCTTGTTAACGAATAGTAATAACATTAATAATTAATTAACATGGATTAGTTGAAAATAAGTTTATATGGGGTTATGAAAAACTGATCAAAGTTAAAATGACATAGAAATATGTCCAAAACTAATTTTAAGGAATTATTTTTATAATATAACCTATAATTATTTATAATGGATCATTTTTGTTCTTTATTTTATATGAAAAATTTGGGTTTCATCTTTTTGTTCAAACATTACAGGTGAGGCACTCACCTCACTTATAAAATACCACCCCTCTCCTCTCATATAAATACTTTAAAAACGCATTATTTTGGACATTACCTACACAAATAGCTTCATTCATTATTTCCTAACATTCTATAATCAATATGGTTTTCATAAATTCAACCTTATAATCCTTTTATTGAAAATAAAAAGTGGTTTCATAAAGAAGAGTCGACATCCCTAATCGTGATTTTATTTTATTTCTTATTCCACCTAAATATATTCATATTAAAAAATTATGATATACAAATATTATTTTATGAAAAATAAGGATATATAATTATGTTAATTTTTATACGTAATACTTCTCATGTTCTATTAAATTGGATACAAAATCAAATTTCTCATTTATGGGGGACTACCGCCTCAAGAACCAATGTAATTCAATTTTGATCACCACCTCTCATTGATGGATATAAATATGTGTTTAATTTAATAATTTCATAATTATTATATTATTATAACTAATTAATTATAATACCAAATATACCTTCTAACCTCTCAATTATTTAGAAAACAACAATGTCGTTTGTGTGTACGGTGGACAACCATCTCTCGAACAGATGTGATGTGTTTTTTATTTTTGTTTAAAATGGATGGTAATTAGTATAGATTAAATAAATAAATAAAAAATTTATATAATTATAAAAATTTAATTATTATATCTTATATATCCTATTAGTTTCCATTCCATGGGGAATACGATAGTGTCGGTCATGTGTACGGTGGGCAACGACCTCACGTTGCAATGTGATTAATTTTTCACTTACTTTTTTCATGGAATGAAATAAAGGATAAATTTAATGAATATTATATATATATTATATTATATAAATTTAAAATTGTAATATATAATTTACATTTATTTCATTTCATTCATAAAGAAAATGGAAACAACATTCAGACATACAAATGACCTACTGTCTCCATGAATGGTGTATTTAATTTTATATGTCAAACATTTATGTATTAATATAAATAAACATATAATTAATTTAAATGATATTTATATAATGTTAAAAAAATATATATATTATTTATCCATGATCAATGTACAAGTACATAAAATAAAAAATTAAAATATACATAAAAAATAAGCAATTATTCCTCGAAAACTAAATTTAACAGTAAATACCTCGTAAATAAGTAATTAAAAGTAATAATTAAATAATTTATGGTATTTTATAAATAAATATGGTTTTTTTAATTATTTTATAAAAAATATATATTTATATTATAGATTATTATTATCTGAATGAAGTACTTCTAGAATTATAGAAATCTATTTCCATCTCACTTTTTTACTTTAGTGAGGCACATTCCATTTCTTCCACATTTTTATTTATGTATTGTATATAATGACTATGAATATGTTTTATAATGATTTTACCTAAAAGTATTAAGAATGAAATATTCATTTTAGGATCTCCTTTGAATGTGGTTTTTGGTATGAAAGTTACCAATGCAGTAAGGTATTTTTGTCTTAATTAACCTTCTTTGCTACACATGTTGTGTTACACACCTATATTCTTTTATAAAGGGAATATATAACACATTTAACTGGTTATATCCTCAATACAATTTTATTTATGATATTTAAATTTTTATTTTATGTTAATATTTATTTGGATGAGAGATTCAAAGGTTACCGTGGTGGTAAGGGTTTTATATAGAAATATCATTGTTTATCAGGATTTTTTGTGATTATTCTTTCAGTAATGAAATATTATGATATAATTCTCAATAATATATTTAATTTTTCTATACAATATTTTGACAATTATAAAACAGTTTCCCATCATTTTTATCACTTTATGTAACAAACATTCCAAAATAATACTTTTAAAGAATACTAAATTTATTTATCTACTTGATCAAAAAAACCTCTATCTTCTATAACAATATGTTCTAAAAATGTTTTTAATTTTTTTAATTTTCCTATATGATTTGTTTAAATTCAAACATTACCCTGATTCTATTATTTAAAAAAATAATAATATATTAATATCTTTTCCAAACATTTATCTTTTAAATTTTAATGAAAATGTTAAAGCAACCACTATTTTAACATTACGATATGAATTCCATCATGACTGTTATTTTATTTCACTCTTAATTTTCATAATTCAATATTTTTTAAGGAAAAGGATTTTTAAAATGTTTTTTATTAAAAAAATCAATTTCAAATGGAAATAATCATCAAGAAATTTTTTAAATGATCTTTAAAGCTTCCTTTATAATATTCCAAATGTAATTTAAATGAACATGATTTTTAAATTTTTTTATTTTTTAAAAAGCTTTTTCCAATGAATAAATTTAATTTTTGTTAGGAAATGTTTAATTGAATAACATAAAAGAATTTTATATATAATATTAAATAATATAATGTAACCTATGATTTACTATGTATATGGTCCTAGGGTACCGTCACTATTCTCTATTGTATTGGTTTATGTTTTTAATAAAAATATGTTTATGAACCCCAATTAACATCCATGGGTTATAAAATGTTAAAATTATTATGAAAAATTATTATTTTTCTATGGTATATGATGTACTTAAAGATTAAAAATCAAATTTCTTTCCCATAGGATTTGATATGAAGAAATGATTATGAAACCTATCTATTTTCATGGGTTCTGATATGATGAATGTTTTATTAAGGCCATTTCTTTTCATGGTTTCTAATATGATAAATATTTTTCTTCTTTTGGCACAATTATGCATGGTTTTCATCATGTGATGGGAGTTTCATCATAAAAAAGTACGGTGGTTATGTTATGAACATGTATGGTGGTTATGTTATATCTAAATATAGGTAGTACCTACATATCCCTCCAATTAATGAAGTAATTATTAATATCTCATGATATAAACAAGAATAGAATGAGCACTGAACCTAGTTTAGTATTGTTATTTGTATATTATGATTTTCATTGGAGTGATCTATGAATGCTATGATGGTTTTGGAAGAGAACCCATTCCGTTATGATGGTTTTGGAAATGATCCAAGACTAATAATGAAATGATTTTCTATTCTTCTGTATATGAAAAAATTCCATGTCTTATGTCAATGTTATGCTCTCATGAATCATGTTATTTTACTTCCTTGTGATTAATATGTCATAAACTGCCAAATCATTATTCCATGACCCATGATTTATTCTTTGACATGACGGTATCATTTTCAAATGTTATTCTCACGTTCTTGTACCCATACAAACATATTATGTTTATATATTTCCCTAGTTTACTCTAAATAAGAATATTAGATCACCCATATTTATGTTTTCTTTCCCTAGTTTATGATGACAATTATTATGTATTATATGTATATGATGGGTTATCGTTATGATAAACTATGTGTGACATGATGTAAAACACTTATAAAAAAAATGTTTCTATGTTTCCAAAGGAACTATACCTTTATGTTAATAAGTCTTGCGTCTCATTAATGTATATTCATCTAATGATGTAATATCTATGTATTAGAATCATGGGTCTTGACACTATTCTTCTGAGAAAAATTAATTATATAGCATCCAAGTCCATTATATTTTCAACATCATCCAGATAATGTACAATTGTTCCTGATTTTTCGGTTCTCATATCTTTTTAAAATTAAAGAAATAACATTTTGATATTAACTTTCAATCTCAAAATCACTTGAGCATGCGACATCTTAATCATTAATTTTTTTATTCATAATGGATTCAAACTCCATTTCATCATTCAAATTATTATTTAATACTATATTCCTTTTAATTTCATAAAAAATGGGAATATTATGAGACTTATCAATAGTAATAACTTCTCTATTCATGAGATTTTAAATATTTGGTTAAAATATATCAAGAAAATTTCAAGTAAACCACTTCAAAATTGTGTAATATTTATGGTTCTCAATAAATCCTAAATTATTAATCAAAATTTCATTTACCTATGTAAATAAATCATCAACACAACCTTCCTCTTCTATTTTAATGTCTCTAAATTTACTTATCTGAATATATAAATTTTCTTCTATGAATTTCACATTTCTTTAATAACTATTATCTATCATATCAAATATTTTCATTATATTTTTAGTCATATAAAACTAATTTCAAATTTCTAAAATAATTATGTAATAATATAATTTTTTGAATTAAAATTCAATTTTATATTCCACTTTTCAAAGATATCATCAAACATTTATTTAAAAAATTCTGATGTCCTATTGTTGAAAAATAATGTACTTCCAGTCTAAGATATAAATGATATGGAATCATTTGATTAATCTAAATATGATAATTTTTTTATATTGAATACTATTACCCCCTTAATTTAGAATGAATTAATGTAATAAATTATGAAAAGGAAATATCATAGTTACTACAAAGGCAACCTACACTAATACTAATTAATGATCTTATCATGATCAGTTTCCAACACAATGAATAGGGGATGAATATTTTTGGGGATATTTTTAAATTTTATATTCAATAAACATAAACCTAAGAAACCTGATATATCTTTATCCACTAAAATAAAAATCTCTATTTATCTCAATTTCGTGTGATGTATTTATTTTCAATGATATTTTCAATGATTGTTTATGATTTTCAATGAGTAAGGAGAACTCGTTGATGTTTATTTTTAAAGACTAAATTTAAGTGAAGTTGGATCTTGGTGATTATAATGTATTTTTTATTATTGATGATATTCCAAATATTTGATGAAAAGGATATCCTAAGTAATACATTTCTTGTTTTGAACTTAATTCTTACCTAACACATCTATTAGAATATAGGTTTTAAAATTGTGATGATTTATTAATGGTTATAATAATTTATTAAATGAAATGTGAAATAATTATTTAATGTCTTGGAAGCCTTATACATATATATATTAATGGTAAAATTTGTTTCAAGATTTTTAGTTCCATGGAGATGATCCAAATATCTTAATAATGAAGGATGTTTCATATGTGGATCTTTGGATGAAGAAAAATTGAATGATTCCATGTGAAATTTTCTTCATGTTTATAATAATCATAATTAGTTTAACTTGATTAATGATTTTTATAAACATTATATAAGGATGAAGATGAAAGTGCTAACCTTGGAAGACCACACCTATAGTAGTGGGAGTGTTAAATAATCCATTTAATCGGCTCAATGGAAAAAGAATTTTTTTTGATCCATTTCTAAAAATAGACACCACATCTAGTAAAATGGTTTGATTATGTTCTTATAGATCCCATGGTGAAGGAATGACATCCCAATAATAAAGAGGAAAGCCACTATGACTTTGGAGTTGTCCAAATAGTACGTGTTTGATTGTAGGATCTAGAATAAAAATGGAAATAGATAGAGGACCATGACCCTAGTAAAAAAAGTCATGGTCAAAAGGTAAATATACTAATCCAACACAACCAGTAGAAGAATAAAAAACTAGGGTATTCTGTGTTTTTGTGGTAGAATAAATTATAGTTAAACATCGGGGCTTTGGGTAATGCATTTTGACATGGGAAATATTGATTTTGGGTTAAATAATTAATTTGATATTTGAATGGATCTATTATTACTCTAACCATGTTTCAATTTTTATATAAAATGACACAGGGAAAATATGAAAGGTACCTACAATATTTCTCTGTTTAATTAATTATGTATCAATTCCACATTGTATGTTGAATAATAGAGTTATGGTAAAGTGATTTTGTAACTTAAAACAAGTATAAATATTCAATTATGAGGTTATCATTGTGAGTATATGTTTAAATATTCGATGAAGGAGAAACTCTATCCTCTTAAAAATAGTTTATAGGCAGTTATACTGAATTTGAAATATCAAAAATACATGTAATATTATATTAATGTGGGAATAGAGGACTAATCATCCAATGTATCATGTTTTGGTAGAAGTATATATATATGTTAGGTAGATATACGAGTTTTAGAATAACTCAAGAAACCTAAATAATTCTAAAAACAAATAATAGCCAATAAAGAATATAGAACCAACACCAATTCCATAACTCAACAAATAATTTTGATAATAAATATTATAAGGCCAAATTTTATAGTGGTGAAATAAAGACCATGAAGAGAGATAAGAACCATGGCTAACCAAATGTGCACTAGTGGAAAAAATAAGAATAAAAATTTTGATAGGAACATTTTTTGCACATGAAAAAAAATATTAAATAAGATGAAAAAAAAGTTTTACTTCCATGAAATAAATGAAGAACTCATATTTTTCTACAGTGAATAAAAATTATTGATGTTCATTTAATTTATATTTTCATGATAATTATCATTTTAATCCCTTTCTTGAGACTCTGGTTCTGACTTGTAATACTCTGGAATATTCCTAGGAATTTTTTTGGAGCCAGATATTGAGATGTCATGGTATAATGAGGCCCGATGAATCAGGAATTAATTTTATAAAAATAATAAATATATTGTTATTTTTCATCCAAAGTTTTATATAAAAATATGATCATCTCCAAAAGATAGTATTTTATTAGAAATCTAAGACCGTGGTTTGAATCATTGTGCATGGATTATCCTAGGAACATCCTAAGGTCAGTCATCATGTGAAATTCATATGGGGAAGTCATTGGCGGGTGAATTTGAAAAATTAATTTGTTTAATTTAATTAATTAATAACTATAAACAAAATAACTCACAAAGGGAGACTCAAATTGGAAATTAGAGACCACAATTGACTTTTGAACTCATGTTTTACCCTAATAAGGAACTATAATTGGTTGGTGTGGGACGTTCGGATGAGGCGTCCATGGGAAGGTACATTTAATTAAAATAAATAAATTATTTAAATATTTTTAAAATAAAATTCAAGAATTGAATCTTCTATAAATACCCTCAAATAAAAATCTTCCTGAGGTTGGACACATAAATATTACTAGATCTAAGTGGAGGATGAGATAATCCTTCATTAGACAATTGAGACAGAACAATGATCGGTGATCAGATTGAGGTGAATTGATGGGAATTTGATGCATCATATCACCTCCATCACTATTGGATGTGTTCTTCACCAATGATTTATCCGTAATCGAGTTTGGACTCATCAATTACAATTTCTCCCTTTTCTGTTAATATATTGAGCATGAGGAATTTTATTTCTTGATTTCGGTTTAAAAGACCCTTTTTCCTGAGCCCATGTAGCAATATAAATTATTCTTTCAATCATTTCATGTTCAAATAATTTTTCCCACCCTGTTTTCCCAAAGATTAAATTTTTGGACAATAATTTTTGGCAAATGAAGCTTATTAGGTTTCTTATTGGTACATCTCAATCATCGTTATTTGTGCTAATAATTTTTTGACTACATGGTTACAATTTGAAATTTTATGGGTATATTCGATTGCAATCAGACCTCCAGATTCATTTTAGTGGCATGAAAAATTCTGATAAATGGTTTTGAGATGGTTTAATAAATAATTAGGATGGTATTTGGTGAACAGATCATTTTGGAACCAAAGGTGTGAGATTAGTGGTTAGAGGTGGTTTGGGATTGGATAAGTGATCACCATTTTCTTTTTTAATGTGTGTGGATGACGAGATTTGTGACAAGATTAGTTCTGGGTGAAGGTCATGCGTAGGGTTTCATGGTGTGGGATGCTCTGCATGGACGTGACAGTGGCCAGACTCGTATATCTTACGAGGTGGTCAGACATGGCCAATGCCATGAGCATTAAATATTTTTATTTTTTATTATCAGTGACAAGTAAATAAATTTTATATTAGGATTTATTATTATTATTATAAAAAATAATAATAAAATATTTGGCTTTAAAATTATTATTGGATATTAAATTTTTAATGATATTTAAATTTTTATTTATTTGATATCAAAATTTAATAGGTATTTAAATGTTTAATGGTTGGATATTAAAATTTCAAGGAGTTTTATTTTTGATATTTCAAATAAAATGAATTTGGAGAGTGATGCGCCCAAAGGGAGTTAGCCACCTCCTATGCGATGTGTGAGGAGGGGAGGGAGCTTATTAGGGGTATACATAATAAATGTATATATTTAATTAAGTTTATATTTTATAGTAATAACAATATTAATATACATATAATAGAGGGTATAATGGGGAACTAAAGAATTATCCACATAAGGATTATATGGTCTCTACCTGAACAAATTTTCAAAAAATGTATGTATTATAAGAATACAATAATATAAACTAGTATTATTTTCTATTTTGGGTGTCAAAACTAAATCTAACCATAACTTCTTCTTATGACTTTGGATTGATACATCAACAACAGTATCATAACCCCGACATTTATGTGGTCATGTTATGAACAATTCTAGATACATTTGTCGAACTTATTTCTCATGTCAATAGAACACCCAATAATAATAAAAATATTATTCTTATGGAATATTGTATCTGAAATATCTTTTTCATAAGGTGATTTATTGACAAAATGTTTGTAGCAACACGATCCTGAAATTGAAGCATAGATTTTGAGAAAAAAATATATTTTTAATTCCAATTCATCGTTCATGGCCATGAAGCCCAGTTCATGTGTTATGTGGTGAAATGTGAATTTTTTTTCCAGGTATCCAATTTAATATAGTGAATAGACTATCCCAAGTGTTTTCCATCATTATTGCTACGTTATGATCTATTTGGAAATATGGCACCATTTTTAGAGGAATATTTGTCAAATTATGTTTTACCTTTTGAACCAATGATGAGCCTTGTGTAGGGATTCGATTTTTTGATGAGACATGTCATGGAATAACCATACATGACATGTAGTATTACATGGATAGTTATACCAATTCTAAAAAGGACACAGCCTGACAAAAGTTCAAGACCACATGTCATGTGGGTACCTTTACATTCATGTACTCTTTTATGAATATTCGACCTCTCAGATATCATTCTTTTGAAATTGAATTCTGGAGCGCAAGTAGCCTATACTAGGTTGTTTTCCATATAGAACATGATGGTTCCCTGTGTTTTGGATTTATAGATATGATGTGGAATGTTTTGGGAATTGTGTTAAGTTAGGCGAAGCTCGATGACAAAAGATATTTCATAGGATCACTAGAGACATTTCGAGTAGACCTTCCAACCATGATTAGGCAATGGAGTCCTTGACATGTTCAGATTAGATCCACCAATAGAGACTAGGTAGTGGCGTCCCTGATAGATTCTGATTTGAACCTCCATCGGAGACTGGGTAGTGGTGTCCTTGACCGAAACGAGTTTACCATCCAACATAAATGGTTAGTGGAATCCTCATGGATGGATACAAAGTGGAATCTCCAAAATTTATAGGTAGTGTAATTTTAAATAGATACTTATTTGAACCACCTGTAATTACTATGATGTGGCATCCTCGATGGATACCATGTTGACCATCCAGCATAGTTGGGCAGTGGCATCCTCAAAGATAGACACCGAGTTGACCCTCCAGTTTAGATAGTTAGTGTAATCCTTCATATATACCAAGTTGACCATCTAGTAGAGACTATCTAGTGTCTCCCTTGATAGACACCATGTTTACCTTCTAGTATAGATGTGTTGTGGCATCCTCATGGATGGATATGATGTTTACCCTCCATCATACCTAGGAAATGGCATCCTCGATAGATACTAAGTTTAACAACTAGAATATATAGGTAGTATCTTTCTCAAATATTTACGGAGTGGAACCCCCTGGTGTACTAGGGAATGAGTCCTATTATTAAATTTGGTGCTGAGTCAAATTTCCAACATAGCGACGAGGTGCGGTTAGACTTGTACTATTACATTTGGTCAGATGTGTGAGATGATAGGAATTATTGATAGACATTGGAAATTATTGGATACTCTTCTTGTTTGGATGTTCTATGATATATAGATTCTATTACTCTATTTTTTTCTTCTTTTTACTGATAATATATAAATATATATGCTTTGTATCAACACCTTGTAAATTTTTACTCTCTTCCCAGGTGAGGCGAAGATGTGTTGTGTATGCCACATTTTTTCTGTATTAATCTGATCATGGTTAGATGATTATACTATCCTTTCATAGGTGGTGAAGACTTGATGATTTGTTCATATACTCACCATGTTTAGACCCTTGTTATTTGGATGGGGTTACTTTCACTCAATGATTGGGATGAGTTTTTCAATTTCACTATATATTATATCCATAATCTTTTCATTCCTACTGTATTTATTACCTCTTCCCCTTTATATTTCTAGGGGTCGTACTTTGTATCAATATAAATACCTCTAAGAGGGATTTACCAACACATTTCATATCTTATACAGATGATAGATAGGTCATCGATGACTTCAAAAGAGCATAGGGAAACATGGTATTGTGGACCACATATGGCGGTTGTAGCATGGAATTTAGGAGATGGGATCTATCATCGATTTAATTTTCCATTTTTTGATGATGGTATTTATTTCTGTTTGGGTGTGTCTTTTTCACCTTAACTTTTTTACATTATACTATTGTAATCTTGTATTGTCTAGATTATTTACATGCATGGTTGTTCCCAAGTATTATGTTTCATTTAGTTTTACCCCCCCCCCTTCACTTTTTCTTTGAGAAGGTGGTGTGTGTGTGCGTAATGTAACATGTGAAAAGAACTCCATGAGTTTAGATAGGCCTTCAACACTTGTCACCAACCCCAGCCTAATACGTGGGGCTTGGTTTAGTTGTTATTCGAACCCCGAATTGGGTTAGGTCATGATAGATTTGTATCAGAGCATTCATTCATTGGGAAATTGTTCAGACTACCCTTTTAAGAGGATTTGGTTTGGATTATGGAATAAATATCAAAACATTTAAATTATGGTTTTTTATGATAGGTATTCAAGTTATGATGTGGTTGGCCCACATGTTTATTCACCAACACCTTGAATCCCTTCATGTGATGTCAAAATGCTAAGACATTCGATGCAGGGATCAATGGTACACGCCTCTTAAAAGATTCAGGGTTTTTATTTCTTTCTTAAGTTACCTCCCCATTGTTATATATATATATATATATATATATTCATCTTACTATTGCGTTCCATGACCATTTTTTATATGACATGGCATAGATATCTTCCCACAATACCAGTTCCAGATCATGATGACGTTCAAATAAGTTATGAGGCCTCATTTCATGGTCCGACATTCGAACTTCTACCCCAAGAAGGGAGGTAGTAGTACCCTAACCTATATTGAAGAATATACTACCATCATAGAATTTTGATGAAATTCCCATATTATTTAACTTTTTGAGTGCACGAACTAGAGGATTTCTAGGTTTTGCGATGACAATATCCCCTGGATGTTGACGATTGGCTCGAGTTACTAATCTAAGTTATTATACTTATGTAAATCCCGACTAATCTGGTGGTTGCATTCATAACATGCTCTCTTCAAAGAGAAAAATTATTTTCCAAAGGATCGTGTAGATGGAACACCTTTTTCTTTTTGTACATTATCGGTTTCATAGAAAGATATCACTCAGGTATAATGTTACACGAGAAACACTTTTTTCTATTTGAGGTCTAGCCTTATCATGTGGTTTGAATATCTAATCATATTTGACCCCTTTCGATGGTGGTCCACATTGTGTGATTTAACCAAGGTTATATATTGAATGTGTAGATCCCCTTTTAAGTAAAGTTCAATGTTTCTTTGGACATACATGAATGACGAACACTTCCCCTACCAAGAGGAGTTCTTGTGATGCGATCTAAACCCGGGTGAGTGGGTAATTGTCATCCCAATGTTCATAGTATCTAGGTGTAGTGGTGGACTTCCATTGACATGTATTATTAAGGTAATCTAATAAGATAATGTGTCATAGAGTTCTCTATTATTTTTTTTTAGGCAAAAAGGTAATGGAATGATTCAAGCGTTAGGAGTTTATGGCTCTGTGGCTTCGAGTGTGGTTTGTGGTATAACATGCATCTTCACTACACTAGATATTGTTATAACATAGAGCCTTAAGCTACAATTCTATGAATGTATCCCTTATTCAAATCCTAATGATACAAGTGGTGGATTTTTTTCTTTAGCCTTGTGTAATAAGATACTGTAGTGAGGATTAGTGATCACCAGTTTCTACAGATGATGTGACTAAACTCTTTAAAGATAGATATGGAGTGATCATCACATGAAATATTTCTATAGAGACAGTGGTACCATATGCTATTTTCATCAACATAGAATTGTAATATACAATCTATGATCCTATGATTTATAGTAGTGATTATGTTAGTGCTTCCATGTTATTTGATGAACTATTCCTCCTTGATGGGGAGTGAACCCCAGATAGGATAGTATGAGCTCATCCAAATGAGGTAATAGTCGATTCCATAGTTGGCCAGTATTACCCTTGGATTTTTGGATGTTATGACCTCTAATCTCTCTAAATCATTGGTGGGGTATGATGATGTTCCCAGTTTACCTCCCCACCATGAGTTGTACCTTAGTATAGACTTTTATCAGGGACGCCCTGATGTTTGTTCTAGAACATCATATGACCGTATGGTGTTTCGATAGATAGTGTTGTGGTTGTAAGAGTCTGTTGAGTTAAGGATTCATAATACCTAGTGTGTTACCCTGGGGAGACCTATTGTTTCACCAATGGGGTGGATGATATCATGAGGTCTCATGTTGATAGAAATCACCTGAACTAGTTGACTATCTGGAACAAGTATTCATCATTCAGAATTGATGACCACATAACCCAGTGGGTGGGGAAAAGTGGATTTTAGAGGTTCAACTCAATATGGTTTATCCCTAGATCCTTCTTCAATAGGTGTATGTACACAGAATGGATTCATAGAGTATTTTTTTTGGAATTAGTTCTTGGTGGGAGAGCAGTTAACAACTTTGTAGTTTACCGTTGTGGGTGAGAATGATGTAACATACCTTCACTCAATGGTTGTTACTTATCTACTTCCTCAGAAACTTTTGGAGGTTCGAATTGGGAATATTTATTTATAGATATTGTGTAACCATATATCATTAGTAGTTTTGTTTTATGGATTTTTTAAACAAGAGAATCCATCATGCTTTTCTAGGGGAGTGAAGTTACATTGGTCGCGTTATAAGAAGAGGTGATGAGGGAGTTTCACAGTTTACTTTTTATTGTACATCCTGTAGTAAGGAAGACGTATTGGAGAGCTAGATTCAGGTTTAGTATGCCATACATTTTCATTATTTTTTTATTTTTGTTGATTAAAATATTTTAATGTCGGAATAATTTAGAGGATCTGGGTTATCCATGGACAACTCTAGAATATCCCAAGGAATATTTTCATAACCAAGAACTAAGATGAAATTTGATTCCAAGACTCTGTGAGCCAAAAAATAATTTTATAAAAACATTTTATATATTTTTATTATAGGAGGAAATGTTTCCATAAAGAGTAGAACATCCCCTGAATAGATTATCTAATCAGAAATATGAGACCACAATTGAATCTTTAGCACAGTGTTTACTATTTGCATGACCTAAGGTTGGATAGTGCTAGACTTTTGGGTGGGGAATACATTGGTGGGTGCACTAGATAAATGAATTAATATAATTTATTTATTTAAAAACCCTATCCTAAATAAAAATGAAAGTAATACTTCAAGGGGAAATCCAAGACCATTGATGAGTTAGATAAATGGAGTTATAATAACATGACCTAATGTAGGTTGGTGCAAGATGTTCTGATGGGGAACTCATTCGTTATTATGATTAACTTAAAGGATAATTTTTTTTATTATATTAAATGGATTTAATAAATCCCTTATAAATAATCTCTTATAAAATTTTCCAAGGGTCAGCAACAAAACACTTGTTGGGTCTAATAATATGAGGATACCATTAATCATTTATGGATAGAGTATGGATAAATATTAGTGATCAGATCGATATGAATTGACAGGTGACTGATGAAATGTGTTATCTCCATCACTATTAGATGTGTTATTCTCCAATGATCAGTCCATAAAATATGTATGATTCATTAATTTTGATTAGTCCCATTTTGATTAAAATATTGAGAAGGATTAAATTTTTTTCATTGATATGTGTTCAAATGAATCTTCATCTGAGCCTATGTATCGAATAAAATAATTCATTCTATTTATTTCGTTTCCATGTGATTTTTCTCACCCTGTTATCCCCACAATGTAATAGTTTTCCAAGAATTCTTGTCCAATTATGATTATCATATTTTTTATTGGTTCCATTCCCTCTCTTTTATCTTCACTAATCATCGATGGACAATGGGTTCACATTTCACCATTTCATGGGGTCTGTTCGATTGTAATAAAACCCCATAATTTTTTACGATTTCACATATGACTTGTAGATCGATGGTTTTGGGATGGTTTCATAAAGTAGTGATATAATGCTTGGTGGACTAATTAGTTTGGATCTGCGAGTAATCTCTCCATTATTAATGGTGACTCATGATCAGATAAGTGATCTTAGTTTTCTCGGTGATACTTGTTGATGACATGTGGTGTGATGAGATATGTTTTAGGAAGATTCAATACGTAGGGTCTCCAGGTGGGGTCTTCATGGCATGGATGTGTTGGTGGCCAGACTTGGATATCAGACGAGGTGGTTAGATATGGTCAATATGGAGACCACGAAATATTATTATGATTAATACTATTAATGGAGATGCGTTAATAAATTTATGAATTAATATTTTTTATTTACTATATAATAATAATAATTTTGGGAAAAAAAATTTTATTGGATAATAAAATATAAATGATATTAAAATTTTGAATGATTAAATAATATAATGTAAATGAAATTTAAATTTTGAATGATCTGATAATAAAATTTAAATGAGATTTAATTTTCCGATGAAAAATTAAATAAATACGGAGAGTGATGCTCCCAAAGGGAGTCGGTAACTCCCTTTGTGTTGTTTAAATAGGGGAGCGCAATCCTCGGGAGTATGATCATTGAATATGTCTCTTTAATTGAATTTATATTTTATAATAGTATTATTATTATATATATAAATTAGGAGATAATGGGGTCATGATAAGCTAGCCACATGAGGTGAAGAGAGTCCCCTTATGAACTATTTTCAACATATTTATTTTTAATACCAAAATAATAATATAAAATATTATTATTTATTATTTTCAGTGTCGAATATATATCCTATCATAACTTAATCAAACAAACATGACATGAAGGATCTTCTATGGCAACCTAACCTTGACATTGAGAGGGTCATTTTAGGATTGATATTGGATTTATTTTTAGGACTCTTGCATTGGGTCATAAAAACTCCCAATAATAATAAAATTATTATTGTTATTGAATATTTTATATGAAATATCTTCTTTCATACTATGTCAAATTGATGAATCATCTACAATAATATGATCCTGAAATTGAGGATGACATTTTGAGAACAATATGAGATATTTAATTGAGACTTGGGGTTCAGCCCCATGATGCACCGTTTGTGCATTATGTGGTGAAATGTTACTTTTTACTGGGTGTCCAATTTGGGAATGTTAATATGTTATCCATGTTGTCATTTTTTTATGATGGAAAATTGAATGAGATTTAATTTTATTAAGATGAGTTATTGTATGTTGATCATCATACTCTCTCATTTTGTATTTTTTGAAAGGGGATATATATATCCTTTGGTATCCCAAACATTATTTAGTAACTATATTTCTAGGAATGTGAAGACTTGCAAGTTATTCCATAGCATTTCCGTGTTTTGATTATTAGTATTGGATGAGTCTACTCTCCTACTACAGTTTGTGAAGACCTAGTTGGTATCTCATCTAATCATCATTTGTATCACCATTTGTTTGGGTGAGGATAAAATCACTCTTAGTTTGGGATGAGTTGTTATCTTTCACCATATATTTCATCCACATACTTTTCTTTCATATTGTCTTTCTTACGAATCCCACTACATATTTCCGAGTTTCCTACTATGTAAAAATATAGTTACCCCAACATGGTATTTTCCTACATAGTACATGCCTTATGTACTTTATGGAATGGACTTCAGTGACTTTTTATGAACTTAGGGATACATAGTTTTATGTATTGTGTATGATTGTTGTATATTGGAGTTCTAGAGCTGGGCTCTCTCAGCAGTTTTCATTTCTATTTTTGTTAGGTTGGAACATATTTATGTTTGGGAATGTATTTCTCTTTATAAATTTTTAGTTTACACTACAATTCTATTTTAAAATTTAGATGTTTTATATGTCGGGTTGTTCTCTATTGTTTTGTTGCATTCACTTTTACTCCATCTTCACTTTTTCATCGAGATGGTTGTGTATTTGTGTTCATGTACTTAAGAAAAGTCCTCCCTGAGTTTTGATATCCCATCGACATAGGTCTCCACCCCCTCGACTATGGAGGCGGGCATGGGATATTATAGAAAAAATTCATGGCTTGGGTTGTGTTTTGACATCCCTGCGTGTTGTTTTGAAAGTGAAAGAATTGAATAATAAAAAGGGAAGAAATGTATAAACAACCTTGTTGTAGTTATAAAGAATATTCTTTGGTTGTTGTATGTATAATCTTGAAACTAATGGCATGGAATTATAAACATACCAAGGGATTATGTATTGTATGTGATGCACTAAATATGATTACAAGGAAAAACACTACCAAATTGTTTCCACAATTTTATACTAGTGGATAGTAGGATCTTTGAAAAATACATATCCTAAGAAGGACTAGCCATTAGTTTTGAAGTGTGAACGTTGTAAACATTTGTTTCTCTTGTATGTGTTCTAATTTAGTAGTGTTTCATGAAAGAATAATGAACAAGACCAAGACAAACAGAATAATAGGATCATAACATAATCTTCAAAGAGGAAATAATGCGAAAGGATTTAGAAAGTAAGATTGATCACCTACACCAAGTCACCCCAACCCCTTAATTTATACCATATCCCCAAATCACCCACCTCAACTAGTCAGAAAGGGAGGTTAACGACTTTTGGATTCTCAATACCTCAAACTCAAATGACAAATCAGGGAATATAAATAACATGGACTATAAAATTTTACATGGTTTAGATACAATGTCGAATTCAACTCCTTGAAGGCACTAGTTACACTCCCTAGTCTTGGATTCTCTTCACTATAATCAAAAGTGAGATACAACTATAGTAATTCATAATTCATAAAAGTTAACATTTGAGGAGTCACAACCAACATTATATATTCAAACAGTAGTGAAAATAATATAAATAAATGATGACTAATATCACAATATAATCAATGTTTCTTCAGCATAAAAAGAAAATCATTTTACTCCAAGAGACTCCAAAATATGCTTGAAGAGTTTTTAGTATTGAAAAATTGAATTTTTCTTCAAAATTTATATCACACTGAAATCATATCTCCTGAAAACATGTTATTCATCATATATTGAAAATTAATTATGCATCAGACCCTTTTTATTCTTCTCCTTGTTCACATCCACCACACACTACATCACTCTCAAAAAATAATTCCAATTAGTAAACATATTTCACATTAACTTATTATTTAATATATTGTGAATTTATATTAAAAAAATTATAAAAAACTCTTGAGAACTCATGATACATTATTCATGGGATATAAATATATAAATACACTCATATCAACAATTAAATTCAAAAAATTATTCTGTTCACTTTTAACGTATGATATTAAAATATCAAAAACTCTTCACATATAAAAAATATTATTCATTAGAAACATTTGAAATTAAAACGTATATTGTACCATTAAATATTATCATGTGGAACTCATTAATGTGTTGAGGATCTCTCCTTAAATAATAACTTGAATAATGATGACATTTTTTATCATCTTCTTTGTTCGATGAAGATAATAGAACATGCATCATCTGATTATAATTTCTATTATAAAAATTTAAAATTTTGCAACCTATAGAATTTTATTTTGTGTATAGAATCAAATATCCAACATGAATGACTGGTTAAAATCATTAACATTATGAACATTCATTCTATATAATCCCATTTGTGTATTGAAATTAATAAGTGTATCACATCCACAATGTTAGAAAAATAGACTATATATTTCACAATAACGACATGATACACCTTGACCACATTGTATAAATTAGAAAAATAATTTTTTTACGTTAATGGATTTTTTATAGGAGAGGTTTGGCCACATGATTCTATTTAAAATGTTTACATAGAATATTTCCATACATCATTGGTCTATATGTATATTAAGAAGGCTACAACATGGAATTGGATATGGTAATATTTTTATATGGCATAAAAGTAGATATATATATATTTTTACATGCTCAAAACAATTATGTTAATGTTGGAAATTCAATAATTCACTCAATCTCATTCAACTCCAGTTTGTTTGAACATCCATCTCTTTTCAACCACATCATCACATCTAACTATTTTTGAGACAAGTCTCCTTTATCCACTAACACATGTTTTTTGATTCTTTTAACACCCAGGTTATAAATCATCACAATTTCATCTAACATAAACTATAAATACAATACCTTTAGTAATTTAAAGAGAATTCATATTACTCAAATAACATCATCAACATACACAATAAACAATGTATACCATAATCCTGAATTATAGTAAACCACTCTCATAATATGTTTTTCATCCCATTACCTTTCAATCCAAATGGTTATCAATAAATTCCCATAAATATGATAACCATATTTCTACCCTAATAATCATGAGTTGCATGATTTGAATTCATGCACTAAGCTAATTATAATTTATACCATCAAATTTTCAATAAAAATAAATTTCCTCAAAAATAAAAATTACACAAATTCACAAACTAAACCTAGGGGTTATATTTACCTTGACCATGTATTCTCATAAAAGTCTCAAAAAATACATTTAATCCGTTTAAATTATAGACACAGAAGACATAAAATGTATTTATACTTTTTAAAATATAATCGACCATGAACACATTACCCCTATATTGTCTTTAATTTATAGAATATAATTTTTTAAATATATATAAACCCTACCCTGATACAAAATATAGTATCCCAAATCTGTACTCATAGATATGGTGCTAAAAATAAAATCATGACATACTAACTTTGATACCAACTCAAGTGAACCAATTTTAAATACACATAATTATTAATTAAAATAAATAATTGATACTTTTAGAAAACAAATAATGTGTTAGGATTAAATATTTATATGACTAATAAAAAAAATACTAAATCGTTATCTTTTATTTCCCATTCAAAGGGTATTTTCCCATTATTCCTTGACATTCTTGTTCAAATAATAAACCATTATCATTTCCTACGAATCTATCAAAACATGATATCATTAAAGATATATCATGTTTATTACTCTTAATTATAACACGAGGAATGTGTAACTTAAGAAATTGTATGCTCAAATGCTCATTAAGGTAAATAATATAGCAGAATCTTTCAAAAAGGAAAAAAGAATAAAAATGAGTTATGTGTAATAATAGATAAATATTCTATATAAAAAGATCTTTAGTATTAAATTATTATCTAATGAGAACAATGAAAGTAATCACACAGAAAATAATAACTAGTTTCATAATGATGGAATGAACTATGTCAGACATCATAATCTTATGGTCAAATCATTATGCTATGAAATTATAAACACACCTTAATGCCTCATACCAATACATCAAAAATTATTATTCATGAATACACCAAAAAACTAATCTTATTAGTCTCATGAGACGATAGATACATTAAGGGGATATTTCATGCCCTTCCTATAACAATATAAGTCATGCACATTAATCATAATAATGTAATTAATAAAAATATAATACTTTCTCAAAATATTTTAAAAGTCACATAATATTCCTATTAAATCATGTCACTCAAAATAATAATATTTCCACAAATCATAATCCACCATCCTAAATATTCAATATTTATCTTTATAGAACTAAGAAGTATACAAATTTTTAATATTTTTCTCTGTCAATAAATTAGATACCGTTATTGTTTAACATCCAAAATTTTGTTTATGAAAAATATAGTTCATTAATAGTTTACAATAGTGGGTATACCCTTATTTCAGTTTTATCATGATGTTAATAAAAATGGGCATGGAAGAGAAAAATAATATAAACTTTTAGTAAGAGATTGATATAGAAAAAACACGAGGAAGTGAGAAAACCCCTTATGAACAACATGATGTATAACTGAAAATCAGTAATGGATTATAGAAGGAAACAAATTAATTATAAAAGTATGTTTTGAAGGCATGTAATTATTTTTTATAACTTTAGATCAAATTCAAGTAAACCATTAAAAATAAATTTCTTGAATAATTTGAATGTTATTTTATTAAAATATTGATAGAAACCACTTCCAAACTATTTTAAAATGGTATAAAATATAATTTTAATTTCCTTAAATAGTTTATAAACTTGTAATTATGAAAATATAATTTTTTTTGTAAAAAATAATGAAGTGTATGATAAAAATATCGATAAATTAAATGAATCCCCTTTGTCAATTATTGGGTGGAAATAATATCATTTACTTTTCTGTAACAATTTAAAATACAAATTTCACCAAATAATAAGAAAAATATTTTCTCTTAAAAACATTTAACCTATTAAGGAATATTTATTATGAAAAACAACTTTTATGGAAGGAAATTATAGTCAAGTGGTAAATGTAAAATAAATAAATTTCACACTATTATAAATAGAGTAAAAAATGACTTTTATAGAATACATTAAACAAATCCTTCAAAAAAATTAAATATAAGGTAAAATGTTATTTACATTTACCTTAATAAATTTTTAAGGATTTTTTAAAAATATTTTTTTATCAAAATAATGAATATGGACCTGGAAGGAAATGATTCATAAACAAACAGGGGAAATAAGTTCAGTGTCTCTTATAAATAAAATTTATTTGGATTTGATTTCCAATGCAATAATAAATTGAAATAATATATGAAAAAAATATAAATATAACCAATTTATAGTAAAATATATTTGGTTTAAGAGAGAATTAAAAAACAATAATAATAAAATGTTATAAATATAAACCCTTATTAATTTGGTATCTTTCGAATAAAAACACATAGAAAGATAGAAAATTTGTTTGTTATATATATAACAAGAATTATGTAACATATTAAGTCAAAAATATATTCATGGATCAAAAATAAAAAATCTAAAAAAATTAATATTGAATAACATGAAAGATGTATCAAGGAATCGATATTGAGACCAAGAACCCTTATCTATATTATAACGATTGAATAAAAAATATCTTCAAATAGAGAACATTAAATGGAACATTAATTACAATTATTGATGATTATATTGTTATATAATATTACGGTGTGGTAAAATATTTATTGTATAATGTAAATAGATGTCTAATTAAATTTATTTATCAACATGGTATTTTGTGATATGAAGCTATTATGTTGAATTCCTAGTTAGTCGTATGTCTTCAAACATAATGGATAATAAAATTTTATTAATTGTAAATTTATATCATATCAATATTTATATCTACCTTATTTATTACATTTATTAAAAACATTCTTTTACAAATTATTCAAAATTCTATATTAAAATCAATTATTTTTGGGATGGTTGTTCTATTTATCATATATGTTTTGATTCACTAGTTTCCATCCTTCTACATTGATCATGATTTCATCATATACATAAATTTAAATAATATATATATATATATCACATTAATACATTGAATACATTTTTAGAACCATTCATATAAGGTGGTTATAAAAAATGATATGAATAGTTCATGAATCCAGAAGTCGGCATGTACACATTAGATATATTTTCATTCTTCTACTAGATGAAAATGAAGTAATGTAGATACAATTTTACCCAATAATTTTTATGATAATAATATAAATATAATATTTACTAATTAAGTTCATCATTATGACCATCCATGTGATGTGGTCATGAAAAATAAGATACATAATTGTATGGAGGATCAAGTCTACACGTTAGCATGAGGGAAACATTATTTTTACATAATTGTAATTGATGTACGAATAGTTTTCAAATCAACATAATAAAATTTAAATATAATAAATAATCTAATTTAATTATATTAGTATGGTTCTAATATATTTAAAGGTTCTAGAATATGAAATAAATTTTATATATTTCATTTAAGACCTATACATCCCAATTTGATATATCCCTTTTAATAAAACATTATGAATTCTATAAAAGGTATATTTATTAAAACAATACATATAGTACATGTATAAGGATTTATTGTCTAATTTTGGTTAAATTTTGGTGAAGATAAAAGTTATTTTTTGGTGTTTAGAATTACAGAGAGGTGGTATCCCTTAATAAATGAAGAGAGAAGAATCATTATAAATATTAAGAGCATTAAAGTATAATGAATGTATTTATATTGGAAATGGGATCCAATTTTATCCAAATTTTATTATATTATAATTTAATATTTAAATACACTTTACCAATAACATTTGGATATGTCTAATAGATATTTAAATCCTTATCTCTTTGATGATTCCCCTCATTAACCCATTTAACACTTACCATGGTGGAAAAATTTTACAATTATTAGTATTCATTTTTACTAAAATTGAAATTGAATACTACACTAAATTATAAAAATATTATCTATAATTTTGAATTAATTTTGTATTATTAAATTTATATAAATGGTAAAAATAATTTTATGACAGGTTTGCATAACACAATGAAAAAAGAATTTTTGGAAAAAATACCCTTTTACGAAAAAAATGATTTTCTCAACAAATAATGTATAATATTTCATAAAATTGAATTAACTGGATTATATTTAATAAATGGAAAATTATATTATTTTTAATGGAAAAAATTAAATGTATTCTTCGGAATATTTTATTTAAATAGATAAACAAAAAACAATTTATATTTCTTATAAAAAATTACCTAGTATTCCAAAATGTTTAACATAGATTTTGTACTTTAATATAAAATATTAAAATGGATTATGTTACCTATTAAATAAATTTTGGCCTACTAACATTTTTCATAATTCTTTATTTCATTATTTTATTGTGATAATATCATAAAAGGGGCAGTATTTGTAATTATTATTTTTTACTATTAACAAAAAATCTACAATTTTAGAAAAATAAATACATTTCTCTCAAATAAAATTTTTATACGAGGAATTGAAAAAAAAATCATTCCATAAAATAAATTTTTTAAAATTTATGAATTTATATTTTAAATAAAAATATTACATTTTAATAAAACAAATATTTTATGTAACAATTGCCTATTTAAACATCTGATGTTCTTATTCTTATTTTATATCAATTTATAATTAATTGTGTATTAATATAATAACTAATATCTTAAATCATTCTATAACTTATTATTGTTATTAAAATATAATACACTTGAATAATAATTTTTTTCAAATTATCCATTTCATGAATTAATATATATAATCATATCATTTTTATAATTTAATTTCTAATAATTTAATTTCATTAGTTAAACAAATAATACAATATAATTATCATTGTTTATTAATGTAGTTCTACTTAATAAAGGTTTAGTGTAATATGTAATGAATGATTTTATGGTAGTGCTTTATTTAACATATTACTTAAAATAATCAGTAATTTAAAGTATAATTATATATTTAAATCATTGAGTGTTACACAATCCTTTGTTGATACTACATTCATGAAAATAGCATTCATGTTGCATAATGTAAAACTAAATGAAAAAATATTAATTTTACAATGAAAAACAACATAATAACTACCTTATTACTTGATATTACTGTACTTTGTCTGATATCATCAGAAAACCATAAACTACATGAATCCAACTACTTGGATTTATATAACTATGAACCAGAATATTTATAATGATTAATTGATGTCCAAATACAACATTAAAATGAAAAAGCTCACTAAGACACATACTAAATGAAATTTTACATTATTTTATGCCATATTAATTATAGAATACATGGCCTCACTTGGGAATATTCCTTATTATCCATGTCATTCCTCATCGATCCATATGTCACATGAGATATTTCAACCCTTGTCAAAAGTATATATTCCACCAGAGAGGAATTAAAAAAAAAATGGTCATGTTTAATTCATACACTAATCATTTATAAGAAACTGATTACTATAAGAATATTCCTCATGACTTTAAACTACTCTGAAAATAACATATATGTATATCCACAAAAGGAACTTGTCCAAGTCATAGATATATGATTGAAAAAAACCACAGCAGTACCTACCATATTACCATGAAAGTTATGGTGTGGACTCTTATGTGACACCATAAAATTGGGGGTTTTCCCATTATATTGATGTGTAGGAATACCTATTTATTCGAGTGATCCCAAAACAAAAATAATAATCAACAATTTATGGTTATAAACTGTACAATGCTTAATTGTGCGGTTTTAAAACATTGCATAATTTACTAACCAACATAATAATGATTGAATAACTATGATATATATATATATAAATTTAATTGTACCATCATTGCATTGCATCTGATATATATATATATATATATAATCCCATAAATAGAAAACCATTAATAGAAAAAAAATGTTTACATCAACACATGGTTTTTATTGGATCATTAGAACAAGGGTAAGTAGTACCACATTGAGATTTTGAAAGGAATTATGAACATTAATTGAATCTATAAGAGAGAGTAATATTTAGAAACTAATACCACCAATAATGTGCATATGTTAATGAATCTCATCCTCTCAAAATACATGAATTCTAAGGGGTCACTCATAAAATCGTAGTGACTACCAATCATTGGAATGTATGTTTCCGATGACCCAAAATGATTACTGATTAGAAAGTGAATTAGAGTATCCATAAAACCCCATAAAATCCATCACCACCATATCACTTGACATATGTATCCATGGGAGAAACATTTCATCCAAGAAAAGTGGTTTTGTGAAGCACAATATCCCAGCCACTTAGCTTAATGAGGGAGCACTATGTTCCATGTATAGTTATCAAATGAGGTATCATGTCCCAATAGTATCCACATTATCATAAAATAGCATTCCCTCTTAAGGTACTTTCAAAACACTTGTTATACATTACCATAATGATTTTATGGATTCAATGTTCTACACCAAAGAATAATTATTAATAAACTAATAATAACATAAACCATGGAAAGAAATATTAGAAATCACATAGATTATATTTCCAAAATCCATACAAAAATTTCAGTGATTCACAATCTATTTTAATCCATGAATTCTATGTTATTAATTTCATCCAACACATTATATACATATAATTTGACAAGGATTTTCAAAACTAATAGAAAACAAATCTTCTAATTATTTGAAGAACCAAGAAAAATGTATGGTATAGTTAGTAACTATTATCTAAAATAAATAATCTTGAATTTACAATAATAAATATTAGTATAAAATATTCAAAAAATACATTGTTTAATGTGGTAGGGATCTTACCTAGGATTACCTACCACTTTTGTATTCTAATAAATTATATAAGCATTATCAACATAATCATATATTGAAACAGTTATTTATTTTTCCAAATTTTAAAAAATTATCCACATTAGAACAATTATATCATATATATGGATATTATAAGTGTTGAGAAAAGTATTGTTTTCAACAATACATATTAATGTTATTTAAAGGGGGATATTATTGAAAATAATACTCTATCTCTTTATGATAATTTTGATGCTCCCAAATACCCTTAGTTATTTTTTAATAATTTTATTTAATTTTTTTCAGGAATTTATTAATTTATTTTACTCTTGAAATAATGAGAATCTCTTACTTATTCGGAATATACTTTAAGCGCATTCTAGAATCACTGTTCATACCATACGTAGATAAATATAGCACGGAATCTACTTTAGCACGTTCTGGAATCACTGTTCATACCCTACGTGGATAAACGTAGCGTAAGGATGAAAAGCGTGTATACTTTTTGAGATAAGAGAAAATTATGGTTAAACAACCATACGTTTTCAGCAAATTATGGATGTAGAACCTTACATTAGGAAGGAACCTAACGTTTTGGTTATCAGAAAAGTATGTAAGGAGAACCATACGTAAATTCTAAGTGATACATTTGTTTCTCAAAAGCATGGTTCATCAACCCTACTTTTGTAAACAACCATACGTTCTTGGAAAAGTATGGATCAAGTAAAAGTATGGATCTTTTACTATACGTTTGAGTGTTGAAGAAAAATTATGGATGATCAAACCTACATTTGTGTTCAGCCTTACGTTGTTAACCTTACGTTTGAAGACAATGTTATTAACCCTATGTTTGGAGGCCATGTCATCAACCTTACATTTCACATCAGAAATTTTGAAAGATGATATTTATGTGTAATGATTAGTAAGCTAATTTCTGGGCGGATTTCAAGCCGGATTTGAAGTCATTTTTAAAGTATGACATTGACTGATTCAAAGCTGTTTTATTAATGGATTTAAGATGGAATTAAAAGGATCTTTTTATGACGAGTCTTAAGGGAAGTTATGACTTCTCTGTAAATTCAAAATTTTGAATATCGTGAATCAGAAGGTGACTTTTATGGATCTAAATGTACAGGAGATATGTTTTATTATATATGTTCTCTCTGAAACACTAGGTATATAAGGATGTGATCGATCTATTGTTGAAAAAGGTGGAAAATAGAGATTGCAAATATTCATGATTGATCTGCTGATTCAAGAGGAGCGCCGACGCTTTGTTTGTTCAAGAAGAAGGAACTCGATAGAAGATTCACCTGTTGTACAACTAATATCTACTGTGGATCTACTATTTCTGAGGTTATGAACTATATCTCTCTATATCTACTGCAACTAGATCAACTCAGAACTACTTCATCTTGAAGATCAATATTTTTAGAGAATTTGATCGATCCGTTGTCAATTTCATTCTGTTGCAATTGTGAAGATCAACTGGAAATTTTTTTCAGGAATTATTTTTTATTCGTGAGTAACCAGCTTCTCATTATAAGTTATGTAGGTTCGTGTTTTAACCAGAAGGTTTTTTTTGCCTTGGATTGTAAAGGTATCAACTGCCTGTGCTCAATTGTGAATCGGTCTGTCGAAAACAGAACCAGATAGTGAAAATCACCAAGCTCGTGGAGTTGAGCGTTGGTTGAGTGGACTAGGGGCCTTCTATTCCCCGAACCACTATATATCTTTGTGTTCTTGATTTTACTTATTCCATTGCACGATCAAATATAATAAAGTATAAAGGACATAACTCATTTAAGAAAAGAATTATCGAAAAATTGTAAAAGACACAATTCACCCCCCTCTTGTGTATAATCTTTAGATTCAGATCCAACAATTGGTATCAAAGTAGGAGCTTCAGATAAACCTTAGAAAGCTAGAAGTATTTAAGGATTATATAACAGAGCATCATGACTAATACAAGAGAAGGCATTCCAATGGTCAGAGAACCATATTTTAATGGAGACAACTATGGTTGCTGGAAATTGCGCATGATAATATATATGAAAAACCTCGGATATAGAGTCTATTCAAAGATTCTGACTCCTAATGATATTCCTGCAAATCCTGAGACATGGAGTGATTCTATAGAGGCAGAATACGATATGTACTCGATGGCTATGAATGCAATTATCTACGGTATAGGACCAGATTAATTTAACAGAGTATCTTAGTTCCTGACAGTATATGAGATGTAGCAAACAATAGCTGTGGCATATGAAGGAATAGAAAATGTGAGGCAAATGAGATATGAAACTACAAAATTGAAATTTTGATACTTTCAGAATGGTTGAAGGTGACAACATTATCCAAATGAATGGTATATTGAAAGAAATTGACAATAACATAACTGCTCTAGGAGAACCTATCATGCAGGCTGATCAAGCATTAAAAGTACTGAGAGTACTTCCTACTCGATGGAATGGTATCTCTACCGCAATCAGACAATCAACACCTATCAAAGATCTAACTATGAGAGAGTTAATTGGTACATTGATGATGTATGAAGCTAAAATTCAAGATGAGGCTAATGAACATAAAGTTCTTATCAAAAAGGAATATAATACCTTGAAGGTAACTTCACAACAAAAGAATAGAAAGATGAAGAATAGAGAAGCCAAAGCTAAATCAGAAAGCTCTGACTCATCCAACTCAGATGAAGAGTTGGCTCATCTAGCCAGGAAATTTAGAAAATTCTACAGCAAGAAAAGAGGCTTCAAAAAACCATTAAGGGAGATAATAAAGAATTAAGATGTTATGAATGCAAAAAGATAGGACATATCAAACTAGATTTCCCACAATTGAAGGATGCCAATAAGAAGAAATTATTCAAAAGATATGACTTTGAGCAGAAAGACAAGAAAGCTATGAAAGGCACTTGGAATGTATCTGAAGACTCTTGTAGCTCTTCTGAATCAAGTTCAGAGAAAGAAGAAGTCAATATAAAGGAAAACATATGTTTCATGGCAGAAAATGATGAGGTACACTCATATTACTCCTCAGAATAAAATTCTGAATCATGATAAACAAATGAAAAACTTTCATCCTACTTCAATATGGTTGAAAAAAGATATGACTCACTATTTAAGAAACATAAGTCAATAAAAAATAAACATAAAACTGTTTCAGATGAAAGAGATACAATGCTGAAACAACATAAAGAGTTAACTGATAAATACAATTTGATTAACACGAACTATGTTAATTTTGAATCAAGAATAAAAACACTGCAGGATGAAGTAGAATCTTAAAAACAGGCTCCATTGGTTTTTACAAAAGGAGAGAATTCATTAAATGAAATTCTTGGTAAAAATGTCATTAAAAAGGAGAGATTTGGAATTGTAAGTAAAGGAGAAAACCCAAAGCTATATAAAAATTATTTTGTTCCTAGTTCTAAAAAGGTTAATTGTAATTTTTGTGGGACAAAGGGACATATATAAAAAAATTGTTTCTTAAGACAACCTCAAATTTGTGGTATTAAGAAAGCTTATGTTTCAAAAGACTTATATGATTCATCTAATTTTAAAAGAAAAAAGCAAATCTGGATACCCAAATCATTACTAGCTAACACTCCTAGACCCAAAAAAATATTGCTACCAACCCAATTTGTTTGAATGTCTTTTCAAGTAGCAGGCCACCAGAAAAGAAAAGATATATGGTACATGGATAGTGGCTACTCAAGACATATGAGTGGAAACTCATTGAAGTTTTCTTCACTCACTCAAAAGGAAGGAGGAATTGTCAAATTTGGTGACAATGATAAAGGAAAAATCATTGGCATTGGAACTGTTGGAGATCCAAAAACAGTCTCAATCAACAAAGTACTTTATGTAAAAGGACTAAAAAACAATCTGATAAGTATCTATAAACTTTATGATGATGTATATACTGTTGATTTTACTAACAATTACTGTATTGTTTCTAAAGATAAACTGTTTATATTTAAAGAACCTTGAACTGAAAATGTCTATACATTGGATTTAAATTCCTTGTGTAAACAACAAGTAAAATTCTTTACTGCTAAAGTAAGTGAATCCTGGATCTGGTATAGGAGACTTGGTCATTGTAATGTATATGTTTTACATAAATTATCTAAGAATCATCTAGTTTCTGATTTACCTTGTCTGAAATTTGAAAGTGAATGATTTTGTGATGCATGTCAACTTGGCAAGCAACACAAATCTTCCTTCAAATCCGTTAATAAGGTTGTTACATCTAAAACTATAGAACATATTCATTTGGATTTTTTTGGACCTTCAAGAGTAGCAAGATTAGCTGGTAAATTATATGTATATGTTTTAGTTGATGACTATTCAATATTTACATGGATTTTCTTTTTGAAATTAAAAAAAATGAAGCTTTTACTTTATTTGAAAGGTTCTGTGAATCTGTTCAAAATAAAAAAGTTTTCAAAATTATCTCATTGAGAAGTGATCATGGTGTAGAATTTGAGAATATAGAATTTAATTCCATTTGATCAAATATGGGTATTAAACATACCTTTTCTTCACCCAGAACACCTCAACAGAATGGGATTGTATAATGAAGAAATAGAATAATTCAAGAAATGGCTAGAACTTTGTTAAATAAATATAGCCTACCTATATATTCCTGGGAAGAAGCTGTGAATAAATCTTGTTATATAATTAATAGAGTTTTAATTAGACCAATTTTAAAAAAGACACCCTATGAACTATGGAATAACAGAAAACCTAAAGTAAATTACATTAAAGTTTTTGGATGCAAGGTTTATATCTTAAACACCAAGGATAATATCAGTATGTTCGATCCAAAATCTGATGAAGGTATTTTCTTAGGATATTCTGCTATCTCCAAAGCTTATAGGGTTTATAATAAGATGTCAAGGATTGTTGAAGAATTAGTTCATGTGAAATTTGATGAATCTGGTCCCTTTGATAAAAGGACAGAACAAATGGATGAACATGACTCTAATGATAACATGGGACATGATAATTTAAATAATTATTTTGAAAATGATATAAAAGAAATTCAGTCCTGTTCATAATAACATGATACTGAAGAACCTTTAATTATATTACCTAGACATTCTAGAACCCAAAAGAATCACCCTTTAGAAACTGTAATAGGTGACCTAGAAACTGGTGTTCAATCTAGAAGAAACTTAGGAAACCTAGTGGAATTCTCTTCACTTCTATCTCAACAAGAACCCTATACTACAAAAGAAGCTTTTGATGATGAAATCTGGAATATAGCAATGCAAGATGAATTAAACCAGATTAAAATAAATGAAGTTTTGGAATTAGTGGAAAGACCTAAGAATTATCCTGTAATAGGAACCAAATGGGTCTTTAGAAATAAACAGGATGACCAAGGCACAATAACTAGAGATAAAGCAAGATTAATAGCTAAAGGATATAATCAAGAAGAAGGAATACATTATGATGATACTTTTTCACTTGTATCTAGGTTAGAAGCCATTATAATCCATTTAGCCTATAAATCTTATATGAATTTTAAATTATTTCAGATGGATGTTAAATCTTCCTTTTTAAATGGTTATTTAATGGAGGAAGTTTATGTTAAGCAACCTCCTGGTTTTGAAAACTCTCAAAAACCTGATTCTGTTTTTAAGCATACTAATGCTCTTTGTGGTCTTAAACAAACACCTAGAGCTTTGTATGAAATATTAAGTTCTTTTGTTTTGAAAAATTATTTTACTGTTGGTATGGCAGACCCAACACTATTTAAGAAAACTGTGAAAAATAATGTTTTATTGCTTCAAATTTATGTTGATGATATAATCTATGGATCAACTAATAAAACTCTTTGTCATGAATTTTCAAAATTAATGTAAGATGAATTTGAAATGAGTATGATGGGAGAATTAAATTTATTTTTGTGTCTTCAAATATTTCAAAAATATTTTGAAAATGTTTTAAATCAAATAAAATACATTACTGATTTACATAAGAAATTTGGACTTGAGAACAGCAAGCCATTTATAACTCCGATCTGTACTAATGTAAAACATGATTTGGATGAAACTGGCAAATTTGTTGACAACAAGGAATAGAGGTGTATGATTGGTAGTTTGTTATATCTTACTGGCAGCAGGCCAGATATAATGTATTCAGTATGTATTTGTGCTTGATTTCAATAAAATTCTAAATAATCTCATCTAACTGCTGTTAATAGAATTTTTAGATATTTAAAAGGAACTCTTTTTCAATCTCTTCTTTATCCTAAAACTTCTGATTTTAATTTGATTTCATATTCAGATGCTGAATTTGGAATTTGTAGGATAGATAGAAAAATCACATCAGGTACATGTCACTTTTTAGGAATGTACATTGTATCATGGTCTAGTAAGAAACAACATTCAGTTGCCCTGTCAACAGTTGAGGCAGAATATGTTTCTGCTGGCAGTTTCTGTGCACAAGTGTTGTGGATGAAAAACACTCTTATGGACTTTGGATTTAATTTTAATAATACACCTATTTTATGTGATAATATGAGTTTAATTAATAATTCAAAAAATCATATTAGTCATTATAGAACTAAGCACATTGATATAAGTCATCACTTTTTAAGAGATCATGTAATTAAAAAAGATATATTTTTAGAATTTATCAATATTGAAATTCAATTAGAAAATATTTTTACTAAACCACTTTTCACTGCAATGTCTGATTTTATTAAGGGGGAGTTAGGTTTATTTATTTTTAAATAATTTTTTTTTATTTTTATTTACTTTTATTTATTTATGTAAATTTTGTAGAATACTGTTTAATTTTTTCTTTCCTTCGTTATATGAAAAATTTATTTGTTTTTAAATATATGTAATGATTAGTGATTACACGGGAATCAAGGCTGTCAGAGGCTTTTCGACTTCTAAACCCTTTCACTTCTATTGAAACCCTTTCAAAATCTGAAAATCGCACTTCCTCTTCTGAAACCCTACCCTTCGAACTTATGAAACCCTAACCTTAAAACCTTCTGAGACTCTTGCAGAAATGGTAAGGACTAAAAGATCCAGTGAGGTCAAGCCAAGAAATACCAAGAGACAACGCACTAAGGGATGAAAAATCTTATAGGGTAAGGTAATCGATCTTGACTGGTTATTCTAGACAAATATGTTATTGAAGCAAGCACAGTCATTTCAAAATCTTGAACATATGTTCAACAGTGAAAATATGGAATTTCTGTATGAAGTTGAACTTCAATATTTCTTCAAATATGTACAATTTTTTTTTTAAGATACAGAGGGTAGTATGATGGCTAAGATAGAGGATAGGGATTTCTCAATCTCTTCAGTAGAGATTAGTCAGATTTTCAACTGCCCTCATGAGGGAGTTTTTCATTTTGAATTGAAGAATATAGGAGATTCTTTTCACGAATCTGAAGAAATAATGTATTTTCTTTTTGGTACCAAGATAATAAGGAAAATGAATGTCAAGGATTTGGAGCCTGATCAGAAGATTTTGGTAAAATTTATTCAGATAAAAATAGCTCCACGGATGGCAGAAATGGAGAAGATTTTGTACCCTGATATGTATATAATGTTTATTATGTTAAATGATATTAAGTTAAGCTTTCAATGATACATGATAAATTATCTCAGTTACTGCTATCAAAGCGAGGCCAGGATGAATTTCTACCCTTTCGGTAGATTTATTTCTAAACTGTTTTTTAAGAAAGACATGGTGTGATTAGTGGATGCTAGAGTTAACTATCATCACAATAATACGTTTAATACTGGAACTTTGAGGAAAGTTGGATATTTATAGAGCATAATTAAATGAAAACTTTTTCCAGTAGAAGCTGAGGAAGACTCAGAGAGTGCTCAATCCCAACCAGCTAAGTCCAAGGAGTGACAAGCTGAATCCAGAGTTAGCAATGTAGCAAGGAGGATTCGCTTTTTAGTGGAAAATGTTGAGGAAGACAGAAGTCAGGAGGGACTTCAATAAAAAATAATAAGACCAATAAATGAGGAAGTCACTTCCACTGCATTGGAAACTACAACAGAAGCTTTAATTTCTTATTCTTTTGTGAGAGAAGATGTTTTTGATAATACCATGGAAGATGTTACTAAGAGAACAACTCCTGTAGTGGAATCCGGAGCTCAAGAAGAAACTCAAAGGGAAAATCGGGAATAGATTGTTGCTAATGATGAAGTTTCACTTCCATAGGAACAAGGGATGGAGGCAGTGCCTGGTGAATAAGTGGCCAAAATTCAGGAAACTACTGAAGATAATGTTCATGAAAACCCAATGGAAGGAATTGATGCTGATGTTTGTGGTGAGCATACTTCTGAAGCTCACATAGAGGTACTTCAAGATGATTTTTCGGTGTAGTAGTTTGAAAACTCTAAGGAAACATATGTGGATAATCCTTCTCAGGACAGAGAAGAAGAAAAAACCGATGCTGAATCATTGCCTTTGGTACTGCTACATCGACCTGAGAATGTGAATCAAGCACATGGTGCCTCTGATTCAAGAAAAGAAGAAATTGAAAAACTGCACAAAAAAGTATCTCAGTTGGAGTCTGAGAATGTTTCTCTGAGAAATGCCTTAGATTTAGAGCATTTAACATTTCAAAAGCTGAATGAGTATACAGTTTCAAGGAAAGAAGTTGAAATGTCAACGAGGATATGCTGACTGCTGTTACTCAATTAAAATCTGAAATAGTTATAAAGTCAGATTTATCAGATCTAAAGTTTTTTATGGAGAATCAATTTGCATCAGTTACAAATAATACTGTTAGTGGATCAAGTACTTCACCATATTTAATTATAGGGTTTCAGGCTATCACAGTTTCAATGAGCAACATGAATGATAGGATACAAGATCTTCAATGTAACAGTGCTCCTTTGTCAGTGTTGCTGGACAATAAAAAGTTCTTAGTGGATCAACTTACATCTAGTGATCCATCGATACTAATTCTGTTAAATCAGTTATCAGAGAAGCTTTCATTATTTGTTGAAAAATAGGAAAGGATGCATGAGTTTTCCATATTCAATTTAATTTAAGATATTCATATGAATCAAGAGAACAGAGAGCTCATTATCAAGCTTGGAGATGGGATGATGAAGAGACTTCGGGAGCAGTTTATTGAAATCAAGTCTATAATCCAGAGGAGATAGACCATGTTTCCTATCTTACCTAACCCTTGATTATTGTGTATGTCATTTTCATGTATATACCACTATATTTGAATGGAAATTTTCTTTATTGTTTATTTGTCTCTTTCCTTATTTGTTTTACTGACTTTATTTTTGATATATCAGTACTCCAGATTTAATTATTGATACACAATTCATAATATCATTTACTAATAGTTAAGTGGAATATTAAAAGTGTTAAAATCCATTATTTTTGTTTCATTCTTTCTGATATCACAAAAAGGGGGAGAATTTGGATAAACACAACATCAAAACCTACATTTTATTTAGGGGGAGAATTCATTTTATTTGTGGGGAAAATTAAATGAGAAATTTGGATTTATAATTATCTTTTTGGCGGAGAAGTATTTATTTAATACTTTATACCTAATTTTGAATGTTAATTTTTGTTTAAATAATTTTAATTATTTTATGGGTTTTGTGATCATCAAAAAGGGGGAGATTGTTGAGAAAAGTATTTTTTTAAACAATACATATTAATGTTATTTAACGGGGGGGGTTATTGAAAATAATACTCTGTCTCTTTATGATAATTTTGATGCTTACAAATACCCTTAGTTATTTTCTAATAATATTATTTAGTGTTTTACACGAATTTATTAATTTATTTTACTCTTGAAATAATGAGAATATTTAACTTATATGGAATATTATTTAAGCACGTTCTAGAATCATTGTTCATACCTTACGTAGATAAATATAGTGCGGAATTTGCTTTAGCGCGTTCTGGAATCACTGTTCATAGCCTACAAGGATAAACATTGCGTAAGGATTAAAAGCGTGTATACTTTTTGAGATAAGAGAAAAGTATGGTTAAACAACCATAAGTTTTCCGAAAAGTATGGAAGGAGAACCTTACGTTAGGAAGGAACCTTACATTTTGGTTATCAGCAAAGTATAGAAGGAGAACTGTACATAAATTCTAAGCGATACGTTTGTTTTTAAAAAGTATGGTTCATCAACCCTACTTTTGTAAAAAAACATACGTTCTTGGAAAAGTATGGATCACATAAAAGTATGGATCATTTACTGTACGTTTGAGTGTTGAAGAAAAATTATGGATGATCAACCCTACGTTTGTGTTCAACCTTACACTGTTAACTTTACGTTTGAAGACTATGTTATTAACCCTACGTTTGGAGGCCACGTCGTCAAACTTATGTTTGGCGTCGGAAATTTTGACATATGATATTTATGTGCAACGATCAGCAAGCTGATTTCTGGGTGTATTTAAAGACAGATTTAATGTCATTTTGAAAGTACAACTTTGACTGATTAAAAGGCGTTTTATTAATGGATTTAAGATCTAATTAAATGGAGCTTTTTATTCCGAGTCTTAAGGGAAGTTATGACTTCTCTGTAAATTCAAATTTTTGAATATCACGAATAAGAAGGTGACTTTTATAGATGTAAATGTGCAGGAGATATGTTTTATTATATATGTTATCTCTCAGACACCAGGTATATGAGGATTTCATCGATCTATTATTGAAAATGCTGTAAAATAGAGATTGCAACTATTTACGATTGATCTGTTGATTCAAGAGGAGCGTCAAAGCTCTGTTTGTTCAAGAAGAAGGAACATGATAGAAGATTCCCCTATTCTACATCGAATATCTACTGTGGATCTACTACTACTGAGGTTGTGAACTATATCTCTCTATATCTACTGCAACTGGATCAACTCAGAACTGCTTCATCTTGAAGATCAATATTTTTAGTGACTTTGATCCATCTGCTGTCAATTTCATTCTGTTGCAATTGTGAAGATCAACTGGAAATTTCTTTATGAAATTATTTTTTATTGTTGAGTAACCAACTTCTCATTCTAAGCTGTGTAGGTTTGTGTTTGAACCAGAAGGCTTTGTTTTGCCTTGGATTTTAAAGGTATCAACTGCCTGTACTCAGTTGTGAATCGGTCTGTGGAAAAGAGGACCAGATATTGAAAATCACGAAGCTCGTGGAGTTGAGCGTTGATGGAGTGGACTAGGGGCCTTCTGTTCCCCAAACCACTATACATCATTGGGTTATTTATTTTACTTATTCCGCTGCACAATCAAATCTAATAAAGTATAAAGGACAGAACTCGTTCATGAAAAGAATTATTGAAAAATTGCAAAAGACTCAATTCACACCCCCTCTTGTGTATAATCTATAGATTCAGATCCAAAATTAAGTTCCATCAAAGATCAAAAATTTGTTATTATGAATTGAATCATCCATCCTGGTGTCGATGAGTTGTGAAGGCTACTCTAACTCCTTTAGTAAGAAACTGTATAATTTCTAGACGTTTCACCTTGATATGAAAAAACCAAAAAATAAAGCTATAATTAAAACATTATAATGAAATAAAAAAATATGATATGTGATTGAAAAATATAACTAGGAGGATAGAAGATGGTTTCATAGAATTAATTACAAAAGGTAAATATATAGAAAAACTTTATTTATGAAGAGAAGAATAAGAAAAAATCTCCCTCACATTAGGGGTAATAAGGTGATTAAATGAAGGGGGAATTATTTTTCTTTTTACCAGTTATATTTTCTTAATAATATATTTATTTATTATAAAATAATCAAAAATAAATTTAATAAATCACTCATTTTTCAAACAATATAATTCTTTGATTGCTTATTTTAATTACCAAATAATAATCTAAATGTTATTTATTCCATGTTAATGTTTGTTAACTTAATTATTTGAATAATAATATTTATAAATAAATATATTCATATAAATTATTAACAAATATATTTTATAATAAAATGTAAAATGAATATTGAATTTTTTTTATTATATAAACACCCTAAATACCCATATATAATGGAATAAAAATATAATAGAAAAACATAACACATATTAGTATGTCCTCACAAATAATTTTACCTTCCATGTCTATATACCAAAACTTATAGTAACCTAAATGAATTTCTAAGTCAATTAACACTAACCAATAAAGTGCTAGAAATGGATTAATAATTTAATAACCATAGTGTTTAAATTTTTTATAGAAATTAAAATAAAACAAAAAATAATAAATTATGGGGACTAATTTTTTTTATCCACAATATATTTTTAGTTTATTTAATATCTCTTTAGCGTGATGACATATTCTATATACCCACCACTTCGTTAATGAGTTGAATCATGAATTTTCCAAAATATTGTTGTGATATTGTGATGTTGGATCATTATTTTGGGTTAAAAATTCCATTATAGTCTTCTAACTCGTTATATAATACATGACCACAATGAGAGAAAAATCTCACTTATTAATCCTCAACATAGAATACGAAGAAAACATGATTTCTAATAATTATATATTTTATTATTACTAGGAATGATCCAGTATAGATAATATTAACATAAATTTTTTATTATATCTCCATAATCAAAATATGAGTGGGTAAGAAAAAATCCCACACATTCACAAGAATGTATCGTGAATGTCTTATGTATTTTTAACAAAAATATAATCATGTTGATGTTTTATTGATATAAACCTTACATAATATAATTCCCATTATTGAAACATTTAGGGGATATGATTGACACTTACTCCCATATCATAATGTACCATCCCAAATATACATTATATGATAGTGAATGGGATATAAAATCCTTCATGATTTATGATATATCAATTTATCTTTTATTGGAAAACTTTTAATCATCTTTTACATTAAAATATCACTCTTAGATACCTCAATTCCTTCTAATTTGACGAAACTCCTTAAAAACCCTTACATTATCTATTATTTAAGAAATTATTTTTGATAATAGAATATAGATATATAGTTTTTTAATGATATGCAAATTTTTCTTATATTAAACTTTTACTCATCCATGCATCAACATCTCTGGAAATGGTAATGGGTTACTGTATTTTTTATCTTTTATTGTTCCTCCCACATATATAATCCTTTTTTATATTTCTCAATGTCTCAACTTCCCATTTAATATTCCTTTTTATACTCGCTAGTTTTTTCTTTTCGCTGTGAAATTTCATTGAATACTCCTTTTTTTATCTTCCTCAAACTCTCACCCATTGAGAGTTGTAATATAATCCACCCTGACTTAAATATCTATCTATGTTAATTTAATTTTTATTGGACAAATTTTCTAAAAACTTATGATCAATTTTACCCAAATTATGATAAATTTATTATATAGTAAATAAATAATTAATCAATAAATTTACTTTTATTTTCATTCACTAATATGATTTTTTTAAAGGCGTTGATTTTTTCTATGATAGATCTGTTTGGGTGTTAGGGTGTTGGTTTTGGAATGACTTATTAGTAATTTAGATTGGTTTGAGATTGATCTTATGGATTGTGATCTATCATGTTAGTGCATGCAATCGTGTGATATAACTTGGAAAATTTTATTTTTTAATGAAATTTCATCCATTATATAATAGGTTCTAGCCTAATATTGGGTTTGTATATGGATGAAATATACTTCATTAGTTATAGGTATTTTGAAATTATTTTAAAACTTTATAGTTCCTATAATTAAAATCTAATGTATGGTTGTATTTGAATTTGTAATGTCACTATTTGTATGAATTTATCCCTCCACATATGTCAGATGGTTTTGAAATTGGAGTACATTTTAATAAATTAATTTGTTAATAGTTAATTTTGTTCCAACGAATTTGTGTTTTCAATATTCATTAAAAATGGTTCCACATTTCTTTTAAAGTAAATTGATTCCCCTACCTGATGGATTTTTCTCTCTATACCCCTATCATTTTTCAATGTATTATAATTAAAAAATACCTCACCAAGAAGGACTCATGAAAGTGTTGAGATTTTCATTATTAATCTACCATCGATAATAACATCAATCACAACACGATTGTTTATCTATAAAAGGTATAATGTTTCTATTTCAAACCATACTTTTACGTTCTGATATTACAAAATCTTTAAAAACATCTTTAAATGATCCACAATTATATATTATATTATTAATCCTTTTGAAAAAATTTGTATATCCTTATATATCTTCTCTATTCATATCAATGAAAAGTATATATTGAGAAATGTATTCCTTATGATGCCCCAAGTGGTGATGGATGAATTCATTTGACTTTTGAATCAATCCATCAACAGTAAATTGAGTGAAAATGTTAATTATACAAAATATATGAATTATAAAAGCATAATATCATTATTAAACATAATAATATCTAAAAAATTTAAATACGATCGATGTTGATCTTTATGTGGCATGCAAACAAATAATATCATGCTCTAAATTATTTAGAGGATATTGGCAATGATCTCAAATTAAATATTACATTAGATCGTTTAAAATTATTGTGTTATACCACTTAATGGATGATAAAACTCACTCTATCATAATTCAATCCTTTATAAAATCTTATTACTTTAAATTATTAAAATCATTGTTGACTTTTACATTGGATTTATCTTTTAAAAAGAGGTTGTTGGTACCCATAATGGATTTTTATAATGATAGAAAATGTACCTTTTTATTTTGGGATTGTATTCTAAGAAATATCATGAATAATAAATACTTAACTGAGTCAATGATTTATTATTTACACATTGGGTATCCTGAAAGAAAAAACCTGATTGAGAAAAATAGAAAAAAATTTAGAAAACCAAAAATATTATTCAACTAGTTTCTTTCATGGTGTCACTAGAAATAATTCCAAAAATAGGATTCAAAATTTATTATGTTCTCAATATTTTAATTGTTTTTTAGAAAATCTAATAGTATAAATATTATCTTATTCTGATGAAACAATTCACATAAGGAATTAAATGCTATCATTTCTTTTCAAATGAACAAAATGATAAATCTAAACTAGACTTCCAATAAAATGTATTTATTCAAAAATAATAAACATGTTGGCCTCCCCTAGACTCAAACATGAAATAATCATGTAACATATTAAGAGTGTAAGTAGGTAAGATAAAATAGATATTGAAATGTTGTCCAAACCAATAATAAAATTCAATGATTATAAAAGATATATATTGGTTGGGGTAAAGGCTGGCCTAATGATAGTTTCAATAATCCATATAAGTGCCTCAATCATATTAAAATCAATTAAAACAATTCATGTAATATAAATATATTAACCATACATCAATGTTTAAACATAAATCGTAAGTTTATCATAATTGATAGATAGTATTTGGATGATGATTTCAATGTTTTTTTAAAATAACTATAAGTATGGAGGCGATGTTTTGGCTAATTATATACTAGCATCGATTTATTTAAAAATATAATAAAAAAACTATTTCAAATTAAAATTTAAGATAAAATGGTTCACATGAAAAATCATTGAAAATTGATTTCTCAAAAATCACCATTGTCATTAAAAAATAATACAAATTCTAAAAAATGTTTTAATATTATTTTAATAATAATGTTTTCCAAAAACACACAAAAAATAAAAAACGTAAAACCTTTAGAGAATGTGAAATCTATTCCACCACACTTATCATTTACTAACCTTTATTCAATATCATTCATCAAGTGATAGGGTAGTATAAGTAATATGAGTAGGAAAGATACCACCTAGTAATTTTCTTGTAAAATGGATAGTATTTATAATTACTACATTTTTAAACCTATAGGAAAACCAAAATATATATTGGTATCTATAAAAAAATAAAATAAAATAAGAAACATTCATAGGATATCTTTAAGTGGTGTTGTGTTTATGCTACCAATAACCAAAATGTTATATTTTACTAACATAAATCAGAAGGTGTTATTATTTATTTAAAAGTAACCACCACATTTTATCTATCCATATTTATATAAGGGTACATCAGAAGTATATAACCCTTGAAAGAAATAAGAAACTCCCCATCACATAACATAATAATCGAAGGGATGTAGGGTGGGGCTAGGAAAAGAAATAAGTGGTTCTCTATGTGTATTTTTGTGTCTCCTGGCATATGATATAAATTATGAAATTGACTAATAAGTTTCATTACCATAGGTCCCAAGTTATAAATGATTATCTCCACTATGTATTTTATTATGGGATCCTCATAATATTCATGAAATTCATGGGATATGATTCCAATTTCCTTATATGAAATATCTAAATTATGAGGGTTGGATGCAAATGTAGGTTAGGACCTGACCCACTGCGACCCCCACTAGGGCTGGAAGTAAGATGAGGGTGACACCACAACCCCACCTCTATTAGTCAAAGGGATAATAACAAGATATGAGTAGGAGGATCAATAATATGGGAGGCCTTATCCAAAAATAAATTTATAATTGCAAACAAATAGTTTCGTTAAATAATGATTACATATAATTATTTAATTATGAAACTAGTGTTCAATCGATGTTTTCAATAATATCATTGGAATATTTCAGAGCGAAAAACATTATTACATAAGTTAAAAATAAACTAAAGATCAAAAAAGAAATAATTATTTACTTTATAACTACTTGGAAATGGGAATTTTGAAGAGATCTGGACTCAATATCTACGATACTGATAATGATATAGGGTCAGCATATCCAAGTGCTTCTATGGTCCTCCAATACTAGGTCCAGTAATTTTTCCCTCAAGCATCATACTATCTATATATGAGACAACATGTGTGGTCGTAGTTCATGTACGGATAAGTATATTCATAACTACTAGGAGACCTAAAACAATAAGAGGGGTGAAAAATAATAATATATTTAAATTAACCCATAATGTAAGATTGTAGAGGAACCAAATAATATTTGTTATAAAAAATAAATGAATATAAATAGAGAAATGTGATCTTCATATTCACATCCATCTAAGAATGTAGAGTCCTCCTACAGCTCCAAATGTTCCCAGATCTGATGTCAATCACTATGTGAAACATTAAATGAATCATAGTGGATGGCATGATGCTTGATATTATGATTCACGTTCAACGGATAACTATCTCTAATGGATAAAACAGTTTCCACTAATGATTTGTGACAAGTGAGTACCACTCCATAGATTGAGAATGTGAGAAATTTTCATTATTTTGGATTATTTACTAAAGCAGTATAAAGAGCATTGGGGGCTTACAACATAGTGTCACAAGGGAGTACTGACTGTGACATCTATCTGATTATCAATTTTTACCATTATCTTGTACATATTTGGAATAATATTCCTTTCTATAACATCCCAAATCATATCTTTGATGTCAAAAAAATTGCTACCATCGAATCACAGGTGAAAAAATGTTCAGGATAGGCTACTCATGGGGAAAATATGAATTTTGAAAGTGGAGATATGTAAGGTAAAGGACCATGGGAGAATTACATGGCTTGTCACAACAGGGTACATAGTATGTATCATAAACTTAATCCATGGCCATTTCTTGTCACTTTACACTGCGTATAAAAGTCAAATTACATATCTTGTACATAGGGTCCCACATTATGTGACCTAAACTAAATTTGTGTGTGTTTCCTCCCCTAAAACGGTTTAGCTAGGCTTGTGGATCCACACTACATGTCCTTATTGGGAAGTGTCATGTATATCCACACGTTTTCCTGGGAATATGCCCTCAACACAAGGCTTGGTTATCCATGTCCCTCAACATGGAGTGTTCTTATATTAAGGCGATATGCATACTCACCCAGGGTCCTAGGTGTGTGCTTTTGGAACACAGATTGTCTTCCCTAGCAGGGTCATATAGCATGTTGGACATTCCACATAGCTTGAGATGTGTAACTCCTGATGAAACATTATTAATTATGATAAATGAAGATCAATGGTGTGGGTTTATTGGGGTTACGTGTTGTGCATATTAACATGTTTTTAAAAAAAATTAATCCTTCATATGAATTCCAAATCAGACATTCCTTCTACTTATACCATTATTTTAATAGACAAAAATGTCTGAATCTATTGGATGTGGTCTCAGATTTTCTCTTTATTAGCCTCTACTGTCAATAAATTGAGTTTTTTTACCTGAATGGTAACTTTTTGGGCTACCATAACTATTTCGGGTATCATTTCTTGAATTGACCACCCATATCCCAGAACCCAAACAAATACATCTTTATAAAATCATTACCTAGGTCATTCAAACATATGTTGTGAATTTTTGGGTTTGGTCATGCTCGAATCCTTTTAGGAAATGTTGTGTAAATCAATAAATTGGTAAGAAAATACAAAATGAAGAAAAGTGCTGATAATTTTAGAAGAAATATGTGCGGTAATTATTGCCCGATGTGATCTCATCCCATTATTACATTTTCAAAAAAAATAGGTTGAAACAAGAGAGTGGTTGATAAAAAAATATTGAATATTTTTTGATAAAAAGTGACATAATTTCCTAACACAATGTAAAATATGTTTATTTATGTAATACTTATGTTTAGGTCATTCATGCAAAAATTTGATGAAATTTCTAGTTTACCCCAATTAAATTAAACTACAGTATTTTAGGGATAATTATTTTTCTGTAACATATTTCAAATTAAATGTTTTCCAATTTTTTCACATTATATGGGATACACCATTCATTTTGAAAATCCATGATGGAATGTGCATTTGATTAGATTAAATGGTCCATGAATTCAATGCTAGATTGGACTCGACAGATTAGACACTATGTTAGTATTAGGACCATAAAATCCTCATAAATTATTATAAAAAACCTGAATTTGTATAGAATCATGAAGATCCAATTTCTCAAAAATTGACCATTATGAATGACATATGGTTCATATATTTTTTAGCATAATAAATTATTTCTATTTGGAATAAAATATTATTTTGAATTTCCCATTCAAAAATTAAAATTATTGAATCCCTAGCCTAACCTACACTCTAAAAATATATTTTTTATCATTTAGGTGGATTTAAAATAAATTAAAAGATTGGAGGAAGAGTATAATTCGTTTTATTCCATTTATCTAGGAATTTCATGATGAAAAAATCTTAAAGCAAGGATCCCTTCATTTAATCCTTGTTATTCTTCTCCATATTATAGTGTTTATATTTTGGTAGATAAATTAGTAGTTTCTCTTATATTTTACATATATTATTCCATATTTTTATTCACTATTTTCCCTCTATTATTTTTAAATAACTAGTAGAAACTAGATAAGTTTATACCCTTTCTACAACCTTTGGTAATGAAAAATATTTCTATAATAACTACTCCACCCTTGGAGGGGTAGCTTTTTGTTTTAGTTATTATATGTCTATCTTTATTAATTTATTTATTTTGAATCAATATGATAATTAGAATAACATAATATGATCTATGGATTGAATTTTTTACTTAATATAAACTAATAAAACAATTAAATATTTATCACAAAACATTAATGGTTTAGGATTGTGTGAATTGTGGGAGTGTAATTTTAATTTAATCAACAAAGTAATATGGGATCTATTTTTAGAGTTCTAATATAATCTCAAAACAAAATTCATCATCATTTGTAGAATTAATATGTTCCATAATTTACCATTAAACCCTAGGCTACCTTCCTCACATGCAATCATAGCACCCTACATTGATTTAAATTCTCAGGATGACTTATGGGAAGTGTTAAATTATGGAATATATAAAATCATTAAATTTGGATTAATTTATTTTTATGATTATATAATAAATATACAAATTTCACCAATATAGTTTTTTTATATATTAATATTTCACTCTCACAATTCAAAAATTCATGACCTCACGCATTTTATGTTAATGGTTTAAATTCTTTCGTAGTTTATTTTATGTAAAAAACTAAATTTGTAGATCATATTATGTGAATAGTATTTTATTGATTCCCAATAAATAAAAAAATAATGATATAGGTATATCAACTAATAATAAAAACAACTCTTCCATGGGTTTTGTATTCGTTGTAGAAATGTTTTTCAACCAGAAATGTTTTATAAAGGGTAAAACCTAATCTTGTTTCTACTCTTAATTTTCATACTATAGAGGAAAAATATAGAAGAAAAAATTCGAATAAAATAAATGAAATATAATATAAATTGAGAAGTTTATCATAAAAATATATTCATTATAAAGTGGTGAAGAACAAGAAGAACAAGGGTTTGATGTTGGGATATTTGCTTAATGTTTTATACCTCATTAAATGAATAACTAAATGGAGTGTAACCAATTATAATATACTCTAAATCCTCTAATTCAAGTACAACCCCATCTATAATGATAATAAAACACATTTATAGATTGGTGGAGGATATGGTTTCATGACTTTTCATGTGTTAATGGAAAATTTGGGAAAATATTTTAATACGAAATTCACTAAATATTTTACCTAAAAAATGTGTGACACCAATGTTCTTCTAGAATTACTATTTTGTGAAATTTGGTATTCTATATTATTTAAAAATTTTAACTCAATAAAATCACTAATAATGATGTTATGGAACAAATATTAATGTGGTGTCCAATTTGGTGAGTTTAGTATAGATTTGACAATATGGACCATTTACTCCAATAAAATTAACAATCCAACTCATAATACTGTGAATATTATAACCCATTATGTGGGGGAAAAAAGTTAAAAACATTTATATTCAAATATGTCATATAAAAATATCAATGACTAAAACATAATTGTGTAATTTAAATGGAAAATTTAATTTTAATAAAATTTTCAATTGAATGATTTAATCTCAAATATTCAATTAATAAACATATTTAACACAATTATATCAAATAAATCCATTTATTATCAATATAATATTTTTTCATCTACTCCCCCACACTTAAGAATTTACAATCCTATGAAATGTTTCATATCATTTATTCCAACAATATTGTGGCAAGACATGAATGTTCGAATTTCCCAATCCATAGTGGAAATATGGGTAATATAATTATACCACCAAGAGTCAATATCAATAATATTAAAATTCATTTTCTCATAAATTATATAAAAAAGAAATCTAGTGTGATTAGTGACACTAATCACAACGAAATAAAGTATTAGTATATTATTCAATTAATTCCCCACATGGGTGTTCTAACCATTTCATGATAATATATCCACCCTTTATTAATTATATTATGGTAATGTAAGATATTTATTCTCAGATGGATTAATTCTACTAGTCATGTTCTAAATTCCTATTAGATAAAATATTAGGATCCACTTAATCATTTTTAATGTCAATCCTTAAGCTCATTACATTTATATCCCCACATGTTTTACATTTTATCACTCCCTTATTTATTAAGATAATTCTTTTGTTTCAATTTTTGATACTTGATATTTTTTATGGGTGTAAAACTGTCGAATATCAGGTACATATGCATTGGTCAATTAAGTACAATAATGAAACTTATTAGAAGAGAAAACAATAGATGGATCAACCATTGATATAATATGAAATTTTGTTTTACCTAACATTGATATAATTTCAATTGAGTAGGAAAAATATCACATGCCATGGTTGCATAAAATGTTTTTGGATAAATAAATGACACAATCTACTGGGAACAAATATATCTATTATTTAAGTATAAATATAGATGGTTTTATAATGATACGACTAATCATATCATCGAAAATATCAATTGTTATAAAAAGCATCCCTTGATGAAGAAATATTTATCATTATTATCATGCTAACAATTAATTTTGAAAATATTCACATTCTATATTTTCCTCATGTAAATGAGATTTTTATATGATATGTTTTTTTAATTCTTTTATTTAAATTTTAATAGAAACCCTAAAATACTGCAGACAAAATACACAAATGAAAATCTTAAATAGAAACCCCAATATATAGTCTACACCCTCATACATAAAATATTTCATTTTCATCAATGTGAACCTATGATATGATAAATTCAAAATTAAATTCAAAATTTTACAAATGACATATAATATAAATATGAAATGTTTTGGGACGACCAGATAATTTATAGTGATTACAGGCTCATGTAGTGTGAAGGATTAAACATTTGTTTAGGGAAGCCATCAATGTTTGTCTTAAAATATTTACAATTTACTATAATGATACATCATGTGTCCTATTTGGTAGTCACTAGTACATTATGATGAAATAATTAGATACAACATAAGAACCTAACCATCTGGCATGCAACTTACTGGGCATCAGCTTTAGTAATGAACTGTATTGGATTATTTTAACTCCCACATCAAACTACCTTTTTGTAGCATTATATAATGTGATAATTTTTCTCTTTACATGAATATCCTTGAGTTATCATATGATGATAATAAAATCTCCTCTATATATTTAATTTTCATATTACTTTTATAAAAATACTTGGATAAATCCATTTTTCATTTCATTATAACCCAATATGCCTGATGATTGACCACCAAAGAAATATGTCATTATATCATAATAATAACCCATATAGGGGATATACAAATGGGTGTTTTGAATTATGTTTTATAATCCAATATTGTATCATCAAAAATACTTTTTCTAATCCTTCCTCTTTTTCTTCAGAGTTTTCTCTAATATTTGTTTCAATTCCCATTATGAAACCTTAGGCAAGACATTTGTTTGGAGGAGGTTTCGTGTTTATGATTTTTGTTTCATCTCATAATTTTGAAGTATAGAATCCAAATTATGATTTAAAAATTGTTTCCCCTGGTCAATATTGATATCCTTTATGACTCCAAACATGTAGAAAATTTGATCCTTGAAAAAATACACTATAAAATGAGAATTATTAGCCCTGGTGGAATTGGCCTCCACCCATTTTCTTGAATAATCAACAACAAAAATACATTACAAGAAACAAACTTATATTAGAATTTTACGCACAAAACCATTTATATTGGCAGAACAAATATCACAAAATAATTTAGGTTTTTTGGAAATATATAATGCCTTAGAAATGTTTCCATTGTGTTGGGAATGAGAGCACGACATTAAGAACACATGTGAATCATGAAACATGTTAGGCCAATATATTTCAAATTCTAACACGTTTGAAACTATCTGTTGGGCCCAAAGTGTCATCCACAAGAATGTGTATTATTGAAATTAAAAAGAAAATCAAAATCAAGATCCATCACACATCTCCAATTGACATGGTCACCACACATGTGCCAAATGTAGGGATCATCCAACACATAGTACCTAGACTCACAACTTAATTTTTCTGAATATATTCATCATTTAATTTAATGTAATTTCATAGGAAACAATGTAGTTCACTAAACTTGCATAGCTAATATGACATAGATATTCTCATCGGGGAATGTATCCCAATATGGTGATCAATCCATGGTGTAATCCCCTAGTATGTCAGTAATCATACTCACGTGGTGCACCACTATGTTCTTTGAGTGATTGTTTTCCATTATCTTAATATTGAATTCTTGAAGGAGGAGCATCATGTTGATAAGTATGTTTTTTGAATCTTTCTTATTCAATATGAACTTCATAGATTCATTGTTCGAGAAAAAAACTACCTTATAGAACATTAAATATGAATGAAATTTATATAATGAAAAGAAAATAGAAAGAAAATCCTTTTATATTGTGGTGTAATTTTATTGATTTGAATCCAAATTCCTCGACTTATATGAAATTACATGGTAATGGACATCCCTACGATATAAGAAATATCCATCCATAAGGATTGATGCACCACACATATGCTCAAAAGGAACCTCCCACTGTGGGAGTTGTATGATATATTGAGTGGCCAAATTCTTCTTTAGTTAATCAAATTAAACCCTTCAAGAATCATTAAAAAAGTAGTAAATGTCATTTTAAGCAATAGTGATAAGGGTAGATTCATCTTACAAAAGTCTCTATTTACATGTTTATAAAAAGTATCATTTCAATGGAATGATCAGACATTAAACACACATATAGGATATGGAAATGATGGAATAATTCATACATTATATTTATCAACCAAAATTACATGTTTTTACACTACATGACCTCACATGATTCTCTTATCTACCATGAAATCGCATTCTCAATTATTAAAACTAAAATTTTTACTATGTATTTATTTAAAAAATAAGAAAAATAGAATGTATTCCAATGAAATGATGAACCATAAGAAATAAAATAATCCACAAATAATTTAGTTAATGTCTCATGTAAATCTAAAAAGATTCTTACCTTGTATCTCTGGATGTTATTTGGGGTGTTTCAATGTATAAATGGCATCCTATGGTATGAAAATGCACTAAATGGGAATGTGAAGGGAATATTCTCTTGGCCATCTACACTAATGTGAACCTAAATATTTCTATAGAAACCATCCGATAAATAATAGTGTGTTCTACCTGCATGTCTTTCATATATCTGACTAATAAATGAAAGTGGTAAATGGTCCTTAAAAGAGGATTGATTTAGTTACTTATAAGCTTCATACACATGCCTACTATTTTGTCAACTTATTGGAACTAAATCATAATATTTTATCTTTGTAACATTAAACACTATTTTCATTGGTAAATCCAAGATTTGGTAGACCCAATGAGAGTAAAAAATGAAGAAAATAATATATATCTCATATTTATTTACATCCCATTGTTCAAAACTTCTAATAGTGTGTCATTAAGTCTCCTTTGTTGTTCTGTTATTAGTTAGTCCACATCCTATAAAATAAACATATGAATAAAAATGGAGAAACAAATACATAGTATTTTTTCTATGGTCTACACAATTTTCAAAATATTGTTTTTTAAAAGTTTAGGTAAGATATTATTATCAATCATCATATGTAAATTTTCATTATCCAATGGGAATGAATATGTTTAGTTTTGTAGAAATAGTTTGATTTCTAGTTTTAGATAGTTATCTATTGATGTAAATTAAATATGAGGTGATAAATGAACACAATAAATTTTAAGGTATGAATTTACATCATCGTCATCAGTTAATAGTAAAACAAATCTAGATATAATGTGAACATCAATGTAATAATCAGGAAGTAAATGCCTAAAATCTGAATAAGAATCCACATAAAAATCATAAGTGATTTTGGATTAATCACTAAGAATAGGTATGATTGTATATTATGACATCAATTTTGAACCAATTTTCAATATATCACTTATAATATAATAATCCCTAGTTGAAAAATATTGAAAATCATTATTTGGTGAATCATAAATAGATAGGTAAAAATGGTAGATAATGAAATCAGAATGTTCTTCAAGTGGTTACTTCATAAAGTATAAAATATTATATTTTACAATATAATCCCCATAATCTATAGAAAGTGTGCCCTCGTGGACATTAATTACTATCTTAGTAGTTTTGAGTAGAAGTCTTTAAAGAAAAAAACTCATAAACAATATGGAAATATGAAATCCATGCTTGATTTTTTTCCAAATGGTTTAAATTGATGAAGTAATGATATATACCTTATAAATAGATTGATCAGTAGTGATGAATTACTTTTCAAGTGATGGTGATGAATATCTCACCCTGCTCATTATTATTCTCACAAATCTCCTTGATCATTTGTTATTGATATACATTTCTGTGTTTTTTAGTTCAACATATATCCTCTCCTCCTCTTCAAAAATCTCATACGGTTATACAGATTACCTTATAGATTCATCATAATTATGTATTTATATATGTTTAATATGTTTTATACCATTAATTATAATAAATAAATTATACTAATTAATGAAACATCTAACATTCACCTTCCATATAACACCTAACATGGACCAACCTAATATCACACATAGGACAAATACTTTGTTGTAGAAACAAGTACGATATCAGATTTTCCATATGAGGTCCTGAATAATGGGAAAACTATTTAATATGAAAATATACATCTTTTCTCATTAATATATATTAACATTTCCAATATATTTAACCCAGGGTACTAAGACACATACATAATATCACTAACTCTAAGAACGAATCGATAGATATATATAAGAGTATTCAATGAATCAAACTATAGAAACTAGATTCATTTAATTATCTCCTCCTTCCAATATTTTACCTTTAGTATATATATATATATATAAGGTGTGGGTAAATGAGCATGTATCTTACTCACATGCAACCAAGAGCTCTCTTGTACACTCCCATGATTAAAAATTACTCAAACCAAAGAAATATTTTATCCTTACAAGATGGTCTCATATCGTTCCTCAATCACCAATGGGTACTTATAGAATTTAGATCCATCCTTAGTGTCTTGCTCACCCTAGTCAATAATGTGTTTTTAGTCATTCATGTATCTTTTTAGCTTCAACACATAGAAGGCATCATGCACTCAATCTATCTATGGGGGTATGGACATATGGTAAGAAACCTCGCCAACCATCTAGATGATCTAGAACTGCCTGATAAACCTTAGGGATAGCTTTATTCCACTACTAAAAATACAAATTCCTCATCATGGGGATACTCCCTAGAATACATGGTCTCCATGATCAACCCCTGATGGCCTAAAATATTGGTATGTGTATGATTTTTTTTGACATTGGGTTATCCTCATATGCTTGAGGATTACCTAAACCATCTATGTCATCACCAGTACTATTTATTTCCAAACAAGAGATGTCACTCCAATATCAACTCAGCGGTAGTGTGACCAATAGGGTCTCCCATAAAAGTACTCAAAATGGGTCTTGATAATAGTATAGTGATACATTTTATTATAAGTAAACTCCACCAATGGAAAGTGATAGTTCCATCTTGGGATGAAATCCAACACACATGCTCATTGTACATCCTCCAAAATATGTATGGTCTAATCAGTATGGAAATATATCATGGGGTGAAATTCAATGCTCATCCATAATTGTATATCAAATTCATCTTTTAATCTTATCTACAACCACAAAATGAATCAAAAATCCTATTTGGATAAAATTGTAATTGGTACCCCATTATGTTGGAAGTTATCATGGACATAAAACCATCCAAAACAAACAACAGAACTCTACTCTTGTATAGAATGTAACTGTGTCAATATTGTAAGTCAAAAAAAATCACCCATATAATTTCGTGGACCCTCCCTATCCATTGAATATTTATCTAAAGAAATCTATAAATATTTAATATCACTTCCATTCCAAAATATCTTTATATTTAAAACAAACTAGAGAAACCAAATGTATATCCTTTACCTACTGACACATGAGGAATCAAGAGACAAACTCAGAAATGATATTCCTCACGCTAGACCGGAAAAACTAAATCTAATGGTACATGTACATATTTTTACACATACGTGCACAACCAAGGGATATGCATGGAACTACATCATCACCTCCTCACAGAAATTGGCTGGAATTACTGTTTGTCCTAATAAATTGATAACTTTCTTACCTCTATCCGAAAATCTATCTAGTGTATCTCTTGAGGATATCATGTTATAATAAAAAACATATCTGGCATATCTTAACTTTTTTTCTATCACATTATAACTATTTTATGGATCCACGGCCATGGACTGATGATAGCTTTTACACATCCCCTCTTATAGGGTAATCTGTAACAAGGCCAATGGCTCCAACACCTCCTCCAAAAAGTAAGAATGTAATTTCTTATTAAGAAATATTGTCTATAAATTTTCCTTCCCTAGTGTGTATAATATCTAAAAGTAATTATCCCATAGGAACTATAACAAATTATACTATATTAGTTTTTGATCAATTTGAGCAAATATCCCCCTATGACACTAGTGGTCTGAGTGATCAATCAACTGCATAAGCAGACAATAATTCCTCCACATCTTAAGGGTAAATACTACTATTCATAACTCCTAGTTATTGGTCAAATAATTCTTATCATGGGGAGTCAAATTCCCTATACTATAAGTGATCACTATCTACCTCTAAATTTATTTTAATCTGATCCCAGCTTCATAGGCATCACAAAAAACTAATCACTTGATGAAGTTCTCTGATACACTCAAAAGAAGAGTATTGGTCATCCTTCTACTCGTCTCCTTAAGGGATATCTAACACTAATCAGTCTAGGAATCATATTCCCATTCTATTAAAAGGAATTAGAAAATTTTTAATCTTGTAAAAGTCAACCATAATACTCGGATATTTCCCTACAAAACCATGGAAACCGACCACATCAGACAAAATCTTGTGTAGTTCCCATGTTATCACTACATCAATCATTTATAGATCCATAACTATACCATTCCCATTTGTTACATGAAAAATAAAGATAACATGTGAACTCAAAAAATGAAACTTTAATGGATTACTATATAGTTTTTTATTATGAATTAAGCCTAGGAAAATCCTATAATTATTTGTATGCTTCTTCTTAGACATGGAGTAAGTGATGATATAAAGATAACTATGAACTAGAATAAGTATGGTTTGATGATTTGGTATAGTAGTTTAATGTACATAACATGTGAATTAGAGACACAGAAAGATATCACCAAGAATTCATAATTCCAATAGTGAAATTGGAATACTATATTTGAAATATTATCCTCATGAAACCCTCAAATAATGGAATTTAGAAATTTGATTTATCTTTGAAAATGAACTCTAACCATTTAACTAGAAAAATGGTCATCAATCATTAGTATGGGGTAAATTTTATTCAAAATTTCCATGTTTAGGAAATTATAATAATTGAAGAGACTCAAGATCCTACCAAAATATTTCATTAACAACACTTGAGTTTTCTAGGGTGCATATTGGGTTTGATAAATCCTTGATCTAAAATGAATTCCAATAACACCATTGGAACTATGATCATGGTAACTGAAATATAATATATTGTAGAAGATATTGATATTATCTTATGGTGTAAAATGAAAAATAATTCAATGTCCCTTTTCAAAGGTAGTCCAAGAACATGTTTTGGAAATACATATATATAATTCAACACAAGTTCTGGAAGACGGATTCATTAAGAGCCCACTACGCCAAGGGAAAATCTATCCAAGTTATGGGTGATAGGTTGAATCTTACATACATTACTCCCACTCCCATACCCATATCATCCCACCCATCCATGAAGGAAAGTCTCATCGCATCTATATTAATGAATTTAACTCTTCTTTGATGATAGTTTACTTGGGAACATACAACTAGTCCATACATGGGATGGGGTAATAAGGTTCCATCATAACAACCATGTAGTCCGATCAGAAACTCATTCCCCTAATCACCAACTCACAATACCTAAACTTTTGAAATATAAACTATCATCTCCCAGTAGGATTATCTAGGATTATCATATTACCCACATTAACGACCATAATATCTATTTCTCATACAAGGGATATAGCTATGAAGCAATGAATCATAACTATTTCTAAAAGAACTATAGAAATAGTAAAGTAGGATATATCATACCTCTAATCAGCCCATGAGGATCCTATTCATATCCATCCATATCATGCAACTCCCCCATCCCTACTTATATCCCTCCAATCCTAGTGTGGAAGACATGGTGTTAGTCTTGGGAATAGATCATAGAATATTCCTCCACCTAAATCTCCTCCTAATAGAGATCCACATACTCTATCACCATCACATACCAATAGATTCACCTTACCATGACTTGGAAATCCCTAATCTTGATGGTTTATCTTTTATATAGTTCTATCCATGGACAATGCACTATTTATATCTCATCATATCAGTAAATCTTGATCCATGTGACCAAATCTATCAAAAAAATAATAGAACCCATATCTATGATGACTTGGTCTTCTACATGATTCCTATTCTACAAATCAAAATTTATCAGTCCAGGCATGAGGATGTCACATTTTTTGGGACTCTGATGATTGATACCTCCTAGGCTCCATAGATGACTCAACACCATGATTTATATTGTCATATCTAGTTACAAGAAATCCCTCTTCTATTGTTTTCTATATAACCAAGTAGCCCTATTAAAATCTATCATAAATAATAATTCTTAATTAGTAATGTTATCTTTTATGTCTCAATAAAGTCACTTCTCAAATATCTATACTGGTAAGTATTCATCTCATACCATATCAAAATAATATCATGTGAGGTTCGTAAATCATGGGGGTTAATCAACGACAAAAATATCACCCTACCACAACTCGAGAATCTCCAGTATCTACACATAATGAATACTCAAATGGTAGTACTCAGTGTGAAACAAAGTTTGATGTTTTATCCATTAGAGCATTGTGACATCACATGTCATAGTAACTAAACCCCACCATTACCATGATGCTTGTTGTATAATAATGGTTGAAATAATTACCATATGATTGGGTGGGGTCTGAATATGTGGAAAAGATATCCCAATAGATCAATCCAAAAATCTAAGGTTTTATGGTATGGATCACTATGAATCATGAGTAGTGTATATTACTAGAAATCAAATAATGCGATAAATATGTCTGTATCACTGTCATGACCGGCTATATATCATCTACCCAACATGAATTAGATCATCCATATGTGAAACTATAGTTGGATCAATGCACTTCCCATCAGGTGGAATCAATTAAATAAGCACTCATATATGAAGGACCTCATAAATATGATCTTACACTAATTCCACATTTCTCAACAGGTCATGACCATGACCCTGTATTAGTATACTAGACGGTTTTAAACAAAATGTAATCATGGATGATAATAATATGTTCCATGGACAGATGTAAATTTTTTGGAATATTACTCAAGAAGGATAGGAAATTTAAAATTCCTAATCCCTTTTTATGAATCTACATTTGGTTTTACTATAACTAATTCATTGACATGATGCCTGTAAAAATAGTTACTTAACATCTTGTTGTATGGGTATATTGATCATCAAACCTATACTAGGTTACCAAACATGTGATCTGAGCTCAAGAAATTCTGCCACAATTTCATTATGTTCCCAAAATAATAACAACAATAAGAAAAACTATAAACTCCAACCTTAGTATAACCCACCATTGATACTACTCTAAGATGACTCAATACATAAAGACACCAACTTGGGATTGAAATAAGCCTATGGTGAAACCACAAGCCCACCTCCAGTTTTCCAAGGGATAGTGAAAAGAACTAATTAGACTTATCACATAAATGATAGGAGTTATCATAAAGTGAATATATCCAAACACACAACTTTCACCATTCGACATTTTTGAGATATAATAAATGATTGAATCATATAGGGTGTAATAAATGAATGAAATAACCTCATGGAAATACAGAAGTGTGAAAAAATGTAATATATAAGACATAAAGGGAAAAAATAAATTCCCAAATAGAAAATTATGTTAAAACTTAATAATAACATGGGAAGGATAATGGTGGAGAGATGAAAACTCACAATATCCAATTATGACCACCAAACATAGTCAGAACCACTATGTACTGCTATGCTTCTATGATACCAAGTCCACCAAAGTCGCCATCGATATGTATGTCAACTACATAATACACATCACTTGTGGGAATATCACATTTTGTTGTGAGTATATAGATACCCAATATGGAATCCCCAAAAACTGTCAAGGAGGAAAAATAAAATGATAATCATCTCAAACTAAAAGGAAAGAGAGTAGAGGAAACCAATATTATATTTTCCCAAAAGGAATCTCATATAAATAGAGAAATTAGATTTCCATCCTCACATCAAGATATGAAATATGAGTGGACCTAAAACCCGAACAAGATCTCATCTCAAATTTAAACCACCGTGTATTAACTCACATGAATTAGATTAGAGGGAATCCTCTTTACTATTATGTTATAAAGTCTACTGGAGACTATATCTGAGGGAGGGACCTCTCCCCACATAAGAAACATGATAGGGATATACCACTTTATAGATAGAGGACACACTCCCCCTATATCATGAAGGACTACCAACTCAACCTTTATATTGAGTATGAGGGAGACATGGGTTGGTACGTTAGTGGTTAATAACACAAATAGCTTTCTGATTCATCGATCCCAACACTATCATCATCCATAAATCAGTAGAAAACATTTATCACTCAGAAAACATCATATCATATATCACACAAAAAATTAAGACCACTATCATATCCTACATGAATAACTATATAGGATAGTTTAATTGTGACCCTAAATGAAATTCTCAATAGAGGAGATGCATAAGGTAAATGTTCTAGGAAGATGTATATAGTATATACCACTAGAATACTCAAATTTCTCTCGAATCTGAACCATAATCATGAAGTGTTTCTACACTTGATGTGTAAACTAAATATTAAATGATATATATATAAGGTTACGTGTTTTATTACCTCACATGAATGTCAGGGTGTTCCCCCACTGGGAAGAGATTTTAAATCCATGATACTATATATGGTGTATCCTTATTGGGACACGACATGTATATCCACCATGGTTTATCAGAATTTGCACTTAGCACACGACATTGGTAGCCATCTGCCACATCACATTATGCACTTATAGGGAAATTATGTGTTTACTCACTGAGGGTTCTGAGAATGTCCAATTATAAAAATGATTATCTAACAAGTTAGTGTCACTCTGTTTGTGGTCTAGGCAGCACAACATGTGATATTTTTCTCGGGTCATGGCCCAATTCTTAATGGGAATCTGATATACACTACATCTTTATTCATTTTACACTATGTTTTGTCACTTTTTTTAAATAAATTAACTCTTTTATTCAGGTGGAAAAAAAATTTTCGAATTCAAATGATTTTTCCTCTAGTGATTTTTATCTAGCCACATATGGATAGAAAATAGGGTTCCTATTACTTGAGTGGGGATAGTCTTGTGTCCAATCACTATTTGGCATCCTGTTACTTGAATCCATTTATTACATCCCACAAATCATTATGATATATTCACAAAATAATGATCCCTATTTCATTTACACATTAATCATAGATGTAGGGGTCTAATCAAACTTGAATGTAACCTGGAAATACCGAGCCACAACTCCATGGTCCAGTGATAAAGAACTCATTGAATGGGGGTTATAAAAACTCAATAATAAATTGAAAACATCAATGGAAGATGCAATCCAAGTCTATGATTACATATTTTGTAAACATATGAAGAAAGAGGTATTTGATATATAAATATGTTTTTTTTCAAGAAAGATAATTTAAATAAGGCTATTAAGAAGATTAAAAATCAGATAAATAATATAAACCCTGTGATTAAAAATCAATCCAACAAGTGGAAATATTCAAAATAATGAGACATTCATCTAGAACGATCAATCATTGGTGAAGAAAACATCCTCTAGATATGATGATAGAGATCCCACAAGAATTTTCATTTATCTCATGAATCTCTTCAATTTCTCTTCCTCGATCCACATTCATGATCATGCTAATTCCAACAGTTAGGTCCGACACATCCTCTCCAATTTCTATGGGTTATGTGATGAAAACTTAATATTTTATCCAATGGAATATTTATATAGTAGAATTAGTTATTATGAAATTAATTAACATAATTAAGAAAACTATTTATTTTAAATAACACACTTTCAATCTTCTACTTTCCTTGAAACACTCGACGCTGAACAACCATATGATGCACATATGTTATACCAAGAATTTTGAAATTGATTGAATTATCATATATTTCATCCATGGTCCTGATAAATGGGAAAACCTTTTCTTCTAAAATAATAATTCATGTTCATTATTATATATTATTATTTTAAACCTATTAATTTTAGTTTCCTATGACACTAAAAAAAGTACCAAATATGTGGAAAAATCCATTGATATATATTGAATTACTCAAAAGATCAAACTACCAAAACTTGAGCCATTACAATTCATTTAGTGAAAGATTAATAGAAATTTAGTTTAAATAATGTTAATCATTACTATTTTATTGTTAAAGCTCTTCATATTCATGGAATTACTTATAAATTATTATAGTAATGTGTGGGTGGGGAGTATTTTCAAGTGATACTTCAACTAAAAAAATATTGTTATAATCAATGAATTTCAAATTTAGTATATAATATAAATATTATGGTAGATCATGAACTATACATCATGGTGAGTGGTGAATATCATTTATATCATGTCCCATAAATAGAAAAGTTTAGTGTATTTTTATATCAATTGATGGTCCAATAGAAATACCATATTACATATGATCTTAAAATACAAAGGGTTAGTTTGACTTATTTTTGGTAGAATGAAATAAATTTATGTTGTTAATGAATAAATATATTGTAGTAGTAAGATTAATCCACCAACATATAAATATACTTTACAGGTTGTGTTTTCCGTGAAAATTTCAGTTTCACTTTAGGTTCATGTGGGAAGAGGGAGGGGTTTTTAGAAGTTATTGGTCCTTATGTGTATCTCAGAGCTGAGTAGTTATTTTTTCCACTTCCTTGAACATGTATTATAATTTTGGTTCCATAATTAATGAATAGTACCACAATCAAATATATAACAATTTATAGTAAATAATTAAATATAAAATATGAGATAAAATAATGATCAAAAAATGATTTAAACAAAAATTATTTTTATTTTGAAGGATGTACATCCATTAAATGTAATTCTTTAAATATATAATTGCAATGATTAATGACCATGTTATAAGGTAATTTTCAATAGGAATTTATAATCATAGAATGAACAATAATGGCCAATCTGGGTCATCTTGCTTGGGGATTCACACTTGATAAATTCACTTTACAGACTTATTAACATGTTTTTATATTTTATTTCAATGTTTATATTTAAAAATGAATAAATGAAGAAATAAAGGAATAATTATAATGAAAAAAATGAGAAAAATGTGTCAGTGGGGATTGTTATGTGGTATTTAGGATTCAGTTAATGTATCATTCATTATCTATTTTTTATTTCAATATATTTTTTATTTCAATAATTAAAAACAAATAATTAAATTGAAATACATAATTTTTCAAAAAGAATATGCATTATAAAATAGTATTGAAGACATTTCTCCCACCTCATATAGAGTAGTACATGATAACACACCTGGGACACTATTTTAAAACACATTCCATTACTTTTCAACACTAAACTCACCTCATTGCATAAAAAGTGAGATGATCAATGTGAGGGATCAAAAAATATTTGTAAGGCTGGGGAATTAATATATAGTAAATCATATGTGAATCTGTACTATAATCTCACCAATAAACTCACACAACCACTATTTCATCATATATATAATAAAAAATACAAAAATGAAGAAGTTGTGATATGGAAATTCATTAAACCATCCATAGGGATCACACCCCATGGTCAGATTATCTATAACAATGGATTATAAGAAATTAATTGAATATTGAGATAAATAATTAATATAAAAGACAAAGAAAAGAGTTAAAATTTATTTATAGAAGATAAAATACATAAATCTATTCTAAATAGAAAGTATGATTGAATTATAGAGTTATAAATTATTTTCAATGCAAGGCTAAAATAAATTTATTAGTAGTGGATATATATAATTAAGCATAAATGATATTTTTTACATGAATAAATGGTCAAGTTGATGATTATATGTATAATTTATATCTATTCTTCTCTCTGGGCCTCATATAGAAATCTTTTAAAAACTAAAATAACAATTTGAAAGTATTCATGGATGAATGACCCATAGTGTGTCCAATTAGAATTTTTTTTGATTTGGATAATCTATTATAAAATGAATATTATTTTTTCAGGGGTTACCATGAATATAGGTTTTTTTGAACATAGATCGCATCCATGGTCACCCGTGATCTACTCGAAAATAAATAAATCCTTATCAATGATTCTGAAAAAAAACCATGTAGTTGGATTATTCTTTTGTAATATTATTTCATGGAGGCCCATTGATGGAGCTATGATATATAGGTGGAGATATCTACATGAGAATATTAAATAGAAAATTTGGAGAGTGTAAGCAGTGACTAGAAGTTATATTGTCTTTGGCGTAAAGGGGAAACGGTGGTTTAGTCATTTGTTGTGATTCTCAACACATGATTCCTTTATAACTATAATTAAATAATAGATCAGATAAAATTACATATTATGGTGGGAAACATGTTTAATATTATGTAAATATCTTTTTAAATTGATGTGAGATTGAAATTCCCAATTTAATCACATTCCATTCTCTCCTAATAGAAATTTATCTTAAAAATCTATTGGTTTATTCCTTTAATAACATGTTGTCCTTGATAATTTAGATGTGAGATGATATATCATATTTTTAATATCACACAAAATTTCTTTGATTCTAATTTAGCGACATTATCTAATAATTTACTCTTATGTAACCCTGTCCCATTAGATATTATCTAATGTGGAGGCTAGGGATGTGATTTATTCGTATACAGGTATACTGTATCATGTTTAATCACAAGAATATGTTACCATATGGTAATTTATTCATGAATATCTCCTATGTAAATTTATTCTTATGCATGTGGCATGTTCAATAACACAAAGTACCATATTCATCAAATTATTCAAATGTGAGCCACCCAAATTTTATTTTAATCATCAATTATGAAATAATTCATATAAGAAACATCCATAAATAAAGTCATATATAATTATTATTTTTTATATTAATTCTAAAATAAATATCAAATTAATAAAATAATAAAAATCATGTAATTATTCCATATAATAATTAAATAAAATTACACTAAAAATAATAAAATGTGATTAATGTATTAATATTTTTTAATTCATTATGATTTAATACATGAAATTCAAAAATATTTTTTGAAAAATCATTAATTTATCATTTTCAAAAATATCTATGGAGTAAAGGAAACCAATAACAATTTGGAGGAATTAAAAATTAAAATTTCTAAATTATTAATGAAGAGAATGAATTTTGGAAAGTAATGTATGGCCACATTGTCCAGAACAATGTGAATATTTTTCCACAATGCTATTATTTTTACGATGTGATATTACTGAATATATAGAAGAATTTTATGTGTTCCACATGAAAAAGTGAAATAATCTTTGAATTATTTACATACATGGATTATGATTGGAATAACTCATCTCTTAGATAAAGTATATGTTCATATTTGAAGACATATAAAGAATGTATTTATTAATAGATATATGTATCAAAATTATTTTTTTGATTAATTTAAATATGTCAATTTTAAAATGTTTTCGAAACATATTTCAGGGTCAGCTGTGAATATTAATTTTTTCAAGAGATATTCTAAAATTTAATTTATATTTATGTTTAAGTGATTACATTCAAATAAATGTGTTTAATATCTAGTTGTATAGTTTTATGTTTTCTCTAAAATTATTGGTATTTGACATATTTATGTTACACCCTATACAATAAAAAAAAATTCCTATTAAATAAGAAGAATGAAAATTTATTTGTTATTTCTTGAACTAAATGGGTGTATCATAGAACATATAATTTGATTATATGTAAATAAACTAGTATAGAGGTTCAGAATCAAAATGTTTTCTTCTATCATACTAAATTTGAATATGTCACCACATGAAATGTGTTACAAGAGTACCCCTAATATTTCAATTTATAAGGATGTTTAGAACCATATCTATGAATAAATTTGATTGTTGAAAAAGTAGTTTGATTAACTAAAGAGTATTTTCTAGAATATTCAATGTACATCCAATAAAATATTCCCAAATCAATAAAAAATATGAAATTTGGAAGTATTATTAAAATTATTAAAGTTAATTTTTTAGAAAAGAAATTTAGTGGGTGTGAATAGTATTGAAAACCTTTTGATGTTAGTAATTATAAGGGAAGCTGTTTGGAGTGTGTTCTAGGATTTATATAAAAAATTATATTAAATATTGATATAATGAAAAATCTATTTTCTTAGTTATAATGTAGGATTTATGTTAACGATATTTTGAAATTTCTATTGAATCATTGTTTTATAAGGATGTCATTATTTTTTGGGGATGAAGAATGGAATTATTAAATTCGTCCAAGAGTGAGAAAACTGATAGAGGCTTAAAATATCATTGGTAACAAAGGAATGATCGTTCAAATTCATAGAAAATAAAAATTGTGTAGTAATCCAACACCCAATTATTTATAATAAATATTATAGTTGATTATTTTAAATAGACATAAAAAGTCTCAACACTATGGTTTTGCTGAATTCATACCCTCGCTCAGTCTTTCATCAGATTATTTTTGGAAAATGAGGGAGGTAACATTACCCAAAATTTCTATATTTTCCTTTATTTTGGAGAAATATCTTATAAGTTGAAAGAATATTTTTACAAGGATGTTTTTAAATGTGTAATGTTTTTATATCAGTATCAATGTGTGTGTGAGTGTTTGTTTTTGTAAGTTGAGTATATAAGAGATATAATTAATAACTTTATGTGAGTTTAAATTCATGGAATAAAAAAAATTTCCTTATTTTTTGAAATAATATGATGTTTTTTTTAAGTATTTGCATATGGATTGAGGTTGGAATATATTTTAAGGATTTTTATTTGTATAAAATATTTTAATATAATGCATGTTTATCTTATAATGAGATTCTGATTATTATTCAACTATTTTGATTCCTCAATAAAATAATCTCATATAGGCTTAAGGTGATTCAGTAATTGATCAATACTATTATGAGATTGTTTGACATAAAGATTATTTTTCTTTGTTGGTTGAAAATAGAATCCTGCGGTGGATATTCAGGGACCAATGATGTCAATTTAATGATTTTGATAGATTTTCATGATCATAGAGGGTTAGGATGTGTTTTTTTATGTATGTAAAATATATGTGATTGGAATTTAAAATTTATTAGTATTCAAAACCTGTTAATTTTTTTCACAACATTAATTATGTCCTAATAGAATGTTTGTTTTTCATGAGAGATCATTTGTGATTGAGAGAATGTGCATAGTAAATGTTCATGTAAATAAAATCATCTATGATAAAAAAATAGTATTTGTAATGTCCCATAATTTCTGTGTAGTTTTTTTAAAATTCTATAGAATTATTTAAAGACCTCAACCATTTATAGAATGTGATTTTGAGGCCTCGAGTGTCCGAAATGTAATTTTAAAATTATTTTAATGTATGTTCAGTAAACGTGCGAGTGAGTTTTTAGTAATTTTGAACTGTCATTTGAATCAAAAATCATAAGGAACTATTGAACTCAAAAAGTCTAGAATCACACAGAAAGACTTAACATTTAACAGAAACAGATGGATAAAAAATTTATTTTTTTGACTTTTTGGAAAACTAAAAAATAATTATAAAATGTATTTTATTTAATTTATATACCATTGAGCGGTGAATGGAGGTGCTATGGGATGACTAAGAGGCGGTGACAAGGCGCATTAAAGAAATCCACTTAATTTCTTGTTAAGATGAAGTGTAACAGCTACACCGTTTCATTTATGAAATAGTTTAACTGTGGTATGTCATAGAGAAATATAAATGTTGCGAAATGTTCTATTTTTAATTAGTTAATGTGTTGGAGGGTTGGAAATTAAATTGTGGGAAATTCTCTGAAGAAAATCTAACATGATTCCATTCCAACAAAGATTGAGAAACACCAGAGGAACGTCATCAACATTGACGTTCCACAAAGAATGATGTTGGGAACTGATGAATCATGTCAACCTATTGATCCTCCATGGACCGAACACTACAAAAACGAACATCAAATGAGGTAGGGGTTTAATTTTGTAAAGATTTAACTATAATAATTTATAAATGATGAACCTGGATCAACCCTAAAACTCTTTTATCTTAAAATCTTGTGTTCTTTTGGGATGGTGTTTAATATTGGTTTTTCTATTTGGGATTAAACTTGTAATGATATAACATCACCCCAAGACTCTCTAGTTTTAATAATCGACCACAAATGGCACTGGCTGACACGAACAAGTCCTGAGCCCCTCCACATGTCCATTTTTTTGTAAATGGATTTTCCAAGATTTTGGAAATGCCAATTTAAGGAAATATCACTGAAGAGGGTTTTCCCCGGATGCCGTAGGTGAAATCGGTGTGAAGAACAGACAACCAAATCATGTCTGGTGGTCCGACAAAGTTCTTTCTAGCAGAGGCGGCGACACGCGATGGTACCATCTATGTGCTAAATGGCAGGGCAACAGGTCCACCGACAGCTGACTGAACTGCGTGCACGGGTGGGATGCTGAGTGGTAGAGACCTACAATGCCTTGCCGGTGCGGCATTCACTAGTCAACCTATGGACTTGGTATGTGGGTTATTTGGATTGTCAACTGGTTTCTGCAGCCACGTTTGGTGAAGCTAGTTGCGGCATTTCCATGTATGGAAGGATGATCCATCTCATTGTGGTGGGTTGGACCTTCCCTCCTTGGTCAGAACCACACCAACGGGCCGAAAATAGGCTGGAATGGTTTCGGGTCGGGTCGGGTTGACCCATACCAGGTTGGATCTCACAAGACCTAGACCACATCGAGCCTCGTTTCACTAAGAAATTCATCTCTTGAAAACTGGACGTCCGATTGACATGTCATTTGTGGAATTAGGACCCATTAAATAAGGAAGTCTTCCTGATATAGTCTACATGAGTTTTAGAGGAGGTTGATGTATGTCTATGTTGGATTAGATTCAAATCCAACTAGGCCCTTTTTACAAAACTGCTCATATCTTACAGACCAGTTATCCATTCGATGTTCCATCTGTTGTGTTGGGACCCTTATAATGGGAGTTCGTTTAGGATACTCTATATGATACTTCATGGAGGTTGAGGTATTATTGATGTCCTGAGGATAAGGTCCTATATAAATAAAGTGTTCTATGTATGAGAACCTAGTGGCTAGATGTGATGTGAAGAATAAAGAGAAACCCTTCATGGATCAGCATAAGAGAGACCCTTCGTGGATTAGCATGGAACTGACCATTCATGGATCAGCAAGAGAAATACCTTCCATGGATCAGTTGTAGAGACACCATTCGTGGATCAACATAAGAGTGACCCTTCAGGGATCATCATGAGAGGGACCCTACATGGATCATCATGAGAGCATCCCTTTGTGGATCAGCATGAGTGTGACCCTCCTTGGTTTTGTAGAAGAGAAACCCTTTGAGGATCAGCAACAGAGAGACCCTTTGTTGATCGGATGTAGAGGAACCCTTCATGAATTAGAAGTATACCCTCTCAACATAATAATATGATCTAGCATTATGAATAATCATCTTCACTTTTGTACTTAGATTATTCCATGTGTGAGCTATGTATGTTTCTTTTTTATTTACTTTGTGATATTTCATTGAAGTATTTTTTTCATTTTGGGTTTTTTTGCGACTTGAGTTGGTCTTCAGGTCCCTGTTGAGTATTGTTACACTCACCCATACATGAGATTCACACAAACCTTTTGTGTCTTGTGCAAAGGACAGAAATCCTTGACTGGGACTTGGGGAGCCAAGGCTATACGGTGCTCGAAGGTGGATCAATAGATTGGGTGTTCTATAATGACATCTGACATTTATTTGTACCAACTCATCATGTAGGATCATTGGTGGACGACCTCTGGAGCTTGTACTCCATTTTATTCATTTCTTTCAGTTGGGATTTTATTCTGGACCCTTTACATTAAATTTACACATTTTACTCTTTGTTTTGGTACATTATAATGGTTTTATTACTTTCATTACTTTGTGGTTTTACTTGTGAAATATGGCATGTCTCTGTGTGTATAGGATTGAAAAAAATGTCTTCCCTTTTAGAGATATTTTTTTTCCTGTTCTACTCACTAGAATCTAGCCTATGGAAGGTGGGCTTGGGTTAGTCATGGCATGGGCCCATAGGGGCAGGTGATGACAATGTGGTATCTGAGGGTGTTCTGTTCTACTAAAAGAACTAAGACTCTATATTTTCGATGTGGAAATACTGTTAAGTCACTTTAGTTTGAATTTCATTCCATGGAAACCAGTGTTGGTGTGAAGGTCGACATATCAATACACTAGGACCCTAAATTCGGTTTTCTCACTAAGTACATGAAAACACTAGTTACATATTTTTTTAATTTTTATCTTCAATTAATCACTTTTGGTTCAGTTCACTAGGTATATCATGATGACCATGGAACATCTTTTACCTTTTACAATGCCTCCATGAAGGTAGCCTGCCATGATTCTAGTGAGGTATCACAATGATTGTAACATCTCCAAAAGATAAAGGGTTAAATGAATAATTGATATGACTCATGTCAACAAGGTGCACCTTCATTTTCGGGAGCCTGCCTGATTAGACCTCCACTGTTAAGCGTGCTTGGTCTGGAGTAGGGATCAGGATGGGTGACCTTCTGGGATGTTTCCCAGGATGTGAGCGAGTGAGGACAAAGAACACTGGAAAGGACATGTGTTGGCCTTTGGGGACTGTCATTAGACATATGACCCGTTCAGGCATGTGGGTGGACCATGGGGGGCCCCATATGTCTGCTGGGAAACTGGTGGTACTTGGTGGGACAGAACCCGACGACCATGTTAAGGCGGTGTGGCTATGCTGTCACCGGGACCCGGTTGTCACTGTTGGCGCCAAAAATGTGGCCCGAAAGAAAGGAACGAAAAAGAAGGCTGGCGCGCTGCCTCGCGAAGCTCCGTTGCGAAGCCCCGCCGCGAAGCGCCCCGACCATGGAGCCGCCGCGAAGCTCCAGAGGCAGTAATACTCTGCGAACCCATTTGACGTTCGCGAGCCGCCGCGAAGCTCTAGAGGCGGTAATCCTCCGCGAACCCATTTGAAATTCGCGAGCCGCCGCGAAGCTCCAGAGGCGGTAATGCTCCGCGAACCCATTTGACGTTCTCGAGCTGCCGCGAAGCCCTTGAGGCGGCGCGCAGGTGCTTCTTCACGGCGCCCCTTCCATATAAATACTGGACTCCCCCTGAGTCCTGAGGACGAACAACCCGACCTTTCGGCTTCTCCTCTCCCGAATCGCAAAGCACGCTTTGCCCCGGGAATCATGAGCTCCGCGAGGTACTTCTACTTCGCGAGACGACTCTTCTTTGTCTCGTTTTGAGCCCCTCTTCCGAGAGGGATGCCCTTCGCGAAGCTCAAGGGAATTCATGAAGGAAGGGGATTCCCAAGGGAACCCGGGCAGCCGTGGAGCACTTGTGCTTCGCGAAACACCCAACCCATACGAGTGATCCCTATGCTAAGGCAGGATCGCTCCACTTCGCGAAGCACATTGCTCTGCAGGACCCTGCTTCGCGAGACACTCCTTCTTCGAGAGGCAGTGCTCCGCGAACACTGTTCCACTTCGCGAAGCACCTTCCACTCACACCTATGCCCCATGATAAGGCCAAGGCAACCCACTTCGCAAAGCACACTCCTCTACTTAGAGATTCCTCTTCCCGTGCGACCCTCCAGGTTTGCACGATGTGATTTCAAAGTCCCATGGACAATACCACCCATAGCGTTGCTTCGCCTAATGCTTCTTCGCATAGGCACGCTAAAGGCTATTGATTCTTCGCATAGCCACGCTAACGTTGACCCCTCGATGGTTCGTTCCACAACCCCCCATGACCATGGCCTTACCGGCACCTTCCCTTCCCCAAGGACTAGAGGGTACCAGTTTTGTAAGCCCTAGGGGTGCGGAGTGAACCCACCTCGTCTGATCTGCAGGACGTTAAACTGCCAAGCACCACGTCCTAAACACATGACGTTAAACTGTGACCCAACCTCGTCTCCCTCACGAAGGGTCCCCCCAGCTCGAACATTATTTACACCACCCATCTCCACTGGAATGGAACTCTTCCGCACATGGAATGAGATCCTCATTGTCGGAGTGGTGTATGTTCGTATGGGAAGGGCTGCCTCAGATCGTAAGCCCCTAACCTTTCGTACGGATGATTTCACCTATGCATCTCTGTACTTCCCTACTACCAAGGTCAGTGGAGGGTGTGATAGGGAACGAGGAACCCCCCTCTGGGCCTCCATCCCGGAGTAAGTCCCAACACCATGGTCTGCCTAACGCGTAAGCCCCTTTTCGCTTCTCATGGACGCACCCCTCGTGACGTGATCGTCAGGTCCTTGCAACCTCTTGTTTCTCACACTGAGCATGACTCACGTGGACTTAGAGTGAGCACCGACCCTGACCCCTCATCCCTCTCCGAACTATGAGGACTTTGATCCATGTGAAGGCATGGTACGTAGGAAGCCTCTGGGAGGTTCAAGCCCACCCGTCGTTTCTTCACATCGGGTCCCACCTTCGTCCGGCATGACCTTAAACTGCATTCCCACTATGAACTACAAGGTCTTTGATCCATGTCAAGGCATGGTACGTAGGAAGCCTCCATGAGGTTCAAGCCCACCCGTCATTTCACGTCGGGTCTCACCCACGTCTAGTATGACGTTAAACCGCATTCTGGTCCAGTGGTAAGCCGCTGCGACCCATTCCCACCTGAACTACGAGGTCTTTGATCCATGTCAAGGCATGGTACGTAGGAAGCCTCCATGAGGTTCAAGCCACATTGCTCGGTCGTTCATTTCACGTCGAGTTTCACCCTCGTCCAGCACGACGTTAAACTGTATCCCCCCTTGTCCTGCATGACATTAAACTGCACACCCATTCCCATTCGGAACTACGCGGACATTGATTCCCTGCCAAGGGGATACGTAGGAAGCCTCGTCAAGGCTCAAGCCCAACTTCACCGTCGTCCTTGTGATGGTCCCATTTCATTACCCTCCACTCCATTTATCCACCTAGCACCCATCCCGACTCTCTCCCGGACCGTAGTATCTTGGTGAGACTGTGTCGGTATGACCCTCTTCACAGCCACCCATGGGCTGACCCGTCTCCGCTGGACGTTAAACTCGCAGCGTGCCCTGTGTTAAACGCGGGAAGCTGAGGAAAACCTCATATATGTGTCTATGAAATAATTCCCCGCGCTCGTTGTGGGATGCCTCAGGCTTCCACGCCCTCGAGAATCCCTACAATCAGGGATAATAGACAAACACGACAGATTCCCCAGCATCCATACACGCTATTGGTGCCTCAACGTGACTACTCCCCCGACCGAAGGTTGCTTCCCTGACTGGACCCTTTGGAATGTCCCGACAGAAGCAGTGTAATTAACTGGTGTCCATGGAAACATGGCACTGGGAAGAGTTTCACGAACTACATATTAAATCTATGAGGGAGACCCGGACTAGGTGACAAGTTCCGAGGAGGAATCCACGGAAGGAAGAACCGACATCCCATCATCTCTTTTTGATCATGGAGCAAACGTACCTGAACAAGGAACGAATGCCGCCCGCCTTTGGAAAGCTGGAATGCGGGGAAACAAAGCGGCGCGTCCTCCTCCACAGACGGACGCGCGCGCGCCCCGGCGAAAGCGTCGGAAACAGAAATGGTGAACCCGACGTGAAATTCTTCTCCTCAGCATGGAGATTAGTAGCGTTCGAGTCACCAGTGGGTTGACGTGTCACCGGATCCAGATATCCGGTGCCTGGTCCCGCCAAGCAAATAGCGGGCCTGTCGTGAAACTCACCAGAAGTCGGGGCAGTAGAACGTGGGGCATTCCGCCCTGCAGCGTGTTGGCGTGGATCCTTCTTACAAACGTGGAGAATGGAAGGACGTTGTGGCACTGGTTGTAAATCTTCTTCCCTCTCGGTGTTGATGAGTTGATCCCTTTGATTCTCAGGAACCAAGTTGCAGTTACAGAGGTGCGATCACCACCCGCGAACCTACGCAGGGGCAGGGGCAACATTGCCATAACCACCCCACATGGCGCCACTACCGCCACGACGGCTGCCACGCCCCGGAATACGGGACGCCCACGTCCCCTTTCCCCATCAGAGGTCATCCAACGAAGGGTGATCAACAGCCTCATGCACAGGTACGAGGAGGAAGGGGTCATCCCGACCAGGGATATGGCCCGCTTGGACCTGGAGGCCTCCATGCCCCGCCGTCAACGCCGCCCTAACAGGCCACGCAGGGAGCCCCTGCTCCCCACCCCGACATTCAACCGTTTTGGGAGCCTATCCCCAGAACGCCTTGACGACTCCTCGCCTTACGCTGAAGAGGCGGGTGCTGTCCGGCTCAGTCCGCTCAGGGCCCCGACCCGGGGGTCCCAGGCGAGAGCTCCCGTCTGGCCGCGTCAGCGCCGCCGTCCGGCCCCGCAGGAAGAGCAGGCAGACTATGTCCCTGCACCACCTACACTGGCCCGCCTGACCCGACGTCAGCGCCGGGCCCGGGCTGAGGATGCTCGCTCAGGCGCGTCCACGTTGACAGCTACAGTGGCCCGAGCCACCGCCGACGTGCATCATGAAGCCCCCGCGTACATTGAGCAGGGGCACCCCTTCGCCCAACCAAGATTGAGACCCCAACCGCCCCATGGGCAGGCTGGGTTGACTCTCCGGGTTGCAGGCCCAAGTGGTGATCATCGCGAGCTAACCTGCGGTAATGTCACCCCGTACGGAGGTCCTCCCCATACCACTACTCCACAGAGCATGGGCCTTCCCCGCTCCGAGGTTCGTCATGGAGGCATGCCTCGTGCTACCCCCATCCTACAGGAAGACCTGCCCCGTGGCAGTGACGCTCAGCGCGGAAACATTTCCCGCGCCCACTACACAGGGTACGGAGACCAATTCTCCTGCCCCCGACTTCCAATCGGAAGGCACCATGCATCCGGCCCTTCTTCAACGTGGGGGTCCCCCCTACGTCCTCTCTGTGACTGGCGAAGGTCCTCCTCGCCCCAGAAACTCAAGGAGTGAAGGTCAGCCTCGCTCCGCCCGCATTGACCATGGAGGTCCTCCCCATGCTCCTGCCGATCCCAACAGAGGCTTCGCCTACATGGGTGTTCGTGGAGGCCCTCACCACGTACCCTTCGATATTTGCCCTGGTGCCCCTCGCATCTCGGGCATCTCGAGCGGGGGCCCTCTCCGCCACGGCGCCAGTGCCGCCCCGCGACTCCATGATAGGGATCAACCCTGTCTTGAAGAGCCACCCCGGGGCAGGATAGCGGGTCGCCGCCGCCACAAGAAGAATCCTGGGAAAGCCAGGGTGGAGATCAAACCTTCTCGTTTCTCGGACTCTGAAGTGGAGTACGACTCAGCCATGAACCTTCTCCCAGCTCCTCCGTATCAAGGACCAGTGCAGGAACCAGACGCGTCAGCCTCGTTCTCCCAGAACATGAGGTCCACCAGATCCCCATCTCCCTCCGCAGATACATCCAGGAGGAAGAGATTCTGGGAACATCGCAGGTCTCGACCGCGCAGTCACCGCCATCGTCACCCGAAGCGCCCTCTACCTCTACTCGAGATCACGGGGAGTTGTTTTGGGGGTCAACGGTGGTAGAGCAATGACATTACCAGGCACCGGTAATGGCGATTCCTGTGCCTGAAGCAGTGGCTGTTAGCCCATCCTATCGTGACATTGTGGTCAGGTCACCTCGCTCTTCAGAGGAAGGCCCAGAATTCGGTGGCCAGTCCGCTCGCTCACCGTATTCTCCACCGCCGAGTTTTCTATCCCAGAGGTCCGCCTCGGTACCGCTACCGGTCCCTCAGCCGCCCCCGGTTGATGAGTGGGGTAATGCAGGGCCAGACCCCGAGGCCGAAACCAGGAGCTTCTGGAGTATTCTTGAAGCGGACTACTTCCCAGAGAAGTTCTGGCCCACGGCGGCGCTGAATTTCTGCGTACACGAGTCTCTTACCCTTGAAGAAGTGGGATGCTTTTGTCGAACCCTCTGGGCGACGCACTTCCACCTCCGTTGCGAACGGGTGGTATACCCCAGGAGTCGAGAGCACTTCGAGGAGATTGACGAACAGTGCCGCCTGATCGATGCGGCCACGCTCCTTGTGGCCCAGCACCCCGAGTCGCTAGGTCACCAGAGTGCCCTCCAACAAAAATGCGTTCAGAGTTTTAAATCACTCCACAAGATCGTCAGGGAAGCCACCCCCCATGTGCAAGTCCGTGGTTGGGGACACTATGCTGCCCTTCTTTTCGATCCTATTCGACGGCAACCCGATTCGCTATGCGACATCGAGGACATTCCCTCGAGAGGAATCGCGGTCCACATGGCCGACATTGTGGACAGGGAAGACGAACTGGAACTCCTTGATGGAGACTTCCCCCCAGAGGGCGCACCGCCACTACTGGACCCATCAGGGAGAGTTACCCGTCAGCAGAGGAACCTGCTAGGCCTGCCCGTACCCACAGAGTCGCTGGTACTCAGTCGAAACACCGGCAAGGGTAAAGAGCACGTCGGAACCGTCATGAAATCAGACCCGTCCGCTTCTGTTCAGAAAAAAGATGAGGATCCTGAGAAGGCCACGTTATGCCAGCAGCTTGCTGAGCAGAAGAGGCTGGTTGACGAACTCTTGGCTGAGCGCGCCGTAGAGCGGCGACCCGACTATGGTAATCCCAGGCCGGGGCAGCAGGGGCAGGAACAATTTCCACCCAGTGAGATGCCTTCGGGAAACCCTGATCATGCTACTGCCACAGACAGGGCAGAAGCCGGAACGTATGGAAAGAGGGCGCAATACGTTTCACCAAACCCCCCCCCCCCCCCGAGCGACGGGGCAATCCGAAAAGCCCAGCCCGGGTTCCCCCAGTCACCCCGCAAGTCGTTCCGCCAGTTGATCCACGAGTGCCTGAGGCAGTCTACCATGTTGAAGAACCCAGTAATGCACTGGTGGTTAGGGATCCCCGTCAAGACTGGGACCCCCACTGGGATGACCTTATTGCGGCACTCACAGCCCGCCTCGAAGCGTTGGAAACGCGGCAGGTGGAGGTTCCACTGGATGGAAAGCCTTATCCCATGTGGGTGGATGATATGCCCGCGCCTCCGGGTTTTGGAAACCCCACTTTCTCACCCTTCAATGGGACAGGGGACCCGCCATAGAACTTGGCACATTTTTCTTCCAGGTGTGGCCCCATGCTGGGGACCCTGGCTCAGCAAGAAGCCGCCAAGCTTCGATGCTTTGTACAGACATTGGATGGTCCGGCGTTCGTCTGGTACAGCCAGCTCCCTATCGGATCGGTGACCAGATGGGAGGATCTCCGCCGGAAGTTCCTGTACCAGTTCAGCTCTACCACGCGAAAGACCAGCATTGCAGACCTCTTCAAATGCAAACAGAGGCCTGATGAGCGGGTTGCAGATTTCATCGCCCGGTGGAAGGTACTTACTTATTCCCTCGATATGCCACTGACTCAGGATCAATTACTGAAGATGTGTGTGGGGAACGTCAAGACAGAGCTGGTACCCTCCCTAATTACCCAGAACTACCCTGGAGGGTTCAGATATTTCTCGGATAAGGCCCAGCGCCTCGAGGAAGCCCTGCAACAGGCTAGTCAGGCACGTTTGTTGCCCCCTATGATCCCAGCCAGGAGGACCGCCAGGGCTGAACCCACCGCAGTGGATCAAATAGAAGCCCCGAGGCAGCTGGAGTTGCTACCAGCGGCACCACCCCCGCAACCCCGCAGAGGTCCTCCTCCTCAAGCACAGGCTCCTGCCCAGCAGCGACCGCCTCAGAACCGACAGGTTCCGCCACGCAATGCGCCACCACCAACTAGGCGAGACAATCAGGCGCCGCCTCCTCTGCAGGCCCCTCCGGCCCCTCGTCAGGGCCAGGCCCCCAGGGCCCCCTATCCAGAAAGAAGGTACCAGACCTATTCGTTCAACGAAAATCAGGTCCCTGGCTACTTCTGAAGTGCTTTGGAGCAAGGGATTGTGCGCCTGCCTGAGTGCTTGAGGCCGGTGGAGGCGCATCTCACCGATCACCCCAACTACTTCCCTTATCATCAGATCCTAGGGGACACCCTTAAGCAATTCTATGTGTTTAAAGACTGGATTCAAGACCAGGTCAATAAAAACATAGTCAAGTTGGGCCCGGCTCCAGCCCAGGTGGAGGGTGTCTTTGCAGGATCAGGGATCAGCAGCGACAGTGAGGGTGAATGGAAACAGGTCCCCAACCGCGGATCCCGGAAATACGATGACTGGATGGCTCAAAAAACTGTCGTCCGTGCCCATGGTATCATCCGGGCAGGCCTGAAACAGTCGGAACCTTCAGAAGAAATGGCCGGTAATTCTAGATCGTCTTCGCAGTCGACCTCTTCCCCAAAGGGCAAGAAGAGGCGATGCAAGAAGAAGCAACGTGCACCACCGGTGCCGTCGTCATCCCGCACATTTGGAGACTTTCTGCCCCCCGAAATGGGGATTCCTCCCAAAATCCGCCCAGCGGTGGATGAATCCTCGAGCGACAGTCAAGGGTACACTTCGGTTAACACCGTGGAGATGGTAAAGCCCTATATGACCCCCGACGAGGGGGAATGCCAGGAGGACCTCCCCAACGTTCCCAGCCGACATCAACGTCAGCGGAATCGCAATCGCGTCGGTCATCGAGGCACGTCAACAGGCACTTGTGGCCAAGCCGTGCACGCTACCGAGACCAGGCAGCAGGCTCAGCGTAGAGCTCAGCATGTGCAGCCCCATCTAACGCCCTCGGCTTTACCTCCACCGCTGTTTGTGCTACTGGATCGGGGAGAGCTGCCTCGTCCGTATCGAAGTCAGTCTTGCCTGGCTACAGGCTAGCCTCTGCTGCCCGATCCTAGTCTGGCGACTATCCCCCAGGCTTCTACTAGCAGGCAGCCGGATGTACCCAGTGCTAGCCGACCGCCAATTCAACCGGCAGGATCCGCTATGCCTCCAAATGCCGAAAACCCCCTGTAAGCAGAGGTTCGGGTTTGGCACGCAAGTATGATGTCCTAAAGCACCTGGCCGGCATTCCGGCGAGGCTCTCCATCCTTGAGGCCCTGCGCCTGTCATCCGAGATGCGCGAGGCACTTGCCGAGGCCCTAAGGAGCCCCCTCCAGTTCGAGACGGAGGTAGCAGCTGTAGAAGCCTTCCATACCGAGACGATTGAAAACACCGAGTGTCAGGCGGTTATCTCGTTTTCCGGTAAAGATGAGGACCCTCCGATACAGGGGCACATTCGCCCGTTGTACATCACTGGCCACCTCAACGGCGTGGAAGTCCGCCGCTACATCGTTGACATGGGTTCTAGGATCAACCTAATTCGGACCCAGACGGTGCGAAAGCTGGGTATGTCTGAAGGTTATTTGACCCCCTCTGACCTCAGGATCTAGGGGTACGACATGACAGAGCAAACCCCAGTCGGTAAGATCCACCTGAAGACTCAGTTCGGTGGCTTAATTGCCAGCACCGAGTTCATAGTCATCTCTCAGGATACCGCCTACAACGCATTGATGGGTAGGCCATGGTTCCATCTGCATGCAGCGGTCCCCTCGTCGTATCATCAGTGCCTCAAATACTCCCTAAATGGTCGAGTAGGCGTGCTCCAAGGAGATGCGTACCCTTTCGCTTCTTGTGAGGCCCGCTATCTGGATGTGGGTTATTACAAAAGTAAGGATAAACCGATCCTAGTAAGTAAGGACGAACCCGCCCCGGTCACAGGTGATCCTTGGGCAAGCATGGATGACGCCTACATCCTTCCGATCCACCGGTTGGAGGCCACGACCCCCGACATGGGGCAATGTTTTGTTGTTTCGGGTCCGCAAGGAAGGCATGTTCTCGTGTCCAAGCGATGGCGTAAAATCACCTCGTACTCCTACATCAACCAGGCTCGGGTCATCCCGGAACCTCCTACCCCTATACGGTATCGGGACGTCAAGCTCATGACGACGGCGGTACGCCATACGTGTCTCTTCCATCAGGCTGGAATCCACCGACTCAGGCTAACACGTCACAACTGCTTTGATATTATCAGGCGTGGCCCCTTAGGTCGGAGGCCAAATGGGATAGGATCAAATGCATTCATTGCTATGGTCTCAACGACAAGTGAGTCTCCCGATATGACGACCGCTACTGCCCAAGCCGGCACCAGCTGCCCCTCGGGTTTTTAGAGCCCAAAAGTATCTCCCGTCGCGGAAAGTTCCCCCACGGGTGGGGAGGAAGACTTGGAGGATGCTCCCCCCCCCGCCTTTGAAGAAGGCGTCTCTACCACGGTTGATGAATTGGTACAGGTGAACCTTGGTAGCGAGGTAGATCTGAAACCCACATTGATCAGTGCGGCCATGTCCCTCGAGGAGCGGCAGCAGTACGTAGACTTCCTCAAACAGCACCGTGATGTGTTTGCCTGGAGTTACAACGAGATTCCAGGACTGGATCCCCAGGTAGTCGTTCACCGTCTGGGCCTCCCGGCAAAACATCGTGGGTTTAAGCAGCCTCCCAGGAAAATTCACCCTTCTCATGGTGCTATGGTTGAGGCCGAAGTTGACAAGCTTATCAAAGCCAAATTCATTAAGGAGGTCCAGTACCCCAAATGGCTTTCCAACATTGTGCCGGTCAGGAAGAAGAATGGGCAGATCAGAGTCTGCATCAACTTTCGCGATCTCAATCACCACTGCCCAAAGGATGTCTTCCCACTCCCGGTGACAGAGTTGTTGATTGACGCCACAGCCGGATTCCAAGCCCTCTCATTCATGGATGGGTACTCCGGGTACAACCAGATCCGGATGGCCCCCGAAGACGAGGAGTCCACGGCCTTCAGGGCTCCCCAAGGTACCTTTTTCTACCAGGTTATTCCATTCGGTTTGAAGAATGCAGGTGCCACTTATCAGAGGGCCATGCATCGCATATTCAAACCGATCCTCGGGACATTGGTGGAATGCTACGTGGACGACCTCGTAGTCAAGTCATATCAGCGCCAGGACCATCTCAAAGACCTCGAGAAAGTGTTCGGTTTCCTCTGTTCCCGTCGCCTGAAGATGAACCCATTGAAGTGTGCCTTCGGTGTCACCTCGGGGAAGTTCCTGGGCTTTGTTGTTAGATACCGAGTTATCGAGATCGACCCAGAGAAGATCAAGGCCATTAGCCAAATGCCACCCCAAGCAACATTCGGGAGCTTCGAGGCCTGCAAGGCCACCTAGCCTATATACGCTGATTCATCGCGAATCTGGCCGGCAAGTGTAAGCCCTTTTACCGGCTCATGAAGAAGGGCGCCGCCTATGAATGGGATGAGGAGTGTCGGACCGCCTTCAAGGAAATCAAGCAGTATCTGCTCCAACCTCCGGTCTTGATGCCACCCGTCTCCGGAAAGCCGCTTGTCCTTTATGTGACCGCCCTGGAGAGATCCCTCGGTGCGCTGCTCGCCCAGAAGAATAACGAGGGCACTGAGAACAGTCTCTACTATCTCAGCCGCATGCTTCTCGATACGGAGGTCAGATACTCCCCTATCAAAAAGAGCTTCCTTGCGCTCATCTTTGCCGTGCAGAAGTTGCGGCACTACCTGCAACACCACGAGGTGAAATTGATCCCTCGGGTAGATCCGCTGAAGTACATCCTGAACCGCCCCATGCTGACTGTCCGACTAGCACGGTGGGCGGTGATTCTCCAACAGTTTGATATCAGGTTTGTTCCTAAGAAGGTCGTTAAGGGACAGGAATTGGAAGACTTTTTAGCTGCCCATCTAACCTCCGCGGATCAATCCCTGGACCTGGATTTCCCCGACGAGACGATCCTCTCAGTCGATCATGTTGTCCCGTGTTGGAAAATGCATTTCGACGGCGCCTCCCGGAGCCCCACCGGTAGAAGGCTGAACGACCCCAAGCTCAACAGAGTGGGTCTGGGTATTGTTTTCATTACCCCGGCGCAAGCCGTCCTTCCGTACTCGTTCCTGTTGTCAGAAGGTTATATGAACAACGAGGCAGAGTACCAGGCTCTCATCACCGGCCTCGAGTTGGCCCTTGAGATCCATGTCCCCCATCTACATGTGAAGGGAGATTCCGAGCTGGTAATCAAACAGGTTAATGGCGACTATGTCGTCAGGAAGCCAGAGCTCACACCGTTTCTGGAGTACACCCTCCGCCTAATGGCCCAGTTCTCCTCTCGACCAGAGTTTACCCATGTCCCGCAGTCGCAGAACGGCCGAGCAGACGCCTTGGCTGGCTTGGCTGCGTCGCTCGCAGAACCCGAGAAAGATGACCTAATCATACATGTGGCACACCAGAGAGTCATTGCCCCCGTCACCCAAGAGGGCGATGATGGCCTGGGGGTAAGTCATCTCACCGCGGGACCCTCCATATTTGGAGTCCCGGGTTTGTCAGACGCAGTGGTGGAAGCCACTCCCGACTGGAGGGCGCCTCTTGTTGAGTATCTCCAAAATGGTCGCCTCCCGGACGAGCGGGCCGAGCGCGAGCAAATCCGACGCCGCGCACTTCAATTTACCCTCCAGAGCGGCCCCAGTCTTGAGCAGATCCTCTATAAACGGAGTTTCGATGGTGTCCTCCTCCGTTGAATCCAAGGAGTAGAGATACCTCAAGTTATGCAAGAGGTTAACGCCGGTTCCTGTGGCGCCCATCAAGCTGGGCCAAAGCTGTCCCATCAAATCCAAAGGTTTGGGTACTTCTGGCCCTCCATGATCCACGATTGCATTGGGTATGCCAAGAGATGCCATGCGTGCCAAGTACACGCCAAATTCTTGCATCGGCCGCCAGAACCCCTCCATCCCACCAAGTTCTCTTGGCCATTTGAGGTATGGGGACTTAATGTAGTGGGACCGTATCCACCGGCAACAGCCCGCCAGTGCAGATTCATCTTGACTGCTACAGATTTCTTCTCCAAGTGGGCAGAGGCAGTTCCTCTCAAAGAGGTCAAGGCCCGTTGTATCGTTGACTTTGTGAGCTCCAACATTATCCACCGGTTTGGGGTCCCTCACGCAGTCCTCACTGATAACGACACCAACTTCCGAGCGGCTGAACTGAAAAAATTGTACGCCAAGTACGACATCTGGTCAAACCATACTTCCCGCTACTATGTGCAGGCAAATGGACAGATCGAGATGTTCAACAAAACCCTCTCTAACATTCTGCAGAAGATGGTTGGCCAGAAGAAAAAAAGTTGTCCGGACAAGCTCCCCAACGCCCTCTGGGCTTACCGGACGACGACTCGCAACTCTACCCAGGTGACCCCATATTCCCTGGTGTATGGAGCTGAGGCCGTCCTACCCATTGAGATCCAGCTGCCGTCACTACGCACTGTAGTTTATGATCACCAGACATCAGATGAGGTAGCTGAGATCCATCTAGCTGAATTGGAAGCACTGGACGAGAACCGACTTCATGCCCTGCACAATCTGGAAAGGCATCAGGACAAGATAGCGAGGGCCTTCGACAAGAAGGTTCGTCTCCGCTCTTTTCTACAGGGTGACCTAGTACTGGCCCTTCGAGCGCCAATGATTCCCGGTAGGAAACCACCCATATTAGAACCCAAATGGGAAGGGCCTTATATCATCTATAAGGTTTACCCCAACGGAGCATAATCCTTGTTGACCACAGATGGAGAGCGTATAACCCCTCCCACCAATGCCAAATTCTTCAAGCGATACTTTGCATAGGGAAAAAGTTGTCCTGCACGACCCTAAACTGCGAGAGGGTCCTGCACGACCCTAAACTGTGACTTGGTCCCGCACGACCTTAAACTGCATCCTCGTCCTCTTTGCAAGACGTTAAACTGCAAGCCAGTCAGGCCTTCCTGACCGAGGCTTAGCCTCAGGCCCCTTGGCCTCCTTGGTCCCGCATGACCTTAAACTGCATCTCCGTCCTCACTGTAAGACGTTAAACTGCAAGCCAGTCAGGACTTCCTGACCGAGGCCCAGCCTCAGGCCCCTTGGCCTCCTTGGGTCCCTGGCCCCCCGTCTTCACCACGAGACATTAAACCACAAGCTGGTCAGGTATCCCTGACCGCGGTCTAGCCCCAGGCCCCCTCGTTTCTCCCCGACATACCCTCTTACGGGATCGTACAGTGTGGTGTAGGACCACGTCCTCATGCACGACGGATTACTTGCCGCACAGTACACATCCTCGAATGAGATGCCCCTCGTCCCACATGACGTTAAACTGCATGTCAAGAACTACGTGTGGCTTGATTCCCATCTTCATGGGATATGTAGGAACGCTCGGACGGCTCGTCTTGAGCCCAGCCCCAAGCATTTTTCTTCCACTATCCCTCCTGGGGGTAGTTTCCTTGGAGAATCTTTGTGCAGCAGGAGTAGGGTTTTTAGCCCTATTCATACAACCCCTCTTGAGAAAGGATTATTAGGGTCACACCATGTGCCCACTCCCATTATTCTATCCTCCCACGTCCTCACCGCACGACGTTAAACTACATGGCTTTCAAGAACTACGTACGGCTTGATTCCCATCCTAATGGGATATGTAGGAATGCCCGGACATTTCGTCCGTAGGCCCAGCCCAAAAGCCAAAATATTCCATTTGGGTCAAGAAACGGCAGGGTGCACACTTTTTCCCCAACTCACATCGAGCAAGCCTCAACCCGGCTGCACATCCCCCCTGGGGATGTTTGCCTCTTTCACGGATATAGCTATGCTTCACCCACTCCTTGACAGGGATTCCATCATTTTTGCACACCCCGAGGGACCCCCAAGAATGGCCTGGATATAATGCCCAAGGGCTCTCCTACCGATACGGGCCAACGCCCCCGAGGGTTTTTCAAGCAACATGCCGATACAAGTTCCGCGTTGCGAATTTGGTCAGTGGTCGACGCTCAATTGTTACTCCCATATCAGGTTACCATAGGAATGTTGTGTTTCGAACATGGTCAACAGTGTCCTGGATCTTCGGGTCCACCCCGAGATGTCCCAGACATCGAGTGCGGTGATTCATTCTGCCCCATCACGCGATAACAAACTTCTCCCGGGGTGGTGCCTGCAATCGGGCCCACGGCCCTGATCCCCCATAGGAGTGTACGGTGTGGTGTAGGACTACGTCCTCATTCACGTCGGGATCATGTACCATGCCGTATGACTCCCCTTACAAGGCCCAGCCTAAGGCCCCTTGGCCTTTTCGGGTCCCCGACCCTCGTCCTCATGTAAGACGTTAAACTATAAACCAGCCAGGCCTTCCTGACTAATGCCTGATCTTAGGCCCCTTGGCTTTCTCCCCAATCTCTCACCCGGAGTGTACGGTGTGGTGTAGGACTACGTCCTCATTCACGTCGGGATCATGTACCATGTCGTACGACTCCACTTACGAGGCCCAGCCTCAGGCCCCTTGGCCTCCTTGGGCCCCTGGCCCCTCGTCCTCTTTGCAAGATGTTAAAATGCAAGCCAGTCAGGCCTTCCTGACCGAGGCTCAGCCCCAGCCCCCTTGGCCTTTCCGGGCCATAGCTCGGGTCCTCTCTTAGAGGATTTTATGGTGTGATGTAGGACTATGTCCTCATTTACGTCGGCTTCTTCGCCATACTGTACACCTTGCTTAGGAGTATATTACTCCCCTCCTTGTCCAGTATGATGTTAAACTGCATTTCAAGAACTACGTGTGGCTTGATTCCCATCCTAATGGGATACGTAGGACCACCTGGATGTCCAAGATTCGGGTCCAGCCCCATCTCTCGGGAATCCTCATCCCATCTTGGCCCCTTGGCCTATCCTTCCTCCATGATAGGATCATATGGTGTGGTGTGGGATTATGTCCTCATTCACGATGGTCTCGTAATGACCACGCCATGTTCCCCCCCTACTGAGCTGTTTCATCGATCCCTTTTTTCCGGAAGTTCACCGATGTGCCTAAGAGTACTCTGGTTTATTTCCTGGAACGCCAAGCTTTACTCGGACACGTCCGCACCCGCTTTCCAGGCTTTGCGTATCCCTGCATCAGGGCTTCCATCATCTTTCACACCCGGAGGGACCCACAAGAACGGCCTGGACACTACGCCCAAGGGCTCTCCTACAGTTACGGGCCAACGCACCCGAGGGTTTTGGAAAAAAATCGATAAAATCCCGCGTTGCGAATATGGTCAGCGGTCGATGTTCGTTTTTTGTTCCCACCTCGGGCTAGCATGACATGGACGCTGTGTTTCCACCATGGTTAACAGTTTTCCTCTCTCGCCACGCCAACTCATTAGGCCCAAAATGTCAGGTGCACAATTCACACCCTTCATCACTTCATCGTGTCCAAGTAGAATCTCGGAACACTTGGTACATTTCCTCCATGCACGTCTGCGCGTTGGGTGAACAGGTCGTGTCGAAGGTGTCCTTCGGGGCTCTCTACCAATTCCTGTTTGACTCGCCCCAAGTATTGCGACGAGGATACCCCCCCTTGTTACCCACACCGAGTTTATCTCACGTGGGCTTAGGGATTGGGTTGTCATCTGTGCTTTCTTGGGAAGTTGCCACTAAGACTCTCATCTGGAATTATGCTCATCTTGATTCCCATCCTAATGGGATACGTAGGAATGCCCAGACCTCCTGTCTATGGGTCCAGTTTGAGTTTGGCAAAGTCACCTCTCTAGTCCTGCCTTCAGGACCCCGACTACGGGACTGCGTGGCGTAATGTGGGATTATGTCCTCATCAACGTCGGGTTTGCAATAGCTGCACCACGCGCACCCCCGTTCTAAGAGTTTGCCCTCATATTCCTTGTCCAGCATGACATTAAAAGGCACCCTTCAAGAACTACGTGTGGCTTGATTCCCATCCTCATGGGATACGTAGGACCACCTGGATGTCTAGACTCTGGGTCCAGCCCCATCTCTTGGAAATCTCCCGATCTCCCGGTCACCAAGGACACATGGCCTATCCCTCTCCAGGAGAGGGATATGTGGGTATGATACAAGGTTTTGGGCACCATGCCCCCTTCCCCCGGGAACCTGCCATCTCTCGATCACCCTCAAAGTTGAGTCCCTTGACTCCTTGCAGTGGTTCACCCATGTGTTAAGAGCACTCTAGTCTAAGACCAAGAGTGTCAGATTCAACTTGATCAAGTTCCTTCCACTTGTCATGCTTCGTGTTCCCCTCCATTCGGACTTTCATCACCTTTCATACCCGGTGGGACTCCCAATAACGGCCTGGATACTACACCCAAGGGCTCTCCTACCGTTACGGTCCAACGCACCCGAGGGTTTTGGACAACAAATCGATAAAATCCCGCATTGCGAACATGGTCAGCGGTCGATGCTCATTTGTTAGTCCTCACTTCAGGCTAACGCGACCTGATGCTGTGTTGCGAACATGGTCAGAAGTAATTCTCTGTCATCACGCCAGCCTCTTCAGTCCTCGAATGTTTGTTGCATGATTCACATCATTTTCCACCCCATCATGACCAGGTGGAATCTCGACACTTTTGGCGCTATCCCTCAGTGCACCTTTGCATGTCAGGGGGACAAAGCTGCAATCTGGCGTCCTTTGGGGCTCCCACGGTCCGAGCTCTAAGACCATAAACTAAGGTCCAAGATCTATCTAGAACAACGTTCAGCTTGACTACCATCCTCATAGGATAGGTAGGATCGCCTGAACGCCCTGTCTTCGGGTACATCCCATTTAGGAAGCTAGTCTCTCCCCCTGTTTCACATCTTATTTTCACGTCTGCGCTGCATGACGATAAAATGCATGCTTGGTCCTATCATACGACCCTAAACTGTGACATTATCGTCCTGGCCGCACGATGAAAAACGACACCACATTGTGGTGACCTCGTTGTAGAGGACATCACATTGGGTATTGGTCACGTGCCATGCCATTTGTCAATGCCCATCACGGCTTGATTCTTGTGGCGACATCACGACCTACTGTTCTAGGCCTGTCGCTTCACAAAAAAAACCATTCACCTTAAAGAACAAACAAGATTTATCAAATTCCGCTTCTTTTAGTGCAAGGGCCATGCCCACACTTCCCTTTTCCCCTGGCACGGGTACCTTACCGTGCCACCTTCCAGAACTACGTTTGGCCTGATTCTCATCCTTATGAGATACGTAGGAGCGTCCGGGTGCTTCCCCGCGGGCCCAGCCTAACCCTTGTGTTCGGTCCCTCGACTCGAGCATTTCCTCAGAGAACGCATGGTAAGTAGGACTATGTCCTCATTCATGTCAGGTTTTGATGCCATACGTCCCATGATCCCATTACCCATCCATGGTCCGAATTCTATGACGCTAAACTAAGATCTCCCCAAGGGAAAGGAATCTGCTCCCTCTCTCTAATACGTTTCGTTGCCGTATTCAGATGTGTTTTGACAAAGAGCCCGAAGCGTGGGATTTTCACAGGGACATTCCCCTCATCCCATGACCAAGCTTCATGAGCTTGCTAATTGGATCCTCATCCTCTTCCACATCCAGAACGACCCTCGGATGACGTGGATACTAAGATTAAGGGCTCTCCATGAATGCTGGACCTAAGGGCCCTTGAATCGTTTCGGGCCAACGTCCCTACGGATATCTGACAACATTTGTGACATGGTCCCGTGTTTCGAACACGGTCAACGGTCGACCCTCATTTGTTTGTCCCCATTTTAGGCTAACGCGACAGGATGCTGTGTTGCGAACATGGTCAGCAGTAATCCTCCATCGTCACGCTGCCATCATCGTGATCCGAATCTCGACCGTCATGATTCACACATTTCCACTCCCTCATGTTCAATTGGAACTCCATCATACTTTTCTCTTTCTCTTCGCGCATCTAGGTGCGCCAAATGATCATGTTAGTGTCATTGGGCCGGTAGTCACCGAGCATCCCTTTGCCCTAACCTGCCCCTTCTGTGTCAGAAAATTCCCACCACTACTGCTTGTTTCCCACACCGAGCACGACTCACGTGGGCTTAGTAGTTTTGGTAGGATGTGTGCCAATACAGTCGGGCTTTTCCCCGTCCCACATGACGTTAAACTTCGCTTCCAGAACTACGTACGGCTTGATTCCCATCATCACGTGGGATACATAGAGACACCCAGGCATTTCACCTAGGGTTCAGCCCCTGGAATCACAAAATCTTGTTCCTCCCCATTTCCAGCCCTCTGGCCTCACCCCTCGGGAAGAACAATGTAATTGCAATTCTACCCTGAACAAGTTCAGGATGCCCCAAGATCCCATTGGGGAGTGACAGATCCCCGCGCCGGAGAGGCCCTATCTGGAAGAAAGAATGATTCGTGATCAGACCGATGCGCCCATCTGGCGTACTCCCACCATGGTGGTGTAACTACCTAAGTGTTGGATTCTGTTTGAACAAACCACCACTCCGTATTCCATGCTTTGCGTGCCCCTTATTCGGACCCTCGTCCTCTTTCATGTCTGAAGGAACCCCCTAACGGCCTGGTCTCATGCCGCATCGGCTCACCTACCATCCTGGTCCAACGTTCCGAAAGACGGGTCATGCCTGGAAGGACCCCCTAACAGTATGGATGTCTGACCTATGGTCCGCCTACTGTCCTGGGCCAATGTCCCGAAGGATTGATCGACAACACTTGTGACATGGTCCCGTGTTTCTAACATGGTAACCGGTCGACCCTCATTTGTTGTCCCCATTTCAGGCTAATGCAGTAAGGATACCGTTTGTCCACCAGGGTTAACGGTTGTCCTTTATTGTCATGCCATCCCCACAGTGTTCTGAATTTGGGTATCGTGATTCACACTTCCCATTTTCATCGGTTTGGACCGATTTCAGCGCCCCTGGCGTTGCCCCGTTCGTTCATAATAGCACACTGAAGAAACGGTAATTTGGCTATCTTGGAAGTTCCTTCCCCGATCAAGACAACTACCTCCTGCATCTCACATTGGGCTCGACCCATGTGGATTTGAAGGATTGTCGCCAAACGTCCCGCAAACATTGTAGGGATCTAACAAGGCAATTCAAACAGTGGAAATCGTGCGTGCCACGGCACTCAAAACAAAGGAGAAAGAAAGAGTTGAAGCACAAAATTACTAATAAAAGTTTCTTTTGGGTTTGTTACAATACTCGGGGGTTGACTTCCCCCATGGAAGGGTTGACCCCGTCAAAAGAGCGTTGCAGCTCCGCCACCCGCTGACTTGCGGCGTCCAAAGCTTGTTGCCGCTGATTCAACTCCCGCTCCTCTTCAGCAGCGGCGGGGCGTAATTCGTCAATTCTGGCCCTGGCCCTTTCTACCTCGGCCTGGACGGCAGCCATCCTTCCAGAGGTCTGCCCCAGATGCTCCTCAGCCTCTGCCAGCTGGGCCTTCAACCGTGAGACCAGCTCAGACTGCGTATCAATAGTGGTTGAAAGCTCGTTGGCCCGGATCTGCATCTGTTGGACCTCGCCTTCAGCCTCCTGGAGCTTCCTAATGCTGGTCGCCTTCCTCCGCTGCCATCCCACGCTCAGCCCACGATCATGCTCCCGGATCTTCTCAGCCATGAGGTCTCAGATGAGCGCGTGAGGGCGTTGGGCATCCACTCCCCCGGCACACAGTTCGCGCAACCGCGAGCGGAGCCTATACATTTCGGTCAACCATTGCTCTTGGGGAGTGTCCCTGATAAAGCGCGTGATCAGCTTCCATGACCGGCGACGGACTATGCTGCTGTCTTCCTCATCGGAGGTCGTTTCATCCCAGTCCGCGCGGTTGGCAGGCTCGTACGCAGGATATGCCTGCAGGAATTCCTCAGCGGGATCTGCATCTGGTGTTGAATCCGGTACGACACCTAATGCCGACGCAGGCACGACAGGACTGGGACCGACCGGTTGATCCTCTTCCTCAGAGTCCACCTCGATGACTTTAGGTACGGCCTTTCTGGTGGTCCCGCCAGTGATGGTGTGCGTCACAGCTTGAGGAGGTGGGGGGACTATCGCCACCATCACCGGCATGCCCCTAGGAGGGATGCCACCAGACATCCCGACCAGTCTTGCTGCAGCAGACCACGCCAGTCGGAGAAATGTATGACAGAGAGGGACATGAACGTTAGTTGGCAGGCATAGTCTACATATGGAGACAAGGGAACCGGTGGGGGGGGGGGACTTACAAAGATCGACCTCCTGGCGCTGCTCTTGTGCCGGTATTAAGGGGACCCCGAGGCGAGGCCCTCCGTATATTGTTGGGAGGTCTGGAGACTCCGGGAGAGCCTCCACGGATGCTCTGGTCCCACCAGATGTAGAACTGGACGCAGCCATGGGTGCGGGTTCTGAAGATCCCACATCATCACCCGCCAAGGGGCGAGAATGAGGCCTGCGAACAAGTTCCTTCTGCATGGACTAAACATCGGTGAGAAGTCCATAGTGGCTCAAGAACATATCGTAAGGAGAGAAGTTCGGAATGCTACCTCGAGAGCCTCCGCGAAGTCGTCGGATTCTGAGCCTCGGTCTCCGACCTCGCCCTCCTCCAACGGGCTCCCTCCTCCAGCATCATCCCCCCGAGAAGAGTCCTCTGATTCCTCCGGCAAGGGGAAGCGATCCCTCTGATCGGCAGCCGATAACTGCGTGGGGACCGTCTGATTCAATAGTACCCTCACCCAATCCGTCATTGGGCGAGGAACACCGCTAGAGTGGACGTAATCCGCCAGCTCGTCCAGGTATTACTCCGCCTCCGCCGGAGACACCATGAATCTAGCCCGAACTAGGCCTATGCCCGATAATTCCATCCCGAGGCGATTCAGGTGGGCCCACATCTCATGTGGGATGAGGAATTGCCGGTTGAAATCCCAAATTTCCCAAGCTTCCGGGAAGATAGCATCTTCTTCCATGTCTATGTGACGCAGCCGCTTCCCCGGATCCTGAGTGGATATCCGACGAAATCCCCTCGGTGGCCACCCCTCCGAATGGCCCTGCTCTTCCGGAACCACCGGATCCACCGTTGCTGCCATACCCTCAGCCAGTGCGGGTCTCACCGTCATCACAGCCTCGCTACCGCGAGCGGCCCTAGCTTCCCTCTGACCCTGACCTCGAGATAGAGAAGACCCACCATCACCGACCCAGATAGTTGATTGCTTTAGCATCTCCCCTAGGTAGGCAGCCTCCCAACTGATGGCGTACTCCCTCACCAATCCAAAAGTGGCGGTGGATGGGGGCAGGACAATCCGCATCTTCCCATCTTCCCGTGTGAACATGAGCCACAACTGCCTCATCACACACGGGCGCTCCTTGTGGCGCACCTCCCAGTAGACCTGCGGGGTCAGCCGCTGGAGGCATAGGAACTGCCTCGCAAAACGATGCGGGGTGTACGGTTCGCATATTGGCTCACGATCTATCTGAGCCACCAAAACTCCACCTTGGAAGGCCAGAAGGTAAGCCCGATGTTCTTCCGTTCCTTGCCCGTCGTCAGCAAGTATTCCCGTCGTCAACGGGAAGGGGTGGAAATTAAACTCATCCGCCCTCCACACCCGATTCAGTACCATCGGGACAGCCATTTTGAACGGGAAGCTCCCAACTGCGTTCAGGATGGAGGGGCGAAAGTTCGATCCCGGTGGCGAGATGGGGTTTGGATACTCGTAAATCCCCCTGATGTGCGCTGCGATCCACCCATACAGGAGGTGGAAGGGCCCGCATATCCTTGGCGGCTTCATGCCCTCACTAATGTGCCGCAGCATTCTGTACAGTTTGGTGAGCATCGGAATCCCCAGGTTGATCCACTTCCCCATGGCCAACATCGATGCCATGATGAACGAGCTGGGCCGCACCCCCATGCTTGTATCCCTCACTGGTAGGATCCACCCACAGATGAGAGCCGCGATGAACGCCTCCAGCCTGACTATTGGCTGTTGTTCAGCGCTGACACTGAAACCCCAAGTCTTCCATTGGCTGTCCTCCAAGACCCGCCAATACGAGTTCCCCTTGCCCCGTTGGGCCACCCTCGGACAAGATCGAGGCCTCGGCGGGAACTCTCGATCTTATGGGAAATTCAGGAAGCATTTGAACCATCTCCTGAAGTGGACATCCCTCACTGCCTCCTTGTCCTCTCCAGGGACGAGCGCCATCAGCGCTGACGCCAGTCGTGGCATTTTCTCCAGATCCCCCCACGCGCTGATGACGGGGAGGAATTCGTCATACATGGACCCCAAGATCGGGACCCCGGAAATCTGGTGGACATCCCACAGGTTGATGCCCACCTCCCCGTGATGAAGGTGAAAAGTGTTGGTCTTGGACGACCATCTACTCAGCAGTTCCGGCATCAGCTGCTTTGGTTGGTAAATGTGGAATTGGGAGGCCCACGCCGCCTCATACAATCCCACTCTCCTCATCTCGGCCCCGAACTCCTCGCATGAGGCACCTACCCAGTAGGCCCAGGCCCAGTCGTCGGTAAAATTGCCGCCCTGGCGCAGGTCCCACTCATCAGACCATCCTATCCTTGGATCCTGCAAAGCCGCCTTCAGCATGGTACGGTTGAGAGGAGGGGACGTCTCCGGTTGCAGTGGCCTCCCGTCGATATCATTCACATGGTTGTACAAACAGTCAGCGGTGATGGGTGTGAAGTCCTCCCGCGCATGACCATCGGCCGCCCTGAACCATTGGTGCTGGCACGGTGTGCTCCTGAACCAGCAAGCCGGTTCGTCCCTACTCGCCTCAGGGATGAAGACGTCATCCCTCAGCCTGAAGCCGTACAACGGCAGTTTCTTGCACTGCGGATAATCCTTCTGACCTTCCGACAGCAGATTTGTCAAAGAAGTGTGGTCCGAGTGGCTCTAAACCATTTCCCCCAAGCCTGGACGGTTGGAAATATCATCCCGACGAGTAGCATCTGCAAGCACTCCCAGCACAGCCTCTTGATGGGCCATTTTGATGCCGACCCTCAGAAAAGTTTTTTTTCCCTGGATCGCGAAGCTCGGCCGCGAAGTTGAATCACGAAGCTCGTCCGCGAAGTTGAATCGCGAAGATCGGACGGGAGACCAAGCCGTGAAGTCTGGCCAAGGCCGACAAGAAGTTCGCCTAGCACGGACGCGGAGTCGGAGACCCGCGGTTCGCCGCGAAGCTCGATTCGCGGAGGGCTGTCGCGGAGTACGCGGAGCTTCGCGAAGTCGAGAGCATAAAAAGACAAGGAAGGCACGTGAATACAAAAGAGGTCGGACCCCCTTTTATAGGTCGCGACCCCGGAGCATCGCGGCGCGCCTCACCCGCGCGGAGCATCGCGGCGCGTCCGGATCTGTGGCCTCGGTCAGCACCGCGGCCCCCTTCCCGAAGCCGCTTCGCGAACCACCGACAATTTTGGCAATTTTCCCTCAGACTTCGACCCTTCGCCCTCCGCGGCTCCAATTCTGAGGGGGGCATTTGTTGGCACAAAAAATGTGGCCCGAAAGAAAGGAACGAAAAAGAAGGCCGGCGCGCTGCCTCGCGGTGCTCCGTCGCGAAGCCCCGCCGCGAAGCGCCCCGACCATGGAGCCGCCGCGAAGCTCCAGAGGCGGTAATCCTCAGCGAACCCATTTGACGTTCGTGAGCCACTGCGAAGCTCTAGAGGCGGTAATCCTCCGCGAACCCATTTGACGTTCGCGAGCTGCCGCGAAGCTCCAGAGGCGGTAATCCTCCGCGAACCCATTTGACGTTCGCGAGCCGCCGCGAAGCCCTTGAGGCGGCGCGCAGGAGTTGCTTCGCGGTGCCCCTTCCCTATAAATACTAGACTCCCCCTGAGTCCCGAGGATGGACAACCCGACCTTTCGGCTTCTCCTCTCCCGAATCGCGAAGCACACTTTGCCCCGGGAATCATGAGCTCCTCGAGGTACTTCTACTTCGCGAGACGACTCTGCTTTGTCTCGTTTTGAGCCCCTCTTCCGAGAGGGATTTCCTTCATGAAGCTCAAGGGAATTCGCGAAGGAAGGGGATTCCCAAGGGAACCCGGGCAGCCGCGGAGCACTTGTGCTTCTCGAAACACCCAACCCATACGAGTGATCCCTATGTTAAGGCAGGATCGCTCCACTTCGCAAGGCACATTGCTTTGCAGGACCCTGCTTCGCGAGACACTCCTTCTTCGCGAGGCAGTGCTCCACGAACACTGTTCCACTTCGCGAAGCACCTTCCACTAACACCTATGCCCCATGCTAAGGCCAAGGCACCCCACTTCGCAAAGCACACTCCTCTGCTTAGCGATTCCTCTTCCCGTGCGACCCTCCAGGTTTGCATGATGTGATTTCAAAGTCCCATGGACAATACCACCTGTAGCGTTGCTTCGCCTAATGCTTCTTCGCATAGGCATGCTAACGGCTATTGCTTCTTCGCATAGCCACGCTAACATGGACCCCTCGATGGTTCGTTCCACAACCCCCCATGACCATGGCCTTACCGGCACCTTCCCTTCCCCAAGGACCAGAGGGTACCAGTTATGTAAGCCCTAGGGGTGCGGAGTGAACCCACCTCGTCCGAGCTGCAGGACGTTAAACTGCCAAGCACCACGTCCTCAACACATGACGTTAAACTGTGACCCAACCTCGTCTCCCTCACGAAGGGTCCCCCAGCTCGAACATTCTTTACACCACCCGTCTCCACGGGAATGGAACTCTTCCGCACATGGGATGAGATCCTTCTTGTCAGAGTGGCGTATGTTCGTAGGGGAAGGGCTGCCTCAGAGCGTAAGCCCCTAACCTTTCGTACGGATGATTGGACTCGTGCATCTCTGTACTTCCCCACTACCAAGGTCAGTGGAGGGTGTGATAGGGAACGAGGCACCCCCCTCTGGGCCTCCATCCCGGAGTAAGTCCCAACACCATGGGCCGCCTAACGCGTAAGCCCCTTTTCGCTTCTCATGGACGCACCCATCGCGACGTGATCGTCACGTCCTTGCAACCTCTTGTTTCTCACACCGAGCATGAATCACGTGGGCTTAGAGTGAGCACCGACCCTGACCCCTCATCCCTCTCCGAACTACGAGGACTTTCATCCCTGTCAAGGCATGGTACGTAGGAAGCCTCTGTGAGGTTCAAGCCCACCCGTCGTTTCTTCACGTCGGGTCCCACCTTCGTCCGGAATGACGTTAAACTGCATTCCCACTATGAACTACGAGGTCTTTGATCCATGTCAAGGCATGGTACGTAGTAAGCGTCCATGAGGTTCAAGCCCAACCGTCATTTCACGTCGGGTCTCACCCACGTCCAGCATGACGTTAAACCGCATTCTGGTCCAGTGGTAAGCCGCTGCGACCCATTCCCACCTAAACTACGAGGTCTTTGATCCATGTCAAGGCATGGTACATAGGAATCCTCCATGAGGTTCAAGACACATTGCTCGGTCATTCATTTCACATCGAGTTTCACCCTCGTCCAGCACGACGTTAAACTGTATCCCCCCTTGTCCTGCATGACATTAAACTGCACACCCATTCCAATCCTGAACTACGCGGACTTTGATTCATTACCAAGGGGATACGTAGGAAGCATCGTCAAGGCTCAAGCCCAACTTCACCGTCGTCCTTGCGATGGTCCCATTTCATTCCCCTCCACTCCATTTATCCACCTAGCACCCATCCCGACTCTCTCCCGGACCGTAGTATCTCGGTGAGACTATGTCGGTATGACCCTCTTCACAGCCACCCATGGGCTGACTCGTCTCCGCTGGACGTTAAACTCACGGCGTGCCCTGTGTTAAACGCGGGAAGCTGAGGAAAACCTCAGATATTGTCTATGACATAATTCCCCGCGCTCGTTGTGGGATGCCTCAGGCTTCCACGCCCTCGAGAATCCCTGCAATCAGGGATAATAGACAAACACGACAGATTCCCCAGCATCCAGACACGCTACTGGTGCCTCAACGTGACTACTCCCCCGACCGAAGGTTGCTGCCCTGACTGGACCCTTTGGAATGTCCCGACAGAAGCAGTGTAATTAACTGGCGTCCATGGAAACATGGCACTGGGAAGAGTTTCACGAACTACGTATTATATCTATGAGGGAGACCCGGACTAGGTGACAAGTTCCGAGGAGGAATCCACGGAAGGAAGAACCGACATCCCATCATCCCGTTTCGATCAAGGAGCAAACGTACCTGAACAAGGAACGAATGCTGCCTGCCTTTGGAAAGCGGGAATGCGGGGCAACAAAGCGGCGCGTCCTCCTCCACAGACGGATGCGCGCGCACCCCGGCGAAAGTGTCGGAAATAGTCACATTTGGTATCAGAGGGGGAACCCAGCCTTAAGTGCGGTGCACTGCCTGGGTTGAGTTGTAGGACCTACAACGAGGGCATTGTGCTCTAAAGGGGGGGGGTGATTGTAACATCCCCAAATGACAAAGGGTTAAATGACTAAATGATATGACCCATGTCAACAAGGTGCACCTTCCGTTCCGATAGCCTGTCTCATTATAACTCCACAGTTAAGTGGGTTTGGCCTGGAGTAGTGATCAGGATGGGTGACCTTCTCGATGTTTCCCAGGATGTGTGCGAGTGAGGACAAAGCACACTAGAAAGGACATGTGTTGGCCTGTGGGGACTGTCATTAGTCAGATGACCCGTTCAGGCACGTGGGTGGACCCTAGGGTGGGCCCCACGTGTCTTCGGGGAAATTGGTGGTACCTGGTGGGACAGGTCCCGACGACTATGTTATGGTGGGGTGGCTGTGCTGTCACTGAGACCCGATTGTCACAATGATGCCCCATTGAGTTTTAAGGAATAAGTTCGGGGACTAATTATAGTAATTACACCTTCGGGTGGTGTACCAGCAGCACCACCACCCGTAGAGAATTAGTTTCTACCATCCCCACCCATGGATAGTGGTTGCCGATAGAGTGCATTGCACTAGTTTTAGAGACAGCGGCCTCCAAGATAACGAATCATGATGGATCTTCAAGCAGCTAAGGATTGGCTGGAGGTAGTTACCCGGGTTTTTTCCCAGGTAGATACAGCTACAGATGAGATGGTGGTCTTAGTTTCTAGCCTTTATCATAGAACTATATGATGAATGTGGAGCATGATAGTCCATAAACATGGGGAGGTCACCTTTGCCTTGTTGGATTTCGAGATAATATTCATTGAGGTGTTCCAACCTGCGACACTATTCTTAGTGTGTATTCAGGAGCTGCTGCACCTACAACAGGGGTAGCCTGACTGTGGTCGAGTACTCAGCATGGTTTATATACCTCTCCCTCTAATCCACCGACATTGTACGAGAAACATTTTTCAGGGACTAAACCTTTGAGAAGGGACTCTAATGGGAGATCAAGGAATCGATGATTTCACTCATCATTATAATGAAATATGGAATGCTCGTGTGATCCCTACTAGTGGAGAGTTTCCTAGCATGGACGATAGGACCCGATGGCCGTGGTAAGGCGGGGTGGCTGTGCTGTCACCGAGACCCGGTTGTCACAATGATGGCCCATTGAGTTTTAAGGAATCAGCCCGGGGACTACTTACAATAATTACACCTTCGGGTGGTATACCAACAGCACCACCACCCGTAGAGAATTAGTTTCTACCATCACTACCCATGGCAATGCATGCCAACAGAGCGCATTGCACTAGTTTTAGAGATAGAGGCCTCCAAGATAACGAATCGTGACAAATCCTCAAGCAGCTAAGGATTGGCTGGAGGTAGTTACCAGGGTTTTTTCCCAGGTAGATATAGATTCCTTTGAGATGGTGGTCTTAGTTTCTAGCCTTTATCATAGAACTATAGGATGAAGGTGAAGATTGATAGTCCATAAACATGGGGAGGTGACCCTTGCCTTGTTGGATTTCGAGATAATCTTTAGTGAGGTGTTCCAACCTGCGACACTATTCTTAGTGTGTATTTAGGAGCTATTGCACCTACAACAGGGGTAGCCTGACTGTGGGCGAGTACTCAGCAAGGTTTATAGACCTCTCCCTCTAATCCAATGACATTGTATGAGAAACCTTTTTAGGGACTAAAACTTTGAGAAGGGAATCCAATGGGAGATCATGGAATCGATGATTTCACTCATCATTATAATGAAATATGGAATGCTAGTGTTATCCCTACTGGTGGAAAGTTTCCTAGCTTAGCCGACACCGACAGTGATAGACACCACTAGATGATAGGTGGCCAAGTCATCTACAGCAAGCAGTAGGAAGACATTTCTTAGGCCCAAATGGTCTAGACCTTCCATATGATAACCCTAGGATGTAGGGTCAGAGGTGAGAAGCATGCTATGTAACACCCCGAGCTTCCATGATACGCTTCTCATTCAATAATGCAATAGCTTGCATTGTACGCAACTTCGAGTTCTAAAACACCGCGGCTAATCAAAGTAGCCGTTATGAATAGTAATAACCACTTTTTAAAATTATAGAAATTTTATATTTCAAAATGGACTTCATTTTTGTATTCGTAATATCGAAATTAGCCTATGTTGAATTTTTGCTATTTTTCTGAGAACTTCTAATTTTTTATGAATAGTGAAAATTACTTAAAAACAACTTTTTTAATAAAAATAATTTATAGTGATAAATTATAATATTTAGTGATTTTAAAGTATAATTAGAATATATTTTTACCATTTTATATAATGGTGGTCATTAGAATTAATTTAACATTGAAATTGGACATAAACAATTGCCAATCTTTTGATATAAATTGTTTCTTAAAAACACGCTATTTGTTGTGACAGCAGGAATTAATTATAAAATTAATTAATGCAACTTATATGTTTGGAATTTTTTAAAATAGACATCATTTTTGAATTCGGAATATCAATTATAGCTTAGGGTGAAATTTTGGCATTGTTCTGAAAAACTTCAATTTTTGATGAATAGTGAAACCACTAAGTGGTAGTAAAATAACTGATTTTTTCGTTTAAATGAAATATTACCACTTCTGTGATTTGATTTTCAAAAATCCGACATACATGGTTGTCATTAAGAAGTAAAATGTGGTTCAATGAGATTGAAATAATTTTTTGGTGAATAGTAACTTTTAAGTTCTTAACCGCGATTAGAGGTAATTAGTGTAGTTTAAGGTAAAAACAATGTTTTAATAATATGATATGAGCTTGACACTTGTCCTACTCCTATTGGATGAGTCATGGACGACCAAGACAACCCATGGGTCAACTTGGGGACCCCATGGAGCCACTTTAGCTGGAAAATGACATTAATATATATTTATTTAATGTTAAAATTAAATTGACACAAACATGAGTTATTTTACTAAAAAAGTTTTTAAGTGGGGTTACACAAGTCCAAATTTTGATTATAAATATTAATTAGAAAGCTAAAAAGATTTCCTACATCATAGTAGTTTTTTTATAATTTATAGACATTAAATAAATTAAATTATTTATGACATAATTATGATGCGGCGATGACCACATTATTTAACGATTTAAATAAAATGAGAAGATAATTCAAAATCCAAGGCTTACACTTGTCCAAAGCCTATTGGATGAGTATATTTCTAACCCTTATCACCTTATCCACGAATTATATAAGTGTGGGACCTTTAGAATCCGAAAAGCATTTTGAAATAATGTAACATTTCAATCTTTCCAAAAGAGCCCCTCCTCTCCACTTATAAAAGGCCCCCACCTCTCCCACCTTATTCACACCTTCAAGCCATTTTGCTCGGCCAACCTCTGCCCAAATACTCTCCCAACTTCCCCCTATTACTCCTAGAAGCCTCACTTTGGACAGAACTCTTCTCAAGGAAGCCTTTGGCTCAAATCAAAAAGAGTTACCCGATTTTGAGGTAATGTCTTCTCTAATGTTGTTTTGTTTTATTTTTCTTCTCCAACCCCCTAAACTCTTTTTATTCATTACTTTTGTAACAACACCAGTATCCTCAATATACTAGGATGTTGTTATAAGATGGATTCGAGCTACACTTACACACACCTACATCTAATGGTTAAAGAACATACGGTTTTTGTGGATGGCGAATTTCTACCTCACGAAACGATGATTGTTCAACACTCATATAACACCTTCAAAGGTGGCCATTAAGATGTCACTATATTTATATATGATATAAAATATATTTATTTTTTACTTATGTTTCTGTATTTCTCATTTATGGCATACTTTATGATTTCCATTATGGGTAAAACGCGATAATTTCATTTTAGGAAGTGCGGACTACCGCCCCCTCAAAGTGATTTGAATCGATAATACCATATGTGGGATGAATAAAGGATGTATTAAATGGTATTATACACTATATTATACTGTAATTATATTATAAATTTATATCATTATGATTTCATTCCGTTAAATACGAAATATAAATGAAAGTAGCGTTCATGCGTACGCACGACTTACCGTCTCCATGAACGGTGCATTTCATTTATTACCTCTAAATGTTACGTGACATTATGAATGAATGTATATATTGTATATATGATATCTAAATCATGAATATAATTCTGGATATAATGGATATTTCACCACATGAACAACTTGTAATTATAAGAAGTTTATTTTTGACTCAAGTACCAAAGATCGACAAAACGACCGTTATTAACTTAAATAATTAAATAATGTTCATAACATGGTAATAAGTGATATAAATGGAATAATGAACATGAAAAAGGTTCTTAAGTAAATATAAATTTACTCTAGTTTATTATTCAGGAGTTTAAAGAACGGTCGAGTCAGGACAAGACGCAAGGTAAGGGAATTTCTTAACCCAACTTCCATTCTTTGGGTTAATCTCCTACTTTCAAAATTATGTCATGATATTATTATGTCATATTTTGTATTTTTACTTTCTTCATGTGTACCTATATTGAATACAAATAATAGATCTATTTTATTTTAAAAATGATCTTTTAAGGACTTCGTCTCAATCTCCTTTCATTGAGGCATATTTGGTTTTATACACAACTTTCTTTTATACGGTGTATAAACCCCTTTGACTTTTACGTTTATTCAAAAGGAATATTTTTATACGAAGCGTTTTTCTAAAAGACAAAAGGGAATGTTTTTCTTTCCGTACTTATGCGGCGACAACGACTTCTCCACCGCCGTGACCATTATTTGAGTTTCGGCTTCCTCTACAAGCCATAATTTTTTTTAAAAGAAAAATAAATACAAAGTTTTAACTATCTTTTATTTTGGTATTGAAAATGGTTTTGAAAGCGTTTTTATTATATCAATGTGTTGTATTGATATCTTGTGATTGAAATGTGGAAATGTTATGTTTCCTTTATGCATGTTTTATGTGATACGATTATGTTATGGTTTATGATATGTTTAAAACTATTTATATGAGGAATGTATTGGACTTAATAAGTGACGGGTGGAGCCCGCTATAGCTCCTTGATGCATCGGTAGGTCTCATGAGACAACTAGACGTGGAATTGGCTGAGGCCCTTTCCCGATTTGATTTATGGTTTTGGCCGAGGCCTTAATCATTTTAGACGTCTTGGCCGAGGCCTTGACAAAATGTTTCAGAATGTCCGGCATTATACATTCCCTCATTATGAAAGTGGTTATTGATATTGCATGTGATTATTCGACCAGTAGAATATCCATGTGAATAAGTAAATGGCATTATCTCATTTTACTTTTTCCATATTATGTTGAAGTTCATGTTTAAAAGGATTTTGTTTTAGTTATACATTGCCTTAAATGTTAATGTTTATTATGAAAGCTTCTGCAATATTGTTATCCTTACTGAGCATCTGAGCTCACCCCTTTCAATGTTTTAATATTTTCCAGGATGTGAAGAAGTATTTTATGAATGACCTGCAGGGATTGTCCGAAGAGGATAGAAGTGTGGACTATGGAGACTATGTTATTGTAGTTTTTCACTTTATGATGTAATGTAACGTTTATGAATGTATCTAGTGATTCCAAGGCTACTAAACTAATCGGTCTTTCGAGACTTGATATTTTTTGATCATGCCAATGTTACGAAGTAATGCACCGACTCTGGGTAGCTGGGGTTGGGGCGTTACAGTTGGTATCAGAGGCAGTTTAGTACTAACCTTGGAAGCTAGATTTAGATAAACTCTGATTAGAGCACGTAGACCTAAGATGAACTTTGAGGATTAGTATAGAAGAACTTCCTAGAATTATGGTATTGTAGAGATTTTGTGAGTTTTCCGAGAAATACATCCCTGTCTGGATACGAGCAGGTAGAGGCGGCTCTGGCACAGATGTACCTAGGGGTAAAACCTGAAAACACCGCTTTGAGCTAGACTCGAACGGGAACTGGTGCACGACAACGGGCCTTGCTGCACTCTTGGTTACGACACTCCCGGGGGATATGCTTAGGATAATTCTCATTTTATTTACAAACCACTATGAAGGGTTATGAGTATATACTTCCTCAAAGAAAACATTTATTTTTATGATTATGGATTATATCCATAAATAGTTCAATTTATGTAAAGTGTTTTACAAGTATGGAATTATGTATTTTGATTCATAAACTAATCTAGTTTATGCCATTGTTTAGAAATGGCGCCTAGTGGAAGGAATGGAAACCGTAACAATGCACGAACTCCATGTAGGGATTGCCCTCCTGCTCAAGATAATTATTGTGGATCTGGAGATACAACTGGTGCTGATCAACTTAATACCATACTGGGACAACCCACTCAGGTTATGAATAATAACCTTACTTGTATAGAGCACCCTGATCCGAAACGTGGAGGATCAATGCTAGACCGTTTTATGAGGCAACAACCACCAACCTTCAATGGGAGTACAAATCCTATAGTATCTGAGCAATGGATAAATTACTTAGAGAAAATATTCCATGCCTTGGGGAGTAGTGAAAGGGAGAAGGTTGTCATGGCAGTTTACCGCCTCACTGGAGATGCCGATCAGTGGTGGTCGCTGATTCAAAACACAAAGGAAGATGATGACGTATCGAATATGGAATGGAGAGAGTTCAAAGATCTTTTCTTAGAAAAATACTTTCCTCGTGACCATCGAGCAGATATGGAAAGGCAATTTCTGAGTCTGAGGCAGAAGGAGGATCAGAATGTCGCAAAGTATGAGGCTAACTTTACAAGGATAGCGAGGCATGCTGCCGATTATATACGTAACCCAAGGAGTAAGATTGATCGTTTCTTTGATGGGTTAAAACCATTTCTCCGTCGAGCTTTAGTATCACAATCCTTCTCATCATACGAAGATATTGTCTCGTGTGCTATCATGACAGAAAAGGAATTCTCTAAGTCTTATGACAACAAAGTAAAGCAAGAGAAGAAGAGAACGGTGGAACAAGAGACAGATAAAGGGAAAAAGGGAAAGAAGGATTTTCCATTATGTGATAATTGTGGGAAGAATCACCCTGGTACGTGCCTAAAAGGAATGGGAGTTTGTTATAAATGTGGAGAAAAGGGTCACCAGGCTCGTGATTGCAAGGGAAAGAAAGAGGCTGTCAAAGTTGAATGCTACAATTGTAGGGAAATGGGGCATTATGCAAATGAATGTCCTAAGCGTCAAGGAAACATACCTCAGAAAAGGCCAAGGAATCAAGGCCAATCTTATGCTGTGACTACAGTTGAAGCGGAATAATTAATGTATTGGTGATTTTGGACTCAAGGATTATATTCTGGTTATAAGAATAATGTGATATATATAAGGATTGTACTGCAGTACTTTTGATTTCATTAAGGTTTTAATATGATTAAGGTAATCATATTTTTAGTATGTGACAATAAGAGAAACTTTACATTGTTTGGGGAATCTGATGTTACAATTGATTTTGGAATTAAGAGACCTTTTAGAGAAATTCTGGACAGAGGTATTTTGGATAACTATAAAGGTTGGAGTGGATTAAGTTGATCTTTGGATAGTATTGTTAAAGGTTAAAAAATTCATGAAGATTATTTTTGGAATATTATAATACTATAGTTTTAAGAAAAGGACAACCTGCAGGGTGGGGCATAACCGTCGCGTCAGACAAAGCTGTAGGAATCGAACCCACAACCATAGTGCGACAGGCCTTTATTTTCTACCACTAGCCTACAGGAAGTCCCTGGTTATTACAAAATAATTTTACTAATCTAAATGGTATGTGTTAACATTTGTAACCTTATACAATTAGGATAAGTATAATATTTTTGAGTTCTATTATCTTTTTGAGTGAAAGATGAGTTGAAGGTTGAAACTCTAATTGTCAAGCATAAATATATATATAACTATCTCTTATTCAATGAATAAATTAATTCTTAAACTTTAGAAAAGGGATATTAAAACAAAAAAAAATGTGTTATCTTAATACCTTATGTCTTGTTGAACTGATGATATTTTAAATCAACATAGATTGAAGGCTTTGAGGCCCTCAATTTGACAGTTGATTGTGATTGATGACCTCAATCACTCCCTACAAATATTTACGTTTTCCCTCCAATTATATGTCTCTAATTGCCACCAATGTTCTCCTAATCGAGATCATAATTGGGTGGTGACTTTTTCATTTCCCTTTCCCTCTTATTAAGGCTAAATTTTATTAATCTTATTTCCAATGTGGGTTTTCCACAAAGGTATTTTCTATTTTCAACCTTTTATTTTCAAATAAAATTTTCAAATTGCGAGGACACAATTTATTGAAGGAGGGGAGAATTTAACACCCCGAGCTTCCATGATACGCTTCTCATTCAATAATGCAATAGCTTGCATTGTAAGCAACTTCGAGTTCTAAAACACCGCGACTAATCAAAGTAGCCGTTATGAATAGTAATAACCACTTTTTAAAATTATAGAAATTTTATATTTCAAAATGGACTTCATTTTTGTATTCGTAATATCGAAATTAGCCTATGTTGAATTTTTTGTATTTTTCTGAGAACTTCTAATTTTTTATGAATAGTGAAAATTACTTAAAAACAAATTTTTTAATCAAAATAATTTATAGTGATAAATTATACTATTTAGTGATTTTAAAGTATAATTAGAATATATTTTTACCATTTTATCCAATGGTGGTCATTAGAATTAATTTAACATTGAAATTGGACATAAACAATTGCCAATATTTTGATATAAATTGTTTCTTAAAAACACGCTATTTGTTGTGACAACGGGAATTAATTATAAAATTAATTAATGCAACTTATATGTTTGGAATTTTGTAAAATATACATCATTTTTTAATTTGGAATATCAATTATAGCTTAGGGTGAAAGTTTGGCATTGTTCTGAAAAACTTCAATTTTTGATTAATAGTGAAACCACTAAGTGGTAGTTAAATAACTGATTTTTTCGTTTAAATGAAATATTACCACTTCTGTGATTTTATTTTCAAAAATCCGACATACATGGTTGTCATTAAGAAGTAAAATGTGGTTCCATGAGATTAAAATAATTTTTTGGTGAATAGTAACTTTTAAGTTCTTAATCGCGATTAGAGGTAATTAGTGTAGTTTAAGGTAAAAACAATGTTTTAATAAAATGATATGAGCTTGACACTTGTCCTACTCCTATTAGATGAGTCATGGCCGACCAAGACAACCCATGGGTCAACCTGGGGACCCCATGGAGCCACTTTAGTTGGAAAATGACATTAATATATATTTATTTAATGTTAAAATTAAATTGACACAAACATGAGTTATTTTACTAAAACAGTTTTTAAGTGGGGTTACACAAGTCCAAATTCTGATTATAAATATTCATTAGAAAGATAAAAAGATTTCCTACATAATTTTTTTTTTATAATTTATAGACATTAAATAAATTAAATTATTTATGACATCATTATGATGCGGCGATGACCTCATTATTTAACGATTTAAATAAAATGAGAAGATAATGCAAAATCCAAGGCTTACACTTGTCCAAAGCCTATTGGATGAGTATATTTCTAACCCTTATCACCTTAGCCACGAATTATATAAGTGTGGGACCTTTAGAATCCTAAAAGCATTGTGTAATAATGTAACATTTCAATCTTTCCAAAAGATCCCCTCCTCTCCACTTATAAAAGGCCCCCACCTCTCCCACCTTATTCACACCTTCAAACCATTTGGCTCAGCCAAACTCTGCCCAAATACTCTCCCAACTTCCCCCTCTTACTCCTAGAAGCATCACTTTGGGCAGAACTCTTCTCAAGGAAGCCTTTGGCTCAAATCAAAAAGAGTTACCCGATTTTGAGGTAATGTCTTCTCTAATGTTGTTTTGTTTTATTTTTCTTCTCCAACCCCCTAAACTCTTTTTATTCATTACTTTGGTAACAAAACCAGTATCCGCAATATACTAGGATGTTGTTATAATATGGATTCGAGCTACACTTACACACACCTACATCTAATGGTTAAAGAACATACAGTTTCTGTGGATGGCGGATTTCTGCCTCACGAAACGATGATTGTTCAACACTCATATAACACCTTCAAAGGTGGCCATTAAGATGTCACTATATTTATATATGATATAAAATATGTTTATGTTTTACTTATGTTTCTGTATTTCTCATTTATGGCATACTTTATGATTTCCATTATGGGTAAAACGCGATAATTTAATTTTAGGAAGTGCGGACTACCGCCCCCTCAAAGTGATTTGAATCGTTAATACCATATGTGGGATGAATAAAGGATGGATTAAATGGTATTATACACTATATTATACTGTAATTATATTATAAATTTATATCATTATGATTTCATTCCGTTAAATACGAAATATAAATGAAAGTAGCGTTCATGCGTACGCACGACTTACCGTCTCCATGAACGGTGCATTTCATTTATTACCTCTAAATGTTACGTGACATTATGAATGAATGTATATACTGTATATATGATATCTAAATCATGAATATAATTCTGGATATAATGGATATTTCACCACATGAACAACTTGTAATTATAAGAAGTTTATTTTTGACTCAAGTACCAAAGATCGACAAAACGACCGTTATTAACTTAAATAATTAAATAATGTTCATAACATGGTAATAAGTGATATAAATGGAATAATGAACATGAAAAAGTTTCTTAAGTAAATATAAATTAACTCTAGTTTATTATTCAGGTGGTTAAAGAACGGTCGAGTCAGGACAAGACGCAAGGTAAGGGAATTTCTTAACCCAACTTCCATTCTTTGGGTTAATCTCCTACTTTCAAAATTATGTCATGATATTATTATGTCATATTTTGTATTTTTACTTTCATTATGTGTACCTATAGTGAATACACATAATAGATCTATTTTATTATAAAAATTATCTTTTAAGGACTTCGTCTCAATCTCCTTTCATTGAGGCATATTTGGTTTTATACACAACTTTCTTTTATACGGTGTATAAACCCCTTTGAATTTTACGTTTATTCAAAAGGAATCTTTTTATACGAAGTGTTTTGCTAAACGGAAAAAGGGAATGTTTTTCTTTCTGTACTTATGCGGCGACAACGACTTCTCCGCCGCCGTGACCATTATTTGAGTTTCGGCTTCCTCTACAAGCCATACTTTTTTTTAAAAGAAAAATAAATACAAAGTTTTAAGTTTCTTTTATTTTGGTATTGAAAATGGTTTTGAAAGCGTTTTTATTATATAAATGTGTTGTATTGATATCTTGTGATTGAAATGTGGAAATGTTATGTTTCCTTTATGCATGATTTATGTGATACGATTATGTTATGGTTTATGATATGTTTAAAACTATTCATATGAGGAATGTATTGGACTTAATAAGTGACGGGTGGAGCCCGCTATAGCTCCTCGATGCATCAGTAGGTCTCATGAGACAACTAGACGTGGAATTGGCCGAGGCCCTTTCCCGATTTGATTTATGGTTTTGGTCGAGGCCTTAATCATTTTAGACATCTTGGCCGAGGCCTTGACAAAATGTTTCAGAATGTCCGGCATTATACATTCCCTCATTATGAAAGTGGTTATTGATATTGCATGTGATTATTCGACCAGTAGAATATCCATGTGAATAAGTTAATGGCGTTATCTCATTTTACTTTTGCCATATTATGTTGAATTTCATGTTTAAAAGGCTTTTGTTTTAGTTATACATTGCCTTAAATGTTAATGTTTATTATAAAAGCTTCCGCAATATTGTTATCCTTACTGAGCATCTGAGCTCACCCCTTTCAATGTTTTAATATTTTCCAGGATGTGAAGAAGTATTTTATGAATGACCTACAGGGATTGTCCGAAGAGGATAGAAGTGTGGACTATGGAGACTATGTTATTGTAGTTTTTCACTTTATGATGTAATGTAACGTTTATGAATGTATCTAGTGATTCCAAGGCTACTAAACTAATCGGTCTTTCGAGACTTGATCTTTTGTGATCATGCCAATGTTACGAAGTAATGCACCGACTCTGGGTGGCTGGGGTCGGGGCGTTACATGCTAGACATAGGAGGACAGGTGAGGGATAGTGTTTGTTACTCCTACGGTGGTCATGGACACATGGCTCTTGACTACTCCACCCACCGCACAGATAATATGCAGTATGTCAATGGAATTACAAGGCAGAGGTAGAGGTTTGAGTGAGGAGGTTTTCAGGGCCGAAGACATTGTAGGCGAGCAGCTTGAGGGGCAGACATTGAACGATGGTTCAAGGTACTACATCCACCAAACCCATGTGGTCTACTACGAGCTCAGGGAGCCGAATGATAGGTATGATCTCATCTTCAGAAAGTTTAGGCCTATGACCACGGTGCTCTAGATATGATTATAGATATGATCTGTGTCTTCTCCACATTATCTATAGTTATTATAATCATTGGTCCTAGTATCTATTTCATTATCACAGACCTCATTCGAGGATCAAAGATTCTAGTGGATTTGTGGGCTCAATAGTTATGATTAGAAACTCCTGCGAGAGGGGATTCAATTATTACACATTGGTGTCGGCTGTGTGATATTACTATATGAGGAGGGAAAATCGGCTGGGATCTCCTAGTAGTAGCATCGAGACCTTACAACGTCATCTTGGGTATGGACTGGTTATCTACAGTCCATGCTTAGATTTAATATTTTCGGTGCAATGTGTTGTGTGTCCATGAGGAAGGGACCTTTTTTTCCTTCAACGGTGAGAAGAAAACCCTTACAGCACATGATGGACTTTCTTAGTGAAGCATGAATCCGATCACTCACTAGTTGGATACCCTCACCCTCAGTACAGTGGACGAGAGGAGTCCAAGAATTCCTGTAGCAGTGGATTATTATGTGAATGTATTTCCATAAGATGTTATAGGACTACCTCCTTATAGATAAGTAGAAACTTGCATTTATTGTACCTTGTTAAGACACTGATATATATACTTTCATATCAAATGTCTCCTATGGAGATCTGAGAGTTGAGAGTATAGTCGGAGGACATGCATAAGTAGGGGTTCCTAAGGCATAGTGTTTCACCATGGGCAACCCGAGTGTTATTTTAAAATAAGGTAGACCATAACTTGAGGTTATGAATAGACTTAGAACGCCTCAACCAGGTGAATGTGAAGAACATGTACCAACTTCCAAGGATTTATGACCTCTTCAATTAGCTGATGGGAGCAAGGTGGTTCACAATGTTCGACCTAAGATCAGGTTATCAATAGCTTCATGTACAGGATGAGGACAAACTGAAGACAACCTCCAGATGCCTGTATGTCCACTCTATATTTTTGGTGATGCCTTTTGGGGTGACCAATTCCCTAGTGGTGTTCATGCGACTCGTGAACATGATATTCCGGCCTTACCATGATCTTTTCATGTTATTATTCATTGAGGACATCTTGGTGTACTCGGTGTCAGAGGAGGAGCACACTACACACCTATATATAGTCCTGGAAAAATTCTGAGAGCACCAGAATTATGGTATGCTCTCGATGATCTAGTTCTGGATTCGGAAGGTCTAATTTCTAGGACACATCATCTCAATGACTAGATTTGTGGTGGATCTAATGAAGATAGATGCAATGATTTCTTGGGAGCCACCCATAAGCATGACAGAGGTGTTGATCTTCCTTTGGATGGATGGGTACTATCAAATTTTCATACCAGAGATTTCGAAAGTAGAAGCACCCTTGTGTGTTTAAAAACTAATGGAAACCCCTTCATATGGTCAGAGAGGTGCTTGAAGAGTTTACAAAAGTTTAGATGGAGACTAATGAGTGCCACTATCTCTAGACGACCAGTAGAGGGTGTTGTGTATGTATTCTTATATGATGCATCAAGGACTGGACTTGTTTTTTTACTAATATAAGAGTGAGAAGTGATTGAAAATGACTCATGGAAGTTGGGGAAGCATGATCATAACAATGCAAACCATGACCTAGAGTTTATAGCGGTGGTCACTTCATTACAGATGTGGCAGAACTATATGATGGGTGAACAGTTTACCATGTACTCCAACCATAACAGTCTCATGTATATCTTCTCACAGAAGGACATGAACTTGTGATAGAAGATATGGATTTCATTACTCTTGGAGTACGAATTTTAGATAGTTTATACACCTGGGAAGGGGAATCTGGTGGCTAATGCACTCAGTAGGATGTCGAGTTTGTAGCTAATGGGTGAGGTAACAGAGAATCTAGCCACAATGTAGTTATCTTTATTAACTAATGATGGATAATCTAACCTTTAGTCTATGACATTCACTCCCCCACTCCTTTAGTGTTTTCGGGAGGCCTAGCTTGGGGATATTAACTACATGGCCTGATGTGCTCAGATATCCTCATGACAATCTATTGATGAATTTTCAATAGGTGGGGAGCACGTCATCCTTTCACAGGGTGCACCATTGTACCAGTGACATTACATGTGGAGGTGTTGAGGGAGTTCCATTCGTCCTCTTTGGATGTACATTCTAGCATGGTGAAGATATAAAAAACCTCTGATGTTTGTATGGGTGTCCAGGGATGATGAAAGTGGTGGCAGAGTTCATTTTTTGATGCCTCACTTGTTTGCAAGTGAAGGCAAAGCATCACGTCCTAGCAGGATTGGCATAACCACTCGAGGTAACAAAGTTGAAGTGGGATGCTATCTCCATGGACTTTGTGATGGGGTTACCATGCACGTCCGGGGGCCACGATTCTATCTGTAAGATCATTGACGGACTCACCAATTTGGGTAACATCCTACCAATCTGGAAGTAGAGATTGGTAAAGGTCATCAGAAGCCTCTACGTCCAAGAGATAGTGCAGCTTCATGAGGTGCCTTAGATGATCATCTCAGACCATGATGCATGCTTCACATATCATTTGTGGAAAGGGTTACAGGAGGCGTTTGGGACTCAACTGCTATTGATCACATCTTTTCACCCCCAGACAGATGGTCAAACAGAGTGGACCACATAGACCTTGGAGTAAATTCTTTATTCTTGTGTCCATGATTTATTTGGAAGTTTGGAGGACCACCTACCACTGGTGGAGTTTTCATACAAATATATCTATCACTCATCCATTGACATGGAACCATTTGAGGCATTTTATGGGGGCCATTCCAATCACTTCTATGCTAGATAGACCCATGGGAGTCATAACACATGGGTCTAGAGTTATTACGAGCTCCCTCTGAGAAATTGAACGTCATCCAGAAGCATATGAGAACTAGACCAAGCATAATGAAGTTGTATGCTATTAAGAAATTGATACCCTTGGAGTTAGAGGAGGGAGACCATGTTTTCCCTTGGGTCTTACCCCGGTGGGGATTTCAGATATTTGGATGGGAGAGAAAGTTATATCTGAGGTTTATCAGAAAATTCCGAATTCTCAGCATAGTTGGTGAGGTGGCATACCAAATAGATCTTCCCCCACAGGTGTACTGAGTGAACCATGTTTTTCACGTTTCCCAGGTGAGGAGGTATGTGAATCATCGATCATACATCATTGACTGAGGCATTCCAAACATTGATGATGGGACGATGTTTGCAGAGTTCTAAGTGGAGATATAGAATTAATAGGATGATGTTATTTATGGACATTCGATTCCTCTGGTGCACATTCTATGGAAGCACATGAACCTTCATGAGACAACATGGGAGCAGGAGGATCATATTTGGGCATAGTTCCCCCATTTTTTTGATTAGCCTTTGTTTTGTCTTTTGGGGGTGTAAATACCTATGGTGGGGAAAATTTAATGTCCCAGAATATCTGTGTAAATTTTTTTAAATGAAATGATATTATTTCGAGACTTCATGATACGAGAGAATGTGATTCCAAGGATTGGGGTGCCCAGAATATAATTTTGAACATATTTTGAAGTATGTTCAGTAAATGTGAGTGGGTTTTTATATTTTATGAATTGGTGCTCAAATAAAAACTATTAGGACACTGTTGAACTCGAACACCAAGATTCACTTATAAAGGAATTAAATTCAACTAACAAGGGTCAGATAGAGAAGATATTTTTCGAACATTTCAAAAAATAAAAAAATAACTTTAAAAAGTAATTTTATTTATTTCCGCAACCATTTAGCAGCAGAAGGCGGTGATATGGTGTGACGATGGGGAGAAAACAAGCCGCATTAATGGAAGCCCATTAATGGCTCATTATGATGGAGTGAAACATATAAGATGTTTCCTAAATGAAACAGTGTAACAACCAATTTCGCAGCATAACTAAAAAAAAAGCTATGTGTTCCCTTTTTAATTAGATAACACATTGGTGATCTAAGAATTAAAACATGGGAAATTATTTGATGAATATATGGAAAGTTTACTCTTAAATAAAGAATGAAGAATGCTGATTGAATGTCATCAACTTCAAAGTACCTCGAAGAACGATGTCGGGATGCAAAGAACAACGTCGACCTCTTGAACTCTCAAGATTCGAATGTTAAGATAATAAAATTCAAAAAAGGTAGGAGTATAATTTTGTTAATGTTTCCCTATTTTAATTTCTAAATGATGAACATGGATCAACCCAAGAACAGTTTGATCTGAAAATCATGTGTTCTCTTGGGAGGGTGTTTACTTTGGGTTTATCTTTGGGATTAAACTTTTGTTGCTTGAGCAGCATCCTGAGCCTCCTAAGTTTTAAACATCTAACGCAGATGGTGCAGACCGATAATGCATGAGCCCCTCTACATTTGTGTTCTTTGTAAATATATTTTCCAATATAGACAGAAGGCATATTTTAGGCCATCATAGTGAAGAGGGCATTCTTCCGTGGCTGTAGGCTCAAGCGACACGATGAATGGACCACTGGAGTGCATCCACTTGTCTTCCAAAGTTCCGGACAGTGCCAGCAATGCCAAATTTATGCCAGACAACAGGGTAGCAGAGTCATCGGCCATGTGAGTGGATGATGGAATGATGTTTCCCAATCACACTCCGAGTGGTGGAGAATGCGACCACCACGGCTGTAGCACCACGCTAGTGCTGCATTGACTTTCATCCTATGGATTGGGTCCACAGGTGACATGAAGGGGAGGACATTTTTACAAGCTGTGTTTGGTGATTCTAGAGGTGGTTGTGCCACATTTGGTGAAGCCAGACGCTGTTGTACCATGTATGAAAAGAAGATTTGGCCAACTACAGTGGGCAGGGCCATAACATCCATACCATGCCAGACCCACCCTATAGGGCTTGATCTGTGTCAGGGCGGTCCGACCATACCTGGACCTAACCAACCCTAATTTCACTAAAACAACCGTATCTTTCAAAAAATGTGTTCTATTGACACATCGTCTGTGGCACAAGGACCCTTGCTATATGGAATTACTACTATGATACTCTACTTGAGTTTTGGATGATGTTGGTATAAGACCAGATTTGATCACACTCAATTCAAGCATGCCCATGTTAACAAATATTACCATACCATATAGACCGGTAGTCCATTTGAAATGTCATCTATTGCATTGGGAACCTTACAAATAGATGGTTCTTTATGATAATCTATGAGGGGCCTCTTGGTGGTTATGTTAAAACTGATTTCCTAAATAGTAGATCCTTTGGAAATCAAGCATGATTAGTGTAGGAATCTTGTGGTTGACTGTGGTGTTCAGAATGAAAAGAGACCCTTCATAAAAAAGCAAAAGAGATACCCTTCATGGATCAACATGAGAGTGACCCATCTTAGATTAGCATGGGAGAGACCCTATGTGGATCAACAGTAGAGAGAAACTTCGTGGATCATCATAAAAGTGACCCTTTGTGGATCAGAATGAAAGAAACCCTTTGTGGATCATCATGAGAGAGGCCCTGCATGGATCAGTCTGAGAGAGACCCATCATGGATCAACTGTAGGGAGACCCCTTCAGGGATCAATAGTAGGGAAGACCTTCATAGATTAGAAGAAGATTCTCTCAACAAAATAAGATGATCTACCTTTATGAATAATCATCATTACATCTTTACATAAATTATTCATGGTTTGAGCAGTGTCTTTTTATTTATACTTTACATTGAGATATTGATTTTTTGTATTTTTACATTTTGTATTTCTGTGAGACCTGATTTTTCATTGGGGTCCTAACTGTGTATTTTTATACTCACCCCAACACATGTTTTTTCCACTCCTATTGTGTCCTATGATGATGGAAGAAAGATTTGACTAGGACATGGGGATCGAGGGCTAGACAGTGCTCGGGGGTAGATCGATACACGTGGGGTGATTTAGTGAAATCTGATAGTGAGTTTTACCTACAAATAATTTAGGATACTTGGAAGATGACCTCCACAACTTTTACTTATTTTTTTAAACTTTCCCTTTAGTTGGGCCTGTATTCGGGCCCCTTTACATTGAGTTTACACATTTTACTCTTTGTGGTGGTACATTGTGGTGGTTGTATTAAATTCATTCCTTTATGGATTACTATGTAAATAATGACTTATCAGTGTGTGTATAGGTTTAAAGGATATGCCTTCCCTTTTTGGGTTTCTGGTGCTGGTCACTAGCTCATGTCCTATGGAAGGTGAGCTTAGGGTAGTCACAACCCAGGCCCCAAGGGATGGTTCATGACATTTTTTTTATATTGATTTTAATGAAGGAATATTATTCTTTTTAATGAATATCTTGAAATTAGTGTGTTTTTAGGGGTGGGTTATAATTATTTATGAGTGAGTATATATTTCTCTCTCAAATTGTTTTTTCTAATGAAATAGACATAATAGAATGTACATTATTTCATTTATAGTTTTTATCTGATGAATTGTGTGTAAAGGGATCTTAATTTCATTATAAATATTTTAAGAAATATTAAAAATTAAATGTTAGGGATATAATTCATATTTCATCATAAATAATTTAGGTATTAAATGTTTTTGTAATTGAAATATAAAATTCATTGCAATAGTTACAAAATACTGATTGAAAATATAGTTTGTCAAAATTTGTTTTTCAGATGTGGGATATATATATATATAGATATATATGGATGGTAATTTTTATGATAGAAAGGAAGGCCCATAGAAAATACAATTTAGATATATAATAATACTTATTAAGGTTGTAAGCTTTGGCATTTAAATACATCAAAAATATAACCATTTTCAATGGATATTACAAATACAAATAATCCATCAAAAATAATCAAAATTAGGACTTTTTGTCTATAACATCTCCCTCTCGTTTCTAATAAATTATATTTTCACATCATCAGTTGCTTTTTTATTAAAAGTCCCTTATATTGTTTGATAAATTTCAATAAATTATCTACAATTTATGAATTTGTTTATGTTTTATCGATTACAATATGATTTCTTTAACAAAAATCTTCTAAATTTTTATTCTTTTTAGTTAAATTATTTGGATTTAAAATTCATTTGGATTTTAAGGATTTTAATTACATTAAAAATTGTAATTTAAATGTACTTTTCTAATATCAATTTAATGTAATTATAACTTTTATTGATTTATATGTGTTTTATTAAACGATTTATGTATTTATTTAATTTATTGATGGTTAATTACTATTAAATATCATGTATTCATTTTCTTGTCATTCAATAGCTTTAGTTGTTAAATTAATATTTTTCTTAATTAATAAAATACAATAATAACTTAACTTTCAAAAAAACTAAAAAATAATATTAAAAAGAATAAAAAATAATAATAACAAATAAACAAGAAATATTATTATCTATAAATTTATAGTAATTATATGAATGAAATTAATTTTTTATTTAAAAAATCGACTAATTATTTTTTTAGTGAGAATACATTGTATAATATTTTATTAACATTTAAATAATAAACCAAATTTTTATATTTTTTATGAAAACATAAGATCATGGAGACTAATATTTATTTTTATTATCAGATCATTATTGGATTAATCAACATTGAAATTTGAATGGTTCTAGTATAAATTTTTTCAACATTATATTGGAGATTGTTTATGGTGTTTGTTAATGATGAATGTTTTTTAATATAATTTTGGTGTGTCTTTTCAAAATTACAAAAAAATCATTTTCATTATATTAATATATCATTGTTTTTTATTTATAAAATGGAAAATTAGATTTTCTAATAGTTTTTTATCTCATGTTCCATAAATTTATTAACAATTAAATTTATAGTATAAAAATTATTAATTATTTTTTTTTCATAAATTTAAATTAAACTCATTTTATGTATTATTTTTATTATATCATCTTACTGTAGTAAAATTTTAATTCTTTTGTTAACATACTATTATACCTTTATCTTTTTCTATTATGAAATTATGTTTCTTTTGTGGCTTTATAATACAAGTTACCATGTTTTATAAATTTATGCTACCATTTTTTTTGGACCTCCTTTCAGGCCTAAAATATTATATTCTACCATATGATAAATGTATCTTCCTCTAGGAATCAGTTACAACAATAATATGTATGGTCCTTTCTTGAATTATTGTCATTATTTTTTTATTCCTTCAATTTATACATGATGATGATGATGTCATGAGATCAAATTACCATCAAACTTCTATTGTAATGAAATGAGTCTTATTTTTCTCCTATGATAATGTGACCAAGTTTGTATTGAACTTTTTGTCAGTTGTATAATTGTTATTATGGATTATTCATAGAGGATTATTAGGGACTCATAATGTAATTAGATATTATTAATGATAATACATATATTAAATTTCATAATATGTCTAATGTATTCCAATGTTCTAAGGCAACAAATATATAAGGCTTCATCATAGTGAACTCGGAAGGAGAAGTCCAAGAACATTTTTTAGAGTAAATTTGGAAATTGATGTGATGGTATTTATGAAAACTAAAGGAAGATTATAGAGGATATAGATAAATTTTCTATATCGTTTGATGGAATATTTAAAGCCTCCTGACTAATTATGAATAGTTTAAGATGATTTTGAGTTTAATTGAATTACTATATAATTTAAAATTGGGAATTTCATTTCCAATATATAGTTAAGGTAATAGTTCTATAGAATATGTTGGGACCAAGTTTGATGGATAAGGAAGTAAGAAAAGTTTGCAGTTAAAGATTGTTGTATTTTGTTGTCAAAAAAGTTAAATCAATTTGATTTGTAAGGGACTTTAAAACTATGACAATTCATTGCCGATTTGTATTTAAAAAATATCATAAGTTTGGAGAACTTGTGATGCAAGCCTTATAAAGAGAAGATAGAGTATAGAAGTGATTTTGGAAAATGAAAAAAAGTGGCACACAAGTCAAGAGTGGCATCCAAGTGTTGGGTAAAAAGTATTGAAGCAAAAGTATTAGGGTAGAAGTGTATATTGCATGAAAGTCATATTTCAAAATCATTACATGAAAATATGAAAAAGGAAATAATGTGGCATGCAAGTTAAAGATTTTCATGCAAGTCAAAAAGTGGCACGCATGTATAATTGGAGCCCTAGTGTGGCGTGCAAGTGTGGTGTGAAAGTATAAGTGGTGCACAAGTATACATTGCGCACAAGTCACATTTCAAAATCATCATATCAAAATATGAAAAAGGAAAAAAAAGTGTCGTGCAAGTGCTGGAGTGGTGCGCATGTGCTGTAGCGGCGTGCAAGTGTAGGTGGCACGCAAGTGTAGCCGCCCATGTCACCAAAATGCATATAAATTGACGACTAGACTCCTCATTTTTCTATGATCAAAACTTAATTTTGATTCAATAAGTTTTTCCTTATGACTTTTCCATTCCTTCTTATTTTAAAAATCACAATCACCTTATACTTAAGCAAATTGATATTTTACTTCTCTAAGGAAAATTTCCTTCATTAAGGAAATTTACCCCTAACCTAGATTTCCTTATACATATTAATATTTTTCATAAGTATAAGAATCATATATATACCCAAAACCTCTGAATCATATAAGGATTAGATGTGAATCATTCTGTTTTAGGATACGAATTCTGGATATGAACTGTAAAGTAGTTCCACTCCAAATTCTGTATATGAACTGTAATGAAGTTCCACTTCGAATTCTGTATGAGAACTGTATTGAAGATCCCCTATGAATTGTGGATATGAACTGTAATTATGTTCCACTCTGAATTCTGGATATAAACTGTAATAAACTTCCACTATGAATTCTGGATGAGAACTGTAATGAAGTTCAACTCCGAATTCTGGATGTGAACTGTAATGAAATTTCACTGTGAATTATGGAAATGAACTGTAAAGAAGTTCCACTCTGAATTATGGATACGAACTCTCATATATTTTAACTCCAAATTTTGGATATGAATTCTCATATATTTCAAATCCAAATTCTGATTACGAACTTGTCAATGTTATGACTCCGCGTTCACTGAATTCAGATTCCGAACACTTATGTGGTCTAACTCCTAATTTATATGAACTCTGACTCTGAATATTATATGTTCTGGTTCCGAATTCTGATGAAACCAGACTCCGAATTTCCTTATAAATTCAGAATCCATATTTCTACAGAATTCAGGTTCCAAATTCCTGTAAAACAGAATCTGCATATCTCATTATTACAGACATTGAATTTCATTTTTTGTTAGACTCCTAATTTTTATTTGCTTACATTTTGAAAATTAGTTTTTCTTATGCTTACACTCGTTTCATTATAAAACGATGTCTTGCCTTCCGTTACACATGTTTTGTTATAAAACAATGTTGTTCATTCTGTTTCTAACTAACCATTGGTTTAGTTACATGTGTACATGTCCCTATGAAATTTAAGGAAAATATAATCATTGGAGGAGGGAGGAAACCATTCTAACTGAGCCTATAAATAAGATCTCATTTGAAATATCTCAACACTGAAGTTGATAATTCTAGAGACCACATGCTGTTAAGGTGATTTCTAGAGAGAGAAGTTTTTCATGCCTTGTGCATATTGAACTGCTCGTTCAGATAGCTTCGTGCGACTCCGATTGTTGGTGATTACATTTTAGGGCTTCTGGGGATAGGAAGACAGAGGTTCTAACGACCTTGAAGTTGAGGGCTTCTAGGGTTAGGAATACAGACGTTCCAACAACTTAAAGTTGATGGATTCCTTACTAAGGAAGACATAGGTGCTGACTACCTGATAGTTGAGGACTTGCGGGGATAGCAAGACAGAGACTCCGATCTTTGTATTGAGGGCTTACCCTGGTGTGGGTAATATAGACATTATTGAATTTATAAACCAAGGGGCATTTATCCAAAGTTATTGGATTTCCTTCTCTGTGGATTAAAAGATTTACATCTTGTTACTTGTTTTTGTTACATGTTTTTCCGCTGCATTTTGTATTGTAAAGAAAGTATGAACTTCTTATATTTCCTGACACTTGTACTCTGATTAATTTATATTCTATACAATTTAAGGTATAATCTCATATTGTAAACTTTTATTACGTTCATCTTCCGGATCCATATTTCCAGAACCTATTTTTCGGAATCACTTTCCAGATTTAAGCAAGAGTATAGAACTAGATGTTTTTAACTTCATACATTGTTCCAATCATTCATTGGTGTTAGAGGTGTTGTGAATTTTCTTAAGTTTAGCTTTGTTAAAATTAGATCTTTCCTTGTTTAAGGAAATTTTTTAAAGTGTTCAATTCACCCCCCCCCCTCTTGTATATTGATCATCTACATCGTTATTTCGATCCTATAATTGGTATCATAGGTTGGAAACCTCATACTCTATAACAATCCTACAATTGGTATTAGAGAAGGTCTCTGAAATACTTAGACTCACATATAAGATTTTCATACTCAGTTTTTCATTGTTCTATATTTTTCCTTGCTTAGGAATATACTCCTTGAATCTGATCTTTTTTTATTAACAAGTTTTTGGGTAGAATGTTTTTTTTAAGATGACATGAATCAATGTTGGTTCCATCGAAAACCTAAATCCTACATGACCACCAATTTTTGATGGCAATTATTATTAGTATTAGAGAGATCAAATGAAGACTTTCGTTACCAATACTGGAGTAGAAAATTTTTTTATGCTTACTGGTGGTTATCATATTTTTGAAAAGGATGTTAGTAATTTCACTAACCAATAGAGGCATGCATACCAACTCAACTATAAGATACGAAATATTTTACTCTATTCAATGACTAAGAACATATATATCCAAATTTCTTCTTGTGAAACAGCTAATTGTATATGGAAGAGACTCACAGTTACACATTTTGGTACATCGAAATTGATTGAGACTAGAAGAGCAATGCTTTGAGCTGAGTTTCATGGTTTTAACTTTCCTTATGGAGAACCAATTTATAAGGTGCAGCAAAGGTTTATGACTATAGTAAATAGCTTACAACCTATGAGAGAGAAAGGTCAGTATGATGAATGTCTTTTTGATAAGATTATTGATATTATGCCGAATGAGTGGGAATCAAAGAGAACAGCTATTGATGAGAACATAAAGGTAACTAAAATTTATCTTGATGAACTATTTGGAACTCTTCTTCAACATGAAACCAGGATGAAGAGAGATGCTAAAAACATCAAAAAGAAAATGGGAATGGTACTATTGCTTTTATAACAATGTCAAATCACATGAAAGCTATGACTCCTAAGATAGTAACTAGATCCAAGTCTAATAAGTTTGTTATCCAATATGAATCTAGTGAGAGTGAAGTCTTAAAAAATGAGTTAGCTAATCTTGCTCAAAGAATGACCAAGATAGAAGGTCAAAGAAATTTCCAATCCAGGTATTAGAAGAAGGAAAGGAAAGATAAGAAAGATCCAGAGGTCACATTCTATGAATGCAAGAGAAGTGGACACATACGGCCTGATTTCCCTATGCTTAAAAAGAAAGAATGAAAAGAGATGCATTCTGAAAGTAATAGGAAGATGATTTATAAATCTAAAGCTAAGAAAAGTCTGAATGATAATACTACTTGGATTACTAGCTGTAGAGACTCTTCAGAAAGTGAATCTTTGGAATATGATTCATCAGCTCAAAAGAATATGGGATTTATTGCTAATACTTCTTTTCCACATACATGTCTTATGGCCAAGGTATGCTCTACCATGGCATTATCAAATTTATCTCTTGATAAGGATTACTATTCCAAAAATAGTACTTAAAATGAAGATACATCATCCTCAGAAAATGAAGAACCTTTCATATGAAAAAGTATCTAGATTTTCCAAGTTACTTCTTGCAAAAACTTGTAAAATTTCGAATAAATTAGACACAGAAAATACTATGCAAGAAATTATTACAAAAAAGATTTTATATCTTTCTTCATAACGTAGAAATAAAGAAGAGATTTTAGAAAAAATTTCTAAATACATTGACAATGAAAATTATGATAAGGAAGAAATTTCGAAAGATCGTAAGAATTCTATTTCAAAAATAAATGTTTTTGAGGAAAAATATAACTCTAAGGAAATGATTCATGAGGATTGGAATTTAGTCATTAGACTGAAATCTGAAATATTTTCTCTTAATAAGATTCTTGAATAATTTACCTCTGCAAAGGAAAATTTTTACAGGATGTTTTCACAAATTAAACCTCACGGAAACACTACTGGAGAAGGTTATACTCACCAAAAATATGTTTTCAAAAACAATTATTTTGTTTTCCTAAAGCCCCATTTTGCACTAAGTGTCAAAGTGGTGGGCATTGGAAGAAAAAATGTTCATTGAATAGAGTTCAATCTCTTGTGATTCAAAAATAATATTTTTTTAAACAAATGTGGATACGCAAAATATTGTTGGGTTACAATTCCAGATCCAAGCATGTCTGGATTCCGAAAACCTAACTTGCTTATTATTTTCAGGAAAACAGGGAATGTACCAACAATAATACTTGCTACATGGATATTGGATGTTCCCGTCATATGAATTGTAATAAAAACAATTCTGAAAATATTATCAAGATGAAAGGAGGAAATGTATCCTTTGCAGATAATGATCTGGGAGAAATTGATGGTATAAGTAATATTGTTCTTCATGATAAAACTTAAAGGAGATATCATTCTTCAGTTTATCGGATCGCAAGATCAACTTACTGATATTTTTACAAAATCATTACCCTCTAATAGATTTTAATACATTAAATAGAAGTTAGGAATGATAACCATAAGGTAATGCTTCTTCATTAAATTTTTTTTGAACAATTATCTTTATAGTAATAAACTCCTTTTCATAGGGGGAGTACATTTGCTTGTTAGCATAATTAAAATATTTTGAAGTCAGTTATTTTTTTAAGAAATCTTTTGTAATCAAAATTTTCGTAGTTAGTTTTCATACTTTTGTAACTAAAATTTTGGTAATGAAGTTTTCGGAACTGAAATTTTCGTAATGAAAATTTTCAGAACTAAAACTTTCTTAATGATAATTTTCATACTTAAATTTTTTTGTACTCAAACATTTCGTACTAGAATTTTTCGTACTCATATTTTTCGTACTAAATTTTTGTCATAATCATAATTTTTGTATTGAAATTTTTCGTATGAAAAACTTTTCATACTGAAAATTTTCGTAATGAAGTTTTCTTAGTCGAAAATTTTCATAATGAAGTTTTCATAATGAGAATTTTTGAAACGATAATTTTCGTACTGTAATTTTTTGTACTCTTTTTTTTCGTAGTGAGATCTTCGTAATGAGTCTTTCGTAGACAAAATATTCTTCACGAAGAATATTACCTATTACGAATAAAATTCCTAGAAAATGAAAAAGGTATGACTTCCTTACTAGAGTTTTCGTAGTAAATTTTTTAGTTTCTAGTAGTTTCTTTTCTTTTAAAATTTCTCAAATTATAGTTTTCCTAAATTCGTTTGTTTTTCTTAGAAACCGTAAAAGATTAGATTCAATATTTACTTGTGGGTATGTTTTCAACCGTCAGATCAGACCAAAGGTTTTTTCAACCGTTAGATGGTTTTTGGAAGTTCAATGGTCAACTCCATCACCTTTATAAAGGGGACCCCTGAGGGTTGTCCCATTTCAGTTTTTCAAAGCTCTCGCATCTCAATGCTCTGCCTCTCTTCTTAAGGAAGTTTTGATATTTGTTAATCCCATTCCGAATATTCCAGAACTCTCCATTCTAAATGTATGTTGAATATACTTCCCAAGATATGTCTACCTCGAAGCCAATTTCAAAATGGAAAGAGTATAGAGAAAGACTGGTCCATCTGAATTTTTACATGTATGATTCAATCATCTCCAAGAATATCAATCTCAATGGTCGGGAAGATGTATGTGTATCCAAGACAAGTGATCAAGATTCTATCTATCCAGAGTTACTTGTAGAATTCTATGAATCAGCAAGCTTTTATGAGGAAGATGCAAGAGAAAAGTTTTCTTTCAAGTCATATGGCAAGACTTGCAAACATACTTACACCAAGGTGGCAAGCATGGTGGGGCTAACATATGAAGGAGAAGCTGAATTGGGTTAACACAAACTCCCGGATGCTCAAGGTATTTTTGTTAAGGTTAAGGGCTTACAATGTCTTGGAATTGCTGATGTCATGACAGTAAAGATTGCTCACCTATCTTCTAATAATCGGATTCTTCAGCTCTGGGTACAAGGATTTTTGGTTCTGAGAAATGGTGATAAAGATACCCTGAATAAAAGTGACATATATTTCTTAGACTTCTTGGTGAATATAAGAAAAATAAATCTAATTAGGCATGTCTATATGATGATCAAGAATATCAAGGAAGGAAACTTGAGAGCTCAAATCATCATGTACCCTGCCTTACTATCAAAGCTGATAGTTCGATGCTTAGATTATTTCAAGGTTGCATGTAAGTCTACAGTTTGAAATTTGAAGCTTATGTTTGTTAGTGATCATAGGTTGAATAGAATGAATATGGATTTTTCTATGGAAATAGGAGAGTTTTATAGTTTTCCAAAGGAAGAGGCTGAAATCATTCCAGAAAATGTGGAAAAAGTTGAGCTAGTGAAGAAATTTACTAAGAAGAGGAAACATAAGGAAGTGGTTTCTGAAGACAAAACCGCTAAAGCTAAGAAAACCCAGTACGAACCTCCCAAGATGAAAAAACATAAAAAATATCTAGATGATGTAGCTACTAAGTGGAGAGAAGACAAGAAGAAAAGGAAATAAGGGGATCCACAGTTCGGAATGGGCCCTGCTGAGGCTAAGGCATTAAGAGAAAAAGTTGCAGATGAGTTAGAAAAACAAGAAAAAGAGAAAAAGATGAATAAAAAGATGTCTGATTCTGATCTTTTACAATCTATATTGAAAGATACTGAAATAGCAGATGAGAAGATTCCCATTCCGGAAACCTTTGATGTCCAACCTTTACCAGAGACTCCAGGAAAGAAGTACTCCACTTCAGAAACATCCAAAGGAAAAGAGATTATTGAAGAAGTAGAGAAAACAGCTGGTGAAGAAGTAGAGGAATTGGTTGTTGAAGAAGAAGAACAAGTATAATAAGGAAGTGATGATCTAGAGGACTTGATCAAACAAGTAGAATATTATCAAGAAAAGGATGAATCCGTAAAATTAGTCACTCTGAGAAATGGAGACGACAATGAAGGTAAGAGAGATGAAGTTGAGGAAGAAGAGAAAGAAAATGAATTATCTGATGAGGAAGTAAGTTATGAGAAGCATTATCTTGAAGAAGGAACAGAGACGGAGAAACTAGATGAAGACAAGTTTGTTCAAGTATTTGAATCTGAGGAAGAATATCCTAATGAGGAACCCATTCTGAAAACTAATAAAGGAAATAAAGTTCTCATGGTTACACTAACAAAAGATATCATTAGGAAGAAAGAAGTTGGTGGTTCTTCTAAAAGGAATTAGGTTCAAATTGAAGAAGAACAATCTCCATGCAAGTTATCAGATTCAAAGTCATCAGAACCCGGTCATGACTTTGTTGTTGAATCTTTGAAAAAGATGGTGGACACCATTCCAAAATTTCCCACTATAGACTTCAGATGCCAAATTCTACAACATATCTTTAATCAAAAACACAATACTTATCTATGGTGATGGATAAGATTGTGAAGATTGAGGCTGACCATAGAAATTTCCTTATCAATTATGATGTTAAAGTAAATCATGCAGCAAAATCACTTTGTGGTCTAAGAAAGTTAAAGAAGACTTGGTTGAGTTTGACCGTTTTTAGAATGAAGTAAAATATTCCTTCAACACTAAGGATGACAAGATTTAGTATCTTTAGGATGAGCTGATTATAGAGAAAAGTTCTCGAAATCAACAAGTGAAGGATTTGAATGGGAATGATAACTCTCTTGCTAAAAATTTTAAAAGGGATCGAGATCTCCGGATTGGGCTCGAAGGAATGATTGTAAAGCAATATGAGATACTAAATATGCAAGAAGTCACCATGGAGGCTCATCCAGAAGTCTTGAATGCTCAATATGAAAGGATAAAATCCTTGGAGAAGAAACCTGAGGAGGATCAAAAAGATTTAAAGAAGCTGAAAACGTTGTTGAAGAAGCTAATCCCGAAGGAAAAGGAAGCCAAATAGACTCAATCTGATCTATTTTTTCATATGTCTTTCATTATCATTTTTTTTAAATCTAATGAAATTTTTCGTTGGTTGTATCTTGTGTTACTATGTACTAATGTTTCAGGTACTTTATTTCTTTTCCAATCCCTTAAATTATTTTTGAAAATCACAAAGAGCGAGAAGAAAAAAGAACTACTCAAAAGGGGAGAATGAAAAATTTAAAATCAAGAAGGAAAATTTTCTAAGTGAAGATATCCTTAAACTAAGGGGGAGTTACTGATTATGAAGTTTTTCATTCCCATGATAATGAAAACTCCATTCTAGAAATCCAGACTACAATCCTTAGTGTTACAATGCCTAAGGGGGAGTTAGTTGTATTCACTATCATCCATGAACAAAGGGAGATAAGTTTTAATTTCCAAGTCTAATGAAAATTTTTCAAAGTCCTTATATTATTTTTCATAAGGGAGACTGTGCTTTCCAAAAAGGGGGAGATAGTTGAGTCAATAAGGTTTTCCTTATAAATTTTCCATTCCTTCTTATTTTGAATATCACAAACACCTCATACTTAAGAAAATTGATATTTTACTTCTCTAAGGAAAATTTATGTCCCTACGGGTATTTACCCCTAAACAATATTTCTTTATACATATCAGTATTTTTCTTAAGTATAAAAATAATATTCATACCCAAAACCTCAGAATCATTTAATGCTTAGATATGAAGAATTCTGTTTTAGGATCTGAATTCTAGATATGAACTATAATGAAGTTACACTCCAAATTCTGGATATGAACTGTAATGAAGTTCCACTCCGAATTCTGGATGAGAACTGTAATGAAGTTCCACTCCGAATTCGGGATATGAACTGTCATGAATTTCCACTCCGAATTCTGGATATAAACATTAATGAATTTATACTCTGAATTCTGGATGGGAACTGTAATGAAGTTCCACACCAAATTCTTCATGTGAATTGTAATGAAGTTTCACTCCGAATTCTGGAAATGAACTGTAATGAAGTTCCACTCCGAATTCTGGATACGAACTCTCATATTGTTTGACTTCAAATTCTAGATACGAATTCACATATTTTTCGACTCCGAATTCTGATTACAATCATATCTATGTTCTGACTCTGAGTTCTCTTAATTCAGATTCTGAACTCTTATGTGTTCTAAATCCAAATTTCTATGAACTCTGACTATGAACTTTATAAGTTCTGGTTCCAAATTCTGATGAAACTAGACTCTGAATTTCCATAGAAATTCAGACTCTAGATTTCTACAGAATTTAGGTTCCGAATTCCTATAAAACAGAATCTGAATATCTCTTTATTACAGACTGAAAATTTCATTTTTGGTTAGACTCTAAATTTTTATTTTCTTACATTTCAAACATTAGTTTTTCTTATTATTACACTCTTTTCATTAAAAAACTATGTTGTGTGTTTAGTTACACATGTTTTTTTATAAAATTATGTTGTTCATTCTGTTTCTAATGAACCATTGGTTAAGTGACACATGTACAGGTGCCTCCAAAAGTTAAAGAAAATATGACCATTGGAGGAAAGAGCCGATCGTTCCAACCAAGCCTATAAATATGAGATCATTTGAATGATATCAAAACTAATGTTGATCACTCTAGAGACCACATACTGTTAATGTGATTTCTCTAGAGAGAAGATTTTAAAGTCTTGTACGTAATGAACTGCTCGTTCAGATTTCTTCATGCGACTGTAAATGTTGCTGATTACATTTGAGGGCTTCCGGGGATAGGAAGAAATAGGTTCCAACTACATTTATGTTGAGGGATTCCAGGGATAGGAAGATAGAGGTTCTAACACCTTAAGTTGAGGTATTCCTTGCTGAGGAAGATATAGGTGCCGACTACCTGATAGTTGAGGGCTTGCGGGGATAGAATGATAGAGACTCCGATCTTCGTATCGAGGTCTTACCCTGGTGTGGGTAAGACAGACATGCTTGAATGTATAAATCAAGGGACCGTTATCCAAGGTTGTTGGATACCCTTCTCTTTAGGTTAAAAGATTTATATCTTGTTACTTGTTCTTGTTACATGTTTTTCCATAGAATTTTGTATTGTAAAGAATGTGTAACCTTCTTATATATCCTTACACTAATACTCTGATTAATTTAGATTTTATACGCTTTAAGGTATAATTTCATATTGTAAACTTTGGTTATGTTTCATTTTCTAGATCCATATTTCCAGAACCTATTTTTCGGAATCACCTTCCATATTTAAGCAAGATTATAGAACTAGACGTTTGTAACTTCATAATTTTTTCCAATATTTCATTGGTGTTAGAGGTGTTGTGAATTTAATTAAGTTTAAATTTGTTAAACTTAGATCTTTCCTTGTTTACGATTTTTTTTAAAGTGTACAATTCATGCCCCTCTTGTATATTGGGCATCTATATTGTTATTTCAATACTACACTTAATTAAAAATTTGAGCTCTGAGCACGCTAGTAGTAGAGGGTTTTCTGATCATGCAAGTAGTAGAGGGTGGAGCACAAGCTGAAGTGGTGCTCTAGCTGAGGTTTATTTATAAGGTGCGCAAGTAGGGTGCCACACAATTTTTACTGCCAATGTTTTTTCGAGAATGTTTTTCCACCAAAGTTTTGCTATGAAAGTTTTTATGTGCATGTTTTTCCGCACATGTTTTGCCGCGCAAGTTTTTCCATGCAAGTTTTGCTATGCAAGTTTTGTCGTGCAAGTTTTGTCGCACAAGTTTATATAGGCACGCAAGAAAGGAGGTGCTTTCAAGAAGTGGCCTATGTATAAGCCAAAGGTGGTGCACATGTGATGATCTGGGCTCAATAGTGGCATGCAAGTAGTGAGTAGGCACACAAACAAGTGGCACACAAGCAGCGAGGCATTCAAGCAGGAGGCGTGCAAGTAGAGAGGCATGCTAGTAGGGAGCGACACACAAGCTGTCTACACCTGGAGGTTCTTACCAGCTTCTGGGTAGGAAAGTGAAAAATTATTTTGTAAGATTTGATTTGTGAAAGTTCATTAATAAGCACATAATCATTACATTACCCTATTTGTGCTAAGAGGGAGAACATGCACTATTGGATTGTTTTTCAATGTGATTCAGAAGTGTAAGGGTATATCATACTCATTGTATTCCACATCAAATTATTGATTTCTAGTGGATTGTTTGGTGCTGGATTGATTCCATACCATACCAAGGACATAGCTACTCCTGTTGAGTAGTGAACCTTGTAAATCATGTGTTCATGTGGTTGTGTGTGTTTATCAGGGAAAAACCTCTTTAACAGGAGGTGAAGGTTGTTTCAAAAATAAGATATCTTAAAAGTGAAAATATATCACTGATTCACCCCCTCCCCCTCTCAGTGATACTTGTATCCTGACTGGGAACTTCATTTGGTATCAGAGGGAAAGGTTCCATTCATTTATTCATTGCTGATGTTTTTGAAGAGAAGTAGTGATGGAGAATCTAAATTGCATGAATAGTAAAGGGATTCCGATTTTTGATGGAAACACTATCACATATGGAAGGACAGAATGATGCCTTATCTTATGTCTCTTGAATATAAATTTCTTGAAACTAAAACAGATGGATTTCCTGCTATTGATGAAAAGGTTCCTATTACTCCTGTCAATAAGAAGAATCTTGAGAATGATGGAAGAGCTAGAAATGAGTTACTCTCCTATCTTTCTGAGAGTAAAATTTTAAGAGTGAAAGGTTTTGCTGGAGAAAAATGAATCTTGGACAAACTAAAGAACAAGTATAAAAGAAATACAAAAGTGAAGAAGGTTAAAGTACAAATCTAGAGACTGAAGTGTGAAGACATGAAAATGGGAGAATCTAAATCTGTTTGGTATTTATTTACAAGGATAAATGATATTCTGAGTACAATCAGATGTCTTGGTGAAACGTTGGAAGATTCTACAGTTGTTGAAAAGATCTTAAGAATTCTTCCAGACAAATTTGATGATAAAGTTTCATCACTTGAAGACAGAGATCCTGAAACATTTTCTCTAGATTATTTTCATATCACTCTCATAACATATGAAATGAGAAGGGAGAAGACTATGAAGATCAAATCAAAAACCAATATACAAATGTTTTTCAAGGCTATAAAGAAAGATAATTTGAAGAAAATTCTTATTGAAGATAAATCTGCTGAATCGAACTCTGGAAATGAGGTATGTCAAAAAATTTATGAAATACTTTCCTTGTCTCCTAAAAATGTGAAAAGATGAACAGGGAAATACCAAGAGAAATTCCCTTTGAAATATTATGAATGTGAAGTTGTTGGCCACTTTGCGGCTAATTTTTCTCAAAAAGGGAAAGATAAAGATAGTGCTGATGAAGATAGAAGACCAAGAAGGTCATGAAAGAAATAGGGTGGAAATGATAATTTTATGGAAGAGGTAAAGATAAAATGTTCTTCAAATCAAAAAGAAGAAGATAGTTTTTAGAAAGTGAAGAAGACAATTATAGTGATACTGGATCTGAATAATCTATTGCAGAGAAAGCTAGAGAGATTACCTTTATTTCAACAGTAAATAATGATGATTATGAGATCAGTAGTACTGAAGAAGAAGAGAGTCTACTTGAAAATTATAGAAAAGAAGACATGAAGGAATGTTTGAGAAAGATCAGAAGGCTTGAGAAGGAAAACAAGAAGTTGATAAAAAAAATTCCACATTAAACAATGAATAAATTTCTCATGATGAGAAAATCAATATATAAAAGGATATTTGTGATCTGAATAAATCTCTTGAGAATTCAAATAATCACAATGATCATCTTGAAGTAATGTTGAAGGAAAAAGAAGAGGAGCTAGAACTAGTCCAACAGAAACATTATCAAGCCAAAGAAATGAATGTCGATTTCAAACAATATGTCTCAGATGTTGGTGAATGTTCCAGTAAGAATGAACCAAATGAGGATCTAAAAAATTTATCTTCAAAGGATGAATGAAACATTGGAACTAGTTCTGATTAGAACAAGGCTAGAAAGATCATGTATGTGGCCAAAGTCATCAACACTGAAAAATCAGATGTGCATAAAAATCATGAGTCAAAGAAGTATTCTAGTACCCCTGGTAATGGTAAATCTGAGCCAAAGAAGACAGTTAAAAATGAAAACATAATGGTTCATGATCAACAGAGTTCTATTAAAAATTTCATTGAGAAGCATGTTCAAAACTCCGGTCAGCATAGAAGTTTTAGTGGAAAATATTATTTCTATGGTTATTGCTGGTATTATGGAGGATTCAGACACATGGAAAATATTTTTTGGTTCAACCAAAAACATTACATCTATTGCACAGGTTTTGAAAGACAAGGATGGAGGGGGAGTCAACCCTTTCAAAATAGAAAGTCGCCAAATAAATTTCAGATGATATCTAAGAAGACTGGGGTGAAAGTTGAGAATATGTTCCAACCACTGGAAACTATTTGTGAAATATGTGATCAACCTGGACATCTTACCAAGGTTTTCCTTAGTGTGTTACCAGAGAAACAAAAGATTATTAATAATTCTCAAAATCCAGAGTTTTTAAAAGATAAAATGGATAGGTCTGATAAGTCTGAAAAGAATGAGTGCATTTTTGACTGGCCAGAATACATTGACTTGGCAATGAAATTGGAGGATGTACAATAGGAAGTGAAGGAAAAGGAAGAACAAAAAGCTCTTATTGTCAAAACTTCTTTGAAAGCTACAAAAGGAGAATGTCCATGGATTTCTCATAGTGGATGTTCCTCTCATATGACAGGAGACTTAGTGCTAATAAATAATTTGAAAGACTTCAGATTAGGAACAATGAAATTTGGAAATGATGAATCTCTAAGGATCAAAGTTGTTGGATCGGCCATCATTGGAAAATAAAAGATGAAATACAGAAAAACGCTATATATTGATGGGCTAAATCATAACCTACTTTGTGTGTCACAACCCTATGATGAGGTCAACAAATTTATCTTTAGAAAATTTGGATTTTTTGTGAAAAGAGAAAATTAAGGAAATATAGTTACAAGGGGCCAACATATTAAAGGGAATTTGTTCCAAGTTGGTGAAGTTCAGAACTCTTGTTACATGGGGATAGTGGATGAAAATATGTTATGACATAAAAGGCTGGGACATATGTGTCATAGAAATACGTGAAAGTTATCAATGTGATACAATGTCTGCGATATGCCTGATTTATCATGAATAAGATATTGGGGCTACACTTTTTGTGAAAAAGAGAAGATTAGAAACTCTTTTCATAAGAGAGTTGAAATTAGTTCAAAACAACACATGAAACTTATACATTCTGATATATGTGGACCAATGAGAATCCAATAATAAAATAGTGATAAGAACATCATTACATTCATTGATTAGTTTACTCGCATTACTTGTGTTATGCACATGAGACATAAGTCAGATGCTCTGAAAATGTTTAAGACTTTCAAGAGTGAAGAAAAAATGGAATGTGAGTATTAAGTGAAGAAGTTGAGAAATGATAATGGTGGTGAGTATAAGAAAGAATATTTTGAATTTTATCTCGAGAATCATGGAGTTAGGCATGAGTTCAATTCACCCTACACACCTCAACAAAATGGGGTTGCTGAAATAACGAATCGATGTTTGATGGAAATGGGGAGAACTATGTTGCTTGAGCATTGTCATTCTCATTATTATTGGAGGCAATCCATGAGCACTGCTATGTATATTCAGAACTAATGTTTCATTATACCATACTCTAATATGACTCCTTATGAAATGTTCTATGAAATAACTCCAAGTCTGAAACACATAAGAGTTTTTGGAGTCCGTGCATTATAAAGAAGAAAGGTGCAAACCTTGGAATGTTTGATCAAAGAGAAGATGATGGAATTTTTCTTGGATATGATCCAGAAGGAAGAGGATATAGATGTCTCAACAATGAAACAAGAAGAATTATTGATTCATCATATGTAAAAGTTGTTGAAAATATTGATAAAGAAAAGAAATCATATGTTGATGTTGAAGTTGAGAAGGATATAGAAGATTTTGATAACAATTCTGATAATGTAGAAGAATGTGTTAATCCTACCTGAGAAGATGAATCTGACTCAAAAATCTCATGTGATGAAGATAGAGCTCAAACAACTCATCCTAGGTTGAGGAAGCAAGTGGAGGATCGTAATATTTTTGGAGATAAAAATTAGAGGGTTCAAATAAGAAGAACAACGAATGCTATATCACATACATCTATTTATTCAAAAGTTGAATTGAATAATGTAAATGAAGCATTTGAGCATCTAATATGGTTTAATGCAATGAATGAAGAGCTTGATCAGATAGGGAAGAATGATACTTGGGAACTTGTACTCAAGCCTGACAATAAGAATATCATTAGTACAAAGTGGGTTTTCCAAAACAAGATGAATGAAGAGGGTAAAGTAATAAGAAACAAAGAAATACTGGTTTGTAATAGGTATTCACAAATTGAAGGCATTGATTTTGATGAAACATTTCCTCTGGTGGAAATATTTGAAAGAAATAGAATATTTCTTGCTATTGCATCACAATGAGGTTACAAAATCATTCAAATGGATGTAAAATCTTCATTTTTGAATGGTGACCTTGAGGAGGAAGTCCACATTGATCAAACTTGTGGATTTTTTATTGTAAAGGATGAAAGTTATGTTTTCCGGTTGAAGAAGGCTTTTTATGGGCTAAAATAGGTTTTGAGAGCATGGTATTCTAAATTAGAGACTTGATTAAAGATGATGAACATTAAGAAAGGGAGGGTTGACAGAAATCTCTACATTAAATAATGTCATGAGTTTTCGTTGATCATTATTGTTTATGTCGATGATATTATATTTTCTAGAAATGATGAAAGATCATGTGAAAAATTTTATGAGGAGATGAAGAAGTTATTTGAGATGTCCATGCTGGGAGAAATGAAGTACTTTATGGGGCTACAAATTTAACATAAGAAGAATAACGTTTTTCTATCTCAAGAAAAGAATTCTAAAGAACATCTGAAGAAGTTTGGCAGGGATAATTTGAAACCAATTTCCACACCAATTTTAGTGGGAACAAAGTTATCTAACGATGGAGAATGCAAGGAAGATGATCAGAATGAATTTCAAATGATGATCGGAAGTCTGTTGTATTTCACTGCCTCAAGACCTGACATCGTCTATGATGTCACTTTATGTGCCAGATTTCAGAGTGCTCCTAAAGAATCACATTTTATTTCTGGAAAAATAATTCTTAGATATATCAAAGGCACTACAAATTTTGGAATCAGGTATGATGGCTCATGAAATATTGATCTATTCGAGTATTCTGATGTTGATTGGGCATGAAATGTTGATGATCGAAGATCCACATCTGGTGGAGTTTTCTTTCTGGGGAAAAGTTGTGTTAGTTGGAATAAAAAGAAACATAATTTATTAACTCTTAGAACAGCTGAAGATGAGTTTGTTGCTGCTACTCAAGCTGCAACTCAACTAATGTGGACAAAGACTCAGCTTGAAGATCTACTTGTCGATTTAAAGATACCATTGCTCTGGGGTTGTGATAATCATAGTACAATCAATCTTAAAATAAATCCAGTACAACATTCTTGTTCAAAACACATTTATATATAGTACCACTTCATCAGATAGAAGGTGGAGAATAATGAATTAATGTTGGAGTATGTTCATACATCTGACCAAGTTTTTGATATATTCACCAATCCATTATAGAAAGAACCATTTGCAAAATTGAGGTTGACCATTGGTGTCCAACCTCCTTCTCATCAAGGTTAAGGTATGTGTTTCTGTCCCCACTCTCATATTACCTTTGTATGGTGTTGTCATGGTGGATAATTGTATCATAAATCTATCTTTATTGAAGCATGCATAAAGGGGGAGTTTTGGGAATGCTGTGTATCCAGCATGTATATGTGTGAACTATTCTAACCGTCTGTTGGAGTGGTTGTAGGAAACAATATTTTGTAGTATTCTAGAAATGTTGAATATGTTATGATTGCTGAATTAGATGCTTGAAATTTTTTTTGAAGATGGTTGAGGAGATATGATCATGTGATTTCATATCCACTGCCTTTGGAAATCCAGGTTTTGGATATTAATAAATCTTGTTTCCTTCAATGAGTATGCTCATGTAGGCTTAGAATTGTTGATAAGTAAACCATTGAATAAGGTTACAAAGTTTATTGATTTATGAATCTTGGTTGACAACAAAATCCAAAGGGGGAGATTGTTGGGACCACGTTGGATGGATAAGGAAGTAAGAAAAGTTTGTTGTTACAAAGTGTTGTATTTAGTTGTCAAAGAACCTAAATCAATTAACTTTGTAAAGGACTTGAAAACTATGAAAATGATTTGCTGATTTGTATTTCAAAAATATTATAAGATTTGGAGTACTTGTGATGCAATCCATATGAAGATTAGAGAGAGTAAAGAAGTTATTTTGGAAAAGGAAAGAAAGTGGCACGCAAGTCAAGAGTGGCGTGAAAGTATTGGCACGCAAGTATCAGTGTGCAAGTATTGGCATGCAAGTATTGGAGCACAAGTGTACGTTGTGCGCAAGTCATATTTCAAGATCATTACATCAAAATATGACAAAGGAAATAAAGTGGAATGCATGTAAAATATTGGCTCGTAAGTCAAAAAGTGGTGCGCAAGTATAAGTGGTGCGCAAGTGTGGTGCGCAAGTATAAGTGGCATGCAGTTGTGGTGTGCAAGTGTGGCCCACAAGTATAAGTGTCACGAAAGTGTATGTCTTTCACAAGTCATAATTCAAAATCATCATATCAAAATATGACAATGGAAAGAAAGTGTTGTGCAAGTACTGGAGCGGTGCACAAGTGCTGGAGCGGTGCGCAAGTGTAGGTGGCACGCAAATGTACGTGCTCAAGTCCCCAAAATGCCTATAAATAGATGAGTAGCCTCCTAATTTTTCTATACTCAACACTTAAGATATAATTTGAGCTCTGAGCACGCATGTAGTAGAGGTTACTCTGATCATTCAAGTAGCAGAGCGCGTCACACAAGCTGAAGTGGTGCACAAGATGAGGGTTATTTATAAGGTGCGCTCGTTGGGTTCCGTGCAAGTTTTTCCACACAAGTTTTTCCATGAATGTTTGGCCATGCATTTTTTTCCGTGAAACTTTTTCTACGCTTGTTTTTCTGCACAATTTTTTCCGAGAATGTTTTGTCACGCATGATTTTCCTTGCATGTTTTTTCGCACAAGTCTTGTCAACCAAGTTGACAGAGGCGCACAATAAAGGAGGTTCTTTCAAGAAGTGGCCTATGTATAAGCCAAAGGCGGTGCTCAAGTTGTGAGCTAGGATCAATGGTGGAACACAAGTAGTGAGTAGGCATGCAAACAGGTGGTGCGCAAGCAGTGAGGCGTTCAAGAAGGTCGCGCGCAAGCAGGGAGGTTCGCAAGTAGGGAGTGGCGCGCAAGATGCCTGCACCAGGAGGTTCTTATAAAGTTTTGGGTAGTAAAGGGAAGAATATTTTTGAAATATCTAATTTTTGAATGTTCATTAATAAGCACAGAATCATTATATTAGCCTATTTGTGCGAAGAGGGATCATAAGCTCTATTTTATTATTTTCGAATTGCTATACGATGTGTAAGGGTATATCCTACTCATTGTATTCCACATCAAAGGATTGTTTCCTAGCGGATTGTGTGGTACTAAATTGTTTCTGTACATACTAAGGATGTAACTTCTTTTGTTGAGTAGTAAACCCTGTAAATATTGTGTTCCGGTGGTTGTGTGTGTTCAGTAGGGAAGAAATTCTTTAATAGGAGGCAATGGTTGTTTCAAAAAGAAGGAAACATAAAAAGAAAAATATATCACGGATTCACCCCTCCCCCTCTCAGTGATACTTGGATCCTAATTGGGAACTTCAGAAAACGTAAAGGTAACTATATAAATTCATTACCTATGAATATTTGTATTGGGTGTTGTGTATTGGTAGTATCATATTCCAATATCAATGTAATGTTCTATATCTATGTAAGGGTAGACCTAGTTTCTATCATGTTGTATATGGTTATTGAGGTTGGGTAAGTGTAAAATGAGTTTATACTGCACTCCATAATGGTGACTTTAGGATACATAAAGGCATCCTTGAGAAGCGTAAGAAGAAAAAGGATGTGTAAGGGTACCTATGTAATGTTAATGCAACTATATAAGGATAGAAGAGTAATGGTGGGATGATACATAATAGTTAAACATGAGTTCTAAATCTTTTTTAAGGGTATCATTCCCATTTTATAAAGGTAAGGCATGTTGTGTATAGGTAATTTGAGTGTTTTATAAATTTTATGTTCAATATAAGGTTGTTCTACATAAGGGTAATAATTGAGGGGTTGGAACTAGAAACTGAATACACTGTATGGATAATCACCCCACCATAGATTTCTTATAGAAATGATGATGCCCATGTTGCAACATTAATCTATTTCATGGAAGGTTCAAATTAAATATAGGAAATGAATTCGATGCATCGAGGGTATACACCATAGTTTATTCGATTCCACCACAATAAAATTATTTTCAATGAGAACCACATATAGGATTGTTACATACCCAATAAGATTCATGTATTTGATTCCTAAATAATTGATTATGACCATATAGCTAATTTAAAAATTAATTGGAAATATCAATTGTCTATAAATATGTGTGGTATGTGGAATTTCGGAGATCACAGATATTTAAATATCATGTGAAAGATAGGATGAATTCTAAGTAATAATGTGATTTAAATAATGATTTGAATGGGGATTAATATCATCTTACAAATAAGATAAATCAAAAAAAAATTGACGGAATTGAATTAGATGATCTTGTATCTTATGATCATGGTATTTATAAAAATAAAATATCATAAATTTAACTATGATAATTTAATAATAATAATCATGGATATTTTTTAATATAAATATATGTTTCATGTATCAAGTAAAGTATGCTGATAATTGAGAACATTTGTTCAAAATAAAAAATCATCTGAGATATATATACATTCAATAACTATTAGAAGAAGAATGATAGTTGAAGAAAGGATTGATTTAAAAGAGAAATACTTGAGAATTAAAAAATTAACAGAACAGTTTTATCCAAGATATTAGAATATTATATAGGCAGAAATACCAAGTACATGTGGATGTTTAAGAGCATGACGAATTATACATGAAGGAACATGGACTTATAGTCCCATGGATGGTGGATGTCATATATATGATTTGATATCATTATAGTTTTGGAGAATCCTTGAATAAGTTATGAATTCATTCAGTTAGTACTTGAAGTTGAAAATTCTAGTGGGGCTATGGAGCGTTAGAAGAAACAGTTTCATCAGTGTTAGTCATTTTTGTGGGTGGGAGATTTTTTATATATAGTGGAAGAATAGGGAGTCAGTATTGTTGGAATTAGTATTGGTGTGTATGGTATATTCCCTTTATGAAACCACCTACATAGTGTAATGAATCTATCACATGAGGGGATAAATTCTTATTGTAATGGGTTGTCTTATATGATGATCTATGTAAATATTTTGTTTTTCGATCTATATTATTACAAATTCACATGAGGTGAATGTGAGAGATAATATTGATGGGATCAATAAACTTAACATGTTTATGTGTATAAATTTGAAAGAAATATATTTCAAAAAAAAAAAAATAATCCCCCCCACTGGTTCATCAAGACATGGGAACATCAAGTGATCTTATATTAGGTTTCCTCTAAAGATCCTATAAATTTTGAATATGTAATATGGTATTAATTTCAATGAAATCACAATAATTATTTTAATATGTTTCAAAAGGTTTAATGTTAAACTATAAGGGGAAAATTTAAAAATTGGTTCGAATTGAAATGGTAATATACACATTGCAATCGATTTCCCCAAAAATAATATGGTGAGTAAAAATGATAAAGTTGATTCGTCATTTTCATGAACATAATTTACAGATGAAATTAATATCATTTCCTATTATGAGAATTATAATAAGGACATGTAATCATTGAAGTTATGTTCCCTAGTCATATAAAAAATTATACATAATGTTACCAAGGATTTTAACAATTTTTGTATATAAATTATGTGAAATTTTATTCTCACTTATGGAGATGAAAATAATATTTTATTGTGGTGATGAAGAGAGAAAACAATCATGTTTATATTCCAAGGAAAAACCATTAAATGAAAAATTCATCCATTGGAGAATCACATATAATGTTAACTACTTGATTGTAAAAGAATTTTCCTTAGAAAAAAATATTGAGAAGATAGGAGGTGTTCTATAATAATAGATTAAATAAAATGGGATATAATATGAAAGAATAATGTGATATTACTAACGATATTTACAAAGTGATTTTAAAGAAAAAGACCGTGGAGAATGACTTGATTGATATCGACATACCTCTGAAAACCCATCATAAAGAAAAGAGAAAGATGGTATAGACGAAAAATCATATTATAATTTAATGTATGATCAGTTTAATGAGTTATATACGATAATATGAGACCATGAGGGGAAGATAAAAACCTCAAAAGTGATGAGGATGATCCCTCCAAAATGTATCTGAACTTGTGCAACAAAAATGAGGAATTGTGATCTGAAATATAGAAGTAAAGTATTGTTCCTTAAAAATGAAATGTTTTTTCCAAAAAAAATAAAATAAACAATTTTTTTTATTATAGAATATTTGGGCACTTGATGATTATATATATTCATGACAAAAATCACAAGGATGTTAGAAGAACTCCAATAGTTCCAAAATCTTAACCAATGGGAGACCAAATGAGTTATGACTCTTATGGTAAATGGTTTATTTTTTCTAACCTCACTAATGTGGAAACCTATTTTAATTATATGAATTATTTTTAAAATAATGAATCAATATATATATTTTCTACTATTAAAAAATACAAGGAGATTTCATTTCCATGAAATACCAATATAAAGATAATAAATATATTTAGTGTTTTAGAGGATGAAAATGATCCTCAATAAGGGGTGTATTAAGAACCAAAATCTAACCAATAATATTAACACTATTAGTGGTAATAAAGTTGAATTTGTTCAAAAATTAATATTTTGTTATAATTGTGAAGAAAGTTAAAGAAAATGTGGTGTCAGCTCCACAAAGAAAGATGTGCTATAAGATGGAAAATTTGGCCATCAAGTAAGTTGTTTTACATTGTAGTCCTAAAAAACCAATAAGTAGAAAAATTCAGATTCTAAAAGACCTTATAAACCTAATGAATGTATTTTTCTTCAGAAGATGAGTTAAAAACACTCAATACTTAATATAAAACTAGTAAAATGATAATATAAAAGATTTAATTGGTAAAAGGTATTCCACAGAAAGAAAATGTTCACTAGAATAAAGATGATTGTAAAGAAGATGAGACTCAAAACTGAAATACGAGTTCAAATAATTATTCTCACACAGATATACGGAGAAAATAATTTCCCTTTTAGATATGAATCTCGTAGTGAAAATGTTATTTCTATGAAATGCATAGGTCCCTCCATATTTTTTATAACTTTATATATGTCTAAAAAAATACATGTAATTAAAGGAGATGTTCGAGAATTTAATTTATTTATAAAATGAATAGATTTTATTTCATTGAGTATTCAGACTACTATGTAATAGAAAATGAGTAGTGTATCCATTAAGGGGGTAAAAATTGAAAAATTAGGTTTCAAAATCATTATATATTTTTTTTGAATTTTCTTGGGTACCCTGTTAATAATAGGGTCTCAGGTTCTCTAATGAAACTCACATATCTCATTCCAAATTCTGTTAATCATATTTTTAAGGTGGTTCTTGGTTAATGTTATTATGAGGAAAAGAGGGAGATATTTTGTTTATACCTGAACATTTTTATGATTTTTTTTAAAGTGTGTTCATGATCATGACTTTATTTTCTTAATATTTCTTTTCAGGATATTATATAATTTCCATTAATGATATTACATTAATGGTAGTCAATGGAAAACATACAATAAATTTGTTCTATCTATATTATTTTATACTATCAATTTTTCTATATATTCTTTGATTAAACCAAATAATTCAACTTTTCTACAAAAACCATGTGGTATCAAACTTCTATTAAAATGGTGGGAAGAGTAACCAATGTTCCTTGAAAGATAGAAGAAGAGATTAGTAGACCCTCACATTGACCTTTTCAATTTTTTCAATATTAGAGAATGAAATAAATAATCCAAAAATACATACTGATATTTTTATTGACATTTCTAACAAATTCAATGGTAGAGATTGTTTTTCCCAAGTACTGAATTTGAATTCAATCATTTAATATTTTTTATTTATAATGCATGGAAGATTATTATGGAATCATGAATAAAATAGATATCATGTCTAGTAAAAGATCTTTTTATGTCATTAAGATGACTGAGATACTTGAATTTCCATTTCAAATGAAATTCTGAGGAAATATTTGGATGAAATTGAATATAAAAGTTTTAAACACTATATAAAAGTAAATGTGGTGATTGATGTTATGGTAATGGAATGGACCTCTCTAGTCAATTCATTTTCTAAAATCAGTTGTATGAGTTGTTTTTCAATGTCTAGGTGACTTACCCCCAACACTATGCCAAATTTACATTTCTGGGAATAGTTTCATCGATGAACATTTCCAACGGTAGACCACTGTGAATAGTGCATTGATAAACTTCTTTTAATAGTGTCATTGGTGACCTTATATGAACAATGTCATTGGTAAACTAATGTAAATATTTTAATTGTGAAATCTTTACATTTCCAAATTTTGAGTTTATGAATAGTGTTTCTAGAATGGTGAGGTTCCAACAGTGAGGATCATAAACCATGTTTCCAGAATGGTGAGGATCTAACAATGAGGTTCGTCAATGTTTCCAGAATGGTGAGGATCACAAACAGTGTTTCTACAATGGTGAGGTTCCAATGGTGACCTCTTTCCTTTTCCAAATATTGAGTAAATAAACTGTGTTTCCAGAACAGTGAGGTTTCAATGGTGAGGTTCATGAACAGTGTTTTTCCTTTTCAAAATTTTGAGTTTTTGAACCGTGATTCCAACTTCATACAGTTTCTCCAAATTAACGTTTCATTCAATTTAAATTGCATATAAATCCTTGTTTTAAGGTCTCTAAGGCTGATTCAAAGGCTATAACTCCTATATTAATTTCCCCTAAGTCTATAATTTTTTTACATGGTCAAACCGCGTGGTTTAATGTGATCTGTATTTAATGGAAAACCCAACATATCATAAACCACTTCTCTGTTAAATATTCTGAAGGGGAGAAATATATTCCCTCCTAGTTCATCCACTTTATTCTTGGATGTGATACACTCGAAGAACCCATTCCTTCCCATAGGATTTGTGCAATCAAACTAACCTCTTATGATTTGTTACGCTCTTTTTTGATGCAACCAAGAAATATTGAGCAGTCATCGATATAATGTATGATCTATATTCATTATTTTGGGTTCATATATTTCTTTCTCCTTGACCTTTTTATGGAATTTTTACCCCCATGCTCTTAATGGGAATTTCTTTGGGTGTTGAAAGATGTGGTGGTGTCTCTGTATCCTCGGGAGGATATATTTGTCATACAGGAGTATATCGAAACCTGTTGTGTGGCTCGTTCCCATATATAGAACTTCAAGAACCATTTGAGGTAGGGGATTCATTGCTTCTCTTTTCATCTATGTTAAACTATACAGTTATCTTGTTTTATCCCATTGGATCACAATGGAATTTACTTATTAAATATTTTAACCAGATAAATAAAATGATATCGATCGTATGTTTTTCTAGATAGTGTGATATCTACTCTTGTTCGTGATTGAAATTTTTAAATAATCTAAATCCAGAATTAATTAATAATTATTTGGCTAAAAATAAAGAGGCATGTAATTGAATCTATTTCTTCTTGCTGTAATTTGATGTTAATAAAATTGTTGGATTAAGCATGTTTAATTATTTGAGATAGCTTAGTAGTTAGGTTTCCTGAATTTCAAACCTAGGAATAATAAATTGGTTAATACATGATGGATTAAAGATTTTTTTTTGAAAAAAGATAATTCCTTGAAGAGTTTTGAGATACCCTCTTGTTTTTTTAAGTTCTATGGGCCCCTTTGAATTGATTATTATTTTCGGAATTCTTGTGTTGTGGTGTCAGTATCGATGGATGTTGTGATATGTCAGGGTAAGGATGCCTATTGGTTGTGGCAGAATTTGACTCCTAGAGTAGTGAGATGCATCGGTTAATGCATGTGGGTGTCGGGGAGGACACCGGGGATGATGGAATGGGTTGCATGTAGACGTTTGGATGCTTTTTGATTCCTTGATTGATTATCTGCTTTACCTTCCCCACTGATCATGGCAGCCGGTATTTCTTACCCTTCTTACGAAGGGGGAAAAGATGTGTGGGTTATGCCACATGATTTCCATGCCTATCTTTTCAATGAAGGATGGGTCTACGCTCTTATTATAGGAAGTAAAGACTCAACAGGTAGTTCATCAATACATCGTGTCGATTCCCCTAGTGTTTAGTAACACAGAATGTTTTTCAAGAAGGCTTGGAAATATGGGAAGTTAATGCTCTAATAAATACTTGTATAAATGATTTTAACCCATGGGGTGGGAGCTTTCAGCATTAAATGTTGTGGTTTCAATTTTAAAGGGACAGTAATGAGTGTGATGCTAATGAAATATAATGTGGAAATTGTTAATGGTTAATTAATGTCAGAATAATTAATTAACATAAATATGAATTGATAAAAAGGGAGTGAAGTAATGTAATAAATCTCTTTAAATGGTTCTCTGCTTATAGGATACCTAATCTTAGAAGAGGTAGTTGAGAGTCCGAGAGACGTTATTTGCAGTTGATTCTAAGAATTGATTATCCCATAGTGTGGTTGGGAGATATAGTATATTCTGAACCTTTTTTTCAATATGATACTCCACCCTGTCTGTTAGGGAAACTCATTCCCTAGGGATTCAGAGCCCTATGGTGTGCTTTCACCAACATTCTGGTGGGTGGATGGATGGCTGACTACCCCATTAGGCCCTATGCTATTTTCTTCGTAGTTACATGTGCTGGTATGCACAGTGTATAGTTTTCTCCATATATGTGTGTAGTGGGATGTAATGGATTGTTTTTATTCACACACTTATATTATAGATATAGTATCTTATGAACTACTATAGGTGTAACAAGTATAGGCTATGATGGCTTCAGGATCCTTACATTGTCTATGGGTTATAATGGATTGAGGTATAATCCCCGGCGTATGATACACGTTATACGAGTTGTGGTGGCTCCTGTAAACTACCTGGTAACATTATTGTGTGGATGCGGTGGTTTTTTTTCATGACGAGCATGTTATGGTGCTTCACCCTGGTGTCTGAAGGGAAGCCTTTCTGGGGAGATATGCGTAGGACATGCGATATTAGAGCAAAGCTTCCAACCAATGGGGATGTAGTAGTGGGGTAACCTTGATAATATTTATTACACTATATACTCTTGTATGAGTTACTTGGTGAGAGTATCCATGGTGTGGTTGGGAACATAGTATACCAGTTTAGGTGATGAGTTAGTTTCACTTGTTGTTCACTGTGCTTTAGCATGCTTTCTTTACTTCTGCATGAGCAGATTCAGGAGGATACTACTGAGTATACTGTAATAATCACCATATGTATATATAAACAGTTTTTCAGGTCACTTATAGTAGGTTGGAGATCAAGATGGTTTTTACTATCTTAGGGATGAATGAGATGTTCGGGTTTGTGATTGTGGCTATTTTTACTTTCTTTTGGGTTCTTGTTGTTTTCCCCTTTCAGTTTTAGTAGTATTTATGAAATTAAATATTTTTATTTTTTATTTCTTCTATATTTCAGTTTAAGTTGGTGTTGGTTGTGTCTATATTATCTCTATCTTCTTCATGGGGTCTCTTATAGGGTAATTCCTCCCATTTGTGTGTTTACTATACCCTCGGTGCATGTCGCCAACCCATGGCCTACTAGAGGAAGGACTCTATGGTCATTATCTCCCTTCTCACATTTCCGGCGTAGGAGGGTACACCTTGTGGGGAGGGGGTAGTGATAGAGTGGTAAGAGAGGTCAGGTTGACAGATAGGATGGAGTATGGTATTAGGCATAGATGAGGTTTCATTGGTTTGTAGAGAAACAATTTCAGTATCGATTAGAAAGTGATGTAAACACTAGAGACCAGCTAAGACATAGGGGTTTCGGGCCCCTTATGACCTAATGCACAGGCCTTTAGGTTTTTAATGGATACTAAACATTGTGATACTAGTTTTAGGGTAGATACCTTGGAAAGGTTCATGCATCATTCTTCTTTGTGCCTGTATTTGAATGGGTGGACCTTGGGATATGTTAAACTAAAATGAATAAAAGAAAAAACAATTAATTAATTAGTGTTGAGTATTCCATATTCAAGGTATAGGGGCTCTAACTGTTTTCTATTTTATAGGAATGGGTCCAGGTCGGCGTCCTCATTCGTATCTCATAGAATATTTTTAGAAGGTTGTTCCATCAGATCACCTTAGCGTAGAGGTTGACGACGAAGAAACATGGAGGAGGACACTCCAAGAGTTTTAGCGCCAAAGTGTGCAGAAGTACGAGGGTGCTGTTTAAGATGCAGTCATAGAAGATTTGATGGAGGAGGTCAAGATAGGCTTCAGTTCAATCTGTACTCAGAAGGAACATTGTGTGTCCTTGGTTGTGAAGATTTTTCATGGAGCAACAAGGCAGTGGTGGCTCTTGTTACTCAGAGATCGTGAGGAGTCAGCGATATCAATGGAGGAGTTCTGAGACAAGTATAGAGTCGAGTTTTTTTTCTTCGACCCTAAAGGTGTCCAATCACTAAGAGATTCTTACCCTTCGACAGGGGAGCTCCAGTGTTCATGAGATTGGAATCCATTTCATGAACCTTTTATGATATTCTTCAGACTTCTGTCTAGATGAGGAGGTCAGGGAGAGGAATTTTGAGGAAGCTTTGCATCCAAGGACCTAGCGCCATGTCTTCCCATTTATACTGAAAACATATCTTGAGGTGATGTAAATGGAAGAGGTCCTTGAGAAGGATTTTTCAAGAACCAGATCATTATGAAAGGGGGTCATCATGATTCCTCATGAAGCCGAGCTGTAGTCCAGGGATCCCAATTTTTTGGGCAGAAGAGATTCCGTTCAGCCGAGGGTAGGTCTCAGGCCTCTGCATCTCATTTCTCTAGGGGCAGAAGCTCTTAGGCCTATGCCAATGGACCAGGAACCATTTTTTTCTTTTTGTGGTCAATGTCATTAGTAGAAAGAGTGTCTGACCTTTCATATCAGTCATTGTTCACCAGGTGTTCTACTCCAGGTTCCTACATTGAGGCAGTTCTTACAGAGGAAGCAGTTGCATGTTTCCATATATTTAGTTCAGATGAAGGTAGATGGGGAAGGTAGAGGATAACCTTGTTATGCTCCTCTTCCTCAAAGAGTTGAGCAGGACCATGTTGGTGGTCATCATCAGGGTCAGAGAGGTCATGTAGGAGGTTGTGGTCGGCTTCACGCATTAGCGTTTCCAATGCCCGGTGTGCCGGATGTCATTCGAGGTACCCTTTTCTTGTTATCTACCTTGGTGTATGCCTTGTTTTATTTAGGAGCTACAAAATCCTTCATATCACCCACCCTTGTCCATGCTTTTAGACATGAGGTAGAGAGGCTTCTAGTGCCCTTGGCATTGACTACTCCAGTTAGAGGTCAAGCTGACTTGTTTAAAGTATGTTGAGACTTGAGCTAGTGGTGGGGCTACACTGCTCTTTGGGAGATTTCCAATGTTTATGAATAAAACCATATGATTTCATCCTTATCATGGATTGGTTGTATTCGGGGCCTGATATCATGGATTTATTCAGGAAGATGGTCATTTTCATTGATGTGGATGGATGGCCAGTGGTGTTTGTTGGAAAGAAAGATCCTCAGATGGGTCATAGGGGTGTTCTATCCTTATAATATGTGATGGCTGAGATGATGTTGAGTTCATCATAGGTTCAGCAGCTGGCATTTCATAGGGTCGTAGGAGAGTACCCTGATGTCTTTCCAGAAGAGGTTGTAGCATTACCCCCTCAACGAGAGATCATGTTTGGGATCGAGCTACAACCAGGAGCATCTCCTATATCTATGTATCCATATAGGATTGCTACTTATGATTTATGAGAGCTACATATACAGCTTTGTAGTCTATTATATTGCGGTTTTGTTCAGCCGAGTGTGTCACCATGGGGTGCACTAGTTTTGTTCGTGAAGAAGGCTGACTGTAATTTGCGGTTGTGTGTCAATTATCATCACTAAGAAAAATTTACAATAATGAATCACTATCTATTCCACAAAATAATTATTTATTCGATCAACTAAATGGTGAATGTTGGTTCTCAAATATCGACTTGCAGTAAGGATATCATCAGATGCATGTAAAGGATGAGGATATCCCAAAGACTGCTTTTTGTTGTTATCATGGGAATTATGAGTTTATTTTAATGTTGTTCGGTGTGACAAATTTTCCAGTTGTGTTCATGGGATTGATGAAGACTGTGTTCCATGAGTTCCTGTACAAGTTCGTGGTGGTTTTCATTAATGACATCCTGATGTACTCCACGTATGAAGAGGAGCATGTAGAGCATCTACATGCCATTTTGGGGGTTCTTCATCAACATCAGCTATTTGGGAAGTTGTCAATGTGTGAGTTTCAGTCTCGAGAAGTCTGTTCCTTGGGGAATGTGGTCACCCTGTAGGGAGTTTCTATGGATCCATCAAAGATATAAGTAGTTGTATCATGGGAAGTCCCCAATAAAGTGTCAGAGGTGCGATGATTCCTTGGTCACGTAGGCTACTACATGAGGTTCATAGCTGATTTCTCATGATTTGTGACTCCTCTAAGATTATTTACTAGGAAGGATCAGGTGTTCAGATAGACTGATCAGTGTCAGGAAGCTTTCTATTATCTAGAATAGATGCTATTAAGTTCTCTAATTCATTGTCTTCAAGTTGAGGGAGTTCAATTTGGTGTTTTATGTGATGCTTAAAATCTAGGGTTGGGATGTGTTCTAATGCAGCAAAGATATGTATTTTCTTATGGGTCTCGATAGTTGCATCCTCATAAATGTAACTATTCCACCCATGATCTTGAGTGGGCATCCATGGAGTTTTCTCTGATGTTGTGGAGACATTACCTCATTGGTGAATGCTTTGTGGTTTTTACCAATCATAAGAGACTGGGGTATGTTTTCTCCCAGTATGACTTGAACTTACAATAGTGTCAGTGGGTGGAGTACTTACTGGAATACAACTTTGAAATATCGTATACACCTGGTAAGGGGAATTTTGTAGCTGATGTGCTGAGTAAGAAGTCACGTAGTGATGCGGTGCGTGAATCTAGTGACTTTTGGAGAGTAATGGAAGAACTGTCAGCATTACATCTTGATAAGGGAGAAGTTGGAGGTACTAGTTGTCTTTTTCAGATGACGGTACAGTCATATCTGGTGAAATAGGAGGAATAGTTCCAGTTGGGGGTTCTAGAGGTGGAGGTCAAGAGAGACCAAGTTGTTTGTGGCAAGGCCCTTAATGGTTAGACTGAATATGAACAACACTGAGTGTTGTAACATGGACGGATTTTTATTCCTTTGACGATTCATGAGATAGTTCTCAAAGAGTTCCATAGTTCTCCTTTAGTGGTGAATCCTGGTGTGACAATGATCTACCGAGACTTGAAGAGATAGTATTGGTAGCCTGGGTTGAAGCATGCAGTTTCAGAGTTTCTATCACGATGTTTGGTCTTCCAGAAGGTGAAGGCCGAACACCGTGTTCCTGGTGGTCTGCTCTAAGCCTTAGATGTTCATATGTGGAAGTGGAAGGACATCTAAATGGAAGTTGTTACTTGATTAACTCTATCTCAGGGAGGACATGATGTTATTTTGGAGGTAGTGGACCATTTAATGAAATCATAGAACTTTATAGCAATCAAGTATTGAACCATAATGGATGTTTTGTCGAGGCAGTATCTGGAGGAGGTGGTGAGGCTTTATGGAGTCCCAAGGATGATCATTTATGATCGAGATCCTCATTTTACCTCTAGGGCGTGGAGAGGTATCCAACATGATTTTGGTTCTTAGATATTCCTTAGTTCTTAATTTCATCCTCAAACGAACGGTCAGACAGAACAAACTATCCAGACTCGTGAAGACATGTTACACTCTTGTGTCCTGGATTTTGGAGGTTCATGGATAAGGAATTTACCCTTGGTGGAGTTCTCTTACAAAAATAGTTTTCACTCCATCATATATATGGTTCCATTTGAATCCTTTTAGGGATGACCTTTCCATTCTCCATTCTGTTAGACAGGGGTCAGAGAGTCATCAATTCTCGGACCAGAACTAGTACAGAATACAAAAGAGACGGTTTAGGTGATTCGTGAGAGGATGAAAATAGCACAAGATCATCAAAAATCATATGCTGATCAAACGAGGATACCCTTAGAGTTTGATTATGGGGATCGAATGTTTCTCAAGGTGACTCCCTATTGTGGGAAGCGAAGGATTGGTCATGGGTGTAAGCTTTCTCCCTAGTTTGTTGGGACTGTTGAGGTGTTACATAATTTTGGAGTTGTGGCATATCGAGTAGCACTTCCCCCATAGATGAGTCGAATACATGATTTTTTCCATGTATCACAGCTCTGTCGTTCTCTACATGATGAATCTCACATCATCGATTGGGGATAAATCAATGTTTATGATGATGCAGCCTTTGAGGGGTGACCAATCGAGATCCGAGACCACAAAGAGAATTTGTTGCATGGGCGTTCTATCCCATTGGTTCGTGTCTTATGGCGCCATGGTGGCATTGAGGAGAGTACCTTAGAATGTGAGTAATATATAAGTGCTCAATACCCATAGTTGTTTGATGTTTAAATCTTTTCATGTATCTCTGTATCCTTTATAGTTATAGACCATTCATGTTTAAAATATGGATTTATTTTTTTGCTTTTTCTGGCTTACTCTATTTTGAGAGGTATCTCCATGGGGGGTTGTTCATACCACGTTTAATTTTCCCTTTATGTGGGTTTTGAATTCTCGAGGATGAGAATGTTTTGAGAGGTATCTGATGTAATGTATTAGACCTCTCTGGTCTATTCCTTTGTGAAAATCAAGTTTATGAGGTGTTTTGGGAGGTCAAGGTGACTTATCCCCAACACTTTTCTAAATTTTCCTTAATATGAACAGTTCCATCGTTGAATCATTCCAATGGTAGACCTTTGTGAATAGTGCATCAGTAACCTTCTATGAATAGTGTCATTGGTGACCTTCTATGAACTATGTCATCGGTAACCTTATATGAACAGTGCAACAGTGACCTATTTCCTTTTCCAAATTTTGAGTTCATGAATAGTGTTCCTAGAATGGTGAGGTTCCAATGTTGAGGTTCCTGAATAGTGTTTCCAGAATGGTGAGGTTCCATCAGTAAGGTTCCAACGGTGATATTCATGAATAGTGTTTCCAGAATAGTGAGGTCGATGAACAGTGTTTCCAGAATGGTGAGGTTCAAATGGTGACCTCTTTTGTTTTCCAAATTTTGATTTCATGAATAGTGTTCCCAGAACGGTGAGGTTCCAATAGTGAGGTTCAAGAACATTGTTTCCAGAACTCTGAGGTTCCTACAATGAGTTTCATGAATAGTGTTTTTCCTTGGCTAAATTTTGAGTTTGTGAACAGTGCTTCTAGCTTCCTATAGATCCACCCCTTTAATGTTTCCTTCAACGTAAAATTCATTTAAAAGCCCTTTTTAAGATCTCAAAGGATGATTCAAAGCCATAAAACCTATATTAACTTCTCTTAAGGCTCGGGATGTTTTTACATGGTCAAACCGTGTGGTTTAAAGTAATATACTTTTAATGGAAAACCCAACGTATCTTAGACCCTTGCTCCATTAAATATTCTTAAGGGGTGAAATATCTTCCTCCCTAGTTCTTCCTCCATTATCTCGGGTGTGATATGCTCAAACATCCCATTAATTATTATAGGAGTTGCTCAATCAAAAAATCCTCCAAAAATTTGGTCCTCTCCATTTTTGGGAAAACAAGCAATATCGATTAGTCTATCGTATAAGGTATGATTTGTATTCATTATTTTGGGTTCATCTCCTTCTTTCTCCTTGAACTTTTTATGGAATTTTTACCCCCAGGATTCTAATGGGATTTTCATGGGTGTTGGCCAATGTGGTTGGGTCTTTGCATCATATGGTGGAAATAGTTGTCATAGGGGAGGAGATCGAAACTCATTGTGTGGATCGTTCTCGTATAAAGAAGGTCAATAACCGTTTGAGGAAGGGGATTCATTGCTTCTCATTTATTCTATGTGAAACTGTACATTTATCATGTTTTATACCACTGAATCACAATGGAATTGACATATTAAATATTTGAACTAGATAAATAAATTGATATCGATCGTATGATTTTCTAGATAGTGTGATTACTATTCTTGTTCTTGGTAGAAATTAGTAAAGAACGTAAAGCCAAAAGTAATTGATAATTTTCTGGCTAAAGATAAAGAGGAATGTAATTGAATCCAGTTCTTCTTGTTGTAATTTGATGTCAATAAAATTGGTGCAGAAAACTTGTTTATTTATTTGAGATAGCTTATGGGTTAGGATTCTCAAATTTTGATCCTATGAATAATAAATCGGTTCATCTAAGATGGATTAAAGAATTTGTTGTTTGATAAAAGGATATTACTTGTAATATTATGAGTTACCATCTTTTTTGTTTAATGGTCGAGGGCCCCTTTGATATGATGTTTGGTTTCCTACTGCTTGTGTTGTGGTGTGATCCTGGATAGCTATTGTGAAGTGTGGGGGCACGAGGCCTATTGGTTGTGGTAGCAGTTGACGCCCAGAGTAGAAAAATGCCTCGGTTTATGCATGTGGGTGTTGGGGAGGACACCAGGGATGATGGAACGGGTTGGATGTGGATGTTTGGATGCTTTATTATTACATTATTGGTTATTTTCCTAACATTACCCACTACTAAAGGCAGCTAGTCTTTCTTTCCCTTCTTCTGAATGGGGTGAAGACCTGCGGCGTATGCCACATGCTTTCTGTGTCTAGCTTCTCAAGGGAGGATGGGTCTACGCTCTTGAAATAGGTGGAAAAGACTCGACTGGTATTTATATACTAACCATGTCAAGCCCCCTTGTGATTAGTAGCATATAATGTTTTTCTAGAATTCTTTGGAATATAGGAAGGTAATGTTGTAACAAATAATTGAATAAATGATGTTAAGCGATGGGTTGGGAGCTTACTGGGACAAAATGTTGAGGTTAAAATTTTACAGGGGTAGTGGAAATTGGGTGTGATGCAAATGAAATATAACGAGGTAATTATTAATGGTTAATTAATGTCTAAAGAATTAATTAACATAAAGTTTAATTGACAAAAAGGGAATGAAGTAATGCAGTAAAGATCCTTAAGTGGTTGTGTTCTTATAGGACACCTAGTCTTGGATGTGGCAGCCAGAAGTCTGAGAGATGTTAGCTGTAGTTGAGTCTAAGACTAAGTTATTCCCATATTGTGGTTGTGTTATATAGTATATTATGTACTTTTTGTGTTTCTATTTGCTAATCCACCACATTAGTTAGGGCCACTGGCACCCCAAGGATTTTGAGCCCTAGGGTGCTTTTCCCAACATTTAGGGGGGAGGATGGATGGCTGACTACCTCCTTTGGCCCTACTCTCATCTCTTGGTAGTTACTTGTGCTGGTAGTCACTGTGGTTATTTTTCCCCATATATGTGTGTAGAGGGATATAATGGCCTTTTGTTATTCCCACACATATATTCTAGATATAGTATCTTATGGACTACTTTAGGTGTAATGTGTATAGGTTGTGATGGATTGAGGATCCTTACATGGTGTGTGGGCTGTAATGGCTTGAGGTATAAAACCCGATGTATGATACACATTACACGAGCTATGGTGGCTCCTGGAAAATACCTGGTTACTTTATTGTGTGGACTTGGTGGTTTTTTTGCACAAGGTTCCTGTTGTGGTGCTTCGCCCAGGTGTCTGTGAGAAATCCTTTTTTGAGAGAGATGTTTAGGATGTGAAATGTTGGGGGAAAGAGGAAAACTAGTGGGGAATTAGTTTCAGGGTACCATTGATAATATTTATGTCATTATATACTCTTGTATGTAATACATGGTGAGAGTAGCCATGGTGAGAATGGGAACTTAGTATACCTGTTTAGGTGACAAGTTAGTTTCACTTTTTGTTCACTATGCTTTAGCATTCTTTCTTTATTTTCACATGAGAGGATTCAGGAGGATCCTACTAAGTATGTTTTTATACTCACACTATGTATATATCAACAGTTTTCTAGGTCACATGGATTAGTTTGGAGATCATGCTATTTTTTACTAGCTTAGGGTTGCATGAGCTATTTGGGCTTGTGGTTTCATCTATTTTTTACTTTCTTTTGGGTAATTTCTGATTTTCCCCATTAAGTTGTAGTAGTTTGCAGGACATTACATGTATGTACTCAGGATTTCTTTTATATTTATGTCTAATATGGATTCGGTTGATGTCTATCTTATCTCTCTCTTCCACATGTGTTCTCTTAGAGGTCAATGCCTCCCATTTGTTTGTTTATTATACCCTTGATGCTAGTCTCCAACTCGGGGCCTACTGGGGGCGAGACTCGGGGGTAATTATCTCCCTCTCACATTGCTGGACTAAGAGGGGTTCACCTTGTGGGGAGGGGTTCATGATAGTTATAATATTAAATAAAATTATGGAAAAGTGTGGGAGGATGATGAGAATCTATCTATATCATTTGACGAAATATGTAAGTCCCTAAGATTGATTATTAAAGGACTGGGTTGACATTGAGTTTAATTTGATACCTAAATAAAGGTAAATTGGGAATTACATTAGACACATATAGGTAAATATAGAGTTATGAAGACTATGTAAAGTTATATCTTACCCTAAATTACATACATAAATGTATTTCAGGTATAGTGAAATGGTAGTAGCATTTTCATATAGTTAAAGATTTTCCATTTCATTTGTAAGGGTAATCCAAGATGATATTTCGTTTTTTATGCTTACAAAGGATATTTTTAGGTAAAATGTGTTAATATTATGCTGCATAAGGGTAATTTAAGCAACATAAATGCATTCTCTAGTTTTGTAAGGGTAACGATGTTGTTTTTGGGTAACCACATAATGTTAATGAGGCTATGTAAAGGTTTCTGTTTAAATGTGTTAATTTTAATAAGGGTAGCCCGTTAGTCTTAGATCTCATGGAAGGGATGTATACCGATAGAATGAAGGTAATTTGGGTTGTGTGAATATAAGATAAGATATTCAATCTGGTTATTTATTTTTTAAGGGTAAGTAGTGCAAGGGTAATTGTTGAGTGATTTGAACTCAATGTTTTCTACATAATAAGGATTATCATTGAACAAAAAATTTCCCATAGACACTATGTTATAAACTTTATATCTTAGATTTTCATCAGAAATGGATTAAATTTAATAAATCTTTGTAATTTGAGGTACAGTGAGGCTATTTTATAATTTATGATATTGCACCATAATAATCCAAAAGGTCAATAAAAAACAACAAATTATTTTTATGTTAATTATGAGAATAACATAGTGGATTTCAACATAACTGATTATTACTACATAGTTAATTACATAAAAATGTATATATCATGGTTTCCATTGAAAAAGAGAGATATGATGAATTAAAGAGATCATGTTTATTGAAATATATTATTCTTAATGGGATGATGAAAATTAAATCATGGGATTTAAATAAATATTTTAATAGGAATTCATATGAGTTTAAATATTAGATAAATTTCGAATTATTTGACCAATTATAATGAGATGGTCCTACATCAAATTATTTTTTTATTTCCATAAATATAATATTGAAATATTTATTGTGAAATTTTGATAATGATTCTCATCATGTTTTGGGAGTATATAGATAGGGGGAAGGTATCGAAGAATGTATGATGTTAATGGAGAACACTTTTTCTAAATGTAAATTCATTAAAGTGACCTATAAATATAGTATCGGGGAAAATAATAATGTAAACTAAATTCAGTAGTCCCCTGAACGAGACATACCTAGTTATTCAATATTTGAGAGAAGTAGATTATTCATGATCTGATAAGAGTTTGAAGGCCAAGTGAACTGGTTCATGTAGCTGTTGAAGCCCTTGATGATTTATACGTGACAAAATATGATCATATGGGATCATGGAGGAATGTTTTAATCAATAAGGTAATAGATATTTGCAGTTATGGAGAAACATTAAAAAAGTGAAGTAATATTTCTGTTTGTTTTGGAAATATAATATTCTAGTTGGACTCTGTAGAAAGAGAATACAAAGTTGTATATTTTTTTGATCACTTGTATACGTGGGAGATTTTTTATCTATAGTGGGGATCTAGATTCGAAAAAATGTATTACTCAGTGTTGGAAATGAGATGTTCCCTTGTTTTATCCACAAACATATATTGAATAGTATATAACAAGTGGAATAAGTAGTTATCGCAAGGTGTAAGCTTTTATTCCAAACCGTGTAAATACTATGTACTTTACTTTATTTTATTACAACTACACTTTATGTTAGGCTGATATATAATACCTGGTGGATCAATAACCATAACATATTTGTTTGCATGAATTTGAAATAAAGATAAGTTACAAAAACAAACCACTGATTCATTCACCCTCTTCAATTGTTTACCCATCTAGGATCACTTCATGTGAAGCCATTATACCATCTCATATGCTATCGTACTGCAGTTTAAAAATCATTTATTCCATTCCTCATATGGTCACATTTCATGATATCAGTTTACACACACCTATATCACCCCTCTATAATGTGTTCAACTTGATTGCATACATATAGAGAAGATATAAAAAAAATTCATTACTTTGTGAGATGCTGAATCATGCTTACCGAAAGACCTGTCTCCCACATGATTTACATGAGTGAGAACCTAACATGGAAAATCTCATCTACCCATGATAAGTAAATCCGTAGCATTATATTACTTATATGAATGTGCATCAGTCGTGACCGTCGGTTTTTATCCTACTACAAGGTATGACAATGAGTAGTGTTCTATAATAAGGTATGTCTATGACCACGGACAATGACTGTGAAAATTGATCTTAATTTACTTTAAAATCCATGTTCTCTTATTATACTTCTCTAAATTAAAATACATGAATTCTTATATATTTTTATAAAATTACCACACACTAGTTTTCAATTTTTTTTATTTGATTTATTGATTTTTTCTTAAAAAACAATTATATTTTTTTAATTAAATTCCAATATTAATTATTTTGAAACATTTAGAATTTATTTTTTTATTTTAAATAGATTATATTTGAAGATAAAAGTTTTCTTTAATATGAAAATTGTAAATGAAGTCTATAATTAACTGTTACAAATGTATTTATCTTGATTCTTGTATGTTCTTATTGATTATTAATTTAATATTTATTTTTGGAATTTTCATTTTATTTTTATTAATTTGTTTAAATATAATTAATATAGTTTCATAAATATAAATTATATTTTCATATTTTAAAAATAATTATTCCAAAATATATTATATGATATTTTTTACCATTTAATTTGGAAATATGTTTAGTGGGTCATTTCAAGTACTTTTAATCTATTATTAAAAATATTATATTTAAATTAATAAAATTTCATTTAATAAATATGATTATGATTATTATAGAAACTAATTTCTTGCTCCTAGATAACTATGAATATATTCTTTGGAAATTTTTTTATTATTGTTTAAGAATTATCTACATATTGATGTTGTTTGTAAGTTTTTTTTTTGTTTTCTTCTTAGAGGGAAGTTAGGTGGGTCTGGAATATGTTCAAGTAAAAACATCAACACACTATCAGTCCATTGAGAAAAAATATATTATTTTGTTTTAACATGTTAAAGAATATGGTAAAGTCTTCTATGATTATTGTTTAATCATTTAAAATATCACCCAAGTAATGAAATGAAACTATATATACTATTATTTACTTGATGTGACAAAATGATCTATTAATCAAAATCCAATAATGATTATTCCATTGTTCATCTTCTATCTATTTTTTTTTCAATTTCACTTGTCTATAACAACACTTCTTATCTCTAACAACTGTGATCACACTTCTTATTTATGATTTAACATTAAAATTTATTCTTTTATTTTTTTCTTTTTGTGAATAACATAGTATATATTGAGAACAATTTAGGTTTTAACTCTCATAGACTAAAATTACTGTTATGATTGGATATTTATCCCCCATAAAAATGTTAGTGTGTCAGTGTTGTTATCTTTACACTGTCTTGAAAAGGGTTTTGTAATCAGGTTATGATTCCACATAAAAAACTAGAATAGTGAACAATATATCTCTTATAGATTAGTGAGTTATAAGAATAGATTAGGTCCACCCTGGGATAACAATAAAATCACCTTTGTTCCTTTTACAACACTTACGAAAATTAACTAACCTCAATATTTTATAAATCGATATAAAATTATTTTTTCTTGATAATTTTTATTAATTTGGTATATTCACCCCACACTGGACCACACACGATCAAATTTGAGACATAAACTTTCATATCAATTCTAGGATATGATTGATCTAATGCCTTGTTTTGTATCAAATACAAGGTCCTTTAATATTTTTTTTCAATTTTTTACTTTCCCTTTAACAGTTTACATTTAGAAAATTGGCATTAGTAGACATTATTGTTTTATATTTTGTTATTATAAATCATTCTATAGACTTCACACTCTAAGAGGGATATCATTAATATGGTAATAATATGTTTTATGGTACCCTTTTATTTTGAAGGAAGAAACTACGGATATTGGTGACGATAAATGGAAAACTCTGTAAAGAAACTAAATATTCATCAACAAAAATTAATGGTAAGTCTATATAAAGTTAACTGATTATATTAACAACCTTATAATTTAAATGAAACACTATATTAGATATAGTAGAAGATATGAAACTAGAAACAAAAACAATCCCTAAAATACAAATATTAAAATTTGTCTATCATAACCTATAAATTGAACCAATGGGAAGGAGTACGATTAACTGCATTTTGAAAAATATATAATGTTCCTAATAAATAAAAATATATTCATTAATTATTAGTAAATATGCATTCAATTTTCAATAAATTAATTTTCTGCTTCAAATATTTGTTTTCCAAAAACAATAGTTTTATAGATTTTAATAATAAAATATTAGATTTTAATTTAATAATGATTAAAAATATAATATGATAATAAGGATAAATATTTAATGTTATAATTTAAAAATTATCTAAGGGTAAATTTTTGAGAAGATTCGGAAATGTTTTAATTTTAATTAATATTATAAATTATTTTCTTGAATTGAAAAGTGTATTTTCATTTAAATATTTTACAAATTAAAATAATATTTACTTATTATTTCTAAATTTAATTAGTTCATTATAATTTAAAATAGACTAATTATGGTCATCAGAATGAATTATATCCAGAATTTCAGGTTAAAACATTGTTATACTTAAAATATATTTTCTGAAAACCTATTTTTTTATATTTTGAGGGTTTATATTGAAATTTAGTTCAACCATATCTATGAATTCAATCTTTAGAAATGAATTATATATTTTTAATCTTTTGTTTCAAATTTTTTAAATAGTTCCCTTTTATTTTTGTTCATTTTGAGAAATAATCGTACTAAATTTTTATAATTACAGTAACGTTATATATGATAATTATGTTTAAAAATAATATGATAAGGAGTAAAAACGACGCAGAAATTTTCTTTAATTTAATTTTATGTTTTTATTTCATCCAAAAGAATCCAATATTTTAATATATTACATTTCTTTTATAATGTGATGATTTTTATATGTATAATACTTTTGTAATGGATAGAGTCATAAATGTAACTCTCTTTCTTTTAATATGTATAATATTGTGTGAGAGGGATAAAAACAACATATATTTAGTTATATATATTCATTTTAAAGATATGTTATTTTTTATCTTTGTAATTTATTAATCATTCATAGTGATGAAATAAATACCTCAAATTATAATAAAAAATATGATATCGTATTTATTGAATTAATATAAAATTTAAATAAATAGTTATAAAAATATTGAATGTTATATAATTTAAAGGAGCTATTTTGATGAAAAACATTTTTTGATAAATATGACATGTTCGGGATGTTTCAAAGGATTATATTCCGATTCCTTTTTTATCATTTTGTTTTTAAAGTCAAATTATTTTTTTTATTAAAATGACATTAATGATATTTTATCTTAAATAATATTTTTTAAAATTTTTTAAAAATAAAAAAAATATTGAAAAGGATAATTAAGATGCTACGTGGTATAAAATTTCATCCCTTCACCATTTATGATCTGATTTTCACCTTATAAGTAAAATTATAAATCATTAATATTGAAAAAGTTATTATCATGGTTAATGTTAAAATTTGTTAATGAAGAAGTTAACAGAACAAATATGGTTTAAACTTATAACATAACCTGTTAAAATTTTATTAAAATAATATAATAATATAATATTATTCATATAATATAATCCATTCCATTTAAAATAATATGACAAGTGTTTTAAAAGTTTTATATTATAATATTTAATGTAATTACAAAAATGACACAATTGATATTTTATCATAAAAAATGTTTTATTTAATATTTAAAAAATACAAAAAAAATTATATTCTGAAATATGATTTTTATATGGGTGAAAATATATAAAATTTTCCATTTATAGTAAAATTTTACAATTAAATTAAATATATTGACAATGAAATTTATAAAATCGTTGTTGTCATGGTTTACATAAAATGGGTTAAAGACGGATTACATCAAAATGATAAGGGTGAAAACATCATCTAAAAATGGACAATTTGTTATGAGATTATTTAAAATAATAAAAATATAAAATTATAATTATGTCATTTTTTCACTCTGAATATGAATGTTACTTTATACTAATTTAATACCTTAAGAAGTTCTAAGAATACCACACCCTCATTATAAAAGGGCACCACCCCTATCCTATTCTCTAAACACTTAATGAACCTTTTAGTGCATCCAATAACATCAACAATTCCCTACAATAATCGCTATGCATATACTATAGGTATCATTTTAGGTATAAATCCATCCTTAGAGGGATTAATGTGTTAAAAAAGCAGTTTTTCTTAAGACGATGTGTATCTTTTTACCAAATGTTACATTTTTATTTATTATTATAGCCCCATAAAATATTCATCCAATTTTATTAAATAATAAGACCATTATATTAAAAATACTAATGTGTTATTACTTATATTTTATAATATATATCTATCATATCTCTCAATAAACATGGAATTAAACTATTATTTTTCTGTACAATAGACCACCACTTCACAAATTGATGTAATTTTTTTTCTATAAATACCTATCACATCTAGTTATAATTACTAGTGTAATATTTATATGTGATATTTATAACATAAGTATAATTATTAGAAGATAAGATATCATATTTGTTCTTACATTTCCATCCATAGAAAAATGATATCGTTGTTCGTTCATCCGTGTTGACTACCTCAACCACGAAGTGATGTGACTCATTTTTCCTAACCACATCAGATTGATAATATATACAAGTGTATTTAAATAAATAATATGTTATTTAGGATATAATTATAATTATATAAAGATAAAAATATTTAACTTCTTTTAATAATGATCATTAAAAAATTTAGATGGTACTTATGTGAACGTACAACCTATCGTCTCTATCAGTACAACATAGTTCATTTTTCATAACCAAATTTTTTGTATTTTATACATAATATAATTAATATATAAAAACTATATTTATTTCATTTTTATTATTAATGATATTTGTTTAGCGTTCCTAACCCACTGATGTTATTTGTGCCATTAGAGCCTAATATCCCCAAAACAGCTGCTCAAGACTTAATTGATTAAGAAATTTTGTATAACAAAGTAAAAAATAAAATAAAAGGATTAATAAATTTGAAAAATGTTCTTATGAATGTAAATTATTAATATTATTTTATTACTTTGGATGATAAAAAAATTATTGATTCAGACTCACTTTAAGGGATGTTATACATTAAAACATCATTTTAATATTTTTAATGATTTATTTTAAAAATATTTTTATTTCATGAACAAGTTTTTTAAAATATTTTTATTGATGTATTTATATTTAGTATAATTAATTTTAAATAATATTTTATTTAAATTTTTACTATTTTTCATAATTTTCTAAATGAATTGTTTTACATATTTTATATAGAAATTATTTATAGAAACAAAACAATTGTTGCATAATGACCCAAACCATTAGTTCAAAGATGAATTCTAGGTGACCTCAAGTGCACATCCCCATTTACAAGAGGATTCCAAATATAAGAGGGAGTTATTCCATTATTTGGGAGAATATACCCTCAGTATCATGTCATATGATTGATAATCAAAAGTAACAAAAATGATAAATAATCAGAGTAAAAATGAATCAATGTAATTATGGAGTATGTGCAAAAAAATAAATAAACTCCCAACGTGGAAACCACAATAATTTTAAATAAATCATATAAATATATAATGATAAACTACAATTCATTCTGTTGTTTTTCCAATCTCACCATGAGCTCTACACTCCCTAGCTCAATATACCTTTACAAGGATTTTTCCCTTCATTGGATCCCTCATTAAACTAATACGAAAACTGAAATTCCTGAGTTGGGTGTGACTAAAAGATTCAGTAGGACACCACCAATTCTTCCTTAACCTTATGTTATAAATAATAAAATTTTATTCCATAATAATAATAAATTAATAACATGCATAGGAATACACAATCCAAAACTAAGCGGTTGTGTTCAAACCATGCCACCACAAACCACCAGCCCTAACTCCTTCCGATCCATGCTAGAAATGTAAGTTATGTCTATATGTATTCATCTCAACTAATATTATTTGGATGATTCACTCATAATCCATGAAGAATAAAGTGAAAAAAACCTACCCAGAATCCACAAGGCATGTGGTAAAACATGGAATCCAAGCAAACTCAATTATATGTAGCCAACCTCGAACCCACAAGGCTTCTAGTAACACTTGGAATTTAAAATACATAATCTGTCATCCATATACTCGATATCCATGGGAAATCAAGTATATGCTTGTTTAAATGGTTATCAACACATTTCATAATAATCATTTCTCTTCATGAATGCACCCTATAAGGAGTTATCCTATAATGATTAACACCTATAAACTATACACATACCAATCCTATAATGGTAAATTTGAAAATTCATAGCATGATACCAACCATATCACTCGTCATGAGAAATATAACATCATCAAAAACATCCACATGTGAATCATATATCATTATATAATCAAGATGACACATCAATCTCATGGAAAAAATGATACCAAAACAAGGTCTAAAGACACCAACATACGATCAAATGTGGAACACAATATCAATTAAGGCAATACATAATCCAAAACTGAGAGGTCATGTGATTGATATGACTCTCAAAAACCCCTACCATACCTATTTTATCTCCACGAATGAAATTTATTACATGTCGATATATATCTATATCATCCATAAGGTTGTTTGACATTCACTCTAAATCCACAAGGGATCAAGTGAAAATAACCTACCTGAAATCCACAATCCGTCAGGTAATACTTTGATTCCACAAGTAATTGAGTATTTGTGACCTACCCAAAATCCTAAAGGAATCTTGTATGGTTTGGAATCCATAAGGAATCATGTTTCATCCATATACTCAAAATCCTAAAAGCATAAAGTCTATTCTAGTTGTACGTATATCATGTTATTCAATTATCATTTACACCCATCCTGCATGCACCCCATTAAGATTAATCATACAATAATGTCCAACTATCTAGTATACACATACACATACTCTAAAGGAATACCTGGAAAGTAATTGTATGATAACAACCATTACACACATCATGATAAATATAACATCCACATATACATCAGAATGCGAATCAAAAATTATCACTGAATAATGAAATAAAATTAATCTCATGGAGTCAAATCTTAATATACTATAGGCTATACATAAACCAACATGTGATCACTAGTTAAGAGTGGTAACAATTATTTCACCTCTTACGTCAATAATATAAACATTTGTAAATAAGATCCAAAAAAGGTATTGAACTTTATACAAAGAATTTTGTCATTGTCAATGGCAAGGATAAACTACTTTATGTTGCTCAGTAGCTAAAGTGGAAACATCTTTAGTCAAGAACACCTCTGTGTGGCCTTATTATCTTAATTGTAAACATGTAACAGCTAGAGGTTCCTCAATTGTTCTTATAACCAAAACCAACTATTTTATGTCGACACCAGCACTTATAATTTTTCACTCAAGAATGATTATATTTTGATAATTTCTTATAAATTTTCATTGTGTAATTATCAATTCCTAATTTATTATAAATAAAATATTATAATTATCTCTTGATAATTTATAATAAATTATCATAATTTTTTATAAATTATTATTTTATAATTATATATTGATAAATTTTATCAATTACCATTTTCAATTTATCTTTTATAATAGATTATAAATTATAATTTTATAATTATATTTTGATAATTTCTAAAAAATTAACCTTTTATAAATATATTTTGATACTTTCTCATTGATTACATTTTAATATTTACCTCCCGATAATTTCTCATAAATCCTACATTTATAATTACATTTTGAAAATTACTTATAAATTATCATTTTCAAATTAACTTTTTATAAATAATGTAAATATATCCTTTTATAACTATCACTTCATAATGTATCATAATTTATCATTTTGTAATTATATTTTCATAAAATCAAAATACAAATTTGATAATTTTTTATTATTTATTCATTAATAATTTCAAGAAATTACCTTTGATAATTTAATGAAATTATATTTTCAAAATTTTAAAATATTATTCATTGAATAAACTGGCCACAATATCTATTGATAGTTATTTATAATTATCTATTAAACTTCAATGTGATTTTATTATCATAATTTTAATAGTAAATCTTTTTCAATATCGCAAAATTATATTATGATAATTTATTGAAATTATATTATTGATATTTTGAAATAAAGTATCCATTTAAAAAATTAAATCAATTTAACTATGGAAATAAAATGAAAATTATCTATCCCTGAATATTATATTATTATTTTACTCAAAATTTAGAATTCATTATAATTATATGTAAAAGAAAACAATAAAATTAAACTAAATAAAGGGAAAAAAATTAAAAAAATATAGTACCTCGGTAGAAGGACTCACACATGCCACAAAAAGAAGAGGTGAGCTCTCATCTCGATCTTAATCAGATCAATCATTCTTTACTAATCAAGTCCAAGGTTAATGTGGGGACACTCTAACTTAATTGGATCTTCCAATCCAAATCTGAAGTGCATCAGGTATTTCAAAAAACCTCAAAATTATATCAATTGAAACCTTAATTTAAAAAATTTTCTTAATCACTATTTCACCCAGACAATTGATGGAGTGTTTATATCATCCCCATTAATGATTATTCAAATTATGTAGTTCAAAAATAAGTGAAAATCAATGTTTTGAAAACATTGGGGCTGTTACAATGGTGGTGTAGTTTTTTTTGTCGGTGAAGGTGAATAATACACAATAATGTAATTAAAAAAATAAATATAAAACAATAAAACTATTAAATAACATAAAATTAATATAAATTTCACTAAAATATCGATGAAAATAAAATTTATCCACATCCTAGGCTAAATCCCTTGTCCTGGACCATATAATGTTCTTGTTTTTCTCACAGGACACATCATTTCAGTGATATCAAATGATATTTGAATAAAGGATAATAAAAAATATTAAATAACATATCCTCATGATCAATATAACCAAACATCTGACATGAATAAATTTTATAACTCTCCTAGGGTAGAGCCCCCCACCTGGACATAACGATGGTATCATATTTCTCAGACAACACATTATTTGGGATTTATTCAGCTATTTTGGATAAATAATGTATATATAATTTAATGTTATTATTATTTCTCGATCAAGACTATAGATGCCATAGAATATAATACTAACATAGTGTCAACCTCTAAAAGTATTATATAGAATATTCCATGTTTTTAAATTTGATTTTATGCATAAAAATATCCTTTAAAATATTTATCAATTTATTTATTTAAAAAAAATACATTTTCTCATAAAAGACTTATAAATTATAAATATGTTTGTTTTTATTATCATTATAATTTTAGGATATTAAAAAAGGAATGTTCTTTTTTAACCTATATAGTATAAATTTGTTTTCCCACCACAATAACCCTTATTTCATGTTTATCTATGTTTAAAATCATTCATTTTTTATTGAAACAATAACCTTTTATACCTTTTTCTATGAAATTTAAAAAAATTAAATGGAATAAATATTTTTATATGATTAATATTGAAAAGTTTAAGATTTTATGTGTTATTATTTTATTATCGTTCTTTTCCATTTTTTTCTGATGACATTTGGTTTCATTGTCAACCATTGAAACATGGTTCTGTAATAAAAAATGATATGTGGTTTTGTTATAAACCTAGGATGGGTGATTATTTTGTAAACCCAGGATAGGTGGGTTAGTTATCTCCCTCTAATGAATTAGGCAATGAATATATTATCTGGATAATTAATATGGATATTGGTTATATTGGTATTTCATTTTACAAGACTTATATGGAAAATTATTTATCATGTTACTATCATTATTTATTTATATATTCTATGGTTTTTACAAAAATATGATTATTTCAAAAGATAATCTATTAATATTATGTTTAATGAAATGTATATCATCTTTCATAAAGGTGAAATATATAACTTTTTCTAAAAGATATTTGGATTTTTTCATGATTTTTTATTTTTCATTACAATTTATAATGAAATTTCATGTTTAATTATTTTGTAATAGATATTTATTTTATGTCTCAGAAAATGTATATTTATGCTCAAAATTTATTTTGATGAAGAAATTTTTTATAGTTATTCATTGATTTACATGTGTCTGTAATAATTTCTAATTATTTTACTAAGAGTTTTGTTCTTATCCCACATTTTAACATTTTTACTATGGTTTTATCGAATAAAAGAAATTATTATTGAAAAATAATATAATAAAATAAATAATTTCTATAGTGAGAACATTGGTCACTTAAATGAAAGGGAATCATTACTTTATATTAATTCATAATTATATAAAACTCTAAAAAGATACTTGGGTTTAAAAGTGATCATATGTTTGATTTTTTATATTTCAAGTTTTGGATGTTTAAATTAGGTCACATTGATCAATATAAAAGATAGAAATGCAATTTTAGGATTTTACCATAGGACTTGAGAGTGTAGTACATGTTATATTGTAGTTGTTATTAGAAGTGGTTTAATAAAATTTTAAGATTAGGATGTTTTAATAAAGTTAATCATAATCATTTTGTTTACATTCAAGTATTTATGAGTTAAATATTAATAATAATTTTGTAATCTTAAAAATCTCTTTTTAGGGTTTAGGTGATATTTATTGAGGTATTTAATGACATTTCTGGCAATTGTTTATTTTGATTAGGTATATATGACCCAAATGTTCAACATAAATTATTATTTTTGGATAATTACATTAAATATTTTTGACATAAGTTTAATGGTGTTGATAACCTTTATTGTTTATATGATCTTTTATATTCAATAAATTATAGTTTACTAATGTTTTTAATATATGTTTTTTAATATAAATTACAATGGGATTGGAATGATATTGAGTTATTAAGTGATTAATGTTATTTTGGAAGAAGTTCACAATTTTGGGATACATAAATGACCAAGGAATTGGAATAAAATTGGATTTTATTTACGAAATAACGTTGAATTATATTATTGAATTATATAAGATTTAAAGTATATTTTTGGTGTTTGAGTTTATTTAGGGAAATTATTGTCATATAAATTATATTACATGATAAGGTCATATAAGGTTTTTATAATACTTCTATAGTGATTAATTGTTTTAAATATAAATGATAAATTCATCATAGAATAATATGTTATCATATAATTATAATATTTGGGTTTTAATCATAGTAATTAATATATTAAAAAAATATGTGTAGATATTTATGGAATGACTTAATTTGAACTTTGGGAATTACTATTCAAATTTATAGATAAATATATTATTTATTTATATAATGGTTTATTTATTTTTGGAATTATCAAACACTGTTATTAAAATGTTTATTTTGATTAATGCCTAAATACATGAGGAATAATAGCTTAGCCTTTTGGGAATCATGTTATTCATTTGAAATTGATTTTAGTGCTTCATGTGTGAAAAATACATCTTCAATTATCATGTTTTGGAGTCAAAGATGATATTAATGTGGAAATTATTTAAAGGATAGTATTCTACTCTCCAAGTATGTATATTTTATATTTTATAAATAAATATCATAATGTAATTGCTAGTCTATATGAAACATATCTCAAAACATAAATATTATCATATTTCCTTATTTTTTAATGACTTTATGGTCATTTTCACATGTATTTGGTTTTTATTTTATAATTGTTGACTTCCTCAGATAATTATATTTATTTTATCAATTAGTTATAATAGTCTCCATAATTATTTTGTACATTATGTTTTCATACATGTCAATATTTTCACATCCCACGAATGTTCTCTTAATTGGATACCTATTATGTGTTATTCGAGGTGAACTTCATACATTGATTTCTCTATTTTTAGGAGAAAGTTTTATGAACCCTTTTTATGATTTTGGGTTTCAACAATGTTATTTTATCATGTTGAAAATTATTACTAAGTACATGTAAAAATATAGGGGACCCAATTTATTAAATTGTGGAATCTAATATCATGATATTTAAAAATATAGACAATATTTGATATTGTAAACTATAAAAAACACTAAGATTTGATGAACCACAAAATAATTTCATTTAATATGACCATTTTAAATCGAATGTGTAATGGGAATGAAATAAAAGGAATAATTCCATTATAAAAATATAAATAAAGTTCATAATCAACAAAAATGTGTATATTAATTATTAGAAAATAAGTACCTAATTTTTAGTAATGAAATTTTATGGTCAATTTTTTTTCTCTCATTAATGGGTTTTATTTATTATTTGGAGAAATTGATAAAATTAATTTCAAGAAAATTTATAAATATAATTTTTTAATAATGATTATATATTTGAATTTATCATGTTAAAATTATCTTAGGATGATTTTTTTGTTCTTATAACCATTTTAATTTTTCAATGAATAATGAAATATACCATATTGAATTGAAATTTTTATTTCATTCTAATGTATTGAAAAATTAAAATTTCAATATGGATAATTTTTAAAATTAAATTAGTTCTTTTTGATCAAATGTTACCAAATTATGGTATATTTAATAAACATTATTCTAGAATTTTTTATAAAAATATTTTTATACTTAAATCATATATTTATAAAAAAAGTACTCTTCATCTAATTTTAAAGAATTAATTTATATTAAATTTTCCTATTTATATAAAGATACTATTGAAAAATTAATTACTTATTTTTAATTGTGAGTTTCAAATTTATTAAATATTTTACTTCCATTTTTTGATCATTTTGGAAAGTAACCATAGTAAATATTTTACACCACTCTAATGGTAAATCTGGTAATTAATGTTTATAATAATATGATAAGTACTAAAAATGACCCTAAAACATAACATCATTGGATGATTCTATTTCATACATATTTATCAAATATTTCAATAAATGACTTTATTTCTATTTTATTGTGAATTTAATCTCTATAAATGTTATGTAAATAATAATGTAAAACAATTTCATCGATTTCTTTTAATATTTATAATATTGCATCAAAAGGATATTGAAAAATAATTTATGTTATAAATATGAATTTGAAATAAAATTTCTTATATTTTGTCTTTATATTTTTTAATTATTTTTTTATGGTGGAATAATAATCATAATTTCATACGCAACACTGATACAGTTGTTATTTAATTAATCGAAAAATTAAATTAATAATTATAAATATAATAAAATACATATAACTTGAATTATTTGTTGTCCTACTCATATTAAATAGATTTATATAACATTTTAGAGATGTGTGAAATGATTATATTAAAATTACATTTATATCACGTTTTTCATAGCAAAAATAAATTAATATTGTAAAAGTGACATTAATGATATTTAATGTTAAATTTTATTTTATTAACTTATATAAAATAATAATGATGAAAATTAGGATGATAAATATTATAAAATATAATCCCTTGACCTTTTATGAGCCGGTTTTCACCTTAAAAGTAAAATTTTAACCCTTTAATATTGATAAAGGGATTATCATTGTTAAACATAACATTGGTTACCAAAGATCTAATCCAAAACACATGCTTCAAAATTTTATAAATACATATAAAATATAATGTATGATTATATTAACACCATTTATTATTTATCACAAAACAAATTCCATTTTAGAACCAATTTTAATTATTTAGACACATATTATAATATAATATTTCATGTAATTCAAAAAAAACTTAATTGATATTTTATTAATTTTAATGTTTTAGTAATGAATTAAAATTACTAAAAATACTATAATAATCCAAGTGATTGTAATATGGTTGACTATATCCACCATGGTCCATTTATGGGACAATTTACTTTTTATATAAAATATCTCAACCTTAAAATATTCAAAAACATTTTTACCATGGTTAACGTCAAATGGGTTAATTAATGGTTAAACAAATACAAGTGAAAAAACATCTAATTGTGTATAATATTCATTATATTAGACTATTTGTACTAATAATATTATTATTTTAAAATTATACCATTTTGGATCCTTTTTAATATTTAAATATATTTATATTAATTTAACTCATTATGAAATTCATTAATACGCCTCTATTCATTATAAAAGAAAACCCCATATCCTCTTATCTACAAACATCAATGGATTTTCTGATAAAAAAATACGTACCAAAATACCTTTTAAATATCCCGACCCATATTATATAGGTCTTATTTAGGGTATATACCAAGACATATATTGTTTAAGGTTTTAATAAAAGGATGTGGTATAAAGATGAGGTATAGATTTTTTTAAGAATATTTTACATTTATTTTTTCTTAAAACCCCTTCAAATATTTATCATACAATATGAAGTAAAAAACCAATTATATTTAATGTTCTATGATTTTATTATTTTAATTTAATAACATTTATCCACCACCTCTTCAATTAAATAGGGAATGAAGTCATCGTTTGTTTGTATATAGGAATACCTCCTCACTAGAAGACATAATTTGTTTTCCTTAAACACCTATATAATATGTTATAATGATGAATTTAATGGTTATATATTATATTTATGATATAATTAAATCTATTAAAAGATAATACATTATAATTTTTTTTACCTTTCCATCCATTGGGAAATGATATCATCATTCATATGCACATGTAGATTACCACCTCGGTGAAAGAAGTGAATCAATTTTCATAACCTCATCACATGAATAATATATATAAGTCTATTTAAATTAATAATTTGGTATCTACCAAGAAAGGCCAGTCAGAGGCAGAAACCCCTGAACATTTATTAAATATAATGAAAAAGTACAGCAGACAGGAAAGACGATGAGTGCATGCAACCTAACCATAATCAAATGACAAAGCCAGCTGGAGAAGAAACTACAAATCATAGTAATCGTTCCCCTCAATACCCCCATCATAAAGATCTTCCTAGGCAGTAGCCAATTCCCACTCAAATCTCGAGTCATAATGCTTCAGAATCTTGACATAGTGCTTTCGAAGTCTCACATGTTCTAGGAAGGGCCTCTCTGTGCCATGTTTTTTAGGGGAAACATCCCCATTTCCCCCCTTGGAAGAAGACCAAGTGCTCATCACCTTCGGTAGTTAAGAATATTCCTTCCCCGGGAGTCTCTTTGGTGGATCAGTCAAAACTCCTTCACTCTCATACACCTTAGTCCTCCCACCTTGAACTACATCACTGTAAGAAGGTCTGGTAGCCCCACTGTTATTCTCTTTATCACTACCACAAATGTCTCCCCACCTGTCACTGCTAAGGGAAGAGCTATAACGCTAGCAACCATCACTTTCTACAAATAACACACCTTCTGAAGCCGGAAAAGTCCCACCTCCCAGCTGCTGGGGATTCCGATTGATATCTACCAGTGCGAAGCTTGGAGAGCACGCCACACTAACATGACCATGATGAGATTCCTTACCCACTGCATCTTCCTCATACACTGCCTCATGGATGTTTGAAATAGCCTGGATGCTGCCTCCCTCAATAACATGACGACTAAGGTCTACCAGCTACTCAAAATCCTCAAACATGTTACTGATAGGAACATTCACATGCACATCCTTACCCAAGGTATGAATTTCAACCCCTAGTGCACCTTTTTCACAAGGCATATTGCTCGAGGGCTCCAGAGAACAGGTATCCAACTTCAATGAGCAGGGACCCGCAGCATCATCCAAAGATGATAGGTTCCCAATACCAAGATCACATTATAGACGATCAAAAACTTGCCTTACATGTGGATTTCCTGGCAACCGTGCCTCCTTAATTGACACCGGAGGCACATATACCTCATTAGGATTAGAATTTACTACTTCAAGCACTGCACACCCAAAGGGAACTGCCTCCATGCAAATTCCATGCTCAGGAGAAATTCCAGGCACCATAGAAGATACACCCCCACTCCACTCCTTTGTGAGAATGTCTTGGCCCCCATTTTCATTACATCGCTTAGCCAGATTTTCCTCTGTATTACCCTTTAACACCATCTGCACCCCGACGGAGTCATCACAACCGCTAACTCTCATCATCCCTATCACTTGTGTGGTTCCATTCACCCTTCGACTATGACAAACCAATCCCAGATGACCCAAACGGTAGCAAGAAACAAAATAATTCATCCACTACTCAAACAGAATCTCATGCTTCCAACAAAATTCACTCCCATCCGTGACCCATACCCAATTCACCAGTGGTCGAGCAACATCATCCTAAATGAAAATTCACTGAAAAATTGTGTGATACACAGCTTCTGTTCGGAAATCAGAACACATATATCTTCCTATAATTATTGGTTGGTATTAAAAGTATAATGTATGTATAAAAAATAATTATGACTATTATTTTCAATATGATGGATTAATGATCATATTGACCATATTAAACCCACTGATGTAATTTAGGACATAAAATATGAATATCCTCAAAACACATGATAAGGAATTGATTGATTACGTAATTGTGTATGAAATGGTAAAAAATAAGATAAAATGAATAATAAACTTGAAAAATATTATTAATAATATAAATAATTAACATAAGTATGTTATTCAAGAAGGTAATGGACATGTTTGATGATTCAAACTTAATCCAAGTGACATCTTACTTTAAAAACTCCATTTTCAATTTTTTAAAGTAAATATTTCAAAAATAAATTATTCTATATATATATATTTTATTTATTTATTTGAATTTACATATATTAATTAAAAAAATAAATAGTATGTCACATTTTAAATTCATTCATAATATTTCAAAAGGATTATTTTTGCATATTTTATAAATAATGTTTTGATAAAATGATAAAATACACAATATAGTTTAATATATATGACATAAATAGGTTTTACCACTTTTATAACCAATATTTAATTTATGGCTTCCCTTAAATGATTTCATATTTTCATCAAAATATAACCCTCCCATTTTATTTTGGAATTATCATAAGGGTTTGGAAATGGAATTGATATTTCCATACTTATAAATGTTTTCTTTTATGCTAAAAGAACAATTTTATGAGTTTAATATGGAAAATTGATTGATTTTATGTGTTATGATTATGTTTTAGTTTTTGGGAATAGTTTATAATAATATGTAGTTCCACTATTAAACTAGGATGGGTTGTTCTTTTCAAAAAAGGATGAGTTGTTATGTTATAAACCATGTTCAATTGGGTATTTTATATTACTCTAATTCATTGAGTAATTATTTATTTAACTAGATAATGATAAAGGAAGTTTCACATATTCGTGATTCCATCTATCATAAATATTTATAAAATGATATCCTAATTTACCTAAATGATTTATTTATTATTTTAGTAGTTTTAAAAAAAATTATTATTACAAAGTGTAAGTTATTAATATTAAATTTAAATAAAATTATATTGTACTTTATAAGGGTTAAATATTAAACTTTATAAAGAAAAAATGATAAATTTTTCATCATTAAAAAAACCCATTATGAATTTTTCTTCCATTATTATTTTTTATGAAATGTTTTATGAAAGAGTACAGGTAGGGATATTTATTTCTTAGGTATGAAAATATTTATTTAGATCACAAATTTTATTTTAAAAAGGTAATTTTTTAAATGTATTCATTGATTAAGGGTACTTTATTTCTTTTCATTTTCCCGAATGATATCTTTGTGATCATACAACATTTTAAAAAAAATCACATATTTTTATGGATGAGTTGGAATGACGATGAAGACATAATATGTAAAAAGGAATGATTGGTATAGTAGGAAATAATGCTCACTAAAAATCATGGGTATTGTTATGTAAGTGTTTTTCCTAAGCACCTAAAACTCTAAACCTAAAATATCAATGATTGTGGAAGTGATCCCATATTTTTTTTACTGTTTTAGGTTTTGGATGGATGAAATTTGGATACCTTTATTATAATCATATCCATGAAGTTAATGTTTATGACTTTGGAACTGAATCATATAGTGTGGGTCTAGGGCTATTATAATTATAACCCTCCCAATCATATATGAAAAAAATTCCAGTTATTATATGAATTATAAATCTATGAATATCTTAAAATATTTCATTTAAAAATAAATTTTGGGACATGTTTCTCTATGTAAGATAACTCAAGTTATATATAATATTCTATAATTTACTCACATTGGCTTAGACATATTGATTCAATCTATTCATAGAATAATCTGAGATGGGTACCAAGATATCAATATGGGTGAAAAAAATATTATGAACAAGATGTTCCATTGAATCAAAACAAGTTTAAATGGAACAAACACTTCTTTACAATCATTGGAAAAACCAATACTTGTTGAATGATTCCTATGAACATTACCAAATAAATGGAATCCAATGTAGATTTCCATTGATGAATGAAATAATTTCAAAGTGTAAACTATTGATGGATTTATCAAATCAATAAATTAGTACTAACTATAATTAAAGAATAATCTTGAATGAGATATAATGAGGAGAAAAGGTGTTGAATTTAAACATTTTAATTTTATATCAATTGAACTGTATTATTATAAAATATGGGATAGTGAAATAAATTATTTTCTCAAATTTTTATTATAGTTTACAAAATAATAAAAAAAGGATTCATGAACAAATTTAGAAGAAAATATCAAACATAAAAATGAGATAAAATGGTAGTACTAATTATAATACATCTAATTATATTTTTTAATTATATAATGAAAGAAGATATATATCATGACTATATAGAACAAAAAAAACAAATAGAAGAATAAAATGGAATCAATAATATGTTTGAGTTATATTGAATAATCTGATTATAGTTAAGAAAATAGAAACTACAAATAATATTATAATATTATTATTTCTTCCTATTTGAATAAGGTAACTGATTCCATTCTCTATTTTTGTTTTCTTGATTCTGATTATAATTATTTTAATGTTAATATATTTGAGTTAAATAAAGATGTTGAAAGATACTGAAAAGATGTTTTTTAAGTTTATAATTTATATAATAAAGGTAAAAAAATAATGTGGAAACTATTTTGAAAAATTATGTTTTCTTATAGGAGAATGAAAAACTATGGAATAATTTTATTATTGTTATTCAACAATTATTGATGAGTTAAAATTTTTTAAGTATTTGAATGAATATTTTTTAAACAATGTTGATAGTGTTATGTATTGAATTTATTTTATTTTATTCATGGTCATAAAAAGTATCATAAAATTATGTCTCTGAATAAGATAAATATGAATAAATATGGTGTTGGATGTGATATTATATTATCCCTGATGTATGGAAATCATTTTAAAAAAAAGTTACAATATTTTTACTTATATTGTGACATGTTTTCAATTATGTATTAATAGAAACTATGATAATGGTTTCTCTCTTCGATTTAAGATATTTTTCAGATTTATGAAGAATAATATTTCATCATCATTTTAATCTACTTTAGCTTAAAATACTTGTATAAATTTTTTATAGGAACATTAATTTTTTGACTACTCTGATTAGACCCAAAGTTTCATGGATACCAAAATTTTCATTTATCTAATTTTTATAGGAAAAATGCTTTAGATATCTCAATAATAACATATGGTACATGGATGGTGGATGATATGTGTATTTTTTTCAATACCCATCAACAATTATCAATTATAAAAATATAATAGAGTCTTTATTATATTTTATGATAATTTTGAAGGAAAAGTAAAAGGTTTTGGACATATTGAAATATATAATTCTTCTTTTATTATTAAGGTTTTATATGAAAGCTAATTAAAACATAATTTAATAAGTAGGTGTAAATGATATAATGGTTTTATGGAAATAAAATTTATAAATGATTAGTTTCTAGTTTTTTACGATGATTCTCTATTATTTAATGGAAATGAAATGGAAAATATTTATTCTATTTATTTTGGTAAACTAGCATATCAACAGGTTAAATGTTTGAATACTGTGTAGAGTGATAACATTATTTTCCATCAATTATTTAGTCGTTTTAATTTAAAAATGTAACATAAAATCTCTAAACATTATAAATTACTACATTTAACTTCCAAGAGGAAATTAAAGCTTTATGTTTTTAATGTTGGCATTAAAGGAATACAATGTAATGTTTTTAGGCCTATCAATTAGATAATTAGTAATGGAAATTTACAAATAATACATATTGATTTATGTGGTTATAAAAAAATTTATAACTATGGAAGAATGAAATATACATTATATATTATTAATGATTAGACTATATTTACATGGGTTGTTGTTCATTCACATATAAATGTCACATTGTCCAGATATATTGGTTTTTGAAAGTTATTTCAAAATAAAAAATGTTGTATGATTTTTTCAATTAATAATTATAAGATATGAATATTTTATGTATATTTATTGGTCTTGGTTATATATAATCTCTTATGGTTTTGAATCATTATTTTATAGTTTTTAACATGTTGAGTGTTTGGGTGAAATTGGAAAATTGGGGAAGGATGAGGTGTAGTGCATGGTTTTCCCAAACCATGCACCCAACACAAAAACCATCTGATCCACAACTAAGGGGATTATAATGAATTTCGTAAGGATTGATAGATTGTGTACACTTTTAGAAGTAACCATTCCCCCTATAAGAGGATCATTTTTAGGGCGCCCAGTTGGGAAAACTGTGTGCCGCATTCCAGGAAACTATGAACACAGTTTTCATTGACATGAAAATTATATTTCAATTTGAAAAAACCACCATAACTCACCCATGTTGATCCTAAATTAGAACTAATTTTTTTATCTCATTTTTTGAGGCTCTCAAAAAATTATGTTCCTTTATGACCTCTGTTGTTTGTGATTCAAATCCAGGATTGATGATCTGCACCCCTCAATATAAGAGAACCTCATCCCATGTAGGTTCCTGCCACTACCATTATCTTATCTCCTATTTTAATGATATGTATTACCCCATTGGGTTTAAATATAGATCTAGATTTGATGAATTTTTATCCTTTTTATCATGTTTCTAGGATTTGATTCAAGATCTCATTTTTTGTCATGGGTTTGACCTTTCTTTTTCAACTTGGGGGATTTTTGTGGGCTATCTCTCGTCAATGATTTATGCTAGGTGGTATAAATTTCAATCCCATAAAATTTATTTAATTATATGTTTGTAATTTTTAGAATATTAATTTTCTTGATTGGGGAATTTCATTTATAATTTAATTAATTTTTTAAATTTTAATGTGTTAAAATTTTAGTTTAATTGGATATATATAATGGTTTAATTTAACTAATTAATTTTTTAATTAATTAATGGAATGTTGGTATTTTCAAATTAGACTGATTTGAATTAATATATTTTTGAAATAATTATTTAAAATATTTGTGATTATGAAATTTTAATTTCATTATTTAATTTGTTGAATTTATTAATGGATAAGGGTGATCATTGAATTGGGTTAATCAATTTTTTAATTATTTTTTGGGATATTAATATTGATGAATTTTTTTAATAAATTATTATTTTAATTATTGGTATATTGATATTTTAGAAATGGCTTAATAAATATTAGGGGAAATTTCCAAATTTTTTAATTGATTGAATTTGATAAATAAATTAATAAATTAATTAATCGATGTTGTGATTATGAAATGTGATAAGAAATTAACATTGATTATTCTTGTTTACGTGATATATTTGATATTATAATATATGTGATATTTTTGTTTGGGACAAGGTTTTCTATATCAAAATCCTATATTGATAAATTTATTTGTATTCATATATCGGGAACAGTCTACAACAAAAAAAATACCATAGTGATAAATGCGTGTGGGACACAAACTATAGCTTCAAAATCCCAGTTGGGTGATTGTTTGATAAATGAGTTACATGTCCGATACTGTTGTTTCAAATACTCACGGGCGCCTAAGAATGGAAACCAAGACCCTAAATGTTGGCATTGGACCATACTTCCAATTGGCCATGATAAAATATTAAGATGGAATGTATAATTAAATTCCATGTGTTATAAATAATTGAAAATTTAATATGTGATATGGTTTAGACTTTATCACGAGATGAAGTACTTATTAAGAGTTTTGGTGTCCTTGGTAACCAATGGTATTGGGTAGTTAAATAGAATATACTGGAAGGTGATAACTATTTACCTATGTATTGTAATTTATTCATAATATAACAACATATATTTTTTTTATAAAATATTATTTTTTATGGTATTGATGGTGGACTACTGAGTTTTACTCTCACCATAATCGAGAAACATTACCAATACCTGAATATATTTCATGGTTTTAGGATAGGATAAGTGGAAGAGAATATGTAAGATGGATAATATAGGAGGGGGCATGGATTAGAAGACTAAATGTGCTTCGAGACCCAATTGGGAGGTGTCAGTGTCCTTATATATTTTAGTTTTTTTCATATTCACACTTGTAACAAACTTTGTATGAAATATCTATGTTTTTATAATAGATATTATATTTCATATTTTGTTCATCATGTTTTGTTGGGTTGTTTGGATATTGGTTATATCATTTGATTATTTTTTATTTAGTTTGATGGTTTGATACTTTGATAAACCGGGTATATTCTCCCCATGATTGCTATTAGACTGTCACTACTAGTCGGTAGCCTCTGGTGTACGAGGACGCACGTCTGATGTCATGTAGCAAACCAGCCTATGGAACTGGTGTGTCCCAACTTAGTTGGGTTGTTACCAAGTGGTATCAAAGGTGATTGTTTTCTTTCTCTATTTTATTACTATTTGGGAATGTTTTATAAGAGAATAGGATGAGTCAGGCATTGGGATGGATCTTGTTAATTAGAGTACCTAACCCATGTATGGGGGTAAAATCCAAGTACCAAGGGTGATATTGTTTTTATTATTGTCTGTTGCTACATTTGATGATGTTTCACCTTGAGAGATGTAGTAATTGTGTGATGTGATTTTCATTTCTGAGTTTTTCTTGAGATTTGACTTATGGTTGGGTATGAAATGATAATTGAGTATGCATGAATAATTCTTGTAACTCATGATTATTTTTGGTACATGCATCATTTTAGTAAGGCATGAGAAATGTGTTTTTGGTAATTTTTTGGAATTGAATAGTTTTTTCAAGATTTTGTTACTTTTAATGAAAATGGTTCATACTGTGATGGTGAAAATTGTTCCTAATAAGAAATTGAAAAATGATGAAAGATGTGAGTAAATGGATTTGAAATAAGCTAACATGAATGTTTTAAATGATTTTACCCTTGGATACCCATTACCTAGATATAGGTTTTTTGGGTAGTGATCGAGCCTCCATTTTCACCATGTGGTGGGGAATGGAGAATATCATGTTCTGGCTTACATGAATCCACATTTTTTATTTGTGTTAAAGTTGTTTTGTGTGTCCTGATACTTTTTATTTTACTTATCGAGATATTCCTCCCTGCTGACACTTATTGAGAGGATGATATGCGGATATGTCATCAAATGATCCTCCAATAGTAGAACCAGATGAACCTATAGTGATAGGTGAGGATTTCAGCGAGTAGTTCGAGGAGAACATTGATCTCATCATGAAATTTATAAAAAAATCCCTAGGGTAGGTAATGAAAGTAATGTATAATCTCATGAGGGAGTTTTAATGTCAGTACTCTCCAATGTTTACTAGAGAGGGTGGACCTTAGGTAGTTAATTTATGGATTGATCCTATCTAGAAAATATGTGAACAAATTGAGACTCTTACTGAGAAAAGATTCGAATTAGCTTCTTACATGTTCTATGTTCAATAAAAAAGATTGTGGATCATTTAGACTCGGCGAATGTAGAAGAATACAGAGTAGAAGGATATTCAGGAGAAGTTCATGCAGCACATTTATCCTGAGGTGCTCAGGTAGTAGAGATAAAGTGAGTTCATGTGGTTGACCTAGTGGTGTATGTTTGTAACAAACAATGTTTAAAACATTAAGTATTTCAATTATTTTTTTTTTCTAGTGTTTTCGAGGGATGGGGATACTACGTTAATGTTGTTTTGGGATGAGATTAATTATGAAATTATTTCTTGAGAGAATACCTTGAGGCTGGAGAAGTTTTTGGAAGTTGTTAATAAGGCTCTTGTATCTGGGGGAACCTAAAGGAGACTATTAGTTGTGGACGGAAGGACTATTCTATATGGTTTGGAGGTAAATATTCTGAGATATATAAATATCATTAAAAGAATGTTATCCAGGTTTTTTTACTGTAGAATACCCATAATGGGGGTTCAGTTACATAGGACATTTCATAAATGATCTGTCACATATGCAGTAGTTTAATACACCTTTAGGGATAATTCCCCTAACTGCAGGTTGAGTAATGATAATACGACATGATGGGATATCTACCAAGGATTTTCAAGATCCCAAAATAGAAGGGTTTTGATGGTCAATCTAGATAGAACCATAGTGTATAAAGGGGATCTTCTACACCTTATTAGTTGGGCAGTTAAAATACTTCTGGCTATTGTCATCGAGGTAGTGGATGTAGTAATTTTAGGAATGATTTTCCAAAAAAACTTAGTGGTGTGTCTTAGGAGACTGAGATAGTATCATATGGGAGAGGGGTATGATAGTTGAATGTAGTTCAGCCAACACTTAGGCATAGAGAGTCTAGACCGATTATTGTAAGAGGTGTTATTCTTATAGATTCAATGGTTTTTAGTTAAATATATTTTATTTCTTTATCTAATTCCATTATTTAAATAAAACATATGAATTTTTTGATCCTAGAGGTGGAATTAGTGACTACTATATTAGAAATAGATACACCATTGGGTGTATGGTCTAGGGACATCTAACTATTCAAGGGGTGTTCTCTTAATATTGAAGATTATCATTTTATGTGTTATGTTTATATTTTGGATATTATAGATTGTGATATAATTTTTTGTATTGAATAATTAGTAGCCAACAAAGCCCATAAAAATTATTACCATGGGATATTGACTTTTACATCTCTTATGTGTGACATTAATATTCATTATAGAGAATGGGATATCCAGGAAGGCAGAGAAAGGCCAATTCATTAACAATTGGGTGAGATAAAAAACTAGGATTCTAGTATAAAGTTGAATGTTAGAGGTGTAAATATAGATTTATTTCCATTCATTGTGGATAGATATCATGATATTTTTTCTGAAGATTTATCAAGGCCTACAGCTGAGAGATACATGGAGTTTATAATTGATCTCATGTCGGGGGATTAGCATTTTTCAATTACACTAAAAAAATTGCACTCACAGAGCTCTATGGACTCATGAAATATTTGAAATAGTTGATATAACAAATAAATATTATATTACATATAAATTACACCATTTTTATAAAATACTGAATCATTTGAAAAAACAGACTCCCAAATACAAGATTAGTTTTTTGTGTTTTCAAACATGAAACAAAAATATTCCAATTTAGTGACAAATCCTAAATTACTTCAACAAATATATCACCCATTATTAATTTAAATTAAAAATATTTATTCAAAACCTAGGGAATGGGAACTTAAAAATAGGGTGATCTCAAATTCTTAGTAAGGGTAAATAGAGTAAACACACAAGAATATCATGAATTTAAGGGTATCAGAACAAGATAATAACATTTTAAGGTCATATCATACATGATAAAGATCATTAAAATTGAAATGTAATAAATTATGGTAGTTAATAAGATATGAATCATAGGATAATAAAGAACATGAACTATATTATAATATCATATGTATAAGACATAGAATTTTTGGAAAACATTTAAAACATAATATCATTCCAAATATGTCAATTATTATTGACATAAAATAATAGGGAAATATTTGGGAATATACCTAATGGATGGGACACAACACCATCCCTAGTCACAATCTTAAAAGAAATCAGGTTTCTACATCTTCCCATAGTAGATCAGGTTTTTCATCTTCTCATAGTTAGTCGGGTTTCCCCGTTTTCCAATAGTGGACCAGGTCTCCCCATATTCTTATATTGGATAAATCATATCAAATTTAATCCCATCATTATCTCATGATATATAAACATTTAACTAATTAATTGGTTGGAGGCATAGGTCCCACCCTTCAAAAAATAAAAGCATTCATACAATTTCTAATAAATGATAAAATTCGCATCATATCATGACCCATAAAAAAAGATATTCTTCATTAACATCATATCATAACCAATGAAATTATATGTGTATCATAAACATTTCATCACATCTTAACCTATGGAAATAATATATGTTTTATAATCATTTCAACAAAGCATAACCTATGAAAAAAGTGGGTTTCAAATGAATATAACCCATATAAGAGAAACTTGTGCCATAAACATCATGCAATTAAAAAAAACAATTCAAGAAAGAATATGAAGGGTACATATCACCAATGAATCATAAACTATAACAATGGATGAAATATTCTATCGATAAGGATATTCAAGGACTAAATAAATAAACCATTAAAAAATACACACTTTTTGAATATACTCTTCCGAAAACCATTTATAAAATCCATTACTAATAAAGAAGCCTTTACGATTTCATAAAAAATATTTCATGAGGTTAATATCTTTTCCTCTATGAAAAATTATTTTTAAAACATATATCATTATGAAAAATATTATCAATTAATGTTTTTTTAAAACCTAAAAATGAATCTTGAAATTATTTTGAAAAACATTATTTTGAAAAAATATAAATGAATCTTGAAAACATTTTTAAAACAATTTTAATCAAAAATAAGTTACAAACATGTAAATTAATCTAAGAGATCATTGAAATCATATACTATTAAAAGATCATCTTGAATACATATAAAGTGAACACTGAAAATAATTTAAAAATGATTCAATGATTAAACTATTTTTTAAAAACCTGATTTCTTTGGAAAGAATTTTAATATCAAAACATTTTCAAAATTTGAGGGAAAATTATTTAAGTATAATAACCTTGTAAACATATAATGGAATACTCAAAGGAAATGATAATCATGATAGGGGGTAAGTCAGCACATATCGAATATCCATTTTTCAAGTTAGTAGTTTATAAACTTTACTTGAATGAAAAATATGAAGATTAACTTTACAAAAGGTAATACATGGGTAAAAATGTCCTTTACGAATTATATAATAATAATAATACATTTTTTAAATTACTTTTAGAAAGTATAGATTTGAAAGAATATTTATTCACAAAAGAAACATAAAAATATTTTCCTAATAATTTTATATACTAAATAGTGTAAAAATGGTGTCTTTACTTGGAAAAATCATGAATAACCAAAGGCTAATAAACTTCATAATAGTTCTTAAGATATGGATGATAATATTTCACAATTGGAAATATAATCTTAATTAATCTTGATAAAGGATGTGATTTTATATATAAACCCTTACAATATAGCTAACATTGAATCATAATAAAAAGGAATTTATAAAATTAAATGACGCATTAAACATCATGTAAATAAGTATATTCATGATAAAACAAGATAATGTTATTATATACACTTCATAGAAAAATATTTATTTCTAAAATGGCATGTGTCTCAATGAAAAAAAATTGAGACAAAATTACATTACCTATTTGGAAACTTTTGAAACATAAAATCCATGAAATAAATATACTCAAATTAATATTTCAATACACAAATAATTATATATTATAATCATATATTACATTTTTTGTTAGTATGCACACCAAAAATAAGAAATGAAAGGTGAAAATGGATTATGTCTCAAGAAAAATTAAATTTATATGAGAAAACCCTAACCATAAGTCTTGAATTTCATCATACACGTTAATAAATACAATATAATAAATATAAGATTACTAAAAATTTACCATATAACCATATTATTATATCTAATACCAAATATGTGTTAATATTACCTTTTTATTAACACTTCAATTTTACTGTCACATTACGTTGAATATATTATTTACTTTTCACGTGTGTATTAACTAGTTATATTGTTGGTCCTAATAAATATATCATGATTTAAATAATTTAAAAATAATATAAAAATAATTTATATTCCATATTTATTTATTTAAAATAATCCATTAAGGATAGAAATATGATATGTAAAACATCGTTCATGGAGAATGTTGGTCGTAGGTACGCAAGAACACTGTTTCTCTTTAGTTAATGTATTTGTAAGAAAATGGAGAACAAATTATATATATATATATATTTATATAAAATTATAGGAGAATCATTATTTCATATTTATCGTATCCTTTTATTTAACCCATCCTTAATACATTCCATGTAGATTGTAATTGAATCAAGTCACTTTGAAGAAGTGGTAGTCCACACTTCCCCAAACAAAATTATAACATTTACACAAATTTTAAAGAATGAAGGTGTGCGTTATATAATATTAAACGAATAATAAATACATCCTAAATATAATATATATAATATAAATACATATTACACCATCATAATACATATCCATGAGATTTGTTAAAGTAAAAAAACCAAAAATATTATTTTTGGAGGAGATGGGTCTCTATACACAAGAAACTTATGTTTATTATCCATTAGATGGATGTTTATATAATTTTTATTCTATATCATAGAATTAAAACATATAAGTATATCTATGATAATATTGTTTATTGTATAATCATAATTATAATATTTTATGGGGTGGATAATGAAAATAAAATAGACGAGCTTAAGGAAGGATCTTACATCTTCTTTGGGTAACAATATTTTCTTTTCCTCAAAGGCCTTCCTTGTATGGATTTCTGCCCAATGGAATGATTTGATATTGAAGGGATGTATTTTTATTGACAATTTGGTAAGCTTTTTGATGAAAAACGTGGCTGTGCTGTGTGAGGTAGGGGAATTTTGAATGCCTTTTTATAGTGGAAGATGAGTCGAATTCTTGTAGTTACCAAAAGGTAAGCACTAATGAAAGATATACCTCTCGTCATGTGCTTCCAAAATGAATAAATAATGTATTAATTTGAATTAATGGTTTAAATAATTACAAAAACATAAAAATAATTGCATTTTTTAAATTGTTTTTTTAGTATATTTGTTCCCTTATATTTTCATTTCATGTTTTCATGTAGGTAAACAGTTTTCCAACCATGGTAATGTAATAATTAATAATAAATTATTTTTTGTTTATTTAAAAATATAGCCCCACTAAATTATGATTATTATATCCATTTTTTAGATAAAAAATCTATTGTGTGTGGTAAATTAATTTTATATCAAGCACATGTATGGAACAGAAACATTACTATATCCCGAACTCTCCTAAGAATGTTTTTACTATTTATGGGTCTATTTGTTCATTATAAAAGATAATTTTTCCCATTAATAGAAGATATTTTATTTTTATAAACAATTTAAAATCACTTCATATATGTTAGTATTTTTATTAATTTTAAAACATTTAATAAAATATAATTTATTGTAGAATGATATTAATTTCAATTCTGACATTATATATTTAATTTAAATTTAAAAATATCAAACATTATAGGAATTAAAATATACAAAGTTCACATATGTGTAAAAGGATATATTGATGTGAAAAAAAAATTTAACGAAATAAATAATTAAATGTAGTTTACTTTTAATGTATTTTTCATTTTTTATTTAATTTAATTATCAACTAAATAATACATGAGTTAGCATTATCTAAGAGATTAATGAAAATAATTCATCTCTAAAAATTGATGATAAATAATAATGATAAAAGTAACTCATTTACATTTATTGATTAATTTTATGTTAATAAATAAATATTTTTTTTTCATATCTCAATGTTTTATAAATTTTTAATGTACGGAAATTTCCTTTATGTCTTTTTTCATACTTAACTTTGGAAATTGGGACAATTTATTGAATTTTTAACCCTTAACTCATAAAAGTATAACCTTGAATTGATATAGTATAAATATTGGAATACAATGTCCATTAGAAAAGTTTTTATGTTAATTGTGACCTTATTTTCAATGTTTTGTCCCTTTTTATGCTTAATTTTACCTTATCTGTTGTAATTAATTTTAATTACTTTCACAAATATTTTTGGTAAAAAACTTATTTGAACGTAATAGACTATAAATATAATAATTAATAAACCCATTTATTTCATTTTTTTCAAAATATAGTTTGCATAATATGATAAATTAAATTTAAATATAATCCATAGATTTCGTGAGAAAGATTGTTTTTGAAGTATAAATATTCAAAAGATAAATATGTTTTTGTTTGTAAATTCAATTTAAAAATGATTCCAATGACATAAATTTGATTAATATATGTATAATTTATCTATTGTTTCATTAAAAACTAATTTATGATATAATTTATCATTGATAAATATTTAAAATAAAATACTTCTTTTAACTAAACTGTTATATTTTTCACTATACATCAAAAAATGAAACTTCACAAGAAAAAACCAAAAACTAACCCTAAGTTATTTTTGTCATTATAAATTAAAAATTTATTTTAATTTTGATTAATAAATTTATAAATGTTTCCAATTTTATATTTAAATTAGGTTCACCATTAAAATGCGGAAAAAGATGACCTTGTATATAACACTAGTTATTGAAATAAATTGACATTGTGCGTAACAAAATCCAAAAAATTGTGTATTGTATACCACAAGCTAATATATTTTTTGTAGTCATAACTAACTCGGTGTAGCATTAAATGAACTAATAACTTATTTATTTCATATAACAAAATCTATATTTATTGCTACATGAAATGAAAAAAAAGAATTTAACTTAAATCAGAAAACATTAATAAAATATTGGGGTGCTACATTCAACTCCCTTAAAATGATCACTGTATTAAAATTCATTTTGGTTATTAGGGGATTAATACATGAAAGTTACATTTATTATACCTAAATCATAAAAAGTAATACTAAAAAATTATTTAATAAAGGTATAGTTAGAACCATAACAGATACCCAATGTAAGCAAGAACTAGGATTTAACATTGGAGAAAAATAAAAGAAACTAAAAAATGGACATGGAAGAGAAATAACCATCATATTTTGATGGTGAGTGAGCGAGAACAAGGTCCAGAGAATTTTAAAAATCTCAAATCTATTCATATGTGACGATTATTGGGGACATTTGATTCATTTCAAGAGATGGTACAATGTTAATATTTTCAGTTTCATTATCCATTACCTAGAATTGAATACATTCCATGAGAATTTATACTTACTTGATTCATTACAATATCACCCTATTTCGTGCCTTGATCAATTTACACATCACCACTTTATCCAAAATAAAGGTTAATGTTTCATTCCCGAAGCACTGACTCATCTTGAGATCCATTATAAGATATCTCAAATATCATTAGTTACCAACAACACAATTTAATTATAACAAGTTATCCAATATACATGAATCGTTATTTTTTGAGGTATTAATTTAATCATATAGACATTATCCTAAGTTCAAATTAAACATTCAATTAATGGTTATCCTTATATCCCATTCAAAATATGAAAATTGAAAACTTTAGAAAGAACATCAAAAAATAAACTTGACATTGACCCCCTATATCAAAAAGTAGCTTTTGGTTGTCACTATCCCATCTTTTGAAAACCCAATATTTATATTCTCTTTAGACATGTTAATATGATGAATTATTATAAGTAATTTGTTAAAACAAGAATTGTTCTTTATTACTAAGATTGTTGGATATATTCCATAAATACTTAAAGTTGTAAACCTCATCCATGATGACAAAAAAAAATTTTCACCAAATACATTATCAGTTCAAAGCTCATAAATATTATAAAATTAATTTATTCTAATCAATAATCTCTTTATACAATCTAAAAATAAATATCTCAATAGCATAAAAACATTAAGGGTTAACATCTTTTATATAAAAATTTCACCCTTTTATTAAATAAAATTTTTATCTCTTTATCCCCGTTAAACATAAAATTTCCATTCCTTCATGAAAAAATTATACTGAAAATAATTATATTTTAATGATTTATATAACATAATATTTTAATTACAAAACATATACACTTATATCATCCAAGTTTATTCATAAATAATTAATCGGGCTTCATCAACATATCCATTTACACCAATTGTCATAGAATATGAGATTTGAACCATTTCTTAAGGTTACTAAACAACAATATAATCAACCTTCTTATTTTTATGCTAAAATATTCTATTAGAACATCCCATATCATTCACATGTTTTTTGTCTATTTATCTTCGAAATTATAACCAATTCTCATACCACATTTTAAATACTAATCATGTGATATCGGGCCATTGATTTGTATAATTACCACACTTTCCACATTAGAAATATAAAATATTTACAATTCTCTATCTAGTTCCCACCATTTACTAAAACCATAAAGTCTAGTGTGAGAAACTGTTATCATAATGGAAAACTACATAATAATGAAAAAAATAACTTATAGGATGTCTAAATCATGGCTCCAAAATCATTAATATTTCAAACCTAAATATTATCCTATTTTATCCATATACACCTTCTAAATAAGTCTATCATGATGGTTTATAAGATTTTTTTAATTCCCTAATCATACCACGGGAATGTCATACCTTGTCTGTAGTAAGGCGCATTGTCATGTACAAGGTTAAGTTCGAGTAGTTCCCAATGAACGTTTTCAGATTTTTTACCCCTTGATACATATGTGTATGAGCCACATCCTTATTAAGTTTCCAAATAGGGATTTTATTCATGGAAACCACTCAATATATCCTTTACCAAAATTCCATGATATTTCCCGATACTTTTCCTCATCCTTATATTTATCCTTAGGGACATCCATATACATTCCCTTAAAAATAATCCTACGGATCTCACTAATGTTTTCTCATCGTAGTTTACAAATGATGGATAATCCTTTTCTGTGATACCAACTAAAACAAACCATATTTAAAGTAAATATACATTATATCAATTTTGGAATATGTAATACATTTAAAAAACAATAACCCAAATACCAGATTAGTTTAGTGCATATGGAAGAATGGAAAAAATCATCTAACTGGGTTAAATATAATAAATGTTTCCCAAAAAGATTTTTCCCATTATTAATTATAAATAAAGACAATCCTTTATAACTTAGGTAAAGGAACCATAATAAATGTGTGAGATAGAATTCTTAGTAAATGTAAATAATGTAAATATATAAGAACATCCCTAATATAAGCGTATGCGAACATGATCATAAAATTTGAAGACTCTATACCACATATCAATGATCACAATTATGTGACATGGAATTAATATAGGTAGTTCATTAGACATTCATAATAAGACACTCAAGAACTTGAACCATGTGAGAACAACATAGTCATATGACATAAGATTTGTGGAAAAAACATAAAAATGTAATACCTTTACAAATAATAATAGGCGTACTGCAAAAAACTTAATAGGGAACTTCATAGAGGCTATACCTACTATGAAAGAGACACCACCATCCCCATTCAGAGTTATTTCATTGAAACAGACTGAGTTTCCCCATCTTCCCATAGTGGATCAAGTTTCTCAATCTTCCTATAATGGATCAAGTTTCCCAATATTCCCCATAGTGTATCTGGTTTCCACATCTTCACATAGTGGATGAATCCCATTGATATGAATCCCATAATTATCTCATCATATATAAATCATTACCCAATTCTATAGAGGGAGATTTATGTCCAATCCATCACATTATAAAATCATTCTTACATGTTCCACAAGATAATAAAAATTTCATAATATCATGACCCTTAAAGATATATTTGATTCATAAATATCATACCGTAACCCATGAAATGAAATGGGTATCATAAAAACTTCATAATATTTTAACCTATGTGAAATAAATAGGTTTCATAATCACTTCATCTAAGCATAACTAGTGAAAATATGTGGGTCTCAAATGAATATAAATTATTGAAGAGAAATAGGTTTCATAAATATAATACAATTCAAACAAAACCCATTAAAGAAATAATATAAATGGAATCCTTGGATCATGTCCAAAATGTTGTTTAAACTATATAAAAATTTGAAATAATGGATGGATTATGATTTTCAAAGGTCACATGAAACATTTATTAAGTAAAATGGCCTTTCATTGAAAATTATATTAATAAATGAATTTCAAAAATCATTTTATTATGATGAGTTCTTTATAATTTATTTTAAAACTTTTATTGAAAAAAATATATTTTCTTATTTTAAAAAAACAGTTTGAAATATAAATAATTGTGATAACCTGTTTTCATTTAAAATAGCTTGGATAACATAAAATGGATGCTTCAAAATATTTTGAAAACAATTTTCCATGAAAAAACAATAATCATGAAAACTTGTTCAAAATAGTTTTCATTAAAATAATTCTTAAAACTTTTAAAATTTGATTTTTTTATTACTAAAATCATTTTCCTTATAGATAACCTTTTTAAATAATGTTAATGAAGCTTTAAAAATCATTAAAAACACTTTTAAACAAAAAACAATATTTAAAAAACCCTTTTCCTTTGGAAACCATTTTAAAAAAAAATTCCAGAATATGATGGAAAATGGTTTCTTTAAAAATAATTACCTTCTAAATATAAAATGGAATAATTATTTAAATGATGATCATGATCGTGGGTATGTCCATACAAGCCGAACATTCCTTTTTCACCTTAAAATAATATATACTTTTATTGATTAATAATTGACTAAAATATTTCTTTTATTAAAGGTAATAAATGTTTTATACTTACTTATAGACACTATATTATAATCGTAAAAAATAAAAACATTTTTATAAAACATGGTTTGGAAAGAACACATATTACATACTCAAAGGATAAATAATGTCGAAATTTGATAAAAACAATTTGTTAATTATCATATGTTACAAACGGTGTAAAATTTTATTGTTACATGGATATACAATTAACTACCATATGTTAATAAAATTGATGAAATTTCTTGGGATATGTATAATAATATTTTATCAATGGAATCATAATCTTAAACAATATTGATAAGAAATATGATTTTAGAAATAAATAGTTACAACATTAATAAACTTAAATCACAATAATATATAAATAATAACATAACAAGAAGATTAAAATAAAAAGAAAATAATCATATTCATGATTTAACATTTCAATATAAGTATATAAACCTCATATAAAAATATAGGCGATTAACATCACATGTGTCTCAAAGAGAGAAAATTGAGACCAAATTTAATTACCAATTTGGAAACATTTGAATCCTAAACCCCCATGAAATAAATAACATCAAATGGATGTATAAATAAAAATAAATTTAATTACATGAATAATATATTACATTTATTTTATGTTTACACACTACATATAAGAAATATGTGGAGAACATAGATATTGTCTCATAGAGAATAAAAGTGAGATGAGAAAACCCTTACCTTACATCCTAGCATTATTCACACACATTATATAATTATGTATGATAAATATAATTAACTCTGAATGTATCACATATACATATTTTTATATCTAATTCTATATATGGAATTAAGTTACCCTCTTATCAACACTTCCATGTTGTGGTCACGTTTCTGGTAATATCTATTATGCTTTTGGCATGTCTCTTAATTTGATATATCTTTTCCTAATGAATATATCATGATTTAATGAACATAATCCTGATATAAATAACAATTATATTCAATATATATGTATTTATAAAAATTCATTATAGATATAAATATAAAATGGAATACACTTTTCATGGAGATGGTAGGTCGTATGTACTCATGAATAATGCTTCTATTTAATTAATGTATTTAGAAGAATATAATTAAATGAAAAATATGTATATTTATATATATTAATAATAGTAGAATTATAGAGTAATATATATCATATAAATTTACTGAACTCATCCCTAATACATTCCATGTACAGTGTGAACCAATCACATAGCTTTCAAGAGCCATTATTCCATGCTGCCCCAAACGAAATTATCGTATTTACCCAAAATGTAAATCCTAATGGTATGTGTTATATAGTAATTAAATTATAATAAATATTTACTAAATATAATATATATCATATATTAAAATATTTTCTATCCTGACACCCAACCATGAATGGTGTTAAAGGAAAATCAAACAATATCAAATTTGTAGGCAATAGTTAGACGTACACAATAATAGTAAGCTTGTTACCCATTAGATAGAAATTTATTTCATTTTATATAAATTCATTCGAATAAAAAAATATAATCATAATTTTGATTATAAGGTTATTATATAATCATGGAATAATAATATTTGGAAAATTAAAATTAAACAAAAGAGAATGAGGATGGATATTACCGCAACTTTGGGTAACTCTATTTGGTTTTCACCAGAGGGATGCATTATATGGATTCGTGACTAGAGTTGGGACTCTAGGATTCGAGTAGGGATTTTTTAAGAAACATTTAGAATATATTTTTGAAGAGAAAATTGGTTGAAATCTGTGAGGATGGGGGATAGTGAATTCCTTTATATATTGGAGGAGGCATGGAATTCATGTAAATAATAAAAGGAAAGAACTAATGAGAGGTAATCCTTACCTCATGTGATTCAAAAATGAAAAAATAATGGATAAAAATGAATTTATGTATGGAATAACTCTCCAATAAAAAAAATAAGGGCATTTTTATAAAATTTGTTCCTTAGTCGTTAAGTTTCCATATAATATTCAATTTGTTTTTTTATTTAGGTAACTAGTTTTCCGATATGTGTAATATAACCATTTAGAATAAAGTGAAGTTTTATTTATTATGTAATATATTCTATCTAAATTATACATATTATATCAAATTTAAAAAATATATAATCTCATGTGTGTTGGAAATTAAATTGAAATCAAGATCATGTAACGTGAAAAAAATACTAAATTGACCTAGACCATGCTAAGAATGTTTTCAATATTTAAAGGTCTATATTTTCATTATAAAAGATAATTTGGTCCATTGGTATACCATAGTTTTTTTATTAACACTTAAAATAACTTAGAATAATGTAGGATTTTCATTAATTTTAAAATTTTATATAAAATATAATTTGTCGTAAAATAACATTAATTTCAATTAGTACATTTGTTATTAAATTTAAATTTTAAAATATTAAAACATTATTGTAATTTCAATACATTAAGTTATACTTATTTGAAAATGATATATTCATATACAAAAATAATGGAATAAAATAATTCAATAAATTGACATTACTTTTGATTCTTTTAGAATCATTAAGTTTATGTAATTATTAACATAATAATCCATGGGTTAGAGTTTGTTATGTATTTTATGTAACTAATTAATCTCAAAAAATTAATGATAAATAATTATAATAAAACAAATTTCATTTCAAATGGATATGTATAATAAAAAATATGTTGTGTTTATATATCTTATTTTTTTATAAAAGTGAATGTTTAGGAAAGTACTTTTTTTCCTTTTTCATTACATAATTCATGAAATTGTGCACGTTCTTTAATAGTAACCAACTAAATCATAAAAATCAAACTTGGAATGGATATATTCTATATATGGGTATAAAATAGATTTTTTACAATTATCTAGGTTATTTTGTCCCATAATTTTAAGTTTTAGTCCCTTGTTAATAATAATGTTTCATTAATCGATGTAATAAATTGTAGTCACTTCCAATTATTTTTTTGTTCAAAGATTTAGTTTAACTTACTTGGAAACAAATATCATTCTTATTAAATTAATCAATGTAAATTTTTTCAAACTAAAATTTAGTTAAATGGAAAAATTAAATTTTAATCTAATCCGGAAGACGTGGAGAGAACGATGGTTTTTAAAGTATAAATATTAAAAAGATAAATATGTTTTTATATATAAATTAAATATAAAAATAATTTGAATGACCTAAATTAGATAAAAATAGTTATAATTGATATATTTTTACATTAATAAAAAATTTTAAATATAGTTTAATGTTAATAATGATCAAAACAAAATGAATTTCACTAAAATGTATTATTTTCCACTATTCCCTGAAAACATAAAATTCATAGAATACTAAAGAACAAAATATGGTAAGATAATTTTGATATTAGAAATTAATAAATGACATTTACTTTGAAAAATAAAATTAAGAAAAATATGAAAATATAGTTTTAAATTAGTTACTTCATTAAAAGGTAGAAAAACATAGTCTTGTATAAAATGAAATCTATTAAAACAGTTAGGGATTTCATATAATACAATATATATTCAGTGTTCTGTGAAATGAAAAAATAACAAAAAGATTATATTAAATTGAAAAAAATCACAAAATATCATGGTGTTAGAGTTGATGGATAATGGGTTTATCTTTCAGAGTTTGTTTACTTGTTTTTCTATAGTTATATTTGTAAATAATTATTATTGGACATTGTTATTGTGTATCGATTACTATAAATTGAACCAGATGACTATGAGTATCTCATATCCTATTCCACATATTTATGATCTTCATGAGTAGTTTAACAAATCTTGTGTTTTGTCCATGATCTACATGAGAGTAGGGTATCATCAATTTAGAGTATGACCATTGGATATACAGAGGACTACCTCTAGAAGTAAGTATGGACTTTAAGAGTTCTTCACAATTCTCACTTGGTTATGAATGGTACTTCTATGTTAATGTCTTTGATTACCGGAGTCTTTAATCAATTCATAATTTAGATTCGAGTAGAGATTTTCAATGAAATCTCATAGAAAATTAAGACTCATGATGATCACTCCCATCACCTTGAAATAATCCTGAGTATACTGATAGATCATCTAGTATATTCGAAGCTAAAACAGTTTCAGGTGCTTGAAGATAAGTTTAGATAAAATTTTCTTGACCTTGGTGGGTCCTGGTAGTAGGACATACCATTAGATAAATTTTATTATAACATCATTTACCATGGAAACATTCAAATTACACCATATGAGACTATTTATGGTAGGATATGTAGATCACCTATTTGTTGTATGGGTACTTGTAAGTCATAGTTATTGGGATCTAGTATCATTCCTTTGACATCAGAGAAGGTTCAGTTGATACTAAAACAGATGGATGTAGATCATAGTAGATAAATGTCTTATGCTGATATAATTTTATGAACAGTAGAGTTTATAGAGGGTGATATTGTTTAATTTTTTGTACCGTCTAGACTGGGTCACCGTAGGATATATATACATGGCATGATGGTGGATAGGTATGTTTGAAATTTTGATTTTATGGAGAGAATCGATCTTTTGGAATATTGATTGGCACTTCCATAGAGGTCTTTTGTTATAAATAATGTTTTTCATCTGTCATAGCTCTGGTAGTATCACTCCGGACCCTCTAATTTAATCGAAGTAGATGAAGTTGAACTTGAGATCAATGTGTCCTTTGAAGAGTATCTGATATGTTTGTTTGTTCATAGGAAAAAATGTGGGGAAAGTACATGATGATAGTTCAGGTGTTTTGGAAACATGGTTTTATTTAGAAGGAAACATGGGAGAGATAATAGAATTTTATCACTCTTTAGACTAATAATTTTAACTCGGAATATTAGATATTGTTGGGAGTATAGATTGAGGATGAGCTCTAATAAAGTGTAGAGATTTTAAGATCATGACCATTTCAGGAGATCCGGCGAGATCATTTATAAGTACTCTCATTCCTTGTTATGAGTACTTTTTTATTTGTTTTACCTTCTGTTGTTTTTGTTTAGAATTGTAAAATTATTTAAGTATGAGGTTAAGTATATGGTTGGTGCACAGATTTCACAAAATGTGTTCCCATCCCACTAATGTGTTTGAACCAAGACAGAGGAGATCCATATATATGGTGCATGATTTTTCAAACAATGATACATTTTTCAAGTAATTTTTCTCCCCCTATAAGAGGTTCACAATTAGGCATAAATTTTGGAAAACCATGTGCCACTTCCAAGAAAACCATTTGCGTATTTTAAATTTACCAAAAAAAATATTTTATTTTTCACAAACTCTTGGAACTAATGCAAACTGATCCTAATTTAAACCAAAAGTTCTCTCTCATTTTTGGAGGCTCCCAAATGGATTTCAAGTCATTTATAACTCTTTTTAAGGGGATTCAAAGCACAGATTGAATATCCAAACCACTTCTAGTTAGATAAACTCATCTCATTTAGTTTCCTCATGATCTCACATTCTTATACCAACCATTAAAGATAAGTTTCCCACTATTGGTATTACCTCTTGATATTGGTTTGGTGGATCTTGATTCATTTGTTATTATTTTTAGGATTTGATTTAAGATCTCATCCTTCATCTTGTGTTTAAACATTCCATTTTAATTTGGGGAATTTTCATTGGGCGTTCTGTCTTCAATGGTTTCATTTATGTGATCTACAATTAAGTCAAATAATCTTGATTTAATTACATGTATGTAATTGTGATAATTGAAATTTCAATGATTGGGAAGTTTTTTTATAATTGAATTGAATTGATTTAATTTCAATGTTTTAAATATTTAGATTTAGGGGGAGAATTAAATTATTGAATTCAAATAATTAATTTTTTAATTTATTAATAGGATATCGATTTGTGAAATTGAATTGATTTGTATTAATTAATTTTTAAATTAAATAATTGTAATTATTGTGTATATGAAATTATAATTGGATTAATTAATTATTTAATTAATGAATGGATTACTATGATAGTTTAATTGGATTAATTATGTTATGAATTTATATTTGTGATATTGATATTTTTACAGGATTATTTAATTATTGAATTAATTATTAGGATATTTATATTATTTAATTAAATTAATAAATTAATAAATTAATTAATTAAAAATTATTGATCATGCAATTGATTGAATTCGATTGATTAATTTTTTAATAAAATTAATAGTTGTTTTTTGGGATATTTTACAAGGAGGGTAAATTTGATTTACCTTTATGATGTGATATATGTGATATTGTCATATATGTGATATTTGTGTGAAGGACATGGTCTATTGCATCAAAATTCCCCAGTGATAATTTGATTGATATTCATGTGTGGTTAATGTTCTACTGCATTAAAATCCCATAGTGATTAATTGATTGATATTTATGTAAGTGATTCTGTCTACTGTATTAAAATATCATATTGATAAATTAGTGTTGGACATTGACTACTGCTTCAAAAGACCAATTGTTTCATTGATTGATTAATGAGTTGTGGGTTATAGGCAACTGATTAAAATAAACCGTGGGTCATAATAATGTAGAACTAGACCCAAAATGATGGACTTGAACCACCATTCCAATTTTATTTCATAACTACTTGAGATAAAATTGATAATTAATGAATATATATTATAATGAATTTTGAATTTAATAATTGATATGGTTGAAACTTTGACATGAGACAAAGTTGGTAGTGAAAGTTATATTGTCGTCAAGAAAAATTATGTTTATGTGGTTAATTTAATAATGTTTAAATGTGATAACATTCTATTCATTTATTAATATTTATTATGTATATAACTAGAGAAACTATTTTTATGGGATATTGTTTTAGACTTCATTGGTGGTGGCCTCTTAAGTAATACTCACACCCTAAATGAGTTACCTGATCGATACCCAAATAGATTTCATGGTTGTAGGATAGTAAATGTGCATGAAATATATGTTATATGGGTGAGGAAGGATGGAGCATCTATGAGTGTATTGTACCTGATTTGCGACCCACATGGGATTTTCTATTGTGTTTATTTATTTTGTTTTTTACATAATAACACATAGAACATATTCACATTAAATGACTACAATTTTTTGTTTGGATTTTTTAAATCAAATATTGTTCATCATGTGATTTTGGCTTGTTTGGTAATTGGTTATATCATTTGGTTGTTTTTTATTTATTGCATTATTGTGATACTTTCTTAAAGAGGGAATATTTTACCCTCGATGCTAGTTAGTTACATTTAAAATATTCGGAGGTGCACCTATGGTCATATAGAAAACCAGCTTATAGAACTAGGGTGTGCTGAATAGGTTGGGACAATAAAATAATTATAAAGGAGTGTAATTTCATAATAAAATTTTTGAAAAATATTGGGAAAGGAATTATTATATTTTTAATATTTTTAGTCTTAGAACACCACAAAAAATGGTGTTTTAGAATAAATAAGTAAATCTCTTATTAAAATTCCCTTATAATTTTCAAATATATTATAGGATAAATTTTTTTACTACTTATTTATATTTAAAATATATTTAGTGTTAGTCCTCTATTGATCATAACTACTAATTAATGGTTCAAATTTAAAAAAACTAAATTTTATTTTTTTTGGGTTTTATATATAATGTTTAAATCATGAATTTGAAATATATTGTAGATATATTTTCTGTTAAGATTGATGAATGTATTTTTCATTATTATTAAAATAATAGTATGTATTGTAGATATTATAATTAAATAACTATTGTTATTGAATAATCTATTCATCTTATCTAAGATAAAAAAAGTCAAATTTAATTCTAATATAAATTTATTTGTGAGGAGTATATATATATTAATTTTTTTATAAAAAAATATAAGATGATGAAGAATAAATTGCGGGGGAATAATCCTTTATCACCTAATAGTAGATCTTGGATGATTCATACAGATCATGTTCTTATTGATTATATTTGTAATATAAATTATGGTATTAAAACAAGAAGTTTTGTCTTCATCTTTTAATACTTTTGTTATTACAAATTATTTCAAGATAAATATAAATATAATTTGGAATGATTGTAATAATATTGTTTTTATTCTTGATGATATTAACAACTTTTCGCATAAAAATTGTAAATATTTAGTTTAACCCAAATAGATAATAATGTTTTTGCAATAAAAAATATTTTTAGCAACATGATGGATGAATCATTATTGGTAGTTAAGAATAAAGTTAAACATACATCTCCAGATTATTTCTAAGATGATTTTATCGATTTGATAATTTTTATTCACAAATTTCTAAAATTGAATCTATTATACTTTTTTTTACTTCTTCTTCTTTTAAATATTTATGTTATTTAAAATTGATAGTATAATTTATCCTTTAAATAGTTCATTTTAAGAACATTTTATTTATCAACCCATTGGTTTTAAAGATGATAAATTTACAAACTATGTTCTTATGTTAACAAAAACATTATACGGTTTTAAGAAATAACCTCATAACTGGTATTATAGCCTTACTTAGTGTCTATTGAATATTTATAATTCTTAAGATAAATTTAATCATGAATTATTTGTTTAAAGGATCTCAAAATGTATTTTAATTTTTTAAATTTATATTTATGATATTTTTTTGGATAGAAAAAATATTTTCATTGGAAAAATATTTCAAATTTTATAGAGATTATTTTTTATATGAGTCACAAGGGAAAATTTAAATACTCTATAGGCCATAAATATTTTTAGAGAAATGAATATATGTTTTATGATAAATCTTAATATGCTAAAAAAATATATGTTTACTATAGTTTTCAATATTTAAATTTTTTTTAAACACAAATGCATATTAGTTCTGACTTAAATTCAATAATTTGGGTAAAAAGGTCAAAAGTTTATAGAGTCATGATTAGTAATTTTTAGTAATTAACTACTTCAATACCATATTAAATGTGTACTCTCTATTTATAATATAGATTCCAATAAGATCCTATGGAATCCCATTTAAAATATGTTTATAATATTATTTATTATGTTTAAGCAATTCTTAATTTTTCCTTACATTATTCTATACAAAATAGTTTTGATTTAATTAGGTACTCTAACTCTAATTTTAAAGAATATGGACATTGTAGAAAAGGAACCATTTCTATGTGTCACATTATTTGTAATAATATATTTTCTTTGAGTCCATGAAAAAAACCTTGTTGCTTTGATATCTACTTAATGTGAGTATAACTATCTTTCTCTTTCTACTCTCATTATTTATGGAGTAAACCGAAATTATATAATATTGGTTTTTATTTTGAAAATATTACTGTTTGATTTAATAAATCATTAATTATTTATAACTCAAAGAACCCTTTAATGTATTGATGATATTATAATATCAATATTAATTTTTATTTAATTAAAATCTATTTAAAAAATGGTTGTATAGTTTCTAAATATGTTCATACTAAAAAATAATTCACTGATATTGTTTACAAAAATTTTAGATTAAAAGGGACTTGAGATCATTATATTTGTACATGGTATATTAGATAGTTTTTACTTCATAATTTATTTATTTTTGGGAAATTGTTTTCTAAATACCGAATTAATTATCTTTTTTTATATAACATATTTGAACATTCATTTTTATAGGGGATATGGAATATATTAATATTTAATATGTTTTAATAAACTAGTATTTAATGTTGTGTTTTTTAAAAGAGATTTTTTGTACTTAATTCAAATTTTTTACTTCTTCATTTAACTAAGATGGATTTTGGATATATGAAAAGTATATCTTAATTATTTCAAATAAAAATTTCTATCTAAATTATTTCAAATTATTTATACTTTGGTAAATTTCAAAAAGTAGGATATTTTTTTAAATAAATATTTTAAAAATATTGTTCAATTTCATCTGTTTTAAAAAGAAATTTATTGTTGGGGATTCTATGGGTAGTTTGTTAATTATGTGTTTTTTAATATATTTTTGGGTGTGTTTTGAAAATATAAAAATCCCATTGTTATTTATCTTATTCAGAATTATTTTTTTTATAAAATGGTTAATTATAATTTATCATAATTTTTTCATCACATTCCATAATTTTTTTATAATTTTGGGAATTTATAGATTACTAATTGTTAAATATTTATTTTTTCATTTATATAAATTATATAAATTATTGGAACATGATGTTTTAAATATACTTAAGGTATTAATGTTATTCCCCACCATGAACCTTATTAGGAACCTCTTACCTTTTCTATATTGAATCTTTTATATTGTGTGCCTTCAGAAATCATGCTACCGTAATTTATAAATTTAGGTTATTATTTGTTTTAATCCTTCTTTCATTGCAAATATTTTATCAGCTACCATACGATATATTTATTTTCCTCTTTGAACATGTTCAACCATAAATCCTTGCATTTATACATGGGATGAATGAACCTTGCATGATTTTTTCTCTTTCTATGATTGTTAATTTCCTCCTCCCATGATCTTGATGTGACTATAGGCTCACAACACTGTCCAAACATTTTTTTGTATCAGTTTATATTCTTTTACTTGTGGGAAATGGTTATACCGTCATACATTTTATAGTTTTTTAATATAAAATTTCCAAACTTTATTCCTCAGAAGAACCCACTACATGAGATCAATTCACACCAACATATACCCACCTTCTCATATGACCTTGACTTTATCACATACATATAATGAAGCTGTTTAAAATATACCATTATTTATTGGAGTTTGATTCACAATAACTGAATAACCTACCTACTATATGATAGACTTGGGTGAGCTTCTATCGTGGAGGATTTCATTCAATCATGAGAAGTAAATCCTTAATAATGCACTTATTCAGTGATAATTATTAATTTTGGACCATATGTTTTCTTATTTTAATATAATTTATGGACATGAGTAGTGTTCTAATGTAATGTGTGACTGGGACTATGGATTTTGAATTTGAACTTCAATTGTACACTAATACAAAATATTGGTTCTTATATTTTACATCGACGTCAAATAATAAATATATTTTTGGAATATAAATATTTTAGAGAAACACTTTTTTATTTTTGGGTATCTTGATTTATATTCTTATTTAAATAATAGTTTTTCCATTAATTTTTTATTCATAAAATTTTAATAATTTTTTTTTCAGTCCTATAATTATTTTTATTTTAAATTAATTATCTTGATAATTTTAATTTTTCAATAATTTTAAGAGTAGTGGAAATCTATTATTGTGTTATTAAATATATTAATCTTGTATATTTTGTGTATGGATTAATATCTAATTTAATATTTATTTTTGAAAATGAATATTTATAGATTTTCAAATTTGGATTTAAATATATTTAATATATTTCTATAAATTATAAATATATGTTAAAATTTTAATTGTAATTATATAATTATATTTTAAGAGATATTTTTGACAACTATATTTATAAATATTTTTTAATTGTTAATTTCATGTATTGTTTAATCTATTATTAATAATATTGTTATGAATTTATGTAAATATTTTTGAATAACTATTTTTATGATTATTTGGTAAAATATTTTCTATCTATTATATAATTTTAATGATAATTTATGAATTATTTTATTAAATCACCCTACCTCAATAAGAAAAATATAGTTTCTAAAAATCAAGAATTATTATCAACCTAACAAATCCTTGTTTGAATATCTAATTGAAATCCATTAAAACTTATAAGATTCATAATATATTACTAGAGTTTTGTAGTTCAAATAAAATAGATGAATATTTATTAATCGCAAAATTCATAAATTTCATAATATGTGGATTATGTCTAAATGAATTAAATTGAGTCTCTCGGTCTGATAATACATATTATATGTGTAAAACTATGGAATTTTCTTAGAGAGGAACTAAAAATATTAGGTTTTTAAGATACAAATCATAGAGGTTGGTGTATGACACTTTAATAATGATAGATTGATAAATAATCACCCATATGCATAGAATACTTTTAATAACAATAAAACATGTTGTGTCCCTTTGAAATCCTACTCCAAAATTAGATCAATATCTTATTGTAAAATGATTAATCCCATAAAATGGAATGGAATATTATTAATTATAAGAAATATCACACTTATAAAGGATTTTAAAATGAGGGTCTTCATTGTTAATTTTAAGATGTATGAATCTAAAATTAATGTTGAGGAATGTGATCACAGGATACTTAAAAAGGATAATGTTACGTTGAATGTCTATTCTTTAAATGATGAAATTAAGTCAAAAGAAAGATTACTATCTAACTAACCCACTAAAAAAGACACAAAAAATTATAACACTTAGGGTTAAAATTCTCAAATGAAATTAAATTAAACCTATTTTATAGAAAAATAATATGATTCCAGAATCCCTATGATCAATAAAAAACTAATTGAACTTCCCTGGAATTCAAATGTTATGAATAAATTAAGCATGATTACAAAAATCCATGCTATCCCCATAAATAAGATATAATGAAATGCGAGAATAATTTCAAAAAATCATATTTTAAATGAAATTAAAATATAGATATTACTTCTTTATATTGTGGCTTAAAAGTTTCATTTAATGAGTCATCCTCTTATTTTGATAATTAATATTGAGATCAGTGAGTTAACATATTTTTGTTGGCTTAAGTAGATAAGGTAAATTATTTTTATTCTTATGATGATGAAGAAAATTTTGAAACTAAAAAATTCTCTATATAAAATCTAAATTAGTATGGTTCTATATTTAATTATATATATGAGTACAAAAATATGTGAATCAAGAGTCTTAAAAAATTAACCTATGACATTATAAATTAATATATACATTATTTTACATTGTTATAGATTTAGAATAACTAGAGAAATCTAATTTTTTTTATAAATGGTAATAAGATTAAGGAATTACATAATGAGATTAAACAGCTAAAATATGATGAATTTTTCGTTATTAATGGTTGAAACGTCAAAAAATACTTCGGAAGAATATACCTAATAAAACACATGGAATAGAAATTAATGGTGAAAATACTAGGCTATAGAGAAATTATTTTTTTCCTATTTATAATAGAAAAATAATGTTTCATGTTACTTGTCCTATTATGGATTCACTAGACATTATGTTAATGACTATAATATCAAGAATCCTGAATTATTCTAATGAATCTTGTTATTATCTAAAAGGCTTTATCAAAATTACATTCTACATATTTTTCTTTTTTCCCCAAAATTGGGTTTCCAAATATCTAATATCTGACATTGATGGACCCAAATACTTTTGGGTACTGAAGAATATTACTATTTTTTCAGGGAATCTGTCACAAAAATAGAAATAATTAGTGGAACATGGATATAGGATGATCATGACAGATGAGTGGGTACTTCTAAAATTATCAACCTCTTTCCCAAATTGATGAGGTCTATGTCACTATTCTTGAAAATTAAAAATAAATGATTATTAGATATGGATCAGTTATAAATCAAAATTTATACTTCATCAAAAAAAGATCCCTATATGTAAGGTATAATGAATAATATGATAAGTATTTTCTTGAATTTTTATGATGTATATTCTATATATATTTTTAATAATACTTGTTAATTTTATATTGATAAATCCCATTAAACTAAAGAACTATGATTTGGAAACATATACACCTTTTATCTATGATTGTTTTTTTATATGAATATAAACTATTTGAGCCTTGATGTAAATATGTCATGATTTTGGAATGGAAGACTTGGACATATTAATTTACATTATATGAGAAATTGATCTAAAATATATTAGATTTTAAAATTTACTCAATATAAATAGTGATGCATATCAAATGAATTTTAAACATAAGTTTTATTTTATATAAATTAAATATTTTTATACTTAAAAATCCATAGAACTTATCAACAATGCTTTTTTGGACCATCAAGAAATGAAAACCTAGTAGGTAAATATATTTTTTATGTGTTAGTTAATAATTTTTCAAGATTTACTTTGATTTATTTTTAAATGATTAAAAGTGAATCTTGTTCTATTTTTTTAGATTTTGGTTCGAAAATAAAAGGATGAAAACATTATTCTATTAAAAAGAGACAATGGGGAAGAATTTAATAATATTGAGCTCAATTAATTTTTTTTAAAACATGGTATTAAACACACCTTCTCAACAACCATGATCACAAAAAAGAAAGATAATTCTGGGAGGAGTAATATTCCCTTTCAATGAATTACTAGAACACTGTATGTGAATATAGCATAAGAAATCATTTCTAGTTTGGTATTATTAATACAACATGGTGTATCATTAATAGAGTTATATTAATACTATTTTTAAAAGGACTCCACAAGTTTAATATATAATAGAAACCCAAAAAAGTTAGATAAATCGATTTTTTTGAATGAAATGTCCATATTTAAACACTAAGGATAATATTCTAAAAATTTATCCAATATACCATAAAGATTCGAGCTTGAGTTGGTTGCCCAAACCATACCCCAGAAATTTATTAAAAGAAAAGGAAATAACAAGGTGAGTACATGAGGTGCAATGAATTTTCACCAACTGGGAATCAAAAGATTACAAAATGATAGTTAGACAAGAATTTTCACCTGCCATCCATTTTGGTTTTGTTCAGTATCGTCCAAACATTTATAGATCCAAGGATTCGCTCCCTTCTTCAAGGTCATCAAAAGAAAGACATGCTATAGTCATCCTTACACCGCTTATGTTGCAGCCGCTGCTTCACTGGAGGAAATTGATCCTTAATTTTCTGTGCAAATAACTGCTATTGTAGCTGATGATACTCAGTTTGCTGCTCTGCACTAGGCCTGTCCCTACTGCTAGTGCATATGCAAAGACCTCCCAAAATTCCAAACATTCAACAGCCCCATCATCTTCTGAGATGTTCCTCTAAATCATTCCTGCAGTGACATGGGACAAGCCCCAAAATCTAGAAAAATGATGTGCTAGACCAATAAGAAGACCATGAATGGAAAACCGTTACTCCCACCGAAGCTAGAGATAATCAAAATCAGGGTTTCGATCAAGCTCAAATTCCACCCTATCAAACATACGCTCCCTGATAATGATATAGTCATCAACAGATATTTCTTTATTACAATATCTTCTATAAGACAACCTTTCTTGTTCCTCAATCCATGTCTAGAAATCATCCTTGTATCCTTCCTTAATAAACCGAGTGCAATTTCTAAGCTTAATTCTATCCGCCGAATCCTCAATCCAAGAGTAGGAGTCCTCTTCATCTGTGAAGGAGTCCCCTTCATTAAAGGATTCCGATGCAGAAGTACTCTTGCTGACAACCAGCTGTGTAGGGATGTTAGTTTCCTCCACACGAGGCCCAGAAGATCTAGTGACAATAGTCCTTTCTAACTTACAATAATCAATTATCTTTCGAGTCTTCTTAGGGTGTGGAGCGATAAAACCATCAGGATCAACAAAAGATTTCTTACCTTTTTTGGCACTCGAGCGTAGGTATTCCTCCTCAATTTTATCTGCATTCTCACTAACATCATGACTGGAGTCACCAGAAACAGAGTGAGTCTCTTTTGCTGGCTCATTAGAGGTTGGAACAACCCCCGGGTTGTCAGTGAAAAGCGTAGCATTATTGACCACATCCAAAAAATCAGAAAGAGCAGAATCCTTATCGCATGTAGGTTGTGCTAAGAAGGAAACCGGAATAGATGAGGACACCAGTGGGTCCTTAGAATTAGATGGTTCATTCTGTTCAACATGAGGCCTTCGATCCTTCTCAATCCAGACTGATTTCCCTTCATTCAGCAAAGGTTTCCCAAGCTTTTGACTATTCATGGGGTCCTTCCCAGAACCACAATCTCCAAGGGAGTGGCCAATATGCAAACAATTAGAGCAGTAGCTCAGTAAGGATTCATAAACCACTTCCTGAAAAAAAAAACCCGCATCCCCATTCTAGATCCAAATAATGGAAGGCAGTTGCTACGAAAGATCCACCTCAACACACACACGCGCAACTGAAGGACTTGAGATCTTCTGAGTCACAGAATCAAGCTTAATGGGATTACTGATCATCTTATCAATTGGGAAAAGAGTATTTTGCTTGAAGAGATTCATCGGCGGACCTGGAAGCCCTAACCAAACAGGTGCAATCGGCGATTCAGAAAAGCAATCAAACGAAGGGGACCACTTTAGGACTTTCATCGTGTAGCCCCCAAAACTCCAAGAACCCCTAGACCAAAGCCGATAGTAATCATTTGCTGAGGAAAGTCGAATCGCAATATGCATTGATTTGAGCAGGCCGATTTCAAAATCAACAAATCCAATGGATTCAAATGATTTCCGTAAGAAGATCATAGAGGGACGATGTTTAAAAAATTTACCAACAAGAACAAATCGAAAATCAGCAGCAAGAAACTGAACCTCCGCCTGTGAGAAAGAAATGGCCGCGTGACCCCTCTGCCTGAATAGCTTCGGGTGAAAAGAGTCAGCAGGAGGCGGAGATTCATCCATTGAAATTTGATGAAATTAACCATTTTTATCAAAACAAATACAACTGATGAGTTAAAGTGATGTTTTAGGAAACATGCTACTTGACCCTTGTTTTCACTCAAATAATGATAAATATTTTGAACCTGATTTTAAAAGAATTGGTTCAAATAGAACTTAAAATACTCAATCATAATGTGGTCTATCTAAACTATTCATCAACTTAAGTAAATACCTAGTAGAGATAGTTGTATGAATCATTGATGATGTATTAAGAACAAGAAAAATAATAAATAACCTTATTAAGTTTTATTCCTTTATCTATCAACCTAAACCTAAAACCATATAATTATCCTTAGCTGTTGCAGGTTAATAAATAGCTATTCAAGTGTAATTAAACCAATTTATGAGGAATAAATCATGGGAATTAGTTTATAAACCCCATTGTTATCCTACAACATGAAATATGTGATTATAAAGAAATAATACAAATGATCCTAGTCTGATCCATAGAAATAATTCTACAATTGCTTCAAAAAATTAAAATCAATAATAAGGTCTATGTTATGAAGAAAAGATTTCAACATTTTATTTTTTATACACAATTAATATTCTTCTTACTTATGCATTTCATATGTATTTTAAATTATTTCATATGTTTGTAAAATCATATTTTTCGAATTTGTTTTATTTTGGATGAATATTATGTGGAATAAACACCATATATTGAAAATTATCTTTTTCAAAATTATATATTTTATCTTACTAAAGAACTATACGACCTTAATCAAGCCCATAGATCTTAGTATAAAATGAAAAGTTCTTTTATCTTTTTAAAATTACTTTTAGTAGGTTTAAAAATCATACTATTTCAAAAATAAATCCTCAAAAGATATCTCACTTTATCAAATACATATTGGACATGTGATTTTTGGCTCAATAAATCATAAATAATGCAATGATTTTTTAATCTGAAGTAGAATGACCATAAATTGAATTTTATGGGTGAGTTAAATTTATTTTATGGATTTTAGGTTTATCAAAAAGATATAAGGAATTATTTAAAATATTTTAAATATAATCTTGTTTTTTCATAATCAATTTTGAATTTATAGTAGTATGGTATAAGAATCTTATTTGAGTTTAAATGTAAAGCTTTATTTTGATGATGATAAGAAATCGGTAAATAAAAATTTATATAGGGGAATTATTGGATGCTTATTGTATTTTAATACTAGTAGAGAAAATATTTTTTATTGTATGATTATGGAAATATTTCAATCATATCAAATAAATTACCACTTTAAATATTCAAAATAATTTTCAGGTAATATAGAACCCCAACTTCACATTCCCTGTTCTTTAAAAAATATCTAATTTTAATTTAGACTTATATTAAGATGATTTTTTTTGAGGTAATACAGTATACATAAAAACACTATAGGAACCAACCACGTTCTTGTAAAATCATTAGTTTCTTGGTCAGGTAAAATAAAACTCTTAGTTTAATTGTCGATTATAAAATCAGACTACATTTTTATTTATAGTTTATGTATAAAATTTTTATGGATGAATCACACCATATTGAACACTTTATTAAATTAAAATAAAGTTATTAATAAAATGTTATAACATTAGTTCTTTAAAAACTTATAAAATCCACTTAAACAATTCTTTAAAAAATATAGATATGATGAATCATTTATTGGGAGATGAAACTCAAAGCAGTGATATCACTCTTGAATTTATCTCTATTGAAAAACACTTAGTTCATATCACTACTAAGACTCTCCCTTTTTATATATTTAATTTTATTAAAGTATAATATGTTTAATTTGAGTTTAAATGAATTTATTTATTATATTATTATATTCTCTTCAAAATTAATGTATTCTTTAGTGTCAAATATGTTGTATTTCCCTACACATTTTAAAAATCCACTGTTAATTGGTTCTATTTTGAGAAATTTTATGAAATTACATTTCAAAAGACTTTTAAATATTTTTTTGAGCTATTATAATATAAATAATAAATCCTATTTTTTATTTTATTTAATTTTTAAATCCTTTTTTCAAATAAAAAAATATTGTATGTGCTAAATATCCTATGTGTTTTGATAGATCTTGTAAATCAATTTCATTATCATTGAGATACCTCTATAATATATCAGTAATAATTCACCAGATCCTTTGAACCTTCATTTTTATATAATCCAACTTATAATTCAAGAATACTAAAAGAAAAGTGAGTATAGGAAGGTAATTCAACATACAAAATTAATTCTAAACATTAATCTTATAGTGCCATGTGATCTTGGGAAATTTTAGTAATCATGGATGGTTGAATGGTATAAATATACTATTTAAAAATTCCTTTATATTTCAAGGTTCTTATTTCACATTTCATGAAATGAAAAAGATTATTTGTGTTGAAAAAAGGGTGTGAATTATAGGTAAAATATCGGCTTTGTTTCATATAAATTTATGATATGATTTCCTTCAAAAGTAAATGAAATGGGACATTCCATATATTGTTAATAAAAGACTGAAATCATTCACATTCCCAGCAAATTATTCTATAACATTAGATAGGTATTAGTGGGTATAAATTAGGGTTGGTAATCTGATATTATAAAATCATTTTTTGGTAAAATAGTTGTTGAGAAATATGTGGCTAAGGACCTAGGATAAGAAAGAATGTTTTTTGTTACTTTGTTTATAATAGTATCACTCAAAGGGATAACGAGTTATAAATGATACACTTCCAAGATATGTGGTTTCATTACTTGATGTCTATTTAAAATAAGAGGAACATTTTGAGAAGGGTTTTGTGATCATGAATAATTGCTACTATATAATATATAGTATTAATTATTATCAATTAGGTAGGATATTGTATTTTCTATTTTTTAAAAAATTATAAATGAATGAGGGTGATTTTTTTATGTTCTATAAGATAAATAAACTCTCATCCACTCTTCGAATGATTTTTTCATTGTCTTGAGGATTAACATAAAGTAGTTTAGTGTCCATTGTAGTGGAATGATAAGTTTTTCAGGTAACAACACATCCTATACCTATCATGGGGGTATCTCTAGAGCTAATTTACCTCATGATAGAACACCCATAAAGGGGGATGTTTCTAGGGATAATGATCGGTAACCTATTATAGTAAATAGATAAGAACTTGTTGGATATTCTAGTGTAGATGTGTGAGAGAAACATGTTATTTTCACACTAGTAAAGAAAAATGTTGATGATTTTAGATATATAGATGTACATAGGGGAGACATTGTTGATATTTATTTTTCTCTTGAGTTTCCTAGAGAAGAGACTGTCCATAATCATATGGAACATTATCTACCAATTGGATCACACTATTATGATGATAATTTTTTTTGATGTTCATATACGTAAAGAATTTGTGATTTTAGATGTTCTAAAATATTCTAGTATTTTCATATAACATGTTCATATATTAAGTAGACTAAATTAGTTATGGATGAATACTTTACATATCATACAGCTGATGATCCATCATCAATTTATGATTGTAAAGAGATCACAATTTTTTAAGTAAATTTTTAACCCTTTTGTATATAAATATTCCACGTGTTTGAATATATGAATGGTTTTTACTAAAGGATGAACTGAAGGGAACTAGATATGAAGGGATGATAATTGAAGTGAATTCATTTTCTATAACATATTTAAATAAAATAATATATTAAATTGATACCTATAATGACATGTATATGAATTTATAACTTGTCCAACCAGGTTTTTCATCTTCAGTGTGGAAGGGGATTGTATCCTTGGATGTTTGAGTAAGTTATTTAATGGACATGTGTGATACCAAATTTTTCTTTAAGTATAAAATTGTGTTGGTGTAATCTCAATATATGATGATCGAAAAACTATTCGTATTGTGAAACAAAATATTTCTAAAAAACTTATTAATGAATCAAAATTAGTGATGTCTAATCTAAAAGATAAATTTCACTAGTTAAAATTTATGGAGACCAGTTAAATTGAGTTTCTCAAAAAGTTATAAAAAATAGTGAATTCTTCTGGCCTCACACTCAATTCATATATAATAAGTAGGTATGATAGATCTCTTCAGATCTAGGTATTTTGAATTTGCATCGTGAATCTATTCATTATGAAATTTTCTCAATAGATTATTTTTGGTATCCCATGTAATATTATCTCATATTGTTTTAATAACTGAGGAATATTATTTGGAATGGAAACCATAGAACATACCATAACATGGATAACATTTATGACCTCTTTAAGGAGTGTCATCCTTCTATTTAATCAAATTTTATTGAATCCAATATCTTTCCAATAGAATCCAAAAACCATTTGGATAATTATTCAATCAATTTTCCCCATCTTTTTCACCCACCTGAAGTATATGGTTGAGGTGTATTGAAAATTTTATTCTTATTAATCATCTCAAGCAGTGCCTAGTTCACTAGTTTCTAATATCGAAATGAATGATGTGATCTATAAGGATCCTTATGGCTCACTAATTTTTTCAATTTATGATACTTTGGTTCTAGTTACTATATGTAAATAATTGTCTATTATAAAACCTATTTCAGATGGTGTTTCTCATCTTGATCATGCATTGATTGATAATATTTCAAATATTAACTCAAAAGTTAGATAATTTTATTCCTAGTAAATATTCATTATTTTTTTGAGGACAAAAAAAAGAAAACTACTTAGAAACACTCATATGATGTGGTAAAAAATTACATAGATTGTTTTTGATTCTTCTAAATGGTATTAAACTTCTTAAAGAAAATTTATTGAATCTTTATTGAAAAATAATAATGTTGTGTTTTATTAGTATAACTAATATGGATATTTTGATCATTATATATTTATATGAGGAAAATATCATCAAGAGGATTTACATGTATTAAGAAGCAATATTCAATCATAATGGAATAAAATTTATTATCCTTTCACCACCAAGTAGTTACAAGGGTTCTAAATATAACTTGGATCATGTTTTTGAGCTTTATATCTTTTATCAGTATGAGAACAGATATTCAAATTACAATTCTAGAATAGAATCACTTCTTGGTAATTCGAAATATATGTTTTAACTACCTCTAATAATTATAGGTTGTTTTTTGCATCATAGTACAGTCAAAAAATCATTGTTGCTCATGTGATCCTCTCTATTCTCAAAGGTATTATTTTAGTAGGACAAATTGTTTATGATTTTGAAATTAGCTTATCTAACACCCCTCCTCCTATTCAACCTACATCTACCTAACCACACTCTCATACCTTAAAGAATCCACCACCTCATCCAAAACCTAAATTTGATAATATCCTCTATTATTTTTCCAAATGGATTGGTGTGTGTATAGATATTTTATAAATGATTATATTTAGTGAAAGTAATTTTTCCATCATCATTTTATGGATGATATTGTTTTTATATCTTATTTATTTTAATATAATCTTCCTTTAAAAGGAAATATATAGTCTATTTTTATTTTAGTACACTATTCTTATAGTATTTTATACTTATGTACTATATTTATTATGTTATCTATTATTTTGTATTCCTTTTTGATCTCGAAATAGAGGGATTATTTTTGGAAATGTAAAAAAACATTAATCATACTAAATACTTTTTAAGTTATTTTGATATTTTTTTATATTTATTTCTCATATCAACCCATTATTATTTTCTTCTTTTTTCATGGTTATAGTGATAATCCTAAGGGTGTTATTATGGGATTAATATTTTACATCCAACACGCCTATTGTTTCATATGTTTTGATTCTCACAAAAAACCTATCTTATTCTTTTAATAGATCGATATTTGTTTTCATTTAAATATATTTTTATTGTTTTTTTTATTTTTGAAATAAATTATCCCCCTAACTAAAATTTTCTTATGTTTTGAAAATTACCTTTCATGGATATTTTTTATATTTGAAATCTCATGAGTCAATTACGAAACTACTTTAAATTAGCTACGTAGTAAGATTGTGTATATGAAATTTCATTACATCAATACATCGACTATGAAAAATGGGTACATAAAGAAATCAATTACATAACTAGGATCAATTTTATATTTTAGCGACATGGATAGTATTTTCATATAACACAACTTTATGTTTTTGTTCTGCTACATGAACTAGTTGTATGCACAATTTTGAAAATGGGCATATTTTTTATACAAGTTGAACATATATGGGGTCTAGTATGCCTACATGATCATGGGTACATATATATTTTCATACATAGAGTATTGTTTCATAATTAATGCTATTAATTGAGATACTTATTATTATTAGATTTTTTTAAAGAAAATTAAGTGTAGTTTTTGAATAATTGGAGAATGATTTGAAAAAAAGGTATGAAAGAATTCTCGAAATCATTAATGTATAATAATGTTCAAACAATGACCATATTTATTCTTTTATAAATTTTTCAAGAAAATAATGAAGACATCAATATTTTTTTTATTTTCTATAATGTTAAAATGATTATAAATTTATAGAATCATTGTACATTGATATATAAGTTAAATAATAATAATAACAAAGTGTATATAGAAAAGAAAATTGACCTCATTTTCCAAAAATATATCATCTTCATAATATGTTATATTACTAGAGTTTGTCTACAAAAAATATCTGCTAAAATACTTTGACCCGTTTTCCTTCCCCAAACATCATTTATACTTTTAGAGGTTCTTCCTCGAGCTACTCTGAATGAAAAACATATAATCATGAAAGAATATACTAATATCAGTTGATTATTGTAACAGTGTTCCAAACATAAATAATATTTTATACATATATTCTCAACTTTTTTTCGTAGACACTACTTTTAATGAGTTTGGTTGAAGGTAGTTATTATTATTATAATAGGATTAAAAGATCATTCATTCTATTTTTACCATGTGATGGATTATTTCACTCAATTCGAGAAGTCCCCAAGAAATGTTTCGATATATTAAAAGTCAAAAAAATTGTTGATAATGGGTAAGTAGAGTAAAATATGGAATATTTGTTCCCCAAACCAGTAAAAAATATCATATGGCCATTTATAAGGATTTCTTTTATTCTTCAGTGTAATTGTTTTTAATTTATGAAAGGAAATTATGTAAAAGTGGGTTTTAAATTTTTGGAGTAAATTTACACCATTTAGATCCATTACAACATGAAACTATGATATACCAACATTACCTAAAAATTAATATAAAATAGTTAAATTAGTGAAAAATAGATTATGTGTTAACATAATATCCATTCATGTTAAAATGACTATATTGTATATTATGGTGAATATATTTTTTAGTTAATTTTCCAACATATAAAAAATTGATGTAAAATGGGGAAATTTAATATTTTCAAATGAGGGTTTTTTCTAGTACACCTAGAGACAAGAATTTATTTATTTCATGAAACACTACAAATTTATTAAATAGAATACGTGAAATAATTTTCTAAGTAAAACCTTAAATAATCTTTGTGATGGTAATTCATGAATGAATTTTGATTAGGTTCATTGGTATTTTTCTTTGGCATTTATTCATTTATAGTTAGTTATTTATACTAATGGATTCCGTTAATTTGGGATAATAATAAGAAATATTCTTATTATTATATTTTCATAACTCTGTTCACCTCACCTCCTTAAATGTTGATGAATGAACCATATATCTATTTGGTGTTATTAATTTAAGGAAATTCAAAAAAGTATACTGATGTGCATTTCAATCCACTAATTTATGGGTTAATATTATTTTGAATTTATGGTGTAACTCTATATTATGTTGTTGTATAATATAATTTTACATTGAAATAAAAAAATTTATAAAAAAGAAATGATTTATCAAGAATATAGAATTGTATCTAGAAGAAGTTTACATGGACCAAAATTATTTTATATTACATGTGTGGAAGAAAACATTTTATAATCATTAATTTAATGAAATTTTTTTATTTTTTATCCTCGAATATTTCAGAATAAAAATAATGATTTACAAAATAATGAAATTAATTTTACCAAAAGGAATAATTGAAGGATATGGGCTTCAAACAGTGATCACCTCTATTCATGTAAAATATTGCAATTATTCATTACCACATTTTAATTTTGGACAAAATACAAATAACAAAATAGTTGCCTTTAGAAGAAACAATTTTGAATAAAGCATAGTATTTCTAGGAACCTTTTATATTGGAAAAAATTGTTTTCAATAACACAAGATATATTTAATTCATAATGAGATTAACTATTTTGATAATATATTTTATATCGTAATGGACACAACTAGAAAGACTATATATATTGTAAAATAATTGTAAGAACTATTTAAAATTTAAATCATTAAGAACATGAATTATATGAGAATTATATAACAAAAACATTAATTTAACCAAAAAAATATGATAAACTTATAAAAAACATAATTTAAAACTCTTTCAATGGATTATAGATTTTAGGTAACCATGTGGATATGCATCATGTCTTTTATAATATGTCAAAAAAAATCATATTTCTCAATTAAAAATTAATGACTATTATTTTATAATAAAAGATTTTTTACCATTGGTCTTAATAGGTATTTGACATCTCATATCTGGTTTGTTTTGACTAAAATATCATATTTTTTCAAATACATTATTACATCAACAGTAGAAAATGATGCATAAAGTATGATAAAATTAGAAGTTTTTATAATTTAATATAAATTAGAAAAAAATTCATCCAACAATATATCATTCAAAAGATAATTAAACACATCATAATTAAGGAAATGTTTATTTTATTATAGACTATAAATTCAATAAGCATAAGAATGATTTTCATGATTTTCATGAACTATGAATTCTAGATTATGAACCACATTATTCACACTGACACACACAATCACACACACACACACATATATTCTAATCTGTTATGATAAAATGGAAAGATTTTATTAATAAGTGATACTTTATCATTTTTAAAATATTTATTAATATTATATTTTTATTAATTTCATTGATGATTATATGATGATCATATAAAAAAATATTTCACATAAATTAACTCATCTTTCCTTTATGAACATTTAGAATTGTATTTTTTCAATTATTTCAATGAATAGTGTGTTAAATTATTTACAATCGAACATATGAAATCAATTTTTTATTTTATATGTAATTACATTTTTTTTCAAGAATTACATAGTGAAAATAAAATTGATATTTAATTTTGTGGACTGAGTAACCAAGCATATAAATTTGTTAAATTTTATAATTAGTGTGTGGTTAATTTACTTTAATTTCATACATAAAAATATAGTGTATTTTAAAAATAAAAAAATAACTTTTTTTAAAAATCATCCCATCACATTGAAAATGGTGTTGAAAATATTAGAACACTAGAGGAAATAATTATGTTCTATTATTTGGGATAGAATTATTCTAAAATAATCAAATTTCAATGATTTATGTTTTATGTGACCTAAAACTATATTTATATGATGAATGTAGCTTAAGGATTTGTTAGATACCCATGTATCCTTATGTAAAAATCCCCAGAATACGTTACAACCAATATAGTTTAGTTTTATAGTGGTTTTAGAATGTTTCATCCCACAATATTTTAAAAATTTAGTAATAAATGGATGGAAATTTTTTGTCTTGAATGTTTACAATATGAATTCAAATAATACTACCAAACATATAGTAACATTTGTGATGTGTTACTTATTAATGATCTTCAATCAATAGTATCGGTCTTTACACAAAAGGAATGAGTTCCCTTTATATGGTACATGTGGTTTCAGGTAATATAATTGAATCTCTCTTCATACATGGCCATCTTATTATATTCTACTAAAAATATTATAGTACATCGTTAATGAATTGGAGGTATTAGGAAATATTAAGGGGTTCATTGGATTGATCACCACCCTTGTAGTCTAGAGGTGTTTATCAAATTCTTTAGTGATCATCATCTAGAAAAATCTATAGATTTGGAGTCTATTTCATCTACTATCCATGTATATATGTTTTTTATACCTCATTTACGTATATATTTATATGGATATGATCATGGCTAGATCAGCCACAAATATATGTTTTCTCACCCTTCTATATTTCTATAATGAACACTCAATACCAATCAATGGTATCCAGTACATATTTCTCAATGAATCAACATGGTTCTTTCATTGTTTAATAAATAACATATTAACTTGATATATATTTCATCTACCAAAATAACATAACATTATTGGATACTTTAATCTAAAATTTGGTGCATACATTCCCATATATGAGAGTATATTAAGTTTCAATTTAATCAATTAATACTGAACATTACGTTAATCAATTTATGTAATATCAATGGTGGAGCACAAAAATATGTTATAGGATAACATAGCTTTCATACACACCTCTAAAAATAAATCATAACTTTTAATATTCATAAGGATACCTTGTATAACAAATAACTAGTCATTGAAATAGGATATTTTGTTGACTATCAACATACTATAACATACTCCCCTAATATTATATTGGGTTTCAATGTAATTTAATATATAGGAATTATTTGTGACACAATTTTATTTGTAAATTCTATGAGGGGTGTCGGTTTAAAATTACATTGGCCTCTAATATAAGGTCCCAAAGTTATCAAAAAATAAAATTACATTATAATATATTGTCCCAAGATAAATCTATGTGGTTTCATGAAATAAAATTTATTAATTTTAATATATTATTTTATTAACATATAGTTTATAAATTTATTATGGATGACAAGTGATTGAATTCGTAAAATATGATTTTTACAAGTCTAAAATAAATATAAAAACATCATATTTGTATATAATATTAAAAAATAAAATAAAATTTCTACTTATAGGTTAAATTCATTAATACTCAGTAATTACCCTTGTAATTGTTAATTAATATATATATGTTTATCAATCCTATATGAGATATATGTTTTGTATATTGGGATTTATTTTTGTGTTACATGGATGATGTTGTTGAACCCTCTTGAGGATTATGTTTTATTTTTTAAAATATATGTTAAGAATAAAAATAGATGGATTATTTGAAGGAGGCATGGATAGTGAAGGTTCTATAATGATGATTGTTTAAGGATTACTTGGTTCAAAATCCATAACTTCTATAATTTCCACACTAAGACATGATAAAATATTCTTATATTCAATCTATACTGGTACGTGTGGCCAATCATCATAGCTAGTTGATTGTGTTTGTATGGTCAATCTGATGGAAGTTATTATGGTCTATGTATCACAGTCAATGGAATGTCTATGTGTAGTTAAGGGGAAATTTTACCCAAGAAATTTGATAATGATTTATGTTTATTGAAGAATATTTGAGTTAAATGGAAATGGATTAAATTTAATTTAATATAGTATTGAGAATCCTTTATGATATTTATGTTGTTGAAAAATATTAAATAACTATCGAAGGAAATATCCATAATGATTCTATCAAAGGTAATTGAACAATTAAAATAAATATTTAATAAATGAAAATTGAAAATGTCATACATGTAGAAATTTTAAGATCTCATATGATACTTGGTTCTGACAGAAAAGCATTTTTTATGGATTGGGGACTTTGAAATTTCATATGCATATCCCTTATTATAAATTTTTTTGGTGATCCATATTATAATAAACCCACCATGTCCATCCATCGTATATATGCCCTAACTAGACCTCTATTGGCCTGAAGGGAATTCCCTATCCCCACATGCTAGAAACTAGGGTCTGTAAAATCACAAGAACATAGCTAGGAATGGTTTCACCCAATAACGAGATTAAATTTAATGATAATAACATAAAAATTTTTATATTATGTGTATGTATATAAGACATGCACACCAATTAAAAATTATAGAAATGAATGAAACAATAAATTAGGTAAGAATTAAATAAAAGGATCCCCCAAAACCTCCCTAACCATCCTAGGATCGTTATTTTAAATAGAAATATTTCCCAACATATGCCTAACATCAAACATTAAAATATCACTACACCTACAACTGTTGATGGAAATAAATTCATAATTTTTGAAAGAAAAAAATTTAAAGGAATTTTTTGCTCATCTTAGGAATTTTAAGGTTGATCCTAAAAAAATAAAATAATAGGAACATTGGGTCAATACTGAACTATAATTACTAACCATAGATGAACAACACTATCAAGAGTGTCTAGGAAACTAAGAAAATAACCTACAACTAGGATAATATAGGTTTGAGCACATAATAACTTAGTATACCACCACTACATAGTGAATACATTTGTATAACTTTTTAAGATAATTTATAAATTTTATTTTTCAACATAAAATAACAATTAGGTTTCCAAATACCTTAAAAATCTAATAAAAATCATAATTTAAAAAAAATCCATTTTATAAATAAAAAATAATTATTAACCATTTTAAATGAATCATTTAAAATAATAAAAATAAACCAGAACACTTTCCCCCTTTTATACAACATCTCATGAAAATATTATTTTCACAAATAATTTCATGTAAAAACCAATCATTTAGAAATATTAATAAAATACTCAAAACCTTTTCCATTCCAAATCAAACTTTCAAACCATTATAAAACAACTATGTTTAATGTAATAAAAAATAAAAAATATGAATCCTTGACTTTCATAAGATAAATAACACTATCATTGTGAAAACAATTAATGTAAAATCTCAATAATTAAATAACTTACTAGTCAACACATGCATAATATTACATGTTATAAAATCTTATTCTCAATATAAAATAATTAAGGCATAATATACCATACATGTATGGAATATGTTCTTAAAGGATTAATGGGAAAAGTATACGACATACAATGTAAAACAAATGATGAGAGGTTAATGGTGAAACACACATCAGTTGAATAACACATAACGTAGTCTCATGAGTGACCCACCCATTATCAAAGAATAAATACAACATGGGATAACTAGACAATGTGTAATCTCAACTATCATAGAAACATTCCATAACATATTACTAATACCCTATGTTTCAACATAGAATTACTATAAGTGGTTTACCATGTTCTAAACAATAATTATCATCCAATGACATTAACAAATCCAAAAGTCAAACATCATAGTCACATCAATCCCATCACACACACATCCTTTAGTATGATCCTAAACATTTAAGCACATCATGAATCAAAATTAAAATATCATTTACATGGATCCATATAAACATAATCAATAAAAAATGGGATTAATATAGGAGTAATAAAATAATTAATAAAACATTATTTACAAATGATTCAACCAGGCCTTTCACTTACCATTTATAACAGATATACATTTGGAAATAACTTTTTAAAATAATTTTTAAAAAAAACTAATCCAAGGGAAACCAAAATCAACACAAATCAGAACAAAAAAATTCAAAGGAATCTCCATTTCATTTCCAAATGAGTAAAACCCCTTATTTTTATAAAAAAATATTTACGATAACTTCATCGATTATAAAAATGGAATAATAATTAAACACGCCTTCAAATATCATTAAATCGATTATTATAAATCCAAATGGGAATTTCAAGAAAAAATTACATGAAACATAATTTTAAAAAGAATAATCCATATTAAATCCCATAAAAACAATAGTGTCACACCCTGACCTTGGATTCCCTTTTATTTTATTCTTTTCTCAACCTCGCGTCATTTGGATGAGGTTTAGTTGGGTCTTTGTTTGAAAATTTTCGATGTTTGATGTTTTTGGTTGGTCCTAGGCTAGTGCTTGGTCACTGCACTACTAGTAGTGATTGTGCATTCGGTCTTGGTAAATTTCTGATTTCCCGATGGTTAAAAAAAATAAATAAACAAATAAATAAATTAAGTTAATTGAAAAAGTGTGTAAAGTTAATTTTTCTTATGATAAATAAAGGATAATGTTTAATCCATAATAATGATAGAATTATTACGCATATTATAGTAATAATAATATTATTTAATTTTATAATTATACTATTATTGTTAAATTATTAGAAATATAATTTATATTTTAAATGAAGTGAAGCAAAGTAATCTTTTTAATTATTATTAAGTTTTCTGTTGTTTTTATTTTATTGTGTTATTATTATTTTTATTATTATTAATGGTGTTTTACTATTATTATTATTCTAATTAAGATAATAATAATATTTTTATTTAAAAAACTTTTACCAAAAATTAATATTTTTATAGCAATATTATTATGTTTTATAGATATATTTTTTATATAATTTTGTTTTTAAAATATTTTTATATGGTAGAAACCCCAAGAGGGTCGAATTTCCTCCCCCAATTCGTGGTTCATAGTGGAATAGTGCCCCTTTCTGGTTTCTCCTCATGCACAACAACCAGCAGCCTATCATCCTCTCGTGGGAAATCGTCATCTTCCCCCATCGCAAACGACACACCCCACCACACCTCCACCTTGTTGCTGCCATCCTGCCCCTAACTGCCCCCAGTCTCTCGCCTCGCCGCGCCGCTGCCGTCCACCCCCTTTGCAGCCATTATGCCCCCTCCATGCCTCTACCTCAACACTGTTGTCTAGCCAGCACGCGATGCATCCCCATTGTATCCTCTTGCAGTCTTACCTTAGTTTTCTTAAACATGTTGTGTTTGATTAAACATGAAAGTTAGGTTTTAGTTTTGGGGGTCTGGTCATGGCTCGCTTAGTTTGTTCGTGCTGTTTTAGGTTTGTTGTGAGTTTTTCCTGGTGTAGATAGGGTTTGGTTGGGGTGAAAATGGGTTTTCCCCATCTTTTTAGGTATTATTCATTGGTTGAGGTAAGAACTCATTCGAAATAATCTTTAAATTTAGGTTACTCTGTTTTCTTGATGTTTCACCCCTTTTTATTGCTAATTTGACACATAAAATCATTAGAATAAATTTTAATTTGTGTAAAATGTGTGTTTTAATGGAAACTAACTTTGTACTGTTTAATAATATTACTTAAAATATACAATATTTTATTTTATCTGCTCAAGTGATGAATGTTATGATTCGGAATGTTGTGTGTGCGCGTTTAATCATAATACAGGTTTTTGAACAAGTGTTGTGTGAGTATATCCATGTGATATCATTAATTTTTTTATGAAATTAAACATATTATTAAATATTATAAGTGGGGAGGATAATGTTATGCAAAAAATTTGATGTTTTCTTTATTTAAAATGAATGTTTAATGTGTGGTAAATTTTTGTTAAGTGGTGTGCCCTATATTCCTTTTGAGAAATAACTCATTTTTCATTTTCAATATTTTAGAAAAATGTTTTTATGAATTTTTAAGAAAGTGTGAATCATATTGTTAAGGTCACATAATGTGCGAATGGATTTGGAATAGTTTTTTTAAAGGAATGTGAAATAATTTTCATATTGAACATGATGTGCATTTTTTTCTTTTATGAATTTTAAAGTATTAATTTATGATAGGCATGTTTTGAGATTATCTTGGTTTATGTGAGACCCTGGTACATTTGTTCACGCATTGGTCATTTTCACCATAATTTTGTGTATCTTTTGTTATTATAGAAAATTTTTGGTCCATAACAAAGGGTGTGCATGCATATACTTAAGGAATATATATATATATATATATAATTTTTCTTCCAAGTACCTATTCCCTCATAGAGTGGGGAATATGTGTATTGGATTATGAATATATATATATATATATGTATGTATGTGATTTGGAGTGCGGGATGGTTACGATTGGTTTCTACCTTTTTTGTCCACTTCCAAATAGTTTGGCATGACCATGTTTCTCTTTGTGGAAGGAGAACCCATGAATTCTCTTTTCTATTTCTTGTACTTGGGTTCTTCGAATATTAAATTAATATATTATCTTTTTTCTCTCCTCTATGGTACCTATTGTTATTTTTATAAAACATTTACAAGTGTAATGATTGTATTACCAATAGGATATTACATGAAATATGATTTATTCTCTTGTGTGTTTATGCGAACAGTGTTTGATGAAATTTCAAAAGAATTTTAATTTTAATTTGGAAGGGTCAATGGTGTTTTCCCCATTGAAATGTTTTGTTATGTTGGGTTGGAACATGTTTTGGGTTTTATATGTGAAATAAAGTTTTTTCTTTTGATGTGTTTTGGACCATGATTTTGAAAGAGCTTCTTGATTTGGAGACATGTGTTGTATTTTATAAATGAGTGAAATGGGTGATTTTGGGTGGAATGTAAATGTTGGATTTATAAAAATGGATTTCAAATGCTTATATTGGTTTTATAGTGTCCCATTTGATGAAAGCATAACCGTGGGGGCATTAGGTTCACACATGGTTTTTCAATCAATTCAACGTCTCACGCTATATCTAGTCTCCCTCATGAGTACCTATTCTCCACTTTTTTTTGTTTTCCCTAAAATGGTTGCTTCTTTTCCCAAAAATGGGGAAGTGGTACTCTTTATCTTCCAAAAATAACTTCAAATGGGTTCCTGTAGTTTGGACCGATTGGCCTTGAATCATAGTTTGGTGAATGTGTTTTTGGATGCTATGGACCTTTTGGTGTCTTATGAACATTTGGTGTGTTTTAATTTGGTTATAAATAGCACCTAAAAACTTTTGGGGAACACTTGATTTAAGGGCCCATTTGGACACTTTTGTATAAAGATGGTATTAAGGTTTGTTTTCTAATGGTTAATTAATTTTTAATAAAATTTATCCAATGGACAAGATAGAATTTTAAATTGATTATTTATAAAAGGGTTGATGTGTTGTATTTCTACAATGACTGTTTGGAATATTTGAAAAATTATGTTTGGAAAACCCCTCTTTTGTTAGGTCTCTTGCCTCAGCTGTTGATCATGATATAAGAAGGTCCTAATAATAGGACCATCATTGGGTAATTATTATTTATGGAAAGGTAATAACCATGAGTTGGCCAGGTGGTGATGGACTGTGTAGTGTGCTTGGTCAGATATGAGGCTTGTTGTTTTAAGGCTTGAACACCCCTTTGTGAACATAGCACGAAAACCTGGCATAGCAAGGAGGTTTTCTGAGAATGATTAATACAATAGAAGTTTAGATACTATCCAATGGCCAATAGTAGTTATACATTTAAAATCATTGGTATCAGAGTGGTATCCTCAGTCTTTCATGAGAAAGGGTGGTCTGGCGTTAGGGCATTTGATTCTATCGTGTGTGGCATGATACGAGGGATGGAGTTGTAGGTATTATTATGTTCCTACCATTCATAGACTCCCTAGGTTTTTTTAATCCTTTGATATGAGAACTATTAGTAACATGGACCTTGTTTTGTATATAATCATAATCATGACCTTGGTTTTGGTATTTTCTAAGAAAACCATGTATGTATGGATGGTTTTAAAAAGTATTTAAAAGTAACTATTTCATAAAAAAATTGTGTGTGCCCCTCTTAATTTCTTTTCCTTGTTTTTGAATTGTAAGGGAAATGAAATTCTGATTGTTAGTTTTAAAATTGCATTGTATATATGAAAACATAATTTTAATATCTATATTACAAAGTAGTATTGTTGGACTATTTAGGAATTTTGAAATGCATAGATTTTTTATGTCACTTTTCCATCTCAACTAATCATTTTAATGCTCTTGCCTATCCTACCCTTTCAAATGTAGGTTCGATTTCTTGGTTCAAGTTCTTGTTTCATCTACTCGTGCGAGGCAGGTTGTTAGTAGATGGAGGTAACCAAGAGGTCACATGGGGGAATGTACATATTATTTTCATCATGCTATTAGTTTTCATTTTTACTTTCAATCTTTATTTAATTACATATCTTTCTTTTTTGGGAAATATCATTCCCTCTTTTATGTTTTGATGCATGAAACTGGTTTTCCTCACAAGGTGATCAAGAATGTCCCATTGAGACATGTTGTGGATGGGTTCGGGTGCCCAGTTCTGGGTTGAGTTGGGCCGGTTTGTGAAAAAATTGTATCTGGGTGGCCCTTGATATTTGGGGTGTTCAATAGATATATATTAGTATTTTTTTTAACTCACGAGGTAGGTTATAGGTCGGATCCTAATCACCACTACTCGTGATGTGACCTGATTTGCGAGGGGTTTTCTAGGTTTTGAGAATTTGTTCGTGGGTTGTTTGGGATTGGGGGACGACAATAGGGGAAAATCAATTAACATTGCATCCTCACATGGGGTGGTGACCAATGTGAAGTGCACATTCCCAACTCAAGGTCCTCTTAGTATCATTTCTTACATGGGGAATGGCTCACAACCATGTCGCCGGTAGGCATATTCACTAGTTCCTCATTCCAATGTATTTTTGTTGGATGTGTTTCATCTTGATCTTTGTTGATTGTTGTGGGTGTTAAAAATGAAATTGGTTTTTCAATGGAAAAGTGTTCCTTTTAAATTGTTTTGAAATTGGTGAAGTTGTTTTTTTAAGATCATGTGTTTCGATTTGAAATTTTTGTGTGTGTGTTTGGATTTGATATGGGGAAGAATTGTTCAATCCATGGTATTCTATATGGAGGGCCACATGTATGTGTATATGTACAGAGATTGCACGGGGGGCACTTGTTCACAGATGATGTAAGAGGGGTTGAATTAACCCACATGTGACCGTTCATAAGGAACCATAAGTGGGTTTTTAAAATTTAAAAGAAATGGTGGTTTTTGGAACAAAAAGTTTCACTTGTGTTTGTTTATGTTTGGATTATGTGAATTTTTTAACTTAGATTAGGCTATTAATTTTATTAAGATTTGTCTTGATGTCGATCATAGTTGTATTTTTCGTGTTGTTCTGAGTATTCCGCACAAAAGGACGTTATGGTTTCCAATGAGTAATGCCCATTTTTCAATTCTATTTGTGTGTTGACTATCTATGAAGGTAATCAATGTTTTTTAGAGTCCGTTGTGAGGTTGTAAATGTTAGAGTGTGTCTTCATGTTGTTGGGAAATCCCTAGGGTGTTAAAGTTTGACCAACCCATAGTTACATGAGGGTTTAATTCTAGACTATTAATGTAGGGGATATCTCATCATTTTAGAGTTTTGGTTGTGGTTAATAGAAGTCAACTTATATTAAGGCTCCCCATCAACAAAGGAGTAAACATACATGGATCTTGTCTCCATGAAACCATCTTCATCGCCGCAGGAACCCAATTTGTCAGGCCGTTCTCTTGTGTGCCACTAGTGTAACCAGTTCTGGCATTCTAAGCTGTCATCTTGAATCCCTTTGAAAATGGTTCACTATTGTAGCCATTTGAATCATTTGGGGGAAGAATAAGTTGGGTACATGAGGATGTGAATTTCTGACAGTGAGGAAGGATATGCTTCATCCATTAGGGCCCAACTAAAGGTCTTGGGGTAAAGCTCACACACACATAATAGTTCTTGAGGGTGTGTGGAACATTGGTCTGGATCCTGTTTTCAACATTGGGGAGAGAAATATCAATTGTTTCCTTGTTCATTTATTGTCATTGTTGTAGATCATCCACTTTAGGGTGGTGTGTTGAGCTTGTTATACGACTATCCAAGTGGCCTTATCTACTCTTACCATAGTTTCTACATCACTCAGATTCCTTGAAAGGGTATTGGTCCCCTGAATAAATAGACCTATTCTAATTTTGTGTTTGGATGCTTTTGTATTCTTTATGGAGATGTTTGGTGACATTAATGGTTGTTCTTTATGAAATCCTTCTTAGTTCAGGAGGCCCCTTGAGTTTTCTGCACGTTTTTTTATTATGTGGGGGATTCCTCCATTCCGGTGTCATGGTATATCAGTTGTACTCATAATGGTTGTAGATCTTAGTTCTGATGGTGTAACTTTTACACTTGTGCTATAGAAGTTTGGTTGGACCAGTTTAAATTTTATGTGTGCTTCTCCCCTTAACATGGTGGTATGTTTGGTTTTTTCTTTTTTGCATTAGTGGAATCCTTGTGGTGGGAAGAACCCTCTCGTGTTCTCCCCATGTTTTGGGTGTGGTTTCATTTGGATTGGTTGGATGTGACTTGGGTAATAAATAGTCACCCTGATTCTCCTTGTTTATTCTAGCTGCGTTCGGGCATGGACTCAATTCTTTGTTATCTTAGGGAGTCATGAATTTTTTGGGGCATAAAGTGTCTGTGGTAGAGAGAATTGTCACAACTAGACCTCATATTGCCTTTTATTTTATTCTTTTCTGGGACTTGAATCATTTTAATGAGGTATAGTTGTGTCCTGGTTTGAATTTTTTTAAGTTTGAAGTTTTTTATGGGTCTTGGGCCAGTGTGTGGTCACTACACCGCTAGCAGTGACCCAGCATTTGGTCCCGGTAAATGCATGGTTGTCTTATAGTTCAAATAAAAAATAATTTAAGTAAATAAATTAACTGAATTGAAAAAGTAAGCTAAATAAAATTTTATAATGATAAAAAATGGTTAATGTTTAAACCATAATAATGATAATATTATTGCATATATGATAATATTATTATTATTTAATTTTATAATAAAACTATTATTGTTAATATATTATAAATATAATTATAATATAAAATTAAATGAAGCTAGGTTATCTTTTTAATTATTATTATGTTTTGTATTAGTTTTATTTTGTTGTGTGGTTATTATTATTATTATTATTATCATTTTACTGTTATTATTATTGTAACATTGATAATAATATTATTAATATTTAAAATAAAATGAACTATAAATAATTATTTTATATAAATATTTTTATGTTATATATATACTTTTTATTTTATTTTCATTAATCTCTTTTTTATTGGGGGATAAAACCCTAAGGGGTCGACTTCCCCCCCCCCCCCCACGATCTTGGTCCACCACGTGACAACACCCTTGCCCCTTCTCATTTATCCTAACAGGAAAAAATTGGACACCTCTTGGCTGCCCGTCACACTATTGTCATACACCCTCATCGTAGCCGGAGCACCCCCATCGCACCTTCACCTTACCGCTGCCATCTAGTCATCCCCTGCCTCTCGGTCTCCTATCGCGTCACTGCTGTTGACCCCCGTCGCAGCCAGTGCACCCTCATCATGCCTCCGTTTCACCACTAATGTCTTTCCAGCGTTTGACGCTTCCTCGTTGAGTCCTCTTGCAGTATTACCTATGCTTTCTTAAATTCATAGGTTTGGTTTAAACACTAATTCTAGGTTTTAGTTTTGGGGTCTAGTCATGACTTATTTATTTTGATATTGGTTTTTTGGGTCCATCGTGAGTTGGTCGGGGTTGTTCTGGGGTTTTGTAGGGGTGAGAGAGGGTATTACATCATCTTTCTGGTTTTTCTTCATAGGTTGAGGTAGGAAATCATCTCACAAAATCTTTAAATTTATATTACATTGATTCCTTGTTGTTCTCAGCCCTTTCTATTTCTAATTAGACACTTAAAATTGTTAGAATAAATTTTACCTTGTTTAATAAGAGGCTTTTTTAAAGAAACCAGCTTTGTACTATTTAATAATTTATTAACATTGAGCAATTTTTTTTAACTCTGTATGTGGTGAATGTTATGATATGGAATGTTGTGTGTGTATGTTTAATCATAATACTAGTTTTTGAATATTTTTTGTGTGTGTAAATCCATGTGATACTCAATAATAATTGTTTTAAAAAAATTCAACTAGTTTATTAAATATTATAAGTGGTACAAATTATTTTTTAGAGAAATTTTGTAGTGTTCATGATTTCAAAAGTTGTATGAATATATCCTTCGTTATTATTATGTGGTGTGCACCAGTTGATTGAGAAATATCCTGATTGCCATTTGTAATTTTTTATAAAAACATTATTATGAAATGTTCTGTATTTGCGAACTTAGTTTTTAAGGTCATCGAAACTAAAAATGTATTTGGAATAGGGTTTTAAAGGAAAGTCAAATACATTACATATTGAAATTGATATTATTTTTTTCATATATCAATTGTAAAGTCTTAATTTTTAAAAATATTGTTTTCAAAATTTTCTCATTTTTGTGAATCCCAAGTAAATTTGGTCATGCGTTGGCCTTTACCACCATAATCTTGGCTATATTTTGTTTCTATAGTGAATTTTTGGTCAATGACAGTGGGCACACATGCATATAGATAAGGTATATATATATATAATATATATATATCCTCAAAGTATGTATTCCCTCATGGTGCGGGGAATATGTGCATTTGATTATGGATATATGTATGTATATATACATATTAGAATGTGTGTGGGTGTGTGGTCCAGTTATGAGTGGTCTCCCCTAATTTCATCAAGTTATAAAGTGTTCAGCATGACCTGGTTCCTCTTTGAGGTAAGATACCCCATGAGTTCTCTTTTCCATTTATTTTCCTTTGATCCATGGCATTTCAAATAACATATTAACTTGTTGTGAAGATCCATGGTACCTCTAGATTGTTTTTGATGACATTTTCTAGTTGAATGATTGTATTAACAATAAAATATTACATGAAACATGATTTATTATCTTGGGTGATCGTGCGAAAAGTGTTTGATGATATTTCATATGAACTTTCAATGGTAACTTGGAAGGGTGAGTAGTGTTTTCCCCCATTGAAATATTTGGTTAAGTTGGTTTAGACCATGTTTTGGGTTTTATATGTCAAATAAGGTGTCATCCTTTGTTGTTTTTTGGAACGTGATTTTGAAAGAGATTCTTGATTTGGAGACATGTGTTGTATTTTTAAAATTAGTGAAATGGTTGGTTTTTGGTGGAATTTAAATGTTGGATTTACAAATTTGGATTTTAAATGCTTTGATCATTTTTATAGTGTCCCATTGGATAAAGGCATAACTATCAGTGTATAAGGTGCACACATGGTTGTGAAATCATGTGAAAATGGAACTCTAGAGCTTCTCTCCATCATGAGTACCTCCTCTCCCATTTTTTTATTTTCCCTAAAATGGTTCCATATTTTCAAAAAATTAGTGATGTGGTACTCCTCATGTTCAAAAAATAACTTCAAATTGGTTCCTTTGGTTTGTCCTAGTTGGCCTTGAATCATGGTTGGGGGTGTGTGTGTTTGAAAGATATGGCCCATTTGGTATCTTATGAATGTTGGTGTGTTTTATTGGTTTTAAATATAACTTCAGAGTTTTGGGGGGAACTCTTGATTAAAAATTCATGTTTTTCTACATTTGTATAAATATGGTACTTAGGGTTGTTTTGAAATGGTTAATTAATGTTTTAATAAAAGTTTAAAAATTGTAATGTTAAAGGCCCGACTTGTATTTTAAATTTTATTTTCATAAAAGTTTTGATGTGTGGGATTTGTATTAGGTCCGTTTGGCATCTTTGAAAAATTATGTTTTAAAAACCCCAAATTAGTTTGTACTCTCACCTCTGTTGTTGATCATCAGATAGGAGGGTACTCATTATAAGACCACTTTTGGGTAGCTATAATTTAAGGTAGGGGAATAACCATGAGGTGTCTGGGTGGATCTAGATTGTGTGGTGTTCTTGGTTAGATATGAGGCTTGTTGTTCTAAAGTGTGGAATACCCCTTTGTAAATATAGCATGGAAACCTGGCATCGAAAGGAGGTTTACTAAGAACAATTTCTACACATAAAGTTAATGTACTGACTAGTGGAAAAATATTAGGTTGACATTCGGGATTATTACTATGGGAGTGGGGCCCCGTTCTGACATGAGAAAGGGTTTCTAGGCATTAGAGCATTTTATTATCTCTTTTGTAGCATGCTACCAGGGATGGGGTCACATGTATTAGTATGTTTTTGTTTTCCATAAAATTTATAGGTTTTCTATGATCCATTGATGCAATAAATATTGGTACTATTTTCCTTAATTTCTGTAGAATCATAATCATGACAATGGTTTTGTTTTTTTCATGGAAAACCATGTATGTATGGATGGTTTTAGAAAGAATTTCAAATTAGCTGTTTCAAAAACGTTTATATGCACCCCTCTTTAATTATTTTCCTTGTTCTTTAATTATAGGGGCATTGGAATTGTGATAGTTATTTTTAAAAAAGTATTATATATATGAAAACCTTATTTGTATAACTATCATTCGAACTAGTATTACTAGACTATTTTGGAATTTGGAAATACCTAGATTATGTGGTTTACATTGGAATCCCTACTGAGCATTTTAATGCTCATTCCTATCCTACCCTTTTATATGCAGGTTTAATTGCTTTGTTCATGTTCTAGTTTCATATACTTGTGCGAAGTAGGTTGTTAGTATTTGGAGGTGACCAGGAGGTCACATAGTGGTATGTGTAGTTTATTTTCATCATTCGGGTTGTTTTTATTTTTATTATCAGTCTCTATATATTTACCTATTTTTTATTATTGGTCCAAATCATTCCCTCATTAATCTTTAGATACCCGGCAGTAATTTCCATCTCGAGGGGATAAGGAATACTCCTCGAGACATGTTGCAGACCGATTTGTGTGACCAGTTCAAGGCTGAAACGGGCTAGTTCATGAGAAATAGGGCTTTCAAAACCATTAAAAACTGGTGGGAAAAAACATAAAATAATTACATAATATTTAATGTGCCACAAGATTAAAAAAAGTAAACATTGATAGAAAAAGATCCCACACATTGGGAGAGTCTCTTAAAACCACAAATACCCAAAATAAGAATTTTGGAGTCATCCTTAATCATAATCCAAACCAAATAAATTGTTATAGATTGAGGAAGGTAGTAAATAGGGTGACATAAATGCAAATAAAATTGTATAAAATGGAATGAGAGGTATACCATGGGTGATCACAAAAGGAATGGCTATAATCAGCAAATAAAAGAGGTCTGATGAGAGGAGGGGCTGACATTGAGTGAGGATAGGAAGAGTGACACGAGTGGTGTCATGTGACTGGTAGAGGGGTGAGGTGATGTTATATTTATTATAGGGAGTTTTAAAATATAGGAAACAAAAAATTAAAATATGGGAAAGTATCAAGGTTAGGCCACCCTTTTTTCCTGAATGTGTGCCAACTGTGTGGGAGGAAATTCACAGTGAAACACAACCTCACACAGTTTCTCTAAGGTGTGGAACCGTTGTATGAATAATGCTCTAACCATGAAAAAAGTACAATCAAATAATATATCTGGGCCAAATTCTTGTTACACAGTTTACCGAACTATGTATAAGTTGTGTGTTAGACCCCCGATTCACCAAAAGGGTGACATGGCTTACCATAGAACTCACATGGTTGGGACTTTACCGTATATATCCCATGAATCTCAAACCAAGTGGATTAAAAATTAACATTGTGCAAGGGTAACCACATGGGATTCCATTAAATTGTGAACCCTAATCATGCATAGGTGAATAACTCTAATATTTCCTAGTTCTGGTTAGAAACTACATAAAAACATAAAACAAAACTCATAATCAAAAAATAATATAAAATAAAAAACATTATGACATATTTTATGTTATAGACTCATTAACATACAATATTCTTCCACTATATTTCTCAAGCTTAAGTAGAAGTAATATAAATAATAAACTCTAAGGCATCATTTACAAGAAATTGATAAATCCTCCAAAACTGAGTCAATCTTCAAATAAAATATATCAAGAACATAACAAAAAACATAAAATATAATATAAAAAGAAAACATAGGTTGAGAATCGATCTCCTTTCAATTTATGAATCAACTAAAATAGTGTAACAATAGAAACCCTCTACTCACACAACTAGAGAATGTCATCAAGAACTAAATTCCCAAAATCTCAAAAAAGATTCACAAAATATTTCTAGGAGGTGACAATGATAAGTACCTGTTCAAATCCAGAAGAACCCACTACTCCAAGAAACATCCTAAATGATTGTAATGAAAAATCACTGAGAACAAAAGCATCCAAACATGAATCTAGAAAATTAAAGACATTTCTAATTATGATATGACGGGCCCCTAAAATAGTGTTCATAACTAATATACATGTTTGTTTCCATATAAGTCCTAGGAGAACAATTTTATAGAAATTATGATGTAAAGAATAACCTGCTAAAATCTAAAACCCAGTCATAATTAAAAAATAGCCCATGTATCAATGAATGAACCCTAGGATCTATCCATGTATGAAGGAATGTACAGAAACATTAAATGTCATATATAAAGGAAGTAATTGGAAAAGGAAAATCAATGAAGCATAAAAAAATCCCCAAAAACCACTTCCCATAATGGGAAGCTAAAGGATGACCTAAAAATAATGGACAATGCCTCCACAAGATAGAGATTCTAGAAACACAGTTAAAATAATTAAAAAAATGGTTCTTCATGTAAAATAAGTTAAACCAAACACCTAAAATATACATCAAACAATTTACAATCATCTATTAAACCTCAAACATCTCCAACATGAACAATGAGAATATTCCAAACCAAAACTCAATCAAGTGTCTAAGAAAATGATACTCACTAATCAACTCATTATACAGATGATTATATGTCAAAACCACTAGAACCAAAAAACATAAAAGATAATACTAAATAAAATGTTAAAAAAGCAATGCTCAATATTTTTAAAAGAAAACCTCAAGTTCCACTCTATTATGATCCTAGTAAATGTTCAAAAATGAAACAAGTACCCCTAAAAAACACTAATGTTTTACATTTGAAATGTATAGGGGGCCTTTCAGAAAAGAAAATGATTCATACACCCTTATACGGTTAGGTTCTAAACATAACATAAAGATATCAAAAAATCCAAAGAGGGAATAATAATGGACATGATTTGTTGAAACAAGAAGTCCCTTTTTCAAAAATCCAATTAAAAAAGAACAAAAAAAATTGGGCCTTATTTATTTCAAAATGAAACTGAAACCATTATCAAAGATGAAACCATAAGATCTTACTTAACTTGGCCACTTTTAATAATATTTGAAAAAATATCTTAAAAGAAGCACCACTTGTTTTAAAATCCAAAAACCATTCTACCATTTAAAAAGGAACAAACATCCATTTTTTAAATATTTTCCAAAAATATTACCCTTTGAAAAAAAACACAAAAATGGTAAAATCTAATTCGATAAAATAGCTTTCCCATAAAATATGAAACCCATATTTTATTCGAATTCATACAAAACTAACTATTTCAAAACATTTTATATGACAAAATTAATTTCCAAAACAATCCAAAAGGCCTTTTATTAAATTCATAAACATATTTCTTATGAAAAAAATATATTTTCTCCCATAAAAATAAGTTTAACAGCACATGAACAAACTGAATAACAAATGTATAACAAAAGACTTAGTCAAAAACTATATCCATGGATAGTAGTATATATAAAGACCAATTGTGACCCCTATTATATTTCCATTACAAAAATTATAAAATCTCATGGAAAAAAGTCTAAATAGAAAACATAATTGGGAAATAGAATTGTGTGTGAATAAGTCACATGGTTAATGGCCACTTGTCAATCGTTCATTGGTTCATATCGAGTGTCCTGAATCATGTATTCAATTTTCACATGTTTTTTTAGGCCATAAAAAAATTAAATCTAAAATCTTGCCTTCATCACCTTCCAAAAACATAACATACGTTCCCTAAGAAAACTCACTACATTCTGATGAGGATGAAAACACAGGTTTAATAGGGTTCAAAAAGAAATTAAAAAAGTATATCAATATCAAATTTCAAACCCACCCATCATATAAAAGAGTGTCTCGATGTATTAATAGATATCTAGACACTCCATACAACTAACTATCAACTTATAATGAACAATTATAACACGATATGAATCCCTAAATAATTGTTTGTGGTTCAAATTCTTTGGGTAATAATAAAAAATAGGAAGAAAACCTCTTAATAACATTTTTAATGAACCATCCTTTTCTATATATGAAAAAATTCTTGAACCAATTCATTATTGGGCCAATGTTAATTATTAATCCCCATTATCTATAAAATATTTTCTTTTAAATTATAAGAATGCCCTTGGGGATGATTTTCCCCAATTTTTTGACTGAAATTCATAGCGTTAATATAGAAAATATCTATGATAATAAATTGGTCTATTGAATATAAATTATTATTATAAAATCTATAAATAAATAAAATAGATAATAAGGAAATCAAGGAACAACATGATCACCAAAAACCACCTTCACCACCTCGGTATCATTATCATGAAAGGAAAATACTTCAATAAAATGGCTATTCTCATCCACTATAATATCATTACACCTATAACTATATAAATATATAAAATCCTCTTTTCCAAATAAAATAAATTAATGTGAAACTTGTCAGGCGTTTTTTGAAATAAAAACCACGTTTTATCAAAATTAAATAATAGAAATACTAGATAAATACAGTAAAATTATAACTAAAATCAGAAAAAAAACACTCTCACGTATGTACTAAAAACTAATATAGAAACCTTTAACAGAGATTATATATTCATAATCTCATAAGAAATTAGTAGGCCAAAACTAATCATAGAATAAATGGAAATACCTTAGTTATATAGTTCATAAATTTATTGTTTGAATATTAAATAAAATTCATTTTCTCATATTCATTATTAATGCAATCAAAAGTCATACATTAAAAAACTGCCACATTTATAAACCAAAAAAATGGTCTTTAATATATATAAATGAAATATTTAAACAAACTAAAATAAACAAAAACACTTTCCCTTGTTTTTCTAACATGTCTTGAAAACATCATTTTTATAAAAAAAATCAAGGATAATTTATTTCTTAAAAACTCTTAAAGAAAAACAAAAGACATTTTCCTTTATAAATCATAATTTCAAGGAATTTTAAAAAATTAATTTACAATTATTTTCTACCCCACAATAAAATTTTATACAATTCATAATATACAATAATATTATCACTTGGAAAACCAAATTAATAGAAGAGATCAACCATAAAAGAAAAAACATGTCAACACATGAAAAACATAACATGTAAGAAACTCACATGATCAATATAAAATAAAGAAGGCATAACATACCATAAATATAATGAGGAAACACTTCATGGAGTAATTGTAAGACTATAAGATACATAAGTTTTATCAACTACCAACAAGATAATGATCATGCATCTCTTAGAAAAATTACTAAAAACGGAACCTCATCCGTGTCCCTCCCACCAAACCACGAATACATAAAACCAGGGTTGTATAACTAGTGTATAATCTAAACTATCCTATAAATATCCCATGACACCTCACATAGTTTCCTAGGGTTCCTCATGGAATTACTAAATAATTTGGGCCATATTCAAAATATTTTCCATCCGATTATATTAATATATCCCAAATAATTACATCAGAATCACATCCTTCCCACCACACACACTTCCATTAAAAATATCTCTAACACATACAAAGACATTGAATCACATTTGAAAAATCCATCACATGGATACATGTAAACATCTCCAAGATTTAAAATTTTTTCAACAAGGTAATATTCAACCAATCAATCAAGAGTCACTTCCCAAAGATCAAATCGAATATTTCACAAATCACATATAATATATATATAATTCAAAATCCCTTTAAAAATTATTTTGTATCTAAAAACCAATACAAGGGAAATAAAAAACAACACTAATCACATCCTAACAACTCAATGGAATATAAAATTCATTTAATAAAGGGGAAACCCTGTAATTTTATAAAAAATGAATTTAAACACCAGAAAACCCATTTAAAAATGTAGATTTGATTAAAAAATATTTAAAAAATATTTAAATTCATTTTTATAAGAAATAAATACATTTAAAAAACACATAGAATGAAACTTAATTCATTCCTATGTTGTTCCAAAATTTGAAATCCAACATAAATAAATAATGTTTTTAAAAAAATACTAATCCATGTGAAAATATTATAAAATAAGAGAAAATTTTTTAATATGCCCCATGGGAAATACAACTACTACTTGGAAGGAATCTTGGGCCCATACCAAGTACCAAAAACTAATCAAGAATATTTTAAGCATGATATAATATATAAAAGTTATTAAAATTGAAAATAAATAATGAAATTTATAACATGTATTAAAAGGGATCTATAGAGTCAATTACATATGACGAGAGGAAATTGAGACATATGAATGTTTTTATGAAACGAAAAATGTTATATTTGAAAGATATGGCTACCAAACGTAAGTGAGAGTCTCTTTGAAATCTAATCCCAAAAAATTGAATTTTTTTATCCATCCCTAACTCCAATATGAACCAAAAATTTAGTTACGGATCCTAGGAGGTAGAACATGTGGTGAGGGAATTGAGAGGAAGATGGGATAAAAGGGAAGTACATGCCTCCAGTAGAGGACCCCCATGAGGAATTTCTATAATCAGTGGGGTGTAGAGGATCCATGAGAGAATGGTTAGTGTTGCGTGAGGAGAGGATGAATTTTTAGTTGGTTTCACATGATAGGGAGAAGTATGGTGGGAGGTTATATATATTTTTTCGTTTTTTAAATAAAATAAATTAAATTAATTTAGAAATAAAAAATATATAATAACACAATACCGCTAGGTTATGCCGCACATTTTTTCAAATTATATACCAACTGTGCATAAGTTACTTACTTGAAAAACCCTTCCATTCACTATTTCTCCTTTCCGACACATAGTTGGATGAACTATGCACAAACCATTCCAAAATTCACTCTCAAATAAATGAGTTGAACCACACAATTGTAGTATAGTATTCCGAATAGTGTGGATGCCATTCCCTACACCCTGGAATCCACAAAGGCCCCCTTGGTTACCCCTTAGACTCATACAGTACGTACTTTTCTATTTGTACACATGTAACGAAAACCATGTGAGTCAAAATTGAACTTCATGTAAGGGTGACTTCATTGTTTTCCTTCAAACAATGCACCTTAACAATGAATAGATAGAAAATCTCTAAAATTTCATGTTTTATGATAAAAATATATTGAAATATTACATAGTTCTAAAACATATAAAATAATATTAAAAATAAAAATGTAGTGACATTGTTTTTGTAAAATGTTTGATATTTGAGATGTTCATAAGATTTTTTAGAGCTATACATGATAATTCATTTGTCTATGGAAGAATAATAAAGAAAAATTTATACACCAATATTTGTAAAGACAAAATGACTTTTAAAAAAAAGTGTGATAATTTATTTTGATAATGTTGATCATTTTAAGGATAAATATTCACTCAAATTATAGTGAAAGACGATTAATATTCAGAATACATATTCCAAAAAAATAATGTGTAAACTGAGACGATTCATGCACGATGTTTTATAGGGATCCAACATCACAATGAAACACATAATCATGATACATGATAAGATAAAAAGGTACTAACCAAATAAGGAATAAAAAAATATTGTTTAGAGAGTTATTTTCTAAGGAATTGGACACCATGTCATCAGAACTATAAAAAATATCTTGTGAGTATAAATTTATGCTATTTATGGGGAACCAAATTGAAGGATAATCCCATGATAATTCAAATTATTTTGAGAATAAGTAATTCTTGGGCATTAATGATTAATTTAAGGAATTTACATAAAAATGTCTTAAATAAGATATGAATGAGATGTGTTCCACATAAAACAACTTGGATTCCATAACTGAATGTAGAAATATTTTTCACAATATATTTAGTGAATATAAATTATAGTACATTGAAAAAGGGTTAGTGTGAGATATTTCATAGAATAATTACTCATACATTATTATATAATTGAAGAAGTAAAAAACAATGAGGATTGTTCTAGGAGATTTCTATAAAATAGTAAGGAAGAAGATCATTATTTGGAGTTCATGTGGATATCCATATACCAATCTATGATCATTCTTTGGAAAAATCATTTCTGTTCTAGTTGATGTAAGATTATAACTAGTTGGTGTAATCTATTTTATTTGTTCATTACAATACCCATACTCTTTTTCCTTGTGATAATAATAAAGGGACTATGTATGTGCTATAATAACCATGTTTCATTGGTGATGTAAAAATCCTGATGGAGGAGACACTCAGTAACAAACCTTTTTTGTTTATTATTTATTCATTATTGATTAACTTGAGGGGGAGTGGTACAAAAAATTCAAAGAGTGAAGTGATTTAAAATAACTATACACATTTATTCAACACCCCAATGTTTATAACTATTCATTTGATCTAATAATTTGTATGAAATCAAAGTTATAATCTTTGGTGTCTCCCCCAAGTTCATAAAATTGATTTACAATGTTCTTTTAAAATCATAGAAAATGGTTTCACTAAACAAAATAAATAACGATTCATTATATTCCCTCTATGGGAATTTATTATCATGACTATTTATAATATGAATTACATATACCTGGTAAATCCTCTTCATGAAACTTAATCTACAAGAGTAACATTGAAAATGATGTGAATTTTAGGAATATTAATTTATCATATTTATCAATAAATAAGTAGATAAATTTAACTGAATGTAAAACTACTAATAATATCTCAACTAATATTCACAATATTTATAGGGAAATTTTAATGGAAAAAATAATAAAAGTTAAATATCATTTGAAAACTGTTTGATGAAATCATGATGCATGAGTATGTCACTTTAGATGTGTTTTTTACCAGAATAAATCCTATTTTCAAGAACATTTAAAGGTTTACAGAATCAATAGAAGAAACATTCTTTTTGTATTGAAATTAGGTATGATCCTTCCTGATAAATATGATATAAGTAACATAGGTCTCGAAGACATGTATCTTTATGAGTTTACCATTTATGAACTCCGCAGTACACTCATAAACTATGAGATGAGAAGAAGACATTCACTTTATAAATAATGATATGAGGAAATAGAATTTTATTTTAATGGACTAAAGTGTAAATAGTAGGAGGATTAGTGGGAATAATTATCTAATATGGATTATGTGGAATATTTAAAAAAAATAGTTACCTAATGATAAGAAATTTCAAAAGAGGTATAATAGGTAAATGCACAAGAAAATTACCATTAATATTTTTAAAATGTGGAATTAGATTTTCATTATATTCTAATTGAACTATGAAAAATAGACGATTAAATGATAAAAAAAATGTATCCAAAAAAACAATATTTTAGATTTATTATATATTCATTCAATAGTAAACAAGATAGTTTTACTTATTTGCATTGGAAGGAATATTATATCTGTTGAATACATTTTTTCTAACATTCAGGAATATATGGATGAGGAAATTTATATATTATTCCTTAAAGTGTTCTCATAGTACAATTAAAAGAAGAGGTAAACTCATAAAAATATTAATCTAAATAAAATGGTGATTTTGTGGAAGTGGAAGGAGAGACTCCATATGAATATATTATGTGAATGAAAATAAAGACAGGTTTGAAAGGAATTGGAATAATGAGAAATGGAAACAATTTAATAAATAGATGATAATGAGAAAAATAATCCCCTTAATAAAAAGACTTCTTTGAAAGATATTTTGGGGTTTTGAAACGTGATATTTCTTAAAAGTGTAAAATCATTCAATAAACGACTTTAACAATTATCTTCTGAGTTAAAGAAATTGATAAACTTAGGAGACTGACTGATGGAACCAGGATATAAAATGTGAATATTTATTTCAATAAGAATAAAGATAGTAGAGAAAAAGTATATTTTTTTAATAATCCTTCCACAAGTAGATACTCTATGAATTATAAATGATATAAAATGGAAAGTCACTAAAAATTTTACTACATAGGGAGACAACATACATTGAAGAAAACAATAACATTTTTCAATATTAAACAACATTGTATAATGAATAAAAAAATTCTACTCATATTTAGATTGAACGAAATATATAAAAATTCAGTCATATAAAAATTATTCAATGAAAAACTATACAAATTGACCTAGTGACATTGAATAATTAATGGGATGAAGTTAGAGAAATAAAATAGCATTTTATTCAGAAACATTTTATTATAATAGAAGGAATTAGGGTTATTTCAATCACTATTAAATGTATGTACATAAGGATTCTAATTATTGGAATAATTTTTCTTCATATACTAAGAAAAGAAAATGAATATGTGGTCATAAATAAACAATATGTGGGAACACATAGAAGACATTGATTTTTTGAAAACAATGACGAATTGATAAATATGATTTTAATTCATGCATGTGTTTTGAAGAAGGTTTGATCAAGGATTGATCACATAAAATGTATATTTTGAATTCAATCCCACTCAGTTAAGTATCTATCAGGAGTTTTGGGATGATCAAAATTAATGATGGACCATGAAATAGAAAAATAATTTGAAAAAACATGTAAATCATTTTAATCAAAAAAATGTTCAATCATGATTAATGGATGTTCATCTAATAGGATAGCTGATTATATATAACTGAAACATATATATAGAACATGAAATATCAAGATTTACCTAGTTTCAATCCATAAAAACTACAAGCATATTTCATACTATATTTCTATTATGAGAGAACTCATAGATTACATCGTCTGAGAAATACTTCATAAGGAAAAACATGTATAATAATTAATAGTTTTTTTGAGTCTATATACAATAATGAAAAGGAGTATACATAGAGAAAAATGTGATCAAAATGGTGATGCTATAATTTTTTAAGGTTATATATCAAATGGATGTTCTTATGTGTGTTGCCACTAGAGTTCGTAAAGAATTATTTAGAGTGATGATGTATAAGTTCTTGAGGATAAAGAAGGATTTATAAGAACTCTCCTATTATATAGTTAGTATTATGCCAAAATATTTGAATCTATAGATAAGTTATTTGAAAACCTATTGTCTGTTATATTTAGATTATATTTTCATGTCTCTAGTGGTGATTACTTTATTTATAAGTCAAAATAAGTCGGTTTCATTAATAAACCATAGGATTAATTGATAATATAAATATGATCAAAAACCAAATGTTATGTATATATTGATAACATAATTACTGACCATAATAATGTTTTCAAAACATTGATTAAATCTATAAAAAATAATTCCATGCTAGTTTTTTATCAAGATGTAAACCAAAATCCTGCGAATAAAATAAATAGTGACACCAGGACACGAATGATTAACATGATCATAAATAAATGATCGTTACATGAGAAGTTTTTCACATACCTGATGGAAACATTTTTAATGAATTAAAATGGGTATTTATAGAAAATATATATGAAAAGATAATTTTTATTGAAAAAATTTTGAATTCTTATATAGGGGGTATTAAAAAATTGATGTGATGTCCTTTGAGGAAATGTTTTCTACCATAGAAACAATTGATTCTATTAGAATATTCTTAGCCATAATAGCTCATAAAGGATTTAATTTTTTTAATATATGTTAAATCATATATTTGGAATAATGATCTTGAGGAAGATGTGTACATGGAATAGCCCCCAAGATTTATGATTTATTCCAATTGTAGTTGCAAAACTAATTTTAAGAATGAAATATTCTGTTTGGATTAATCTCAAAGAGTATTATTTTTAAACATGATAAATATCTAAAAACGTGAAATTTTAGAAATTGATGTTAGACTATAATATATATGTGAAACAGACCAGGGAAGCATCACTATTAATGATTTAATATTTTAATGAAATTATATTTTTTCTTTTAAGGAAAAAATCATATCTGATTAGTTCTCTCGATACATGAAAGAAATGATTGAAATACCAATTTTTTATAAATAATATTCTTTTATCGGATAGATATTATGTAATTAGTTGGTTATATTTTTTTCTCTCTAGAAAAATAGGTAAAGGAACTCTTGAAAAACCCCACGAGAAAGAATTTATAGGAGTTTCCACACAAATTCATGTGGGCACAAGGCTGATCAATAATGATAATGGAAAAATGTTAATGAGATGTAGTTTACAAGTGTGATTATAAATCTTGATAACTTAATAATATCAAGTCCTAAAATTCTATATTCCATCTCCTCTTGTTCTCAATGTTAATAAAATCCAAAAAAATTACATCTTTTAGAAGTAAAAATGTTATTGGGATACATCTGAAACACTCTCAATTTTGAGATGTTGTATAGAAAGATTGGTGAGTTGGAACTGAATGGATTTATTGATGTTGAATGGGTAGGGTTAATTTATGTTGAGAATTTTATATTAGGTGGAGTATCTTTTTTTAGAAGAATTTGTCTCTCATGACATTAAATTAAGAAAAACATTACTAACACTAACATCTATTAAGGCTTAATATGTTTCTAAATCATAATAATCTACATATTTTATATGGATGGATACATAATTTAAATTCTTGAGTATTAAATATAACAATCCTCTAATTATGGGATGTGAAAATAATATTGATATAATCATATCCAATAATCTAGTACAACAACCACATAAAATAATAATAAAATAAATACCATTTTTACAGGATAAAGTTGAATATTTTATTCCAAGGATATAATTTATTTTCTATAACTAATAGATTATTGATATTCACTCCAAACATATCATATCTGAATAATGAGAAAACATAATTCTATAAATGAGATCTCATCCCATCCCCTCACATTTAGGGTTTTCATTGTTTCAGTTTCCTCATCTATTCTTTAAAACTCATATTCCTGAAGAGTTAATTTTAGGGGTGTATGTGTTTTAAACAAGATATAATTTTTTTTAATATGGGTCTTGATCTATTTATGAAAAATATAAGAAGTATTTTTCTATAATTTATTTTTGTGTATTCATGAAAATTTATCAAGGTTTAGATAAATAGTTTATGAATAAAAGTGATTATATATTTAATCACTCTTTTTCTATAAATATCTAGGTCACATAGAATTATAGATCACCGAGTCATTATTCTTTTTCAAATTGACATTTGAGTTGCTCCCTCCATAATATTCAAATTGGTTTTAATATAAAAAATGTGGTTAGAATCTTGAGTTATTGACAACAAATCCCAAGGTAATGATTGTTGAACCCACTTGAGGATGATGTTGTATTTATTGTCAATATAGTCTAACTATATTTATTAATGAAGCATTCAACCAATGAATGAGGCACCAAGATAATATTTTGATAATGGTTTTAGGTTACCTTAGTTTGAAATATTTAATATATATAATCTCTATATTAAGACATGAAAAAAATTAGACAGTTCATCCTAAACTGTATGTGGATTTCATATTCATAATATCTTGAGTGTGTTCATATTATCAATTTGAAATTTTTTATTATGGTTTATAAATCATAGTTTATTGGATGTGTAAATTTATTTCATTGTTAGTATTAATCCAATAATTTTTTGATGATTGTTTATTCTAGAATATTTGGATTGAATTTGAATGGTTCAAAATTTATTTTATCAAGTGTATAATATCTGGTGTATTATATAATATAGATCTTGATATTAGAGAATTGAAATGGAAAATATAATATTGTTAGGATTAAAAAGATGACTTATCTATCTCGATGATGTTTGAATAAATGAAAAAGGAAAATAACACATGTTTAACACTTTTTATTTATCCTAGGATAGTTTTTTATAGACGTATGACAATTTACATAGTGGGTTTTCTAAAGGAAAATGACATAAATGTTTCTTATTTTGTATATAATTTTTGTTTTCTATATGATATTTGATAAAATAAAAGGGTGGTTTGGATCCACGTATTATAATACATCTATGAAAGGGAATACCTTCAATGAAAACATTAAATAGTGGTATTTTAAGATATTTTATGAATTTTTAATTAACCCTTAATAATTTATATTGTGAATTATTAAAATTATTTGGACTAAATGATATTTAAATTATAGAGGATATATGATAAATATTTAGAATACAAATTATTAATAAAGGAATAAAACATTTAACTGAAAAATCATGATTTTATTCATGGATTAGACCTCATGATTAAATAATTTATCGAAAAATTTTATAATATAAAATGGTATGTACCCAATGTTGATCCAAATGATGTTTCTAAGATAGTTACACACTTCAATATGATATGAAATGTTATCAAGTGTCAGTGTAAATATCATGAAAATTTATTGTTGAAACTTTTTGGGGAAATTAAATGAAGAAAATGTCATCGTAGTTTAAATTATTATGATATGAAAAGAAACCTGATTCATAAAAAGGAATTGAATGAAGATAACTAAATTGATCTTTAATGAGATCTTAATGTGATCTAAGCCACTAAAAACAATATAAAATTCCATAAATGTTTATAGAAATTATTTTCCAACTATATTTAGTGAATATATATAACTTGGAATGAAAAAAATACTACATTAAAGTATTTCAAAAAATAAGGACTCATACAATATTGTATCTAAGAATAGGAAAAGTAAAAAAGAAAACACTAAGAATAGGCATAGGATATTTTATGGGAGGAAGAGGAAAATCGTTTTCATCTGGAGACCATATGGAGACATTTATACTCTTTTACCATCATTCTTAAAAATTATTTGTTTTTTTGGTTAAAGAAATATTTATAAGTGATAGAAAGTAATAGTTATATGGTTTTAAGTTTATATCCACTGTTTAGTTACTTTTGATAATAATAAGTGGATTATGTGTGTGGGATAATAACCATGCATCATTATTATTTTACTCATCCTTAAGTAGGTGAACCTCATTGAAAAACATTTTGTATATTTATTATTTATAAAATGGTGATTATATTTATGGAGAGGGAGTTGGAAAAAATTCATGAGATGAAATGTATTGGAAAGTAATTTACACAATAATTTACCATCATGTATGTGTGTATTTCCATTTTAATTCAATTGATATTTGGGAAGTATTTTGGAATCCTTGAGATCTTTTTATTGGTTCCAAATTTTGAATTTTTTTGAATATATTTTAAAACAATATTTAATGATAGAATTTTGATCAAATGAAAAATTATTTTATAGTATTAATTTTATATTTTAACAACACATGGGGGAATTAATCAAGATAAAATTTATTAGGAGCACATAATATATTTCTTGGAAAAAAGATAGGGAAACTCTTATATAAAGAATATAATTTATCAACACATAAGTCATTTTTATCTCCCATATAATATTTGAGTTTAATATTTTTTTATCAATGAAATATTCATATGGAGTATTAAATTTCAACAATGTATAAGGTATTTGATCTATATAAAAAATATTGAATTAAATCAAAGGATATTTAAAAAATGACAAAGTGATATTTCTTAAAACTATATAAGGGTTCCTATAAAATAATTTACCTATGCATAGGATATTTTATGTCTTATAAGAGAATTTACATATCTATAAGATATTTAATATTATTCAATTATATTTACACATAGATAAAGTTTATGAAAACTATAGAAAATATAAGACTATTATTTACTAGTATAGTATTTCCATATAATTATGGTCTTATTCAATATTTATGATTCAGGATTATTTCATGTATGTTTTAATGAGGATTTAAGGATAATAACCAAGGCCAATTTCAATAGGATTCCAAATTTAAATATTCAAAATTATTATTCATGATTGTCTCTATTATTTTTGTGGAATATTTCTTTGAGTTTTTTTAGATCTTGGAAGGAATAAGATTCTAAAAAATATTTTTTAAACATAATTTAAATTTATTATGAGAATATAAAAGGGAAAAATTAAGAATAAAAATTATGTTTGATATTTTAGAGAAAGGTTAGCATTCTACTATATCGAAGTTAGAATTTGAGGAAATATATTTAAACAAAATTCTTGTTTCTAAAGAGGTCGAGGTAAGATTATTCCATTATCAATAATTCAAGTATCTAATATCGAGGAGTATTAAGATCAAATAATTAATTCATTCACTCATACATGATATTTTAATTTTGAACTACTATTATTAAGGTTGATTTATTAGAACTTCACATCATTTGTTATCTCAAACATGTAATATATAAAATAATATATTATACTAGGTGTAGAAGAATCTTGATGTACAATGAAGTTCTAATTAATTTATGAGTAATAGAATAATAATGGATGATTTGGTTGTCCTTTTCTAAAAAATTACAAGAATTAAAATAGTTTTAAATGGTTGAGACCCTTAAAACCATGTATACTAATTTCAGGATTTTCTAGACACAATAATTTTTTTAGTGAAAAGTAAATATATATACTTAAACTGGTTTAAACACAGAATGAAGTGGGATCTCACACTAACTCCAAAACTTATAAAAAAACATATATGCTAATTATGAATTATATATCTTTCAAATGAGTGAGGAATATGCCCATGATAATTAATCATGATATTAACCTATCACATTGGATAAATTATAAAAGAATTATTTTTAAATCTAATTGCATTCTACAAATTCACACCCCATGTTTAGTGGTAACCTAATATAATATGGGATCTATATGTGGTATCAGAGAATACCCGGTCCCCTGAAATTTATACTCATCATGGTTTATTATGAAAATGTGTAGTCTTATTAAAAATAATGTACAAGATTCTATGAAGGAAAAAATAATGTTTGAAAAAATAGTATGAAACCATTTTTACTATCAGAATGATTAGAATTTAGTAATTTTGTTATTGTGGGATACCCAAAAATTTCATGAGAATGGGAAATGATATTCTCTTAAAAGATTACTATTATTTTATATATAAAGTCTATAAATTCTATATTATCATCCCTTTTAAATAATTAGTACACCAAACATATATGATTTTAGACACCCAAATATATTTTTTATAATCTAGAAAACATGTATGAAGGAAATTTCAATAATATATAGGGAAAAATATAAATTTTAGGAGATAAATTTTAATATATCATAATGTAAATAATGAGATCATAGATGATAAGTTCAATAAGGTGAAAACGGTAGTTAGTCACATTAGTGGTTTTGTAGATAAGTCACAGGACTCTTAGTTATTAAAAACCTAATGAACCTTTTCATTGATAGAGTTGATCTAAAAATATATTTTGCTGAATATATGGAATATCTTTTCATATATTAACTATATAAATATTTTAATTATCAAATTAAATTAATTTTATTTTTAATAAAGAGAGTAAAAGAATAAATGATTTTAATACCTTAAAAAAGATAAATTATAAGGATTATGAATAGTTTCAATCATTATGTGACCAAGATACATATGATGAGATTTATGAGAATTATAAGAAAATAATGACACTCAAATTAAAAAACACTAAGAAGTTTAAAAGTAAAATACAAATTAATTATTCAACATAAATATTTTAAATGATGAGTATTTGTAAAATTTAATATAGACTATAATTAAATAAAGAAACAGGGGATAATTAAAAAATATGAAAACCAAAATTTATGTCAAAGATAAAATATAATAAAATCTATGATATTTGATAAAAATAAAAAATATACATTTGGATGAAATAAAATAAACATGTTGAGAAAAGTGTAGGAAGAAAAATCTTCTTTCAAGTGATTTTTCATATGAAAAAAGTTATAGAATGGATAATATTTTAAGGGAACATGATTAAAGTAAGTAATATAGTTCTATTAATAGATTTGAATATTAAGATGAACCCAATATGATTCACATATTGAGTATAGAAATTAATGTCTATCTTGAAAAGAATACAGGGATCAAGAAGTATGTTAAAAAATTCAAGAAGGAAGTTGATATGATGACGAATGTTTGAGATGAGTTTCACAATAAGGAATACTGGTTTATTGAGTAGATCAAATGTATAAACATAAATATGAATAAATAAGAAATATTTTTAAAGAAACAATGAAGAAGATGTATACTCATGATGTAAGAATATATTATTCTAAATCAAGGACTCTGAAGAATGAGAAAACCCATCTGAAAATGAATATTAGTTTTGGAAATTTTGTTTATGTAAAATATGACTCATCTAATAATTCTTCCAAATGTTTTATGGACAAATAGGAAATTTATATATGTGTAAAATATAAAAATAATAAATCTATACATCCTATAAGTATAGGATAGAGGAGAAATTATATAAAAAACTAGGGTTGATATAAGCCCTCAAATAATTATAATGTAGTTAATGTGGAAAACCGAAATTATGATAATCATGTTTTGTTAAAATCTATAAAACTGATTCTGGGTTTTTAAGGTGAAAAATATGTATTTTTTCAAAGGTCCACTTAATTGTTTTATTCATAATCCAACTTAAATACCAACTACTGGTGTTGTGAAACTTATAACAAAGTTTATGGTTACTAGTTTAACTTTTCTCTCTATTTTGAATAATAAAAGGATTGTATTTAGTGGTATAATATCGAATAACATATTAAATAGACCTACTAGGAGACATATAGAAGAAGGAAATACATATCTTATCCATGTTTGAAAAAACAATTGATGGGATAAAATATATTTTTGGAACGTGTTGCCATAAAGGTCACTAAACTAAGGGATATTTGACTATTAATATTTCTTAACAATAATAAATATTTTAAAAGTGATAACATCCATTTAAAAAAAGAATGAAATATCATGTTTGGGGATATAGATTTTAATGCCATTATGGGGAAAATACCCCTATTTCTTAATAGTGTATTCTGATCCCATATGTTGGGAGTTATAATACTCCTGAAAACAATATTGAGTATTGTGATAGTGGAGCTATAAATTTAGGGAATGAATGTTCATTGTAAATTAAGGGAATGTAGAGTAATGAAATTAAGCCAAACACACTGAATATATATATGGTTTTTCTTATTTATGATCTCAAGAAAAAACTATTAAGATTTAGCTAAAAATTTGATGACTGAAATGAGACTCTATTCATGAAAAATTATTTCATCATTAAATGATTTAATATAGAAGAGTCATTTATCAAGGAGAATAAATACATAAGAATTGTTTTTTGATTGAAGATCCAATAATTGTTTTTATCTTAGATCCATGGAAAAAAATTGGTGCAAAAGACATTATTATTATGGAAAAAAATAAAATAATTATGATTTATAAAGAACAATTTGTAATGGATCTACTATACATGAGTTGTTATAGATTTCAGGTTCGTAGAAAAATTTATAACAGGAAAATGGTCACAGGAAAGAAAAAGATATTGGAGACACAATATACATGGCCTCTAGAATTAATAAACTTAGATTTGTCTTGGCCTATGAGACATCAGTCAAAATATTTTTCTTTATATTTTATCAGATTCATTAATAATTTATCAATTATTAGAATAGATTTATTTTTGAATATCAAAGATTTTGTAGTTTATATGTTTAACATCTAATGAAGATGTGTTGAAAGATATCGTGGAATTCACATCAATGTTTTTTAAACATATAATGGGAAGGAGTACACTGGAAATGATTTTTAATATTATTTAGGTAAATTATGTGATAAAACATCGCTAAAATACAACCTACACCCCTCAATAGGATTGTATTGTTCAAATAATTTAAATATGTATTGTATAAATGTGAATAATATTTTTTACTAAATTTGGAAGATCAAATTTGTTTTGGAGGGAAGTGGTAAATATTACAACACATATTCAAAATTTATTCTTTTTAAAGAAAACATATAATCTAGCTTTATATTAACTATTGTACAAAATGAATCTTATTGTCGGATAATTTTGAGTGTTTGGGAAACTATATGAAATTTTAGTATACTAAAATTCTCAATTGAAATATTCATACAACATATGACTTGTCAATAAGATCTAAATCAATTTGTCTATATAGAAGAGATTTGAGATGGTCATAAGATATTTAAAATTTGAAAAAGGAATTTTTCCAATGTATATGTATTTTTGGTTCTTATTAGAGAAATTACCTATGCATAGTATATTGTAAGTCTATTTAGAGATTATACCTATAATTAAGTGATTTTATGCTCTCCTTCGATATGTATACTTACTCAAATTTTAATAAAAACATATACTATATCCGATAATTCATTATTATTTCATTATTTCAAAAATATCATGGGCTCATTCAATATCCATGATTCAATTCTAGTTTCATAGACGATTCAATGGGGATATAATCAGAAGGATCATGACACAATTTCATTTGATTCTGAATTAAAATATTAAAAATTATTTATCATGATTATGATTACTATTTTTGAGTGAGTCTTTAAATAATTTGTTCTTTTTAATTAAGAAAGAAAGTTCAATGTCCCTACCCAAATTCCATTGAATGGTACCTTGAGCCAGTGGCTCACATGGCCTCAAACACACCACCACATACTTTATAGGATGTAACATAGTAGAGACGTACTATAGTGTGTCTATGGGGAGACTATTCTCTCATGTAATAGAGTAGCATAGTCCTAATAGACATAAATGTAAATTGAAAAAGAAGATAAAAATCTAATCAGTAGATAAACATCTAGAAGGAAGTAGTAATAATCAATATTAAATGCAGTGTCATATAATATTGGATTATCATATCAGGACCATATATTAAAGATAATAAATCCATGAAAAATTAATACAATATAGTACATGTATACAAAAAACAAACCAAAAATAAATTATACCTGATTATCCTGATTATTCTAGCTTGTCCATTTTCCCTCCTTCCCTTAAGCATAAACGATCAAGTATCATAAATTAGTGGATTACCTCATCCCTACCTACATCCATGAACTCTTCTATGTAACCAATTTTATCCTGGATAGGGTTTGAGATAACACTCACTAGGACACCACCAATGGTGTCTAGAACATATTCAGCCTATGTAATATAAACTGAAGAAGTGTTCATTATTTCCCAGGTATAACAAAAAATAAGTGATCTTTTCCAGCTAAACATTGTTCTTTGTGAACAACAGTCAAGAATAATATATAAGAGAATCTGTAAATGATAACCAAAACGTGTAATATAATAAATTTTAACAACTATACCAATACCATGGTTATCTATAAATCATATAAAAATATTCATATCATAAACTCTATGTAAACAAGTGTCATACGTCGACAATGACATCACTATGTAATAAAGTGTCTAATATGTACAACAAACTCATCATGTAATCAAGTTTATGGTCATAAAGGTATAGATCAAAGGTATATAAGACCAAGGAATCCTTATCGAGTCCCCATAAGGTATCAGTGTAAACTTAGTAGTGGACTTATTGGAGTCCAATAATATGTTAATAGTTCATTTCCAATGAGATTCCAAGAAATCAGGATCGAATTGGTAGTAAGGTCCTTGTAATCCTATAGAAATAGTAACTAAGAATTAGAAATGTGAAAGGAATCCAATATCGTAACCGAGATCCATAGATTAGAATGTTTTGTGACATCCTATTGAACCGGGATTCAAGGATCTAAGTTAGGTCATCCACTACCATTATAAATACATCATTTAAAATCAATCAAAATCCAATGAGTTGATATATCTCATTCATCATTTTCCAAAATAAAACATTTAACCAATTTAATCATAAGAAACAAGAGGAAACAATGGAAGTATCCATATTCTAATCAATTCAATTCAATTTATTCGTTTCATTTACATATTGAACTGGTAAATAATATGTTAACAACCACAAAAAATTCCAATAATTATCTTTAAGGATGATAATAAACATCACAAGATCACATGAACACAATAAGGTGGTAAAACATAGGATATATACATGGGAACACCCCATGGGTGGCCTATGTTGATGATAATAACCTCCATCCATAAAGTTTTTCTGAAAGGGAAAACCTAACATGTTCAAAATCATTCCATTCATGCATTAACATAATTCTAGGAGAAACACTAAAATGTCTAGTGTACAAAAAATGGAAACAAATAAACAAAAATACAAAACCTTGGTGAGAATGTATAGATAACCTACCATATACACATGGTAGAAAACTAATACAGTGTCGACCTATTATTCAATCCATATGAAGATAAAAAAGAAAAACATATGAAAATACTAGAAATATTTTATATTATCATTTACTAAATAAATTTTTCCATACAAATACAAATTATTAATTACACAAAATTAATAAATAAATGGGTCTACATGGATATAATGAGACAATTGGTGGTTAAAGTAGATTTTTTCTAGGGAATCCCCACCAAATCATAGGTTAGGCTTGAAGATGGATCTTAATAGAAAGAGGAAAACTTTGGTGAAATGAAAAGAAAGAGTAGGGTTTAAAATTCAGAATAAATAAGGGGAAAATGGTTATTTCCGACATTCTAATTGGGTCACATGGTTTGGATACACTATTGTAAATACAATATTCCATCCATGATACGTTATTTATCTCAAGGGGTCCTCTCACATTCATTGCAGAGACCCGAAGCTTGACGTACATTGACATTACATTACATTTGCGGAATACTTAGTACATAACAAAAACACACACACAAGGATCGTAATAGTTTAGTGTCTTTGGAAACTCGAAACATAATCTTCTAATCGTGGTGAAAGATCTCCAATATCTCCCATAAAGATATCCCTTTTTTACCTAAAACCTTTCTTTATATTCTGGGGAAAAGAAAACATAAAAGGGTGAGCTCAAATGCTCAGCAAGGGCAAATAAAGGAAATAAAAATCATATCATATCTTTTTGAAAATCATAACCTGTAAAAGAGATCATAATATCTTAACATGGAATAAATCATAGAAGTGAAAATGAGATCCCCATAATAATAACATGAAACTTGAATCTTTGTGGCATGAACACATAATCATGGAACATCATTTCTTGTTAGTCATGACTCATTTCCAAGACTATCTTAGTGGACAGAGTCCCTTTCTGAACCGAGTCACCCTCGTTCCAGTCCTGTTTCACTGAACCGGTATAACCTACCATTCCAGCCATGTCTATCTCATGAGATATAAAATCTTTACCCAATGCATTGTAGGGAGATATAAGTCCCACCCATCTTATAATGAATCCTTTCTTATGTGTGCCACATAATCATAAATCATACATCATCGCATAACACATGTAACAAAAATGGGATTCTTGAAACATCATGACATCATAAAAAAATCATATAAGGTAAATGACTTCATAAAAATTATTCCCTCAAAACATAATCAAATCAATGTAATAATAGGGATAAAAACAGAACCCTATATTATCTTATATAGAAAATAATTTTGATAAAACACTTGAACTCCATTCTTGAGGAAAATATCCCTTCTACTTCAAAAACATTTTTCCTTTCTTAACATGTCATACAATTCTAAACTAAAAGAAATTGATTAAAAATAAACCTGAAAACTTGTAAAGGAAGCTTCTTGGAAATAATGTTTTAAAAATCCATTCATGCCGTATAAGTTAAAAAAAACATTCTTCTCGTACTTTTGTCGGAAAAGTCAAAAAGGTACCTCATACGAAAAACGACAAAAGATTCCTTTAATATCCTATACTAAAAATTCACCAAAGGGTAAAATTGGATTTAAACAATTGTAGGTGTATGGAAATAATATTACATATTGAGGAAACATGGGTGTGGATGATAAAATACACCCTAGTAAATGCCAAAGTATAAACAATCTCGGATAAAAATGAGATTGTGATATTTCCCTTACCTTAGGTCCGACTTGATTTGTACGTGTCCGAACCTCCTGTATAATGATTTAAATCATGTTATTGACTTATTCCAGAATCATATTCATTGTTATTATATCATATATGGTCCACTTATGACTTTATATTACCCGTTCTTTTGTAAATTCATGTTAAAGTAGCGTTTTGGGTAAAATCGTCTCATTTGTCGTTCGTGTTTTTAACTTGTAATTATTCATATGATTACTTAGATCATGATTAATTAATTCCAGAATATAAAACATGATTTATATATATATATTCAGAATATACATATATAATAAATCAGTAAATGGAAATAAATACACCGTTCATGGAGACGGTAGTCCGTACGTACGCATGAACGCTGTTTTCGTTTCCTTATTGAATTGAATGGAATTAAGTAGATGACATACATATAAATACAAATAATTCCAGTATCATTATTATGTCATATATTTCATTAGTACTTATTATATATACTTTATAATCATTCATGAATGGTTAATCATTGAGAATGAATCTCATCGCGTCGTGGAGACGGTAGTCCGTACATACGCACGAGCGATGATATCATTCCCATGGTCGTGGAATTGTGTTGAAGTGCTTGTATACTATTTCAGTATCAATATCACTTTATAATAATCATATATAGTTACTCATTAAACCATTATACCCATCCAATTAATGTGGTGGCGGAAAATAGATTACACCACGGCGTGGAGACTGTATTCCGTACGTACGCACGCGCGGTGATTTCCTTTTTCCGTAGGATGGATAGAAGGTTAATTAGAGTTGTTTCATATTTATAAAAACATATAAGTATGTAATTAATACTGATGTTATTACATTATCTTGAAACAACTAAAGAAGAAGAAGTTGAAGAAGAAATAAATTGAAAAGATCGGTAATGGATATTACCTCTTCTTTGGAACGCCTCTTTGAATCCTCCACTTAGGGAACTAAGATTTGTCTTTGAAGAAGACCAGGACCTCTAGGATTATTCTAGGGAAGTGGAGAGGAGAAAATGGCAGGGGTTTGCCGAGCTTTAGTGCTCAAATTGGTGTGAGGAGGAGGGGGAGGAGGTGCCCTTTTATAAGGGAGGAGAGGGGCACCTTAGGAATATCTCAAAATATTATTTTATATTAAAGTCAAAATCGGTTTATAATGGTTCAAAAGGGTCTTATTTCGAAGCTAAAGTGGGGAGGGGTCGAAATCCTATCAACCAAAAGGATTTAGACAAGTTTAGGGTATTATTTTAACCTTATCAATTAGATTTAACTCTAAGTTAAATAATTTAACTTTTACCGTGTCTTTTTGTTTTCTCTCACTATATGGTGAATACACTTACTATAGCATGACAAACGAACCCCAAATTGTTTATTATTAATATATATATCCTTATCTAAGTCATTTTCCCGAACCTTAGATTTTTAGGAATAAAATAACAATTAGTAATATAATATTTGATTTAAAAACTATTTTGTGTCAATTTTGACACTATTTGATATATGATTTTTGTGAAAGTCATAACAGAATTATATGTTCGAACCAAGTTGTTTAAATCAACACTAATATATCATATTAACCTATAAAATTAGTGGAATTCATAAAAAGTCTCAAATTAAATTTATTTTGGTATTTATAACATCAATTATGTCAATATTTCATTAATAAGATAATTACAACATCATCTTTGTATCATAACTAAATTAAATTATTTAATGTCTAAAAATTACAAATAAAATACCATTATGTAGGAAATCGTTTTAGCTTTCTAATGAAAATTTATATTCGAATTTATCTTATGTATAACCCCATATTAAAAATTATTTACTTATTAAACGTTGATTTTAACTATTTTGACCCTTCTTTGAATTAAATAATAATAAATGTCCTAATCTAATCCAAGTGGGACTAAATGATAATAGTTTACACTTAAGGTTGTTTTTGGTCGATATACACTTGTCCAATAGGATTAGGACATTTGTTAGGGTAATATTAATATCATTTTTACCCTTAATTACCCTATTTACTTTTAACCGTGGTAAAAAAAATAAAAAGTTACTATTCACCAAAAATTATTTTCATCTCATTGAACCACATTTTACATACTGACAGCAACCGTGTCTCTCGGATTTTTGAAATTCCATTCGCAGAAGCGGTAAAATTAAGATTTATGAAAAAAATAATTTTTTTAACTTCCACTTAGTAGTTTCACTATTCATCAAAAATTGATGTTTTTCAGAAAAATGCCAAAATTTCACCCTAAGATATAATTGATATTCCGAATTCAAAAATGATTTCTATTTTACAAAATTCCCAACATATAAGTTGCATTAATTAATTTTATAATTAATTTCCACTTTCACAACAAATAGCGTGTTTTTAAGAGATAATAACTATCAAAAGATTATCACTTGTTTATGTCTGGTGTAAATGTGAAATTACATCTAATGACCAACATTGTATTGAATTGTAAAAATATATTCTAAATATAATTTGAAACCACTCAAATTAATAATTTATCACTATTAATTATTTCGATTAAAAAAGTTGTTTTTAATTAAAATTTAGTAATTTTCACTATTCATTAGAAAATAAAATTTATCCGAAAAGTACCAAAATTTCACCCTAAGCTAATTTCGATATTATGAATCCAAAAATGAATTCCATTCTGAAAAATAAAATATAAAAAATTTCAAAAAGTGGTTATTACTATTCATAACGGCTAGTTTTAATAATATTTTAATAGCGTATTGTTGTTTAGTGAAACTCGTTATTGTGTACTACACACGCTATCGAGGAAGGTCGCGATTGCGTGTAATGCAAGGAAAATCAAGGATGAATGTTGTGAAAGCTCCTTTTGGTGTAGCGTACAACACAAGACATTAGTGAAATTAAAAAGAATATTTTTCATAAAATCTCGGGGTATTACATTCTACCCCCCTTAAAATGAATTTCGCCCTCGAAATTCGTCGGGGTTATAAATGGTTTACTATTAGAAAGTTTCTTTAATAGAAACCCACATCTTAAAAAGGAATACCAAAACCAATCTTTAAAAAAAAATTATGAAACTTAACGGTTACCCAAATAAACTAATCACTGGGTTTCCACATAGGTGAAAATATGGATATGGAAGAGAAATCTAACCATCATGTTCTGATGGGGAGTGGTAGAGAACATGGCTATGGAAAAGCCAGCAATCACAAAGCCATAAATTTGTGACAATCTAAGGTACCATCTGAATCATCAGATATAAGATCACTAGGACAACATTTTTGGTTTTCAAGATCATTTCCCTAAAGTTGAAAATTTGAATTAGAATAAATACTTACATTATTTTGGTACAATCTCACTGTTGTTCATGCCTTGAACAATTTCCACTTCATCTCTTAAATAAATGAAGTTGAATTTGTTATTCGTGAAGTGTTAGCAGATCATGTGATAGAATGACGGGTCATTCCATCTGTCTCAAACAAAAGGTTAGGAAAAATTATATACATAAGTCGATCTATAGTGAGATTAATCATATATGGTTCCTAAAATGGACTTATACATCATATATCATACAGCTTAATATAATAAAACTAGTTTCTACTAAACAGGGACTTCCTGTAGGCCAGTGGTAGGTGATAAAGGCCAGTCGCACTTCGGTTGTGGGTTCGATTTCCACAGCCTTGTCCGACGCGATGGGATGTCGCCCGTCCTGCAGGTTGTCCTTTTTCTAAAACTATATTACTATAAATTGCCATCAATAATATCGAAAAAAAATTCTATCCTTAAACAATACTAACTTATGTCCAACATAATCCATTCCAATCTTTAGGCTTATCCATAATACTGCAGTCCACTCTCATAACATAGTGAAAACGATTACCAGAGATTTAATACCATCGTCGATCCCCATATATCATAAGATATGTTTTGTTGGTCTCATTCCAAACATTCAAAGTCCTTAATCATGTATTCTCTTGAATACCTTAGTGAAAACATGAATGCAGTTAAAAGTTAACACCTTCCACATACCAAAATCCTCAAAATTCTATATACTCAAACCATGATATCACTTAGTCCTTATATCAATCATGAGCTCATGAATACTGTTAAACATTTCATTTTCTCGTTTTCCCTTCGTTATGCGCATAATATCTCAATCACTTTGAATACCACATTAGACCAATACATAAATATTCCAATACTCACTGATACAAAATTATTTTGGAATCCCATTACATAAATACTTAATCATTCCACCACATCGTTGTCATATTCAACATCGCCAATAGTGATCGCATGTGACTTCCCTTTGTCCTTTGCCTTCAGTGGTTGCTCATGTTGATCATCACTAACCCTTGGATTAGGGCATTTATTAGCATAATTCCCCATTTCCTTGAACTTGAAGCATTGAAGTGTTGGTGGTGCGTTCTCTGCAGTCTTTGCTTTATTCACATCATTAGAATCCCTTTTTCCATTACTTCGACACTCAGCTGCTCGATGACCTTCTTTTCCACACTTAAAACATTTTCTAGTCCCTTTAAGACAATCTCCACCATGCTTCTTTTCACACTTTGTGCATAAGGAAACATTCATCTTCTTTTCACCATTTTTCTGAGATTTCTCCTTGAACTCCATCTTTCGTTTCTTGTCAAAACCATGAGATGGATATGTAACACCAACTTCCATTTCTACCTTGATAGCACAAAGCACAATTTCTTCATAGCTACTGAAGTCTCTTATAGCTAATGCCCTTCGAAGACATGGTTTTAAGCCACTGAAAAATCGATCAACTTTACATTCAGGTTGGATGATAATGCCAGATGCGTACCTTGCAAGTCTTGTAAAATTTGCTTCGTATATACCAACAGATTCATTATCCTTTTGCTTTAGTTCAAGAAACTCCTTCTTCATCTTTGTTCGAAGAATACGAGGGATGTACTTATTGAAAAATAAGTTCTTGAACTCGTCCCATTCCATGGACTCAATTTCATCTCTTGGCCTCGTATTCTTGATAAGATTCCACCATTGATCAGCTTCACCTTCCAAACGATATACTGCTAAGATGACTTTATCATGTTCAGAACATTGAAGAGCTGAAAATATCTTTTCAGTAGTACTGATCCATTGTTCAGCAACAAGTGGATCGGAAGACCCACTAAAAGAAGGTGGATGTTGCCTCATGAAGGACTCAATAGAATATTGTTCCCTTCTCTGCTCATTTGGAAGTCTAGAATGATTCATAGCTTGTGTAAGTATAGCAATAATATTTTGCACTCCATCTCCCATAACATTTGTTTGTTCCGGAGGACAATCATTGCATTGTCCATTGCATTGATCAACACGGTTCCTTTGGTTTCCAGCCATCGTCTAAAACCCAAAAAGAATAGTGTGAGAGGCAAAAATAATGATAGGGAAAACAACATAATAAAGGGGGAGTACCTTCAATATCTAACATCTTAGGTTTAATTCTATTATCGTTAGAGTAATTCTAGTACTATAACCTATACGTATACTTAACCTTAGGGACATCCCTAGACATACATTAGAAATATCTCTAGGGATCGCACTAACGTTTTCGCGTCCTAGTTTCCAAAGGTTGACTAAACCTTTCCTCTGATACCAACTGTAGAGACCCGAAGCTTGACGTACATTGACATTACATTACATTTGCATAATACTTAGTACATAACAAAAACACACACACAAGGATCGTAATAGTTTAGTGTCTTTGGAAACTCGGAACGTAATCTTCTAATCGTGGTGAAAGATCTCCCATATCTCCCATAAAGATCTCCCTTTTTTTAACCTAAAACCTTTCTTTAAATCCTGGGGAAAAGAAAACATAAATGGGTGAGCTCAAATGCTCAGCAAGGGCAAATAAAGGAAATAAAAATCATATCATATCTTTTTGAAAATCATAACCTGCAAAAGAGATCATAATATCTTAACATGGAATAAATCATAGAAGTGAAAATGAGATCCCCATAATCATAACATGAAACTTGAAACTTTGTGGCATGCACACATAATCATGGAACATCATTTCTTGTTAGTCATGACTCATTGCCAAGACTATCTTAGTGGACAGAGTCCCTTTCTGAACCGAGTCACCCTCGTTCCAGTCCTGTTTCACTGAACCGGTATAACTTACCATTCCAGCCATGTCTATCTCATGAGATATAAAATCTTTACCCAATTCATTGGATGGAGATATAGGTCCCACCCATCTTATAATGAATCCTTTCTTATGTGAGCCACATAATCATAAATCATACATCATCGCATAACACATGTAACAAAAATGGGATTCTTGAAACATCATGAAATTATAAAACAAATCATATAAGGTAAATGATGTCAGAAAAATAATTCCCCCAAAACATAATCAAATCAATGTAATAATAGGGATAAAAACAGAACCCTATATTATCTTAGATGGAAAATAATTTTGATAAAACACTTGAACTCCATTCTTGAGGAAAATATCCTTTCTACTTCAAAAACATTTTTTCTTTCTTAACATGTCATACAATTCTAAACTAAAAGAAGTTGATTAAAAATAAACCTGAAAACTTGTAAAGGATTCTTCTTGTAAATAATGTTTTAAAAATCCATTCATGCCGTATAAGTTAAAAAAAACATTCTTCTCATACTTTTGTCGGAAAAGTCAAAAAGGTACCTTGTACGAAAAACGACAAAAGATTCCTTTCATATCCTTTACTAAAAATTCACCGAAGGGTAAAATTGGATTTAAACAATTGTAGGTGGATGGAAATAATATTACATATTGAGGAAACATGGATGTGGATGATAAAATACACCCCATTAAATGCCAAAGTATAAACAATCTCGGATAAAAATGAGATTGTGATATTTCCCTTACCTTAGGTCCGACTTGCTTTGTACGTGTCCGAACCTCCTGTATAATGATTTAAATCATGTTATTGACTTATTCCAGAATCATATTCATTGTTATTATATCATATATGGTCCACTTATGACTTTATATTACCCGTTCTTTTGTAAATTCATGTTAAAGTAGCGTTTTGGGTAAAATTGTCTCATTTGTCGTTCGTGTTTTTAACTTGTAATTATTCATATGATTACTTAGATCATGATTACTTAATTCCAGAATATAAAACATGATTTATATATATATATTCAGAATATACATATATAATAAATCAGTAAATGGAAAGAAATACACCGTTCATGGAGACGGTAGTCCGTACGTACGCATGAACACTGTTTTCGTTTCCTTATTGAATTGAATGGAATTAAGTAGATGATATACATATAAATATAAATAATTCCAGTATCATTATTATGTCATATATTTCATTATTACTTATTATATATACTTTATAATCATTCATGAATGGTTAATCATTGAGAATGAATCTCATCGCGTCGTGGAGACTGTAGTCCGTACGTACGCACGAGCGATGATATCGTTACCATGGTCGTGGAATTGTGTTGAAGTGTTTGTATACTATTTCAATATCAATATCACTTTATAATAATCATATATAGTTACTCATTAAACCATTATACCCATCCAATTAATGTGGTGGCGTAAAATAGATTACACCACGGCGTGGAGACGGTATTCCATACGTACGCACGCGCGGTGATTTCCTTTTTCCGTAGGATGGATAGAAGGTTAATTAGAGTTGTTTCATATTTATAATAACATATCAGTATGTAAGTAATACTGATGTTATTTATTTATCATGAAACAACTAAAGAAGAAGAAGTTGAAGAATAAAGAAATTGAAAAGATCGGTAATGGATATTACCTCTTCTTTGGAACGCCTCTTTGAATCCTCCACTTAGGGAACTAAGATTGGTCTTTGAAGAAAACCAGGACCTCTAGGATTATTCTAGGGAAGTGGAGAGGAGATAATGGCAGGGGTTGGCCGAGATGGAGTGCTCAAATTGGTGTGAGGAGGAGGGGGAGGAGGTGCCCTTTTATAAGGGAGGAGAGGGGCACCTTAAGAATATCTCAAAATATTATTTTATATTAAAGTCAAAATCGGTTTATAATGGTTCCAAAGGGTCTAATTTCGAAGCTAAAGTGGGGATGGGTCGAACTCCTATCAAAAAATAGGATTTAGACAAGTTTAGGGTATTATTTTAACCTTATCAATTAGATTTAACTCTAAGTTAAATAATTTAACTTTTACCGTGTCTTTTTGTTTTCTTTCGCTATATGGTTAATACACTTACTATAACTTGCCAAAAGAACCCCAAATTGTTTATTATTAATATATATATCCTTATCTAAGTAATTTTGCCGAACCTTAGATTTTTATGAATAAAATAACAATTAGTAATATAATATTTGATTTAAAACCTATTTTGTGTCAATTTTGACACTATTTGATATATGATTTTTGTGAAAGTCATAACAGAATTATATGTTCTAACAAAGTTGATTAAATCCACAATAATATATCATAGTAACCTAGAAAATTAGTGGAATTCATAAAAAGTCTCAAATTAAATTTATTTTTGTATTTATAACATCAATTATGTCAATATTTCATTAATAAGATAATTACAACATCATCTTTGTGTCATAAATATATTAAATTATTTAAGGTCTAAAAATTACAAATGAAATACCATTATGTAGGAAATCTTGTTAGATTTATAATGAATATTTATAGTCGAATTTATCTTATGTATAACCCCATATTAAAAATGATTTACTTATTAAACTTTGATTTTAACTATTTTAACCCTTCTTTGAATTAAATAATAATAAATGTCCTAATCTAATCCAACTGGGCCTCAATGATAATATTTGACACTTAAGGTTGTTTTTGGTCGAGATACACTTGTCCAATAGTATTAGGACATGTGTTAGGGTAATATTAATATCATTTTTACCCTTAATTACTCTATTTACTTTTAACCGCGGTAAAAAAAAGTAAAAAGTTACTATTCACCAAAAATTATTTTCATCTCATTGAACCACATTTTACTTACTGACATCAACCGTGTCTCTCGGATTTTTGAAATTTCATTCACAGAAGCGGTGAAATTAAGATTTATGAAAAAAATAAATTTTTTTAACTTCCACTTAGTAGTTTCACTATTCATCAAAAATTGAAGTTTTTCAGAAAAATGCCAAAATTTCACCCTAAGCTATAATTGATATTCCGAATTCAAAAATGATTTCTATTTTACAAAATTCCCAACATATAAGTTGCATTAATTAATTTTATAATTAATTTCCGCTGTCACAACAAATAGCGTGTTTTTAAAAGATAATAACTATCAAAAAATTAACACTTGTTTATGTCTGGTGTAAATGTGAAATTACATCCAATGACCAACATTGTATTGAATTGTAAAAATATATTCAAAATATTCTTTGAAACCACTCAAATTAATAATTTATCACTATTAATTATTTCGATTAAAAAATTTGTTTTTAATTAAAATTTAGTAATTTTCACTATTCATCAGAAAATAAAAGTTATCCGAAAAGTACCAAAATTTCACCCTAAGATAATTTCGATATTATGAATCCAAAAATGAATTCCATTCTGAAAAATAAAATATAAAAAATTTCAAAAAGTGGTTATTACTATTCATAACGGCTAGTTTTAATAATATTTTAATAGCGTATTGTTGTTTAGTGAAACTCGTTATTGCGTACTACACACGCTATCGAGGAAGGTCGCGATTGCGTGTAATGAAAGGCAAATAAAGGATGCGTGTTGTGCAAGATCCTTTTGGTGTAGCGTACAACACAAGACATTAGTGAAATTAAAAAGAATATTTTTCATAAAATCTCGGGGTGTTACATTCATGGTACATGGTTAGACATACTTTGTGTCGATCGTGCATTAATTATAGATGAAAAACAATAGAGACATGGAATAGGCATGTGCCTTAGGTTTTATAGTTTCATCAATCCAAGAAGCCTCTTAGAACTATCTATCCAACCCTGCATGGTTTACTAAAACAATTTTCCCTTGGTTTCATGGTTTTTATTAACCGTGTCTCCTAGATTACTTTTAAAAAAACCAACGATCTTGGTAGTGAACAAGTCCCGAAAACCCTTGTAACTCCCGTAACCTCATTAGGCATTCACATTATGCCATAAAAAACTAATTAAACATAAAATAAAAATATCCATACCTCTAGAAAAAATCCATGATAAGATAATCATCCCCCCCATAAAACAAATTGTCCATGAATTTCCCTTCCAAGGGTGGTCTAGAATCATCGATGAAAATATCAGGCCACTATGAATGTTTGTGAGCCTCCTTCTCCACATTCTCATAATTTAAATAGTTGTGCTACTATATCAATCAAAATATATTAACTTAATTGACTTATATAGTCTTCCAAATCCAATCAATAATACAAATAAGATGATCCTCAATGGGTACATCTACCTGCAACTCCACATCATCCAACTATAGATATGAGACTCGTTTGAGTGATAACTGTGTAAATGAGATAAATGGGAGACATATTTAATGGATCAGTACCTCTAAATTAACTAAAAATGATAAGATACTATCCGGACTCCCTCTAAAATCAAGAACTCCCTGACATATCATAGAAATATTTTACACTATCCCCTTATCTGTTTACATTCTATCCTCGTTGAGACATGTAATATGACCCGATCATCTTTTTAAAACTTCAAAGGTCATCAACAACGATCATAATAATATTTATTTATGTTTTTCAAACTATCCATAAACTTTCTGATCAAATTGACCGTCTCTAAAGTCTCTTACATGAGACCAGACCCAATAAATGTTACCTCTCCTAAATATAACCAACATTATGCTGAAAAACATGCTATACCATTAAAATCCCCATAGGCTTCCATTTTTATAGTCTCCTAAAAAATACTATTGTATGAGAACTCAACTAAGGGTATTGGCCTCTAACAAGAGCACCAAATATCAAGGACACAATATCTAAGAACGTCCAATAAAATCAATATTGTGTTCTCTAGTTGAACATCTGTCTAGGGGTGTAATATCAGGATCAAAAACACATTTGTTTCAAATTCACTCATTATACTCCTCCACAATTAAGATATAAATCAGACATCCCTTTCTAATACCATGGTATGAGGAACCCTATGAAGTCACATTGCCTCATAGATATACTATATCCAAATATAATCTACTAAGAAGATCTCCTTGAGTGATATAATATGTGAATCCTTCGTGAGCCTGTCCACAAAAACCCATACAACACCACTAACCTGAGTAAAATTCCACATCCCTATCATGAAATTCATTGAAACGTTTTCCAATTTCATCTCGGGAATATGTAACTATTGTAAAATCTGAAACGGTTACTAGTGATTCACCTTCAACTATTGGTAAGTGGAACACCTCATGAAAACACTAGGTACCTCCATTTTATCCCCTACCACCAATAATGGATTCACAAATCATGGTGTATCTTGGTAAAATTGAGATGTTCTATCCACGATAAGGCATGAAAATCCCACATTATCTCCTTGTGTATGTGAGTTTGAACCCAAAATTAACTGTGAACATGAAAAATTTCCTCCTCACAAATGGTCAAACCAATATGTGGGTCATCACCTTCCACACTCTCCCATCGGACCAAGCCCTTTGAATTATGTAACATTTTCATCCTCACTCTATCCACATGAATAGAACTCACATCCAATGATAAAATAAAAGTGTGTTCAAGGCTATCCTACACCTCTAATTTCTTCTCTATAAAAATTTCCATATGTCTTCACTTGCTACTGGCCTCATATTATTAAAATATTTGAGTCATCGTACTCAGTTCATCATCTAATGCATTTACCATTTTAGAAATGTAGAAAAAATGAAAATAAAATGATTTTATATATTCAATCCAGCTTCACTATCTCAAATTTAGATTACATTGTGTAAATATGTACTTGTCTATCTTGTGGTCCATGAACTTGAAAAAACTATGTCCAAATAAATAATTCCTCTAATAGTGCAGGGAATGTACAACATGTCTTGTATGAGATAATGTGTTGTGTAGTTCCACTCATGATGCCTCAACTAACTTACTCCTCCTTCATCAGAACAACTCCATTTCTGATACCTAATGTATCATAATACAAAATATAGCTATGTCATGTTTCTAGACAAATCAGGACCAACACTATTGTCTGTCTAACTTTCCACTATTTAATGGTTTTCTGAAATTTATCTAACCATAAAAACATCCCACCATTATTACTAAATACCATCTGAGATAATGTTAAGCATGAGATGTCCTGTATGAAACAAATGTAAAATATAGCTATTGTGAAGAAACTCTACCTGTACAAAACATTCTTAGGATTCACCCATGAACATATGTCTCTCACCTTCTTTGATTCAATTAATACTCATGTATCTAATATAATACGACCTAGGAAGTGAAAATGATCTATTTATAAGTGGATCACTGTTAGCGGATCATATAACTAATTAAACCTTAGTGTATCCAAAATGATATCAGGACTTTTTCATGAACATATCCATTGTTTATGTACAATAATATATCATCCTTATATACCATCACAAAATAATCTATATAGGGATGTAAAACCCGGTTCATCAATTCCATGAAAATTTATGGCACATTTGTGAGGCCGAACGACATACACCGATACTCATATAGACCATACCTACTAAGAAAATTTATACTAGGTATGTCTGAATGTCAATCAGGAACATGGTGATATCTTGATCTCAAATCTATCTCCTGGAACTCCAATGATCCTTTGTCATGTTTGAAGATAACATCTATCTATGGAAGGGTATACTAATTCATAACTATAAACTAGTTTAACTTCTAATAAAACACACATATCCTGACGGTTCCATCATCCTTTTTCTCAAAAAGTATTGATGAACCTCATAGAGAAGTATTGTATTGTATAATCCAATAGCATCCAAATACTATTGCATCCTCTTGAGCTCCTTCAATTCTATATTATCCGTCCTATAATGAGTCATATATTATAGTGAATCTGCTAGAAATATCTCCACTGAAAAATCTACCTCACTAAGGAGGTAAACAAGGAAACTCATCCAAGAAAACATCATTGAAGAAATAAACAACTAAATGGAAATCTCTAGAACATTTTCCCTAATCATATGGATGTAATCTAGCTATATAGGATATCATCCACCAAATCCAATGATGAACAGGTAAATCTCTACCTTCTAGAACACCCAATTCACCCTTGTGATGAAAATCTCTTTTGTATGGGTATGTGAAAGACATATTTTATTCATAGAAATTGAAAGTAGGTTGATAAGAAACTAGACATTCAACATCAATTTTGAAATAAAACCATATCACCTATAGTAAAAGATAATTATATAGCAACAAAGGATTAACATACATATATATTTCATCATTTTAATTGAATATTTAGTACATTGAAAACATATACATTCCTAAAGACAAAAATAGTTTTGTGTCATTGGAAGGATGGAAAAAATCTTCTATCATAGTGAATTATATTCAACATATCCCTAAACTATTTACACCTATAATACATCTACAAAAAACCCATTCTTCATAACCTGGAGAAAGAAAACATAAGAATGCGGTGATATTAGATGCTCAATAAGGTTATATAAAATAAATTCATAATCATAACATGAATAAAAGTGCATGGAACAAGAGAATAACATTTTAAGATCATATGTTTCATATTAGAGATCATTATACTAACATTAATTGTATTATTCTTCATTTATAACGATATAATGAACATAATCTTTGAATGTATAACATAGTAATAAAACATGGAATTGTGGAAAACACATAATCAAATAAAAACTCTATTTCTAGGAGGCCTACCAAGTCATTTATAACATGTTACGCTGGAGATAATAGACTGTGTACCCACTTTAGGACTGGGATGCCCTGCCATGTACCCTCTTATTTTGGGCATGAGATGTCTTCTTATGCACCATCTTGTTTTGGGCTTGGGATTTACACCCATTTACTCTATTGTTCTAAGAATTTGATTACCACCCATTTACCCACTTGTTTTGGTATTGGGGTTTTCAATTTTATACAATCTTTATTTGGGCTTGGGATTTCCTCTCGTACACCCTCTTATTTTAGTATTGGGATATTCTATTGTGTACCCTCTTGTTTTGTGCTTGGTATGTCCTCTCATGAAAGCTTTGAGATCATAAAAAATTTATAATTACTCAATGCATTTGATGTAGATATAGGTATCACCCGTTACATAATGAAATCATACATGCATGTGCCACATATCATTCATTATATCATGATCCACTGAAATAGATAGGTTATATAAACATTAAATTATAACACATGAAATGAAAGGGGTATCATTAACATTTTATCACATCATAACCTATGGAAAATATATAGGATTCATAATCATTTTATTAAATCATAAATCATGAAAATAAGAGGGTATTAAAAGAATTTTCCCCATGGAAAAGAAAAGGATTTCATAAACATATAACATAGGGAAGAGAAAGAGATTTCATAAACATATAACATGTGGATGAGAAATGGGTTTCATAAAGATGGTAAAATTAATCATAGCCATTTCATATAAAGGTGATGAATCATAAATTTAGATCATTTCCAAAAATGGCATGATTAACATTAATAAATGTCATCAAATATAGAAAACAATTTTGAAACATGTTTGAAGAAACATTTCTTTGGAAAAATATCATTTATTGATTAAAAAAGAATTTTCAATATATAAAACCATTAAAAATAATTCTCTTAGAATAAACCTTGATAACATATAAATAATAGATGAATTCATTTTGAAAAACGGTTTTCTAAAATCCTTATAAAATAAGATTCAAAATGGTTTAAAAAACTTTTTCATTGAAAACACATAAATAAATATTCAAAATGTTCGGAATTCAAAATATTTTAAAATACATTGAAATCATATAAATAAATCATGAATACTTTTTGAAAAACATTTCATTGAAAACACAATGAAAACATATAAATAAATATTGAAAATGTATTGAAACACATTTTTCTTGAAAGCATAAAAAATGATCTAAGAAACATTTTTTACTCCATTTTCATGAAAATACATTAGAAAGACACTTTATAAAAAATTAACCATTTAAACATTTAAATGAAGCTTCATGGAAATGGAAGTGGGTGAAACTATGCATGTTGTACGAGGTAAAAAAAATATTCTATTTTCACAAAAAAAAATTATAAGAATTAATTGATTTCAAAAGACCATAAAAATCTGTTGATAAGTGGTAAAATGAAAAAAGGGTAGAAATTTATTTTTATAGTAATAGTAGATAAGAGAAATATTCTTCGAATCCCTTTTTAGAAAAACTGGTTTTGATGTAATATATATTTCCGACTGATGGGAGGGTAAAGATAGCTTTTCCTAAAAACACATTCCTAAATAACATATGTACCAATGACTAATAAAAGGAACTACTACATAAATATATATAGAATAACCATAGGAGAATAAAATTAATTAATTTATTGAGAGATGTAATATATGAATTCATCAAAGGAATCATAAATTTTGACAATCTCAAAAAGTCATGAGATTATCTCAAAAGCACTTATAACATGGAAACATGAGATCAACATTCCATGTATGAAAAGGTAATTTTATGAATCCTAAAATATAATTAAAATAAGGATATTCATCATAAGTAAAATGTAATTATATACACCTATAAAAATATTTTAGGTTTATAATAAAACTAGAGTCTCAAAGAAGGAAAATTGAGACAAAACATTTTTACCGAATTGGTAACTTTTTAAACATAAACCTAATGAATGAAAATTCATAAAACTGATATGTTAATAACCATTAATTTAATTATAATATAAATAGAATAAAATCATTTGAATTTCATACACAACATAAAATGAAAGAGTGGAGAACATTACATGTATCTCCTGAGAATAAAAAGTTACATGATATCCCCTTACCATGTGTCTTGACACTCATCATACATGTTCAAAAATCATGTATAATATATATAAAGTTTCTATAAATAATATAAATATATTTATTATTATATTTAATATCATAAATGTTATTATTACCCCCTTATAGTAACTTTTTTAACAATATTTTGTTAAGGTTTCACTTCAGGTAATATTCACTTTATAACTCGCATGTGTCTTAATTTTTTATATATTTTGTATTTAGACATCATATCATGATTTCCAAAATATTAACCAAGATATAAATATCATTTATATAAAATATATTTTTACTATAATATTTTATAGAATATATATGTATGAAATGGAATACACCGTTCATGGAGATGGTATGTCGTACATACACGTGATTGTTATTTCGGTTCAATTATTATGTTTATATAATGAAATTATAATTAATATATGTATATATATATATATATCATTATTAAATTATATTTATTATATCATATATATCTTATATATTCACTAAAACCATCCTCACTAGAATATGTGCAGTGTATGAACAGATCATATCGCTTTGAAGAGGTGGTAGTCCACCCTTCCTCAAAAGAAATTATCATATTAACAAAAAATATATAGTAACAAAAATATGTTTTGTAGAAAGAAATAAAGAATCATAAAGAAATAATAAATTTAATATATGAAATATATAAGCATAGTTTCCATCATAATGGCCACCATGGTAGGTGGTAATGGAAAAATGAACAATCATCATTTTTTGAGGTTGTAGTTCGCCATACAAGGAAATATTATGTTCATTACCAATTACATGTAGGTGTATCTATGTGTTGGTCTAAAAATTTAAATAAAAATGTCATAGAATATTAGGGATATGTTTTTCTATATATGTATATTATAAATGGATTTTTAGGGGGTTTTATTGGGAAAATAAATGGAAGGACTTGAGAGAAGATGTTGACTCCTAATCGGGGAACCCCTTTTGGTTTCTACCAAAAGCCTTCCTTGGATTTCCTTCCAACCAAGGGAAAGATTAATGGAGGAATGGTGGATTTTGGAGAATTGTATTCATTAGTGTTTTTCCAAACATAATACATTTGAGAGGTGTGAATAAGAGGGATAGGTGGTGACCTTTTATAGGGGAGGAGAAGGACTCGCTTAGAATTTTGGAACACAAGTTAGGTGTACCCATGTCCATAATGAAAAAAAGTCAGAATAACTAACGTAAATATATAATGGAATGTGTTCTTCCAAAATATGGAAAAAAAATTAGGGATGGAAAATTTGATAGGTCATTGTTTCCATTAATTTTCTAGTTTATTCTTTAATTAAGCTTACTTAGGCCCTAATCACTCTAATTAATCATAATCACTTTTAATAATATTTTAGTTAAAAAATTAATATGATATGATTAGAATATAAATATTATACTGATTATTATTGTGAATTTCTTGTTTTCAAAATTAAATTCATAGAAGTGGAAAATTTAATATTAATTCTAATCCCATAGTCGAGATGAAATTATTGGTTTTTAATGAAGAAAAATGTTTAGAAGTTTGTTATATATTCATATTCAATTTCAAAGTGAAAGTGTTTATAATGACCTAAATAGTATTAATAGATTAACAATTGACCCAATATGACTTAAAAAACATAAATTTCAATTTTCATTATAAATTATTTAAACAAAAATATTATTTTTAACAAATATGTAGTAGTTTTTACTATTTATAAAAAATGATGGTTCGCTAAAAAATCACAAAACAATTACCCTAAGGTAATTTAAACATTATAAATTCAAAAAATGGTTCTTATATTATTAAATTAAATTTATAAATGTGTCTAAAATTAATTTTAAATTTAAAAGCGGTTCCTTCTACATAACAACATTTTTAAACATAGAAGGGCTTTACCAAAAACTATATAGTTCATTACCAATATATTTTATCAATATAGAAAATTTGTAAATAATATTTAAAAATAAGTTATTAATATTTAGATACCTCTTTTTATTGTCATTTTATAATTATATCTATTATATAATTTAATAAATAAATTTATTTTTCATATGAAACAACGATGTTGCATGTAACATTCGCCAAGTCAGTGTTGCATGTAGCACAACACAAGTCTGTATTGCATGTAATGTAAGTCGATATAGTATTTCATCTAGTCTAATACATATTGGTATTGAGTGTAGAGAAATAAATTTTGATTCCATGTGAAAGGAATGATTGAATTTCTGTTTTTTAATATATATATATATAATACATATTTTATGTGACATACGAAAACAAAAATATCAAAAATATAAACTCATTAAAAAATTTATATATCAAAAAGTCTCAGGGTGTTACATTCTTCCACCGTTAAAATGAGTTTTTCCTTCAAAATACATCCTAGTTATCAATGGTTTAAAACTTTAATAGTCCATTCATAGAAACCCACATCATAAAAATGAATAATACCACTCCCTTTTAAAAGAGAAGGGTGAAACCATAATGGTAACCCAATGTAACATATAATTAGGTTTCCACATGGGAGAACATAGGTTGCGAGTGATGATTGAAAATGGAGGAAAAGAGTACATATTTATATGGAGTGATTTATTTTATCAATAAAAATAGTAATGATCAATGAAAAGTTAAGGGCCTCAAACACAAAAATAAGTGATGATTTAAAAGGTCATCAGTTCAAAAAAATAATGCTTTAAGAATTTTTTTAATTTTTGATCATTATCCTATCATTGATTAATTCTTTTGTTTGACGAAGAATATGGTAATATTTTAATTATTAGTTTGTTATTTTATATATTTTCAATTCATCCATAACATCAAGGAATGGATGTCCACAATTTATCATTGATCCATGAGCCCAAAAATACACTTTTAGTATATATTGGTCCAATAAAAGAATAAAAAGTATAACTATTTATATAAAATTATTCATAAACATCAGTATGTTTAATAAATTAATCTCTAAATGTAATAAATAACACTATTGTTTCATCATAAATAATTATTCATCAAAAATAATTATACATAAACCAAGACATTGTGTTTGGTAGGTGTGGAACCCATATCGTCCTTCAACCATGGGTTCAAGACCTACAGCCCTACCAAACATGATTATTTCTCCCCCGACATACATTATTTAATTTTCTGAAACCACACTAATATAATTACCAAAATAAATATGATGAGAATCCATGAAATATAATTAATCACTAGAGAAAAATTTATACAATTTTGGTAATACAAAATCAATACATAAATACCTCCTCCAATGATTAACATAATTTTTTTAATGAATTGATTACCTTATAACCCCTCTGAAAGACGTAAATCCACATCTTTAAAAATAAATTAATGATATCCAATTATCATTGATCCCCCATATATCACAAATTACTACATGTTTGTCACATTCCAAACAAGTGAATACCGTTATTGTATATTCCCTTAAAAATTGTAATAACCTTAATTATTATAAATCCTATTGGAAAACATGAATTATTCCATACTCCAAAGTATACTGGATATATTAAATAAATTCAAAATATATGGTAAACATCATCAATAATAGAATATCCCACCTAATAAAATATCCTCATTTTGTTCCACGGTAATCATTACCATCCAATTTACTTATTCATAATTGTTTTACCTTAACATAATTAACCCTTTATAGGTTACCTTCCCTTAGTCAAAAATATCACCTTGTCATTATATCACTCTACCAGCAAATAAAGAATATTTAATATAAAAATTTAAATACATATCAAAAAACATAAATTGATAAACCCTTGTATATATTATGATTAATATAAATAAACTTTTGAATCCAAATACATATAAACATGGATTATTTGACTTCATCCTGTTTAATTAACATGGATTTCTCATCCTACTACACAATACTAATTTACTTTTACATTAAAGTTGTATTATCTTCATCATAAATATTGTAACTACTAATCACACCACCTCGCTAATCATCTTCATGAGATTTCCTCTTGAGACATAGAGTTCCATAAGGACCATTTGTTCCACATTTAAAATACATAACCTTTAGTGATTTCATAGGAGGGTAAATATTATCATCAATTACACCATCCTAACTATCCATTTTTAAATTATTGTTACATGCTTTTTGTTCTTCTTTTATATATTCACAATATGATCTTGTTCCTTTAAGAAATTCACTTATGTGATTATTACTACATTCTTGACACAATGGAAACCAAATCTTATTTACACAATGGTCTCCATTACCTAAACTCTCAATGATATCATTTAATATGCTGCATGGTGAGTCTGAGAGGTCATTAAGGTACCCATTTTCAATAATGTTCCTTGAAATTTAATAAACTATTTATAATTATGATTGGACATACGTACCAATGAACTCTTATTCCATTTAATTATCGTGTCGATAGAATAAAAGTAAAATATATATTTATATATAAATATATTTATTTTTGTCTATATCATTATTAATATAGATTTATTATATCATATATATCTTATATATTAAATAAAACCATGCTTAATACAACACAAATGTTGTATGAACGAGTCATATCGCTTTGAGAGGGTGGTAGTCCACACTTCGTCAAACGAAATTATCGTACTAACAAAAAATAAAAAGTAAAAGTTATGTATTATAAAATGAAAAAACACTAGATTAAAGAGATATGAAATATAATATATTAAATATTTAAATAGATTTTACATCATAATGACCACCATGGTGTGTGGTAATTGAAAAATCAACAGTCATCATTTCGGGAGGCAGTAGTTCGACCTATATAACAAAAATATGTTTATTACCCATTAGATGGAGGTGTGTGTATGTGTAGATCTAAAAATTTACATAAAACATACTATAATATTAGGAATACTAGTTTTGTTATATAATCATAGAATATAGAGAGTATTAGGGGGTGGAGATGGAAAATAAAATAAATGACATTAGATAAGATGTTACTTCTTAATCGGGTAACTCCTTTTGGTTAGTGCTGAAAGACTTCCTTGGATTTCCTTATAAAAATAGAAGGATTATAAGATGATGGGAGGATTTATATTAATCTTAATAAGAAGGTATTGTATGAATATATTTGGTATTATTGTTTTGAATAAGAGGGAGTAGTGGTGGCCTTTTATAGGGATGGAAAAGGAATCCCTTGGAAGTTTTGAAAACAAGATAGGTTTACACATGTCCTTACCAAAAACAATTCATAAAAATCCAACCTATGTCAATAATTGAAAGTCATTTTCAGAACTATGGATATCCAATGGGTTTTTTACATGTTTATAGGTCATTGTTACCTTTAATTTTAAGGATTAGTCTATATATAAGATTAATTTGACTTTAATCATTGTCACAAATTTTAAACCCATTTACTAATTTTTTTGGTCAAAAATTAAGGTTAATTTAATATAGTAAACATATTATAATTATTAAAAACTATTATTTCCATTTTTATATATCTAATTCATTGAAGATGGATAATTAAGATTAATGTTAATTATATAGTCGGGACAAAATTTTGGTGTTTTAATGTAAAAAAATGTTCAAAACATTATTATGTTTTAATATTCAAATTAAATGTGAAATTATTTATAATGACTTAAATAGTATTAATATAAGAATAATTGATATTATGTTACATTAAAACAAATTTAAATTATAATTTATAAATTATAATTATTTAAAAAAAGGCAGTTTTTAATTAAAAACCAATAGTAGTCACTATTCATCAAAAAATGATGTTTCTCCAAAAAATCCAAAAAAATCACCCTGACATAATTTTCTCTATAGAAACTAAATTTTTTTATCAATATAAATTTCTAAATGTGTCTGAACTTAATTTTGTTTAATAATGTTTCATTCAAGAACACTATATTTTTAAACATTGCAGGGATTTACCAAAAATCATATCTTTCATTATCAATGTGTTTTATCTATAAAAAACTATTATAAATTATATTTGAAAATTAGTTATTAATTTAAATATTATCATTTTTAACAAATATTTTATAATTATCTCAATTCAATTATATTATCAATAAAATGGCGTTTCTTAAGAAACATCAGTGTTGTGTGTAATGTTTTCCAAGTTAGTGTTGCAAGTAGCACAAGGCAAGTCGGTATTACATGTAACGTATAAAAGTTTCCATTTCTTGTGGGGAAATCCATGTAGGTATTGTGTGTATCACAATCCAAGTTAGTTCCATGTGAAAAGAATGTTTGAATTGATGTTATATATATATAAGAACTATTTATAGTGTCACATGAAGTGAAAAATATCAAAAATATAAACTAATTTGAAAAAAATATTTCACAAAATATCATGGTGTTACAAATTACATACAAATTGAAACTGACCAATATCATGGGGGAACTCCTTTCATAACCGTACACCATCCGTTATGATCACCAAAAATGTATCAATGGTCATAAGTCCATCAAAAAACATGATAACATACCTAAAGGTCTCTACAACATGTAAAGATATGATGCTACATGAAGCACATATATCAAAAATCATATACTTAATATGAGTTTTCTAATATCATTCCACTCACCGTAGATGGTTGTATTCATTTTTCCATAGGTGTAGGTTGAACAAAATATATCTTGCCTGAACTGCGACCCTACAACATGACCACACTACCTGTACCACACCCTCTCTTATTTCAAGGTACAACTAGTTCCAGTTAACCTAGGGTAGGAAAACCTATTCGTTATGAGTGAACAGTACTACCACAGTTCCCAGAAATTTACAAATCCATGTATCCCACTCTTAAACCTGGATTTGTAGTCGATCCACTTCCAGTAACTACTAGAGGGATAGTGCAATAGAAACATTGTATGTGTACAATCCTTCCACATGCTCGACACTTGTCTGGGTCCCTATCAAACTGATTCCTCCAATATACCCATCTCCCACACTAATTATAAAATAAAATTCTACCTGCACTAATATCCTAGCTTGTATACTCCTCTCGAGAAAACAAAAAATGGAACTTCTATCCATTTGACATATAACCACTAGATTGAGTGACTGAACTACCCTGCTCTTCTCCCATAGCCTCCCTGAGGATTAAATCAATAACATGTGCTTAATTGACAATATATCTATTACTATACTGATTTCAATGTTTACATGTGGCATAAAATCATGTCTGAGACCTTCCATATAGCATCTCACCCAAAATGGCCCATCAGTATGATAAATCGATGCAATGGATTTAAACTCTATAAAGCATGATGAAAATTCCATAATAGTCATCACACCATAATATAGACACATAAAATCACATTTTCATTCATCTCTTAGTTTCCAAAAAATAAGTACTCATATAGCATATATTGGAAATCACCACAACCCATATCTTGATGTTTGTCATCATCATTTTAAACATAAGGCTATCACTTTTCTACTCCATAAAGAATATAAATTATGAGATTCACTCTCTTACAAGAAGGATTCTCTAGAATCTCAAAAATAGAAAATAATGTCTTAAGACATAGATTAGTAGCCTATAGACTTCCATATCCCAGAAACATGATTGGATGAAACTGATGGAAAATAAACATCAGATATACCACATACAAATAATATTTTAAGGTTCCCTGAAAGGTTTTCATGTAGCGTAGGAATCCCCCAAAAAAATTAAGAATCAACACCCATCACTAATATAACCATTGGTGTCATAACTAGAAATAAAATAGGATTTATAATCATCTTAAATCCCACCTCATCTGGTGCATGATCATCACAACCCACCTGGTGAATGACTTGTGGTCATCACGACGTCCTATCTATGAAATTTCAAATACACAACACAGAAAAGTTTAATAACGAAATGATCACAAATAAAAGTAAATAATATGTTAAATCCATAAAATAAATAAGTCAAACCCCATTTCCCAATCCTAAGCTAGTGTTGTGTAATATAAATAAATTTAAAAATAACCAGAGACACTACCTACTACCCACTCTAATGTTGGGTCAGGTTCAAATTTCAATTAAAATTTCAAATATTTGTTATTTCAGAATAGTTTTACAATTTCCTTTATAATGGTCGAATTGAATGAATAACCATAACATATTAATATGGGGCCATACACTATATAAATTTAAGTAAGACCTCTATTTTTTCTAAACCAAAACAAGTTATATTCCATGAATCTAATGGTACATGGCTCAACATACCTTAACAGATTTCCAATGGTGTCTACTTTATCCTATGCTAGGAGAATTTATTAGGTTAATGAATAAATTGTATGTATCAGTTGTTTTTCTCAATTCCGTGCACAAATAATTTATCAATCAATAGGTATATAACATAATGAACACATAATATGTTTTATCCAATTAATAAAATAATCTTATTTGGAATGGAATAAGTCATGATATGTAAATTCTAATTGGATCCTAATATGATGAAAGATATGTAACTCTCTCATATCATCATGGACTGTATAAAATTACGAAAGTAATTAATAATAAAACCTCATGTGAATCACCCAATAGTGTAATCAAATCCACTATAATAGGAAAATCTTAAAAAAAAAATCAATCTAGGAAATTTGAATTTTTCTCACATATGGGGTAGATAAACATAGAAACAACTCATTACCAAATTCTAATACATTTATAATATACTATATATTATCAAAAAATAGAGATTTCATAAATTAAAATGCTCTAATACCATTTTCTAATTCCTTGACATTAATTCCACTAAATGGAACCCCCATTGGGTGGGAAAAATGGCCTCAATCATACCTCATCATATGATAAAGGCTTCGTTATAGAAGTGAGGTCCTATGGTTTGTTTGTGGGGAGGCCATTTCATAATTTTATATTCTAGATTAGTTTTAATAAATTTAAAATTACACCGAATAAACATGTAAATAAATTAACAGTAGATAAACATCATAAAGATAGTAGTAATAATAAAAATAGAAATTAGTGTAATATAAAATATATTGATCATTTCATGTATCTATATTAATAAAAATAAATATATAGCCAAAATTGTAAAATTTATTATATGTATAAAAAAATATAAAAAAGGAATCTATCACCAACTATCACCGTGATCCCATCTCGGTGTTGTGATGTCATTCTCTAGAGAAAAAATATTCAAGCATCATAAAGATGGTGATTTCCTTGATCCATGCCTGCATCCATGAAGTTTGTTGTAATTCCCAATGGTGTCTTGAATAGGTTCTGAGGCCACCACCAATGGTGTCTATGACTTGTGTGTCTAGTATAAAAAAATAAGAAGTGATTAGTATTTCTCAGGTATAACAGAAATAAAATTAAGGGTCCAATACAAAAGTGACCTTTTCCTGCCAAACATGGCTCATTATTAATGACATTAAATCACTATGCATAAGGGATATAAAAAAGAATCAAAAAGGGGTAATATTTTCAATTATTACAATTATAATCATATACACATATAATGAATAAGTAAATAATTGAAAAATATCTTCATCATCCACCCCATGTAAACAAGTTTCATATATCCACAATGTCCCTACCATGTAATAATGTATTTTATATCCAAAACAGCCTCACCTTGTACACAAGTGTCAGACAATGAAGGTCTGAATCCAAGGAATATAAGACCAATGAAACCTCATTGATTCCGAAGAGAATCTCATAGGAAACCCAGTAGCTGCTCAAGTGGAGTCCAAGAAGCATGTCATCCTAAAACATCCAATGTGAGTCCGAGAAAGCCAGATCAAACGGGTATCATATCCCATGCCATCCTCCAGAATCATAAACTAAGGAATATAAATTTCTAAGGATTCAACTACTGGAATAGAGAATCATGGATTATAAATTTCCATACAATCCTTTGGAATAATGATACAAAGAGATCATCCAAGACATACACCACCATTTTCAAAACATCATTTAAAATATTTCACAATCCATTATGTTTGTAAAGATAATTCATAATTCTCCAAATAAAACATTTAATCAATTAAATTAAAAAAATAACATACAATTAAGGAAACATACATATCCTAATGAGTTAAATTTTATTAACTTCTTTAATTGGAAAATGAATCTGTAAAAAAATTATACATCATTAAAACAATAATTTTATTTTCATTAAGGAATTAGTAAAATTGATTATTTTTCATGCTCCCAATAGGGTGGTACAAACTATTGAATACACACATGAACTTCCCATGTAGGCCTAGGATGAGGTTTAAAAACTCCAACCACAAAATGGTACTCATGGGGGAACCTAATTGCTTCTAATTTATTCAATTCAATAATTTAGTTAATTTAAGGGTTTATGATGGAATTTTTAGTATGAATCATAATTGAAACAATGTATATAACAGAAAAAACCTTTATGGAAATTTAATGAACACCTATCATATACATATGGTATAAAAAACATCCTGTATAAACCTCTGATTCAGTTCAGATCAAGAGAAACATTAACCACAGATAAAAATATAGAAAATATTGAATATTAAAATGCACAAAAATAAATTCCTTGATACAACAAAAAATGAATAAGGACACATTATAATTTAGAAACTTATTGGAGATGATTTAATTTTACAATAAACGCTTGAATCGGGCTTTGGAAAGAGAATCCCCACAAAATAATGGGTCAGAATTGAAGAGGGAACTCAATAGGAGGAGCAAAGTGATAGAGAAATAGAGACAAGAGTTTAAAAATATTGTGAAAAATGCTCATTTTCCACTCTTTAAGTGGTTCAAATGGTTTCTACACATGTCTCAACAAACCAAACACTATTCCCAATATCAAGTGGGGTATCACACTTTAAAGCAGCATGGTTAGACAGACAATGTTCTGACCATGTGTTAATCTTTTGTAAAAAAACTGAAGAGTCCCAGCATGGGCATGTGGCCCAAGATGAATGGTTTCCCCAAATTATGTGGCGTCATATTTCCCCCTTTCTTTCATATCATAGTTTACTCAATATATACGTCCTGTGTTACATGGATTATAATAACATTATGTCATATATTTATTTTCTAAAAACCGGGTCATTGGTCCCCAAACATTTCATGAGAACCCACAAAACATTTTTTTCTTCATTAATAATTCACATTATAACATAAATAAGGAATTGAACCAAAATTAAAATTATATATACCTATATAAGAACCCCGGATATTACAGAAGGAATTTCTAAACTTTATTTTGGAAAAATAATTTTTATTTGTTATGAAATTATAAATATAATAATGGAATAAAAAGGACACAATTTGGATATTTTTGAGAGACTACATTACAATCTAATATAGTATTGAATGAATATTTGAAACATCGGTCGGTGATGAACTATAGTTTCATAAGTGGTTAAGAAAATATCATTCTATTTTCATTCAGCAAAACACTTGTTGTTAATGAGGAAGAATATTAGTTCATCCATGATTTCTCTGATAAAATATTAGTTCATTTGAAATTTATGATTAGAAGTCTATTCTATTGATTCTTTACACTATTTGTTATGGATGGTGAATAAATTCTATTGTTAGAGATCATATTTTGTATAGAAACATCCTAAAATACATTGAATAAATCATTCATTATAGGTTAATGGAAGAAGCGTTAGGGAATAATTAATTCATGTAAAAACAATTCCGAACATTCGTGTAGTGGGAAGTGGTTGATACCTTTCAGTATAAGGATGATGATGATAGATACTCAATCCTTGTCCAATGATTTTCTGTATTTTTAATAAATATAATTTGTGTAGTGATAATAGAATCCATGAAATCGATAGAAGTAAAAAATGGAAAAGAGTATTCTCTTACACCAAGGCCAACCATTAAAAAAATTCATGTCCACTATTTAGTCAATATATTTCTTGAATAACGATAGTGAATTGGATTAAGAGAATGAATAATGAAATGGATCTGTCACATGGGTTAAATTCTAAAATAATTATTTCTAAAATGAAATGAATACCACAGATTCACCCCATGCCCAGTTTACAGTGATAGGATCTACGTTTTACAATTCCTGGTTAGTATATTTTTTAATACATTTGAATACTTTTTAGGTAAAATTTATCTCATAAAATAATTTTATAGTATAATTCCTCGAAATTAAGGCTTCATATAACTCTGCCATTTTTTTCTACCTAAACCAAAATTTTTAAATGAAACTATTATCAAGCATTTTCTTGTTGTGATAAATTTATGCATATTAGTTATCAAACTTTTTATGAATTTTTTCTATCTTTAAGAAATTATCCATTGTTTAAAAACTTTATATAATAATTAACTCTATCCAAGAGGATTATTCCATTTTTTAAAGAATTACATATTAGTGTGGTATGAACATATTAATTTAATGGATGTAATAGAAATTTGAAAACTATATTTTTAAAATAATTCATACTCATGGGAATAAAATATTTGAAAATTATGAATTCATATGATATGATAGTTTTAAACATTAAATGTATTTTATAATTATTAATTTTATGGGATATCAAAATAAAACTCTTCAAATATTATGTTGGGTATTCCTTCCAAATTGTAACGGTTTAAGTCCTTAGCCTTCAAATTAGGTTGTTTGAGGAAAATGTTGTCTGACCCTAGATTATCATGTATAATTCAAGAAAGTAAGTAAGATACACTAATAGTTATGAATGTTTTCTTAGTATTTTATTTATGTTAAAATTTTCTAGGAATATCTAAGGGTTATGATACATGATAAATAGGTTTCACTATATCCATATGACGGAATTAGAAAAATATTTATATTCACAAATATCCATGAATCATAAATTTTATGATAATATTGGTTCACTATATAAATAAATATCATGATAGATAGATGATGAATACGACTCATTACTTCGTAAAATATCTATTTTGGATCACTAAATCCATATGATGTTTAGGGTTATAATTTATAGTGGGAGTATTTTAATTGAAATTTCCTGATAAAATGATATAAAACCTGATACTCACCCACTGGTATTTTATTTTTTAGATCATGACATACCATATGATAATAATATTTATATTCTTTATAGTTAAGACATATGAAATATTTATACATTAGTATATAGGGTTTATAATTTTTCGCAAGGAAATGAATTCAAAGCCTATAGATGTGATTGTCACATAGATAAAATCTTCTCACAATGACTCATAGATATTAGATATTGTGTGTTTATCACACATTTGTTTTGATAAATATACATTACTATATAATAGGTAACTGTTAAATGGTGAATGAGATCTTTATGTCATTAGTAGAGTAATAGCTGATAAATTAGATTATGAAATATATCTTCTGGTTTATCTAAGTAGATTAGTGTTAAAATTATATATTTATTATTATGTTATTGTCGTAAACATCGAACCTAATTCTATATCTTGTTTGGATAAGAAGCTTTTTAATTAATTGTTATAAACTAGATTTGTTCTATAAAAAATATTGAAATGTTATATGGAACTTGGACTATGTATTTTTTTATAAATTAAAAATATGGATTAACTCATGTATATCATTGAATATAAGAAGGTCAAGGTTGTTTCTAATCCCAAATACCTTTGTAAAAATCCCCTTGGTCAAGTAAATGATATATTCATTTAATAACTTCATAGAGATGGACTGTTCATGTCATTTGAAAGTGAATTATTTTATAATTGAAATTCATGTTTATTAATAAATATTGTTTGGGATCCTTTTGGAAAAAAGCATGAAAATGCAAGTGGATTATTGTGTCTCATACATAGTGATGTGTGTGGACCAATGTATATAGATTAAAATGGTTGTTACAGGTACTATGTTACCTTTTTTGATCAATATAGTGGGTATGGTAAGGTATAATGTATGAAACACGCATATAAAGCCTCTGAAAAGTCCAAACCATTTCTTAATAAAGTATATAATAAATTGTGAAAGGTATTAAGGTAATAAAATTAAATCAATGTGGTGAATAATTGAGAAAGTAATTCACTGATCATTATGATATTGTTGAAATATTTCAAAACTCACAACACCTCAAATATCACAATGGAATGGTGTGTCTAAGAGGAATAATTATACATTGTCATAAATTGTTCAGTTGATAATGAGAATATACATCCATCTTATAATATTATAGAGTTATGATCTTGAAACTGTTGTGTTCTTACTAAACCACATTTCATCTAATATAATCACTAAAACCCCATATGTATACTAAATTGGGATTTTTTCAAAAATTACTTTCATGAGGATTTTTGTTATGAATCACTAATATGAATATTGAATTATAATAACCCTAGTCCCAAGTTAGATATATTCTTCTTCATTGTTCATTTTAAGAAAATTATTTATAAATATTTCTATAATCCTACTTAACGCATCAATTTTGTGGCATGGCATTCAACCTTCCATGGGAAGATGCGTATAATTACGTGTTTTAATGTGAGGAATGTTGAACTTGAGGATGTTAAAGACCAAAAAATAAAATGTTTTCATAAAATGGACATTTATTTGGTTTCACAATGATTTGTAGAAGAACATATGACTTAATTGACAGAATCAACAAAAATACATGGTATGATTCATTAGTAACATGATAGATAGGGAATTATCTGGCATAATGATAAAAAATAAACATTAATAAGGGAATTACCTACTCTCAAACATGAATCCATTATGTGTTCTAATTTTTTGAAATTGCTAAAATCCAAGGAATATTGAATGGAATCCATTATCACTAATAAAATTTAGACCCTTGTGGAAGAACATGAAGTGGTAAAACCCAAAGGGTGAAAATTGGTTTTCTATAATAAAAATGGAATGAATTGTCAATTATTAATCTAAATATAACACCTTACAAAAAGGGATAAAAATAATTTGTTGTATGGACTATGTAGATTCCTTTTCATTCATAGTGATGATAAATTCCATTTAGAATTTTGTATACCTTGAATCACATTAAGAATATGAGATATATAAAATGGATATATATTATTTTTTAATTCATGGGAATTTAGTCCAGGATGTTTATATATTACTTCCGAACAGATTATAAATAGGATATGAGACTGTTATGTTATGCGTACATAAAAATTCCATTTAAGGATTAGATTAAGATATTTAGAGCAGAAATATATGAGTTGATGATTCAATAAAATATTATTTTTTCATTAATAATTTAGATGATTCATGTGTATAAAAATTTATTAGTGGGAGTGTTGTAGTATCTTTAAAATTATATATTGATAACATACCTCTTATTAGAAATGAGCTGGGAAAACATAACTATGTAAAGATAAAGTTAGGCAAGATATTATCAATGAGACACATGGCTGAAGATTATCACATATTGGGTATGAATATCTATTTATATGGATCTAAGTGTCTGGTTATACTTGGCCATGAAACATTCATTGGAAAAGTTATAAATATTACTATAATGGAAAACAAAAAAATGGATTTGTTTTGGCATCACATGGCATGAATCCTAGAATGATTAATGATGCTTTTAAAGAGATATGAATGATGGATGGAATTTCATATGCCTCAGTCATAAGATAACCAATTTATGACATGTTTTCTACCTAATATGGTGTCTCCTATAATCTAAGAATAACTAATACATACCAATAAAATTATGATGAATGTAAACAGATTACATTTAATAACTTTGGTAAGTACTGTATAATGGATAAGTATATCTTCTTAATATTTATAGTCGATGATGATGACTTTTTAAAAGTTTACATAGATTATTATTTCAACTATCACAATGATATATCTTAATCCTTTGTTTGTTTTGAAAAAATAGTGGATCAATCAATTAGATGTGTTCTAAAAATAATCTATAGCAGACACAACAATAAATATAGAATATATAGGCACAAAACATTCCATGAAGGAGGTAGATTGTTTAAATAAATTCATTACTAAACCTAGAGTTTTCCAATAATCAAGGGAGAAATTGATCATTATTGTTAAAAAAATGGATCGAATTCTTGGGAAAAAGACCCAATCTCTCTAAAAGAATGAAAAAACCTCTTGAAATACCATATCACTCATATTTTCATATAGATGGGTAATATAAGTATAATGACCATTAATTTTAGTTAATACTTTTACTTAAATCCTTTTGAATAGATTTTTATATATAAACCACAAAAATAAAATAAAAGCCTTGATATCTTAATAAAATAAAATTATGAAATTTAAATATTATATTATAATTATTTAATTATACTATTTTCATAATAAGGAAAAACCTTAGAAAAAAAATATTTACAACAAAATAGATCATTTTATTCTTTAGAATAAACTTTTTCTAAAAAATTAATTTTTGTGTATTAAGTACCCTAATAAAAAAATTATTTTTATTTCCCATGGAAATTTGATTTTGAATAATGGAATTTAAACATTGAATCAGTATTCCCATATTATATATAAATTCCCATTTAATAATTTTGTTTCAAAAGGTTGGGTCCGAAGCCTCATTTTTATTAACAAAGGAAGACAAAGACCTCTTTACACTAGGTAGAGGGACACGCATTACATAGCTCGAAGGCCCAGTGGGCTTGTAGCGCAATACATAGCCCATAAGCCCAAATTTTTGGCGCAATTCCTATTCTGTGAATAGTAACCTGGATGATACAGTACCCACACAGTACCGCTGCCGCTACAGTGCCTTGCCACCACTACTGTACCCGCCGATCAATAGTATCGCTGCTGCTACAGTATCACTACAGTACTGCTACAGTGCCCTGCGCCCAATGGGTTTTGAACCCCCATTTTGATGTAGTATTACTCGGTGTTTACCACTAAGCCAAACCCCATCTACATTCCCATTTAATAATTACAAAATGGTTTTTATAAGGATCAATTTTAATTACCGTGATAATGGTAAAACAATAATTTTCAAAATAATTTTTTATTAATGTTGTGTAATTTTTTTCTAATAAAATGAATTTAAAAATTATAAAAAATGAATATAAAATATTTTTCAAACATATATATAAATATATGACCAATCAATTAATTTCCAATGAATAATAAATAATATTTACATCACCTAACAAGGAAAATATCATTTTAAAAAATAATAATTTTCTTATATATAACATTTTTTACATGAAAATTTATTATTTTATTATTTAAGAATTTTATTATATTATATGAAGAAGAAAATTAAGTAAATAAAATATTAATTTCGAAATTATTTTTAATTAACATTTTAAATAAAAAACTGATTATTTTGGTAAAAAACAAAATGTTATGATGTAGAAAATTAATTGGTAAAATTATTGAAAATTAATTAAAAATGTGTGAAAATTAGGGTTAGATTATTTATCAACCATACATGACCCAAATCATCATTATTTACCAATTTTTTATTAATTTAACATTGAATAGTTTCATGCCATGATTGAAAAGGTAATGGGTATATACAAAAGTGTCATTTCCTTCTCATACAAATACCTTGTTATAAAGTAGGATTAAATGGTTTTTCTATCAAAATTGATTTTTAAATATTTGAAACTAAATAAAATAAAATTTATTATCAATAATTAGAATTCAAAGATTTTTATTACGAAATTTGGTGACACATTTCTAGAATGTAATATATAATCTAAAGGCATGTTTCTATTTTGAACTCTATAACCATTAAAAATTAATGAATTACTATAGGTGGAATATTTAATATTTTTAGTAAATTATTAGTCATGTATGATAATTATCTTTGTTCATGGAATTATAAGATTGATATTTTCTAAATGTTATGAATTTAGGTTTTCTAGTATGATATATGAAAATAAAGCATGTATATATTTTCATTTTTCAGCATGCCTAGGAAATGTTTTTTATGTGTTATAAAAATGATGTTTTATCTTATATAAAGTTATATTATTTATATTTTAATCAACGTGAATGGTTTTTTTTAATTCCTTTTGAATTATTTTTTAAGGGTTCTTTGATTTATAAGAATTGACCATTGAGTTTTTAGTCTATCTATTTTTCCTTTTGTGATTATCTGGCCGTAATTTGGAATGATAGTTAGAGATGTGGGATTAGTAACCCAAGTTGTTTAAATTTTTAGTTTTTTAATAAGTTATAAAATATAATGTTGATATATTATATTGATTTTCCACCTTTATTAAATGTTTTTAATGACCTTGTTCTGATTTGATAGGTATCTCAACCTGGAGACTATTTTCTGAGTGTTTGAACTATTATGTCTGAGTATATTTTTTATTCTTTCAAGGTGTTTATTGTGTTCAATGTAACATCCCAACCTGGATCACCATCAAACTGGTGGCCAGACCGGTTGCCACATGGCCTCAAGCACGTCTCCCCATACACCAGAGGCTGCCGACTAGCAACGAGGGTCTCAGGAGGTGATAGTGGGGAGACACTACCCTCATATCATAGTAACACATCAGTATTATTAGAGTAAATAACATTCAATAGTGGGAGCAGTAATAGATAAACACTGAACAATAGCAGCAGAAGACAAATAATGATCATTTATATAAAAGGTGGCCAAAGCCGGTTGTCACAATATAGGGAAGATGATATAGATATAGAAAGAAGTAAATAATACAACATGCTTTCAATACAATACTAAATAAATGAAGAAAAGACATCAAAGCCCGACGGGCGATTTCCTGAGCATCAGAAGCTTCCGCTTGGTCCTTTTCTCTTAACTCCTCAGGTACAAATAGCACATCACATGACCTAGGTCCTACAAGAAAGAAGGTCTACTCGAGTACACCAGCGCAATGGCGGCCTGAGTAGGTTGTGAGATAATAATATCAGTATGCTGGCACCACCGGTGTCTAACTCAATCCAGACAGTGTAATAATAATTAAAGCAGTAAGAAGGTATAACAAGATTCGATAAATAGAACAACAAAGAACAACAACACCCGTCCGGGTTTCCACAGAAGAAACTTGATGGCTACACCATCTTTGGCTCGTTGCCGGTAAAGTAACCTGATCATGTCACCATATATATATAATACGTTGGGTAGGACCGGGACGGAACTCACAGAAGTCACTAACCCAGAGGCAGCGCTCTCGATCCTACCTCTGGCCCAACCTTGAAGAAGCTATCACGGTCTATCCCTGGCCTGAAGGCTTAATAATTATTCAAGGAAACATATATATATAATACATTGGGTAGGACCGGGACGGAACTCACAGATGTCCATAACCTTGGGGCAGCGCTCTTGATCCTAACCCAGGCCCAACCTTGGGGAAGCTCTCACATTCTATCCTCGGCCCGAAGGCTTAATAATGATTCAAGGATTATATATATATATATATATATATATATATATATATATACATATAATACGTTGGGTAGGACCGGGACAGAACTCACAGATGTCTTTAACCCAGGGGCAGCGCTCTCAATCCTACCCCTGGACTAACCTTGGGGAAGCTCTCACGGTCTATCCCCAGCCCGAAGCCTTAATAATTATTCAAGGAATACATATATATATATAATAAATTGGGTAGGACTAGGATGGAACTCACATACATTCTTAACCGAGAGGTAGCGCTCTTGATGCTACCCCTGGGCCAACCTTGGGGAAGCTCTCACGGTCTATCACCAGCCCGAAGTCTTAATAATGATTCAAGGAATATATATATAATACGTTGGGTAGGACAGGGATGGATCGCACAAAAGACCTTAATCCAGGGGAAGCCCTCTCGATCCTACCCCTAGCCCAATCTTTCGGAAGCTCTCACGGTCTATCCCTATCCCGAAGGCTTAATAATGACTCAAGGGAGCTATCACAATCTACCCTTAGCCCAAAGCCGTAACATAGAGGAGATCTCACGGTCTACCCCTAGCGGGAGAATAATCATTTAATTAGCATAGGTTATAAAGAAGACACTTCTTATAACATTCATATAAATAACACATGGAAATTCCATCTCACAATATCACATAATCACATTTCAAGCATCAAAGAAAACACCACATCAATCCAGCAGGAAAGCACAAAAATTCTATCAATACTTTTTATCTTGAAGGCATCACACCTCTGATTGAGGGGCTTTATTATTAAATTGTCAGTTTAGTGACCAATCAACATCTTTTATCTTATCCTTGCAATTCTGACGATTTTCACAGTAGCATTTTACCAGAACTGAACATGTAAAATCAAAATTCTAAGGCAGTAAAATATTAAATTCACTTTCACTTTACATAAATTAAAGTCAAGTAGAGGGACCCTACCTCAAGGTGGATCCATATGTCCACTCTAGATCTTGGTGCTTTCTAACTAAAGCTACTGTTACTGCTTCCCCATGAGGCATATGTGATTTCCCATACATATAAGTACACCAAGCCTATATGCACACGCCCCGCATTGCCATGTGCGTGCACAAGATGATCCTTACACATATTATTATACACATATACTTGTCATCTCTCACATCTTCATGCATGTTTTATATATGAAATGGGGGCAAATAACCACGTACGTGTATATTCGCTACCATGGACGAATATACGCATGCCAAGGGAACACACGTACATATAAATATGTACCTATGCCTGCGCAGGCGATTCGCCTAAGCTCCAGCAACCCGAAACCAACCCGAAGCCGCAAACACACTAAGAAAAACACACTCTTAGCCTTAAAAAAACTAAATACATTAATTTTAAGGATGCGCAAACCATAAACGGGCAGAACCCTTACCTCAGAATCAAATCGGCGGATCCAAATCACCGCAACCCGCCTTGCCTTCGGTGGCAGACATCAAACGCGCACACATGAGGTCCCGGGGGACCTTTCACATACCTTAACAACAAGATAAACAAGAATGAAATCCAATTAAACAAACCCTTTACTATGGAGGGGGGGGGGTTTGGCCGAATTATAGTAGGGAAAAGGGGAGGCTAAAAATCAGCAAAGGAAAAGAGGAAAGAGGTAGGAGACCATACCGCGATGATTTGGAGAAGAAACCAGAAGAAATCAGTGGTAGAAACTTGATCGAGAAGAGGACATAAGAGGGGTGGTCACGCAATGAAGGAGGAGATCCCTGGGTGATGGGTCCCGCGGCTCAGGCAAGTGAGGGTGAGGGAGTGTAGACTTAGGTTTTTATTTTATTTAATTTTCTTTTCATTTATTTTTAATCAAAAATCTAAAACACATCTGAGCACACGGTTTGACACGCATGGTCTGACAAACCGTGCGCAAACCGTGTGAAGTATTCTACCTCCAAGAGATCTCTCACACGGTCCAAGAGTATGGTTTGGGGTAACCGTGCACAGCCCGTGCGCATGACCCTGCCTCCATTTATATGTCCGCATGGTTTTGGATATAGGATTTTCCAAACCATGCACCAACATTGCGCCCTCTACAGCAATTTAAAAACAAGGGTCCAACACTTCCGAAACCACTCGGGCCACCTAAGAATCTTAATGGGCATTCTCCCAAGTCCAAAAACATTAAAAAAGGGTTCAATTCTCTAGAACATTGTTCTGAAAACCGATTCAAGAAAAGACTGGTTCAGCAATTGAAAAATTTCAATTTCCTTCACTTTTTAACCCGGTTCAAAACGCTAGTCAATACAACCATCCCACCTTAGAACATCCCGTCCCTGAGAAGCCATCAGAAACAACACACACCTCACGTGACCTACAAGGGTCGTGAAGCTTCTTTCAAATGATCACTTTATGTTTCCAAATATCCCACGCACCAATGAACATCCACTTAAGCACGGAACACTTAAGTCGTCAACACCCGAGCTAACGCTCGTTTTCCAACCGAAACACCCGAATGACTCTTACCTGAGCCCGTCATACCAGAGACACAATCTCATTATTGTCTCTCCAAGAAACCAATCAATGGTAATTCCCACCTTAGGTTTTAAAGTTAAATGGTCCAAACCAATCTACCACTCTACCTTTCGAATTGACTTTCAAAAGCACGCTCTAAGGGTTCCAACGACGCACCTAGCATGATTTTGAAATGTTCCAATAGTGGATTTCCCCATCAACCTCATGCCCATGAGAGAATGAGTCAAGCCCCTTTAGTTGACTATTCAAGAAGACGCACAGCTTAGACGGACGAAGTTTTATAAGCTGAACAACGATGCCTTCTCCAAAGGCATCTCACACTTACCACGAGAACGTTCACCGAAGCTCATACCCGACTCCTGATGACATATCTAAGATCAAACCACGAAGAGAAACCACACATTCTGCGTGCAATGCAGAAAGGGTACCACCAAAAGAGCTCAATAGACATTGAAAACATTAGTGCGACATAAGGCCAACGCTCTCTTAGTGAATCCAGGACGAAATCAAGATAGGGGGCATGCTAGTCACGTAGCAGAGTACACTAAGTGGATTTTAAAACTGAATCTAGTTATTTATACCCAATAACTGGAAAGGAGAATAGTCAAACCACCACTGGTTGACTTTAAAGAAATGACTGAGCTTCTTCTGTCGGCACCTCAAGATTTCTAAACCGATCACAATGCCTTTTTCCCACACTAGGCATTCCGTGATTGATCACGATTTAGTACTGAAGTCCTCCATGACTGAAAATTATTCAATAAAGGGGTTGCATACACCACCAACCAAATCAAAGTCATGCTTCCGAGCAAGAATCGACACATAACGACACCAGAAAGCCTCAATGGAATGTAAACATACCAGAACATTCCCAAATGGTCCTTCTTGACGTGTTACGTCTACCCGAAAGGACACACTTTACTCAACTAGCACGACGCTTCCCACCTTAGAAGGGTCGGTGTCATCGAAATGAGAAATACAAGCATCTCATAAGCAAACTTTTTCATAATTAACGGAATAGACGCGTGTTTCTCCTCCTAGCCACGATCACCATGTCGAAACACACAAGAAAACCAAAACAAAAAAAAAAGCGTTTCATCTAACCGAATCTTCCAAAAATCATCCTGACCATTGGGACAACTTGAATCGCAAAGGCTCAGGTCAATCTAGCACGGAGATGACCAAAAGCCGTATACAACAGCACAAGGGGTTTAGCCGAACTTTGTTTCAACATACATGACCATTTACATGGACGAAGACTTACCAATCATCAATTACCGCAGATAAGAAAAGGTCAAATGACCGACAAAGAAACCAACCATGCCTGAGGCAAGCCTATAGAGAATTACCTAATTCTTAATCCCATAACGAGATCAAAAGAAGCATGACCACCCATCCAAGTAAGGGTTTCATTAAAACTGGAAGTCCTATAAGGGACAATGGTACCTGAACAGTACCAAACTTCATAAATTTCACCGAGAAATACAAGAACATAAACTCTAAGGTTGCTACCTACCACGGGCTAGCCCCTCACATAGAACAAGTGTCGACTCAAGCACTTGGTCCCACCCAACCAAAGTCATCGGATCAAATCCTAAAATTTAATGTCATTGCTAAAAGAAAACAACCTAAAGAAACCCATAAGGTTCCGTTACAAGGTACTCATAAGAATGATTTAACCTACCCACACATGGGGTCTCAACAGAGGACAACAATATAGGTTCCTTTTTCCATGCCCTTTATATTTAATCATGTACATTCTTTTAATAACTTTATTATATTCAAAACAAAACTTCAAGTCTCTTTTCAAAACCAAAAACCAACAGGCACTTTATCATTTTTAACAAACATCTCAAAGAAAATAAGGCAAGTCTCAACAGACTCCCTTTATAACCATTAAAAATTTGATAGATATCCCATCTTATTATGAAAATTTATCATAATAAATTCCTTTTAAACAATTCAGGTGACCTACGAGGGTCCCAAAAATCCAAAACATTTCAAATCAAAATCAAATAGCTTTTACCCCATTAAGCATTTTACAAGGTATCCTTCCATTACATTCCTTATGGATTTCCATTTTCCCAACCCATTAAGTGCCCATACATTCCATAAATTGAATAATGGGCTCCTATTAAGAAAAGTAGATCACCTTTCACAAATTATCATGCTCAAATACAACGATCCATTCATAAGGGTGGACACCTACCAATCTGCAAGGTGCCCATACACCTTATAGTGTTGCATTTGGATCACTTTAATCAAAACCAATTCCATTTTACAACTTAAAACCGTACCAACCCTTTTTGGAAAATCTGATTACACAGGTTACCCTTTCCCAGCTATAAGGCGCCCATACTCCTTACAACTTAAAATTGGCTCATTTTGTAACCGCAATCATTTAATTTGTCCAAAGAAACAAATTTCATATTAATTGAACCTAGCATGTCATCGAAAGTTGTAACACAGAAATATTTTATATCACTAAGGCATGGAATAACTACCACAACACCTATCAGTATAGCAGGCATTACTACTGCATCCTTGATGGCATGGAATAGTGAATGGTATGAAATTTCTTTCATGGTGCCTATATGATGCATGAGATGTCATACCCTCATCTCATCAGGTTTCAACTGAAATAGAACACACAAGTGCATCAACAATATCCTCATAAATCATGTGTGTCACCCAATGGTGAAATCAAATCAACCGTAATATTCAAAATCATTAAAATAACAATTGCATTTGAGGAAATTTGGCTTTTCCATGTGCATGGGGTGGCCACTCTCAGAAACAGGTCATTACTAAATTCCAGTTCCCTCCTATCCCTATCTAATGTCGCCAAAAAGTAAAACAAATCAGAAGAGAATATCCTCTGATACCACTTTGTAACATCCTAGCTCGGCTCACCATCAATCCAGTGGCAGGACTGGTCACCACATGGCCTCAAGCGACTCTCCCCGTATGCCAGAGGCTGCCGACTAGTAGAGAGGGTCTCAGGAGGTGATAGTGGGGAGACTATACCCTCATATCAGAGTAACACATCAGTATTATCAGAGTAAATAATATTCAATAGTGGGAGCATTAATAGATAAACACTGAACAACAACAGCAGAATAGAAATAGTGATAATTTATATAAAAGGTATCCAAAGCCAGTTGTCACAATACAAGGATGATGATACAGATATGGAAAGAAATAAAAAATACAACATGATTTCAATATAATACTAAAAAATGAAGGAAAGACATCAAAGCCTGATAGGAAATCTCCTAAGCATCCCAAGCTCCCGCTTGGTCCTTTTCTTTTAACTCCTCAAGAATAACCAGTACAACACACGACCTAGGTCCTGGAGGCAAGATAGTTTACTTAGGTACCCCAGTGCAATGGCGGGCTGAATAGGGTGTGAGATAATAATCTTAGTAGGCCGACACCACCAGTGTCTAACCCAATCCAGACATTGTAATAATAATTATTGCAGAAAGCAGGTATAACAGGATTAGATAAACAAAACAATAAAAAACAACAACACCCGTCCCAGTTTCCCCAGAGGAAACCTGATGGCTATACCATCTTCGGCTCGTTGCCGGTAACGTAACCCGATCATGTCACCATATATATATATATATAATACATTGGGTAGGACCGGGATGGAACTCATGGACATCCTTAACCCAGAGGCAGCGCTCTCGATCCTACCTCTGGCCCAACCTTTGGGAAGCTCTCACTGCCTATCCTCAGCCTGAAGGCTTAATAATTATTCAAGGTAACATATATATATATATATATATATAATACATTGGGTAGGTCCGGGATGGAACTCACATACTTCCTTAACCCAGAGGCAGTGCTCTTGATCCTAACCCTGCCCCAACCTTGGGGAAGCTCTCACAGTATAACCCCAGACCGAAAACTTAATAATTATTCAAGGAATACATATATATATAATACATTGGGTAGGACCAGGACTAAAATCACAAACATCCGTAACCTAGGAGAAGCGCTCTCGATCCTACCCCTGACCCAACCATGGGGAAGTTATCACGGTCTATCCCCAGCCCAAAGGCTTAATAATGATTCAAGGAATACATATATATATATATATATATATATATATATATATAATTCTTTGGGAAGGACCAGGAAGGAACTCATGGACATCCTTAACCAAGGGGAAGCGCTCTCGATCCTAACCCTAACCTATCCTTGGGGAAGCTCTCACAGTCTATCCTCAGCCCGAAGGCTTAATAATGAATCAAGGAATACATATATATATAATGTGTTGGGTAGGACCGGGATGGAACTCACAGACATCCTTATCCCAGGGGTAGCACTCTTGATCCTACCCCTAGCCCAACCTTGGGGAAGCTCTCACGGTCTATCCCTATCCCGAAGGCTTAATAATGATTCAAGGGAGCTCTGATAGTCTACCCATAGCCCGAAGCCGTAACATAGGCGAGACCTCAGGGTCTACCACTGGAGAGAAGTATAAGCATTTAATTAGCATAGGTTATAATTCATACACGTCTTATAACATACATATCAATAACACATGGAAATTCCATCTCACAATATCACATCCTTAGATTTTAAGCATCAATGAAAACACCAAAAAAATCCAGCAGACAAGCATAAAAATACTATCACTAATTTTTATCTTGAAGGCAGTGCAACTCTGATTTAGTTGTTTTATTATAAAATCGTTAGTTTAGTTACCAATCAACCTCTTTCATCTTATCTTAACAATTCAAACGATTTGTATAGCAGTATTTAACCGAAACTAAACTTGCAGAATTAAAATTCTAAGGAAGTGAAATATTAAATTCACTTTCACTTTACATAAATTAATGTCATGGAGAGGGACCCTACCTCAAGGTGGATCCATTCGTCCACTACGGATCTTGGCGGTTTCTAACTAAATCTACCACTACTGCTTCCCCCCAAGGCATATGCGATTTCACAAATGTATACGGACACCTAGCCTCTATGAAAATGCCCCGCATGTCCATGAGCATGCACAAGAGGATACTTAGACATATTATTATACACATATACCTGTCTCTGCTCACATTCACATACACTTTTTATATATACATTGGGTACAACTATCCCCGTAGGTGTATATTCGCTGCCATGAATGAATATACGCTTTCCGGGGGAAACCATGTACACATAAATACATACCTATGCCTGCGTAGTCGAGTTGCATAAGCTCCAAAAACCCGACACTAACCCGAAGCCGCAAAAACACTAGAAAAAACACACTACTAGCCCTAAAACAACTAAAGAAATTAATTTATAGGATGCACAAACCATAAACCGGAAGAACCCTTACCTTTGAATCAAACTGGCAGATCGAAATAACTGCAACCCACCTCGCCTTCGGCAGCGGACATCAAACGCACACACACAAGGTCTCGGTGGACCTTCCACATCCCATAACAACAAGAGAAACAAGAATTAAAACGAATTAAACAAAACCCTAACCATGGGGGGGGGTTCGGATGAATTAGAATAGGGTAAAGGGGAGTCCAAAATTGGCCAAGGAAGAAGATGAAGGAGGGAGGAGACCTTACCACGATGATTCTGAGATGAAACCGGAGGAAATCTGTGGTAGAAACTCGATTGATAGGAGGATATAAGAGGGGTGGTCGCGCGAAGAAGGAGGAGCTCCTTGGGTGCTGGGTCGCCCGACATGGGCGAGTGAGGGTGAGGGAGTGTAGACTTAGGTTTTAATTTAATTTAATTTTATTTTCTTTTAATTTTATTCAAATACCTAAAACACATCCGAGCACATGGTTTGACCCACACAGTTTGACAAACCGTGTGCAAAACATGTGAAGTCTTCTAACTCCAAGAGATCTCTCGTATGAGATAGCCGTATGGTTTGGGGAAACAGTGTGCAGCCCATATGCAAGCCACTGCCACCTTTAATTAGGTCACACGGTTTGGGCCACACGGTTTTCCAAACCATGCACCAACCATGCGCCCTTTGTAGCACTTTATAATCAAGGGTCCAGTGCTTCTGAAACCCCTCGGGCCACCTGAGAAACATAACGAGAATTCGCCCATGTCCAAAAACATTAAAAAGAAGGGTTCAAACCATCAGAACCTCATTCCAAAACCTGATTCTAAAAATGACTGGTTCAGCAATTGAAAAAGTTTAATTTCATTCGCTTTTTAAACCAGTTCAAAATGCGGGTCATTACACTCAAAATAGAGTGGGATACTTGAGAGGTATCTCATGTGGTGGTTAAATTATCATCCTTACCTTTTATCCCTTTCTGAGTTTTGTTTTAGTTATTAAGTGTGGTACTTTTTTAAGAGTTCCCAAATTTAATATTTTTCAATAGACCATAGCATTACCTTAATATTTTAGGTTTTGTGGTTTTTCAGAAGGGATTATCATATTTTAGGAATTTGTTTCAAAAATATTTTAATAGTTATGAAATAAATTTTAAAAAATTACATATTTATTGGGAAATTAATTTCTATTTTTTAATGTAATTATATTTTTTAATAAGTGATTTGAAATATTTAAATCTATAATGAATAATATTCTCATTTATTTATTAGTTTAAGTTATTGTAATATAATTTTATTTAATTTAAATATAATAGTTAAATAGACCCCCTTATTTTATGTATATAGTATAGTTTTTGTATAATCTATATGAGGGTGAGCATTAGTTTCTTTGAGTTAAATAAGTGTAACAAGTCAAATAGGGTTAAAATCATATAACAGTTTTTCTGAGTATACTCCAAAAATAAGTTTATTGTTTTAAATCCATAAAATTTGGATCTTCCCCCATTGTTCATATCTTTAATGATTTTCCCAAATTATATTGGGTTTAAATGATGAAAATTTTGGATTTAAATTATCATTTAGGAATTGAAAATTATACGTAATGTATTAATTTTTTTTAATTCTATTATAATGAAGATTTGATTAAAAAACTAATTAAATGGGGAATAAGTGAAATTTTGACAAGTTTATTATAATATTTACAAGGAATATATATTTTTTTATTTTCTAAAATAATAGATTCCCTTGTTCTATTATTTCTTTATTTCATGAACACTGGTGGTCCCAAATACTTCACTTTGATTATTTTGATCCTTCTTGAATTGACATAAGTTTCTTTCGCACGTGCCAAACCTGCTATTTCCAGACTAATGAAATATCTCCATCTAACTCTCTCTTATTCTGTAGCAATTGTATGAAGTTTTTTTCTCCAAGAAGGGAATCTTTTAATTCTCTTAATTTTAAAGTTAAAGTCTTATCAGATCATGCCTATGTTTCTAATGTGTAAATGGGTGTGAATAGCAATAATTAGATAATAATTAATAAAATCATCATAGGAAAAATTAATATTAAATAATCTAGAAATGTGCTATGAAATATATGAAATTATAAATATCACTAATTATTTACATATATTTGGAATTTTTCTAGAAATAAGATAATTAATATGCCTCATTCTGAAATTAAATAAATAAGTTATATTCTATCATATATTTAGATGTCATGAATAAGATAATAAACATTATCATTATTTCTTAGAGTAGTATTGAATATATTAAATTCATAAGACTGAGAAAATTATGAATTCAACATGAATTTGATTAAAATATTTAAATATAAATGATAAATTACTTGAAATTTTAATAACATTGTTATTTTACAATAATATAATATTAAAGAGGAATATGTGATCACTTGTAGTTCTTTTTATTATTATTCAATAAATTGGAAGATAATAATTTATATGTATGAATTAATGCAATTTTTTTTTTAATTTTTTTAATTAATTGAATATAATTTATATATTTCTTTAGAATATTTAATATTAATGATAATTTTAGGTTTTGTTATATTCATAATGTATTCCCTTTATATTTAAAGAGTTCAAATATTATATTAGTTTGTATGTAGAATTATTTCTTATAAATATTTAGTATTTTAAAAATATATAATATTTCGTAGAGAATTATTATCACCTGTCAATTCATTATTAATATTGTTTTATACAGGAAAATTAAATAAATTCATTGGAGAACATTATTTCATGTTGTCAAAATATTGATAATATAATGTAAATATTAGTTCGACAATATAATTTGAATTAGTATTTCTTGATCTAGATAATTTTGATTATCATAATATTTTATATATTTTCATTTTGAAATATATTATTAATATTTTTATAATTTTATAGATGGAAATTATATAGGAGAAAGAAAACCAATTGTCACATGCTTTGAAATTTTGTTTCATAAAAATTTTCACACTATGAAATGTAATGACAATTATAATTAAAATTACCTAAGATTAATAAATAGATCATCATATCTCATAGTTTGGAATATTATTTGTTAAAATTAATATAATAACATGTCACAATATTAATTTTCTTAAATAATATTAATGATATATATTTATTTATTCTGCATAATAGAAAATAACAATGGGAAATATTTCATATTTATTATCGTGGATTAATTTTATTAGTTGGGTATTTGTTGTGTAATGTGTTTTATGTTGAATCTTGATATTTATTTTATAATGTGATATTTTATTTTCAATGTTGTTGTTTCATAATTTTAATATATTTATATGGATATAAAACATATAATATAAAATATTATTAATTAATTTAAGGAGGTATGAGTGGAATACTTACTACTCATTTTATAAATATTTAAAAGGGGAATAAATTCTGCATGAATGTTATATTGAATGTTGTTACTACTAGATACCGATATACGTTATTTAACTCCAAAAAAAATATACATAAAAACTAGCCAATTCATGATTTAATTAAAATATTTTTTTGTTAAAGATTAATTAATTAGTACTGAGTGAGCCCAAGTTTTGATTATGGGATTCCAGAATGGATTGATGTTATATCTATAATGTTTTTTAAAAATTATATGTAGAAAAATTAACCTTTATTTATCTATATTCTCTAGAATATAGAGCCTTGATGTGAATGATTAAAAACCAAATATGATTGGTGTGATGATGAGTAATAGATAAGTATTTATAGGGTCATAATAGTTCTGATAATGTTGTTTTCATGTGCTATTTGATATAAACATAGCGGTTGAATGGGGTTACAGTGAAACCGTTGGTGGGTGTGCGATGTATTTAGTAAGAATATATTAACATCATATGTCAGATGTGATATTATGTGAAATGGTGTAGGACACCAGATAAGTTATAATGTGTTAATATAGAGTTTATATTGTCGATTCATACTTCTAGTTTGATGAATGCATGATGTTCGATGTCTATTTGTTATTTATATGAATATTTTCTTAATAAAGAACACATTTCCATGTCACAAACTATGAGTGAATCATTAAAGTGATATATTTGGAAGATTCCTAGAATACCTAGATGTTTGTGAAGTGATAATAAATTATTTAAATAACATGGTTGGTTCTTGATTCTTACCTATGATGATATCATAATTAACAATTCATGTAATAAATTAATAGTGTTTTCAGCATATGGATAAGAAGATTAAAATTTTAATATTGTAATGAAAAAATAATAATAATAATTAATTTATAATTAATTATTTAATATTAAATCAGGTAATTTAAATTCCATTTATATTCAGATATTATTGGTGGAACTCAATTATATCGTGTGATCATAGTATCATATTAGTCTATGGATAACTAGTTTCCCTTAGTGTGATTGTGGGGTATATCTACTCTGTATCTCTTTTTATTCCATATGAATCTCACCCATGTTAGATGTGAAACAAAAAACCATTGGTTCTTGCGGTGTTTTCCCCAAAATCTAGGAAGGTATGCATGATAGTAATTTGAAATATATGTGTGTTTTGAGTTATGATAGAGTGAATCTATTTAATATAAATTTATTATATATATAGTAACTGAAGTATTTTTATAGGTGTGTAAAGTTTTTTATTTAATGGATTGAGGTATAATACATAATATAGAGGTTGTGGTGGCTTTTGAAAATAAACTTGGTTACAATATAGAGGATGTGTATCTGATTAATTGCTACATGTGTTGTATTGTATGATATGGTTTTCCATTTGTTTTGAGGTGTAATTATTTATGAATATATAATGGATCCATACATGTGATGTTATGGTATGATAGTGAAAATACAGTGGGGAAGTGTTTGTGAGGTGGCCATTTCTAGATTATATATGTGTGTGAGTGTGTTCATTTGTGTTCTCAGTTTTTTGGTTATAGTTATATATGTACTTACGTGATCAAATCATGTTGAGGTTGGGAGAAGATTAATATTTCTAGATTGGTGCTGATTTAGTTTCATTTATTTACTCAAAGGTATTTAGTATTATTCTTTTAAAATTCTCATGATATTTTCTATGTAACGCCATGACCATGGTTACCCAGAACTGGTGCATTATTTTAATACATTAGGATGATTATATGGAATCATGTTCTGATGACCAATCAGTTTAGTAGTATTGGGAAATAGATTACATACATGAACATTAAATTACACTTTCAAAGATAAAACAAAACATAAATTATCCTTTAAGATCACCATTAATCCAATAGTTTAACACTGCATATCAATCATACAACACTTCTTTGAATCCCGGGAATAACAGGAGAAAGGGGTGAGCTCAGATGCTTAGTAAGGGTAAATAATTTAGCAGAAGCTATAAACATTTAAAGAAAGATATGTAATAAAAAACAGAAGCATTTTAAATATAAACATGAATATAATATGGAAAAAATAAATCAAACATCACCATATACACATGCACATGGATATTCTACTAGTTGACTAATCACATGAAATAACTAATTTCATAACGAGGGAATGCATAAAGTCGTACATCATAACAATATAGTCAAGGCTATGTGCCAAGAATACAAATAACTTTTTTGTCAAGGCCTTATGCCAAGACACAAATTTGCCTATTGATACATAGCAATGCATCGAGGAGCTATAGCGGGCTCCACCCATCACTTACTAAGTCTAATGCATTAATCATCTGAAAATGATGAAAAATAACATAAACATTCGTATAAAAACTAGCACATGAAATTTTAATACATTAACAATAAAACATGAATGGTATAAAAATAACACATCAACAATAAAAAAAATCACAAAACATTCAATATAATAAGGAATACTGTACCATAATGAATCCACTTCAAACAAGTGTAAAATCCATCATAGGATGCTGACATCGATAAAATGAAAACTATTTGAAAGATATATATCTTTCTATTTTGAATTCATTTAAAATTCACATAATTATAAAAGTAAACATATATTTTGAGAATATTCTTATAAAATTGTAAGGGAAGCATCAACGGTGTTATTGCTGCAGAAAATAGCCACACCTGCGGTATATGTTAAAAGAATATTTCAACCTTAATTTGTCGAAAAGGTCATAAAGTACCTAGTTTGGAAATCTATAGAATGATACCCTTCAAAACATTTTATAAAAATTATACAAAGGGATAAATGACTTTTACCCATATTTTAGGAAATATTAAAAATGTTTTGATCTACATTTTTAAGAAACATTGATGAGGATGATAAAGGATTCTCAATAGATTCTTACATATAAACAACCTCGAATAATAAAGAGATTGCAAAATTAACCCTTATCTTTTACTCTCTTCTAGTCGAGGGTATGTTTATCCTCCTTTATAATGTCCCTTGTATGTTATTAAATTATACAAGAAACATATTAATATTTATGACATCATATATGATTCATTTATGACTTTATATTACCCATTTAATAATATTTTTCTGTTAAAGTAACATTTCAGGTAACAATCGCTTACTTTATCTTACGTGTTTTAACATTTTATTCTTGATAGTATCTCATAAAAAATGATTTACATACTTCATGAATATAAAGCATGATTTATATATCACATGTATTCATAATATAAATATTTATAACAGATATATATTTGAAATGGATACACCATTCATAAAGACGGTAGTCTGTACATTCATATGAATGTTGTATCTATTTTCTTATCGTATAGTATGGAAGTTAGTAAACGACATGTATTTTACTAAATAAATATATATTATTTAAGTATAAATATTATTCAATATATCTCAAACATAATCAATATATTTATATTTATAAAAATTCTAGAATGGTGATCGTTGAAGATGAATCTCATCACGTCATGCAGAAAGTAAGTCGTATGTACGCTTGAGAGAAAATATCATTCTATAGCTAGTAAAATGGTGTTTAATTGGATGGTATATTATATATAAATAATAATTAAAATGTTATATTAATTATTTAAATTTATTATAATTGTATTTATAAACATCCAAACAATGTATTGTTGAATAACAAGTTATACCTCGACGTGGATATGGTAAGCCGTACGTACGCCCGTTTGGTGAATTTTTCAGTCATAGGATGGATAGAATAATGAATATGGTTTCTGTTGTACCTCTCGTACCCCTCGTGGTTTAATTTTCACGATCACAATCACTCTCTTATTTATCTAATCTTGTTTTAAGTGTTTGTGTTGATAGGCAAAAGGTTGCCAAGGAATTGGGCCAAGAAGGACTGAAAGTGGACTGATTTCAGTCCACCGACCAACCGGTGGATGACCACCGGCCAGCCGATGGAGCCTGGACAGAAGGCATATCCTCTGTCCAGACCACCGGCCAGCTGGTGGAACCCAGACAGGCCGGACAGCTACTATCTCAGCACTGGTCAACCGGTGGCCTCCTCACCGGCCAGCCGGTGGTGCCTGGGTAGAAGATCTCTCCCTTTTCCAAAGTACCAGCCTACCGGTGGCCAAGCACTGGTCCTCCGGTAGATCCAGTCAAACTAGCCGTTGGTCTTTGACCAAACTTGTCCACTTGACCCCCAACGGCTCCGAAGGCCTCTCCAACGGCTCCGAACACCACCAAAGGCCATATGAGGGTTCCCCCTCTATAAATAAAAGACTAGGAAGCCCCGAGAACTCAAGAAATCCAACGGACACATTTTTCAACATTTGGAGAACCTCAGGTGGATTCCTCCAAGGAACCTCAATTGCTCCAAACCACTTCCACATCCAAGGAGCACCATCAAAGAAGCTTGGGAGCGCTCTTCGTCAACTCCAATAAATCCATTGGCGCCCAAGACTTCTCCTCTTTACGGTTTTTATCGTTTTATCATTTTGAGCATGAATTTGGGTTTGTGCCTACAAACCCCCACTTCTTTTATCCTCTCTTTGTTTGGGTTTTCACACCACCTTCAAGGTGTGAAGAGTTTAGTAAAGCCTTCCCTTTAAAAGGCTTGAGAAATAGGTGAGCTAGCCTTCACCTGTAAGAAGGCTAGTGGGTTCTTTCTAAACCATTAAAAGCAAGTGGGTTCTTGCTCAACCATTAAAAGAAAGCTGTAATAGGTTCTAGACTACCTTAAAGTCTAGTGGGTTTCTTGCTAAAACCATTAAAAAGAAAGCGGTAGTAAATCTCTCAACGGTTGAGTTGGGAGCGGAGACGTAGGCTTTGGTTTAAGCCGAACTCCGTTATCAAGTTTTGTGTCTTGCCTCTTTTATTTCCGCTGCACCTTTAACTTTGTTTTAAATTCTTAATTATTTTTTAAAAGGCAATTCACCCCCCCCCCCTCTTGCCATCACTCTCCGCCCAACAATTGGTATCAGTGCCAAAATTTGAGTAATACCCTAACCGGTTTCAAATTCAAGATCCTTTGTGATGGCTTCAACCTCTTTCGCCCCCGAAGGTTATTCATTGGGTCATGCTCCTTTTTTTGATGGAACCGACTACACTTATTGGAAAACTCGCATGATTACATTTCTTAGAAGTATTGGCTTTCCTATATATAGATTTTTTATGCAAGGCTACACTCTCTCTAGCAAATATGAGTCAAAATGGAGCCCCGAAGACATTGCTTATTTTGAGCTTGATGGCAAAGCCATGAATGCTCTTCATTGTGGGTTAGACCGTAATGAATTTAATCGTATTTCTACTTTCACCACTTCTCATGAAATTTGGAAGCTTTTGGAAGTGACCCATGAGGACACTAAAAAGGCTCAACCCAACGAAAAATCCGAGCCCGAAATAACATGTTACGGGTGTGGCAAGAAAGGCCATTACAAGCCCGATTGTCCACTCAACAAGACAAAGGCCAAGCAAAAAGAAAAGAGGAAGGCATTCAAGGCCACATGGAGTGATAGCTCCACATCCTCCTCCTCCTCCTCCTCAAGTGACAATGGTAAAAAATGACTAATGGCATTTCATGAGGTAACCTCTTCCGACTCCTCATCCTCTAGCTCTTCCAATTCTTTCAATCATTTATCGTACGAGGATCTCCAACATGCAAGAGATCAATTGGAGGAAGGTTTTCACGAACTTTCTTCCAAATTTATTGCTTTAAAAAAGAATTTCAAAAAACTTTCTTCCGAAAAGGAACATCTTCTCTGAGAAAAGGAGGAATTGTCCCTCAAGGTCCAAAACCTTCCCGATGTTGATTCTATGGAATCAACAATCACGGATTTAAGGGAATCCCTAGCTAAATTCACCCAAGGTGAACAAACTTTAACCAAACTCCTTGGTTCCCAATGCATATCTAGAACCACCCAAGGGCTTGGCTATTCCAAGCAAGCTTCCTCTTCCCATGCTCCAACTATATTTGTAAGGGGGAGCTCCCAATATAAATTTTTCAACTATTGTAAAAAACCCGGGCACTTAATTTATGAGTGCAATTGCAAAAATGCCCGATATGGAAGGCCCAAAACTATTTCCTTTAATGATGAATTTTATAGGAGAAGACCCGCCACAAGACAAGTATGGATTGAAAAATCCATTTTAGCGAGTCTCTCCGGGCCAAAATTTGTCTCGGTTTCAATATCCTCTCCCCGGTGATTTGTTGTTTTTATTTAGGGGGAGTTAGGATCATTTAAGCCTTTTTGCTTTATATTCAAAAATTTCAATTCAAAAATTTTTCTTTCAAAACGTTCAATACAAAACTTTCAATTCAAAACTTTCAATTCAAATCTCAAAAATTTCAATTTGTTTAAAATCTCTATCTTGTTTTTCAATCTTTCCCTCAATCAAGTTTTATGCCCCGTGCTATTTTGATAATCACAAAGGGGGAGAAATTCTTGGTTGATTGGGGGAGAAATCTTTTGTGTCTTTGCTTTACTTTTCATTTTATCCTTTAAAGCATGACTTCCATTTCAGTCTTTTACATTGTTTGTTTTGGTGATTGTGATCATCAAAATAGGGGAAGATTGTTGTACCTCTCGTACCCCTCGTGGTTTAATTTTCATGATCACAATCACTCTCTTATTTATCTAATCTTGTATTAAGTGTTTGTGTTGATAGGAAAAAGGTTGCCAAGGAATTGGGCCAAGAAGGACTGAAAGTGGACTGATTTCTGTCCACCGACCAACCAGTGGATGACCACCGGCCAGCCGATGGAGCCTGGACAGAAGGCATCCCCTCTGTCCAGACCACCGGCCAACCGGTGTCCCACCACCGGCCAGCCGGTGGAACCCAGACAGGCCGGACAGCTACTGTCTCAGCACCGGCCAACCGGTGGCCTCCTCACCGGCCAGCCGGTGGTGCCTGGGCAGAAGATCTCTCCCTTTTCCAAAGTACCGGCCAACCGGTGGCCAAGCACCGGTCAGCCGGTAGAGCCAGTCAAACTAGCCGTTGGGCTTTGACCAGACTTGTCCACTTGACCCCCAACGGCTCCGAAGGCCTCTCCAACGGCTCCGAACACCACCAAAGGCCATATGAGGGTTCCCCCTCTATAAATAAAGGACTAGGAAGCCCCGGGAACTCAAGAAAGCCAACGGACACATTTTTCATCATTTGGCGAACCTCCGACGGATTCCTCCAAGGAACCTCAATTGCTCCAACCCACTTCCACATCCAAGGAACACCATCAAAGAAGCTTGGGAGCGCTCTTCATCAACTCCAATCAATCCATTGGTGCCCAAGACTTCTCCTCTTTATGGTTTTTTTCGTTTTATCATTTTGAGCATCAATTTGGGTTTGTGCCTACAAACCCCCACTTCTTTTATCCTCTCTTTGTTTGGGTTTTCACACCACCTTCAAGGTGTGAAGAGGTTAGTCAAGCCTTCCCTTTAAAAGTCTTGAGACATAGGTGAGCTAGCCTTCACCTGTAAGAAGGCTAGTGGGTTCTTTCTCAACTATTAAAAGCAAGTGGGTTCTTGCTCAACCATTAAAAGCAAGCTGTAATAGGTTCTAGACTACCTTAAAGTCTAGTGGGTTTCTTACTAAAACCATTAAAAAGCAAGCGGTAGTAAATCTCTCAACGGTTGAGTTGGGAGCGGAGACGTAGGCTTTGGTTTAAGCCGAACTCCGTTATCAAGTTTTGTGTCTTGCCTCTTTTATTTCTGCTGCACCTTTAACTTTGTTTTAAATTCTTAATTATTTTTTAAGAGGCAATTCACCCCCCCTCTTGCCATCACTCTCCGCCCAACAGTTTCCACATATTTATAATAAAATATAAGAATGTATATGGTTATGTAGTTATTATTTTAGTGTGGAAATAACAAAGAAAGAGTATGTGGAAGAAGAAAAGAACTTTAAAAGAGGTGATGAAAAAATTACCTCTTCTTCAAATGCTTCCTTTTGATTTGAACAAAATGGCTCCTTAGGTTTAATTTATGATCAAAATAAAACCTATAGGATTAATTGAGGGTAGCTGGGAGGATATTTGAGTAGGTCATGGACAAGACAAATGTATTTGGAGGTGTGAAGCTAAGATAAGGGGATGTACCCTTTTATAAGAGAGGTGAGGGGCACTTTAGGAAAAGTTTGAAATATTATTTTATTATAAAATCATTTTTTGTTTATAATGTATCCAAATGGATTTCCCTCTAGGATAAGGTGGTTGTGGGTCAAAATCATATCAACCAATAGGTTTTAGACAAATTTATATCTCTATATTAACCTTATCTTTTAGATTTAACCCTGAGTTAAATAGTTTAACTATTACCATGTGTTCTTGTATTCTTACACTATATGGTTAGTAAACATAGTATAAACAACTAAGAGAACCTATAGTGGTTAATTAATGACATATATAACATAATTTATGCTCTTTTTTTGAAACATATATTTTTAGGAATATTATATCATTTAATAAAATATTATTTGTTTTAAAAACCAATTTATGTCAATTTTGACAGTATTTAGTTTTTTTTGTGAATGTCATAAAAATATGATTTATCAAAAAAATAAATCTCATCGACCCTGACATATCATATTAACTAAAAAAATCATTGAATTCACCAAAAGTCTGAATTTACATTTATTTTAATATTTATATTATCAATTATTATAATCTTTTATTAATAATGTAATTACTACATCATCATTGTGTCATAAATAAATTTAATAATTAAATGTCTAAAAATTATCAATAAAATACCATGATGTAGGAAATATTTTTATCTTTCTGAGGAATATTTATAGTTGAACTTAAGACCTGTATTAACCTATATTAAACATGTTTTAGTAATTAAAATTTGAATTTAACACTTTTAACTCTTCTTTTAATAAAATATAATAAATATCCTAATCTAATATAAGTATATAAAAAAGGAACATATTTTTTCCTAAGGTTGTTTTTTGTCTATATAATCTTATCCAATATAATTAGGACATGTTTTAGGGTAATTATAAAATAATTTATAACATTAATTACCCTATTTACTTTTAACTATGGTAAATAATATTCAAAAGATACAATTCAGAAAAAATTATTTTAATATTATTGAACCCCATTTTTCATAATGATGTCAGCCGTGTATCATGGAGTTTTGAAATTCAATTCATAGGTGCGGTAAAATTATGTTTTATGTAAATTTTCAAATGTTCTTAGAAGGTGGGTACAAGACGTTAAAAAGATCAATAACATTTTATACGTCTAATATTAATATAAAATTAGGCCAATGAATTACATTGGACTAATATATGTATTATGTATAAATTTTTACTTGAAGATAAATTTTAGATTAAAATAATTATTAAAATGAAAAACTTGGTTTTCATCTACAACGTAGTGTTGTTCACTATTTATCAAAAATTGAATTTTTCAGAATAGAACCAAAAAATACCATAATATAATTTTTATATTAAAAGATAAAAAATTATTTCTATTTTAACAAATTTAAATCATAGAAGTTTCATTAATTAATTTAAAATTAATTCTCGTTTTCAAACCCGTACAGCAGGTTTTTAAGAAATAAAAACTATCAAAAGATTAACATGAGTTGGTATCCAATATAAATGTGAAATTACATAAAATAACCAAAATTATATTAAATGATAAAAATATAATATAATTTTACTTTAAAACCACTCAATGTCATAATTTAACACTATAAATTATTTTGATTAAGAATTTTGTTTTTAATTATAATTTAGTATTTTTCATTAATCGTCAAAATATGAAATTTATCATAAAAGACCCAAAAATTTATACAAACTAAATTTTTATGTCCCTATTATAAAGAAGAATTTATTTTCATTGAATTTAATATATAAAAGTGTCAAATTTTATATTTAAAAGGGATTTCGATTAAAAGGCGTAAAAACTGCATATTTTTTAAAAATACTTCTTTTACCCAAAAAATTGAATTTGTCCTTATATTATTTATAATAAATACAAAATATTAGTGTTAGAAATATTTAAGATATATATAAAATTAAAAATGTGGTTAATACAATTCATAACTACTTTTTAAACTACTATTTTGATAGGTCTTGATGCGCTTTAACTCGGTGTTGCATGTAGCGCAATCAATTAAATTACTTCAAAGAGATAACATACTATAATATCATGGGTTTTTACATTACCCCCTCGTTCAATAAAATTTTCCCTCAAATTTTGATATTGTTCTGTGTATATACAAGAATTAAAATAGAAAAAACCTCTGTGGAAAACCCACATCGTAAATAAGGTTAATAAAATTTAGTCTTAATAAGAAGAAAACGGAAATAAAAAACTCACAAAAAATTAGTGTTTCGATTAAGAGAACATTGGTGGAAATTATAGACTCATAATTGGTGGGAAAACATAAATATCCATGAGTGATTGAGGTCATCATTCACAGACAAGTGAACACTAAATTAAAAATTGAGGACCTCAAAGACATAAATCTATGATGATTTAAAATAACATTAGTTTAAAAAACATAAGGTATTGGGATAAAACATTTATTGGTTTTAAGTTGTTTTCCCTAATGTAAAAGAATTAATTTTACCCTTGAATTAGGAAAAAAATACTTGAAAGGTAGAGTTATATCATTTAAATAATTTCTACCACAAACTCATCTTTCACTCTCAAAAGATAAAAAAACTCAAAAATATTCTATTTAACATAATCATATAGGGTTTCCAAAAAATGAATTTATAATTCATATTTCATACCATTTCATAAAAGCCAATATTATAAAAACCAAGAAATAATGTAGGATAGTGGTAGGAGATGCACCCTTTTCGACCTTTGGTTGGGGGTTCATGTCTCATGGCCTTACCAGGCACGATGTGTTGTCGCCTCACTTCGAGGTTTCCCTTTTTATAACAATCCAAAAATAATCACAAGTAATTATTTAACCTTAAAAAATAGTATCGAATCTCAAAATTAATCCATTCCAAATATTAGACTTATCCACAATACTTCTGTCCAAAATCCCATTCCATAATTTATATGGATGTTTACATAACAAACAAGTGAATAACTTTATCGTGTATTCTTTTAAAACGTGGTAATAAACTAAATTACCAAAAAACAATATTTAATATGTTCATTATTCCTCATTCCTTATGAAAAACATAGAACACTGGATATACTCATTAAGTCCAAAAATGTTGAATACTCCCAATAATGATGATATGGAAAACATTTTAAAAAAACCATTAATCTATTCCAAGGATGTCGAGAATACCCAATTTACTTCATCTAAATAACTTTTATCAGTATCAGGAAATAATTATGGTTTATCTTTCACTGAAAGATGTATATTACAAAAATGATAACTTGATATTGAGTAACTTTTCTTAGTACCATACAATCTCCAATCCTCAATGCAATCGTACTGTAGTATAGTCCTTATTTATTTCCATAATTCAAATAATCGGTAAATCATTGATTCAACACTCTAATGACATAATTCTTCAATCCATAAGAACAAATACATTAATTATGCCATTTTGACAGTAGTAATAGCTTATTCTTGACATTTATCCCTTCGATTCTTATGAGCTATATTTCCATGATAATTAGGACATTTATTTTCATATTTCCCCATTTCACTACAATTGAAAAACAAAATATTAGTCTTTTCATTGTTTCATTTGAATTCTTTTTCTTGATGACCCATTTCTACACACTTATAAAAGATCTTCAATTCCATTCATGCCTTTACAAAGGTGATTCTTTCCACAGTTATCACATGTGAAAAAAATACTTCTTTCTATTCTTCCCATTATCTATAATTTTTCTACCATCCTCTTTTTTATATATTCCCTTCAAAAAAAGGTCTAAGAGAATTCATTACTTATATTATTAACACATGATAATAAATCCTCAAATTATGAGAATACATGGGAGGATATTTCACTTTGAAATTTTCTATTAAGATGAGGAAAGATAGAATCATTTTTACTCTTTCGATCATGCCTATTGCTGGAGTTATCATTCCTTGTACTGGGAACCACATCTAAAGGACGACATACACTAGGTTAGACCGTATCATATTGTATAATCCAAAAACTAGAAAAATTATCTACATTAATTGAATATTTTCCCACATCTTGTCTCATAAAAATGGTTTCTTTAACGACATATTTACACATAAATCCTTCATAATGTTTTGTAAATAAAATGTGAATTATCCTATGCATATCCCCTGGGTGTGTCAATCCAGGTGTGAAGTAAGGATCATTGTCATGTTTCAGGATTACCTAGGTCAAGCCCGAAACTCGGTGTTGGGGTTTTCACTCCTAGGTACATTTTTTCCAGAACCACATCCACCTATAGTATCCAAACATGGATGTATTGCTTACAAAACCCACATAATCCCTGCATTACCAAAATTATACGGGGTTCTTCTATACTTATCTGCAATTTCTATAATAGGGTTCTGATCCCTAATCTATGTGTTAAAAATCTATTTTCACTGCTATTTCTAAACATCCTCTAATACCAACTATAATACAACAACCCCATTTACACATATCTGGTGCATTATTTTAATACATTTGCATGATTAAAAGGAATCAAGTCTCAAAGGACCGATTAGTTTATCAGTCTTGGAAAATATATTACATACATTAACATTACAACACTTTCTCACATAAATCATAACATAAATAAACATTTTATTAATCCATTAATCCCCTATCATAACCGTTCATATCATTCATAATACACTTCTAGGAATCTTGGGAAAATAAAAATTAATAAAGGGTGATATCAGATGACCACTAAGGTTAAATAATTTAGTGGAAGATGTAAGCATTTAAGGCAATATGTGTAATAAAAAATCATCCTTTTAATCATAAGCTTGAACATAATATGAAAAAATTAAATCAATAATTACCATACACACAAGAACATGGATATTCTACAAGAATAATAATGACATGTATTAACTAATTTCAGAATGATTGAATGCATAATACCAAACATTATAACCACTTTGTCATGGCCTTGTATCAAGACTACAAATAAAAAATTTGTCAAGGCCTTGATCCAAGACACTAATTTGTCTCATGAGACCTACCGATGCATCAAAGAGCTATAGCAGGCTCCACCCATCACATACTAATTCCAAATCATTCCTCATATGAAAAGGTTGAAACATAACATAATCATTCTTATTAAAACCAACATATGAAATGTTAATACTCTTACCAAAAACCATAAATTGTATAAATGTAACACATCCATAGTCAAACAAATCTCAAAACATAAAATACAATAAGGATGATTGTATCATAATAAATAATCATCAAATAAATGGAAAATCAATCAAAGGATGTTAACATAGATGAAATCAAAACTATTTGAGAGAAATATCTCAATCTATTTTGATATCATGAAAAATTCAAATTATTATAAAAGAAAAAATTTACTTTTAAAATATTCTTATAGCTTCTAATGGAAGATATTAAGGTGTAATAATGGTGAAAAATAGATTCACCCATCATATATGTTCAAAAACCATTCATAGCTTTATTTTTCAAAAAGGTCAAAATGTACCTTGTTTAGAAAATGATGGAAATATTCCTTTCATAACATTTTCTAAAAAGTAAAAAAAGGGTATAAATTACATTAACCCATATTCAAGGAAATAGTAAAAGAATTAAATAAATTTCTATGAAACATGGATGATAATGATAGTGAATTCCTAGTACATGCTTACGTATAAACAATCTTAGATAATAAAGAGACTTTAAAATTAACCCTTACTTTGTACTTTCATCTAGTAAAGGGTAAATTTATCCTCTTCTATAATGACCATAGTATGTTATTAAATTATAATAGACCCATATTAATATTTAGGATATCATATATGATTAATTTATGACTTTATAATACACATTTAATAATAAGTTCCAGGATAAACAACATTTCTCGTAAAAATCCGTTTCTTTATCGTACGTGTTTTAACTTGTTATTCTTGATAAAATCACATAGATCATGATTTTAGTACTTAAAAAATATAAATCATGATTTAAATATCATATAAATTAAAAATATATATATTTATAGAAGATATATTTATGAAATATAATCACAGTTTATGGAGACGACAGTTCGTATGTACGCATGAACGTTGTTTCTATTTTCTTATCGTATAGTATAGAATTAAGTAACCGAAATATATTTATCTACATAAAAATATATTATTATATTATAAATATTATTTCATGTATTTCATAATTAATCAATATATATATATTAATTATTTAATGGTGATCGTCGAAGATGAATCTCATCGTGTCGTGGAGACGGTAAGCTGTACGTACGCATAAGCAACATTATCATTTTATTGATAGAAAATAAATGTTTAATTGGATTTTATATGATATATATAGAATCATTACCATATAATATTCATTATTTAAATTAATTATACTTATTATTATACTAATCCAAATAATTTATTGTTGAATAAAAAATAACACCACGATGTGGAGACGGTAATTCGTACGTAGGCAAGTATGGTGAATTTTTCATTTATAGGATGGATAGAATAATGAGTATGGTTTTACCATATTTATAATAACATATCATTACTTATAAGGTACTAAATATATTATTATTTATGAAAATAAAAAATAAAGAGTAATTGGAAGAAGAAAAGAACTTTACAAAAGGTGATGAAAAAATTACCCCTTCTTCGGGTGCTTCCTTTTGATTTGAAAAATGTCTCTCAATATTTTATATTTTTTATCAAATTAAGGCCTCTAGGAATAATTGAGGGTTTTTGGGAGGTGATTGAATAATGTTCTGGCTGAGCCAAATGGATTTGGAGGTATGGAGTTAAGAGAATGGGAATTACCCTTCTATGAGAGAGGTGAGGGGCACTTTTTGAAATGATTGTAATATAATTTTATTAGAAAACAATTTTTGGTTCCTAATGGATAAACACTGATTTATGTCAAGAATAATGTAGTTATGGGTCGAAAAAACCTCAATTAATAGATTTTAGACTAGTTTAGGTCACCATATTAACCTTATCATTTAGATATAACCTTTAGTTAAATAGGTTAACCCTTACAATGTCTACTTGTATTCATACACTATATGCTTAATAAACATTCAATAAACATCCAAGAGGACATAAAGTGGTTAATTAATGACATATCTAACATTATTAAATTATTTTCGCCGAACCTTATATTTTTATGAATACTATATCATTTAATAAAATAGTATTTTGGTTAAAATCCATTTTTTCTCAATTTGGACACTAATTAGTATTTGTTTTGTTGGGTAATAAAAATTTTAATTCTTTAAGAAAAAAAACAATAATTAACCCTAAAATGTCATTTTAACATAGAAAATTCATGTAATTCATCAAAAGATTAATTTTACATTTAATTTTAAAATTTATAATGGTGATTATTTTAATCATTCATTAATAAGGTAATTACTCATCATCATTGTGTCCTAAATAAAGTTAATACATATATGTATAAAAATTATATATAAAATACCATGATGTAGAAAATCTTATTATCCATTTAATTAGTGTTTATAGTCGAATTTATCTTATGTATAACCATACATTAAATATTTTTTAGTTATTAAAATTTGAATTTAACACTTTTAACTCTTCATTATATAAAATATAATTAATGTTTTAATCTAATACAAGTGGATCAAAAGGGATCATATTTTATCATAAGTATTTTTTTGGTAAAAATACACTTATCCAAAATAATTATGACTTGTGTTAGTGTAATTATAATATCATTTTACCTTTAATTACACTATTTACTTTTAATCGTGCTAAATAAAAATCAAATGTTACGATTCCCCAAAAATTATTTTAATCTTATTGAACCAAATATTACTTACTGATGTCTATTGTGTCTCTCTGATTTTTGATATTCATTTCCTAGGAGCAGTAAAATTACATTTTATGCATAGTTCCAAATGATCCTAGAAGGTAGGTAAAAGTGGTTAAAAAGGATCAGTAAAATTTTATATGTATAATTTTAGTATAAAATTAATTTAATGTATTAAAGTAGACTATATATGTATTATATATATATTAACTTTAAAATAAAATTTTAATTAAAATAATTATTTAATTGAAGAACATAGCTTTTATCTACAATGCTGTGTTTTTCTATATTCATCAAAAATTGAATGTTTTTAGAAAAATATAAAAAAAATCACCCTAAGATAATTTTGATATTCCAAATTAAAAAATTATGTCTATATGATAAAATTCAAAACATATAAGTCACAATAATTAATTTAAAATTAATTCCTATTTTGAAAACCAGAAAGTGGGTTTTTAAGAAGTAAGAACTATTAAAAGATTGACATGTGTTTATATCCAATTTAAATGTTAAATTACTTACAACACCCTAAATTATATTAAATGATAAATAAATAATCTAATTATACTTTGAAACCACTCAAATTCATGATTTAAAACTATAAATTATATTGATTAAAAATTTGTTTTTAATTAAAATTTATTATTTTTCACTATTCTTAAAAATATAAAAGTTATCAGAAAAGTAAAAAACATTTATCCAAAATAAAATTTTGTTTCCATCTTCTAAAGAAAACTTTAATTTTATTAGATAGGATATATAAAAGTTTCAGATATTGTATTTAAAAAGGGTTTTCTATTAAAAGGTGGAAAACTTCATTTTTTGAAAAATAGTTCTTTTATATAAAACGTTGAATTTGTCTTTATATTATGTCTAAGAAACACTAAATAGGAATTTAAATATTATATATGATATATATATAATTAAAAAGGTGGTTTATAAAATTTATAATCACTTTTTAAATGGCTAGTTTGATAGGTAGTGATGCACTTGAACTTACTGTTGTGTGTAGCGCAGTTTATTGAAGTACTTTAAAGATATAACTTTCTATGAAATATTTGGGGATTATATTCTAGGGAGTCTCCTAATAAGTATACATGTTATTATCACCATATGTTTTTTATGGAAACATGATTTTATGTCATAAGGGTAATTGGTGATCAAGAAAGACATTACTAGTTTCATGAGTTATTAAGGAGTTGTTAGAGCTTCATGCTCACTACTAAGGATTTTACTATTTTTACTTTTTAGATAATTAGTATCTAGTTATATATGAAAAGAAATCATATTTTGAGGTGGATTCTTTATTTTTTATGAACATGAGTTTTTTTGTTGGTTTCCTATATTATCTCTTAAATCACAAATAATTTTTAAGTTACATCCACCCATGGGTGTGATTATATACATTTTGTTATAATATTCAACATGTGTCCTATTAAAAGTAGGCTTTAAGATTCATTATCTCTCTTTCTACATTTCAAACATTTGAGGGGTACATTTATAGGGAGGTGGTTACGAAATATGGAGTTCGCTTCACATGAATAATTTTTGGATCCCCCTCACCCTTAGTTATTTTATGGTAATATTTTTATAAACATATATTTTTTTGACTAATTTTTATTTTTTATATGAAATATTTTTTTTATTTTTTTTATTTTAATTTTTTTTAATTATTAAAATTTATTCTTATTTTATAATATTTTTTAATATTTTTTATATATAATTATTTTCATCATAAATAAAACCATACAAAAGTAGTTAAATATATTTTGTGATGAAGTCTTATTACTATCAAAAATAATTTATTTGTTTTTGTATTTTCATCTTATCTCAAAATATTATTTTTGATAAATACATAATCTCATAAAAAAATTTAGTGATGGTATATTGAAAATACAACAAATTACAATTATATACTCCTTGGTGGGTTATTTAGGATAGAATATCATTGAAAATGGCTATATTTGAATGGATTTAATCATAAATACACCATCACTAATGATGAAAAATTTCGTAATTGTTATTTTAGATTAGATTAAAAAATTTAAGGGTTATATGGATGTTTAGGATGGATTTTATGTGATTGAGAAGGTTTTAGATATGTCTCAGTTCTGAAAAAGAAATCAAACTGTCATTTTATTAATTATTGTATAATTGGTTTTCTATATAGGTTGATGAAATGAGTCTGATAAATGTCATTATTTAATTTTTATAATTACTTTATTATTTATTGGATTTTTATGATGTTTTTTATGAGTACACCACTAGTGGATAGTGTAATTAAATTGGTGAAAGACTGTTCATTGAGACGAGATAGTTAAACTATGAAGAGTGGTTGTGAATTTAATATATAATGATTATATGCATTATAAAATGAAATTATGAAAACATATAATGATGAAATTAATTAAGTGTTTAAATGGTTTTTAAAATAAATGTTTAAGGTCGTGATTTAAAATGATTCTCTATAATGTGAAATTCTACAGAAAAATGAATATGAACGTTGTATTTATTTTTTGGGAATTGGAAATTTTTATTATTATAACTCTTACCATTATACCATAATGAAAAAATTTACACTATGATTTTTTATGTTATCCCATATCAACTATATTTGATATGTTTCCTGATAAGTAAATTATGGATCCCCATAAACTCAACGAAAAAATATATAATAGTATTTAAGGTGATATAAATATCTTAATTTATTTAATGGATGAAACTGAAGTGATCATTGAAAGATATTTATATTCATATTATGATATTGAATTTAAAATTCAAAATTGAATAACAAATATGATTATTTATGTTTATGTTAAGTTATGAATTGTAGTGGAAAAGGATGTTGATATTTACACAAATGGGAATAAGTGGAAGGCAACTATACAAGATAGGATTCAATATAGTTTGTTGATAATATAATTACTGATGTAGGAATACCTAGAATATGAATGGTTTAGTCATGCATTGATGAGTATAAATATTTAATTTTTTTAAAGTGTATTATTATGTTCCTTCTTATTGCTTGATGACCATTGATTAATCTACACATCAAAATATTAATGTTGTCATCAAAAGAAGATGTTGAAAAATCAGGAAAAGGTGATTTTAAAATTGATTTTAATTTGATATCTCTTTATGATGAATATTGAAATTTATATTTTATTGATAGCAACATAGAGAATATTCTTTAAGGAATAATAATCAATTTACTTAACCATTAGAGTTATATATTTTCATTTTTTAGGATCACATAAATCCCTTTAGAAAACGTGTGTGTGGTCTCTATATTAAGGATAAACCATAATCATATGAAATATATGATTAAGATAGTGGATGTTGTGTCTTTTAACAATTTGTTTTTGTATTTTTCTCTTTAGTAATAATTGATGAATTTGATGAATTATTACAAAATGAAAAAAGGATTTTCATTGAGGACCATGAATATTTTTTGATATAGGTATAAATGGAAGCTTAATTCTCATAACATGATTATTCATTATTTATAAGGACAGTTAAAATATATGGAGTGTGTATAAGTGGGTTTGGAAAAGGATGGTATAAGATTGGTGAAGGCATAATGCACAAACTATGGGAAATGATAAAACATTGGGATTGTGTAACACCACAAAATTTTTTGAAAAATATTATTTTTAATTTCATTGATGTATTGTGTTGTAAGATACACCAAAAATATCTTTCACTACACACATCCCTGACTTGGCTTGCAATACATGAAATCACGACCTTCCACGATAGCATGTGTTATACACAATATCGAGTTTCATTAAACAACGATATGTTATATAAACTAGCAATTATGAATAGTAATACCCACTTTTTGAAATGTTTTAAATTTTAACTTTCTAAATGGACTTCATTTTTTGATTCAGAATATCGAAATTATCCTATGGTAAAATTTTGGTGTTTTTATGAAAAATTTCAATTTTTGATGAATAGTGAAAACACTAGGTTACAATTAAAAAACTGACTTATTATTTAAATAATAATTTATTTTATTTAAATTTATTTTAGGTAAAAATTGATTCCTAACTCCTATATAAGATCAATGTAATTCATTGGAGTCATTTTATAATAATTTTAGGCATATAAAAATTTTATTGAACTTTTCACCATCTTTTACCCACCTCCTAGGAGAATTTGCAAATTTATATAAAAAATAATTTTACCACTTCTGTGAGTTGAATTTAAAAACTCCAAGAGACATGGTTGATATCAGTAAGTAAAATGTGGTTCAATAAGATAAAAATAATATTTGGTGAATAATAACTCTTATCTTTTATTTACCACGGTTAAAATTAAATAGGTTAATTAAGGGTAAAAATGATATTATTATTACCCCAACACATGTACTAATTATATTTGATAAATGTACTTAGACCAAAAAAACCTTAGTAATAAAATATTACCCTTTAGGTCCACTTGTATTAGATTAGGACATTTATTATTATTTTATTTAAAGAAGAATTAAAATAGTTAAAATCAATGTTTAATAAATAAAACATTTTTAATATAGGGTTATTCATAAGATAAATTTAACTATAAATATTTATTAGAAATTAAAAAATCATTCATAAATAATATTAATTTATTTATTATTTTTATACTTTAAATAATTTAATTTATTTATGACACAACGATGATGCAGTAATTACCTTATTAAAGAAATATTAACATAATTACTGTTATAAATACCCAAATAAATGCAATTTTAGACTTTTTAGGTATTACACTAATTATTTAGGTTAATATGACATGTTAGTATTGATTTAATTAAATTTTTTCGAACTAATAATTCTATTATGAGTTTCACAAATATCATTTACCAAATAGTGTTAAAATTTACATAAAATTGTTTTTAAAACTATTATTATATTATTAATTTTTATTTTATTCCTAAAGATCTAAGGTTCGGAAAAATGACTTAGATAAGTTAATATATATTAATAATTAACCACTTGGGGTTCGTTTGTCTTATTATAGTATGTTTATTAACCATATAGTGTAAGAAATCAAAAAGAAACGGTAAAAGTTAAATTATTTAACTTAGAGTTAAATCTAAATGATAATGTTAAAATATTAACCTCAACTTGTATAAAACATATTGGTTGAGAGGATTTCGACCCATACCATCCTTATCTTCTAAATAAATCAATTTTTAACTATTAAAAATCGAATATGACTTTATTATAAAATAATATTTTATGTTTTCCTTAGGTACCCCTCTACCCCTTTATAAAAAGGTCACCCATTCCCTCTTATTTTCACACCCTTTTGAGCCTTGAAGCTTGTAAAAACCTTGAAAATTCCAATTCTCAACCTCTATAGTTATATCATAGATGTTCTGGTCTTCTAAAAATACCAACTCTAGTTCCCTAAGAAGAAGTTTAAAGGAGGTACATCGAGGAAGAGGTAATCTCTTCTATCGACTCTTTCAAGTTTCTTTCTTCTTCTACTTCCTCTTCTTTTGTTGTTTCATAATAAAGTAATAACATAAGTATTACTTATATAATGATATGTTATTATAAATATGAAACAATCCTATTTCACCTTCTATCCATCCTACGAAAAATGAAATAACCGCGCGTGCGTACGTACGGAATACCGTCTCCACGGCGTGGTGTAATCATTTTTTCCACCACCACCTTACTTGGATGGGTATAATGGTGTAAAGAGTAACTATATATGATTATTATAACATCATAATGATTATAAGATATTATATCATCCACTCCAATTCCATTCAATAAAAATGGGAACGATATCATCGCTCATGCGTACGTACGGATTACCGTCTCCACGATGCGATGAGATTCATTTTCCATGTTAACAATTCAAGAATGATTATAAAGTATATATAATAAGTAATAATGAAATATATGACATAATAATTCTACTGGAGTTATGTATATATATATATATGTCATTTACTTACTTCCATTCAAGTCAATAAGGAAAAGAAAACAGCGTTCATGCGTATGTACGGCCTACCGTCTTCATGAAAGGTGTATTTCATTTCATTTATCTATCTATTATATATATATATATATACTGAATATATATGATATATAAATCATGATTTACATTCTGGATGTAATTAAATCATGATATAAGTAATAATTATATCAAGAACAACAAGTCTAAACACGTACCATAAATAAAACGATTTTACCCAAAACGCTGCTTTAACATGGAATTTACAAAAGAACTACTAATATGAAGTCATAAGTGAACCATATATGATATCATAACAATGAATATGATTCTGTAATAAGTAAATGACATTTTTTAAATATTTATATAGGAGTTCGGATATGTACAAAGCATATTGGACCTAAGGTAAGGGGTAATTCTACAAATCTCATTTTTATCTGAGATTGCTTATACGTAAGTATTTACTGGGGTTATATTTTTCATCCATGTACATAAAAATGTTTTTTAAAGTGTTTAATATTTTTACATGTATTTTTAAATCCATGATTACCCCTCATTAATTTTACTTTGTGTTATGGAAGAAATATTTTTTTTGTTTGCCATACGTGGTACTTTTTGACTGTTCTATTAAAAGTATGAGGAGAATGTTTTTTAACTTATATGGAATGAACATATTTTTATGGTTTTATAGCGCCTTATTTTCATCAAGCTTAATCTACAAGATTTCATGACTATTTTCAACAATATCCTTTTTTTTAAATTGCATGGAATTTTGTGAAAAGAAAATGATTTTGAAGAAGGAATGATTTTTTCCTCACGAATTCATTTCAAGTATTTTATCATAACCATTTTCCATCCAAGATGACATTATTTCACATATGTTTGTTTCATGTATAATGTCTTTATGATTTACATGGTTCCACTTTTCTTTTGATGAAATGATATCAATTTGTTTTATATGGATTATGTTATGATGGGATGATGTTTATGAAACCCATTTTTATTCTTTGGGTTATAATGAATGGTTTATGTTTTTGTTATGGCACAAGAAAGAATGATTTCATTATGAGATGGGTGGGACCTATATCTCCCTCCAATGAACTGGGTAAATATTTATATCTCATGAGATAAACATGTCTGGATCAGTAAGTTAATCTGGTTCAGTGTTATAGGACTGGAACGAGGATGAACTCGATTCAGAAAGGTACTTTGTCCACTAAGATGGTCTTGGAAGCAATACATTGGCTACTATGGAAATCATATCATGTTCTTAATGCTTTTCCATAATTACATGTTTTGTTCCCAGGCTATTTTATCTTGACTGATGTTCCTATATGATATATGCCTCCCATACTTCCAAGATTTATGTCTTGCCTCAAGAATTAGATATTTAGATTTTATGATGATGTTTTTACATTCCAATGTTTATGGATTGTTTTATGTTCTCTATGTTTACCCATACTAAGAATTTGATCTCACCCTTTATAGGTTTTATTTTCCCTAGGATTTAAAGAAAGGTTTTAGGTATGAAAACAAAAGGGGAATTTCTTTATGGGAGATCTTGAAGATCTTTCACTATGATTAGAAGATTATATTCCAAGTTTCCAAAGACACTAAACTATTACAGTCCTTGTGTGTCTATTTTTGTTATGTATTAATTATTCCACAAAAGTAATGTAATGTCTATGCACGTCAAGCTTTGGGTATCAACATTTGGTATCAGGGGAAAGGTTTATTCAACATTTGGAAACTATGATGCGAAAACATTAGTGAAATCCCTAGTGATATTTCTAAGGTATGTCTAGAGATGTCTCTAAGTTTATGTATAAGTATATGTTATAGTCCTAGAATTATGGTAACAATTTTATAATTAACCGTAAGATGTTATATATTGAAGGTACTCCCCCTTTATTATGTTGTTTTCTCAAGCATGATTTTTGCCTCTCACACTATTCTTTTTGGGTATTAGATGATGTCTGGGACCCGAAGGAACTGTGTTGATCAATGTAATGGACAATGAAATGATTGTCCTCCTGAAAAAACCAATGTTATGGGAGATGGAGGTAGAAATCTTATTGCTATACTTACACAAGATATATATCATTCTGGACATCCAAATGAACAGAGAAGGGAACAATATTCTATTGAGTCCTTAATGAGGAAATTTCCACCTTCTTTCAGTGGGTCTTCTGATCCACTTGCTTCTGACCAATGGATCAGTACCATTGAAAAGATATTTTCCATACTTCGCTATTCGGAACATGAAAAATTCATTCTGGCTATTTAACATTTTTAAGGTGAAGTAGATCAATGTTGGACTCTAATTATGAATACGAGGCCCCGAGATGAAATTGAATCCATTAATTGGGAGGAGTTCCAAAACATATTTTTCAATAAGTACTTCCCTCGTATTCTTCAAACAAATATGGAAAAGTATTTCCTTGAGCTTAAGCAAAAGGATGATGAATCTGTTGGTATATATGAAGGGAATTTTTCAAGGATTTCAAGGTATGAATATGGCTTTATCATCCAACCTGAAAGTAAAGTTGATCAATTCTTCAGTGGCTTAAAACCAGGTCTTCGAAGGGAATTAGCTATAAGAGAATTCAGTATCTATGAAGACATTCTGCGTTGTGCTATAAAGGTAGAAATGGAAGTTGGTGTTACATATCCATCTCATGGTTTTGACAAGAAATGAAAGTTGGAGTTAAAGTAAAAATCTCATATCAATTGTGAAAAGATGATGAATGTTACTTTATGCTCAGTGTGTGGAAAGAAGCATGGAAGAGATTGTATAAAAGGTACTAGATAATGTTTCAAGTGGGGAAAAGAAGGTCATCGAGCAGCTGAGTGCCAATGTAATGGGAAAAAGGTAGCTAATGATCTGAATAGATAAAATACTACAAAGAACACTCCACCAAAACTTCAATTCTTCATGTGCAATGAAATGGGGAATTATGCTAATCAATTCCCTAATCCAAGGGTTAATGATGATCAACAAGAGAAAACTTTTAAGGAAAAGGATAAAGAGAAGTCACATGCGTTCACTATTTGTGATTTTGAGTATGAAAGTTATGTTGTATAATGATTAAGTGTTTATGTAATGGGATTTCAAAATAGTATCATGGAATCTCATTTATGGTATCATTGAATTTTGGAATATCTATGTATTGGTTTTCAATAATTATATGGTACCGGTAACCAGGAAAAGTTATTGAAATATTTTTGGAAAGAAGATGATATGTGCATAATAATGGGATAAAGAAAAAATGAAATGATCTCATGACTGATATAAGGAAAAAGTTATATCATGGTTTGAGTATATAGAAATTTTGGGATTTTGGTATGTGGAAAGTGTTAAATTTTTACAGCAGTCATGTTTTCACTAAGGTTCAATGGGTATTCGATTTTTCAAGAGAATACAATATTAAGGTATTCCCATGTTTGTAATGTAATCAACAAGATATATCTTGTGATATATAAGGGATAAATGATGGTATTTACATGCTATTTATATGACCTTTCTGGTAATTGAATTCTTTTTACTATGAGATTGGACAAAGTTTTTTTGGATAAGTCTAAAGATTTGAAATGGATTATGTTGGACATAAGAAAATATTGTTTAAGGATAGAAACTTTTTTTGATATTATTTCTGGAATGTTATAATAGTGTAGTTTTTGAAAATGAATAACCTGCAGGATGGGAGACAACCAGTCGCGTCGGACAAGGCTGTGGGAATCGAACCCACAACTGAAGTGTGATAAGCCTTTATCACCTACCACTGGCGTACAGGAAGTCGCTGGTAAGTAGAAACTAGTTTTATTATATTAATCAGTATGATAGATGAATTATAACTCCATTTTGGGAACCACATATGATTAATCTCACTATAGATGGACTTATGTATATTTGATAACTTTTTCTAACCTTTTTTTTTGAGACATATGGAATGACACATCACTCTATCACATGATCCGCTATAACCTCACGAATGAAAAATTCAACTTCATTTCTTTAAGAGATGAAGTGGAAATTATTCAAGGCACGTACAACAGTGAGATTATACTGAAATAAAATAAGTATTTCTTCTAATTCAAATTCTTCAACTTTAAGTAAATGATCCTAGATACCAAAAATGTTGTCCTAGTGCCCTTATATATGATAAATCAGATGGTAACTCAGATCATCACAAATATATGGCTTTTTGATTGTTGGCTTTTTTATAGCCATGTTCTCTACCACTCTCCATCAGAACATGATGGTTAGATTTCTCTTCTATATCCATATTTTCACATATGTTCTTATATGTGGAAACCCAGTGATTAGTTAATTTGGGTAACCATTACATTTCATGATTTAATTTTTAAAGATAATTTTTGGTACCCCTTTTTACGATGTGGATTTTTATTAAAGAAACATTCGAGTAGTAAACCATTTATAACTTTGACGAATTTCGATGGAGAAATTAATTTTAAGGGGGGTAGAATGTAACACCACAATATTTTATGAAAAATATTCTTTTTAATTTCATTGATTTTTTTTATACTACACCAAAAATAGCCTGCACTACATGCATCCCTGACTTGACTTGCATTACATGCAATCACGACCTTCCAAAATAGCGTGTGTTGTACGCAATACCAAGTTTTACTAATCAACGATATGTTATATAAACTACCCGTTATGAATAGTAATACCCACTTTTTGAAATATTATCTTTCAAAATGGACTAAATTTTGGATTCAAAATATCGAAATTAGCCTCGGGTGAATTTTTGGTATTTTTCTGAAAACTTTCAATTTTTGATGAATAGTGAAAACACTGGGTTACTATTTAAAACCCGTCATTTTATTTAAATAATAATTTATTTTATTTAAATTTATTTTAGGTCAAAAATGATACATAATACCTATATATGTTAAATTTAATTCATTGGACTCATTTTATAATAATTTTAGACAAAAACAATTTTTATTGAACTTTTCATCGTCTTTTACCCACCTCCTAGGAGAATTTGAAAATTTACATAATACTTAATTTTACCACTTCTGTGAGTGGAATTTCAAAAATCCGAGAGACACGGTTGATATTAGTAATTAAAATTTGGTTCAATAAGATTAAAATAATTTTTGGTGAATAGTAAACTTTTACTTTTATTTACCACGGTTAAAAGTAAATAGGGTAATTATGGGTCAAAATGATATTATTATTACCCTAAAACATGTACTAATTATATTGGATAAGTTTAATTAGACCTAAAACAACCTTAGGAATAAAATATTACCCTTTAGGTCCACTTGTATTAGATTAGGACATTTATTATAATTTTATTTAAAGAAGAATTAAAATAGTTAAAATCAATGTTTAATAAATAAAACATTTTTAATATAGGGTAATACATAAGATAAATTCGACTATAAATATTAATTAGAAAGATAAAAAGATTTCCTACATAATGAAAATTTATTTATAATTTTTAGACATTAAATAAGTTAATTTATGTATGACACAATGATGATGCAGTAATTACTTTATTAATGAAATATTAACATAATTGATGTTATAAATACCCAAATAAATGTAATTTTATTCTTTTTATAAATTCCACTAATTATATAGGTTAATATGACATGTTATTATTTATTTAATTATCTTTTTCGAACTAATTATGTTGTTATGAGTTCCAAAAATATCAATTAACAAATAGTGTCAAAATAGACATAAAATAGTATTTAAAACAAATATTATATTATTAATTGGTATTTTATTCCTAAAAATATATTGTTAGGAAAATTAACTTAGATAAGGTTATATATATTAATAATGAACCACTTGGGGTTCATTTGTCTTGTTATAGTACGTTTATTAACCATATAGTGTAAGAAAAAAAAGACATGGTAAAAGTTAAATTATTTAACTTAGAGTTAAATATAAATGATAATGTTAAAATAGTAACCTAAAATTTCCTAAAACCTATTTGTTGAGAGGATTTCGAACCATCCCCACCTTAGCATCTAAATATATCAATTTGGAAGTATTAAAAACCGAATATGACTTAATTATAAAATAATATTTCATGTTTTCCTAAGGTGCCCCTCTCCTCCCTTATAAAAAGGGCACCCATTCCCTCTTCTCATCACACCCTTTTGAGCCTTGAAGCTGGGAAAACCCCTGAATATTACTATTCTAAAACTATCTAGTTATATCATATAGGTTATGGTCCTCTCAGAATACCAACTCTATTTCCCTAAGAAGAAGTTTCATGGAGGTGCGTCAAGGAAAAGGTAATCTCTTCTACCAACTCTTTCAAGTTTCTTTCTTCTTATACTTCCTCTTGTTTAGTTGTTTAATTATTAAGTAATTACATAAGTATTACATATATTTATATATGTTATTATAAATATGAAACAACCCTATTTCACCTTTTATCCATCCTATGGAAAACAAAATCACCGTGCGTGTGTACATATGGAATACCATCTCCACGCCATGGTGTATTCAGTTTTTCCACCACCACCTTACTTGGATGGGTATAATGGTGTAAAGAATAACTATATATGATTATTATAACATCATACTAATTCTAAGATATTATATAATCCACTCCAATACCATTCAATAAATATGGGAATGATATCATCACTCGTGCGTACGTACGGATTACTGTCTCCACGACACGATGAGATTCATTTTCCACGTTATCAGTTCCGGAATGATTATAAAGTATATATAATATGTAATAATGAAATATATGACATAATATTACTACTGGAGTTAGGGATATATATATATATTTCATCTACTTACTTCCATTAAAGTCAATAAGTAAAAGGAAACAGTGTTCATGAGTACGTACGACCTACCCTCTCCATGAATGGCGTATTTCATTTCATTTATCTATTTATTATATATATATATAGAATATATATGATATATAAATAATGATTTATATTTTGGAATTAATTAAATCATGATATAAGTAACAATGATATCAATAACAACAAGTCCAAACACATATGATAAATTAAACGATTTTACCCAAAACGCTGCTTTAATATGGAATTTACAAAAGAACGACTAATATGAAGTCATAAGTGAACCATATATGATATCATAACAATGAATATTATTTTCTAATAAGACAATGAAATTACTTAAATCATTATACAGGAGGTTCAAATACGTACGAAGCATATCGGACCTAAGGTAGGGGATAATTATGCAAATCACTTTTTTATCTGAGATTGCTTATACATAAGTATTTACTGGGGTAATATTTTTCATCCATGTCCATAAAAATGTTTTTGTAAAGTTTTTAATATTATTCCATATATTTTTAAAGTCATTTTTACCCCTATTTACATTTAATTTATGTTATGGAAGGAATCTTTCTTTTGTATACCATTCGTGGTACTTTTTTACTTTTCCGTTAAAAGTACATGGATAATTTTTTTAACTTATATAGCAAGAACATATTTTTATGGTTTTATAACGCCTTATTTTCATGAAGCTTACTCTACATGATTTCATGACTATTTTCAACAAAATCATTTTCTTTTAAATTTGCATGGAATTTTGTGAAAAGAAAATGATTTTGAAGATGAAATGATATTTTCCTCAAGAATTCATTTCAACTCATTTATCAAAACCGTTTTCCATCCAAGATGACATTATTTCATATGTGTATGTTTCAAGTATAATGTCTCTATTATTTACATGGTTCCACTTTTCATATGATGAACGGATATCCAATTGATTTATATGGATTATGTTATGATGGGATGATGTTTATTAAACCCATTTTTATTCTTTGGGTTATGATGAATGGTTTATGTTTATGTTGTGGCACAAGTAAGAAAGATTTAATTATGAGATGGTTGGGACCTATATCTACATCCAATACATTGGGTAAATATTTATATCTCATTAGATAGACATGGATGGATTGGTAAGTAAATCTAGTTTAGTGTTACAGGACTAGAACGAGGGGTGGACTCGATTCAGAAAGGGGATTTTTCAACTAAGATGGTCTTGGAAGCAATGCCTTGGCTATTATAGAAATAATATCACGTGATTAATGATTCTCCATAATTAAATGTTTTTTCCATGCTATTTTATCATGATTGATGTTCCTATATGATATATTTCTCCCGTACTTCCAAGATTTATGTGTTTTCTCAAGATTTTGATATTTAGATTTTATGTTCATGTTTTTGCATTTTAATTTTTATATATTGTTTTATGTTCTCTATGTTTACCCTTACTGAGAATTTGAGCTCATTCTTTATATGTTTTCTTTTCCCCAGGATTTAAATAAAGATTTTAGGTAAGAAAACAAAAGGGGAAGATCTTTATAGGAGATGTTGAAGATCGTTCACCACGATTAGAAGATTATATTCTGAGTTTCTAAAGACACTAAACTATTACGGTCCTTGTGTGTCTGTTTTTGTTATTTATTAAATATTCTGGAAAAGTAATGTAATGTCTATATACATCAATCTTTGGATCTCTACAGATTGGAGTTCATAGAAAATAGAAAAAGGGGTGACCATTCGCTATATACGTACAAGAGAATTATGGAAATATTAGATAAATGTTGAAAGGGAATAAAATTCATAAGGTTTTATCCAATTTCATTTATTATTATTAGAATATTCCACACCTTGAGGGGTATAGTCACACATATTTGTTCATTATGTTAATTAATGAAAAGTATTATAGAAAAATATGACACATTACAGTATAAAAAATAATATATATGTGTTCCAGTTGAAATGTAGAGTTTTCTACATATCCAAATTTGTATAACATTATCGACCATACCATGGGAATGTTGTGAGGAAATTAATTATCCTAGGAATTTTTCAATGGTTCTGGAATCATGAAAATGATCATTCCATCGAAGAATGGAATGGAAAAATATGTTGTCATTATGATATGGAATAAAATGGGGTTATTATATATTAGAATTATATAAAATGATATGATGTATAAGAATAATGGATCACACTATAACATTTTTTTCAAAACTATGATCAGTTTCTAGATCAAGAAGTGATTAAATAATCACTTCATGATATCTATAAGAATAAAATTAACGATTTTATTAGACTTCTTGGACTTGGAACTTTACAGAGCACCATTCCATGATGATTTTAAACATTCCATGTCTTTGATGAAAAAAATATAATATAATGTTATGGGGGATGATATTTTTTTAAAATATTTGGGTCGAAGCCTCATTTTATTATTAAAGCAAAGAAAAGACCTCTTTTAACTGTGGGATGATATCAATATGTGAATAAGTAGTTTATTGTGTTAAACTGAATTGGATAGTTTAAATTTATATATTGATTAATATTTTAAATGTGTACATGGATTTAATGACCACAATAAATTATTAGGTGCATATATCATGAATTCAAAGTATATTAGAAATAAGAAAATATCACAACCTTTGTATCATGGTTTTGATTAAATTCCAATAAATATTCCTTGAAACAATTTTTTAAAAAGTGAATAGGAGGCACGAAACATAATATAGGATTTTAAAAAAGCAATAGTTATTTTGATACATATATTATAGGGGAATAATAATAGCTAAAAATTATTTACATTGATCATATCAACTTTTTTGAAGGAATAAGGATCTATGAATAAGGATGATTATATTTTAACATTTCATTGTTGAAGAAAAGGTGCAATAAGATAATTCCTATATATAATTATTTATATCTATAAGAGTTTTTTACCTATAATTTATAAAATACTTAGATCCAGAACTCACATTTTGGAGTTAATATCATCCGGAATTAAGAATAGAAATGAAAAGAATAATGATATTAACAAGATTTAAATCTAGAATTATAATACCAAAAATTTTCTATACTAAATATAGGAAAAATTGGTGTTAATATACTATTCAAGACCACTTAATGTCTATAAAATAATGTTACATTCTCCAAGGTTTTGAATGGATAAGAAGTAGAGTGTGTGACTCTAAGATCAATTGTGCGTATTTATTGAACAATGTAATGGTATTGTTCCAAGGAATGAATGGAAAATGGCCTAAAAATGGATCCATGGAAAGTCGGTATAGTGTATTTTTGGTATAGTAACACATAGATGTTTTTATTATCCTTTGATTATACCTTAGAAATAGATCACGTACAATCCCCATGTTTTATGAAAAATTATTAATTTTTTTCATTAAACACGATTATTAGCACAATAATATTATAGAATGAATGTGTTAATTTTATCCTGGTCATAAGATATGTAAAACATATAGTACCAAAATAACATAAATCGTTTTGAATTGGTGTAAATCCTGATTCATCCCAATTGTGCATTGAGTTAACATTGATTCAATAATTGGTTTAAAATCCCAAAGGTCTTGACATCGAGTTGAACCTATAAATTTTATCATGAATTGAATTCTCATAGGGTTGTAATGATGAGACCATGATTTTTCATAGGATATATCTTTTATGGTTTTCAAAACAATGTGTTCATATTCCTATAGGATTTTGGTAAATAGGATATGAAGTACATTCCATGAGATTCTAATTTGACTCAACATTGTGAAAGAATTGGTTATATGTGGATTTAGAAGAACTTTATAAAATATTTGTCAAATGAGTTTAATAGGAAAACCCCTCATTATGGTACTAACATAGATATGTAGAAGAAATGGGAAGTTAAAAAAGTGAAATCCATAAAAAAAATATAGTGAACAATGCCTTATATCAAACTCTTAGTAGAATAAAAATAATAGGAAAAAGATACTATGGAATACACATACTCAAATAGAGGGAAAAATTAGATTCTATTGTTAAATCTAGTTTTAAGATTTTTTTAACAATGTTTGGGAATTTAAAAATTCAATATTTTACTTAAAATTGATAGAAATATTTATTCCAATCGGTTAATAGAACCTATATAATGTTTTCAACATCAGACATTGTAAAATATATGGTCTAGTCAATACATGAGAAGGAACATTTGGAATAAACCACTCATCAAATGGACCTAACATTCATATAATACATGGTCATAGAGAAAAAAATTATAAAGAGAATAAAAATGGACTTAAATTTTTATATAATTAAATAAGAAGAAAATATGGACTGTTAATGTGATTTAGTTGAATAACATTCACATGAATAATGAAATAAAATTTATATGGAGAAGGTGTTGAAAGGAATAACTATCCTTTTCATGATGAACCATGAAGAGATTATATAGTGGGAAGAGAATCTAGATCAAGTGTTGAGAATATTGCTTCTAAAATGAAAGATATAGATGAGAAATTCAATGATCTTAAATCAAATCTTGGATCATTTGAGTAAAAATATAATCTATTGATTTCCTCTATGGTAACCATATTAAGTAGAGTATACAAGGTCAAAATCAATAATTATTTTCTGAATGTAATGCACTTCATAAAACTTGATGAAAAATATATCTAAGAAATTCAGTTATAACATGACACTGTTGTAGAAGAATGGGATATATTATGAGTGTATCTACATAATTCCAATGGATTAATTGTGGATGGAAACTTTTTTCATCAACATTTGAATCGTGTAATGATTATATGAGATGTATTAAATTGAAATGTTCCATAAAAAGTTCCTCTTTTCATATGAAAAATATGAAGTTAATGCACTCTAAATGAAAATCAATAAATATCAGAAAAAAATTATAGATTTCAGGATAATTTGGTAATTTGATAATTATTACACCATGAAAAAATAATTTTACTATCATTGTAGCCCTCGTTGAAAGAACTAAATAATATATAATAGAAAAAATAAGGAATCACCATCAGTTATAAGAAAGGTGGAAGAATATTCTAATAAAGGCTAACAAGAGAAAATAATTTTCAAATTAAAAATAATGGAAATTAGAGATTTTATACATGTGGAATTCCTTAGTGGATTCATAAATCCACATGTAAAAAGATGACAATCTATAGAAGTTCCTTCTTACAATAAAGGAATCAGGTTATAGGATGTAAGTAAATTTTATCATTAGAGGAAAATTTATCAAGCTGGATCAGTATCAGAAAAACGATGGAACCTAAGCCCTAGAAGTTGAATAATATCAAAATAAAACGTATAACATTAAATTTTTATAAGTTGTGTCATATAAAGAAGAATCACTATAATTTATTTTAATGATGTTAGAAATCAATGGTTTTTAATGACCAACCACACTCCTCTACTTGATTACGTTGAAGGTACCTCTTTACTCATATATGTAAATATTTTTACCTATTTTCTGATGTGGTTTAATATTGAGGGGGATATTTGATCAATTGGATGATTAATCTGAAATATGATATGTGTATAAGATGAAATAATTTGTGTATGTTCTAAAAAGAGATAGAAGAAACAAGTGGGGTCATAATTGTTGAAGTAACTCTATGGTATCAAGTATAAGAAAAGTTAAAATTGTTTCAAGGACCCGATATGACTTAGAAATTAGTGTCAATAAACTAAATTTGAGTTAAAAACTGAATTTGGATGTTTCATCTTATGTTGAAGAAGATAAAATAATCAATACCTTGACATTAAGTTAATGTGGTGTCAAAATTTAATATAAAATATAGTGTGGGTTCAGGCTTTTTTAAATCAAACAATGATATCAGACTATGTATCAAGTGGTGTTAGATCACAATGAAGGTAAATTCATGTTAGAGGATATACTATAAATATTATAAAATATCATTTTTATTTTTTTATATACTAAAAAATATGGTTTTAGTTGATTTATTTTTTGAATAAAAAATGTTACTAAAAAGGAAAATGTTACAATAAATAACTAGAATCCCCATTATGAAGATTAATGGATTATATAAAGTAAATAACTAAATACGTTTAGAATAATTATATTATAATCATTTATAGGATAGTTAAATTTATCTTAGAATTAAGGAATGTATAGGGATATCGAGTGATATCACAAGTTTATCATAAACAGGTGTTAGAAGCTGGTTTTACATGTTTTAAAAATCACACACTTTGTACTTTGACCATTATTATTGGGATATTTTTTATATGTGTCATAAATATCAAATAATATGTATTTTGAATGATAAAACAATCAATAATAATTTTTCAATGGATATAAGTGAGTGACATTGATATATTTAATGTTTTGACATGAACTAAATTTTATTGCATATAGTTTCAACTAAGTATGTTTAGAGGATTTTTTAATTAGATAATTACAAGTTTTTAATTTGCAAATTGAAATTGTTTGAGTAAAATGAAACTATAGATACAATGTAGATCATATCATGGAAAAAGAGTATCTGGAGCTTCTTTATAAAAAGTGGTACTGGAAGTGGTATAAGATCTAAATGATCATTAAACAAATATTTAATAAATAATCTAAAGGAATAATGATGGTGAGAGATATCAATATACAATGATATGATACTAAATTTCATGTGAGTAGTACAACTCAGTGGTTTGAATGTAAATTTTTTATTATTGATTGTGAAATGAGTTTTTTGATATCAACTAGTGGTATAAAGTTATCTTAAAAATAATTGTGTAACAAAGGGGAAGGAGAAACTCTCCAATTATAGTTTTTTGAAGATATATATCATCTATTTTCCCCATAAACATTGTACATAAATTATTGTATAGATAATGGGGGTATAGTTAAGAATTTACCCCTATGGATTTTGAATAATCATGGGATGATAAATTGAAGGAAAATCTACAGGTTCCTAATGTAATTAAAAAAATTTGGAATTTCTTGAAAATATGTTGCAATAATATTATTGAAGAAGAGGAGTAATTATGTTTATGATAATTAAATGAAGTACATGGTGAAGTTTTACCCTTTAAATTTTATTAAAAATGTTGCAGGAAAGAAGAAAAAATAAAATCTCTAAAGCAAGGTGATGTTTTATTTATTTTTTGGTGTTGTATTTTTTGAAAAATATTTTTCTAGTATAATTATGATTTATTATATGGGATAGTAAGTTTATAAATAATAAGTAAAAATGTGACATTGAATAATGTTAGAAGGGTGAATTGTTTCCCTATGTTGACCAAATGTTTGGCATAAAATTTAAGTAAAAGAAGTTGTTTTAATGTACGTAGATATGGATTACATGGATCAACTATGTTCAAAATAAACATGTCATTGGGTTTTATAAAATAACATATGCATAATGGAATCACTTGAAATGCATGATTAGGGTATATAAGGGTTGTTACAATATCATGGGTGGAGAGGAAACATGACTAACATAAAAAACATTATTTTTTAAACGACTGATACCTTATGCAAACACTTGATTTAGGAGCCTTAAGTGATTTATATGGTATGATTCATGAAATTAGAGTTATATGATGGAGGTGATCGATGAATCAGTATCATAACATAATGATCTTGAATCCATTACATGTTCATAAGAAGAAGTGGTCACTCAACCTACTGGAACTATACTAATGCACATGATGTAAGTGGGATGAATGGTTGGAAGTTTTTAGAGTTTTTTTGATAAATTATCTATATAAATACCCATTATTCACATAATTATAGGATTAATCATGATATTTAAATTTTGGGAAAGAAAATTTATCTGGATTTATTTCTGGTATGTTTGATGAATGATACAAGCAGTTCATATATGTTTCGTGATTATGTGGTTTTGTGAATGTGGAGTGTTTAGAACACAATAAAAAGGGTTTAAGAGATGAGTTCATTTCATATAAATAATGTGATGTAATTGTATGATTACAATCACTCAACCTATGATATTTTACTTTATGAAGACATAGGAGTTCAGTTCCCAAGGTTTTGTGAGTAGGATCTCACACATGGGGTTTCGTAATCTTTTTACGTGTTAGTGATATGAGATTCAAAGTAAATATAAGAAAAAAAATTTAACCCTAAAGATATGTATTATTAAGATATTATGACGAATAAAAATCTTATATGTGAATTATACTTAAGAATTATATGTTCCAAAAAAAATATTTATTAATGATGTTGGTGAGTGCCTTTAGTCATTAAACTATGGAAGACTTTACCTAGAGAGATGTGGAGAGTGTATTTTTCAGAAAGTGTCCAATGTATGAATTGTTCAATTTCCTAATCATTGTAATGGAATTGGACTAATCATAGAGTAAACAAGGATGAAATTTATAATCTATGAAAACTAGTGAAGAGTCGTGAATTTTTCAAGGACTATAACGTCAATAGAATATGTTTCTAATATTACTCTATTTGGGAAATCCATGTAAAAAAACATGTGTTCTATGTTTACCTGATTCTCTCATAATATTTTTATTGGGTAATCTGTTTAGAAACCTATAATGACTCTCTTCCTATTTAGGTGCATGGTTCATTAATTCAAAAGACATAGTGACACTATAATTCACCCCTCCCCACTAAGGGATTTTTGGATTTCTAAATAAAATATATATGTTTAGAGAATCATTAATTGAATGAGAAATGGGGAGAATTTATTTTCATTCTCCATTAATAGTTAATGTAATTTAGGGTCTTATTATCAATAAATCTAAATGGGGGTGATACTATAACCAAATGGATGTGTGTTATAATTTTTAATGATAAATTTGAATGTTTTTGGATACATAGGTATTTCATTCTTGATTTTCCCATTACCAATATAAATATGTAAAAATATATAATTAATAGGAGTTATGATATATATAAAATAATTTTTGTATCTTTACATCAATTAGGATAAGATAGGGGAGAATGCATGCGAGAATTTAGTTTGTGTTGGTGAAATATTTAAAAATTAACAGAAAAACATACCAAGGGATATGAAATCATGATGTTATTAGAGTTCATAGAAAATTATCAAAGGGGGAAATATTTATTTTATACATTAAATTAAACTATTTAAGTGGTAGAGAAATTAGGATAAAGAGTAAAATAAATATGGTTTTATCCTTATTCATTTTATGGATTAGAGTTTATTATGTCGTGATTGGTAAGTTTATGATATTACCAGTGTGGTCACACCATGACGTCTGTCATGGGAAATGTGGAAAACCATTAAAGAACACTATTATGCATTGGAGTATAAAAAATCATATATAAGAATATTGGATTCAATGTATGGTTTTATACTTTTTCAAATATTAATAACATCATTAGACATGGTTTTGTAAAGATGTTTCACCATAGATAAGGCTATGCATGTTTCCATTGTTCATGAATTTTGAAGATTAAAATGTTGTAGAAGAAGGACATGTCTCAATATTCCTTGAGAATGATACAGAATTCACTATGGTGTAAGGTTGTGAGAATAGTGTAAATAAATTATATTATAAGAATAATAGATCATCCCATGACATATATATTCATGTTTTCAAAGGATCATTGTTTTATATATGCTTCATAAATCATGAAAGATATTTATAAGAATTATTTAAATGATTTTAGAATAATGTGATATTATGTAATTTGAATGAAAAACATTCTATGAATATTGATAAAATATAATTTATAGGATGATAAAGGATAAGATCTTATCAGTGGGGATGGTTTCTCTCTATAAATATGTAGTTTCCAAAAAAAATAGAATGAATTCAATTGGAGTATAAAAATAAGGGAATGTACTGGATTTTTGGTTTTTAGTTATTTTTAATTACCGTATTAAATCATTTGGTACATATGGAATGACCTAAAAAGAATATCCAAAAAATAATAGATATCATCCTTTAAATTAATGGTTTATATATATGGATGTTAATAATGATGTTCATAGTAGTTTTAGAAAATGAAAAAAGTATGTGAGATATAAAGTACCTCTTTTTATATAGGTGTGAAAAAATATGTGAAATATTTAATAGAAGAATTATAATAAATAAAAGATATTTTCACTAACCATATCAAGTGTTTTTAAGGAACCTAACATAGAAAATAGCATTAAATTATTACATTCAGTTTTTGAAGAAGTATTTCAACAACATAATTTCGTTATAGAGTTATCGTCATCAGTAAGAGTGTTGTTATGGATATATTTTTCTTTTAATTATCTCTTGAGTGTGCCTCTAATCCACCTTGGGTTTCATCCTCCCACAGTGGCCTCTAATTCTATATTATCTCGTTTTTTGGTGATGTTTATTCTTCTTAATTAATCAAATTTTGTAAACTTCTTAGGTTCCTATAACCCATCCTATTCACCTCAATTCAATAAAATATGGTATATTAAATCCTTTATATTGATCCTAATTAATTTTTTAATCACCTTATTGGATGAATATATATGCTTCATAATCCTATGATTTCCATCATATCGCTTTTCTCAATCCATGTTTCTCTGGTCCCGACTCACTAATTTTTGTTTTGGCAGTGATCTAGGTTTTTCTTATTTTTTCCTTACTCTTCATAGCCATATTACCCACTCTTAATATGATTCTCATGAAAGTATAGATCTTTTAGTTTCATTTTAGTGGAATGTTCATTATAAATTCATCAATTCCATGTTCTCCCAACACTTCTCTTATCACCTAAATCTTCATCCTAAATTTCACCATGGATTTTCATGAAGGTAAATTTGTAGTTTTAGTGTATGGTGGTGGGAGTTTCAGTTTCTTAATCATTGGATCTTTTTACAAACGTTTCTCTATCAAACTATACCCTTATTCTTCAAAACATCATGATTTAGTATGATATAGATTGAGATGGGTTTGGGATGATATTTCTTGTTAAAAGTTGGTGTAGGGGGCTTATCATAGTTGTTGTCTTCCACTTCATTTTCTTTCTAGTAAAATTAGATGGTCTAGTTATAGTGTTTTATTTTTGTTTCAACTTTTTGATGAGTAATTATACTTTTATCGTAATATTCATTTTTTAAATTTATTTGTAGTAATTGTTTTTTCATTGATGGTTTGATGAGGAATTTATCTAGATGGAATGATGGTTTTAGCATAGTCATGGTTCACTATGGAGGTTATGTTCACTCATACTCTTCTTTGGATTTTAATTTCATTGCTTCTTCCCAATTGGTTTGGGTGAATATTTTTAAATGAGTTTTTGGGATGTGTTTGTTTGAGTGATAGGGTTTTCTAGGAGGCATGACATTTAGTGTCTTTTCCCCTTTCAATATGTTCTCTTGGTTGTAGTTCTCAATTATGATACTTTTAATATAAATTGATGTTTATGATTTATGTCTCAAAAAATTGATGATAAATGTTCAGTTGGTTTTGGTGATGGTGGATCTTTGGTTTTTTGGGGTGACGTAGATGAGACAATGGTGGTGCAACAAATTCTACTAGTTTACAGGATATTTTTCTGATGTTGATGTCTATCATCTGGGAGTAGGTGGTTCTGTATTTTTCTTGAGGTACGGATGCAGGTCAATATTCTTGATAGTAATTGAGTGATGGATGTGGTTTGATGGACACTATTCTTGGCTTATTGATTATGGTTCCATATTAATACATGATTTTATATTTGATATCTAATTTATAAAAATAAGCTTGAGATTGCGTTCTATTAGAAATATAAATTCTATTTTTCTTAATGTGGAAATTATTTGTGTGGTTTTGTGTTGTAATTTGTATGTTATAGTATTTTTTTAATATTTTTCTCCAGATTTGGTCTGGTTCCCACTTAAACCAAGAGTGGTTTATTTTAAAAAAATGGATTTCGATGAGAGGAGTGTTGCTGAAATAATTTCATCAAATTGAATGAAACAACCCTCCCATTGAAGAGTTATTATCATAAAACATAAAGAAGTCAAAATCAGTGAGTGAAAGAAGATTAACAGATAACCATATATGAATTTATTATGCAGACAGTTTCGTATATTGAACATGGATGGACTTTCATGCATCTAAACTATTGAAAAACCATCATATATCTAATTAGATTGTCTACTTCAACAGATTAGTTCATATAAGAGAAGAAAATAAATTTAAAATTGGATTAGTAGTTTATCTTTCCTAATCCTTTAAGCATAGGGCACCGTGGAATGGAGTGACCAAGACCTAGATACATTCATCCACTAATAGAGATTATGGTGGTTTTTTTACACTGAAACATCATCATTTTTATGATCTTTATATTATCCCTCAATAGTGAATTAAGTAAAAGATAAGTCTTTTGTGATCCTTCATTTATGCATTAAAGTATTTCATTTTGTGTGATCGTTTGTTCCTTTTATTATTTCGAATAATATTTCTAGGACCTAGAGTAACCAAATAAGAAAGAATATAATTTATTTGTGTGAACCCTGATTCATACAATCCCCTAATGGTTCTTCATCTAATCAAGGGCCCAACAGTATAAAATTAATGATATTATTCTCTAATGAGGACCTGACCTTTCATTTTGAAAATATATCCTTGTAAAAAATATTTTCTCATTTCTATTATGCGGATGATTCAAAACAAAACAACTGAATTTAATTTATAATCATCATCAGCTGTAGTTTTATAGGATAAATGTTATATGATAGTTATATTATTATAATATTATCATTGAATTTTATAGAAATCATAAAATAAATATATTCCCTATTTCCCATGAATAAATTTAAACATGACCTCAAATGTATCTATAAATTATTTTTAGATATTTTAAAAAATAATAAATAGAATTTCATGATGAAAAATTTATTTAGTAAAAAAGTATCATCCCCCAAATTTATAATAATCTAGGTTTCTAGAATTATGAAAATATAAATGTAATTTAAACTAAAACAAAAGAAGATAAATGAGAAAATATTTAAATTATATATTAAATAAAATGGAATATTTTAGTATAAAACCCTGATAATAAGTTTTAAAGGATTTGATTATATAAAATAATATGGTCCAAACATGAAATATAGTTTTTGACTTCTATTTAAATAAAAATTTCATATGTTAATCAAATTTAATCATAATGAGAAATAAATATAGATTTATATTATATTGACCATTCAATAAAGAAGAAAAAATAACTTATAGTCTCACCAATAATATATATAGTTCCATTATTTTAATTTTTCAGTTGTAAAATGTTATGAATGATTAAATATTCCAATGACAATGTAATCTGAAATTCCAAATTTTATAATAGTGACAAATTTATTTTACCTGAATAACTAATTTCAAATTAATTTTAAACGTTTTTAATTATTAGTTTTCTTGAATTGGGTAGAATTTGATAAGTATATAAACTACTAAATTGAATCTATGTGTTCTTTCATTATAATTTCTAAAACCCATGAGAGCATTGGGAATCTTAAATATTTATCTTAACATTACCAAATCCATCAATTTCATTTAAACTTACAAATAATTAGATAGATAGTGTCTTATAATTAATAAGATTTAGGTCACTACAAAATAAATTTATTTTACATTATGTGTACATGAAATTATTATATATATGTGGTTAAATGATTTAATTTGGCATCATTTAATTTTAGAGAATAATTTTATCTTATATTTTAATTTTAGAAAAAACTACTCTATATTAATTAATATAATGCATTCAAAATATATTTTAGTATATATATATATATATATTCAGTACATGGGATTATAACTCACAAAAAACACACACAACGAGAAATTATGATGCATTAATCCTTATCTCTCTCTATAAGGGTTACCAAACACTCACTACACCTATATTATTACATATTTAAAACTCCAATTCTCCAGTTATTAATGTCCCCAGGGCCCAAATAATAGTGGAATGGGGGCCCCTAGGTGAAATAAACTAAATTCCTAAGTGAGTAGCATGTATTATATTATGTCACCGGTATTTATGTCACACAAACCCACCAATTATTAGTCATTAAACTATTTTAAAAGTATGAAAACTATGTTGACTCCCTACTAAGATCATTATGTTGTGCTTCTCACCCACTCAGCATGGTGGTATCCCCTCCATCCAACCTCATTGATCCTTGGGGAAATAGGGTTAGAAGATAGGTTCCAATATAGTCATATCTATTATGAGTTTCCCGCCTAATAATGCGTACATGGTGCCCTACTTGATTATCTACCTATCACACCTCATAATCATAATGATTCCACTACATATATAGTCAACTGGAAGGGAACCCCTCTGTTCTGAATTAGAAATTTAGGAGGATAGGAGGCTGGTTGATTGGAACTGACACACTAATCCCATTTTCATGGCTTCCCACCAATTGATTCATGTGTGTGAACTAAAAGTCCTCTACACCTTAAACATGAAAAATTTATGGGGTGAAATATATTTTATTTCTATATGATTTAAATAATAAAAAATATCATCCCTAATGTTTTCCTCATATTCAGTTCAATCATAATATTAGAGAATTTTTTGAAATATTGTAATACGAAATATTAAACCCTATACATGAACTCATGGATTAATCCTATAATAACAGAACATTAATTAGATAATATAAAGTATTATTTAATGTTGCTTATCATTGGGATAAATAAGTTAGTCCAATTTAAAATGTTGACTATATTACAAGATAAAATAGTAAAACAAAATATTTTTATAACTTCTTCAGTAAGTGGATTAAATTAATAATTCATAAATTAAAATAAATACTATTAATTTTATAATTGTTTTATATAAAATGATACTGGAGAGTACTCATGTCATGTATGGGTTTCTTATATTCATGGTAATATGTATTGAAATATTCATATATAGAACATATAACATAAAAATTTTATCAAAAAAAGTGGTAATGATCACCAATAATCTCTTTAACTATTTACATCAAGCTATCATGTCCATAAAAATTTTCATCAAAGTTATCCTATATAATATATTATTAAAATTCCACCCATCAAGTCACCATATCAAAATGAGTATAACAAATACCATCACCACAAACATTGTATCATTAAAGATGAAACATTATCTAATCCAATGGGTGTTATAGAATGTTATACCACATTTAAAATAAGGTTATTAAAATATAATATCTACACTCAAAAATAAATTTTCATTTGATTTATTACCAAAATAAATCCAAAACATGTAACTAATTATTATTTTTATCCAAGAGTAATGTATGTGAATTTTATGTTAGGAAATATTTAATCATAGAATGGTATGAATATAACTATAAATATATTTAAATAGAATATATCATAAGGTATAAATAAATAAGGATTCTTTGTAAAGTAATATCACCTGAAAAATTGTTTCTTTAAATGATCATGTAAATGGTTAACAAAACAATAATAAAAAATAACCAATCAAAAGGAATGTGTATATAGGTTTTTCTATTTGAGAGTGTGTACAAATAAGTGAACCATAAATAACTATACTACATATTAAATGGTAACTCCAAAAATTTATAAATAACCATTTAATTGACATACCATGAATGATTAATGTCCCTTTGAAAGGATTTTGGAGCCCACTATATAGAATCAAAGAAGAAATTGACAAAAAAACCAAATCAATGTCAGTGAAGAAAAACTGAATAAAATATGACTACAAAATAAATTCATCTACAAAATGACAATCAATTACAAAATAAATAACAATGAAAAGAAAAATTCAATAACCTAACATTTTACAATACTATTATATTTAAATAATTCAACGTGTTTTATATTTTACTCCACTTGTATCACTGAATGGAAATGAAACCACAATATATTTAGATAAAATATAAATATTTTAGTATGACCATTAACACATAAGATATAAATTAGTGTGAATGAATAGGAGTAACTATTCTATGAAATATTTATAGAAATTGGGAAAATACATTTGATACCTAATGAATTTATTTGATATAGAAAAAACAACACATAAAATCATTTTATGCTTACAAATATATATTAAAAATATTATATTTTATGTGATATGAAATTCTATTTCAAGAAACATAAGAATAATGTTTATAAAATATATTTTATATGAATCATTGGTTAATTATATTTTTTCAACTTTTGGATCCAAGAAAACTGTTATTAGAATATATCAAATCCAATTATAAATGGAGTTGACAGGTAACTCTAACATAGACCAAGGACCCAGAGGCCCATAAGACAAATTCAACATTTCAAGAAATCCCTATGTCTTGAAGACCAAAACATGATATGGAAATGAACAATATGACCAAAGATCAAAATAACCAAAACTCCCAATACTCTCTAAGATAAAACATCCAAAATAAAATCATAACAGATCCTTCACCTCTTGATAATTATCAACCCCCCTATGCCATCAACCATCGCCAATGTCTCCACTACTATCCCTGAACACCATGAACACTGTAAACAAGAACAGAAAAAGTGGAACTCCATTTCCATAGAACACGACAACAGTGTAACATATATCACCCATGACTGTACCAACATCCTATGCCCCCTTTGTTCCATCATCACCCATTGATCAAAAATTGTCCACCACTATCCTTGTTAACCTAATGATCCAACTCATAATGGTCCATAAACCATATATCGAGAGTAGAATTGTCCACATACCACAATAAATGTATGAACAAAAATAAACAGAGCTTATATCGACTAGATCTAGATGGGACAAGGTCCTGTACACCCCCATCAATGAAAATCATCCCTAAATTAGACCTGTCGAGAACCAAAGTCTACGTGACCTCCATTCAACACTAAAATGGGTCATGAAATTTAATTTTGTAGGATAGAGTCTCACAAAAAAACTAATGACAAAAAAATCCACCATATTTGGACCCTAGTTACCAAGAAAACGAATAAATAAATCCACTAGAAGAGAAGATACATCATTGCATAAGGGAGGTGTTGATCAGAAATCATTAGCGAGGAGGATATGAAATATAACATTAAATAAGGCCAGTGGATGAGATCTGTAATGGAAAATTGGTCATAATTAAGTCCAAAATAAGGCCATGAAAGGAAATATATGAAAAATGAATTTTTCTGAATCACAGAAATATTTTCTAAAGTTGATTTTTTTATATTGTTTTAAAAGAGTGATTTTTTTAGGAATAGTGTAAAATACTATTTTTACAATTAACATGAATTTTATGACATTGTTGTTATATAAGTGTGAATTATAAAATAATGAAACCTTTATTGAAGACATATATTTTTTCTATGTGAATTTATAATTTTTAAAAAATAATTATTAATTTAAAATCCCATATTTTAAATTTTAAAAAATAAGCTACATTTTTCAAAATTTATTTTGATACATTATACATTTTTATGTTTAAAATTAATTTTTATATCTTTTATAAAAATAATACAATAATATGGATTTATAAGTTAGAATAAAAATGTAAATATAATTTAATAAGGGATATTTTATTTTTTATCATAAATTATTTGTTAGCATAAGTAAAAACATGTTACCATAGTAAAATCTATAAGTGAAAACTAAATAATTTACTAATAATGTCTTGAGAACATGTTTAAAACATGTGTTTTAATGGTTGTTTGAGGACTTAATCAACCATATATCCTTATATATAAATTATTCATCAAATTTTTATCCACATTCCTTGATAGTGACTTCTCATTTCTTAATTTTTTTTGGTATTTTGAAATTTTTGATCCTTATTTACTTATGAATAAGATACTACTCTCAACCTTCCACACAAACGATGAGCCTCTTAGTTTATCCCAAATTCTATCCAAAATTATTCTAAACATTACTATTCACCATTAATAGGTTCTAGTATTCTTAAAATGTTTCCTATCAAAGGCATAACCCCTTTCAAAACGGATATATTCAAGACGTTTGGAGGTTAGAGTGTGATACTAGATTCCAATATAAAATGTGATGCTTTTGATCACAAATTACAGTATTTGAGAAATATTTTATATTATAAACGAAATTTTATTTATATAGTGTATGTATTTCTCATTTAAAATATTATATAAAAAAAAATTCTATTCATTCATGGTTATTGATGTTAAATTTAAAGTCACTATCTTTAATGAGGATTTGATGAAAATTCTCAACAAGTTTTTAGGGGTTTTTTAACTCATTTATCATTCATTGAGTTGTGATTATTTTAATTAAACTTATTATATATATATATATTATATATATTATACCTTATAAATGATATATATATGTTATTTTCTCTTGAATTATATTGATTTATATTTTTACTACATCATTCAATCTATAAATATTTCTTATTTCAAGAACTATATTATCTTTAAGGGAATTTTGGTAACCCAAACTTCAATCATTGAATAATAATGATAATTTTTTATCAATTTTATTCTATGTTCTATATTTTCTTTCATTCACCAATTAATTTTATATTTTCTCATGTATATCCCTGGTTACAATTATGTTTGATCCAAACATATTTCCCTTAATGAATTCATTTTTTAAGAAAAATTATAATATTTTTTGAATTATTCGTATCCTACATAAGAGGTGATTTCTTATAAATATCGATGTTTAATCATCATGAAAATGTTATCCTATCATATTTTAAAAAACTATTATATATTTTCTAATATTAACATCATATTTTTCATTACCATTTTTAAAGATATTATTTTATTAATTTTTTTATGATGTGGGATTTTAATAAAGGTACATTAAAATTATAAAATTATTTTTACCTTACCTAATAAATGTTTTTCCTTCCATTCATAATTTCCATCGTTACCATTATATATTTTTCTAGAAACCATTTTTGGGGAATATTTTTGTAGTAAAAGATTCTAAAAGTGTTCACTTCCCCATTTTATAAATGTCTTCCAAAGGTGACCAACAACATCATCTCCAAAAAAATATTTAAAAATGATTTATAAATTACGGGTTATTATTTTTTTCTAAATTTAAATCATTAAAATAAATATATATTTCTTAAATGGTTTTATGATTAATTAATCCCCATATAAATTTGATTATGAAATAATTACACTTGTAGATTGAGATTTTGGTATCAATATAATCAATTATTGAAATCATTTTATGTGATGTTTATCTTAAATATTATCAAATTTATTTTTTTTATGATTTCTCTTTAATAGGATGATTAATTTATAAACAATCGAATTAATATTTGATGACTATGATATCTAGAGTCTAATATCATCCTATAATTAATTGGGTAATATTTAATATATCATAAGATCAGGATGGTATATGGGTTGTATCCCATGAAAAAATATGTTTAGTCTTTATAACCTATAACTAAAGAGGCACATTGGTTGTTTCTCAACCATAAATCTATACATGGGTAGTTTCCTAATCCTAAAGTGGCACACAAGTTATATCACGATCCTAAATATATCATGATCCTAAATATATCACGATCATAAATAAGTACATGGGTTGTAGCCCAATTATATAGAAGGTCCACCAATTGTTATCCCAGTACTACTATGATATGGGAATCAGGATGTTATATCTTCTGTACTAAGAAATTTTATTTCACATGCATATATTTCAAACATTTTTTCAGGATATTCTAAATGATTTTCATGACTCCATGAATCAATATTTTTTTATATCTTCGATGATATCATATGATTGTCATGCATATTTAATGACCCTTCCATTGTATTATGATCCTATATCATTTTCATCAACAATATATCTCATTATCCCTAATATATCATATACCATGGATTTAACCTCCATGCTTTATTGAAATCTATCCATTACTAAGTAATTTAGGTCACACATTATTATGTTTCCATTTCCATATGTCATAATTATAAGAAAAGTATTAAATATTTATAAGATTTTATTATATGGAGAATGGGTGGTAGTTGTTAAAGACTTTTTATTGGTTAATAAATTACTTATATCGTGAAAAAATTTCCATTTCATATAAATAATATGGGCTTTATTTGTCATTTTACTTCCATAATTCTCTAAAAATTTCGACATAAAATATATTTTTACTGAAATGTAATGAAATATTTTATTTAATTTATCTATATAGATGGTCAAATTTATTGGTTTTCACTATTAATATCATATCATGGTCTATATGAATTTAGAGATTATAATATTATAAATTAAAGAGGTAAATATCATTTAAAAGTGATAAGTTAACGGTTTTCATAATTTCAAAGGTATAGATGACACTTTAATTTATTTGATGTATTATTAATTGTTTTAGGTATCAATAAACATGAAATGTTTTTAAAAAAAATATGTATAGTTATAAGGGATAATCCTCTGTATAGTATAAAATTTTTATGTTTTGGTAAAGTAGAGATTGTGTGGTTCTCTTGGAAATTACATCTCTGTCTGGAAAATAAATTTGATGAAGGAACAAGGGAAAATGTACCTTGGGGTAATATACATAAAAATGGAAGGTTATGTATTAGCTTGAACATCACCAGGTTCATGAAAAAATAGTTCTTACTAAAACATTTATTTGACCGTCCCATGTGATATTCTATGGTTAATCACATTCTATTTAATATCCATTATAAATTTTTTCTTATGTTGTGTAATTAGGATAAAAATATACAGAGAGCCCCACCAAAATAAATTTATATTTATAAAAGATCTATTTTTTTAACCTAATGTATCATGTGTTAACAATTAAGGTGTCACTGAGGAATAAATATATATATTGATGTTATCATATTTATATTTTTTATCTTATCATAACCATTGTGGTATAATTATTTAGTTGAAACACGATCACAAAAATGAGGCTTGGAGGGGTGTGTAAGCACAAAACTACAATTTTTAATAACTAAAAAGATAGAATTCTCAAATTATCAATAATTTTAGAATATACTTGTTATAATGAAAACGGTGAGTTTCTTTAACAAACATTAGGCAATGATTTTTATAATTGACTAAAAATTGAATCATTATATTCTTAGGTATTTTCATTAGTAATTGATATTTATCAATGATACTATAATTTATTCTAAATATTTAGGAAAAACATATTTGAAATTTAATGATTAATATCTATTATTTCTACTTCAAAGTTTAGGAGACATTATTAAATTGTTTCAATATCCTTGAAAATTGATTTTATGACAGGTTTATATTTTTTGGAATAATTATTTAAGAACACATGATTCCGGAATGGTTAACTCTTATGTTTCAAATATGTTTTATGTTGATTTAATAAAGGGTTGATTGATTTAGAAAAAATAAGATGAATAGTATTGGTAAACATGGGATTGAAAAATTATTTCTGATATTTTTTTTGAAGTTCATCACATTTTTATAGTTCTTGTATTTCTTGTTTGGTGTGTGATATTATAAATTTTGAGGGATAAATATAGTGTTAATATGTGTAAGAATATATGGTTTCATTATGGTATAATTTCATGGATATTTAAATGGTTTTAGGAAATGTATGTTGTGGAGAATATCTGATCATAGTTTATATAGACTTCGGTATATGATATTATAAATGAATATTTTTTTGGATACAAATATGTAACTTGATATAGCATAAGAGAGTAACGTATAAGTCATGATAGAGGTTATTTCATGGATGGTATATATGTTTGGAATATCCAGACCTACATTATTAAATGCATAATATTTAAAATTTAAAGGACATAACTTATTTATTGGGTAGATTATATCGATCCATGATTTTAAAATATGATTAAATGTAAATAAGTCATTAGTTTTGATAGCATACTCCACTGGAGACATCGAAAATAAAAAATGTGATATATTTAGATAAAATATAAACATATAGGAATGAATATTAAAAACTAACCATTGAATTAGTGGGAATTAATAAGACAATTTTTTTAAGAATTAATAATATAAAATAATATATTGGTTACTTTTAATACCAATGAAATTCAATTTATATTTATAAAATAACTAATATGGTCATTTTGTACTTGGAAATTTATTTTTCTAAATATTTACTTCACATTGATATCCACTTCTATTTCATGAAACATGTAATTAATAATGATAAAATATATTTGATATTAATAAATTTTAGATATTAATATTATTAGTAAATAAAAAAATATGAATGGGGATGGTTGAAATTATAATCTAATCAATTTTCCAATGAAATTTATTTTTCATTTTATATCATATTTTATTTAAAATATGAATTTCTAAATTATTAAATATGAAGCTAAAAATGAACATAATTTCCACATTAATGAGAGTATTATTTTATTGATTTGAATTTTTAATATTTCTATATAAATATTTATATATAGGTGAATAGGATAAAATATTGTTCATAAACATAACATGAATTTTTTTGAATTTTTTGTATATATGAATGAATTAAAATCCCATGAAACCGTATTCTATGACTAAATATATTTTTTATAATTGAATTTATAATTTATAATTTTTTAAAATTTAAAAATATATATTTGAAATTTTAGAATTTATGTTATTTTTTTCCAAAAATTATTTTTCATACATTATACATTTAGAATATTAAATTTAAATTAAAATGCTTTTATAAATTTAATAGTATAAGAAATCCAAATTTGGAATCAATAGATCCAAATTATACTATATAGGATTTTTATTTTTTTGGAAAAAAAGATAATTTACATTAGGAAAAACAAGTTACCACTGTAAAGGCTAACGAGATAAAAGTGAAAAATATATTGTTAATGTCTTAAAAACATATTTAAAACATGTGTTAGAGTTGATCGTTACAAAATTAATCATACATATCTATTACCCTATCCATTACTTATCAGATTTTAGACATCTTCCTTCATATTTACTTCACCTTATAGAAAAGATGTGGGTGTTTACAAAAATTTCATTACTTTTCACCTATTAAAGGGGAAACCCTCTCCTTACATACCCCCACACCACAACCCACTGTTTTTGTCCAAACTATTCCCAACCCACTTCCAACCATTCATATACAGTATAATGTTGTTTTATACATCCCAAAACATTATAAATATAAGTACTTTTCACCTTATTAATACATATAATCCAATAAGTGAATAATTTGGTGTGCTTTCAAAGAATCCTTGATAAATGTTAAAGGTCTTTATCTCAAATTCCTATCTTTGAGACATGTTCTATATTATAAACCTAATTAAATTTATTTTAATTATATACTATCTGTTTTAGATATTATATAATGAAGTAAATTGTAATCAATGTAATTTATGTTTAATTTAAATCTTTTTGTTTCATGAAGATGTTTTTTAAATGCTCCCCATTTTTAGGGGTTTTGTAACTCAATTCACATTCATTGAGTTATGAGTATTCTTTTTGAAATTATTTCATATAATTTAAGTATATTGTACTCAATAAAATAATTATTTTATATTTTATCTAAACTTCTAGGGATTTATATTTTTACCACATAAACCAATCTTCAAAATTAACCTACTTTGTGAACTATGTCATTCATATGAAATTTTTGATAACTCAAATTCCATTCTTTGTGTTATAAGGTTTCATAAAAAGCATAGTTTTCTATGTTCCTTGTATTCTTCCATTTACCTACTCAGGTGATTCTCGCTCTTGTGTCTCCCTAGGGAAAATGTGTTTTGATACATATTTATTTTGATGAATGAATTCATTTTTCATAAAATTATATTATGTTTTAAATTATTTTCCTCCACCATAAGTGAATATTTCTCATACATATCCATGTTAAACATTTAAAAAAATTTATCATATAGTATTTTTACACAATAATATATATTAATTAATGTTACTGTCATATTTGTTTTACCATTTTTCAAGATAATATTTTATTACTGTATTTACAATGTGTCTCTTAAAAAATAAAGTATTTAAAAAAAATTACAACCTATTATATAATGTTATTCCATAAATGAAAATTTTCATTGGATAAATTAATGTAATTTTTATGGAACTATTTATTAATTTTTTTTAAAGAAACTGATTTCAAATCAAATCAAGTAACCTTTTCTAAAACAAATCTGTCAATGATCAGTAACTTCTAATATTTATGAAAGGTTAAAAAAATTTATAAAATACACTTTTTATGTTTTTTTCCATTTTAATTATTAAAATAGACGTATCCTTATTTTATGAAATAATATTTCATGAATCACCCTCTAAATTACATTATTATATAATTCCTTTGGGATATTGAGCTTTTTTGTATCAAATAATCCAATTATTCTTGTCATTTTATGTGATACTATTTGAAAATGTTAAGAAACTGATTTCCTATGCTTGATTTCTCTTTGATAAGAGAAATAATTTATATCTTATAGAAGAAATTTTATGCATGATGATAATCAGATCATATACCTCCCTCTAATGAAATGGTTAATATTTAATATATCATATGCTCAAGAAGGTAAATAGATTATAGACAAGGCTTAATGACTTGTGTGCAGTTATAGCCCAAACCAAAATATGAAGATGAGTTGTTTCCCAATCTTTAAGTGGATATGGGTTATTCACTATGCATAATGAGGTAGATGGGTTATTCTTGTAACATCACTCCCTAGTTTTCTCAATAATAGTAACCAGGATAGTTTTTCACATGACCTCAAGAAAGACTCTTCATACCCCAGAGGCTACAAACTAGAATCCATGTTTAGGATAGTACAATGCAGAGACTATACCCACATATCAGATAGTGGAATAATTAATAAAATTACCATATATGTTGTAAAAATGATTAGAAATAGAGGACATATAAATAAATAAAAATCACCATCATCTCAAATAATATAGAAATAGACAAAGGTAAATATAAATGACACTGAATAAATAATAAAATATAATAAGATCATTAAAGTCTATATCATCCATAAATCGGACTTCCAACTAGTCTGGCTATATATACATTTCAAAATAATCTAATCCCATCAATAGTTCCACCATATCTATGAGCCAAAACTAATCCTATCACATAACTCCATCTAATTCATCATTATTGATCAAGAAAAAATTAATAGAATCCATTGCATAATCCGCAATCCCAAAATATACATCTGATCTTTTATCTGGTACCCATTTATAGTGAACCAAACTATTTAACATGTATCCTCATGTAAATATTTATAAACTAAGGATATATAGCATTGTGTCCCATACCCTGAACCAGGGATATAGAACCCTTGTCTCATACCCTAAAATAGGGATGTGGAATGCCATGACCAATATCCCAATTCAAATAGCATGTTATTTATACACTAAGCACCATTCTAGAACATAAAAAATTGTTTTGGTGTTCCATGTCCAATATTATATACCACATACAGTACCTTTTGATGTCAAACCCTTAGGTTGACCTATAAAATATCGTATAATTTATAAAATACTGACATAAAACATCATATGATTTCAAAAAATTAAAAAACAAAAACAATCCCTTTTGAGCCATTATCATCTACAATCATCTCAAAAGGTATTTAACACTATTACATTTTGTCAATTACATTCCCTTAAATATATAAAAACACCATTCCAATTCAATTTAGGAAATGATGGATACCATTCTTCTATTTAAAAAAATAAATCATCCATTAAAACATCGATCTTTTTATTCAAAAAAAACATGTATAAAACCTTTATTTCTATCAAAATATATAAAATGGCCCTTAAGGAATTTTCAAAAAAGGGGAAAAACAAACACACAAATAAAATTAACATTTCATGTTCATCTAAAACCCCATTTTTAAATAACATAGAGGATAGCCCATTTTTTTACTAAAATCACAATGTAAATATACGTTTTTACACATTGAAATGACCATCTTAAAATTCTATTCCCACTATAGAAACCTGTTCAAAAAGCATCATATGAATTTCAAAAAATCATAGAAGATAAAAATATTACATTTCATCATATTAACATATAATAAATCATTATTCCCAAATTATATGATGTTGCCCTTTTTACCCCCACTATAAAACCAACCAATGGTCCTTACTGACTTTATCTAATTGTTCACGTATTTCCGCATTTTAAATTCCACTATATCATTTGTATGGAATGAAACACCACATATACAGTTATAGGTTTGTCTCATAATGTTCCAAAAAACCAGATGGGATCTAAAAGAGGTCCAGGTCATTGATTTAAAATTGAATCTATTTTCATAATACTTGGAAAGAAAACACACAAAATATTGTGTTTATGGTTCTTTCTATATAGACATAAAAATAAATTATCATGAGTTTGGGATAAATATATTATTCCACATCCCATATTAACAGAGCTTTACTAACATACCTATGGCATGAAAACATCTCTTAGGCCCATCCAAGCCTCACCCAAAATCCTCTACATCCAAATGAATATATCTCAACAACCTGAGTTCTATCCTCATGAAATAAAATAACAACCATTTCATTTCAAAATTTATTAATTTATTTGTCTATTTAATTAAATAGGAATACATATCTCACATCTCATCTAGTAGTATCCTATTATGAAAACATCGTGAAACTACCACATCTTTTCGAAAATGGACTCCCGAAAACATTATCCCGCATATCCAAAAGTGGTGACACCATTATATAAATAAATTAATTAATTAATTAATTAATACAATTAAATCTCTAATAAAATTACCCAAAAATTAATATCTTATCAAAACTCTGTGAATAGAGTTGGGATTCCTTCTCATGACTTTCTATATGAAATATGACATAAACACACATGAGAAATGTGTGATTCCCCCATGATCCTATAGAATATATATCAAAACCTAAACCTGTGAACTTAGAAATTAAATGATTTGATGAATAAAATATAATTGTTTTTAAGAGGGTGATTCTAACATAAAAATGCCTAAATATATCTATAAACACACACAAAATATGGGTATTTAGAATGGGAAAGGGGATTTGGTGAACTATTGGTCATTTATATTGTGAGAGATTCAATACAAAATGTGGGTGATGAAGATGGGGCTCTCTCAGGATCTCTCTGCTCTAAAAAGGGACCTAGGGATTTTTTTTGTGATGGGCTAGGATGCCTGGACGATGGGCTTTACAGTGGTGTCGGCGAGCGGATCGTCATGGCAGCAAGTGATCGGATCTCATCGATCATCATTATGGTGGGTCAGTCGATGAAGATGGTGGCTTGACAAGCCTTCATAGGCTTCAGATTTACTTTTTCCATGGCATTATTTATATAGAGTTAGGCTTATGGAATGCATCACGGTTTTCTCCCTTCGGTAGTGGCTTCTCTGAAAGGCGAGTAGCGTTACTAATTGAAAAGAATATTAATGGAGTTGGAATCTTTTAGAAGTATATTTCCAATGGATCCAGATCTGAGATCAATGCTTGAATAAAATCAAGACACTAATGTTTTCATGGAGAACCCCACCAACAATTTCAATCCTCCCTATTGTTGCTAATCTAATAATATGCATCATGGCCTGGTATTTGTAGTGAGTTTTGGGTTCTCATGATCTGATATTCAATATCTTTTTTTTGTGATTTTTTGACATGGGTTTCATATTTTAGGATAGTGAACCTTGTGTTTGTATTAGGAGAGGATTTTTTGTTTGTATTCGAGTTGCCTTTGATTTCCTTTTGTATCATGCTAGTCTCTTTCATCGGTGTTGGTGTCAGATTTGAAGGTGTTTACTGCATTATGCTTTGGTGGGGTTCAATGATGTCCCATTTACCTCTTTTTTTCTCAGTGGTGTGTTTTCGTTTGAGATGGTATTGAAAGGTTTTCTGGAGGAATAATTCATTATGATATCACTGATGAGTCATAATGCTTCTGTTTTCTTGGTGAAATCCTCTTCTTTTAGGATTCCTTCTTTTCCTTTGAGGTAGCCTAGTGCAGTGTACTTCTTCTGTTATTGGTAAGTGAGTTCAAGCAGCCAGTTCGTGAGTTTGACAGTGCTGGTCGATTTGATGGTTTTTTGGTGACTTTTTGGATTAGAATTTAGAAAATTTCCAAATATAGTTTTTGAAATATTTTATGGATGTGCTTTTAATTTTTTTTTGGAATTGGTATTATTCTGCATTTTGATAGTTAATCAGCCATCACACTTCAAGGATCAATTCTATATAAGGATACATAATAGGAGGATTTCATTTGGGCATGATTATTAAGATTTAGAAGAACAAGATGGTATGTTTATTTCATTGGAACCAAGTCCATGAAACTCCACGTAGGACACCTTGTGAATCAATCATGAGGTAGAGGACTAACATAACGATGTAGTTCCTGGAGGGACAGTTCCTTGTAGTCTTGATTTCGGTTACTTATTGTATGATTCTATTTTGGGTTTCCTATATTTTCCTCAAAAGTGAATTTGAAATAGAAATTCAATTTTCACTGAGAACTATATGTCCACACACACCTAAAAAATGGGATGGGTGGGGTTGTTTAAAAATCATACATGGTAATTTTGTTTATTTACACCTTTTAATCAAATTATAGGTAACAAGATGATTTGGCCACATAGTTTCCCAAACAATGCGGCTTTCATTATCCAAAGCAGCACTACCCACATGGTTTAGCCACAAACAATGCTAATAATACACAAAAATGAGATACCGCACTAGACCCCTCACTAACAAGGAATATGATTTGTCTTTAATCCAGGATATACCATGTGGCATGCCTCATAATCCCACCACCATAAGGGGTTTCCCTTAAAACTAACATAGTTTTACCCAAACTATTCACAAACTATAAATCATAACCATAATCGGTTAAAAATAAACTAAAAACTCCCTAATCATTATTGTATAACATGGTTTCTTTTAAACTGTGCACATTAAAATGTGTACTGATGGAAAAGAAAAAAACAATCCCGAAAATTCTTATATGATTCTATTTTTGGTTTCCCACATTTTCCTCAAGTCGGTACATTATTTTATTAATCGTTCATGATTATAATAATGTTTTATCTAGAAGGAATATATAGTTTAGTAGTTATGGAAATCTATATGCATACATAAGTTCAACATTAGAACATGAATTTAAATATAACAAATCTTATCCATTGTCAATTCCCATAACTCATAGATTATCCTTTCATGTCATTCATAATACACTTCTTCACATCCTATAGAAATACAAAACATAAGAAATGGGTGAGCTCAAATTCCTAGTTAGGGTAAATAATATATTTAATGCAATCATAAACATAATCACTAGGTATGATGAATAACTAAAAACACACACCATTAAAAATAAACATGGGCATAATATGGCAGGAATAAATAAATATTAAATAATTCTGGAAAACTTAACCATGGATATTATACATGTTGAATAATAACATTGTCTATAAATATCTAGTTTCATAATAAGAGAATGCATTTTTTCAGACATCATAATAATTTTGTCCAACCCTCCAGCCAAGTCAATACATAAATGGGTAAAAAATCAAACTAGTAGGTCTTAGAGACCTTTTGATGCATCGAGGTGATATAGAAGCCCCCACAGAGTATGTAATAAGTCGAATTCATTCTTCATATAAATAGGTATAAAAAAATAAATTTATATTGAAACTAAAATATGAAATGTAAATAACATTCCCCAATGATTAAATATGAACATCAACAAATCAGAGTGATATGGTAAATGGTATCAAGATAGCATATCCATAGTCAAAATAATCATAAACCATTAAATAAAATTTGGTATATAATATAAAAAAAAATTAGTCCTAATTAAACATAAAAATCATCATGTGTATTGAAATAGATTAAAATACTCTTATAAAATCAACGAAATATTGTTATGATAAATACTCATTTACTTTGATAAGAAGAGTTCTTTTGGAAATATCACTAAATAAAACTAGAAGTGGACTAATTTTTTTTAATAAAAAATCAGTTATTTTATAAATTTAATGGTGGATAAAAACATAATATATAGTAAATTTTAAAATAGGTGAGAATTCGAGATGTTCATTTGAAGCAAAATTGTTTATTGGGAAGTGTTTTTGAAAGCTCCTTTTAAAACAATAACTCCCCCTAAATGATAGAAGGATTCTTATTGGTACACATATATTGAATATTTATATAGAATTTTTGAATATTACATAAGAATAATTAATAATTTCATTAAGGTGAGTATAGAATAAGAGTAACGAGAAAATGGATGTTGGGTAGGAAACTCTTACCTTATGTATGAAAATGATCTGCACTTGTGCTTAACATCCTGGATAATAAAATTCAAGCCATTAGATTATTAATTATGAACTTTATATAATTTTATTGGATTAATTATATTTTTATTATGTTAATTTATGCCCTTTTTGTTATGTTATATGATTTAATTATGTCATTCTTGAGTGTTTTTTTCCTTGAAACCATGATCGGTTCACTTGATTAAATGTAATGAAGTTCATTTAAATTTTTTATAATTCTACAGAATTAGAATTTCTTGTTTCTAATATTAATAAATAAGTGTAAATGGTTACATATAACTCATTTTTTCATATTATGAGGACGAATTATTAGATAATATGTTTACTGATAATCATTCATATTATTACGACATTGTTTGGTCATAACGAACACATTTTGTTTTATCATTTGGTATTATGTAAATTTGTTACATAAATAACATAAAAATTGTTGTATTATAAATTTAACAATAATTCTCAGACATTAAAATGGTTTTATGTTTATATTTGAAGAATAATTTGAATAATGATACTTCTTCATCCATGATGGTTGTAAATTTGCACATCCCAGATAACGATTTCGTTAATATAATAAAAGAGCGAGTGTGAAATGATTGATAATGGCTATTACATTGACATGATATAATTATGGTATATAGATGATACTAGAGTTATCATTATCATTTGGATAGATGAGGTTTGGATAGAATATAAAATAAGATACATTGAAATAAAATTTGATGAAAAAGGAAGATGATTTACCTCTGGAAAAAACCTCCTCGAGAACCTCCTTAAGGGAAAGGATTTTGGTCTTCTCTCAAGACCAAGGGATTCTGGACATGGGGAGGGACTATGGAAGTATATTTGGGAAGAACATTAAGAAACGTTAATTCATAGAGGACTGAAAAAAAAAGATGGTGTGAGGGGTGACTTTTATAGTGGAGGAGAAAAGAGATTTTTGAATATCTTATTCATTATTTTATTATTTTTCTCAAGACAAGAAATAGTGTTGAATATTGTGAAAAATCGCTAATATGTGAATGTGAGTTTAAACGAAGTGTGATTACATCATCCATGATGCATGGAATAGTTTTTTTATTTTATAATTTATTTACACTATAAATTAACATATTTTACTATTCCCCATAAATTGATGTATTTCAAGAAAAATATAAAAACATCACCCCCTCCATTTTTCAAAAATGACAATAAAAAAATGTAATAATTTTTATCAAAACAATTTTATAAATATTTGAAATTTAATTTTTATGTAAAATCATTATTTACATGAAAAAATAAATATTTCAAATTAAAAACATATTTTTAAAATACTTTAAAAAATTAACTGAGGTCTCATAAAATTATCCTAAAATAATAGGAAAAAAATAAATTTAATTAGTAATATATTTCATGAAAATGAATTTTAATTTAATTAAATTTATCAGTTTACAATAGTAATCACATATATATTAATAAAAAAATATTGTCACTTAATCATTAATTTTTAAAATATTCACTCTCAATTATAAGGTGCCTAAATTTTAATTATACATACATTAGTGAGATTATTATTTATATGCATTATATTAATATTTATAACAGTATATTTCTATTTATAATATTCAAGTTACTATACACCAAAAAATGTTAGTTGATAATTTCTAACTCTTAATATTTTACTAATCACAACCATTTATGTTTGTTTTTCAAAATTCAAGTCTCATAACCAGAAAAAATATGTTCATTGGCTAGGTTTTAAAAAAGTTTTGTTTCATAGAGACTCATTGATTCATGCATTTCATATAAAATTTATTTTTAAATTCATGGGGTGCTATATTCTTCCCTCCAAAAAAATTTTATCTTCCAAATTACTAGAATGTTAGCACATAAAATGATTTGGGAATTTCTTCATGTTCCTCAGGGTCCCACACCACCTCTTCAAAGTTTTAATTTTTTTAATATACCATTACCATACGAGTCATCTGATTCCTCAACACCAATTATTTAGTTTCCTGAATCAAGATTGGCTCTTTACAGTAAGATAAGAGAGTTTCCAATTATATTACTTGATATGTGAGGATAAGAATTCAGTCTGGAGTGTTCTTTCTCAACAATGAGACATCGAACAAATTTTGGACCTAAGAAAGGCTACATGACATTTCTAAATGATAATACACAACTCTAATTATCTGCATAATTTCAAAAGGGCCAATGTAGTTGGATCTCAGTTTCCCTTTCTTCCTAAATCTTATCACACCCTTCCATGGACAGACTTTCAAGAAAACATGATCTCTCATTTGAAATTCCAAATCCATCCTTATATTATCAGAATTTTTCATTTTCCAGATTTCATCTACTTTGATAAGGATGTTAATAGCATTTACCTTTACTGTTTTTCCTCCAAAATCTCATGGACTACAAGCATTCTTTCACCAACTTCATCCCAATAAGTTGGGGTATGACATCTCTTCACATACAATGCCACTTATGGTTACATTTTAATACATTAATGGAAAAAATTATTGTAGAAAAAAATCACAAAAAGTAAATAGTTATCCCACATACCTTTAAAATCAAGTGTGGTTGATCTCAAAATGACTTTTAATGTTTGGATCATCCTTTTTGATTGACCATTTGTTTGAGGGTGATAATTAGTACTCAATCCAATCATAGTATCAAAATATATTTGAATAATTCTCTAGATTTTTGATGTAAATTATTTATTATGATCAAACACAATTGAGAGATATTATCCATGAAGTCTCACAACATCATTAATATAGAGTCATGCAAGGAGATCCAGAGGAAAATTATACCTTATAGTGAGTAAATATGCAGATTTGATGAGTCAATCAATAATTAACCATACTACATCATTCTTTCTTATACTTTTGGGTAATCAAGTGACACAATACATGGTGATGTTATCACATTTCCATGTATTAATAGGTAGGGGTTGGATGACTCCTCTTGGATTTATTTCATTCAACCTTCACTTGTTGATAGACTAAACATCTTGATACATAATCAATAATTCCCTCTGTCATTTTTTCCCACCATAAATGTTCCCTCAAATATCTATACATCATAGTGCTACCAGGGTTTGTTGAGAAATTTGAATAATGAAAATCATCCAATAACATCATTTTTATCTCGGGTATAGAGGGAATACAAAGCCTCTTATGAAATTTTATAATTCTATCCTCAAACATGAAGTCCCAAAAATTCCAATCATTCACACCCTTATTTTTCATTTGATGATTCTCATCATCAGGCTGAGAAATATCAATTATTTTTAATAATGAGGTTCGGGCAACCAATTGAAAAAGTAGTGATATTTCACCTTCTATAATAATTTTAATATATATCCTCGCTAGATCCATGTATATAAGATCCTTTTAAATTATATTTTTTATAAAACCCCATGATTTTTTCTTCTAATTCACCAAATACATTATTTTCCATTCTATGGGGGAACTGTATGGAATAATGATAATCCTTGAGTATCTTGAGCCATCACCTTTTTCTCATGTTGACTTTATTCAATGATAAGATATATTTTAATCTCTACTAATCCTTATATATATATATATCATATTTTTCTCCATAAATATAGTTTCTCCATATGTTCAGAGAAAATATTACAACTTATAACTCAAGATGATTAATTGGATAGTTTTTTTCATGAATTTTTAACTTCCTTGATGCATAGCCCCTAACTCTATCATTCTGCATAAGGACATGGCCATATGATATCATTGATGCATCACTATAAATCAAAAATCAACCATTTACCAATGGTATAGTTAGGATCTGATAATTCAATAACATTCAATAAAATTCATCAACAAATTCTTCAAATTGTTGGGTGTATATGAAATTTCCACCATTATGAGTAATCATGGTTAACAGTTTAGCTAATCTGGAGAATTTTTGAATAAAATGCTGATAATAACCTACAAAACCAATAATACTACTACCCTCGGTTATGCTCATTAGAGTAGGATATTCATGAACTACCTAGGTCTTTGTAAGATCAACTAAGATTCCATCATTTTAGACAAGATGAACCAGAAAATAAACTTCTTGAAGCAAGAATTCACACTTTCTTAACCTCCCTTAAAATTTGTTTCTTCTATGAGTCTTTAGAATATTCAGTAAGTTACTCTAATGGTATTCATATATTTTTATGTATACCAGTATATCATCAATAAATACCAAAAAAATTCATAAAGATATTCCTTCAAAACATTATTCATTACACTCTTAAAAATAGAGGGTGAATTAGTCATCCCGAAAGGCATTACTATAAACATGCAATGATCTTACCTGGTTTGAAATGATGCATTTTGAATATATTCCTTCTTAACTTGATACTAATTATATCCATATCAAAGGTCAATCATTGAAAAATATTGGTCTATATGAAGTTGGGGAAATAACGCATCAAGTGGGGAAGAAGTTATTTCTTAGTTATCATAGTATCATTGATCTCCATGTAGTCAATGAGTAGCCTCATAGATCCAAATTTATTCTTAATGAAAAGAACATGTGATAACCATGGAGAAACATTAGGGATAAAAAATATTTATTACTCAATTACTCTAGGTGTGTTTTTGTTCTACTAACTTCGTAGTGGACATTCTATAAGGATTCTTTGATATAGTTATTATACTGGGAATTATGTTAATTGTGAACTCAACTTTCCACTCTGGAGGATGCTGAGGTAAATCCTATGGAAACACACCAACATATTATTTCACAATTAGAACATAATCAATTTTATTATTCATTTCCTCAACCATATATATTGATTTCTCATCCTCCTAAATAATTGCCTATAGAGCTACTAGGGGTGGATATAGATAATATTCAAATGATGATGTTTCTGTACTAAAGATAAGGGATTCTACATCATTATAAAAAATTTATACCTATTTCATTATTAAATATATTTTTTAATCATAATTATAATTATAATAACTATAAAATATTATAAAAAATTCAATAATATTTTTGATAAAAATATCACCAACTAAATCATGTTTATGTGTCCGAAGTGGGACAGATTGGAACATTTTGATGTGATGATTCTTTCCTAAAGAGTTTTGACTGAAAATCACTTTATTAAATCAAATTCAAAATGTAAAATTTTCACAGAAAATTGGGAAGATATATAAAAATGAGATGATCTAGATAAAATAAAGCATTGGAAATTTTTGAGGAAATGATTAAAGTGAATGGCACCACATCATTTGGAACTTCAACCTCAGTAGTCGTGACCGCATAAGCTTGGACTGGCTACCTTAGCCTTCTATAGGTAATGTTTCCATAATTATTTAGACAATAATCATCATAATGTACCATATAATTTATATTTTAAAATTGAGAATTGATTGATTCTTTCATTTACTTATAATCACAGGATTGTCATCCTTATCCTCCACACTGGTAACAAACACCCATACCCTTGAGGAAAGTATCAGGGTGTTTCTTCCAAAAATTATCACAAGATGAGGAATCAATTATTCACATATTTATATTATCTTTTATTTTCTTTTATATAGTTTTTAGTAAACCACTTCTTCTGTTACATTCCCTTATCGTCTTAAGGCATAGAAAATTATTTTTCTATCTTGATAGCACATTAGACTATATCTTCATATGATGAGAAACTATGGGAGACCAGTTCCCCTTAGAGAAATGGTTTGAAACCATAAAGAAATAGATAAATATCTCTACATGTATTATGTATGTAGTCTATATAATTTTTTGAAAACCTTGTGATGTTATCTTCATACTTTTTAACATTCACATCCTCTTTTATCCTTTGATTCAGAAACATCCTTTCCATATCCTCTCACTAACCATGATGAATGTATTTTTCAAAGAATAATTTGTTAAATCCCTTCATTCAATATTTTAAGTATATTACTCATACTATGTATTTTGAATTAATGGCCACCATTGATCAGAATGTCCCAATAAATTATAAACTTTCATGAGAACCTTCTTCCTTTGGTTACATCCCATAGTGAGAAATATCTTCTTTAAGGAAATTATCCACTTCTCTACTACGAATGGGTTTCGAATAAATATCCATAGTTGTGATTTCATGTTGTTAATGAGAAAAAAAGTGTGTAAATTGATATATATATATATATATATCATTTTGTTACTTATTATGAGGTTCATCCATTAGATATTACATTTAGTGATAATTTATTAGATTATTACTGTAGTTATTGGTAATAACAAAGTCATTTTGTTTTATTGTTTAGTCTTATATAAATTTGTAAAATAAAGAACATAAAAAGGGTTATATTACACATTTTCAAATCATTCTCAACCATTAACTTATTTTTCATGAATAGCTATGAAGAATAATTTTAACAATAAAAATTTTTCATCCACAAAGGTTGTAAATTGACACCTCTCTCATGATGATTTAGTCTATAAAACAAAAGAGAGAGAGAGAGTAAGGATATAGATAATGGTTATTACATTAACATGATATAATTAAAGTATATAAATGATATTGAATTTTTCATGATCATTTGGAAATAGGATTTTATGATGGAATAATAAAATAAGTTAAATTGAAATAAAATTTTATGAAAAAGGAAGGGGATTTACCTCTTGAAATAATCCCCTTGAGAACCCCCTTAAGGGGAAGGGTTTTGGTATTTTGGAAAGAAGCAGGGCACCTGGACATGGGGAAGGACTAGGGAAAAGTATTTCGGAAGAAAATTAAGAAGATTCAAGGATTATTGGAGTGAATAGAAGAGGGAGTGAGAGGTGACTTTTATAGTGGAGGAGAGGAGTGCTTTTTGAATATCTTATTCATTATTTTATTATTTTTCTTAAGACAAGCAATAGTGTTGAATCTTGTGAATATAAATAGTAATAAGTGCATGTGAATTCAAACAAAGTGTTCTTACATTATTCATGATATGAGTAATTTTGTATTTATCTTATAAAGTATTTATATCATATATTACTATATTTTAATATTCACTTAAAATTAATGTATTTCATAAATATCCCAAACAATCACCTCAACCATTTTTCTATGTTATGAATTTAAAAATGTAGTACATTTTATTAAAATAATTTTCTAAATATGTGAAATTTAATTTCTAAAAAAATCCTTATTCACTTGAAAAAATTAATATTTCAAATTTAAAACTGATTTTATAATACATTCTAAAAATAAAGGTTGTCTCATAAATTTATTCAAAATTTAGAAGTCAAAAAAATATTTATTTAGGAATAAATTTTATGGAAATGTGTTGTATTTTAATTTAATTTCTTAATTTAATAATGTAATTAAATATTTATTAGTCACAAAAATTCCAACACTTAATTGTTAGTTTTTAACATATTCAGTATGATTTATAAGATATCTAAATTGTATTTATAATTACATCTATGAGTTTAATATTAATAAGGGTCATATTAATATTCACAAGGGTACCATATTATTTTTAATTCTCAAGATTCTATTCACCCATTAATACATAATTTGATTCTATTAGAGCCTATATATCTTACTGATCACAACCATGTATGCACGATTTTTAAAATTCATATCTCAAAAAACAATGTGATCATTGCCTAGGTTATATAGTGTTTTATATATATACTCAGTGGTTAATACTTCCAATATTAAATTTATTTGTAAATTCATGGGATTCTATACAATTCAAATCTATAAATTCGATTCAGAGTCTCAATTCAATATTCGACACATAGAGTAAATTAAAATTCAAATTCCTTCAGAAAATTTATACTCATGTCGACGCATGATATTACAACCTCCACACCATAGTTCTTATCATCCGTAAAAAGGAATTATATTCAACCATTTGTATCTCCCAATCTACATTGGTCCAACTGAAATGAAAGTGAACACGTAAAACTCCTAAATACCTATATGATTTATAATGCAAAAGCTCCAACCAAAGGCCCAAAACTAGGAATAACCCAATTGAACTCCCATTTTCAAAACTAAAACACCAAGATGGTTATTAACCCATACCATAAATCGAAAACACAATTATTATGTAATTAATTGATCGCCCATATAAAATATGGTTCTCCCATCAATATATTCATCCCAAACCCACAAATTTATGATTCTAGGAACATTATTCACCAGAAATCCCATTATAAACACAAACTCACCCACCTACAAAACGCACATCACGATTCCTAACACTTTTGGATTTAATATCTATGGAAATTTTAATCAAAAAAACCTATCTCCATAATCAAAAACCAATTAGAATGGAGGCATACCTAACATCAATACATATTCATAGAATAAATTGGATCCTCCTCAAAAACCTTGGTTAATTTCTAAAGTGCACCGATCGTTTCCAAAATTAAATGTATGATATGGTTCGCATCATAACACATCTATATCACATGATAAACCATGGTTAATCATCAAGTGCCCTCTCATTCTTAAAACACCTCGGTATATATTCCATTATGTCTCCAATTGAATAGATCATGGTTCCTTCTTTCTATGACTCAACACATGATCACCCAAAAACACCCATAGATGTTTGTACCAACATTTTGGGGACAATTACATGACAGATCTAAAAAATATACCTTTACACCATTGCATCACACAATTAATAGTGATACACCATCAACCCAATCATGATAATTTCACCTCAAACCATCCCATATTGATAATGACACCCATACCCTATCTACTACCATGTATGACTCCTAACAAGAAATTTATATAGTGATATTGATGATCACAAATGGAATTATTTGTCAGTAACTTAATACCACAATGATTAGCCATTGTGTAGTCTCACACATTTCCGATTTCCCTCACATGAAAGACACATTACCCCCATCAACATCTTGATCCCCACTATAAGAGATTCTATGTTTTAATATCCTCAAAAAATCTTGAAATCTCAATAGCCCACACTCCATCCATCACGGAACATGAGAGATAAAAAAGGCCAAGATCAATCACCCATGAGTATATCTCAAAAAAAGAAAACCCACTCCAACTCACTAGTCATCATAATTTTACTCATGATTTTTATTATAAAACAAACTATAAATGATGCTCACACATTTAAAAAACTTTTGGTATACTCCCCAACAAACGTGTAATCCATAACCTCTTCCCAATGAACTGACCCTAAGGGTCCCACTACAACCAACCACATCTCACCTCTCCAGATCCATGATTACATACCTGACACATCACCCTTTGATTCTCTCAATGAGACTTAACCCAGATCATTCAGTCCCTCACACCCAATCCGTCCACATTATTTCACCCATTATCCAAACATCACATTCTGATACGAATTACAGAACCTCAAGCCACCACTCCCACAAGCCTATCATCTCACCCATTTCAGTCCCTATCTTACCCATTTATGTCATATAAATTTCATCTTCATGATAATACACTCCCATAATTCCCCATCCACAAGTCAAATAAAAAAGAGCATCATTCAACACTCCTTCCCCCATGATTCAATTTACACTCAACTATTACACGCCTCTATATAACACATTTGAAAAAAATATTTCTATCTCTAAAGATTCAAATCCCAAAGAACTCAGATCACTACCCCATGACAATATCCATTCCTTTCCTTCTCTCAAATCTCACCAAAAGTTGAACACTACTTTCACTTCTAAAAACATTGGGCAACTCACAAATCCAAAACCACATTCACAGTGACTCAACACATGAGAATCATTAAAAAAAATACATTATGTCAACTTATTCACTCACCACATTCCTAAATATGTATCCACATATTTATAGAAAAATCACATTAATATTATTACCCTCCAAAAAATACATATTCTTCTGAAGCATCTGCACTCTAATTTCTTTTCATCTTAAATAAACCAAGAATTTAATTATGAATCACGTCACAACCCTATTTAATAATTTTATTATTCAAAAATATATCCTATTGTTTTATCCTAAAACTCCCCTAGTCTATATTAATTTTTTTCCACCACACATAGAAAAATCTCAAACCTGAAATAACATATCCATTAGCACCTCATATGCTCCCAATCTAGCTTCTAACCACCATATGGATCCTTCCTGAATAGATATTAACAATATAGGAACAAAAATATACCCTATACTTTAAGAAACAAAATAAAAGGATGAATCACTAGAACCTAATTGCTCCATTCCAAAATCAAAAGGAACCATACCTACCTAAATACCACAATTGGGTTCACCTTTATTGAACCATAATCAAGAGCCTAGAACATCTACTTGTTCCTTACACACCCAAAGGGACTCATAAATTGGTTGATCCTTATCACGTGTCACCCTCAAAAGTCCCATGACACCAACTCCCTAAACTAGAGTCACATCAATGAAGTTCACTTGGATTTCCCACCAAGGTTAACTAGTTATGTCTCACAACAATTCATCAGGTATAGTTTAACTCAAAGAAGGCCACAGTTCATGAGGAATCATCCACACTCTTGTCCCAACATCTCATGGAAAAAATATACCATGAAACCTTATATAGGGCCCCATATATGAATGTATCACTATTCCAGAATACCTATATAAAACTAGGGAACCATCCCTCTCTGATCATCTACAAATCAGATATATCATTTAAGGATAATTCCATATATACCAACCCATAAACATTGTTTAATTTCCCATCGAAGGTCCATGTAGGTAAAAAAACACCCCCACTAGGTCTCCCATCTAGTTCCCTAATCCACATTATCCTTATGTAGTGTCTCACTATGGATTTGCATAACCTACCATGAGAATTAAATCAATACACATGTAAACCTAATTGTGTAGAATTACATATAATAGTAATATGATAAAAATCATATGAGTAGTTGTTGACACATTAAAAAACTAATCTTCAATATTAAATAAACACATATACTCATAGAAATATATGTATTGTGAATCCAATATTCATAATATGATGCATCATACACCTCAGGAATCTATAGTCAAAGATCTAAAACTAATTGATTGATCACATTCCATTGGGCCATGATCTAGGAACTGATCACAAATCGAAACTGCCAAACAATGTGTGCATCACACAAGGAAAATATTATATACATTTGTAACATTAAATACCAAAAACATCAACCTAGAACCATGGTAACATGGAATTCAAACTAGAACAGGTGTTATCAATGAACTAGCCTGATATCTATCTTAAGATCATACACATTTCTAAATCAACAGTCTTACTGATAAAAAAACTATACGAAATAATAAAATGAATTGTATAATAACATTTTGTAACAACCTTTACTAATATACTCTATAAAAGTAACCAAACCGATTCACCACATCACCTTATGTGAGATTCCCAATATTCTAGAGGCTTCCAAAAATAAACACTTGTATAGGGTATTACTATGTGGATTTCATAACTCCTGATTTGAGAGAACAATAATTGATAAATTAACAAAGAATCGTACTTTGATGATAAACAATAGAGTATACAAAATGAATGAAAATGATAATATCAAATAAAATTGAAATAGAACTAGATGAATAAAAAATCATTGAAAACTATTGATATACAGTAAGATCACAAATAGCTATATCATCCTTACATATAGCCAACCAAAGGCCTAGTTAGATATACATTATGAAATAAAATAAATCAATCAAATTATCAAATTCATATATGATCCAAACCTAATACACTCTCCTAACACCATACAATTAGTCATTATTTATAATGAAAATCTAATCATAGGACTCATCACAAAAATTGTTCATATAACAAAAATGTGAGGTCATCTTGGATACACATGTGCAGTGGAAACATTAGAAGTGTGTGAGTAAAACTTCGTATTAAATTACTAATGGTTTCTATAGAAAATCTAACCTATGAAATGTTTATAAAGATATAAAGTGAAATAATAAACAATATATAAATTAATATTCATTTTAAAAATATACCTTTATTATTAAACTTATTTTACTATGTGTTCTAAAGTGACACATGGACAACCAAACCTACTTTAGAAAAATCCAGAAATATAAGAAAAAAGTAATAATATGGTATGTTATTTAAGTAAATATTGTTTTTCGTTGGATATTTCCATCTTGTTACATAGATACATTAACTACAAGAAATCATACCATGTTTAATTTTTACTAGTCCTCATAGCATCGGTCTAATATTTAAAACATGTATAAAAAAAGTGTCTTGACCCTTAGTCCAGCACCTAATCTTTTTAATATATGGAGTCATGTTCAATGCATTAAACTAGGGATACTGAGTAATATGTCCCATAACTAGAAATAGAGATTCATAATACCATATCTTATATCCTAAAATAAGGATACATAATTCCATATTCAATATCCCAACACAAATTTCATGATATCAGTGACCAGTGCAGCAGTTTAGAACACAAACCGTGGATATGGAGCACCATGTACAACATAATAGACCAAAAAATATATATTTCATTGAAGAACACCTAGTATGTTATATAAACCATCAAATAATTTACCAAATATTATGATAAAACATCTTGATATTTCAAAATATTTTAAAGCCACAAACCGTCAATTTTAAACATTAATCACTTACTAGGGTCTCAAGGAGAATTTAACACTAAAGCATTGCTTGAAATACTTATTCCTCTTAAAATATAAAAACAACATTCCAATAATCTTAATAATGTTATGGAAATTACAAAAACATGTTCAAACATTTCAAAGATACCACTAAAACATGGTTCTATCATTTTAAAATCCAAAACATGGCCAAAGCCTTTGTTTCCACGAATGTATTTAATGTTTTCCTTAATGAATTATCACTACGGGGGGAAAATACACATAAATTTCAAAAAAAAAATATATAGTTAATCTGAAAAACCAATTTTAGATAACTTGGAGGTCATCACCACATTATATAACAAAACCCACTTGAAAAAATTTGTTTCACTAATTGAATAACGAAAATCAAATAAAAACCCACCACACACCATCAAAACCATTTCCAAAAGCCTCATAGGATTTTCAAAAATATTATATCACAAAAAATATATTCAATTTCATCCACTTAAAATTTTTAAAAAAGTTATTTCTAAATTATACCAAGAATATTTTATTACCGCACTATTAAGCCAACTAATTGACCTAATAGAGTTAAGCTTGTAGTTTATCTATTCCCTCATTTCAAACTCACAATGTAATTTAAAAGTAATGGATCACCCCATGGGTATTCATATGTTTGTTCATATAATTTCTAAAAAAACCAAAGCGCCCACATGAGATATAAGACATTATTTTAAAGTAAAAACAATATTCTTAAACCCATGAAATAAAATATACCCCATATTGGTTCTATTGAACATAGAATATAAACCTAAAAATAAATTATCAATATTATGGGATAAATTTCTTAGACCACACACCTCCTTAAAAAATTCCATAACCCATATCTCAAGGCCCGAAAACATCCCCTAAGCCTGTCTAATACCCTTTTAAACTCATTATCTTCCAAAATAGCTCATATCGACCATATAATATATTTTATCAAAACAAGAAAACACATCCATGAAATTTGGTGCATTTAATATTTAACACACACATTTAAATTAAACTGGATTAAGGTCATTAGTTTCACCAGGTGATTAATATTTATCAAAACTATAATCTATTTTTCATCTCATTGTTTTGTAATTTTAATTATCATGAAACTCTAAAATTATTTATTATTTTCATTAAAGTGATGAAAATATAACATTTATTATATCTTGATGAAACACCATGAATAAAACTTGTACATAGTTTAATTGGTGTTTTGAATATTTACGAGGAGTATAAAATAACATTATAGGGGTATATTGGGTAATGGATCTCACTTTATGGAGTGCATGGATGAAAGAATCATCGATTAGAATATTCAATTCCACCATCCAATCAATGGAGTAACTTTCTCTTTTCCATTGTAGAAGAGTCGCAATGTTTTCCTAGTAGAAGAGCATGGTATAACTAGTGATGATGAAAATTGGGAAGGGCTTCCCAAATAATCCATTGGACGACTAGTGGAGGAGCACTGATAAGCTAATGGTTGAAAATAGCAAGCTCATACTATGAATAATTCTAATGGATACCCAATAGATGTGACCCCGTACCTGGTGCCATTGGCCAGTCTAATCTAACTATTTCATTTAATAAGGTAACAATACATTGAACTAGAATGTATTCAACTTATAGCCCTAGAATGATAATAATATATTTCAAAAGGGGATGGAGGATATAAATAGGGCCCATAAGAGGAATTATCAATTAATTAAAACCCTCCTTTTTTATATGATATCTGTATTCCAATGGACTCCATTACAAAAGTTCTCTAAAAAATAAACCCTCCATCTAAATATATCTTCTCCATATAGAGAGTGATTAAATTATAATATCAAATCACTCTATTCTATTATTATAATTTTATCCTGTAAATATTCATATTATTTTGGAGAATTGATATCAATCTTCAAATTATCCTATTCCTTAAAATATAAAATCTTTTTATTTATTATATAATTTTTGTATATTAAAATTAATGAATGGGAACATGGTTCCCATTCCATTTACTTAAAAACCCAAAGGGACTATTCTTCTAGATATTCTCATCATTTCTATTAAATATCTAGTTTCTTTCATAATTTTGGTTTCTTACTATAATCAAACAAATAGGGGAATAATTTTGTCTCATATAAAATATTAAATACAAAGGGAAAATAACATATATTCTCAAGATAAAGATGTTGTATATATAGTGGTTATTGTTTAGACATATTTTAAAAAATACATACCAAATATCTTGTATTATTTATTTATGAAATGTTGATTATATTTCTCATTGTATTACCCAATATATTTTTAATTCCATAAAATAAAATTGAATTTCATAAATCATTATTATTTGTATAAATTAATCATTTTTAATATTAAAATAACATTAAATATTTCCATTTTCTATAATAATAATTTAGTTGTTTTATTCTTCCACTTTAAACATTGATTAATTTTTTTCCTCAATTTTATTTTCATTTTTTTAATAATTTAAAAGGATGTTATTTAGCATGGATTATTTTCTGTTAATATTTTAACTGAAAAAATATTGGATGGTTGATACGAGAATCATTATTCAATATCACTGATATATTATGATCCTAGAAATTGTAAAGTAAATGATGATGTTTGGATGTTTAACCAAAAGAATTGAATTCTGGAGCTAAGATAATTAATCCCTTGATCATATTGATTTTAGTAATGAAAAAAATCCAAGAACAGAGTACAAAACTTAAGGATGATGGGAAGAAATACTCCCAAAATAATGCTCTGCTCTCAGGCTCCTTCACATCCATGTTTGCTCTAGTGATACTTCTAGGATTCCGAATGAACGTCCATGCTCTCGGGCGGATGTGATTGTGGAAAGAGAATGAGCTGGTCCCCCCCCCCATTTTGCTACTGCTCTGCTTTAAATATCATCTGTCAGTTGCTTCTTTTCACCGTACGTATTCCACCGACATAATATGTTTCTTTAATGTGCACCACACACATGCTATTTTTCTATGACTGGCACATCGCACTAGTTTTACTCACATAACTAACTCCAGCTGAGTTAGTTGAATGTACCTGGACATGTTTTCGACTTTTTTATGAACATGCACATGTTATAAACAAAATAAAGTAGATAAAACTAAAAGAAAATAATTATTATTAAAAAGTTAACTAAAGTTATTTTACAAATATCTTAATTGATAATTATTATTTATTTTATATTATTTATAATAACTATTCAATTAAGAGTACTATGGTAATACATAAATTTATCAAGAATTTATTATTTAAATTAAGTTAATAGTTATTATTACTATGTAATTAATTTTATCATTTTTAACTAAGATATCAATGTTTATCATCATATGCAAAACGTATTTAAAATAGAAATTTAGATAGTATTAATTATTAATTTTATTATCACTATTATTTTTAATTTTTAAGACATTTAAATGTTAAATTAATTTATTAATTAGTTTATTTTAATTTAATAATTATAATTAATACTTTAGTTTCAAATATATTTAATAAGTATATTTTTAATTTGTCTATTATTATTAATTTTATATTTACTATAATCATTATATTAATTTATTATTAAAACATATCATTAATTTAGTTTTATATTTAATGTTATAATATATCTATTTATTAATATTATAATTGATCAAATTTATAACCTATATAAATTCTATTATATTCATTTGACTAATTAATGAAAGCTTTATCTTTAACATTAATTTTTTTCTTCTTTTTGTTTTAATTTAATTTTATTAATATTTTATATTTATTATTATTATTATTAAACATCTTCCTCCCCCAATTTCCATGTTGTGCAGTAGGAAGGGGGGAAGGTTTCAGCTTTCTACTTCCAAGAAAAGGAGTAGCTTCCTTCTACTCCTCCAACGCGACGTAGTGACCTCCATCAGCACCGGCTCGGCCTCTCTTCACAACAGCGGCACGACTCTATGCAACATGGAAATCCTCCATTAATCCAGTAGCGGTGGAGAACTCCTCAACTCTAGCTCGGTGTATGAGTCCTCGGCCTTCAGCTGTGGTCCTCCTCCTCTCCCAATGGCGAACAATAGCGACTGGAGATGTAGTGACTTGAGGTAACTTTTCGCAGCAGTGGTGTACGTATTCTATCTTCACTGAGGCATGAAACCAACTCTAGTATCAAACGTCATAACCCATATTTGGGTTCTATGGGTAGCAGCAAGCTCTCCATTCCCTTCTTGGATCTATGGTGCGATTACGGAAAAAATCCTTCCCAATATCTGATGGGACAATCTCTTATACAATAGTGATAACATCAGGTTGAGCTCCTCTACAGCACGGTTGAACTGAGAGAGAAGAGGATGGAATGATGGAATGGTGAGGAGCAGGGGGAAGGTCACTGATAGGCTAACAGTGAGGTAGGAAAGATTACTAGTGATGTTGAAGTGTTTTATGACGGTCAGGTAGTTTATCGGTGTAAATGTACTAATAGTGAGAAAAAATAGGGGAATTGGGAAATGGTAAGATGTAGGGGAGAGCGGAGAAAAGATCAGCGCAATGGTCACCTATACGCAAAATAATAAAAATGGTCACTAATAGATAAATAGTTACCATTATAAAAGGTCACTGTTAGTTTGGAAAAATTAAATAGCTATCGATACACTGCATTAAGGGTCACCGTTATAAAATAAAATAAAAAGAGGTTACCGATGCCGATAATTTCACCATTACAAATAAAATTAAAATAAAAGGGGGTCACTGTTAGAAAAAAAATATAAATAAGGGTGACCTTTCAAAACAAAATGCAATAATTGATCTTCAAATAAAAAGATTGAATATAACTAATTTAACGAATACTAAACACCATGATTTAAAAACTGGGATTTTATTAATCTAAAGAAAATGCCACGGCTAAAATTATCAATTAGATAACATGTAAATTATGAATGGGGTAAATAATAAAATAAAATAAAATAAAACATAATTTAAAATTACAATATAAATTAATTACAAAGAAGCTTCAGATAAAAATGAGGAGCATTGGTGACCCATTAGGTCACCGCTATTAATAGTCTACCTCACCGGTAGACTAAAACCAATAGAAAACAAATAAATAATCAAACTGCATACATAAAATAATAGAATTAATGTTTAAAAATCCATAATTAAGTAATTAATTAACTAACTAAATACATAAAATTAAAAAGTGAACTACATAATTAATTTTTGAAACATAAATTATTTACTTAAATGACTAGTAGGATAACTAAACACATAAATTAACATTGCTAACTAATTGTAATGTAACTAAAATAATAGTTAAAATATAAAAATAAAGTCTAAGTTAATTAAAAATAATTACGTTGATTAAATAATTGTTTAAAATAGATATTAACATATTAAAAAAATCAAGCAGATTCAAATTAACCAAACTAAATAAGACATAATTAAAATATATTAGTTATGTTAGATTAAAATTATTATTTTGATGACTAAAAATAAATAATTAAATATAAAAATTGATTAATTAACACAGTTAACTATTAAATTTTAAAAGTAAAATTATTTTGTATAAAGTGATTAAATAAATAATTAAATCATTTAAAATTATGTAAAAATATGTGGCAAAACTATGTAAAAATAGATCCACATCAAATTCTCCCACACTTAATCAGTGTTTGTCCTCAAACAATCCCATGTTTTATTATCTTTGAAAAACAAAAGTATGGTATTAATGATTTTTATCAAAATGTAACATGTCCAGCACTCAAAACAGAGGACAAAACATAACAGCAGGCTTTAAGAAAATAAATTACTCATACGAATCTCGCATATAAGAAATACTCAAGTGTAATTAAGAAAGCTATGAATCATCAAGAAATGAAGATGTCATGCCTCATATGTGATACAACTTAATGACTCACTTCAATCAAATCTGAGGTTCTAAGTCCAAGAGTGACATGTGGTAAAAATTTCAAAGGAATTAAGACCTTAACCAAGGAACATTGTACTTTGACTTTTTCACCTATGTTACAAAAATAAATAATATTCTTTTTTAATTCACCTTAATGATACAACCATAATTATGTCCATAATAACCAATTGACCCATTCTTCATCTAGAGTTCATCATTCCCATCACCTTAATGAGCTCATTTTCGACACAGGACACTTTATTTATTTTTCCCAAGCCATTTTTCATTGTGCTAAGCACTATGAAATATGCACTTGTTCAAAGTGAACAGATGGATTAAATTTAACAGAAACCCACCCAACATAAAAGATCTCAGAGACTCACTGTGGGATCCTAGATACTCAAATTACTCTAGTTTCAAAAGATTTAAATTGAAACCATTTACATTGGCTCGTTAATGAAATTAATTTTAAAAATTTAATGATTAATGAGGCCCCAAGAATCAGAATCAAACATCTAGTTCTAAAGGTTATGATCATAATTCCACTAAAATATTACCCAAATCACATTCAGAAGTAGGTCCTAAACCATATTTACATCAAAACACTACGTATGATCACTCAGAAATCATCCATTATCATCAATTTTAGGTTCAATGCAGTTATTAACTACCAGCAAGGAACTTTTCCTAAGCCAAGACCCAATTGAGTACAGTGTCAAGCCTAAAAATATACGAAAATTTTGAAAACATTTATCCATTTTTTACAAAAAAATTTAAATTGCAGTGAGAATTGATGAGCATTCAATTAAGCACAGTTTACCACAGTCAATAATTGACCTCCTCCCCCACACATAAAACCCAACTTTTTCCCCAATGTTTACTTCTAAATATGGAGAAGAACAATTAATCATTTAAGGTTGAAAACAGATATTGAATTTAGTAGATAGATGAAATGTATAAAGGGTCTCAATGAAGTTCAAAAATATTGCCTGCCATAATGAATAAAATAGCATCATGTCCATATCCAGGTACATGCATCAATACAAAATCCAATAAAAAAGATCTTCCAGTAAAGTTTAAACAATGGAAGTAACATGGAAGTGCACAGTGAATTGGGTGTCAGCATATTAAAATATTGAGTTCAATAATATATTATATAGAGTAGATAAATGAATTTTTAAAACAACTCAATCTTAATCATATTTAATAGACCATCAGCATGTAACCCACTCCACACTTAGTTTCAATTAGTGAAATGATTTTAATAACAATGAAATTCAATTATTCAGTAAGGAGGCACATGAAGAATTTATGCACATCATAGTGACGTGTAGAAGGATTTTCTAATACAAGCCTAATTTTTTTAGTAATCAGAATTTTATTAACAAAAACCGGTGTAGAAATAAATGGAAAAAGTTGAAATACTTCCCTGATTAGGTTCATGTCCAAAAATCATCATGGTAATTCCACTCCTTTATTGACACAATTTGCAGCATCCTAATAACACAGAAACAAGAAAACCAGGAAAAAAATCCAGAAGAGACATAGCAGACAATTGGAAACAAAGAATCAAATTATTCAATGCAAAATAGTAAAAAACATAAAACAAAGAAAGGGCATGGTTTGACTCCCAAGAGGCACTGATTTTAAAGAATTCGGTTAGACTTTATTTAATCATAGTTTTTTTATTTATTAAAACAACAAAAACCCTGGGTAGCCTCCCATGCAATGCTAGATTTATAGTCCCCATCCGAACTCACCTAACAACTAACTGTAGTCACTAGATGGATTTGGATTCCTTAATAAGAACCACCACATGTGTTTGGCCCAATTATTTTTTAGAGAAAGATGAGATTTGTGGGAAACAAGACTCAACACATCAATAACTGAATTCTCATAGCCTAAAATAACCCCTAACTAGCAACCTTTAACAGTAGTGGGTATAGTGTTGTCCACTTCTAGAATAATTTATGAAATTTCAAGATTTGAATACACTTGAAGGGACAACATAGAACTAGGTGCTTAAAATGGTGTAGCATTGACCTCAGAGTTATCTCTCTCAACATCAAAACTAACAGGTTCAAATTCAAGGGTGCATATGGGTGAGTACTGGATAGTAGGTTCAAGAAAAGGATCATTAGAGTGCTGAATAGAAGCATGTACAATGGAACACAAGTTTTATTCCCCCTCTGGACTACAATCAGTATCATGAAAAGGAATAAGAACCATCACAGTTGAGGATGTAATTGAAAGATAGGGAAGATGATTTATTTTATCACAAACAAATTTAGATCTAATAATGTTGTAAATATCTTCCAAAAGATCCACTTTTGTTAGCTCACATTGAAAATTTACTACTTTTAACAAATCAATTATGCAAACATCATCTACTGTCTGTTCAACCTCTTTTTCATGTTCAAGTTCAAAAGGCTCAATTCCAAAAACAATATCTGTGGTGTTTTCTAGAAATTTGTATTGAGGGAGAGAAATTTTCAATTCAGCTTCAATAAAGTCATGTTCATGCTTTCTCAAATTTAAACATTCCACCCCAGGAATGCCAAAAATTCTTTCCATTACAGTAAACAAAGATTCATAAAAGAGATCACTATGAGTATAGGGAAATGAGAACTCATGAGTTAGTCTTTCTTCAAATATCATTCCATCTTTCTCATTATCAAAAAACTGTTCAGAAATTATTAGGATTACAGGTTCAAAACATGGAAGAGAAGTTTTTAAATGTGGTTCAAATATTTCAGATTCTTTATCATACTGTTTAATGTTCTCTTCCATAATGTTCCCCATTTCTAGTTCAGATTCTATATTCACAAAGTCATAAATTTTGGGTGATTAATTTTTTACTTTCATGTTTTTAGTTTCAAGTTTGTCTTCTACATGAGTGACTTCATTCTCAAAATTTCTAAAATAGTAATTTTTCTCAAAAGAAGGAATGATGAAATGAACTGGGCAATCTTTATCAATCAATTTTAATTCATCTTCGAAATTTTCAAACTCAACAGCATTAATGTTCATTCTGGGGTCTTGATCAATGTATTATTTGTTAAATGAGTTGTTTATTTCCAAATTTACTTCCACAGAATCAGATTTTTCAAAAAGAATGTTTTGTTGGCCAGCTTCACAGTCATTGTCTTCTTTAGTATGATTTTCAAATATTTTATAAGAATTTTCTTTTTCATTTTCATCAAATTCTTATTGATCTTTAACCCGTTATTGTAACTCCACGATCTTTATTTCCAATTTTTTTCATTCTTTGATCTCGCTCTTGGGAATCTTTAAGTTGAATTTCATGAGTTTTAGTTATCCAATTGTAAATTAATTCCACTCTAGCATCTAGTTTAGAATAAATTAATTCAATTTTAGCTAGGGTATCAGGACTAGGTTCAATGTTTTAATTTTCATCAATGTAATCAATCTGTTGTGGTTGGTTATAAACACACTGCCAGGTAGTGTGTCCATAATCTCTTCAACAAACATAGTAAGGTCCCGTTTGATTCCAAATATTATGATGTTCCCTCTTCTTTAAACAAAAAAAAAACAAATGAGTTTAAACACACAGAGTGTCACATTTGATGCATATTTTTAATGTTCAATAAAGGCATTAGATTTTAGTTCATAGTATTTTTTTTATAGAAATTTTTTATATATATGATTTTTTATTGTTTTTATTAACCCTAGACTCTTAGTGTGTTCCTTCCCCGACAACGGTGCCAAATGTTGAATAGACCAGATGTCGTCACGGCCCTCAAATATACATTTATTACTCCTAAACTAGTATAACAGTGCATGGTAGATCCACAGAGAAGGCAGATGAGAGTCCTAGGTTTTATTTAAAAGTAACTTCACTATTGTCAGTAGTGGAGATAGTGAACATTGATTGTATTATTAGTTTTTACTTTTTTTTTATTTTTAGTTTAAAGCAAGCAAGAAAGGTAAAAATGTTTAAAAAATAGACTAAATCATATATTAGTTTACTAATTAACTAAGAACTACAGTAAAACTAACATAAGAGAACCAAAATACTAAAATAATGCAGTGGAGTTCAAGGAGGAGATCAAAAGTAATACTCAGGCTCCAACGCCGCAAGCTCATCTCCAGAGCTGCTCTGCTATCACGCCTAGTGTTTGTCAAATGAATAAGATCCCCCCCCCCAAATATAGCTACTTTCTTTACATTAAGTACCCACCATCTTTTGTTGCTCGTCACCAAACGTCTCCCACCATCTATGAACACCCTTCACAAATGCACCACACAATGTGTTTTTTTTTTCAAATACTGGCACGTCACACTAGTTTTACTCACATAACTAACTCCCACTGAGTTAGTCGAATGTACCTGGACATGTTTTCAACTTTTGTATGAACCTGCACATGTTATAAACAAAATAAAGCAGTTAAAACTAAAAGACAATAATTATTATTAAAAAGTTGACTAAAGTTAATTAATAAATATCTTAGTTGATAATTATTAATTACTTTTATATTATTTATATAAAAAATTCACTTAATTGTACTATGGTAATACATAAATTTGTCATGAAGTTATTAATTAAATTATGTTAATAGATATAGTTACTATGTTTTAAATATAAACATTTTTAACTAAGTTATTAAAGTTTAACATCATAATCAAATAAGTGATTAAAATTAAAATTTAGATATATATATTAATAATTTCATTATCATTATTATTATTTATTTTTATGAAATTTAAATGTTCGATTAATTTATTAATTAGTTTATTTTAATTTAATTATTATAAATAATACTTTAGTTTTTAATATTTCTAATAAGTATGATTTTAATTTATTTATAATTATTATTAATTATATCTTTACAATAATCAATATACTATATTATTATTAACACTTATTATTAATTTGGTTTTGTATTTAATTTATATTCTATCTATTTATTATAATTATAATTTATCAAATTTATAACTTATATAAATTCTATTATATTCATTTGACTAATTAATCTTATATTAAACTTTAATGTTACTTTTTTTCTTCATTTTGTTTTACTTTACTTTTATTATTTTTTACTATTTATTATTATTTTATTAAACTTATTCCTCCCCCAATTCCTACATTGTGCAGTAGGAAGGGGGGAGACTTTCGACCTTTTTCTTCCAAGCATAGCGGTGGCTTCCTACTACTCCTCCAACATGACGCAGCGACCTCCTTCAGCACACGCTCGACCTCTCTTCAAATCAGCGATGCGGCTCCCTCCAACGTGGACCTCCTCCTGTAATCCAGTGGTGGAGGTGAAGTCATCCACTCCAGCATGGCGGAGCAGTCCCCAGCCATCAGCGACAGTCCTCCTCCATTTCCAATGGCGAACAGGAGCGGCTGGAGATGCGGCGACTTGAGGTTACTTCTTCACAGCGGCGGTGTAGATATTCTCTATTCACTGAGGCATGACACCAACTCCAGTATCAGACATCGTAACCCAAATTTGGGTGCTATGGGTAGCAGCGAGCTCTCCTTTTCCTTCATGGATCTATGGTGCGGTTGCGGAAAAGCTCCGTCCAATCATCTAATGGAACGATCTCTTATACAGCAGTGATGACATCAGGTTCAGCTCCTCTACATCACGGTGGAACTGAGATAGGAGAGGATGGAGTGATGGAATAGTGAGGAGCACGGAAAAGGTCACTGATAGGATAACAGTGAGGCAGGAAAGAGTACCGATGAGGTTGAAGTGTTGTCTGACGGTGAGGTAGTTTATCGGTGTAAAGGTACTAACAGTGAGAAAAAATAATGGAGTTGGGTAACAGTGCGATGCAGGGGAGAGTAGAGAAAAGATTAGTGCAAAGGTTACTGATATGCAAAAAAAATAAATATGGTCACTGATAGATAAAATAGTCACCATTATAAATGGTCACGTTTAGGTTGTAAAATTTAAAGAGCTACCGATACAATGCATTAAGGGTCACCATTATAAAATAAAATAAAAAAGTGTTACTGATATCGATAAGTTCACCATTAAAAATAAAATTAAAATTAAAGGGTGTCACCATTAGAACAAAAATATATAAATAAAAGTGACATTTCTTAAAAAAATAAATGCAATAATTGATCTGAAAATAAAAAATATTGAAAATAACTAACTAAAATAAAACTAAACACCATGATTTTAAAACCGGGTTTTTAATAAACTACAAAAAAGCCACAGCTGAAATTATCAATTAGATAACAGTTAAATTAAGAACTGGTTAATTAATAAACTAAAATAATATAAAACATAAATTACAATTATAATATAAATTAATTACAAAGAAGCAGTGAATAAAAATGAAGAGCATCGGTGACCCAATAGGTCACCTATATTAATAGTCTACCTCACGAGTAGAATAAACCAATAAGAACCAAAAAATAATCAAACCGCATACATAAAATAATATAATTAATGTTTAAAAACTCCTAATTAATTAATTAATTAACAAATTAAATAAATAAAATTTAAAATTGAACTACTTAATTTAATTTAAAACACAAATTATTTACTTAAATGACATAAAGGATGACTAATCACATTAATTAACATTTATAACCTATTCTAATGTAACAATAATAATAGTTCAAATATTAAAATAAAGTCTAAGTTAATTTAAAAGAATTACATTGATTAAATAATTGTATAAAATAGATATTAACTAATTAAAAAAATCAAGAAGATTCAAATTAACTAATATAAATAAGACCTAATTAAAATAGATTAGTAAAGTTAGATTAAAAATATTATTTTAATGACCAAAAATACATAATTAATTATAAAAATTGATTAATTAACAATGTTAACTATAAAATTACAAAAGTAAAATTATTTAGTATAAAGTTGTTAAATAATTAATTAAATGATTAAAAATTATGTAAAAAGATATGGAAAAACTATGTAAAATTAGAGCCACATCAGTTGGCTAAAATTAATTATTCTCTCCTCTCATATATATTATGGAATGACATCTTCTAAATAATTTTGGATTCCAAAATCTTTACATGATAATAGAAGATGTCCCATTATATAGGTACCAAAAGCTATTATTTCTAAATATTTTGTAGTTAACGAAAAACCATGAGAAGCTAGATGTTTTATAAATAGTAGGTTATTGAGGAACATCTGTTGGTATCCTTTAGAATTTCATAATCTCAATATTTTTTATGGAGGTCCTGTCACATTTGGATACAATTCAAAATGAACAATTACCGATATATACATGATTGGTTTTTCCACCATGAATCTTATTAAATAATTTTTATTTTTCAAAGGATTGAAGAGTAATTTACTATTTTACATTAAATTATGTTATATTTTTTAAAAAATATATTAAATAATGATTTTTTAAATGTTTTAAATTCTAAATGAAAAAAATTATTTACCACATTCCACTTTCAAAATATTTATATAATAGATTAAAAAACTCTTTCATGTTGAAATGTCAAGTGATTATGTGAACAAGATAATGATTCTTGTATTTTTAATTAATGTTTAAGTCTTTCAAATATTCATTCTCTTGTCAAACTCAATAGTAACTGACTATTATCAGATTTAAAAAATTATTTTAATGATAACCTACTTTTTGAATATTTATAACTATATATGAAACAAAAGTATTCTTTAAAAAAAGACCATGTTTCTGCTTTTAAATCCATAAAACTAGTTCATGTTTTCCTTTTTAGACAAAATCAAGTCTATCATGTCAAATTTAAACATTAACCCTCCATAATTATCAATGACTTTACTTGATTTATATGGGTTTTCTTCTTAGCACATAAGAATGATGCTTGTAATTCCTTTATCAAATTTTGAATTAAATTAAAATATAAAAACGGTAAAAACTCATTCCCATAAGAAGTGAACAAAGAGGATAATTAGATAAAAAAATTAATTTTATGAGTTCTGTGATTCTCAATCATATTATAACCCATTTTCCTCTCCTAGAATGTCTCAGAGAAATGTTGTTGTAAAAGATGAAATAGGACCCTCTAAGAACTGTCTAAGAATATCCTAAACCATTTTTCCCTTTATCAATAATTATGGGCTGGGGTTGTAAAAACATTTTATCCTAACCTTAAATATTATTCAAAAAACCCATCTTATAAATACACATTATGAACATTGGAAGGGAAAACGTTTGAAAAATTTATTATTTATAGTCTTCGGTTATAAAGGACTTATTCGTAAGAAATATTTTAATATTGAAGGATTGACCCAAAATTTGATAAATGTTTTTGTACTATAACTCATGTAAATCCTTTTGTATCCTTAATAAGAGTACTATGTCCCTAGAAGTGATGATTCACATCAAAATATATGATATTTTTTGAAAATAACATCCATAAATTGATGATGATGTTGACCAAGAAAGTTTTACACTCCATAAATTATAATCTTCTAACTTAATTCAAGATTACCAATACTCCCCATCCTATCAATTATTCATGTCACTGTGTTAATCCAAATACCATATTTTTTGGAATCTTATTATAGAATTACAATTTTTAGCTCACACTATGTGGTCAATATTAAATGATGTTGGACATAAATATTTTCTCTCTCACCTTGAACCTCATTCCATTGATGATTCCATTAATGATAAAATCTGGATAATTTTCATGCAATATGAATTGATAAATTTTCAAATAAACAATGTTTTAACTCTTGTAGAACATCATGATAATCATCCTATTATTGGATCCAAGTGGGTTTGGAAAACAAATTGAGGATTAATGGAATGTTATCTGTTATAATATATGAATTATAAGTAATGTATACATTCATGTTGAAGGTATTTATTTTTGTGAAACAATGAAAAATCATTCTAAACTAAAATCCAATATAATTTTGTTTTTTATCCCTTCATTTTAATTTTAATGATTTTCAAAATTATGTGATATGGAAATTCTTAAATTGTATAATTTATTTTAAAAAATATTGTTTCATCCACCTAGTTAAGATAATTATAAATTTTCAAATTAATATTTCAAGTTTACATTTATATCTATACAATTTAAAACTTTTCCCTCATCTATTGTATGTGTGGTTAACTATTTTTTATCAAATGATTTAAAAATTTTAAACATTGATTGATTTATATCATTAAAAAAACATTTCAAATGGTTTATTCATCATTTGTATTTAAGTTGATGGTGTTATTTTCATGTCAAACAAATAAAATATTTTAATAATATTTTAAAATTTAATGAATTAATAGTTTCAAATGATTATATGAGAGAATATTAAATCTTCTATGGTTTTCAAAATAACCAAAATTCTGATGGAACCTTAAAAAAAGTTAATACACTAATAATATTTTAAAAACATGTGGAATTTATTATTATAAGGAAATTAAAATTCACATGAGTACATCTTGTTTTATAACATTAGAAAAATTTAGTAAATTAGATGATAATAAGCTTTATTGAAGTGTGCATGGTAGTCTACATTACCTTACTATGAACCATCCAAATAGAATGTTTAGTGTATTCCTGTCTACCCATTTTCAATACAATCTAGTGGAATACCATATAGAATTCACAAAAATAATTTTTAATTATTTGAATGAAAAAACATACCATGGATTATTTTATCCTAGGTAAACCTCTTTTAAAAATTCATTTTTATATGCCAATTATAGAAGAATCCAACTAAATGAGAAAGGTAATAGTTCAACATTTCATCTACATGGAAAATAATTCATCTCTTGGAATGGTAAGAGGAACAATTTTATTTCTCTTTCTACATATGAATTACAATGAATAAATTTTTTTATATTTTCTACCCAAGTTATATAGTTGAAATGTACTCTTCTTTACTTTAGTAAAACATATTTTTTTCATCCATATAAAGTATAACATCACTTGTGCCATCAGTATCTATAAAAATGCAATTCAATATTCTTAAAATATTAATATTTACTTGAAAGAAAATTTACCATGTGATTTATTTTTATAAAAGATATATAGTTCTTGAATTTATTTCACTAACCATCCACTTAATGATATATTAACTAAAACCCTTCCTCTTTATATTTTTGACTTTATCAAATGAAATTTGGGTATTATTATCCTATGATACATATTTTTTATTCATAGGAATCTTGAATATTATAAATTTTTTAAAATTATTTTTGCAGACTCGATTTCATATAAATTAATTCAGAAAATTTCGTTATTCACCAAAAGTAAGTTCAGTATTATAATCTTATAAAATGTTCCATGTCATCACACCACAAAACTATATCTGGATCTAAAAAAATTTGTCTTAGGGATTTATACTAATACCAGTTGATTTGGTTTTAATCTCCTTATCCATTCTGGTCATGGCTAGTGTCCATTTGCAACCCACCTAGTTTAGAACACTTGGATAATTTTCTAAGGATTATTAATAAAATCATTACTAATATTTAATGATGGAATGATTTTTCAAAATATTAATTTCTTATGTATTTTCACTCTTTATCAGAGTTTTTTAGTGGTTGTGATCCCTTTAAACTCTAATGAGTAATTATTTGAGTGATATAATCTAATTAATACATAAATGATTCTAGAAGATTCATGTTATTTTTATATTTAAATTTATAATATTGAAAAAAATGTTTTTGAAAAATATTATTAATTTTTTTTCAAAGATTATATTAAAATTTTTATTTATCTTTTTAAATTTGATCTAGAAATACTATTCATTTTCTTTTAACTTGACATTTTTTGAAGAAAATATTTTTCAAGAAACTGTATTGTTTTTCAAACTATTTTCAGGACATTATTTTTGTACATCTCAAAATATGATTAATTATGATAAAAATATTTCTTAACTCTATTATATTAACTCACTAATTCTTTTTAACTATTTTTTTATAATATTAAAGGGGGATAATTTTAAGTTTTAATATAATAAAATCTTATATAGTGAAAAAAATTATATCGTAAAAAGATGTACTTTTTTTCTTTCTTCCAATGGTTTAAAATATAATATATCAATATCCTGTTAATTAATTCTATTTTTTTGATGATATTTTTAATTCCAAATATTATTCATGTGTTCGTGATCAAAAAGACTTTGTAGATTGTTGTACTTCTCACTATTCATTGATTTTAATGATCACAAACACTCTTAAAGTGTATAATATTTTTATTTATGTGAAGTATTTCCTCACACGATGAATACATAAAGCTACCTTTAACATATCATAATGGATATTCTTATACCATAAATGAATACTAGAGGAACCTTGGTAGAGAATATAAGGAAGTGTGGAAGTCACATTTTAATGTACATGGCTAATGGTAGCACCAACCACTTAGTGTAGTGCCACCGATCAATCAGTATCATACAAAGCTCATTCCTGATGAAGAAGAACCCCATTAGCTACCCGATGGAGGAGAAACAAATAGACAGTGTTAAAGGACAATGGTTAGGTCATTTCTAAAGTCTACTAGACAACCGATAGAGGTGAACCAACTAGATAGTGGTATAATCCAATAAGATCCTACTTTTAGGAAGACCACCAACTACTTGGAAGAGGATAAAAGGTACCCAATGGTTCCAGCTTGACTAATCATAGGACATTATTTAATGTAGTAAATAAAATAAATATTAAGGTCTTTAATTTAAATATCCTCGATTATTTCCATAATTGTGTGAAGGAATTTAAGGATATGAACAATGTCCTTGGGAGTCCATGAAAAGCTATAACAACTCTACATGCTCACATGATCTCCAAAAACCAATTCCATCCATTCTTAAAATTTCCTTGAAAGTTCACTCTCCTTTAATGTTATATATAACATTATATACTGTGAATTAATTGAAATATCCAGTCACTATCTTATGTTGTTCTCATTCTCAATTATAATTCATCAAATTCTTTAAGGGAATTGAGACCAATGTTTTAGTAGATTACCTCGTATAAATCTTCACTCTTATTATATGTTATGTATTTGGTGCTTCCTACCATTTAATTAAGAGACAATAGTTTTCTTTCTATTTCATTTAAAAAGGAAATGAGTCACTCTTTTTATGTTTTCTAGATTTCCAATTAATGTGAATGTGTCTTTTGTAATGCCATTTTCATATTACAACCTAAAAAGGAAGGAAATATTATGGTATCTTACATACCATCAAATACGGGGGAATAATATATTAAATCATAAGGAAATATATCTTATAGATAGAATGGATCTTTATTGATCCATTAGAAATATTCATTACAAAATATATTTTCACATGTAATTTTGGATATTGTAAGTATTTTTTATTTTAATTATTAATTATTGTTTTAAGGACATCAAACAATGCTTAATATATTATATCATTTTCTTTAGAATAGATTAATATTTATTTCATATTCAAATGACTTTAAATATTACTTTTTAATATTCTTATACTTCAATTATTTTATTTGTCCTCATTCAACATTCATTTCTTTTATTTTAGCTTCAAAAGGATTTAAATTCTTTAATTTTCCAAAAAAGCGTTTTTAAAAATTGAATTGTTTTCTTTTAGTTTATTAAAGGGGAAATAACCACCTTATTTACCTTTATTCCTCTCTGAGTTACACATGATCTCACTAAATGTGGTGAAAAATGACCCCCATAAAAAATTATGAGTAAATCCCTAAGAGAACACACCATTATAATAATTTTTTAGCTTAATTAAATATGTAAAACCTAACAAAATTTACCTAAAATTCCTACCATATGGAAACTCCTTGAAACTATTTTTAAGACTAAAATTGTTATCTCTTATATACAGGGCAGCCTAGAGACCCATAAGAAACAAGTGATTCCACCATAATCTAATTGAATATACATAAAATACTAAATCTAAGAAAATAAGAATTAGAGATGATGAAGAAGGATGAAATAAGAGGTTCTTAAAGGGTGATGATAACATCAAAATAACTAATGATCACCATAAATAGAAATTAAATAATGTGGTTGGAGAAAGAGTATGGTTTACAGAAAACTCGTGGTTTCTTTATTCCAAATAGAATTGGATGAGATAAGAATGAAAATAATCTTGAGGATAAATTTTGTTCATTTTCCCCTTTTAATTAAATTCTATGAAGTTTCATGGTATAACGACCCAAAATTTCATTAATGGAAATCCCTCTTGATCTAATTAAATATCTCTTTATGTTTATATAAAATTTCAACTTCTTTGGTTTTATGTTAAGAATTTTTACCATTGCTATTATAGCCGTTGAAGAGTGATCACATGATTAGTATAAATATATGGCTTTAACAAATCCAAATTTACTCAGACAAAGGAAGTGATTACCTCATCCTGTAGAATTTCCCCATACGAAGCCCATTGGTCGGAGCTCAGAAAATAGGTGTCATCCTTGGGCTTCACTCTTGACCATTCCCAAGCCGAGCTTCATCATTTCAAGCTCGAACGGGACTGTCTACGGGAGAAGTGGAAGTTGATAGAAATTACCACTTGAGCGATGGTATCCGAGCCACCCCAAGAGTCTATCACCATCACACAGCATACCCATAGGACTTATGTGGCTGTTTTAAGGGGTTATATAAGTAATCGATAGTACTATGTTCATGTATAATATTTTTATATATAATAATGAATATAATTTCTTTTCATTATTGCTACATTGTAAATAGTTTTTAAAGTACAAATGGTGTATTTAGTTATTATTTAATTAAGAAATTTATTTTATAAAATCAAGGTATTTTCTAATTAAAAAATATTTTAATAAAATATTATTATAGTTATTGGATTAATTTTATTATATATAAATGATCATATAATTGTATGAATGCAATTATACTTTTTATTAAGGTTTGAAATCCATTTTTGTCAAAACCCGTGAATTTTCGATAAATGTCAGTTTTTATTTTAAAATTAAAAATTAACATATTTAGAAAATTATTTAGATAAAATAAATGTTATTTTTGAAATCAGGACGTTGAAATTATCCAAGGAGAATTTTTCATAATTTTCTGAGACACTCAAATATTTGGGAAAAATTAAATACCGTTTAAATATATAATGTCTTTTATAACATCCTAATGACCCAATAGTGATATAATAAATTACTATAATCTTTATGTTCGGCCAATATATGTTTTACCATTAAAATAATGTGATTTTGGGTTTGTTTGAGTTACTTTACAAAGCATTAATGTAGCCCTCAAGACTTATTAATCACCTTGCATTTTTAAATTAATTTCCATGGGAGTATGGCTCATCTCAACATAAGAAACCCTATTATTTTAAGAAGTTCGGAATTTGGCCTTAGAAAATATTGTTTTCCTATTCCCTTTTCCAAAAATCATGGGCAAAAACCATGGTATTGTTTGTGGTTTGGATTAATTTAATGTAAGGGGGCCCAAACCTAAATAATAAAGAATTCCATCACCTTTCTTATAAAAACCCACCCAAGATCTCACATAATACTCACTCAAAGCCTTTGGAGTTTGTCCAAACTCTTCCCTACTCTCTCTAGAATCCTCCCATGGTGCCCCAAGCTCCCAAGAAGCTTCTCTCTAGCGTTTGGAAGCACACTTCCAAGTAAGGGTTTTTTTCTTCCATTCTCATTTGTGTCCAATTTTCATTAAGTTGTTTTTCCCTTTTAATTACAATTATTAATGTTGGGGAATGGTTTCAAACCTCCCTCATACTGCCCTATTTATATTTGAATGATGGGAGACCCTTTATCATTCATTAAATGCCTCCCTTGTACACCTGTTACTATGCCAAAATTATGAAGGGAACTTCTCTCTCCTCATTTAAATTCATGCAATACTTTTGTATCATGAATATAAATTCCATTACAATTGTTGGTACATGTATCTCTATGACCTCCTTACTTTCCATTACATGTAAATATTATGAGGAACCCCTTTCTCTCTCATCAACCTTTTTATGAATTTTTATGTCACGCCATTACGCTGCCGAAATCGCATCGATTTTCTAAGTCAATTCCATTGTGTAGTGAATGCCAAATACATTTCTCCATCAAGGGTATTCACCTATATACACATTTACTTATTTATTATATAGTTTCATGTATAAATTACACATTCCTTTATCATGGAATAAATTATTATGTTATATGAATCCATGTTTTATGATCGATGTGGCACACTTATGCATGAAACAAAATTTTTAAGAAGGGCGCGCCCTTATAGCGCTCCAATGCATTGGTTAAAGTATAGTATCATGATACGTCATGTGCAATGAGTGTTGACTCATGCTAATTTAAGTGTAACGAGGGTTTAATCATGCTTTATGTCCAATGAGGATTTACTCATGCTCCATGTGCAATGGGCCTTGGCTCATGCTAATTCCATGTTAAGTATTATTGCCACATTTCCATGTTATGATTATCATGCTTTATCATGCCTTTATGTTCATGTTTCACTTGTGCTCTATTGATATGCCTAATATCTAACATGTATTGTACTCCTCATGTTATTCCATGTGTATTCCCTTACTATGCTTTATAGCTCACCCTTTTTTATGCATGTCCTCAGGTTATCCCATTTAATGCTATGTACGAGGGAATATAGTGGTCATGTAAAGGAAGTTTTCAATTAATATGTTGTATTTCATGTTTCAAGTTTTTAGGTAATGATCATAAGCCCCAAAGACAGTAAAACACTCAATATTCTTTGTTGTATCATGTGTAGTTTTATGTAATAAATCATGATTAAGTTGTAATAAAAGCATGGTTGTCATAGTTGGTATCAGAGCATAGGTTTAGTTATTTGTGGGATTAGGATTAGAAAACCCTAGTAAAGCCTTAGAGATAAGACTAAGTATAATAAAACATACCTAAGTTTTGGTGAGTATTGATTAAGTGGGTTATCAAGAAAATACATCCATGCGACAATACGAGCAGGTAGAGGCGGCTCTGGAACAGATGTATCGTAGGGGTAAAACACGACAACACTGCTTTGAGCTAGACTCAAATGAGAACTGGTGCATGATGATGGGCCTTGATGCACTCTTGGTTACAAAACTCTCGTGGGATATGTTTAGATAAATTCACAAGCTTGGTATGAACCCTTATTAAAGAAATTACAAAAATGCCCCTAAGAATTTGTGTTAGAAGGTAGATCATGAAAATCCTAGATTAAAGCTTATAGACTCATGAGTTAAGTAAATAACAGTTTATATATAAGTCATCATCTTTTTCAATGGATTACCCTATATGTGTTACCCCTAAATTTCCTTTTATTCTATCCAATGGCCGGTAATAGGAGGAACTGGCTAACAACCATTGTGAAGATTAGTGTGATGACTGTACTAATTAGATGCCCAATCCAATTGAAGCGGGAATCATGAACTTTTTCATGCTTCTCTCTCAGCAAACTCAAGTTTTGAATAGAATCATGGCTCATGAGGAATATTCAACCCCCCTAAGAAAGAAGAAGTCTCTATCGAGAGATTCATGAGACAAAGGCCTCCTACTTTTTGTGGATCACCCGATCCCACGATCGCAGAACAATGGATAAACTCCATTGAAAAGATCTTCTTCATACTTCAATGTTCTAAACAAGAGAAGGTTCTCCTGGAGGCATATCGTATAAAGGATGAAGCTGATCAATGGTGGACATTGATCAAAAATATGAAGCTTGAGGAGGAGATCAAGGTGTTGGAATGGAAGGATTTATGGAAGATTTTTTTGGATATATATCTTCCGCGCACCCTCCGGCTTAAGATGGAAAGTGACTTACTTTCCCTCAAGAAAAAAGATGAAGAATCTATTGGAGTATACGAGGAAAACATCACAAGGCTTGCACGATATGCTTTTGGATTTGTCCTTACCCCCGAATCCAAAGTTAACCGCATCTTTGGTGGGCTGAAGCCTAACCTGCAAAAGCATTGGTGATCCGTGACTTCAACAGCTATGAGGAAATTGTCCGATGTGCCCTCAAAGTAGAAATGGAGATTAGAGAATCAAAAGGGTATCATGGGGATAAGAATCGTAAGGTGGAATTCAGTGCTGGTAGTCCGGTCGATAAATGCAATGGTGCTAAGAAGATCCACCACCTCACTTGCCAAAAGTGCAGAAAGAAGCACCCTAGAAATTGCTTTAAAGGGATGACGAAATGCATCAAGTGTGGAAGAGAAGGGCACCAAGCTGTTAAATGTTAGCAAGAAAGACCTACGGTTGTGACAGAGGCGAGGAACGCTCCGTTCGAACCTCAACGTGTTGTTCAATGCTTCAAATGAAAAGAACCAGTTCATTTTGCAAATCAGTGACCTAATCCAAGGGTCTTCGGAGGTAACCAACAACCTCCATGGAAAAAAGGAAGAGCTTTTTCCATCACTTCTGCCGAAGTGAACCCTGAACACGAATTGGTGGTTGGTACGCTAGTCATTCATTCATGAATAGAGAACATACTTTTTGATTCAGGTTCTATGCATTATTTTATATCTTAAATTTTTAGTAGAAGAATCCCACCACCACCACAAATCATGGAAGTGAAGATGTCGGTGAGTACGTAAAATGGGAAAATCATTGCATCCCATGAATATAAGGCCTCCCCTGTTATAATCGGTGGATTGAATTTCCTGTCAAACCTCATCATACTCCCTCTGGTGAAATTTGATGCAATTCATGGCATGGATTTGATTTCCTTATATAGAGACAACATAAATTGTCTGGAGAGGGAAATCACACTCCATATGGAGAATCGACCACCGATTATTTACAAGTGCAAGGAGTAAGATGAATCTCCTTTAGCTCCATCATCTAGAGCATGGATATTACTGCCTTATGAGCATGCGTATCTGGATCAGATGATTGAGTCCATGGAAGAAACCATACTTGAAGAAATGCATTTTGTGAGGGAATTCATTGAAGTGTTTCCCCAGGAACCGCCTAGTCTTCCTCCTATAAGAGATGTTTAATTCTCAATTTAACATAGACCCGAGGATTTACCAATATCCAAGACTCCATATATAATGGTTGTTGTAGAGCTTGAAGAGATGAAGAATCAACTACATGAGAATCTAGATAAAGGGTTTATACACCCAAGTTCTTCACCATGGGGTGCACCAGTCCGATTCGTCAAGAAGAAGGATAGGTCAATGCGGGTTTGCATTGATTATCGTGAACTTAACAAAATCATGATAAAGAACAAGTATCCTCTCCCAAGAATTGATGACATGTTCGATCAGCTGTGTGGAGCACAATACTTATCCATGGTGGACTTGCGGTTGGGATATTATCATGTAAGGGTGAAGAAGGAAGATATCCCCAAGACTACTTTTCACACAAGATACGGGCACTATGAATTCATATTAATGCCTTTCGGAATCACTTATGCTCCAAAAATCTTCATGAACTTAATGAATAGAGTCTTTAGAGATTACCGAGACAAATATGTGGTAGTCTTTATAGATGATATTCTAATATAATCCAAAACCAAGGAGGATCATGAGGAGCATTTAAGAACTGTACTGGAGACTTGTGCAAGGAGAATCTATTTGCAAATTATAGCAAGTTTGTGTTCTGGTTGAAGGAAGTCTCATTCTTGGGCCATATCATCAAAAGCAATGGGATATTTGTGGATCCCTCCAAAACAGATGCAATTGAGGGATGGTTGAGGCCAACATCGTTAACAGATATCTGTATCTTATTGGGGTTAGCTGGATATTATCGACGATTTGTGATAAATTTCTCATGATTGTCCAACCCTCTTACTAAGCTTACTTGAAAGGGAGTAAATTTTTCTTGGAGTGATGAATGCGATGAAAGCTTCATGGAGTTGAAAAGGAGGCTTATCACTACGCTCGTGCTCACTTTACCCACAAGTGAGGAACTTTTTGTTGTTTTTAGTGATTCTTCAAAGAAGGGCTTAGTCTGTGTGCTGATGCAGAATGATAAAGTTATATCCTATGCCTCATGTCAGTTGAAAATCCATGAGAGAAACTATCCAATGCATGATCTGGAGTTGGTGGTGGTGATCATTTACTTGAAAATCTGGTGGCATTATCTCTATGGAGTGAAATGTGAGATATATGCTGACCACAAGAGTCTTAAATATATATTCACACAGAAAGAAATTAATATGCTCCAAATAAGATTGATAGAGCTCATCAAGGATTATGACTGTTCAATCCATTACCACCCTGGGAAATCAAACAAGGTGGAAGATGCCCTATGTGGAAAGGATCTAGAGATTCTATCAATGATGCGAATTGAGAAGGATCCAATCTTCATAGACTTGATAAAGATGGACATGGGAATCATATAGATGGGAACATAACCAATCCTTTCACAAATTATTTCTCAACCGCCTCTTTTGGAAAGGTTAAAGGATGCTCAAAAGGATGATGTAGGAATTCAAGAAGAAATGGAAGCTATAGAAAAAGGCAAATCCTCGGAGTTTAATGTTAATGAAGAAGTAATTGTGCGGTTTGGGAAAAGACTATGTGTTCCATCATGTACAGAGATGAAGAAGAATCTTTTGGATGATGCATATAGTTCAAATTTCTCTATTCAGCTAGGGAGCACAATGATGTATCGAGACCTCCAAGAAAACTTTTGGTGGGATAATATGAAGAAGGAGATCGTTGAATATACATCAAAGTTCCTGGTGTGCTAGAAAGTGATTGCATAGAGGCAAAAGTCTAAGGGGATGATGCAACCATTGCCCATACCAGAATGGAAATGGGAGAACATCACAATGGACTTTGTCACCGGACATCCGAGGACATCCAAAGGCAAAAATGCAATCTGGGTTGTTGTGGATCGTCTTACAAAGACTGCACACTTCATTTTTATTCGTGAGAATTTCTCATTGGATAAGCTGGCGTGGATATATATTTGGTAAGTGGTAAGGTTTCATGGAGTACCACTATATATTGTGTCTGACCGAGATCTAAGATTCACCTCTATGTTTTGGAAGAGTCTTCCACATGCTCTGAATACTGAACTGAACTTCAGTACGGCCTATCATCCTCAAACTGATGGCCAATCCGAGCGGACTATCCAAACACTTGAGGATACGTTGAGAGCGTGATCAATGGACTTTAAAGGAGGATGGGATCAACATCTTCCTCTGGTTGAGTTCTCTTATAATAATAGTTTCCACTCGAGCATCCAAATAGAACCATATGAAGCCCTTTATGGGAAAAGGTGTAGAACACCAGCATGTTTGGATGAAGTCGGTGAACGTAAGCTGTTTGGACCAGAAATGGTTGATGAAATGGTGGAGAAGGTGAAAACCATTCAGCATCATACCAAGGCAGCCCAGAGTCGACAAAAGAGTTATGAAAATAATCGCTGATGAGACCTTGAGTTTAAAGTTGGATACATAGTTTTTCTACACATATCTCCGTGGAAGAAGGTCATGATGTTTGGAAAGAAATGGAAGTTAAGTCGAAGATACATTGGCCCATTCCAGATTCTTGATCATGTCGGCGTTGTGGCCTATCGACTAGCACATTCACCTACTAGGGCCAAAGTACATGATTTATTTTATGTATCCCTCTTAAGGATGTACATACCAGGACCATCACATGTACTCTCTTTAGAGGTGGTACAATTGGAAGATGATCTTTCTTATGAGGAGCATCCAGTGAAGATCTTAGATCGTAGAGAAAAAGTTCTATGAAATAAGAAAATACCCCTCATCAAGGTGTTGTGGAGAAACCACAAGTTTGAAGAAGAGACTTGGGAATGAGAGGAAATGATGAATTTGAGTTACCCACATCTGTTTTAGTGTGGGAAAAGGAAAAATTTTGGGGCCGAAATTTCTTATGGGGGGGAATATTGTAAAGACCAAAAGTTTCATCAATGGAAATCCCTCTTGATCTAATTAAATGTCTCTTTATGTTTATATAAAATGTAAACTTATTTGGTTTTATGTTATGAATTTTGATCGTTGCTATTATAGCCATTGAACAGTGATCACATGATTAGTATAAATATAGGGCTTTAACAAATCCAAATTTACTCAGAAAAGGAAGCACTGACCTCATCTAGTAGAATTGCCCCATACGATGTCCATTTGTTGGAGCTCGGAAAAGAGGTGGCTTCCTTGGACTTCTCTCTTGACCAAGCCCAATCTGAGCTTCATCATGTCAGGCTTGAACGGGACCATCTACGGGAGATGTGGATGTTGATAGAAATTACCGCTCGAGGGATGTTATCTGAGCCACCCAAAGAGTCTGTCACCATCACACACCTTACCCTTAGGTCTTATGCAGCTGTTTTAAGGGGTTATGTAACTAATCGATAGTACTATGTTCATGTACATTATTTTTTATATAATAATTAATATAATGTCTTGTCATTATTGATACATTTTAAATAGTTTTTAAAGTACAAATGGTATTTGTAGTTATTATTTAATTAAGAAATCTATTATATTAAATTAAGGTATTTTTGAATTAAATAATATTTTAATAAAATATTATTATTATTATTATTAGATTAATTTTATTATATATAAATGATCATATAATTGTATGAATTCAATAATAAATTTTATTAAGGTTTGAAATCCATTTTTGTCAAAACCCGTGAATTTTTGATAAATGTCAGTTTTTATTTTAAAAGTGAAAATTAACATATTTAGAAAATTATTTAGATAATATATATGTTATTTTTGGAATCAAGATGTCGAAATTATCCAACGGCGAAATTTTCACAATTTTTTGAGATAGTCAAATTTTTGGGTAAAAATTAAATACCGTTTAAATATATAATGTGTTTTATGACTTCATAATGACCCAATAGTGATGTAATAAAATACTATAATTGTTATTTTCAGCCAATATATGTTTTAACATTAAAATAATGTGATTTTGGGTTTGTTTGAATTACTTTTCAATGCATTAATGGATCCCTCAAGACTTATTAAACACCTTTCCTTTTTAAATTAATTTTCATGGGAGTATGACTCACCTCCACATAATCAACCCTATTATTTTAAGAAGTTAGGACTTTGGCCTTATAAAATATATTTTTTCCTCTTTCCTTTTCCAAAACCATGGGCAAAAACCATGGTATGGTTTGTGGTTTGGATTAATTTAATGTAAGGGGACCCAAACCTAAATAATAAATAATTCCCTCACCTTTCCTATATAAAACAACCCAAGCTCCCACTTACTCCTCAATAAAAGCCTTTGGAGTTCATCCAACCTCAACCCTACTCTCAATAGAATCCTCCCAAGGTGACCCAAGCTCCCAATAATTTTCTCACAAGCCTCTCTCTAGCCTTTGGAAGCACACTTCCAAGTAAGGGTTTTATCTTCCTTTCTCATTTTTTTACAATTTTATTTAAGTTGTTTTGCCCTTTTAATTTCAATTATGAATGTTGGGGTATGGTTTAGAACCTCCATAATACTTTCCTTTTTATGTTTTAATGATGGTATACCCTTTATATCTCATTAAATTCCTCCCATGTACACCTGTTACTATGCCAAAATTCCGAACAGAACTTCTCTCTCCTCATTTACATTCAAGCAATACTTTTGTATCATGAATATAAATACCATTACAATTGTTGGGAAATGAATCTATATGAACTCCTTACTTCCCATTACATGTAAATATTATGAGGAACCCATTTCTCTCTCATCAACATTTTTTATGAATTCTTATGTCACACCGTTATGCTGCCGAAATCGCACCGATTTTCTAAGCCAATGCCATTGTGTAGTGAATACCAAATCCATTTATCCATCAAGGGTTATTCAACATTATGGAAATTTACTTATTGATTACAAAGATTCATTTATTACTTCCACATTAATTTATCGTTCAATAAATGATTATGTTATATGAATCCATGTTTTATGATCCATGTGGAAAAATTATGCATGAAATGAAATGTTTAAGATGGATGCGCCCTTATAGCGCTCCAATGCATTGGGTAAAGTATAGTATCATGATACGTCATGTGCAGTGAGTGTTGAATCATGATAATTTAAGTGCAAATATGGTTTAGTCGTTCTTTTTGTGCAATGAGGATTTACTCATGCTCCATGTGAAATGGGCCTTGGCTCATGCTAATTCAATGTTAAGTGATGTTGCCACATTTCCATGTTATGATTTTCAGGATTTATCATAACTTTATGTTCATTTTTCTCTTGTGCTCTATTGATATTCCTTATCTCTAAAATGTATTTTACTCCTCATGTTATTCCATGTGTATTCCCTTACTGGGCTTTATAGCTCACCCTTTTTTAGGCATGTCCTCAGGTTATCCCATGAAAAGCTAAGTACGAGGTAATGTTGTGGTCATGTAAAGGAAGTTTTCAATAAAGATGTTTTATTTGATATTTCAAGTTTTTACGTAATGATCCTAATCCCCAAATACACTAAACCTCTCGGTCATCTTTGTTGAATCAAGTGAAGTTTTATGTAAGAAATCATGTTTAAGTTGTAACAAAAGCAGGGTTGTCATACATGGCTTATGGAACAAAGTGCCAACCATGTGGTTGGAACTATCCAAATCAATACTACCGGATTGGTTTTTTAATTGTACCCCAAAAAAGGGATAACATATTGGAACCCTCTATATAAATATACATAGGTTTCCTTTAATCAAGGAAATGCCTTGTACAGTGCCTAAGACTCACACAGCCTCACATGATTTCTCTTTAAGCTCAAATGTATTATCCTAAACTATGTTATAATTGATAAACATAACCATGATAAATTAATAATTAAATAAAATATACCTAATCATTAATGTTTCACATATTTTATTCTCAATTATTAACATCAAATTGTGCACTAAGGTAAAATAGACCAAAACATCCTAAAACTTGTCTTAAAAATTATGAAGATCACTTGAGCACCCTAACTACTTCTCCAATCCATTTATATATCTAAAAACACATGAATTAATTATAACTCTAGGAATACACTTTTGAGACACTATTAAATATATTACCTATACATGAAATGAAAATTCAAATTATTCTGAAGTTTCCAACTCGAAAAGACACATGATATTACAAATCCCAAGGCTGAAAAGATAAACATGTTTTATCCCAGGTATAAAGTGGGTTTATGAGTTTTTTTAAATTTCACTATGATAAGTGAAGGAGGATGTTATTTCTAATCCATTATGTGATTTTATTTTTATATTCTGATTTTTATGACATGTTTCTAAGATATTATATATATTTGTTCATGTTTCCATTAGTAGATATTACTGTTATCTACATACAATATATGATATGATTATTATTAAACTTTAATAAACACACCATGGTCATGTTATCATATAATATATTTATCAATTATTTATCACCACATCCATGTTTTCTCACAAGATAATGTTTTAACCCTTATTCCTCATTGAAATATATTCCATACTGAGTGTCTGAGCTTTGACCATTATTATGATTCTATTTCCATGGGTTATGAAGATAAAAATTATAAAATATAGAAAATATTTTATTATATAGACAATTTATGTGATATTTGGATAATTTTTATGGGTTATGAAGTTTTTTATATAGTTGGTAAAATGTCTATTTGATATAAATAACATGTGTTTTTTTATTCTCATTTGGTTATTATTCCATAAAACTATAAAATTGAAATGTTTTCAAAATGTATTTTAATGAAATATTTTATATAATTCATGAAACTATAAGGTCATGTTATAAGGATATAATTGAAAAGGCCTAAACACTAAATTGTGAATGGGATATTGGACACTCTATCTCAAAACATATTTTTCACATAACAACTAGGTTACCATAATGAACAATCCAAATCACCAAGTCAAGTCTAAATTAATAAAGTCTTAGGATGGAATTAATTTTTAGTAATATGTGAAACCTTTAACTATAGAATCTCTAATCCTCTATTATTCCTATACAGTTGTATAGGTGAATCTTGAAACACAGAGAACAATATAAAGCTCCATGTGATAGCAACAGGGAGTCATAATCCCAACAAAGTGAATTTTATAAGAGACATCCTAAAATTCAAGTATCCTAACCATTTATATGTGAACATAATCATATTTATTTCTATAATGATAACACTCTGATTTTATAGAACTTAATAATAAAAACCAATTCGAGTAGTGTGGAATTATAGTCATCCTGGGGAGGTATACATAACATAACAGTATGAAAAACATGAAGCTATCTAACACAAATACATAAATAAAAAAAATTCATTCAACATAAATGAAAATATGAAATTAAATAACATAGAATACCAGGATAAAAATACTCAAAATGTCATGGATCATTCCCTAAACCATTGGGGGCAGAAAAAATCTTCTTTCGACTAATGTGTCTTTAGAGAGATTTCAACCTTATATCTTCTATATTTTGATAAATGTTGAAATAAATAAAACATATTATATATATATATATATATGTTATGGCTAGGTCATAGATGAGTCACCACGCCTAGTTTCCTCCATTTCTAAAAAATATATATATTAGGGATTTAGAAATATATTATTATTTAATAGGGATAAGTAAAAAAATTTATGAGTATTGGACATATAATCATGTAGTGTTTTTTTGAATAAAGGGCCCAATAATGATGCCTTAATTATAAGAGAAAATAGTTAACAATTTAATGGTGTTGTGCTGCATTATTCTACATAATATGATAATAATGGGATGTGAATAGTCCCTAGTGTAATATGAGAAAAAAAATTCTACAACACCACTGATCTCTTGAATGAAATTACTTTTGTATTCATTTTCTAAAATAGTTTCTCTTATAGTCCAAAATGTTACATTTAAAATTTAATATTTTATTACTATATAATATAAAATGAATAAATTATAGAAATAATTATATATATATATTTATAGATAATATTCATATAAAACTATATTATTATAAAATAAAAAATTAATATCAACTTGTTTATAATTATAAGAATGTAAAAATATTGTGTGTGACGGCCAGGTCATATTGTTAAGACCATAGACATGCATGTTTACTGTAGCTTTCATTCCTTCCATTTTTTTCATTATGGTGGATATAATAACAATTATATAATAATATAAAAAAATATAATTTATTGATAAATTTATGTTTTTAAATATTAAAACATATTTTTGGTATATAAAATTATTTTTATATGGAATACATTTTATTTAGAAAATATATTTATAATAATATATAGGATTATTTGTACAATTATACATTTTTTATAGTATAATTAATAAAATTATATTTACATTAAATTTAATATTAATATTTATAATTATCTAAAAATATTATAAATACCATTATATTTTTATTTACATAATGAATAGTTTTGGTTCAGACTTTAACAAACATGGTAATTGGGGGCTAACCCTATCATAGAAATAATTGGATACTATGGACTAGTAATTTATTTTACAAGCAGTAAGTTTAATTATAAATTAAATATTTCCAAATAATATTGAAAAATAAATTACTTGGAATCAAGAAAGTATCATTTCACATTAAATTTATAATTAATTTCAAAAAATTGGTAAAACAGATACCTCATTTTTGAGAGCATTCTTCGATGAATATTTTGATTGTTTCAAACCATTTATGATCAACCATTGTTTTTTAGGTTCAAAGTGTTGATTCCCTATAGCAGTGATCCATACACTCTAATATGATCTCCAAAAAAACTCTTAGGGATTGTAAGGTGCAGGCGCTAAATACCAATCATCTTGTGGTATTTTTCTTGATCGATTCAATGATTCTTTTCATCTTGAATAACCCCCCTTACCATTTTGTTCATAAGATGATGGATGATGGATTAAAATATCTATATTGTAATTTTTTCATGAGTGTGTGTGATCTAGAAATCATTGTGTTGAATAATTTTTAATTTCGATCAATCTCTACACAATATACATGGATTCCTATTTATAGTGTTAGGGTTATGGTTAAAATATTTTTAAATTTCAATAAGGTATTTAAATAATATATTAATCCTTTATATGAATTCATTGTGTGTAATAATAATATTTTTATTATTTTATCATGGTTTGTTCTTGCTGGCGTAATAATAAATATTATTTTGTCATCATGAAACTCAATATTTATCATTATCCACAATATTAATATTTTTTCCTCTGAAAAGTTTTTCAAATACAATAATAAATAAATATTATATATCATTATAAATAAATAATTACCTTATGAATAAATATTTAATACATTTATTTGTTAAAGAAATCCTGGTCAAAATAATTCCATATAATTAAAAATAATATATATTCTAATAACTATATTAAACTAAAATTTTATATAGATTAATGATAATCATTAGTGTGGGACCCTATTAGATTATTTCTCATTATAATTATGAGGGAATGATTAATGTTTTTGGTTACTATCTACTAACAGGTCAAGTTACCCAAGAGAAAGAAGTTAATATCTCAATGTCGACAACTACATACGAATTCTCACTATGTAATATAGTCATTTTTTCAGGATATATCATCAATCAGATGACATAAATGTGTCATCAACCTATATAATCAATACCTCATTCAATGTATATATCAAATAAAATAATAATTACAAAATTTACATGGAATTTAATATTAAGGTTTTATTTTAATAAATTTGTAGAAATAAAAACATCCATAAATTTGGAGGGGAAAATCCTTATTTGATTATTTCATAATAACTTGTCATTAAGTACACACACAAGTTACCCCAGATTCCACAAAAATATGGAATCATGGGTTTGATCAGTAATTATTAGTGAAAAAATCTTGATAAGTATTAATAATGATCTTAATGTCTGAGTACTATTTTAGACAATCACATATAGGAATATCTAATGAAAAATAAACAAGAATAATTATCACTGGAGGGCATATTCTTAGAATCTACAATATTTGATATTATGAAGTGAAAACATCATGAGATAGAGTATCATCTTCTTATGAGTACTTTCACCTAATTTATTATAAAAAATGTCACCATTTACAAAATATTATCCAAATATAGTAGAAGTTTTAAGAATATCCCCATGGAATTTTTTTCTTCTAATCTAGTACAAAACTTTTATTCCCTTTTCAATATGACAGATACCCTCATACATTATTACATTAAAATCACAATGAAATATGACAACTATGAGATAAGATATTCTAATTAATATCTACTTATTTGAATATACATGTAAATAAAAGTAAAAAATAGTTAGTTCTATAACACCAACTCCAATAGATCCCCACATAGACTAGAGCCATCTACCGATGAATTTCAATCTTATAGACCTTACATGATGAAAATTTTACTATTGTGTTAGGGATTTATTCAACATGGTGCACCACAATATCTTCCAGGGAGACACTTCTCACCCCAACATCACCTCTATCTGAAACATTTGATAATAAATGATACTTATGATGTATGTTCTTTTCCTACTACTTAATCTTAGATTATTTGTGAGATCCAACACTATAGTATAATCATAATAGATTCTGATTGTATCATTACTAATAAGATTCAAATAAATATATTATATAATTATTTTTATCAAAATAGAGTTTTTAACTACCGTAGAACCCATACAAATACATATAATCTACTATTAAAAATGAAACCATGACATGATTTAAGGTATTCCATCTCATAAAACCTCCATTAAGAGTTATGTTATATCCTGAATTTATTTTTGATAAATTTGATCTATTTTGAAATTATTATCTCCATATCATATAATAGATACCCCATAATATAATCCATTTATTTGAATCATATTCTTAGTTCTCCTAAGATACATAAATATGGGCATGACTTCCATCCAATGGTGGTCACCTAGGCCAGCTTGATATCTACGTATCACACTTAAGGGAAATGTGATATATAATCTTCTACATGTAATATCATCAGTGAGTAACCCAATCACTGATGTATATTGAATCCTTGATGTCCTCTACTTCTCCTCGTTTTTCTAAGGACACATTTTATTTCAAAGATAAATATCATTTGATAATAAAAACAATCCCCTCTTAAAGTATTCCATATTAAATATTTTCAATATTTTGTTAATATATTTACATTAAATTAGACTAATAAGTCCCTTGGATATGTTAGGATAGATCTTCATCCGATGAATGTATACTTCTTCATATAAGTCCTTTAGGGTGAAGTATATGTTCATCTGATCATTGACATAAAATAAGACTAGTATTTCATTTCCAATTTGTATTATTTCATTACTTTGAACTATTAATAAAACAAATACACTCCCACTAAATAATTTATATATAAGAGGCTAAGATTCATTATCCATAAAACCAAATTCTATTATAAATTTATCAAAATGAATATCCAATGGAAATTCTTATACATTTTAGAAACCTATGGATTCATAAACACATTAGGTTGTGTAATATATGAATATTAATAATGGTTGTAATTACGAAAGGGTATTTTGACATAAATTCTCTAAATATAATAGTTATGGTTAGATTTTATGTCATTTGGAGTTTTGGTTGACTGTAATAAAGAAACATGTGAAATGGTTTAATCGTAGTCATTGACATGACACTATTTAAACCTATTTTCAACCAGTTATCTTGTATAACTGATGGCTTGTCCATAAATGTCTAATTTAATCTTGAATACCCATTTACAACCAATATTATTTTCATCCATGTAATGATCTACCAAAATAAATACATGGTTTTGATACATGAAATCCATTTCAGAATTCATAGCTTCTTACTAATTTGAAATTTCTAGGCTAATTGCGGCTTCCATATAGGTTACATGATCATTATTATCAAATAATAAGGATTATTCAATCTCAGTGACTAGAAAAACAAAATTTTTATGTTCTCTAACCTCTATTGACCTTCTACATAGTACTTTTGTCTCTATAACTTTATCTTTTTTAGGGATTTGTAGAATATTATCCTATACCAACTCATGCTTTCCTTGATCCTACAATTCCTAAATATATTTATCACTCCCACTATCTATTATAGAGATTTTATACCTCTAAAATAAAAATTTTTTAATACCCCAATTTCAATTTTTATCAGGGTTCATATGGGTAATTTCATCTGTTGACCTCAACTATTTTGATAATCCCAATCTTGCTTTCCAATACTTTGATAATCCCAATTAATGTGTATCTATATATTAATTCTCTTCATCTATGATCATGTTGATAATTATATTAATATAATCCTTGAAATATGTTAATCAATGTTTATCTATGTTCTTATGACTTTTGAATTGATTCTAACTCAATCGAATGTGTTCTGCAAAAAACAGATAATTGTTAGTCTTTATTATGCCTATAGCTACCGATAGACGTAGTCTACCGATAGACTGAATAGACAGAGTCACCGATACGCAAATCGACTAATATATGTATGTCCATCGATATAGGAAGCTACAGATAGAAGCTACAGATAGATGCTAACCTATAGAACATCTTCTGAGTTTCCGATATGAACTGTCTACCGCTATAATGATACTGATACAGGTAGCTACTAATAGAAGCGAAGTCTACCGATAGATGAAGTCATAGGTATTTGGAGCTACCAGTACAAGTTCAAACAGATACCAATTCAAGGATCTTATGATACAAGTTCAAACAGCTACCGATGCAAGGAGTTACCGAGACAAGTTCAAACAGTTACCGATGCAAGGAGTTGCCGACAGAAGTTCAAACAGCTACCAATGCATGGAGCTACCGATACATGATCAAAGAGCTACTGATAGACCAAGAGCTTCCGAGAGAAGGTCACTACTACAAATACCACCATTACACTTGGCATAAGGCTACTAAGGAAAGCTTGACCAGTCAAAATCTATACTCTCAATATTATTTATTTATTATGAAATGTTTATTTTTGATGATTTTAATGCAATAAATGTTTTTTAATGATATGTGTTGGCATGTCAGGGAACTGTACCTAGTACCCATGAAAAAGGTAATCATTCATTTTACCAGAGCTGACAGCTATAAAAGGAAGGACAAAGATCGAACAAAAAAAGGGGGACACACAATAGAGGAATCAACAACTAATAAGGCATGAGAAAGGTGTAAATAGAAAAGGCTAAATAGTATTAAGAACGTGGTGCATTCACACAAAAGGAAAAATCTACATTCATACTAGAATAAAACTGGACATACATGAAGCTATTCATTCAAGAGGAGAACACAAGTTGAATCTTGAGTGAAGAACTACAATGAGCACTTCATGCACTCAAGCTGATAAGCTAAACCTGAAAGCCAAGGATGAAAATGAAAAACTTTTTTTCAGAAAAAAACCAGAGAAGAACACCAAAGCATTTATAATAAATCAAAAGAGTCCAGACCTGACATTCACATCACTAGAGAATTTTAAACTCTTATCTACTCTTTTTAGTGATTCCTTTATTTATATTTAGAGCAGTGTGTATACTCTGTATATTTTATATAAAATTGTCTCTTGAGCTCATCTGGAGGATTGCTAAATCCTCATTAAAACTTTCTATAACTCCCTTGTATCCCACTGTGGATAGTGGTAGAGGTCAAGTAAGATTTGGATATCTTGTGAGATATTTTTGGTTTTCCCACGTAAAACTGTGGTAGAGGTCTTTGTACCTGGACAGTGTTTTCACTATTGTTTACCCCAATCCAGAGTGTGGATCAAATTTATATAAATTGTTTGAGAAGACTAAGTCTCAGATTCAGACTGAACCTCTTGGTTATATCTGCAGTTCATTTTAGTTTATGTCTAATGTATACTATATATATATTGTATATTCCACTGTTAATTACTTTGAAATACCATTTGATTTTTAAGTTACTTTGATAGTAAAATTATCAAGTGTTTATATTTATTAATAATTGGTTAGTTAGTTTCAAAGGTTACTTTAATCTTTTGATTAAATTAACTGAGACCTAATCATTCTTTGTGAAACTAATTAAACTCTTGCAATATGTATAAATTCACTACAGTTTAACTTGTCTTTAAAAAAGGTGGATTTTAATAGAAATAATTTTAACATAAATTTTAATTTGTACTCAATTCACCCCCCCCCCCTCTTGAGTATCCACTCTGACCAACATTTGGTATCATAGGGAGGTCCTTATTAATATAAGTGTTCAACATACTCATTTCTTTCAACTTCGATTTTAGTTTCATCTTTAAAGATCTTAAATTTCGGTTAGTTCTAAATTTTTTCTCTTTAAATATCTTTTCTAAAATCCAGTTATGTACAATAGAATAGAAGGTGCTTCTACCAACTAGCCACCATTCATTAATGGTACAAACTATGCTCAGTGGAAATTTAAGATGAAAATTCATTTATAAAGTATGGGATTTGATATCTGTACTGCCATAGAAACTCAATAGTAAATTCCAGAAACTGATAGAACTACTTTTGATGAACCTACTAAGACTACTTAAAATAATAATTATAATGATATGAATGAACTGTATTGTGCCCTAGGATATGAAGAGTTTAATAGAATATCTACTTGTAAAAATTCTTATGAAATCTGGGACACTTTGTCCATTTCCCATGAGGGAACAACCAATGTTAAAGAAATGTGGCTGAATACCTATACTATTAAATATGATAACTTTAAAATGAAGCCTGATGAACCTATTTCTGACATGTATCTCAGGTTCAATGAGATTTTCAATACTATGAGCTCCCTTGGAAAGGTTGTTCTAGCAAAGGAACAAATTATGAGAATATTGAGATGTTTTCCAGACAGAGAGAGAGGCACTTCTATGTCTATCTGAGAGTCATGTGACATTAGCAAGCTACCTATAAAGGTGTTGATTGGTTAATTAATGATGTATGAAGAAGAACATAAAGTGAACAAATAATAAGATGATGAACCCAAGAGAAAATCCATGGCATTCAAGTCTACTAATTCAAAGAGAAAAGACAAAGAGAAAACACATGTACCTACCGAAAGGTCAACCAATGAAGATTCAGATTTAGACTTTGATTCTGAGATGGCTCAAATAGATGGAAGGTTTAAGAATTTATATAGGAAAAAAATTCTTCAGAAATTTAAACTAAAAGGGTAAATATGACAACAAGGGTCACTGGAATAAAGATTGGAAGAAAGCTGATAACAAAGATGATATAGTCTGTTATGAATGCAATAGGAAAGGACACATCAAGGCTAACTATCCGAAGTTAAAATTCAAAAATAAATATGATTATAAGGAAAATAAATACAAGAAATCAATGAAAGAAACTTGGAGTTCTTAAAAAGACACTTCACATGATTTTGATTCTTCTAAGGATGAATATTCTCATAAATCTATCATGTGTTTTATGACAAACACATATGAGGTAAAATTGGAAACTCCTGCTTTAAATTCATACTATTCAGGAGATGATTCTGATTCTGAATATGAAAATATTTCTAGTGAAGAATTATTTGAATTATTTAATATGCTATAAGATACCTGTAATGAACTTAAGGACATGTACAAATCCTCAAATAAACAGCATGCTTTATTTAGCATTGATAAATATTCCCTTGAAATTGAAAAAGAAAAGAATGCACAATTTCTTAAAGAAAATACTGAACGAAAAATGTCCAATGAGAAATTAAGGAAGGACTTAGAAAAATTCACAAATGAAAAGATACAATTACTAAAATATTAGGTAAAAAAGTGGCACCAAAGTATACTAATGTAATAGGCTATCAGCCTGGACAGAGACAGTTTACTAAAACTAGACTTATTTCCAAATCTAGAGAGAATGTTGTTAGTTCTAATTAATGAAATTTGTATTCTTCAACTAGTTATTCACATTTTTATGGATCAAAAAAAGTTTATATTTCAAAATCAATTGATTTTGTAAATTATATGAAACCCATAAGACAAATCTAGGTACCCAAAGCTTTGATTTCTAACCTTTCTGGACCCAAGAAGATCGGGGGTACCAAAATCATTTTCCATCTAAATCTATTTTGTAAGAAACCTGTTTGAAGAGATCCCATAAGAAGGTGTGGTAGATGGACAGTGGATGTTTAAGGCACATGTTTGGAGATTATTTGTGCTTTAAAATCTTAATAAAGGTTGATGGAGGATATGTCACCATTGGTGATAACTCTAAAGGAAAAAAGATCAGCCTAGGCCAGATTGGTAACACTAATTCAGTTTTAATTTGTAACGTTTTATTTTTTGATGGACTTAAATACAATCGGTTGACTATTTCTCAGTTATGTGATGATGTTTTTAATTTTAAATTTGAAAATGATTCTTGTAATATTTTTTACTCTAAAAATAATTTAGTATTTTCTACTTTAAGAAATGAAAATGTTTATGCTGTTGATTTGAATTCTTTAGCCAAACAAAATGTTACCTGTTTAAATGCTTTTCATAAAGATTCCTGGATTTGGCAGAAACTATTATGCCACTAAAACATTTATTCACTTATAAAAATTACTAGAATGAACTTGTTTAGAGACCTACTTATGTTTGAATTCCCATCAGACAAAGTTTGTAATCCCTATCAAAAGGGAAAGCAATATAAAGTTTCATTTATATAAAAGAAATAAGTTTCAACTTCTCAACCCCTCGAGTTGGTTCACATGGATATGTGTGGACCTTCTAGAGTTTCTAGTTCAAATGGTAAGCACTATGTATATGTCTTATTAGATGACTTTTCTAGATATACTTGGGTATACTTCTTAGCTCACAAAAGTGAAGCTTGTTCTTATTTTGTTAAATACTCCGTGTCTGTAGAAAACCTTAGTGGACTTAAGATTAAAACCCTGAGAAGTGACCATGGTCATGAGTTTGAAAATAATGAGTTTGAGTCATACTACACACATAATGGCTATAATCATAACTTTTCTGCCCCTAGGACACCTCGGTAGAATGGTGTAGTAGAAAGAAGGAATAGAACCCTTCAGGTAATAGAAAAAACCATGCTTAATGAGTATGACCTTCCAATTTACATTATGGATAAAGCTATAAATAAAGCTTGTTATATAATCAATAGAGTATTGATTAGACCTGTTCTTAAGAATCCCATTCATGAATTGGGGAGCAATAGGAAACATAGAGTTAGTTACTTTAGAGTCTTTGGCTGCAATGTTTTTATTCACAGTACAAAAGATAATCTGGACAAATTTGCATCTAAAAGTGATGAAGGAATTTTTCTTGGTTATTATTTAACTAGAAAATCCTATAGAGTCTTTAATGAAAGAACAAAATGTGTGTAATAATCTGTTCACATCAAGTTTGATGAAACTGATCAACATGAACTTAAGACTTCTCTTGAAAATCTTCAAGAAGACATGACTGTTCTAGACCATAATGATAAAAATAAATAACCTATTGTAAAAAAATTGTTGGAACCATGGTCTTATATGGATGATTTTCACAAGTGAGTAGTGTGATAGAGGCTAGGGAGGATGAGTTGTGCACCAGAACCTGCGCGCCGAGGGAACACTTTCGCGCCACCACGCAAGGGGTCCAGTTTGCCTATAAATAGAGGACCAACCCTCTTCATTTGGAAAAAAGTTCAAGACTTATATATTTTTTGAGATCTCTTCATGCAAGTGGTTGTTGGGTCGTGCAAGTAGAGGCTGTGTGCCGGTAGTTGGCTGTGCGATTGTGGCAGTTTGGGAGTTAAAGGCTCAACGTCGCGCAAGTTTGGTGTTAAAGGAGGCAATGTCGCGCAATAGGTTTGGTGTCACCTGCACACCGAATTTGTACCGTGAAAGTGGATTACATGCTGGGATTGAAACTTGTGTGTTGGGCTTGGTGAATTGTGCCAGTGTTGTTAAAGTACATCAGTCCTTTTGAAGCTGCACGAAAGCTGGAAGATTGCCTGGTACCCTCAGCAAAAAGTGAGATTCATCTTCTCGTGAGTGTTGGACTTCAACAGAGCATCTACATAAAAAAGTGGATGTATTCTTATAATATTATTAGGATACCTTCACGTCTATAAACTGAGTGTGACTTCACTAAGGGCAATGAGCTAGGGAGAGTCAATGGGAGTAACCCAAGGGATGCAGTGAGCTATCCCTGAACCTTTGTAAAAGGTCGTGAGCCCGGGACAGAGTGACTGTGCCTGAACCTTTGTAATCCAAATCTATTGAATATTAGTGGAATTAGGTACGACCGAAAAAATTTCGGCGTATGATCCTTGGACGTGGCCCTTAGTGGAGAACCAAGTAAAAAGTGTTGTGACTTCTCTGTGCATGTGAATGTTTGCTTTCTGATCATATTCATCATATAGGTTCAAAAAGTTCCTACCAACGTGGAAATAATATCCATCACATTAGAAGAAAAAGTTGTCACCATGATTCACCCCTCCCCTCTCAAGATGTCCCAGGGTCCTTCAAGTGGTATCAGAGTGTAAAGGATGCTGGTGTTGAATCTGTCCGTTATCGTCATGGAGAATGCAGTCAATGTTAGGGGAGTAACTCACTTCAATGGAAGTAATTTCCAGATCTAGAAGAACAGAATGAGATCTCATCTGAGATCTCTTGTAATGGATGTTATCTTTTCTATTGTGCAAGGAATTCAAGTCACTGACCCAACCGGCCTGGCTATGACGGAAACAAATAGGAAAATTCTTGATGTAGATGGTAAAGCACAAAATGCACTCACTGCAGCCCTTTCTGATCAGATCTACCTAAAGGTGATGAATTTCACCTCAGAAAAATCCATGTGGGATAAACTCGAGAATATTTATGAAGGAGATAGAAAAGTGAAGGAGGTGAAACTACAAGTCCTTCACAATTGGTTTGATGATCTGAAGATGCATCCATACGATAATGCAGACTCATTCTTCAATCGAATTACTAAAGTGGTTGGAGAAATTCATGGTCTAGGAGAAGAAATCAAAGACATTGATACTGAAAAGAAAATATTAAGAATACTTCCACCTTTGTACAATGCAAAAGTGATATCCCTTGAGGAAAGTGATCTTTCCAAACTCTCTCTGGATGATCTACTGAGCAGTTTGGTTTCATATGAAATGAGATTCAAACCAGAAAAATCTATGACTCATGTAAGCAAGGAAATGGAATTCAATGCCATGGATAAACTGAAAATCTCAAAATATAGTAGCAGTGAAGATGACGAAGAAAAATAAATTCTTTCTCTCATTACAATGAAGTTACAGAAGGGAAAAGTGAAATTCAAAGAGATGTTACCTCTCACATGTTTTCATTGTGGAAAAGTTGGTCACATTTCCTCTCAGTGCATAAGAAAGATCAATGATGAATATAGTGAAGATGAAAGCTTCGAGAAGCCTCAAAGAAGTTTCCTCAAAATAGGAGACTTCAAATCTGGAAAGCAAATGCAAAGGATGAGTTTTTTCTATGAAGAGGAAGAAGATGATAATGAATTCTATGATGAAGAAGAACCAAATTCAAATCTGGGAACCATGCTTCCATGATGGCCACTATTGAAAAGTAAGAAGATACTGGTGGATAAAAACAACTGAGAACTTGTGTAGATCCCAAGATGAAACTTAAGGATGTAGTTAGTAATCTTAAGATTAAATGTAAGAGTTGAAATAAGTGGAAATCAATTGTAGAAGAATCTACTGAATATGTTGATCAACTTGAAGCTGCAATTGAATGTCTAGAAGAATTTGTAAAGGTAAAGTCTAAAATAAATGAAACCAATGATGATGTAGTGGATCTGAAGCTGAGAATTGAAGAGCAGGCAAAGGTCGTCAATGACCTCACCTCTAGACTAGATGAAAAATCCAAGACTTCTGAGGGTCATGATGAGGAAGTTGTTACTCTAAGGAGTAAACTAGAGATTGAATCAATTCCAAAATAATCGAGGAAGAAAATACAGTTTAGAAGATTCCCAGATGCAGAATTACTAGCAAGATATAAGTTTGGTTTATATGGGGTTTGAAAAATCATGAGTGATCAATGACCTGCTTCCATGGGAAAGAGTGGAATTGGCTGTGAGGCTGAGACATTAATTGTTGGAAGTGAAAAGATCTAAAAGAAAGATAAGATGAAAGTTGAACATGTTTAAACGTTTCCTAAATTGCTGAAAAAGGAACCCTCAATCCCCAAAAAAAGGAGAACTGAAAATTATCCTCAAACATTTAAAAATGACAGACAGTCTAACTATTCTCACAAGGAAGAATGTATAAGGATAAATTCAAGTGAGAAGACATTTTTTCTCCTGAAGTGTCAGTTCTGTGGCTATCTGGGCTATACCATGTCTTATTGAGAAGAGGCAAGAAGCTATTTTAATGGAGAAGATATAGAAGTTTAACAAAAGAGAACAAATTCATATCCTAATTCTTATAGAAGAAACAATTTCATTGTATATTGTTATATTTGTTCTAACTTTGGTCTTAAGGATGTTAATTGCAGCAAGAGAAGGGACGTGGACACCTCATAACAATGTTTAAGACAAGTCAAGTCTCGTCAGCAAAACAATGTTTCCCTTTCAAACAGGTTTTCCCCTCTCAGAGAAGATTTATACTATGAAAAACCTGGGTGTGTGGAAGAGATAATTGAAAGGCCATCAGAACTATATACTCAATCCAATGTCTCGTGGAAGGAATGGAAGAAGATTGAGAAATCAAACCCTGCAGCGGTGTCCCTCAAAGCTACAAAGAACAACAGTACCTGGATTCTGGATAGTGGTTGTACATCTAATATAATAGGTAATGCCAACCTACTAATGGATATCAAAAGGAAGGTTGATGGTACAACATGATTTGGTAATGATAGAGCTCTGAAAATCAAAGGGAGTGGAAGTACCGAATTAGCTAATGGAGAACTAAATAAGACTGAAGTCCTTTACGTAGATGGCCTACGTCATAATCTCCTCAGTGTGAGTCAACTCTGTGATTCGGGACATATAGTTACTTTTAATCAGAAAGGATGCATTATCAAGGGAAAGATTGGAAATTCACTTATAAAGGGATGCAGAACAGAAGGGAACTTTTATTTGATTGATAGTGAAGAAAATGTTTGTTACATGACTGTTGAAGAAGAAAACAATTTGTGGCATCGGAGACTGGGACAAATAAATCAACAAGACATGGAGAAAATATCAAAATTGGGAATTTTCATGAACATTCCCCACCTGAAGAGCAAGCATGAAAAATATTGTGATGCTTGCATTCGTGGGAATATGGTCTACAGTTCATATTGGCCAAAAAAGAAAAGCGCATCTCACCTTCTTGATCTGATCCATACAGATGTATGTGGGCCGATAAATGATTCTAGAACTCATGGAGAATGATACTTTGTCTTTTTCATAGATGATTACAGTAGGATGGAATGTGTGATGGTCATTCACAAGAAACGACAAGTCCTTGACTGCATGAAAACATATGGGTGAATCGCCAAGAATGATACTGCATTAACAATCAATGTGTTGTGATCCGACAAAAGAGGAGAATACATGTCCATTGTATTTCAAAATTATCTGGAGAAGCATGTGATACAACATGAGTACCTGCTTTGAGAACTCCACAACAAAATGGAGTTGTTGTATGTAGGAATCGATAGGTGAACAACATGGCACGAACTATGCTTATTGAGAGTCTTATTCCACGACATTACTAGAACGAGGTTGTTCAAGCTACAGTGTACATTCAAAATCGAACAGGACATTATATCGGTGATATGAATAAACCATATGAATTGTGGCATGGACAAAAGCCCTCTTTAAAATACATTCATGTCTTTGGAATTAAATGCTTCATGAAGAACAAAGAAGGAAATCAAGTGAAGTATGGCGACAATAAAGATAAAGGAATTTTCCTCGGTTACTTAATGAACAGCAAAGCCTAGAAATGTTTCAACAAGAGTTTTGGAAGGAATGCGGAATGCAGTGATATTAATATATTTGAAGATAAAACCACAAATGCTTCAAGGATGTCATATACAGATGTGATAGAAAGTCAGGAAGAAACTGAATGTGAAGAAAATAAAAATGCAGAAATAGAGGAAGTTGTACAAATCACTCAGCAGTCACATCATGATGTTGACACAAAAGAAGAATCTGAAAAAGAAATTGTGGCTGAAGAGAATGCAACTAAACTTCGCAGGAGAAATCGAAGAGCTGAGATTGATCCATCCAACATAATTGGGGATAGGAGTTCTCCCACTCAAACAAGAAGGATGATGAATAACATGAAATTTGATTTTATATCAGTTGTGTAGCCATACTCATTCTAAGAAGCTACAAATAATGAGTCTTGGGTGAAAGCCATGAATGTTGAATTAGATCAGATTGACAAGAATCAGACATGGGATCTTGTCCAGAGACCTGAAGGTCACAATGTGATTGGTACGAAATGGATCATCAAAAATACATTTGATGTGCATGGAAGTGTCCTAAAAAACAAGGCACGACTGGTATGTAAAGGATACTCCTAGATTAAAGGCATTGATATTGAAGAAACCTTCACTCCAGTGGCTAGACTGGAGCCAATCAGGCTTTTCCTTGCCATGGAACTCGAAAGAGGATATAAAGTATATCAAATGGATATCAAGACAGCATTCTTGAATGGTGTACTCAAAGATGAAGTCTACATTGAACAACCAGTGGTCTTTGTTTTGGGTACTGATGAAACAAAGGTCTACAAACTGAAGGAAGCTCTATATGGTTTGAAGCAGGCCCCACGGGCGTGGTACTCGATGCTGGATTCATATCTCAAGAAGCTAGAATTCAAAAGCGGAGGACTAGATCACAATATCTATGTGATGGATTCTCCAAAAGATCAATTCATGGTTCTAGTCTATGTTGATGATATCATATTTGGTGGCAGTATGCAGAAATCAGTGGACAAATTTTCCATCCAATTGAGATCAGAATTTAAAATGACTATGATTGGGGAGCTCACATATTTCCTGGGGTTGCAGGAGATTCAAAAGAATGAATACACATTCATTTCTCAGGAAATGTATGAAAGATAGCTACTGAAGAAGTTTAATATGAAATAATCCAAACCAATTTCAACTCCGGTTACAGTTGGAACTAAACTTGGAAAGCATGAGGATGTGGCCTCTTTGATCCCACCATGTATAGGAGGATCATTGGGAGCCTACTATACCTAACAGCGACATGGCCAGATATTGTCTTTTCCACATGACTTGCAGCACGCTTTCAGAGTAATCCAAAGATGGAACATATGGATGCGGTAAAAATAATCATAAGGTACATTCAAGGTACACATAACTTCGGGGTTTTATTTGTAGGCAGAGACAGTCAATTATCAGCATTTTATGATGCTGACTGGGCTGGTGATGTAGTAGATAGAAATTCCACTAGTGGTGGAGCCTTCTTTATTTGGCAGAAATGTATTGGCTGGTTGAGAAAGAAACAAGAAAGTACATATCTTAGTACTGCTGAAGCTGAGTATATCTCTTCCACAAAGGCATGCACTCAACTGCTATGGATGAAGCATCAATTAACAGATATTGGTGACGAGGTAAAGAAACCAATGGTGATTTACTGTGATAACAAAAGCTCAATTGATCTTATGAAGAATCCTGTTCAGCATTCCCGTAAGAAACATATTGAAATCAGGTATCACTTTATCAAAGAAAAAGTTGAACAAGGGGTTATTAGAATGGATCATGTGGGAACTGATGAAGAAGTGGCTGATATCCTGAACAAGCCACTGTCCGTGGCTGTGTTTGAGAAGCATCGGTTCAAACTCGGTGTTCAGCCACCTCCCAGTGCATAAGGAGGTTACACAATACCCCTCCCCCCGATTATGATAACTGTTTTTATCTGTTTGTGGATGTGATGAAGGTTTGTGGGGGAGATACTATCCAGGGGGAGTATGGTTTGAGCTGAACATTGAACAAATTACCAGGCTTTGGGTTTATTCTCAATGGGGAAGAAAGGAATAAATTCAGGCATGATCAGGCATGTAATACTCCTGTGAAACAAAGCAAATTCAGTTTCAGTTATTGGATGAGAAGGATAAGAAGGAATTCATCAGTCATGTAATGATTCTTGGGCATCATTGAGAATTCCAAAACACTAGAACCCAATTCAAGCTTCCTCTCTTGTTTTCCACACCGATCACTTCTCACGTAGACATAGAGTGTTGGATGTGTCGATTCTTGCGTTTTTGGCTTGCACATGGATGGAGATCTATTGAATTTATTTCCTGATTGCCAAAAAACCCAAAGGGGGAGATTGTTGGAACCATGGTATTCTATGCGTGATTTAGAGCATGGTTTGTGTTTTTTGTCAATCCTCAGTGGATGTTTAGAATGTGTACCCGTAGACAGATCATATAGTTGAAGCAGACAACAGTATTGAAGGTGGTGCCGTTTCCCAGTGTTTGCCAAATTTTTGGGCCTGAAAATCAACAAAGGGAGAAAAGTGTTTTTGGCATAGAGACTTGCGCACCGTGTACATTAAGGAGAGTAAACTTGTGCACCATATGTTTTTCAAGATCATAACATAGGAAAATGGCAACGGGATACGTGTCGCGCATGTTTTGGGCTAGTTGTGCATGTGACTTGCGCACTGTGAAGAGACTTGTGCACCGATTCCTAGGAGGATTGGAATCATGCGTGCCTATTGTGTTTAAAGATCATTACATCAAAATAAGGAAAATGAAATAAGTTAGCGCAAGTGTTAGTTTGGTCGCACAAGTGAGTAGCACGACAGAGGCTAAGGAGGATGAGCTACATGCCGGAACCTGCGCACCGAGGGAAGACTTGCATGCCACCACTCAGGGGGTCTAGTTTGCCTATAAATAGAGTACCACCCCTCCTCATTTGGAATGAAGTTCAATACTTAGATATTTTTCGATCTCTCATCACGCATGTGGTTGAGTCGTTCAAGTGGTTGTTGGGTCGCGCAAGTAGAGTTTGCACGCCGGTAGTTGGCTGCATGATCGAGGCAGTTGGGGAGTTAAAGGCGCAATGTCACGAAAGTTTGGTGTTGAAGGAGGCAGTTTTGTGCAAGTTGTTTGGTGTCACATGCATGCCAAATTTTTACCACAAAAGTGACTTGCATGTCGGGATTGAAACATGTGCACCGAGCTTGGAGAAGCGCGCCAGGGGAGTCAACGGGAGTGACCCAAGGGAAGCAGTGAGCTATCACTGATCCGTTGTAAAAGGAAGTGATCCTGGTATAGATTGACTATGCCCGAACCATTGTAATCCACATCTAGTGAAGATTAATGGAATTAAAGTACGACCAAAAACATGTAGGTGTATGCTCCATGGACGTAGCCCTTAGTGGTGAACCAAGTAAAAAGTTTTGTGTCTTCTTTGTGCATGTGAATTATTTTTTTCTGATCATATTAATCATACAGGTTCAAAATTTCCTACCAATTTGGGAACAAGATCCATCATATTAAAAGAAAAAGTTGTCACCCTGATTCACCCCTCCCCTCCTAGGGTGTCCCAGGATCCTTCAAACATCTAGTTCTGGGCATATGCCCGAATCTGCTTCTATTGAACCCAAACCAATAGATGAACCTGATATTTCTAGTCATACCTTTACTAGATCAACTAGGATTCTAATGAATCATCCTTTGGATGCTATTTTTGGTAATCTTGATAGAGGGACACCGACTAGAGCTTCTCTAAGAAACCTGGTTGAACATCAAGCATTTATTTCACAGGAAGAACCTAAAAATATCAATGATGCAATCAATGATGAAATTCGGGCAATGGCTATACAGGAAGAGTTAAATCAATTTGAAAGAAACAAATTCTGTGATTTAGTTGACAGACCTAAGGACACTTTGACAATAGTCACTAAATGGGTTTTTATAAATAAAGTTGATGATTCTGGAAACATAGTAAGAAACAAAGAAAGATTATTTGCACAAGGATATAGTCAATAGGAAGGTATAGATTATGAGGAAACCTTTTCACCTATAGCTAGTTTAGAATCTATTAAGACTCTACTTGCCTATATTGATCATCTGAATTTAAAGTTATATTAAATGGATGTAAAAAGTGATTTTCTAAAGGGTTTTATTATTGAAGATGTTTTTGTTGAAAAACCACCTAGATTTAAAAATCCTCGTTTTCCAAATCTAATTTTTAAACATTCTAAAGCTTTATATAGTTTAAAACAAGCTCCAAGAGCATGGTATGATAGACTTAGTAGTTTTCTTATTTCAAAATGCTTAAATAAAGGGATTGATGATCCAACACTTTTTATTAAAATAATTTCTAAAGATGTTTTGATAGTACAAATATATGTTGATGAAAGTATTTTGGGATCTTCTAAATATTCTTTATGTACTGATTTTTTAAAAAGTATGACATATGAATTCGAAATGAGTTTAATGGGAGAACTCAAATATTTTCTTGGATTTTAAGATATTCAAAAGTAAAATGGTATTAGTTTGAATCAAAGTAAATATAAAAAGGATATTTTAAAAGTATTTGGTTTGAATAGTATTTAGGAATGTGATACTCGTATGAGTACAGTCCGTAAATTGGATGTAGATGAAATAGGGAAACCAGTGGATCAAACCAATTACAGAGGTATGATTGGAAGCTTACTTTACCTTACTTCTAGTCGACTAAATATTATGTTTAGTGTATTTATGTGTCCAAGATTTCAAGATAATCCAAAATATTCTCATTTACTTGTTGTTAAAAAAATTAAGTATCTTAAACATACTATAAATTTGTGTTTGTTTTATCCAAAGGGAAAATCTTTTGAATTAACGAGTTATTCAGATACTAACTTTGCTGGTTGCAAGTTGGATAGAAAAAGCACATCTAGAACATGTCATTTTCTAGGTATGTCATTAGTGTCTTGGTGTAGTAAGAGGTAGAATTATGTAGCTTTGACTACTGATAAAGCAGAGTATATAGTTGCTGGTAGTTTTTGTGCACAAATTATGTGGATGAAACACACTCTTTTGGACTATGGATATGACTTCAAGCATGTTTCTATCAATTGTGATAACACTAGTGCAATAAGCATTTCAAATAACCCTATATCTCACTCTAGGACTAAAAACATTGATGTAAGGCACCAATTTTTAAGATATCATTACTAAAAAGGTGATATTACTCTTGACTTTCTAGGTATTGAACATCATTTAGCTGAAATTTTCACCCAACCATTAAGTTCATATAGGTTAAGTCACATTAGACATGAGTTAGGAATGTTTAACCTTGATCGGTAGATACCTCACCTATGTAACCTCACCGATGTAACCTCACCGATGTAACCTCACCGATGTAAACTCACCGATGTAACCTCACCGATGTAACCTCAATGATGTAACCTCACCGATGTAACCTCACCGATGTAACCTCACCGATGTAACCTCACTGATGTAACCTCACCGATGTAACCTCACTGATGTAACCTCACCGATAAAACCTCCCCGGTGGATCTCACTGATAGGAATTCTCACCGATAAACCCTACTGATGAGTGCACTATTTTAAACTTCTTTCTGCCACCAGAATCTTAATCGTTTTTATTTTATTTTATTTTATTTATTAATTTTATGATTCCTAAATGATAAAACTATGTCTTAGTTACTTCTCAATCCACTGAGTCTCAAATCCTTTACCCTCAAAACTTAGCTACTGAATCTCTCAAAAACCCAAAATCCCTCGAACCAAAGATGGAAAAAACCGAACTCCCTACCTTCAGAGATGAATCTGATGAGCCAAGTGCAATGAATCAGAAGTCTGAGCCAGAGTCAAGTGGTTGTGTTGGTAGAACTAGGATGGGGAGGCGATCAGTGAACCCTCATTAGCAGAATAGAGTTATTGTGATCGAAAAAGAGCTGTGCATGGAATGGTTGTTGGCTATAAAATCATTAGTTCTCAAGGTGTTGGAAGATCAAAAGTTGGTAGAGTGATTTTCAAAAAACAATGGACCCTACTATCTGAAACTAGTGAAACAATTTTATGACTTTGTGAGTTTTGAGAAGTCAGAAGATGAGAATCGAGTGATTTCTTTTATGAATGGAAAGGAGATATCTTTTTTATCTATTGAGTGGGATGAATTCTTAAAGGCACTACATGAAGGTGTATCTGGATATGTTTCAAAAGTTGTACCACCTACAAGTGAAATATTCGATTATGAAACTGCCCTAGAAGAGCTCACTGGCAATGGAAATCAAAGACAAGTGGTGGCTACTTAAATGGATGGGGAGAATAGATTGTTGTTCAAATTTGTTCAGCATGTCTTAATACCAAGGATAGGGGACTTTGCGAACTTAATATATTAGGATATATATATCCTACATCTCTTGAGACATTGTATGAAAGTGAATCTGTGCAGATTTCTAATGTTTCAGATGGAGGACATGACTAGGACAAAATCAAAGACCAATGCCCAATTCATTTCCATGTTTATCTCAGTAATGATCAAAGTGATAGGAGTAGATATGTCTCAAGATTAGATAGTGGTATTAATGAATAATTTTTGTATCACAACCACAGTTTGAAAATACATGACGATAAATTGGAACCCATGGATAGGAGAGTGTGTTAATGATGAAAAGATGGTTTATGATAAATTCAATCCTATAAATAATCCTTCAAGGCCTAAAGATGTGAGGGATCCAGGTCTAGGACATGATGAAGAAGAACCTGAATACAGTGAAAAGACTAATGAAGAGGAGACTTATATGGCTGATGGAAGGGATCCTTACTTTCCCCCAAGTCCTGCTGCTGAATATGTGTCTTCATAAAAGGGGGCTTTAGAGGAAGAGACACCTGCTAATGAGGAAGACTAGCCATTCCCTGAGAATGAAGAAAAAGAATGGGAAAAATATGAAGCATCTGATTCTACTTTCTTAAGTCTAAGTATATTGATTGTAAGCTCAGTTGTGTCTGATAAAGAAGTAGTGGTAGAAATGGAAGGACCTGTGCATAATTTAGAGGAGCCTCCTGCTGTTTCAGCCATTGCATAGATAGAGTTTATAGTAGAAGATTATTCTAAGGAAGAAAGAACTACTGATAATTATCTTGCTATACAAGAGAATGCACCAGTTGAGGGGGAGCATCAAACCAGGGTTGGAAGTGTTTCAGTGGCAGTTGTAATTGGGGACTGGGCCGAAGACCTATGTTTTGTTGTGTGTGGATTGGACTATCCCGACTCTAATAATTAGGCATCCCTAAATAGACCAAAAATAAATTATGATATTCAGACTGAGTTGATAACTGAAGATGTGGGCAGAATGCAGGATCTAGACATGCTTAAGTCTGATCTCAAAATATGTTTTTTGGAAGAAATAAGAAAAATGGAAGCTTCACTGGTATCTTTAATTCAATAAATTATGAATGAATCAGTGACCAACATAGTATCTGAACGGGATCCTATTGTGGTTTCACCTACTGATAGGATCACCAGGTGTGATCTTGAAACCTTAAAGGCTGAGATGAAGGAGCTTGTTAGTAATTCTGTTGCTAGGTTATGGAGTCACATTATTGAATAACTAAGCAACTTGGTAAAGTATTTGGAACTCTCTCTTGGATGTAATATATCTACCTTTGTGGAAAATATAGTGGATGAAGTTACAGCTTTCAAAACTCAAGTATCTTTACTAGAAGAGGATTTTGAAGCTTAAAAGAAATCTGTTATCTCTTTGGAATCTTAAATGAGTTCAAAATCACAAGCAGATAAAGATTTAGCTTATGTAAAAAGTGGTCTGAGCCAGATGGTATCAGTCTTTTAAGGTTTTAAAACCTCTGAGAAAGATCATATCGGCACCCAGGATTACCAAGTGAAAAATATTATTAGTTGTTTGACCAAAAACATCGAGGAAATAGTAAATCTCTCTGTTGGTTCCCTTTCCTCGAGACCATCAATTGATCTTAACCAAATTTGAGCTGTGATGAAGGAGGATCTTGGTTCAGCATGAACCAGTGGCTCTGTGGACTCATCCGACCTGAGAAAAGTGGTGACTTCTTCTAGAGATTCAGCTACAGAAATAATGATGATAGTTCACGACTATATAAGTTAATCTTCTACCTCTAAAAAAGAAGTAAAAGAAAAGGATGACTACTATTTTCAAAGGATTTATACCAAACACAAACTTAAAAATCACTTCATATTTCTGTTAGAAAACCTGAAGTTACCTTCTGTTTACCAAGCCTTCAGCGAGCAAGTCAGCAAGCTAAGAGAACTGATTCCAGCCATAGACAAATTCATAGAGAAAAAGGATGATTTCATATCTGCAATAGAGATAGGAGGAGGAATAATTATGGATTTCAGAAATCTCATGTTGCATTTCTTGCATGTCGATGTTAGTCCTGTGATTATACCTCCAGCTTTACCTGCCTCTGCCCTTACATCTTCTCCCATTCAGATGACTCCAGCCCAAGCTATTAGATGCCTCACTCCTATGATTACTCAGAGGGATACTGAGTACAGACCAGGAACAGTTTCATTCGCTCAGCCTCTTGTGATCATCTCTGGTGTTCCTAAGCCTTCACCTGCATCCGCACATTCTGAATCCTCTTCTAAACCAAAGGGAAAATCTCACATTGACGACGTGGATTGAATAGGTGGCTAAGATATGTGACAGGAAGCCCTTGTATTTTTCTTATTTTCTTGTACCTTTTTCACCATGTAATATAAATGACTTTTATTTTTTCACTTCTTATCCCTTTTCTCTTTGTTGTTTCCCAATTTTTGATTATCACAAAGGGGGAGAAATATTATCAAAGGGGGAGAAATATTATCTCAGGAAGAGCTACTATGCTTTCCACTTCTGATACCATTATATATGATCCTACCTCTGATACATGATGTTCTATAATATACCGTTTTCTCTGATACAATTGAATTTAATGATATATCCTCTGATTCAGTAAATCATTATTTTAAAAAAATAATATCATATGTTGTGATTGTCAAAAAGGGGTAGATATTTTTACCTAACCTGTTTTGAGAATCCCAATCATGCTTTCCCATACTTTGATAATCCCAATTATTGTGTATCTATATAACAATTCTATTTATCTATGATCAAGTTGATAATTATATTAAAATAATCCTTGAAATATGTTAATCAGTGTTTATCTATGTTCTAATGAGTTTTGAATTGATTCTAACTCAATCAGATGTGTTTTTTATAAAAAAGATAAGTGTTAGTCTCTGTTATGCCTATAGATACTGATAGACTTAGTATACCGATAGACTGAATAGACAGAGTCACCGATACGCAGAGCTACCAATATATGTAAGTCCACCAATACAGGCAGCTACTGATAGAAGCTACCGATAAATGCTAACCAATAGAATGTCTTTCGAGTTACCAATATGAACAGTCTACAGCTCTGAAGCTACTGATACAAGAAGCTACCGATAGAAGCAAAGTCTATCGATAGATTAAGTCACCTGTATATTGAGCTATCTTTACAAGTTCAAATAGCTACCAATGCCTGGAGCTAATGATACAAGTTCGAACAGCTACCGATCTAAGGAGTTACCGATACACGTTGAAACACCTACCGATGCAAGGAGTTACCGATAAAATTTAAAATAGCTATCGATGTAAGGAGCTATAGATACATGATAAAAGAGCTACCGATAGACCAAGAGCTACTGATAGAAGGCCACTGCTATAAAGACCACCGTTACACTTGGAAGAAGGCTACTAATGAAAGCTTTACCAGTCAAATTCTATACTCTAAATATTATTTATTTATTATGCAACAGTTATTATTGATGATTTTAATGAAATCAATGTTATTTAATGATATGTGTTGTCATGTCTGGGAACCATACCTAGTACCCATGCAAAAGGTAAACATTCATTTTACCAAAGCTAACAGCTATAAAAGGAAGGAAAAATATCGTACAAAAAATTGGAAACAAAAGTGAGGAATCAAGAACTAAGAAGGCATGAGAAGGGTGTGAAAAGAAAAGGTTTAACATCATTGAAAATGTGGTGGATTCACACAAAAGGAAACAACTACATTCATACTAGAAGAGCACTGGACATACACAAAGCTATTAATTATATAGGAAGAGACAAGATGAATCTTGAGTGAAGAACTACAACGAGCACTTCATGCACTCAAGCTGATAAGAAAAACCTGAAAGCCAAGGAAGAAAACGACATTTTGTTTTTCAGACAAAAACCAGAAAATAACTCAAAAGCATTTATGATAAATAAAAAGAGTTCAAAGATGAATTTCAAATCACTAGAGAATTATAAACTCTTATCTACTCTTTTTAGGGATTCTTTTATTTACATTTCGAGCAGTGTGTATACTCTGTATATTTTATATATACAGATTATTTTGAGATAAGCAGGAGGATTTCTAAATCCTCATTCAAACTTTCTATAACTCCCTTGTATCCCATTGTGGACAGTGGTAGAGGTCATGTAAGACCTGGACAACATGTGATTTTTTGTTGGTTTTCCCACGTAGAACTGTGGTAGAGGTCTTTGTACATGGATAGAGTTTTCATTGTTGTTTACCCCAATCCAGGGTGTGGATCAAATTTATATAAATTGTTTGAGAGGACTAAGTCTCGTCTTGAGACTGAACCTCTTGGTTATTTCTTCTATGCATTTTAGTTTAAGTCTAAACTATACTATATATATCTTTTATATTTCGCTGCTAATTACTTTGAAGTACCATTTCTTTTTAAAGTAACATTGATAGTTAAATTAGCAAGTGTTTATATTTATTGTGAATTAGTAAGTTAGTTTCAGAGGTTAATTTAATCTTGAAATTAAATTAACTAAGACCTAATAATTCTTTGAGAAACTAATTGAACTCTTGAAATCTGTATAAATTCAGTACAATTTAACTTGTCTTTAAAATAGAAATATTTTACGAGAAAAAATTTTAACAAAAAATTTAATTGGTACTCAATTCACCCCCCCCCCCTCTTGAGTATCCTCTCCGACCAACATACCCTTATTTCCTTAGGTTAACCTATAAACACACATATTGTACCTCAAGGTGCATCTATGTTATCTAAAGTGACCTTAACAAATGATTCTAAACCCCACACATGTAAGTATGAAAATAAAGTTTTCTTTCTAATCCGTTATTGGTATGAAATTTCATCTTCTACATTAGTGGTAACTTCATTTAGTATATGTTTTGGTGTCTATAACATGTATCCCTGTAAAGATAATTCAATAATTTCACGACTCATCATTGATCTCATCTTTCTTAATTGGGTGTGGTTTCTACATTCACATAAACTATTACATTGGGGTGTATATAGAAGAGAGAGTTGGGATATAATCCTAAAATACTATAAATAATTGATAAAGATTTGATTAAGACATTATCTACGATGCTCTATATTGAGTTTCTTAATCTTCATTCCAATATGGTTCTCAACATCATTTGTATATTCCCTGTATCTTCCAAAGGAATCAAACATACACTAAACTAAGTAAACATATCCATATCTAATAAAGTCATTGATAAAAGTAATTATGTCTAATTAACCACCCATGGATTCAATTGTAAATGGTCCCCACACATCGGTATAAATCAACATAGTATCTTAGTGGACTTTAACCTTACTACTAAATATATCTCTTTTCACTTTTTCAAATAGATATTCTTGAAATATAACAACTATTTTTTTTCAAATGAATCCAAATATCCATCTTACTATAATATTTTCAAATATTTTTCATTTATATGACCAATCTAGTGATGCCATATTTTGGTGTGGTAAGAATCTTGTGAACTATATTCATTATCGATTTCCATTGCATGGTTTGGGTAATAAAACATGTAAATAATGTTATATAAATATTCTTCACCTCAAAAAAACTATTTATTTATAAAAACATAAAATTTATTCTGAAATTTGAAGATAAATACTCTTGTATCTTTCATAGATATATATATAAGGTTTTTATCTTCTAAAGGAACATAATATTAATATTTTTAAACTAATATCATTCATAATAGAAATGTGAAGTGGTAGTTCCCAATATCTATAACATCAAGCCTAGCTCCATTGGATTCATTTTTAACTACCTCCCATATTGAAAACTTCTAGAACATAGTTGGTTTCTATATTTTAATACATATTTTTGCACCACATACTGTATCAAATAACCAATTTTTAGAAATTGCTAAATTTACCTTGTTAAAAAATGATCCTAACACTTCCCCTTTCGCCTTTACCTAGGTAAATGTTTTCTTCTAGTATCCCTTCTTGACACATGTGAGACAAATAGAATCTTAGTCTCTTCCTTATCCTGTGATAAATCTCTTCTTTTAAGGGAATTTAGAAGAAGATTTGGATTTTAAGCACTCTTCCTAACATTCCTTTTATCCACCATAAGGATAGAATAATTTCATCAATTTATATCAATTTAAACTTTTAAAACAAGATTGATAATTCTAATAGACAGTTATCTGGGCAGATTATATTGAAATTTAAAATTAATATGGATAATCTTTGAGGGAGTGATGATAGAATGAGATTGATACACATTTCATCAAATTGTATAAAACCTAAAAACTTTAGTGGATAAATGTAGCTAATGAGTAGGAATGTGCGAGTCCCAACAGGTTCACCATCTCCATGTTTTCTCTAAAAGATAACTATGGTAATATCAAACAATTCTTATATTTCTATATTCTAAAAATGACCATGAAGATTCTATATAATTATATAAGAATCCATGTCTTCATGTAATTTCATCATGTTATTATACAATTACGAAATAATTAAAGATTGAATTTAAAACACATCACTTAGGTGTTTATTATATGCATTGATGTGTTTATAAATTACCTTATTTACAAAAAGATTGTGAAAAGATCATTCTAGGATGTAATATTTTCATTCATAGTGTAACACTACCCATAAGAACTTGATCCACTCCTAGAAGTTACATCCATTTAGGATATGTTATTTCACTTAAATTGGTCACATGGATAAATTGGATATTAAAATTTTCATTACTCTAAAATTAAATATCATATTATTTGTACTTTAGAAGGTTATAATTCATGTGAGACATAATAATAATTTTAATTTTATTATGTCTCCCACTATTTTATCAATTCTCAATGGACCTCACCACTGAACTCAGAATCTAAAATTTCATGGATATTCTAGTGGTAGTGATCCATATACTTCTTCATATAACCAAATTGTGGGCCAAGTCAAATATTCAAAGGAATTTATTTTGGAAATAATTTTCCAAATGTGGGATTGATTCTCCTTAATGATTTGAGTGGACTCCACAATCTAGAAACCATTACTAATACATCATAAACACATTCTTCCATGATAAATCAATTCTAGAGAGGAATATTTATATTAAAGTAATTTTGTTGTATCAACCCAAAACATTCATAATAACTCCCCAATAAAAGTATGATTCCCAAAAACGGTTTGTCTAACACTTATTTTTTATTATTTCATTTAAAATCAAATAATTCAATTCTCTCTATCACTTAATATTTATTTGATAGATTATTATTTATAATGTGTAGAATTTTATTATTTTATCATTTACATATATTTTTTAATATAATTTGTAATTTACTTTTCGGATGAACATTTTTTTAATGCTTATGTCAAAGACTATTTTTATTATAAAATAAGATTCGTATTTCAATCTCAATAGAGGGAGAAAAATTACAATGCTCATAGGACCAAGGCCATGTGGCCAATGAAAATAAACCAAAAACATATTTCAACCTTATGAATTCATCATCCAGCATGCATCACTACCTATCTACATCATGCCTACATCACTTCCTTCACATGCCATGCCTAAATCAACACCTTTTTCGTAAATCCCCCAAGGGGAATTACGGGATTTGAACCTTGGTCGTTTGGATGCAAGACTACAGGGTTAATAATTCAGGTGACACACCCAATGCATTGATATTAACAATGTTCCAATAAATCATTTACACACACTATATTTATTTTAATTCCATCTATACATAATAATTACATTATATATGCGATTGTGGCCCTGAATATATAAATTAGATCTTGCATAAGAAGGAATAATATAAATAAATGATGTGATCATGAGTGTATGTAATGGTTGACGTATTAAGCCGATTTTTCTCGGCCTTTTACCCAAAGTTAAGATATCCTTCTGATACTCATGGAATGAGTTTCCACATTCAACCTTTCCTCTTATATATGACATGTGTTGGTTTCATCCTCTATTGACTCCTCCTTGGATCGATCTTGAACTAACTCCATCTTCCATTAGATACTCCTATTATGACATAATTTTATAACTCACAGATTGGTGAGGGAACCAAATGATTTTTCAATGGGAATTACATAAAACAAAGATTGACCAGATGGTCCAACATAGTAAAATAGAGATAAATGACATGAATGCCATCACATTTAATCAAGTAATAAATTTTTAAAAATTCATGAAATTTATTTAAATAACATAAGACCGAAAACTTTATAGGCCTGACAAAATACATGATAATCCAAATAGATAAAATAATCAACTACGTAACTACTAGATAGCATAAATTTAAATTCATTATTAATTAAGATAAAATGCACACGGAATTTTTTTTTTAATTGTCTTATTAATTATTTCATTCACTTTATATTGTTCTATCCAAACAAATTTAAATTACCACCGACTTTGATGTTAAATAAATATATTTATTTTATTTAATAAAATTTTACATAGTTTTTTACTTAGATATAACTCATCAAGTACTCATCCTAACTACTCAATATGGTTCTAATCATATATAATGAACTTATACAACATATTGTGTACATATATTGTGTTTTAATTTAATGATGTGTATTTCAAAATTACATCTACATAGAACACCTAATTATTATGTTGTCTGCATAATGTAATGTGTTCATTCTTTAATATTAAATTACCATACATCAATTGTGGTCTCAAATATTTTACTAAATTTTATTTAATTTAATATAGTATAAAACATAATGGCCATCATTTATTATCAATTTAATTACCAACAACACATTGGTTTATGATGTCTAATATAGTATTTAATTAAATATAATATTTTCACATACTTAATTAAATTACACGACATGTGTAATTTGGCCACATGGTGTGATATTTTCTTCTCTAGATATCCATGATACCCAGCTAGGTCCTTGGAAGGTACATACCAAAAATATTTTTGTGTACATGACCCATAAGAAGGGCGCATAGTGTTTAATTCAAGATGAACTATTAAATCCGATCTTAATTATGTATTGAACACACATAATGTATTAATATTATGTGTATTTAACCCATGATTTCCTCTTTATAAACATGTAGACTACATAGTGAGTATGAAATCTACGTGGTGTATAGTCTGTAAAATCCTTGTGACACCCTATATAATCCACACATGGGGTAATTAATGAATGGGAAATGTATTCATTAGGTGAAAACCTAAAATACTTGAGGCTATATAGTTGTGATGAATAAAGATACATGGTGTTTGAAAATAGAGTACACTCTTTGTAACATTAAATTATACAGTCATAATTCATGGAATCTCTGGATGTGTTTTTCAGATGTGTTCTTCATTAATTATTAACGAATATAGGTTATGTCAGTGAGAGATGAATTGGAGTAAGAATAAATCTATTATGGAAGATCAAGAAGAAATTATACCATTGTTTCCCTTAGAACAAGTGACTCTACTTATGAATCTACATCTATGAACATTTTCTATATGATTTATTTATGTAAACTGAAACACCCAACAGTTCGGTATATGATGGGACATGATTTCCAAATTATGGTTCCCGTTAGGGATTTTGACCCATGATTCTTAAGAAATCACATTGTTCGAGAGGATGGGAGGTTGGTCTCATCATACTCTTTAAAGGGGAATTATTTCGTAATCTCTGACTCTCTTATAGATTTAAGATATGTTCATGAATCCATATTAATTTACCAAGAATAATGTAGGTTTCCCCAGCAATTTTGAAATCAATGAATATCATTTTTCGAATTTAGATTCATCCATATGTAATAATGTTTCTTCCTCAATGGAAATATCATTGTGTATTCAAGGTTCTCAATTGATAGTATCCTCTTATATAGGACTTTGAGATTCTTTGGTCATTATCATGATGATGTGGGTTTTTAAGCCACTTAGTGGGGAACTCTAGAGTTAATGGTCATCTAGGTATATGAATGTCACTCTGGAATGTATTTTCATCTAGAGATATAGAGGATTACTGTGGTGTTTTGGTTCATCCATGTAGAAAAAGATTAATCTAGATTTTATCATCCTCAATAGAGATAAATATTGATTTGATGTTAGGATCAAAACCATAGATGGGCTACCTATGTATTCTCATGAAAGGAATCAGAACTTATGTAGGTTGGTTCTGCTTAATTGGATACATAATTCCTTTTAAGGTAATGTGATAAGGACCCAACCATACATTTTAACGTCATGTGGAATGGACATATAGGAGGAAGGATCACATTCAATGATAGCTCTGGGAATTATTTCAAAATATACTTTGAAAGGATATGAAATTTTAAATTCAGTTAGAACCTATTTAGAATGTGGCCTATATAGAACATGGTCAATTTTAATTGTTGGGTTTTAAGCTAATGGAGGCTTACTACGCGTCCCATTTTTATGGGAATCAAATCCCATGTAGTTCGGTATGTCTTATGGGGGAGTATGGAAATTTGAGAAAGAAAGGTTATGGATTACACCTAAAAAGGATGCCCATGTAATGGGGTCTATGAGAGATTTGGTAACTTCATTGAGATTTAGGGGGGCTTAATTTAGGGCGTACTCTTATGGAGTATTCCTATATTACTGTAATTAGGATCGGACTCATAAAGAGGATGTCTAGTGAGCTTCTGCGCTAGGTGAAGTCTTCCAACGTATCCTTGTTATGGTAGGAATCAGAGTTCTCATAGTTCATTATATTATGGTCTTACACCTATATGGAAGAAAAATTTGTGGATTGATTTTACATTTCGTGGAGGAGATAATATAGAGATAACGCCTCAGAAATTCTTTCTATATATCCTATTTATAGTGGGAATCAGATTTCTCGTAGTTTATCCCTTTAGGTAGATTGTGTAGATGTTGGTGTTCATTATAATCTTCTAAACCCATGTGAGTCATTATATGTGCTAGAAACAAGATAATGTGAAATATTCAACAAAAAACACACAATTTTCCTCCATTATATGATGGAATACATAGGGTCTACAATGGAATAGGTCGAAGATATGACACTTCCCTGTGTTCTCTTTAAATTGAATGAGGGTCTATGGTGTGGAAGGAATGAAGGAGAATGGTGTAGAGAGTACTGAGACTAAAACCTCCTATATGAATGGATAGGAGATTACACTTGAATGTATGGCCTAAAAAGTGTCCCATAGTGGAGAGGGAGACTTCCAATTTGACCCAAAAGAAAAGAAAGTGTGATCCTCACCCTCCCTACTAGGGACTAGATACTCCTGGTCTTAGATATGAGAAGGGGAGGAAAAATTCCTACCCCTAGAATCTAAGACTAGGAACTCTTAGGGTAAGGGACCATGTAAATGTAGATATACATATCTATAGATATCCTGAGGATCCAGACCCTTTGGTATGACTAGTGTGGGAAAACATGGACAATAAAAATACAAATACAAATCTGAGACACACTTTTCTGACCCTAACTATGAGTTGGTAAATCGGGAGGTCCTGTTGGCGGATTCAACATGTTCTTTTTCAGACAAGAGAGATAGTGAAGAGAAGGCCTTTTCATGAGTGTCTTTGAGAGATGCCTAATGAATGGATCGATAGGGCTGAAATGTTCGGTGAACATTAGGCATGGTTTATCATGTAAGTGTCATGTTGTTAGGATTGAGCAAAGTGATTCCACCTTAAGTGAGAAAATATCTTAGATTAAATGACTTGTGAGAGACATGGATCAATAATTCAAGAGTCTTTAAAGGTATTCCATAATGTGGAGGGGTGCTATTACCTATTTGTGTATTGGATGGAGCACTAGTATTTGTTTGTCATGGGGGTTGGGCAATTGAATCACACCAGTATTGTTAATTTTAACATTTTAAGAATCTAAGCCTCATTATCCCCCATTCATTTTCTCTCTTTAGGTGTTAAGGGACTACCTTGGAGGTTTTGGAGGACATGGTTGTAACACCAGGGAAACCATAGCAACAATAGGGATTTAGAGAAATTATTCCATAGAAATTAAGTCCCCAATTATCTATTTATATAAAATATACTACCCTCGTAGAAGGAAGATGGTTGTGAAAGTGTAGAGGCATGCAAAAGTTAGGGTAGCGTAAGTAATTGTGTGTCAACTGTGATTTAGGATACCTTGGGTGAATAATTTATTGAGCCTTTAAAATCATGATATTCACCATATATTTTATCCTCATTTTTCTAAGGTAGTTCCCTTTTTTACTTTTTCATCCATGATATGGAATGGAGTGTCAAGAGGGACTTACGCGAAATATATTCTCCATACCATGGGGGCTGCACCCCCCAACCCTTCTAAGGATCAGTGTTGATCGGCAATCCTGACCATTATTTCTATTTCATTTTCTAACATCACTGACATAAATAAAAAATGTAGAGGTGAACAACAAACTATTCATGAAAAATTGAGGATGTTTTCAGAGAAGTGCATGGAACAGGTTTCAGGTTGCCTACAAAGCCCCCCCCCCCCCGCACACACTTTGAACTATTTTCCTTCAGAATGGAAAGAATCTAGTTATACGGTAATAGTTGGCTACATTAAACCATTCCAGCATCATTTAATGGGTTTTGGAGATAATTCATGCTTGGAAGGTGATCTAATTTGTTCCTATGATATGGGCATAGCGTGTATAGTTCTACTGTTTCTAGGTTCATATAAAAAACACTATAAACATTGTATCTTTTTATGTTATCACCTTAATGTTTTCCTAAGATCAACATGGAGGAGACATATGATGTGAAACATAGATTTTTATTATGCTTAACGTTTTCGGTTTTCATCCAAAAAGGGTTTTCCTTTTATCTTATTATCACTCGATATTTCGTATTCCGTACAAATTATAGTTCTAGAGATCTATGAATCGACATTTTTTGTACAGATCCTTTTGTGGGTTTTAAGACTGGTGAATTATATGTATCATTTTGTTCACACTTTAAGGTCATGCATTTTTTACTAATAAGCCTCCTGTTTTAGTCCAAATAGCATTGACCATGAATTTTAAAATTAAAATTAAAATAAGGCATAATGGATAGGAATGTCCTAATATAGTTTTCATTAGATACTTCCAAGGGGAATCTTGAGTCATGGTTTATATTTTCACCAAATCTAAAATTCTAAATATTAGAATAGAGGTGGCCTCTTCTAAGAATAAAGTTACCTCCATTTGACATACCTGCTATGTGGTTTTTTATGCAAGGATAACTAGGTAACATACTACATAGTCAAGTATTGAAATCCTTAGGCTGTCATGCCCTTTATGTGGGATAAATTATGCAAGGCCAAACATGGAAATGATCTTTATTTTTTAGGTAAATAAGTTCATAGAAATTTTTACACAATATTACTGATAGAAAAGGAGTTTGATATTTGGATGTCTAAAGACCACAGTGGTTGGCTTTTGCTGGTAGAGTTTTTAAAAAATAAAGGGGTCCATCTTTTCCTATATAGGACATAAATGATAAACCACTCTTTCAAAAATTTAGTGTATTAAATACAGTATATTTTCTAGATATTATTTTTTTGATATTTTTCTAGGATGTCTAATGTCATCCAACAATGACATTATGATGAGATGTTTTAAGTCGTACAGGTAGTACATTAACGGATTTATGATAATATTATATGAAGTTTATGGTTATCTTTCAAGGATATGGGTGGGGGTGTGTGGTTTATGGTCATGAAAAACATGACATTATGGTATTTTTGATATTATGATATACACTAAATTCATGAAACAAGGACATTGGGGGCTGTGAATTTAAATGTTATGTAGCAAGGATATCATAGGGATGTGCAGTTTAATTTCTTGCTGAAACGACATTATGGGGGTTTAATTTAAGGTCTTTATCTCTAAAAAAGAATTGATGGGTCTCTAATTATTGTAAATTCATCTAGACATGTGATACCAAATTTAGGTATGGATATAGAAAATTGCAAACTTTGATATGGGGATTTATGAATTTGAATAATGATATGGAAAAAAGTCAAATGTAGTTAGAAGATGAATCTTATAAGAACGAAGTTACTATTACTCGAAAAACCTGTTATGGGGACTCTATTATGTCTGGACAACTAGGGAATGTGTTATATATCCAAACGATGGAATCCTTATACAGACATTCCCATTATATGGCTGAATTTTATGCAAGAGGAACTTGAGAACGTAGTGTATATTCAGGTAAAGGGCTCTCAATAATTCTGACATTCTATTACTCTAACGTGATGAATATTTATGGATATTTGGATCTTCCCATGTACATAATCACGTTTATGGAGAAAATTACCTAAATATAGAAAGAGTATTTCTAGTCATGATTTCTAAAGAATGGGAGAAATAGGCTCTCTATGATGGTCGGACCCAAACCTAGGTTATATTTTTCTTGTAGTTTTAGGTCATATGTCTAGGACCATAATATTATGGAAACAATGGGGGATATGTGGTCAAATGTCCCAGGTTCATTGGAATATGCTTTAATCAAATATATATTGATAATATAAACCACAGTAAATGATACTTTTAGGTTGGGAGAAAGGAAATGAGATAAATACACAAAGGATAACTGCTTTAAATTGTGGGTCTCTTGTATGCCATCATTTAAGCTTAGTAGAGCAGAATATTCTTTTCCCATGAATGAATTTACCGCTATTTGACAAACCCGTTATGGGGGATGTATTATGAAGGTCCAACTAGGGCATGTGTTGCATAACCAAATAGTGGAATCCTTAGCCTGATAGGCCTATTATGTATGTGAATTTATGAAAGGCCAATTAGGGAATATAATGTATAGTTAGGCATGAATATCTCTCAGGTATCATGCATTCTCTCATTAGATACTAATAATATTATGAATATCTAAAATTATTTCAAGGTTATGAGTATGAAGTGTGAAAGGGGCGTTGTCCAATGCATAAAATGATTATTTATACTGATACTGGCAATTAAATAATTGTCCCCTACATAGATTTGACTCATATGTATAAAAGGGGATATCTCTTGTTTCCTAGATATGTTATCTAATGATAGGTCCCAAAATAAAATATGCTTTATATATTTTGATCATACATAGGAGAGGAGAAATTTACATTTATCCCATATAAGGGAATAGGATCTGAGGCCTAATTTTCTCTTTGTATCCCACATGGGATTAAAATCAAGCCATACATAGTTCTCTAAGTATAGTGAATTTTATCATAATGTGGGGAGATGATTATCTATGTAGTTTAATGTTTTGTGGTGATGATGATGAATTTACTCACGTTACAAGGAATTGGATTTATCGATCTTTGTAGTTTTATATCTTTTGGTATAGACATTATGAGTCTTAACAAGAAATTTCATAAGAAAATGTTTATGAAATCAGGTATAGAGCCCAATTTTCCTTACATATCATTGAAGAGGATTAATTAATCCATGATTAGTTCTAACATATATGAGTTCATATATAAGATGCGAACTTGAATAAGACTTCCTCATTTAGATCTAACTCATACACGTGGGAGTAGAGGTTTTTTCATGTTGTGATGCAGTTAGGGACATGATTGAATCTCTAGACGTCACTACGTATCTCACAGGGGTGACAATAAAGCCTCATTTAGTTCGTAAAATAATACCCATAAAAATTAGGTTTTGACATGGGGAATAGAATTTTTTAAATTTCTAAAACAATGGTGTTTCTTAAAAATTAATTATTAGGCATCACAATGTTACTAATTGTAATAATAATCAACTCAAAAGTCCTACAAGATATCCCTATATATATCTAATTCATGCATGGGGATAAAAGGGGGTTTTCTCTTCTAAAATCATGATCGGGCCAAGGTTTAGAGAACCGAGTGTCACTATGTATCTCATTGGGATCACAATAAAGACACACATAGTTATTGAATTGAGACCTATAAAGGTTTCATTAAAATGCACAAGGAATGAGGGATTTTAGTTTATTTTTGTATGGACCTGAGATAGATGATTTGGGTGTCACTATGTATCTGATTTGAATGAGAATCATGCCACATGTAGTTCTTGGAGAAATATTCCATGGGCAGGTTTGAATCATACACATAGTGAGTGAGGGAGATTTTTTTTATCATGACTAGACCCATGATTAGAGATTTTGATTTCACTACATATCTCATTAGGATGAGAATCACATTATACGTATTTCTTATAGTAGATTCCACACACCAACTAAATTTTGATGTGAGGAATGGATTTTTTATGTCAGGTCTAGGCCCGAGATTGAGGATATGGGAGTCTCTATGTATCTCATTAGAACAAGAATCGATCCATATATTGTTCTTTCCATATAGATTACCGTCATGTGGAAAAGACATGGGTGACCAATGGGAAATAAATATTGTTGATGGACCAGGGGATAAGACCCATGTTTCACTGCAGATCTTTCTAGGGGAAAGAATCAAGCAACATGTAGTTATCGACAGGTTCTATATGTAGATTTGATTCATACATACTATGTAAATGGGGTTAATGATTAATTATTAATGGATCCATAATTAGAGATATGAGAATCACTATGTATCTTGTTGAAGTAATAATCAAGCCACATGTAGTTCTTGAATGTTCTCCCTATGTAGGATTCATTCGTACACCCAAGGGGTGAAGGGAATTTTTGAACATTATAGTTGGACCTAGTATAAGAGATATGGGGGTCACTACGTATCATGTTGAGGTAAGAATAAATCCACATGTATTTATTGATAGTGGTTACCCACACCATTTTAACGGTCATGTGAAATATGGGAGAATTAATACATTTTAGAATAATGTATGGGCCCAAAATTCATGATGGTATGACAATCGAGCTTTATTTTTTGGAAGGGTTCAGAGTATAGAATTAACTCATCTACAAAGAAAGGGTAAATTGTTTATTTTATGTTTGTGTTTAGGCCCTAGATAGATGATATGGTTTAACTATATATCTCATTGTAGTGAGAATCAATCCACATGTAGTTCTTGAAAGGGGGTCCCTATGAAGATCTGATTCAAACATAGGGAGAAATGCAGTTCATATTCCACTAGGGAGTGGAAATGATGTGAGTAATTATTAAAAATTTAATATAGTCATATTTTGCGGAATGAAGAAATAATTTAAATTTGTGGTATCTTGGGATATTTATTAATGTCAAATGAAGGAGACATTAACCGTATATTTTAATGTCATATGGTGAAGAAAATTGATGTTCTATAGTTTAAGGTCATGTGGCTAGGACCTCATTCTGTTTAGTTTTATTTCGTGCAAAAATGATAAAGATTCTATATAGTTTAATTTTATAGAAAACAGACATATATGGTGATATTTAGTTTAATATCATGCAACCAAAATTTTGGTTGTTACACTGTTTAACTTCATCCAACCAGGATGTACTATTTGTGATTACACAATGTTTTACTTCAAGAAACTTGCATTGGATGGAGTTTTAGTGAGTTCATTATCCATTAATATTAAGGAATAATCTCCATTACAGTAGACCTTATGTATGGAGCAACGTCCTTCCGACTTTAGATCACGTTTTAGAGCATTATTTCCTAGTATAATTGGATTCATAAAGATCAATACCTATTCTCCTTAGATGAATGAATGGTGGTTAACATTATTTTTGAAATACCTTGCTATCCAATACTGGTAGACTTCTATGTCATGAAAGGTATGAGATTTTTTTTCCCCCAATCACTCCAACTCATATAGTCAATTCTGATACTACTCATCTGTATATAATTGATCACAAACAATAACTTGGAGTTAAGGAGATTGAACTTCAATGGGAAGGACTACTTATATTTTGTATACAAATTCATATGTAGTTGACTGTGTTTTATTACGAATAGTAGTCCAGTAAGCCCATAAGGCACGAATGAGTTTCTCAGGAAAAGATGAATTTTCTTTATCCCCAATTTTTGGGAGTATATTGGACATCATTTTTTTGAAAAAAATTATTTTACCATTCTCAGTTCCATGATAGCGGGATGAATGGTTATATTTCATATTGTATTACTAATATAATTTTCTTACCTCAGCAGAACAGAAATTCCTACTATTGTTAATCAATATGGTGTGAGGGACACCAAATTTGGTAATGATATTATATTTTACAAAGATAACCATACTTTTGGACCTGACATCATTAAATGGTATTGCCTCATCCCATTTAGAGAATAAATCGGTTGTAATAAGAATGTATTTGAACTGCTTAGCCATAGCTAAGGTATAAGGTCCCACTACATCCATTCCCCATATAAAAATTTCCAACAGTAGTTATTTATTTATCGAAACTATATGTGTTTATAAATGAAGTTTTCATGAACCTAGAAGGGATGAATCTTTATAGTGAAATTTGTTCAATCTTGTATCATTAAAGGCCAGAAGTTTCCAAGCCTTCAGATTTGATGATAATTTCTATCCCCACACTTGTGTGTACCACTAGCTCCTTCATTTACTACTTTCATGACATCCATAGTCTCTTCACCATCAATGAATATGAGTTTAAGGTATTCTATGTGTCATATATAGAGGATATTCCGGTGATTTGGGACATTGTAAAGAGTGAAATTAACTACTCCTCAATGTATTTTCTCATATCCAGATCCCTCTGGTGGAAGTAATCAATTTTATAAATATTCCATGATAAGTGTCATCTATCTATTAGTAGTTCCATATGGTTCCTGAATGGGACTAATTTCATTGATATCCACTATTCTGATTTGAAAAAAGGTGAAACCACATGACGATGGGAAATGTTGTTGATTGTTTCATTATAGTTAGGATCTTTTAGGGATGTAGCTACATTTTACAATGGATCATCGTGGGATATTTGTTACTGTAAATCATAAGATAATGTGGTCTAAAAGGTAAAATTTTCCATTAATCCCAAAAATAATCACACATGGTATTATTTATTCATTCTTTATTGTGTAATTCCTATTGATCAGTTTTATTACCAATTCTGAATCACCCTTCACCTTCAGGTGATCCACATATAATTTGAGTGCCAATTCCTTTCCTGAAATGAGTGCCTGATATTCTACTTCATTTTTTGTACCACCTTATGATAACATAAAGGATTATGGGGAAAACCTTTTCTAGGGAGATAATCACAATTTATAACCACACATTATTGAACTTATAGTCATCCATTTTATTCCCCATTAGAATTATGGAAGCACTATCAAAATACATTTCCCTTGTTTTGGGCCTATCTCGAATATAGATGATTTCTTCATCAGGTATCTTAATATTTAGTGACGTTTCAAACACAGATGGGTTCTCACTAAGGAAGTCTTCCAAATCTTGGACATTCAAATATTTATTAGGAACAAACCATATATCAAAAAGATAAATAGTAAATTCCCACCATGCTAGACATCCTATTAATATAGGATGAAGGAGCGTATATTTGAGCTGGTTATTTCAGGAGACCAAGTGGACATCGTGACTCTATAGGTAGTGCCTCGGCTTTTGAACTGCAATGATTAAGGCAAGGAATCTCTTCTCAGTATCTGAATATCGATTATCTACATCGACCATGGTTTGAATTAGATATTTAAGGCTATTTTTATTCATAGCATCATTCTTTTGTGAAAGGAAGGAACCCAGTGATATATACTATTCATTCACATAATGAATGGACGGTTTTACATCAATTGGTGGTATCAAATACATTTATACTTGATAGGTATTTCATTATAGTATCAAAGACCTCTTGTAAATTATTGATCCATTGATATGTGATATCCTTCATCATCAATTTGGTTAATGAATAACACTTTCCTTCCATAATATATATGAAGCACCAGATATAATCCATGTTTCCTTGAAGTGCTCTCAACTATTTCAGGTTTTGATGTGGTCAAATTCCATGAGTAGCCTTAGGATTTTATGGATTGACTTCAATGACATGATGGTGTAAGAAAACAAGAGATTTTTTTGAGGTTACCCCAAAAACATATTTGAAGGGGTTCATCTTAATATTATGTTTTCAAAGCTTTCTAAACATGATCTCTATTTCATTTAGGTGACCATAATGTTTTCTGTATTTTACCACTAGATCATCAACATACCATTCAACAAATTTCCTCGAATATGGGTTTGAATATATGCTGCATTTCATGTTGGTTTGTTTCACTATTCTTCCTCAATCCAAAGGGAATTATTTGATTGAAACATATTCCCTGAGAGGATACAAAGGCCTTATATATCTTATATTATGGGGCCATCCAGATTTTTTTATACCTAGAGTAACCATCCATGAAATAGAGAGATTTGTAGCCAGCTATTGAATCAATCAAGTGTATTGTGACTAAATCCTAGAAGTCATCATTAAGAAAATATTGGTTGCAATCCCTAAAATCAATGAAATATATGATTTTTCCATTATTATTTTTCATCCGGACAATATTAGTTATCTATTTTAGTTATTGTACCTATTTTATGAAATTTCCTTTGATTAGCTTGTCGGCTTCAGCCTGAATTTTGAAGGTGTGAGTCGGGTACATTCTTTTATCTACCTTCTTATATCCCTGATGCTCTTACAGAAAAACCAAATGGTGTTTCGCCACCTCAGGGAAAAGACCTATAATTTCTGTATAATTATAGGCAAAAAAATCCCAGTTTTTCTTTTTAAAGGATGTATATACATATTAGTCTTCAAAAGTCATGGATTCACTAATCAAGGTTGGTCATAAAACATCCTCTATACATGGATTTATTTCTACATGTTCATCCAATTTGTTGTATATGTCTTCATTCCATACATTCCAATCAATTCATTTGTGACTTAATGGTATTCATAAGAATTTTGGAAAAATCATCTGGATATGTGACCTAAATAGCTATAAAAGATTGAACTTGAACCAGTTGGACCACCAGTGGTGGGGATGCTGATATTTTCCATGGATATCCCATTGGGATAGTCGTATAATTAAGTGACGTCCCATGATTTTATTGTAATTTAATAGAGGGAATTCACTATCCATATCAATAGTTCCAACAAACAGTCTTAGCTGGGGTGCTCCTTCAAAAAGTGCATGATGACGGTTTTCTTATGGAGCATGTCTGGAAGGAATGATTCTTCATAATAACTCTGTGTTGAGTTTTCATAACACCTTTATCTCATCCTCTTACTAATCATACATTTACTCTAGAAAAAGGGATTTACCTTTGTTATAGGATATGTGAGACATGGTATGGAATTTATCCATTTCCATTATTAGGATCCTTTTGATGAGGTGGAAGTTTATTACTCGAGGTAAAACTTGAAATTTGGGTTACCCTATAATATTGGGTATGCACACCCCCTTCATTTTCATTGGATTGGATTGTATCATGAACTAGAACTTCCCCATTGGATTCCCTAGAGTTGTACTCCTGTTCTATAGGATCTACAGTGATGACATTGAAAAAATTCACCGATGCATAATGTATTGCAGGTGTTTCATCAGCAACTCTATGATATTGTCTCCATATGCACCTTTACGAGATATGATACTTATGTTTTCAAATTTTTCAGTAATTTTCTAGAGAATAGTAACCTAAAATAGATCCTCTAATAAATTAGTTGTGTGCACATTTTTTGTCTTCATCCATAATCAGGAGAAAATAGAGTTCTACCAATAAGAGGTTTTTGAATGTGAAAAATCCCCCAGCCCTAATAGTTGGGGTTTCTCACGCTCTTCCTTCGCAACCCTCCATTCCCTATTTGTTTCTTCTAAGGGTTGGGTTAAAAAATCCCCCATCTATACATTTTGGGGTGTTTTCTTAGTTTATATGGTTGATATTATCATAGTTTCTATTTTGATTTAATGATTTGTTCCTAAACAATACTTATGTCCATTATCCATTACTCACTAAAAACACCTGCATTAGAACACCATTATAACATTTTAGACATTTGTGCAATCTAATGGCCAACATCACCTACGATATATTCCTACTCAGTGTTCTCAAATAACTGATGAAAATTTATCTCAGCAGAATTCTCTCTTTGGTCCTGAATTTTGTGGAAACTGGTCAAGGACAATTCTTGATAATCATCCCTTTAGTCAAGAGAATAATTCCATATTTATAGTCATACTAGGTCAATAACATTTAATGAGAGCAGTTTTGGAGGGATTTGATTATTGAATGGTTCAGTGAAATTCAATACCTCGTGTTCATACCATTTTCTAATATGAACACTAGATGGATTTTATATTGTCGATTTTTGCAACCTCTTTAATATATCGATGCATGCACGTTGAAGTTCCCCCTTCAGCTTCTCGATTTTTGGATGTTGGGAACCCTGGAGAGATGCCAAGCCAATTTTGTACTACAATCCTTCTATTACCAATACCTGACTTGGATATTCTATATAAAGTAGTACTTTCACCTTTAGAGGATGATGAATTTTCCATATATTGTGGGTAATATCATAATAAAATCTTCCGCCAACATTTCTATAATATTTTATTGAGAGGTGGCCAAAGGCCAGAACATGACTTTTATTTCACGATTAGAAAATTGTTCACTCATGTTCAACATATTCTCTTTTTCTTTTTTCATCAGGTTTCTTTACTTGATCAAACCAAAGATGGTGTTTTCCTACCATTTTATCATAATTTACAAGATTGGTATAGAATTATTCTATTTAAGATAAAGGTAAGGGGACCATGGTTGGTTTGTAGATTTGTTATTTCCTTGGTATATCTTCTGGTTGATAGTGTATTTCACCTTATAAAGGCAAGGCATCAAACAAGACTTGTATTGTATTTTTAAGTACCTCAAGATAAGAGGGATTTCCCATCACTGCATTGTTGGATGGATAATTATCTTGATAATGTGAATCAGTACTGCTGAGAGGACTTTCGTAGTGATCACCATCATGGGGAGGACCATCATGGTGGATTATATAAAGGGATAGATGCACATGATCCTTAGTCTTATCGCTACACAGAGGGTTTCCATGGCTCTCAAGATTGATTGGATTATCATTATGCAACCTTTTATGAAGAATCATCACATTTGGACCACCATAGTTAATGATACTTATCCTATAATTTCATAACTGGAGGGTAGGATCTTGAGCTGAAATAGATAAATGCATGCGGATTTCAAGAACACCAACACAAATTGGAGCTATATCACAAATCAGTTATTGATTTGTCAACTTGATTTGATTTGAACACATCATATAAGTATTATTATAAGTAGTTGGGGAAAATTTCTAGAATAGTTTTTTATAATTGGAAGGTGTATGGGACTTCTTGAGAGTGACTATTAGAATAAGATGATTATCTATAGTTGGAACATTTGTATGTGTCCTATCTGGTTTTTCGTACGATATGGGGAGTGTTCCCCATAACCCCCATGTACTAAAACATTGGTATGTATCTTCTCCAAGGTTAAATGTTGATGAGCCACTCCACATGTGGCGACAGAGTTATGATTATGTCCCTATCTTACTTTTTAATCTTCCATTATTATATTCTGGAATGATTTTATGATATGGGTCGGAATTTGTGTCTACCCTTTCAATATTTTCAAAATGTTCTCGGTGACTTCAAAAACAAGAATGATTATATATGTCCATTCCGTATCTAGAGCTTGTGTATGAACCTGCTACTATAATCCCATTACTGTCAATGGATACTGACAGTTCTCATTTGTGGGGGTAGAGATTTATGTCTAGCCCAGTTTTTTCGTTAGAGATTTCCGACTAACTTCACTAGGTTCTTGCAAATGGCAATGTTAGTTGGATTAATAAAATCTAGAAGGTGTACTTGTTTCCTGGATTTTTTCTTCTAGTCATGGTTGGTGGACTTCATTAAGGGCTTCTAGATACTACTACTGGCAGGATTGGTGGGTGTAGGAAGGTGTATGTTTCTACTTGCATATTTTCGCCACATTTGGTTGGTGGGATTCACTGAATGCAGCCAGACGTGTCTGCTGACTGGATGAAAGATTATAAGAAAGTGTATGTGATTAATCATGGAACTCCATCAGATGTGGATGAATGTTTTAGTTGGGTACCTCTAGTTGAGTCTTCTGGTTGGCATAATTAAGGAAAATTGGTATATGTGCATGGTCTCTATTTTCCCCAAAACTATGTTTGTGGAATTCTCCAGTGGGGGAAAGATAGGAACATACTCTCTATTATCAAGTTTTTATTCATAGTAGATATCTTGCATTGTCAGGTCTTAGGGACCTGTGCTAGACAGCCAAATATTATTCGCTCATCATGTTGAGGGTTTTCTGCCGCACGTCATTGGAAGTGGTGATTGTTTGTAGGAGCCTTCAGGGAGGACCCAAGGGTTTTTTGGATGAGGTTGTTGGTGGTCTCTTTATCCACCTCCCTGAAATAGGGGAGGGACTTATTTTTTTGGGAGTATGATCTAGAAATAGTTTAAGATTATTGTCAAAATCATCTTCTTCTAGACCACCGGTCATCATTGACCATAGCACCAAGGGTAATTGTCGATACGAAGGGCTTGTCGAGCAGACTCTAAGGCCAACATAGTACCATGTTTTATGTACTCTCAGACTAGTAAATTAGAGGCCCATAATTGAATATCCTGAGCTAGTGATGATGGCCTTCGAGCTAATGAGGATCCATATTGAGAAACTGTTGGGGAGTTAACTGGTGAAAACCTCAAGGAAGCCATTTGGATTACTAAGAGATCTTGAAATAGAGTATCTGTTGATATATGGAATACATGATGAAGAAACCCCTGTTAAAGTAAAATATTTTGGATGAGAAGATGCATGAATTACTACCTAGTAAATCCATTTCTACTGAAAGGGGCCAAACAGATGGGTAACATCAATAACATGGTTAAGGATTCACATCGGGTTAACCAATTTTGATTCGTTCATAATGTCAGATCTATTTATGAATCAGTATCTCTGAATGGATCCTAACACAACTATTTATGCTACTAGAAACACCCAATTGTTTTTTATTGAAATGGACCTACTTTTGAAAGGCATGATCTCATTAGGGATTTTGACCTAAAATGATTAATAACTAAAATTGGTTGAGGGGATGGAAGGTTGGGCACAACTCACCCTTTATTAGGGGAATAATTTCCTTCATTAGCACTCTCTTATAGATTTAAGATATTTTCATGAATCATTATTAATTGAAAATGAATAATGTTTGTTCCCCTTACAATTTTGAAATCAGTGATTAGTATGTGGGGAATTCAGATTCATCTGTATGTATTTTAGTTTTTTCATCAATATAGGTAGCGTTATTTATTCAAGTATCTCTATTGATGCTATACTCTTATAGAATACGTCATGTTTCTTTTTCCATTATTATGATGATGATGGTTTTTAGGACACTCAGTGGGGAACTACAGAGTTAATTTTCACCCAAGTAGATAAATGTCACTCTAAAATTTATCATCAACTAGGGAGAAAAGGTTTACTATTAAGTTTATGGTCATTATGTTCGACAAATATTACTCTAGATTTTATCTTCATTTAGGGATATGAAAGATTTATTGATGTTGGGATAGAACCCATAGATGGGATACCTATATATCCTCATGAAAAGAATAAAACCCCATGTTTTTTGGTTCTACTTAATTTGACACATTATACCTTTTATTGTAATTTGATAAGGACCCAAACTTACATTTTAATGTTATGTGACAATGAAATCTAGTCAGAAGGTGCCTATTCAAATATTGGTGTGGGACATATGTTGACACATCCTAGGGAACATTGAAGAGATATGAAATTCATAGATGAATTAGAACCTACTATGAATGATTCCCAAAGAGAACTTGTTTTATTTTGAGTGTGGGGTCTGAACCTCAGGAAGGATTCATACGTATCTCTTTTGTATAGGAATCAAATCCCACATAGTTTAGTATGTTACATAGGGGTGTATTTTCTTTTTAGATGGATATGTTGGGGGTTATGCTTAAAGAGTATTCCCTTGTAACATGGTCCATGGAAGATGTCTTAACTCATAGATATTTATGGGGGATTAATTCAAGTATTACTTCTAAATAGGATGCCTAGATTAAGGGAAATGGGATTGGACTCCAATGGAGGATGTCCAAAGATCTCGGGCCCTAGGTGAATTCTTCTTATATATCCCTTTTATGGTGTGAATCAGAGTTCTCATAGTTCATTACATTTTGTGATTAAACCTAGTAGTACACCCAAGTGGGGGCATGATTTCTCATTTTATGGACGAGATAATATAGATCTCATGCTTCAGGATGGATTCCTATGAATCCCATTTATATTGTGAATAAGAGATGTCATTATTCATTCATTCAGGTGGATTGTGTTGATGTTTCCATCATTAAAAATCATTTAGCCCAAGTGAGTCATACTTGTAGCGAAAACACAAGGATGTGGAAGATTCAAAAAAATAACACACACAAATTTCCTACCTTAGAGGGTGGAAGTAGAAGTGGCTATGGTGGAAGAGGCATGGGCTACGACATTTCCCTATACTCTCTTCACATTGGATGGGGGTCCAAGGAAAGTAATGGATGAATGTAAAATGTGTAGAGAAGAGAAAGACTAAAACCCCTTACAAGAAATTGTAGTGGAATAAACCAAGATGGAAACCCAATAATGGGTCCATTAGTGGGGATGGAGACATATCCATTGTCTAAAAGGAAATGGAAGTGTGATCCATACACACCCATACAAAGATCAGAGGCTCTGGGTCTTAGTGATGAGAAGGGGAGGGCATAGTATTATCCCCAAACTCTGAGACTATGAACTTCTCAATGTTTTCCCTAGGGTAAGGTTCCATGTAAACATAGATATAAAAAATCTAAAGACGTCCTTGGGATTCTGAACCTTTGGTTGGACAAGTGTTGGAAAATTCTGATAGTATAAACACAAATATAAATGGTAGACATGCTAGTATTCCTTTCCCTAAGATTTTTTAAATCAGGAAGTCTTGGTGGAAGTTATAGAATAGTATATTTCAGAAAAATAGAGGAATATAAAAAAATGACTTTCCATGAGTGTCTCTGGGAGATGCATAATGGATGGCTCTAGCTGGCTGAAAGGTAGGGTGAACATCAAGGAAGGATGCTCAAGTAAGTGGTGCACTGGTATAGGGCACTCAAGTAGGCTTATGAGAACTAATGTAACCTTAAGTGAGGAAAAACATGGATTACTAGACTAGGGAGAGACTTGGGTAGAACCATCAGGAGTATTCACATGTATTCCATGAAGTGGAGGTGAATGATCTTATTTGATCAATGGATGGTGCGTTGGTCTTCTCAGTCAGAGGGGTGGGTGATTGAATCATGCAAGTGTTGTTAATTTTAACATTTGAGGAAATCATGTATCAATCCCCCCCTTTAATTCCAACACATTATGTGTTAAGAAACTACCTTTGTAACACCCCAAGATTCCATGGTACATTTCTCTTTGAATAATACAGTAGCATGCGTTGTACGCAACTTTGAGTTCTAACACACAACACAACCAATCAAACTAACCATTATGAATAGCAATACCCTCTTTTTGAAATTTCATACATCTTATCTTTCGAAATGGAATTCATTTTTTGATTCAGAATATCTAAATTATCTTAGGGTGAAGTTTTGATACTTTTCTGATAACATTCAAATTTTGATGAATAGTGAAAATTACTAAATTTTAATTAAAAACAACTTTTTTAATAAAAATAATTAATACTGAGAAATTATGAATTTTAGTGGTTTTACAGTATATTTAGAATATAGTTTTACCATTTAATACAATGTTCATCATTGGACATAATTTCACAATTAAACCGGACATGAACAAGTGTCAATCTTTTGATAGTTATTATCTCTTAAAAACACGCTTTTTGTTTTAACAACGAGAATTAATTTTAAATTAATTTATGCCACTTCATTGTTTAGAATTTGGAAAAATGGATTCAATATTTGGAATCAGGATTTCCAAATTGTGTAAATAGGTAACTTTTATTTTTAGAAATTTTGAATAATTATTTTGGTAAATATTTTATTTACCATGGTTAAAGGGTAAATCCTGTAAATACGGGTTAAAGAATAATATTATAATAATAATAAATTACCTTAAATGTGTCCTAACCTTATTGGGGGATACATGTCCGACCATGGGCATCTTTGGGTCGATTTTGGGACACCATGGGTCCACTTGTAGGTGATAGGGAAACTTTATTTAAATTTAGTTAAAATAAATACAAAAATTACATAAGCATATATCTATTAGTAAAACAAATATTACATAGGTTAATATTTGTTGAATTTTCCACTATAATTATTCATTAGAAAGATAACACTATTTCCTAAATAATGGTATTTTATTTATAATTTTTAGACATTAAATAATTTAAGTTATTTATGACACAATTGTGATGTTGTAATTACCTAATTAATGAAAGATTAGAATAATTGATATTATAAATACCCAAATAAATGTAATTTGAGACATTTTATAAATACCAATAATTTTATATGTTAATATGACATTTTAGGATTGATTTAATTAACTTTTTTTGAAGTAATAATTCTTTTATTATTTTTTAAAAAATCAATTATTGAATAGTGTCAAAATTGACATAAAATATTGTTTAAAACAAATATTATATTAATAATTGATATTAAATTCTTTAAAATCTAAGGCTCGGCCAAAAGACTTATATCATGATATGTGTATCATTAATGGACCACTTGGTGGTCTCTTGGATGTATATAGTATGTTTATTAACCATATAATATAAAAATACAAAGAGACATTGTAAAAGTGAAACTAATTAACTTAGAGTTAATACTTAAAGATAAGGTTAATATAGTGACCCAAAACTGTCTAAATCTTATTCGTTGAGTGTTTTTCGACCTATCCCCACCTTAAAATTTAAATAATTAACTTTTGAGCCTTTAAACACCGAATATGAATTTATTATAAAATAATAATTCTAGCTTTTCCAAAGGTGCCCCTCACCCCTCTTATAAAAGGGCACTCCCCCTTATCATTAATTCACACCTTCAAAGCCTTTTGGTTTGGCCAAACCCTACCCAAATACTCTCTAAACTTCCCTCAATTCATCTTAGAGGTCTTACTTTAGTCATAAAGCCAACCTATGGAGCCCTTTTTATCAAATCAAAAGGAAGAACCTGTAGAAGAGGTAATGATTTCACCACCCTTTTTCAAGTTCCTTTCTTCTTCCAATTATTATTTCTTTGTTATTACCATTATAAAATTATAACTCCAGTATATTACATATACATTGATGTTATTATAAACATGGGACAACCATATTTCACTATTCTATCCATCCTTTTAATGACCTGTCACCATACGTGTGTACGTACGACTTACTGTCTCCACGTCATGGTGTAATTGTTATTCAAAACATTATTATTCAGATGAGTATAATAATGATGTGAAAATCAAGTAAATAATAAATATAACATGATAATGATTCTGTATATATGATATACCATCCAATTAAATATTATTTTAATATCAAAAGAATGATATTGTCGCTTGTGAGTTCATAAGGACTACCATCTCCAGGATCACGATGAGATTCATTCCCCATCGTATCCATTCAAGTATAATTCTCATTTTATGATTAAAAATAATGTTTAAGGACTTGATATAATTTTTTATATGTATAAGATACAACCTATCCATAATAAACATGGCTTATGTAATAAAACATATAAAATAAAATGTGTATGTTTACACCAGAAACGACGATAATACTAAGATATTATTAACAAAGAAATGTTAAAAGATCATATATGATATCATATTAATGTATATTATTCTTTTATAATTTAATAACAATAATTTATGAATTATACAGGAGATTACCCTACCCCCGAAAAAGGAAAATTACAAGGTAAGGGGTTTTTCATCTCACTCCTTATTTCCGTGAGATTCATGCCATATTTCCACTATTACCTTCTGTGTGGTGTATATACTACCCATAATTGTATTATTTGTGTAATTCACTTTAATTTATGTGTATCTACATATTAAGTGTATGATAACTCTTTCATGGAGTGTATTTTTTGTAAGTTACCAAATTTGTAAGGGATTATTTCACAATCTCGTCATTATCCGAGGTTGTTTATACGTAATTATCTACTAGGATCTCTTTACCATCCACATCCATGTTTCTTAAAAAGAAATTATTTCAAATCATTATTACTATATTATAGAATATGGGTTAATGTTATTTATACCCTTTTTGACTTTTTATAATAAGTTTATAAAGGAAAATTTCCGTCGTTTTCCAAACAAGGTCCTTTTTAACCTTTTCGACAGATTTAAGGTAAGAATGTCTTTTTTAACTTATACGGCAGGTGTGGCTATTTTCCACCATTTTAAAATCTTCAATGCTTCCATTACAAGCTAATGGAGGTATTTTAAAAGTAAATGTTTTATTTTATAATTATTTTACTTTTAAATGATTTCAAAAAAGAGATATTTCTCTCAAATAGTTTTGATTTCATCTATATCAACATCCTTTGATAAATTTTACACTTATTTGAAGTTGATTTATTATGATAAAAACCATCTATACTTTATATAAGGTTTTGTGACATGTTTGACAATGGATGAGTTATTTTTATGTCATTAATGACTTATGATTAATGTTTTGGCATTTCGTATGCTAGTTTTAATACAATCGTTTATGTTATATTCTATCCTATTCTTAAGATGAATGTGCTGGAATTTTATGTTTCGGGTTGGGGACTGGTAAAAGTAAGCCCTCCGGGTTGGTGTTCGGTTATTAGAGGCACTCTGGGTTGGTGTCCGGTAATTAGAGGCACTTTGGGTTGGTGTCTGGTTATTAGAGGCACTCCGGGTTTGTGTCCGGTTATTAGAGGCACTCCGGGTTCGTGTCTGGTTATTAGAGGCACTCCAGGTTGGTGTATGGTTATTAGAGGAACATCTGGTTGGTGTCTGGTTATTAGAGGAACTCCGGGTTGGTGTCTGGTTATTAGAGGCGCTCCGGGTTGGTTTCCGGTTATTAGAGGCACTCCGGGTTGGTGTACGGTTATTAGAGGCACTCTGGGATCGGTTCCGATTACAGTGGCCACTATGTCTTGGCGCGAGGCCTTGATAAGGAAATTAAAGTTCATCATTATACATTCACTCATTATGGAAATAATTTTTATGGTTCATGTGGTCATTCAACTAGTTGAATACCCATTATTATGTTTTATTATGGAATTATTTACTCATCTCATATTATTTCCATAAAAGAATTCATGTTTTTTATTGGTAAGGGCATGTAGTTTCAATTATTTACAATGATTAATATTTATGTCATTTTCCGCTATATTACTTACCCTTACTAAGCGTTTGAGCTCACCCCTTTCAATGTTTTTTTTTTCCCAGGATTCCAAGAAATGTATGGTGATTGATATGTAGGGTTAAGCCAAGGGAATAATGGCGTTCATAAAGATTATTTATGTTTTTTGTATGTATTAAAGTGAAATGTTACATTCATATATGTAATCTATTTTCCAAGACTGTTAAACTGATTGGTCCTTCGGGACTTAATTCCTTGTAATCATGAAAATGTATTAAAATAATTCACCTACTCTGGGTAACTGGGGTCGGGGTGTTACAGTTGGTATCAGAGGATGTTTAGCAATAACCTTGGAAAAAAGATTTAGATAAACTCTGATTAGAGGACATTACCCTAAGATAGACATTGAGGATTATTATAGAATAAGATCCTAGAATTTTGGTATTGTAGAGATTTGGTGAGTTTTCCGAGCAATGCATCCCTGTCTGGATATGAGCTTGTAGAGGCGGATCTCACACAGATGTACCTAGGGGTAAAACCCGAAAACACCATTTTGCTCTAGACTCGAATGGGAACTGGTGCACAACAACGGGCCTTGCTGCACTATTGGTTTGTTACAACACTCCCAGGGGATATGCTTAGGATAATTATGATTTTCTTTTCAAACCGCTATGAAGGGTTTATGAGTATATACCTCCTCAATGAAAATATTTTTGTGATTATGGATTATATACATAATCTATTCAATTTATGTTAGGTATTTTACATGTTTGGAATTATGAATTGTGATTCTTAAACTGACTTTGTGTATTCCATTGTTTAGAAATGGCACCCAGTAGAAGGAATGAGAACTCCCGCAATACGTATGATCCAAATAGTAAGAAGGGTCATATCCTTCATGGTATCAAGACAACATTTATAAAGGAAATAGTCTCCCACGTATTATCATCATATGAATAAATAGTATCAAAAAATTAGTAAAGAACTCTCAGTATTATATAGCTTTGAAGGGAAGCCAAAGAAGAAAAGGATGGTAGAAAGAAATATGGATAAAGGGAATAAGGGAAAGAAGGATTTTCCAATATGTGATAAATGTGGAATGAATAACCATGGTAAATGCTTGAATGGAATTGGAGTTTGTTATAAGTGTAGAGAAAAAGGACACAAAGTACATTATTTCAAGGGTAAGAAAAAGTTTTCAAATGTACAATGATCCATTTGCAAGGAGTTGGGACACTACGCAAACCAATGTCCAAATCATTAGAGTACGCACCAAATGATGCTATTGGAAAATAATAAAGTTATGGTACTACCTCAGAAGAAGTGGAATGACTAGTGTTCTTATTTTATTATTATAGAATTATTTTATTTGAGTGTTGTATCAACAGTATACTAGTTACACTAATTATAGAGATAAATAAGGATTCTACTGCAGTACTATTTTTTTAGGGATTTGAGATTATATGGTTCTATGAAAAATAACTTAATATTAAGCTACACTTTTTTTGGAAAATAAATAGTTGAAGGAAAGGTAATCCTTAATATGGTCCTGATAATGATTTAGTGATTTTGGAATAAGAGATGGTTGATTTTGGTAATTCAGGATGTTGCGGTGTTGTAAAAGAATATATGAGAAAGGCATTCACATATTATTACATGGAAAAGAGGATCCTCATTATGTTTAACTTTTGGAATGTGAGTTTGGATAGTAGTATTTTGGATAAGTCTAATGGTTGGAATGGATTAATTTTGAAAGATTATTTTTGGATTTTTATAAAAGGACAACACGCAGACCGTGTGACAACCCGTCGCATCAGACAAAGCTGCGGGAATCAAACCCACAAACACAGTGCGATTTGTATTTATTGCCTACCACTTGACTATGTGAAGTCCTTGGATTGTATAATGTAGTTTCTTTTTTTTAAAGGTTTGGATATGTGAATTATAAATTCATTATATTTGGAACCCTATACGATTAGGAAAAATAGAGTATTTTTGAGTTGTATTATGTTTTAGAGTGAAAGATGAGTTTGTGGTAGAAATTTAGTAATGGATAAAACTCTAATTATAATATAAGTATATCTCCTTACGATTTTATCCAATCTCATAAATAAATTTCTCAACATTAAGAAAAGGAACTTTGAACAAAAACGTTGTCCTAGATAGTACCTTAGATCATCACAAATTTATGGCTTTGTGATTGATTGGACTTTTCATAGCCATATCCTCTACCGCTCTCCATCAGATATTGATGGTTAGATTTCTCTTTCATATCCACGTTTTCCTACATGGAACCCAAGAATGTGTTATTTTCATTAACCTTCATACTTACCACTCTTTATTTTAAATAGAGGTCTCATTAATACATTTTTCGCTGTGGGATTTAAACTATGATATTTTGAAATGTCAACCCCAAGTTTCCAATATCGAGCACATATTGAGAAGATGAAATTTATTGAAGGAGGTGAGAATGTAACACCCCAAGCTTCCATGGTACATTTCTCTTTGAATAATACAGTAGTGTGCGTTGAACGCAACTTTGAGTTCTAACACACAACACAACAAATCAAACTAGCCATTATGAGTAGTAATACCCGATTTTTGAAATTTTATACATCTTATCTTCCAAAATGGACTTCATTCTTGGATTTAGAATATCAAAATAAGCTTAGGGTGAATGTTTGGTACTTTTCTGATAAATTTCATATTTTGATGAATAGTGAAAATTACTAAATTTTAATTAAAAACAACTTTTTTAGTCAAAATAATTAATAGTGATAAATTATGAATTTGAGCGGTTTTAGTGTATACTTAGAATATGTTTTTACCATTTAATAAAATTTTGGTCATTGGACATAATTTCACAATTAAATCGGACATGAACAAGTGTTAATCTTTTGATAGTTATTATCTCTTAAAAAAAGCTTTTTGTTTTAACAACGGGAATTAATTTTAATTTAATTTCTACCAATTCTGTGTTTTGAATTTGGAAAAATGGAATCCATATTTGGAATCACGATATCCATATTGTGTAAATAGGTAACTTTTATTTTTAGACATTTTGAATAATTACTTCGGTATATATTTTATTTACCATGGTTAAAGGGTAAATCCGATAAATAAGGGTTAAAAAAAATATTATAATAATAATAAATTACAATAAAACGTTTCCTAGCCTTCTTGGTGGATACATGTCCAACCGTGGGAATCTTTGTGTCGATTTGGGGACACCATGGATCCACTTGTAGGTGATAGGGACACTTTATTTTAATTAAGTTAAAATAAATACAAAAAATGACATAAGCATATATCTTTTAGAAAAACAATTTTTAAATAGAGTTATATATGTTGGAGATTCGACTATAAATATTCATTATAAAGGTAAAAATATTTATAAATAATGGTTTTTTATTTATAATTTTTAGACATTATATAATTTACGTTATTTATGACACAATGGTGATGCAGTAATTACATAATTAATGAACAATTAGAATAAATGATATTATAAATACCCAAATAAATGTAATTTGAGACATTTTATAAATAAAACTAATTTTATAGGTTAATATGACATTTTAGGATTTATTTAATTATCTTTTTTTGAAGTAATAATTCTGTTATGGATTTTATAAAAATCAATTATTGAATAGTGTCAAAATTGACATAAAAGAGTTTTTAAAACACATATTATATTATTAATTGACATTAAATTCCTAAAAATATAAGGTTCGGCCAAGAGAATCATATAATGATATGTTCTTCATTAATGGACCACTTGGGGGGTTTCTTGTATGTATATATTAAGTTTATTAACCATATAATATAAAAATACAAAGAGACATTGTAAAAGTGAAACTAATTAACTAAGTGTTAATTCTTAAAGATAAGGTTAATATAGTAACCGAAACCTGTCTAATTCATACTGGTTGAGTGGTTTTAGACCTATCCCCACCTTAACCTTTATATAATCCACTTTGGATCCATTATAAATGGAATATGAATTTATTATAAAATAATATTTCTAGATTTTCCAAAGGTTCCCCTCACCCCTCTTATAAAAGGGCACTCCCCCTTCTGATTAATTCACAACTTCAAAGCCTTTTGGTTCAGCCAACCCCTACCCAAATACTCTCTCAAATTCCCTAAATTCATCCTAGAGGCCATCCTTTAGTCATAAATCGAACCTAAGGAGCCCTTTTGATCAAATAAAAAGGAAGAACCTGAAGAAGAGGTAAGGATTTCACCACCCTTTTTCAAGTTCCTTTCTTCTTCCACTTCACCTTTCATTATTATTACCATTATAATATAATAACTCCAGTTTATTTAATATACTTTTATGTTATTATAAACATGTTACAACCATATTTCAGTATTCTATACATCCTTTTAATTACATGTCACCATACGTGCGTACGTATGGCTTACCGACTCCACGTCGTGGTGTAATTGTTATTCAAAACATTATTTTTGGATGGGTATAATACTGATGTGTAATTCATGTAAATAATAAATATAACATGATAATTATTCTGTATATATGATATACCATCCAACTAAATATTATTTTAATATCAAAACAATGATATTGTCGCTCGTGCGTACGTACGGACTACCGTCTCCACGAACGCGATGAGATTCATTCCCCAACGTATCCATTCAAGTATAATTATCATTTTATGATTAAAAATAATGTTTAAGGACTTTATATCATTATGTATATGTATAAGATACAAACTATCCATAACAAACATGTCTTATGTAAGAAAACATATAAAATAAAACGAGTAAGTTAACACCCAAAACGACGATAATACTAAGATATTATTAACAAAGAAATGATAAAAGATCATATATGATATCATATTAATGTATTTTATTCTTGTATAATTTAATAACAATAATTTGACCATTATACATAAGATTAACCTACCCTCGACAAAGGAAAAGTATAAGGTAAGGGGGTTTTCATCTCACTCCTTATTTCTGTGAGATTCATGCCATATTGCCACTATTACCTTTTGTGTGGTGTATGAACTGTCCATAATTGTATTATTTTTGTAATTCACTTTAATTTATATGTATCTACATATTCATTGTATGATACCTCTTTCATGGGGTGTATGTTTCGTAAGTTCCCAAATTGGTAAGGGTTTATTTCACAATCTCGTCATTATCCGAGGTTGTTTATATGTAATTATCTACTGGGATCTCTTTATCATCCACATCCATGTTTCTTAAAAAACATTATTTCAAATAATTATTACTATATTATAGACTATTGGTTAATGTTATTTTTTCACTTTTTGACTTTTTATAAGAAGTCTATAAAGCAATATTTCCGTCATTTTCAAAACAAGGCCCTTTTTAACCTTTTCGACAGAGTTAAGGTAAGAATTTCTTTCTTAACTTATTTGGTGGGTGCAGATATTTTCCACCATTATAAAATCTTCAAAGCTTCCCTTACAAGCTAATAAGGATATTTTCAAAGTAAATGTTTAATTTTATAATTATGTCAGTTTTAAATAATTTCAAAAAAGAGATATTTCTCTCAAATAGTTTGGATTTCATCTATGTCAACATCCTTTGATAAATTTTACACTTATTTGATGTTGATTTATTATGATACAAACCATCTATATTTATGTATGTTTTTGTGATATTTTTTACTATGGATGAGTTATTTTTATGTCATTAATGATTTATGATTAATGTTTTGTCATTTAGTATGCCAATTTTAATACAATTGTTTATGTTATGTTTCATCCACTTCATAAGATGAATGTGTTGGACTAGTATGTTCCGGGTTTGGGACTGGTTAAAGTAAGCCCTCTGGGTTGGTGTTCGGTTATTAGAGGCACTGTGGGCTGGTGTCCGGTTATTAAAGGAACTTCGGGTTGGTGTCCGGTTATTAGAGGCACTTTGGGTTGGTGACTGGTTATTTGAGGCACTCTGGGTTGGTGTCCGGTTATTTGAGTCACTCCGGGTTGGTGTCCGGTTATTAGAGGCACTCCGGGTAGGTGTCCAGTTATTAGAGGCACTCCGGGTTGGTGTTTGGTAATTAGAGGCACTCCGGGTTGGTGTCTGTTTATTAGAGGCACTCTGGGTTGGGTTCCTGTTACAGTAGCCCCTAGGTCTTGGCAGAGGCCATGACAAAGAAATTAAAGTTCAGCATTATACATTCCCTCATTATGGAAATAATATTGATGGTTCATATGGTCATTCGACTAGTAGAATACCCATGATTATGTTTTATTATGACATTATTTACTCATCTCATATTATTTCCATAAATTTATTCATGTTTGTTATTGGTAAGGGAATGTGGTTTCAGTTATTTACCATGCTTAATATTTATGTCATTTTCTGCTGTATTACTTACCCTTACTGAGCATTTGTGCTCACCCCTTTCAATGTTTTATTTTTCCCAAGATTCCAAGAAGTGTATTGTGATTGATATGCAGGGTTAAGGAAAGGGAATAATGGCGTTCATAAATATAATTTATGTTTTTTGAATGTATTAATGTGCAATGTAACATTCATATATGTAGTCTATTTTCCAAGACTGCAAAACTGATCAGTCCTTTAGGACTTGATTCCTTATAATCATGCCAATGTATTAAAATAGTTCATCGACTCTGGGTAATTGCGGTCTGGGCATTACAACCTTGGAGGTTTTGGAGGATTTCAGATAAGCAATAGGGTGACCATACAAGCAATAGGGCTTCATGAAAATTCATCTGTACAAATGATGGCCCGGAGGATCTATTTATAGGAAAATATGGTACCCTAGGTGAAAGAGATTGGTCATGTAAGTGTAGTGGCACGTGTAAGATGGGGGTGAGCATGTGTTTGTATACCAAAAGTTTTTTGGGATACCTTGGGAGAACTATTTCTTGAGAGTTTTTAAATATTCATGTTCTCCATCTATTTTCTCCTTCTTTTTTCTAAGGAATTTTCCTTTGTCATGTTTTCATCCATGAGATGTAATAGAGTGTCAAGAGGGAGAAAAGGGAAATGGGTGCTCTATACCGCAGTGGTTACACCCTTTGAAACCTTCTTCAGATTAGTTTTGAGCTATGAATCGGTCCCTTTGGCCCAGTTCCTTTTCTATCATCACTTACCCCGTACAAAATTCAGAGTCGCACCTCAAATTTTTTGAGCCCTACTGAGGACGTTTTGCTGAGAGGATCATGGAAAACATTTCATGGTGTCTACAACCGTGAAATTAAATTTAACATTTAAATTTTCAATGATCAACAAACAAATAAAAAATTATAATTTCTAATATGACCATTATAATACATATTTTCGGTTCTTGGCACTACATAATTGCTTCTCAGGGTCGAATCCTAACTTACCATTTCTTGGATTTGATTGATATTTTCATATTTTACAAGATGTAAACAAAATTAAAAATTAATGTTTTCAAAATAATATTGATAAATAATTTAACTGAAACCAAGATACGATCTTTTCATATTAATTTTATAATAAATTAATTAAATTTTGAGAAATAATACCTCATCCATGAGGTCTTTATTTGATGATGTTTCTGTAATTAGAAACCATTTTTGGTCAACTTCCATTGATTTTGAAGGATACAAGTGTAAAATATCTTTAGTGGTGATCCAAACATGCTACAATGATTTCTAATAAAAATTGATGTATTTTTGAGTTCTAGAACCATTAATTGATCATGAGGAGGTGTTTATATTGATCACGATGACAATTCCTTCAATCTTAAAGAATCATTATTTCAATCATGTTCTTGAGATGACGAATAATGAAGGAGAATCTCTAGATAATTATTCGGTCTTCAAAGAGCAACTTATGATATCCTTATGCATAAAAATTCTCAATTTTGATCAATCTCATGAAAATAGACACAATTATTTTTTTTATAGAGTTAGGGTAGGGGTTAAAATATTATTTAATTTCACAAAAGAGCATAAATAATATATTAAACCATCATATGACCCGAAAAATTTAATTATAAATTATATTATTATTTTCTTGTAGTGTGTTAACTAGTGAAATAATATGTATTATTTTACCAATATATAAATTAATATTTAACTACGATCACAATCTGGGTCCACTTGTCTGTCTCTAATATTTTCAAATACCGAAAAAAAATATATCAACATTACAAAATAATTTCATTGAGAATCAATATTAATTTAATTTATGAAATCATTAAATATTGAATAATATTATTCCTTGAACATTAGAGTTGTTTTTATTCTAATAAAAAAATTGAAATAGAATATAATTGAGATTCTTCAAAAACATAATATATGACACTGAGCAGTTTTCTCTCATTTTAATTTGGCAGTTTTTCCTGGAGTCTAGGATTATTATATTTAAATGGTTTAAGGTACACAAGAGAAATAAGTTAATTTTTCATCATCGAAAACCATATGTAATTGATCAATATGAAATATAATCCCTTTTTAACTATATATCACCAAACATGATGGAAAATCATGTCATCAACCTATATGCTCAATACATATTTATTTGACTATCAGAAAGCAAATAATATTTGTGACATGGACATGAAAATTAGTGTAATAGTTCTATTTCAATAAAACATTATAGATATCAACTTTCATAAATAAGGAACTATAAATCCATTCTCAACTTATTCATTATAAAAACGTCATTCGTGATGTACACAACATACACTTATTAATTTGAACATATGGTGTAAATTTTTTCCTTAGTAAATCGATGTGAACGTGTAATTACATGCATTACTAATAATCATAAAGTTTATGGACCATTAAACACACTTGCATATAGGAATATCCGATGATACATAAACATATAGATTTCCATATATCATATTTGTTATAGTAATCTCATGTATTAAAGATTACATAATGTCAAATTTATAATAAAGAGTCACATATTCTTATGAGTACATTCACCTAATATGAAACATAATGTATTTCTCTGTCTCCTGTAAATTGACATAGTGGGTTAATGGGTTTTTAGTCTCATAGTTGGGGTTGTTGAATCCACAAATAACGAAAAGTAATCCTAATACATGAGCATTCTAGGGAGACATGGACTTCAGCTATAAAGTTGAAAACATGGGTATGATTCATGCTGGGAAAGATAAAAACTATGATACCTAATTTAATTCAATTAGAGATAAATTTTATACCCTAGTATATAATAAGTGGTGCATGGATTAATTTTTTTTAATGATTTCAATTATATAAATTTTTTGGGGCTTCATTCATTGAAGTCAATCACCCCATCACTAAATGGATTAATACCAAATCATTGTAACACTATTCTACTATAAACAATGAGGATGATATTATTTATGACACTAAGTTAAAAGATCATATTATAACTCAAAACATATTTCCCTAAAATTCAATAATAGAGAGGAAGTAATTAATCATCTAATAAAGTTTTTAAATTAAGGATGTGATTAAAAAATTATAGAAGATGAAATAAAATCAATATTATACCCTTGATACTCCATTGGATCAGACCTCAATAGGTTTATACCTAAAGTGATGCAAATCTGTCAATGGAATATGGAAGAATACTCATAAGGGTATAAGTTGAAGAATATAAAACAACAAAAAATGAACATCCCAAAATTTTGTGAATAATTTCACTACCCTTGGCGTAGATATATTTTAACAATATGAAACAATTATCAATATATTATCTATAATAATAATATATTGTAATAATAAAAATATTTATTAACAAAATAAGGCGATCCAAACAACTTAGAAGGGGAATAGTGTACTTGCAACAACAATGCAACATAGTGACATTATATTTGATAAATAAAACTTATTATACCCAATTATTCCACATAAATAAAATAAATATTTGTTTTGTAACATTTGTTTTATCATCATGATATCCAATTCATCACAACTAATGAGGTTAGAAATTTAATGGTGAATCTTAATGGAGTACTGACTTTTCCAACATTATAAGGAAATCAAATTCATCTTGCATCAGCTGACGTTAGCTATAAAATGAGATTCTATATTGAATAAGTTTTTTGATAGGTATAATAAGAAAATTTTTAATAGTATATTCTCTAATATGTTTCAAAATATCATCCCATTTTGATTTTTAATCAATGTGTTATCATCAAAATGGTGGGTTTTCGTTCTGGAACACTGAATCTAGCCTATAATTTCATATTCCACTTGTCACTTTGAGAGAACCCATAAAAACTTTGAATAATCTATATATAAATTTTTATTAAATTTTAACAATAAAATATACAATTTGTAGTCAAAATTTAAGCATCATTTGGCTTGGATCATGGCCGATGCTAGGATTTTAGTGAGTTGTGGTCCAATTCAGTTCACCCAAAAATTTAAAGATTGAATGTCTAAAATGGTGGTCTTCCAATTGGAATCTCCATGTGATACTAGAGGATTAAATATAATGTAAAACAATTATGAATTTCCATTTAAATATGAAAGTAAAATAAATACTGGTATGTGTTTTAGAATATTATGAGAAATGTACTGAATATTAGGGTAGTTGAGAATGAATTAGAAACATGATGTTAAAATAAGATAAATTTTTAAAATAAACTAAAATTATTATATTTGAAAAATTAGAAACATGAAAATAATATTATAAAAAATGAATATTATCTGATTTTAGTAACTAATCACCCCACCAACTTTCATATTGCTGGTATTGAATAAAAAGTATCTCCAAAAGATAAAGATTTACAATTCCAAATACATTTAATAAATAAATCTTCACTAAAAACGTCATGCCAAATAATCAAAAAATCTATATAAATAATCAAAAATATCATATATTTAATATTATATATAACTCCAAAGCCCATTCCTTCATTTTAATTAATCATCACAATTCATCTAATTTCAAGTAAGTATAATTATTTCTTATGCATCAGGAATGACATGAGGGTTCATTTTAATCATGGGTAAATGATAGACACACTATAAAAAAATCAAAATATAATCCTAATATGTCTATTCATTGTATTTTAATTTTTTTTGGGTTTTCAATGCTTCTATGTTTATTTATATTTTCTCAATAAAGTCAATCCTTTTAGAAATCCTTTTTTGATGACTCTAATGCCCAAGGAACATAGGGAACCTTGTTAATCTCACATACTAGTGTTTCATCACTTGTTAAATAAACCAAAAATTTAAATTTCTAAAATTAAATATAATAGTTACAACCCTAAGCCCAAAAAATGGAGTAACAATCCCAAAATTTGAGAAGTCACACATTATGTCAATCTATTACTCCATGCATAACATTATTTATTTTTATGTAGTTTTTTTTTGAATAATAATGTTTAAATTAAAACTAAAAACAAACCTATGTTGTATTATTTTAGAACCCCATGATCTCAACAAAAATATATAAATTGTACAATTTTTATTAAAATGATGAAAATGATAAATGTGAAAATTCACATCGAAGAACTACACATTCCAAAAATCATTCCTTATACTTAAACATGAATAAAAATAAAAATCATGGGATAAAAAATTACATGATATATTTTTTCATTTATAAAATAAAAATTTACATAGGAAAGGATTAAGAAATATATTTCCCATTTACACACATAAAATTTTATTTTCACCATGGATGCACATAGAACAAAGTTTATTTGATGTAGAAAAAATTTACTTTCATTTTCTCTTTTCACCCCCCATAGAATAACAATGTCCCTAGTGTTTGGAGAAAAAAAATAATAATGGGGTAATTGGAAGAGATTAGTTATAAAAATATTATCTTAAATAAAAATATGGAAAACATTACCCTGTTATCATAATGAATGAGTCCATTTTAAAACCAATTTATCCCTTTATCTCCATGTCACTCATAGATTCCATTTTAATGATGAATGATTGTGTTTTAACATTTAGAAGAAATTATACTTTTTAAAAAATACATAAAAGTCTACATTCATTTAATTTTATGAACAAACATATTGAGAATCAAAATGTTGACTCCTTGAGGTTCCCTAAAAAGGGAAAAAACTAAAAAAACAAACAGGTTTATTTTGGAACACCAAAACTAAGCCAAAGTATAAGTATATTCTCGGTTTCCTCCCATAAAATTCATTGTTTAGTGTCATTATATTGATTTATAACCTTAATTTATCAACTATTCTATGGTTTATAGTTTGTATATTTAAGCATCCCCATAGTTTTATACTTATTGAATGATTTAATGATTGGTTTTAGCTTATGACCATTTACCTAAATGATTTCACCATTAGTGGGATCCTAAATCTCTACATCCCAATTAGGGTATCCATGATGCATTATGAATTTATTTTACCCTCTATACCTTAACATTTTGGGGAGTAATTGATGTTTCAAACTATACTAGAGAACAAAATTCACATTTTAAAGTGTTTGATTCTAAAATTTCTTGATAAATGGGATTTAACTCAAGAATTATGGATCCTTGAATTTATATGATCAAACATAGAATGTTTCTCAATTTTATTAAGGTATAACTTCCTACTTATTATTGCTAAATATATATTAAAATTAATTTTATAAATTTACAAAAACAAAATTATGCTCAATTTCAACTATTAAATGGAATGATTTTATGTAAACCAATTATTATGGTGAAATTCCTCAGATAGTTCTAAATTTAGTCTTATATTACAAAAGGGATTCCTAGAATTTTTTAATCTAATCTTTCTTAAATGGTTTTTATGGATTCTTTATGAATCATTCTAATTTACCAATTTTTGTATATAGCTTGACCATCATTTTAAGGATGTTAGGTAGTGGAAGCTTTTTAATGAAAATCAGGCATTGATAAGAGTGTAGAGAAGGGATGATTAATGAAAAGTATTCCATTATCATTAATGATTTCCCTTGTAATTCCAAATATTGAAAAGATGTGTTCATTTAGGAATCAGATCACAACTTTATGATCATTGGAAATGTTGGGAATAACAATAAACCAATTTTTTATAAGTATTTAACTACAAAAAGGAATTAGGTATATCCCTGAGAATTCTAGAAGGGTGTCATGAATATAATTCCCCATCAATAAATGATTTCAAAAAATGGAATTGGAATAAAGGGAATTTGATTCCTTTCTGGGATAGACCATATTTTTTTTAAAACATTAAAACATTAACAAATTTTTTAGGAACTATTAAATTGTATAGGCTATAATAAACCACTTTAGAGTAATTTTTTAGTGGCTTTATTTGTGGAAAATTTATCTCCAAATACATATACATGAAGTAATTTTATAATTCCCTCTCAATAAACCAATGTAACACACATTCTAATGAAATTATCATGATTTTACTTTTAATGGTATGGATCATCAAATGCATATTGAATGGTATTTAATATTATTTTACTAATAGAATGGGTTTCTATGAATTTTATAATGGAACATGTAACCAATTAGTTTTTAATATTAGAGGTGCTCATGCAAAAATCAATTAGAAAAAGAATGGTGACATGATTTCTTTTGAATTACATCCTATATATGTGATTAGCTATAACATTTTTACAACCTTTTATCATTAATATTTATATTAAAATGTAATCAAATAATGTTAAACCTCATAAATCTGTTGTTTATATTATGTTTTTGGAAAAGGCTTTTAAAATTTATTATTTGTGAAAACAATGATAGGGTCTAATGAAATAAGACATAGATTTTGTATATAGAATAGAAAGAATAGTGATGTTTTTTTCAATTGTGGGGTATTTCATTTGAGAATTATGCAATGTTTCTTTTTCATGGGAAATGAAAAATGGGTTTTTATCACAATTCTATCATAAAATTACTCCTTTAGTAAAGTAACACTCATAAAACATGATTTCAAAAGAATGATTCTAATGGGGGTCCAGTATAATGGTTACTTATATAAGATATTTATTGATTTTAGAGAAGGATTCACCATAGATCTACATCCAAACAAATGGAGATTATTTTACATGTTGGGTATAAAGGGGTCCAGAAATGGAGATAATTTTCTTAATAAACCATTAATAGAAACTAGTATATCCTAATATATACCTAAATTCATTGAATAGTTAGGTATAAGGTATGTGATAAATAATATCAATCTTTGAATTATCAACTTTACTCCCTCTAGAAAATCTTAGATGTCCATGAACTAGTCATTCTATTACCATGGAATGGAAATTTTCCATGCTTATGATGAGATTATTATCCTAAAATCTAGAAAACCACTTTAAATATTTTTAATGTGGCCAAAATATTTATACCTTTAGATCGATAATTATTCTATAATGTCCTCTAAATAACCCCCACCATGTTTGAGAATATTTCCATCATGAATTATTGGAATGTCCTCTTGGCATTACATAACCCAATGGGAATTATCTTGAAGGAAAAGGTCTCAAATGTATAGGTGAGGTTTTTTTACCATGATCATATAAGGAGAACACAATTTGTTTATACCAAAATAATTAATCTAATAACCAGTAGAACTCTTTCCCTAAAACTCATTAAATGATTTAATCAATGATGGGAAAAGGAAAATGGTCTTTCATAGTGAAAGAATGTAACATACTATAGTCAATTCAAAATCTCCATAAACTATTGAACCACTTGATGGGAATATCACAATTATCATTTCTAATCATGGGAATTAAATCCTTAATATAAATGATATGGATTGATCTAACCCACTCACTCTCAGAAATATGGTAGATGATAACAGCTTTTAATAAAATTATAATTTATTTCCTAACCACATCTATTAGATTAGTATTGAATATTAATTTTGGTTATCAACATGGTTTTATAATATTATTCAATAAAACAACTATGGGGGTTAATGAGTGGGATAGTACCAAGAATATCAGATAGGATCCATACAATTTCATGTTGTGTGACTACTTAAAACATCAAAAATAATTCTATATTAATTTAATTCAAGAGAAAAATATAAGGAAATTGGAAGATTTTTATTTTCACCTAGGAATTCATACACAAGTGATGTATGATGGACCATGAATACCTTATCTTTTTGGTAGGAATTTTTAAAATAAAATAATGAATTTGAATAGAAATTGGATTTTTTAATGTTTTAATTATAAATTATCAGATCAAGGTTTATGTTTTGAATGTTATGTCTATGTTACAATTCATTTCATAGATGTTTAAATTTATCTATGATATGAAGAGATGACTTGAGATGATTGAATCTTTTTCACTAGTTTTGAATATGTAACAATTATAAAAAAAGTGAATTCATCATGGTAGATTAATTTCTAAAAATTCAACAAATAACCCATGAAGAAACACTTAGGAACCCAAATTATTTGGTCAATAATTCCAAGTGTTGAAGTTGTGTTTCAGAGTGTCTCAATCCGTGGATAACAACACACTACATGTGAAATGAGTTTCACACTTGATCTAATATCACAATGGTCTTTTAAATCATTCTCCCTCTTAATTCGACATTGATGTATGAGAACATGGGTCTTTTATCTTAGGTGGAAAATTTTCTTGAATGGTGGTATTCCCAATAACAGCCAACATGGAATGGTTATTATGTGAAGATGTTATTTAAAATGTTCACATGTACTTAAGGAACTTAAATTATATATGTATATTTTGAATTGAATCCATAAGGTTAATTTTCAAATTAACATGAGCGAATATTTCCCTCAATTATTCATTATGTTAAAGATTATATTTTCCTCTCATGTGTTGAGGGAAGGGAAAGAGATAATGGATTGATTTGTGTGGTGGTAGTTCATTCAAATTATCATCACATTTTTTAGTTTTTGGATATTTTTATTCATCATTTTCATGTGACATTTAGTCCTTTATTATTTAACAATTTATTTTTTCAAGTATTTCATTATATTTCCCACTTCTTAGGACATTCACTACATTAAGTTGTTCAAATGATGGTTGTGTGAAACCTTATTCTCCCATCAAGTTAAATGGAATCTTGAGTAATCATGTTTTACTTTATATTTTTTTTATTGATCATGTTTATGTGATGGGACCTCCAATTTCATTTCTTTTAGATACCTACCCATTTTTCATTTATTTGGAGTGGTATATATTCTGAAGGGGAATATGGATGTTTGTTTACCTCATGTGGATAATTTTTCTATTAGATGGTCTTTTGAATGGGTTTCCCTATAGGTTTTTTACTTTTAATGGAGTATCCTAGTATTGGGCTAGTTGGTATTAAAATCAGTTATGTGTTTAAAAATTTTAATGAGGATGGGGGTTTATACTATGTTCTTGTTTTGGTTATTAATTTTCATTCCAACAGAATCTTGGTTGGTAATTATACCTTGGATTGAAAGTTTTTTTGTAATGCAACTTTTGAAATTTCAATGCATTGTCATATTCTGGTGGTCCTCGTAGAATCATATATTTTATGGAAGGGATGTTGGGTAGTTTTAAATATTGTAGTCATGTTTGTAAAAAATTGTTCAAATTGTTTTATTAATTTTAATTCTATTGACCTTCCTAAGATTTATCTCCTCAACCTACCTTGTGAGTGTAGTATGTTTTTTTACTATGAATTTCATATTCCTTAATAGAATTCATTCCACCAGATTTTAGTTTATTCTTGTATTAGGTTGAGGTTCAACATGTTTGGTTTTCTTCCGAAATATTTTCTAGATACTCATAAGAGTAATCTGGGATATTGTTTTTGAAATTTTTATTACGCATCATGTAAATGAATTTTTTTCTTCCAAAAAAATCATATAATATAATAACTTGTTCTATGATTAAAACCCAAGGTATTTTTCTATGTTGATAGTGTCTTTAAATATTTACCATGTTTCCTAAATATTTTACCTATATATTTTTATCAACTTTTTGGATCCTTCTTTTTAGTGAAATTCTTTTGTGATGGGGAAAGTATTTATTATAAAATCATCTTTGTAATAATTCCTATGTGTGAACAAATACTGGACTTATATTTTTAACCAAATTTAAACTCTATCCTTTACTAAAAAGGGAAATTGTATCAAATTATATGTTTTATGTTGATTTGATGGCCACATGGTTTCAAAAAAAAATCATAAATTTTTTTACCATGTAGGTATGAAATTTTAGAATCTATCATGTGAAATGATAGAATAAGGTTTATAAAATCAGTTTTGAACACATCAAAATCAAGTCCTATATAATTATTCCAAAGTCATGATGGTTCATTGGACTATTCATAAGTGAAGTATTAATTCATGGGTTGATCTATCTAATTCCCCATGTTAGGGGCTTTCTCATATTGGTTTAAATTTGGGTTCCCATCTAGGATTATGAGTTGGATTCATTGAAGATCCTCCATCAGATTAGACCCCATTTTTTGAATATAAAATCGTAAGAATACTGTTATCTAGTATAACAATACCACTAGTTTTAATGGAAGACTCTCCCATCATGATTTCCACTATAACAAATATATTTGTGTTGAATTTATTGTGGGATAACATGCACTAAAAAATAATAAAATAAGGGGTGAAGATAAGAGAAATTAGTTTTTGGATATATAATAAAGGGGATAAAAAATAAGGTGATTTCCTAATACTAAATACTTGTGTCCTTGAAAACAGCATCAGAATTCATCTTCTACTAAACATTCCCAGTAGGATATGTTGTCTATAGTAGAGAAGCTGGGGATTTTGAATCTACAGAGACTTAATAAAAATCTAATACATCAGAACTAAATAGAGAGAATATTTTAATATGAATTAGAAAACATATTTTCATTCAATATGGGAACAATGAACCATAAGATAACTATATGGATTAAATTTAGGACAAAGGATTGATATTATGTTATTATAAGGGAAGGATTGGATGAATTTCTTTTTTATAATTTAAATTACTTAAATTTGATAGGGAATCATTCAATGAATTAAAAACACTATAATAACTCTTTTCTTTAATTAATAAACATCATAAAACTAGTAATACATATAATGGGAGGATCATATTCATGATTACTTAAATTTAATTGATTAAATTAGTAATAACAAAACATGGCCTTCAAATTCAAAAAATATTAGGATGTAATTATTCACCAAATGAAATTATCAAATGAAAGATGTGACTAAATATAAAATAAATAACATCTAAAATAACCCATGATACACCATTGTATCAACCCATAAGTATATTATTTCGCCACATAATAAAATATCTGAATTGAATATGCATGTAGATCCATAAGTGTGGATATTGAAGAAGAAAAAATAAAAAATAATGAACATTCACCATTGTGTAAATAATTTGACAAATTTTTTTGTGAATAAACTCTCCTCATGTGAAATAGGTATTTAAGAATTAAAATAAAAATATAATATAGGAAGAATAATAATATTAATTAAAAAACAAAGGTGATTCTAATAGGATACATGATAGAAATTGAACTATCAATAACAAATTCGCAGAGTAACATTACATATGAAAAATAAAAATGAATTATTCCCAATTATTCAACAATTATAAATTAAATAGGTATTTATGGATCCTTTAATTAAGAATACAAATTTTAAATTCAAAAAAATTAATGAATGTTGGCATAGTTTTGTGAAAATATAATTGAGGGTGGATCTTTCTAACCTTGACAAAAAATATGATCCAACTTACAACCAACCAAAAAAGTCATTGAAATGATATTCTATATGGAGAACATTGCATGATAAATATAATAATAAATTGAATCCAAGTATTAATTATAATATCTGAAAAACGTTTAAACCATTTATTTTTGTAATCTTATATTTTCCATCAAAATGGTCGCTTGTATTTTTAGGCCACTAAATCTAGCCCATAATCTAAAATTCAGCATGGTCCACATAGAATACCCATAAAACCTCTAAATTATATTTGGAAATATATTAATGAAATCTTACCAATTTATTCCTATATATCTAGTTAAAATATTATCATTATTAGTCATTGATTATTCCTGATATAGTCATTTTCTTGAGGGTTGATGTCTGATTCACATCACCCAGAATTTTCTTTATTGAATGTCCGAAATAGTAGTCTTTCAATATGAATTTATGTGTTCTTCATAAGGATGGAATATTAACCCAAATATTTATGTCCTACAAATTTAATATGAAATTAAAATAAATAACATTTGGTTTTTGAAAAGGTGATTAACATTTATAGAGTATCAGTGTATTGGAGAAATAATTAAAAACATTATTCGAAAATAATTTCCATTTTTTAAATCCACTAATATTGATATTCATGAAATACTGAGAATAAAAAAATAACAATAATAACAAAAAATATTATAATATTTCTCTTTAAAATGAGGACCCATCATAGAATTAAATCATTATAAGTTTAAGATAAACAAAATGGAATGAGGGGGTTAAGTTCCATTTAAAACTATTGGAAAAAAATCCATGTTTAAAATTTACTTTAAAATATTAAATGAATAATTAATTAATTTTTTTAAATTTCATAAAATACTGTTAAATGTGTAAGAATTAAAAAAAGAGTTATTTATAATATATTTAATATAAAAATAATTAAATGATTTGACTAAAAATTTTCTAAATGAATAAGAATTATTTGATGAAATTAAACAAGTAAAATATAATATGAAGTGATAAATATTTGAAATTTTAGAAAGAAAATGAGACAATGTATTTTTTATTTATATTTATAAATTATTATAAAATGATCCCTTATACCTACCACCTTATTCAGTTTATTAGTTAATGTATTATTCCTTTGGATTTATCGTTATCCATGATACCAAAACAATCCCTGGATTTTTATTTTAAACCATGTAAACAAATATAATAAACCCCAAAACATTAAAGATAAATATGAAATCTTCAATAAGTGTAGACTATTTTATTTATAAATGAAATGGAATTAAAACCATAGTCCATTAAATTATTGGTTGTAAGAAAAAATTTAATAAAAAATATGAATATGAGGGTATTTCTAGGAAAAAATTACATTAAAGAAGTTATTTATTTTCTCAAATAATTTGATGAATACTAGAAGATGATGAGTTTAATATAAGAAATTAAATTTATATATAACATTTTGGAACACATTTAATAATGATTGAAAAGATATAGAAAGTGGTATCCTATATAGAAATTAATCATGTATGCATTGGAGATCAAATCATGAGAGAGTATTTGTATTGTTTTATAGATTTCCAAGGCCAAAAAGGTTATCCATTCATAGGATCAAAATGCTTAAGTAATGTTTATGATTACTGAAGGGGTTTCATGTTTAATTATAACACATTTATTTAATTTTTATCATATTAAATTATGGTCTTATGTTAGTATGTACAACACCATCGGGTTCCTAGTAGCATCCACTAGGAAGACATTATGATCCCTAAAAGGAGGATCATACTATCTACGACCACTTTTCATATAGTGCTTCTCCACTAAATTACTAATGGAATCATGTAGAATGCCACCAAAATATTCTAAATCCCCAATTATTTAATGCTCCACCACCGGGTAGATAGTGGGGTTCTAAATCAAGGTTAAAGAGTTGGCTAGTCCAAAAAATGGATGACAGCGCTGCACTAACTAGCTCATGATGCCACTGATCATGTACATCATAAAGTGGATTGTTATCTTCCTTATATGCTCCTCAAAGATTACTCTAGACTTATTATATGGTTACAGAATATCCCTTATGATATATTCAAGGTTCTTTATTGTTATTCTAGTTAAACATCACTTAAATAAAAGTCTTACACACTTTATGAGTGTTGTGATCATTAAAATCACATAATGGTGAGAAGTACAACAATATATACATTTATATGATTATAATAAACTTTAATAGTTATTAAATTACTACAATTATATAATGTGAAATAGTTACCATGATAATGTGATATTTAAATTTTCTCCCCCTTTAAAAAAAGATAAATCATTTTCAATTTTTTCACAACATAACATTTCATAACCCTTATTCAATAATTAAAACTCTAAATCATCTCCAGATATAAGATTATAAATAAAAATTTTAAAATAGGTATATAATTAAGAAAAAATATATAAAAACAAATTGTATTATCAATAATGATCTTTTCAGAGTGATTAAAATAAATTTTTTAATTTAGTTTTAAAACATCCAAATTTTGAAAAAGTAATTTATAATGATATTCAAAATAAAAAATATAACAAAATTATTTTTTAGTAAACTAGTGTTTCCAAGATAGTGCTTTTTTTGAAAAATATAAATAAATTTATTTAAAAAATAATAAAATTTGTTGTTTTGGAAATGATATTGAGAAAGAAAAATCATCTTTTCATATTAGTTCATAGTTAACAAGATCATCTTCCACACAATTAATGTACCAAGAGGGTATAAATTGATCTTATGCATTTATCAATAATAATATGAATTATTAAAAGATAAATATAATAAATATTTTTAAATAATATTCCATTATTATATTTTAACAAATATTACATTAAAAAAACACATAAATTTCCATAACATTGTCGAACCAAGTGTGCAAGAAAGATCATCTAACCATGACTAGTATAGAGAATGGGTAAAAAATCCAAACAAATATCTTTTGGAAAAATATATTGTTGATTACTCTCTAGAACCAAAATCTATTGTTTGTATTCATATACGAATGTTTTGATTGGATTGTCATCCTAAATTTACATATTATAAATTAAGAAATGTTTTAAAAAAAAATTAAAAATTAAAATTCATTTTGAAAAAAAAATAGAACAATAAATTTTTAATTCTCATAATTTCCAAGATTAAGATAAAATTATCACAAGATAATCATTCCCAAATACACTTTTATTTAGTCAAATATATTCATAGGAATGGTTTTAGTGATGATGTCATAAATTTTATGGTCTTCCCAAACAATGTCAAGAATGATATCACCTTTTTGAATGTGATATCATAGAAATAGGTGTATTATGTAAATGTGGTTACTATGAGATTTTTGGATAGGGTATTTAAGAATACTGATCACACTTTTTTTTGTATCATTTAATAGGGATGGAAGAATAATTTATCTTAATGTCCAAAAACATATGCTTCATCAATTAAATTGGTCACAACAACATCCAGAGGCTACGTTTTCTGCTATATCTATATAAATAGAAACAAAATATTTCTTATTACTACTCCAAGTGATGAGGTATTTTATATATAGAAGAAAATATTTAGTAGTATTCTTCCTATATAGTTGGAATCATACAAAATCTACATCATAAAAATAATAATGTTCATAAGATATTTCCTTTTGATAAAATAATTGAAGGTTTATTGTTCCTTTAAAATAATTAAAAATTGATTTGAGAGAAAAAAACATGATTCATATGGATTATATTAAAAATAAATTTAATATAATACACTGAATATAATGTCACTATGTGTTTTAAGGTAAATTTTACTTCTAATGATACTTCAATAAATCATGTTTATAACCAATTGACTAAATTCATCCAATGTAAGTATACTTGTTTTACCAATGGGAATTATAATTTCTTTATCATTATCAATTCGATGAATCATTACATTTTCATTAGTGAATTTAAATTTTTGTTAAAAATATTCCATCTGAATGTTTTTTATAAATATGAAAACAAATGAAGAATATATGGTCTCTCATTCTCCTCATTTAAAACTATTTAATCATTTAATAAGAAAAATTTACTGCAAATATTTTTTCCCTTGAGATGAAAATATAATTGTCAACATAAATTTGTATAATTAATAAATCATTTCATAAGGGTTAAATAAAATTTTTGAATTTTTTTCTCATTATGAATTCACATAATATAAAAAATTTAGTTAACATCTCATAATAAGACCAAGGGTCCCATTTTAAAACATATATATCTAAAATTAACTTAAAAATCGAATTTGGATGTTCAATATTTTCAAAATTGGGTGGTTGGTTTATAAACAAAATTTAAAAAATTAATCCATTTAGAAATTGTGATTTTCTCATCCACTACATAAATATTGAAAATAAAATAAGTGGTTAATTCTAAAAAGATTATAATGGATTTAAGTTGAGAAACAAGTGAAATGGTTTCACTATAACCAATAATTGGTTCTTTATTATATACTTTAGAAATAATAAAATCCATGTTTTAGATATGATTTACTTATTTATTAGGTTTGTTTTGAAAAAACCACATGTGGTGCCAATAATTGGATGATTATCGATATGTTACATGATGGTCCAAATTTTATTCTTTTGAAATTGTTTCAAATCCTCATTAACAGAGATTAACCATGTATCATCATTATCAATGTCAATAAGAGAATTAGGTTCATGGTGAGTGAGAAAGCATTTGTGTTCAACGCCATTAAATAGTAAACTTCTAGTATTAGTTTATGATTATAATTCACAGAAAATATTTTTAATAGGGTGGACTTTGCAATTAATAAATTACATGGGTAAAAGAGAGCATGGGGATTCCAAAAAATCTTCAATTACATTGTAATATTTATCTTTATGAATGGTTAAAAAATGTTACTCACCCTCATCATCACTTTTTTTATGTGACTTTGTGATAATCCCATTTAATGTTTTATAAATTGACTTTTCTAGGGTCTTGAATCTATTATTGAGTACACGTAAGGATTTACTTATGATAGAGTACCAAATTAAAATTCCTTGTTCAAATTTAGGGTAAACTATGAAAAATTATCCTTTAAAATAAGGATAAATAATTTACAAAAAAACTCTAAGGAATAAAACTTTTTGAATATTTCAATACTAAGGACCATAATGGGTTTTTAGAATATGTATCTATGGAGGATATAGTTAATAATAATGTGCTATTTACAATCTCAAAGCAATATTATTAGAAATTGAAAAATCATTCAAGAGGATCATATTTTTTTTGTGGGTCCAAATTCAAATTTTAACAATCGCATTTTATTAATTTTTTATAAGACAATAACATGAGTGATGATAACCTTGAGTAGAAAAGAACTCATCAAAGTTTTTATTATCAAATTATCCACCATGGTCACTTCTAATTCAAAAATAGTTTATAGTGATTTTTATTTTCTACGTTCCTGAAAATGATGAAAAAGTCATTACAATCCTAATTATTATGATTTAATAAAAATACCTTGTAAATATTGTAAAGTCATAAATAATTAGGAATATGAAATTTTGACCTCCTATACAGACAACATGAGTTGTTCTAAAAAGGAATAAGTGGACAGGGTTTTGAGGCATTAGAAAAGGAAATGAAATTTTTATAATGTAATGGATTTTTTTGATTTCAAATTTGAAAAGATTTACTAAATAACATATATTTAAATGAATATTTCCATAAATATCATACTAATCACATATCATTATGATTGACTAGAGGATTAATGTTAAAATAGCTAAGTTATTGATTTCAAATCTAACGACCATTATCTTGTTCACATAAACACTTTATATTTTTTACTTTTGGTGATTTTTATTTAGTATTGTAAAAATAAATAAAATGGGAAGTGTTAAATAAAACTATTCCATTAGAATTAAAAAAAATATAAAAATATTTTTTAATGGTAAATTTAAAACCTCCATCTTGGAATTGACTAGTACTTACAAAATTAATCTTCTAGCCTTTAATAAAAATTTATTATTTAATAAAATAAGATTTTGAAAAACCAATCATTGATATACATATAATATTTTATTTAGAATTGTCTCAAAATTTGACATGTCCTCCAAGAATATTTTTTAGATTTTTGAATTTAAAATGATAACCACACATAATTATCGATAAACTGATATTCTTATACATTATAGCTTCTTTCTTTGTTCTCTTGTTCTAAAAATGATTAATACACTATATCTTTTGGAACCCGTATCATGGGTACACTAAATTAAGCTAATGATGATTTTAGAATCCAAAAATATTTGAAATATGTTTTTCATTTGATATTTGAGATGAAAAATGAATGCTTTTTTAGCCTAAAATATCAAAAAGTATTATAGTTTAATTCGTAAACATTGTGTTTTTATATCTTTAATTAATAAAAATCTTATTTTGAGAAATTACCTTTATATAATTATAAATTTTATAATTATTAGGAAACTATATTTCTTTGATCAATAAAAACCATTTTGATTTATAATAAGTCATTTAGAACTGAAAATATTATCTAAATTTTCATTCCCTTTGGTAAAACTATAAATAGAGTTCATAATATCTTGAATTTTAAATTTAAATTTTTAAACATTTGGCCCTTCTTTTAATTTTAAAATAATATATTTCTTCTATTAAAATTTTACCTTTTTTAGAAGTAAAAATATTTTATTTCTTTTTAATAAATTTTAATTTTTAAAAAATGTCACATAAAGTATTTTGGTGTTCATTTTTAGCTTTTATATTATCATTATAATTTAGAAAAGAGGTATACAAAGTATAATGCTAAAAATATTAATGAGAGGGGGAGAGATAAATTCTAGAAAAAACATTAATTCCCTCCTCAAATTTGGTTATGAAACAAATAAGACATTTTTCACGTGATTAAAATGTTGAAATTGAATCCTTACTGACACTCTATGTCTTGAATTTTAGTGATTTATTAACTTATTTCTTGTATTTTTTATTTTTATTATTTAGTGGAGAATATTGTTTGACATGAAAATTCTAATTGAAACCAAAAAATACCTTGAATTATTTATTTTTATTGTTGAAATTTAATGGGGATATATTCTTTTTCTTGTACTTTCCCATAATAATAGTAAATATTGAAAAAATCAAATTCACTCTCTGATTAGTCATCATTGTAAAATTTGAAATAGATAGTCCTATTTGTTTTATTGCACACCTTATCAACATTTTCATGTCTCTTTCAAATAGTAATATCCTATTTCATGAGATAACCAATGATTTAGTCAACAACCATGTTATCGCATCTTTATCTTATTGGATTACAATAATATTAGGTACCGAATTACTTAGTAACATCCAAATTATTTTCTTGAATAAAATATATATAGATAGAGAAGTCACATGAGTTTTTTCCAATTGAAATATCAGTAAATCAGGTAAAAATATTATTAATATACATTCTAGAACTTATTGGGAAACTCTCAAAGTATTTTATAAACAAATCTAAAAGAGTATATTTTACTTTTTTAGTTCCTTCATCACATACATAAAAAAATATCCAAATATCATGACTAATTTTTCATATAGAAGTACAAATAAATTCTTAATTTTCTAATCCAAAATCCAAAGAATTGATGTTTTTTCAATAACATTCAAAATAAAAAATATTATCCTTGGACTATTATCTTCATTTTTAGTAATAGGAGTATATCCATGTAAAATATTTTTTAAATTAGGATATCCATTTAATATAAGATAAGTATACATGTTATTTTTCTAATAACAATGGTTACATACATAAACAATGGAGCACTACCCAAGTATTTTCATTCTAGGACACCTTGAGTGTTTTGAAAAGTCAATTTAAAAAGATATCTTAATTTGAAAGACGCGTTAATCATTTTAAAAAATCCAAAAAAAAATCTTTGAAATTATTGGAAAATAAATGAATCTTAAAAATAAAAAACCTATTTCATACCGAAGGCAGTTCTAAGATGAATCAAATTAAATTAAGGTGTGAATTTTCTTATAAAATATTTAAAGGAAACAACCCATGTATATATCATCTTTTTAAAGGATTCATGAAATATGCAAAAAAATATGATTTGTTTGAAATTTAACTAAGAAAATAACTATACAGGGATAATAAAACAACGAAAAATTTAATTTTTTTTGAATATAAAAGTATATTAAATAATTCAAAGAAAAATTATTTTAGATATTATATGCTATATGATTAAATTAAAAAATAAATAATAATTGAAATCGATAAATAATTGAAATTTTTGGAATGTAAATGAAAAAGATATTTGGTATAGAATATCAGAAATAGATATAAATTGATCTTATATGTCTACCACCTTAATAACGTGTGGATTTAATATATTGTTCCCTTGTATTTATTTGTAACCAAGACACCAAAATAATAACATTCTTTTTTAGGTTAGAGGAAAAAATTGGAATCAATAGACCCTAGATCATAAAACTAAATCACATGAAACCCATAGTCCCTTACTTTAATGCTAGTGTGAACAATATTTAGATAAAATAGGATGATGAATATAATTATTGGAATTAACTGCTTCAATGCTTGATCTTCACTCTCTCAAAGAATATGAAGAACATAGTGAGAAAATGAGAATAATACAAGAGAGTTATAGGAAATACAAGTTTGGAAAAACCTCTATAAAAAGAGATATGATTTTAAGAGAGATAATTTTCACTTAGAAACATTGGCCTTCCAGATCAGATGCACAAGAGAGTAGTTATATTTCAGTTTATATTTTCTAAATCTACCATAGATCTCTTTTGATAGGCTCCCATATTCTTTGGTAAAGTTGTGGAATCATTCATGGGTATTAAAGTTGAATACATTCACATGCAATGTGTTTTTAAAACATTAAATGTGGTTCTCAGATTTCTCTACCTAGAGAAACTAGGTAACAGATATCCTCTATTGGGTAGCTAGTGGTCCCTCTAGATGTAGTTTATTAACATCAGCTATCAACATGCAGTCCATGTCCCTCTATCGGTTGGCTAGTGGACTATTGGGACAAACCTTCCCATTTTCCATCTACACTGTTTATCCAATACTCATTCCTTGGTTAGATGACTAGGTATTTTGTTAACATAAAGGAGTTGTGTATGTCAGCATTTTTCATATGGAATTATACCATATTTCTATCCTTTCTTATAATCATGCACATTATAAAGCTACTTATCTACTTCTTTTTATTCTCCTCTATTATTCCTCTAGCATTTTTCTAAGGCATGAAAACTATTAGTGAGATATGATCAAGGATCGAACAAGAGGTTCTATCATGATTTTGTTAAGATAGTTTTAAATCACATAAATGAATGTATTAAACACTTTAAGAGTGTTTTTGATCATTAAAATCAAAAAATAGATAAATGAAAAAAAATTAATCCATAGAAAAAGGGTTAAAAATATTTCTATTGGATCTAAAGGTTCTCTTCATAGTGTGGAGCAGATAGTCCCATTTAAATATGATAGTTACCCTAGAATAATATTGAATTAAAGTTACATAGAATGATAAATGATATATAAAAAATATTTTTAAATTAATATTCACTTATTTGAATATATATATATATATAATGTAATGTAAAACAATTAGGATCTAGAACACCAAATAATAAAACTATATTTATAATAAATATATTTAAAGCACAATAAATTAATTAACCAGGGTTTGGATTAGTGGTAACCACCCTATCATCCCTTACAAAAGATATGAGTTAGAAACTAGTTGTGAGAGAATTTTCACTGGTATTATAAGATTACATTAGCATTGTATAAATTTAGATACCATAGTATGTACTATTACTTCATTACAATTAATCTTGGATATTATATTAAGACACAAAATGTGTCTTCGTGAAATTGGTTCATTAGGAAACTATGGGTCTTCATTCAACAAGACCTATAAACCATGGAGTAGATCAAACCTTGTGTTTATGGATCATAAAAGAAGCAGTCACGAGGAAGAGCTTATTAGAAACAATTTTAAAGGAAGTATATGGAAGAAAAATTATTGACTCACACAACTCTACATATGGAAATAAAAATAGATAGAAGCGTCAACTTGTTAGGTAGGATTATATTTGTAGAGGTATGTTGGGGAGGGTTTTTTTAGTGTATGAATATCATAAAAAATTAAAATGAATTTGTTTAAATGTCCCTATAACACATTTAAATACAAAGTTATAGTGCCTCTTGGACTTTCAGTCAGGTAACGGTTCCCTCTTTTCCCAGTTAAAAAGAGTGCTTCTCATAAATAATATATATATATAACCATAAACTAATAAAATCTAATTATATAATTAATATTCAATTAAAATAATTAATTAAGATAATAAATAAAATTAAATATCTAGTAAATATGATATAATAATAGTAATTATATTTATTAGATATAGAATTTTTTATTTCATAGGCAATTAAATAAAAAATGTTATTATGTCATATGATCTTATTTTTTATAAATATAAATACAATTAAGGAAATTATATAATTCATATAATAAGTAAAATTACATTTATAATAAATATATTATATTTATCTTATATATATATCAGTGGGACTGTGTAAATATATAGCTTCGTAGGTCAAAGCCCTTTTGATTTTTTATATATTAGCTAATACCTTTTTAAAATTGGTTGAGAGGGAACCATTATATGACTAGGTGGTCTAGAATACAAGGAATGAAGGAATAATTTCTTTATAAATGTCTCAAAGGCCTAACATATCAATAAACCATTTATATCTATAATTGAATATCTATGAAAATTATTCACCCCAAATGTTTTGTCTACGACCCGATATATCCTCCAGGTGGAGAGTTGAAAAATTCTTTTACCCTAGAGTGTGATCCCTTAGTTTTTCCAGAACTCCTAGGGGATGGAATTATTAGTACATGGCCTAAAATATCTATATTATTTGTAGTGATCAAGTACCCATTACAATATTCATTAATAAACTACTATTACATCAACACTCTGAATCCCCCCACCAATTTGGGGTCATCGAGGGCTAAACCCCCACACACATTTAGTCTTATGGAGAACCTTCCCAATAAGATAATACTTAATTCTAACTCATTCTATTCCCTAAAAAAATTAAATTTATTATATAATTATAAATATTTTGAATAAAAATATATATAATCAATAAAATTGAATTGATGATAAAAATATTTATAAATAAATTTATTGTAAGTGTATCAATATTATGTATATAATTATATTCATAATATAATTACATTTTTAATAAATATTATTAAACATAATATGTGAAATATTTCCCCATGGTGTGTAGAATAGTGGTGGTGCCCTAGTGGGAGTAGAGGTGGGATCTCATGTTGGAGCCACCCTAGGTGCATGTGTGGTTTCTTTATTTATCCCATGCCACTATCCCATCATAATATATAATAAACTGAATTATATTTTAATAAATATTATCTACTTATAATAATTATTTATAATTATATTTCTTTTAAATATATGTATTACAATAACTATAATTATATAATAAGTATAATTATTACAATTATATGCGTAATAATTTTTTTGATCCCCCTTGTAGTACAACCGAGTGGGTGTGCCGGTATGGGGTCTTGGGGAGGTTTCAGGGTTGAATCTTTACATGTACGTTATAAGTAATAGTCCTTCGATTGAGGATATTCACACTGATGAATGTGTCAATATAAATAAGGTAGTGCGAGATGATTTCAATTATAAAACTATAGAGGTTAAATGTATGGATGATGGATGTTTTAAATAGTTTTCTCAGATTATGGGTGTAGATGTCAACCTAATTTAGATATTTAGTCCATCGCACATGTTTTTTATAAAGAATAACACATTATTTAATGAATTTAATTTGGTAAACATTAACCTATTTAACACTTAATTCTGTATAAGGCTCGAAGCCTAAGAAGTTATATGTCCATTCCAATATATTATCTTGAATATATACACTATATAATAACTAAATCCTTCCAATAGATGAATATGTTTTGGTAAAAGTTTATTTTTTATTGGTAAAGTCTTTTACCCAAAAAAATTATTTTATCAATAAATTATTGTTTTGTTAAAATAATATGTATCTAGAATTTTTATATTTATAGATAAAATTTTAAATAATATTTATTAATGAAACAAAATATAATAATTTTGTATATATTATATAAAAATTATAAAATTAGATTATATGAAACTCCAATGAACTGAGGATTTATTTGAAAAAACATATTCAAGTATAATTTAAAAACATGATCAATCTCTATAAAATTTCCTGAATCAGAAAGAAACATGTTAATAATTAGGGGAAAACATGTTCCAACTCTAATAGAATTTAAGTGATGCTTTATTAGAATTCGTCCACAAGTTTCTTCTCTCACACACCACCTATCACTATCATTTTTCACATTGACATAATGGTTTATGCATGTAATTTAATGATGCTTACATGTTAGTTTTTATGCCATTCACTTTAGGTCTGATTTATTTCTCTCATTCAGCATGACTATTAATGAAGAGTGGTCTATTATGAAATTTAAATTGCAATTTTCATAGAGTATAATATCTTATTATTTTGTATAACTAAAAAAACTATATCTAATACTTGATATGTAGGATTTCATATCAATGTGGATAATGTTCTAATATCAAAATCATAATTTTGTTAATGCTTGCAGTGTTTCCTATGATTCCCAGTGCTACTTGTATCATTTCATGGTGAATAATGCTAGGTTTCCTACTTCTTATCAATATAAATATTGATTAGAGTGATCATATGCTTCCAATATTACCAAATTCTCATCATATATTAAAAATAATAAATTCTTCCATATCAATAATGGATAATTTTATTTTTTATGAGGTCTAACAAAGAAAATGAATGATAAATGTGAACCAAGGAAACATAAAATCCATACTCAATGACCTCTCATTTGATTCTTTTGTATGATATGAACACTACTTCGATAATCATAACCATAAGAGTAATCATCCACATCGACTCTTTGACAAGTGAATAAGTGAATAAGGTTCACCTTGATTATATCCAATCATAAAATGTTATAGCTTGCATAGATTTATCTATGATGGTTCTGTTGTCATATTCCAAGCTGAAACTGAGTTCTCAAGGGTGTTACTACATTTCATTACATGATTAAAAATATTATCGATGTGATTGGTCATGTTGTAACACATTTAATATTGAATAGATTCATTAGTATATAATATGAAAGCTTGTTTGGGGATCTAATATCTGGTTTGGAAATTTATGCTTTGAGAAAGGTTAGTAGAATCTTTGGATAAGGTATATGAGAATATGAAGTTAAAGCCATACAGGTTAAAATATTATCTGGTGTTCAATTAGACAACTCTCATGTTCTTAATTATGTAATTTCTAACAAAGAAATTTTTCCCCTAGAAAAATGAGAAAAACATGAATCATTCATGAAAATCATCTAGGGTTAAAGAATGTAGTGAATAAAACAAATATAGGGTTGGTGATTAAAGACAATTTGGGAGTCTGAAAATTAATATTACATTGAAAATATTTATATAAAATCCAAAATATCAAACTAGATTTGGTTATAATTGAGAAAGGGCATAGTAATATAGAAATCTGGTAAAGAAATCCAAAGATTGTGCCATACAAATATTGGGAAAATTAGATAATAAAAGGTTGGTAAAGACTTATGTGCCATTATTTTTTTAAATATAGCCAATAAAAATTATAAATCTGATGTGGGGACAAAATAATATATTTTTTGTTGTCAAGAAAATTAGTGACAAGTTTTTTTCCATTATAGTATATCGATTGAAGCTAAAATATTTCTCAATTATTATATAGGAAGCTAGAAAGGATATTCTAAATAATATGGAAATGAGTTTTTTAGTTTCTATTCCATAAAATAATGTATTTTGAAGAATCCTATATTGGTACCTTGTGGTTGTGCTACCAAGATTACAGGGTATTCCAATTTGAAGTGGAGGGGTTCATCTATTTAAGGAGTTTAGAATTGGCCTCACTGAGCATATATTATTTATTTTTGAGTTATTACCCAAAATCCTTGCGTAAAAATGTGGTGTTAATATGATTAAGACTATGACAGCTCTACAATGAAATTATGGAAACTGTGAGAATGCATGGATCAATAACATGGGAGTATGAGTGCCATTTTGGACATTGAAGAACAAAACATATGTCCCGAAGGAACAAAAATAATTAAATCCATTTAGTATTCTTGTATAATTTTATGGTTTGATGATATAGTGAGTGTAATAGTGAATAAATAGGCTCCTGGGGAAGGCATGACTACATAAAAGCCTCATATAGGGCATAAAGAAAAGGATGATAATGAAAAAATTATCCCATACTAAATAACTAATTGATTTGTATTGTTTTTGGTTTTGGGTCCATTTAATAAATTTTTTTGGTTAGTGGAATGAGTTTTAAAACATTTCTAAAAAACGGGCTCAATTATTAATATTTAAATAAAATTAACATGGGAAGAGGAAAATAACTTACCACTATACAGAATCAAATGTAGATCACCACACATAATAGTGTCACCACCTCTAGGACTAGGTTGAGTAAAAAAATCACCGTAAATGAAAGAGAATATATGAAATGAATTTAAATAAGAACAAGGCACACAAATCATGGATAATATTAAGAGAAAATAAATGAGGAAAAGACACTCAAATTTAAAATTTCTATCCCCATTATATTTATAAATTATAAAGTAACAAAGCATAGTTAGGATAAAATACTTCTTGGTAAATTTTAACTTGATCTGTGAAAAAAAAATTAGATACCTCTAACACTATGTTGTGTGAAAGTGAGTAATCTGATAAATTACTTCTGAGTGACTTTTTCAATGAAATAAGTAAATAAGGGATTATAATGAAGGAATATAAATAAAACATATGGTAGAAGTAATATTTATTTTTAATAAAAAATTCAACTAAACCTCCAAAGGGGGGAATCTTGATTTAGAGATGATTGATTGATCATTGCCGGAAGTCCCACACCCAGGTACCAGTGTAATCAAGTGTATTGTATATTAATTCTCATTGCGTGCAATAGAATTCTTCATGCTATGATTTTTTTAATTTTAAATATAATGACACCATTTCAATTTTCAATTCAGAAATAATGTATCATGATATACCCAGATACCCAATTTAGTGAAATTAGTCAATATTTTAAAGAATAAAGAGAGATATGTTAAATTTTTTTAAGGATTTAATATTAATAAAACTCATCATAATGGACTCATTGAGTGAAAAAAATTAATAAATTAAATAGAATTCATGTGGAAAATAGTAGTTTTAACATAACATGATAGTGGATATAATGTACCTGTAGTTAATTAGTATGTGAAAAACAGTGAAAAGTATTATAAAAGTTCAATAAAAATTTAATATATAAATTGGATCATGTACCAATAAGTATAAATAAAATTTTTAAAGTAAGTTAAACTACTTTTATTGATTATTTATTAATTATATTTTTTTTTATTTTTTTATTAAATGGTATGATTCTAAAAATTTAGCCTTGAATATGAATGAATTGTTAAAATTTAAAAATTAATTTCTCTGACTGTATAACAAATTATATAAAATCTAAGAAACACATCATCCTTAAGAAACTTATTATCATAGTTGTCTCAAAATTTGATGTGGTGACTTAACACAATTTACTATAGAATATCATGTTGCAAAAATATAACCATATCCTTGTAATGAATGTTCATAAAAACTATTATAGGGCTTTAGTAATTTATACATGAGTGTGAATAATTGTGTTTCAATTTAGTGTGTGTGGTAACCATAAAATCATATTAACATTTACAATAATATAATTCTAAAACATGATAATAGTGTATAATAATTCATAACACAAAGAAACCAATACAAAAATCCATATATATTAAACAGAACAATTGAATACTATAAGAACATATATATGAAAACCTTGAATTATGATATGTAAGTGAAAAATATATAAATATATTGAATAAATGAGGGTTATATATATATATAATTAAATATAATTACTAGATCAGAACCTAAAATAAATTTCAATGTGATCAAATATGAAACATAAATTAAAGTTGTTCTTGTGTGAGGAAATAATGACTTTACACCGAGGCTAGATGATTTATACCAGGAAGCACTTAAAAGTTCATCCTAGAACGTATCAATAAAATATTTTATCATGAATTTTATCCCACCATAAACACAATGACATTTCATACGTATCGACTATATAACAAGATATTGTAATAATATTACATATCCTTGTTAAAAATGATTAAATAAAATACTTTAAAAAATTTGAAATTTATGCATGTTTGTGAATTCTTGTGTTTGACAAGTTTGTGATTATGAACCACCAAATTATATTATAAAACACATGGAAGATAAACTCATAAATTTTTATAGTTTATAATACTTCATAACACCAAGAATCCAATATGAAAATCCATCTAGATTAATGAAATCAGTTGACAAAAACAATAAAACCTGGACATACATTAAATCTTGATTCACCAAGCATGGTAACTACAACAACTAGTAATTAAAGGTATAAATAATGTGTTTCTATATGGGAGAATTGACAAGTAAAACACAATTTTTACTCCAATACCCCGAAATCCAAAAAACAAAATCTAAAAAGATTCCTACCAAATACCATATAATGTAAATCTTTAATCATATTGAATGCCTCAAATAGGCCACAACAGTAAGATAATGGTTCACTTTTTCATCTTAATTGCTTAACATCACATGCCCTTTTGAAGAAAAACGTATTTGGTGATGATATAAAATCCCGAAATAAAACATTATATAGTGATGAGATTAAATTGTTCTCCTATGTATTAGGATGTATGGAATGATTATTTTATGAAACAATCAATCCAGTCTAATTATATAAACCAAAACCCATGAAAAACATATCCACTGCCAAAAAAAGTTCAGTAAATACTACTAAAAAACCCCAATTGGGGTTCAAGAACCTTAACCATTGTGAATGAACTAACGAATCACACAAAATTAGTTTAGTGTTTCGATCGGTCCCACATGCCAAAAATAAGAGAAGGAGAGGCACAACAAAAATATATAAAATAAGAGAGTATAGGAGAAGGAATTCTAACCAAATGATATTATGCCAAAAATATGAAGGATAGATGGAGAATTTTAATGGATGAATGAGGAGTGAGGTTTATGGTTGGGGTTTCTTCGGGCTTGAATATGTGACACAAACTAGAAGGGGAGGGTGGGTGTCACATGGGAAAAAGGGGGAGTGAAAAAAATGTAAAATAAGATAAAATAATGAATAATAATAATAAAACATCAACATTTTTTATAGTTATATAAATTTTTTCCATAAAAATAAATTAACCAGGTCAGATTAGGAAAATGGAATGTAGGGTAATGGTGATGTGAACCCAACTACTAGATACATTTAATTTAGTTAAGAGATTTTCATATTATTGGTACAATTTAAAAAATTATCATGATGTATAATAAATTTATATAATATATATACCATTTACAATGTTTTAAATTTATATATATTCTAAAAAACAAATCATATTTTATATATATATAAAATTATATAGACATGTCTTTATTTTCGTATTTTTCAATAGTGTATATTCTATCTTATTCACCTATCCAAAGTAAATCATATATATATATTATCGGAAAAAAATAATTTATAATGAAAAAATAATACTATATATATTTTTTAAATATTTATAATTTATATAATTAATTGAAAATAATATATATATATATATATAAATTTTTTGGTGAAATATATTATGTCTTTGAATTATTTATTACAATAGATTTTTATAATGGTAAAAACTATTTGGTAATAACAATTTACTATAGTAGATTCATTTATTGGTAAAACAATAATAATTGTTGATATGATAAAGAAATAAACTTAATTGTTGGGAAATTATTCACTTTTGTATAATGATAAATGTCAATAGATATAGCAGTTGGTAAAACTATGTGTTGTTATATAAATTAAATACAAATAAAAATTAATATTTGTTGGAATTGCTCATTTTTAGCATTAGATATATTATTTAGTAGTAAATTGTTCTTGATATTTCACATTTGTTTTGTAGTGATGGAGTAGAAAATAAAAAATGGGTCTCAATGAGATGTGTATTTTTTCATCATTTTTCCATCAATGGTATATAAATTCTGTTACGTAGGACATATCTCTATATAAATTAAACCAGTTTTAATTCAAATATAGGAGTTATAATCTATGTTAAATCTATTTAATGTTTGGTATATATACTATCTTATTTATGTTTGGGTTTATAAACTGAATTATATTATCTATCAAACCATAATTCCAAATAAGTTTCTTTTTCATATAGGGGTCCATGTTAAATGAATTACAATACCAACATTTTATGGTCCCATCACTTCACTCAGCTTCTTATTGATGAGGGTTTTTGTACTAAATTGATTAATATTGTTCTATTATCACACCAAAGATGATTATTTTGAATTACATATTTAGTATGAGAAATTCTCTAGTTTTATTCAGAATAAAATGTCATTAAATAAGAAAAGTCAAGATACAGAAGGGTAGTGGTTTTCAGTTTTTTCTCATTCAAAGTACTTGAAGAAAGAACCTACTTTAAGAAGGGATGGGGTGTTAAAAATATGTGGTGTGGTAAGAACTGGAACTAACATGAAGGGATTTAAGAATAATTTTCTCCCCTTTGCGAAGACTTTGGATCCTTGTCATCAAGACATGCAGGGTAGTATGAGTGTGGAAAATGCTCCAGGTAACCAAATTATCATGGATTCTAAGCCTCTATTCTTATATTAATCGGTGATATATACCCCAAGGAATTGTTCTAATATTTGGAAGAAAATTTTTAACTCTAAAAGAAATATTGAGTCTATTATTTAAAATCTATCCCCTTATAGGAAAGTTTTTTTTCTTAAGGCATTAGTCAAAAGTGGATTATTCTTTAGAACAATATCAAAATGATGTTATGTTATTGCAGAATCATTGTGGATATTAATTGTTCATTTCCCATTATGGTTTTAAGTATATGAAATATTAATTTTGAAGTCTCAACTCATTGACGAAATTACATTCATGGGTTGATGATAAGTATTTGTGTAAATCCATTAAAGATGCACTAGTTGAAAATTATTTTTATGAATTTTGTAATAATGATTTTGACTGTGAGCTAAATGATCAATCTGAAATAGTTTATCATACGGAACATGAGAAGAAATCTTTAGGTTTAGGTGATCTAAATGAGAAAAATTAAGCTTGGAGAATCTTTTTTTTATTAAAGTTTAATATTAGAATGTCTAATCTAGTGATGGTGGGTAAAACTGTAACATGACTGGTTTCTAGTTAATGTATTTTAGGTTATCATTGTGAGATGGTGAAACTTTTTTTAGTTGTAGGATCACCTATACATGATCTCTCTCCTTGGATATCTTGATTGAATCATGAAAATTCATTGTCCAATGGAAATTTCTCCATATTATTCAATTATTACATTAAGATATTCTCGATAATGTTTAGGTTCTTATATGTTCTAGTATGTGTATGGGATAGACACAATAACCTAGTGGAGATTTCTCTTTTCTGAATACCTTGGTTGGTGGTCATTACACCAACTCCTCCCAACATTGTAGGTGGGGATTTGTGGGGGATTGGTGGTAGTTGTGTCTAACATGACACCTCCAACCATAGATATATATGGATGGATAATAGAGCTTTATTAATTCATTCAGTTGATCTAAGAGAGCTCCATTATTATAGATACTTGAGTGCTCCATCTAAGAGAAATGAAGAGAGGTGTAGTGAGGGAGTTTTTTATGTTTTTTCATAGTGAAATAAAGGTTATGATCTCCCTCTATTATTCTCTATTCTTGATTTGAGAATCAAAAAAAGTTGTGTTAGAAGAGGTTCTGATGAAATGATAATGAGAAGTAGATATTTTCCTATTTACCAGAAAATTCAGGTTGTTTGAAATCCTATTCTGAAAGAAAATTCTAAATTTTTGTGGTAGGCTATTTTAAATGGCACAAATGACATCAAAAATGTAGCTTAAATGATCTTCCTAGGAACGATCAATATATTTTAAAACCATAGGTGATACAATAAACCCTTTCTGAAGAATAAGAAACTATTATGACACCATTGAAATTTTAGGTGAGATTCTCGGAGCTGATCCAATGCAACACATCAACTCTACATCATCACCACATCATCGTATGATCTCGAGCATTGATATTGATTTGGTCATATCATGATCAATCAATTTCCAATTTTGATTATATAAGAATCAATTCCATTATTTTTTCTTCTTCCAAATACAACATTGAGCTCAATTTTTTCAGATTCTACATCAATTTTTCTTTATTGAAATTACCATTTTGGTACCATGCACGAGAGGGTTTATCATGATTAAATCATCATAGTAATCCATTTGTAAGTCTTGAATAGAATCTATCGTTAATACTAATGATCCTTTTGACACCATTGAGAATGAGGGAGTCAAACCCAATGCCACTATAGATGTACAGTGGAAGATATTGAACAATATAATGGTTGGTCAATTCTATCAATGGATCGATCATAGTGTATACCAACAAGTTTCATAATAGCGCGTACGAACCTTGGATGATGTTGGAAAATAAATAAAAGTCAAAGAATACTCGAAAAAAGATTCTTATGTTGAACCAGTTTATGAATCTTTGACTACAGTGTTCCAGCTCTATCGATGAGAACACAAGTTAGTATCAAAGCCTGGTGAAACAACTGGTTGTTGCAGGTAAGACTATGAATGTTTAAGTTTAGGTGAATCACCTACTCTGTGCACTTCCTGATATCTGGGATATACTGTTCATCTCACTTAGAAACTCAGAATCTCTAGGAAAACATTCTAAGGCAATGGTCGAGGATGTGATGTTCACTCTGCATCGTACCATGTCACTCTACACCGTGAGTATTTCCCGAATTATTAAGCTAGTGACATTGGTGTAGTCATGATGGGAAATAACAATTAAAAAGAAATTATTAGCACGAGTGATATCCGAGCCAAGATAAAAAATTGATATACAATAACCCTAAACAATGTTCAAAATGATCCAAGCCTTTGACTCAGCCTGTTATCATGTTATGTCTTTAATTAACAAGGCTATGATAACATATTCAGTAATGGAGCATGGAAGATGACCAAAGGATACATCTTCCTCACCCGAGAACACATATGTGGTAAATTGTAGAAAACAGCTATGAAGATATGTATAGATATCCTCAACATGGTATAAGGAGATACTTCTTCTAATATATGGCATATGAGACTTGACTAAAAGAGTGGAAGAGGGATATTTACCCTGACAAAGAATAAGCACATTAGTATTGACAATGATGAATTTCTTGATCCTTATAAATAGTAATTTTATGGGCAGTACCATAGAGTCTCATTGAATACATATTCATCAAATCTATCAGAGTTGATGGATCTAGTGCACTCCATTGTATGCAGACCCTTGGAAAAAGATTCACTAGGAGGTAGAAAATATTTTCTATCATTTATTGATGATGCATCTCAATGTGTATGGGTGTTATTCTTGTGTACAAAGTACCAAGTAATTGAATAAATCATGATTCTCAATGCCATGATGGAGTAGGAAACTTGATAAAAGATGAGGTGACTTATTTAAGAAAGTGGAGAAGAGTACGCATCTAGATAATTTGATTCCTATTACAGGAATCAAGGAGTCTGACATGAAAGGATAGTCCCACATACCCCAAAACAGAATAGATTTTAAGAAAGGATGGACATAACCATCATGGGCAAGGTTACAGGCATGATGAGTTTAGTTAAGCATCTTAAGACATTCTCAGGAGATGTTTTTTTAGGTTTCAGGCTACCTCATAAACTAATCAACATCAGTCCCATTGAATTTTGAGATTCCATAGAATATTTGGTCTGGTAAAAATCCCTCTTACTCTCATTTCTGATCATTTGGATGTTTGGAATTTTCACATGAATCCGTAGAGCTCAGGAATAAGATAGAGAGTAGATCAACTCCATGCATATGAATAATCTACGGAGATGAGGTGTTTTGATACATGATTTGGGTCTCGAAGAAAAGAATGTGATCACAAGCAGAGACGTTGTATTCTAAAAGAACCAAACGATCTAGGAAATTCAAAATCCCAGAATTTCTTGAAGGGATATTTTTGATGATTTAATTCATGATCCAATACTTGTACTGTCACCACCTATTAATGAATTTGATGAGGTGAAAGAAGACTCATTGGTAGCAGACTAGAAGGTAGTGGATGAGGATATTGAGAAGGGGAGGCTCAATCCTCTCCTTAAGATGTTAGAGAACCATAACAAGAGCTAGGTGATGTTATGCCTCCCAAACATAATATTTTGTAGGTTCAATGATATTCACACATAAGGATTCCACCAACAATGTATTCAGAGTCATAAGAAAAATTTCTGATAGATGAAGGGGGTCTAGAAGTGTATTAAGGATCATATCAACATTCTCTATCATTGGATATGTGATGTGATGGATCAACAACTGATTTGACTTATGAAGACCCACATGAAGGAGAAACCAATAGATATGATGTAAAATGTGGTTTCTCAGGAAAAGACAGGCCATTACAAATGCTTTATTAGATTATAGCTAGATGGCGGGAATTTATCGAGCTTGTTCTTTTCTAGTTGCTTTCGTTGGTGGCTATTACACCAAATCCACCCACCATGGTATGTGGGAATTGGTGTGGAATTGGTGGGATTTGTGTACAACACGACCTGCCCTGCCATGGCTATATAAAGAGAACCAAGGGAGATTTAGTAATACATTCAGTTACCCAAGATATCTCCATTATTTTATATCCATGAGAAATCCATATGAGAGAAATATAGAGAGATGTAGTAAGGTATTTTTGTATGTTTTTATAATGGTGAAATAAAGGTTGATTTCTCCCTCCAGTCTTCACTATTCATGATCAGCGAATCACAACAAAACCAAATTCACCCTATTTAAGGGTGTGGATCTAATTTTCACTTCCATAACAAACGTTTTTTATTTTATAGAAACACTTTGATTCTAAATGAGAAGCATCATAGTCACAAAAAGAGAAATAATCTTTCCGAACATGGAACCACACAAAAAACCAGAACCACCCAAAAGATGAAACCAAACAACATCAACCACAAAAGGCAGACCAGATAAGAAACACTTCCCATGAACAACCTGTTGAAAAAATTAATTCAAAATGAATCATTTCAGGATATACCCCACTGCCTTATACTATGCCAATACATCACACATGTCCCCTATTCTCAAGACACAGCACCACCGCCGCATCTGAGACCTCTCGTTCATACCACAGACCATGCGGGGGACCAGAACATCCCCTAGAACCATGATGGATGACAGATGAGACCCATTATGGGGAACCACCAACAACACTATGAATCACCATCATGGAGAGTCACATAACTCATCAAACTAGGCCAGCTGTGAACAACACATCAAATTATCAGGTCTATTAATTAGGAAGTGGAATCATTCATTAATTAGAGAATCCTAGAAATACCATCAATAATGCTATTAATGTTTCTATTGCAACATGAATATATTTTGTAATTCTATATGACTACTAAGAGGACACCCATTCTGGAAGTTCTCTTGAAGGAATGTAGTGTGTGACCGGGGAACATGCAAATGAGAGCACACTTGATGACAAGTAGGATTAGGAGATATTGGTTAATATTTTATCTTTACTGAGGTATATTCCAATGATAATGAGTGCCCCTTGAAAAGGTATAAAACCTATGGGGTAATAAAAATATGATTCCTTGGACCCAAAATGAGTTTCTTAGAGGTACTGGCATGCATAAATATTTACAAGGTGAACTTATGTGATGTGTTTTCTTTGTGAATTGTTTATTTTTTCATCTATTCTAGATTGAGGAATGTTTCTATTTTTTAGACCCTCCCTCCCTTTTCAATATTATTATTTTTCAAAATAGAGTCTTGAACCCATACTATTCTATTATATATATATAATACATATAATTTTATTTAATATAAATGTAGTCAAAATATATGTGGTCGGGGTTTTCAATGAAATATGGATCAAAGGTAATTGGTTTTTACCGATTACACAGGATTTGATGTCTCTTGGTGAGTTTTTGTCTCTATTTTGAATGATTTTATTGGTATTATTGACACAAATCCTTTTTCTTACTTTTTATATTGAGGGTAGTCTATTTTGTTTGACCTCATCCTCCCCTACTTTGGCTTTTGTTTCATTTAATAACAAGTTCACATCCTTGAATATTTAAAATATATGTTATATATGAAATTATATTATATATATATAAAATTTTGTTTATAATTACATTTATAATGGATATAATACATAAAAAATATATAATATAAATTTAGATTATTTATAATAATTATATATATAATTATAAATTTTTAAAATGTAATTATATTATAAGTATAATAACATTTTTTATATAAGTACATTCATAATAAATAAAATTTCTATAATAAATACATACCTATTTATAAAGACTATATATATATAACCTTTGGTCCCCGCACTCTTCTGGGGATGTATGGGTGGTGTGGGATTTAGGATGTGGTCGGGGGTCAAGTCCCTTAGCCATCGGGTATATTTATATTTTTTTTCTTTGGGTGTGTGCCGCTTTCACGATTTACCCAGCCTTTTAAATATATTTAACATGTATATATATAATGTAAATTGATGCAAGGGAAATGTGATACATAATAATGAAAGGAAAATAACATGTAAATGTAGGGAAGAGCTTAGTGAGACTCAAACGCAAGGACTTACTAAGATCCATAGCGGCAACTACCACTAAGCTCCACCTTAAGAGAATATATATATACATACATATATATCTATATATATATATTTGTTTGTTTGTTTTATGTGGCTTATTAAAATTTTAATTATATAGTAAATATAAATATAAATATTATAATTACATTTTCAATGATATATTTATATATATTATTATTATAAATGAACAAAATTTATTTAAAATAAAATGGATTTATTATATATACAATTATATTTAATATACAATTACATTTAAAATAAATGTTGTTACACCTAAATTAATATATATATATATATAATATTATTGATATAGTTTTATTTTAAATTTAATTGTATTATATATATATATATATATGTAATTACAGCCATAATAAATACAATTATATATATAATACATGAAAATAAATATATATAACTAATATAAAAAATACAATTATATTTATAATAAATGTAAATATTATGATATTTTTTATAATATAAATGGAAACAAAAATGTAACTATATTAATAATATTTCTAATATATTTATATATATAATTTAAAGTAGGTATGAAACTCATTCTCTTATGCAAATTAATCCTTTAATGTTTGGGTAATAAGCTACAATTATTACATTTCATTATCCAAAACCATGCATAATCACAAGATCCATATCAATATATCTTTTAAATAAAATCATATTAAATGAATACTTAATAAAATATAAAATATTGTGAATTTGTCAATAACAAATTCAACTCTATAGTGGGAAACTTATATGGATAATAATTTACTCCTATTACATTATATTATTAGAAAATATGAAAAAATTAAGATGATGACCACTGTAAAAGTAAAATCAAATTCAATGAATTTTCAAATGTTAAAAAACTGATATTATCAATAATTTTCAAAAAAATATTCTTCTTTTACCAAAATTTTCTATCAATGATAACCCAAAAAAATAATTTTTTTTTTAATAATGTATAAATATCATATTTGAAAATGTTTTCAAAATTAAAAAATTATATATTATTGTATAAATTATGTTATTTACATTAACAGATATGTAATATTTTTTAATAAAATTATAAAAATTCCATATTTTATATTTCAAAATAATAATTATTTCAAACATCATTCATGAAAATAAATGTAATTATCATTCAAAATAATATTAAATTATATTCCTAAAGAAATTAATAATCCATAAAAATATTAATTTGAAATTATATTTTAATCATTCTTATAATTGACTTTATAAAAATAGTAGAAAGTTTATTTTTTTGAAAATTTTAATAATATTATATTTTATTATTAACATGGAAAAAAATTACATTTCTCTTATCAACATAGAAAATTGTTTTTTATGAAATATATTTATTTTTTAAAAAACAAAAAAAAATTATGAAATTCAAAATGTTTAAGAAATTATAATTTTTATTAAATATATATTTGTTATAAATAGAAATAAACTCTTTATTCATTAAATATCTAAAGATTTTTTATGCTATAATATTTTTAAATGAAATAAAAATTAACAAATTTTTTAATAGGGTAAAATATTTTTGGTTAGGAAAAAATTACTTATTAGAATTAAAAAAATGTTTTTATTTAAATTCATGAATAATTTTAATAAAATATACTTCTAGAAAATTAAATGAGAAAATGTGAATGATAACATTCATTGGAAATAATACTCAACAAAACCCACAAGAATATTCCAATGGAAATGTATACTAAAAAGTTCCAATATTAGTCTAAAATCCATTTGGGAAATCAAGAAATAAATTCCACTTGTTTATTCCATTTCAAAACCAACATGAAAATCCAAGTATAAAAAATCACTATATAATTCTATTTGAAAAAATAATTCATAAAATCTACTTGAAAATGTATTAAAAAATCAACTACAAAGATCATATTGAAAATTAATAGAAAAATACAATTGAAAAGTCAACATAAAAATAAACTAGAATGAAAATTTTCATTTCAAAATTCAAATACAAAATTCAAACAGAATATTCCACAAGAGATTTATTGTGGAAAATTCCACTTAAAAATTAAATAATTATTAATCTAAAATTCAATAAAACACAATAACATTTTGTAGTGAATTTTTCCACAAAATATTCAAGGGAAAAATTATGATAAAAATTTCAATTCGAAAATTACATTGAGAAAATAAATTTAAGAAATTCACTGAAAATATATACTTCAATAATATATTGGAATAATAAATTATAAAATTTCATTGTAAAATTAAATATTAAATTTAAACTAGAAAATTATTGAAAATTTAACTAGAAAATTGAAATTAATATTCTACATAAAATTTAAAGTGAAAATATCAACTAAATAATTCAATTAAAAAAATAAACTGCAAATTTCATGTGGAAAATTGAACTAATTTTTTTTCTAAAAATCCTAATTAAAAGTTGATCTAAATAGAAAATCACTCTAAAAATTTCTATTTTAAATTAAACTGGATAAATGTATTTAAAAATTCCACTGCCAAATTCTCAATAAATAAATCAAGTAGATAATTACACAAGATAATTCAAGATAAAATATTTAAGACTCAACTATTTTCAAAGTACATCTCTCTTTATGTTCCCAAATCAATCTCTTTGGGTTTCTATTAAACCATTTAAATTTATATGAAATTTCAATGTTCCAGATTTAAAATGGGTGTTTAATGGTGTTATGGGGCTTAGATTATGTAAAATAGTGATTTATTGGAGTGGAATTTAGTATAGGATAAGTTTCACTACCTTCGACTATCTTTTGGATTAAAAAGTAGCTAGGTATGGATACAAGAATATTATCTGCTTACCAGTGAGACCCACCAACCAACTAGAGAAATCCTTGTGCAATAATATGCATAAAATAGTTCAAATGACCAGAAAATGGGGTTTTCAAGGGTTTATGACCACTACCTTACATCACCAATTGACCAGTGGTGGCAAGGGATTAGCTGGTGTCACTGTTTTTTGTGAGAATGATGAAGGTAATAGACACCGTTTTTCATCTTAAAACCCTAATTTATGTTATAACTTATTCTTGACCCTAAAATGATATTTATGATTTTTAAGGACTCTAAAAGGCATCCTAAACATCAAAAACGTTAACCCATTATTCCTTGATCCATTTTATGATCTCTTTATTCATTATCAATATGTTTTATTTTGAGTTATTAAATTCCACTTGTTTCATTTCAAGTTATTATTCTTCTTCAGTTCATTATGTAGTGTATCAATCATTATTTATAGTGGATTATAGTGTTTTTCCTAGATATTTATGCTATATCTATTGGTTTTATCTTTTTTTCAGGAGTAATTTTGTCTGAAAATCTCTCTAAGGATTTTTTTAGTTTTTCTTGAATATGTAACTTGTATGATCGTGCCAATACACCATTCATGCGACTTATATTATATGTAATTTCCTTTTATTTTATGATACCTCATTCTTATACCTCCCATGTATCTATTTAGATACATTTGAGATTAGACCCTGGATTATCATCTACTTAAAGGGTGTGCATAACCCTGAACCTAGGTTAGAACCCAGAAATTAAGAAACTATATTCTTGTGATTGGTTAGTAAGATTGTAATTTTATCTTCTGACGAACCGTCCCAGAAAATGTCACTGTAGGGGTTTAAATATGTAAATGTGGTCTTAGATTGACATGTGAAATGTTTTTTTATCATCAATATAATGTGATTCGAAGCTATTAACTCTATTATTGTAATTCATAACATGTCATGCAATGGGGAGTCAGCTTGTCATTGGCATGTTGGAATGAAACTCATGTTTGGATTAAAGTAATAATGGCATGTCACCAAAAGAGGAAATAAAATTGGATAGTGGTATGAATTAACAAATATGGTGTATATTAATATGTTCGACATCTTTGGTGATTTTTATACATTTTATTTTTCCTGTTTCTTAAGGGAATGAAAAACATTATCATAATGCTTGATGTAATGATGCTTGGTTTTTTGATTCCAATGGGTAGTACACATGTGTTTTTATTAAAGAGGGTAGAATATAAAAACACATAAGGCCTAATGGAGAGAAAAGTGGTTTCTTGATGTCTGGGGTGGAATTATTATTATTTTAATTCATTAGGATGAGACACATGGTTTCCTAGTGTCTATGAGATAGTTTTAAGGTAAAATGACTCCTGAGGGTGAAATGATTGGTTCCTTGGTTCCTGATATCACTACTCATTTTTACACATGATGCATTAGGTAGATATTGGGGGACATGAAATCCATCCTTGGTTGTTTATACTGGCGTGTAAGGACATAATCATGTATAATTGAGCTATAGTAGGAATGTATAACCCATGTGTCAATTTGGAGTATAAGTGTTATTGGATTTATTTTTGTTCTTTCATTTGATTAATATTAAATGAACATGTTGATCTTATTCTTGGATGAACTATTAATCTGACTATATATTTTTAGATAATGTTGGTGGGGGCCTATTAATTTTTTCTCACACCCAATTAAGGTCATCGTTAGTTACCTGAGAAGACTTCATAGATGTGGCTATGGAAAAATGAAAGGATCCCTATATATAATTAAATTATTTTTATGGGATTGGATAATTGATATGGGACTGTGCATGGGGAACAATACTTGTTTATCGAGTCATTATTTTTAGATTATTTCATTATGTTTTTTGTTTTTATAAAATTTAGTATGATACTCAGTATGAAATTGTATCACTTGTTATATTGGTGTCATTTTGAATTTGAATATTATTTATTGGATTTGTTTTATTTTTATTTTTTATCATATTTTCTATTATTATTATCATTATTCCTAAGAAATTACTGCCTCCCCACTATATATATTAGTCCCTCACTGCTAAAAGGGTGCATCTGTCATATGTGGAGGCATGCTTGTTTTCATATGGTGACCTATCTTGGTCAGATTATGGAGAACCATGCCAAGGACATTATAAAGTGGTATGAATGGAGGGATTTTAATTTTATTTACTATTTTGGAATGTTTGAAGGATAATAGGAACTATCTAGTTATAAAATTGGGCTCATTACATGGCGGAGAAAATCCTCATTTTAAGGAACACCCATGTTACAGGGTATTAGTATGTTTCATGTATATTCATTGATACCGTTTATTTTATTTCTCCTTGTGTTTTTAGAATTATTATTGTGGTAATTTTTTCATGGTCCACTATGGACCTCGAGGGGATATACATGCATCATGATGCAGATTTAGAAGATCTATTCATCTTCATTATCATTCTAGGAACATATTCAATTTCATACTAAAATATTTCTATTTAGTTAAATCTTGTTAAATTATTTGTAGTCCTGAATGGTTAATGAGAAAGGGTTTATTATTTTTTTTATTGAATTTCATATAGATAGTTAATAATAAATTTAATATTATTTTATGAATAAAAATGAATATTGGGTCGGATAATGTTTCTGAACATATTATAACTTTCTAAGATTATGTTTTCATACTAAACCACATGTTATGTTTTTTTATTGTATTTCTAGATGATCCTTCCTCTCTATTACTTTTTTATTGTCATGTGTCATGAGTTGTGTGTTATGAAAACCCAGATTTTAATAAAAATTATTTATTAATATATTAAATAAAGGTAGGAATAACACAATATTAAAAGATCTTGAGTCCTTGTGTGCTTGGGTAATTATGTACATATCATAACAAGGTGAAACATAAATATAGTTATTTAAACTAAAAATTTGTAACATGACCATAAATTTACTTAATATTATAAAACTTCATGTGATAACTTTGGAATGTAAATAAGAAAGGGGTGATCTATAAATCCCAGTAAGGGAATAGTCAAAGTCTAACTTGTAGAGTGTAATAAAGATTACTCTATATAAATAATAATCATATATAACTTGTGTGAAAATTATAAACTTGGATATCTGCAAAAGATGTAATATGATAACATTAAGGGAACATGGGAATGTGGAAACCATAATAGACATGACATAAATATTAGTTATGTTTAAGTTATGAGAAAAAATCACATGGTAGAAAAATTCCCTTTAGGGATTAGGTTCAACCCCAAATACCATACATAATATCTCATGAGAAAAAAATATTACCCAATTCATTAGAGGGGTTTATAATTATAGTCCCACACATCTCATAAAAATCATATACATGCATAAGTGTTAATCATAGATCATAAAACATTAGGATACGTTTCCTCACATTTAATCATAGGATTAAGGAGTCTTGGTTAAATACATTGAATAATCCAATCAATGACAGATAGTTACACCTAGGTGAATACCACCAAGTAGAAATAGGGATGAGTATTCTCTGAAAAATGTTTGTAAGGAAAAAGCACTTGATAATTTTTGTAGAAAAAGAAGGGAATGTAAATATACATGGATGGTTTTAATGAGAGTTATCTGGGTCTATCTCCAATTTAAAATCATATGTATATTAGGTGTTATGTGAAAAAATATCCAAAAATGATAATTTTCCAATAACAATGCATAATATAAAGAAGGTTCTTGAATAAATATGAGATAAATTGGATTTGTTACATTGATATGGTGAATATAAAATCTTGGTATGAGCTTCTTAAGTATTTGAGAAACATTGGTGGTCACTAGAGATTATAGGGTAGAGTAAATGAATGTTTTAAGACTTTTGAATGAAGTTGAATTGGTGTTTGTGATGGTTATTTTTTAAAAATAGAGGAAAATTTATTATTAATTTCTAATCATGGGGTTTGGAAACTCTATGATAAATTTATCCAAACCAAAATCTAACCAATTATTGTTTTCCAATGGTTTCAAAACAATGGGGTTTTATTTAATTAATTTATAAATAAAAGAAAATAAATAATTAAAATAATACCCTTTGTGGTGTGGAATTGATTCATGTTAATAAATAACTTAAATTAAAACCATAAAATATACTATTTATTTTGGAGGATTCATTAAGATTTTATTTAATTAATAATAAAAATTCAAAAAAAATTATTTTAAAGGGTAAACAAATTTTTAGTCATGGATGCTCTATTAGATTTTCTCGCATCACATGTGGGATTTTATGTTTCTATAATACTTAGAATATAATTATATAGTATTTAATTTAGGCAAAAAATTTATACTCTCTAAAAAAATAATGAAAAATTAAATATTAGGTAATATCAATTATTTGATTTTATAATACATATTTATTTTATCAAAATAATTCCCTCAATATGATAATTTACACTTTTAAATAAAAAACCCCCATTTCTTGAAAAATACTTTTTTTCTTAACTGATACTTTCCAAACCCTTATAGAAATTACAATTAAATTCATAAAAATATCATGTATTTAAAAAATCCAAGAGTTCATCAAAAAAATTGTTTTGATTAAAATGTAATAGTTCCTCAAAAAATACAATGTTTCTATCAATGTATCAAAATTTAATTTCTATAAAACTATTTATATAATCACTAAAATTTTAACAATAAAAATTAATAAATATTATAATAATTTTAATGAAATAAAATATTGAAATTTATATTGTTATGCTCTAGATAAATAACCTTTTATTTCACCAGTGAATGCTCTAAAGGTCATGTGTGCGATCACGAGACTTTCTTGTGGTAGTACGATAAACATATCAAGTTAAATAATCTCGATGAGCTTTAAATTCAATTGTAAAATATTTTATTCATGATTTATTTTTCTTATTTATTTTTTGTGTTGGTCAAGGACAATGCTTAGTGACTCCATCTCCCTCAGAACCTCGGATAAATGGGAGTCATAGGGTACAATCGGACTAGTTGTGGCCATCACTTCTTCCTTGTATATCAATGTGAATTTATCATAACCCTTAATATACTAATCTTAATGGTAACTATAAAATAGATATATTATCAATACTTATAATTATTAATAGTTTATTAAATTTGACATACAATATAATGGTCCAAAATAACAATATTAGTTTATGAGTTTTCTTAACTAATTTACATAAAAAAATATGTTATTCATTCCAAAAGAGAATTTAATTTATAAAATTTTGGGTTTTTTCATATGTTACCATATAAATAATGATTCCTTAGTTTCATGTTCTGGTAGAGTGTGAGAAGGGTATTGATGAGCACACACCAAAAATAGCACATCTAAATCCACCACACGATCAGAAGAACATTATGCATGACCAACTGTGAAATAATTTCTAATGAGTGACATGGTCCAAGGAAATAGACATTTATCGTATAGGATAGACCATGTTAGATCTCGTCATGGAGTTCCAAATGTAGCACACAATTACTTTTAAATATATGGGATGCCTTTTTGAAACAAAATTATGGATTGAGTCAGTCAAAAAAATTTCCAATCATCTAGAGACAACCATAGAGAGGACAATGAATCGTTCTACATAAAATCTATTTGGAATACCCAGAAACTGGTGGGAAATCATGGTTCAGTCCAATCAATATGATGGTCTTGTTTATAATAATTTATAAGCATGTTTCGTCAGTGATTTATACCTGGAGATGATGATGAAGGAGTGATATTAGGAAATCAGGGACCTTATGTAAGGGAATGTGATGGTGATTGATTACCCAAACCTTTTAATATAATATTTGTGTTTTTATATATTGTTTGATATAGATGATGTTTCTTGGATAATCAAATTATAGGGAAACCATGGATATAAGATAATTTATTAGATGAATTTATTTTGACTGTCCAAATTCTCAGACATTAGGATCCAAGTTCTTGTTTCTAAAGGGAACCTGAGGGACACCCTGAGTCGTGGGTAGGAAAATTTAGCAGGGTGATCTTGAAGCACTTCCTCTAATAGGAAGAAGTTTGATTTCGATCATTACCATCATGATAATAGTGTGAAGATAAACTGAGGTAGCTGATAATTTTTCCTAGGTAGTGACCAGGTGATCTAGTTTCAATGTGGGAGGTCTGACCACAAGCAAGATCAAAAAACATGATGACTGATATAGTTTCTTTTGTGTGGTAGGATGGGTTTACGATAGTGGTTTATAGGAATAATAATAAGTTATCCATTGATGGGAGATTTATATAAATGTACAATTCAGGAAAGGATTCTGTAACATAATAGAAAACAAGAAGTTATATTTTTACTAGTTATAATCGAGGAGGCATATTATTGGGTACTCTATGTTAGGGATGAAAGTACCAGTAATGTAGTATACCATAGGTATTAAAGTCATAGGCCCTTGGTAGGGATTTGATCAAAAATCATGTAATCCAATACACATATATTGGGATAGATGTGGGACCATCCACTTTTCAAGGAATGATTTTAGAATCGTCTACCCTTGATTGTGGTCTTTTTGATCTAGTGTCTTCACATTCATTCATATCTTCTCAATTTGATCATGGTTTGGGTTTTTCCATAGAGTATATATATAGAATAATGTCTAAGAATATGTTCTTAATGGAATGGTTAGAGAGTATTTAGTAATTAATGAGTGTTCTCTTGAGATTGGTGGATATCATTTTCTATGGGATCAATTTTTTATTGAGATTATGAGATTCAACATGATCTTAATGATGTAATAAAGGGTTCTATGTTGGGCTCATATTGATTGCTACCATATGCGGATTTCCTTCATTCAACTTGCAGGACGATGTTACATCACATATGGTGAATGGAATATCTAGTTGTTTTTTGAGTGGGACTAGAAAATATTAGAATTGAGTGATGTTGGGAAAAAATCCCTCAAGGTAACATTGCAGCAATTTTGGGTTGGTTGTGTTTGTTGACAAAGAAGGTTTCCATGGTGAATTTTCAAGTTTCAACAATGTTGTTGATAATCCATGTTAACAAAGAACCATGACAAAGGAATGGATGATCTAGAGGCGGTACAAAAAGAGTATTACAAGGTGGCACTGTTTTCTAGTGTTTTCCAAATTTGTGGGGTCCAAAATTTGGATTTTGGTGAGCATCGAGAAAATTGGATATCCTTGAAGATCTTGTTTAAATATGGAAAAGTTGTGAGTTTTGAGAAGATATGTTTCATGGATTGGATTTCGCGAAGACCAGAAAAATGATGGTGGTGACTCTTCGCGATTATGTCAACCTTCACGAATGATAGGGTTGAAGTGTATCACGGTGGTAAAGGGCTTTTCGAGGGATCCTCATAGAGAAGGTTCTATGGAATTGACGAGATGATCCCAGATTATGACGAAATCCTCGATTGGAAAATTTATATGGTGCTTCACGATTTTGAGAGAATTTTGGTGGGAACTTCAGAGCTTTGTGATTTTAGATGACGTGGTGTTGACTTCACGCGGAAGGTTCGAAGGTCGGTGGAAATGTATATAAATAGACCTCGACCCCCTTGGGTGACGTAGATAGAGTTTTCAGAGAAAATCATTTTCTCTCGATTTGAGAAGGTAGTTCGCGAAGGCAGTGTGTTTTGTGAAAAGAAGAGCTTCGCGACGACTATTCTAGCTCCATGAAAGTTGCGAGCTCCATGTTGGCTCAGTGAGCTTCGAGAGGGAAGTCATTCTTTGATGACTTCAGCTTCGTGAGAGTGCTTAACAAGATTGCTTTGAGAAAAGGTAGGAGCTTCGTGAAGGATTGTTTGAGATTCGCAAAATTGGGAGCCTCGTGGAATAGGGTGTTTTGCAAAGGTATTTCCAAAAGGAATTGACTAGTGTACAGAGGGAAAGGGTATTCATCAGTAGATGAAATTTCGACATCCACAAAGCATCTATCAACAGTTTAGGATGCATGTATTCATGCAAATGAATAGGCCTACAGTTTTATAAACAATGAGTGGATCCTTCCAAGTACAATGAGAAAAAGAAGAGGAAGAAGGTTATCCTTTCTATTGGAAGTGATACAGTGAGAGAGAAATAGGTAGTGACCATTGGGAAAGTAGTGAGCTAACCCTAAACATTATAAAGGCAGTGAGCCTGGGCATAGAAGTGATCTAGCCCAAACATTATTGGCATTGAGCTCTATAGGATTTGGTACAACGACACATCGTTGTTGTATGCTCCTTGGATGTATCCCAATGAGGGTGAACCACGTAAAATCTCTGTGTCTTCCTGGTTGCTTCCCTGCATAACTTCAAATGCATAACCATCAGATAAAGATAAAAATAAGTGATCACCATAAACACATAAGAGTAAAAAAGTGACCCTTATAATATAGTGGTCAAGATCTAGTAGGGAAAGAATAATTTTGAAGTATAATATCCTTACCCGAATACAATCCCCTCTCAGGGTATCTAGGCCCATTTTTGGTCTTAACTATTGGTATTAAAGGGAAGGTTTATTTTATCAGATTTGTTTTCTTTGACATGGTTCACTTGATTGCTTAAGTTAACTTTCTAGTATGCTCTTATCTTGGTGTGTCAAGGAAAAGTGATAAACTTCAAAGAAGAAACAGAAGTCGGGTGAAATACCCCTGTGTGGAAGTGTCAATGGAAAGAGTGTGATTCAGTTAAAGGAATCATGTAGTGAAGATAAAATTATTTAGATAAATCATATAGTGAAAATACGTACTCATTCAATGATGCAGAATGAATGAGTGAAGAACCTAACATTCCAAGTGACGTTGGAACTACTGATGATGAAGAAACACCAAAAGGTTGAAATGTGAACGTTGTGTTGAAAGAGAAATAACCGAATCAGAAATTCATTGTTGAAATTAAATCTAAAGATATTCAGATCCAAGCACTAGAAACTGAGATCAATAAGAAAAGAATCTTGAATCAATGGCTTATTTGCGTAGCTACTAATCTAAGGGAGAAGAATGATTCTCAAGAATAAAAAATGCGAAAGAGATCTACAATGGTAGAAATAACAAAATTTGATGTCAAGGGAAAGAATTTGAACTCAGATGAGATTCAAAATATAAAATCCAAAAATGATGATCTTTCTACATAGCTATCTGAAGTAGTTCATAAGAATCAAATTCTACAACAAGAGAATTCAGGTTGTTCTGATTCTATTGCAAAAGAAAAACTGAAAGTGGAAGAGAAAAGTGATATAGTAGAAAATATTACACAACAACTGGAAGATGAGAAGAGTAGTAGGAATAATCTCATAAGAGAAATAAATGCTCAACCTGAGTCAAGTGATAATAATGTTCAAAAACTAGAGGAAGAGGTAGAATCATCTAAGAAAAAATGGAGAAATCCTACTCCAATGAGAAGCCCAAGTTGAAGCCTGCCTTACACTTATTATTTGATTATTTGTCAGCATGTGATGATGAAATGAAAGCCAAATATGCTACTTCTAGGAGAAGCATGAAATGATTGTATCATCCAAAAGGCCATCCATTTTGGGAAAATATGGATTTGGATATGATGATCCCACTCTTACGTATAATTGTAAAAGAGAAGATCAAATCTCCAGAGATAAGAAGAACCTTGTATGTGGTGGAGATAGACCTAGAAAGGCTTCTATAGAAGGAAATGATAGAAAGTGCTATTTTAGTGGGATTCATGGTCATACAATGAAATTCTATTCAGAGGATCAAAATTACATCTCAGGATGTGAAAATAGAAAATGTACGAAATTTGATAATAAGAAGAAGCGACATGAGAAATCAAAGAGAAGAGTCTCTCATAGGAAAACATTCCTCAAATGTTATTACTGTGGAAGAATGGGATACACAATGTGTATGTTTCTAGAATCTCAGGAGCTCAATGTTAGAAAAAGAACTCAAGATGCATCAACATCTTGACCTAGAAATAATGAAATGAGGTGTTCCTTTGATAAAAAATGTTTTATATGTTCTAATTATGGTAATTTGGAAAGACATAGCATTAAGAAGAAACCAGGAGAGGAAAAGAAACTTGAAAAGAGATTCTCAACTCTAGTGGTGTATAATGAGAAATCCTGCACAGGAAGACAAAGTGGTAAATTGAAAAATAGGTTTATCACCTTAGGGGAATCACAAGGAAATAACCAAAAGGTGTATCAATCACTTATATTTCACACTCCAAACCACTCTCTAAGAAAGAAGATAAACAAATCTGGAGGGAAAAGGGAGGAAATGCTATAGTTGTGAGACAGAAGAATGCACGTTCAGTGGATGATTCACCACTATCACAAAATAGTGTGGTGACTCTGATATCTAATAAAAGAAAGATGAACAAAGAATTCAGTAGAAAATTCAAATTTCATGTTCCACAGTGAGATATGGAGGAAATAGAAAGACTCATCCAATGGTGGAAGAATAAAAGGAAGAGAAAAATCAGAGAGATTCCTACCCAGAGAATTAATCAAGGGAAATGGAATTTTAGTGGTACATCAAAGAAGGAAGTGTGTACCTATGGGCTTAAGACCCAAATTATAAAAGGCCAGGCCTATAGAATCTATATATCAGAGAAAGAATCATCATCTGGGTAATGAATTCTTAGTCATATGGCCAGAGGAGTTGATGTTGGATAGGCCACTAGAAGAAGTGAGTAAATATTGTGATTCTCTATAAGAAAGAATCAAATAGTTGACCCTTCAAGATCAACCACAATCCTTATCTTGATGAGTCTAGAAGACGCCCCTCTCTCTATGTATATAAATACTATTAACTAATGATTGACGTAGTTTAGGTTTTAGGGAGAAACAATCAAAGTGGAAGTTTCATCTAAATATTCAAAATGAAGAAGTGATATGCTTCAAAGTTTCAATTGACACAAATCAGGTGGCAGATTTGAAGTCGAAAGGGAGAAATAGAGGAAAATAGGAAGTGATTCTGTTATCACCATTATCTCTTGGTTCCTACACCGGGTTTTAACTCAGCAGGCATAGATATTTGGTTAATAGCTTAATGATGAGTGCTAGAATGTTACAAATGATTCAAGTGGAGAAGAATGGTTATGGGTCTAATTAGCGGTCCTAACCACAATATGTGTTGCATAGAATAAGGAGAGCATTCAATAACAGAATCAGATGCACGATCCATCAAAGAAATAATTTCATGACTCAGCTCAACTGTTTTCTATTGAGTTAAGTCATATTTTGGGAGAAGAAGCAATAATAATGCATCTCTTGCTTATCTATTCTGTTCTAACAATGTAGTATTAGCTAACTGTTTTCAGGATACCAAAAATCTACGATGGAGTATCAAAAAAAGTTTCAACAGGAAGCTAAACAATGTAGATGAAATAAATGATTCCACTAAACAATGAAATAGTGAGCAACTTCTGAATAAATGTGATTAAGAAGAAAGAAACAAAGGGGGAGAAAAAGTGGCCGATGCTAATTCATAAAAGAATTAGACATGGGAGATTGTTTCGAGGCTAGCAGATAAAAATGTCATCAGGACTAATTTGGTGTATTAAAAAAAGATGCATATGAAACAGTTATTCGAAACAAAGAAGAACTATTGTGCAAAGGATGCACCTATAAAGAGGGAATAGACGTCGATGAGACATTTACACTGGTTTCAAGGCTATAGACAATCATATTATTTGTATCCATTGCAGTGCAATAGAAGTTCAAAGTCTTCCGGAAGGATATAAAATCAGTATTATTGAATGTGGCTCTGAAGAAATAAGTGTTTACTGTGTTTCCAGATGTTTTTCTCATTCATAAGGATAAGAACAAGGTTTATCAGCTGAATAAGGTGGTACAGAGACTGAAAAAAGTATCGAGATCATGGAACATTGATTTTTCTATCCGAATATGATAAGTAGGTTTTGAGATGATTTGCAATGGAAAATTACAAGGACATTAAGTCTCTGATATCTACCCAGATAAACTATCCAAAGATGAGGATTTCAAGGTAGTTAGTATCATAGAATATAGGAAAATCAATGGAAGTTTTCTATACTTAAATGTGACTAGGCCTGACATTGTTTCTGCCACATTCCAAGCAGCGAGATATTAGAGTAATCCCAAGGAAATCTGCATTCTTGAAGTGAAAAAAATACATTGGCATATCAAGGGAACTGTAGATTTTGGTTTGAAGCAAACCTACAAATCTCAGCATGTGATTTTGGGATATACAGATAAAGATTGGGTTGGATCAGTGGTTGATAAGAAATCAATGTCAGAAGTTGCTTTCTATCTTGGTGGATTATGTGTATATTGGCTAAGTAAGAAGCAAGATTGCATTTAACTAAGCACCATAAAAGCTGAGTATATTATGACCACTAAAGAATTAACACAATTATTGTGGATGAAGTAGCCGCTTGATGATATGGGAGTTGAAATTATCTCTCTAATCGGAATCCACTGCGAAAACTCAAGTTCTATGAATCTCAGCAAAAATCCATTCCATCTCTCAAGGACAAAGAACATTGGGATAAAGTATCATTTTATGAAGGGGAAGGTTAAGAAATGAACTGTATAGTTAGAGTATGTGCCTATAGAACTATAGGGTGTAGACATGCTGACAAAGGCCTTACCCATGGAAGTGTTTGAAATGCATCAACTGGCACGGAGAGTTTAGTCGACTCCCCGCATTTAAAAGATTGTGGATGTGGAACTCCCCCTCTCCCTGATGTATTGTGCGTTTTTTTATAATGTGCTAATATGTGTTCTTTCTAGTGTTTAAGACCAAAAAAGGGTTACCTTTGGGTTCTTTGACAAAGGGTGAGAAATAGTGACCCCTCAAGGGGGAGAAAATGTGGCTAAGGGAGAAACATTCTTAGTAAAAGACATGGGGAGAAGCTGACAGGTGGAGGAGTGAGATAGGGGGAGAGAAATGAAATAGTGAAAGAATTTTTAAATATAACGATGATAAAAGTGATCGATCAAAGAATAGATATCATGATAGCTATATATTTTGATAAAAGCTGAAGAGTGATGTTGGAATAGTGCGAGAAGGGATCCCATGATCCATAATTGGTATCAGTATAATAATTGGTATCTGATTGGTCTTAAGAATTGGTGTCTGTTTGGAAATTGGAATCAGTTGAGTGTTAGCAGTTGGTTTTATATATTACGTGATTCATTGATGATCATTACATATACTCTTGTTTCTCATGACGAGCATTACTCATGAGGTCTTAGAATATGTGGTGAGTGAATCTCTAGTCTCTATCTTAATCATAAGAGGTGAATGATGGTTGATGACGGAAGGAGACTCAGTGAGGCATCAATCTGTAGAAAATCATTCAGAGAAGAGTTTTCAGCAAACAAAATGGGGGATATTTTTTGGAAAATATCCCTCAAGGTAACATTGCAGCAATTTTGGGTTGATTGTGTTTGTTGAAAAAATATGTTTCCATGGTGAATTGTCAAGTTCTAGTGTTGATGTTGATAATCCATGTTGACAAAGAACCTTGAAAAAATATTGGATGATCTGGAGGTGGTACAAATAGATTTGTACATGGTGGCGCTATTTTCCAGTGTTTTCCAAATTTTTGGGTTCCAAAATTTGGAGTTTGGTGAGCATACCAAAAAGTGGATGTCCTTGAAGATTTTATTTAAATATAGAAAAGGCATGAGTTTCTCAAAGATAATCTTCATGGATTAGATTTTTCAATGACCAGAAAAATGATGGCAGTGATTCATCGTGATTACATCAATCTTTGCGAACTGCAGGGTTGAAGTGCATCGCAGTGGTGAAGGTTTTTATAAGGGAGGTTTGCAGTGAAGGAACTAAAGAATTGATGGGATGCTCCATTATTATAATGAGATTCGTGATTGGAAAATGGCCCTGGTGATTCATGATTTTGAGTGAATTTTAGCGGGAACTTCGGAGCTTCGAGATTTCAGATGATGTGGCTTTGACTTCGCGCCGAAGGTTCGAGGGTCGATGGAATCACCTATAAATAGACCTCGACCCCCATGGGAAAATTAGAGAGAGTTTTTGGGGAAAATCCTTTGATCTCTGTTAGTTAAGGTAGTTCGTGAAGGCAATGTGCTTCGAGAAAAGAAGAGCTTCGCGGTAGCTATTCTAGCTCAGAAATAGTTGCGAGCTTCGTGAGGGAAGTCGCTCTGCGACGACTTGATCTTTGTGAGAGTGATTCACAAGATTGCTTCAAGAAAATGCAGGAGCTTCTCAATGGATTGTTTGAGCTTTGTGAAATTGAGAGCCTTGCGAAGTAGGGTGCTTTGCGAAGGTATTTCCAAAAGGAATTTCTTAGTGTTCAGAAGAAAATGGGGGTTAATCAGTGGATGAAATTTGGACTTCAACAGAGCATCTATAAATAGTTGAGGATTCATGTTTTCATGCAAATAAAGAGTCCTACAGGTCTATAAACTATGAGTGGATCCCTTCCAAGTGTAGTGACCAGCGGAAGAGGAAGAAGGTTATCCTTTCTACAGGCAGTGAGCTAGTGTGAGAGAAACATGGAGTGACCCTTGAGAAAGCAGTGAGCTGGCCCTAAACATTGTAAAGGTATTGAGCCTTGGAATAAGAGTGATCTAGCCCGAACATTATTAAAAGTGATGTTTAGTGTATTTGGAATAATATTACATCACCGTTGTATGCTCCATGGACATAGCTCAATGAGGGTGAACCAAGTATGAATCTATGTGTCTTCCTGGATGCTTCCCTACATTGCATCTAAATCATAACCATTATATAAATATAAAAAGATGTGATCAGCATAAACACATAAGATCAAAAAAGTGACCCTTATAATATATAGGTCAATATCCAATTGGGAAAGAAGAGTTTTGAAAAATAATATCCATACCCTAATTCACCCCCCAGTGTATCTGGGCCCCTTTTTGTCCTAAAAAGTAACTGAGAACTTGGGTATCTATCCATATACTAGATGATTGGGAATTTCTATAGGGATAACTTCTTCCAATAGTAAACTAGTATGAGGGTGTTTTCTAGAGTAATTCTTCATCTTGCTTCTATAGTGGTAGATAATGATTAGTATCTAGTTGGTTTCAAGAGATGATCCAATTTTTATATTCTCATATAGGATTGAACCACTCGATATTAAAGAGTTGACTATTCAATTGGAAAATATTAAGATAAGAGGTTTTCTCCTACCCAATACATCACATTTGGGGTCTCCATTTCACTTTGTCTAGAAAGTAGATATGATATTACAACAATGTGTTAAATAGTGAAAGATGAACCATATGAATGACGAGAATATGTATCATTTTCCACACATTGATGATCTCTTTACCCAACTAATAGGATATCACATGTTCAATATTTATTTTATATTAGGGTACCATTATCTAATAGTAAGGAAATGTGACATACCATGTACTACCTTTCAAAGATGGTATGATTTTTATGAATTTGTTATCATACCCTTCAAATTTATAAATGTGTTCATTGATTAGATGAACTGAATTTACCACCCATTACTGGACTAGTTTTTTTTCATTATATAATACATTTTGATATACATTAAATCTATGGAGGACCATAAATAACTTCTCGATATTGTTCTAAGTAATCTGAGAGAGTTTCATCATTATTAAAAACTATCTAAGTGGTCATTTTTTGTAGATTAATTCAATAGTCTATGGAATATTATATCAAATATAGAAATATTTTTGGATACAATAAATGTTAGTATATTGGTTTCATGGGATCAAACCAACAATACTTTTTGATATTCCCCCCCCCCACAGAATCTAGGATCCTATGTAGTATTTTATTACATTGGCATTCTGACAAGAAATGTAAACTAAAAAACCAATTGGTTTAGTAGTTTTTGAAAAATATATTACATACATGATACTCATATTACATTGGAAAATATAAAATAAAACAATATATATAATAATAATATATAACTATCATCTTTGAAATCATATTAAATGATTTAATCTTCATAAACTGGGGAAAAGAAAAAAAATGAGGTTGTGTTCAATTGCTCAATAAGGGTGTGTAAAATGGAATAAATAATGTATCAAATTGAAAAATCACCATGGAGATATAATAAAATAAGTACACATGCCATATTAATACAAGGATAAATAATTATGAATCTAAAATAATAGATAATTGAAACACATGTCATTTAATGAATAAACTAAGAATGAAATGCAACTATAGATATGTCAATGAAAAAAATCTCATAGATAAGTAAAAGCTTAGTTTAAATGATCTAAATGATTATTAATTGGACACCATTTTTCCTACGCATATTTTACCATTACCACCAAGACCTTTCAAAAGATGGTTTAGTATATTGGTTAGAAACCCTTCTCATTTGGCCAACAGATTCATCTCATGAGACTACTGATGCATCGAGGGGATATCTATAACTAAACCCCACCCATGTCATAAATTTCTAAATCATTCTTCATATATCAAATAATTTACTTAATACAAGAAAAACATTCGTTATCAAATATCTATCTTGATTGAAAGATAAATATTAATCTATAATTTAACAGTTAATTGAATAAAAAAAAGTTAACACCATTTATAAAAAATTGAATAATACTTTGTAAATAATAATTCCAATTGAATGTGAATATGGAAATTTAAGTTAAAAATGTCATAAATAATTGAATGTTTCAAGATAAATGTAACAATCCCAAAAAAAATTGGTATTATAGAGATGAATTTAACAACTTAGAATTTTTCAGGTCAAACCCCTTAATTGAGATACTACAAAGTAAAAAAAATCAAATAACATTATAATAAAAAGATTCATGAAAAAATATATCAAAATGGTAATTATTTACACCAAAAAAAGAAGTAAGTGGTGAATATGACATTTATCTCATAGATGAACAAAGTGATATGAAAATCCACTCCCTTGTCTTTCATTTTTGTTGTGTGCGGTTTAACCTACAATATAGAATTGTAAAAATTATTTATAACTTATTATAGAACCATTATCATATTTATGATATCATATATTATTTTATTTTAATATCTTATTACTTTTACATTAATAGTATTTCATTATTTTTACTATTTCAGGTGTTAATTGCCTCGTTTCTCAAGTATGTTTGGGCTTCCTAGCTGTTGTTACTATTATATAGATTATGATTTCATCATCTGGATAATTTATAAAATTATCTAAAATCATTTATATTATTTATATCTATATCTATAATAATCCTTAAAATTTTGTGATAGAAAATAAAATGCATTGTTCATGGAGACTGTAGGTCGTTTGTACGCATGAACGCTACTTTCATTTCTTTTTCATATTAAAAGAATAAAAAGTTTCTGATAAATATGTATATTATAATTCTAGTTTAATATATATATTTCATATATTTCACATGTTTTTATTAAATCTATAATTTATATGTTCCATGTATAGTTTGAACGAATCACATAACTTTGAGGAGGCGGTAGTCCACACTTCCACAAATGATGTTATCGTATTTAGAAAAAATGTAATAAATTATGTAATTTGTTATAAAATAATAAAATAAGTATCAATAAATTATAAATATCATATATAAAATAAAAAACTTGTTTACATCAAAATACCCACCATGATAGGTGGTAACGATTGAATGAACAATCATCATTTCACAATGTGGTAGTCTACAGTACATAAGAATGGTAAGTTCATTACCTCATATATTGAATAGTGTGTATGTGTAGGTGTAAAAATTAAAATTAAAATCTAAAATTATATATAACATACTATTTTTATTATATAGTCTTGTAATAAGAATATTTTATGGTATGGAGAATGAAAAAACAATGTCTATTGTGGAAAGATGTTACTTCATTTTCAGGTAACATTATTTGGTTTTCATCAAAGGGATTCCTTGTAGTTATTTGTGCCTAATTTGAAGATTAAAGTTTTAATTTATGGGTTTTGGGATCTAATTTGAGAATATTTTGGGTGATCCAAAGGTGTTTAGAGTTGTGAATAAGTGGGAGGGGAGTGTGCCATTTTATAGTGGAAGAGGAGTGACATTCTTGTAAATTTTAGTTAAGGGAAATAAAACCAAGTTTTCCTCATGTCATGTGGCTCAAATAGTTTACCCAATACAATAAAATAGAGTAGATTATCTAAATATGGATATAAAATAGGTTGTTTTATTAGTTTATAGTAAATTTGTTCTCTTATATTTACAGTATAGACCATTCCTTAGCGAATTTTTCTATTAGTTATACTAACTAATTATAATCACCTACACTAATATTTTGGTCAAAAACTATGTTGAACCTATTATACATGATAAAATATTCATATTAGAAATATTTAATCCATTTTTAAAAATTCCAATCATATTAGTGGAATAAATTAATTTTAATATAATCCCACAGACATGACGACAATAAAGGTTTCTAATGTAAAAGCGTTCAAATATTTTTAAGGTTGTTATATCCATTTTCAAGGTGAAATCAATTAAAAGGACACATAATTGATAAATATATTTAAAATTTACTAATTAATAATTCAAAACTAGTCAAAATTTTAATTTATCCTTATAAATAAATTAGATGAAAAAATAGTTTTGAATTAAAATTCAGTATTTTTCACTATTCACCAAAATATGAAATATCACATAAATGTAAAACAATTTAACCCAAAAATAAAGTTTACATTCATATTTCACAGATGAGTTTTATTTTGACATATAAAATAAATAAAAGTATCAAAATTCATATTTAATATTGGTTTTCAATTAAAATGTGGAAATATAGTATTTATAAAATATAGTGTTTTATGATTAAAATTGGGGTTTTTATTATATTATTATTAAAAATATATTGGATGAATATATAATTTTTTTTAATGAATATATAATTTTTTTTAATGAATATATAATATATAAATATCATTATGATCATTCACTAATAATAATAAATTTTATTTATTATGCTAAAACACATTAGTGAGCACAAAAATATGTAATTATAAAATAATTCCCTAAATATTAATTTGGTATCTATATTAATTTATAATAAATAGGTAATGAATTATTTAAAATATATATTTTCAATAGTTTTTTTATAATATTCATAACTACCAATTTAATGGATTTTTTATATCTTATTAAATCACAATTCCCTAAATAATATATTGTTGTTCAGTAAAACTCATTCTTGAAATTTACATTAGCCATCAAAATATATTCATTCTTATATTTTATTCAGTCTAATCTCATTGTTCCATTTAGGTGAAGATATAGAATATATTAATCAATTATATTGTAAAATCATTGGATGTTATATTCCTTTCTACACTAAGAGTTATGTGTAATATAGAATCTTAAATAAAATATCATTATTATTGAATTTTAGGGTGTTATATTCTCCCCGATTTAAATAAAATGTCTCCTCATAATTTAATCATGATCATGGTAATGTAGGGATTGATATAATAAATTACTATTGTTGAAGACCCACATCTTATATAGTGTCAATAAAATATGTTAATAAAAAGATAGATGGGGAAGTATGAAGGTTAGATAACATTGATCCCAAGTAGGAAAACCTATGTGGTAAATAAAAAATAAACATGGAAGAAAAGTGTAAATAACTAATATAATTAATTACAAGAATATATGTGATCAATGGAATGTTAAGGGCCTCAAAACCATAAATCTTTGATTTTATAAAAGACCATTTCATTCATCATGTATGAGTGTTATAGGATAACATATTTATTTCCAGAGCTCTTTTCTAGAGATACTGAATTATTTAACCATCCATGATTATAGGTAAATATATGTATCTATGAACAAACTTTTTCCATTTTATTATGCCTTGAACTATTTATACTTTATATCATAGAAAAATATTCTTCATATAGTGATTTAATACGACCAACCATTAGATAAATGGAAAAATTTCATAAACTGTTATGTTCAAACACTTTAGAATCATTTCCATGGTAGTCAACAATATCAAATTTACTTTATCCATATCAATCATTATTATCTCAACATCAATAACCTTTTAAAGGATATCTTTCCCTTATAGTTTCATTTTGAATTTTTTTTATCATGTTGCGGAATGAATTTCTTTGGTACCATTCAACATGTGATCTCAAATCCTTAATGGAATATTAATACAGTACAATCATTACATATTTTATAAGTCTTATAACCAGTAAATCATTTATAAAATACTTATAAAATTATTGAATCCAAATACAAGGAAAATAATCATTATAGTTCGATTGTTTAAAAAATACACTTAATTTTGACCCCTTAGATTCTTCGGACGTATATTTTCATGATTGGGTTATTCATTTACATAGTGCCTCATATCCATGGAGTAGTAAAACAGAATAAAAACATTTTTATTTTTCTGTTTTCATTATTTTTACCAATGAACCTTTTCTATGAACTTATAAATAAACACACATTCCATTAAGGCATTTCCCAGAGTGATTTTCTCATACTTCTCACATGATGACATTTCTTTATCAACATATATGATGCATTTTATTTCTATAGGAATTCCAATCACATATTATTAACTTATTTCCCCTTTAAAAAATTCATCTTTTAAAATTATTTCCCATTTTAATAGAACATGAAAATATATCCCTGTATGATAAAAAAATAACTAGAAATTAGTTACCATAAGATATTTATCTTAAAAACTTAATGGAAGTGGTAAATCCTATTCTCCATGTTGTGTGTATAATCCATAATATACTAGTTAAAATTTAAAAGTAGCTTCATAATCTAAGACACAATATTGTCATTTTTACTTAATATATATTACGTTATCTTTATTGAATTTTGTTTATCATGAGGGAGATATTTTCAAAGAATGTCCCCTTAAGAGATCTCCATTTGATGAGTTCAATTTCATCTTCCTCCCTATTATTATTTAATAATAACCACCATTTATTAGCATCACCATTGAGAAAATAAACTAAAAGTGTAAACATATCCTTTTCACAATGTCCTAAAACCATTAATATCATATACAAATACAAAATCAATTTCTCATTTTTTTATTGGGTCATTTTTTCCACTAAATGACAAGGTGATATTTCATATAATGTGATCCCAGATTAGATAATCTCATGAAAGAATATTTATCTCTATTTGGGTAAGGGTATGCATCCCAATCTGTTTAAGATTTCCAAATATATCTATAACTTGATTATTTCCAATGTTGAATTTTTCAGTAGCGAAACCTATATATTTTCTATGACTATAGATACCATTCTTCTTTCTGGGTTACATTAATAAATAATGGAACATACTATATTGATTCATAAAATTATGAAATTCTTATAATTATAAATATATCAAAACAATTAACATAGGTATAATAATTTATTCATAGATAATATCATAATCATAAACATGGTTTGTTTTGCGATATGTTTACTTTCAATTACTTCATAATGAATTGTAAATAAAATGTGAATTATCCAAAGATTATACCCTATGAGTAAAAAAAACTTTGGCATAATAAGGCCGCTTTACATGTACCAAGTTGTGCTAGAGTCATTCCCATTTCAGATTTTCCATGTAGTTACCCATAGATACATTTGGGCCAAAATGATATCCACCTGTAGTATCCAGATAGGGATGTATTTCAAGGAAGAATCACATAATCAATACCTTACAAAAATTAAAGGATTTTAATCTATTCATATCCTCAATGCCCATATTAGGGTTATGATCCGTAATCATTGTTTTGAAAATCTACTTTCCTTGTTTCATACTTAAATTCATTTGATACCAATTATAAAACAGTTACCCCTGAATTCTAGAGCTGATGCAATATGTTTGTTACAGGTGAATTATTATAAGAAACCAAAAACACAAAGGGTTGTATGTATATTTGTTTTGGAAAAAATATTTCATATATGATTTCCATGTTACATTATGTGATAAAATGTAAAACACGATACATAATAAAATGAAATAAACAAAATCATTGAAATATTTTCAAAGATTTATTCTTCATAACATAGGGAAAGTAAACAAATGATGATGAGCTCAAATTATCAGTATGGGTAATAAAAAAAGAAAATATAATGTATCAAAGAGCATAATCATCATATCATGGTAAATAACATAGCGGACACACTATATCAATACTTGTATAAGGAATTATCATGTTAGAATGGAAGATAACTAAATCTAACTCACGTTAATAAATAATATAAAAATTAAATGCATCCATATTTAAATTACAAAAAAAATGACATTGAAAAATAATAACTATGTCTAAATGAGGTAAATGATTAATTATTAGACTCTATGTTTTCAATGTACAGGGTACCATTGCCATCAAGACCATTCACTAGTTGGTTTAGCATAATATATAGAAACCCAGTTAATTTGGCCAATAGATTTGTCTCATTAGACATCTAATCCATCAAGGGATATATATAACTGAGACCCACCCATTCTGTACATGTCCAAATAATTCCTCATATATTGAATAATGAATTTAATTCATGAACAATGTGCCCTATTAAATATTAGTATTTAGTGAAATATATGGATTTATAAATAATTCCATTATTAATAAAATATCTATTAATGTTAAAAGCATATGAAATGGTATAAATTTTAGAAAATAATAATATACATAGAATTATTACATGTAAATTTAATATAAAATAATCATAAGTCGTTGTTTTAAGTGAAAACAACTACAAAATAAAGTGATCATACAAAGATAACTTTTACCACATCATAATTTTCAACTCAAAACCAATTGGATGTGATAAAAAAAGGAAAAAAATTAAATTCAATGAATATAAAATGATTCAAGAATAAACATATCAAAATTGGAAATAGAGACACCATATAAAAGAAGTAAGTGGTGAATATGAAATTTATCTTAATGATGTAAAATGTGAGATGGGAATCTATTACCTTGTCCTTAATTTTTGTGGTGTGGTATTTAAATGAAATTATATTTGTTTAAAACATGTTAAAATTTTTTAATAGAACCATAATCATATTTATGACATCATATATTGTGATTTTATATTATCTTATTACCCATTTTTAATAATTGTTTACTATTTTCACTATTTCAGGTGTTAATTATGAAGTTTATCGAGTATGTTTTAGATTTTTATTTATTATTACAAATAATTAGATCATTATTTAATCATATATAGAATTAAAACAAATATTTAAATACCATATAAATTAATTATATGTATATTTGTAATAATACATAAAATCTGGATATAGGAAATTAAATTCATTATTCAGGGATTTGGTAGGTCGTATGTACACCTGAACAGTACTTTCATCTCTTTTCCATATTAAAAAAATAACAAAAAAATATGTATGTATATAATCATTAAAATATCATATATACTTTATGTATGTCACATATATTTATTAAAACCATCATTTATACATTCCATGTATAGTGTGAATGAATCATATGGCCTTGAGGAGGCGATAGTCAACACTTGAAAAATTGATATTATTTTATTTACACAAAATGTAAATAATGATGTTATGTGTTATGTAATAATTAAAAAAATTTAAATAAATTATAAATATCATATATAAAATACAAAAATTTCATTTCAATTATAATTCTTACCAAGAGCGGTGGTAAAGAAAGAACGAACAATCATCGTTCCGCAAGACGGTAGTCCGTCATACACACGAATGGTAAGTTCATTACCCATTATATAGATGTGTTTTTATGTGGTGGTAGAAAAATTATAATAAATATATATATTTATATTGATAATATTTAGGTTATTATATAATCATGTAATAAAAAGAGTTAATGGAAGATGATAATGAAAATTAAACAATAGAGCCTCTAGAAAGATGTTACCACTTTTTTGTGCATATCCTTTTGGTTTACACCATAGGGATTGCTTGTATTGTTTTCATTACAAGTTTAGAATTAAATAATTATGTAAATTGGTTTTTAATATTATATTATAATACATTGGGGGATAAAAAGTGCTTCATATTTGTGTATAAGTGGGAGGGGTTAGTGCCGTTTTATATTAGAGAATGTGTTGTATTCTTGTAAATTTTGGAAAAAGGAATTCCACCCCTTTTATCCCATGTAATGTGGATCCAATAATTAACCCAATTAGGGAAAATATATTATAGGGTATAAATATTTTTATCCAATGTTTTTTGGAAAATTATCTAGGTTGATATGGACCTTAAGTTTAAGGTTTAGTGCTTTGTTAAGATATTTTTTCTCTTAATCGTTCTAATTATTATTAATCAACTACACTAATATTTTTGATGAAAATTTAATTTTACCTATTTATAAATTATATGTTATGTTTATTCCAAATATTTATTCTTTTTTTAAAAATTATAAAAAAAGATGTGGCGGAAATTAATTTAAATATAATCCCACAATTGGGAAGACAATGTGTGTTCTTAAATTAATAAACATTCAAAATATTTTTATGTTATTATATCCAATTTTAAAGTAAAATTTATTACAGTGAAATATATTTGATTCATATGTGAATAATTTTTATAATTAAAATTTAAAAAAAATAAAAAATGTAACGTGTCCTTGTAAATTGTTTTTACTAAAAAGCAATTTTGAATTAGAATTCATTATTATTCACTATTCAAAAGAAATGAACATCACAGAGGAGCTCAAAAAATTTTCCCCGACCTATTTTCTATGGTTCTATTTTAAAAATTATGTTTATTTTGAAATATAAAATCCATAAAAGTTTCAATCTTCTGATTTAAAATAGATGCTCTTTTAAAAGGTGTAAACCTGCCTTTGTAACATATTAGGTTTTACATGTAAAATTAGAGTTGCTATAATCTTATTATTTTAAAATCTATAGTATGAAAATAAAAAATATCAAATAGAATATATAATAAAAAATCTTCATCATAATCATTCATTAATAGTAATTAATTTCTTTATTTGGATAAAAAATCTTTTTGAACATATAATATTTTTATAAAATTATTCCTTCATATTACATTGTTATATATATTAATTTCTAATTAATAGGTAAAAAATGATTTAAACTATATATTTTCTCAAATTATATAATAGCATTAATAAATACCAATTTAATGGATATGTTATATATCAGTAAATAAAGATGTATTTAATAATATATTATTATTTTGTAAAACTCGATCTTTCATGCTATGCAAGCCATCGAATAAAGTCATTACATCATGTAATGAAAGAAAAACCTTTTTACATATAGGAAAATCTATAGAATATTTTTAGTAAATATACTGTAAAATATAATTTAGTAATATTCTTTTCTACACATGTTTTCATGTTTAAATCATGCTATAAAATATAATGTCCTTATTTTTTAATTTTAGGGTGTTACACATTCAAAATTCTATGCATCGTCAATCTTACAAGATACTACTTGATATTTATTTAAAATTAATATTTAATAGAAACTTTGATGTACAGACAATCCAACCAGGTGGTGTGGTATGAATTGACCGACTGATGAGAGGATGTGTTCTAAGAGATGAAAAGTATGCTGAATTTAGAACAAATCCATTCCTTATAATATTTGGGTAAGGTGTACACTATGTACTATAAAAAATATATAATTGGTTTGGTATTTTTTTTTCAAGTATGGGATGAATTTATGGTAACCTACATATATGGGTATTTGAGACCATATAAGTGGAATCATCCCACCTATGATCTGGAGTTGGATGTTCTGGTTCATGCTATGAGATTTTAGCTTCATTACCTAATGGAGGAGATATTTCTGATGTATATAGATTATAAGATAATGAATTATAATTTTTCAAAGAGGTATATGAACCTTAGAAAGTGGACATGAGTTGAGTGCTTATAGTCTTTTTATTTTGAGATGGCGTACACACATAATAAGGGAAACTTCTTTTCGAATGTCTTGAGAAGAGAGGTGTAAACATTGTTAGTGAGGGAGTCCAAAAATTTATTTATGATGATGGAACTATTTTCTGATATTCATTTGGGTGTCTAGGGAACCATGGGTTAGTGAATTTTTACTCCACATAGATTATCCATGCCCCTTTTTGTAGGATCAATAGGATACAATTGGTGGATCTGAATATTTTACTCTATGGGAGAAAGTAAATTGTTGGGAGACACTATCTGGTTAGATCATTAATGAGAATGGATTTATTTATGTTTTCATATAGGTTTTTAATTATATGTATGAAAATATTATAAGAGACTTTCATGATTCCATCTATAATGTATATCCACTTTTAAAAAACAGTTACCAATATCTATACAAAAAAGTATTGGTGGCCTAACATAAAGATAGAGATAGTCGAATTTGTGACATGGTGACTCACTAGTCTATAAGGGAATTCCAATAATTAGTTTCTAGTATGTTTATATCATCCTTTTCCCATTATTAATTGAAAATAATATGATTTTACTAAAGAAATTATTATAGGTTTACCTAGGAAACCTAAGAAGAACAATTTATAGTGGGTGATTAAGGACCTACTGATGAATATATCCCATTTAATGTATATTTAGAATGATTTATTTGTTGAATAGATAGGTATCCTATATTTGTTTGATATTATAAAAATAAATGGAGTTTTATAGTGTATAGTCTAAGATCGAGACCCCAATATTTCATCAGTCTTCTATAAGGGGAAAGAGATAGCATTGGGTTCACAAGTGTTTCTGAGTATAACCTAGAACCCTCAAAATGATGGGTAATATAAATTATCCTTGATGAAAGATTCAGTCTTATAACCAACCCATGTATTTACTTTTATTCTCATTACATGAATACAATTTGTTATATACATGTGTTTATCTTACCAAAATAGTTTTGAGACTTCAATTTATAATATATATATATATATGCAAATTTCCTTATATTACGTGTCATGTCAAAATGTTATAGTAGTTCCCATGCAATAACAATAGAACATAGATACCATAGAGGTAATATTTAACATATTTAATATATAAAAAATAAAGCATACTGTCAAGAAACATGTGATGTAAAACCATCATGTGTTGGGGGATCAAATGCATTGGGACTTCTTCTCTTGAAGATAACATTTTGTGATCTTGAGTAGATGAGATCATTAGGACTATGCCATTAATTTCAACACCACATGTTTTAGGTGTCATTTTTTTCCTATCTATGAACATGTGTATCGATATCCTAACATGAGATCATTATCAATGTATTCCATGTGATCGTGTACATTGATTCAAGGAAAAAAACAATAACATTAAATACATGGTGAGGTAGATTGTGATGGGTGCATCTTTGGTGGCCTCGCACAAGATGAATGATTAAGATAGAATTTATCTCTTCTGAGTTACAAATGTGAAATCTCAGTCCTAGTTAATTAGGATGGTAGTACCTTCATTATATCCATATCTATGGTATAATAATGTAAACCCATCCAGTGAGGTCAATAAATAATAAAGAATTAAAGTATTGTGACACAAATTGGGTGTCCTATTTATGAGACATCATGTGAAAAAGAGGTTATATTACTCTACATGTTTTCATAGGAAGGTTTTAATTTCTAGGAAAATTAATTATCTTCTTTGGGGCCTTGATGGGTAGTTACACTCTTCTCATGTTTGGTGAATAGGAGTCACTACTATCATAATCATGGACTAGATGGTCACAAACAATTGTGTATTCAAAAGTCTACCATATTCTGTAGAATAAGAGTATATGACATGGTGGAGCACACCATGTGGTCTAAGATGTGTCCAACAATTAATAATCACCATGGAAGAATAAAATCATTATTATTGGAGTAAATAGTAATTAGATTTAGGTTTATTTATTTATATTACTAACTATGTTTTATGTTAATTAAAAGAAAAGTATTATACAATAATAAATAATTTTCAAAATGAAGACTAATAAAATAAATGATCCATAAATATGAGTTATGTTAACAAACCTATTTTTTAATGTAATATATTTCGTAAATATTACAATTATGTGATAATGTTTAAAAGATATAATAACAAAATTAGTTATCCATATCATGTCATATGTGTCTTATTTAGTTCGAATTACTCTCATTGGGGTCAAGGAACCCTTTATGGGAATTTTATTTTCCCAGTATATTCTAATATGATATCATTTCTAGGTAATTATTCATTCCCATGAATTTGAGATCTCATCACTCCTCATTCCTGCATCCTAGAGAGAGGAAGGTTCTTTTCTATTAATCGATCCAAGAACACTTTCACATATCGATGGAGCAAGATTGTGTTCATCATTGGTTCATAGAAAGATTTAATGGAATTTTTCTATATCACACATAAATCAATTATCAGTATTTTCATGGATGCATAGTGCGTGTGTAGATGATATAGATTATTTTGAGCTCAAATCCTTCAATCAATGATCACCACTGAGATGCGATAGTTGAAAAAATCTATGATCCAAACAATACACTCATTCATGTTTTATTGTATGCATAATAAATTCATGTGATATAATATGAACTTTATTGGGGCTCAGATCACTAGGGATGAAGATGTTAGGACCATCAAGTGATGAAATTATAAAATACCAAGCCTAGTGGCTTCTGATGTGAGCCCTCGTAAAAACAATTTCTATCATATTGATAATGTTAATTTTAAAAATCAATAAAAATCAATATTCAAGAATTAAGAAGAGGGGTTTTTTTTGGTCCTAACTGAATATACCATGCATTGATCTGATTTTTGATGGAAAAGTTATGCCCATAGAAATAATTTAATTTATTTAAATTCGTGATTTTCATTTAAATAACACACACATATAGATATATGTTTGTGTGTGTTTGTTATTTTTCCTTTGAGGATTTCTAGTCACTTCATATTTTGTAAGCAGTTCTGGACTAGCTTTTGGTCTGAAACTATTAAAACTAGTAAGATACATCATAGATAAATTATTCAAAATCCAATATGTATTAGGTACTGGAAAAATAATTTTTTTTAATAAAATGTCTTCAATCAAAGGGATCGTCTTATTTCGGTGAGCATAACGATATTTTTTAAAATTTCAAGGGGGTGTTTTAGGGATTTTTTCTCCATATGATCATAAAAAATGGGGCAACGGTTATAAATTACCTTACCCACACTCCCCCCCCCCTCAGCAAATCAAGTTGTAACCTTCATCGATAGACTCCTAAACCCCATCAGTAACTTCCTTCATGGCCACCTTCTCCATGTGAGTCAATGCATACCCTTTGCCATGGTCACCCAGAAAAACCTTTCCTTAGAAAGGGTCCTATAGTCATGCTCTCCTACTGATCAGGGTTACAACCACCCTAAGTGGGTATGACCAACCTTTGACACCCTATAGTTGGTTCCCCCAATATGTAATCTCCATGAATGGGTTTGGATGGATCGAAACCTCTCAATACAGGTTCATCCCAAACCACAACGGGACTTGGAATGATTATAGAGAATGTGGAAAATTTCAAATATTCAAGATATTAATTTATTAATTTATTTGATATAAAAATATTAATTTTATATATTCCAAAAATTATTTTAATTTTGGTATAAAATAATTTAACATGTTAATTTTAATTTTGAAGAAAAATTAATTAAATTTTAAGACTATACAAAAAAAATTATTCAAAATAAATAAAATTATTTAATTTATTTAATAGACTAATAAATTTAATTTTTATCATTTTATTTTTTTCAATGCATTTATTTTACCCATGGATTGGTCTTGAGAATTGACAGACCACAATTTGTTAGAGTTTATTTTGATTTAATTAATTATTAAAAACGTGTTTGTTGTATATAACAATAATTTATTTATATATTTCTAGTCTATACAACATTATTATTTTTTATATGAATAAGGTTATATTAGTCCATCATTTTTATTCTATATGTATGTTCACATCATAAGACCCCCTATCCCGTGTGAAAGTATTTTTGTAATATTGATGATATTGTTGTAGTACATGGACCATGCTATGATGAGGTGGTATCCTAGATGAGAATTGAAAACATTGGAATAGGGGATAGATGTGGAGCATGTCAAGACCTGAATATGGTATAATACATCAAGTTCATAGTTGGTCCATTGATTTGAAATTGATCAACCAAATTGGTGCTAAAAACTAGTTGAGTGTTTTTTATGCATTGTTAGTTTTTTTGGTGAATGTTCATTCTTTTGGAAACACATAAAATAATAACCAATTAATTTAAAATAATGGTAGGAATATTTTCCACTAAATCATGTTTAGTTGTGACTACATTAACATATAATGAAAATTCCTTATAAAATGGTTAAATTTGTTGAGAAATGTTAAAAATCATAAAAGAAATATTTTGATATGAAAACCACTCATTATTTATATTTCAACAAAACTGGGTGTATGGGGTTATCATCATCCCTGGTTGAGGTTGCCTTTAAATACTGGGGAGTTATTCTATAAACAACAGGCTTACATAATTAAAAATGGTTGAAAATAATTAGTCATATCGATAATGATATCACTTTAGATGAAAATAATTGAGGTAATCAAGGTTATGAATTTGAGAAGCTAAGACTCCACTAAACAATTCTTGGAGTTATGGGTTATTGTGGTTCGTAAGTATAATTCCAACAACGAAAATCTATGAGTAGTGGTGTTTCTATAGCTTGGCCAATGAAGGGAGTTTTGAAGAACCCTTTCCACTTGAATAATCATGCAAAAGAGTATTTTAAATATAGTAGTGAGGGATATAGGGGATTGATAAAATAGTGGGATACAATTAATTAATTTAGTAGTAATACCTAAAAGGTAATATATATTAGTAATATATGATAAATTTATTTTTTTGGATTAAAATGGAAATCAACAATATGATAAGTTAATTTTCATTTTGATAAGTTTTTCATAAATAAAATATCTTAATTTTCCATAAAATTCCGGATTGGTACATGACATTATGCATTGTACAATTCCAAGAGAGGAAGATTTATATTCTAGAGTCCTCACTTCATACTGAGCCTTCTCAAGGAGAAATCATGAATGATATATAAAATTTTAAGAATCATGTAGATTATTAAATATATGTACAATGTAACCTGTTTTCATTGATGTATAGTCATCTATAGAAAATTCCTGAGGGTGATGATGCCTATAATATCCTAACTCATCTCTAATAGTTATATAAGGATAGAGTATGGTATGGAAATTATGAGATATCAAGTTCCCGATACAGGTGAATGATAGAAGAAGGTAATCATGTATAACTACATGTACTCATTATTATTTGGTAAATTGACAGAATTTAATTCCTTTGGATCCTAATGAATCAAAAACTAGTATCTAATCTCATTATTTCTACTTTACCAACCAAAATTTCATCTTATTATGTTAATTTTAGTATGAATAAAAAGACAAAATCTCACCCAGATCTATTGAATTTAGTTCACCTAGTTTATAAATATATGATGAATACCTATTCTTTTCCCTTATAGTGAAAATCAAGATGAAGGGAAAGGATATGAAGTATAAAGATAATGCCAATGAAAATATTATGATGCCCCATACTAGAAACATTCGAAAGATACAAAGGGAGATAAATGAAAGGGGGTTGTCTACATTTCATGTGGGAAGAAAGAAGAATATAAGAATAATTTTACAGATTGTAAAAAGAATCAAAGTGAAATATCCCTTTCGAGTATTGTTTTCATTGAATGAAATTTTTTTATCTACAATTTGGGTATTGTATACAACATATGGATAAAAAATTTGTATTCATGTATATGAACCAATTATATTCTAGAGTCTTTCAAGGGGTGATGTAAATCTCAAATATAAAAATGCTTCTAGTATAGTATCCATGATAGTGGGTGATTAACACCTATATTTTATTACTGGTTTTGTTTCTATGTCAATAAATTGTTATCATGTTTTGTCAGTGATAATAAATATAATCATAGTGTCCAGTTTTGATGTAATGTATTTTATTTATTGTTTGGAAAATAAATGGTGTACCATTTATAATGATAACATTTGTTATGGTATAACATATCTTAAAAATGGATTTTACATTCTTGAACTCGAAAACAATGAAATTAAAATCAATGAATAACTATAAAAAATTACATATATAACAACCTCAATTGAAACTTCAGTCTTGGACATGTAAATGATAATAAATAAAGTAAATTTCAACATCAATGGTTTTTAGACTCGACAGAGTTAAACACTACAAATTTATTTCATGCATGATTATAAGGGAAAATAACCAAATCAGGCTATTCTAGGAAAATATTCAGAGCCACTATATTGTTGTAATTAATTTATTTTAACATATGTGGTCCATTTCTAATAGAATAAATGATTGTGATTTCAAACATGATTAATTTTACTTATGAATATGATAAATATTTCTATATCTACTTAATGTGGTATAAGTCAATTCCTTTTATATTTTTATACATTACTAGTATGATGTAGAAAACCATATTTATAATAATACTAATCCACTCCACTCAGACTGAGGGAGAATGTATCATTCCTAAGAAATAATTGGTTACTTGGATTATTGTGGTATGGTATCCCAACTCACTCTTAATTATACACCTTATAAGAATTGTGTTATTGAAAGGAGGAATAATACCATTATTAATATGGCCAATTAAATAATGATTCAATCAACTCTTCCATTATCATTCAATGGATATGCATTGCATAGAGTGGAATATACCCTCTGCTAGGTTCCAACTAAACAATAATATGGGATTCTCTATGATATTTTCTATAGATTTAAACCCAATAAATCACACATACTTGTACATGGATGCATGAATTTATTATATATTATACCAAGTTAAATGTTATCATTAAAAAACGTAATGTTTATATCTATAGGTTATCTTAATGAAATTAAAAGATATTACCTATACAACCCTTTAGATAAGGAATTTATTATTAGAAGATATTTCATATATATATAAAGGGAACACATTTCCAAAGTTGGTAGTGAGATAATGATTTACATTGATGATGCTGATGATCCAAATATAGAAGAGATATCATGGGATCAATCTCCATAAGAGATAGTGGAAGATTAAGATGTTCCTAAGAAACAAGTTCTATATAGGACATCTCGAGAGGTTATAGTTCCATAGTGATATTTTTTTTCTTTTCACCATGTCATGTGAAACACTAATCTTAGAGAATGATGAACCTTTAACCTACAAGAACATTTTATATAGAAAGGATGTGTCTAAATTGCATGAACACATGCATTCTATGTTGGAATCCAGGAAGCAAAACAATTTTTAGTATTTTTTAGACCCTCCAGCTGATATAAAACTGATTGGGTGTAAATAGGTATTCAAGAAAAAGATACAGAAGGATGGTAAGGTAAATACCTATAAGGAACTGCTGGAAGTGAAGGGTTTTAAGAAATTTTAAGTCATAAACTATGAAAAAACCCATCTAGTCAGTAGGAATGCTAAAATAAATTAGAATATTTCATGAAAAAGTGGCCTTTAATGATTATGAGATTTGTAAAATGGATGTAAATAATTATTTTATCTATGGGATATTCGTTGTATATTTCAATATGTCTCAAGGAAAAGGGATTATGAAGTCAAATAGTTCCAATAAAGTATGAAATCTATGTAGATCCATTTATTTGATAAAGTAGGAATCATAATTCTATAATTGTCATTTTGATGAGGTTATGAGAGAATTGGGGTTCATAAAGAATAAAGGTGATACTTTTATATATTAGAAGGTTAATGAGAATAAAATATTTCTCCTAAATTTATATATTTATAAAATAATAATATATTGAAAAATTGAACATATTAAATTTAATTAAGACATAGTTAAATGGATGATTCTACATGAATAAATTGGCTGAAGAAAACTATATCCCAAGGATCAATATTATTCTAAATAGTTATCAGAGGCTACATGGGTTATGTCAAAGTAAATATATTGATAAGGAACTTAAAATGTATTGTATGGAATAATCCAAGAGAGGGTTATTTCTAATGTCACATGTTATCAACATATCCAATAAAATGTGTCCAAAAATATAGGAATATATGGATGAAATGAGTAGAGTACCATAATCTTCTATAGTGGGATATATCACATATGACTTTCTATATAACAGGTCTAATCTTTGACATTATGCACGGTTGGAAGATATCAAGATAATTTAAGAGAGCTATATTGGGAAGCTGTAAAACATATCATGAAGTACTTGATAATTATAAGGTATATGGTCATGGTGTATGGAGGATATGAGGAATAAGCAGTGAGAGGATACACTGATGATTGTTACCAAATAGACCACATGGATCTTCAATAGCAATCTGGACACGTCATTTCCATGAATGGGGGTGTAGTGAGTTGGAGAATATAGAAGAAACATGTGGTCATACACTTTATAGTAGAACTTCCATATATCATAGAATCCATTGTAGAAAAAGAGGTATTATGGATACCTAGATCTATATAAAATATTTTTTTATAATTAAAAGTTCATATATTGATCTCGTTTATTGTGTAAATATTTTAGTATTGACACATTCTATGGATCTAAATTCACAATAGAGGGTATAACATATACTTAGGAAGATTCATATCTAAAGGTAATTTTCTCAAACAGATGATGTTATAGTAATGAGAGTATCCATATAGGTTAACATGGAATACCCCATTTAAAAATATATATCATCAAAAACATAATTATTATGTGATAGTAAGCGAGTTGAGACATCTTAGTAGCTGGATCTGGTGAAAAAAATAGTGATAAAGTGGATACCCAAGACCCAACTCATGTATGTTATTTTATTACAATTAAATGTATATATATTAATATATACATGTATTTAACATACAAGAATAGTTTTGATACTTTTGAGACAATTTTATTTATGGTAATGTCATTCGATTAAATATTGTATCAAGATTTTATAGTTATTACCCAGATATAGTAAGAAATTGGAGTCTTTAGTAAAGAATTATTTAACACATAACCTACGGTTCAGATACATCATACTAACAGAAAAATGATGATATGTGAACTTCAGTTGGTGGTGCTCATAATAATAGAGAATTCTTCTCATGATTTTTTCACTTGTGGATCACAAGTATATGAGAGAAAGAGGAATTAACCATCAATAGGAACACCAAATATTACTAGTTTCATTGGTTTTTTCTATATAAAAACAAATTTATATTTCTCTTGACTTAGAAATTTATCCATTTCTACCATTTGATTACATATTTGTATTTAATTCCAAACCCAATATATTAGAGGCATGGAAATCTTTCTTGGTTTTTTTGTGTCTTTATTTGTATGGAATTAGTTGATTGATCAAAAGAGAATGTTTTTCTTCATATTTGGGGAAGTTATATCTCAATAACTGATTATTAGGATGGCATGACCATAATTAAATCCATGTCCATGGTAGAAGAAGGTCGTTCCATCCAACGGGGTAAATAAATAATAATTTAATAAGGATAATGATAGGATGTTTGAATCATGATTTAAAAGATATTACGAGATGAAGAGATTATATTACATGATGTGGGTTTGTAGGAAGGTTTCCATTATTATACCAATTATTTATTTCTTTATGGTTCCTATGGGTTTATTAGACTCTTCTCCTGATGTGTGAATTATATTTACTACTATCGAGATATGGTGATCGATGGTTATAGAAAATAGCATTTTCAAAAGTCCTCCTCATTCTGTTGAATATGAGTATATGACATAGTGGGGCCCACCATGAACATAGAGATGTGTATGAGAATAAAAATTCACCAGAAAATAAATTAATTAATTATTATACAACTATTGAATAATTGTAGTATTATTAATTTAATGAAATTATTGATAAGGTTTTAATTGAATGCATGAGAAAATTTTGTGTGGTGGAATATCATTTTAATATTCAAGGTTAGTTTATTATTTGCAAGAATTATGATTTGAGTTAATGAAACACTATTAATATATAATATATTTATTATATATAATAAGTAAGTGATAAAATATAAATGAAATTATGAAATAGTTATTTCTTCATAGCATTTAATTGATTGATTATTTAGTAGGCATTACTTATACAGGGGTCGTAGAACCCCTTCAATGTATTTAATTTCAACTATATCAACAAAGGGGAGCTCCTTTCCATGGGAATATTAATTACATCTAATTTAAAGGATCCTATTCCTCATTCCCATATCATAGAGTGTGGAAGGCTCCTTCTGACTAATTAAACTAAGAACACCTTCCAAGATTAAAGGAATTTGATTTTGGTGATCATTGGGACATCGAGGGATTCATCATACATCAGTTTTAGCACTTATAATTTGATGATCATTGTTCATGTGTGAACATAAGGATTGTGTTGATGGTATAGAGGTGTTTGAGATCAGATCCTTCTTGAAATAATTACTAGTGAGATGTGATAGTCGAAAAATTCTTTGATTCGAATAAGGAACTCATTCATTTAAGGCCCTTAGACCATTACTAGGTTCATATCGTTATAGACAATGAAGTTATGTTGCTAAGGTGATGATAATATAAAATCTTTACCCCATATACTTCCACTAAATTTCCCATTACCAAAAGACCCATTTATAACCTAAAGGATATATTGACATCTTTTTTACAACACTTTGAAAGATCTTTAGAGAAATACCTTGCCCTTGTAGAGTTTTCCCACAACAACAGTTAGAGATCAACAATCTATATGGATCCTTATATGGTCTTTCATGATTTTCACACTTGTTCAAGTCTGATTTGTTATAGGTAGTACTCATTGAACTAAGACTTCTGCATGAGATTTCTTAACTAGTTTAGTTGATTCAGAAGTAGTTGGAGACCATTCAGAGTAGGAAGAAATCATATTAATATCATCAAAGATTTCCTATGTAATTTATGGTTTGTAGCCAAGTTTTTAGTTGGGTTTATCCTAGGCTAAGTAAAAAACTTATACAAGAGAAATGATGGAATGTACTTTGGGTCTGGTCGTTCGAGATAGTGGAGAATTGTAAATTAGTGGTATTGCAATTTAATCATCAAAAATACTATACTGTAATATAAAATATGTGTCATGTATCAAAGCTTCAAAAATGTCATCATAGTCCTTCTCATGTTGTATATGTTGATGATATTGAGCCTAATATTGATGTATCCTTTTGGGATCATCTGATCTATATCATCGACAACAGTGAGATGAATCTCTAAGGAAGGACAATTCATCTAGTATGATTATAGTTGAAAAATGGGCGTATTCAGGAGGATTCATGGGATGGGGAGAATGATATGTTGTCGTAGTGGTTTTTTTATTTATCAATACCTCATAGTGATGATTTTTATCTCAAGTGAAAAATGTTATAGAGTAGTGAGGTTGTTAGACCCTTCTATTTACTAGGTACTTAACTATTTAGGTTCATTATTTAATCTCATTAAGTTTCTATTAAAAAATTAAAATTTTATTAAAAATCCATTTTACTATTTTAAAATGGAAATTTAGAGGTAGTAGGGGAATTAGATTTTGTGGAATAATGAATACTAGTACTGTCATGAAGTATTGGAGAAGCTGAAATATCACTAGCAACTCGGTGGACTAGATAGTAGCCATGTAAGGCTATAGGAAGCTCACCATCCAACTGGTAAAACCCACTATCCATCCTGTGGCATCTTGAAAGATGATAATTCTATAAGAGTCCCACTGGACAACTAGTGGATACCCATGATCCCATCGGTGGGTTTCTATGTGAGTACACCCTCGTCCAGACACACCCTGCTATGTAACACCACAGGTTTAACGAATTGTTTATAAATTATGCATGTTACAAAATTCAATCAATATATAATGTTTTTGGACATAAGTATAGAAGTAGTAAACATTTTATTTATACCAAAACCTTAATACATATTTTACACACAAGAAATAAACCATTAAACACACTAATTTTGATAACAAAACAAACATAATTCCTCTGAAAAACACAGCGATTATGAAAGGGTAGTTCATATATCTTGGATCTGTTATAACCAAAAATTTTATAGAAATAATAATAGAAACCAATCTAATAATAATAGGAATATATAAAACAATATTGAAAATAGTAGTATGAGCATCGCAAAATATTTTTCTTTATGTGTGGTTGAATTCCCTTAGATATTGATATTTACAAGGATTCTAATCTATCCATTATTAAAAAATGTCTTTACAACACTTAAATTAATGTTAAAAAATGAAATATGATAACCATTTATATATAGAGAAACAATATTGATTTTAATAGAATTATTAAATATTAATCTATTGTGCAATAAAAAATAGAGGGTTATAATTTCCATTAAATAAATTAATAGTATCTTTTTTATGTAACTAAGTAAGGTATTATAGATATATTTTATTATAATTATATTTAAAGTATTATTATTAAATATAAAATATATAATGTATTAGATGAAAATTATTATGTCATCAATTAGTTTCCTTTTTGAAGTATCTGACAAAATTTTCCTAGTCACTTCATGTCTGAGTGTTAATTTTTTTTTATTTTGAAATTTATAATTCATTTAGATTATAATTTTTTTTGGGAATTTATTATTTAATTTATTTTCAAATATTAATTATAAAAGTAAATATATTTTTTCTTCAAACTAATTTTCATTTTTATATCTAATTGATTAAACGAAAATGAGAATACTATATATCAAATAAAATGTAATTAAAATCAAACATTTGAAATCAATCAGTGTGGGTTGTGATTTCCAAAATAGACAGCTCCTGCCTTATCTGTCTGGTTCATAGGCCATTCAATCTATGTCATTTGACAATTTTGACGCACCAAAATTTCATTACCCCATTGAACGTGCTACTTCTATTTCAATCCATTAATCTCATATGGGATTTTCCTTATACCTTGAACCCTTGATCTCATTTACAGACCATATTTAACACTCTAGTCGGAATAAATCTCTACTATTCTTTCCTTTCCATTAGAAAACCTTTCATCATCTTCTACCTATAGTCTAAACTAGTACATCTCTTGTCGTAGGCCTTCTCCTCCACTAAAGTTGGTTCTATATCACTCATACAAGGCACATTCCCACAAATTCGTGGATTTAATGAATCTGATGGAATGATAAAAAAACTACTAAATACAAACAAAAACTACAAAAATGTTATTTTACCGATTAAAGAAGCATATATCAAAACCACCGTGAACAGTACATGATACATCATAAATATAAAATATAAATATTTGAACTATATTAGATTAGAATTTAGGCACACATAGATATAATAAGATCTTATCAGATTCCATATAATTCCACCAATTTTCATTATATATATATATATATCCATTTCAATCAGTTTAAATAAATATTAATAATATAAAACATCAGCTAGACATGCATATCAAAACCCATCAAACATTAATTTTTGACAATATGTTCTTTTCATAAGAAAGGGTAATATATCTATAAAAAGAGAACACTCCCTTAATAAAGACACACACCTTTACAGTGCCATTGATATCCTTTACATTCAACAAAAAAAATTGTAAGGGAAATAATTTTGTGCTTATTCGACATTTCAGTTTACATTTTAATCAAATTATATTTGCGTTATTTATTTTAAAACCTTCTAAAATTGTTATTTTCTTTGTGTTATCAAGAATAATTTGTAATGGACCATTGGCTACATATTTTCAAGTATTATTCCTTATTTCTTGATTAAGTATTTATTATAGTAAATCGATATTAATATATTTATCTATCGATAAATATGAATTGGAATTTTAATTTTAAATTAATTTTCAATGGTTTAACAAATATAAAAAATGTATTTTAGTTTAATTAAAAAATTTAAGGGTTTATGAACCTACAATCATATGATAATAATGTTTTGATCTTACGTTTGTAGAATACCAATATTTTAAGTTGTTTTTGATTAGCCATTGTTATCATTTTATGTGTATCATTTTTATCAACACACATATATGAAAATATCATTATGGGTTATGTCAATATCATTAACATGCGACATATCATTCTTCTGTTACTATTTTTATGTTTGTTGTATGCTTAATTTTTTATTTGTGAATATTTTGGTAAGGATTATGAATGACAATTGGCTTTCATATTATGTCAAGACATGACGATGTGTGATTTGATTATTTCAATACTAGAAAATGTGTATTTATTTTGGAATATATATATACACATACATACATACATATATATAAATCTATTAATTTATATATATATATTAAAATGTATTCAATTTTTTGAATAAAGAAAACCCCAGTGAAGAAGATACGTATAATTATATATATATATTCATAACTAAATCCCAGTGAAAAAAATATATGTATATAGAAAACATAGAACTAGTTTTTATATAAATATGGAACTTAAACATTGTAAATATGGTAGGGTATTGGTGAGGGACCTGAATCCCTAAAACAAGTGGGTAGACCCATTATAGCAATCAATTTTTCATGTTGACATGTTGTTTTCATTTTTAAACTCTGGGTTAATATTTTTAAAAATTCACTGGATTATTTTAAAACCATTTTCAATGTTAATTATTTTACAGTGTAATTATTTCCAATGTAGTAATGTATGTAAAAAAGTATTAGTGTTTTAGATAATATTTTGGTGATGTATTTTGAAACAATTACAAGCTTATTTAATCAATTTTATTTCAAAGTAATGTTTTCCCTAAAAGGTATTTCAATGGGTTAAAAACACCTTAATGATCAAATGAATTCTCATCCCATTGTTTTAAATGATTTTCACAGGTATCATAAATTTTTGAATTCATTTTTCTTTACTTTTAGAGTTAGTGCATGTAAAATCATAGTGTATACACTACTTAGTTATTTTTCACTCTTAAAAATCGATAAATGTATTCTAATTTATCCAAAACCTATACTGGTTAAAGTTCTTATTATGTATTAAGTGTTGTTTAATTTTGTAATTTATTTTTATAGAAAACATTTCACAACATTTCAAGTACTGATCCTAGTGTAGAGCAGGCATGGGGTGTTATAATTAGTATCAAAGGCACAGTCTATATAATTTTGAGAAATTAAAACTCTTCACTACATTGAGTATATTTTCTTAGTCAAAATTCATATTTTTAATTTTTAGATGGAAGTAAAGAGAACTGATACAAGTCACTTATGGATTCCGGATTAATTACTTGCTACGATCCTGAAAAAATCATGTGATGAAAAATCTTATCCCAATGAAGCCATGAAGGTTACCTATAAATAACGTTACAATATATCAAGTACACCTGATATAATTTGTCTTATTCACGATTTGGGTTTTTTCTTGGAATACATCATACAGATTCTAGGTTTTTTATATACACCAATGGGTGTATCCTAAAGGACTTTTTAGGTTCCTTACCATTTTTGAGAAACATGAATTAATGATTTCCATTTATAGAGTTACAAGAGAAGGAAATATTCACGCTACTTATATGTATCATCTTTTAAGTTTTTGTTTTGTAGGAAGAATCATAGACAAATTTAAATCATTTGAAGATTAATCCATAATACTTTCTTATATGAATCAAATTCAAAATGTGCTTCTGGAATACTATATTGATTATCCTTCCTTAAATACTTTCTTCCAGTGTTTACATCTATAAAACACCTCTTGAATATGCTGGGTTTGGGAAAAATAGGTGGAGGATTTTGAAGCCTCTATGAACATTAATCTATTATGGAGATATGTTGGTAACCATGGAAGATAACATTATAGACCTTGTGTTTGGGGATATCATGAGAGACTCAATGATTATTAAAACTAGAAGAGGTAAGTGTAAATGAACTATGAGGGCACAATTAATTTAAGGGGTGGATATTGTAACACCCAAACATTAAAAGCACAATTTATATATTATGAATGTAAGAAAATGAAATAAATAAAAAAAATTATGTACATAATGATGGAATTAGTAAAAAATTTATTTATAAAATGACCTTAATACATCTATGACACCCAATAACTAACCCATTAAACCCATATCTATTAATAACAAAACAACCGAATTTTTTTTAAGAAACACAATGATGTTGAATGGGTAGTTCAGATATCTTGGATATATTATAATCACCATGGTTATTGAAAAAGAAATATCATCAAAACTAATAATAAGTTGAACATAATAAAACCTTCCAAAAATAGTAGTATGAGCATTAAATAATTTTTTTTATTTCTGTGTAGTAGAATGCCATTAGATATTGATATTTATAAGAATTTTCATCTAACCATTATGAAAAAATGTTTGTTATAACATTTAAATTAATGTTGAAAAAATGACATATATATATAGTAACAATATTTATTTTTATATTATTATTAAATTTTTATTTTTATTGCTATAAAAAAGTGATAGTTTTCATTCTAATTAAAGAAATTAATAATATCATTCTATGTACCATTTTAAGGTATTATAGATATATTATATGATTATTATATTTGATGAATTATTATGAAATTTAAAATATCTAAACTATTAGATGAAAATTAGTACGAGGTCAATTAATTGGTTGATTGAAGTATATAAATTTTTTTTCAAGATTATTTCATGTCTAGGGAATAACGTTATTTTTTTGTTTGAAAATTATAATTCATTTGTATTATAATTTTTGTTGTGAATTAATTATTTAATTTATTTTCAAATACTAATTTTATAACTAAATATATGTGCATTTCAAAGTAAAGTTCATTTTCATATCTAATCTATTAAATGAAAATCATAATATGATATATATGTAACATCCCAGTTTCAGAAGACACCTAGAGGCACCCAATACCTGGTTGGTCACATGGCCTCAAGTGCATTTCCCCAAACGTCAGAGGATGCCGACTAGCAGAAAGGGCCTTGGGTGTGATAGTGGGGATACTATACCCTCATTGGTAGAGTACACAGTGGATGTAAAAACACACAAATACATACAACAACAGAAGTAGTAAATACCAAACAACTGTAACAGCGGAAGAATGATAAACGAAACAACTAGAGAAGTGATATATATATATATATATAACATGCACGATACATGTATGTCTAGTAAAACAACCAAAAAAGTCACAATTCTAGAATACAACAGTTCTAAACCAAAGTTTAAAAAATGAAGATAAACTCCTTAGCATCGCAAGCCATATCTTGGTCCCATACTCTCTAGCTCCACAAAAATCATGAACCGGAAGTAGAATGATACTTTCAATTATCTATACATGCAACAACATAATCTATTTGGGCCTATAATCATGATCCAAACAGGGTGTGAGACTAATCCCAGTTGGAAACCACCCAAAAATCTATGCCTAATAGTTAGTGAATATGTGGTAGGCAAAAGTACATAATACATTAAACAGGAAAGTACTCAACAAAAAAAATCCACAGTTTAGTTATCAAGAAACAACTAATCAAAGAAGATAACACAAATAGGTAACCCTCTGGGAAGTAATCACAACCTATCCCTACTAGTCCTACCTAGAAGATACATGAAATCCTCTGGGAACCACACACAGTCTCACCCCTCTCATTTAGCTAAAAAATAGACTCTCTGGGGACGCACTCACCGTCCATTCCCCCTAGAGTCTTGTATCGTACTAAAGGCGCTCTGGGGAATCACTCAATGTCTCATTCCCCCTGTGGCCGCGTCGAGGAACTACATACACTCTGAGGAAGCACTCAACGTCAATTCCCCCTATGATCTCGCATCGTAATATAATGACACTTTGGAGTAGCCCTTACGTCCATTATCCATGTAGTCTACTACACTAGGTTCTCACAGCCCTGTGTAAGTCAACATGTATACCACGAGTATCTCCCCAAGTGAACCTCAAGAACTACTTTGCTCGCATTATAATGCGTATTAGCATAAAAGAACAACACTCACGCTATCCTAAAAACTATGCATGGAACTGTAAAAAGACTCACAATAAAAACTAGACTAAATGGTAAGAAAAATAAATACATGCATGGGAAAAAGGATCCAAATCACAAAACAATACCCTATTCACAAAAATAACCTCTACTCAGGAATACAAGCTAAATAGGAAAACATAAGGGGAAAATAGTAAACACGCAAAACCCCGTTCAAGGGTATTGGTGTAATTTGCACATGATACTCATAGACTTTCTACAGAAAGGCACAAACCACCTACCTTGATGTTAGGAGATCGATATACTTGAACCACCGGTCTTGAATATCCATAGAACAATGAAGATCTAAAAAAATTTCGAAAATGTTCAACCCAAAATAACTTGGAAAATAAATGTAATTGGGAAACGATGCACTTGGATAAGAGAGAAATCACTGCTGCGATTCGAACGCACTCACCGGTGTCTAAATCGGAGAACAGACGGAGGTTCAGTGGCTTGTTGAAGATCTGTGGCCTTACCCTGGATCTCAGATGAACCAAGGCTAGAAGAAGGGTATTCTGTCCATCAAACGTGACCCCGGTGTGTTTAATGAAAAAAAAACAGAATACACGGTGTGTACTTTTAGAGTACCCGGTATATACTTACTATTTCTGTACTCTGCTTTAGGCTGCCTCCACGTGTCCCCACATGACTGTGTGTGTGGCATGGACACGGCCAGCACACGACCTCTTGCAGAAATGAGGTACACATCGTGTACTCATAAAGTACATGGCGTGTACTTAAATAATTTCCAGAAACTCATGTTTTCTTAAAAACTCCCAAAAATGAAAAACATACCTGAAAAGAAGGTTCGTGTTCATAAAATATCAAATAAAATGTGATTTAAATAAAACATTATAAATCGATCAGTTCAGGTCACGATTTCAAAAATGGACTCCTCCTTCCATATCTATCTATTCTAGTAGTCATTTAATTTATGTCGTCCGACATTTTTGGCACACCCAAATTTCCACACCCCGCCGAACGTGATACTTCTCTATTAAGAAGTTAATCATGTATGAGATCCTACTTATACATTGAACTGCTGACCTCATTTACAATCCCGATTTCACATTCCAATCATATTATATCTCGAGCATGTTTTCCTTTCTATTCGAAACCCTTCCATCGTGTTCTACTATTCATTGAGTCCTAGATAACACTTGACACAAGCCTTCTCCTCCATAGAAGGTTGTGTTGTCTCACTCATCCATGGCTTGTTCTGTTAAATTCCTGTATTAAATGAATCCATTAGAATAATAAAAAAACAATAAACGCCAACAAAACCTACAATGATGTGATTTTACCTATTAAGGTGACATATCTACATAACCTCATCAACAATCCAAGATACAATAGCAATTTAAAATATAAATCTATTCACCCTTTTATATTTGAATTGATGCATCCTGATATCTAATAAGATCTTAACATCTCCCAAATACTTCCAGCAATATTCATAATATATATATATATATATATATATTTCAATTAGTTTAAATAATTGTTGATAAAATAAAACATCAGTTAGACATGCATATCAAAACCCATCCATCATTAATTGTCGACAACACCTACATGTCATAAGAAAGGTTCTTATATTTATAAAAAGTGAACACTCCTCTAATAAAAACACACACCTTGACCATGCCCTTGATATCTTTTCCATTTGAAAAAATTTCAATGGACTTTATTTTGTACTTATTTTAAATTTTTTCATATGTTTTTATCAAATGATATTTGTGCTCTTTATTTTAAAGCCTTCTGAAATCATGATGTTTTTTAATGATCAATAAAAATTTTTAATGGGACTTTTTCAACTTATTTTCAAGTAATAATCCTTATTTATTGATGAAATATTTATTATATTATATTGTTATTAATATATTTATATTTATATTTATATTTATCTATCTATAAATATGAAAATTATTTTTAGTTTTAAATTAATTTTCAAACGATTAACAATTTTAATGGAATTGATTTAGTTTGCATAAATAATTTATGGACTTATGAACCTACGATCATATATTAATAATGTATTCCTTATATGTATGTAGAACACCATTATTTAATGTACTTTTTCTTAAGGCATTGTTATCCTTTTAGGTGCATCAGTTCTATCGGCCCACATATATGTCAATATGATTATGGGTTATGGCCATATCTTCTAACTGTTGACATATCATGAATGTGTTACTATTTATATGTATTTTTTATGCTTAAAAGTTTTTTCTGTGAATCTTCCATTAAGGATTATGAATTTCAATTGTCTTTCATATTAGGAAAAGACATGACAACATGTTATTTGATTATTTCAAACCTCGAAAATGTTTATTTCTTTGTGAAAGTATATATATATATATATAATCTCTTATATATGAATATTTGAATATATATATATTAAATGTTTTTCAGGTTTTTTAGAAATAATATCCAAGTGAAGAAGAGATTTATGATTATATATATTCAAACTTAAAACCCAGTGAAATTTTGTTGTATATATAGCATGATTAAAATATGATTTTTATAAAAATACAACACTTAAACATTGTAAATATGGTAGGGTGTTGGGGATTTAACATGATCCCTCAAACAAGTGGTTGGGACAAAGATATCCATCAATGTTTTATGTTTCCACAATGTTTTCATTTTCAAAAGCATGCTTAATGTATGTACAAAGTATTAGTGTTTTTCATAATATTTCATGATGTTTTTTGAAAGAATTACAATATTATTTAACAAACGTTCTTTTTGATGAATGTTTTACCTAAAATGTACTTGAATAGTTTTAAAACCACTTAATGGGAAAATGAATTCTCATCCCATTATTTTAAATTATTTTCATTGGTATCATGGAATATGAAATTCAGTTTTCTTCACATTTGGAGAGAGTGCGAATTGAAGCATAGTGGACATACTGATTAGTAATTTTTCACTATAATAAATATAGAAATGTATTCTAATTTCTCGAAAACCAAGACCGGTAAGATTTCATCTTATGTATTAAGTGTTTTTTAATTGTTAATTTTTTTTAATAACAATTTCACACCATTTCAAGTACTGAGGCAAGATAAGAGTAGGATTATGCGTTACAGGCTAGCTTATGGAATCATTTTCTGAAAGAAATGTGAAGGGAAGAGCAATATGTTTTCCTCCCAACACCCCTATTAGACTTATAATTACATATAATTTGTTCCTAGATCAATATTTGTTGTCTTTAAAGACTCTATTTGGACTCCTCAATTTCCCCAATGTCAAATATTGATACCTTGATTTGTTTATTGATCTAGTGATCCATATTCAAGATATTTTACTTAGAATTATTGAATTCCCGGTGCTTTCTTTTGAGATATTATTCTTCCACTCATGATGTAGTGGAATAGTCATAGTACATTGGGAATTATGGTTTTGTAAATCAATCAGGAGGTCTCATTTCTTTTTTTTTCTTATCCCCTTCTTATCGCAGGTGGTTTGAAACATCTCCCTATGGCTATATTTGTTATTCTAGTATGTGTATCTTGTTAGATCACACAAAATAATTCATGAACATAACCTATCCTATTTGGAATTCTATTAGAGGTATAAAAACATCATTCTTAGATTTCCCATGGATCCCGTCAGGTATGTTGACAATGAGACATTAGACTATCGACCACTCATTCATGTTTTTAACCATTACTCTATGTTAGAATCATAAAATAACAACTCTAGATTCTTGTAATTGATTGGTAAGATTTTGGGTTTTTCTTAGGATATAACTATAAGGACCATTTCATCATTTGAGTTGAAATATGGATATATGTTATCAGTTTACATTTTAGATTCATTATGGGGATAAATAAAATGTGACCCAAAAATTTTAAATTCATTATTATAATAAGTAACATGGCATGAAAAGTGAAATTGTCCATTTATTGGAGATTTCACATGAAATTGGTGTATGTGTTGAAGGAATAATGGATTGTATTAAAAATCAAAAATATAATAGGGAAATAGTATGAATTAACTAAATATGGTGTATTTTAACATGTTTGGAATGATTTATGATTTTGAATTGCTTGGTGATTTCTTCGTTCCTAAGTGAGAGATGCATGCTATCTTAATCCATGAGGGAAACATACATGATTTCTTCAGGACCAATGGAAATACAAATATTTGATTTATATACGAGGTTAATATGCACATATTTATGATGCATGAGGCTGAGAAATGTATTTTTTTGATGCTTAAGGGAAATATTTCTGGTTTCTTGATGCGTGAGGGTGAGATGCATGGTTTCATAGTGTCTGAGGGAGAGGTGTATGGTTACATGATTATTTCATAGTTCCTTGAAATGTGTGTTCCAGTTTTAAGAGTCACCATTTCTAGGTGGTTTCTGTTGGATTTATTCATGGAACCGGAAACTTCCAACATTTCATTATCCAAAGGGGGCCTGCTTTCCAAAGGTAGGAAATTCTTATGTTTGAATATTATGATACTTAAAAACGTACATTTTCTGAGAGGATGGATGGTTCAACTCATCACACCCATTTGGGGGGAATTATTTCATACTCTGGGACTCTCCTTGTAAATTTAAGATATTCTCATGAATAATTATTAATTAACCAAGAATGACATGTTCCCATTAGAATTTACAGTCACTTATTAACATGTGTAAAATTTAGAATAATAAGTATGTATTCAAGGTTCTTAATTAATGGAGATATATGTATGTATTTGATATTTTATGTCAATGCAATCCTCTCGTATAATATTTAAAGATTCTTTTAATCATTTTTATGATGACACTAGTTTCTATGCCACTAAGAGGGGCACTATTGAATTTATTGTCATCTAGGGAGATGAAGGTTTTTTTTGATATTGGTATTATACCCATGAAATGAGTTCCCTACATATCCTTGTGAAAGGAATCAGAACCCTCACAGTTCAGTGTCACTTAATGGGACACATCATACCTTTTAAGATCATGTGACAAGGATCTATCCATACAGTTTAATGTCATGTGGTATGGTCATCTAAGTGAATGGTTCCCAATCAATGATTGGTGTGGGACATATTCTGAAACAGCCCAATGAACATGGAACAGATATGGATTTCCAAGTTAGATTAGACCCTGTTGGGAATATTTCCTAAGGAGAATAGGGTTAATTAGAAATGTTAGGGTGGAACCTCAAGGAGGATTCATATGTATCTGATGTTGATGGGAATCAATGGCTACATAGTTCGATGATTCAAATAAGAGATCATAGTTTTCTATGAAAAATGAGATTGGAATTACATCCTGAAAACAATTCCTAGATGACTTAGGGGTTTAATTTGGGGCTTATTCCAAATGAGGATGCCCAGATTAAGGGAAGTAGGGTTGGATTCTGTAAAGGGATATCTAGTGAGCTCGGGCCCTAAAAGGGCTTCCTACATATCTTGGGTTGAACTGGAATCATAGTTCTCGTAGTTCCTTCACCATGGGTGTTTGTGAAAATGTTATAATCATCAAGAATACCTAAGATCATGTAAGCCATGCTCAATGTGAGAAACAATAGGATGTGAATTATTCAACAATGACACTCAGTTTTCATCATCTGCTGGTAGAGGAGGGTGATCCTATGGTGGCGACGGTGGATGAGGGCAAGGGGATGAGCCATTCCAATATTCTCTTCACTTTTTACAAGTGTCCAATGAATGGAATAAGGGATGAAGATTAGAGGCTTACACAAGGATGGATACACTAAAATTATTCCTGGTAGGGGAGGGAGGCTTATCCTTGGTTCAAAAGGAAAAGTAGGTGTGAACCGTAGCTTCCATACAAAAATACCTGAGGTTTCGGGTCTCTTTAAGAATGGAGAGATCATGATCAAAACTCTCCTCCAAACTCGGAACGTCCCAAAATTGTTCCTGGGAGAAATTTCTATGTGACTACGGATATTCAAAACCATAGACATTCAATAAATCCTAACCCCATTTTGAAAAAAATGTGGGAAACCTCTGACTATAGAAGTACAAACCGAAAAAGTACACACACTGATGTTCCCTTGAAAAATATGATAAGTCATGAGGTTTTGGTGTAGGTCTCAAAATAATCCATTTCAAACAAGAGAGACAATGAATAATAATCCATTCCATGTATGGATTTTAAGGGGTCTTGATGGCTTGTAGACTGGAGAGAATAAGTGAATCATAGAGGTGTTCCCTAGTAGGTAATGGAGAGCATGTATGGTACATGGGTAGGACTTGGCGACCAGATGATCACATAAGCGATGAACAACCTGTATGGTAATACTTTGTAGAGACCTATCTAAATCCTCAAGAGTATTCATAGGTGATCCAAAAAGTGGGGCGCTCAAGTTCCTATGAAATGAATATGTGGTATGCTAGTGTTCATGATTTTGGGAGATTGGGTGCTTAAGGCACACAAGTGTTACATATTTCAAACACTAAAAGTACTTAATTCCTATGATCCTCCCTCAATTCCTCTTCTTTAGGTGTTAAAAAATACCATGAATGATTTAGAGGACTTGGGTAAATCACTAGGGTGTCTGGAGAATCAATTAGGATTTAGGGAAATACTTCCGTAAAAATAAAGCCACAAGGGTCTATTTATAGGAAAAATAGGACTTTTTGAGAATGAAATTGGGCGTGCAAGTGACTGTACATCCGAATGTGGGGCGTGAGTACCTTGTGTGCCGACCATGTTTTTTCTAGTCTATGGTGAAACTTTAAGGACTTAGCCAAAATTATTACTTCAATCCACCCAGTGAGGCTTTGCCCAGGCATCATGGGCACCTCTTTGGGGACTTAACCAAATAATTTTCCATACCACGGGGGTTGTGTCCCCACACCCCTACTTTGGATCAGTGCTGGGCTATGGTCTCAGCCCTTCAGGCTTCTGCCTTCGCTACCCTCATTGTCCCCCATGAAAAATGAAAAGTTGCACCGACAACTTTTCAAGCCCGGTTGAGGAAATTTTGAGTCGCAACACATGGAAATACATATTCAATTGCGGAAAAGTGCATGGAACACATTTCATGGTGTCTAAAAAAGACCCCCCCCTAGAATTTGATTCATTCCTAATGAGATGAATCTTGTTCTAAGGTAAAAGTAGGGAACTTTGATGCATTCCCACGTCATTTGGTTAGATTTGGGGAAACGTCAAGTATGGAAGGATACTAGGATTTTTTTTATATGTTGTGGTGCTTAGAAAGAATAGTTTGATTACTACTAGGGTTATATAGATAACCCCAAAATCTTTTTATCATTTAACTTTTTATTATTCAATATTACCTAAATCATACAAAATGTATATTTAGTGAGCTGGGACGCGACTTCTATTCAAAGTTCCCTTTTCGGGTTCCCAGTCTGCTGAGTACCACATATTTTGTTGTTAGAAGATCAAAGTCATGTATGTTGTACTATATAGGTCTAATGTATAAGGTCAAAAAGCATTGAAAATAAATTTTGAAATTAAATCCAAAAAAGACTCAGTGGCTATGAACTAATTTAATATTCTTCAAATATTTCCAAGGGGAATCCTGATCCATGATTTTTATAGTGACCAAATTTATAACATGTATCAACATAAGGGGTGTCTCTTCCAAGAATGAAGTTATTATTATTTCAAAAACACATTACATGAGTTTAATTATACAGGGACAATTGAGGCATATACTGTATAGGAAAATAGGGGAACCTTTTGATTGGTAGGACCGTTATGTAGATAATATATGCAAGGCCACCTAAGGGAACGAGCTGTTGTAAAGACCCGTAAATTTCAAGGAAATTTTTTTATTAATTTTCTTTGGAATTTTACAAGAGCGCAGTTTCTGAAGGAACCTGATTCCGAGGCCCGGTGTTCCCGGAATCATTTTCCGAAGTTTGGCTCAGGTACGTTCAGTGAACAGACGAGCGGGTTTTTCTAACTTTTGAACCGGTGCCCGGAATCGAATTCTGAGGGCACCGATGAAATCGCAGCGCCGGTATTCGCTTAGAAACGCCTCTTTCGGAGTTGTGTTTGCTCGGGTGTGGTTTTTAATTTTTGGTCTTAAAGTTAAGAAATAAAATAATTTTACGACAACTTTATTTTATTTCACTTAATCCTATTGGAAGCCACTTGAAGCCACTTAAAGACGGCTTAAACTGAGTTGATCTGGATAGGATGCTATCCAGAAATATCCTACCCCCTTGGTAGGATATTTGTGAGGTGAGGCCCACACGAGCCCCACCGTTTCTTTCCGCTAAGTAACGCACCCGTGAAAACCCTTCATTATGAAATTCAACTGACGCGTTTTCATAATTTCTTAACAGACCATTTAATTGGGCGGTTTATTTCGTGAATTAAATGGGCAGTTTCTTTCGTCGAATTAATTCAACGAATTAATTCAATCGTTTCTTAACCAGTTTTCAATTCGTTGGCGTAATAATAAAATAAGGCCAATGCACGACCTCTAGTTATTTGCGCGTTGAGAGGATTTGACAGAATCCTTGTATCTTCTTTCTCCTTCACGAAGAACGCGAAGAACGCGAAGAACGTGAAGAACGTGAAGAACGCGAAGAACGCCGTCATCCGCAGAAATCGTCGACGCCCAATCCGAGACGTTCTTCCCCGCCCCGATCTCCGATCACCAACCGTTTGAGGTGAGTGATTTTGGGTTTCTTCTAAAAGTTCTTTTTGGTTTAAAAAGAAACACAGATTTAATTATTTATAATTTAAATCTGTTGTTCTTGGTCTGTTGAGTTTGCCGACTCAACGCCGGATTCCGCGACGACGCGACGCCTTCCCGCGATGACGGGACGATCCTCCTCTTCCGCGACGTGCAATTCCGCGAAGAATGCTCACGCGTGACGACTCCGAGGTAGGGACTTATTTTGGAATTACCCTTTTTTTTATTCCCGTAAATGTTTCTTTAAAAAGTTAAAGAACCGGATTTGTAAACAATTTTAAATTTATTAAAATTGTTATTTCCTATGTGGAATAAAAATTCTCCCGTTGTTTATATCTAACGCGGAGGGTGCAAGCCAAACGAACACGGCCCAACAACCCTCCGATGTTCTTTGTTCTTGTGCGGATTTGACGGGCGATGACGGAACGTGCCACAACTGAAGTTTGATGATCCCGCAGTGAAGAACGAGTCCCGGGAGGAGCCGCGGCGCAGACGGGAACAAAATCGGACCACCGGAGCGATCTCGGGGGCCCGCGGAACACGCTGGCGGCGCGGGTCGCCGGCAGCCGGGAGCGGTGGCGCCCCGGCGCGCCACCGGACAGGCCGCCGTGGCTGAAGCCTTGGCGGCGGCGGCACCCGCGGACCCACGGCCGCGCGGGTCAGGTGCACTCAGACGCGGCAAAGCCGCGTCCATGACTCAGTGCGGCCCCACACGGGGGGCCTCGACACCACCAGGCCGCGGGGGCAGCGCCCCGCGGCGCTTTGGCCATTCGGCAGCTCGGCCGAACCGAGCCAGGCCGGTCCGACCGGCTGGACCGGACCGGGTCGGACCGGGTCCGGTAGACCCGGTTCGGCCGACCCAGGGGGGGTCGGGCCGGGTCGGCCCGGGCCTAGACCCCCCGTCTTCGGACGATTTTCGTTCAAACACCCGTAACTTGAGCTACGGGCCTCTAAACGACTCGCCGTCAGCGGCAACACGATCCTTGGATCGAGACAGTCATTTCGGTATATCGAACTCAAGGTTTCGGAATACATTGAGTTCGGCCGGGTTGGTTCGTGCACGAAACCAACCAGGCCTTCGGAGCGGAAACGCTCATATCTTGAGCTACGGACGTCCGATTGACGTGCCGTCAGCTTTGTTGAATTCCTCTTTGTGAGACAGATCTTTTGGCATACTCCTCCCTAGGTTTGGATGCAGGTGGAGTATGGTCGGGTTGGTTTTTCCTTAAAAAAAACAACCGGGCCCCTGGGACGAAAAAGCCAATAACTCTCAGACCGGGCGTCCGATTGACGCGTCGTCTGCGACGTTGAGTTCCTGTTGACGATACAAAACATTTGGATACATCAACTTCGGACTTTGTGTCAGTTGATGTATCAGCCTCTCGGCTCGTGGAGCGGACCCTCTCGAACGAGCTTGCTGTGTGCGGGAACCCTAGTGCTGGCTGCAACTGCTTCCTCGACAACGACGACTGTGCAGAGATCCTCCGTGGACTCCGACGACGACCGTGCAAAGATCCTCAGTGGACTGCGGAGACGACTGTGTAGAGATCCTCAGTGGACTGCGACGAATACGGCACTCAGAGATCCTACGTGGATCAGTGCTACAGGTCCTGTGTGAGCCCGGTCCTATGTGGGCCCGATCCTGTGTGGGTCCGATCCTGTGTAGGTCAGCGCTCAACGGTTCTGTGTGAGCCAGCACCTACAAGTCCTGCGTGGGCCTGGTCTTGTGTGGGCCCTATCCTGTGTGGGTCCGATCCTGTGTGGGTCACTGCGGGGGTTAGTACCTATTGATCCTTTGTGGGTCCGACGAGTTAGATGGATCAGTGATCATCTTTATTGTCATCCGAAGAAGTATACTTGTGTGGGATGAATATTCTGTTTACTCTCCTTTGTGGATTGTGTTGAGCTATCCTGTTGGGATTTACTGTTTACTCTCCTTTGTGGATTGTGTTGAGCTATCCTGTGTGGATTTACTGTTTACTCTCCTTTGTGGATTGTGTTGAGCTATCCTGTGTGGATTTACTGTTTACTCTCCTTTGTGGATTGTGTTGTGTTATCCTGTGTGGGTATACGTTTGCTTCCTGTGTGGATTGGGTTGTACTTGGGCTCGGACGTTGGAGCCGAATGAGAATTGATGACTTAGATATATGTATGGGCATATACCTAAGCCGTGTCAGATGTTACTTCGTGATTGTACCTTTTCCTTGGGGATTATCCTTTGTGGATTTCGGGAGGCCTTCAGGGGTCTCGAGGTCCCTACTGAGTAGCTTATACTCACCCCTGCACGGGCTATGCCCTCACTTCGTGGTGATGGTTGCAGACGACGGACAGCGCTGATCGTGGTGGAGGCATGCAGAGCAAGACGATACCTGGTGGTGGACCACTGGGCGGGACGTACTCGGAGCGGTCAGGTGGACCCGAGGAGCAGTGGAGGCTATCTGTACCCACCCTTCAGGTGGGACTTCCAGAGGACGGCTCGACGATGTCATTGTTTATAATAAAAATGGCTACATTTTGGGGTGAATATAATATATTTTTGTTTAAATATTACTAATGTTTGAAAATAATAATTTTACTTAGACTATTATTATTTTTCATGATCACTGACTAAACCCATGTGCAAATAATAATGATATTATTATATTTCATGATATGTGAAAACCTATAGAGTTAATTAAATATTATTTTTTAAACATATTGTTTAAAATTTATTCAAATAACAATTAATATACTATATTTCCTAGAACATGTTAGACTTGATATGTGATTTATTAACACATTTTTTTCTCTTGAATAATATTTATTGATTTAATAAATAAAAATAACTACATTATTCACCAATAAATAAACAAATATTGAATTTTTTAAAAAGAAAACATATATTCATTAAATATTTTTCTCTGAAATATTAACTCATATAAATTCTGAATGAGAATATGCAATAAAATATATGGATAATTATTAAACCACGAATGAGGATAATATTTATTGAATTACTTAATTAATGATAAAATTTAATTGAGGTTATAGATAAACATAGTATGTGAGCCTCTAGGCCAATTTCTCAGATATTTGCTCCCAAAGTCCATGTTTAGTACTTATTTATCCACCAACACACCCATAGAGGAAAAATTTGAATTTTCAATGATATATAACATTATGAAAATGAATATTTTATAATATAATATAATTATCAAAATATCTCTATTCATGCGGTTTTCATGTTGGTTTCATCAACATATATGTTCGATGTCTCTTTCTTTGAATTTATTGATATGAAACCACCCACAAAACACTATAGTCATAGATATATTTAGTCTGTTTCATTCCCATAAAGGGTTTGAGATATCAAATTTGGTTAAAGAATATAACGTGGAATTTTTTCCTTGTATTATCAATTAATACAATATAACTCATGACACACCCAACATATCTACCTAATAGGAACATAGGCCATAATAGTTTTCATCAATATATCAACAGAAATGGATAATAAAATTCAATAATAATAATACTATCTATGGATTAGTGCACATGTCCTCAAAAATGAATATCTAATGACAAATTTAAATGTGTATTTCCTACTAGTGGATCTCGTTCACATAATCTCTTTCATAATAAATAACAAAGGGTATACATAAGAGAATATGAATAAAAATTCCTATGACTATCCCACCCTGATAGAATGTATCATTTATGTCCCATAAAATTATATCATTCAACTGTATAAAATATATTTTAAGAATACCATCACGAAACTTTTAGTGTATCATAGTCTAGAACATATTTTACATATCTATGTGACAATAACTATAAATAAATTATCACATAATACATTACACAAAAGAACAATCACGGTGTGATAAGATATTTATTAATATTCATGATAATGAATATATATAATTATAATTTACATAGAAGTTATTTTGAGTTTACTAACACTAGCACTGGTATGTTCTAAATAAGGTGGAGTCTCTCCCTTAGTGAGTGTTGTAACTCTAAGGGTATCTAAGGATTTAGTGGATTATCTAGTTGGATCATTGTAAACTTATTTAATTTATTTTATCGCTTTTACTCTCCCATGTCAATATATGATCCAATATTTTGAATTAGGTAATTAATTCATGCTGTAAATATTTCGTATTAATTAGAAAAGATAATTCATCAATTAGGCCTCATAAAAATAATTTTGAACATCTATGGGACTGTCAGTCACTCCATCTCATTTGAATATTTTTTTGTGATTCAATCATTCCTTAATAATGTTATAAAAAATCATTCCCATTTATTTTTAATTTTTAGGAAGACCAAGCTATTTGAAAACATGATTCGTGGTGTTTAAGTTTCATGTTTACTAATGGATCTGATAAATGGAGGGATTTTTATGGAGTACCATGGTCCTTTGGAACCACCTTTCATTTCATGAGGACTTATATAGAGAAAATATTATTAATAATATTGAATTTTCAAAATCCCAATTTCAGTTTTTTGTTAAGGGGATACCTTTCTTTAGGCATACTGAATGTCCCATGTATGATATTAGATATGTTCTGGACAAAAAGCTTTCTAATCTAATTATCTGGAGACAATTTGAATAAGAATTGTTCTCAATGTATCAAAATATCTTTTGAGTGAGATTTTCATTAGAATTTATAAATAAAACTTTTGGATCTCTTTTGAGTTTGACAAAATTACGTTGTTTTTTCATATCATTTTGTCAACTGGGATATAAAAAAAGTTATTGTGACACTATGAAAATTGTTGATGAAGGAAATATTATTCAATAAGATGGGTCATTGTTGTGAGAAAAAAAAATTTGTCCCTTTATCTCTTTAGAAATAAAAAGTTGGAAGGATATGTAAAAATTAGTGGAGACGTTGAATCTAGAATCATCATCTATAAACATTATGTTCATTTTTCTAGGGTAGCGAACAATTTCACCTGTATTGAAACCACATTTATTTAATGAGAATAAATAAATGTATCTTTTTAGAGAAATTAATATAGTGTCCTTTTATTCATAAATTTAATCCCATCCGGATTGTGGTTAAAATTTATGAAAATTATTCTTATATGTTAATGATCAATTATGTGGTTTTGTAAATTCATTCTGAGAAATTAATTTCCTCCCCACTGTAATATATTGTTGATAGAGATATTATTTTATAATAGTATCTTATAATAATGGATTTTGAAGTTTTTTACTTTTAAATATACTCACCTCTCCCCCTCTTGGAAGATGTGGGATCCATTTTAATAATTAAAAAATTTTATTTGAATCTCATGATAAAGACTAACCTCCATGTTGATCTCCACACATGAAAACTTATTTTATATTGAATGATACCCAGAATGAAATGTTTTTTCATGGAAAAAAATTATTTTAGAATAAAAAAGAAAATATAATCGTGAAAATATCTCAATAACCCCTATAATGAGTTTATATAGTATAAATTGGCTCCTTGATGATTAACACAACAATGGTAGTAACATTAAAGGGTTAAAAGATCAAGTGAAAATGCCACACCATGTCATTCTTGATTCATAGGCAGAGAATATCCACCACGATCTAAAACAATGAATCTTATTTTATAGAGATTTCACGGGATTATAAACCCATTCATAGTTCAAACGCTTCTCCATTAGAGATCTAAGTACAACTCCAATATAGATGTTCTTTTCTGAGACCATTTTTGAATGAAAGGACATGGGAAAATTTTTATATAAATATTGATTTAAAGGATAATTCCTAGTTGGGATTTAATGTCATGCATGTTTTCTTTTTCATTATTATAATAATTAATTCAATGTTAAAATTTGGCATATTTCAGTTAATTATATTGTTTATTCTGTCGAGAAAACATGGTTTTATTTCTGACCCTTCAATTGATTTTAAGGATGGCCAAATTTGGGGGATAAAAATAAGTCTTGGGTGTCCCTAAAGGTAGTGCGATCAACCAAATAATGTACTTTTCTATAGGAAGGGGATTTCAATGAGATTCTCCTACTGAATGACAATGATAGAGGTGTTGATATAACCCTTTCATTGAAGAATGATATATTATGGGATGTGCAACTAATAAGATTTAAAGAATTAGGGTTTTTTGGTGACCTGCTTATATGGTTTATTGTAATCTCCAAAAGAAATATAATCTATAAGATTCTAGATAGGTTTTTGGGTTCCCATGATTTTTCGAATATCAGTATTCTTTTCCATGCATCCCACCTACCCCAATCACTTTAGAACATTACATGATTCTTCTTAACACGAACTCAGTTTCCAGCAACTATGAAATTGATGTTTTATGTAAATTTTAGTGTATTTCTACAAAGGATTAATAATTTGAAGGCTTCATAAGAGTTTCTTGGTATTTTAAAGGGGTTGGACCACATAATAAAATCAATCTTGTGTTTTTGTTATTGATACCCATACTTTTCATGCCTAGATATTAGAATACCATGAGTTTGTATGGACTATTATTTTAAGAAATTTTAATTTTAATTTATATCACACAATACACATAAGTAAAAAATATATTTCACCTGGATCCAAATTGTATTATGTTACACACAAGACTAACTTGGCATACAATACATGAAACACTGAGTTGGAATACGATACACGCAACACAGAGCTTCTATGAAACATATATTTTTTTAATAATTATTTAAATCTGATCATTATAATTTAGACATTAAACATTTATATATGAATAGTAATAACTAATTTAAAAAATTATTTTATAAATTTATTCTATAAATAAAACATATTGATAATATGATACATATTTTTTTTTAAAATTCATTCTGTGTTTAAATTTAATGTTTTCTCGAAAGAAAATATTTAAATGTTATTCTATGAAAAAGAATAATCATAATAATAGACATTTTTTGAAATATAATTTGAAAAAATATAAATAATTTTTTAATTTGGAATTTAGAAATTATCTTAGGGTTAATTTTAGGAATTTTTCTGACAAACTTCATATATTGTATGAATAGTGAAAATTATAAAATTTAAATTCGGAAATTATTTTTAGTTTAATTTATTTATAAAGATAAATAATATATTATATTTACTTAATAGTTTAATTAAATGATAATTTTATCAATCAATACAATTTTGGTCATTTTAACTAATTTTACATTGAAATTGGATATAAAAACTTGGCAAACTTTTGATCATTTTTACTTTAAAAACCTGCATTATCGACCAGATTGTAAGATTTATTTTAAATTTATTTCTGCCACTTATGTGATTATAATTTGGTAAAATGGATTCTGTATTTTCAATCATCATAATTTATAATTTATAATACGTTAAAATTTATTTTCACTAGAAATCTATGAGAAATTGATTCAAATTAATTGCATACGTTAAGAGACAAATTAGGCTAATAAATTACTAAACCATAAATATAAGACCCAAAAGGAATTAAAAACATCTAAAAAAACTTTTTATGACCATTAGTAGGCCATTAACCTTCTATCATTGGGTTGTTTTGTTTTTGATAAACTTTATTAGGTTAAAACGTCAGTACACCTAACTTGTTTTAAAAAATGCCAACTCTGTCCTTCCCCTTCCGTATAAAAAACTACCAACTGTACCTACTTCCTCACATCTAAAAAACCTTTTTCTTACCCAAAATATAATCAAATAAGCTCCCAAAATTTCTCAATTATACCTACAATCATTAATTTTGTAATAATTAAAGTCAAGGAATTATTTTGGCACATACCAAAAGGAGTTACCTGATTACAAGGTAACGTCTTCTCTCAAGCTCCTTTATTTATTTTCCTTATCCACCCACTCCACTACCTTTAATATATTATTTTATTAAATTACTAGTATCATTAATATATTATGTTGTTTTTATGCTAGGATTTTGACCAACACCTACACACACCTCCATCTAATGGGTATTGAACAAACTGATTACGTGTACAGTGAACTACTGCCTCACTAAATGATTATTGTTCTTTTCTAATTTACATAGGCTCATGGTGGACATTTTGATGGAAAATATATTTATAGATTTAATTTATTATATTTATTAGATATTTAATCTTTGATATTTCTTTAACAACACAAATCTTTGATCATTAAATTTGGTGTAATTATGATAATTTTGTTTGAGGATGTGTGGACTGCAGCCCCATCAAAGCGATGTTGACTCATTCACACACTACATGGAATGTATTATGGATAGTATTAGTGAAATTATATGATATATATAACATTATAATTCAAATTTAACTATATTATACTCATATAAACTTTTATATATAGTTTATTCTTAATTTAATATGATAATTAAAACAGAAACATTATTCTTGACTACGTTTGACTTACCATCTCCAGGAGCAATGTATTCCATTTAATTCATACTTATGATATATATTATTATAATATAAATTCAGTGTATATTCATGATATTTGTATCAAAATTTAACGTTTTTAATATTGATATATGTATAGAGACCAAATATATAACAAATTAAGACACATGAAAAAAGCTAATATTTCCCGAAGTGAGACCTTAACGTAGGATTATTAACCAGGGGTTAATATAAGGTCATAATAAAACCAAATATGTTATTATTTATAATAATATAATTATTTGAAGTATTTATAATAGAATTTTATTTATTAAATTGGAAAATTTTATAACTACAAAGAGAGTCAAGACACAAGGTAAAGATATTCCATCTCACTTTTTTACCAATAAAATACATGCTATGTTCGCCATTATTTCCTACTATGTGATGTATAAAATTCCCATCATAGTATTATATATTATTTTATCTAATTTTATGTGAATAATCATATAAATTTTAATAACATTCATTCATTTGGTTTATGTTTCAAAGATTACCAAATCAGTAAAAATGTTTTGTCTCAATTTTAATTCATTGAGACTCATTTCTTATTATGAACCTAAGCTCTTCTTCAATGTGTATATAATTCCATTTTACACGTTATATATTGAATATCCTCATTTTAAAAATATTATATTTTTTATGTAATTTCATTTTCTTACATGGAGATTATGATCTTTAGTTACTAAGTTATAAGAGTTTACTGGGACAATCACATCACTTTTCGAGACTATTGGCATTTACGCTTCCATTATTGACTTCTTTTGATCCATATCTCAGGAATACTCATGATTTTACTTATACTATATTATTCCCGATATCAGCATGTTTTTTTACCACTTTTAAACTATTTTTTACATAATATAATATTTTTAAGTATAATATGACCATCTCTCTCTCTTCGGTCAATATTCTATTATATTTAAAAACCCATGTTTTCAAAATTGTTTTGATAAACATTTTCAAAAGATCTATGAAGATAATTTTAAATAAAAATTAATTTAAAAATGTTTTATTGTTTCCAAAAATATTTTTATATGTTATAAAATCTATTTTAAATTAAAAAAATTTCAACATGTTTTTGGTTATAAATAGAAATTTTCAATGAAGAATGGATATTTTCTATAAGAAATGGTTTTTGAAAATCATTCAAAATTATTTCCCATATAAGGTAACATCCATTGGTTTTTCTCATGCCTTTATGAAGAAATTATTCAAGGTTTCCCTTATTTCTATAAATTTATTATGTGTTGATGGAATGATTTTTATGAATCCCATTTCTCTTTTTCAGGTAATATGGTTTTGAAAACTGATTATTTTCACATATTATGTTTATGATGGACTGATTGTGAAAACTATGTCATTGAATACGTTATGACATGATTACAAGGTAATAATACCCATTTCATTTAAATGGTTATTATATGACTATTTATGATCTTGTGGCACATATATGAATGATTTCAATATGATATGGGTCGTACCTATATATCCCTACAATGCATTGGGTAAAGGTTTAGATCTAATGAGTTAAAATAAGAGGGTATTGGGAATTATCCTTAAATACTAAGATGGATATGGGAGTAAAATATGACTACCATTATGGTATGAGGAGTGAAATCATGATACTAATATAGAAATTTGAGTGAACCATGTCTACCAAGATGGTATGGGGAGTGACCCATACTACCAAGATAGTCTTGGAAAAAATACCACGGCTACAATGGAAATCATGTTAAATGGTTATGTGTCTTCCACAATTCCATGTTTTATTCCTGTTTTATTTTTTCATGTATTATGATATTTTTTTCATTATGATTCATGTATTATAAATTGAAAATATTTATACCAAGGTTCCTGTTATGATCATTGATATGTGGGGTATGATGTTCTATTTTCATCATCAAATTCTAATACCCTTATTCTAATGTTTATGCTTACATGTATCATGTGTTTACCCTTACTAAGCATTTGAGATCAGACCTTCCCATGTTTCATTTTCACCCAAGTTATAATGACATAAATTATGTTTGAGGTGTTTATGAATGGTTCTAGTAAAAAGATCATAGTGAGTGATGTTGCAGTTCATTAATATACTCGTGTGTATGTTTCTATGTTTTCAAAGGCACTAGAACAATTATGGCCTTTGATCATATATTTTTATAATGTTTAAGAACTAAATAAATGTTATGTAATGTTTATGTTTGAAAAGTGTGGGATGATATTGTAACACCCCAACATTCCATAGTCCATTATCTCTTTAAATTAATTAAATAGCATGCGCTACATGCAACACGGAGTTAAAGTGCATCACGACCTATCAAACTAACCATTTAAAAAGTGGTTAAGAATAGTATTCACAAAATTTTGAATTATATATATATCCTATTTAATTTTAACATTCATCTTTTGTGTTTATTAGACATAATATAAAGACAAATTCAATTTTTCAGATAAAAGAAACATTTTTTGAAAAATTTAGTTTTACACCTTTTAATGGAGAACCTTTTTTAAGTATAATATTTTAAAATTTTATATATTCAATTTAATGAAATTAAATTCTTATTTAGAATTAGTATATAAAATATTAGTTTTGATAATTGTTTTTTACTTTTCTGATAACTTTCACATTTTTTATGAACAGTAAAAATACTAATTTTTAATTAAGAACAAATTTTTTAATCGAAATAATTTATTGTGTTAAATTATAAATTTGAATGGTTTTAGAGTACCATTATATTATATTTTTATCATTTAATATTATTTCTTTCATTGGATGCAATTTCATATTTAAATTGTACATAAACACATGTCAATCGTTTAATAGTTTTTATTTCTTAAAAACCCGCTTTCTGGTGTTGACAAAGATAATTAATTTTAAATTAATTAACGCAACTTATATTTTTTGAATTAGGTAAAATTGATGTCATTTTTTAATTTGGAAAATTAAAATTATTTTTTGGTGAATGTTTGGTATTTTGTTTCTGAAAAAAATCAATTTATGGCGAATAGTGAAAAACCCTAGGTTGTAGATAAAAACTTGCTTTTTGATTTAAATAATTAATTTTAATTAAAAATTTATCTTAAATTGAGATGTGATACATAATACATCTATTAGTCCAATGTGATTAATTTGATTCATTTTATAATAAAATTATACATATACAATTTTATTGAACATTTTAACGTCTTTTACCCACCTTCTAGGCATATTTGCAAATTTTCATAATACATAATTTTACTACTTCAGTTAAGTGAATTTCAGAACACTAACAGAAACTATTTTCAACAATAAGTAATTTTTTTTTAAATGATATGAAAATAATATTTGGTGAGTAGTAACTTTTGATTTTTATTTACCACAATAAAATGTAAATAGGGAAATTAAAGGTGAAAATGATATTATAATTACCCCAAGACATGTAATAGTTCTATAGGATAAGTTTATTTTGAATAAAATAATCATTAAAACAAAGATGATTATTTTTGATCCAATTACATTATATTAGTTGATTTATTATATTTTATTGAATGATGTTTTCAAAATCTTAAATTCAAATATTTTATCTAACCTATTTTTAATATAGAGTTATACCAAATATTAATTCTACTATAAAGATTAATTTGAAAGATAAAAATGTTTCATAAAACCTGATATATTTTTTATAATTTTTATACATTTAATAATTAAATTTCATAATGACATAATTATGATGCAGTACTTACAATATTAATGAAGGATTAAAATAATTTTATTTTTTAAATATGAAAATAAATTTAAATTGAGACTTTTTATGACATCCAAAAATTTTATAAATGAATATGAAATGTTAGGGTTGATTAAGTCAATTTTTTTCAAAGTAAATATTTTTTTATGACTAACAAAATACAAATACAAAATAGTGTCCAAATTGACATAAATGAGTTTTTTTAAATACTTTTTATTAAATGATATAATATTTCTTGAAATATAATATTCAGACAAAAGACTTATATGATTATAGAAATTTCATTAATTAACCACATTAGGTTCTCTTTTAATTTTAGTGTATCTCTATTAATCATTTAATATAAAAATATATGAAGACATGGTAAAAGTTAAACTATTTAACTAAGAGTTAAATCTAAAATATAAGGTTAATATGGAGATGCATACTTTTCTAAAATATATTGGTTTAGAGGATTTTCACCCATCCCCATATTATAATATAAATAAATCAATTTGGATTTATTTGGAACCAAAAAATTATTTTATAATAAATTAATATTTAAATCTTTTTCTAAAGTGCCCCTCAACTCTCTTATAAAAGGCCACCTCCCCTTCTCTTAAATTCACACCTACAAAGCCTTTTGGATCTGCCAAAACTAGATAAAATATCATCCCAACATCCAAAAAATCAATCAATAGGCCTTATGTTGATTATAAATCCATCTTGATGTGCCCTTTTTTTCAAATCAAAAAGAAACACTCGAAGAAAATGTAATTATTTCATCACCTCTTTGATGCTTTTTCTTCTGCTTCGATTTCCACTTTCTTTGTTGATTCCATAAAAACATTCATAAATCTATTAACTTATATATACTGAGATGTTTCTATAAATATGGTACAACCATATTCATTATTCTATCCATCATACGAATCACAAAGTCACCACGCGTGCATACATATGACTTATCGTTCCCACACCATGGTGTAGTTATTTATTAGACACTTCATTATTTGGATTGGTATAATAAAGAGTATAATTTATGTAAATAATAAATTTTACATTTTAATGATTTTTTATATATAATATACAATCCAATTAAATATAATTTCACCATAAATATAATGATATTTTTGCTCGTGCGTGCATACGACTTACCATTTCCACGACACGATGAGATTCATTTTCACGTTCACCATTCAACGATGATTATAAATATATATTATTAATAATTATATAATATATGACATAATAACACTAATATATATATATATATATGTATATATTTACATATATCACATTCACTTACTTCCATTAAATACGATATGAAAACGGAAACAACGTTTATTCGTACGTACGACTGACCGTCTCCACAAACGGTGTTTTCCATTTTTATATCTATCTATTATAAATATTTATATATTGAATATATATGATACATACACAAAATTTATATTATGTTTCAATTAAATCATTATAGAAGTGATATGATCAAGAATAAAGAGTTACAATACGCATGATAATGAAAGCAATTATTACACAAAATGTTATTTTAAAATAGAAATAATTATTAAATGGGTTGTATAAAGACATAAATGAATCAAATATGATATCATAAATATGAATATGGTTTTGGTATAATTTATTAACATAATATGTTCATTATAAATAATGTTAAATGAACCCTCAACCAAGAGAAAGTACAAGGTAAGGGTTAATTCCTCAATCCCATTATTATCCAAGATTGTTTATGTGTAAGTATTTACTGGGACATATTTATTATCGATGTACATGTTTCACAAAATAGTTTTCCAAAGGATTATTTTTAATGGACTCTTTTACTAAAACCTAATTTTAACTGTTATAAATATTTATTATTCTAAATCATTATCATTAATGTCCATGTTTTCAAAATAGTTTCAAGGATTAATATATATGGCCATGAATGTCTTGAAATATTAATTCCTTTCGTAATTTTCCAAGTTTTGTAAGATAATTTGATTCAAAAAAATATTATAAATGTCTTCTGTTCTAAATTTTGTGACTTTTAAATAATTTCATAAAAATGGATATTTCTCTCAAAGAGTTTTACCGATAATGTTCGACTATGTCAACATCCTTTACTGGATATTATTCATGATTGAGGATTATTTTTTATAATACAATGTTCTTTACTTTATTGAATTTGTTATGATATTTTTTACTACTGATGTTTGGTTTTTATACCATTCAGGGTTTATGGTTAAAATATTGACATTTTGTATGCTAGTTTAAATACGAATGTTTATGTTATGTTTTACCTTTTTCATATGAGGAATGAATTGGACTTAGTATGTGATAGATTGGTCCCGCTAAATCCCCTTGAAACATCAGTAGGTATCATAAAAATAATTAGAGTTTTGGCACAAGGCTTTGACATGTTTTTTTATTTATAGTCTTGAACAAGGCCTTGATATGTGGTTACGATGTTTGACATTATGAATTCCCTCATTATTGAATTAGTTATTACATGTCATTATTTGACTAGTAGAATATCCATGTGCATGTTTATATGGTAATGATTGATTTATTTTATCCAAATTATGTTCATTTTTATGTTTATATGTATGTTGTTTTTATTACACATCTTTCATTAAAATCTTATAACTTTTTCTAAATTATTTACCCTTACTAAGCAACTGAGCTCAACCCTTTCTTGTGTTTTATTTTCCCAGGATTCCAAGAAGTTTATAATGATTGATATATTGGGTTAATCTAGGGGAATAATGGAATTATTAAAGAATTATTTATGTTGTGTATTATATTTGAATTTTTAATGTAACATTCATGTATGTAATGTATTTTCCAAGATGAGTAAACTGATCGGTCAGTTGGGACTTGATTCCTTGTAATCATGTCAATGTATTAAAATAAGGCATTGGATCTGGGATTTTGGGGTCGAGGCATTACAATTAGTATCATATAGGCTTTAGCAATAACCTTGGAAATTATATTTAGATAAATATGATTAAGAAACATTACACTAAGATACACTTTGATGATTATTATTGAAGAACATCCAAAAAATTGTAATATATAATTTATTTGGGTTGTTCATGCAGAAAATCCTTGTCTGGATTCTACAATTGGATGTGGTTATGGTAATGATGTTCCTAGGAGTGAAAACTCTAACATGGAGTTTTGGGTTTGACCCAAGGTATCCTGGTACATGACAATGAGCCTTACTGTGAACTTATTCTGACACTCCCAAGGGATATGCTTAGGATAATTATCATTTTTCTTATGAACCACGATAAAGGATTTATATGTAAATATATCGGTAAAGAAACCAATGTTATGATTATGAGACTAGATGATTTTAAATCATCAATTAATGTAGATAATTTTTATAGTTTTTGGATTATACATTATGATATGATCTAAACTAGTCTATGTCATCATTTAGAAATGGAGACCAATAGAAGGAATGTGAAATAAAGCAATACACATGATCAAAAGATTAATAAGGATCATTTATTTCATGGTCTTAAGCAATCATTTATAAGGGAAATAGGCTCCCACGTATCTGCATAATATGAAGAAATAGTATCATATATTAATAAGATAAGTAAATAAATATTTGGGTCCTATTTCTTTGAAGGGATCCAAGAAAAGAATAGGATGAGAAAAAATATTGACAAATGGAGGAAGGAAAATAAAGATTTTCACACATGTGATAACTGCAGAATGAATCACCTTAGTAAATTATTATAAGGGAATGGGAGTTTATTATAAGTTTAAAAAAAGGACACCATGTTTGTAATTGTAGGGGTATGAAACGGGTTTCAAATGTACAATTCTTCATCTAATAGAAGTTGGGACACTACACGAATCAATTTTTAAATGATCAGAGTATTCCCCAAAAGATGATTTTGGATAATAATAATGTTATGATAACACCACAAATGAAGTGAAATGACAAGTGTTATTATGTTGTTATTAATGAATTATATCATTCGAGTGTTGTATCAACAATGTACTGGTTATATGCATTATGTAAATAAATAAGGATTATACTGCAGTACTATTTCTTTGTCGATTTGAGATTGTATGGTACTAAGAAAAGCCAATAAATAAAAAGTTAATCTTTTTTGAAAATATATGGTTGAGGGAAAGATAAACCATAAAATAGTCCTGATTCTTATGTAATGATTTTGGAATAAGAGATAATTTATTTGGATAAAGAATATTGTATTTTATTAACTACCTAGAAACTAATTAATGGTTTGTTTGTTATATCACTACTATAGTTTATAATATTTTTGGATTAAAGGTGTATATTAAATATTCTATTTTTTATAGAATGAATAAGGAAGAATGAATTTATTCAATATGTTTTTATAATAATTCATTTTTTACCATGTCCTAAGAGAATACATGATGAAGGAATTCACATCTTTGTCATGTGACCTTCCTTATAAATTTTGTACTGTGAGTTTGGACTGAAGTATTTGGGATAAGTCTAAAGGTTGGAATGGATTATGTTAGACATTGGATACACTTTTTCAAGGTTAAACACTTATTATGATTATTTTTAGATTCTTATTAAAAGGACAACCTGAAGGACGGGTGACAACCCTTCACGTCTAGAAAGGCTATGAGACTTGATCCTGGAAATGAAGGGTGATAAGGGTGCATCACATACCACATTCATACATGATGTCCTGGTTGGTATAACGTTGGATTTATAAATGTTCTGACAGATGAGTTATAAATTCCTTTTTTGTAACCCTATATGATTATGTTAAAAAGAATAATTTTGAGTTAAATTATCTATTGGAGAAAAAGATGAGTCTCTGATAGAAATTAGTTAAAGGAATTCACTTTACTTGTCAAGTATTCTATTTTTTTTATTATTTTATGAAGAAATTAATTCTTAAACATTAGGTAAAAGATATCAAAACCAAAAATATTTTATCCAAATAACTTATGTTTTGTTTAACCGATGATATTTTAAATTATATTAGATTTATGTCTTGGAGGCCCTCAATTTTACATTTGTTGTTCACTTATTTATGATTTATGACATCAATACACTCTATAAATATTTAAATTTTCCCTCCAACTATGTGTCGCTAATTTATACCAATGTTCTTGTATTATAAATCCAAATTTGATGGTGACTTTTTTCATTTCTCGTTCTCTCTTATTAAAACTAAATTTTGTTAACTCTATTTCTGATATGGGATTTCCACAAATGTATTTCCTTTTATCAGACTTTTATTTTTGTATACCAATTTAATATATCGAGGATGAAATTTATTTATAGAAGGTAGAATTTAATCCCTAGTGACTTAATAGTACATTGATTCTTTTAATTAATTCCATATCTTGCGCTACACACAACACTGAGTTCAAGCGCATCACAACCTATAAAAATAACCATTTAAAAAGTGGTTATGAATAGAATTAAAAACATTTTGGATTTTATATATATCTTATATACTTCTAACATTCACCTTTTTTTGGTTATTAGACATAATACAATGATATATTCAATTTTTCTGATAAAACATGTATTTTTCAAAAAAATGCGGGTTTTTCTACATTTTAATTGAGAACCCTATTTAAATACAATATTTTACACTTTTATAAATTAAATTTAATGAAATTAAATTTTTATTTAGAAAAGGGACATAAAAAATATATTTTGGATAAATTTTTGGTACTTTTTTTATAACAATAATTTTTTTGATGAATAGTGAAAAATACTAAATTTTAATTAAAAACAAATATTTTAATAAAAATAATTTATAGTGTTAAATTATTCATTTGTGTTATTTTAAAGTAAAATTAGATTATATTTTTATTATTTAATATATCTTAGGTCATTGGATGTAATTTCACATTTAAATTGTACATAAACACATGTCAATCATTTGATAGTTTTTACTTATTAAAAACCCGCTTTTTAGTTTTGGCAACAGGAATTAATTTTTAATTAATTAATGAAAATTATATGTTTTTTAATTCTGTACCATTGAAATCATTTTTGAATTTGGAATATAAATATTATCTTTGGGTGAATTATTGGTATTTTTTATCTGAAAACATTCAATTTATGATGAATAGTGAAAAACACTACTTTGTAGATAAAAACCGGATTTTTCATTTAAATAATTATTTTTTATCAAAAAATTATCATAAAGTAAATATAAATACATAATACATATATTACTCCAATTTAATTCATTGGAGTCTTTTTATAATAATATTAGACATATAAAATTTTAGTGAACTTCTTTAACGTCTCTTACCCACCTTCTAGGCATATTTAAAAATTTGAAGAAAATGTAATTTTAATACTTATGTGAATTCAATTTCAAAAATATAACATACATGGTTGACATCAAAAATTTAAAATATGATTCATTGGGATGAAAATAATTTTTGGTGAACAGTAACATTTGATTTTTATTTACCACAGTCAGAAGTAAATAGGGTAATTAAAGGTAAAAATGATTTTATAATTACCCCAAGACATGTCCTAATTCTATTGGATAAGTTTATTTTGAAAAAAATAAACCTTATTAAAAAATTATGATCTTTTTTGATCCAGTTGGATTTGATTAGAACATTTATTATAGCTTATTTAAAGAAGTGTTAAAAGTGTTAAATTCAAATTTTTTTAACTAAACCATTTTTAATATAGAGTTATCCATATGATAAATTCGAATATAAATATTAATTAGAAAGGTAAAATTATTTCCTAAATCATGATATTTTATTTATAATTTTTATACTTTTAATAAGTAAATTTAGTTTTGACACAATGATGATGCAATAATTACCTTATTAATGAAAGATTAAAATAAATGATTTTATAAATATCAAAATAAATGTAAATTGAGACTTTTTTTGACATCCTAAAATTTTAAATATGAATATGACATTTTAGGGTTTATAAAATGAATTTTTTTCTATGTAATTACATTGTGATGAATATAACAAAAACAAATACTAAATAGTATCAAAATTGACATAAATGAGTTTTAAAAACAAATACAATTTTATTAAAAGATATAATATTCCTGAAAATATAAAATCCAGTCCAAGGATTTATATAATGATAGATATTTCATTAATTAACCACATTAGGTTCTTTTGGAATTTTATATTTTGTTTATTAACCTTGTAATATAATAATACAAGAAGACATGGTAATAGTTAAAATATTTAACTAACAGTTAAATCTAAACGATAAGGTTAATATGGTGGCCTAAAATTGTCTAAAACCTATTTATTAAGATGATTTAGACCCATACACACCATATCCGTAATATAAATCCATTTTATCTATTATAATGTGAAAATTATTTTATCATAAATTAATATGTCAATCTTTTCCTAAAGTTCCCCCACCTCTCTTATAAAAGGATCCCTCCCCTTCTCTTCAATTCACACCCCCAAAGCCTTTTGGATCTGCCAAAACCTACTCATATATCCTCCCAACTATCCTCAAATCAACCAATAGATCATCATTTGATCATAAATCTATCATAAGTAGCCCTTTTGTTCAAATGAAAAGAGAAACACCAGAAAAAGAGTTAATTATTTCATCACCTCTTCCAAAGTTTATTTCTTCTTCCGCTTACTATTTCTTTGTTTTTTCCATAAAGAAACCTATTAATCAAGTAAATTATATATACAGATATTTTATTATATGTATGTTATGACCATATTTATTATTCTATCCTTCCTATTAATGACAAATTCACCATATTTGTGTACGTACGGCTTATCATCCCCACATCGCAGTGTAGTTTGTTATTCAACACTTCAGAATTTGGATGGGTATAATAATAAGTATAATTGATGAAAATAGGAAATATAACATGCTAATGATTATGTATATATAATATTCCATCTAATTAAATATAATTTCACCCAAAATAGAATTATATTGTTGCTCGTGCGTGCGTACTGCTTACTGTTTCAATGATGGGAAGAGATTCATTTCCAAGTTCACTATTCAATGATGATTATAAATATATATTATTAATAAGTATGTAATTTATGACATAATATTGATACTGAATATATATATATATATATATGAATTTTTATATATCTCATTCGCTTACTTTCCTTCAATTCAATATGAAAACGGAAAGAATGTTTATGTGTACGTACGACCTATCGTCTCCATAAACGGTGTTTTCCATTTCATATATCAATCGATTATACATATTTATATTCTAAATATATATGATACATAAATAATATTTTATATTATGGAAGCAATTAAATCATTATAAAAGTGATACGATCAAGAATAACAAGTTAGAACACGTACGATAAAAAAGCGAATATTACACAAAATGTTAATTTAACATGGAAATTATTATTAAATGGGAAGTATAAAATCATAAATGAATCAAATATGATATCATAAATATGAATATGGTTATGGTATAATATAATAACATACTATGGTCATTATACAAGAGGTTAAATGATCCCTGGACCAAGGGAATGTATAAGGTAAGTGTTAATTCCTCAATCTCATTATTTTCCGAGATTGTTTAAGAGTATGTTTTTACTGGGACATATTTATTATCCATGTCCATATTTTATAAAGGAGTCTTCAAAAGGATTTTTGTAATGAACTCTTTGACTAATACATCATTTTAAAGGGTTTAAATATTGTTTCTTCTTAATCACACTAGTGGAAAAACATTTAACACGTCAGCATTTTTCACGTTGATTCTATATAAATGACATGGAAAGCTATAAATATAGATTTATCACGTCGGTTATAAAATAATCGACCTGATATATCGATGAGGACCCATTATTTATGTCGGTTATATTATAACTAATGTGATAAATACTGAGATTAGCTCTTTTACGTTGGTTATGTTATAACCGACTTGAAAATCGAATTTGGGGTACTTTATCATGTTGGGTTTTTAATAACCAACTTGATAAAGAAAATCTAGGTGCTTTATCACGTCGGTTATAAAAAAATCGATGTGATAAATCACCATTTATAACATCGGTTATAAAATAACTGACGTTATAAATATGTTTTTTTGATAGTTATTAAATAACTCACATTAAAAACATTTAAAAACGTTTATCATTTAGGTTATTAAATAACCACTGTTATAAAGATTTTAAATGATTTATCGCACCCCATATTTAGTAATTATGATTTATTTGATCGGGAGACCTATGACTCATCTCTCCTACATGGAAAACCTAGAATGGTTTCTTCGAAGTCATGCCCTCTAGCCTCATTTTTCCAACATCATTCATGATATTTATTGTCACCAAATCTATCAAGTTGACTCAAAACACTCAAGAAATCCTCACACAGCTCGGTTTCTGTTATTATTTTTCACGATGCCTTAATATAATTTTTTGAGATGTTATTTTTCTATCTTTGTTCTTGCTATCAAGGTACGTTTTATAGTGTTCATTTATATGATGCTAAATTCTTTTCTGGTAATAGAAACCATGGAAGTGATATCATGCAAGTTTATGATTATTTGTTTTTGTGTGTGCATGTACGGGGGGTGTCCAAGGGAGTGGGGGTTGTCCATGTGGATGGGGGTGTCCAGGGGGTGGGGGGATGTCCAGGGGGTGGGGTGTCCAGGGGGTGTCAAAGGGTGTGGGGGTGGTGTCCAGGGGGTGTGGGGGATGTCGAAGGGGGTTGGGGGTTTCCAAGGGGGTGCGGGGGTTGTCAAAGGAGGTGGGGGTGGTGTCCAGGGGTGTGTGGGGGCTGTCCATGGGGGTTGGATGTGTCCAAGGATGTGGGGTTGTTAAGGGGGTGAGGGGCTTTCCAAGGGTATATGGGTGTCTAGGGGGGTAGGGGTGGTGTCTAGGGGTGAGTGGGATGTCCAAGGGGGAAGGGGGTGTCAATGGGGGATGCCTAGAGGTGTGGGGGCTGTCCAGGGGGGCTGTCCAAAGGGGTGAGGGTTGTCCAGAGGGTGTGGGGGGCTGTACAGGGGGTGGGGGCTGTGTAGAGTGGTTGGGGGTTTGATATCCAAGGGGTTGGGGGTGTTTTCCAGAGTGTGAGGGGGATTTCCAATGGGGGTAGGGGTGTCCAAGGGTTGGGGAAGGTGTCAAGGGGGTCAAGGGGTAGTCCATGGGGTGGGGTGTCTAGGGGTGGGGGTGTCTTGGGGGGGTGAGTGTCTAGGGTGTCCATGGGTGTGGGGGTGTCCTGGGTGGGTGGGGGATGTCTTGAGGGTTGGGGGATGTCTAGGGGTGGGGTTTTTGTCAATTGGGGGGGGGGGGGGTTGGGAGTGGCTGTACAGAGGGTTGGGGGCTGTATAGGGGGTGGGGGCTGTCCAGGGGGGGGGGGTGTCGAGGTGTTGGCGGGATGTCTAGAGGGGTGGGGGTGTCCACAGTGTCCATGAGGGTGGGGGGTGCAGTCCATGGGTGTGTGTGTTCCAGGGGGTTTGTCCAAGGTTGTGGGGGTGTCGAAGGGGGTGGGGGGCTATCCAAGGGGGTGGGGGTCCAGGGAGTGGGAGGCTATCCAGGGGGTGGGGCTGTACATAGGGATGGGGTGTCAAGGGGTTGGGGTGGATGTCCAAGGGGGTAGGAGCCTATCCAGCGGGGTTGGGGGGATGTCCAGGGTGTGGGGGGGTGTCCAGAGGGTTGGGGGTGTTTAGGGGGTGTCCAAGAGTGTAGGGGTGGTGGGGGTGGGTTGTCCAGGGGTGGTGGTGTCCAAGAGGTGTCCAAGGGGTGGGGGTGGTGTCCAGGGGGTGGGTGGGCTATCCAAGGGGGTGGGGGTGGTTTCCAAGGGGGTAAGGGTGTCTAAGGGGGTGGAAGTGGTGTCTGGGGGGGGGGGGGGTGGAGTCCAGGGGGTGGGGAGCTATCTAGATGGGTGGGGGTTATCCAGAGATTTCAAATCGTTGGGATCTGTGTAATTTTCTGTAGTGATTGTATACAAATTTTAATATTTGTACTTCATATTTCTTTTTTACGGAAGGGTGTATTTGATATCCAGTTGCACCAAGATGTATTCATTGTGTATCTTAAGAAAATAATATCCCAGATGAATTTATAAATATTATATCTATCTATATCTTACTTTTAAAATAATTTTCAATAATATTTTTTAAATATGTATATATATTTTTTATTAAAAAATTGTATTACATTCAAATTATGATATTTTAAAAATAAACATATATTTGTATTATCTTAAAAAGTTGTATAATTTTGATATTTTTTATAGGTGATAATGAGTTGAAGTTGTATTATGGCACATTGAATGAGTAATGAATATGAAGAAGGTGTTAATGCCTTTTTGGAATTTTCTAAATGACATATTCCAAGCAGTGATATTTTTTTCTATCCATGCTTGAAATGTTTGAATATGAAGAAGTTGAAAAGTACAGATATAAATGATCATCTGATTTTTCATGGTATTAATCTGAGTTACAGCCCTTGGATTTTGCATGGCGAAACCAGATAGAATATTTGATCTACTGAGGACGATGATACAGAAGATGGTAACTCAGATGGAATTGAAGAAATGATTTGTGATATTGTAGCAGAACAAATTGAGATAGAACCGACAGTTGCCTGTAAATATAGTGCTGCTGAAAAACCATTGTATCCTAGTTGTATGGATTTTACGGTTTTCTCTGCAGTGTTAAGATTGATTAACTTGAAGGAAAAACAGGGATGGAGTGACAGATGTTTTACAGATCTGCTATAATTGATAAAAGACATTCTTCCAAAAAAATAACGATCTTCTATATTCACATTTTAAGACAAAGAAAATATTATTCATGATGGTATTGGGATACAAGAAAATACATGCATTTCCAAATGACTGTATGATATATAGGAAGGAATGTGAATTTCGATCAGAGTTTCCTAAATGTGGGACATCAGGGTATAAGGTGAAAGAAAAATCACACGCTGATGTAGAGATTAGAAAGATTACATCCAAGGTATTTTGGTATCTTCCTATAATTCATCATTTGAAACATCTATTTGCTAATTCAGATGATGCAAAAAGGTTAATATGGCATGCTGATGAGCAGATATGTGATGGAAAAATATGTCGTCCAACTGATTGTCCACATTGGAAGAAAATTGATGAGTAGTATCCCACATTTGGAAATGAAATTAGAAATATCATACTAGGGTCATGCATAGATGTAATGAATCCATACTGAACCCTCAGTACCACAAACAGTTAATATATAATCCTCCCATTTTATAACATAACTTTTCATTACATTTTACAAAACCGAGGATCCTTAAGGTTTAGTGCCTTGGAAACCAGGAACTTAAAACATGAAAACATTAAACATTCTTCTTAAACCCTTGAAAGTATTCTACTTTTGTTCATTCTAGGTTCATTACTGCATATCATAACCTGGGAACATACATGAAAAGAATGGGTGAGTAGAAGGCCCATTAAGTGAAACAAAGGGAAACATTTAACATGTGAACTTGAGATACATCAATAAAGTCATGATAAATAGATTTAAGGAATGAGAAAGCGATTATGAGGCATATCATAATGGAAATAACATGATTCATAACATTAATATGTGGCTACAACATTTAACTTAGACAATCGTGAATATATCACCAAGGACCATCCCCAAGGTGTCATTTGAAATTACCAAGGTTATTCACCAAGGTATCGTTAAAATTGTGATCTCTAGTGGTTACATCATTGCCCAATGCATAGGAGCACTAGCAGGGTGCACCATTAAATTTTTCTTTATTATCATGTCATCCACATATATCGTCATTGAAAAATTTTCATAAATAACTCATAATCCATAAAAGAAATGGGTTACATTTCATAATCATAACGTTTTAAAAACTTCATAGAATACATGATCTTTATGTCACTTTAATCCCACAGAAAAGGAAAGAGGGTCTCATGTATGTAAATACCAGAATTTAAAATATATCATTTTGATATATATGTGAAAACCCATATAGAATAAAGAGTTTTGAGTATTCACTAAATAAAATAAATAAATTTTAGAAAAAGAGAGGGACATTTTGAGACGAAAATTCGGCAGCATAACAGCTATGTTGCAGGGTTTTAGAAAACATTGAAAAGAGAGGGAACATGGGTAACCCACTCATAATTTATCCATAAAATAGTAGAGGGAAAGAATATAAATGATTTATGAACATGTTAATGAAATTTGAAGGACATACCATTTGAAATGGAAAACATGAAAGGAAGACAAAAATAATATTTTTCTTATGAAAATTCGGCAGCCTAACGACGTCACTTAAACATCGAAAAAAATGAATTGAAGAGATAAAATAGGGTCTATCATCATATGAACATAAAAGATTATTATGATAGATATAGAGATCATACCCCAACATAATAAAAAGAAACTTGAAAGACTTAAAATGAAAATTGAACTTGAAAATGAGACGGGTGAAAGAATACCTTAAAATTTTGGTAGCCTAATCGAGCCACTTTAACATTCATAAAATGAATAGATGAGAGAATGATAGGGACTCTCATCATTTTAACATTAAAATTAAAGTAGGATGAATATAAAATAACAACCCCAACATAAGAAAATGGATCATAAAATAAATGACATAAAATAGAGTACTTGGAAAGAAAGAGAGAGGTAGGATCCCTTACCTCAAAACGTAACTCTTAAAACTCTATGGTTGGGACCTTTAGGGGTTGGGGACACCTTGGGAGGACTCCTTAGGAGGTAAGGGAGCTGAAAATCGTTGAGGATGATTTTGGAGTCGAAAAGATGAGAGAATGGCTTGGTATTTATAGGGAAAGTGAGGGGACAAGGCATTAATGCCCAAGGGACACCGCATTGGTGGTATTGGAGAAACCATGGGCTTTCCCATGGTATTGGCCACATGGGACACCTCATACCTTATATTACTATTCATAATTCGACCATATTGATTACATACTTAATACATAATTTAATGTTGTCATTAAACACCTGTATCTTAAAAACTGTATTTTCACTATTCCTCGAAAATTCAAGTTTCTCAGAAAAATCCCAAAATTTAACATTAACCAAATATCGATGATATGATTTAAAAAATGAACTCCATTTTATAAAAATGATTTTATAAATATTTTTAAATAAATTTTTAAATAAATACACTATTCACCAGAAATTAATTTTTTTCAGAAAAATCCCTAAAAATTACCTTAACATAATATAGATTCTCTGAGTTCAAAAATAAAGTACATTTTATAAAAATATTTTTCTAAATATTTTTAATTTTAATTTTAATTACAAATATTATTCACCCGAAAAACCTAATAATTGACTAATAATTTCTGAAACAGTTATTTACCTACTTTATCGAATCACATTACTTAATCAAGGTGCCTAGATTATATTAATACTTTCTTTAAGTGAGATTACTAATCTATTTGGTCACATTACTAATCCTAAGTGTAAAATCACTATTCAAAAATTACTATTCATCAAAAAATAAGTGTATCTTATTAGACTATAAATTTTGTACTGAACATGATTGTAGAAGACCATTTTTTGAAAATAATTACAAATTTTAAATTATTTAAGGTTTACATAAATATTTTAAAATATCATTTTTCCATAAATTCATCAATAATATGCATACTATATTTATCTAGACATTTGAAAAATCACAAACTTCTCCATAAGAAGAAATCAAAGTTTTTATTTAAATCAAAGGATTACACAAGGCAGTTATGGTCTCGTTACATAACCCCTTATAACACCAGCATAGGACCTAAGAGTAAGGTGTGCTAGGGTGATATAATCTTGGGGCGGCTCGGCCAACATTGCCCGAGAAGTGATTTCTATCAGCTTGAACTTCTCGCGAAGGCGATTCCATTCCAGCTTCACACGATGAAGTTCAGCTTGGGTTTGGTATAGAGCAAATCCCAGTGGTGCTACCTCCTTCCCAAGTTCTGTTAGATGGGCTTCGGTTGGCCTAAGACTACTGGATGAGGCCATCAAATATTCTTTCTGTATTAATTAACCAAGATATCTTTTATTTAGAGACAATAATCGCAATATTTAGTTTCCAACGGTCATATTGACTAATGATCATATAACAGTCAAAACCCAATGGTCTCATTTTAATTATACTCATATTATCAAATGTAACAGTTTTGTTGAGTATAAAAAATAAAATAACACACAAAATTAGGAAACCCGATTTATTCAAAATTTCGGGTCATTACAATCTTCCCCCTTAAGAAATTACGTCGTCGCAATTTAAAAAATTTGGGCTTGCAAATTTCATTGAAAGTACCACATCGGAAAAGTGTCAGTAAAACTATTACTTTAAAAGAAGGAAAGGGAAGTACAAAGGTCACCCGAGTTAACCCATACTAGGATTCCTTGTTAGAAAACATGGATAAGAAGGAGAAAACGAAGGATCAAGTTCTGGGGGAGAGTGATAGAAAACATTATTAGGATAAAGTTAACCAAAAAAATCACAATCATATGATGTGTGTAAATGGTCTTTGATTACCCAGTAGGAAACGTAAACCAACAAATTTTTTTTTCCGTTCCTTTTCATAATTTTGAGGAATTAATTTACTACATAGAATATAAACATTAGGAAATATATTTACCTTCAAGTAGAGTTTCATCCTTTAATATGTTTCTATCAAAACTAATTTTATCTCCAAACAATGTGCATTAAAAAACACATGGTCTCATCAAAAGCACAAGAATAATTTTCTATAGAATCAAATAATCAAAAAAATATTAACTATCTATTTCTTATATCATTAATCATTATCCCAGAAACAAAAAGGGCACGATAAAACAACTCTTCAAAAAGAAAGAACCACATAGGAAGGGAAACTACTTTTAAATCATCAAAATTCCATGGTACTACTCAGAGTTCATCACAGACCATTCCATAAATAATTGTCCTTAAAATTTCTCAAAATAAACCAATGTAAGATTGAAACCCAAATATAAGAAGGATTTGATAACATGGTCTTCGATGATAAACGTTATCGTTCATCTCCAAACAACATCAACCGCTCCTTACATCTTATAACAAAATTAACTAACCTAAACATTTTCCCCAAGATAGGTTAATCATTTCCCTAATTATCTTAAATTACTATAAGTTCACCTTAAATTCATCAATTATTCAATATATAAGTCAACCTTTACTCCTCAAAGAAAATACCATACTAATCTATTTACCTCGATCATATAGGGTTCCCAAAATAGTGAACGTCTTCCAAAATATTAATCATATTTTAATCCCCTAATCATATTTTTTTTAGAAGAACTGCTTCACTACGTCAATATGTGGTATGTAACAATAGATGTTTTCCTTAATGATATAAAACCATCTTAGGTAGTGAATCGATGTTCTTAGAAAACATTAAATATATGGTCATAGGGCACGAACTAAAATACAACATGACATAGACAATTATTGTTAAGAAGTTACATGAACTTTAGTCATCATGATCCATCTCAGCATAGGAATTGTATTTTTCCCTTGTCCTTGAGGATTTTTTATTCTCATCATGCTTCTCATCCTTTCCAAGAGAGAATTGCCTTGGATAATGTCCATCTTCTCCACATTTACCACATTGAATAGTATAAGGTACATTAGATTGAACCTTTTCTTCAATCGTCACATTATCCAATTATTTAAAGAAATTAACAACTTTAGGCCCTATCATACCACACATGAAATATCTCCCAGTTCCTTTGTGACATTATCCTTGGTGCCTCTTCCCAACATTTTTTAAAAAAAGAAATTGGGTCTCCTTTCCCTTGCCAACATAATGAGATGAACAACCTTGAGACTTTTTATTCTTCTTACTTAATGAATCTGGGAATTCAACTATGTACAAATTATTAATTGTGATTTTTGACAGCTGGTTTGGCATAACCACAATATGTTCAACTTGATCTCTCATCATCTCTGTCACTTCAATAAGTCAATCGTCGTATTTCCTATCACATTGGTTTTTGGGACATGTTCTTCAATTTCCCGCCATTAACTAAGAAAAGAAAGTATAATTAGGTGCTTAAATACTTAGCCAATAATCATAAAAAGGAAACTTTAAGCATAGAAGGATAAACTTGTAGAAGAAAAGTATATCCTAACTTGTGATCCCCTAGGTTCTAATCTAGGGTATCCATGATCATATATTCTTATGTGAGTCATTATTTAATTTTACCTTTGTTCCTTTAATAATTGTTTAGACTAAGCTTATGAATTTACCAAAGCATATCCCCCGGGAGTGTCATAACCAAGACTGCAGCATGGCCTATTGTCATGTACCAGTTCCCGTTCGAGTCAAGATCAAGCGGTGTTTTTGGGTTTTACCCCTATGTATATTTTTTCCAGAGCCACCTCTACCTGCTCGTATCCAGACAGGGATATATTTTCTTGATAAACCACTTACTCAATACTCACCAAAATACCAGGAAGATTTCCTATATTTAAACTTTTCTATAGGGTTATTCATAATTTTTACATATCCTAATTTCCACAAATAACTAAACCATACTTTGATACCAACTATAGCATCACGCCTTTCGATAACATAACTTTTCATTACATTTTATCAAACCAAGGATCTTTAAGGTTTAGTGTCTTGGAAACCAGGAACATAAAACAAGAAAACATAAAACATTCCTCTTAAACATTGAAAGGATTCTCATTATGTTCATATTAGGTTCATTACTACATCCCATAACCTGGCGACATACATCAAAAGAAAGGGTGAGCAGAAGGCCCGGTAAAGGAAACACCGGGAAACATTGAACATGTGAACTTGAGATACATCAATAATGTCATGATAAATAGGTTTAAGGAATGAGAAATAGATCATGAGGCATATCATAATGGAATGAACATGATTCATAACTTTAATATGTGGCTAAAACATTTAACTTAGACAATCATGAACATATCACCAAGGTCCATCCCCAAGGTGTCATTTGAAATTACCAAGGTTATTCACCAAGGTATCATTAAAATTTTAATCTCTAGTGGTTACATCATTACCCAATGCATTCGAGTGCTATTAGGTCGCACCCTTAAATTTGTCTTTATTATCAAGTGATCCAAATATATCATCATAAAAATTTTTCCTAAATATCACATATAGAATTAAACCGATGGGTTTCATTTGATAATCATAACATTTTAAAAACTACTTTAAAGACATGATCATTATGTCACTTTAAACCCACAAAAAAGGAAATCGGGTCTCATGTATGTAAATCAAAGAATTTAAAATTGAAAATTTTGATATATATGTGAATACCCCTGTATAATAAAGGGTTTTTGTGTTAACGTAATAAAATAAAAGAATTTGAGAATAAGAGAGAGACATTTTGAGACGAAAATTCGGCAGCATAACGGCTATGTTGCAGGGTTTTAGAAAACATTGAAAAGAGAAGGGACATGGGTCACCCAATCATAAATGATCCATAAAATAGTATAGGGACAGAATAAAAAGGATATATGAACATGGTAATGAAATTTTAATTAAATAACATTTTAAATGAAAAACATGGAAGGAAGAAAAACATACGATTTTTCTTATGAAAATTCGGTAGCCTAACAGCGTCACATAAACATCAAAAAAATGAATTGACGAGATCAAATAGGGTCTCTCATAATATTAAAATAAATTATCAGTATAATAGGTAAAGATATTCAACCCCATCATAATAAAAAGGAACTTGAAAGTCTTGACATGAAAATTGAACTTGAAAATGAGAAGGGTGAAAGTACCCTATAAAACTTCGGCAGCCTAACGGCGCCACTTAATCATTATTAAAATGAATTGTTGAGAAGAAGAGGGTGTATCTAATCATATGAAAATTAAAATGACACTAGGATGAATATAAAATAACATCCCCAACATAAAAACATAGAGCATAAATGAAATGACATAAAAGAGAGTACTTGGAAAGAAAGAGAGAGGTAGGATCCCTTACCTTAAAACGTAACTCTTAAAACGCAATGGTTGAGACCATGAGTGCTTGGGGGCACCTTTAGAGGACTCCTTATGAGGTAATGAGACCAGAATGAAGTTTAGGATGATTTTGTAGTCTAAAGGATAAGAGAATGGCTTGGTATTTATAGGGAAAGTGAGGGGACAAGGCATTAATGGCCAGGGGACACCTAATTGGTGGTATTGGAAAAACCATGGGATTGCCCTTGGTATTTGCCAATGGTATTGGACACTTGGGAAACCTCATACCTTATCTTAATATTCATAAGTCGACCATATTTATTACATACTTAATATATCATTTAATGATGTCATTAAACACCCATAACTTAAAAACTGTATTTTCACTATTAATCGAAAATTCAACATTCTTAGAAAAATCCCAAAATTTTACCTTAACCAAATATCGATGCTCTGATTTCAAAAATGAAATCAATTTTATAAAATTATTTTTCTAAATATTTTTAATTTAATTTTTAAATAAATACACTATTCATCAAAAATTCATTTTTTTCTGAAAAATACCCAAATATTAACTTAACATAATATCGATGCTCTGAGTTGAAAAATAAATTTCATTTTATAAAAAGAGTTTTCTAAATATTTAAAATTTAATTTTTTATTAAAAAACACTATTCACCCAAAAAACATAATACCTGAATAATAATTTCTGAAACAGTTATTTACCCATTTTATTGAATCACATTACTTAATCAAGGTTCCTAGATTATATTAATACTTTCTTTAAGTGAGATTACTAAACCATTTGGTCACATTACTAATCTTAAGCATAAAATCACTATTCATAAATTACTATTCATTAAAAAATAAGTTTATCTTATTAGACTCTAAATTTTGTACTGAACATAACTGTAGAAGACCATTTTTTGAAAATCATTACACATTTTTAATTATTTAAGATTTATATAAATATTTTGAAATATCCTTTTTCCAAAAATGCATCAATAATATGAATACTATATTTATCAGGACATTTGAAAATTCATAAACTTCACCATAAGAATAAATCACAATTTCTATTTAAATCAAAGGATAACACCTGGCAGTTATGGTCTCGTTACATAACCCCTTATAACAATAGAATAGGACCTAAGAGTAAGGTGTGTTAGGGTGACAGAATCTTGGGGCGGCTCGGCCAACATTGCCCGAGTAGTGATTTCTATCAGCTTGAACTTCTTGTGAGGGCGATTCTATTCCAGCTTCACACGATGAAGTTCGTCTTGGTTTGGTCCAGAGAAAATCTCAGTGGTGCTACCTCCTTCCCAAGTTCTATTAGATGGGTTTCGATTAGACCGAGACTACTGGATGAGGCCATCGAAAATTATTTCTATATTAATTAACCAAGATCACATGAATTTAGAGACAATAATCACAACATTTAGTTTCCAACTGTCATATTAACCAATGGTCATATAACAGTCAAAACCAAAAGGTCACATTTTTATTATACCCATGTTTTCAAATGAAACAGTTTTGTTGATTATAAAAGATAAAATAATACACAAAATTAGGAAACAATATTTATTCAAAATTTTGGGTCGTTACAGTTAATGGCCGGTTTTATTGGTAATTTACAGCCTCTCTCTTGTCTGAAGCAACCCAGAAATGATATTGATGTTTTCTTGTCACCATTTATTGGTGATTTAAATATTTTATGGGATTATAGTATTATGGTGTATGATTCTTATAAAATAGAATATTTTCAACTACATGAAGTTCTTATGTTCACTATAAATGACTTCCCAGCATATGGAAACTTTTCTAGATACTGTGTTAAAGGGCATAAAGGATGTCCAATTTGCAAAGAACAGACATTATATTGTCAATTTCGTTATGGGAGGATAACTGTGTACATGGGTCATCCAATGTTTTTTCATGTGAATCACTCTTATAGACCACTAAGAATGGCATTCAAATGCTCACAAGAATTTGGTATTACTCCAAAACCATTATCCCCTGATCTATATTTTTAGAGGGTGGAAATCCTTGATATGACATTGGGAAAGACATAAAAATATGATAATGATATACATATTTGGAAGATAAGTTCAAAAAAATTTGATCTACTATATTAGAGATATCCTGATGTTAAACATAATATTGATGTCATCCCATGGAGAAGAATATCTGTGAAAATTTGATTGAAACATAGTTGGATATTAAACGAAGACAAAAGCTGGTTTGAATGCAAGATTAGACTTACTATCAATGGGAATACATTTGGGGTGATCTCCCACTCCTAATGGAAGATGAACATTTCTTCCCCTGGCTTGTCATACATTGCCCACGAGGGAGAAAATTAGCTTTTGCCAGTATATTCATGATATCAAAATGCCTCAAGGATATTATTCAAATGAAAAAAATTGTCTCATTGAAGGAATTGAAGTTTATATGTATGAAATCTCATGATTTTCACGTCATTATGCAACAACTTCTACCAGTTTCATTGCATGGAATATTACCCATCCATGTCAGAAAGACTATAATGAAGTTGTGTAATATTTTCATTTCCATTTCTAATGAGTCGATTGATGTGAATTATCTGAAAATTTGGGAAAAAGATGCAATTTGTAAACTTTGTCAATTGGAAATGTATTTTCATTCATCGTTTTTTGATATAATGGTGGATTTAATGATTCATCTGGTTCGAGAAATAAATCATTGTGGAATTGTATATCTTTTTTGGATGTATCCTTTTGCAAGGTATATGAAAATATTGAAGGGGTATGTTAGACTCCATATCAACAAGAACCATCCATTATTGAAAAGTATGTTTCTGAGGAGGTTGTAGAGTTTTGTACGAGTTACTTGGTTGTGGTGCATCACATAGGTTTTCCTCCATCTCCCCACGAACGAGTTAATAAAGAGTGAAAGTGGATTCATGTATTTAAAGTCAAATCGTTGTTAGCTGAACAGATGAAGAAGTTAGAATTATATATCTTAAATAACATAATTGATGCTCATCCGTATATCAAATTTTATATTAATGATTTCAAATAATGTCATCCAAAGAATTAAGAAAAGTCGATTTTAAATGAGCACAAAAAAACATTTTGGTCATGGTTTAAAAAGACATTGATTGGTATATCATATGTATCAGAGATATTAAAATGGGTAGTGGTTTGTCTATGTTTAAATGTTATAACATGGTCCAGTGATGAAATTAATGGATATACATTTCATACGAAAGATCAGGACAACAGAAGTGATGTTCAGAATAGTGGTGTATTGGTGTTTGCAGAAGAAATGCATTTTTCGAGTGCTAAAGACAAAAATTCAATTTCTACATCTGGTTCATATTATGGAGTGATTGAAGATATATGGGAGCTTGATTAATTTAAAATTAATGTTGTTGTTTTAAACTGTAAATGGTTTATCAGAAAAAAAAGTGTCAGACATGATGAATTTGGAATGAGAGTTGTTAATCTGAATAGATTTTAAGACACATCTCATTCTTTTATAATGGAGACACATGAGAAACAAATTTTCTATGTATTATATCAATCAGATATGCAGTGGGATGTTGTTTTACAAGGGAAAAGCAATATATTGGTGAGGATCAACATGATAAAGATACTAATTTATGTGAGATCCCTATATCGATGGAATGATTAGCAGAACATAATGTTGGGCATGTTGAAGACATGGGTTGTTCCATAATGAATGATCACGATGAAGGAATTTGGGAAAATAATCCATTTTTACATTCCTAATATTACAAGTATCATATGTTAATTTCTTTTTTACATTTATTATTTTTATAAAATGTTAGATATTTTATGTTTTTTCATTATTGAAACATGTATTAAAACAAATAAGTATATGTTTTTGTTTATTTTAATTTTGTTTAGTTTAATTTATCATATTTACCACTGCATAAATTATATATCTATTATTTTGTGGAATGACAATTACATTACCATGTTTACCGTGTTTACTGTGTTTACCATTTTTATCATCATTACTATTTTTTATCATGCATACCATATTAACCATGTTTACTATTACCTATCTTAGTACAATTTTATATTTTCTGTTTACATCAGTATTGTAATATTTGAATTTGTAGTTTTGAGAACTAATGCTCTTTTTATTTGAATGATAATGATAGATCAATCAGTTGATCAAAAATATGATTCTGGAGATGAGCATATAGGTCATACCTCTGGAGAGGAACATTGACATGCTCCTCTGGATGTTCCCAAATCTTTCTCATGTGCTCCCATAACGACAAATATTTCAAGAGTTGGTAAACGTGGGTTCACACGTTTACCAAAATTATCACTTTACTGTATTCAGGACCAGAGGATACTCGTTTATTTTGATGATAATGATATTCTTAAATGTCCAAATTCAAATTATTTTAAGTGTTTTCTTTCAACTCAGGGTAATAGAAAAGTAATCATTTTGTATGATAACTGGAGAAGTGTGGAAAAAGTGATAATATCTCAGTTGTTGGAGGAAATTTTGTTAAGATCTTTTTATATTGTTTTCCTATTCATTAAATATTTCTAGAAAATATAATATGTTTAACCTCTTCTTTATCAGATGAAATTTTATATTCCTGATACTGGAGGAGTCGGGAAGATATGCTTATCGATGGATACTAGGAGATGGAGGGATTTCAAATCAACCCTCTCATCTGATTTCATTTTTGGTCATAGGAGTCATGAAAATCCATGTCATATATATCCTTTCATAGATTAAGACACATGAAGAATGATTATTCAATGTAGAAGAAAAGATTCATTTTTGGCAAGGGAAATATAAACATTTATAATATTTATTATATAAATGATCTTTTTAATGTTTTGATAATGATTTCTTATTCGTAATTTACAGAAATAAGGAAATCTCATCAGGAGATCCAATCTAAAAATGTATAAGATGATAGTTTATCATGGAGAGGGTATACATTATTGGAAGAACAAATGATGGAAGAAAAATTAAAAAAAGTGGGAGATGAGTCTTCCGGCTCTAGAGAGGCCCCCCCATCCCCTCCATCGAGACATAGAAAATGAAAGAAAACTCGGATGGACAAAAAGGGAAATATCTTTCAGAATATTCGAGAATCTTAGCTGAGAGGATTGTAAGATATCTATTTTATTTATTTATGTTAACTATATTCATAATATAATTTCAATCATTACAGAAATGTTAAATTAATTAATATAGTGTTCTCCTGACGAGCATAGCTCACAGGGGGTATTTATTACTGCTGGTAGGTAAGATATTTTATATATAGCATTGGGAACGCCCAAAAATCATGGTCGTGTATGGGGATATCCAACAGGTGTATCAGTAAGAAAAGTGCTTCCATGTTTTTAACTTCTTCCATTGAGGGTTTTTATAAAAAAAATTGAATCCTTGTAGGCTAAAGTTCATAATATTAATGGAACTATGGAGGAAAATTTTAGAGAGTCAGTACAATCTATGTTTGAAGACATGCAAAGAAAATTTTAGACTGCAGCTCCCTCTCCTCCACCTCCCCTGACATACCCCATTATTTATCCTCCTCCTCCGCTAGTATCTCCCACTTCCCCACCTCAGCCTACATACCCCATTGTTTATCATACTCCTTCACTACAGCTTCCTAATTATGGAGTGTTGTATGTTGATGATTCTCAACATAATATAGTTGCATATGGGAAGGTATATTGTATAAGAGATATAGTTCATCATCAACTGTTAGAGGTAGATAATTATAGAGTCACTGTACAAGATATTATATATGGATAAGATCGAGTACCATTACCTACAGATGAGGGGATGGAATTTGGACATAGTATCCACCATTTTTTAATTTTTTTCATCCAGACTTCTGTGACTCACTACCATAGAGGTATGTATGTTATATCTTCTATTTTATTTTTTTATTAAAGTTGTTTTAGCACTTGAAAAATAATATATATTTCTATTTTTTACAAGAATACTTCAATGTTAAAGAAATTTTGTATAGACAACAATAAAGACAAATGCATATGACATCAGATACAGATTCTAGTAGTCTTGAAAGATTGTCAAGATATTCAAATTTTTTGGTAGATTATTATGAGTTTCCAATGGAAGCTCATGTTTGTGGACATGCAATAACTGTGGGGATTGTAAAAACTGATATCATGGATCTTGTTACTAGAGATACGTTGGGAATCAACGTGGTTTAAATGTTTTCTATATAAGTATTAACACGTTTTCCTTGCGTTATATTTATTAAAAATGTATACTTATGTCTATTTGGTATTAGGTATCATTTTAATATTTGTTATAATAATGAGAAAACAGATGTATACGGATTCATCGACCCACATTTGGATTCCCCTGAAACACATGCATTAGATAAGGAACATTGAATGCTTTATATTGCTGAATGATTTGAACAGAATTTAATCACACAATGTTGGATGATACCTTTTTGTGAGAGGTATGAAACACATATCTGGAAAATATTTCATTATCTTTTAAAATAAAAAACCACTGACCTTAATTTTTTTTATCAATGATCATAGTATGTTAGGTGTTTTTTACCCAGGGAGAAAACACTTTATTGGATATGCTCTATCCATGGTGATGTACAGGAATGTTTTGAGAATATGTTAAAAAATTAAGTTTCAATTTCTCAATAGTTTTATATATTATAATAAATTTTAAATTTATCCCATTCATATTATTTTCAAACAGGGGATGTGTCTACTTTATAAAAAACTCAAAGAAAAGAAGTGTGAAGATAAAATATGTAAATTTAAAGGTAAATATCCATTTATAATTCGTACCTTTTGATTTATTTCATAAATATAATATATGGAATTTATACTCATTTAAAAATAATTTTCATTAACAATATGGCATCAACAAATGTAGATATTATATGTTAAGATTTATGAATGAAATAATTACAACTGGAACAGTTGTGAACTTTGAACTTGTAATATTTCCTTTTAAAAACTTTTTTTCCTATGGAAATGGGGATGAATTTGTTTATTTAAGGTTCAATCATTCCAATCTATTTCTAACGGGATCGTTTGCAGAACTGGAAACATCCAACGATTCCATATCTATTTGGACCTACTATCCAAAGGTAGGTGATCATTAGTTGTGGACCAATAAGGATTAAGAGTTTTCATTGGTCGAGAGGATGATAGATCGGACTCTGCACAAATTTTTGGGGGGAATTATTGTCTACTCCAGGACTCTCTTTATATATTTAAGTTATGTTCGTGAATCCATATTACACTACCAAGTATGAAAATGAGATTTCCTTAAGATGTGACAATAAAAAATTAATATGTATGAGATTTAGAGAGTCTTTTATATGCATTAGAGGTTTTTCTTCGATAGATAATCATCTATATTTGTTAGATATTATTATTCAATGGTATCCTTCAACACATTATATAGAAATATCTTGGTCATTATGATAACCATACTGGTTCTGAAGCCACTCAGTGAGGCACTTGATGTTTATTGTCATTTAGAAGGACATAGATTATTTCATATTTGGTATCATACCCGCAGATAGGATACCTACGTATCCTTTATTTTTGAAAAGGAATCATAACCCACATAGTTTGAGTAAATAAGTATGAGGTTTATGCATGATTGATGGCTCAAAGAAAGATTTTATATTTACTTTTACACTCTAATCTCACGTAAGTCATGCTCAGTGTGAGAAACAAGAGGTATTGGTAAAACCATACAATTGTGCCATGAAAGATCCAATTATAAGAAATGATGTGGGGATTATGTATGTATGATTGCCCAAATAGATGAAAATTTGGATTTACATCAGGGAAGAAAACCCGGGAATAAGGTCTATAAAGGTTTATGTTCTTTATGGAGATTTGGATACTCTAACATGGGGCGTACTGCTAATGAATATGTATAAATTAGGAGAGGAATTTTGATTGGGTTTTACTCCTAAGAAGGAAGTGTAATTCCAAAGTAAATTAAGACTGGTTAAGAGAAATTATGACTGGGGGTTACTCTTTTAAAGAAGAGTCCTAGGTTAAAGGGAATTATGACTGGGGCTTACTCCTGAAAAGGAAGCCCAGGTTAAGGGAATTTGGATTTTGGGAAATTGGGACTTACTCCTAAGGAGGATGCCCATATTAAAATAATTATGGTTAGGGCTTATTCCGGAGGAGGATGCCCAAAATTAAAGGAACTTGAAGACTGGGGCTTACTCTAGAAAAGGAGGCCCAGGATAGGGGACTTGGAGCTTAATCCTAAGCAAGATTCCCATATTTGGGATTTTGAGATTGGTACTACTTTTGAAAATGGGGCCCAGGTTAAGGAGACTTGAGACATAGGTCTTATTGATGAGAAGGAGGGTAAGTTAATGAAATTTATGACTGGGACATACTCCTAAAAAAGAGGCCCAAATTAAATATCCTCTCATCTTTAAAGGATGAGGTTGAATAAATGAAATCTCTAACCTTACTGATATAAATATATGTAACTCGCTAGGTTTTGAGAGATGTTCCATAGAATTCCTTTCAGATAAGGAAACCAACAAAGGAAACATGCTATAAATGGTTTTGAAGATGGTTCTGAAGGTTAGATCTTGAAGAGGAGAGGTTGATTTGAAGAAAGAAAGTGAATAGACATAAGGGGAACCCAAAAAAGTGAGAGGCATGCAAGTCCTACGTGGGCGTACAAGTCCTGGTCACGCAAGTATACTTGCGCGGCAAATGGGTACTTGCGCGATGGTCATCCCTTAGGATCATATTTGGGTGAGACTCGGCTCAAGACCTTCGTATTAATCCTAAATGTTTCCAAAAGAGTGGCGCACAAGTTTTATTGAAGGGATAAGGCGGCACCCAAGTGTGGCCATTTCCCTTAAAGGCTGGGCATTTAGGCACGTAGGTGTTGAGGAATTTCAACACTTAGGCCTTGTTCCTCCTATTTAGATCATTTGTTCTAGGTATGAAATTACCTTATAAGTGTTTTGAAGTGTTTTAGAAGAGACTAGGGCACCAGGAGCACGAATATGAGTTTTGAAATTTTTCCGTCCAAAAATGGGGGGCCCACATGGGGTATTTATAAGACAGGGAAGACCCTGGGTGAAAATGAAAGAGGGAACACAATTCACCTGCAAAACCACTATGCAGTGCAAAAGTATACATGCATGACCATGATAAAACTTGCGCGACCCAAGTGGGAGGAAATCCTTCTTCATTCCTTTGTGTATTTTTTATGTTTCTTCAAGGGATGAATCACATTGGACTAAGGTATTTCCATTTTTCAGTCGTTAGACATTGTGATGGAAAGTAACGTCAACAAAAGTCCCCAATTAGAGTTGGATCCGATAGAAATGAGGATTTGACTCTGAGGTAAATAAGAAAACCAAGGAACCGTGGCATGCAAGTGTCGAGCGCAGAGATGGCGTCGCGCAGATGAGAGCATGCAGTTGGCATCGTGCAGGCTTCGGCGTGCAGGGTTGCAGTCTTTCCTATAAATATTTGCCTCACTCTTTGTCAAAGCACCCAGTTTGAAACAATTTCGAGCTCTCGCCATGCAAGTTGCCATCACCATTTAAGTTACTCTATTTTTCGCTGCTTCCTTTTGTGTCGCGCTGCATTAGAGGTATTTGGACTTGTGCAGTGATACCTTCGCGCCAAGACATGCGCGACACAATTACACATGCGCGCAAACTTTGGGACTTGTTCACCTTGATTCCTTAGCCATTTTTTCACTTTTCTTCACAGATTTTTTTAAAAATCAACTTATTTAAGGGTTCATTATTCAACTTTTGTGCAAATTAAATGGCTCCTAGAAGAATCAGAACTGCTGATGAATTGGCCAGAAAGTGAATTGATGATATTATGAAGATTGTAGACCATGATTATTATACTATATGTGACAACACTCTTCCAGATTTGGCCATGTACCCAACGAAGTATCATCTTGACTTCCCACTGAGTATTTATCTACCTTTGTATGGATATGATCATCTGTGAGAAGTCACCATTCCAAAGGAAAAGAGCTGCCTCCCAATTTCTTTGTTTCATAATTACAACAATTTTTTTTCATCAAATATCACATGTGGTGGAGCATTTATAAATACTGGAATAGTTGAGAAGGACTACATAATACATCATAGCCCTTGTACATCAGATCTGAAACCTCACAAGCCTGATCTGCAACCATATTATTATCCCTCAATTTTCTGAAACTCTCAGATGTATCAATCCAAAGGCTAGAAGAAGAGTTGGGGCTTTTGTACTAGAGGAGGTGTGAAGCCAACTTGGATGTGGGAATACTGGTTGTGACAAACCTGTGCAATTTTTGTTGAGGTTTTGAAATGATCTGCAATATATGAAGCTTTCTGGACTGGGTAAGCATATTTTTACAGGAATGATAATTTTGTGCCTGAGATACTCAGCCATTGGAGCCTAGAAACCAATTCCTTCCATCATAATCATGGAGAAGTAGGCATCAGTCTATGGGATGTCCACAAGATCTCTGGGTCTCCAATTCTTTGTGACATATATGATGAATTCATCCCCCAAGGTGACTTGGAATGATTCAGAGAAGACCCCAACTTTGAATTGGGAATTATTAAAAAAAATTCACAATCTCAAGATTTCAGAGACCCCATTAACTCATTATAGAAAGGATATTAATCGAGAGGAGTGGATGAATATTTTTTTACCAAGAAGCAGGAGAAGGAGCCGAATGAGAAGGGATCGAAGGGGAAGGTGTCAAAGGAGAAGGGACCCACCTATACTCGTCCTACCGCCAGCCCCAAAACAGAGAAGAGGGGTGCTCCTGGAACATTTTGGCCGACTCTAGAAGCCTGAGAATTTGAGAAATGGGGATATGAAGTGAATCAAAGAATCCCAAAAAAAGACTCATCTGGTGGGCTTTTTGGCCTTGTGGCTCAGTGTTTATCTTTTTCCAGTTAGGGACTCGAAGGGAGGCGCCAGGCCAGGGACCTTCATTGTTGCATCCATGTTGTTTGTGGGGAAAATGGATGGGTTGGATACCCCCATTTTAGAAAAGATTCATAGGAGATTAATCCATGTATTCATGGGTATGTCTCATTTGAGAATAGTGGGACCATTCCATGTTTTTTTGGGATGGATCGCCACTCACTTCAGAATATTTAATGTACAGAACGGAGTACAAATACACAGAATTTCATTCAGGCCATCAGTGCAGGCATTCTCTCGAATTTCTCCGCTAGCTCTTAATTCCTATGACATGAAGGTGAGTCTGAGCATGTATAAGGAATTAAATTTCTATCCTTATGGAAACCCGCCAATCGTGTGATTTTTTGAGGATGGAACAACCAGCCTGGAATTGAGGGCATACATGATGGCCTGCAGATTTGGTGTACTCGCCACCAGGATTGAAGGAGAGATTATATGCGAGGCCTATTCTCCATACAGATTTTCACGTCAATTAAAGTGTTTGCAGCAAACTGTTGTATCTCCCCCTATTCATGTCAGGTCAGAGCAACATCCGATGGTTTCCCGAAAACTATGGTTGCTGACATCATGGGAGAAGACCAGGGAAACTTTTGATCTACCAATTGATAAAGCGGCGAGTAAGATAAATACATGGTATGCTGAGAACTGGATATCATCATACCCCTGAGTGGTGTTAAATCACATGGTTTATCAGGTGGGGAAAAGGAAAATAACCGTAGAGAAAGAAATCCTTCATATGGAAAGTGATTCTTCTACAACACCCGAAGCTGATTCGTCGAGTTCTTCACCTAGGGCCGACTCACCAGATTCTCAAGATGCGGATGACGAGGCACAGCATGTGGTAAAGCAACCTCACACAAGATATAATCCCTCTATTAGAATCAAGAGACCAACTCCATCGATTCCTATTGAGTTTCTTCATTGTGGAAATTTAATCACCATTACTTTACAGAGAAACAAGTTTTATTCTCTCATCCTTTACCTGTAGCTGCATGAGCTTGGAAGAAGATGAAGTCTAAAATTGTAGGACCCTTTTCACCACCTTCTGGTACACATGATGAATATTTACGACTAGAGGCTGTCCATACATGGTGACATTTATATTGCGGTGTTGAAACTGCCTGGATGGATCTGTGCGAGGGGCTACAAATCCATGGAATAGGGATTCTCTGGGCTTCTACAGATATTTGTTAAAAGGATAACCCTGATGAAGTGTGGGCTTACATCAGAGAGCTATAGATTCTCATATATGCCACTGATGATTCCATTCCTGTCACCAAGTGCGTAAAGGAAATGATAAATCATGGTGCCACAGAGGGTGGTTCGGAAGATAAGGAGTGGCACGATTACGTGGCTCCTGAAGATGTAAGTCTCTTTCTTTATTTGCTTTACAACTTGATTTCAGTCAAAGCTTTGTTACCTAAGGAAATTATTTTCTTTATCCTACAGCTTGCAAAGAAAGGAACTGCTTAGGTTCATTCACCATAGTATAGCCCTAGTGGTACTACCATTGGGGTTAATGAATCTCTTCATGAGTCGGGCAAGATCTCTCTAGGACAACAAGCCATTGATGAGGATTTGGACATGGATTTCAATTCTCCAATTCAAGTACCAGTAAAGGAGAATGTCGACACTCCCAAAAAAACAAAGAGACAAAGGCATCGAAGGAAGAAGTCCTCAACTAAACGCTTCATCAGTAGTGGTAAGTACTTCAGATAATCATGAGTCTTAACCCATGAAAATGTTTCTCATACTTTTTGGGATTGTAGGGGCTTCTTCAATTTCCCCTTTAAGGGAGAGGACTGACCCTCCTCTAAGAACAATAGAGGGTGCTGGGGAACAATCACAAATTCAAGCTGGCTTGGCTGCTCCTGAAGAGAAACCAGTGTCTATTCCCAGTATCATTCCTACTGCTACTGCAAGAAGAGAAGAACCTGCTTCTTGTAAGATAAAAATGCTTCATAAAATGTTGAATGAAACATCAACTGACTTCCATTCCACGATACATTATGTTCAACCCCTGCACTAGAGCTTTTGGCGGCCATTGCAACTGATGCCGCAATTTTAAATGAAGAAGCTGTCTATGGTCAGAGGCTGCAAGATTAACGTCGCCAAGAAGACATTTTGAATGCTCCCACTGGTGAGATTAACCAGGATTCTGAGACTATATTGGATGAAATGACGGAAATTGGTGCATATTTTGAAGAATTTTTAGATCATGTTAAATTACCATGTAATTTAGAAGATTATGGACGTGAGTGTTATCCTTCATCCTGTTAAAAATAACTTCTTATTACATCTCAAATCATGATCGGTTGAAATGTGCAGTTCTATCTGAGCAAGCGGATGAACTACCAATTCCTAAAGGGGGTACAAAAAACCCTAATATTGTAGATACATCAGCTCAAGTGGAGCATAACCTAGAAGAGCTTCCTGAAACTCATCTTAAAAATCATGTTGATGCTTGGAATGATAGGGAGGAGCCTTCTCAAGTTACTAATAAGAGATAACAATTTTTATGACTATACTTAATTTACAAGAAAACCAATTAACTTTTGTTATCCTTTGAAACTAAACAAACTTCTAATTGATTATGCAGGGCCATCAATTTCAGCGTCTAGATCTGGAGGTGATGCCTCAGGTTCCGCCCCAACGGGAATAGAATGTGAAGAAACACGAGTCAGGGGGAAGGAGCAAAATAGGGCACTTCTCTAGGTGCGTTAATCCCGGATTATATTCCCCCATGTGAAAATGATGTTGAATCAGACCTAGAAATACAAAAGGTGCTCCAATTTTCACGACGCAAGGCAAGGAAGAACCTATGGAAGATCATATCTGAAGTGCCTTTAGAAGATCTGTCATCAAATATTCATCGACTGTCATCCCTTTTCACCATGTTGGGACTTGTCGGTTTTAGATATCAAATGATCCATGCTGTGGTAAAACAAGTCATCTTAATAAGGGAGCAGGAGCTGAAATACCATCAAGATTTGACCAGAGTAAGGCTATCAGCCAATATCGGTGAATTTGAGGGTGTGGTATCCCAAGCTGAGGTTGATCATGATGCCATGTTGAAGGAGCTAAAGCATAAGTTCAAGGAGAAGGTTGTCCAGCGGATGCACCTTTAGTAACAGTTGTATGCTATTACTTGGGAACTTGACCAACTGAATAATTCACTAGAAAAAGATCAAAAAGAGGTATAAAAGTCATTGTTGAAGCCAAGAAAGAACTCCATCAACCTGAAAAGAGGGAATTTGGTCAAGTTCATAAGCTTCAAGTGGCTGTTGATGATGCTCGGGATGCTGTAAATCAAATGAAGATTTAAGTTAAAAACCTTTTGTAATTCTTGGAAAAGAGAAGAGACTACAGTCCGTGGATGTCCTTCAAAGTCTTGTGCATCCAAGAATAACACTTTCATCTTAAATCATTTGTGCGTGCCTTATTTTGCGACTTGCTTTAAATTTTTACCTAAGCTAATGGGCCTAGTAAGCATAGTTTGATATTTTTTAGGATTATTATAAATAAACCTACAAACTTTTAAATTTTTTTAATTGATCAATATTACCTAAATCATAAAAAGTATATGTTTAGTGAGATGGGACTTTGACTTTTTTTGTTCAAAGTTCCCTTGTACTGTTTGGGTAGTTTAATGTCATGCATGTCGAACATAAAAAGGGTAATGTTAAAGTCGAAATAGCTTTGACCGAATGGATTAAAATTGACGCAATTCCTTGATAATTTATCTGAAAGAATATTACCATGTTCATTTATGAGGGAAAATATGTAAATGATGACTTAAGAAATTTTGAATCTGAGGAATGATATGAAAAATGGGTAAAAGGCATTAGAAGACGTAGTTCCCAAGAATGAGGTTTACACTATTTAACAAACCTGTTAGGGGGTTGAATTATGTAGGGCCACCTAAGGGCATTGGCTGCATAGTCAAATAATAGCATCTTTTGGCTGAAATGTCAGTTATCTAGACTACTTATGTAAGGCCACCTAAGGGCACGTGCTGCATAGTCAGGAAAAAGAATTCTAAGAAATTTACCTTTCTACTGCTAAAAAGCCAGTTGAAATTTATGGGGATTCAAATTTTCCAAAGCATAGAGTTTGCTATATGGAGAGAGGTACTTTAATATGGAGAAGATATTTCCAAACAAGATTGTCTAAGAACTGGATGAATGTCACTCCTATGAATGTCTGGCCCAAACGTAGGGAAGGTAAATAGAAACCATAGTCTTGAATACTTTTAGATCATGAAAAAGAGTATAGGACAGATATGTTAAGGATGTCGATTTTTTGCGGATCCCTACATATTTTCGTTAAGACAAATAAGGACAACAGATGTTTTCTTTTCATGAATGAAGTTACCACTATTTGAAAAACCATTTAGGGGGTTGAATTATGCAGGGCCCCCTAAGGGAATTGGTTGCATAGTCAAATAATATTATCGTTTGGATGAAAAGTCTGTTATGTAGACTACTTATACAAGGCTTCCTAAGGGCACGTTCTACATAGTCAGGAAAAAGAACTCTCATGTATCAAAAATTTTGTGACCAGAAGTCAAGAAAATGGTTATACAGATATTAAAGTATCTATGGTTAGGAGTATGACACATAAAAATGGGCATTTTTTCAATGCATGTAGAAATACACAGACTAATGTTAACCATAATCAAGTTGTTTCTAGGTCCTAAATTGAAATGTTGGACTTCACTACGTATCCCATAATAATAGGAATCAAGCCATACATAGTTCATGAAATATAGTTTAACATCATGTGGGATGAGAGTATATGAAATCTTAGTTTAGGGTCATAGGGCTCGGACCGTAATAATGAATACACTCTGTGTGTTTTCACATGGACTTTTCTGCCAGGGGACTGAAATTGGAATTTGGGGTTAGGCCCAATGACTTGGGGCTGGACTCAAGGGATTCTCAAATTTTCCTACATATCCTATAAGGATGGGAATCAAGCCTCATGTAGTTTTTGAAATACCCTCCATACAGATTCACTTCGTACATATGAAAGGTGAAAAGGGGTATTTAGTGCAATGATGGTTTGACCCAAGATAAAAGGTTCAGGCATTTCCATGTATGCACGTAGTCTTTGGAATATAACATGATTGAAAATAAATATAAACAATGATTCCCTCTCAAGTGAGTTTTTCAAATAATGTTGTAGTTTATTTTCATACAATACAAAAGTGTGAACTGTTTAACATCATATAGAAAGGACGATAGTGAACAAATCTAAACAATATTGGTTCTGGGGGCTGTTTCACGAATAAACATCGTATGAGACAAGGGTAAACAGATGTAAAGAGATTGATTTTGGGCTTGAACCATGATTGGTTTCCTACATACCCATCCTAGAAGTCAAGGATCAAAGTCCGCGTAGTTAAATTAATGAATGAATTGGTGATCAAGTTGTTCTTGAGTACAACGACCCTAAAACAAATAGTGTCTGGACTTACATAGGGTTAACTGCCCAGAGATGGTGTTATGGTTGAAGTTTACTCTAATCTCACGTGAGTCACACTTGGTGTGAGAAACAAGAGGTAGCAACAACCTTAACGACTCATAGTTTAATGTCATATAGGACATATGAAGGGACTACCCAGTTTAAAGTCTTATAGTGAGGACTATTAGTGCTGCACAGTTTAGTGTCATGTAGCAGGGAGAAAATACAGTTCAACGTCATGTTGGACATATTAGGGAATTTTTCACAGTTTAATGTCATGTTGGACGTAAAGTTGTTGTACATTTTAGCATCATGTAGCTAGGACGATGGGGACAATACAGTTTAATGTCATGTTGGATGAAAGGGGGACTGTGCAGTTTAATGTCATGAAGTAAGGACAAAAGAGGACATAGTTTAACTTCATGTTGGGCGTCGGTGCAAATAGTTTAATGTAATATGCATGGACCGAAAATTATGCAGTTTAACGTCTTGCTGGACGTAAGGGACTTATGTATAGTTTAGCGTCATGTACCAAGGACATCAAAGTTTAACGTCATGTTGGACGAAAGGGACTATGCAGTTTAATGTCTTGCAGCAAGGACAACACAGTTTAATGTCATGTTGGACGATATGGATGAAACTAGATTATGTCATAAGTATGGACCATCGATGGTGCAGTTTAATATCTTTTTAGACGTATAATTATTTGTGTGAAACGAAATACTTATTCAGAAATCTAGCATTGGTTATAGTAGTGATGAGTTCTCTATCCATTGAGAATAATGAAAAAGATCCATTGGAGTAGACCTTACGTATTGAATAAGGTCCTTCCCATTTTGGCTCCAGCATGGAAGGTTTCATTCCTGGTATCATTGGAGTTCTAAGAACCAATATCAACTCTCCCTAAATGAATGAATGAAGACACACTTTTTTTTGTTGAAAGCTCGTGCTATTCGTTTCTAATAGACTTCCAAGTGGTGCAGGGTGCACAATCTTTTCTCATCTAACTATTCTAATTCATCCAATCGCTTTTTAGATTGTCCATCTGTATATGAATGATCACAAATGGATACTCTGAGCGAGGGTAATTGAACCACAATGGGCAAGACTGCTTCCGTTTCATATATCAATGAATATGGAGTTAACCGCGTTGCAGTGCGGGCGGTGGTCTGATAAGCCCATAAAGCTTGAAAGAGTTTATCAGGACATGATTTCTTATCTTTATCCACCATCTTTTGCAGTATTTTTGAAAGAATCTTGTTGAAAGCTTCTATCTTGCCATTGGTAATTGCATGATACCGAGATGAATAATTGGATTTGATGTTGTATTCTTGATAGAACAACCTCACCTCGGATGAACAGAAGTTGTGCCGTTATCCGTCAATATGCTATGAGGGACACCAAATCTGGTAATGATGTTAGACTTGATGAAGCAAACAATTCATTTATAACTGACTTCATTGAGGGGTATTGCCTCTTCCCATTTGGAAAAGAAGTCAGTAGTAGTAAGAATGTACTTAAACTTCTTGTATGTAGCCAAAGGATAGGGTCCTACTACATCCATTCCCCATGTGGAAAATGGCCATGAGTATTTAGCTGTATGAAGCAACTCTGGGGGTTGATGAATGAAGTTGGCATGTACTTGGTATGAATGAAACAACTTTTTGAAATCAACAATATCATGTATCATTGAAGGAAAAAAGTATCCAAGCCTTCGAATTTGATCAGATAGTTTGTGTCTAGACAGATTGGCACCATAGACTTCTGCATGTACTTTTTTCATGACAGCCCTTGTCTCTTCAACATCAATGCATATGAAGAGAACTCCATCAAAACCGATTTTTTAGAGAATTTTCTCTAGGTGATCTGGGCTATCATAAAATGTGAAATTGACCACACGTCGATGTATTTGTTCTTTCCCGGCTCTATCCAGTGGAAGTGTTCCATTTTGAAGGTATTCCCTGTTAGTGTTATACATCATGTAGTATGACCATATGGTTCAATAATGGGACTAATTTCATTAATTTCCTTTGTTATTATTTGAACATAAGTTGAAATTGTATGAAGGTGGGCAATATTGATTCTTAACTCGTCCCAATTTAGATCTTCAAGAGCTGGGGCTATATTAGCCAGTGCATCAGCTTGGGCATTTTGTGATCGTGAGACATAAGAAAATGTCGGTTCTGTAGGAATCTCCACCATTAACTCTCTGACGTAATCATACTAAGGGATTAACTCTTCTTTTCTGATTGAATAATCCCCATTGACTTGTTTGATTTCTAGGTCTGAATCACCTTTCACCTTTAAGTGATTCACTTGTTCTTGAAGCGCCAACTCCAATCCTGCTATAAGAGCTTGTTATTATGCTTAATTATTTGTACCACCTCCCAACAATGAGAAGGCATAAGTTAGCACATACTTTTTCAGGGAAATATGTTCAATTCATAATCCAACTTTTTTGAATTTTTGATCTTCAATTTTCTTCCCTGTTGGACTTTTGGAAGCACCATCAATGTACATTTCCCATATTTGAAGACTATCTTCAATAGAAAAGATGTCCTCATCAGGAAGTTCAATATCTGAATATGTATCTTATACTGATGGATGTTCAGAAAGGAAATCAGCTAGTTCTTGGCCTTTTATTTCCTTTTGAGACACGTATTGGATATCAAATTACTGCCAAATAACTGCCCACCTTTCCAGACTTCTTGTATGCATTGGACGACTAAGGATGAATTTGAGCAGGTTATTGCGAGATACCAATTGGACCTCGTGATGATCCAGATAGTCTCTCAACTTCTGAACTGCAACGATTAATGCTAGCTATCACTTCCCAATATTTGAATATCGGGTTTCTGCTTAAACCATTGTCTGACAGAGATAGTAGAGGCTTTTTTAATTCCCAGCATCATTCTTCTGAGCAAGAAAGGCACCCAATGATCTCCCTAAGGCTGTCACATAAAGTATAATTGGTCTTCCTTCAATAGGTGGCATTAACATTGGTGGACTCAAGAGATATTTCATGAGAATATTGAATGCTTCTTGATATTTTTCAGTCCACTGGTAAGTGACTCACTTCTTCATCAATTTGGTGAAGGGTAAACTTTTTCCTGCCAAATTGGTGATGAAACGCCGAATATAGGCTAAGTGTCCTTGATGTCCTCTCAATTCCTTCAAATTCCGAGGAGGGGACATATCAAAGATTGACTTTGTATTCTCATGATCGACTTTGATACCAAGATGGAATACAACAAGGATGCGATATTTTCCTGAGGTTACCCCAAAAGCACATTCTAAGGGGTTTATCATAAAATTATGTTGCCAAATTTTGTGGAATATGACTTCCAAATCAGCCATGTGATTAGAACGTTCCCTAGATTTAACCACAAAATCGTCCACATAACATTCAACAAACCTCCCTAAAAAGGGATTGAAGATAAGATGCATGGAACGCTGATAATTTGTGCCTGTATTCTTCAGGCCAAAGGGCATTACCCGATAGAAAAACACACCCTGAAGGGCTCTGAAAGCTGTAGATTCCTCATCTTCTGAAGCCATTCAGATTTGATTATATCCTGAATATCCATCCATGAAGGAAAGTGCTTCAAAGCCAGCTGTTGAATCAATCAAGAGTTCTGTAATCGGTACTGGAAAATCATCTTTGGGACAATGCCGATTAAGATCTCTATCATCAATACAAACTCTAATTTTTCCATTCTTCATTTTCACAAGGACAATATTATCCCACCATTTGGGATATTGAACATCTCTGATTAAGTTATCTTTGATAATCTTATCCACTTCAGCTTCAATTTTGGAAGCATAGGTTGGGTGTGTTCTTCTTGCAGATTTCTTAAATCCTCAATGTTCTTTTGGAAAACCCAAATGATGAGTAGAAACATCGGGATCAAGCCCAGGGATCTCTGTATAGTCCCAAGAAAATATATGTTGATTTTTCTTTAAAATAGAAATATACATTTCTTGCTCTTCACGAGTCATGTCCACAGTAATTAAAGTTGGGTGTGGATCTTCTTTTGTACACAGATTTATTTCTCTGAGTTCATCCACAGTGGTAGAGATACCCTCTTTAAATGCTGGCAGAGCATCCCTGATATCTTCCTCTTCTTCTTCAACATGTGTTATTTCTTATGTTTCTACTTGCATAGAAGATGATGAAGAAGATTTTTTATCATCATAAGAGACTTTAAAATTTGAAATTCTTGAAGAAGAAGCTTCCATTTCCGACCCGATTGATGATGAAGGGTCTTTCTTGGGTAATAAAGAGGAGATGATGGATTGAGAATCGACATCATCGTTCACCTCTGACATTACTATAAATTCTTTTGGCCTGGTTGGCGAAGTATAGACTTGCTGGATTTTATCAAATGAAATGAAGCCATCCCCATTTGAGCTTTCATCATTACTTTGTGAATCACCAGTTTCTCCCATGCTATCTGGATTAATTGACGTAATTGACATTATGGAGGATTCCATAAGAGTATATTTATTTGGGTATATCATGTCAATTTGATTGATAAGAAACACATAATTTGTACTCACATGTGTGAATGGGATTACTGGAATCTTTTCCAAACCATATGGAGCATTAACTTTGGTGACCTCCTTTGATTTGGATTTCTCCTTACCCTTCATGTAATATAATTCCACCTCAATGTATTGAGATTCACTTGTTTTGAAAGGGGCTTTATCACCATAAAATGTCCCAATTTGACAATCAAAATAATATTTGAGACATTGATGGTATGATGAAGGGATAAAAGCATGTTGATGTAGCCAGGATCTTCCAAGAAAGATGTCAAAGGCTGTGTCAAGATCAAAAACCATGAAATATGATTTCGATACAAGATCTCCAAACATAGTTATGAGTGTAATCTCACCCAGTGGTTCTTTTCCATTTTTATCATATCTGTGTAACATCAATGTAGAAGGAGATAAATCAGATTCTGTGAGGCCTAATTGATGAAGTGTATGAATGGGGATGAGGTTGACCCCTGAACCATTATCAATGAAAGATCTTCGGACATATACACCATTGTCCTAACCAGATAAATAAAAAGGTCTAATATGTCCATGAACGACATCATCTTCATCCTCATCTATGAAAGATATTATTTCACAGCATTCTGCAGGATTATTCTCTACATGGTACACTTAAGCTGGAGCAATTTTGGTTTCAAAATCCTAAGGACATGACAAAGCCTCAATGAGTGCCTCCCAAAGATCCTTTGATAAATTCAATACATCCAGGATTGATAACTTGGATGTTACATGGGCCTAGTGTTTCACTACATCATACTTTTGATCCGAGGGTCTACGTTTCCCAATAAGAACATGTGGTTTTGCAGGTATCTTAGAAGTTGATTCTTTGGAAGTAGATACATCTTGTATTGGGGTAGGAGATGTAAATACTCCTGGATTTCGAAGATTAGACCTAATAGGTCTATTTTCTTATTTAGAGGAAGAAGTTGGAATCTCTAACTGATCCTCCAGAATAACAGTTCCAGGACTAAGTCTGCTATTGGTGGAAGAATTTTCTTGTTCTTGTTGAGCCCATTGAAGGGCTCTACCATGAGTTTCTTCTGCATACACAGTTCTAGTCGGGGTAGAATTGGAATAGTGTCCTCTAGGATATCCACATCTTCCTCTGTATCTCAGACCTCTATAACTCCCTCTAATTCCTCTATTTGATACAAAGAATTCAGGCTCATCAAAAACGAAACTAGGACTGGCATAAGGATCTCCTAAATTAATCATATTAACAGAACCAAAGATTAACTCTTCATCTGATGAAGAATCTTCCTGATTAGCCCATTTAGGCCATCCCATTTGGTGTGGCTGTGCCCATGGCTTTGATTTACATGGCATAAAATCTTCCAGAGTCAAAGATAATTTGGGCTTTGACACGATCTCATCTTATTTTGATTGTTCCTCTTTCCTTGAATTATTTCGTTTCATTGATGATTTTCCCTCTGATGAAGAGGGGTTTGTCATGGAATTCATAGAAGAAGACACACTTGGTTTCTTCAAATGCATTTGCAAAATGGAATGAGTTCGTTTGATTGTATTTATGACTATCCAATCATCATATTTTTGTGCATTTTTATTCTTGATTTCTTTCCACTCACCTTCTTCCGCTGGATTTTCAGCAGTTACACATGCTACCTAAGCTAAAGAACCGTTCAAATTGACTTTTCCTAAGTCCACCATTTTTTCCAGGAGGACTTTGAAGACAATACACTCCCGAATGGGATGCCCCAACATTTGATGGAATGGGAAATAGTTGGGATGGTATTCATCTCCTTCCTTATTCGGCCTCTTGGGCATTGGCAATTGAACCAAATTATTTTCCAGAGCCGAACTGAAGTATCCAGGAACCTATTCATTTTGAAAAAAGTAAATTTTTCTCTTTAAATCCTCAAATTGTTTTCATCTTTGATATCTTTGATCATCTTGACGAAACAACCTCTATTGATGATGCTCAGGAGGTAAAGCCCTTCGAGAAGATGAAGTCCTTGAAATAGAAGCAGGTATAGGTGCTTGTTTAAGCATAACTGTAGCAATATATTATTTACCCAATCTCCTTCTCAGAGCTGATGGAATTACATAAGCTTTATCCTTATTCATTATAAGAGATTCTTCAATATGCTGAGAAATTAAAGTAAGGTCTCGAAACCCTCCTATGTATTTCACAGGGATCAATGGTGTGCATAATTCATCATGCATATTTTCCACAAAAATTGGAAACAACTCATTTTGAGGGAGTGATATGCTCAGGGAATATGTTAATCCCTTCTAGTGAGAAATGAATTCTGAAACCCTTTCATTCTCCTTTTTCTTAATATTTTTATGATAAAAAACTGTTTTCTTTGACAAAGTTGAGCTGAATTGAAGAAGGAATCGTTGACGGAGATTCTCCCACCTGATAATTGACCAGGATTGCAAGCTTGTATACCAGACAAAAGTAGGCCCTTGTAATGACTATACAAAACACCTAAGCATAACTAATTCTTTTTGCTGAGGGGATCCCATAATAGGATCACAACGAAAAAAAATGTGTTAAGTGTTGCTTTGGGTCTCCCGAACCATTAAATATTGGGAATGTGGTACTTGCAGAATTTGATGGGGGAGGAATTGTGTCTACCCATTTAGGGTAAGCTCTCTTTTCTAGTAAAATCTGAGCTCATTTTCCCTCCATAGCTTCCCACCGTGCTGTTAATGACTCAATAGTAGTTATTAACTTTTGAGAAACATCTGGTTGATCTTGTAACTAAGCAAGTGCAATAATTGGAGCTTGGACAGATGTGGTGGCTAGTACTGCAATTGATGATAACACCACCAGTTGTTGTTGTACCTGACCCATATGATTATTCCTATGAGGGTTGTACTGATAAAGGAGGATATTCTTGATCCATCTCAGTAGCTACAACAAATTCCCTTGGTTGACTGACTCCAGCATGATTAGGAGGAAGACTACCTTGAAGTAGTTCTATATTCAACCTCCTTAATTCTTTCATTTCTTCTTCTTGTTGTGAGAATCTTTTCTCTAATGAGAGTGATTGGCCTTCTCTAGGGGAAGGGTATGCAACCTGATTCTTTCATTTCCCCTTATTGGACACCTTTTGGAGATAGGGAAGTGGGTTACTTGAAGGATTACCTTGATTCTAGGTAACCCTTTGATTTTGTGTATTCACGGCTTCTTCATTTGTGTATGTGCTTATAAACTCTTGAGAAGGATCTTCCTCATATGATTCCTCTGAGTGAGCCTCATCTGGGGGATCAACAACAATGGCATTGATGACATTGATTTATTCATAATGCATTGCATCCTTTCTATCAAATTTTTTTCGGTATTGTCTTCTTCCATGTCCTTGATGAGACATTGCTTTTTTTTATTTGATCCCTCAGAAACTTCATGATGAACCGTAATGTGGAGGTAATCTCCTGATAATTCAACTCTTCGTTACTCTTGTGGATTCATCCCTAATTGAGAGAAGACTGAATTTCTTCGAGGGAGAGATTGAGGATTTGAAAAAGTCCCCGGTCTTGTGGATAGGGGCTATTCCTGCTATTTCGTCTCAACTCCTCGAATATTATTTGTTGATTCTGAGGGATGGGATAAAAGAGTCCCCATGCTAGCTAGCTGAGGTGGCTCTTGAGGTGTTATATTTGAGAATTTCTTGAAATCTCTAATGATCATGTAGACATTAGTTTGGAAATTGGCTGGATGCATCAACATGCATCAACTATTATCACCTGGTTCAAATGACTGTTGGATGTTTTTTGACACTTCTCTCACTTGATGATGTGCACGCTCCAAATGATAAGCCTATTCAATATTATCATTTTCTTGATGCCTGAGTAATTCAACAACTTTTTCTCTCTATGATTTATTTTGAGTGTAACTAGTTGAGGGTTGTTCTAGAGTGAGCATTTGATAACAAATAAAGCCAATTGGATGTGGCCATCCATGGGCAATAACATTGCATGAAACCATTTTCGGTGGGCTTTTCTGACTAAAGAGTACAGTGAAATGTAGTGCTCCATGGACTCCCCATCCTCTGATATGAATATAATATGGGGTATTGGAAATTAACTGGCGCAATCTTCTTAGTGCGCCAGGGCATGAAAGCTGAAGGGCTCTCTGCTGCTTTTCAGCCTTCAGATATCAAGAAACTGAGAGAGATGCCAAGTCAATTTGTCACTGTAACCCTTCTATTATCTTGACATGATTTTCAAAATCATCATAAGATAAAATTTTATTTTTCAACTGACAAATTGTTTTCCATATGTTGAGACAACAATCGTAACTTCCATCATCCGTCAACATCTCTGGAATGTCGTACTAAGAGTCAGCCAAAGGCTAAACCGTAACTGGCACTTCACCTTTTGCTAGTTGTTTTTTCATATTTAGTGCTTCTTCATTATCATTAAATGTAGATTCTTCTACCTGATTAGACCAAAGTTGGTGCTTCCTTGTTGCTTCATCAGATTTAGATCGGTAGAGAATTCACTGATCAAACTAGAAGATGAACAACCCAGGGGCGGTTCGTAGAATGACCTACACCCTGGTATATCTTCTGATTGAGAAAGTATTTCACATACAAGTGGTAATGCATCAAACATGACAGGATTCACATTTTCAAGTGCATCAAGATAAGAGGGCTTTCTCATTACTACATTGTCTATTGTTTCATTTTCTAGGGAATGTGAATTACTACTATGGAGAGGACTTTCGCAGCTAAATTTTTCATCATGGGGAGGACCATCATAGTGGGTTACAACAAAGGATGAAACATTTTTCCCCTTGATCATCTAGCCACACAGAGGGTTCTTGTGGCTCTCATCTAAAGATGAAACATCAAGATCGACCGAATTGTCATGAAGCAAGCCTTCATGATGAAGTATCTGATTAAGACCATTGGAATTAATGTTCCCACTATTGGGAACTCAGAGAGTAGAATCTCCAATTGCAACAGATAGTTGTCTGAGTGCATCAAGAACTCCAGCATCGAGTAAGGCTTTATTACAGATTGGACCTTGGTTTCTTGATTGTGCTGGGTGAGTCTTCTTCATAGATTCCTTCTTACTCACATTGGTAACCACTTTTTGATGAAATTGGTTAGTATAGGCATGTGTATGTGCCTGATCAGGAGAAATAGTCATGTTAGGTTGATTATATCCACTCAAATCAGGTGTATGTTCCTGACTTGGTTGTCCGTATGGCATGAGAGAGTATGCCCCACAACCCTCTTGGACTGGAACAGAGGTGTGAGTCTGTTCTGGAGGGAACTGTTGATGTGTCACTCTACTGATTGGGATAGATTTTCATTTCTTTCCATGTGATTATGCTGAAGCTGTTATAATATCTTGGAAGGCATCCAGAATATGAGTAGGGATTTGCTTCTGCTCTTTCACCATCGTCAAGACGTGTTTGGAGACTTCAGCTGCAGGAATAGGAATATACGTCCATTCTGTGCTTGGATTAGGTGTGTGTTCCTGATCCTATCATCCTTTTCCTATCAGTGAATTCTGACAGTAGTCATGTTTGGGGGTAGAGAGTTGAGTCTGCCTCCTGTTTGTCATTGGGGCTCTCCAATTGACATCTCTGGGTGCTACCAAACTAGACTGTTGGAATGTTTGATCAATACAAGCAGGTGTATGTACCTCCTGATTGCACTCCATTGAACGTGGTTGACGATCTTCCTTCAATAATGACATATGAGGCTTCTGGCAGGATTGATGAGTGTAAGAAGGTGTATGTGCCTGTTTACCAGTTATCAATACATTGGGTTTGCGGGATTCATCGTATGTAGTCAGAAGATCCTGATGACTAGCTGATTATTTATAAACAGGTGTATGTTCTTGTCTATAGTACTCAACCGGAATTTCCTGGTGGGAATGGAATGTTTCTTCCAGACGAGTCTGCTGGACAGCAGAATTAAAACAGACGGGTGTGTGTGCCCGCTTGTTACTTTTCACCAAGTTAAGTTGGTGGACTTCTCCGAAAATGGCCAAGATAAGAACCTTCTGACTGTTGACCGGATTTTGCCTCTCACAGTTCAACTTTCAAGCTCGGGTATGAGGCACCTGGGCCGAACCCCTGAAGGTGATACCCTCATTATGTTGAGGGTGCATTGCCACACGGGTATGGTGGTGATTGTTGGTGGGATCCCTTGGGAAGGACTTATGTTTCCTTGAGCTAAGGCCTTTTGTGGCCTTCTCATTCAACCCCTCAGAATATGGGAGGGACTGGTTGTTGTGTTCCAGTTATAACGACCTGAAATGGTTGAAGAAGGTGGCTGGCACCGCCTACTTCTTGATTACTGGTCGTCACTGTCCGGATGACCAAGGTGAATTATTGACTTGTAGGGCTTGTCGAGTGGCCTCCAGAGTCTGTATAGTACCAATTCGATGGTATTCCATAACCATCGGATTTGATACCCATCTTCGAAGATGCTGAGTAGGTGATGTTGTCCTTATAGCAGATGATGATCTAGCAGGAGTAGTAGCAGAGGCATTCATAGTAGAGGTATTCACAGGCGTGAACTTAAGAGAATCCATTTCTGTAACGCAGAAGATCTTGGAAAAGAGCACATATTGGATATGACAGACATAATAAAGATACGTTCGGCCACTACATCTTTTGTATGAGAACATATGTTATTGATTGTATTGTTGGCCCTCTCATTGAGTATAAATAGGGGTCCTCACAAATAAGTAAAACATCATTTTATCTTGGTTAAGGATTCACGTCGGGTTCACCATTTTTTTGTTTCCTCTGAAAATGGGGATGACCTTGTTTATTTGAGGTTCAAACATTCCAATCGGTTTCTAATGGTTTTGTTCGTAGAACTAGAAACATCCAATGAATCTATATTTATTTGGACCTACTTTCCAAATGTAGGTTCTCATTAGTTGTTGACCAATAAGGCATAAGAATTTTCATTGGTCGAGAGGATGGGAGGTCAGACTAATCACACCTTTTTTGGGGGGAATTATTGTCTACTCCGGGACTCTCTTTATAGATTTAAGTTATGTTCGTGAATCCTTATTACACTACCATGTATGAAAATGATGTCTCCTTAAGATGTGATAATCAACAATTAATATGTATGAGATATAGAGAATCTTTTATATGTATTCAAGGTTCTTCATTGATATAGAATAATCTATATTTGTTATAGATTCATAGTCAATGGTATCCTTATACACATTATATAGAAATCTCTTGGTCATTATGATTACCATACTGGTTTTAAAGCCACTCAGTGAGGCACTTGAATTTTATTATCATTTAGAATGACAAAGATTATTTTAGAGTTGGCATCGTACCCACATATGGGCTACCTACGTATCCTTTATTTTAGAAAATGAATCAAAACCCTCGTAGTTTGAGTAAAGAAGTATGAGGTTTATGCATGATTGATGGCTCAAAGAAAGATGTCATAATTTCTTTTACACTCTAAGCTCACGCGAGTCAATCTTGATGTGAGAAACAAGAGGTATTGGTAAAACCAGAAAATTGTGCCTTGAAATATGCAATTATATGAAATGATGTGGGGCTTATGTGTGTATAACTGCCCAGATAGATGATGATTAGGATTTACATTAGGGAAGAAAACTTGGAAATAAGGTCTATAAAGTTATATGTGCTTTATGAAGATTTGGATACTCTTAATTGGGGATTACACATGAGGAAGATTCTTAAATTAGGAGAGGAAATGTGATTGGGTTTTACTCCTGAGAAGGAAGCCCAAATCAAAAGTAAATTAAGACTGGTTAAGAGAAATTATGATTGGGAATTATTCTTTTATAGAAGAGGAACAGTTTAAAGGGAATTATGAATGGGGCTTGCTCCTAAAATGTATGCCCAGGTTAAAAGAATTTGGATTTTTGGAACTTGGGGCTTACTCCTAAGGAGGATGCCCATATTAAAAGAATTATGGTTGGGGCTTACTCCTGAGGAGGATGCCCAAAATTAATGGAACTTGAAGATAGGGGCTTACTCCAGAAAAAAGAGGCCCGGGTTAGGGGACTTGGGTCTTACTTCTAAGGAGGATGGCCATATTGGTATTTTGAGATTGGGACTTAATCCTGGAAATGAGGCCCAATTTAAAGAGACTTGAGACATAGGGCTTATTCCTGAGAAGGAGGTCTAAGTTAATGAAATTTATGACTGAGGCATAGTCCTAAAAAAGGACTCCCAACTTAAAGATCCTATCATCTTTAAAGGATGAGGTTGAATGAATGAAATCTCTAACATTAGTGATATAAAGATATGTAAATCAGTAGGTTTTGAGAAATGTTCCATAGAATTCCTTTTAGATAAGGAAACTAACAATTGAACCATGCTATAAATGATTTTGAAGATGGTTCTGAAGGTTAAATCTTGAAGAGGAGATGTGGATTTGAAGAAATCACGTGAATAGGCATAAGGGGCACCCAAAAAAGAGAGAGTCAAACAAGTCGTGTGTGGGCGCGCAAGTTGTAGTCGCGCAAGTATACTTGTGCGACACATGGGTACTTGTGTGACGTTCAACACTTAGGATCATATTTTGGCGAGACTTGTCTCAATCCCTTAGTATTATCCCTAAAGGTTTTAAAAAGAGTGGCCACAAGTTTTATTGAAGGTATAAGGAAGCGCACAAGTGTGTCCATTTCCCTTAAAGGTTGGCCACTTAGGCACGCAGGTGTTGATGAATTTCAACACTTAGGCCTTGTTCCCCATATTTAGATCTTCCATTCTAGGTAAGAAATTACCTTATAATTTTTTGGAAGGCTTTGATTAGAGACTAGGGCACCGGGAGCTCGAATATGAGTTTTGGAATTTTGTTGTCCTGAAATGGGGGGCCCACAAGGGGTATTTATTGGCCATGGAAGACCTTGGGTGAAAATAAAAGAGGGCGCACAAGTCACCTGTGTGACCACTATGCGACATGCAAGTATACATGCATGACCCAAGTGGGAGGAAATCCTTCTTCATGCCTTTGTCGATTTTTTTTATGTTTATTCAAAGGATAAATCACTTTGGACTAAGGTATTTCCCTTTTTCAGTCGTTAGACATTGTGACAGAATGGTACATCAACAACTGCCATAATATTTCATTTGATTTATTCATTATACATGTTAATGACTATCCTTTTAATTTGTAGCTATTTTATGACCCTCAACCCTATAGTGCTCAAGAGGTCAAACACTTACAAGTGAAATGGTCAAATTATTTTACAGGTTTGATTGGATTTTAGTTTATTTGTAGTGTAAAATGTTATTTTGAATATTTTCATTATAATTGTGTATTTGGTAGTCATTTAGGTTGGATTTGGTTTTTTAATATGAAATTGTATGTTTTGAATGTTATATATGTGAATGTTTAATTTTACTCTACTTCTTATTATGGTATACTTATGATGGTTTTTTCTGGTATGGATTCTGGTCTGGGGGTCCAATGGTGTGGGGGTGTCCAGAGGGGTGGGGGTGGGGGGTTCCAGGGGTACGGGAGCCTTTCCAGGAGGGTGTGATGGAGATACAAGGATGTGGGGGGTTGTCCGGGGGTGTCCAGGGGTGTTGGGGTGTCCTGTTCCCCCAAGGGGTTTTTCAATGCTGTGAGAGGGTTGTCTAGTGGGGTGGGGGATTTTCAGGGTGTCCATGGGGATGGGGAGTAGTCCAGGGGGTGAGAGCATTTCCAGGAGGGTGGTAGGGTTGTCCAGTGGAGTGGGGGGCTATCCAGGGGGTGTCTAGGGGTGTGTGTGGGTGTGGGGGGGGGGGGGGGGGGGGGGCTCTTGTGGGGTGAGGGAGTTTTTTAGGGGTGTGGGAGGGGTTCCTAGTGGCGTGGGTGTGTCTAGTGTGTCCATGTGAGTGGGGGAATGTCCATGGGTGGGAGGGTGTCCAGAAGTGTGAGAGGGATGTCCAGGCGAGTGGGGGGGGGGGGTGTCTAGTGTGTGTCTATGGCTGTGGGGGGGGGGGGTTCCATGGTGTCCATGAGGGTATGGCATGTCCTATGTGGTGAGGGGGGTTTCGAGTGGGGTGTGGGCGGGATGCCCAGTGGGTGGGTTGTCCTAGGTGTCCATGGGGATGAGAGGGTAATCCCGGGGTGTAGGAGGGTGTCTAGGAATGTGGGGGTGATTTCCAAGTGAGTGGGGGGATGTACAAGCGTGTCCAGGGGTTGGGGTGTCTAGTAGGGATGGGGGGGGGGGGTTCTAGGGGTGTGGTAGGTTTGCCCAGTGGGGTGGGGTGGGGGTTTATAGTGGTGTGGGAGGGATGTCAATGTGTGTGGGAGTACATTCCCGGGGATGGGGTGTCCAAGAGGGTGGGGGAGAATCTCGGGGTTTGGGGTGGGGGGGCAGTTCAGTGGAGTGGGGGGGGGGTTCATGGTTATGGGGGGTCCATAGGGGATAGGGGGTGTCTAAAATGGTGGGAGGGCTATCCGTGGGGATGTTTAGGTGGTGTCTAGGGGTGGGGGTGTCTAGTGGGGTGGGGGGTTTTTAGGGGTGTGGGTGGGATGTACAGTGTGGTGGGTGGGATCTAGTGGTGTGGGAGGGTTGTCTAGGGTAATGGGATTGCTTTCTAGGTGGTGTGGGTGTCCAAGAGGGTGGGGGAAAATCTTGGGGTGTGGGTGAAGTCCAGGGGTGGAGGGGTCCAATAGAGTGGGGAGTTTTCAGAGGTGGGGGTCCATGGGGTGGGGGTGTCCAGAAGGGTGGGAGGGCTACCTAGGGGGTGGGGACTGTCCATGAGGGTGGGGGCTGTCCAGGCGGTTTCCATGGGTGTGGGGGGGGGGGGTGTCCAGTGGGGTGGGGGATTATAGGGGTGTGGGAGAACTATTCATTGGGATGGGAGTGTTGTCTAGGGGGTGGGGGTGTCCATAAGACTGGTGGTTGTCTCGAGGTTTGGGGGATTTCTAGGGTGTTGGGGGCTGTCCAGGGGGCAGCCCGGGGGTGTGGGGGGGGGGGTGTCCAGTGGGGTGGGGGGGGGGGGTCTGGTCTGGTTTTGGTCGGGTTTTGGTCTATTTTTGGTCTATGGGTGTCTAGTGGGGTGAGGGTGTCCATGGGTGTGGTGGGGGCTATCTAGTGAGGTGGTGGGTTATAGTCTGGTTTTTGTCCGGTTTTTGGTCCATATTTGGTCCATTTTTTGTCAGTTTCATGTCTTCTTTTGGTAGGGCATAATAGTGGTTGTTCGGTTTTATTAAAAAAAATTGTTTTTATGTCGGTTATTTTATAACCGATGTAAAAAATGCTTATGGATTGGTTTTAATGTTAATTATTTGAAAACCGACATAATAAATGCATTCGAAATGGTTTTTACATCGGTTATGAATTAACCGATGTAATAAATGAAAGGGAATATTTTTTATGTCAGTTATTTTATAAAGGACATAGTAGATATATTTTCACGTCGATTATTATTTAACCTATGTTGGAAACCATTTGGCAGACAGGTTTACCACATCATTTATTTTCATAATGGAAGTGATAAATGCTTCAGTGGAGTGATTTAGGACTCCGGTTATATAATAACCGACGTGAAAGAGTATATACCACATCAGTTATTAAATAACAGACATAATAAACCATGACACCGAAGCATTTTCCACATCAGTTTTTGATCATCCGACACGAAAAATGATATGTATTTTTTTTTTATGTCGGTTTTAAAATAACCGATGTAAAAAAATACTTTTTAGAACATCTCCTGTAATAACGTTGGCCAAAAGCCGACGTAAAAAATAATAAATAATGGCAGTAAATTTTTTTTTCACTAGTGTCATTCTCATTAATGTCCATGTTTTAAAAACTATTTTAAGGATATATTTATATAGACATTAATGTTTTTAAATATTAATTCCTTTCAAATGTTTCAAATTGGTATGTGACACTTTAATTAATAAATGGATTTTAAATGTTTTATATTCTAAATTGTGTGACTTTTAAAAAATTTCGTTAAAATGGATATTTCTCTCAAAGAGTTTTAGGGATCATTTTCGACCATGTCCACATCTTTTATGGGATATTATTCATTATTGAGGTTTATTTATTAAAATACAATGTTCTGTATTTTATTGAATTAGTTATGATCTTTTTTACTATGGATGTTATGTTTTTATACCATTCATTGTTTATGGTCAAGGTGCTAACATTTCATATTCTAGTTTTAATATTCATATTTATGTTATGTTTAACCCATTTTATATGAGGAATGCATTGGACCTAGTATATGACAAGTGAGTCCCACTATAGTCCCTTGATGCATAAGTAGTTCCCATAAGACCAATTAGTTTCTTAGCACAAGGCCTTGAGAAAATTTTTATTTGTAGTCTTGTCATGAGGCCTTGACTATGTGGTTATTATGTTCGACATTATGCATTCCCTCGTTATGAAATTAGTTATTACATGTGATTATTCAACATGTAGAATTTCTTTGTTCATGTGTATACGGTAATGGTTGATTTATTTTTTTGAAAATTATGTTCAAGATTATGTTTAAAAGGCTGTTTTTTTATTAATCATCTTTCCTAAAAAGTTCATAGCTTCCACAAAATTATTTACCCTTACTAAGAATTTGATCTCACCACTTTCTTAAGTTTTGTTTTCCCAGGATTCCAAGAAATGTATTATGATTGATATGCAGGGTTAATCCAGGGGAATAATGGCATTCTCAAAGGATTATTTATGTTCTGTTTTATGTTTGAATGTGTAATGCGACATTCATATATGTAATCTATTTTTCAAGTCTGCTAAACTGATCGGTCCTTCAAGACTTCATTGCATGTAATCACACAAATTTATTCAAATAATGCACCGACTCCGGGCTTCTGGGTTCGGGGCATTACATTTGGCCTCATAGGGAGTTTAGCAATAACCTTGGAAATTATATTTAGATATCTATTATTAGAAAACATTACCCTAAGATAGACGTTAAGGATTAGAATAGAGGAACATCAAAAAACAATTAATGCAGTTATTATTTTGGTTTTCCGAGAAATACATTCATGTCTAGATACTACAAGTGGACATGGTTCTCACACAGATATAATTAGGAGTGAAACATCTGACAAAGAGTTTTTAGACTGACACTGGGTATCTTGGTACAAAACAACGGGCCTTACTATGCACCAGGTTTGACATCCTTGGGGATATTCTTAGGAAAATTATCATTTTTTATAGACCATTATGTAGGATTTATGAGTAAATATATCAGCAAAGAAACCAATGATATTATTATGAGACTAGATGTGTGTAAATCTTCAATTAATGATGATAATTTTAATTTTCTTTGGATTATATAATATAATATGATATAATCTAGTGTATTTTTTCATTTATTAATGATGCCCAGTTGAGGGGATGCGAACTACATTAATAGGAATGAACCAATGATTATGAAGGATCATATATTTCATGGTTTTAAGAAAACATTTATAAGGGATCTAGACCACCAAGTATCTACATCATATAAATAAATAGTATTATATGTTAATAAGATAAGTAAAGAATTTTCGGGGTCCAATGTATTTAAAGGGATGGAAGAAAATAAGAGGATGCAAAAAATATCTATAAAGGGAGTAAGGAAAATACCCCCTGTTTGGGATTACAAGGGTAAGAAAAAGGTTTCAAATGTACAATGATTCATACGAAAGGTGTTGGGACACTACGTAAATCAATGTCTAAATCATCAGTGTATTCCCCATATGATGTTATTGGATAATAATAATGTTATGATACTACCACAGATAAAGAGAAATAACTAGTGTTCTTATGTTTTTATTAAATAATTATTACATTTTAGTGTTGTATCAATGATGTACTGGTTCTATGAATTATGGAAATACATAAGGACTGTATTGAAGTATTATTTCTAGGTGGAATTTAGATTGTATGGTACTAAAAAAAGTGACTCAATAGAATGTTAATCTTTCTGTAAAATATATGGTTGAGGAAAATATAAACCTTAAAATATTATTGATTCTTATGTAATGATTTTTGAATAAGATATAATTTAGTTGGATAAAGTATATTGTATATTATTGACTACCAGGAAACTAATTAATGGTTTTGTATTCCATCATTGTTAGAGTTTCCAACATTTATAGATTTAAGAAGTATATCCAATATTCTATGTTTTACAGAAGGAATAAGGAATAATGAACATATTCAATATAGTTTTCTAGTAATTTATTTTATTACCAGGTCTTAAGAGAATACACTATGAAGAATTCACATGTAGGTAATGAGAATTTTTTTTATAACTTTTTGATTGTGAGTTTGGACCGAAGTATTTAGGATAAGTTTAAAGGTTGGAATGGATTAATTTGGACATTGGATATATTTTTTTAGGTTATAACACTTCTTATGATTATTTTTTTATTGTAATAATAAGGGAAACCTAGAGGTTGGGAGACAACCCATCACGTCGGGCAAGGCCGCGAGACTTGATCCAGCAATCGAAGGGCGACAAGGGTGCATCACCTAGCACTTGCCTAGGCGATTTTCGGGTTTGTATAAAGTAGTTTTTTTTAATTTTCTGACATATGAATCATATATTCATTTTTGGGAACGCTATACAATTAGGTTAAAAAATATTTTGGAGTTCTATTAACTTTTGGAGTGAAAGATGAGTTTTTGGTAGAAATTAGAAAAAGGAATGATCTTTACTTGTCAGGTATTCTTTTTTTTATTTTATGAAGAAATTAATTTTTAAACATTAGGGAAAGGATCTCAAAACCAAAAATGTGTTATCCAAATAATTAATTTTTTTTAGATTATGATATTTTAAATCATCATAGATTTATGGATTTGAGGCCCTCAATTTTACATTTATTGTTCACTTTTATTAATTGATGAACTCAAACACTCCTTATAAATATTTATTTTTTTCCTAATATTATGTGTCACTAATTTCCACCAATGTTATCTTATTCAAAATCCTAATTTTATGGTGACATTTTCATTTCCCTTTCTCTCTTATTAAAACATAATTTTGTTAACCCTATTTCTGTTGTTGGTCTTCCAGAAAGATATCTTCTTTTTTCAACATTTTATTTTTTAAAAACAATTTCAAATTGTGAGGACGTAATGTATTAAAGGTGGGGAGAATGTAACACTCCAAGATTTCTTAGTACATTATATCTTTAAAGTAATTCAAAATCATGTGTTACATAGAACACCAAGTTCAAGCGCATCACGACCTATCAAAATTACCATTTAAAAACCATTTATGAATAGTATTAACCACATTTTGAATTTTATATATATCCTCTGTAATTGTAACATTAATTATTTTTGTTTCTTATACATAATATAATGAAAAATTCAAATTTTCAGATAAAAATATTATTTTTCAAAAAATGATGTTTTTCTGCCTTTTAATGGGGAACCCTTTTTAAATCCAATATATGAAACTTTTATATATTCAATTTAATGAAATTAAATTCTTTTTTAAAATAGGGACATAAAAATTTAGTTTGGATAAATATTTTGTACTTTTTCTGATAACATTTGCATTTTAAATGAATAGTGAAAAACACTAAATTTAAATTAAAAACAAATTTTTTAATCAAAATAATTTAAAGTGTTAAATTATAAATTTTAGTGGTTTTAGAGTATCATTATATTATATTTTTATAATTTAATAAATTTAGGTCATTGGATGTAATTTCACACTTAGATTGTTCATAAACACATGTCAATCTTTTGATAGTTTTTACCTCTTAAAAACCCACATTCGGGTTTTGACAACTAGAATTAATTTTAAATTAATTAATGAATGTTCTATATTTTGAACTTGGTATAATTGACATCATTTTTGAATTTGTAATATGAAAATTATCATTGGATGAATTGTTTGTATTTTTTTATGAAAACATTCAATTTATGATGAATAGTGAAAAACAATGTGTTGTAGATAAAAATCATCCTTTTCATTTAAATAATAATTTTTAAATAAAAATTTATCTTAAAGTCCAAATTGATACATAATACACATATTATCCCAATTTTATTCATTAGAGTAATTTTGTAATAATATTAGACGTATATAATTTTACAAAACTTTTTTAATGTCTTTTCCCCACCTTATATACACAAATGCAAATTTGAATAAAACATAATTTTACCGCATATGTGAATTGAATTTCAAAAATCCAATAGACACGGTTGACATCAGAATGTAAAATGTGATTCAATGGGATGAATGTATGTTTTGGTGAATAATATCTTTTGATTTTTTTTAGCATGGTCTAAAGTTAATAGAGTAATTAAAGTTAAAAATGATATTATAATTACTCTAGCACATGTTCTTATTCTATTAGATAAGATAATTTTGACCAAAATAAACCTTAGGAAAAAATATGATCCTTTTTTATCCACTTTTATTATATTAGGACATTTATTATATTTTATATAAAAAAGTGTTAAAAGTGTTAAATTCAAATTTTCTTAACTAAACCATTTTTAATATAGATCTATAAATAAGATAAATTATACTATAAATATTAATTATAATTAAAAAAAGGTTTAAAACTAATTATATTTTATTTATAATTTTTATACATTTAAACATTAAATTTATTTATGACACAATAATAATACATTAATTATCATATTAATGAAAGATTAAAATAAATTATTTTATAAATTTCATAATAAATGTAAATTGAGAATTTTAATTAAAAAAACTAGTTTTCTTGATTAATATGAAATTTTAGGGTTGATTAATGTATTTTTTTGAAAAAATTATGTTGTGATGACTTTACCAGAAAACAAATACTAAATAGTGTCAGAATTGACATAAATTCATTTTTAAAACAAATAATATTTTATTAAAAGATATAAAATTACTAAAAATATAAATTTTGGCTGAAGTAATTGTATAATGATATATATGTATTTAATTAACCAATTTTGGTTATCTAGTCATTTTATAATATGTTTATTAACCATGTAATATAAAAATTCAGGAAGACATGGTGAAAGTTAAACTATTTAACTAAGAGTTAAATCTAAAAGATAATGTTAATAAGGTGACATAAACTTGTCTAAACAATATTGGTTGAGAGGATTTATACCCCCCTACCATATTATCCTCCAAGTAAAACCATTTGGAGATTTTAAAAACCAAAAATTAGTTTATAATAAATTAATATTTTTACCTTTTCCTAAAGTGCCCCTCACCTCTCTTATAAAAGGGAACCTGTCCTATTAAATTCATACCTCAAAAGCCTTTTGGATCAGCCAAAAACTTCTCCAATATCCTCCCAACAACCCTCACTTTGACGTATAGTCCTTATATTAAAGATAAATCCATCCAAATGAGCCCTTTTGTTCAAATGGAAAGAGAAACACCCGAGAAGATGTAATTGTTTCGTCACATCTTTCAATGTTATTTTTTTCTTCCACTTTATATTTATTAATTATTTTCAAGTAAAAATAATAAATCCAGTACCTTCTACATTTTGAGGTGTTATTATAAATATGGTACAACCATATTCCATAATCTATCCATCCTACGAATGACAAAGTCACCGTACGCGTGTACGTACGACTTATCGTCCCCACATCGTGGTGTAGTCTGTTATTCAACACTTAATTATATGGATGGGTATAATAATAATTATAATTGATGTAAATAATAAATATAACATGTTAATTAATCTTTATATATATTATACCATCCAATTACATACAATTTCATCATCAATAGATTGATATATTTTCTCCTGCATGCGTACAACTTACAGTTTCCATGACACGATGTGATTCATTTCCACATTCACCATTCAATAATGACTATCAATATATATATTATTAATAAGTATGTAATATATTTCGTAATCATTCTACTAGAAATATATATATATATATATATATATATATGTTTGTTTGTATTAACATATATCTCATTCGCTTACTTCCATTCAATACGATATGAAAATGGAAACAATGTTTTTTGCGTACGTACGGCCTACCGTCTCCAAAAATGTTGTTTTACATTTAATATATATATGTATTATACATATTTATATTATAAATATATATGATTCATAAATAATGTTTTATATTTTGTAAGAAGTTAAATAATTATATAAGTGATACGATGAAGAATAACCAGTTAAAACACGTACAATAAAGAAAGTGATTATTACGCAAAATGTTATTTTAACATGGAAATTATTATTAAATGGGTAGTATAAAGCCATAAATAAATAAAATATGATATCATAAATATGAATATGGTTCTGATATAATTTAATAACATACTATGTTCATTATACATTAGGTTAAACGTACCCTCGGCCAAAAGAAAGTACAAGGAAAGTGTTAATTCCTCAATCTCATTATTATCTGTGATTGTTAATGTTTAAGGTTTTACTAGAACATATTTAGTATCCATGTCCAATTTTCTTAAAATTGTTTTCAAAATGATTCTTTATAAAGGAATCTTTGACTAAAACATCATTTTAAATTGTTTAAATATTTATTCTTCTAAATCATTGTTATTATAGTCCATGTTTTCAAAATTGTTTTAAGGATTTATTTATATGAACATGACTGTTTTGAAATGGTAATTACTTTAAAATTTTTCAATGTTGTATGAGATAATTTGATTCAAAAATGTATTTTAAATGTATTCTATTATAAATTATGTTACTTTTAAATGATTTCATGAAAAAGGGATATTTCTCTCAAAGAGTTTTACTGATCAGTTTCAAATATGTCAACATCATTTACTACAGAATATTCATGATTAAGGTTTATTTATTATAATACAATGTTCTATATTGTATTTAATAATTTATGATATTTTTTACTATGGATGTGATGTTTTTATACCATTCATGGTTTATGGTTAAAGTATTGACATTTCGTATGCATGTTTTAATATGAATGTTCATGTTATGTTTCACATTTTTTATTTATAAGGAACGCACTAAACTTAGTAAGTGATAGGTGGGGCCCACTATAGCCCCTCAATGCATAAGTCGGTCTAATGAAACAAATTATTTTAATTTCATATGTCCTTAAAAAAAATTTATTTGTAGTCTTGACACAATTCCATGACTATGTGGTTATGATATCTGGCATTATGTATTCCCTCGTTATGAAATTAGTTATTACATGTCCTTATTCAACTAGTACAATATCCATGTGCATGTTTATATTGTAATTTTTTATTTATTTTTTCCAAATTAGGTTCAAGTATATTGTTAAAAGGATGTTTTTTATTACACACCTCTCCTTAAATGTTTAATGATTTTTCTAAATTATTTACCCTTACTAAGCATCTGAGCTCACCCATTTCTTATGCTTTGTTTTCCAAGGATTCTAAGAAGTGTATTATGATTGATATGTAGGGATAAACTAGGGGAATAATTGAATTCTAAATTGATTATTTATTTTGTGTTTTATGTTTGAATGTGTAATGTTACATTCATGTGTGAAATATATCTTCCAAGACATCTAAAATGACTGGCCCTTCTGGACTTGATTCCTTGTAATCATGCAAGTGTATTAAAATAATGTATCAACTCCGGGATTCTGGGTTCGAGGCGTTATAGTTGGTATTATAGGGAGTTTAGAAATAAAATTAGAAATTATATTTAGATAAGTATGATTAAGAAACATTATCCTAAGATATAATTTGAGGTTTAGTATACAAGAACATCAAAACAAATTGTAATGTAGACATTATTTGGGTTTTCGATGAAATACATCCCTATCTGGATACTACAAGTGGAAATGGTTCTGGTACAGATATACCAAGGAGTCAAAACTCTAACAAGGATTTTTGGGCTTAACTCGGGGTATCATAGTACATGACAGCAGGCCTTACTATGCAACTCGTTTGAAGCTCCTGGGGAATATGCTTATGATAATTTACATTTTCTTGACAAAGCATTATGAAGGATTTATAAGTAAATATGTTTGAATAGAAACCTATGTTATGATAATTATACTAGATGTGTGTAAATATTCAATTAATTATTAGATTTTTTATAGTTTTTTATTATATATTTTGATATTATCTAACTTGTTTTATATCGTTATTTATAAATGGTGCCCAGTAGAAGGAATGCAGACTCCAGCAAAAAGCATGATGCAAAGAGTAAGAAGGAGCATGTCATTCATGGTATTAAGAATACTTTTAGAAGGGAAATATTCTACCATGTATCTACATCATATAAAGAAGTAGTATCATTTGTTAATAAGATAAGTAAATAATCCTCTAATTTATATTTCTTTTAAGGGAAGCAAGAAAATAAGAGGATGTAAAAAATACTGATAAAGGGAGGAAGGGAAATAAGGATTTTCCCACATTTGATAACTATGGAAAGAATCACCTTAGTAAACTCATGAATGTAATGGGAGTTTTTTATAAGTGTAAAAAAGGAATCCAAGTTCATGATTGAAAGGGTAAGAAAAAGGTTTCAAATGTACAATGCTTCATCTACAAGGAGTTGGGAAACTACGTGAATCAATGTATAAATCATCAGAGTATGCCACAAATGTTTCTGTAGGATAATAATTTTGTTATGATAATACCTTAGATAAAGATAAATAACTAGTGTTATTATTTATTGTTAAAGAATTATGTCATTTGAGTTTTGTATCAATGATTTACTGGTTATAAGAATTATGAAAATAAATAAGGATTATACTGCAAAACAAGTTCATTGAGGATTTGAGATTGTATGGTAATAAGAAATCTGACTCAATAAAAAGTTAATCTTTGTTGAAAATATATAGTTGGTGGAAAGATAAAACTAAAATGGTCCTGAATCTTATGTAATGATTTTCGAATAAGAGATAATTTAGTTGGATAAATTATATTGTATATTATTGATTAACTAGGAACTAATTAATGGTTTTTTTATTCCATCATTGTTTGAGTTTAAAAAAAATTGGATTTCAAGAGTATATACAGTATTATATGTTTTAAATAAGGAATAAGAAATAATGAACCTATTCAATATGGTTTTCCAGTAATTCATTTTATTACCATGTCTTCAAAGAATACACGAGGAAGTTATTCACATGTATATTATGTGACCTACCTTAAAAATTTTGGACTGTGAGTTTGGACTGAAGTATTTTGGAGAAGTATAAAGTTTAGAATAGATTAAGTATGACATGGGATAATATTTTTTAATGTTCATACAATTCCTATGATTAGTTTTTTATTGTAATAAAAAGGAAAACATGGAGTTTGGGCCCCACCCCATCATGTTCGACAAGGTTGTGAGACTTGTACCCGCAACTGAAGGGCGACAAGGGTACATCACCTCCCACTTGCATACATAATGTCCTGGTTTGTATAAAGTTTTTTTAAATGATCTGAAAATTGAATTATACATTTCAGTTTTTTTGAACCCAATATTATTTGGTTAAAAATAATATTATTGAGTTCTATTATCTTTTAGAGTGAAAGATGAGTTTGTTGTAGAAATTAGTTACATCAATGAACTTTACATGTCAAGAATTATTTTTTTATTATTATATGAATAAATTAATTCATAAAAATTAGGGAGAAGATATAAAATCAAAAAATGTGTTATCAAAATACCTTATGATTTTTTTAACCAAATATATTTTAAATCATCATAGATTTATGGCTTTGAGGCTCTCAATTTTAGATTTATCGTTCAGATTTTTGTGATTGATTACCATAATAAATCTCTATAAATATTTATGTTTTCCCTACAATTATGTGTATCTAATTACAAATAATGTTCGCCTATTCAAAATCATAATTTTATGGTGACGTTTCCATTTCCCATTCCCTCTTATTAAAACTAAATTTTTTTAACACTATTTCTGATATGGGTTTTCTACTAAAATATTTTCTTTTTTCAAACTTCTATTTTTGAAGAACAATTTTAATTTTCGAGAAACAATTTATTGAAGGAGGATAGAATTTAACACCCCAAGATTTCATAGTACATTATATCTTTAAAGTAATTCAATAGTTTGTTCTACATGCAACACCATGTTCAAGGACATCATGACCTATCAAAATAACTATTCAAAAAGAGGTTATGAATAATATTAACCACATTTTTATTATTATATATATCCTATATAATTTTAACATTCATATTTTGTGTTTCTTATAAATAATATAAGGAAAAAAAAATCAAATTTTTGTATAAAATATGTATTTTTCAAAAACTATGGTTTTTCCAACTTTTAATGCAAAACCATTTCTGAATCCAATATTGGACACTTTTATATATTAAATTTAATGTAATTATATTCTTCATTATAAATGGGATATAAAAATTTAGTTTGGATAAATTTTTGGTACTTTTCTGATAACTTTCAGATTTTTGACGAATAGTGAAAAATACTAAATTTTAATTAAAATAAACTTTTTTAATCGAAATAATTTATAGTGATAAATTATAAATTTTAGTGGTTTGAAGTTATTATTAGATTATATTTTTATCACTTATTATATTTTAGGTCATTGGATGTAATTTCACATTTAAATTGTATATAAACATATGTCAATCTTTTGATAGTTTTTACTTCTTAAAACCCGCTTTCTGGTGTTGACAACCAGAATTAATTTTAAATTAATTAATGAAAATTTTATGTTTTGAATTTTTATTATTGACATCAATTTTGAATTTAGAATATCAAAAATATCTTTGGGTTATTTTTCGGTATTTTCTTTCTCAAAACATTTAATTTATAATGAATAGTGAAAAATACTACGTTGTAGATAAAAACCATCATTTTCATTTAAATAATTATTTTTAATTAAAACATTATCATAAAGCTAAAATAGATACATAATATATATATTAGTCCAATTTAATTCACTGGATACATTGAATAATAATATTAGATATATCAAATTTTATTGAAAATTATTAACGTCTTTTACCCACCTTCTAGTCACATTTGCAAATTTGCATAAAACATAATTTTACCTCTTATGTGATTTGAATTTCAAAAATCTGATATACACGGTTTTCATCAGAATATAAAATTTGATTCAATGGGATGAAAATACTATTTTTTTGAATAGTAACTTTTGTTATTTATTTACCATAGAAGAAATTAAATAGGGTAATTTAAGGAAAAATGAAATTATAATTACCCCAACAAATGTCTTAATTCTATAGGATAACTTTACTTCTACTAGAATAAACCTTAGGACAAAAATATGATTCTTTTTTATCTACTTGTATTAGATTAGGACCCTTTATATTTTATTTCAAGAAGTGTTAATAGTGTTAAAGTCTACTTTTATTAACTGAACCATTTTTAATATAGAGTTAAACATTAGCTGAATTATACTATAAATATTCAATAAAAATTTAAATATATTTCATATATCATGATATTTTATTTATAATTTATATAAATTTAATAATTAAATTTTTTATGTTGCAATGAGGATGCACTAATTTCCTTATTAATGAAAGATTAAAATAATTCATTATATAAATATCAAAAAAATTTAAATTGAGAATTTTGAAGCCATACACGAATTTTATAGATGAATATGACATGCTGGGTTAATTCAATGTAAATTTTTTGATGTAATTAAGTTATAATGACTTTAACAAAACACTAATACTAAATAGTGTCAAAATTGACAAAAATGAGTTCTTAAAACAAATACAATTTTATTAAATGATATAATATTTCTAAAAATATATGAGTCTTCCAAAGACTTATATAATGATATATATGTCATTAATGAACCACTATAGGTTCTCTTGGAATTTTATAGTAATGTTATTAACCAAGTAATATAAAAATTCAAAAATACATGGTAAAAGTTAAACTATTTAACTAAAAGTAAAATATAAAGGATAAGGTTAATATGGTGACCTAAAAAAGTCCAAAACCAATTGGTTGAGAGGATTTAGACCCATCCTCACCTTATCCTAGAAATATATCCATTTGGATATATTAGAAACTGAAGATGATTTTATAATAAATTAATATTTCAAGAGTTTCCAAATGTTCCCCTCACCTCTCTTATAAAAGGCCAACTTCACTTCTTTTAAATTAACACCTATAAAGCCTTCTGTCTCTTCTAACCCCTACCTAGATATACTACCAACTACCCTCACATAAATCTAGTGGACTTAATTTGATCATAAATCCACCCTAGGGATCCCTTTTGTTCAAATGAAAGGAGAAACACCTGAAGAAGAGGTAATTATTTCATCACCTCTTGCAAAGTTCTTTTCATCCTCCACTTCCTATTTCTTTGTTATTTCCATTAAAAATAGCAAACTCAAGTACCTTATACATATTGATATTATATTATAAATATGGTATAATCATATTTATTATTCTATCCATCCTACAAATGAGAATGTCATTATACATGTGTACTTACGACTTATCGTCCCCATGTCGTGTTGTAGTTTGTTATTCAACACTTCATTTTTTGGATGGGTATAATAATGAGTATAATTGAGGTAAATAATAAATAAAAAATGTTAATGATTCTGTATATATAATATACCATCCAATTATATACAATTTCACCATCAATAAAATGATATTTCCACTCGTGCATACGTACGACTTACATTCTCTATGACACGATGAGATTCATATCCACATTCACCAATCAATGATGATTTTAAAAATATATATTATTAATTAGTATCTAAAATATTACATAATAATTCTACTAGATATATATATTTATTTATTTAGATATATTTCATTATCTTACATCCGTTCAATATAATATGAAAACAGAGACAGCATTTATGCGTACGTATGACATACCGTCTTCATAAACAGTGTTTTCGATTTAATATATCTATTTATTATAAATATTTGTATTCTGAATACATTTGATACTTAAATTATTTTTTATATTATGGAATCAATTAAATCATCCTTTAAGTAATATGATCAAGAATAACAAGTTAAAACACGTACAATTAAGTAAGCGGTTATTAACCAAAATGTTATTTTAACATGAAAATTATTAATAAATGGGAAGTATAAAGTCAAAAAAGAATAATGTAAGAAATAATAAATAATAATATGGTTTTGGTATAATCTAATAAAATACTTTGATGATTATAAAGGAGGTTAAATATACCCTTGACCAAAAGAAAGTACAAAGTAAGGGTTAATTCCTCAATCTCAATATTATTCGAGATTGATTATGTGTAAGTTTTTACTAGGAAATATTTATTATCCATGACCATTTTTCATAAAAGAGTTTTCAATATTTTTATTTCTAGGTTAATCATTGAATAAAACATCATTTTAAATTTTTTAAATATTTATTCATCTAAATCAATCTCATTAATGACCATGTTTTCAAAAAAGTTTTAAAGATTTATTTATATGGACATGAATGTTTTAAAAAGATAATTCCTTTCAAAATTATCAAAGTGGCATGGGACACTTTTATTGAAAAATGTATTTTAAATTTATTCCTTAATAAATTCTGTGGCTTTTAAATTATTTCAAAAATGTATTATAAATTTTTAATACCATTCAGGGTTTACAGTTAATGTATTGACATTTCGTGCTAGTTTTAATACGAATGTTTATGTTATGTTTCACTCTATTAATATGAGGAATTCATTTGACTTAGTAATTAATGGGAGAGACTCGCTATAGCCACTCGATGCATCAATTTGTATAATAATACAAATTAATGTCATGGCATAAGGCCTTCATAAAATGTTTTATTTTTAGTCTTGGCACGAGGCCTTGACTATGTGGTTATGATGTTCGGAATTTTGTATTCCATCGTTATGAAATTAGTTATTACATGTGATTATTCGACTAGTAAAATATCCATGTTCATGTTTATATGGTAAGGTATTATTTAATTTTAACAAATTATGTTCATGTTTATGTTTAAAAGGCTATTGTTTTTATTAAACATCTTTCCTTAAAAGTGTATAGCTTCTACTAAATTATTTAACCTTACTAAGAATCTGAGATCACCCCTTTGTTATGTTTTGTTTTTCAAGTATTCCAAGAAGTGTATCATGATTGACATATAGGGTTAAGCTAGGGGAATAATGGAATTCTCTAAGGATTATTTATGTTTTGTTTTATGATTGAATGTGTAATGTAACATTAAGGTATGTAATCTATTTTCTAAGGCTGCTAAACTCATCTGTCTATCAGGACTTTATTCCTTGTGATCATACCAATGTATTAAAATAATGCCTGAGATCTGAGCTTCTATGGCAGTGGAATTAAAGCTATAGTTGGAATCAAATCATTTGTATAGTTATCCTTTGGATTCTAGGATGACAAAACCATAGCAAGAACCCTAAAGAATTGTATGAGGATAAGTTTATGAATAAGGTAATGTATAAGAAAATGTATTGGAATATTATACAGGGATAGAGTGAGTCCTTTCCTAGAAATACGTCTTAATATTGTTACTACAAGTTGATGTGACTCTATCACAGATGTACCTAGGGGTAACAACTCTGAAAAGATGTTTTGGACCTGGCTCCGGGTCATGTGGTATACAAAAAATGGGCCTTCTTAAACACCTGGTTTGACACTTCTAGTGGATATACATTAGGAATTAAAAAAATACACATGAACCATTATGAAGGATTTAAAATTTTTTTGGCTATTAATAACATATTATAAACCTAATGTTTCATACATTAAGAAAGGTTTCATAATTTATAAACCATATAAGTTATTTTTTAGGATTGTGATAACTATTTGTTACACTGTGATTTTGGTTTTTGTCAATGTATGGAACCCGAATGAATCATTTTAATAGTGATTTCAATGGATAATGAAACTATTGTCCTCATGGTCAACCAAATTACATGGTATATAGAATGAAAACCTCATTTCTTTACTCACAAAACATTCCCATGATATGAATCTTTGTGAAAATTCAAATGATAAAAGGAGGGAACTACATTATATTGTGTATTTCATGCTGAAATGCCCACCTTATTTAAATTTGTATTCTAATACACATTCTACAAAACAACGGTTCAGTACTAATAAAATGATATTCTTCATTCTTTAATGTTTGAATCATGAGAAAGTCATTCTGGATGTTTTTTGGTTAGAAGGTGAGGCAGATCAGTAATGGACTATAACTCAGAATACAAGGCAACAACATGAGATCGAATCCATGTATTGAGTTGAAAATGATCTTATATCTCAATAATTAGATTATTGTAATTATTCATAACAATATTATGAAAGATTTTCTTGATTTGAATCAATGTTATGATGAATCTATTGGTGCCTATGATGCAAATTTCTCAAGACTTGTGAGGTATGCTTCAGAAATTATCATCCAACTTTGCGGCTGATGAGCTGGCTCATTGGGGCTGACCTGAGGAGACGCTGGTGGTTTATGATAGCCTTAACTCTCTTCCTTTGGAGTGTGTTAATGTGGTTTGGAAGGAATATCTTGGCCTTCACTATTTTCAACCCCAGTGAAGTGTAATTTGGTTTTCTCTAGGTATTAATAAAAAATAACTTTCAATCATGAAGAAAATAGGATGAGCTTACATTTATACTCTACGTGTGGGATAAATTATTGAGGAAATTTAATTTAGGGGTCTAGTAATTGTTTAAGTATGGAAAGGAAGGTCACTAGTAAATTTATTACTATTGTGGTAGGAAGATGTTGGAATAAAATTCTAATGGAGAAAACGTTTCACAGAATAAACCTTCCACGATTTAGTGATACAAGTGTAGGAATAAAGGTAATTATGAAAACCACTATCCAAAACCAAAGGATGGTGATTATTATTGATGAAATAAACCTCTTAAGCTTATATAAAAAAGGAAATCTCATTAAATCCCTACTTTGGATGTGACGTGATGAAAGCTACCCATTTTATCCACTCAAGAACTAATAATGTCATATTTGATTTTAGATCCATCCACTTTTTCATATTTGAATAATTTTATAAGGGTGATAAGATTCAACTAAAACAATTAATTGTGGAATTAGAAGTGAATACCTCTAATGACATGATGATTTCATCTCACTTATATGATTCCAATCCAGTTGAATTTTGTGGGAATGTTCTTCTTGTAAATATTTTCACTCTTCATTTAGTTGAATTTGATATCATCTTAGGCATGAATTAGCTTTCTCTACATAAATCCCACTTAAAATTTTAAGGAAGGGAATTAAATTTTGATATTTAAAACCCTCCTATGATCATCCATAACTGTGATGATAATCTTCAAATTCCTTTGGATATTACATCAAAAATATGGGCCTTAATTCCAATTCAAATATGTTGTTAATCTCAAATGGTTGGGGAGAAGATCTACATCAATGATATGCCTACTATTTGGGATTTTATGGATGTTTTTTGGAAGAGTCACTTATCACTGAACCAACATGTTATATTATGTTCTCAATAGAAATCATAACTAATTCCAAAAAAAATCTCAAAGACTCAGTATGGATTATCCAGGATTGATTTATAGAAATTGAAGAAAAAACTCTAGCAAAAACCTTGATGAGGTATTCATTCAGACAAGTGTGTCACCTTGGGGCGCACAATTTTTTTTGTTAAATTTAAAGATAGATCAATGTGACTCTTAATTGATTATTTAGAGATGAACAAGATCAAAATCTAGAACAAGTATCCTACTCCCCGTATTGATGAATTGTTTGATCAATTGTGCAGAACTCAATAATTTTACAAGATTGAAATTAATTCTAGATATCATCAATTATGGTTTAAAAAATATGATAAACCCACGATGGAATTTTGTTCAATATATGGACAAAATAGATATATAGTGATGCATTATAGTCTTACTAATTCCCTTCTTATCTTCATGGATTTATTGAATACTTCCTTTAGAGATTACTTCCATATAATTGTGGTGGTCTTTATAGATAATATTATTATAAATTAAAATATCTAGGAAGAGCATGAAGATCACTTAACAATTGTATTTAAGTACCTAAGTAAGGAGGATAAATATGAAGAAAATTTAAGTTTGAGTTTTGGCTTCAAAAGTGTTAATAATGGGTCATATAATCTCAAGAGAATGTATAAGAAGATCCCTCAAAGACGAATGATATTGAATGATCGACAAGACCAACCATACTGACTAAGATTCATAGAGTTCATGGTTTATCTATATATTATCTATGGTTTTTGGAGAATTTTTCATAACTATATAATCTTCAGATCGATTTAACTCGTAAGGGTGTCAAGTTCCTATGGATAGATGAATGTGAGGAAAATTTCAAGGAACTGGAGAAAAGGTTGGTCAGTGAACCTATGCTTACATTACCCTATAGTACAGAAGGGTTTTTAATAAATAGTGATTAATACAAGAATGGATTTGGATGTATTTTTATCTAGGATAACATGGTTATATCTTATGCCTCATAACAGTTGATGAATCATTATAAAAATAACATACCTTGTGATTATGAGTTAGCAGAGGTAATTTTTTAATTAAAGATATAGAGGGATTAATTTATTAAGAAATGTGTAATATATATACTGATCATAAAAATATAAAATATATGTGCACATAGAATGATGTGAACATGCACCAAAGAATCTAGTTTGAGTTGATAAAGGATTATGAAAGCTCAATACATTACCACCATGTTAAAGAGAACATGGTGACTGGTGCTTTGAGTCGAAAGGATCATGCTATCTTATCCATAATATGGTTAAACAAATATCTAATATTTATGTATTTAAAAAGGATAGACCTATGAATATTGAAGGAAGGGTAAAAACATTAGATTTATCAAATTAATAATGAACTTTTATCCATGTAAAGATTAAGGAGGCACATAAGGAAGATAAATAGATATAACAGAATGCTTGAAATGTTCCTGAGTTTAACCATGATTTGTATGGAATGATAAGGTTCAGGAAATAGGTATAGGTTCCTTCCATACTTGTTATGTAGAAGGAGATTTTAGAGGAAGCTCATAGTTTGACATTCTCTATTCATCCTGAAAGTATGAAGATATATAGACATTAAAGAAAACATCTAGTGGGACGACATGATGAGATATATTGTGGAGTATGTATATTGGTGTTTGGAATGCCAGGAATTTATTTTTTAAAGGAAAAAGTATAAAGGGGTGTTGCATACATTACCCATAACAGAATGGAAATGGGATAACATCACTATATATTTTTTCTTTAGATTACCCAAAACCTATAAAAGGTTTAATGCTATATGGGTGGAAGTTTATCAACTTACTGAATCATCACACATCATTTCCATCATATAATACCTCTATTTGGATTAGAGTTTGTGGATATACATTAAGTAAGTGGTATAGTTTCTTGGATTAGAACAGTTTATTGTATTAGATTGTGATTTGAAGTTTACATAAAAGTTTTCATGAATACTTCAGCAAGTACTTGACACATAATTAAGCTTTATCACTACTAATCATCTTCCTATAGATGGTCAATCTGAAATAAAAATTGAATCCCTATAGGATATTTTGTGATCCGGTTTGTTAGATTTCAAATGAAGTTGGGATAAACACCTTACTCTAATTGAGTTTTTGAACAACTGTAGCTTTCAAATAATAATTCATATGGAACTTTATTATTCACTCTATTGGATGAAATTTAGAACCCCAACATGTTGGGATATGTTTGGAGAATTAAATTTGTTAGGAGATGATAACAATAATAAGATAATGGTCATGATGTTTATAATAATTCTCTAGAAAATCAAGGTAGATCAATATCAGAAGAAACGTTATATTGACATCCATCGTCCTGATCTAGAATTTTAATTTGGTGAAAAGGTGTTTCTTCAAATATCACCCTCGAGTAATGTTATGAGATTCCGGAATATATGGAAACTATGTCCTAGATATATTGGTCCCTTTGAGATTTGTGATCATATCAGGATAGTAGTCTAACTTTTTTAACTTCCTACAAATCTCTCTCAGGTACATGATGTGTTCCATGTATCTATGCTAAGGAACTATATACCTGAACCTTAAAATTTGTTTAACTCAAAGGTCATACCACCAGAGCATGATATTTTTTATCATGAACAACCTGTTGAAAATTTTCACTAATAAGATAAAGTGCTTCGAAACAAGACCACTCACCTAGTCAATATTGTTTCTGGAGAAATCACTGAATATAGAAATCTATGCGGTAACTTTAGGATATGATGAAGCATATTTATATCATTTTTTTACCATAGTGATTAATTTTAAGGGAGAAATTCATTTTGAGGGGGTAGAATGTCACACACTAAGTTTTAATGCACATTTTTTAATTAATTAAAGTTTCTTCTCTATCTTTCCACGCAATTAGTCAATCATTCCTTTAAAATTGAATAAACTTTTCATACGTTACATCAAAAACTGACCTGACATACAATACACCCAAAACTATCTCTATGTATGATACAGTCAACACAATGTTTCTAAAAAATATATCTTTTTTGTGTAATTATTTGAATTTTATAATTATAACATAACTGTTAAAAACAGATATATGCATAGAAATAACTAGTTTTAAAAAATAAATTATAATTTTTTTTAAAATAAAACATATTGATAATAAAATATTTGATATTTGGTAATGTCATTTTATATTTAAAAATACTATTTTCATGAAAGAACTGATTTTAAGGTCCTTCTTGGAAAAATATTTAAAATAATTCTTGGCATGCCAAACTCCAATATACAAACTCTAATGAACTGACTTTCTTGAATGAACCGATTTTAAGTTAATGAAATCTCATCTCACTTTTTATTCTCATGAGATACATTCTATGATCACCTTTTTTCCCATTATGTGGTGTATGTATATCTGATGATTGTATTCTATGAAAATTATACATAAATTTATAGGTATTTACATATCAATTTTATAAACATTCATTCATTGTTTTTATGTTTCAAATGTTACCAAATTGATAAAAATGTTTGTCTCAATTTTCCATCTTTGAGACTCATGATTATTTATGCACCAAATCTCTTTTTTGAGATGTATATACATCCATTTTAAAACTTATATAATAAATAACATTATTTTCATGATATTATAAGGTTAATTTAATTTCATTTTCTTACATTTATAGTATAATCCCATGTTACTATGTTATAAGAGTTTATTGAGACAATCTAATCGCTTTTTGATACTGTTTACCTTTATACTTCCTTTCATAAAATATTTGGATCCATATCACAAGAATACACAAGAGTTTTATAATCCTATGTTTATTTGAGATATCCTCATGTATTAGTACAACATTTTACACTCTTTCATACTTAAGTGAATATTTTTATGTAAAATCTCACCACCTCTATCTCTTTGGTCAAAATTCTATTTTATTAAAAAACCATCTTTTCAAAAAAAATCAAAAATGTTTTCAGGAAATCTTTAATATCATTTTAAAGGAAAATGATTTTAATTTTTTTTACAAATAATCCTTTATATTTTTTCAATGATAATTTATAATAAAATTTTATAAAAATCTTTTATCCTATAAAAAATTTCAAAGAAGAAAGTATTTTTATCCTCAATAAATGTTTTTAAAGATATTTCAAAATTATTCCCATATAAGACAACATCCATTGGTGTCAATCATGTATTTGTGGTGAAATTATTCAAAGATTAAATTCATATTCTTTCTCTGAATTAATTAATTATTTATGGAATAATGATTATGAAATTATTTTCTATTTCACGAGTTATATTATTTTGAAACCTACTTCATTTCATGGGTTATCTTTAGGATGAAATGATAATGAAACCCATATCTTTCCATAGGTAATGAAATCAGTACATGTGTATAATGTCCATTTAATTTAGTGGGTTATGATATGACAATTTAATATCTTGTTCCACATGTAGGAATGATTTAACTAATATGGTTGAGACCAATATCTCACTCTAATGAATTTGGTAAAGATTTATATCTCATGAGATAAACTATAATAGTATTGGGAAAGACCCTTGACTAATAAGATGACCATGAGATTGAACCATAACTACTATGATGGTGTGAGGGGTGAACTCATTCAACTAAGAGTTACATGGGAATTAACCATGAATACCAAGATGGTATGGTGTGTGGAACCATACTACCAATATGGTCTTCGAAGTGATGTCTTCGATACTATGGAAATCATTTTATATGCTTATCTATTTGCCACAATTCCATGTTTTATTCCTAGGTTATGAATTCATGGATTATGATCTCTATTTAATTATGATTTATTTATTATGAACTAATAATATTTCTTCCACAATTCCTGTTATGATATTTTATATACAGGGTATGATGTTATATTCTCATTATCATATTGTCATACACTTATGCTCATGTTTATGTTTAAATGTCTCCCATGTTTACCCTTAATGAGCATCAGATATCACCCCTTTCTATTTTTTCATTCCCTCATGATATGATGATATGTACTATGTGTGAGGTTTCATATAAGGGTGCTTGTGAAGAAGAACCTAGTAGGGGATGATGAATCTCATTTATGTACCAGTGTATATGTTTCCATGATTGCAAAGGTACAAGACCAATTACGGTATTTGAGTGTCTGTTTGTATAATTATTAAGTGTTACACTAGTTTTCTGTAATATTTTTATTTTAAAAGTGAGTTAGAAATTGAAATTTAATTTTTAGATGAATATTAAATACATAACATAAAGATCAACAAAAATATCATATAGTTCTAGATCCATTAAAAACATGGGTTCATAAAAAATTCATGCATAAGTGAACTACATAATCTCCCACTAAGTTCTTCATAATTATAATCCTTTATATATATATATATATCACACTTTATTCATTTCTTCATAACAAATTGAAAAAAGGAAACACATGAAATGGTGATCTCAAATGACTAGTAAGTGTATGAAATAGAGATATAAATGATCTCTTAGATATAACATGAGCATATGTGTATGAGAACTAGAGAATAACACTTGAAAACCATAACCTATATATCAAAGATCAAAATCATTTTTCACGGAATAAAATTTGGAAGGTCATACGACATGAATAATGAAGGAATCAAAAAACATAATCCATGAGACCATAACATCTGCATAAGACATGATTTTTTGAAAACACATACGCTTATAACTTTATAAACATTTATAAATAGAAACATATGCACTCATTAAAGTAAAGAAATTTAATTAAGCCTTTTTATAAACTTATATACATGAATCTATGTATATGAATAATCATATGGAAATGAATGTAAAGCCCACACATAAACATATAAACAAGAAAACCAATTCCACACATAATCTTGTGGACATGAATGTCTTTCCCACACATAAAACTATGAACAGGAACTCAGATTCATATATAATATATTTAGCTCATGATTTATCGATATTTACCCAAAAATTTGGAGCTATTTAATATACATAACTATCAAATAATAAAAATTAATTCATATAAATACCACACCATTAAAAATCATAACCTTATAATATAATCCATTGAATAGAAGTAGGTTTTGTAAAAATATCATCATCATAATCATAAACCACCATGAAGAATACCATGTATTGTATCACTAGATCATATACCTCGTCAATCATATACAATATCAAAATATTTTATCATGGATGATAAATTAATTTAAAGGATCTCTAGAAAATTTCTTGAAGAATCATTTTATTTCAAAATAAACATGTAAATTTTTATTATAAGATTCAAATAATTGATCGTTCATGAAGATAGTAATTTACATTCATGGAGTATATGTTTAGATAAAGCATTCCTTTTTCACTTTTGTAGAAGAGTTCAAAAAATACCATGTTTATAAAAATAAAAGAATATAACTTTTAATTTTTTAAAAAATTTAAAAAATAAATAAAAATGAATTTAAATAATAATATTTTAACAATAAAAACCTTCTTAATTTTTTTTGGGAATACATAGATGATGAATAAAAAATTCCGACAAAACAGACAAATAATGTTGATTCCCCTTAAAAATAAATTTTTAGTCTCTTGGGAGCTTAAGGTGTAGAAAATTAATTTAAAACGAGTATTCTAAAAAATAATCAATGGAGATGAAAATTCATGAGCCTCTTGAAATATAGATCAGATACACCAATCATCCATAATATAATCATGCCAAATCCATATAAATATCGAGTTTTTAATAGAAAATCTTTAACTTCTTGCAATCATTTAATATTTTATCCCTATGAAATAATAACCTCAAAAGATTATTTAAATATCCCTAAAATCAGTATAACCATGATATAACATGTAAAAAGGATGTTTATACACCTCATAAAATAATATATGTGAATAACATAACTTCTTTCCCAGAGAAGACAATTTTCGATTATAAACCCCTACCTTGAGTTTCACATACATTAAATGAAATATAGTCACATGTATAAGAAGTTTGAATCTGTTATAATTATTTCCACAAATCATGTACATAATTTTAACAACAAATATGATCCCTTTATAACATTTTAACATCCATTTATAAATTATTTCTTATTAAAATCATAAACTCTGGGTGATAAATATTTTTTTTCATGGTAAATTTACTTTTGTTTTTCAGATCCTTATTATTTGATCATGGTTCCTATCATGTCATGAAATATTGTTTCCCACATGGATGACACTAATATGAGTTGAGGAAAATCCTAGAATTCCACAAATAGGCTAGTTGTGGGACTCAAGCATCAAGAAGATATAATATAAAATTGGAGGCCTCATCCTAATGTACCTCTATGCATGCATAGAACGATCTGCTTGAAACAATGCAGAGGAATAATAAAGGACAATAAAATATAGAGTAAATCATTCATGAAATAACCTATAGTGAATAAAATAGACTAAGATAGTATAAATTAAGGTAAAATGGGTAAACTACACACCTAACAAGGAATGTATCCCCAACCAGACAAGTCCAACCATAAAACATATTCAATCCACCTAGTATACAACTATGCTCAACCAATTTCTCCATCCATGTTCCAATAATCAACATAAAACATAACACGTGTTTAAAAATCCCCTACAGGGATATGTATATACATTACCATTAGGATGACTTGAAAATATTGAAAGGAGTAATAGAAATATAAAATAAAAGCCTGTTCTACCCATAATAAGAGGGAAGAAGATAGCCAAGAGATATATATGCTCAATATAACCCCAAAAGATATATAAAGGGTATATCTATCTCAAAACATCATCCTACAATAATGATTCCACTTGCAGCTCCAATGGCCGGATGCCTAATACATTGTGTATCTGGTTAAGAAACCATGTGGAGGACACGTGCCTTACCACAATGTTATTAATTAAAAGGGTAAAAAAATCAAAAAATGTATCTCCACCATAGTATGATAGGTAAAACCAATGAGTAGATGGATGACCCACACCCTATTGTGAGATAGGGGTTCCACTCAGTAGATTGATGACATGTTATCTCATGCGTTAGGGGGGGGGGGGCACTCGGTAGATAGAAGAAAATAACCCTAGAGCGATAAGATGTATCACTTAGTAAAATAGATGACTTTATCCCTAATGTTATTAGGTTACCACTCTATAAAATAGTTGAATTGTGCACTTGTGTGATAAGGGGAGACACTTAGTCTGATAACACTGTATGGGGGTCCCACACTCTGGTGCAATAGGGGGATTCCAACCCTGAAAACTCTAATGATCCTTCCTAGTAACTATTATATATAAAACCTCTCTTGATTAAGATATACACCCAAAACACCTCATGTCAAATATCTAAATCCACTATGAATGTTACCATCAAATTGTACAATGGAAAATATGTAGGATAACCTAATTAGGGTTGAAAATATGAATCTGATACCAAAACCATGAAAACAAGAGGATCATAATTGGTATATCATAATAAAACAAAAATATTATTCTATGTCATTAAAAATTACCATGAATGGACCAACAGATCATACTATTGTGATCCTAAAAAAACACTTGGGATAGGACATTGAAATTCCCCAAACGAAGACCTAATGAAAAAAATGTATTTCTCCATATAATGAATGCACAATGCTAAATGGGCCTAAAGAATGAGTCCAAATTAAAAACCCAATATTGATCTTGTAATTTACACCTCTTTTTTAGGGCCATGATTCCATAGAAGGCGCATCAATTTTATGTCGCACGGTGGATATACACATTATAATAATAATAATAATAATTTTAAATAAATTTTTATTATTCCCCCATACATTTCCTCATTTCAGCCAATATAGGAGTTTTATTTTCCCTCATAACACCTATCCATCTTCTGTAACCACCAGAAGCTCCCCACTGAGGTCATGCACCACTAGCTGCCATGACCTCTATGCACCACCAGCTTCCCCGCTAATGAACCACTAACAACATCCCCACTCGCCACTCATCATTTTCCATTTTCCTGGGGCTGGGTCCACCATTGTTTTCCTAGGAAGGATGGGGGTTACCCTCCCACTCACTAGGACACTACCATCAAAGGTTTCCACCTCACTATTTATGGGAAGTGATGGTCTTTGGATTTCTATTATGATCCAACACTGAGGGCTCGATTCCAACCACCAAAATATCCATCAAAACTCTTTGTTTGAGCACTAGATCCTGGATCCATGAAGCATATCTGGAAAACTAAAAAAAATTTAATTTATCTTGGATAATTCTAAATTTTTCATTGTCTAAATAACTTCCACTAATCTATGGGTTTTAAACATGCTCATGCCCACCCTATCAACATCAAACCATGACCTCTTGTGAGATTATTGAAAATTTCAAAGAACAGTGGATAGAAATGAAAACAAACAAGCTTAATATATCATTTATACCAGTTAAATTTTCAATAAATCATATAATCAGGGTATCAGTGGGGTAGTTTGAGTTTGGAAAGATATAGACCGAAATCAGGTTTATGTGATTAAATAATAACATAGATAAATAAGAAGATAATATGGAACCCAGGATTATGAAATTAAATATGGTGAAAATGAAAAAAAGTTATGGCATACCTTGATGAATGGGTTAATCATTGATGAAGAACACATTCACTAATGCTGAAGAAGACCTACTGTGTTTTCTCCCCCTTAATCCACCTCGATCTAATCATTGGCATTCGTAAATCATGATCTGTTAATAAAGAACAATATCCTCAAGTTCTTATAGGTTTATGAAGCTAAACATGATGAAATTTCACAAGAAAATACTTTTAAATGAAATTTATATTAGTTCAGTAAATATAAAAAATAAATTATTTATTAATATTAATTAAATTTACCACCCAGTAGTTTCTTTCAATGGAACATCTGACACCGTCAAACCCTAGTCGCACCTAGGGAAAACCTCATGTCCCAAATTAATCATGGCCGTAAATTTAACATATGGCATATCAAACAATAGAAAAAATCAGTTAAACTAAAATAATTTTCATAAATTCATTAAAATATACAACTATTATTAATATATTACTTCTGGGGTCTCAAGACATTAATACACAATGCCAAATGGGAGGATAAATCCAGATACATACATAGAAATATTCAAAGGACTAATCCAAAAAAAGTCATTACAGTACGATCATCTCTATAATTTCAATAATTATTTAAATAGTATATGTATTCTTTATATATATAATTGGATTCATCCATAAGAGTTATAGATATATAAATGAAGTTCACTATTCCTAGATATAGTAGTTCATACATACACATTAACATTTCTTTCACTTTTTGACTGGTGAAATGAAAGAACATTAAATAATAATTTCCTTTTAAAGAATAATAATTATGTCATAGAAATCATGATTATTAATTAAATATATCCTTATTACCGTCTAAGTAAAATAGAAATGAAAAAAAATCACATCTCTCCGTGGAGATGATAGTCCACATGTGTGCACAAGTGATGTTATTATTTTCCAATAGATTGGATGGTAAAGATTCATATATGATATTATAATTCCAAAATATTACTTATTTTATTAGTGTTATATATAAACATGAAACACATCATAATTACTATCTATGAAATATGGTGGTTGAATAATAATTGTATCACTTTGTGGTGATGGTATGCAATATGTACACATCAATGATACATTCACATACCATTTGATGAGAAAGAGGGTGGATAATTGTGATTTCATTATCATAATAACATTTTAATATATTTAGAAATCTGAAGTTATTATGTTTTGAAAAAAATTATATATTTTAATGTGGTGAAGAAGTGGTAAATATAGATTGATTTATTTATTTGATTACAAATTCTTGGAAAAACACATTTAGATATCCTTTTAAGGGACCTAGGGTTTGTATTTTGGAATATTAGATCCACTAGAATGCAACTAAATAAGTTTAAAATTAATTTTCTTAGGTATGGTTGATATATATAGCCCAAAGTTTTTTGAAGGACTGAAAAAGGGGTTCCCTTTTATAATTTAAAGGAGGCGCACTCTTGGGATTTCATAAAGGATTAAATTATAATAAAGTCATTATCGAAACATATTCTTCCAAATTGACATAAAATTAAATAAAAGGACGTATTTGGTTGTAATATAATCAAATAATATAATCTAAATAGATTTACATTGTGTTTTAAACCTTATCATTAGGTCTAACTACATAGTCAATCCATTTCTAGCATAAACATGGTAAAAATGTTTTCTCCATTGAAACAATATAATTTTATTTATAAGGTAACTATTTAATCATAGAAGAAACATTTATGGAATATTTTAACATTTAATGTAATAATTTTCCTTTTTCAAATTTTTCATAATTTATATAATTTAACATTATAATATTTTGATAAAATATTATTAATGTCAATTTTGATACGATTTATTTAATTTGACATAAAATTCAGAAATAAATATTTGTAATTGAAAAATAATTCATTTACAAATAGAAAATATGTTATATTTATTTATAAAATTTATGGAATACTATAAATAACTCAAAATAGTTTTCTTTTACTATTTTTAAAATCATTTATTTCATTTTTTCAGGCAATAGAAGTAACACTTTGTCTTTGTTTGATATGTATTTAAGGTAAGTATATAGTCCCAAAAAATTAGAAATAAATTTATATAAAGAAAAAATTCAATTATTCCAAATATATTCACTAACATTAATTCATAAATTCCTCTAGTCCCTTTGTGAAAACATTAGTGATATTTAAAACTAGTGACATTTTCTAACATTCTTTTCTTTAAATAATATATATGTCGGTTTTATTGACAGTTATCCCTTAAAAATATAAATTTTGATCCTAAATTTATAAGGGTATATTTTCATTAATTAAATAATAGTTATTAAGAGATATTATGGTCTTATCACATAACATTAATAGAGATTTTAAATTTTTACCCTTTACTATGGTGATAAATATTTCTACAATTATTATTAATATTGACAATAATTAAAAGGGGAATATTTTCCAAATATTAAAATTATAAATTAAAATATGAAATTCAACTTTTAAAATTTTATTACTCTATGTGGAAGATATTATTTTTAAAAATATGTTCCCAAAATTATTCTAAAAGAACCGTTTCGAATAATTAGATTTTAAGCCTAAACATGGATTATTCATATCCCATGCTTAGAAAAAAAATTAAATGAATGTCAATTTTTTGGATTTAATATATCATATAAAAATTTATTTAAAATCATTCACCAATAGTGATTAATTCAATTTATGATGATAATGATATATTTCACGCATAAAAAATAGAAAAATATTTCTCTTATGATTACTTGTTTTTTTATTTTTAATAAGCTAATAACCAATGAATATATTATATACATGTGTATTCAATACATATTAGAAACTTCTCTTAGTCTTATTCATACCCACCAATGTAATGGGTTGGTTATAACTGTGACATTATGTAATAATATATTAATAGTATACTATTCCTTTTAAACTCATTACATTGTGTAATGATGGCTACAGAAGAAATTAAATTTATTTTAAAAAATTGATAGATTCGTGGGGTTTTATATTATACCCCACATTAAATGAATTTCACCCTCAAAATTTGATAGAGGATTATTTTTCATGCATATTTGAATATAAAATACCATTTTATGCAGTTTAATTGATTCAATATGCATATATTTAAATATTCTTATATTTTATTCGAGGATATGAGTAATGTATGAAAACAATTTTAAATTTCATAAATCACCATGAAAAAGATTTCTAATCACAAAGGGAAAGTCAAAGCCTAATTCCAAAATATAAAAAAGAAACAGTCTGATGAAATAGTGAAAAATATTATAGAAATGAACAACTCATATCATGAATTTCATTCACAAGTTAATTCTTGATGGAATAAAAGATGTCAATCATATAAATTAAAAAAATAAGAATTTTGGATGTTGGAATCAAGTGTCATGAAGTGTAATATATTGTCACATCATGATACTCCCAAAAATTTCCCAGTGTGGTTCTTTGAGCCTGAAACATATAGTTATTTGTTTGGACCCAAAAATTTCACATCATGAATAGTATTTACAATGTGAACCCCACTAAATAGATCTATAAATTGTGGTTTTTATGATATTTAATGATATAGGCACTCATTTATGAACCACTGACCCCTAATATTGACTAAATAATCGTTTGTCCCATTTATGTTGCCATTTATTATTATCTAAACATCTGTAAGGCCTATAAATAAGAGCTCATCGTAGATATCATTTCTATATCCCATCTGACAATGAAGAGCTATAGTGGATTTATGATGAGTAATATTATTTTTTCAGATCTATAGTTAAGAGATAATCCAAATATGTAGAATTTATATAATGAGTATAAAGAACAATATTATCTCCATATTTGTTACAAATTAGAAGATTTGGTACCATTGCATCTCACCCTAGCCATAGAAGATAATGAAACTACCCAAGTAGTGGAATTCAAAGAAATAATAAATGTGTCTGACTACCAACCTCTGTCTTCTACTACTCATATCCAAGAATAGCATTCCACTAAATAAAATATTAAATTTTATACTACTCCCTCTATTTGAAATGTTTAGATTTGGAGGAATCAGATTTTTCTATAGAGGAATATAATAAACAAAAAATTTCACCTGTTGAGGAACATATAGATCTCCCCATAGATATTCAAATTTATTGGAGTGTGATCCTAAAGAAATAAAAAAGGATATTCATGAAGAACCAGAGATACAAGATTCTTACTCTAAAAGTGATTATTTTAATAGTGTTTTTTATGATTTAGTTCATGTTAGATATCATTCTGACATTTCCTTTGACTATTATTCTGTTGAATGAAATATAGTGAATACAATGGATAAGGAATGAGTGTACCTAAATGTTGAATCCAATATTTACGATGACCCAAAATTCATCTAACCCACACCATGAAAGTGGGAACTCATAATAAAGGGGTCGTATATAGTGTATTTTATCCATAGAGTCCTCTATAATATAGAAAATGGAGTATGTGATGGTTAAAATATATTAAAAATACACCCATTAATAGATTAAAAATGATTGTTTTTATTTCCAATCTAAAGGCTGTCAAAACCCCTCGCCCACTTGGGGGGATTAAAATAAGAATTATATATCACTTTTATTTATTTTCCGTTCAGGAATTCAATCTTCCTTTTCATATGTCAAATTATTATATTTGAATATAATAGGATGTAGACCCAACTCCATTATTAGTATATATCTTAATTTTACATTGATCTTTTACTTATTATAGTTGTTTTATGTTTTAGGTACATCAACATGGAATAAAAGTGACAGGATGTGAAACTATATAACATGAAAAAATTCTCATTAAAAATAGAAAACATTTTATGAATTTTATTTATATTGTGAAAATAATTCACACATTAAAATTGATTAATGTTGATAAATGTTGTATAATAAAAGAAAATTAATAGAATGTATGTGACCAAAAATGAACCATCAATGATTGGGAAGTATGATATTTAATTATTTATATAATATTTACTCTGATTAGTTTAATTTGATTTGGAGTTGTAATGAATAATGTATTCCCCAAATTGACCTCTTAATATGTAGTGTCTATATTTGAGAGATATGTTTCATGGGATAATCATTATTTCATATTATAGTTCTCATTGTTGACATGATTTGATGAGTGAAAATTTAAAATGAATGAGTTGTGTTAATCATGAGAGGTTGAATTAAAAAATCCATGGTATTTTTAGATAAGTTGGTTTTTTAAATGAAATTATTCATATATTTGGAATGTTTCAAATTAAGGATATTGATATATATTTTTTAATTTTTTTTTGTGAATTTCTAGGATTAATGTTCACAAAACATATGTTTTCATCCATAAAAAATTCTTATCCAAATATTTCTTATTTCTATTATAGTATATTTATTGGGAGGCCAAGTCATGTTCGCATCGAGAACACTCTTTGCGTCTTATCATTGATATGACTATAGAATACAAATTTCAACATAATCAAGGAATATCTATTATTGATCACAATATCCTTGTACCCAAATATTTCCCATTTCTATTGTATTATATTTTTGGAGAGGCCAGGGCATGTTCTCTTCAAGAACATTCTAGGAATCTTATAGAGGATATGAATATACCATAAAAATCAACATAATTGAGGAAAATATATTTTTTATCACATTATCCTTGTACCCACCTTGAAAAAAATCATCCTTTTCTCTATATAATCCATGAATTGCCTTGTTAAGAAATGATCCATTTACAATCCAATTATATTGATTCATATCCTAATAAAAAAATGATTCATGATATATAAGGAACTATGTGTGGGGGAAAAATTCTATATAGTGTTTTGGGATGTAATTCATTTTTATAGAGGATCTCATTATATTTACATGTAGTCCATGTCCTTATTATACTTTATTACTCTCCAATCTATCTAAAAAATAAATATAAATTTTTTTAAATTAGGTTGTGTATTCAAAGGATAAAAAATCACTATTTTAAAACCAGAGATATTTTAATGATATGTGTTTTGGAAGAGTATGTGATATTTTTAAGAATAAAAACTTTAGAAAAAATAAAAAGAGATATAAAATTTTAAAAATAGAAAAAAACCAGAGAGGGTGATCATTCATAATTCCAAGTTTTCATATTCTAATATTAAGATTTAGGATTGGTGAGATAAAACTTTTAAGAATATCTCATTATTCATAATTTTCATATAATTTATTATGATAAAGATCCAAAAATCTAATTTTATCTTATTTTTCATTAACAACCACTTAATCTAATCGTTAAAGACATTTTAACCATATTGAAAATCCATCATGATTAATTTTTATTTCTATATTTATGTGGTGAAGATGATAGATGACTTCAAAGAAAATTACAACTGTAATTTAATTGAGCTATAATAAAGATTATTAAACATTTATTACCATGAGATATGATTAATAATAATACAATATAAAGTATATTCGAATTTCAATTCGCATTAATAATGATTTAATAAATAAAATTTGATGGGAGGAAGATCATTGTAAATTCTAAAAAAGAAAATTAAAATGAAATATTGGATTTAGTTCTATAAAAATTGAAGAGTTTGAGGTATTATTATTTGTGAAATGGTAAGGTTTATTTTCTTTTGAAAAAAATTTGGTTCAATTTATTTTGAAATTAATATATTGGAAGAATGAAATTCTCTTAAAACATCATTGATATTACATTATTTTGGACAATCCAATTTTCTGTGTGTTGTAATTTATAAGAAAATATTTTTCATTAGTTATTGAATATAAAATTCATTTCTTAATAATTTTAATTTATTTCAAATATAGGTATTTAATTTTTTATATTGGGTATAGGAGATTCCCAAAAATCCACATAAAAGTAATCAAATCATCAAGATAAAATATTTATACCAGCAAAGGGAAAGTCAAGAAACAAATTCCATGGATGAAAACTAATAATTGTGAGGAAACATAGAATGATATGCTATAAATGAAAAATTCATGTCATTAATTTCCTTCAAAACATGAATCTTGAATGAATACATGATGTAAAGTCAAGACATAAAGAAAAAGAATTATTCTATATGGTGACATGTGGTGTCATGTTGTGACACATATGGTCACACCAAGACACCCTAAAAAATTACCGAAATAGGGTTTCATTGTGTGAAACAGGTTGTGAGATGTATCTCCCTAAATATTAAATTTCGTTAATAGTATGCATGACATGAAACCCTCAGAACTGGCCCAAAAATGTACTTTTTATATGATTCAAATCCATTTTCACTTGTTTACGACCTCTGCACCCATGTGATTTATTGGGATAAATATTTCACCCATTTATGATGCCGTTTATAATGATCTAAAAATCCATAAGGCCTATAATTAAGAGTACAAGGCATCAGAGAAAAGGATCTTCCATCTATTAGATGGTTCAACTGTTGTCTTTCACAGGGATTAGGCTACATAAGGATTTTTTCAACATATTCTTTCAATGTAAAAAATATTCAATTTTAATTATAGTGTCATCTATTCTACCAATAACTTTCATTCGTTATTTTTATATTCTATTAAACCATGATCTCTTTTACTTCTTAAGGGAATGTTATTAACCCGAGGTTAATCCTTGGGGGGGGGTTTCATGGATTTCTCTATTATTTCACATTAATTTCAAAATGATTGATTTCTGTTTCTAGTCTATGAAAGATATATAAATGGATTTTTGAGTTTTCTATATCAACATTAATATAATATTTTTACCTCTTCTTTGAATCATTTATTTTACCTCAATTATTTTGGGAAAACACATTATACAACTAATTTGTGGATTCCTTATGGGTTTAACAAGCCTATGATGGAGTTGGGTCTTTAAGAAATTATATAATCTATAATGGTGATGTATTATTTATCTATTTATTGAGGTGAGACTTTATGTTCCAAAGTTGGTTCTTAGGAATACTAAACTCAAACACTCAATTTTAAAATGGAATTAAATTCATTTATGAAGTTATGTAAAATGAATTTTTTAAAAATAAATAATTAACGAACCCACATTACCAAGAACTAGTATATGACCTTTCATTAAAACCAACATTCTGTCTACATCATGTTCAAACTAATATTGAATTTAATTTTCATATTTTCCAAGAAACCAAAATTTGTTAGATTCATACATTTATAATAGTGAAATAGATTAAGTGATTTATAAATTATTTTTTGATCAATTGTGATGCTCCTCGAGTGAGATGACTATGATCATCCACTATGATATAATGGAAAAGATATAATATTTTGTACCACCCAATGATAGGAATGTTATAATTAATCACTCTAATACCAAAAAAATAGGATATATTAATTTCATCACATCCTTTGGTTTTGATGTGTATTCCCTAGAATTCTGATTTCTCTACATAAATTTTACAAAATGAGTAGTCTTGTTCTGAAAAAATTTATGTCTATGACCTATGATTTCTACCAGTTATTCATTATAATAAATATCATGCTCCATTAGTTTGAACTCTATGTTAACAATATTTCATGTATTAAGTATTCAATTATTAGAATACACACATTGAACACATCATGAACTTGAGAATTTGTAGGTGGATATGTCATGAGATTATATATCATCCCTACGCGAACCATGATATTGACTGTTCCAATATACCTACGGTTCAAATTTCCATTCATCCTCAATCTCATAACCCTATTAAATTGTTAAATTAAATGAAATACCTCCTCACTATCTTCAGAATCCAAATATCATTGATGATTATCCACAAAACGTTTCCATTGACTCTAGGATGTCATGACGTGTTCCTAAACTTGGTTAGGTCCCATAAGATTTCTCTCTCTAACTTCATCCCATCTTGTATGTGTTAACAAATTCTTTCGATAAAGGTATTTATAAGGATCTATATGAATTTTTGACTAAAATCTATTGTTGTAAGAAAAATTGACAAGAGGAATGTGTTGATCCCAATTACAATTTAAATCTGTGGAAAAAAATCTCAACAAATCTTCTTGTGTTTGAAAGGTTTTATCAGACTGCCCATTTTTTTTTAGGTGATAGGTCATACAAAAACTGAAAATTGAATCCCAAGCATACTAAAGACGTCTCAAGAACATAAAGGTTATCCTAGGATATAAATAAAATACAACAGAGAGTGGTAATACCTATAACATTACCACTTAATTAATATTAATTATAGTATTCTATTTGAGAGGTAAATATTCTCTAATAGAAATGAAGTGTACAAACTCTATATATCAATTGACTAAAACCCAGATATTATTATGGCCATTTGATTTTTTTGGGAGTCTGACTAAGAAATCCATTATGCTGTTCTCCCATTCCTGTTTTGGTATAATTAATGGTTATAACATCCCAATAGACTTATGTATCCCAAACATAACTTCTTAACATAACAAGAATCAAGATAAAATCCCTAAAATATAACTTTTCATGTTGTTACACCATAAATAATCTTTCATATATCTCTCCATCTTTCAACATCTAGGATGAATAGATAATGATGATGTGTGAGATTTATCCAAAATCTCTTTCATTAAATCTGGTATGAATGGAACATATACATAGTTCCTAAACATTATCATTCCATCATAATCATGGTTAAACTCTTTAAAATTTATCATCTCCTTTTCATCTCTAAATTATCTTCATGAGCTACTTTAATCTTCACTTGGATAGATGAGTGACCATTAATTTGGGAAGGATAATATTTATCCACTTCAATATTTTAGAAGCATTCCATTGAAAATCCTGAAATATTGGGTCTTTTATGATCCTCATTATAGATAAGATCGAATGATCCTTTCGAATCAGAGAATCTTCCACCATGTTTTCTTTTCTGGGGTGGTAATGGATTGAGAAATCGTAATCTTTAATCAGCTCGCACCAATTTCTCAAGAGGATATTTAACTATTTCTATCTGAAAATATTGGATAACCATTTATGATGACTATATATATCACAAATTTCTATATAAATAAAAAACTTCCATTTAATTAATGTGAAAATAACCACAACATACTCCAAATCATGAGTTCAGTTACTTTTCTCTTGGACTATCAATAAGAGTGAGGCATAATCTATCACCATATTGTTCTTCATGAAAATGAATCCCAATCTATTCATTTATGCATCACTATATATTACAAACCCGTCTCCACTATATGGTAAAGTATTATAGGGGCACTAAAGAACCTTCTCATCAGTGCCTCAAAATTTTATTCACATTAATTTTTTCAAAGGAAATAATCTCCCTTATGATTTTACTTAGTGATAAGATTATAATTTCATGAAAAATTATCTAAAAAATATCTATAGTAGCGATCTAAATGAAGAAAACCATATATCTCAGTAATAGTGGATGGTATGGAAAAAAAATCTAATAACTTTTCCCTTTGAAGGATCTAATGATATACGCTCACTAGAGATTATATTACCCAAAAAATGAAACCCTTCAATGTTTGAATTTCCAAATGGTAAATTTTGTATAAGGATTATAATTACTCATCACCATACAAATAGTTTTCAAAATATCATCATAATCATACTTACTCTTTTAATATATAATAATATTTTCTATAAAGACTACCAAAAGCTGATCAAGTTAATCTTTAAAGACAATATTCATTAAATCAACGAGGATAGTGGGGGAATTAATAACACCAATATAAATCACTATAAATTCACTGTGTTCATAGCTTGAATAGAATGTTTTCTTTGAAATTTCATCCTATAACCTCAATTAGTGATATGCATAATGAAGTTTATTATTATAAAATTGTTTAAATATTCATATTTGATCATAGAATTCATCAATATGGAGTATAGGATAATTGTTCTTGATTTTCATTTTGTCAGGTTCACAATAATTAATACAATGTCACATAGATACATATTTTTTTAAAAGAAAAATATGTGCACCCCAAAGTGAAAGAATCCCAAAATGAACCCCTTTCTAAGATTCACCTTGATTTTCTTGTTCATTAACAATTCCCCTATTGGGGCCACTCTATATGGATTCATTGGAGTATGAGTAGAACAAGTTATGATTTTTATTGAGAAATCAACATCATGATTTTGTGAAAGACTATAAAATTATTCTTGAATGATTAAAAAAATACACATAAAATTGTAATATCATCAATTTTTAATTTCTCCCCAACCATCTGAGATAAAAATTCATTTGGAATAGGAATCAGGACCCATAAAATGGATTTTATTTCAATCAAAAGTTCTATTTTATTGTCACACTAATATGAAATAATATTTCGGTTCAGAATATCATACCTAACTTCTTTTTACAAAAAATTGATGTGGGATATAATTAAATAAAACCAATAAATGCCAAAATTAACATAAAATTTGAAAAATGGTATAAAAAATATATTTTTCGAAAGTAATTTCTAAAAAGGATCAACTAGAGAAGAATCAATTACTTGATATGTGATCATAATTCCATTAAGAGTTTTAATTTGTAATTAAAAAACTAATCATTGTGGTGGAATTTTGATTCTTATATAAAATTATTCATAAATAAAATAGTGGTTATAACTATAGTCAAATAAGTCAATAGCAGTTCCAAAGTGGATGATACGTTTACCTTTCACCATGTCGTTATCATAATCCTCATCAAAAATAATAATCAGATGAGATTTCCATTTTCCTCTTGGATTAATTGGTTACTAATTTTGATCATCATCATTAACCAATGGATTTTATCATTGGTTAACATAATACCCATACTCCAATTCTTTGAAAAACTTGAGTTTGGGTGGTTAATTATATAGATCTAACTACACTTTAAAAAATAATTAGATAACCATTTCACATTATTTTAGAATTGAATTTCCAAATAAACATCATTTGGTCACTTAAAATATTTTCATGTCCCTTTAATACAATTTCCTCCATGTTTGCTTCCATACATAAATCATAAAAGAGTACTTTCCTTTAGGATTTATATAATTTAATTTGAATATAATATTTATTTTCTTATTAAAACTAATATATGTATAGGAAAATCTAATCTAATTTACCACCTTGTTAGCACATCAAATGATTATTTATATATACTGAATTTTATTATAGATCTCATATTTTAGAAACTTGTTTTTAAGGAACTGAAAAATCTATTAGTCATAATTTCAAGTTGGATGATAATACCAAATCCAACCTCAAATGTTTTATATAATTTTCCCCATAGGTACCAACAAATTCATCATCCTTCAACATTAGTTCAAGGAATATTTCTCCATTTTCGTATGAATAATAAGAGAAATATTATTATTAAAATGTAAGATCATCAACTCATCCCATTCCATGAAGTAAGTTTCTTCAGGTTCCATCATTTTCTTGATAATATCCCACAATTGATCGACCTCACATTCCACATAATAGAAAAGAAAATTGAATTATTAATTATCAATACATAGGAAAACAAGAAATATCTTTTCAATTGTACTAATCCATTACTCAGTAACTAATGGATCAGTGGAACCACTAAAAGAAGGTGGATGTTTCCTCATGAATGTCTCAAAAATAATTATTCCCTCCTCTTAACATTTGGAAGAAAATCACAATTCATGGATTCATAATGTTATCTGAGAATTAAAATAGGGTTCTTTATTTTAACTCCTATAACAATTTATTTCTAAGGTCAAAATCCATTAAATTTTCAAATGCATTCATCATTAATAAGATTCCATCATATTATAGCCATTGAATAATACCAAAATCATTGTGAGAAACCACCAAATCATGAAAAATAATTTTTTGGATGTCTAAATCTAGAGACCATATTTTAAATATATAAAATATTAGGTTTAACCTTTCAAATCCATGATCATTACCCAAATGTTATGATGATATAATATACATAGTTTTATTTCTAGTATTCTGATAAAATTTATATCATCCTTTTTATCAATAATTTACTAAACCATTCTCTAATTCAAACTATATAAGCCCATAAATTTTATAAAAATATATTTCATATTTTTATATGAATATTCAATACTCAACATAATGATCCCTAATAGAATCATATAAGTCTAGTTCCTTTATAAAGAAGGATACATAAAAAACTTGGGCACAAGTGAACTATATCATCTCTCAATAAGTTCTTCATAACTATAACCCCTATTAGACTTTTTATAATTAGTAACTTTCTTAATAACCTGAGGGAAAAATAAAAATAAGAAAGGTTGAGACAATATTCTCAGTATGAGTAAACAAAGGAGATATCAATGATCACTTAGATATAACATGATAATAAGGGTATGTGAAAGTGGTCATAACATATGAAAATCATACCCCACACATCAATTATCATAATCATGAGTCATGGAATAAATCATGGTATTTAAAAATACATTAATCATAACATAATCAAAGAAAATAATCCATGAGAGAATAACATTAGAATATGACATGAGTTTTTGGAATTATATAATCTTATAACATTGTTAACATATATAAATAGAAATAGTTCAATATTCAAAACTATGTTTTTGTTATTTAAAAAAAACTCATTAACGTCATGTGATACCCGTACAAATAAAAGAATCAATAATGGGTCACTATATACACCAAGGAGATCCTCTATTGTAGGCATGATCCAAGCATTAATCACTTCACACTCTAATCAGTGAGCCACCCTATCCTATCCATCCATATATGGCATAGTCACACCACATTTCTCACAACACCTAAGGACAAACAACATAATAGTACAAACAACACAATGGAAGAAATCACCTCGGTCACTGGTGATTCAAAAAATACTACCACAAGTCACAATACACAACCAGAAAGAGTATGACATCCATAATATTTTAACCTACCACACCAAACTATCCATAAACACATAAACCTAGCTTAACTACGATTACAGAAGTAACTAAAACAACCAAAATTATCAAGGAAGCCATAAAACTATACTAGAGTAGAGTTTTGAAAAAGGGGTCATTGTGAAATAGTATAGGGGACCCGAGAAAAGTGTTCCAATTCATGGGAAACTAAACATGGTAAAAATATTCTACAACAGGTTGAAAATATAAAACCAATACCTATAAGTGAAGTATCAATGGAGAGTGAACAATGATGAATGATTCATTAATAGATATCCGGAACACAGAACCATAGGGTCAAAAAACTGAAGGATCCCCATGAAGATAGATATCCAAAAAGTTGGAATGAGCAATAAGGAACCATCAGATATGGATAAAAATCATGTGAGGTCATATTCTGAGAATGTTAAAAGAACTGAAAATATGTATCATTAGATGATGGTGAAATATAGTGGAACTCTATCGATAGAGATCCATATTTATTAAACCGTTGGAAAGAAGAGATGAAAACCACACCACAATATCAACACTACTCGACCCAACCATAGATAACACCATGGGAAAATGGATGAAGGGATATAAAGAGTGAAGGTTAGAATGTAAGAATGAGATAAGGGAGGAAGATGGGTGGCAGTAGATGAAATTATGGATATGAAAATCAGTTCCACACATAATATTATGGAAATTAATTTCATGTCTATGGATAAAATATTGAACATGAAATTATTTTCACTCGTAAGATATTTACATCATGAGTTTTCAATTTTTACCCAATTAATTGGAGGGATTTTTAATAACTAATCATTACATAATCCTAATTCAATCTTATAGATTTAGTTCGATGATATGTAAAATAATTTTAACATAACCCATAGAATATACATAGCTTTTAAAAACCAGTCATCATCATAATCATAAACCATAAAGAAGAAGAATAAGGATGGTATAATTGGATAATATCTTTAGTAAATCATACATGACATCAAATGATGTTATCATAGATGAAAAATTATATTAAAGGATCACTGAAAATTTTGTTGAGAAAAATATCCATATCACTTTATGATAAAATGTTTAAAATATGAAAAGTTCACAGATATTAATGAAAATATTTTCTTGTAAAATAAAGATGAAATATACAAATGGATCATACATATCATTTATTGGTCATGATGGTTTGAATTTACATCAATACATTATATATTAAAATAAAACATTTCATTCACACTTTTCTTGAAAAATTTGAAAAGTACATATTAATATAAATGACTATAAGATTACATTGAAACCATTTTTTAAAATTAAAACATTGGAAATAATAATTTAAAAATAATAATATAATATTAAATTCATTTTTTAGATAATTATTAAAAAACATGGATATTAAAATAATTGATTTTTCAACTAAAGTGAATCCCCTTAAGAACATATGTTTCCTTTACTAAGTAATTATGGTTTGGATAATAAAAGGAAACATTGTATTGTGAATAAATTTCTTTTGGAGATACATATATGAGGTTTTTGAGAGATATATCATAATATTTAAACATCAGGAACATAATAAATAAATCCCTATAAACATTGAGACTGTAATATAAACCACTTACCACTTTGATAACATTGGAATCATAATCCCCATGAACGAATAAATTAAAAGTAAATATTAAAACTAGTGAAAATTATGATAATAATAATATAAAATATCAAATGGTAGTATATACACCACATAATATACGATATATTCATAGAAAATCATATGTCTTAAAGAAGACAATTTGATATGATAAACCCTTACCTCTGGTTCCACTTCCTTTGAAAACACCCTAAACTCATATATAATTAATTTAAAATTTTTAAATTTAAGTACGATAATCATGTAAATAATTATAATAACATATATATTCCCTTTTAAACATTTCAACACCCATTTATCAATGATTCCTCCTTTTAAACATTATTTCGAGGTGTGAACTATTTTTTCATGAGGACTTCAGTTCGGTGTTTCCAATCCTTATACTTTTATCATGTTTCCATCATCTTAAAAAATCTTATCAAGATATACATATCATATAAATTTATTATATATATATAATTATACTCATAAATATATATTTTTGAAAGAAAAATTAATTACATCATTCATGAAGATGATACGTCATACTCACACAAGAACATTGTTTTCACTTTTAAATAGGTGGAATGAATAAAAGGTAAATAATAATTCACATTAATAGGATAATAATAATATCACATAAATCATTTTTATTGACTAAAAATATCTTTATTTCCATCAAATTAAATTAAAATGAAAAACCAATCAAATAGATTGTGGATGTGGTAGTCCATATGTACCCATGATCTTTGTTATTGTTTTCTAACATATTAGAAGTTGAGAAAGTATATATGATATTTAAAATTCAATATTCATACTTATTTAATAATATTTTAATCCCCTCATAATAATCATACATGAAATTTAATGGTTGTGAATGATTTTTATCACTATGTGGTGATGATAAGTCGTATGTATCCACGAGCAATAGTTTCACTTCCCATATAATGGGAAAGAGTGTAGATAATAGTGAATTAATATTAATAGTAGTAATTTATTTTATTGAGGGTAATGAATTTATTATTTATAGATAAAATCCATATATTCATAGGAGGTTAATTAGATGTAAAAAATAAAGTGTTCGATTAAGGTGATTATATTTTCATTAAAACAATACAGTTAGATCTCTTCTTAAGGACCCAGGGTTAGTGTTTTAGTAATAATAGAACTAATAAAATTTGAATAAGAAATTTGATAACTTATCTCTTCATAGTATTTTTTATCTAGATTTTTCAAAATAGTTTCATGAAGATAATGGGGGTCCATTTAAATATTTATGTGAGGGTCACTCTTGGGATTTCTTAAAATATTAAATTATAAAAAATTAATTTTCAAGAAAAAGTCTTTGATATGAACATATATTAAAATATAAAGTATTATATCTTTTTAATACCTTTAAACAATTGAATTTGGATAGGTTTATGTTTTATTATTACCCTTATCATTTGGTTTAACCCCTAAGTTACCCATTATAATCTTAATAATGGTAACGATGTTTTCCCACTTAAAGGGTTATATTTTTTCTTGCAAGTCAGCTATTGTGTAATAAAAGTACAAAGGATGTAATCATAGACAATATATTATTATAATTGTCCTTTATAAATAATTTTTACTATTTTTATATCAATTAATATAAAATTATTTTGAAAAAATATCATTAATGTCAATTTTGACACATTGTTTTAATTTTACTTAGAAGCCATAATGAAAATGTTTTTATTTTAATATAATAAATTAATACATCAATAATATGTTATATTAATCATAAAAATTCATCAAGGACTTTCATTACTCTTTATTCCATATATTATTTCATTTTAGGATACAAATTCTACCTTTGTGAATCCGTAGTGGTTTTATACACCTAGAGGGTGGGTAATAAGGTCACTGATCACCTTGATTCTATGCCAATAATTAGTAAAACCTTCATTTTCTCCAATAATGTGAATTATTTTTCCCCAAATGGGAATATATTTTAAGAGGAAATGCTCTTGTGTTTCATTATTTTAGGTCTCTAGAACTCTTCATGTCTTTTTTTGTTTGTTGTTTTAGTATGTTGATTTTTGTTTTGTTTTTTTGTTTTTTTTCATTATAATATCTATTTAAGAAAAAATGAATCATGATATAGAACACTATAAATAACTCAAATTATAGATTTTACTATTATTAAAATAATTTATTTAATTATTTTATTAAATGAAAAGGTATTATGTCGGCATTGCATAAGTATTTAAGGTAGATATAGAACAAAAAAAAAGATAGATAAAAAATGTTGTAATGAAACTAATTTAATTATTCACAAAATAGATAATTTTATTATATCATAGCATTCACATCTCTTTATTTGAATAATTAATTTCTTTTAAAAACATTGATATTGAAATTGTTGTACTTTCTTTTCCTTAAATATTATGTAGTTCCTTTTCAAGGAATTTTCCTAATAAACAATTCAATTTCAAGCCAATAGTTATAATTTTCTAATTATATTCATCCAATAATAATTAAGATGAAAACTTATGGAATTATCACTTATTTTTAACCTATATTATCTCGATTTACCCTTTACTAATGTGATACAATTTACCATCGTTAATATTTATATTGAAAAAAAAATAAATTGGGATTATTTACCACATTTGAACATCAGAATTTAAAATATTGAATCCTATTTTCAAAACATAATTTATATATGTGAAATATACCTTTTTTTGATAATATTATCACAAAGCCTTGAAAAAATGTTTTTTGACAAAAATATTTTTAAGAATAAAACGTTTTTTATTCTTATAAAATGCTTAGAAATAATATTAGATGAATGTTAATTGTCTTATTATATATATAATATATAAATTTCATTAAATTAATTCACCAAAAGTGATTAATATAAGTTATTAAGATAATAATACACATAGAGAGAGAGATATATAAATATATATATAAGGTTCATGGGTGTACAATGACACAATCAAAGACAGACACACACATCACACACATATGCCAGAAAGGGAGTCCATAGACACCCCTAAAATGATAACACACCCATAATGATTTATTTAATTATATTACATATATGTATGTATTCCCTACCCAAAGACTAAAAGTCAACCAATTTACAGTGCTCTTTATCCCAAAGTCCAATGACCAACTGTCCTACATTGTAACCCTGCTACCTCCCCATAAATCGCCTTCTAGACATTACATCGCCTTATTCACCACCATCCATTATATAGCCTTTCATCCTCATATAATAGCTTCTCATTGACCTCCATTGAATACCATTACCCAGGCGCACTACCTGAATCCTTTTTTAGGGTGTCACAAATTCCATAAGAGTTCTAGTGTTACAAAATAACACAACCATGACAATAAAATTTAGGTAATTGAGAAGATTTTGAAATAATTTTACTCTCACCCAACCATAGTCAATATTATTTATCATAGTTTAGAAGATGATGGAAATATGGATATCACACTTAGAGACAAGGAATATTTTTTGTTTATGTAGGGAAGTGATCCACATTTAAAAAAGAGGTACACAAAAAACACATATTTTAAAAAGAAAGAATCTTATTTATATAGAAATAAATTAATTTAAAATAGTTAATCTCTTAATGTTAGGTATTTATCACCAGAATATGCGATTTTGATTTTTATTCTAGGTCTTTTCCATGATTTCCATTCATTTTGAGGATCTTTTAATCCCAGTGAAATTTACTACGATATTCCTCTTATATTTTCAGCATCTATGAATCCACATCTTTTAAAACACAATTTTAATGCTGATATATTTCAATTCACATTTATAATCAGGAAATAAAGTCCCCCACACCTAAAAAATATCATGATATATTTTTTAAAAGGTATTGGAATAATGTGGGTCCTGATGTTTTTCATCATATTAAGTACATGTGTTTGGGTATGAATACCTTTATCCCTCTTAATGAAACTCTATTTAGCTTAATTAACAAGGTTTATTAACCCTATTATATTACCAATTTTATCCTTATTAGTCTCTATAATATGTTCTAAACAATTTCTTTGAAAATATTGGTCAACCACCATCGAATCCCACAAGCATCCATTATCTCAGAAAATAATAGTGAATTTGTTTCTAATAGATCCATCTATGAAAATTCCATTATTTCGCTGGAAGAATTTCCATCTATGAAATTGTGGTCTTCTTAGAAGAGAAATGTGATGGTATGGAAGTTTTATATGACAGAATCATAAAATTGGTTTCAATGGTATTCCCTATGTTTTGTTTTGAGTATAATGGGATTGTACTCTCAATGGTTTATCACCATTATGAAGTTTGTTTCCTCATATTTGATCAATATCTTGATTATTTGTAAAAAAAATTTAAAATGGATTCCGAACTCATGGGATTCATTAATGGGATCATCATTACTTATGTCTCTTCAATCTAGATGTTGATGTTTGTTCTAGTATAATTTCCAGAGTGGTTTCAAAGATTCTTCATGTTGGAAAATTTTATCATTGAATCCCATGTATTCCTGAATTGTTTTTATATATGATAGTTTTTTTTCAAGAGATATGATGAATTAATTTATATATTTTATTTATTTTTTGTTTTTATAAAATGTATTTATGATATTTTATAAATCATTTTATGTCTGAAATATCATTCAAAAATATTTTTTCCATAGATTTGAGGAATTATTTGAAAGATACCTCAAATATTATGGTGGTTTATAAATATAAAAATTATATTTTTATCCCTTTATTTTTGGAGATATTGAATAATATAGTTTTGTACACCATCATTTAAAGTGTTTCTATGATAATAAAGGTGTGTTAATATAGAGAATCCTAAAAGTATAGAAATAAATCCTTAATAAATTGGGGTCTCAATCTATTCTCACAAAGTGTATTCCACTATTCTAGTTCCCAATGGCCCGTAAGTATCAAATTCATTCACACCACCACCAAAGAAATTATATTTATTAAATTGAAAAAGGATAAAGAGCCTATAGAGAGGAAATTATGGGGGTATGAAATAATGGAAACCAAGAGCAACCGACCAAACAAAATTTAGTACCCTTATGGTGGAAATACCCATGATTAGAAAACATAAGGATACAGTCATTCTATGCTTATTTAGATGCTAAAAAATATTCCAAAGCATTGACCTTGTGGAAAGAAGAAAAATGGTCATGTGATTATTCATGATTCATTTTCAGGTTATGATATAATATTCAACCAACTATGAAATACTACCTTTACGTGATATTTATTTTGTATATTACTAATGAATCAGTCTCAATATACCTAATAATGTTGTATCTTTGGTTTCTTTGAAGTGCCCCAGTGAGCAAGCAATGGAATTACCCTTTAGGGGAATCACAACACTCATATAAGGTAGATCAAGAAACAATAACAAACCTTTATTGGGTCTCTAATACCTCATCTACCATGTATATTATTCAGTCAACACATTAAACCTTATGTTTTATATTTAACAATGGAAAGAGTAAATGAAATTGCATGGTGTGGGAGATTATTTGTACTCCAAAGTATTATGAGGGATTACCATTTATAGATTTTAACATATTTTAAATTTATATGGTTTCCAAATAGGCTTGGTGATTTTTGTAAAACATGGATCTTTATGCATCCATCTTGTTTACAGAATGTATTAACCTCACTAGGACTTTCAGACTTCCTATTTCGGGCCTTGGAATTTTTTTATGAATAATTATGTGGGGTTCTCATTCACTGATTAACATAGACATTTATAGGAGGTTCGAAAAAGGTGATATGGAAATAATTTAAAATAAAACAAAGATTATTGATTGTAATGGATTGATATAGGTATCACCTACTTATAATGGCCTTGAGAATGATTTGGTTAATGAAGTATTTAATAATGATTTTGATGGTTGGTGTTTTAAAAAAATCAGATCATGTTTCAATGAGCGATATGATAAAATTATTATTATCATTTATATTATTAGTTTGATAATGAATAATTATTTTCCAGATATGGTGGCTTTTGTTACTTACTTTTTCTTTGTTTGGTTGTCGACTTTCATATTAATTCTCCACAATGGGATTTTTTCACCCCTATAAGTCCATTTTATGTTTTTCCATTTTTCCTAATATAATGTTTTTTATTGGTAGGTTTTCTCTAGTATAATTCCCACAAAAAAATTCTGATATACTGTCATTCCTCAAGCGAATCGTTCACATTTTATCATGATAGATCTAATTATTTCTCCCTTTATTTTTTATGATTACATGTATTCATGGATTTATGGAATTCATGGAGTGATTGAATAAATACTTGAATTTTAATGTGAGCTAACTTCTAATTTTTATTGATGGTCATCTTCCTAACCTTCCAAAACACTATATTTTGTGTTCAAGATGGCTTTGATGATTTGGGTGTGACATAATTTTTTTTAAATGGGATAGAGTTTCCTAGACATTTTTGGCCATTAAGGAAACTGAATTACAATCAAAATAGAACACAAAATATACATCTAGATCTATTTTAGAGTGCTGTCTATACACCAGTAGGTGGAAACCCCCCTTAATGGACGTTATTTAGACTAATTTTTATGATTAAATACTTAAAAATTATATCATCGATGTTGGTTTGATAATTTTATACCATAACGGTTCAATTGACACACTTTTTCAAATGTGTTTCTATTATTACTAGAATACATCAATTATTGGGGATTTTTATAATTAAAATATATACTACAACATGGTTAGATGACCATTTTTGTGTAATATGATTGAAAAATTGTTATCAATTTTATTTTGGACCAAGATGAATCCTTACATTCTTTGGTACTAATTATGAAGACGATTTTGCCCAGGATTGAGATTTTATCAGCATGATATTTTTTCACTATGTTATAGGGGAACCATGATTCTCTTCATTGTCTTACCGATATACAGCTTTTGATTATCAATTTTGGTTTGAAAATTTTCAAGATTTTTTTAGTTCTCTTATTTTTAATGATTCGAAATATATTTAATTATACATCATTCCTCAAGAAAATATTTACACAAGTTATATCTAACATGACATTTTAAAAAATATTAATTTAATATTTTTCTTAACAAAAAACCAAGTGGTATAAGAAAACATAGGTAAAATTTATTAAATTTTAAATACAATGTCCAAAACAAAACCAAACATGAAAAATTATTAATATTAATTAAATATTTTTGAAATTTTAATGTTGAAAATAAATATAAATTAACGTTTTTGAAAAAAAAAGTATATTCTAAAACTAATTCGGATCTCTTAGTGTTTACTAGAAAGTGAAGTATCAGACGATGATATTGATAGAAATTTCAATGAGAAATCTAAGTTTTTATTATGTGAATGAACTAGATATATGAGAGTTTATTAGTGTGTACATTTATATTTTTATAAAATATTGTCTATGATTACATAATTTTTTAATAAAATATAATATATGTCTAATATCCATAATAGAGATTATTCTTCTTTCAATGAAACATATTATATCAATTTAGATTGAAAATAAATAATTTTGATATCATGTTTGATTATTATTTTCCCATTTTAAATATATCTCACTATTTATTATATTTTATTTTATAAGATCATATTATAATATCTATAATAAATTATAGTATCAACCTGTATCTTATTTTATCTTCATAATTAAAAAATTTCAATCCAATTCAAGAAAAAAATAGATTTCTTATTAGGTGAAATTTTATTATTAAAAACATTTAAAATGCTTTAAAATTCACTAACTCAAAGTGTAAGATATTATAAAATCAATTAGTTTAATAATTATTAATCCTTATATTAATAAATAAGGTAATTTATTATTCATAGATTTATAACCCATATTATAGCATCCATAAGAAACATTTTGGATTTATTATCCACTAGGAAGTATTTTATGAATTTTTAAATATCTTAATATATTAGGAGTCTAGTTGAGTTGTCTAGATGAATCCATAGTTTTAAAAAAATTATAATACATGATATTCTACAACAATAGTTAAACACTACATCCCTATACTATAACACAATACACATTCAATTCATAGTATAATTGAGATAGTTTTATTCCTTACTAAGTATAAATATTATATTCATAATTTATATATTTTTACTTTTAATAAATGGAAATAATTTTTAATTTAGAATATCAAAATAATATTAGGGGGATTTTTTAGAATTTTCTAAAAAGGACAATATTTTGGTGAATAGTAATAATAAAGTTTTCACAATACAATGAATTTTATGATATCATCAATATATAAAGAATAAGTAACCTTTTATCAATAAAAATTTATCTAATAAAGTGAAATAAATACTTTAAAAATATTATGTTGATTTTAGATATTAATTTTTATCATTTTAGAACATAAGTTATATTTATTCAAATAAAAAACCATTTTGGTCCTTTTCCCTTTAATTAAATATTTTTAATGATAGCTTATTTCTTCAAATGATTTTAAATTTACTAGAAATATTTTTTGAAACATATTCCAATATATATTAATAAAATAAAAATTAGACCTGTTTTTTGTGTAAATGTATTTTTTTTATACTTAAAAACTCCATTTTTCTAAATGCTTTTTTATTGCGTTAGGCGTATTCTTAATATAATTATTTTTTATAAAATAAAGGATTATAATCATGAAATAATCATTTTCAAATTTAAAATTAGTATTATAATTTTTCTCATAAGGATAATTTTATTTTTAGTCATAAAAAATATGATACGAGGGTAATAATTGACATCCCATGATAAATGTAAAATGAGGTACAAAGGGTTAAAAGTAAGTAAAAAAATTTAAAATATAATGAAACTATATAACCCAATTTCATGTCGAGGTATTGATCATCCAAGTCTAGTCCTCTCACCATTATTTTCCACTTTTGATCTATATTCCATTGAAAGTAACTAGTATTTAATATAATATAATGAGTATTTATAAAAATGTTACATTCTCACAAATAAATGGAATTCTTCACCACCCCACTTCTCCTCATCAATAAATAATATTTTCTTGAAAACAACATTATAAAAACCATACCCAACTATCTCTCTCATTTCCAAGAGGTTCTAGTGTCCTCAAAAGGTCAATCAAATAGGGCCTTTGGAGTGGTCTAAATGTGCATTAGTAAGGAAGAAATAATTATATTAACTAATTTCTTTTATTCTTTTTTAATATTTAACCACAAACTGATATATAATAATCATACTAATATAATTAAATTGATATTGTTAGTATACATAAATGTTAATATGTTTATCAAACAATGACTATCTACCATTCTCTCATTCTTTGATAAATAAAAAATCTAATGCGTGTAATGTTCAGACTACTTCTTCCATGAACGATGTATTTCATTTTTCATCATCAGATGAATAAATAATATATCTACTTCATAATTATGTTTCTATAAAATTGATTTGTATATTATATTAATAATATTAAAAATATGTTTTCATTGAAAAATAAAACTCTCTAAAAGAGGAAAACATAAATATTTTGTGATTTATAGCTTCATACAATCCTCTCTAATTTACTTTTTTAATATACATCTTATTAAACTTGAATTAAAATTTTTACATTTTAAAAAAAAATTAAATTTTTTAAAATTTATATGATCACTATACAATAAATTATTCTCAATCATTCTTCAATTATAACATGTTCTTGATTTGGTTTGTCTTCCCACCTATATGAAAATTGTTATAATGTTTATCTCATGAATTACTATGAAAAATAAAATAATGGTAATAAACTTTAATAATGATGAATTTTAGTGGATTTAATTATTTTATAGTGGAAATATTCAAAGATTCATTTACCTATAAATTCACATCATTTTCATATTTGGTAACCACTAAAAAGGGATTTTATAAATGTTATATGAGAACAATCAACATAATTTCCATGAAATTTGAAGGGAAATAAATAATTCTATACAACAAATTAATGAAAATTTGATGGAAATTATAGAGATAGTGAATACATGAATAAAAATAGAGGACCGAAATAGAAAAACTGAAACATGCAATGAAAACTGTATAGTTAACACCAAAATTGCAAATTGTAATGATAAAAAATTTATATACGTGAAATAATGAATTATAAATGTTCATAAAGAAGTAAAATAACTAAAAATAAAGGGTTTTATTTAAATTAATAACTTACCAAAATTTATTATATAGAATGTTAGAACACCTTTAACTACGTAGGAATCCAAGGTATGAGTTTTGTTTACGATCTCATTTTTTATTTTTTCTTTAAAATGTTTAAATTTCATTGGTGAATTATATGATACTTATATCTTGATACACCTATATATTCATAAAATTTGTTTATTATAGGGTTTTCATCTAACCATTAAATTTTATCCACTATTTGAAATTCCAATTAGTCCAAATAATGTTTTTTATTAAAAGACGACTGTAGTTTTCATTTTGGATTGAAATGTTTCTCCTCCACATTAATATTAGATTTTTCATTATAACTATTGTTATATATAACTCTATTAATGGAATTTTACATTGGAAGTTAATTTCATTAGAAAATTCAAGATAGGTGTATTTTCTATATTTTCTATATGAGTTGTTTTTTATTTTCTTTAAAAATATATTAAAAATTTGTTTTATAATTTTTACCACATTATCCACAATTACAAAAGTTATGAAAAAAATTTCATTATCAAGATTTATTTTCCCGATTCCATTGGCTTTCAATGAAAATCCAATTTTGATTATTTTATTAATGTTTTTTGATGATACCAAATATAAATAATATTTATTGTTTTTCAAATATTTATATTGTATTAAAAAATGTTTTTTCCTCATTTCCATCATCCATTAATGATTATTACACATCATTGTGGATATTATATAATCATACCATCATCCTTGTTTCTATAGATGTCTTATGATCATGTTATTTCATTTAATAATTCTATAAAAATACTAAAACATCATAATCATGTTTTCTAATATGGATGTTTATTGATTATTAAAACATATTGGTCATGTATTGTCTACTGTTTCTAATATAATGAATCCATTAGACTAATATAGTAATTGATGATTCCTAGAATTATATATCCCCTAAATTGATCCTTAGGTCTCAGGGGATAAATCATTGTGGGTATTGGGAGCTTTCTTTACGTATTTATGTATGATTTCTTGTCCCAAGGCGTCTAAAAGAAAATTAATATGTCTATAAGTATGAATTATATCACTATAAAAATATGTATTGTTTCCCATGTGATTATTTATATTTCCATGTTATCCTTGAATATATTTAAATATCATGATATTAGTTATAAGTCAAATTTTATTATTATTTACCTCATCCACATTATTCATGCCTATTGTATTCTATTAAAGATTTTATCGTATGCTTCCCAACACTAAGAATCTGATGCCACCCTTTTATTTTATTTTCTATCCATATGTTTCTTAAATTCTAACTCTAAATGATTTCAGTAATATAATATCATAGAAAATAAGTTTCCCATTTTAATTTTATGTTTTTTCCATGCTTTCTAAGTAATGCGAGAATTATGTATGCTTCTAGCCTTTTAGAGATACTAAATAGTTGGATGTTGTGGAATGTGAACATTTGTACCCTTTTCCAATGTAATAACATGATCCCAATCACTATTTTTTTTGGTGTTATTGTGGTTGTAGTTTGTATTTGATCACATTTAGTATAATCCTTTATAACTACATCTTGATGGATAAATATTATTATAAACCAATATGATAGATATAATAAATATTAAGATAAACCTGTTTGAAAAACAATATTGTAAACACATGTTATGGGATCTATCTTGTATAAGATATCATAAGAAAAATAATAAAACCTTATAATATTCATGATAATTATATATGATGTTTTATATACAAAGTAATTATATTGGATAATATAATATTCATATTTTTATGAGTGAATATATGGTATTCCATTTTCTATAAATGGTTCCTAATAAAAGGAATGAAACCCATATCAACAACTATAACCTATATTGGGATTTTGATCATGATAATGTAAATAAATTTAACAAGGATAGTGTTGGAGATGAGAATATTTTAACTATATTAGGGAAATTGACTCAGGTTAGGAACAATAACCTTTCCCGTATAGATAACCCTTCTAATCCACAACATATTGAAATAATATTCGGAAACATCATTATAAATTATCTTATATCCTTCAATGATATCACAAATCCATTGGTAGCTGAGTAGTGGATCAAGTATATAGAGAAGATATATCTCACTTTATGAAGTAGTGAAAGCGAGAAAATTATCATGAAATTTTATTATCTAAATGGGGATATTGATAAGCTGTGTCCATTGATTAAAAAAATGAGGTATGAGAGATATATAATACTAAATGTAATATATTTAAGTTAATATTATTTAAAAAATATATTACTCATGAGAAATGAAAATATATAAAAATATAATTCTTTAACATAATAAAAAATAATTAAGAAAATGTTGTTGAATATAAATATAAATTTACAAGGTTAGTTACTCAGGTCTTACCCAATTTATTAATAAATATTGATAATTTATTTGATAAGAAAATCCTATAATTCAATGGGAATTAATCTCTCAAAAAATTTATTATACAATGATATAGTATCAACTTCCATCGATATAGATAATGAATTCTCCGTTTTTTACTTTTTTATGTTAAATAATGAAAATAAAAAGTATACTGAGAGCTCTATAAAGAAAAATGAAGAAAATTAGAAGAATGAAAGGATTGAATATATAGTATGTAATAGTTTTAGAAAGACACATCCTAGAACACGGATAATTTCATTATATTTTTCTTCATTTGTAGAGTGAAATGATAACATTATCATGAATATAAAGAAAATTTAGAAGCCACCAATGTATAATGATATAACAATAAGGATATGTAGACCTATTCAAACTAATGTACAAAGTATTACATAAGTTATCATTATAAGAGTTCAAGGGAGAAAACATGAGCTTCTGTGAAAACTAGAAAAAGGATGATGTTCTAAACAATTTTGTAAAAGGTACATTGACCAGAAACTCAATGTGAGTAAATTCTTTTGTTGATTCCAGATCTAGGAAAACATTTATATCTTTTATGATTAATAAAAACATTTAATCAAACACTAACACTAACATAAAGAAATTATTAATCAAAGAACATAGTAGAAACCTAATTTCCCCAAAGATATGTTAGAAATTATTTATTATGATTCATATATATTCCTTAGTTTCTAACATGATTTTTATAAAAATGGATTACATAAAAATAATACTTAGTATGGATTGGATTTAAATGTTTAATGAAGGAATTTTTATCAAAGAGATGTATATTAATATTTTTAAAGGTGGCATAACATCTATTATTTTTATAGGGGATACTTCATTATTTATTTCTTATTTACATCAATCTCCAATAGCTCTCATTAATTAAATTATTGCTATAATAGGAAGTGAAAATATGACCTATAGGTAATAAATACATCCTATGAATATATGAACTACCTATTATATAATAATACATTGATGTATTTCTATAAGATTCACCAAGATATCAACATGAGCATGATGTTTAGTTTTTTATAAAACTCATCCCTGATGAAAAACCTATATTTTTTGAACAACTATATAAAACAACAAGTGGATTTATAGGATTTTAAGAAACAATTGTTAGAGATATTTGATAAGGGATTCTTATTCCCCATTACTTCCCTTTGGTAGACCTAATCTTTTTGTAAAAAGGAATTATGGGTATATGAGGGTTTTCATCGATTATATGGGAATAAATTATGTTAATATAAATAATAAAATTCCCTTTCCACACATTTATGAGTTATTGGACTGGTGATGCCTTTATTTCATGAACACATTATTATTTGAATAATAAAACTTTTGTTATTCAATTATTTAATTTTTTTGATTTTATTAATTTATTTATTCTATAGAATGATACATGTATGATTTATTTATGTAATAAAAAATTAAAGGGATGTGATAATAATGATAAAAAGGATGATTCATGATGATTTATATATCATGACTGATGTTAGAAACTTCTAATTAATGATTCATGTGGAAACGAAGTAGAAAATATTGGAAAAATATAATTTAAATCAATAATTACATATTCACACTCTGATACCCATAAGAGGTAATTAACAGGATAAGGATTGGATGAAAAATGAAATATAATAGAAAAAAATGATTATTTTACAATGTGACATATAATTTCATGAAGTGACAATTTTATTCCAGATCTTGAATCTTATGAAAAATATCAACCATTCACCGAGGCCCACCTATAATTTTTTAGTAACTCTCATATTTGACTCGGTCTCATTATATGTGGGCTTTTAAGACCCAAGGGTGACTTTATGCTTTTAAATACAAGGTAATTAGGAGATATAAAATGTATTAGATCAGAGACCGAAACATTGGGGTGAGGTGCTACAATTTTCAGAGTCCATCACTGTATTTATTCATCCATATTATTTTAAATTTTTATTTATTTATTTTTCCTCATCCTATCATTGCTATAATTAGGGGTCATTTTCTTTCATTATAGGTTTGTATTATAATAGTTAATTGTAATAAATTAATGTTTTTTAGGTTTTATTACTATTGGGTTTTCGTTTTCTCATCAACTCTTTGGAAATTTATTATTTTAAATTCTCAATCCATGGATATTGTATTCCAAGCCATGAAATAAATATTATTTTTAGGAGATATATAAATATAACTAGGTCTTCAATACGAATGTTGGGTTAATAAAATTCAACATTTAAAAATGGTTTTAGGTTATAACTTTTATTAATTAAGAGAAGTACTATGACCATTGTGAAAAGGGATATTTAGCGAGAGAGAATGTAATTACTATAACCATTTGATATACTGAAACATGATTCCAATGAATAGACAAAGGAATAATGTTATTCATAATTTATTAATTACATGAACTTGGATCATTCATACGCGGTGTTTTATATTTTGTCCTCTCACCTTATAAAAAATCATCACTCATGGTATATTAAATTTAAAATTTTAAATCGTGGATAATTTAGGTATATTTTATTATATTATTTATTTTTAGGAAATCCTCTCATTGATATTGAAATCAAAATTAAAATACCATATACTAACTTGTAGTATAATTTAAAAATTATCATTCATGTTTATAGATTTTAAAATCCAGTATCCCCATGGAAATTACCTATGCAATGTTTAATATCAATCGACTCTAATGAAATCATTTTTTCAAATAGATATCTTTTCTCTATATATCATTAACTAAGGTTAAATAAGGATGATAAACCAAAGAAAAAATTTCATACAAAGCATAAAAATTATGTGCTTATGGTCATGCCCATTAGATTAACTAATTCACCCTCTATGTTTATGGATATACATAAAAGTGTATTCAAACATTATTTTTAAATAAAATTGGTGTAAGTAATTAATGTTAAAAAGATCTATACTAAATGTTATCAGGACCATGAGATTAAATTTTGAATTTTCCACAAGAATTTCATATAAAATGAATCATAATATAAATTTACTAAGGGGGAATATAGGGTCTATATAGTTTGTTTTCATAGAAAAAATGTATAAAAATATGGAATACCAGTTGAACATTCAAGGAAAATTGTAGTTTATTAATTTCCCTGATCAATGAATATAACTAAAACATGAAGATTCATTAGTTTAAAAAGAAACTATCATATATTTTCTTAATTTTTTATTGATTGGACAACCTGTTAACAAAGTTAACACATAATGTTTTCAAATACACAAGGTCATTGAAATGTGAAAATATTTTTGAGGAGATAAACCTATATTGGTTAATACAGTGTTATTGATTTTACTATTAGAAAAGTAATTATTTTTAATATATAGTGATTTATTAATGATATGATAGGGTTATAACCTACTGAAAAATGATTGAGTGGTTTCATATAAATCAATGCTATTGAGGATCTTGGAAATAATTTTCTAACTCATGATCTTGAGTTGGTATCTCTAATATTTACCTTCAATATAGAAGAGAACTATCTATATGGATAAATATTTGACATATATATGGGCTATAAATCCCTTAAGAACATATTAAATAAAACAATATATCAACATGTGACAAAGGATATGGTTTGAACTATTTGATGACAACGCTCAATACACCACTACCTTGTAAAGGGAAGAAAGGTTGTCGATTCATTAAATATGAAGTAATATGGATATATGATCATTATGAGAAAAAAAATGATCCAATATTCATGGTTGCAGTAATTTAAAATATGTTAATTTTTAGTCATGTGAAAAAATAAATCTTTTTTCATGAAATTTACAAACAATATTTTCTAGAGTAAATAAAGAAGACGAATTATGATAATAATGGTTTTTAGAAGATGATTAAATCCATGAATGATAATATATTTTATAACTTCTTAGACTAAGATGGAGTGTTGATGTTTGTAAGGAGAATATATATTCTATAAATACTTGATATGTGGATGAAATTATTAGATGAAGAACATATATTAAATTATTCTTTACACCATTACATAAAAAATATTTACTAGTATTTAAGAAATAAATTTTGGTGGGATTGTATGAATTCAGAAATTATAGGCAATATATATAGATACATGGTGTTTAATCTTGTAAAATCTCAATGATAGAATCCTAAAAGAGATAAAAAAACATTTCTTTACATTAATATGGATGTGGAGTAATGTTACAATGTAATTTTCATAAGACATATGAAGAATCATATTTGGAATGGAAATATATGGGTCATTATAGATCACATTACCTAGTCTATAAATTTCATAGAAATAATGAAGGATATACCCACTTAATCTTTTAACAATTCTATATTAATGTAGTGGAAACATTTCATGGATCACCATAAACAATTTTATTTTATTGAGAACATTTTTTATATAAAAATTTCTATGACTTATTTAAAATAATTTCAACACTAAGATACCTTTGAGTAGAGCCTATCATCATAAAGTTTTGTGTATCCTAAAAGTAATATTCAATCATTGGAATAAATGTTTAGATCTTGCTAAATTTACATTCATGTATCATTGGACTAGTAACTAACATTATTGTAATTTTCATGTAATAATAGAATAAATTCAATGATTCATATTTCAATATATAGAGTAGTGTTCAAGAGGAGATGTTTTAAATAAAATATTTGGGAATAGTATGGAGAGAGGAACATAGTATGACAAAAATTGTTGAATATATTACTATTTCAATGCAATCTATTTAGAATCATATTAATAAATGTCAAAGAATATAAATGATCTATACTAACAATTTGTTGAAGGATTTAGAATTTAATTTTGGGGAACATGTATTCTTGAATGTATTTCCATTGAAGGTAGTGATATGTATTTTTAATAATGGTATTATAAGACAAGGTATATTTATACTTTTGAAAATTTAGAAATAATTAGAGTTTTAAACTACTATCTAGACAGATGGACTAACCTATCTAATGTGCACTACATCTTCCTTGGTTAATTATTATAGAATTACATGATAGAGACACTATGTTTAATCTTCGCTGAGGAAAAAAATTAGAAACTAATATTTCATTTAACGAGAATCATATTCAGATTCTTGATAATATAGATTAGGTGTTGCAGAATCATTCAATTCAGTTGATAAAATTTATTTGGGGAAATAAAAAGATAGAAGATATTTGGGAACCAAAAAAACAAATGATGGTGAGTTACATACTTTTTTAATGAAGGGATGTATATAGAATTCAATAATTATATTTTTTTTAATTTTTTGAGAACATAATACATGAGGATATATTGAAATAGGTGAACACAACATTAGTAAACTATAACGCAATGTACATTCTATTCAAAGTAAGATAAATACATTTTTAGTCATAAATATGTTTAATTGGAATATTCATATTATTTATAGTTTTTATTTCATTTGATGAAAATAATTTTGGATATATCCTATAAAAATAAAATTAGCATAATATTTTGGAGTTTTCTAAAAAAATATTTTTTGCATGAATAGTAAAAGTATAGTTTTCAAAATACCACTACATTTATGGCATCATTGTGATATAAGAGAAAATTAAAAACTATAAAATAATTATCAAAAAAAATATTTATGAAGGTAAAATAACATTCATAAAAATATTATTCTAAAGTAAGAAATCAATGTTTGGCATGTTTAGAACCAGATATATATTTTATTCCAATAAATTATCTATTTTTAACTATTCCTTTAATTAATTAATCAATATGACATATTCTATCTTTGTTTTATTTTAATGTTATATAAATATTATTTATATTATAATAATCCAATAAATACCCTGGAAAAAAACTATTAGAAATGATTTTGGTGTAAATTTATCTTTTATGATTGAAAATAAATATTTATAAAACTATTTCTGTTGAATTAAACATATTATTAATAAAATTAATTTTTACTACATCAAGGAATTGAATAAAAAATTTATTTCATTATTTAAAAACATTATTATTACACTATTTTATATGTTTAATATTATTTTTATGCATTAATATAAGTCAAAGAGAAAAAAATTGAGTTATAGCGATATAAGTAAGATAAGGTAGAAAGAGTTAAAAATAGGAAATAAAAGATCAATATATCCTGAAACACTATCTATAATTTTATGTTAGAGGGATTTATATATAAATCCATATCTTCAACCAATTATTTTCAATTTTTGATCCACTTTCCATTGAAAGTGGCCTATCATTAATATAATGTAGTAAAAATTTATGAAATGAAATCCCTCTCAATAATAAAATGATTCCTTCATCACAAAAAAAATATCCTCATATTTACAACATCATATATTGAAAAGAAAAAATACACTAAAAACATATCTAAATTTATTTACAATGTTATACAGGTCTTGGTAAGCTCAAAATATAAATCCAAGAAGGATTAAGGAGTGAATTAAATGAGGATAACCAGGTAAGATATAATTCTCTTAGTTGAGTTATTTAATATTTCGTTATTCATTAACTTAATCTAAATATAATATAACCTTACTGATATAGGTATATTTATATCATTACTATACTAAAATTTTATTATATTAATTGAACAATTTTTATCTACCATCCTCTCATCCATTGTAAAATTAAAATGCCACTTATGTTACGTGTGGACTACCACCTCCATGAATGAGACATTTCATTATTCAATTCCTTCTTAAATGGATGGTTTTAAAAATTAATTTCATAAAACAATATGATAAATATTACATTATTAGGGTTACAAAAAATCTATTTTAGCAGTATATTAATAATATTAAAAGTAGATTATCATCATAAAATTTAATCACCTGAAATGAGAATAACCTGACACCTGGTGAGTAATAACTTTATAAAATTACCTTTCATTTTCCTTCCTCATCTACCTATTATTCAAATAGATTCATAATTCTGAAAACATTATTTTAAAAAATTATTATTTTGTAAATTATATTTTTTCACTAGAGAATAATATGTTCATAGTCGTTAAATTTTTATAATGCATTGTTGTTTTTTCAGTTTTACCTCCTACATGGGAATTGTTATAATTCTTATTTCACTAATTATTATGATAATATAAAAAATAGTAACAATATTTAATAGGGCTGTTTTAAATATGTTTACATAATTTTATAGTGGTAATATTCGAAAGTATTTTTAATTGAAAATATAAAAATTTTGTTCTATCAATAATCAATGAAAATGAAATTTTTATGTGTTCCATGTGAATCATCAACATTTTTTTAATAAAATTCCTACAAGACTCTACAAATATGTCAAAAAACATGGATTAACCTAACATGAATATTCTATTATTGATTAGTCTATGAAAAAAATCAATTGTATTGAATTGGAAAAAAAATATGTAAGGAAAATAAATAGTTAACACCCAAATAAGAATCATTTATAATATATGGGTAGCATGTAAACATAAATGGATGGTATGAAATAAAATAAATATGAATAAATTTTTTATTTAAATGACTAATACACACATGTTTGTAATACACGTGGTTATAATGCATCCTACCATGTGTGAATCCAATGTAAGGGATTATTTTACAACCTCATTTTTATTCAGGATTATTTATATTAAAATTTACATTTGGGAAATTAAATAATTTTTATATCTTAAACAGCGTGTTTTTTAATAACTATATATTTTTAGCTCTTTCATTCCATATTTCAAAATTTTCATCTCTTTGGTACTCAAATCATCCAACAAAATTTTTATAATAAAAAATGATCTTCTCTATTCTTTGATTGAGAATATTTATCATCTATATCCATATTATTTACAATATTTTATATTATCCCTTATTGATACATCTATAATTGGATACGGTCCTTTCCCAATGCCATTTACTTTCTTTAGAAAATGTTAGAAAGGATTTTTCTAATGTTCTTCGCATGATTTGTTTGTAACCCTCCTAATTGTTTTTGAAAATGGTATTTTTTAATGTATACTTTATAGAAAAACATTACAAAATTATAATAGCTCATGTTTTTAAAAGTGTACTATTCTAGATAACAACAAAACTGAGCTTAAATGTATGAGGAAATATCATTATACAAATATGGATTTATAAAATAGTTTTAAAATTGGTGGCTATGAATATATGTAACCAAATTATAAATTATATATAATGGTCATAATCAATAAAAATATGTTAATAATTTCATAGTAAATAATTACTTAATTACTAGTAAAGTCATTTTATGTTTCAAAAGAAACGTTTCTTGAAAAACAATTATATCCATTTATGAGAAAATATTATAATTTATTTTTTGTAACTTTTTGAAATTTAATTTTAGAAAAAAGATAATATTTTTTAAATTATAATATAAAAACATCTTGGTGTGAGATTTTAGGAATTTTCATAGAAAATTAATTTTTCAATGAGTATTAAAAAAATATCATATTATTTATAACTATAATTTCATTTCATTAAAAAATCCACATTATGAATTGAATTTTATGTCAAAGTAACATATTAATTCGTTAATTAGATATTAAATAATTATGTATATTTAATTACCATAAAAATTAATTTTGGTAGAAGTTTTTTTTGGGGTTAATTTTTTTTTTCTAAAATAATTTTTACATTGCATCATATTAATATGTATTAGTATTTATTTATTCCACTATTAGAATTGAAAAATCAAATATATATATTATAATTTGAATAAGGTTGTTCATTTTTGGTAAATACATCCCTTTTATTTTTTTCATTATAAATAGTAACTTTAGTAAATATTTGTCCCCATGGTAAGGGTAAATTAGATAACTAATGATAAAAATAATATGACAATGATTAAAAATTACAATAAAACATTCTTTTAATATATTTTATTATTGGGGTTTAACCATCCTTATCCATTATTCGAGGTTATTAAAATTTTGGGCCATTTTATTTTAAAAAACATATATATTACTATATTTGAACACACATACAAGTTTTCATTATATTTTTTTTAAAATTATACTAGTTGTTCACATATCAACAAATATAATTCATAAATGAATATTAAATGTTACTATGAGAATGATGAACTTATATTTAAGTTGGAAAATCATCTTTAATCATTAGTAAGGATATAATTGACTTAAATCTTCATGAAACCTTATTATAATTCAATTGAAATGAGTATAAAATTTAATTAAATGATTTTCAAAAACATAATAAACTAATATTTTTGAATGAATTATAATGAAAAATGATTTTTTAGTCATTAATAATTTATTATTTATGGTTTAATTTGTTATATTTTAATTCCATTTTTATCATATTGTTTTGAAAGTTAAATAATGTGAATAGTTCTAAAAATATCATTAACACTATTTTTTGATCTGTATATTCCATTAAATTACATTAAAATCATAAAAAATATTGAAATATTACAGTTAGGATGATAAATAGCCTTCTGTTTTATACCTTTTTAATTTATTATTCAATTTTTTAACTTATATGTAAATTTATGACCCTTTTAGATTGAAAGGATTGTTACAACAGTGGTTAAAAATAGTTAGTGGATGAATTAATTCAAATGGAATTGTTTAAAAGGATATATAAACCTATAAATATTTGACAGAATGATAATATTAAAAACATTTCCTCTTTATTTTCTAAAACATTTTATTTCAAAACCATTTTACATGAGTAAGATGCATATTATATTATAATATTTCTTTTATTTTTGAAAATACCCATCCCCTAACTTATATAAGGGCACATCCACATCATTTTTGTTTACACAATTTTAGAACTCTATTTTATCCTATAACCTCAAAAATAACATCTCAAGATCCCTATCGATGATCTAGAATTCTTATTTTGGGAATTATTTATCAGGACCCGAACCAACGGGGCTTGAGCCACAACTCCCCAATCCCACCTCTAAAGGCCATGGAATGGTGTACATTACTGAGTATGAATATCAAACACATGGGAGGCCTTTACCTAATGTAATTTTACACTCTCACCCACATATATCTCCATGAAATGGTCTAGAGATACAAAACTACAAAGAAGATGCATACATACATCTATCCCACAACTAGAGTACAAAAAATATATACAAATGGAAAACTAAAATCACTCCCAAAAATTGTAAAATCATCAATCCTACTCAAAATTATGGGATCCTTGTCCAATGAAACTATCATAAATATCCTTATCCAAGATTTTATAAACGCCCTGGTCATTCTACCTCACTAATTAATGCCTGCAGCAGGTCCTCCACGGACTCCATTGAATGGTACGGGGTCTTCCAAAGATACAGCATGTGTGGGAATAGCCAGGGAATTAGTGAGTATAAAAATTACCATATTGGTTCCCAAATAACCAAAATAAAATGTATTATCTAAAAAAAAATAGTCCAATGGATGAATCCTAGAGAAATCAAAATTTGATAGAAAACACATCTTAAAAATCCTTCGATATACATGACAAGTTATGTCTATCTTAAATGTGTTACAACCATGATATGTGAAAACCCTACATGGAATCCCAGAATCAAACCCCATATATACTCATATCATTCTCTATGTCTCATGATGTTTTAACCTCATAGCCAGTTATATGTTTCCACATGATGTACAAAGGTAACACTTGACCAAAATAACTACCTCAATGGGCCCTTACATCCCAAATAGAACTCATCAGCGAGATACAAACCATTAAAAACTACCCTTCCATCCATGATTGATCAACCAAGATATTACACTCCCTAGGGTATCACAGTGATGATGGCACAACTCCTCCTTCCCAAGGTGCAGACATATAAGAGGACACACTTGTCAAATATATCTAATAAGAAACTCATTCTAGAACCTATTGGATCATTAAACACTAATAGGGGATCTCACCTACCCATAATGGGATATGCTACTAACAATACTTGAATCATGAAATGCCTCTACACTCAAAAAGGGGATCACTACTAGAACAACTAGGGGACACTAAAAATCCATTCTGGAATATGAAAAAACATATCTAGACAGATAGATGATCACTCCCAAGACCATTAGGGGACAACAAAAACAAAATATAGAAACTAAATGATCTCTCTCAAATATAGGGATCAAACCCTGGACCACTGGGGGACACCAAAAAACCCAATATATCACTATAGGGATCATATTTCTCATGTAGTGTATTTCTACCCTTAATGTGTTGGTCATTCTGATTCCATAAACCCCACATGACACAACACTCAATGAAGGGGATCTTAAACTTTACAATACTGAAACACTGTTGAAACCATATTTTAATTAGGGGATTGTATAAAAAAGGATTACATAACCCTGCTGATATTTCCTTCTATGTAATAGATCATATAACTAATGATTCAAAAAATCCTAAGGGGATGTCATGGTAAACAGTGGATTGTTTCCAATATTGTTTTGGTAATTATGGTGCCAATAACAAAATATTGGGAAATGATATGCTAGAGGATCCCAACCTGACCTATACAGAGGGATGTTGTAACACTATCCAAAATATTCTTATCGATGGGATCCCAACCATGTACAAAGGAAGAATACCACTAAAATCATAGGGATAGACCAAGGGAATCCCTCAACTGCAAATGTTTTAAACTTTTCTCACTAAAGAGACCCATTGAATTACCTAACATAAAATATCTAAATCCAAATCCATGGCCACCATCAAATTTTATAGGGAAACTGCACAATATAGGCTACTCATTGGCCTAAATTGGATCCCATATAATGAAGATCAATTGGGTTGAAATCTCAAAAAAGGAGTACAATGTATGTATTGTGGTCTAAATATCATGTTACCCTACCTAACCACCTGGTAAATCCCTATTTTGTATGACATTCCTAGCCATGTGAGCATAATAAACATGTACAACCAATACATGGTGTGTAACACCTCACCCAGGCCCTCGACCAAGTATTTCCTTACACGGTTCATCCATAAAAGACCCCCACATGACTTGTACCCCTAATTATATAGTGTAAACCATGGAAATATCCCCTTGTCCATGCCTTGTAATTGTTTTCATTTCTAGCACCTCAATTTTCTGTACTCTGGTTGTGTAAATTTACATGGAAATATACTTTGACATGGATACTCTATCCCTGCCCAATGGGAACATGACCTATGGTCACTAAACGTTGTGTAACCCTAGTACATGGCATGTATTTCTTAGAATTAATATTTCCATAATAGAAAAATCATATGGCATGTGGCCCTACAGCAGATACCATGTGATCAGAAATTTGAAATGTAAAATCATAAGAGTCACCAAAAACACCATGGTTTCCCATAATACCTACAGATCAACCCCAAGGGGAAATCTAGAAATCGTAAAAGGGATCTAAAACTCAAAACACTTTATAAAAAGTTTTTTTGGAAGAAAATATATTCTACGACTAAAGAGATAAATAAAGTTGGTTTTTCTGAAAAATATTTTCTAAGACATTTTGAGTACCAATGAGTGGAAAAATGGAATTATTAAATTATAATGTTCATAAATAACAAATGGTGAATAAAATTAAATTTTTTAGACAATTTTAAATAATTTACTTGAATTAAAATTAAATTTTATAAAGTATCTAATATAATGAAAATTTTACGTAATCCCTTGGAAAGACCATAACATTGATGTTAGACTCAACCAAAAAATAGATTTAGTGTGTCGAATGTAAATAAACATAAAATATGTGGAAATACAAAAAATGATACTCAAATTTTTTTAGACGCATAATCTTAGAATATTAACAACAATGAGGAAGTAATATAACTCAATGAAACATATAGAGTTATGATTTTCTTTTTCTCATGGTAATGCTTAATTAAAATCTATTTAAAGGAAATAATTAAAATTGAAACTCAAAATATCATGTAGAATGAATGAATCGTGAAATTATATGTCAATTTGTCTTGTATTTACGTCATATATAATAAATTAGGTTCATAAAAATAATTCTTTTCTCAAATTAATGAGATACCATTGAATGGTCATTAAAATTATTCTTCAGTAAAATAAGTGTTAAACATTCCAAAGTATCCCACGAAACTTTTAATCATTTGAATCATTAGTCTCATGAAGGAATTAAATTAAATTAAATATTTTAATACAATTATGATAAAGAATTCGTGACATAATATAAAAAAAGGGGTAGTATATACTATACAAAAAGAGGTAAGTGATAAAAATTACATTTATCACTCATATGTAAAAAGTGATAAAAATATATTACCATGCATTACCTTTTTGGGTGAAGAACGTTTAATTTTTTTATAATAATTTAAAATGGGTTAAAAACATATACCATTACAATATTTATATCTATAGTATCATATATTAACTTCTTACAATATCTTATTACCCATTTATAAATAATCATTCACTGTTTTCACTATTTTTGGTGTTAATTTCGTAGTTTTTTGAGTCTGTATTGACTTTTGACTTGTGGTCCTTAATAAAAAAAATCATGATTTCATAATATCAATTATGTTAAACATTATATATTTGTCATATATATATATATATATATATATTATATATGCATTTATTATAATCCATGAATTTTGGATATTGGAAATGAAATGCACCATTCATGGAGATGATAGGTCATATGTACGTATGAATGATACATTCATTTCCTTTTAGTATTTAAAAATAAATAAAATAAAATTACACACATATATATATATATTATAATTATTGTATCATATATATTTCATATATGTTACATATATTTAGTAAAACCATATTTTATAAATTCTATGCACAGTACGAACGAATCATATCGCTTTGATGTGGAGGTATTCCACACTTCCCCAAATGATGTTATTTTATTCCAAAAAATTGAAAGCATAATGGTATGTTATATTAGAATTATATACGAATAAATAAATTATATATATTATATATATCATATATAAACATAGTGTCTATCATAATTCCCATCCATGAGAGGTGGTAATGAAAAACAAATGACATTGTTTTATAGGTGGTAGTTTGTTGTACGCATAAATGGTAACTTTGTTACCCATTAGATGGAATTGTGTGTAAGTGAAGGTAAAAAGGATATAATAAAACATCATATTATATTTATCATAAAATTTTAATAACATTATAATGGAATAATATTTGTTTAGAGGGTGTATAATGAAAATAAAACAATAGATCTTGAGAAAGGATGTTATCTCTTCTTTGGGTAACTTGTTTTGGTTTGCACCAAAGGGCTTCCTTGGATGTATTTTTGACCAAAGCATGAATTCTATGATGAGGTGATGTATGTTTAAGAGATATTTTTGAATTTATTGTTCTATGAAAATTTCTTTAAATGTGGTAAGAAGTAGGATGGGTGAGTACCTTTTTATAGTGGAGGAGTGGCATTCTTGTTAATATTTGAAAACAGAATCCCACCCACATTTTTCATATTCAAATTGGCTAAAATATTGGTAAGTTTTGTTTCAATTGGTGATAGGTTCTAAATATGGCCATCCAATTTCTTTTTGACACATATCTAGGTCATTTGGGCCCTTAATATTAAGGTTTTGTACCTTATTAAGCTAATTTTCTTCCTAATTGTTGTAATTAACTTTAATTACATTAACATTGCATAAGGGTCAAAAAATAATTATAAATTATTATAAATTATAAGTTATTATGAAACCACATACTGAATCCATTTTTTTAAATTTAAATCATATTTGTGGTAGAAATTAATTTTAATTTTATCCCACAGACATGACGACAAAATAGGTTTATAATGTAAAATGGTCAAAATTTTACTATGAGTTTATATCCAATTTCAAAAATAAATTACTTATATTTTTATTAATTTATTTATAATTGATATTATTAATCTTTAAAACCAAATGAAAAAATAATTTATCTATTTAAATAAATTATAAAAAATATGGTTTTACTAAAATTCCAAATTCATCACTATTCATTAGAAAATGAAACATCGTTGAAAAATACGAAATATTTACACGAATACAATTTTTATGTTTTTATTTCAAATAATATTTGTATTGTTAATATAAAATCAATAAATGTTTCAAAATATTAATTTAAAATTTATTATCCATTAAAAGGAGGGAAAACTATTTTTAAAAAATAGCAGGTTTTATGTGTAGAATTGGGTTTGATATTTTTTATTTCTATAAAATATATTGTATAAATATCAAAAATATTTTACAAAATATATAATATATATATTAAATTAATATCACTCAATAATTTTAATTAATTGTTTTATTATCATATAATAGATTTCGGAGCATAAAAATAGTTTTGTATAAAAATATTACCATTATATTCAATTTTCCATTATATTAATTTATAGTAAATTTATTACCAATGAATTCATTTTATATTTATGTAAACCATATAGTTTCATAAGAAATATAATCCTATACATAACCCTTAATCCAAGGGCCACATTATGTCTTATTAATTAAAAAAATAATGTTTTAATAATTTAATTTTGATCAAAAAATCTCAGTGTTGTGTGTAATGAAATATATCGAAGAAACTCATTGTAACTTGCAGCACAAGCTAAGTAAGTATTGCATGCACTGAAAGCTATATCATAGAATGAATTTCATTAAAATAATAAATATATTTAAAAGTATCTAGAAATTATATCCTCTTACATGCTTATTTTCTCATGTTATACATGCTATTGAATACAATGTTCTTACTTTATAATTTTAGTGTGCTACATTCTTCCCAACTCAATTAAATTGAGTCCTGGAAATTTAAAATTGACCTCTGTAAAACATTTCTAGATATTTCCTTTGTTCAAATCCCACATTTTAAGAAGGTTTCATAAAACATCCTCTAGAAAATGTAGAATGGTAAGTACAAAGGTAACATGGACTAATATATAACTAGGTCTCTAAGTAAGAGACCATTAGTTGAAGGTGCATGTATGTACATGAAAAAAAATTGTAAATATTTTTTGGGATTTATCAAGGTCATCAAACAAAAACAAGTGAATGATTAATTGAATTTTGGGGGGCCCAAATTCATAAATCTATGATTATTTACAAATATTTATGTTCAATAAGAATTAGTGTATTAAGACACCATTTTTGTTTTAGGATAAATCTCCTAATGTTGAGAATTTTATTTAGTGTCTAAATATACTAGGTAATATAATTACTCAATATATTTCTATAAAAGTTTTATTCTTTTATTGTTCTTTGATCAATTTCATATTCATCCATTACATCATGAAATTGATATAAGAAAATTTACTTTTATGCTTGAAGTAAACAAATACACTTTTAATGGATCTTAAGACTCATGAAAGAGTGGAAAGTCTTTCATTTTCACTTAACTATGCTATGCAGCCATTTATGAGAACACATTAATAAATAAACCTAAAAAATATTACTAATGGTTCATTATTAATATTTATTTATCAAAATATTTAACTAAAAATAATTACACATTTACAAGAACATCATAGAGGATAGTTGTAGGCATTATTTAATTATCATCCTTCAGTCATGGGTGGATTTTCCATGACAATTATGAACATAATGGGTGGTCACCCAACAAAAAAGATGTCTTATTCTAAAATTATATTGATATGATTCCAAAACAAAATTTTATGGACATCCATTAAATATGGTTAATCACTAAATATTTAGTAAATTCTGTTTTTTTAAACAACCTCAATACATAAATACTTCATTGATTTATTTCCACATAATTCCTTCAATGGTATAATGTTTATCCTAGGACATACATTTTCATTTTCTATTCAAAACCATTATAATTTTTCTTCAATAAAATTTGATTTATCCTAAGAATATCCACTGTGATTATCAAAATAGGTTTGTGGTAAGGCCCATTTTCATGTACCCAGTTATGCTCATGTAAGGCCAAACACACATTATCAGAGTTGCTACCCATAGGTACAATATACCGACCATATAATATATCATAATTGAGCTTTACAACCAATAATATATAATATTCCATGTTAAAAATATCAAGCAACATATCTAAAATATCTACTTCCCTTTCCCATCATTCATCATGTACATGCCCATGTAGCCACAATCTATGAATCGAGCTTTCCCTTGAACGCTTTTTCACTATGATCTAAGACACATATTGGATACTCCTCAAATTACGCATGTACCTAGAGTTGAAAATAATCAACCATTATCACATGATAAGGGTTGGGTTAATACCTCCATATTTGTGACACATGAAAACATCGTTAATAAAATTATATCTCTATGGAAGAGTTATTAGTATGCCACTCATCGGACATTCCCCATAACCTGGAATGGTCCAATGAACCAAGGAGCAAAATTTCCCTACAATCATATGTTACGGTGACTCAACCAGGTTAAACCTTCTGAATACATGATCACCCTCTGTAAACACTAATGGTTCTATTCTATTATCATCACATGACTTATATCCACTCTAAGAAATATCCATATGCATCTAAATCTACTAAACATATTCCGACATCTCTTGATTGAGACTTATTCCTGAAAAATCTAAATCTTCTGCCTCCATGCAGCGTTGAGGTGATATGCATATACAACTATGATTTTAATCCTATGGTTCCATCTATATTTCTTCTTAGAAACTATTATTATAGGAAAACTCTACTAAATCCAAGTGCTTCTCCCAAGACCCACCAACGTCAAGAACCCAAGATTGCAACATATCCTTAAGAACTTTTATAGTACGATCCAACTTCCCATCCATATGTGGGTGTAAAGATATACCAAAAAGAACTTATATATCTACAAACTTTAGTAATCCCTATGGGAAGTTCAATGTATAATTCTAATCATTTCCTGAAACAATAGTTCAGGGCACACCATGGAAACATTCTATCCTCTAAACATATAGTTCTCGCAATCCTTTATTAAAAATGATTCATGTATGGTAAAGAAATGTGATACCATTTTTATTCTATCCATATTAACCCAGATATATTTAGTCTTTCAATGATTCCTAGGGTGACCCACCCCAAATTCTTTTGTCACTTCATTCCACTTCCATTTTGAATTGGGCAATGGATGTAGTAACCCTACAGGTTTGTGATGCTCAGCCATCACTAGATGATTGGTGTAGAATCTTGTCATGAATCTGAATATCTCCTTTTTCATGCTCAATAACAAAAATTGGCATCATTGTACATGGAACATATTTGTCACAGCTGGATGCACCACCCAATTTGAGGCATAAAACTCATACATAAGCTCCTCCCGCGGGCAATTAGGAACAAATATTTAATTCCTAACTTAGATGATCTCATCTACATATATCATTAAATATGAAGGTGTCTCCCCACCATAAACTATTACACTAAAGTTAAAACATTCAATATCCTCATACTATCTATTCGTGATCTATGTTAATAGTCTAGACTCCACAGAAATTGATACCAATGTTTTCTTCCCCTGACATCCAAGAACCACAATGTGCATCCAGGTCATCCAATTCATCATCTACCACTCAACACTAGACTCATGAACTGACTAAGTCTGATTTTTTTCTCAATGAAAAACAATCATGGTTCCCCTTTTTAGGATTATATTCTAGCTCAAAATTTAAAAACTGCATATACTCTGCATATCTCCATGGTTGGAGATTCAAATATCATTGTGAATAGATATACCTTAATCCCTTGTGATCTGTATATATAGTTATCATTTTTTTGAAAATATAATGCCACAAAAACTTCAAGTCATATACAAATGCTACCAAATAGAGGTTATTTATAGTGTAATTATACTCATTATGACTCAAATACCAATACCAATATGCAACAAATCGATCTACTTGCATTAAAACAACTCTAATTCAAATCCTAGAAGTGTCACAATACACTATAGACTCCTCACCTAACTCATGTAGGATCAAGATCGGTGTTGTTATCAAGAGAATATTTATCTCTTAGAAGGAATTATCATAAGTTTCCAACCATTCAAAAACTATCCAATTTTTTGGTCAAGCTAGAAAGCATCACTGCAAATTAGGAAATATTCTGGATAAACCTCCAATAATATATATAATACCAAAGAATACTACAGATATCAAACACATTCATGGGATTATCCAAATAAACCACTTCCAACCCATCTCTTGATCTACTAGAACACCTCCCTATGAGATGATGTACCCAAATATGTGTTCCCAGTCGATCCAAAACTAGATCTTTGATATCTTGGTTTATAGAAAATTCTTTTTCAATGTACTCAAGTTGATGTCAATATATTGGGAATGATCATCACGAGTCTTATAGTACATAAGTATTTCATCCACCAACACTACCACAGACATATCTATGTATAGATAGAAGATACGTTTCAATAATTACATAAGCACTACAGTTGTGTTTGTCAACCCAAATGTCATAAAAAAAACTCAATAGACCATGCGTGCTTATAAAATCAGTACATGGTATATCTAGAGTTAAAACTCTTGGATAATGATACCCATATCTCAATACTATCCTGGAAAAGACACAAGATGCTTTTAATGGGTCAAAATGTTCATCTTTTCCTGGGAGAGTATACCTCTTTTCTCATTCATCTGGTTAACTTATGGTAACCAACACATAAACATATAATACCTTTATTGTTCATGGAAAACATCACACATTTACCCTAGGTGATGTATAGGTATAAAAGGATCCATTCTCCATTAACTCCTCCATCTGATTTTTTAGCTCTTAATGCAATGTTTGTTCCATTCTATACATTGGAATTGGGACTAGATTATCCCTAAGCCTAATATCAATAGTTAATTCCATATCTATATCATGTGGCATCCCTAAGAAGTTTTGAGGAAACATGTCTTGAAACCAGTCCACCATTGGTGGAAGTACATCCTACTTTAAATACCCATCATTTAACTACAGACTAGGAACTCAGGTTGTCATATATCCCATTTGTAGAGTAATTTTCCCTACTCAGCCTGCCTGGATATCCCACTCTCCATAGTGACTATAGTTTTCAACCTTAGGAAACAATAAAGTAACTCTCCTATGGAAATAATAAATATGGGGCATGTATGATACAAACCAATCCATATCCAAAATTTTGTTGAAGCCTCACATTTCATGAATATATAGATACAATAGAAAATGATAATCCACAACTATGTGAGAAAAATCATTGTACAAACAGATGTTTCTTGACCATAATCCCACAGTTTTGTCTATCATTAAAACCCCCTCAAAAAATCCACCAGAAAGATAAAACAATAAAAAAATTTGATATGAAAGAATGAGAGGAACCAATATCAAATAACTTACTAGATAAAGTATAGGATATATGAATAGTACCACTCACTATCGATGGTCTGGGCTCTCAATCCACAATTTTATGTTTCACTGCATGATATTTTCATTCCCCTATTCCCTGTGATATAGTATAACTCCCCTGAGCTGCACTACTTTTCTATTATGGACACTCTTTCTTAAAAGATCTACATCCGCTACCTTTACTTCCACGACCAGTATAACTCCAACTTAAAAACAGATAGGGAATGAAAGATCCCCTTCCCATACTCTGATCCGGTTGGGCTACACCCTTACTTCCTATCTATTACTGGGTCCTACAAAACTTATATAGATGTCCCATATTGATGCTAGAGCATCACTCTTTTGGTGGTTAGGTAAACTATATCTAGATGTGTCCCAACATACATCAATGGTGAAATATCACTCAAGTAAGGTCATGTGCAACAGATCCCTCTATCTAGGTACTCTATTTCCCACTACCTTGATTGTTGTTGTCAAGGAGATTCTTCCTACTATAATAATATATAACTCTTTATCATATATATAGAACGAAATATCCTACACTAGAATCCCCCTTCAGGTTCTCACTAGCCATGAGAGCTGATCCACCACCTCAGCAAACATATTTACCCAAAAAAGGCTCAACTGGGGACTAAATCTCACAATTTTGCCCATCACATAATTATGGTGTTTTGGTTGTCTCATCCCCCACCACAATTGATAAAAGTATGACATTTATATAATTAATCTAACTAATAACATCACGAACATACTCCCCTAAGTCAACCCCATGAACTCGACTACTCTATCATTCCACGATGTATCTAGATACAATTTCTCTAAGATACTCTCTAAGAATTCTTTCCATATAATACCCACAGCCAGTCCAGTCCATGCTTGAACCTCCCACTAGCACATCTCTAATCCTTATAGAATGTAAGAATAAAAATTGAATCTCATCAATACAAGATTATCCAAGTGGTCAAGTATAGTCTTGGTGGAGTCAACTAAAAAATTAGCTCCCCCAGGATCACCCTCTCCATTAAATGTTGGTTGGTGCTGCAATGGGAACTCCCTCATTAGATCTGACATTCTCTTTGAAACCCATCCTAGGTCTCTTCCCATGAATATCATGAAGCGAGAAATATTCTCTCAGAACTACTCTCCTACTTCATCAATAAACACTATCGGTGCCTTATGTTCCATCATTGGAGGATCAATCCTTGTCATTTCCTCTAGTCGTCCTCTCAACAAGCATCATTGGGGAGGAATACCATCTGTAATTCCAAACACAAACCATAAAAAGTATTTCACAAAACTAATTCGTTTAAAAATGTGGGAAGCACAATAAACCACAAAATGATTTTCCCAAACCCTAATAACGTGTTTAAAAAATGAGGAATCATGTCTACCCTTAACCATTCTACACCTAGGTGATGGTTAATAAGGGTAACCAAATTATTAGTAATCATATTTATCATTTATACACCATTTTAATCACATCTTTCAATATATTACAATCTTTCTAAAATATATGTAATACTCCAATTTCTTTTCAATTTCACAAGTGAGGAAAAAACATTAAGTTTAAAAACATACTCATAACCAGTTTTCAAGGGTGTTACTAAAATGAAACATGTCACAATAACACTAAGTGCCTAGAATGATGCATGTAAACTCAAATATTAGGACATACTGAGCCACAAATCAATTATTAAAAATTATTATAAATAATAATCACATCACATCACACTTGTGTCACCAAATCTTAAATAATATTCAACTATAACAATGAACAAAAATATCACCCATGGTATTTGGGTTTTCCCCCATACATGGGTTAGCTACTCCCATGCACGAGCTCATAACCAATGCCCAATTCTTCCTTCTTTCATGTCTACCTTTCCAAAACATTAAAAGAAAAGAAAAATGATCTAATATCATTTGTAATGGTCCAGTCTAGTTTATGATCATGATATTGTCTTCTTTGGGGATATCCCTCATTTTTTTTCATTCCCTGGGTTCTATACCCCTAGAATCCTCTAGGAAAAAGTCACATGATGGTAGAGGTATCCACACCACCCTATAAAGGGGTTCTTTATGATCCTCCACCTTTTATGTGGGATTTCCATAATCCACCCCACTAGAAGGGTCCAACATCATCATAGGCACATCAAATAGAAACTACCTCCAATTCAATTTATGTTGGCCCAATCCCTCCCACCATTATTGAATTTTTCAATTTAGTTCTAGAACACATTATTTTTCTTTCCCTAACCTCTAGCTCTCATGCATCGCCCGAGAAAACACATCATATTGGGAGAGTTATCCACACCCACTTATACATGGGTTCTTCGTGATCCTCTTACTGTGATGTGGGATTTACATAATCCTCCCCAACAAAGGGAACAACACCATCACTAGAACATCATATGAACACTACCTCTGATACCACTTTGTAATATCCTACCATATCTTCCACATACCTGTTCACCAATAAATTTTTCCACATGACCTTGAACGTGAATCCCTGTCTACGAGAGGCTACCAAGTATCAGTGAGGGTCTAATATATTGATTATGGGGAGACTATACCATCTTTAATCAGTGTATAAACCAGAAAGAATAAATAAAAATATATGAATAACATATAACCATTTAAAATACTAATATCCAAATATTATCCAAAACTGAAAATACCATAAAAAAACTAATTTAGTAAACAATTCCATTCTGAAGTATGAGTCCATTGTCCAAAATACAAACTCAAAAGTAAATAAATTGAGAACTAACAATCATTTCCAAAACCATGTCATGTTCCATCATCCATGATGTATTCCCACTCATACACCTAAATCAGGGCCCTTTTCCTTAACCTATCTAGAAAACACAATGTCTTTTTGGGTACCAATTAGGTAGCCTGTATTGGGTGTGAGTAAAACTCAATAGACCATGACCAATGATATCAAAATTAATATCAAATAACAGTAGTGTTTATGTGGTTGTATAAAAAAATAATGAAATTTAATAAGTAAATAGTTTTCAAATTATCAATTAATCATTATTTAACCACATAACCCATAGATCCACATAAACACCTATTCATAAATCCCTAATTTTTCTCATTCCAAAACACGATGTATTCCTAAGTGATATTATATCTCAAAATGGCATTTTTTCTATTATTTAATTAATTCGTTAATTCCCATGTTACTATTAAAACATTACAAAATAGAATTTCCATGTTCCCATTCATTAGTTTACATTTGAATGACCATGTTTCTGTTCTTTAAACATACATTAGAACTACAATGTTTCAATTTAATATTTCACAACTAAATAACCATGTTATCATTCACAACAAGTGGTAGAATTATTCTGTTGGGATTCTTCGGTGATGGTTCTTTTCTTGTTTGATTCTGAAGTTGGTTTTGATTTTGGATTTTTATTTTCACAAGTTGGTGACGAACGTTCTGGATCAGGTTCAAGAAAAAATGGGGCATTAGTCTTGTTGGGGGGTGTGGTGACAGCAACGGTGGCCATCTGTGGTACGTAGATTATCTTCCCTCGTCAATGAAGGTTCTTTATGTGGTTAGGTTCTCCCTATACGTTCTACTACTCCCACTCTACTCTGGCTTCAAGATCCATTACCCCTTTCCAGGTCAGTTAGGTGAGTTGGTATTAGTAGAGGTTATGGGATTTTTTTGTGTGAGCGATAGGGTTTTCTAGGGGATGATTTTTCTTGTGGATCTGATTGTCTGCAATGTTTTATTATGGTGTTTCCAGTGGTGCCTATGGACTACATCATTCGGTTATATCCGTAGACTGGTGCGATGATAGGATGGATATAAAGTTAGTGGAGACAAGATATTAGTGATGACAGTGGTGAATCACGATTGAAAGAGATGTGATGTTGTAGCGACAATGGCTTCAGAATCATGTTTGACATGCAGTAGGCGGGTGGCTTGAGACTATCATTAGCTCAGGGTGATGACGCTGGTTTCAATGTTTCATAGCGGAATTTTAAATTTGGAATTTTTTTGGATATCGTGATTCATCTAACATGTGGATTTTCATCTGCGGTTTGGATGGAACCGTTTTGAATTTTGAATTCTGATGTTTGAATTTTGAGTTTTGTTTTATGAAATATGGGGTACACTCTTTCTGTTTTTTGAATTTATAGTTACCACTAATCCTTAAAGTAGTTTTACAGAAAATAAAAAAATGGATTTGGAGTAGGAGTAAATATAATAATTCCATTAGTCAACTCAATAATTAACTAATCTAAAAAACCCCCATAATTAATTCCTTAATTAATTAAGTACATCAAACCCATAATATAATTTATCAATTAATTTCCCAATATCATTAACTCAACATCCCATAATTACTTTCACAATTAATTATCTCTTTTATAAATCTCAATAACTCATATGTAATTAATCTATTAACTATTTCCAATTGAGAATATATATATATATATATATATTAATTTTTTCACAATTCATTATCTCTAAAATAACAATATCTATATATCATAATTAATTATACAATTAATTTTCTCAAAATCCATAATTCATAAAATCTCCAATACACATATACTCAATTAATTAAATTACTAAATTAATTAATTTTATCAAGAACGCAATTGTTATATATCTATGAAAATCATAAAATTTTATAAATATAATATTAATAATGACTATTAGAATTGAATTTTATACCCCACACCTCAATTCATTAATGATTGTTCACCCAACAGAAATTCCAAAGCATTTAGTGGTAGAAATATGTAGAATGAGATATGGATCTAAAACACTAAATTAAGATTAATCAAATACAGATGTCTCTTATATAGATCTAGATTTAAAATCCTAGATCTAGATCCACAATAAAATATCTTGATAGAGTCCAAATAAGTAATAACAACCACCAAAAGAATCATATAATAAAGGTAGAATAACTGCAAACCAAGTGGGATAGAATTGTCTTACCAAAAGGGGAGTGGATCTTTAATTCGGGAATTGAATCAAGACGAACAATGGTTGAGAAGGATTTGAATATTTATATAGAGATTCAAAAACCTGATATATATTATATGGTTATATGGGTGTTGAATAGGGTGAGTTTTTGGTTCATGGGTGATTAAAAATGTATATTTTGGTTACTTTAATTCTGGTACATGGGTTACTATAAATGGGTTCATGGTTTTCTCTATCCATACACCTAAATTGTGCACCTATTTTATATTTGTGGATGGTTACTTCTATGCTAGAATGTTGTTTGAAAAAACTATGTTCCAACTACTCAATCCAACTCTATATAGGGTTGCATGGTAAGCTGGGATTTTATGTACGGTTAGGGAAAATAAATTTCCTACTATACACTACCCTATTTCCTTTATTTTTCTCAAATTTTCACACCAAAACACACTAACTTAAACCCAAAAGAAAATTACTCCCCCAAAAAAAGAGCACTTGAAAATGTACTCAAGACAACTCTAGAAAAGTTTGAGATCTTTAAAAAACATTTTCAAAAATAAGGATTTTAAAAGAAAAGATGTTCTCTGTGTAAAGAGAGAAATAAGTCAGGTTTTCAGAAAATCGTTTTCTAAAACATTTTGACTACCATAGAGTGATAAAATTGTAATATTAATTTAAAAATAATATGAATAAATAAAAGATAATAATATTAAAGGTATTTTTTACCATAATCAAATAATTGTTTCAAAAGGAAATTCTAGTGTAAACAATCATAAATAAAATGTGATTGTGATGTATGAACTTTTAAATATGAAAATGTTGATGTTAGACTCAACCAATGAATAAATTATGTTATTCAAGCTTAAATACACATAAAATAAGTGGAAAAATTATTTTAAAAGTTTATTACACTTATAATATTATAATATTAAAAATAATGAAGAAGTATTATAACCCAAATAAAGAAACTGGGTTATTAAATTCATTTTCCTCCTGGTTACACTTAATTCAAATCCCCTTATATGAAATAAATCAAATTAAAACATAAAATATCAAGGAGAATGAATGAATCATGAGTGGTAGTATTAAAACTATATATATAAAATTTAGTTCACAAAAATTATTAATGTCTCAAATAATAGAAAAACCATCAGAAGATCATTATAATTATTCTTCAAGAAAATAATATTTAAATATTCCAAAGTATCTCATAACACTTCAAAATTTTTGAATCATAATCCTCATGAGGAAATAACATTAAAAAATGTTTAAAATTACATTAAGATAAAATAATTCATGATAAAATATTTAAAAGTTTGCAGTAGATACATCACACAAATAGGTAATAAGTGAAAATTAAATTTATCCCATAGATGAAAAAGGTTGATGAAAATTCCATACAGTATATTATCTTTTCAGATGAAAATCCATTAAATTAAAGTATAAAGGTTTTAAACATAAAAATAACTTATATAAGAACCATATTTATATATAAAATATCATATATTAACTTCTTATAAAACCATATCACCTATTTTTAATAACCTTTCATTATTTTCACTATTTCATGTGTTTATTGCCTACTTTTTCATATATAAATTAACTTTTTCATGTCTTTATTCTTATGTATAGTTAATGGTAATCATTACTATAATGTAAAACATAATTTAATTATCATCTATACCTGTTGTATTTTTATTTATAATAATCCATAATTTTTAGATATAGGAAATGAAATGCACCATTTATAGAGACGATAGGTCCTACATAAACATGAACGCTACCTTAATTTCCTAATAATAGTTTAAAAGAAAAAACATCAAATGATATATGAGTATATTATAAGTTTTATATAATATATATTTCATATATTTTACATAGGATTACTAAAACCATCCTTTATACATTCCATGTATTGCATGAACGAATCACATTGCTTTGAGGAGGCGGTAGACCACGCTTCCAAAAATGATGTTATCATATTCTCACAAAAAGGAAAGGATATATGTATGTTATATAAAAATTAAATAAAAAATAATATTTTATAATTATTATATAAATCATATATATGAATATATTCCATAATAATTCCCAACTATGAGAGGTGGAATGCGAAAAATGAACGACATCATTTTTGGAGGTCTATCTTCGCACACACAAAAAAGCTATGTTCTTTTACAATTAGATGGAAGTGTGTGTATATTTAGGTCGAAAACCAAGAATAAAAAATATATGTATATTAAATAGTCTATGTTTATTATATCATCATGGAATAATATGTTTTTAGGTGTGTATAATTAGAAAAACATATTAGATTAAGGGAGTATGTTACCACTTATTTTTGTAACTCATTTTTGTTTCCACCAAAGGGATTCCGGGGATGGATATCTATCAAAAGGAAGGATTACATGATGAGTGGAAGGATTTTGATGAGATATTTAGGAATATATTGGTCTATAAAAATTTCATTAATGGCTTGAGGAATTGGGAGGGATGGGTGTATGTTTATAGACGATGATGAGTGACATTCTTGTAAATTTTTTAAAAGGCAATTTCACCAATATTTTTCATTTGAAATGTGGATATAATAATATAAAACATTTAAGAAAAACGTATATTTATTCAAAATCATACCATAAAATGTATTTTCGAGATTTTTATAGGTCATTTTTCTCTTAAGTGTAAGGTTTAGTCCCTTGTTAAAGTAATTATTTTCTGAATTACTGTAATTAATTTTAAGTACATTAACTAATATTTTCTAACAAAAACTATATTGAAATCATTATAGAATATAAATTATTATTAATCCAAATATAGAAACCATTTTTTAAAACACCTATTATAGATGTGTTATAAATTAATTTAAATTTAATACCACAAATGGGATGACAAAGAATGTTTCTTAAGTAAAATTGTACAAAACATTGAGATGTGTTTATATCCAATTTCAATTATAAATTTATTCCATTGACCAAAATTTTAATACGTTATGTATAATTTATCTAAATAATTATTAAAATGAAATAAAAACTTAATTTAACTATATAAATAAATTTGATGAAAAGTAGTTTTGAATTAAAATTCAGTATTTTTCAATATTCATCAAAAATTTAAATATTACAGAAAAATACCAAAACATTACACCAAGATAATTTATATGTTCTCGATTCAAATATTAATGTTACTTGGAAAAATAAAATCAATAATATATCTAAAATATATATTTAAAATATTTTCTTCGTTAAATAGATTAAAAATAATCTTTAGAAAAATACTATTTTTCTATTTAAAATTGGGTTTCTTCTTTTATTATGTCTATCAAATATATTTGATGAATATAAAAAAATTATTTTAATAAAAATAATATATATATATATATTAAATTAATACCACTCCCTAATTTTAATTAATTTAATTTTTTAGGATAGAATAAATTTGTGTGTATAATAATTATTTTCCATGAAAATATTCATTTTATATTCAATTTCTTCTTATATTCATTTCTAATAAGTTGATTACTAATGATATCATTTTATAAGAAATTTAAAAATATATTTTCATAAGTTATTTAGTAATATTTATAACTTATAATTTAATATATAGGATATATCTGATTATATTAAATAATAATGTTTTAATAATATATTTTTCTTCGGTAAAACTCGGTCTTCCATGTAACACAAGTTATCGAAGAAACTCATTGATCTGTGTGATACAACATAACTCTGTATTTAATTCACTTCAAGTTATATCATAGATTTATTTTTTGAAATATAATATATATTTTAATTTATTGAGATATGATGTTTCCTTGCATTCTTGGTGTCACATGTCATACACATTATCGAATATAATGTTATTACTTCAGAATTTCGAGGTATTACAAACCTAGAGACAGTTTCTAATTTTCCTACATTAGCATAGATAAAAATTACTAAATACTTATGTAATTATTAGTTTATTAATTTTTGAGAACCAAATACATACATGATTCTAAATTTAGATTAGAAAATAAAATAAAAAATCATAGTAAGGGCAACATTAAGAATCCTAGACCTAATTTTTAGAATTCATCTTCGAATCCTAGGGAGAGAAAGACAAATTAGAGTGAGCAAAAATTATCTATAAGGGTTACCTACTATGAAATATGAAATGGATAAATAAATAAAAATTAATATAAAAATGTAAATTACTAAACCAACATTCCATTAAATAAATAACTTGACTATCGTAATTAGAAAATAATAACCAATAAGGAAAGATAAATTACTAGAAATTCATGTCATTAAATCAATAATCTAAGAATTAAATGAATCCAGAGATAATATCATATCAAAAATCTCATGGATAAAAATATAAAATTAATTCTAAATGAAATAAATTCTTAATTATTGGACCTAAATATCTCAAGAATTATGATACCTCTATTATTAATCTTCTCAAAATGAAGTTTAAAAGTACTAGGTAAAACCCCCTCTAATTTGTCCAACTAATTTGTCTCATGAGACCTATTGATGCATCAACTGGATATATATAACTAGTTCCCACCCATAAATACATGTGAAAATAATCCCTCATATATCAAATAATTTATTTATTTCATGAATCAATATTCCTTATAATTAAATATTCATATTGAATACATGACACACATTTATCAATATTTCAAGAGTTACACAAATAACATTCAATATTTAAATAGAATGTACAAATGGTATAAATTTAATCATATAATAATACCCACAATAAAATAATATTTATATATTAGAAAATTTTAATTTATAACAAAAAATTATCAAAAAAATTTGATTGTTTTAAGATAATGTTAACAATCACAAAAAAAGTGATGTTGAACAATAACTTTTACCACGTCACAATTTTAAATTCAAATGCCAAAATATGAAGAAATTAAAATTGAAACTTTATATTCCATGAATTTTGATGTAATGTTTTTGTTACATGTTAATATGATAATATATAATCGATATAAAATAAATTTTTTTCATTACATAACAATATGCCTCAATGAAGCAGAATGGATATGAAGTCCCTTACCTCACATTTACTTTTGGTTGTATTTTATTTATGAACATGTATAATGGTTTAAATCAAGTTCATATTTTATACCAACTCCACATCAAAATTTATAATATCATATATTATCCCCTTATAAAATTCTACATCATATTTGTTAACAATGATCTTAATTTAATTATTTAAGGGGTTCATTTTCTTGTATTATTATGTGAGTTTTTCTTGAAATTATAGTTCTTGAACATATTATATAGTTACATCATAGACATAATGATATTAATTTTATATATATCATATTTATTCATCATATACATATTTATAATCACTCTTTATGGTTGGATAGGGAATATTAATTGCATCACTTTGTGGAGACGGTTGGCCATACGTACGCACAAGCAAAGATATCCTTCCCTTAACAAGTGAAATGAAAAATAAGTGCATGATATATTAATTATTGAAAATTTATAAAATTTAACATATATCACATATATTAATTAAATCAATAATTATTAAATTTAGTGTCAATAGTATATAAAAAAGTGATTCACATTTCTTCACAAGGTGGTAGTCTTCTGTATACATGAGAAAAGTTATTGTATTTCAAATAGAGCGAAAAGTAAAAAGGTATAAGTGACATTATAATTAAAAAGGATAATAATATCATAATTATCATATTAATTTCTCAAATACATCTTTATATCCACCATTTATACATGGTCATAGAAAATGAATTACTTCGGTTTGCGAGGTGGTAGTCCGCTATACACACAATCGATGGTTTCATTTCCTATTAGATGAAAATGGAGATGGATATAGGTTATGAAATAAAGATAAATAAAATATAATTATATGATAGATATTGGTGTTATTATAATATCATGATGTAAAAATATTTTATGTAGTTGTAAGGATAAATAAAATGAAAATGATAGATTAAGAACGTTACCACTTCTTCGTAAGACCTCTTTAGGTTTACACCAAAATCATTCATAGGATGTTTTTTATCAAAAAAAGCCCTCTATTATGATTTTTTGGAGTAAAGTAGTTATTTTTTATGGCATATTTTATCAAAATGGATTTCTATGTTTGAATATAGGAGAACATGGCGTTCCCTTTTGTATGTGGGGGAGAGGAAACGTATGGATTGTTTTATAAAAATCAATTACACCCAAGTATTTATCCTGTAAAACCCCTAAATTAGTTGGTCATTATCAGCCATTAGAGGTTTTAAATTAGATAGGTTTTTATATATGGATATTTTACAAGTTGGTATATAATTTTTATACCTTATCTTCTTAGTTTATACCCCTGATAAATTAGTTTTAACCATAATTGTGGTAATTAATTTTTAATTCTTTTTATATACATAATGGTACAAATTTAATCTAACCTAAATAGATAAAAATATATTATGATTATTCCAATTATGTAATCTAGTTTTCCAATTTCGATTCACCTTTGTAACATAATCTTATTTACAATTATACTCGTAGATGTGATGAATAATTGGATTTTCAATAAGAATATTATTATAAGTATGGGAGGTTTTAATATCAAAATTCAATATGAAATTGGCTAAAATGACATAAAAGATTATTTATTATAAAATAATTAAAATAATTTTATTTTAAATAAATGTTAAAATTAAAATAAACATTGTAAATAATTTAAATGATAATGTAGTTTTCAGATAAAAAATAATATTTTTCACTATTAATCGAAAAAAGTGAATTTTCAAAAATATCTCAAAAAATAAAAGTAAGATATTTTAGATATGATTATTTAAAAAATTAATTTAATTTTATCAAATAAAATATATGAATTTTTCAATAAATAATTTATTCATAAGTTCACAAGAAGCGACTAAACTATTTTCCATGGAAAAAAATATTGTTTTTAGAACCATTAATTTTTCCTTCAAATTATTATAATTTTATTTACAACCAATTGTTATCCATTTAATTTATTTGATATATATTATTAAACCATATAATTTTCTTAACTTTGTTATTACTATTCTTACCCATCAAAATAATGATTATGATATAATTCTAATTCATCAATAATATACTAATAGATTATTTTTGTTTAAACTCGATGTTGTGTGCATCATAATAAATCAAATAATTTGAAAATATTTAAATGTATATAAATCACAAAGTATCATGTTTCTATTATAGATATTTAATAATTAACATAAATTCTAATGCAATGTTGACATAATTCCGGGGAAATCAGTTGAAATTAAATGTAATTGCTTTTAGAAAACAGAAAATGTAATATTTTTGGATGAATTATGGTTTCACTGGATTTTTATATTTAATAATAATGTATTATTTATGTTAAAATGTATTATATTAAGATTTATTCGTATTTCTTTCAAATTTCAATCATGTGACTATTTCTTAAGATAACATTAATAGTATTTTATAATAAATATATTTTATAAAATTATTTAAAAATTAAAAAAAATTAAAACATGAAAAGTTGAATGAGAAATTATTATAAAATTTTTCCCCTTTAGAATAAAATGCCAATTATGAAAATATAATAAAATTTGAAACACTTTTATATTGGAAGCATTATTACTATGGTTAAAGAAAAAAATGGTGAAAGTAAGGGTTAATAAAAAATATAAGGATTGAAATGATATCTAAAATTAAAAAAACATTATTAGGTGATTATATTATGAAAATATAATCTTTATATTAAAAAGAAATTCATTTTTGAAACATTTGGAATGATTTATAATGATATTATATTATAATATTTCATGTATTTCCAAAAGTAATCATCCCCTCACTAATAAAAGGCCACCTCCACTACTCTATTTTTTACACCATTTGAGAACTCTAGTTCAAAATATTCCTAGAAAGACACTTATCATAATCTATAACCATTGTATATAAGTCTAATTTCTATAATAACACCAAACTTATAGGGCATAAATTACAAATAAATATAAGTTTTCTGAAGAAGAGGTATAGAATTAAACTAAATGTTTTTGTTTTATTTCTTATTCAAAATAATTATAAACTCTTTCATCCATTATTATATAATTATATAATTATATCCAATATAATTATATATAATTATTTTTATCTATTAACCATAATCCCTATTCTTATTCCATAAAAATTGAAATGAAACCATTTTTCATGTGTACGTCAGACTAGCGCCTCACGAATTGATGTAATTCATTTTCCATCACCACCTTTCATGGATTCTCATGATTACATATTATATATATATATATTTTTTTTATGAAATAATTAACATTATTTAAATATAAAACAACACTCACCATTTTTCTTCCATATTTTTTGAGAAATGAAAATGTTACTCACGTAATCACACAGGATACCATATCCATAATTGTAACATAATTCCTTTTTCATATCTATATTTTATTATTGGTTTTAAAACTATAATTAATTTATAATATGCTAAATATTACATTATTATTATTGTATTTATTATGGAACAAATATCCATTTGACCATGATAAAAATACTGATTTTATTTTGATGTTATAAATTGAACATCCTCAAAACACCCATCATGGTCTTAGCTGATTAATTAAATAAATATGTCATTAAAACAAATGATATATATTGTTTAAGTACAAGGTATTTATATTTTAAATTGTTCAAAAAAAATAACATAATTGATATACTTTTATCATATATGTGGTAAAATACATACATATCATGTTTGTAATTGAGGGAAGTGATTTTGTTTCAATTTCCCTTCTTTATGGAATATTTTAATGTTATGCACCTAATTTATATTATATTGTGATAAAAATAACTTTTAATTTTTTCATAATTTATCCTTCATATTTAATTATATTTTATGTTATTATTAAAATTACTTCCTTCAAAGAAATTTTACATGAATGCTACCATGTGGTAAGGTGTTTCTTAACTCGATTTCTATTCATTTGATTAGAATTCTACTTTATTTAATTTTTTATTCCATGATTATGTATGAATAAATCTATAAATTGTTTCATCATGTATTTATTATTTTATTATGTGGATGAATATATGTTCACATTATTAATTCATTTAGTAATTATCACTAAAAAACCATGATCGTTAAAAAGATTTTATTTATATCAATCTCATTTTCCTATGACATGTTCCATATCATGCACCATGATTTATTTTTATGGTATACATAATACCTCATGTAATAACATTGAAATTATAATTCATGAAATTCATGGGATTTAAAATGCTATATCACACTCATTATTTCAATGAAATTTTATTCGAATGTTTCCAACGTGTCAAAGCCTTTGTGTTACAGTCTCCTTTCATTTAGAGATTTTTTTATTAGTGTTACTAATGGTAAATAATGTAAATTTATTTTTTTAAACCATATATATTTTCCTCTATTAAGGTTATGAAATTTTTTTATATCATTATTTTATATTTCCTTCTTTATTGATTATTGATGCGTCATGAAATTTTTCATAAGTTATACTAATATTGTATCATATTTTAGATCAGGTATCCTTATCTTTCACACCACTATTTTCTAAAATGTTTTCAATAATTTTCTAATCTAAATTTAATTAAAATAAAAAAAATTAACTAATATTTTACTTTATTATAGATTTTAAAAGGGAATATCTTAATATTTTTTACATGGTTCAATTTTGAGTTTCATTACAAAAGTTTGAAAATAACATTATTTTTTAATATTTACAGTAATAATTAATTTTATTACCATAATGACTGTTGTACAACGTAGATAGATCATGTAGGGGCACTATGAGAAGGTGAATCAGTTTCCAAAATGTTTTACATAATTTTAATTTATTTCAATTAACCCATCTACTCTTTAACCATTTCCACAATTTAGAGGAATGAACCACTTATGGGCGATTTAAAATAACATAATCATGAAATTAAGATAATAAAGGATACAGAAAAAAAATTACAACATTTGGTACTATAACATACTCCTTTTCATGATTGATGTGTGGTAATTTCACATATTCCATTATCACTAGATATTATAGTGACTAAAAAATCATAGAATTGGCACACAATGTTTATAGAAGAAATAAAAAATATTCCTAAGTCAGTGGTCTTCTTTATACAGGTCCAACTAGTCTTTAATACAATTTTTTATACTAACACAACCAATTATTCAAATATAATCAATGATGATCTGAATAATGTTTCTCTAGGACACTTAATTTCATTGAATCAATTGAATAACATTGTTCTTACAATTAAGGAATTTAATTGGAAATTAATTAAAAATATTTTAATCATGTCTCCGATATAATATTTAATAAAATGAATATGAAACTTCTAAATTAACTCAATTTTTTCATTAAATGACCCACTTTTGAATTCATAACATAATCGAAGTTGTCTTATTTTCTTCTTAAATTATAAACATATTTCATTCATGGATTTCATGATATTTCCATTGTAAAAACTCTATAACATCAATAATAATTCATTTTTATTTCATGTGCTGCCCAATTTTATATTTTGGGATTATAAATATTAATCATTTATGTTTTGATGTTTCTTAGTGTATTTAGCTTGGGTCCTTCAATTTGATTTCATCTGTGCATGTTCTTTAATAACAGACACGTGTGAAAAAAATTCACCACTACCCAATTCCTTGTGAACAAACATGAATGGGTGTAAATATTTATTCTTTTAGTCTAATTCACTTTTATTATTCCCGCATATCATGAAAAAGAAAATTTATTTCACTCCTCACATGTGTAATTCCTTCTTCCATAAAAAAAATTAATGAAATTACATAAACTGGGATTGAGATTTCTTTTAGTATGAAACTAATGTATAGGATCTTTGAGATTCCTGAAAACCATAAGGAACATAATTTAACGAAGGACTATTTAGAATGGTTTTGTGGAATCTCATTTATTTGTGAAACAAAATGAGTATAGAGTACACATGTTGATCGACCCACATATTCCCACCTCCTTCATGTAAGAAGAAAATTTCATGGAAACCATTTTTATAGTGAATAAATTCAAGAGTTATTTGAAATATTTTAATTCCAATGATATCTTCCTTTTCCATCATGAAATCCAAGTGCTTCATGGAACCTCATCCTCATAAAACAATTTTTTTATAGTGCCATTTTTCTCCAAAAACAAAAAAATCTCTCACTTTATCAGTATACCATCCTTGTAATCTTACTATGTCATTTATAGGTGAGTATCACAAACATTCACATAATACAGATCTTATTTTTATATCACATCATAACTATATTAATATTTTCTAGTTATGTGCATAATCAATTTCCTGATATGTTCAGGATTTTATAATGTGTCCACCAAAAACATGGAAAGTTTCATCCAATGCTTCGTTGAGGTGATATCATCACTAATTACACATGTGAATGTGATGAGGATCTGTTGATCAACATTTACCCAAAATATATAACTCCTTAAATAGAGGATTCCCAAACTCCACCTACATCTACATTTTCAATCAACTGAATATCATCTTTGATTTATTCTCATGCATGAAATATGGGGATTTCAGATAAGTATTTTATTTAGTTTGAGATGTCTCATCAACATGAGATGATCTTGAGAGATGGATGTCAGCTATCTTAAACTCCATTGATTCTTTTTTCCTAAAGAGATCATCATCAAAAGTCATGGGAGGTTAAAGAAGATCGAATTCTCAATCGAACAGCTATGATAAAACAAATTGGATAGCTGCAATAATATGATTAACTTATGTTAAGTGGGAATAGTACAGGTACATCTCTATCCCACATTGAAACTCCCATAAATGGGGCCAAGCATTTTTAATTAGTTCATGGTAACCGCTACTCAAAAATCCACACCCCCAATATCATTTCCATGTGCGGGTTCTCTATACCATCATGCCTATACCATATAGTAGCGTGCCATCTCTTCTCATGTGCGCTCTGTGTGAGCTCTCATATGTGGTATTCCATAATAATAGAACTATGGAGGACTTACACACTACCCTTAATACCACATGCATACTGGACTAGGATTATGCTTGGGAATGAACAACCTTGGGTTCCACATGAACCATAGTGGAATATTTTAGGCCAACATGCTAGTTGGATACTTTTAAAATAAATCATAACATAATTATAAAATTCTAAATGATTAATATAAAACACCTTATGAAAAACACTTGTATTCCTTATATAATACCCATGTCCATCTTTAAAACTTCTTTTCCACTTCAAGAATTAAAATTTTTCATAGCCTTTCATTATTTTTTCATGGCATCATCTTCTCGACTCTTCGTTTCATCATACAATAATATTTCTTCTACATGGAAATCTATTCACATACTTATGTATTCATACAAAGTGGTTGAACTTATTAAAATCTTATTCGTGCAATTAATTTTGGCATGTTATTCATATAATAAAAACATCTCATGAAATATTTAAATTATATTCATATAAAATATTCAACTCTTCTTTCACAGATAAATGCATCATGAAAACTAATATTTTCATGGTCTTCACTGTGTAAAATGATTTTGAAAATTTGCATTATCCTATAACAAAAAACACATGTCTTTGAACATAAGAATAGTTCGAAAATCATCATAGTATACAAGGATAAATTTCTAAGAGGACATCCAATTTCATTAAAGAAATCCACAAAAATTATCCAAGAATAATCACTAATCATAATGAAATTTCCTTCCAAAATACAACCAATGATCGCATACTAATTTTCTAAGCAATGGCAACAGCCGTATTTAATATTTCTCAAAAATTATTCCATATTTTTCATTCTATTATTAATAACTAATAACACAAAGGACTACTTCATACCTTAAAATTATATTCCTTCTATTATATTGACTAAAAATACTACCAAAGTCATTAACCATTCACATGGGATTTCAAATATCCCCCTTTATATTTGTTTTCAACACTATTTCCCTAAATTCAACATCAATATTCCCCTTATTTTCCATAAATTCAAATTATTTATGAAGGATTTTTCATCCACCATTCAAGTAATTTGAAAATTACTCATCCATTTTATGAAAAAATGAGACTAGCACATGTTTTATTTGGAAAATAGACTTTAGTTTGTCTAATCTAATTATATGTGAAAAAAAGTGTAAAAATAAGTAGATAGACCACCATGGATTTATATTATTCTCATTAATATCTATGGAAGTTATATCATTCTCACAATATATTTATTTCTCAAAGTGGATATTGTATAAAAAATTTATCAAATAATATATTCTCATACACAAGTCAACAAAAACATCATTAATTTCATGTGTAAGAATATTTTTCTCCACATTTATATGAAATTAATTATCAAGAAACACTCCCCCTCAATCCAAATATTTTATATAATAATTATATGGGAAATAAGTTTAATTGGATGACCTCCATTTCAAATTCTGTTGAGAATATGTAAATTTCCTTGAATTCATAAAATAATCCTTAATATCATAACCTTTATGATTTATCCCCCTAAAATTCTTTACTCCATGTTATTTGACATAGTGGAAAATTTAATCAGATAATATTTAATATATTCATTTTGATAATCCACTATTGTGGAAAAATTCATATTTCTATCATATCATGAATATTATTTTCAAATATTTTTATTCTACTATGTTTACCAATTTCTCATGCTGAGAATGAACTTCACCTTCAGGTCACTATAATGTAAACAAAAATAAAACCCAAGAATAAGGAAATAATATAGAATACTTGTAAAAATTTCAATAAGTCTGACAGGGATGATAATTTAATATCATCCCTAAGATTACTTTCACTATATCTATAATTATTATAGTACTCTTCATGCTTGTGTCTCCATTACATTTTAAATTTTGATCATTTTTTTGACAGAAAGGAAAATTTAATTTAAATTTCCTTTGGCTTGTGTGGATTATTATCCATACTTCTAGAAATAATGTTGTAGCTACCCATGTTTCTTGTATTTTTATATTCAACATCACCCATTGATCTAGTAAAATAGATATACAATTATTTTTATTATTCCCAACCTACTTTCACATACCAAAAAAGTATTTTGAAAAACATTACATGACTTGTGTTCATAACCCCTTATGAATTTTGAATTATTATTCATGTGGGACAATATAAATTTCCTTTTCCTTTTCTAAAGATATTACCACATCCTTATATTTCTATATATCTCAAGAAAATTACAATTGATATGGGATGATATTAAATCACTACTTCTCAACATATCTTGTCTTAGAGTTTCCACATGTCTTATTAAATGATTTTTATTAACCTTTAATAGGTAACATAGAAAAATGTTCATCAAGAATGTCTTAAATCAATACTATCTTTAGGTTTCTCCCTAGGATTAATTCTCCTATTAATTTTATCTTACATCCATTCATTTATATGACCTATTTGTAGTGGACCATAGTATGAACTCTCATTCAACATGAGAAACATCTTTTATCAGTTAATATAAAATATTTGGATTCCAAATTATCATCTTTATCAAGAGTATCTCTCCTAATAGTTTTATGAAATTCCTTCCTCAGTGTATTCCACAATAAATATATTTCATCTTATATTTGGTTTATTCTACATTTTTTGTGGTTTTTTTCTTCTCATCAACATATGAATAATTCATGGATGGAATATTCTTGAACTCATTATAATCAGGACCACTTATTTTTCAATAACCATATAGTCTTAAAGGAAACCAAATTTTTTCATATTATATAGATTCTTCTTCATCTATATATTTTTATTCATATTCATATTTTTTTCAATTCGGTACATCTAATCTACCAGAATGTTGTCCTTATCAAATTTTTACATGTTGAAACATCATTCCAACAATCAATGGATTAATTCCTAGCTTTCTAGCAACACATAAAATAGCTAATAAATCTCCTTCTTTTAGTTGTAGTACCAAACGTACAATATTTAGTTACATTTTCATTCAATATTTTCTTTTAATTATTTAGATAATATTTTTGGGAGTAATTTTTATTTATCATAATAGTATCCACCCTTTATTGTTTTGGGATTCATCATCATTTATATCAACACACATTTCCTAGCTTTTGGTTTTGAACATGAATTATAATATGAGACTACATTTATAGAATCTGAGATAATTGGGGTATGAGTGACCTTCTTATATGAGTTTATATATGGTTGATCAATAGATGATTTTTAGTTCTTATTTCAACCAATAATATTATATTCTAATAAAAAATTCTCGTCAATTGTTTTTGTAGCAACATCCCCTCTTTGGGTTTCACTCTCTTTATTTTTTTGCAATGCAAAATTCATCATTACAAAAATAAGGGATGTTCTAGAAAGTGTATAAATTTAATTTCTCAATTAAATATCAAGTTCAAGAAACTATATTTTATGTAAAACATCTCATTTTAAACTAATAACCTATATTCCCAAAAACATGTTTGTTTAACAAAATGATCTACATGTTTTTACTACCTTTATTTAGAGAGTCTTTGAAATGACCCACCAATTCTCATTGGCGTGAGAGATCCACGAGTCATTACTTAGCCTTAAGCGGCATCCTCAAGATGCCAAAGGCTGGAAATAAATACGAAATGTTTTAACATACATGTGGGGGACAATTTACTCTTTAATAAATAAACTATTATACCAACGAACCATAACAAAACCATTCACTAAATGTTTCAAGATCAAAAGAAAGACCACTAAAAAACTTTATGTATCTCAAAACTCCGTTAAAGTCTGAAAAAATAGAAGAATAATCCAGTATCAAAGTAAATTATGGATAAATCACTCAAGACTCTAATGAGCCTACATAAATCCACACTCCACAAGCTCCCAGATCCACAGTCACCATACATCTCAAATATCCTGAGGTAGTGCAAAAAATGTGGGAAACGTTACCTTTTTCCCTATCCTGCAAGATAGAATTTGGAAAATCCCCAAAGTGGTAGAGTAGGGGTGAGTATAAAACTCTTTATTATTTCCACAATGTGTTCCCTATTAACGCTATTCGGATAGAAAATTCAGCCACATTTATACAAAATAGTTAATATAAACCAATTTACCAAAAAGAGTTTACAACCAAATATACACAAGTTCCAAAAACCATCTACAAGCATGTGAAAAAAAACTATTTGAAACCAATGTACAGAAAGTTATTTTTGCATAAAAATGACTAATCAATGCTTAAACCAATTATTATCATCATTTCTTATACACATTCCATAGTTCACCACACACTCATACATGCATGCTTCGTTTAACAGTTCCATACTCTTAAGTGGTCTCTTGTCGCTTTACCATGTGTCCCAATGACACATGCCCCTGATCCAGGGTCACGTTCCTTGTACCGAAATGCTACTCATCCATTAATATGGGCCTATTAAGCATGAAATCACACCAACAACAATTTTTTCAAAAATTTATATTACCAAAATAATCCACTTCAAAAAAACTAAACTTTTATGGAAAACCAAAGAATATACAAGTACGAAGAAATCCTTCATTTGAATAAAAAATTCCCATTTATTGAAATAATATTATCCGACTCAGGATCCAGTTGTCTAGATAAATCCACTTTTACAAATCCATATTTTAAAACTAAGAAACAATGCACTCATTGGAAATCCCCAATTTTCCTGATTTCACAACCGTCACTCAAGATGGTTTCTAAAAAGTGTTCAAAAACCAAATAAAAATTAATTCAGCACAATAAATTCAATTAAAAAGACTTCCAATCAGTTATACTAAGTAGATTCTAGAATAAAACATCATACCTTGATGTTTTTAATGAAAACCCCAACGAGCGAAGAACGCACTAGAAAACTGGGTCAATTCACCAAGAAACCTGCTTAGAGCTCTTCTCCTATAATGATTAAAACAAAAACTCATCATATTTTGCATCCAAACCAAAAGATATACCCACAATGGATGTATATATGAGAGACCAGTATAAGAGGATAATTGGATCTATGTAGATCGATGAAACCGATCAAGAACAAAGAAGAACGATCATATACCACCAGAATCCAGCTTTGATTCAGAAAGGAAAGACTACATATTGAATCCAAAATCCTTGGGAGAGGTTCTCCTATATTCAAGGTAAATAAATCCTGATTTGTGGTTGCTTATGATAAAAAATGAGCCACTCAGAGGAAAAAAAGTGTGAGAGATACTTTTTTAGGATCTCACTTAATCCATACAAACGGTTAGTTCGCACTGTTACAGAACTCATGAACTAACCATGTGTTATCTACTGACTAGGAAGACCCTCGCATGGATTCCTCACATGGTCTCCCTAACTGTGCTATAACTATGTTGGAGATACTTCCTCAAGGGTAAAATTTAACATGGTTTTTCCACACGGTTAGGCAAACCATGTGCCGCCCCGTGCGACATCCATTTTTTTCCAAAACCACGTCCAAATATCTCCCAATTATCCCATCCATCACCATTAAACATTATAACAATATAAATCATCATATAAGTGTTACATACCAGAAATAAGTGGTACTACATTCTCCCCACCATTGTAATTCCCATCCTCAGAATGTAAAAAACCCTCACCCATATGAATGTGTTCTGACCATTTCTCTTTCAACTCCTTCTCATGTTCCAAAGTCTCTTCAAGGATCTGACCATGCAACCAAAAAACCTTCACTAGACTGATGTTCTTTCCACGCAAGACTTTCTCTTTACTATTCACAATCTATATCAGGATATGTATCAACAAAGAATCCAGATCTAGATTAACAAGATCCTATTTCATCAAATGGTTCAGTTCAGGCTGATACTTTTTCAACCGAGATACATGGAACACATTATTCACCAAACTAAAATGTGGTGGTAATTCCAACTGATTTATGAAATATACAACCTATTCTAGTATCTTGAAAGGTCCAATGTATCTAGGATATAACTGAACCTTCATATTAAAATGATTATGTCCATGTCTTAGAAAGATCATCAAGAAAAAATGATCACTCAAGGAAAATGAAAATTGCCAACTATGGTGATCCGCATAATATTTATAATGACTCTAAGTCATCTCCATACTCTTTCTAATCAACAGGGTCTTCTACATTGTTTCTGAGACGAGGATAGACCTAACTAGTGAAGTTTAACCAGTTTCTACCCAACATAGTGGAGAACGGTAAGGACACCCATAAAATTCTTCAAATGGAGCCTTGTGTACCATGGCCTCATAGATACTATTGTTTAAGAACTCCACCAAGGGTATATTATCTTCACATGAGCCACAAAAAACCATTACATAATCCCACAACATGTCTTCAATAAAATTTATCATCCACTTAGAATTCCCATCTTTCTGAGGATGATATGTCGTTCTCATAGTCAAGTGATACCCAAGGTCTAATTGTAAGGATTTTAAGAAATGAGATGGGAACCTCAGATATCAATCCGAGACTATTTAAACTAGTACACCATGCTTTTTACAATTTATAGGATATAGATTATTGACAGATCCTCCACCGTAAGTGTTTCACAAATATGGATCAAATTGTCTGACTTTGTAAGATGATCCACTATCATCTATATTGCATCATGTTTCTAAACCTTTCTTGGAAGACCTATAAAAAATCCATCTCTATATTATCCCATTTACACACTTTTATAGGTATATAATGTAACAACCCAATCTTTTTGAGTAGTAAATTAACTTACTCTTATTGATTTAATAAGATGTTAATGGTTAATGCAGAAAGAGGAGTCGATGGCTTCATCCATTAGACTCAACCCTTATAAAGCCCACTTATCAGAGCTTGGGAAGGAGGTAGCATCTGTGGGCTTCGCTTTGGACCAAGCCCAAGCCGAACTCCAGTGTGTCAAGCTTGAACAGAAACACCTGCGGGAGAAGTTCAAGTTAGTAGAGATTACTACTAGGGCAATTTTATCTGAGCCTCCCTCAGATTCTCTCACCATAGCACACCTTACACTCAGGTCTTATGCCGGTGTTATAAGGGGATATGTGACGAGACCCTAGCTTCCTTGTGTAATCCCTTCGGGTGAATAAATTGAGATTTCTTCCTTTAGTGATGTTTGTGAAATTTCAAATGTCCAGATAATTTTAGAATGTATTTTATTGATGAATTTTGAAAAAGGGATATTTTGAAATATTTATGTAAACCCTAAATAACTAATGATGTGTAATGATTTTCAAAAAATGGTCTTCTACAAAAGTGTTCATTAAGGAATTTGGAGTCTAATAAGATCAACTTAATTTTTGATGAATAGTAAATATTGAATAGTGATTTTACACTTAGGATTAGTAATGTGACCAAATGGATTAGAAATCTCACTTAAAGAAAGTTTTAAAATAATCTAGGCACCTTGATTAAGTAATGTGATTCAATAAAATGGGTAAATAACGGTTTCATAAATTATTATTCAAGTATTAGTTTTTTTAGATGAATAGTGTTTTTTAATTAAAAATTTAATTAAAAATAATTAGAAAATTATTTTTATAAAAATGACTTTATTTTTGAACTCAGAGCATCGATATTATGTTATGGTAATTGAAGTGCCCAGATCAGTGTGAATCACTGAGAGGGGGAGGGGGTGAATCAGTGATCCCTTAAAACTTTTTACTAATTGATTCTTATCAATTAAACCTCTATGGCTGGTTAAAGCCTCGATCCACTCTTCTTGTATCTCTCAACCTTTCCCGAATGATGCAGTAATGAAAAGGAACAGGACACAAGGATTTACAAGGTTCGGCACCAAAGGCCTACATCCTTGCCATGCTCTCCAAGCATGGATTCTCCCATTATAACTTGTTAGAATTACAATGGTCGATACAGAGTCTCACTGTATCTCTCCTGAGTCCCACAGGAGGGTCTTTATACTGCTTCACACAGTGTTACCAGAGTCCCACTGGCCTGCTCCATAATCCCACTGAAGACTTCTTCTCCCTGAGTCCCACAGGGTCTTCTCCTGGCTCCTCGAGTCACACGAGTAGCTCTTCTTCACTTTAAGTTCTTCAAGTATCCTCAGCAGTCTGGGATAAAGACTGCTGTCCTTGCTCTATACCTCTGATCACTTGTGATGATCAGGATCTTCTCAATCTACTGCAAACTCAGACAAACAATATCTTTCACTTCAGTCTGGCTCAGTCTCTGTTCACTTCATGCACTGAGCGCATGGCCTTCTCAAATTCTTCAAGATCCTCTGGTCTTGGTCTCCTCAGATGCACACCACAGATTTAGCACTGTTCACGTGTGCACGTGAATGCATGCATGCATGCACTTTCCCTTTCTTCTTCTTGGTGCAGTAGACCCACAAAGGGTGTAATCACTTTTGAGCACACACCTACTTCTCAGACTTCACACACTTTATGCAATATGATTACACACTAGAATGTGTGTTACACTTTAGTGTGGATTTCCTCTCTTCTTCTTAGTGTGTACACACTTTGGTTTGCACACACACTAAGGTTCGGCCACTCCTTTTAATTTGCACACACACACAACATAGGTTGAGTTGTGGTCTTCACTTGTTGCACACACATGACTTGGCCCTCACTTCACTTCTTGCACACACACGGCCAAGTGTGCTCTTCCTCTTCACTTAGCACACACAAATAGTATTCTTTAATTTGTTCTTCAATGTGTGCACCCACATAAGGGCTACGACCTCCTTCTTTAAATGCACACACAAAGTGCAAGCTTTGCCTTCCTCCTCTTTGCACACACACACAAGGTGTGGTCTCGGCCTCTACTAATTCTTGCACACCTAATAGGATACGGCCTCTTCACTAGTTGCACACCCCAAAGGCTACTTCCTCTTTTTCAAATGCACACATACTGGATATGGCCTCGGGTTCTCCTTGCACACACAATACCGTAGGGTCTTCTTGTTTCACACACACCCAAGGCTGCGGCCTTTACTTGCACACACCCAAGGTGTGGTCTCGGGTTCTCCTCTTCTTGCACACTCACTTAAATGTGTCCTTCTTCACTTATGCACACACACTGCCCACGGGTGTCTTCTTCAAGCACGGGCCGCGCATGTATCAAGGGTGAAAGGGGTAGCCGTGGGTCGCGCAAGTCACAAGGGTGCAAGCGGCCTCATTCGCACAAACCTCAAATGACCACGCAAGTGCTACTGCCCTCAGGCGCGCAAGTGCTTTAGCCGCGGGCTCCAACCAAGGGTGCGCAAGGCGTGGTGCAACCCCGGTTCTTCTTGCCGCGCAAGGATTAGCGCGCAGGGGACTCCCCTTCACTTCTTTCGCGCAAGGGATGCGCAAAAAGGAACTTCACGAAGCCAACAATGGCTCCGGGCTTCTCTTCCGCGCAGGGGACGCGCAACTCAATTCTTCGCGAGGCACAAGGGTGCTCTCACGGGACTTTCGTTTCTCAAAGGATCAGCAAGCGGCACAGAGGGCTCGGCCTCATTTTTATAGGCAGAGACTGCCTCGCATCGTCCGCGTGATAATAACTTCAAACACCCGAGATCTTTGGATCTTTAAAATCTTCAAATCTTGATTTTTATACTCTGTTTCAACGCGGGTTTCCTTTTCTTTTCCTTCGGTTTCCTCCACGTGCATGCGACTTAGAACGCATGCACGACCTTCGTTTTGGCTTATGCATGCACAGCATGCTCTCCACGTGGCCTCGGCAACTCCGTTTGCCTCGGCCTCATTCGAAATTCTCCACTGGTTGCATGCAAGATCTTTTTAAAGCATGGTTGTGTTCAGTGTGGCCAGACGAGCCGAATGGAGGTCTCGGTTTCGAAAATGGTGGCCGGGAACTCGAAATAGGTCGTCGGGAAGGCGCCTGGTTCAGCGGGGCTCGCGGGTGGCTTCGGCTTGAGCTCGAGGTTGAGGACGAAGCCGGGGCCGTCGGATCAGATCTTCAACGGTCTGGATTAGATCGCGACGCCGCGGATCAGATGTGCGGCGCAGATCAAGCGCGCGATGAGACGGACGGCGGAGATTTGCTCCCGGGATTTTTTGCGCGTCCCACATCGAAACAGCGGCCTGTTTTTCCACGCTTTATCACCTAAGCGCTGGGGGAAAGCGCTCAGTTGAATCCTCTCCCCCCACGGTGCCGCCCCGCACCGTGTTCTCCCTGCGGGCGCGCTCTGCGCCCACTCTTCCTCCTGCGGGCGCGCTCTAGCGCCCATTATGCTCCTCCGGCGCGTGGGCTTCACCACCGCGTGCCCTCGGGGGCTTACACACGGCCCCCTGCGCTCCTCCGGGCGTGCCCCAGGCGCCCATGCGGTGTCCTTGAGGTGCGCCCCTGCCTCAAGGATGCTGCCCTGGCCTTGAGGGTTCCCCATGGGCGTGGTGACCTTGAGTCCCACATGTGCCTTGGGTGATGACCCTCGGCTGGCCTCCTTGGTGGCCCAATTTTTTTGGCAAAGTAAATATAGGGTACTTTGTATAAAAACAAAGTAACCACATACATAATGTGAAATGCCAAGAGCCACTCCAAGCCTTCTCCTCTAAGCCATGTCTTCTCTCTTCTTCTTAGGAATTCATCAATCCTCCTCTCATGTGATCTTTAAAAACAACTCCTCAATTTATAATTCTTCTTCACCATCTCATTTTCAACTTAGGAGAGAATTTCTCAAGGATCTTCATCAACCGAGCTACTTGATCAATTATTTCTTCTTCATTAGAATTCCTCCATTCTTCTTCAACATTTATTCATCACTTTGTAATGGAATTCACGAAGGGTCTTCATCTTCAACTGAGCTCCTAAATCACTTAAATTCTTCAATGTGCTTCATTGATCTAATCAGAGATCAATTGGATCAACTTCAAATTCACATGCACTAAGAGTTAGTACATGGACTTCATTAAACCACTTCATCCACTTAGAAGTAGTGAATGTATCATCTTTCTTCTTCAACTCCTCATGCATTGTCACTACAATGCATGGTCTTCTAAAAGTGTTGTGACTTTGTATCCAGTTGATACAAGTTCTTGGAACTTAATGATCAGCTCAACAATCGTCTGATGTCCATGGAGAATGTTTCAACCACAATTTCAAATACCACTTAGTGAATCTCCTAAGTGACATGCATCTTAGTACCATGGCCATTCTCCTTCACCACCAACACCATCACAACCTTTGTCATTCACATCTTGACATTCCTTGACTTCCATTCATTCCAAGACAACTTCATGCCTCATTGACAACAAATGCAACACAGTGCACTTCAATCTCCCCCTTTGTATTTGTTGTCAATACACTCCTTCAGCACATATGAATGGGTCAATATGTGTGCCAATATTTTCTCCCCCTTATTGGCAATCAAATGCAAAGGTGTGGTGTGGTTCACTTTCAAAAATCTCTTCCTCCCTTTGAAAAGTATTTTCTTGAAAAACACTGAGAGAGGGATGATGTCACATGTTCTTCTTTAGCAAAGAACCTTTAGTAAATCAGCTCTAAGTCTACTTGGGCTAACCCGGTGTAGAAAACAAGAGTGATGTAACCAAGGTTCTCAATGCTGTCCAACATTCACTATACATGTGAGATCATGCTTCAGGGGTTTGAAACTTTTTCAGATATAACAATGAATTGCTAAATCCTACACATACTTCACAAAACACATTAGAAAGTTCAGTGCTAAGATAAAGCTCCCCCTTTCATCTATTTGCCTTCAATCCATACTCCCCCTTAATTGACAAGATAAACTCAATTAAGAAACAAGGGATGAAAGTATGATTGGATTACCTTCACTTTTCTCAAGATGATATTAAATCCCAAAATATCGTCTTCTCCAGATTGGCTCCCCCTCAAGGGGTGAACTCCATTCTGTCCAAACCATCCTCCAGTTGAGAATGATCATCATCTTCAATTCCCTGCAATGTCAGCACATGTAAATACCAATAGTATAAGGGAATAAGATGGAACCTCCTTGGTTCATCAATGTGAACAACAAGGTTGAGAAGATTCTCTCAACCGAGATGTCCCATTTTCACCAGTCTTCACACTTGCACATTTGATCTTCATTGATGATTGTGCTGGTGTGGATCTCAATACATCTTCATGTGAAATATTCTTCTTCCCCTTTGCCTTAGCAATTGCCAGAACTTCATCTTCAGCTCTTTGTAGATCTTTGGCAAGTTGAAACTGATTTGGCCATATGACTAGTAAGTCACTTGGAAGTGTGGCCTCAGTTCTGGATATTCCACATGGTTCTTTTGATACTGTTAAGCCACCCTTTTTAGGCAACTTATTTTCAATCAATACCTTCTTCTTCTGGATTGATTGTCTTTTGGAGTTCAGTCTGCTTCTATTTAGTTTCATGGCTTCTTTACAAAGGTCCATGATGTGTCCCTTCTTTCCACAGTAGAAGCATGTCTTCTTGGTGGTCCTACTGGATGACTCACCCTTCTTGGACTTAGACTCCAAGGTCTTCTCTTCCTTTTTCATAATCTTCTCGGGAGTATCTTCCACTTTCTTCTGCTTGCTTCCCAAGGATTCTCTCTGAGCCAGGTTCTGTGATCTTTTCTTCTTTTGAGCTCTGGATACAGTTGAAGATTGACATGTATCTTTTTGAACACTTTTGAAATCATCCCAGATGTTGTCAAGTAATCCAAATCTATTTGCAGTAAACAGATGTCTCTGGACCTGTGGATGCTGCTTCTTTACTTCTGGCTTGCTCCCCCTAGGCATGGGCTTCCTCTGTGCTTTGGCATTCAGTGGATTGTACCAACAATCCTTTGCACAATGCCCATACTTGTTACAACACCAACACTGACCCACAAATCTTGACCTCTTGATTCCTTCTGATTGTTGGGTACCTGTCTTGAATTGTTGTGCTGCTTCAGGAGAGCTTTCTTTCTTCATTGTCTTCATCCATACTTGCTTGGAATTATTTTTCCATCCTGCACTTTTTGTGGAAACACAATTAGAAGCATCAGTACAAGATGGTATGGATGGTACCTTCTTTCTAGAAGTTGTTGCACTTTCACTAGAGGATGTCTTTCTTTTAGAATCATCCTTCTCAAAGCTCACTTGAGTAGCAACATTTCTTCTTTCAGTTGATTGGGAGGCTTTGGCTTTAGGTGATTGCTGATTTGTCAATATCACCTCTAGTTCTAAGCATTTCATGTTAAGGGAGTTCTTCTCATCCTCAATAGTTCTTAGCCTTCCTTCCCATTTCTCTTCCAGCTGCTTTATCTGGTCTTCATGCACCTTATTCATTTCATGCAATGAGTTGTCAAGCTCCTTCACCCTTTTTACTTTGTCTTCAAGTTGAGCATCTTTAACAACCATTGATACTCTATGCCTCTTCTCCAGTGCATGGTAAACATCTTTGATTATTACTTTAAAGATTTCTTTCTCAGAAAGGCTTCTTTGCAGTTCTTCAGCAGTGTCTTCATATCTTTCATTGCAAAGGGAAACAGTTTCATCTTTAGCCTTCACCAGCTTTCTGAGAGTGTTGGTTATTCCAACCCTTTTTGCCAATTGATCTTCCATTGCATTGGCTTCTTCTTCTAACTGTGATTTTTCTTCATGAAGATCATGGATGCCTGTAGCTATACACTTTGCCACTTCCATGGGAACTGTCTTCTGAAGATATTTGAGTGCACTCTGAAGATCATTCCTTATTTCAACTTCATCACAGCTAGGACAGGCTTTCTTCATCTTCTTGGCCTGTTTCTTCTTTCTATTTTTCCGAGTCTTGGCAGATATCTCCATTTGAGGCTGGTCTTTCATTTCCTCAAATCTGCACTCCATATAGACTCTCTTGGATCTTTTAGAGGTAACCTGCCTCTGATACCAATTGAAGTGCCCAGATCAGTGTGAATCACTGAGAGGGGGAGGGGGTGAATCAGTGATCCCTTAAAACTTTTTACTAATTGATTCTTATCAATTAAACCTCTATGGCTGGTTAAAGCCTCGATCCACTCTTCTTGTATCTCTCAACCTTTCCCGAATGATGCAGTAATGAAAAGGCACAGGACACAAGGATTTACAAGGTTCGACACCAAAGGCCTACATCCTTGCCATGCTCTCCAAGCATGGATTCTCCCATTATAACTTGTTAGAATTACAATGGTCGATACAGAGTCTCACTGTATCTCTCCTGAGTCCCACAGGAGGGTCTTTATACTGCTTCACACAGTGTTACCAGAGTCCCACTGGCCTGCTCCAGAATCCCACTGAAGACTTCTTCTCCCTGAGTCCCACAGGTTCTTCTCCTGGCTCCTCGAGTCACACGAGTAGCTCTTCTTCACTTTAAGTTCTTCAAGTATCCTCAGCAGTCTGGGATAAAGACTGCTGGCCTTGCTCTGTACCTCTGATCACTTGTGATGATCAGGATCTTCTCAATCTACTGCAAACTCAGACAAACAATATCTTTCACTTCAGTCTGGCTCAGTCTCTGTTCACTTCATGCACTGAGCGCATGGCCTTCTCAAATTCTTCAAGATCCTCTGGTCTTGGTCTCCTCAGATGCACACCACTGATTTAGCACTGTTCACGTGTGCACGTGCATGCATGCATGCATGCACTTTCCCTTTCTTCTTCTTGGTGCAGTAGACCCACAAAGGGTGTAATCACTTTTGAGCACACACCTACTTCTCAGACATCACACACTTTATGCAATATGATTACACACTAGAATGTGTGTTATACTTTAGTGTGGATGTACTCTCTTCTTCTTAGTGTGTACACACTTTGGTTTTCACACACACTAAGGTTCGGCCACTCCTTTTAATTTGCACACACACACAACATAGGTTGAGTTGTGGTCTTCACTTGTTGCACACACATGACTTGGCCTTCACTTCACTTCCTGCACACACACGGCCAAGTGTGCTCTTCCTCTTCACTTAGCACACACAAATAGTATTCTTTAATTTGTTCTTCAATGTGTGCACCCACATAAGGGTTACGGCCTCCTTCTTTAAATGCACACACAAAGTGCAAGCTTTGCCTTCCTCCTCTTTGCACACACACACAAGGTGTGGTCTCGGCCTCTACTAATTCTTGCACACCTAATAGGATACGGCCTCTTCACTAGTTGCACACCCCAAAGGCTACTGCCTCTTTTTCAAATGCACACATACTGGATATGGCCTCGAGTTCTCCTTGCACACACAATATCGTAGGGTCTTCTTGTTTCACACACACCCAAGGCTGCGGCCTTTACTTGCACACACCCAAGGTGTGTTCTCGGGTTCTCCTCTTCTTACACACTCACTTAAATGTGTCCTTCTTCACTTATGCACACACACTGCCCACGGGTGTCTTCTTCAAGCATGGGCCGCGCATGTATCAAGGGTGCAAGGGGTAGCCGTGGGTCGCGCAAGTCACAAGGGTGCAAGCGGCCTCATTCGCACAAGCCTCAAATGACCACGCAAGTGCTACTGCCCTCAGGCGCGCAAGTGCTTTAGCCGCGGGCTCCAACCAAGGGTGCGCAAGGCTTGGTGCAACCTCGGTTCTTCCTGCCGCGCAAGGATTAGCGCGCAGGGGACTCCCCTTCACTTCTTTCGCGCAAGGGATGCGCAAAAAGGAACTTCACGAAGCCAAAAATGGCTCCGGTCTTCTCTGCTGCGCAGGGGACGCGCAACTCAATTCTTCGCGAGGCACAAGGGTGCTCTCACGGGACTTTCGTTTCTCAAAGGATCAGCAAGCGGCACAGAGGGCTCGGCCTCATTTTTATAGGCAGAGACTGCCTCGCATCGTCCGCGTGATAATAACTTCAAACACCCGAGATCTTCGGATCTTTAAAATCTTCAAATCTTGATTTTTATACTCTGTTTCAACGCGGGTTTCCTTTTGTTTTCCTTCGGTTTCCTCCACGTGCATGCGACTTAGAACGCATGCACGGCCTTCGTTTTGGCTTATGCATGCACAGCATGCTCTCCACGTGGCCTCGACAACTCCGTTTGCCTCGGCCTCATTCGAAATTCTCCACTGGTTGCATGCAAGATCTTTTTAAAGCATGGTTGTGTTCAGTGTGGCCAGACGAGCCGAATGGAGGTCTCGGTTTCGAAAATGGTGGCCGGGAACTCGAAATAGGTCGTCGGGAAGGCGCCTGGTTCAGCGGGGCTCGCGGGTGGCTTCGGCTTGAGCTCGAGGTTGAGGACGAAGCCGGGGCCGTCAGATCAGATCTTCAACGGTCTGGATTAGATCGCGACGCCGCGGATCAGATGTGCGGCGCAGATCAAGCGCGCGATGAGACGGACGGTGGAGATTTGCTCCCGGGATTTTTTGCGCGTCCCACATCGAAACAGCGGCCTGTTTTTCCACGCTTTATCACCTAAGCGCTGGGGGAAAGCGCTCAGTTGAATCCTCTCCCCCCACGGTGCCGCCCCGCACCGTGTTCTCCCTGCGGGCGCGCTCTGCGCCCACTCTTCCTCCTGCGGGCGCGCTCTAGCGCCCATTATGCTCCTCTGGCGCGCGGGCTTCACCACCGCATCCCCTCGGGGGCTTACACACGGCCCCCTGCGCTCCTCCGGGCGTGCCCCAGGCGCCCATGCGGTGTCCTTGAGGTGCGCCCCTGCCTCAAGGATGCTGCCCTGTCCTTGAGGGTTCCCCATGGGCGTGGTGACCTTGAGTCCCACATGTGCCTTGGGTGATGACCCTCGGCTGGCCTCCTTGGTGGCCCAATTTTTTTGGCAAAGTAAATATAGGGTACTTTGTATAAAAACAAAGTAACCACATACATAATGTGAAATGCCAAGAGCCACTCCAAGCCTTCTCCTCTAAGCCATGTCTTCTCTCTTCTTCTTAGGAATTCATCAATCCTCCTCTCATGTGATCTTTAAAAACAACTCCTCAATTTATAATTCTTCTTCACCATCTCATTTTCAACTTAGGAGAGAATTTCTCAAGGATCTTCATCAACCGAGCTACTTGATCAATTATTTCTTCTTCATTAGAATTCCTCCATTCTTCTTCGACATTTATTCATCACTTTGTAATGGAATGCACGAAGGGTCTTAATCTTCAACTGAGCTCCTAAATCACTTAAATTCTTCAATGTGCTTCATTGATCTAATCAGAGATCAATTGGATCAACTTCAAATTCACATGCACTAAGAGTTAGTACATGGACTTCATTAAACCACTTCATCCACTTAGAAGTAGTGAATGAATCATCTTTCTTCTTCAACTCCTCATGCATTGTCACTACAATGCATGGTCTTCTAAAAGTGTTGTGACTTTGTATCCAGTTGATACAAGTTCTTGGAACTTAATGATCAGCTCAACAATCGTCTGATGTCCATGGAGAATGTTTCAACCACAATTTCCAATACCACTTAGTGAATCTCCTAAGTGACATGCATCTTAGTACCATGGCCATTCTCCTTCACCACCAACACCATCACAACCTTTGTCATTCACATCTTGACATTCCTTGACTTCCATTCAATCCAAGACAACTTCATGCCTCATTGACAACAAATGCAACACAGTGCACTTCAGTAATTTTTGGGGATTTGTCTGAAAAAATAAATTTTCGGTGAATAGTGTATTTATTTAAAAATAAAATTAAAAATATTTAGAAAATTATTTTTATAAAATGGAGTTCATTTTTGAAATCATAGCATTGATATTTGGTTAAGGTGAAATTTTTGGATTATTCTGAGAAAGTTGAATTTTCGGTGAATAGTGAAAGTATAGTTTTTAAGTTATGGGTGTTTAATGACATCATTAAATGATGTATTAAGTATATATTCAATATGGTCGAATTATGAATAGTAAGATAAGGTGTGATGTGTCCCAAGTGGCCAATACCATGGGCAAATACCATGGGCAAGCCCATGGTTTTGCCAAAACCACTAGTGAGGTGTCCCTTGGCCATTAATGCTTTGTCCCGTCACTTTCCCTATAAATACCCACCCTTTCCTCCTTTAGTTTTCACTCCCAACTCTCCCCCAACGAAGTTATGGTCTTCTTACCTTCCAAGTAGTCCTCCCAAGGTGCCCCCAAGCCCTCAAGGTCCAATCCTTTGAGTTTCAAGAGTCACGTTTTAAGGTAAGGGATCCGACCCCTCTCTTTCTTTTCATGTAATCTCTTTTATGTCATTCCTTTTCTGCTCCATGTATTTATGTGATAGGATGTTATTTTATATTCCTCTTACTGCCCTTTCATGTTTATATGATGAGAGATCCCCTCTTACTCTCATCATTTCGTTTTATGAAAGTTTAAGTGACGCCGTTAGGCTGCCGAATTTTTAAGGGATTCTTTCACCCTTCTCATTTTTCAAGTTCGATTTTCATGTCAAGTCTTTCAAGTTATTTTTTTTATGTTGGGGTATGATCTCTATATATATCATACTGATCTCTTATGATCATATGATTAGATACCCTATTTGATCTTGCAAATTCATTTTTATTGAAGTTTAAGTGACGCCGTTAGGCTGCCGAATTTTCATAAGAGAAATCTAATTTTTGTCTTCCTTCCATGCTTTTCTTTTCAAATGGTATGTCCTCCAAATTTCATTTCCAGGTCCATATATCCTTCTTATTCTTTCACCCTTCTATTTTATGTATCATTTATGAGTGGGTGACCCATGTCCCCTCCCATTTCAATGTTTTCTAAAACCCCGAAACTTAGCCGTTATGCTGCAGAATTTTCCCCTCAAAATGCCTCTCTCTTTTCTCAAAAATTATTTTATGTTATAAATTGAATACTGAAAGCTCTTATTTCTACAAGGGTATTCACATATATATCAAAATGTTCCATTTTAAATTCTGGGATTTACATACATGAGACCCGCATTCCCTTTCCGTGGGTTTAAAGTGACGTAAAGATCATGTCTTTAAAGCAGTTTTTAAAACGTTATGATTATGAAATGAAACCCATTTATTTTATGATATGTGGGTTATTTAAGAAATGTTTGATGATGATATATGTGGATCACATGATAATAAAGACAAATTAAGGGTGCGCCCTGATAGCTCTCCAATGCATTGGGTAATGATGTAACCACTAGAGATTGCAATTTTCATGATACCTTGGTGAATAACCTTGGTAATTTTCAAATGACACCTTGGGGATGGACCTTGGTGATATGTTCATGATTGTCTATGTTAAATGATGTAGCCACATCTTCAAGTTATGGAAAAAGTTGTTTTTATTATGAAATTCCTCATGATTTTCTTTCTCATACCTTAAAGTTCTTTTCATGTCCTTATTGAAGTATATCAAGTTCACATGTAAAATGTTCCTCTTGTTTCCCTTACTGGGCCTTCTGCTCACCCTTTCTTTTGATGTATGTCCCCAGGTTATGAGATGCAGTAATGAACCTAGGATGAACTTAAGGAGAAGCCTTTCAAGTGTTTAAGAAGAATGCTTTATGTTGTTTTCATGTATTATGTTCCTGGTTTCCAAGACACTAAACCTTAAAGATCCTCAGTTGTGTGTAATGTAATGAAAGTTTAAGTTATAAAATGGCGGGATGCAATAGTTGGTATCAAAGGATGGATTAGTTATTTGTGGAAATTAGGATATAAATAAACATTAGGAAGAACCCTATAGAAAATTTTAAGTATAGGAAAACTTCCTGGTATTTTGGTAAGTATTGAGTAAGTGGTCTATCAAACAAATACATCCCTGTCTGGATACGAGCAGGTAGAGGCGGCTCTGGCACAGATGTACATAGGGGTAAAACCCGAAAACACCGCTTTGAGCTAGACTCGAATGGGAACTGGTGCACGATAATGGGCCTTGCTGCACTCTTGGTTACGACACTCCCGGGGGATATGTTTGGTTAATCACATGCTTTTTATGAATCATTATGAAGGAATTATAGAGAAATATAATTGTCTAAGCACGAAGTCTTAGTTAAAAGATTCATAAATGAAATAAGTTTCTCACTAAGGTTTTATTCTTTTAGAAAATGGAGGGAAATAGGAGAAACCATGCCGATGGTGACCGCAATGCACCATGTGCTGACGGCCCTCCGATGGAAGCCGGAATGGAAACATTCATACGAATGATGAACCAACTGACTCAAGTTATGAGTAATAACTTGAATCAAGCTGAGAGGCCGACCTCACCACGAAGGGAACAACTTTCTATTGAGTCCTTCATGCGTCAACGACCGCCAACATTCAGTGGATCTACTGACCCATTGGTTGCGGAACAATGGATAAGCTCCATTGAAAATATCTTTTCTGTACTTCATTGTTCGGAACAAGATAAGTCACCCTTTCTGTTTACCGCCTAGAGGGAGAAGCTGATCAGTGGTGGTCACTGATCAAAAACACGAAGCCACGAGGAGAGATGGAAGCTATGGAGTGGGAAGAATTTCGGGGGATTTTCTTTAACAAGTATTTCCCTCGTTCAATGAGAACGAAAATGGAGAAAGAGTTTCTAGAGCTGAAGCAGAAGGAGAACGAATCTGTCGGAAGCTATGAGATGAACTTCACAAGGCTTTCCCGTTATACCTCAAGCTTTGTCATGGACCCTAATGGGAAGGTTGATAGATTCTTTGGCGGACTACGACCACATCTTCGGAAGAATCTAGCCAACTGGGACTACGATAGCTATGAAGAAATAGTTCGAAGTGCTATGAAAGTTGAACTAGAGTTTGGGGAGACACAGTGGTCTCACAAATCTAATGAGAAGAAGAGAACTCTAGAACCGAGCCTGGGAAGAAGTTTTGATCAGGAAAGAAGTGGACAGCATATGCAACATGCCACAAGCAATAAATGTGGGAAGAAGCATCCAGGGAACTGCTTGATCCGAAGTGGAAAGTGCTATAGGTGTGGAAAAGAAGGCCATATTTCTCGGAATTGTCGTGGTGATGTGAAGCCTCAACTTCCCAACACTAACGACAGAGGAAAGATGGTTCTGGCCCTACCCGAAGTCACATGCTTCAAGTGTGGACAGCTTGGGCACTTTGCTAATCAATGTCCAAATCCGAGGGCGGTGGAGGGGAATCACCATCAACCTCAGCAGAGGCCAAGGGAGCAAGGTCGTGCTTTCGCTATCACAACAACTGAAGTTGAAGTTCTGAACGATGTGGTAGCAGGTACTCTTGTTGTCCTCTCAAAACTAGCAAGTGCTTTATTTGATTCTGGTTCTACGCATTCCTTTATTTCTTCCAAGTTTGCAAAGAATATAGAATCTATCTCCGAATTGCTTGAGGTAGAGTTGTCAGTCAAGACTCCAAGTGGGATTATCCATGCATCAACAGTGTTTAGAGACTCTAGTGTTTTCTTTGGTGAGCACAATCTTATCGCAAATCTAGTAGTCATTCCCATGATGGAATTCGACATTATACTAGGGATGGACTGGCTCTCAAAGTATAATGCTAAGATCAAATGCAGAAGTAAGGAAATCTCAGTAGTCTTGAAAGAACGACCTACAGTTATCTTCCAAGGAGAGATATCCCGAACTGATCACTATCTAGAAGCACCTCCTATAGCTTTCTTTATGGAGTTAATCGGTGGTGATGAAGAAAGAAAAGGGAGCATACAAATAGAATATGTTCCGATTGTTCAGTAATACATGGATGTATTTCCTGAGGAGTTACCTGGACCTCCCCCAGAGAGAGAGGTAGAGTTCTCCATTGAACTCGTACCTGGGTCCCAACCGATATCAAAGACTCCGTATAGAATGGCAAATGTGGAGCTAGAGGAGCTAAAGGAACAACTCCAAGACTTGTTGGAGAAGGGGTTTATCCGACCGAGTGTGTCTCCTTGGGGAGCACCAGTTCTCTTTGTGAAGAAGAAGGATGGATCAATGCGGCTATGCATTGATTATAGAGAACTGAACGGGATCACAGTGAAGAACAGATACCCTCTTCCAAGAATTGATGATTTATTTGACCAACTTCGTGGGTCTCAATTCTTCTCTAAGATTGACCTTCGATCTGGTTATAATCAACTGAGGGTGAAGAAGGAAGATATTCCAAAGACTGCCTTCCGATCAAGATATGGGCATTATGAGTTTACTGTTATGCCCTTCGGCTTGACTAATGCTCCTTCTATTTTCATGGATTTGATGAATAGAGTCTTTAAGGACTACCTTGATAACTTTGTGGTAGTTTTTATTGATGATATTTTGATATATTCAAAAAGTCGTGAGGAGCATGAAGATCATCTGAGGGTTATTTTGAAAACTCTACGGAAGGAGAGGCTCTTTGGGAAGTTCATCAAGTGTGAGTTTTGGTTACAACAAGTGGCTTTCTTGGGGCACATCGTAACCAATGAAGGAATCTCGGTTGACCTTGCAAAGACAATGGTTTTGGAGGAGTGGCCTCAAAACACAACAGTAACTGAGATTCGTAGTTTCCTTGGTTTAGCGGGATATTATAGGAGGTTTGTGAAAAACTTTTCACGGCTTTCTAATCCACTAACCAAGTTGACTCGAAAAGGGGTTAAGTTCATCTGGACAAAGGAATGCGAGGAAAGTTTCCAAGAGCTGAAGAAGAGATTGGTTAATGCACCTGTGTTAACACTACCCTCTATCGGAGAAGGATTCGTTATTTTTAGCGATGCATCTCTGAAAGGGCTTGGCTGCGTCCTCATGCAAAATGAAAAAGTAATTGCTTATGCATCTCGACAGTTGAAGATTCATGAGCATAATTATCCTATGCATGATCTAGAGCTGGCGGCAGTTGTTTTTGCTCTAAAGATATGGAGGCACTATCTTTATGGGGAGAAATGTGATATATACACTGACCACCAAAGTCTAAAGTATATTTTCACTCAGAAAGAATTGAACATGAGACAAAGGAGATGGTTGGAGCTTATTAAAGACTATGATTGTTCAATTCATTATCACCCTGGAAGAGCAAACAAAGTCGCAGATGCGTTAAGCAGGAAAGATCCTATTGTTCTGGCAACAATGAGGATCCTGGGAGATCCCTTGATTAAAGATCTAGTAAAACTGGACATGGGAATTATAAGGAAAGGGACATCATGAACCCTATCCCAAATGATTTCTCAACCTTCATTACTAGAGAAGATCAAGAAGGCTCAAAAATAAGATCCTTTGCTGCAGGAGAAGTTCGAGGCTGTAAAGGATGGGAAGTTCCCTGATTTCAATATTGATCAAGAAGGTGTATTGAAATTTCGTAGAAGACCATGTGTTCCATCTATTCCGGAGATAAAGAAAGAACTGATAGATGAAGCTCATAGCTCTACTTTCTCTATACATCCGGGAAGCACTAAGATGTATAGAGACCTTCGTGATCATTATTGGTGGGATAACATGAAGAGGGAGATTGCCGATTACACTACAAGGTGCCTGGTGTGTCAGCAAGTAAAGGCAGAAAGACAACTTCCTAAGGGGGTATTACAACCGCTACCCATACCAGTATAGAAGTGGGATAATATCACCATGGACTTTGTAACTGGTCTCCCAAAAACATCCAAAGGAAACAATGCGATATGGGTTATTGTGGACCGTCTCACCAAGACAGCCCATTTTATCTCTATTCGGGAAAATTTCTCTCTGGATCAGCTTGCCAAGATATACGTGAAGGAAGTGGTAAGGCTGCATGGGGTACCACTATCCATCGTATCTGATCATGACCCAAGATTCACATCAAAATTCTGGAGAAGTCTTCAGCATGCTCTGAATACTGAATTGAATTTTAGTACGGCCTATCATCCTCAAACTGATGGCCAATCTGAAAGGACTATTCAGACACTCGATGACATGTTGAGATTATGCTCAATGGAATTTAAAGGTGGATGGGATCAACACCTCCCATTAGTGGAGTTCTCCTATAACAACAGCTTCCATGCGAGTATTCAGATGGCACCCTATGAAGCTCTGTATGGAAAGCGGTGTAGAACTCCTACTTGTTGGGATGAAACTGGTGAGAGGAAGCTTCTTGGGCCTGATCTTGTGCAAGAAATGACATAACAGGTTCATGCCATCCAACAACACATAAAAGCTGCTCAGAGTCGGCAGAAGAGCTATATTGACAATCGACGAAGAGACTTGGAGTTTGGTGTTGGTGACAAATTCTTCCTTTGAATCTCTCCATGGAAGAGAGTCATGCGGTTTGGGAAGAAAGGGAAGCTCAGCCCTAGGTACATTGGCCCCTATGAAATCCTTGATCGCATAGGAGCAGTGGCCTATCGTCTAGCACTTCCACCGAACCTAGCTCAAGTTCGCAATGTCTTCCATGTATCTCTCTTGAGGAAGTACATACCCGACCCTTCGCATGTACTGAACCCAGAGGTGGTACAACTTGAACATGACCTCTCTTATGAGGAGCAGCCAGTGGAGATCTTGGACCGTAGAGACAAGGTCCTACGAAACAAGACTACACACCTTGTGAAAGTGTTTTGGAGGAATCATAAATATGAAGAAGTGACTTGGGAGCCTGAGGAAACGATGAAGCAAAAGTACCCTCACCTTTTCGACTAGGCCTCAAGTATAAATTTCGGGGACGAAATTTCTTAAGGGGGGAAGAATGTAACGACCCAATCTTTTTGAGTAGTATATTAACTTTATCTTATTGATTTAATAAGATGTTAATGGTTAATGCAGAAAGAGGAGTCGATGGCTTCATCCAGTAGACTCAACCCTTATGAAGCCCACTTATCAGAGCTTGGGAAGGAGGTAGCATCTGTGGGATTCGCTTTCGACCAAGCCCAAGCCGAACTCCAGCGTGTCAAGCTTGAACAGAAACGCCTGCGGGAGAATTTCAAGTTAGTAGAGATTACTACTAGGGAAATTTTATCTGAGCCTCCCTCAGATTCTCTCACCATAGCACACCTTACACTCAGGTCTTATGCCGGTGTTATAAGGGGCTATGTGACGAGACCCTAGCTTCCTTGTGTAATCGCTTCGGGTGAATAAATTGAGATTTCGTCCTTTAGTGATGTTTGTGAAATTTCAAACGTCCAGATAATTTTAGAATGTATTTTATTGATGAATTTTGAAAAAGGGATATTTTGAAATATTTATGTAAACCCTAAATAACTAATGATGTGTAATGATTTTCAAAAAATGGTCTTCTACAAAAGTGTTCATTAAGGAATTTGGAGTCTAATAAGATCAACTTAATTTTTGATGAATAGTAAATAGTGAATAGTTATTTTACGCTTAGGATTAGTAATGTGACCAAATGGATTAGAAATCTCACTTAAAGAAAGTTTTAAAATAATCTAGGCACCTTGATTAAGTAATGTGATTCAATAAAATGGGTAAATAACGGTTTCATAAATTATTATTCAAGTATTAGTTTTTTCGGATGAATAGTGTTTTTTAATTAAAAATTTAATTAAAAATAATTAGAAAATTATTTTTATAAAAATGACTTTATTTTTGAACTCAGAGCATCGATATTATGTTATGGTAATTTTTGGGGATTTTTCTGAAAAAATAAATTTTCGGTGAATAGTGTATTTATTTAAAAATAAAATTAAAAATATTTAGAAAATTATTTTTATAAAATGGAGTTCATTTTTGAAATCATAGCATTGAAATTTGGTTAAGGTGAAATTTTGGGATTATTCTGAGAAAGTTGAATTTTCGGTGAATAGTGAAAGTATAGTTTTTAAGTTACGGGTGTTTAATGACATCATTAAATGATGTATTGAGTATATATTCAATATGGTCGAATTATGAATATTAAGATAAGGTGTGAGGTGTCCCAAGTGGCCAATACCATGGGCAAATACCATGGGCAAGCCCATGGTTTTGCCAAAACCACTAGTGAGGTGTCCCTTGGCCATTAATGCTTTGTCCCCTCACTTTCCCTATAAATACCCACCCTTTCCTCCTTTAGTTTGAACTCCCAACTCTCCCCCAACGAAGTTCTGGTCTTCTTACCTTCCAAGGAGTCCTCCCAAGGTGCCCCCAAGCCCTCAAGGTCCAATCCTTTGAGTTTCAAGAGTCACGTTTTAAGGTAAGGGATATGACCCCTCTCTTTCTTTTCATGTAATCTCTTTTATGTCATTCCTTTTCTGCTCCATGTTTTTATGTGAGAGGATGTACTTTTATATTCCTCTTACTTCCCTTTCATGTTTATATGATAAGAGATCCCCTCTTACTCTCATCATTTCGTTTTATGAAAGTTTAAGTGACGCCGTTAGGCTGCTGAATTTTTAAGGGATTCTTTCACCCTTCTCATTTTTCAAGTTCGATTTTCATGTCAAGTCTTTCAAGTTATTTTTTTTTATGTTGGGGTATGATATCTATATCTATCATACTGATCTCTTATGATCATATGATGAGAGACCCTATTTGATCTTGCAAATTCATTTTTATTGAAGTTTAAGTGACGCCGTTAGGCTGCCGAATTTTCATAAGAGAAATCTAATTTTTGTCTTCCTTCCATGCTTTTCTTTTCAAATGGTATGTCCTCCAAATTTCATTTCCAGGTCCATATATCCTTCTTATTCTTTCAACCTACTGTTTTATGTATCATTTATGAGTGGGTGACCCATGTCCCCTCCCATTTCAATGTTTTCTAAAACCCCGAAACTTAGCCGTTATGCTGCAGAATTTTCCCCTCAAAATGCCTCTCTCTTTTCTCAAAAATTATTTTATGTTATAAAGTGAATACTCAAAACTCTTATTTCTACAAGGTTATTCACATATATATCAAAATGTTCCATTTTAAATTCTGGGATTTACATACATGAGACCCGCATTCCCTTTCCGTGGGTTTAAAGTGACGTAAAGATCATGTCTTTAAAGCAGTTTTTAAAACGTTATGATTATGAAATGAAACCCATTTATTTTATGCTATGTGGGTTATTTATGAAATGTTTGATGATGATATATGTGGCTCACATGATAATAAAGACAAATTAAGGGTGTGCCCTGATAGCTCTCCAATGCATTGGGTAATGATGTAACCACTAGAGATTACAATTTTCATGATACCTTGGTGAATAACCTTGGTAATTTTCAAATGACACCTTGGGGATGGACCTTGGTGATATGTTCATGATTTTCTATGTTAAATGATGTAGCAAAATCTTCAAGTTATGGAAAATGTTGTTTTTATTATGAAATTCCTCATGATTTTCTTTCTCATACCTTAAAGTTCTTTTCATGTCCTTATTGAAGTATATCAAGTTCACATGTAAAATGTTCCTCTTGTTTCCCTTACCGGGCCTTCTGCTCACCCTTTCTTTTGATGTATGTCCCCAGGTTATGAGATGCAGTAATGAACCTAGGATGAACTTAAGGAGAAGCCTTTCAAGTGTTTAAGAAGAATGCTTTATGTTGTTTTCATGTATTATGTTCCTAGTTTCCAAGACACTAAACCTTAAAGATCCTCAGTTGTGTGTAATGTAATGAAAGTTTAAGTTATAAAATGGCGGGATGATATATATAATGTAAAATTCTTGTAGTTCTCTGATGCTCTGCTTTCACTTGCTGACATGTTAAGCACCTCGATATGAACTCAGCAACATTCCTTTTCATGCTGCTCCACCAAAACCACGCCTTTATCACTATATACATCTTCTGTGTACCTAGATTTAAATCCCATCTTGAATGGTGGTAAGAATGAAATATTTTTCATAAAAATTCTTTGGTACAACCTTATGATCTCTAAAACACAAAAGTAAGCTCCCACAAATATTTTATCCCTCAATGTTCTCCCCACCGTTGAATTTCAAACTCATAACCCGACATTAATAATCAGATTTTTTTGCCTCTTTTACCACATTTACTAAATCAAGAACAAGTGTATATGAATGTAAAACCACAACTTCACATGGGTCTTCCCCATCCATGTGCATGTCGGCTTGGACCGACATCAATTACTATTCATCTGAAAACTCTTCCACCAACTAAGAATATGGATTTCTACTTAATGAATTTTCCATGAAGTTCCTTTTTACTGGTGTATACAACAAGTCAATGTCAAACATCTAGAGGTACTCCATCAATCACCATTAACTCATATTAAAATCTCACGGAGAGAAAATGTTTATAAAACTTTTATGGTCCGTGAACACAGTTAATTTATGAACAAGGAGATAAAGTCTTCATGTTTTCAAATCATGGATGGCTGAAGCTAATTTCAAATCATTTGTTGGGTAATTTTTCTCATGAACCCTCAGTTTCATTGATCCATAAGAAACCACGTGGTCTCCTTACATGAGAACATAGTCGAACCCTCATTCAGAAGCATCGTAGTACACCACATACCCCTATCCTGATTACGGAAAAATTAAGATAGGTGTTGATGTATGTCGAACTTTTAACTCTTGGAAATACTTTTGGAATTCCTTTTTTTCCTTTGGAATGGATAATTATTCTTTTTTAGATATTTCATTGGTGAATCAAGTCAGGATAAATCATGCAAAAAGTGTTGGTAGTAACCAGATAAACCAAAACAACATCGTATCACGAAGACATTCTTTGGTGGTTTCAATGAGATAACATCTTTTATCATTTCATGATCAATAGAAACACATTTCTTAGAAATGAAGTGGAAAATAAATGTACTTATTGTATCCCGAAATCATTATTTCATAATTTCGCATACAAATGGTGATCTCTTAGGATTTGTAACTCTATTTCTAGTGGTTTTTCCTGGCCATACCTTGTCTTTGAATGCACCAAGATGTCATCCAAAAACACCTCAACAATCATGTTCAGATATAACTGAAATATATGATTCATCAAATCCATGAAGACCATTTATGCATTCATGCCACGACCCGTCCTCAGGGATCGTGCCATGACTACCCCAAGACTGCCATCCATAGGCCAGGGGCTGGTGACTAACACCAAGGCATAATTCCTGATAAAAGAAGGGAAGTCTTTGCCTTTGTAAGGTAAACAAACACCACAGAGTAAGCAAGCAGTAGTAAACACTAAGTAAAACTGGTTACAAATGTAAATGTGGAAAAGTAAGTGGGCCAGAATACAAACTCAAACAGAAATTAAAGTACAACTGAAAAGGGAGTACAGCAACTAAAAAGTAAAGCCGCAACGTTGGGCTGTCCACTGGAAGTCCCACCTGAAGGGTGGGTACAGATAGCCTCCACAGCTCCTCGAGTCCAGTCGTCCGCTCCATGTACGTCCTGCCCAGTGGTCAACCTCCAGGTACCGACTGATCTACCATCCTCTACCATGATCATTATTGTATGTCGTCTGCATCAAACACAATGTAGTGTGGGCATAGCCCGTGTAGGGGTGAGTATACTCTACTCAGTAGGGACCCTGAGACCCCTGATGGTCTCCAAGAATACATAATGGATAATCTATAAAGGAAAGATTCAATCACAAAGTAACATCTGACACTACTTAGGTATATGCCCATACATATAACTAAGTCATAAATTCTAGTTCGGCTCCATCATCCGAGCCCAAGTTCGATCACATCCACACAGGATAACACAACACAATCCACATAGGAAAGAAGTCAATCATATCAAAGATAATGTTTGAAAGTCAATATTCCGCTCACACAGGTATACTTCTTCGAAAGATGATAGAGATGATCAGATGTAGCCACTGAATCATCTAAGTCGTCTGACCCAGACAGGATCGATAAGTAACTAACCCCTGCAAAGACCCACAAAGGATCGATAGGTAACTAACCCGGCAATGACCCACAAAGTATCGGTATGTGGTTGCCCACACAGGACTGCTGAGTGAGGACCCACACAGGATCTGACCCACACAATATCGGTAGCACTGATCAAGGTAGGATCGCTGAATGTTGTAGCCATCACTGTCGAATCCACGGAGGATTTCTGTACAGTCGTCATCATTGTCGTAGACGCAGCCAGCTCAATGGTTCCCGCACACAGCAAGCTCATTTCGGGAGGGTCCGCTCCATGAGCCGAGGGGCCGATACATCAACTAACACAAAGTCCAGAGTTGATATATCCCAATGTTTCGTATAGTCAACTGGAACTCAACGTGATAGACGGCGTGTCAATCGGACGTCCGGTCTGAGAGTTATTCTCTTTTTTGTCCTAGGGGCCCGGTTGGTTTTTATGTCATAACCAACCCGACTGTACTCCAACAGTGTCCAAACCTCGAGTGGAGTAATCCAAAAGGTCCATCTCACTAAGAGGAATCCAACAATGTTGACAGCACGTCAATCGAAGGTCCGGAGCTCATGTTATAAGAATTTTCACTCCGAGGACCTGGTTGGTTTCGTGTACGAACCATCCCGGCCGAACCCAAATTTATCCAAAACCTTGAGTTTAATATACTGAAACGACCGTCTTGATCCAAGGATCAAATTAGAGATGACAGTGCATCGATCGGAGTTCCTCATCCCATGTTATGGGCAAAAGACCCGAAGAGGTCCGAAAGTGGGGGTTTTGGGCCCGGACCGACCCGGCCTGAGACCCCCTGGGTCGGCCCGAACCGGGTCGACACGACCCGGGTTCGGGTCTGGCCCACATGGGCGCGGCCTGGCCTGGCTGGCGCAGTCTGGCCCGGCGCCCTGGTGCACTGGCGGTCCGCTAACCAGCTCAATGTAACCGAGCTGGGTGGTCAAGGGGGGGGGGGGCACGGCTGCCCCCCTGTTCAATTAAACGCGGCCCCCCACATGGGGACCGCTGCTGTTCAGCCAACCGGGGGTAACGAACCCCCTACTTCTCACCTAACCGGCCGGCCCGCTCCGGTCGGGCGGCTGCTGCCACCACGGGACCGGCTGGTCCGATCCCCCTGCTCCGACGCTGGCAGCCGGAAACCGGCCGCCGCTCCCAGATCTGCCGCTGCCATGGTCCGTCTGGCGCGGCGCAACGACGTCGTGCCCCTCCGCCGCGGCCCCGCTCTGTCCGCGGTGTTTTCCTGATTCTCTGTGGCGGTGCGACGGCGCCGTGACCTTCTTCGACATCAATGACGTGGCCCGACAGTGCCTCGCATCCTTACCGCACCATCTCGCACGGTGCGACGGCACCGTGTCACTTTCCTTTGAACCGCAACAACACAAAGATAAGGGAGGGGGCTCAGCCGTGTTTGTGCGGTCCGTCCCCCTCCCATAAATCGATGACAAGGGGTCTAATTTGAAATGAGGAATGACGACAGATGAATTCGCGAATAACAACAACAATAAATCCCCTACCTCGAGCATTGTTGGATGAAGACTCATCGTGGAAAATAATGTCGCGGAATTGATCGTTGCAGAAGAAGACGTCGCGGAAGGAACGTCGTTGGTGTTGCAGTACACGACTTCGTGCAGTCGATCTCCGAGGATTCGACGTTCTTCGTCGGAGATCAGTGTGTTCTTCACATTCTTCGACAATGAAGAAAAACTTTAGAGTTTCTTCTCCCAATCCACTCTCAACACAACAAGCTCCAAAAACAATAAAATAATTGTTGGTCTTATTTTATTTCCCATGTCTTAAGTTTGAAATTCAAATAAATAATTAACTTAAGTAATTAAACCTAAGACATTAAATGGAGGGTTAAGGGGGGTTAGGTAAAATGATGGGGTGGGGTTCGTGTGGGCCCCACCGCCCTCATAACATCACTTGGGTGGTTACCCCAACATCCACCCAATGGTTAACCACTTAGTAAAAAATTAAATTTGTAGCTCAATTTTATTTTTAACTTCCACAATTTTTAACAACTTCTCCCATGTAAACGCAACACTAGAAAAGGTGTTCCGAAGCAATTACCGATGCTGGGATTCCATCGGTGCCATCAGAATTTGATTCCGAGCAACGGTTCAAAAGTTAGGAAATCCCGCTCGTTCGTTCACTGAAGGTACCTGAGCTAAAATTTGGATAAATATTCTGGGAACACTGGGCCTCGGAATTAGGTGCCGTTGAAAACTACGTTCTTGTAAAATCCAAAAAAAATTAAGAAAAAAAATTCCCTTGAATTTTACGGGTCTTTAAATTACTCCCATCTTAGGGCTATACGTCTCCGTAAAGATACATCAAATACTAGGGGAACAATTGTGGGTACTGTGAATGCATCTGAACCTCCCGCTCCCAAGTGCTCTCTTGGAGATTCCCATGCTGCCATCTGATGCGCACTAGAGGAATCGACCGTCCACATAGGACCCGCTCATGTCGATCCTTGATCTCCACTGGGACCTCCACAAAAGTCACTCCATCATCAATGTCCAGCTCCCCATGGTCAATGATATGCATCGGGTCGTGCACGTATCTCCTCAAACTGAGATACATGGATGATGTCGTTCACTCGGTGCAACTGAGGTGGTAGAGTCAGGCGATAAGCCACCTCTTCAATCCTGCTGAGGACCTGGAATGGTCCGATGAAACGCAGAGACCACTTGCTGCCTCGGCCAAATCTCTGTAATCCACGTCGAGGTGAGACCCATAAGAAGACGTGGTCACCATCCTCGAACTCTAGTGGCCTTCGCCTCCTGTAAGCATAGGACTTCTGCTAGCTCTGAGTTGTCCTCATCCGCTCCTGGATGACCTGGACCTTCTCCGTTGTGGCCTAGACCATCTGCGTTCCAACAAGTGTTGACTCCCCAGGGTCTGTCCAGAACAGCGGTGATCTGCAAGGTCAGCCGTACAAAACCTCATATGGTATCATCCTGATGGTGGAGTGGTAGCTGTTGTTGTACACGAACTCCACCAAGGGTAGGTGGTCCTCCCATCTGCGACCAAAGTCGAGGACACATGCGCAGAGCATGTCCTTGAGATTCTGAGTGGTCCTCTCCATCTAACCATCTATCTGAGGGTGAAAGGCGGTGCTCAGACGTAGATGCATCCCGAATGCCTCCTGCAACCCCTTCCAAATCCAGGAAGTAAAGCGAGCATCTTGATCGGAGATGATAGATTATGGCACACCATGAAGTCGTACAATCTCTTGAACATAGAGATGTCCAAATCTCTCCACTTAGCCCTGCTCTCTGATGGGTAAGAAGAGTGACGTCTTGGTGAGTCGGTCGACAATCAACCATATGGAGTCGTGACCTTTGGAAGAGCGTGGAAGTCCAGTCACGAATTCCATAGATACCCCATCACACTTCCACTCTGGGACCTCCAAGGGTTGTACCAAGCCTGCTGGTACATAGTGCTCTCCCTTCACCTGCTGGCAGGTGAGGCATCGAGAAACAAACTCTGCCATAGCCTTCTTTCTACCCGACCACCAGTGCTGTCGTCTGAGGTCCTGGTACATCTTCACTACTCCTAGATGTACCGCTAGAGGAGAAGTGTGGAACTCCCTTATCACCTCCTCCTATAAAGCAGCTGGTACCATGGTACGTCCTATGAAAAGAATGACATTCTCACCTCCCATAGAGAATCCATCAGGTGCCTTTCCTGAGGATATCTGGGCATGCCGCGTCTCACAGTCATCGTCCCCATGTTGTGCCTCTCTGACCCGCTGTAGAAGTGGAGGAGTGACTGTGAGTGACTCTAGAAAGGCTTCTCCATCGCTATCCACAAAAGATATCTGCAAATCGGCTAACTGCTTTGCCGCCTCCCCAAGTAGCTGAATGCTTGTCCTCTTACTGAGAGAATTGGCCACTATGTTTCCCTTCCCAATATTATAGACTATCAAAAATTCATAATACTAGAGGAACTCGAGCCATCATCACTATCTCGGGTTTAGGACCTTCTGTGAGAAGATGTACCTGAGACTATGGTGGTCAGAATGGACTATAAAGCACTCGCCCATCAGATAGTGTCGCCACATCATCAGAGCGAAGACCACTGCTACTAACTCCAGGTCATGGGTAGCGTAGTTATGGTCATGCTTCCTTAACTAACGTTATCCATAGGAAATCATTTCCCAATCCTGCATTCAGACACATCCATGTCCGGTCTTTGATGTATCACAGTAAACTACGTACCCACCCCCTCCTCCGGTAGCCTCAAGATAGGTGCGTTGGTCAATCTCTGTCTTAGCTCCTGGAAGCACTAATGACTTCTGTATGACCACAAAAAGGGTTTCCCCTTCTTCGGAAAAGATGAATGTGGTGCCGCAACTCTGGAGAAGTCTAGCACGAATCTCCGGTAGTACCCGGATAGTCCCAAGAAACTCCGCACCTCTGTCACGCTCCTAGGTGGTTCCCAAGCTAGCATTGCCTCGATCATCGTGGGATCCACCACGAATCCCGCGTCAGAGATGACGTGTCCCAAGAAGTGGACCTCATGTATCCAGAACTGACACTTTGAGAGCTTACCATAAAGCTGGTTCTCATGGAGTGTGTCCATGTACAACCCGTAAGTGGTAGGTGTGCTCCTCCTCAGTCGTCGAGTATATCAAAATGTATTTGATGAATACCACGACAAATAGATCGAGGTATGGCTGAATGATCCTATTCATGAGGTCCATGAACACTGCTGGAGCATTGGTTATGCCGAAAGGCATAATCAAGAACTCATAGTGGCCATACCGCAACCTAAAGGTCGTCTTCTGCATGTCCTTGTCCCGAACTCTGAGCTGATGATAACCTAACCCAAGGTCTATCTTTGAGAACCACCGTGCTCCCATGAGATGATCAAAGAGGTCGCCAATCCTCAGTAGCAGATACTTGTTCTTCACGGTCACCTCGTTCAGGCAACGGTAATCGACACACAGTCGCAAGCTCTCGTCCGCCTTCTTGGCGAAAAATATCGGGGATGCCCTGGGTGAAACACTGGGTTGGATGAATCCCTTTCCCTGCAAGTCCTTCAGCTGTACCTGTTGCTCTCGAAGCTCGGTGAGTGCCATCTGATATGATGGGGTGGATATCGGGGCTGTCCCGGGGTACAGGTAAATATAAAAGTCTACCTATTTGTGAGGAGGTAGTCATGGAACGCCGTCGGGGAAAACGTCCTCATACTGATCTACCACTACAGGTAAGCTCAGACTCCGCACGTCAACTTCTCCTAGGATTAGGCTAGCCAACTTCTGAGTGATGGGTTTTCCTCTCCTCTGCGTGAGTCCATCCTGTGCTATAAAGGCTCCCTTCACAGTGGTGAAGGTGAACCTGCTCCCATCGTTGCGAGGACAATGCACCTTGCGCCTAATGCAGTCAATCTGAGCATGGACTGTAGATAACCAATCCATGCCCAAGATGATGTCGTAAGGCCTCGACGCCGCTAAAAGAAGATCCCATCCGAAGATCTCGCCGCCTAGAGTAAGCTCACACTACCGGCACCAGTGCGTAATCGCCGAGTCTTCTCTTGTAGGAGTCTCTAGCCATAAGGATCGAGCCAACATCTCCGTCAGAATCTCTGAGCTCTGAACAAGGGCAGCGGTAATAAAGGAATGACCCGCTCCTGTGTCTATAAGAACTACAGAAAGGGTGGAGTAGACACAGATCATTCCTCGAATTACCTCGTGTGCACCGTGGTCGTAGGCCTCCGCTGGCTGAAGTTGTGCCTGCCTCTTCCCACCAGCTCCCAGTGGTCGGGGTGGGCCTCCTGGTGGTGGTGGTGGTAAAGCCTCAAAGCGTCACCCACCACCTGATGCTTGGCCAGCTCCTTTGCCTCATCCGATTGATCCCTGTGGACCACCACAGTCGACCCTCTTCCTTTTCCTGGGTGGACCCTCAACCGTCTAATGCTCCTCCGCATGACGGGTCGGGCAGTCACGATCCATGTGGCCCTGCCCGCCGCATGCGTAGAACTGTCGGCCTCTCGAAATACTGGCTCTACGCTGAGTTCCCCACACCTCTGAGCCAGTGTCCTGAGGTCATCTACCTAAGGGTCTGGTCTGTCTGGACCCATGTGTCATCCATCGACTGCCTGCTGCAGAAGACTCTGCTACGTGCCGCCCTGCGGTAGGTCTCACTGCTGATGTAGGCTCATCAAGGAAGCTCTCGATGAGAAGGGCTCGCTCCAGTACCCATGCCTATGTCATAATGCTAAGGGAGATCAGTGATGCCCTGATCTCATCCCTTAGTCCCTACTCTAAGTTCCGGTCCCGGAAGAATGGGTCATGTACCATGTCCGTGGAATAGCACGAGAGGTATGTAAATCTCGCCGAGTACTGGGCGACCATCAAGCTGACATGTCGTAGCTGTAGAAGCTCCTGGATGCGCACCACATAGAGGGTGGCTGGAATGAACTTCGAGTGGAAGAGGCTCTCAAATTCCGTCCAGAGGAGAGATGCCTCCTCGTCAACTTGGAGCATCATGTTCCACCATCTGCATACTGCCGCATGCAGGAGACTCACTGTAAGGATCACCATGAGGTCTGGTGGTGTCCCTACCAAACTGAAAACTCATACAACTGCCTCCAGCCAATCCTCAGCTACCTAGGGGTCCGTCTCCCTAGGAACCTGGACGGTCACTGACGCTGGAACTTGTGTAGTGCACTAAGGAAACATGCACTATTAGCGGATGGGGATGGTGGCATTAGTGGATCGGTGGGTAGTGGTATCGTCGGTGCCTCTGCAGTAATAGGTCCCTACACCGAGGCCTCGTCGCTTAGCGGACTGTCGTCACGTACAAAACATTGAACCCTAGCTGGCTACCATCGTGTGGCTATCCTGAAAAGTGACAGGTGTGCCACGACCAAACGGTATACCTGGTGAGCTGACACAAAGTAATCACAAAGAAAACATGAAACACACATGCAATCAGTGTTTTTGTGCACTAAGTCAGAAATCAAAAGTCAGGGTCCTGGTGTATGGATAAGTCAGCCACCGCACCAACACTGGACTCCCTGGACTGATAACCATACTCAATAATCTTAACACTATTTTTACACATAGAAAAAGATCAGAGTCCTGAGTTATGCTGTAGAACCGAACTCCTCTGATACCAATTTGTCACGACCCATCCTCGGGGCCCTTGTTGTGACTACCCCAAGCCCGCCTTCCATAGTCCAGGGGCTGGCGACTAGCAAGAAGGCGTAATTCCTAATAAAAGAAGGGAAGAGTTTTCCTTTTTAAAGTAAAGAAACACCACATAGTAAGCAGGAATTAGTAAACACTAAGTAAAACTGGGTACAAAAGTAAGTGTGGAAAAGTAAGTGGGCCAGAATACAAACCCAAACAGAAAGTAAAGTACAACTAAAAAGAGAGTACATCAACTGAAAATTAAAGTCGCAATGTCGGGCCATCCATTGGATGCCCCACCTGAAGGGTGGGTACAGATAGCCTCCACAGCTCCTCGGGTCCAGCCGTCCGCTCCGTGTACATCCCGCCCAGTGGTCCACCTCCAGGTACCGAATGCTCCACCAGCCTCTACCACGATCAACAATGTCCATCGTCTGCATCCAAGACAACGTAGTGCGGGCATAGCCCAAGCAGGGTTGAGTATACTCTACTCAGTAGGGACCCTGAGACCCCCGATTGTCTCCTAGAATCCACAATGGATAATCCACAAAGGAAATATTCAATCACAAACTAACATCCGGAACTACTTAGGTATATTCCCATACATATACCTAAGTCATCAATTCCAGTTTGACTCTAACATCCGAGCCTACGTTCGATCACATCCACACAGTATAATACAAGACAATCCTCATAGGAAAGAAGTCAATAATATCGAAGATAATATTTGAAAGTCAAGATTCAGCTCACACAGGTATACTTCTTCAAAAGATGATAGAGATGATCAGATGTAGCCAGTGAATCATCTAAGCCATCAGACCCATATAGGATCGATAGGTAACTAACCCCCGCAAAGACCCACAAAGGATCGATAGGTAATTAACCCCTGCAATGACCCACACAGGATCTGACCCACATAGGATCGGTATGTGCTGGCCCACACAGGACCGCTGAGCGCTGACCCACACAGGATCTGACCCACACAAGATCGGTAGCACTGATCCACGTAGGATTGCTGAGTGCTGTAGTCATCGTCGTCGAATCCACGGAGGATTTCTGTACAGTCGTCATTGTCGTCGCAGTCACAGCCAGCTCTAGGGTTCCCCTACACAGCAAGATCATTTCGGGAGGGTCCGCTCCACGAGCCGAGGAGCTGATACATCAACTGACACAAAGTCCGGATTTGATGTATCCCAAAGTTTTGTATCGTCAACTGGAACTCAATGTGACAAACGGCGCGTCAATCAGACGCCTGGTCTGAGAGTTATTGGCTTTTTTGTCCCTGGGGTCCGGTTGGTTTTTAAGTCAAAACCAACCCGACCGTACTCCAACTACGTCTAAACCTCGAGCGGAGTAATCCAAAAGGTTTGTCTCACTAAGAGGAATCCAACAATGTCGACGGCACGTCAATCGGACGTACGGAGCTCAAGTTATAAGTGTTTCCGCTCCGAGGGCCCGTTTGGTTCCATGTACGAACCAACCCGGCCAAACCCAAAGTTCTCTGAAACCATGAGTATAATATACCGAAACGAATGACTCGATCCAAGGATTGCATCGCAGCTGACGGTGCGTAGATCGAAGGTCCACAACCCATGTTATGGGAAAAAGACCAGAAGAGGTCTGAAAGTGGGGGTGTTGGGCCCGGACCGACCCGGCCCGAAAACCCTTGGGTCGGCCAGAACCAGGTCGAACCGAACTGGGTCTAGGTCCAGCCCCATTGGGCGCGGCCCAGCCCGGCCTGGGCAGCCCGGCCCGACTCGCTGGCGGTCCGCTGGCCAGCTCAGTGTAATCGAGCTGGGCGGTCTAGGGGGGCACTGCTGCACCCCTGTTCAATTAAACGTGGCCCCCCACATGGGGGCCATTACTGTTCGGCCAGCCGGGGGTTACGAACCCCCGGATTCTCCCCTGACCGGCCAGCTCGGTCTGGTCAACCGGCTGCTGCCACCACGGGACTGGCTGGTCCGCTCCCCCTGCTCCGACGTCGGCAGTCGAAAACTGGCCACCGCTCCCTGCTCAGCCGCGGCCTAAAGTCGCGACCTTGGTCCGTCCGGTGCAGTGCGACGGTGTCGTGCCCCTCCGCCGCGGCCCCGCTCTGGCCGCAGTGTTTTTGTGATTCTCCAGTGCGACACGACGGCTCTTCGACATTCATCGACTTCAATGGCGCGGCCTGACAGCACCACGCATCCTTACCACACGATCCCGCTCGGTGCGACGACACTGTGTCACTTTCCTTCGAACTGCAACAACACAAAGATAAGGGAGGGGGGTCGGCCATGATTGTGTGTTCTGGCCCCCTCCCGTTAATCGATAGAAAGTAGTCCCATTTTAAATGAGGAACGACGACAGAAGAATTCATGAATAAAAACAAAAATAAATCCCCTACCTCGGGCGTTGTTGGATGAAGACTCGTGGCAGAATTGGTTGTCGTGGAAGAAGACGTCGCGGAAGGAACGTCATTGGCATTGCGGTACACAGCGTCGCGTAGTCGGTCTCCGAGGATTTGACGTTTTTCGTCAGTGATCTGTGTGTTCTTCGCGTTCTTCACGTTCTTTGATGATGATGAAGAACTTTAGAGTTTCTTCCCCCAATCCACTCTCAACACAACAAGCTCCAACAACAATAAAATAAGTGTTGGTCTTATTTTATTTCCCATGTCTTAAGTTTGAAATTCAAATTAAGAATTAACATAAGTAATTAAACCTAAGACAATAAATTTAGGGTTAAGGGGGGTTAGGGAAAATGAATGGGTGGGGTTTGTGTGGGCCCCACCGCCCTCATAACCTCACTTGGGTTGTTACCCCAACTTCCACCCAAAGGTTAACCACCTAGTAAAAAAACAATTTGTAGCTCAATTTTATTTTTAACTTCCACAATTTTTATCAACTTCTCCCGTGTAAACACAACTCTAGAAAAGGTGTTCCTAAGCAATTACCAGCGTTGCGGTTCCATCGATTCTCTCGGAATTCGATTCCGAGCACCGGTTCAAAAGTTAGGAAATCCCGCTCGTTCATTCCCTGAACGTACCCGAGCAAAACTTCAGATAAATATTCTGAGCACACCGGGCATTCGAAATCAGGTGCTGTCAGAAACTGTGTTCTTGTAAAATCCCAAAGAAAATTAAGAAAAAAATTTCCCTTGATTTTTATGGCTCTTTACAATTCATTACACCAAAAGGCATTACTACATTTTCATAGATTCCATATCTACTTATGAAAGCTATCTTTGGAATATAATCCTTTTGATCTCGTATTTGGTGATATTATTATCACAATTCAATCTTGTAGAACCAATGAGCTCTCTTTATTTGATTGAAAAAATCATCAATCCATGGATGTGGGTTCCTTTTATCTATACTGACTTGGTGATGCTTATGATAATCAACACAAAAATGAAGAGTTCTATCTGATTTCGTCAGAAACAATGCTAGTGCTGACCATGATGATGTACTTGTTTGAATGAAACCCTTTCATTCTATCTCCTCCAAATGCACTATAAATTCATATAACTCTATTGGTGCCATCCTATATTATGGAAGGGAAATAGGACTGGTCCTTTTAAGGAGATCAATTGTAAACTCCACTTCCCATAAAGGGGGTGACCCAAAGAATTTCTTGGAAAAAACATCCAGAAATCAATCCACAACTACTAGAAAATAAATTTCCTTGATCTATTCCATTGATTCCAAAGTCAACACTTCCAACTGGTAAGTGTTCGTTCCCACCATCAGTGCCAACAAGGTGTTTTCACCGAACTTTACCATCCTCTATTCTCTAAAGAGATGTTCGATTTCATCCTCAGTCATGAAACTAATTGTTCTCCTATTACAGTCGATGTGATCCTCGAACATTTTCAACCAATCTATACCCATGATTGCATCATATACATCAATTTCCAACATTGAGTAGTCCTATTTCAACTTAGCTCTATCAACCATTATAGCACATTCTCTACACAACAAGTCTTGACATTCTCTTTCCTTAGGAGGAATTTAGTGTTTTAATAAGGAATTGATCATTTCCAAAAGTAAACTTTTCTAATAAACACCATGAGAAGGAAAAAAAGAATGTGAGGCACCAGAATAGAAGAGCACTTATACAAGGGTTGAATTCAAAAGAATCATACCTCTCACTGTCAATGGTCTAGCATGATCATCGACAATCATTTTCTTATCTCCATATAATTTCTTCATCGCTATATTTTTCTCCTTATTGGCATGCTATGATTTACAGGGTTGAAGAGTCATGGTATTTCTAGAATCATAATGTATAGCTCTGTTCTGTTGAAGATACTGATTCTTTAGTCCTCTCCCTATAAAATTATATTATGCTTGCTGACAAGTGTCCTGAGAACCTGACCTAGTATCACTGAGACAATAGAGATAAAAATATCCCCTCTTGTTGCAATTATGACTTGCTCTAGGATGTTCCTGACACTCTAGCTTTATATGGTCAAGCGAACCACATTGAAAACAACCAACATGGCTTGGGGGTCATGGAAGAAGGTTCACTGATCCAGCCTTCTAGTTTTGATTTCCACTTCCACCTTTAAAATTAGATTCCATTTTCCTCTTGATTCCAGTGTTTGATTTTCTACCATTCCCTTTGGGTATCATCATACCTCCTCCCATAGATCCTGATATATCATGTTCATCCACAGCTTCTCTATTCACCATCTATGTATAATACATAATACAGAGCTCCAAAATCATCGATCAAATCTCCAACCTTATTCCCAATTCGAAGATGTGTTCCTTTACGGATGTACTTTCTACCACATATGGTGCTAACAGAAATAAATTCATGAACATAGCTGCATATTATGTGATAGAGAGACTCTATTTTTCTAGGATGAAAAAGTCCATCATTTTCTGGGTCTTGAACGTATGAAGATATAATTAGTTATTGAACAATTCTTCAAAATCCTCCCATGTAAGGCATTCATCTAATTTCACCTACACTGCTAAACCCCACCACTGGAATGCAAGATTCTTGAGAATACACACCACCAGCTTGACCTTTTTCTCCCCCATTTTGCTGATGAATTCTAAGATACAATTCATTCTACCAAGACACACCTCAACCTTCTCAGTATCAACATCACCCCAAAAGTTATGTGGATTCTGCTTCATGAACAGGATGATATGATCCCCATTCCTTGGCTCATTCCTCGGGTACCCTATATCCACACCTTGAAAAGTCTAGACAATACTATGATCCAACTCTTAGATCACCTATGGTCCAAGTGAAACCACATTCTACACAACTTCTTTGTGTTGGTTTCAACGATGCCTACCAGGTGCCATTTTCTAAACCAACAAAAAACTCTGTCAATCTCATTCTCTAGAAATAATTGGCTTATTATTTCAAATTCTATCACATCAACTATCACAACATTATTTTCTACAAATAAAATTTTCACATGTTCAACCGTTTTGGAAACATTAATCCATGTTTTTAAAAAACAACCCATTTTATAAATTACACCAAATATCACCTTTTCAAAATATTTTATTTGAAAAAAAAATATTCATTTTTCAAAAATATACACCTTTTTCACAAAATAAAAAATCATCACTCCAAATAAAATGTGCAATCCTAGTGGGATGTTAATCCTATAAAATGAATATCATGCTCGTCTCATTGGCTAAACCCATTAAAATGAGATCCAAAGATTCTACAAGTGTCTCTAAGAAACTTATGTACCCAACACCCTAATAACTTGAAGTTCAGCATAAAGGTGTCAGCTATATCCTTTTATTCTATACATTTTAAATATTGAAAATCATAGTTCATTTTAAGATTCAAACCCAAGGTATTTAAAAAAGTAATTTCAACTCCAAGTCCAAGTACACTGATGTGTACTTGTTAGGCAAGGTCCGAACTAGATTATAAAACTTGTACCACAAAGGAAGGATCAAACTAATACAATTTGTAATGACATGCCAATTCTCAATGGCATAAGAGATAAAGTAGTCATTACATAGCCTTAAGAGACATCCCCAAGATTCCAAAGGCTGGAAACAAATGACGAAGGGTTTAACATAAAAGTGGGGGGAAATTTACCCATTAATTAATAATCCATTAAACCAACAAACCATAACCAACCCATTCACTAAATGATGTATGAACAAAAGTAAGACCACTAGACATCTTCATGTATCTCAAAACCACATCAAAGTGTGATACCGTGGGAGACTAATCCAATATCAATGTAAATATAGGATAAATAATTGAAGAATCTCCATAAACTACAAAAATCAATGCTACAAATGCTACAATCTCTACAATCACCGAACAAACCAAATATCACAAGGTGGTGCTAAAAATGTGGGAAACGTTACCTTTTCCCCTTCCCCAGAAGATAGCATCTACAAAAGCACCATTGTTCCATAGCAAGGGTGAGAAAAAAAACATAGTACGATTTCCCCAATGGCTTACCTACCCATGATACTCGTATAAAAATGTTATCTACATTTATATAAAATAGTTTATATGAACTAGTTTACCAAAAATACTTTATAACCAAATATACACAAGTTCCAAAAACCATCACTAATCAAGCCAAAACAACTATTTGAAACGAATTTCCAGCAAGTTATTTTTCTATAAAAATAATTAATCATGTCTTAAACCAATTTTTACTATAATTTGGCATACACATTCCATAGTTCACCACACACCGACACATGCATGCTTCGTTTGACAGTTCCATACTCATGAGTGGTCTCTTGTCCCTTTACATTATGTCCCAATGACACACGCCCATGATCAAGGGTCATGTTCCTTATACCGAAATGGTACTCATCCCTTACTAAGGTCCCGTTAATCATTAACTAACACAAAAACCATTAATTCCAAATATTTATATTATCCATATAATCTTCTTCAATAAAACTAACTTTTTATTGAAAACAAAAGAATAACCATTATCAAAGAACCCTTTAATCACAATAAAACATTCCCTTTAATTGAAAACATCTAATCAAATTCTTATGCCAAAAATCTTGAACATCCCCATTTTAAAATCCATATTTGAAAACCAAGAACCAAATCACTCATTTAAAATATCTAATTTTTTAGATTTCGTAACCGTCAATCATGACGGTTCCCAAAACGTGCTAAAAAACAAATAACAATAAATTAAGCACATTACATTCAATTAGAAAGTATGACAATAAGTTATAAAAGGAGGAGTTGAGAGTGAATCCTCCCACCTCTAAGGTTTTTACAAACACCCCAACATGTAAAGAACACAAACTAAAATCAAGTTGATTCTCTAAGAAACCACCTTAAATATCTTCTTCTAGAAAGATCAAGACAAAAAATCATCATATTTGGAATCCACACCCATAGATATATGGCTAATGTGCATAGATATGAAAAACTAAGGGAAATGAGAATTATACCAATGTATATCTAAGAAACCGATCAAGAACAAAGAATAACAATCACATACCTCAAGAATCCAGATTTGATTCCCTAAGGAAAGCATTAATGTAGACTCTAAAATGATTGGAAGAGGTTTTGATAACATGATGGAATAGAAATATTGAGTTATGGATTCTTATGAGAAATAACATGCCACTTAGAAGAAATAAACATGAGAGATCAACTTTTTTAGGATCTCACTAAAATCATCAGTATGGATAGTTCACACGTTTAGACAAAACATGTCCTAACCATGTGTTAGCAACTCCCTGTGAATAACCTCTCATGAATTACTCACATGGAATCCCTAAATGTGATCGAACCGAGCTGGAGCTATTGCCTCAAGAGGAATATTGCACAGGGTTCAGCTACACTGTAAGTCAAACCGTGTGCTACCAGTGCAACATCCATTTTTTCCCAAAACAACTTCCAATGTTCTCCCAACTCTCTCATCCATCGCACTTAAACTTTAAATAATAAATATCATCAGGTAAGGGTTACATACTAGAAAATGGGGGTACTACAGTTTTCAAGGTCATTAATTCTTCTAGATTTCACTATAAATTTGGATTCCTGGACTCAGATGATAGTTTTATGTAATTATTCTTGACCACAAATCATCCAAATATACTCTTCATGCAAAATGTTATTTTATTGCACTAAAAAATTTATATATTTTACCCCAAGTGTTTTGGTTTCATGATGAGAATCTCCTAAATTCATTGAAACATTAAACAATGATTCATGTTCTTAGATTACTTCCCTAAAACATGTTTATTCATAGTGATTTCATAATAATTCCATTGAAATTATTCTTCAATTAGTAAATTTTTTTATTTTAAAGTGTCATAGATTCATTCTTTTGAATCAATGATGTTTTTGATAACATTGCACCATTTTAATTTCATTACATGTTTATCTTCCTTTATATTTATTTCTTTATTATATTTCTCTCTCTAATAAAAAATATTCTTGAATGATCAAAGTATATATGGAATCACTTCTCTAGGCACAATGTTCATATATCCTTAAAAATGTATCTATTGGCCTTCAAAATGTTCTACATATTCAACATCCTCATTATCTTCAAAACATAAACTTGTTTCTTCATAAGAATCAATGTCAACTGATTCGATAGTATTGAATTAATCTTCTCTTATTTCTTTGAGAATCATTTCAATATCTTTTCTTCCCTCTTATTAGTTTTTCTAGAGACTTTGCATATATCTTCATGTTTTCTTCAATAAGAGTGGAGATTAAATTTTCCACTTGAGGAACTTCAAAATCATCTTTAAATATAAACATTATATAATACTGCAAAAAACAACTAAGAGAATAACATTGATCTAAAAAAATTAATACCTTGGCTCTAAATCCACTTGTAGATCCCATGTGGATCATGTAGGGACACTACGAGTCAGGGTGAATCGGTGTACCTAACATTATATAGAATTTTAATTTTTTTTAAATAAACCATATAATCTTGAACCTCTATCCCAGTTATGAGGAATGGATCTCTTGTGTTCTATTGAAAATCACATACACATTAAATGGAGATTATAAATGAAATAACATCACATAAATATTTTAAGAGGTTTCAGTACTAAGACCTACTCCTTTTCGTTCTCAACCTATGGTTGTTTTATAGATTCTCTTATTAGTATATCTTATAGTGATTAAAAATGTCTATAATTTAAAAATTATGTGTTTGTATGGAATGAACAATATTTTTAAGTTGGTGGTGCTATTTTTACTAGTTCCACCAGTCTTCAACTTCTGTGTTTATATTAAAATAAAAAATTCTTAAAATATGTTCAATGATCTTCTACGAAATATTTTTTCTACTACATTGGATGTAATTACTTCAAATGAATGTTCTTTGTATTCAAATAAAAAAGTTTTATTTCCACTTAATTAAAAATATTTAATCCACGCCGGCCTTATACTATTTAATAAGTGGAATATTCTACATCAACATTAACTAAATATTTTCTCAAAATGGCCAACTGTATAATTCCAAATACAATACAAGTTGTATTCTTCCTTTAATATTGATTTCAAAATATACTTCATGCATGGATTCAAAGATATTTCCATGGAATAAAATCTATCACATGTATAATCATTATTTTTTATTTTATGTGCTACCCAATGATATGTTTTGGGTGCCTCAATTTTAATTCTTGAAGCTATCATATTCTATTGTCTATTTAGCATGGCTATGCCAATTTATCTTCACATATGCAAGTGATTGAATCACATACATGTGTGAAAGCATGAATAACTATTCAATACATTGTGAACATACACTAATGGGTGTTTATAATTATTCATTTACTCTCTTGTACAATTATCGTTCACCCACAACATGCACACACATTTTATTTCACTATTCAAATGCACAATTACTTCTTCAAGAAAGGACCATCGTGCACATATATGCACAATTGTCAAGATTCGTTACGAAAGACAATAAGGTGTGTGATCATAAAGCCTCATTAAAAGAAGAATGAATAAGTTTGAAGGTCTCACACTCCTGAAAAACTTTATTAAATATCAGTGCTTCGAGAAATTAAACAAGCATGGAATGAACATGTTGACTACCCCCATAAATTCCCTTATTAGTATCACAACCAGAAAACATCATGAAAACCAATTTCGTTGAAAATTATTCCAAGAGTGATTTTAACAAACTTAATACTCATGGTATCTTCTTAATCACTCCCACAATCCATGTTCTTTACAGAACCCTCTCCTCATGAAAAATTGGTTTCACATTGCTCTATTTCACAAGAAAATAGATCTTTTCTCACCCTATCAATATTCAATCATTAACATCATTCTATGCTATATATTAAATATTATCACAAATAGTCACTCCATATAGATTTGGTTTTTATACCAAATCATAAATCCTAAAATATTGTCAATTTGTGGACTTCTTTAAATTCGTAATACCATCTAGATTTTATCAGGTTCATATTGAAAACCATAAAACAATTTTATTATTCATGCTTATGATGCTTCATTATGGTGATATCATTACATAATGCCCACATGAACATGATAAGGATCGTATTCCCCTAATGTTCCCATAACCTTGAACTCCCCTTATAGATGATGCTCGAACTGCTCCTGAAACTATGTTTACAGTCGACTGAATATCATGTTTGATTTATTCTCATGCATGGAATATGAATATTGCAGGTATGTATTTGATTTGGTTTTATAAAAGTAATCTGTATGATATGATCACTTTATATAGTCTTTATCTTTTGTGAGATTGATCATATCTTGTTTCCTAAATAGATCATCATAAAAAAAGTCACGGGAGGCTGAAGATGATCGAAATCATGATTGAAATGTTGTGACCAAACATAACAGATTGTTGTGGTAATATGTGTAACTTATGTGATGTGAAAATAGAATTACTACCTTAGTACACCACATCAAAATCCACATGGATGGCTCAAATGTTTATTAATCAATATGTGACAACCACTGCTCAAAAATCCAAATACCATCCTAGAACTTTTCTGTATCAATTTTTCTTTTCTCCATGTCTCCCCTGTATGGTGGTGAACTACCTCTTCTCATATGTGCTCTATGTGACTCTCTTATTTGGTCATCCTTGATCATAGGAATACTAAGGGATTACACATGACCCTCAGTGACACATCTAGGCTAGCAAGGGATTCTCATTAGGCTTCGTTGACCATGGGTCACAGATGTTCCTCAATTGACATGTTAAGGCTGGCCTGATGGATGGATATATATTTTTAATGAGGCATATCAAAATTACATAGAAACATACTATGTGTAGAATATAAACTCCCCAAGATAACAATCCAAAATCTCTCAATTATATAATATTCACGTTCATATATAAAATTCCTTTTCAACTTCAAGCAATAAAATATGGCATGGAATTTCATTATTTTGTTATGAAATCATCTTTTTGACTCCTCAAGTCATCATTAAATAATTTATCAATCGTGTGGTCATTCCTTCACATCAATATACATTAAAAACAATATACAAACTTCTTAAATTTTTATTCATGCAATTACCTTTTTCTTGATCACCATCAAAGATAATGTCTTCATGATATATTTAAATTCCCTACATATAGAAAACTTAAATCATCATTCAAAAATAATTTATCATGAAAATAAATATTTAAAGGGTCTTAAACATATCGAATATAGAGGTTATTGTGAATTATCCTAATACAATAATAATTTTTTTTATACTTAATAACTTTTCTGAAATCAACATACATTAAAAAGATAATTATCCAATCATGATATCAAATTACATCAGAGGAATCCATAACATGTCTCCAAGAAAAATTACTAAATATGGGGAATTACCTTACCAAATGAAAACCAATGAGTCCATAACAATTCTACAAGAATCATACCATCTTTATTATGTATTTATAAAACTCATTAAAAATTTATCCTTCCATGATTAATCAGTATTCACAAAGGACTCCATTATAAATTTACTTTTTATTACATCTAATATATTGGAAAAATATACAAAATTCATAAACCATCCACATGTGATTTTATACAATTATTTTATTTTAATATTTAATTATTGTTTTCCATGATTATTTTTAAAAAAGTAATTTTAAAATATTATTTTAATTTGATATTTTTTTTAAAATATTTCTTCATCATGGAATGGTTATATTTTCTAGATAGTGTTTTTAATGATATTTAAATGCTATTTATATTCATATATAAAAAAATACATGATGTTACTTATACTCAACTGGGGATATATTATAATTAAACCATCTGAATTTTTTCTCGGGATAGATTATGATTGTTTCAAAGAGATTTTAATGCATCCCATTTCTTATAAATGGGGAAAAAGGAAACAAAATAATAATAGTTATTGATATATTAAAAAATGATATATTTAATGTGTTATAATTTTTTTATAGTTAATGGACAATGCTTATGATCATAAGGGAACCTAGAATTTTTCAATAAAATTGGTGAACCTGATATTGCTATCCAATTCATTGGGTAATGGGATGATGTAAACTAGTTATAGATTTCTCAAAAGCTCTTATTAGAATTTAATGGGATGGTTATGCCATTTGTAAGAGTGATTTTACGTGTGATATTAAAATTATATTCCAATTTACCAATACATTTTATTTATTCTCTCATGATGTTACAATAAATTATTTTATTAATGATTATTTTCATAGCGATCATGATTATTCAATTTTATGACTCATGTTTTTTGTTAACACTACATTCCAGGACTCATGAATTGTGATACATTTTTTTGTGGGTATGAATTATCATTTGTTATTCTCATTCACTTTGATTACATCATCATACCCTTATGCTCACAGAGTGCATTCGATTATTAATTCTTATGATTACTCATATTAACTATTTGATATCACCCAAATTAGGTTTCTTCTACCCTAGGATGTGAAAAATGGATTTAGGTATATTATACATAAGAAGGTTATTATATGGGAATAACTTATTTAGGAATAATGTAGAATCATTGTGGACTAGTTTTGTTATGTAACCGAGTTATTATTTAAGAGTTTTCCATATTGATAAAAAAAATAAATCTAAATGTTAAATAGCTATATAAATGCTCTAATATTTCACTATTATGGTAAATTATTTGAAGGGTTAGTATTATGTCATGTTTATTAGTATGAAATCAAAAAATGTAAATATTAGGTTTTTGTCAACAGATTTGGGGGTTCAGGATGGAGGCTATTATATGTATTCATGAATGTTATTTTTTATTAATATTCTTTCTCATATTTCCCATGTTTTGATTATAAAATCCCTTTTTAGTGTACTTGAAACTTTTAATTCATTAAAATATTACCATAAGGGTATTTCTAATAGTTTTAAAATAAATATTTCTAATGATTACCCAAAAGTATTTTTCATGTATTCCAACATCAATTAATTATTATTATACGTAACCGGTTATATTATAAAATATTATCCACCTTATTTATCATGATGAATTACAACTATGTTATTCCATTTATTGACTAGGGAAATATATTAACATTGTATTATAGTTTTCAAAAATATAAGTTTATTTATTACTAAGGAATTTTGGTTATGTATTATATTATTTATTATATATATTGGATAAATTGGAATTATTATGTAATGGGTGGGGCCTAGAATTATATATCCCATTAGGGAATCAGTTGGTCAAATGAGACAAACTATCTTGGGTATTTTCCATATTCCTCACATGTTTATATATGATTTATTGGGATCCGACATTGATAGTAAGATTATGACGTGTTGTATTATGTGTTTTATCACTATGAAAATTGTATGTATTTTCTATGAGATTATTTGTATTAGTATATCATCCATTCATATATTCACTTTTCATTCTATTATTTTTAGGTAATTTTTGATTATTATTTACTTTTGAAGTGTTATTAAAGACTTTTTTATTTTATGATAACCTACACTCGATTCCCCTTAACGATCATTTGAGCTCACCCATTTATTTTATTTCCTATCCTTAAGATTTCACAAAGTTAAAATTGAATGATTTTATGGATATAATATTAGAATTAATAAAATTCTCATTATAATTTTAAGTTGTATTTCATGTTTTCAAATGTATCATGAGAACAATTATGTATGTAGTCCCCAAATATTAATAAACTATTGGATCTTTTGATATATTACCTCTCATATTTTGTACCAATGTAAAAAAGTAATAATTAGCTCATGTCCATTGGTGTCAGGATTGTTACAAAAGATGAAAAATTTCTATATATAAAGGTCACTAAGAAATAAGTCAATGTAAGAACTAAGAATATAGAAATTTTATCTATAATAACTTGACAATGTCCTGATATGAAAAAAAATACCATGAAAATTCATATAAGTAACCATGAAATATTTAACGGTAACATGGAAGAAAAAAAGTTTCTCTCCATGAATTTGACCAATTTATTTTATGTAATGGTAACTATAATGGTATTTAATAGTAACTAGAAATTATATAATGGTTACTAGGCTTGTATGTAAGGGTTATTATAGAATAATTAATTTTCCATCCTTGGACTGTGATATGCATTATCAATGGTATAATATGATTGATAATTTATCCAGTCATAAATGTATTTATGCGATAATACAAATGTCATTCTATAATTAAAGGAAAGTGATCAAAGAAGTTGAATATTTATGATGTTTTGGGGTTTTTAAGTAAAGAAATTGTGATAATCGGGAAATATCATGAAGAAGAATAGGTCATGAATTATGTGGAAGTTTTGATAATGAATGAAAATAAAAATCACATAGGATAGAATGAAATTATTTTTTGGGAATTAAATGTCGATAAAATTATGGCTCTAAATATTATAAAAATAATCTTTACATTGTTCGTTGAATTTATAAGAATATAATAAGGTGAAGAAGAGAGGTGGTATTAAGATTTTATTATATTAAAAAAACCCTTTGTGGAAGAAATATATAGTGAAGGAAAAATCTTCTTATAATTTATATTGAATACCTAGATTTAAAGAAGTAATAAAAGCATATGGACTACACCCTCAGTGTTTTATTCTTTTCAAATTTTAAATAATTATTATGTGTAATCATAGTGTCACATTTTTTTGATATCAAATGTCATTGTAGTTTTTAAAGGGATATGATAAGAAAATTTAATTAGGATTCAAAGTGTGCCTTTCTTGAAATTTTGTAACACAGACAGTAAGTAGTGTAATCCTCTTACCATGGGCATGTAAAATAGAGAGTACATGGTGATGTTCCCTATGATCTGATCATACTTTTCATGTGGCTTTTAAAGAGGCCTTGTCCTGATATTATAAGATCAGGTTTTAGAGGGGCCAAAGTGGGACCCAATGGTATGATGGTAATAAGTTATAGAAACAGATTTTATAACACCATGTGATACCTTATTCCATGTAACAAGTTCATATGTGGAATGAGTTTCCCTCTTGATGTAATATTAATACATTGGTGATGCTACTATTTTCATAGCATTTTTTATGTAACCCTATGTTATACCAACATAGTGTGTTCCTATACGAGGCTGGGTTTCACCTATGTAGAATTTTTCTACACGGGGCTAGGTTCTTCATACATATAATTCTGCAATGCGGGGTAAGATTCCACCCACATAGAATTTTTCTATATAGAGAACAAGTCCAAAAAAGATCCATATTTTTTAATCCTTTTTGAATGGTGTAGTAAAACATGTTTTACTTTTTTATAAGGTTGAGTAAAATTATTTATTATGTATTGATATGTGGTGTTTTTACCTACTAGGAATTGATGGTTCTCCCCCAATTATCCTCTAAGTCATGTCTCTTTTTTATATCCACCATTTTAATCTCCCATATTCTATAATTTTGGGTATGTCTTAGGGGTATTTAACAGATTATCAAAGAAACCAGATATTGGATTGGATGGTCATCCTCGAGGGGTCATGGGTCATCATGTGTGGGAGCCCATGAAGGATGCCACATCCAGTTAATTATTTCATTCATTGGGATATCATTCATAGGATCTAAAATCACCAAAAATCTCTGAAAATGATTTTAGTTTTTTTGTGGGAATCAGCATTAGCATCTTATCCAGAGAAAATTATTGATATCGGGGGACAGTTGTTTGTGGGTGTGTCAATCACCATTCATCTCTGAAAACGACCATGGTTTCATTAATGTGGTTTGGTAGTATAGTCTTATACCGTGAAGGATTTTATTCATGAAGTTCTTCATGAGGAGTTGGATCCCCATGGGAAGTGGATGTGCAGAAAAAGGTTTTTACTTCATCTGATCATCCCACCCTTCACCAAAATTCCCCCATTTAACATTTTATTCAAACTCTTATCTACATTTTATTTTTTTCCTTTTCCTATGTTTTGGATTCTTTTCTGCTTTCATAGAGAGTTTTTAGGACCCAAAAAATTCCCCACATTGGAATGGTATCTAATTGGGCCAATGTGGACGTTGTTCTAATGTAGATGTGGTCTTATTAGGATTGGTTTTATTGAAAATGGTCGTGTAATACTCTAGTTTTTTCTAATCCAATAGAATCACTGAGAATAGTTTTGTTATTTCTATGGTTACAGGAAAACCCATTAGTTTTGGTGTATTTTCTATTATCCACCTAATTTTATTCTAAGTCCACTATTGTTCAAGAAAAACAGATGTAAAATAAATTTTTCATAGGATATAAATTTTGGGTTTTTGAAATAATAATATTTTTTCCACTTTTTTTTGAATGCTCAATGTTTTTTCGAACCTAGGAAAAACATAGGTTTAGTGATATTATACTCCAATTTTACTGAAGTTTCCCTTTTAATATTTTAAACCTTGAGAGTACCATGTATATATTGTGTAAAATTTATGTCCTGCAAGACATACTAATGTTACTGGTGTTTTAGGTTGAACATTTTAAAAAGTAAATTATGGGATGATGACCCCGAGAAGGCTTGTTGGATTAGAATGTTCCAAAAAATTTCAGACATTATTAAGGGATTTCTAGAACATAGTTTTTTAATTTATGAATCTCAGACATGAAATAGGGACAATAAATTTGTAGTAATCATAACAATGGGTTTCAACATGAATTGCTTATGAAATATAGAAGAATAAGAGGCATATCCTGGGGATTAAGTTTTAGTTGGTTTATATTAATTATTTGAGAGAAATTTATGTAGATTCAACAGGGGAATAATTTTTGTTTTCAATCTTGGGTGTCCTTAGAACACTAAACCGTTATTTTCTATAGCCAAGTAATTTATGAAAATTCAGATTTCCTAATCCCCTGAAGGGTGGGTTTTAAATGGTACAATGTCCATAAATTATGAGGGTATATATATGGGCTCTATCCATTAATGATAAACTACTCCGGTACGAATTTGGATTGTGTAAATGAGGGTTGAAGCATGTTTATATTTAATGTTGTGAAACTAGTACATGGACCATGTTTTTTAATATCTAATAGGAAGGATCTTTAATTTCTATAATTTGAGGCCATATAGATTTTACTAAGGGATAAACTGGATTCCCTTTTCATGGAAATGTTTTCAATAATATTCAATCATGTTTAGGTATGAAGGGGACTGGTTTTATGAAATAATCTTGGAGTTTTCAAATCCGGGGAGTGCAAGGATATGAAAAAGTTATTGAATCATATATATATATAGGGAAAGTATCACTAGAAGAGGAATTTTTATTTGGTTGATAGATCTTTTGGGTGGGAAACTCATGGAGAGCTAATTGGGGAATATTGTTGATAGTGAGTAAAATGTTTCCTCTAGACAAAGACCCTCCATTTCTGGTGACCATGGAGTTTTATGGATATTTAGACATCCCTGGTCATATAGATTGGTTCTATGATAGTAACTTAAATAAAAAGAAAGATTAATTTCATGTTGATTTTTTTAGGGAATGGGTAGAAACAGTTTCCTTACAAATGTCTAATCCAAATATAAGATGGAAGGATTTTCACTCTCTCAATCACTCACTCAATATCTTATGGATAATCTTGATTTATAGTGTTCATGAATCCCATCGTATCTCATCAAAATGAGGATAAATCCATACATATTTCTATGAAGGTTTCCATTATATTTATGAAATAATCAAAGGGAGGGGACATTATTTAACTTTCTTATGGCTGGTCTGAAGAATCGAGGTCAAGGCATCACTATGTATCAGGTGATATAGGAAACAATCTAGACATAGTTCTTTGAAATCTTATAGTTTAGTGTCCTGTGACTAGATATCATCCATGGATCTTATAGTCATTAAGTAATTATGACATGGGGTCCCATAGTATTTGGTCATATAGAAATAACCATATGTAACATAAATGAAGACTAATAAAAGGATCATCATGCCATAATTTTATGAAATGCCTCACACATGAGGGGAAAACAAAATGTAAACCATGAATCATTGGTTTTTTGATGTGAATAAATGATATGTGAAAAACCTTCTACATGGGATTACAGAGATAAAAGAATCTTCTCCTGGGGGCTAACATGTATTTGGTTGAAATGCCTTTTGTGGGAAAAGTATACAAATCCAATTGAGGAATTATGTGAAAATTTAAAAATAGTATTCCTTAGGATGTAGACCCTTTATATTTTATGGCCATAAAAAGAATCCAAAGTAATCAAACTACACAATAAATCGAGTATGAATAATAATATAAATGTGTCTGAGTATATAATAAACATACATGCTATGATTGGGAATGGGGTAGGAAGTTCGCTACCTCCATATGATTTATATTGAGGAGATAATTTCTATTTCCTTGATGGATCCCTGAATGACGAACCCAAATTTGAGATCTACTGCATAGATATCTATTTCTATATATGGGATATGAACATTTTATTAATTTCCCATTGGATGGGTCTATAACACAAGATATAGGAATCACTACATATCTCATCTAAATGATAATGAATCCCCCTGTAGTTTTTGAAGATCAATGTAGTTTTATGTGATGTTCCAAGGATATTTGTCACTTCCTTAAATGTCAAGTGGTAAATAAATATTTTTCCTGATTTTGAAATGAATCCTTAAGTTTGGAACCATGATTAATGACCCATATGTCACTATGTATCATGTGATAGTAGGAATCATGTCGTACATAGTTATCAAATGGAACATAACCATGTAGATTAACATAATGTGGTAAGCAAATCATGTTTTCCTTTTTTGGTATTGTGACCAAGACCATAGCCACTTAGTTGTGAATTGATAAACCTCAACCACCAGGGGGTCTATTACCAAAAGTCCTACAAACACATAATTTATACTCAATGTGATAAACAAGACTTGGAAAAGGATTAATCTACTACATAGGTATTATCAATATGATGTATATGGGGTTTTAATTTTTAGGTGTCTCAATTAGGATTGGGGATCTGGGTGTCACTGCATATCTCATTATAGTGGGATTCAAGCCATACATAGTTTTGGAATGGGTTCCTTGTGTTGTTCTAGACTATACACCGGGAGGGGAGTTTTTACCTATTATTTTTTTAATTCATGTGGATAGACCTAGGATCGGACACCCAAATGTCAATATGTATCTCATTAATGTGATAATATATCCACTTATAGTTCATGTACCCTTTGAAATTTAACATTGTGCGGTAAGGATGAAGGTGACTCAGTGTGAAAGAGGGGGAATGTGGTGGCTGAACATAAGGTCAGATATCCAGGAATCACTATGTATCATATAATGATTGGAATCACGACACTCCTAGTTCTGTATGAGAACACTCAACACTAGTCTGATCCATATTAATAAGGGTTTTCCAATTATTTCATGTTTAGGACCTAGATTTAGTGTTTGGGAATCTCTAAATATAACATTGGAATGAGAATAAAGCCTAATTTAGTTCTTCATGAACCATTTCACTTAATGTCTTCTGGCTTGGACATGTGACACTAGTTGTGGAAATAAATGATTATTGAAGATGGGCCGAAAATCATGGGTATGGGAATCACTATGTATCATGTGATACCTTGAATAAATCTGAATTTCATTCTTTAATTTGTCGTGGAAGATTACCGATGTCGGGGGTGAATTCCTTTCTTGTAAGGGAAATATGGTATCATGTAGACTAATTTCATATAGTGAGGATGTTAATATCATGTATTTTATATTCATGTGAACTAGAAATATATGATGTTATTTTTATGGGAATGTGAAAAAGACCGACTACACATTTTAACATCATAAATATGGGATAATTTAATATGCATTTTAAAGTCATTTGATAAGTACAAGGTACCATGTTATTACATGAAATACTTATTTAGGATAAATACATTGATTGGAGCAGTAAAATGTTTTCCATCCATCGAAATTAGAGAATAATAAACATTTGAGTAGACCATATGTATGGTGTAAGGTCCCCCTTTTAGTTCAAACATTAGTGGGTTCTTTCATGGTATCATCGGAGTCTTGAGTACCAAGACTATATCTCCTTCGACGAATGATAAAAGGCATACCATTTTTTAAAAAATCTCAAATAATATAGTTTTGTGGACTTCCAAATGATACAATGTATAAAAAGTTTTCCCATACAGTCATTCAAATTCATCTAGATGTTTTTTCATATTTCTCAATTTTGGATAACTGATCGTAGATGGAAATGCAGAGTGGAGAAAATTGAACTTCAAAGGGATGGACCACCTATGTTCTGTGTACTAATTAGTATGGGGTTTCCTTTGTGGTAGTTTGAGTCATCATCCGGTAATCCCATAAGGAATGCAGGATCTTTTCCATCCATGACTTTTAATCCTTATCTACCATCTTCTAGATTATGTTCTATATAATCTTTTTGAAGGCATATATCTTCCTGTTACCCATCATGTGATACACAGATGAATGGATTGACTTTATTTCATACTCTATATGTATCTTCTCCAATTTATCCAAATTGAAATTGGTTCCATTTTCCATTTGTATTTTATGAGTGACACTTAATATTGGGATAATATTGGATATCATTAAGTTGATAATGTTCTTTTCCCCAAATTATTTTAGGGTTATATCTTCATCCCACATGGTGAAGTAGTTGGTTTTAGAGATAATATACATGGACTAATTGGCCATAGTGGGAGGATATGGTCCCAAGATGTACATTCCCCATATAAAACCGTCCAAAATTACTTTGATATGTGTAGAAACTATGGGGATGGATTGTTATGTTGATTTGAACCTAATATAATAGGTACTTTTTGTTGAATTATGAGAAATCAACTGTTATGGTGGTCCAGTTGTATCGAAGCCTTCAAATGATGAAATAAATCTTGATTTCTAAATTTTGGGGACCATATGTTCTTATATGCACTTATTTCATGATATTTGTAGTCTATTATACATTAATTACCCCAAGAAGGGCCCAATCAAGGCTCCACATATGGATGATCTTTTAATCATACGTGTTTTATTTAGAAATAAATTTAAATTCACTTCCTTAGATTTTCTATTTCATAGATCTGTCTAGTGGGGGTTCTCCATTTGGAAGGTACTCTACAATGGGTGTCATCCATCACGTTGTATGACCATTCTGCTTAGGTATGGGACTAATCTCATCGATCTATTAAATTTTAAATTTAAAGATTTGTGAGAAAATTTGGTGGTGTGTAATGATGATAATTTTTTCATCCCATTTTGGATCAGCAATAGTTGTTGTTGTGTTCCCTAGTATGTCATATTGGGTATTCTGTAACCATGGAAAATGATTCAATTTTGGTTCCAAATAGAATTACACAATTATTACATAGATTTATTTTATTATGGGTATTAGATCATAACTTTTGATAATATAATCATCATTGATATGTTTGATTACCAATTATCTATTTCCTTTTATCCTAGTGTGATTTTATTGTACATAATGTGCCATATCTTGCAATATAATGAGTTTTCGATATTTTGATACATTGTTCATGCATCCTTCTAATAGCACGATTGAGTAAGGTTTGATAACCTTTGTTAGATAAATTTGTATGACCCCCAGACCCACTATTTTGAGTTTGGGGTCTTTTGTACTCTTCACTATTGGGCCACTATATGCACCGTTGAAACACATATCTTATATCTAGGGTACATCTTGAATAGATAAGAACACTTCCATGGGTAATATAATATCCCATGTAGTCACTTTCATCGCGGGGTTCTCTACTAGGGAAAAATCTAATTTCAGGCCCTTTCCCACTTTCATAGGAACAAACAGAACTTTAAACTACTACCTGATGACTACCCATAATGACAGAAAACTGTTTAACATTTCATGGCATATAAAATATTTTACTAGGTTTCCACGAGATACAAAATAGAACTCATGATGATGTAGGCAGTGCCTCAATTTCTAGACATCAAAGATAAATTCCATGAATCTCTTCTTGATATCAGAATATGAGTCTCAACATCAATCATGGATCAACTAAGATAATAAATGTTGTTTTTACAATTTGAGTAATTATTTAGTGAGAGGATGGAAACCAATGATTATCATTGGGTGGTAAAATAAAAAATAAGTGATCTTTCTATGATAGGTAGCATAAAAAATGGTGGTAAAAGGAGAAATTTCTTGTGGTTGTTGAATGATTTATAATATACTACGGTCCATTGATATGAATACCCCTTTTTCATTAACATGGTGAAGGGGATACATTTACATGAAAGGTTGCCTATAAATAAACAGATTTTGGAAAAGTATCCAAGAATCCTCTCAACTCTGTGAGGTTTTGAGGAGGTGACAAGACAAGGATTTCATTTATTTCTCAAGGTCACAATCGATTTAATTTTGGTGTATAACGAAGCTATGAAATTTACCTAAGGTAACTCCCAAATAACACTTCATGGTTTTTGTTTTCAAGATGTGTTTGTTGATGCCAAAATTTGGGAAGAAGAGGAATAAGATGGAAGTCTCTGGTTCTGCCTCATGCAGCCCTTTCACGGAGCCCCATGGCCATTTTCCTGCCACGGAGCAAGGAGGCGGGAGGCTCTACAAACCCATATGATGTCTACAACCCCTCCGCAGAGCAATGAGGCATGAGGCTCCATGAACCTCTATGACGATGGTGACCCCACCACAGAGCAAGGAGACAGGAGACTCCGTGAATGAATCTGGCATTTGTGAGCCCGTTGCAGAGCAAGGAGGTGGGATCCCCCATGATCTCTTTTGACATTCACGACCCCCCTACAGAGCAAGGAGGAGGGAGGCTCTGTGACCGAATTTGGCATTTGTGACCTGCCACGGAGCAAACACTTTCTTTGCACCGAACATGCTCTCCTTCATGGCACCTCTTACCTATAAATACAGATCTCCCCTCGATACAAAAAGATAGATGATTCAAACTTTCACCTTTTGAGATCTCAAATCGTGAAGCACTTCTTACTAGGTGAACCATGAGCGCCTCAAGGTACTTTTGCGTTGCGAACGACCTACCCCTTCGCTTTATTTGAACCCCTCTTTTGATAGAGATGCCTTTCGCAAAGCCCATGGGCCTTCGTGAAGGAAGGAGATAACCATGGGGACTTGGGTCATCACAAAGTGTTTATGCTTCGTCAAACAGCCTTCACAAACACATGACCTACATGCTAAGTCTGGGTCACATTGCTTGGTTAAGCACATTGCTTCATGACACCTTGCTTCATGAGGCATTTCTTCGCAAATTCCTTTAAACATCGCGAAGATCCCCCCATATGCACCTATTCCCTATGCCTATCCTATAAAACATCACTTCGTTAAGCACATCCCTTTATGAAGCCCCTCCACTTCATAGAGCACCAGAGCTTCAAAAGGCTTCTACCTATGGACCCCTTTGCTCTGCAACTCCTTTTCCAATTCAACCATTCAAGTTTTCATGAAGCAACTTGAAAGTAACATGGATTATAGTGCCCTTCACATTGCTTCGCCTCATGCTTCTTTTCATAGTCACACTAACAACTATTGGTTCTTCGCATAGCCACGCTAACGTGGACTCCCAATGGAATCACCTCATGACAACCCCTAGTCAAGGAATTTCTGATGCCTTCCTTCCCCCAAGGGTGGGCGGGTATCGGTTATCTATATCCTAGGGATATAGAGCGCTCCCACCTCATCTGAACTACATGACGTTAGACTACCAAGCACCATCATCCATAGTACATGACATTAAATAGTAACCTCTCCTCATGCCTTGCATGCAAGGTGCCCCATCTCAGACATTCTCTACGACCACTGGTCTCCACGAGAGTGAAATCATCCCTCACATGGAATGAAATCCTTATTATCAGAGCTGTGTCTGTCCGCGGGGAAAGGGAAACCAGCCTGGTGTAAGCCCCTAGCATTCTTTTCAGGAGGTACCACCCCTGCTCCTATATTCTTGGGTGAAAAATCCCTCTCCCGCCGAGCTTTTTCACCTCCATAGCCTCTACCCAGGATTATGTCCCAATCTCCATCCCCTCTTTCGGATGCTAACCAGGCATAAGCCCATGTTTCCCCTTTGGCCCGCTAAGCATGCATGAACCCCACTCCACATTCCACAAACTCACCTTTCACGAGGTAATCATCAGGTCTTTGTTGTCTCTTGTTTATCAGACTAAGCATGACTCATGTGGCCATGGAGAAAGAATCAACCATGACATCATCTCTGGGTATCCAAGAGTGTAAGAACCATCCCACCATGAACTATGAGGTCTTTGATCCTTTCCATGTTGAGCTACATTGGAATCCTCCTTGAGGTTCAAGAACACCTCCCATTGGTCGCATGCATTGTCACATCGGTTCACCAAACACCCCCTCAACTACGAGGTCTATGATCCTTGCCAAGGTAAGGTACGTATGAAGCCTCCTTGAGGTTCAATCCCAACACCCAGTCGCTCTGACCCCCTTAACTTTGGTTCTCCCAAACCCACAAGAACTTCATGGTATTTGGTCCTTGCCAAGGCAAGGAATATAGGAAGCCTCCACGAGGTTCAATCCCACCACCTATCTGGGCACCAGGTTCTCCTTCATGTCGGTTCCCCCTGTCCTGCATGACGTTAAACTATGGACCTCAATCAGCAGTAATCCATTGTTTCCCCAGTATGCGGTATGTTATGGCACCCACCTGAACTACATGGAGTTTGTTCCTTTCCAAGGCAAGGTACGTTGGACACATCCCTGAAGTTCAATCCCAACAACCATTGGACCCCAAGTCCTCCTCCACATTGGTTCACCAACCCCCATTCCACAGGAACAACATAGGTTTGATCCTTGTCTCCTAGATAAGGTACGTAGGAAGCCTCTCTGAGGTTTGACCCCATCCAGTGGTAAGCCATTGTGACCCCGTCTAGTAGTAATCAGTCGCAAACTCATCCAACTGTAATCCGTTGTGACCCCATTTGAAAATAAGCTGTTGCGACCCCATATGACAGTAATCCATTTTGACCCCATTCAGCAGTAAGCTTTTGTGGCCCCATTCAACGGTAAGTCATTGAAATTCCCATCCTGTGGTAATCCATTGAAATCCCCAATCAGAGGTGACCAATCGTCAGATGAACTATGAGGACTTTAATTCCCTTCCACAATGTTACGTAGGAATCCTCTTCAAGACTCAAGCACAACATCATTGTCTTCCTCAAGATGACTCCATATCATTCTCTATCCACTTCATTAAACATTCCATCATCTATACTGATTCTTAATCAGGCCGCCTCATCCTGGTGGGATCATCCAACCTCATTCCCCAATCCTCTTAACAACAATAGGGAAGATAACTACACGTTGGCCCCAACATCAGCATTCCCTCGAGATGTTTCACCCATATGTTCCACTATAATCAGTGTTCTGATCAATCTAATCCATCTTCGCTAGACATTAAACTCAAGGCATACCTTATGTTAAACATGGGAAGCTGAGGAAAACTTCATATACATGCCTATGTCATATCATTCCTTGAATTCAATGTGGGATGACTCAGGATTCTGCGCCCACGATAAGACCGATAATAATGGAGAGAAACCCATACGCACTAGTGTCCTAGTGTCCAGACATCCCAGTGATGTCCAACATGACTACTCCTCTAACTGAAGGTTCCTGTCCTGATCCGACCCATTGGAATATCCCGAATGATTCAGTGTAATTTACTGGTGTTCATGAAGATATGTCATTAGGAAGAGTTTCACAAATAACATCTTAAATCTATAAGGGAGACCCGTACTAGGTAACATGTTCTGAGGAATAATCCATAGAAGGAAGAAATGACATCCCATCATCCTATTTTGATCATAGAGAAAACATCCCTGAACAATGAATGGATGCCACTCGTTATTGGAAAGCAAGAATGCGGGGCAACAAAATAGCATTGTCATCCCCCAACAAGACTGACACGGATAAACCAGTGAATGATTTAGAAACAGAAATGGTGAACCCGACGTGAAGATCATATCTTCAATATGGAGATTTGTAGCATTTGAGGCAGAAGTGGATTAGCGTGTCACCAGATCTAGCTATCCAGCACAAGGTCCTGCCACAGAAATAGGGGGTCGAGCATGAAACTCACCAGAAGCTTGGGCAGTCAAAATGTTGGGCATCCCGATCTAATACATTGTTAACATGGACCCCTCTTACATGTCATGGAAGAAGGGATAGTGTAGGGGCATTGGTTGTAGATTCCTGTCTCTTTCAGCACTAATGAGTTAATCTACCTGCCCTTTAGGAATCAAGTTGCAGCACCCGGAACTCGATCACCGCTCTCCAGCTGACGCAGGGGTGGTGGCAGTGCCAATGCGGCAGTCCCACATGTCTCCACCTCTTCTGTAAGGGCCCCTACACCCATAACCATTGGTTTTATACGCCCCATCACCCTATCCAAGGTTTTTCTGTAGAGAGTGATCAATGACCACGTATGTCGGTATGATGCGGAGGGTATTATCTCGACTCACGATATGGCCCACCTAGATTTAGAGGCATATGTGCCTCATCATCAACACCGCCCCTGAGGGCCACGCAGGGAGCCACTACTCCCCATGCCAACATATTAAAATTTCTGTAGCCTCTCCCCAGAACTTCTCGATGACTCCCTACCTTACACCGACGAGGTAGGGGATATCTGGGTCTGCCCTTCCCGGATCCCATTCTAGGGGCTCTCACCAAGGGCTCCCGCCCAGCCGCATCAGTGCCTCTACCTAGACAAACTGGATGGGGAGCAGGTAATAGATGTACCTACACCACTGACTCCAGTCCGTTTGACCCAATGCCAGTGTTGGGAGAAAGCCGAATAGGACTTCTTCTAAGGGGTGTCAACGTCAGCGGCTTCTGTGGCACGAGCCACCACTGATGCATATCACCAACTCACTATGTATGCTGAGCCATGACATTCAAACGGCCGACCTAGATCGAGGCCCCAACCAACCCACAGGCAGGATGGGTCGACTCTCTTGCTCCCCGACATTGGCAATGGCCACCATGGACAAATCAATAGCAACAACACCTAGTACAGAGGTCATCCCCATACCACTACCATGAATAATGTGGATATTCCACGATCCAAGCTCTGCATGGTGGTCTACCCTGTTCCACCTTCAATTCAAATAAGGGTCCTCCCCACGGTGGTGATGCTCAGTATGGAAGTCTCTCTCCTACCCACTACACCAGATATAGATTCATTCCTACTACCACGGATTCTCAGTATGGGGATGTAGCACATCCGGTCACTCTTCAACGTGGGGACACTCCCCGTGTCCTTGTAGCATCTAGAGAAGGTCCTAATTGCCCTAGAAATCAGAGGAGTGAGGGCCGATTTCACTTCACCAGTGCCCAACACGAAGGTCCTACCTGTGTTCACCTCAACCAATATGAGGATCTTTCAAGCACTGATGTCACTAGGGGAAACACACATGGAGGTCTTCCCCATGCTTCTACTAGCTCTAGTGGAGGTCTTACCCATTCTAGCGCTACCACCAGAGGTCCTCCCCATGTCCCCTTTGATATCTGTCCATGTGCTCCTCACATGCCAGATTACATAGGTGGAAACACTCTCCATCCCCACACTAGTATGGATGAAGGACCTCCTCATGTCAGAAATATACCGTGTCCTAATAACTCATCTAGGGGCAAGAAGGTGGGTCGTTTCTTCCATAAGAAGAATTTTGGGAAGGTCTGGATATAGATCAAACCAGCCCACTTCTCAGACTCTGAAATAGAGTATGACTTAGTTGTGGAACCCTCCCCTTGATATTCTGAGTCAAGGGCTGGGGTTAGAATGAGGCGCATCAGCCTAGTACTTCTATAATGTGGGGTCCATCGGATTCCCGCCTCCATCCACATGTATATCCAGGAGGATAAAAATTTTGGAACCCCACAGGTTACAGTCTTACAATCACCAACGTCGTCACTCGAAGCATTCTCTACCTTGACTAGATATCATAGAGAGATTTTAAGGGGACCAATGGCGGGTGAGCGGCAATACAGCCCATCGCCAGTAGACCTAGCCCTTATTTGAAGAACTGTGGCTGTCAGCCCCTCCTACCGCATTGTGGTGGCTATGTCACTACACTCTTCGAAGGACGGCTCAAGATGTGGCGGTTTTTCACCTCGCTCGCCCTACTCTCCACCAGCCAGTCTACCGTCCTAATAGTCTACATCAGTACCACTACCAATTCCTCATCCAACTCTGGTTGATATGTGGGGTAATAAAGGGCCAAAACCTAAATCAGAGGCAAGGAGCTTATGGAATATCCTCACAACGGACCACTTCTCGAAGATGTTTTAGCTCGTGGAAGCCCTAAATTTCTGCGCACCGGAATCCCTCACCCTAGATAAAGTTGAGTGTTTTCGTCAAACACTTTGGGATATGCACTTTCTCATTCAGCATCAGCAAGTGGTTTATCCCAGGCACCAAGTGCATCTTGAAGACATTGGAGAGAAAATCTGCCTAGTTGATTTGGCCACACTGCTTGTGGCCTAGTGCCCTTAGTCACCAGGTCACCATAGGGCCCTCCAATATCAATGCGTTCAGATTTTCATGGTACTCTACAAGGTTATCTTGGAGGCTTTCCCCCATGTGCAAATCTATAGATGTGGGTAGTATGATTCCCTCCTCTTCATTCATATCTGACGACAACCCCACTCACTAGGTGACATTGAGAACATGACCCTAGGTAGAGTCGCTGTCAACATAGCCACCATATCAGAAGAAGAAAAAAGTTGGAGCACCTGGATGGGGACCTCCCTTTTGGAAGCATTCCATAGCTACAGGACCTCTCAGGGAGGGTTACTTGTCAATAGAGGAGCATGTTGTGTCTCCCTGCGCCCACTGAGTCATTAGTCATTAGCCTAAATCACTGTAACGGTAAAGAGCATCTCAGAACTGGCAAACCCTACGAACTGTCTGACTTAGTGCAGAAGACGGAGGAAGACATTGAAAAAGCCACGTTGTGTCAACGACTTGCTAAATATAAGAAGTTGGTTGACAACATCTTGGTTGAACGGGCAGAAGAACGACCACCAGACTTCTGAAATCCTTGGCCAGGGCAGTAGGGGAAGGAACAACTTCCTCTCGGCTAGCTGCCTCCAGGCGACCTGACCATCCTTCTCCCAGTGACAGGGTTGAAGCCAAAACTTACAGCAAGAGTGTGCAATATGTCTCACCAAACCCTCCAGAACATCGCGACAATCAAAGGTACCCAGCTCGGGTTCCCCTAACTTCCCCAAGGGTTATTCCACCAGCCGCTCGACAAGCCGCTGGGACTACTAACCATGATGAAGAACCCACTAACACACTCATGGTTAGAAATCCCCGTCAAGAAAGGGACCCCACCTAGATGATTCGATGGCGGCACTAATTTCTTGCCTTCAGGTGTTGGAAACGTGGCAGGTGGCACTCCCCCCTGATGGCAAGCCATATCCGGCTTGGGTGGACACCATTACATCGCCCTCAGGTTTTGAAAATCCCACCTTCTACCCATTTAATGGGACGGGTGACCCCCCGCAGTATATGGGGCACTTTATTACAAGGTTCGAGCCCATGTTGGGATCCCCGGTGTAGCAAGTGCCACCACCCTCCGGTGTTTTGTACAAACATTGGGAGGGCTAGCATCCATATGGTATAGACAACTCCCCATCGTGTCAATTACCGTATGTGAGGATCTTTGTAGGATGTTTTTGTACCATTTAAGCTCCAACATACTGAAGAAGAGTAGCACATACCTCTTCAAGTTAAAATAGAGGCCTGAGGAGCGTGTCATGGATTTTATTACCCGATGTAAAGGGTTTACATACTCCCTGGACAAGCCAATGACTTAGGAGAAATTAATGACGATGTGTGTAGGAAATGTTAAAATAAAACTAGTGCCCACTTTGACAACCCAGAACTACCCTGGAGGATTCGGAGACTTCTCTGACAAGGCCCAGTGCCCGGAAGAAGCCCTCTTACAAGCCAGCTATGCACGTCCATTGCCTACGGTAATTCATAAGAGGAGGGCCACCAGAACCAAGCCCGCCACAGTGGAACAAATAGAGGCCCCATACAACTGGAACTATTACTAGTGGAGATGCCTCCTCTGCCTCATAGAGGCCCACCACCACAGGCGCATCCTACAGCCCAGTAGCGTCCACCTTAAAATCAGAAGGCTCCCCCGACCAATGTGCATCCACCACCCGGGCAGGACAATCACGATCCTCCTCCTCGATAAGCTCCTCCAACTCCTTGTCAAGGCCAAGATCGACGTCCCCCTTTCTTGTATAGAAGAAATTGGCCAAAATCATTCAACAATAATCAAGTCCCCAGATATTTCTGAAGTTCCATGGAATAGGGGATTGTGCATTTGCCTGAGTGAAGAAGGCCAAAAGAGGAAAACCTCATTGATCGCCCCAACTTCTGCCCCTATCAGCGGATCCTGGGGAAGACCCTCATTTAGTGCTATGTGTTCAAAGAATGACTTCAATACCAGGTCGATAACAACAAAGTCAGGTTGGGACCATCACTGCCATAGGTAGCATGTGTCTTTGTGAGGCCAGATAGCAGCAGCAATAGTATGGGCGAGTGGCATCAAGTTTACAGTCACATATCCCAGAAGTATGATGAATGGATGTATTAAAAAATAGTCACCCATGACCATGGTGTCATCTAGGAACTTTATAATTGTCCAGCGCCTTCGAAAGCTATAGCCACCACTTCTGAATCATCATCTCAGCCGGCCTCTTCCCAGAAGAGAAAACACCGGCTACGCATGGAGAAAAAAGTCTCACGCTGATGCTGTTTTCAATCCACACTCTCAGTGAAATCATGCCTACGAATATGAATATCCCTCCCAGAATCCACTTGGTATCAGATGAATCTACGAGTGACAGTCATGGGTACTCTTCTGTTAATCTCGTGGAGCTATTAAACACCTAAATGAATCCTGACAATGGGCAGCATTGGGTGGGTCTCCCCAACATACCCAGGCGACGCCGATGTAGGTGGATCCGAAACTATATGGTTCATCGAGACACATCATTTGGAACTTCCATCTAGGTCGTGGACACCACTAAGGCCAGACAGCAGGCCCAGTGCAGAGCTCAACATGGGCAACCTCCTTATTTGGTGTCATCAGGCCCGCCTCCACCACCGTTTGTGCTACTAGATCCGGAAGAGCCACCTCGACCATGCCACGACTAGTCGTGACCTACTAAAGGCCAGTATCAGTTATCTGGACCACATCTCGTGGTTACTGTACAGGCTTCGACTTGTGAGTAGAGGGATATTTCATGTACCAGTTAGTCATTGGTCCAGCCAGTAGGGCCCTCCATGCCTCATCTCACAGAGCGGCCTCCTGAAAGCAGAAGTTTATGCTTGGCATGGAAGAACAATGTTCTTAAGTACCTTTCTATCATCCTAGAAAGGATTTCCATCCTCGAGACCCTTCGCCTATCTTCAGATATACATGAGGCCCTCGTTGTGTCTTTAATAATCTCCCTCCAGTTTGAGATGGAAAAAGTAGCCACAGAAGACTTTCATGTTGAAGCGATAGAGAATGCGTAATGCCCAACCATTATCTCATTCTCTGGAGAATTTTATGGCTCTATTATACAGGGGCACATTCTCTCACTATACATCACTGGCCAATTTAATGGTGTGGAGGTTCTTCGTTGTCTTGTTGACACTGGCTCCGAGATTAACCTTATCCTGACATGGAAACTATGGAACTTGGGATTATCAGAAGATGACTTGACTCCCTCCGATCTAAAAATATAGGGATACAACAGGATAGAGAAGACTCCAGTAGGCATGATCTGTTGGAATACCTAGTATGGTTTCCTAGTTTCCATCACTGAGTTTATGTTTGTCTCCCAAGACTCCACGTACAATGCATTAACGGCCAGACAATGGCTCCACCTGCACATGGCGGTTCCCTCATCATATAACTAGTGCCTCAAGTACTTCTTCAGTGGTCAAGTGTGCGTGCTAAAAGGTAAAGCATCTCATTTTCCCTCTTATGAATCCTACTACCTGGATGTCGACTATTACAATAGCAAGGACAATAAGATTCAGGATAGTGAGGTTGAACCCATCGCGGTTGCAACTTGCCCTTGGGCAGGTGTGGATGACGCCTACGTCTTCCTAATCCATCGATTGGTGTCCATGAACCCCGATATGGGGAAATGTTTTGTTGTATCTTGTACAAGGGAGAGGCATATTATCATGTCCAAGCAATGTTGACAGATCACTTCGTACTCCTATACAACTCAGGCTCATGTGATCCTGGAGCCTTTTACCCCCATAAGGTATCATGATGTCTGGCCCATGGCAATGACAACACATCATACGTGCCGGTTTCGCTGGCAAGTAATTAACCAGCTTAGTCAAACACACCAATATTGCTTTGATATCATCAATCATGGCCCCTTAGGCTGAAGTCCAGATGAAATCATATCGACAGCCTTCATCGCTATTGTCGTGGCAGCACAAGAATCTATTGATACGGTGTCCATTGCCACTCATGTGGGTACCAGCCTCCCGTTGGGATCTTCCGACTCAGAAGAAACTCCTCCCATAGGGGATCCCTCCTCTATAAGATAATGAGTGTATTTGTAGGATGCTACCCAAGCCTTTGGAAAGGTCATCTCTGCCATGGTCGATGAACTGGAACAGGTGAACCTCGGTGGCACGGTAGACCCAAGACCCATATTGATCAGTTTCATGATGTTGTTTGAAGAGAAACAGCAGTATATAGACTTCATGAAACAACATCGTGATGTGTTCGCCAGAAGTTTTGATGAGATTCCCAGACTAGATCCTCAGGTAGTCGTCCACTACCCCAGTCTTTCTGCAAATCATCGTGGGTTCATACACCCTCTAAGACAGATGCACCCTTCTCACGGTGCCATGGTAGAGGCGAAATTTGATAACCTCATAAGATCCAATTTTGTTAAGGAGGTCCAGTACCCCCAATGGATAGAAAACATTGTGCCAGTCTAGAGGAAGAACAGACTGATAAGGACCTGTATCGACTTCTGAGATATCAACAGTCAGTGCCCGAAGGATGGATTTCCCCTTCCAGTGACAGAGTTGCTGATAGATGCTATGGTTGGGTTCCACGCCCTTTAATTCATGGATGTGTATTCCAGATATAATCAGATCTGTATGCCCTCTGAGGAGGAGGATTCTACAGCCTTTAGGGAACCACATGGTTAATTTTGTTACCTACTTATGCCCTTCAATTAAAGAATGTAGGTGCAACCTATAAGTGGGCCATGCATCACATATTAAATCCAATCCTTAAGGAATTGGTGGGATGATATGTGGACAATCTGGTGGTCAATTATCGCCAGTACGAGGACCATCTCAAGGACCTTGAGAATGATTTTAGCTTCCTCCATTATCTCCACCTGAAGATGAACCTATTGAAATGTGCCTTCAGGGTCACCTCTGGGAAGTTCCTCGACCTTGTTGTTAGATACCGAGGTATCAAGATTGACGTTGTAAAGATCAATGCCATCATCTAGATGTCTCCCCCGAGCAACATTTGGAAACTTCAGGGCTTCCAAGTCCACTTGGACTACATGTGCCAATTCACTGTGAATTTGGATGGAAAGTGTTAGCCATTTTCTTGGATCTTGAAGAAATACACCGCCTATGAATGGGACGATGAGTTCTAGACTGCATTCGAGGAAATCAAGCAACATCTGATCTAGCCTCCAGTATTGATCACTCGTTTCTAAAAAACTTTGTTTCTTTTATGTTACCTCCCTAGAATGATCTCCCGGTGCCCTTATCTCCCAAATAAACATTGTGGGAATTGAAAATAGCCTCTACTACCTCAACCTCATGATCCAAGATACGGAGACCAGATACTTACCTTTCGATAAGAGCTGCCTCACAATAGTATTCAAGGTATATAACTTGCAACATTACCTGCAGCAACATGAGGTATAGTTGGTGTCTTGGGTAGATCCACTAATGTACATTCTGAACCACCCCATGTTGACATGACTTCTCACTCGGTGGGTTTTAATCATATAGTAGTTCGGCATCAGTTTCATGCCATAGAAGGCTATCAAAGGGCAGGCATTTGAAAATTTCCTTACTGACCATCAAACCCCCACATTTCAGCCTCTGGACATAGATTTTACTACTGAGGAAATCCTCATAGTAGATCATTCCATTCCATGTTGGCAGATGCATTTCGATGGTGCTTCTTGAAGCCCCACTGGCAGAAGGATCAATGACCCCATACTCAACAGAGTGGGCCTGGGTATCATAATTATTAGCCCATCATAATCCATTCTTCCGAACTAATTTTTTTTTTCAGAAGGATGCACAAACAATGAGGCAGAGTATCAGGCTCTTATCACTGGCCTCGAGTAGGACCTCGAGATCTATGTTCCCTATTTTAATGTGAAGGGGGATTCTGAACTAGTCATCAAGCAGATCAACGGTGACTATGTCATCAGAAAGCCTGAGCACATACCATTTTTGGTGTGCAATCTCCAGATGATGGCCCGGTTCCCATCTCAGTAAGAAGTTACAGATGTCCCACAATCTCAGAATGATTCATCTAACGCCCTACCATTCCTGGCTGCATCACTTATAGAGCCCGAGCAGGATGACTTGATTATCCACATGGCACATTAGAGAGTCCTTGCTCCTGTCTCCCTAGGTGACGACGACAGCCTACAGGTCAGCCATCTTACCACCAGAGCCTCCACGTCAAGACCACCAGATGCAGTGATTGAAGTTACTCCTAACTAGATATCCCCCTTTGTCAAGTATCTCCAAAATGGTTACCTCTCGGATAATCGGGCTGAGCATGAGCGGATCTGACGTCGTACATTATAGTTTACCCTCTAGGAAGGTCCCAATTGTGATGAGATCCTCTACAAGAATGAGTTTGATGGTATTCTCCTTCATTGAATCCAAGGATTCGAGATTTCTCAGGTCATGCAGAAGGTTCATGATGGTTCCTATGGTTCCCATCAGACTGGGCCGAAGCTATATCATGATATCTAGAGACCGGGGTACTTTTGGCCCTCTATGATCTATGATTGCATCGAGTTCACCAAGAGTTTCAATACGTGCCAAATTCGTGCTAACTTTATGCATCAACCGCCAGAGCCTCTCTACTCCACCATGTATCCTTGGCCATTTTCAGTATGGGGACTCAATGTCATTGGACCATATCCACTGGTGACAGCTCGCCACTAATGATTGATTCATATAGCCACGCTAACATGGACCCCTATTGGGATCACCTAACGCCATCCCCTAGCCCATCATTGATGATGTCTTCCCCCATGGGCAGGTGGGAATTAGTTATGTATGTCCTATGGGTACAAAGCGCACCCACCTCATCCGAGATATAGGATATTAAACTTCCAAGAACCATCATCCTTAGCACATGACGTTAAAATGTGACCTCACCCCATGCCTTGCATGAGGGGTTCCCCATCTTGGACATTATCTATTCCCATTGTTCTCCACGGGAGTGAAATCATTCCTCACATGTAATGAAATCCCCTTTATCGGAGTGATGTATATCTGTGTGGAAAGGGCTACCACCCTGGTGTAATCCCCTAGGTTTCCTTGCAGGAGGCAGCACCCCTACTCCTATCTTCTTGGGTGACAAATCCCTCTCCTGCTGGGCTTTTTCACCACCCCGTCCTCAACCCTAGAGTAAGTCCCAATATCCTTCCCCTATTTGGGCTACTAATAAGATATAACTCATGTTTCCGCTTTGGGCCACTAACCACGCATGAGCCCCACTCTACTTACCATAGACACACCTTTTATGACGTGATTGTCAGGACTTTTATCTATCTGGTTTCTCACACCGAGCATTAATAACATGGGATTAGAGCAATCATCGACCATGCCTTCCTCTTCAGGCATCCTAGAGTGTAAGAACCAACACACCATGAACTATGAGGTCTTTGATTCTTTCCAAGGAAAGGTACGTAGGAAGCCTCCTTGAGGTTTAAGGCCACCACCAATTGGTCTTGAACATCTTCACGTTGGTTCACCAAACACCCCCTGATCTATGGGGTATTTGATCCATGCCAAGGTGAGGTACATAGAAAGCCTCCTTGGGGTTCAATCCTGACACCCGATTGCTCTGACCCCCTTCACGTCAGTTCTCCCAAACCCACCTGAACTATGTGGTCTTTGATCCTTGCCATGGCAAGGTACGTAGGAAACCTCTATGAGGATCAAGCCCACCATTTATTTGGGCCCCATGTCCTCTTTCATGTCGGTTCGCCCCCGTCCTACATGATGTTAAACTGTGGACCTTAATCAGCAGTAAGCCGTTGTTTCCCTAGTCAGTGGCAACCCATTGCACCCACATGAATTATAGAGAATTTGATACTTGACAAGGCAATATACGTGGGAAACCTCCATGAGGTTCAATCCCAATAACCATTAGACCGCTTGTCCTCCTCCACGTCAGTTCACTGATCCCCATTCTATAATAACTATGTGGGTTTGATCCTTGTATCCTAGATAAGGTACATAAGAATCCTCCCTGAGGTTCTACCTCGTCCAGTGGTAAGCCGTTGTGACCCCATCTAGCAGTACGCCGTCATGACCCCGTATAGTGGTAAGAAATTTCGACCCCATCTAACGGTAAGTCATTGTGACCCCATTTAGCGGTAAGCCATTATGACCCCATTCAGGGGTAAGCCGTTGAAAATCCCATCTAGCGGTAAGTCATTGAAATCCCCAATCGTCAGAAAGCCATCATCAGATAAACTATGATGACTTTAATTCCTTACTACAAGGATACATAGGAATACTCTTCGAGACTCAAGACCAACATCATTGTCATCTTTGAGACGTCTCTATCTCATTCTCCATCAACTTCATTAAAGCATCCACCATCCATCATGATTCATACACAAGCCACCACATCCCGGTGGGATCATGCCACCTCATTCCTCATTCCTCTTAACAACAATCGGGAAGATAACCACATGTTAGCCCCAAAATCAGTGTTCCATATAGAGGTTTCACCAATCTAATACACTCTAATCAATGTTCTGATTAGTATGATCCATCTCTGCTAGACGTTAAACTAATGGCATACCCTATGATAAAAATGGGAAGTAGAGGAAAACCTCATATACATGCCTATGGAATATGATTTCCTGCATTCCACATGGGATGCCTTGAGCTTCTGCACCCTCAAGAATCCCTATAATAAGGGGAAGATACCCAGATGCTCCAGTGTCCCAGAATCCAGACACACCAGTGATATCCAAAGTGACTACTACTCTGACCAAAGTTTTATACCTTGACAGAACCCTTTGGAATGTCACGACAGAAGCAGTGTAATTAACTAGTTTCCATGAAGATTTGACACTAGGAAGAGTTTTATGAACACCTTCTTAAATCTATAAGGGAGACCCAGACTATGTAACGAGTTATGAGGAGGAATCCATAGAAAGAAGAACCAAAATCCCATCATCCCATTTATATCAAGGAGAAAACGTCCTTGAACATGGAATGGATTCCACCCACCTTTGGAAAGTGGGAATGCTGGGCAAAAAATCATCACTATCGTCCCCCAACAAGATGGACACGTACACCCCGATGAAAGCTTCAAAAACACTATAGTTTAAACTTATTGAGAAAAGTTTCAATTTCAACTACATAATTTGATATATATCGAGATTTACCCACTAGGTCATCAACATATCTCTCAAAATACTTACCTAGGAAGGGTTTTATGATGTGATGCATGCAATGTTGGTATGTAGTGCTAGCATTTCTAAAGCAAAAGGATACTAACAAATAGGGAAACAATCGCTAGGGGAGACCTTAAAGTGGGTGATTATTCATATTGAAAATCCATTATAATTTGATTTTACCAAAAATAGGCATCCATGAAGGTTTGGAGCTAATATCCAACTTTTGCATCGATCAACATGTTTTTGATCGTGGATGGAAAATCATCCTTCAAGCAGTGCCAGTAATGATCTTTGAAATCGGTTAAGTCTTTAATTATCCCATAATTATTCTTGATATAGATTATATTACCATAAAATTGGTATATTGGACCATTAGAATAAATATAGTTTGGGAGATCATGATAATATTAGATTCCATTTTTGAAGAATTTTCAGGTGTGAACATCAAACATCTTGTTTATAGCACCAGTAGTCCTCTGTCAAGTGTAGGTGGTGAGTGGCCACCTGATGATCAAGGCCCAATATTTCTATGTAGTTACAAGTGAATAAATAATTATTTTACTTCATGAAAGTGGTATATACTTCTCATTATTTAGAATACAAGGTATCACTAGTCAATGTAGCTCTTGGGTCTTCTTCTATATGTAGATTTATTTCTCTGAGTTTATCAATTTTAAATTCCATACTCAAATTTTGGAGAAGAGTCCCTAAGGTCCTCCTCATTATATTGATCCTCATATTCATCTTCCTATTATTCCATAGGGGGGTAAAAAGGTGGGGTATCATATCCCAAGTTATGAGAGTATTTGATATCTTGACATTCGAAAAATTATATGAGTTCTTCTAATCCATCTGACAGTGATGGATTTCCCTTAAACTATATAGTGGATGGAGATGGGGATGGAGAAGGAGTGCAATCAATCTTTTTGGGTGAAGAGACATCCTCATCTGACTCAAATCATGGTGCAGGGATTTCCTTGATGTGTGGGGATGCACTCAAGGGATTTTCATCATAGATTTCACTACTACATGGGGAGTTATTAAATTTTTCCACACGGTTGGAATTAGTGTTCATGACAAAAAAACATGGGGAAAGCTGAAAATGTGTCCGAATTTTGAATCATTGGCACGATATAATTGAGGTATAACATATATTCTTTAATGATATATTTGAAAGGGTTGGTCCATATAATTTCTAGACTATTAGGGGTGGTTTCCAAAGAAACAACATCAACAAGGAGTTGTTTCCCATTTTTTGATATAATCTTATGTCCATATAGTGTGACTCTTCATATTTGAATGGAGATTTATCAGCGTGAAACGTCAACATTTTTCCATTAATGCAGTATATGATGTAGTGATGGTACAAAGATATGATTTATATCTGTTGATTAAATTAGGTCTTTCCGAGAAATACATTTAAGAAAATATCCTTTTGGATGGCCCAAAATTTGGAGTTAGATATGAGGACTCAAAATTGATCGCAGAGCATCACATTTCATAGTGGAATTTCTCACTTTTTTCATAGCCAGGTTGTGTCAAAGAGAAACGTTTTATTTTATCCACATTGTACCCTAGTTGGTGAATTTTACATGCTAGGATAATATTACCTCTAGATCCATTGTGAAATATATATTTTCAGACATCAACACCATTTTTCTTACTAGAAACATACATGGTTTGGGTGTGTCCTTGTATAATGGCATCATCATTTTTATCTGTGAAGGTGAGAACTATTTAATGTTGTGCTGAATCAATATCTATTTAATAGAACTCACCAACATCAATGTAACACCCCATGCTTCCATGGTACATTTCGCTTTGAATAATACAATAGCGTGCATTGTACGCAACTTCGAGTTCTAACACACACCACAACCAATCAAACTAGCCGTTATGAATAGTAATACCCACTTTTTGAAATTTTATACATCATATCATTCACAATGGACTTCATTTTTTGATTCTGAATATCGAAATTAGCTTAGGGTGAGTTTTTGGTACTTTTCTAATAACTTTCATAATTTAATGAATAGTGAAAATTACTAAATTTAAATTAAAAACAACTGTTTTATTAAAAATAATTAATAGTTATAAATTATGAATTTTAGTGGTTTTATAGTATATTTAGAATATATTTTTACCATTTAATACAATGTTGGTAATTGGATATAATTTCACAATTAAACCGGATATGAACAAGTGCCAATCTTTTGATAGTTATTATCTCTTAAAAACACGCTTTTTGTTTTAACAACGGGAATTAATTTTAAATTAATTTTTTCCACTTCTCTGTCTTGAATTTGGAAGAATGGATTCCATATTTGGAATCAGGATGTTTAAATTTTGTAAATAGGTAACTTTTATTTTTAGACATTTTGAATAATTACTTCAGTAAATATTTTATTCACCATGGTTAAAGGGTAAATCCGGTAAATAAGGGTTAAAAAAATATTATAATAATAATAAATTACCCTGAAACGTGTCCTAACCTTACTGGTGGATACATGTCCAACCATGGGCATATTTGAGTCGATTTTTGGTCAAATGAATGTTCTTTGTCTTCAAATAAAGGAATTTTATTTACACTTAATTAAAAATATTTAATCCACACCGGCCTTATACTATTTAATATATGGAATATTATACATAAACATTAACTAAATACTTTCTCAAAATGGCCAACTGTATAATTTTGAATACAATACAAGTTGTATTCTTCCTTTCATATTGATTTCCAAAGATACTTCATGCATGGATTTAATGATATTTCCATGGAATAAAATCTATCACATGTATAATCATTATTTTTTATTTTATGTGCTACCCAATGTTATGTTTTAGGTGTCTCAATTTTAATTCTTCAAGATATCATATTCTATTTTCTATTTAGCTTGGGTATGCCAATTTATCTTCACATGTACAAGTGATTTAATCACATACATGTGTGAAAACATGCATAACTATTCAATACCTCATGAACATACACTAATGGGTGTTTATAATTATTCTTTTACACTCTTGTACAATTATCATTCACCCAAAGCAAGAACACACTTTTTATTTCACTATTCAAATTCAAAATTACTTCATCAAGAAAGGACCATCGTGCATATATATGCATAGTTGTCCAGATTCTTTATGAAAGACTAGAAGGTGTGCGATCATAAAGCCTCCTTAAAAGAAGAACGAATAAGTTTGAAGGTCTCACACTCCTGAACAACTTCATTAAATATCAGTGCTTCGAGAAATTAAACAAGCATGGAATGAACATGTCGACTACCCCCATAAATTCCCTTATTCGTTTAACATCCAGAACACTTCACGAAAACCCATTTCATTGAAAATTATTCCAAGATTGATTTTTACTAAATGAATACTCATGGTATCTTCTTCATCACTCTCATAAGCCATGTTCTTTACAGAACCCCCTCCTCATGAAACCCTGGTTTCACATTGCTCTATTTCACAAGAATCAAGATCTTTTCTCACCCTATAAATATTCATTCATTAGCATCATTATCTGCTATTTGTTAAATATTATCAAAAATAGTCACTCTATTTAGATCCGGTTTTTATACCAAATCATAAATCCAAAAATATTGTAAATTTGTGGACTTCTTTAAATTTAGGATACATTCTAGATTTTACCAGGTCCATATTGAAAACCATAGAATTTTTATTCTTCATGCTTACGATGCTCCTTTATGGTGATATCATTACAGAATCCTCACATGAACATGATAAGGATCGTATTCCCCTAATTTTCCCATAACCTTGCACTCCCCTTATAATGGATGCTCGAACGGCTCCTAAAACTATGTTTACAATCGAGTGAATATCATGTTTGATTTATTCTCATGCATGTAATATGAATATTTCATGCATGTATTTGATTTGGTTTGATAAAACTAATTTGTATGATATGATCACTAGATATAGTCTACGTCTTTTGTGAGATTGATCAGATCTCGTTGCCTAAAGAGATCATTTAAAAAAAAGTCATGGGAGGCTGAAGAAGATCGACATCATGGTTGAAATGTTGTGAGTAAACATAACATAATGTTGTGGTAATATGTGTAACTTAAGTGACGTGAAAATATAATTACTACCATAGTACACCACATCAAAATCCACATGGATGGTTCAAAAGTTTATTAATCAATGTGTGACAACCACAACTCAAAAATCCAAATCCCCTGCTAGCACTTTTCTGTATCAATTCTTCTTTTCTCCATGTCTCCCCTGTATGGTGGTGCACTACCTCTTCTCATATGTGCTCTGTGTGAACTATCGTATTTGGTCATCCTTGATCATAGGCATACTAAGGTCTTACACATGACCCTCAGTGACACATCCAGGCTAGCAGGGGATTCTCATTAGGCTTCATTGACCATGGGTCATAGATGTTCCTCAATTGAGATGTTAAGGCTGGCCTGATGGATGGATATATATTTTTAATGAAAATTATCAAAATTACATAGAAAAATGATATTTGTAGAATATAAAACACCTCAAGATAACATGCCAACATCTCTTAATTATATAATATTTACATTTATATTTAAAATATCTTTTGAACTTCAAGCAATAAAATATGGAATGGAATTTCATTATTTTGTCATGACATCATCTTCTTGTCTCCTCAAGTCATCATTAAATAATTTATCAACTGTGTGGTCATCACTTCACATAAATATACAATTAAAAAAAAATACACAAACTTCTTAAATTTTTATTCATGTAATTACTTTTTTCTTAATCGCCATCAAAGAAAATGTGTGCATGATATATTTAAATTCCCTACATAGAGAAAACTTAAATCATCATTCAAAAATAATGTATCATGAAAATAAATATTTACATGGTCTTAAACATATCCAATATAGGGGTTAATGTGAATTATCCTAATACAATAATCAATTTTTTTTGTACTTAATAACAGTTCTGAAATCAACATACACTAAAAAGATAATTATCCAATCATGATATCCAATTACATCAGAGGAATCCATAGCATGTCTCCAAGAAAAATAACCAATTATGGAGAATTGCCTTACTAAATGAAAACCAACGAGTCCATTACAATTCTACAAGAATTATACCATCTTTATTTTGAATTTATAAAACTCATTAAAAATTTATCCTTCCATGATTAATCAGTATTCAAAGAGGACTTCTTTATAATTTTACTTTTGATTACATTTAATATATTGAAAAAATAGACAGTATTCATGAACCAACCACATGAGATTTTATACAATTATTTTATTTTAATATTTCATTATTTGTTTCCTTGATTATTTTTAAAAAAGTAATTTTAAAATATTATTTTAATTTGAATTTATTGAAAAATATTTCTTTATCAGGGAATGGTTATATTTTCTAGATAATGTTTTAATGATATTCAAATTCTATTTATATTCATCATTAAAAAACAATACATGACGTTACTTATACTCAACTGGGGATATATTATAATTAAACCATCTGAATTTTTTCTCGGGATAGATTATGATTATTTCAAAGAGATTTTAATGCATCCCATTTCTTTTCAATGGGAAAACAGGCTACCAAATAATAATAGTTATTGATATATTGAAAAATGATATATTTCATGTGTTATAATTTTTTATAATGGACAATGCTTATGATCATAAGGGAACCTAGAATTTTTCAATACAATGGATGAACCTGATATTTCTATATAATGCATTGGGTAATGGGATGATGTAAACCAGTTATAGATTTCTCAAATGTTGTTATTAAAATTTAATGGGAAGGTTATGCCATTTGTAAGAGTTATTGAACGTGTGATATGAAAATAGTGTTCCAATTTACCAATACATTTTATTTATTCTTGCATGATGTTATAATAAATCATTTTATTAATGATTATTTTCATAGTGATCATGATTATTTAATTTTATGAAACATGTTTTTTGTTATCTTTACATTCCAGGCCTCATGAATTGTGATACATTATTTTTTAGGAATGAATTATCTTTTGTTATTCTCATTCACTTTGATTACATCATCGTACCCTTATGCTCAAAGAGTGCATTCTATTATTAATGCTTATGATTACTCATACTAACTATTTGATATCACCCAAATTAGGTTTCTTCTACCCTAGGATGTGAAAAATGGATTTAGGTATATTATTCATAAGAATATTATTATATGGGAATAACTTATTTGGGGATAATGTAGAATCTTTGTGAACTAGTTTTCTTATGTATCCAAGTTATTATTTAAGAGTTTTCCATATTGATAAAAAAATAAAGCTAAATGTTCAATGGTTATATAAATTATCTAATATTTCACTATTATGGTAAATGATTTGTAGGGTTAGTATTATGCCATTTTTATTAGTATGAAATCCAAAAATGTAAATATTCTGTTTTGTCGACAGATTTGGGGGTTCAGGATTGAGGCTATTATATGTATTCATGAATGTTACTTTTTATTTATATTCATTCTCATATTTCCCATGTTTTGAAAATAAAATCTCTTTTTAGTGTAGTTTAAACTTTTCATTGTTTAAAATATTACCACAAGGGTATTTCTACTAGTTTTAAATGAATATTTCTAATGATTTCCCAAAATTATTTTTCATCTATTCCAACATCAATTAAGTATTATTATACTTAACTGGTTATATGATCAAATATTATCCACCTTATTTAACAGGATGAATTACAACTATGTTATTCCATTTATTGAATAGGGAAAGATATTAACATTGTATGCTAGTTTTCAAATATAGAAGTTTATTTATTACTAAGGAATGTTGGTTATGTATTATATTATTTATTATATATATTGGATAAATTGGAATTATTATGTAATGGGTGGGGCCTAGAATTTTGTATCCCATTAGGGCATCAGTTGGTCATATGAGAAAAACTATCCTGGGTATTTTCCATATTCCTCACTTATTTATGTATGATTGTTTGGGATCCTACATTGATAGTAATATTATTACTTGTAGTATTATGCATTTTATCACTATGAAAACTGTATGTATTTTCTATGATATTATTTTTATTAGTATATCATCCATTCTTATATTCATTTTTCATTCTATTGTTTTTATGTAATATTTGATTATTATTTACTTTTGAAGTGTTATTAAAGTCTTTTTTATTTTATGATAACTTACACTCGATTCCCCTTAACGATTATTTGAGATCACCCATTTATTTTATTTCCTATCGTTAAAATTTCACAAAGTTAAAATTGAATGATTTAATGTATATAATATTATAATTAATAAAATTATCATTGTAATTTTAAGTTTTCTTTCATGTTTTCAAATGTATCATGAGAACTATTATTTATGCAGTCCTCTAAGACTAATAAACTATAGGATCTTTTGATATATTACCTCTAATATTATGTACAAATGTCAAAAAGTAATAATTAGCTCATTTATATTGATGTTAGGATTGTTACAAAAGATGATAGATTTCTATATATAAAGGTCACTAAGAAATAAGTAGATGTATGAAATAAAAATATAGAAATTTTATCTATAATAACTTGACAATGTCCTGATATGAAAAAAATACCATGCAAATTCATATAAGTAACCATGAAATATTTAATGGTAAAATGGAAGACAAATAAAGGTTCTCTCCATGAATTTGACCAATTTATGTTATGTAAAGGCAACCATGATGATATATAATAGTAACTATAAATTATATAATGGTTACTAGGCTTGTATGTAAGGGTTATTATAGAATAATTAATTTTCCAACCTTCGACAGTGAAATGCATTATCAATGGTATAATATGATTGATAATTTATCCAGTCATAAATTTATTCATTTAATAATACAAAGGTCATTCTGTAATTAAAGTAAAGTGATTAAAGAAGTTGAATATTTATGATGTTGTGTATTTTTTATGTAAAGAAACTGCAATAATTGAGAAATATCATGAATAAGAATAGGTCATGAATTATGTGGAAGTTTTGATAATGAATAAAAATAAAAATAACATAGGATAGATTAAAATTATTTTTTTGGGAAGTAAATGTCAATAATATTATGGCTCTAAATATTATAAAAATAATCCTTACATTGTTCGGTGAATTTATAAGAATATTTCTAGGTACATATTTATGATAATGATATAATAATTGATGATCTTAATACTCAATTATTATAGAGGGAGAAATGTTGAATCTATTTAAGAAGAAGTGGTGTATTTTAAAAGGAATCATGAGGTGAGTGAGAAATTTTATAGTGATAAAAAGAAACTACAATTAAGAAATTTACACAATAAAGAGTTTATAGAATGAGAAGGAAGAGGTATGAGGACTATTGGGAATATAATAAAAGTGGATTAGACCAAGCATATGGGTAAGTGTGTTCTTGATTGTGAATGTTTACTCATCCAATGATGGGGGTGTTACTATAAAATATAATGAAACAAAAAAATATAGAAATCTCTGAGTCACCAAAGACTTAGCAATAATCATGAATCATTTAAGAGGTTAGAAATATGTGGATTAAAAGAAAAGATAAAATATTTTCCATAATGGAAATATAATTTTTTGGGTTATATTTATCATATAATGATGATGTTCTATGAGGTAGAGGACTATATGGGAGGTGAATCTCTTGAGAGATAATAATTAGGGATAATAACCTATCATATAATGTTTTTTATGGTCAATATCAGTTGGGGTGTTTTTTAAGAAGGGAAGTGGTCCAATGAGAACCGGGTAGTCTGTTTTATTTTACATTTCAAACAAATTCCATAGATAAAAATTTTTATGTTGTGTTTACCATATAATTTCAAATGAATATCATTGTCACCTGATGATTTATTAAAGGGGGTTGAATTATTTGAAATAAATCACTTTGGTAAATTCATATTTAAATGGTATCCAATTGGACTATTCATTGAATTGTAAACTACCAATAACATTCATATCCATGAATACTCACATGTCTACATTCCAAATAGAGATTTTTGGGGGGGAACTTGAACAAAGACACTTAAGAAGTTACATTAATTAAGAGGACGGGGTATCAGGCTCATCACACCCTTCGGTGGGAGGACTGTTTCTTATTCTAGAACTCTCTTATGGATTTAAAAAAAATTAATACTCTGTTTATTCCAAGGAATATAAGACGTTAATTACCCTGAATTAACGATCAATTGTGTGAATTAATGGATTCAAAAACATTTTTTTGTATTGAAGGTTACCCATCAAGGGATTAATATATATATATATATATGATTATATCTATCAATTGAACCCTTTTTGGGTGGAATAAACATTATTTATTTTTCTTTAGATTGATTCTAGTTTTATATCATGGAGTGGGGAACTCTAGAGTTTACCATCATCTAGGGGGAAGAAGGTTTTTTGATGTTGAGATCGAACAAATAAAATGGTCTACCTCTGTAGCATAATTTAAGGGATCAAGACACACATAGTTCACTTCCACTTAATATGAAACATCACCTATTAAGGTTAGGATATGAGAACAAAACCATTCAGTATAGTTTCATGTGACAAAGATGTTCATGATAGAGATTTTGAGTCAATGTTTATTGTGGGAATTTCGTTGAGGCATCCCAGGGGGCCTAGAAATTTGTGGTCTCCCATGTGGATATGAACATACAAGTAATGTGGACTGAGAAAACAATAGGGTGGATTTGGGTGTCTAATTTGGACCTTCGGGAGGATTCCTATGTATTCAAGTTAGTTGGACATGAGAACCCATGTAGTTCAGTATGAGTAGGGGCTTAAACTATAGATGATTCCCAGTTTAGTGTATATGGTTAGGGATTATAATTAGTGGAATCCCATTTGGGGTTTCAGATAGAGAAGATGTCATGAATTCAACTATCCCATAATACCATGTGAGTCATGATTGATGTGAGAAACAAGAAAAATAAGTAGATCTGAGGATCACACAATCCACATTGTCTTCTAGTTGAAAAGTTATGGGTGAAAATAAATAGAGAATGAGCATTGAAACATGCATCTCTTCACATTTTTTTGGTATCCTAGAGAGGAAAAGATGATAAATATTTCTTAATATTGCAAGAAAGACTAGGGGATTACTACAGGAGTGATGCCTTACTGGTTCTTGGATAGTAGAAGCGTGTCAAACATTATCCCTCCTTGAATGGAAAGGCTAGTGGTTCCCCTAAATCCCTAGAACTAGGAATTTCACATGAGAAATTATGATTCCATGTTCACTACCAATTTCCAGATTATCATTAGTATGAGAATGTAGACTTGAAGGAACTTTGAGGGTCCGCCTTATGAAAAATAATATCAACATGAATCCTCTTACCATGGACATGTAAAATCGAGAGGACATGATGATGTGCCCTATGATCTGATAAAAATTTTCATGTGTCTTTTAAAGAGGCCTTGTCCTGATATCATAAGATCAGATTTTAGATGGGCCAAAGTGGGACCCAATGGTTTGTTGGTAAGAAGTTATAGAAACAGAGTTTATAACACCATGTGAAACCTAATTCTGTGTAACAAGTTCATATGTGGGATGAGGTTCCCTCTTGATGTAATATTACTACATTGGTGATGCTACTATTTTCATTGCATTTTTTATGCAACCCTATGTTCTACTAACATAGTGTGTTCCTATACAAGGCTGGGTTTCACCTGTTTAGAATTAATTTACACATGGCTGGGTTCATCAAACATAAAATTTTGCAATGCGGGGTAGGTTTACACCCCCATATAATTTTTCTATATAGAGAACATGTCCAAAAAAGATCCATCTTTTTTATTCCCTTTTGAATGGTGTAGTAAAACATGTTTTACTTTTTTATATGGTTGAATAAAATTCATTATTATTTATTGATATGTGGTGTTTTTACATACTGGGAATTGCTGGTTCTCCCCCATTTATCCTATAAGTCATGGTTCTTTGATATATCCATCATTTTAATCTCCCATATCATGTAATTTTGGGTATGTCTTAGGGGTATTTAATAGATAATCAAAGAAACTAGATATAGGATTGGATGGTCATCCTCAAGGGGTCATGGTCATCATTTGTTGGAGCCCATGAAGGATTCCCCATCTAGTTAATTATTTCATTCATTGGAGATCTCATTCATAGGATCTAAAAACACCATCAATCTCTGAAAATGATTTTAGTTTTTTTGTGGGAATCAGAATTAGCATCTTATCAGGAGAAACAATTTGACATCGGGGGACAGTCGTTTGTGGGTTTGGCAATCACCATTCATCTCTGAAAATGACCATGGTTTCATTAATGGGGTTTGGTAGTACAGTTTAATACCGTGAACGATTTTATTCATGAGGTTCTTCATGAAGAGGTGGATCCCCATGGGAAGTGGATGTGCAGAAAGAGGTTTTTACCTCATGAGATCATCCCACCCTTCACGAAAATTCCCCCATTTAACATGTTATTCAAACTCTTCTATAAATTTTATTATTTTCCTTTTCCTATGTTTTGGATTATTTTCTTCATTCATGGAGAGTTTTTAGGACCCAAAAAATTCCCCACATTGGAATGGTATCTAATTAGGTCGATGTTGACATTGTTCTAATTTAGATGTGGTATTATTAGGATTGGTTTTAATGAAAATGCTCATGTAATACTCTAGTTTTTTCTAATCCAATAGAATTAGTGAGAATAGTTTTGTTATTTCTATGGTTATAGGGAAACCCAATAGTTTTGGTGTAATTTCTACTATCCCCCTAATTTTATTCTAAGTCCACTGTTGTGAAGCCATAACGGATGTAATATAATTTTTTCATAGGATATCCTTTTGGGTTTTTGAAATAACAAGATGTGTGCCGCTTTTCTTGAATACTCAATGTTTTTTCTAACCAAGGAAAAACATAGGTTTAGTGAGATTACACTCAAATTTTACCAAAGTTTCCCTTTTAATATTTTAAACCTTGAGAGTACCATGTATATTTTTGTGTGAAAGTTAATATCTTGCATGACATACTAATGTTACTGGTGGTGTTTTAGGTTGAACATCTTAAAATGTAAATTATGGGATGATGACCCCAAGAAGGCTTTTTGTATGAGAATGCTCCAATATTTTTCAAACATTATTAAGGTATTTCTAGAACATAGTTTTTTAATTTATGAATCTCAGACATGAAATAGGGACAATAAATGTGTAGTAATCATAACAATGGGTTTCAACATGATGTTTTTATGGAATACAGAAGAATAAGAGGCATATCCTTGGGATTAAGTTTTAGTTGGTTTATATTAATTTTTTGTGAGAAATTTATGTAGATTCAACAAGGGAATAATTTTTTTTCAATCTAGGGTTTCCTTAGAACACTGAACCTCCATTTCCTATAGCCAAGAAATTTTTGAAAATTCAGATTTCCTAATCCCCTGAAGGGTGGGTTGTCAATGGTACAATGTCCAGAAATTATGAGGGTATATATATGGGATCTATCCATTAATGATAAACTAATCCGGTATGAATTTGGATTGTGTAAAGGAGGGTTGAAGAATGGTTCTATTTAATTTTGTGAAACTAGTACATGAACCATGTTTTTTAATATCTAATAGTAAGGGTGTTTAATGTCTATAATTTGAGGCCATATAGATTTTACTATGGGAAAAATTGGGTTCCCTTTTCATGGAAATCCTTTCAAAAATATTCAATCATGTTTAGGTATCAAGGGGACTGTTTTTATGCAATAATCATGGGGTTTTCAATTCCGGGGAGTGAGAGGATATGAAAATGTCTTTGAATCATATAGATATAGGAAAATTATATCTAGAAGAGGAATTTTTATTTGGTTGATATATCTTTTGGGTGGGAGAGTTATGGAGAGCCAATTGGGGAATATTGTGTATAGTGAGTAAAATGTTTCCTCTAGACACAGACCCCCCATTTCGGATGACCATGGAGGTTTATGGATATTTAGACTTCCCTGGTCATATATATTGGTTTTATGATAGGAACTTAACTAAAAAGAAAGGATCATTTCATGTCAAATTTTTTAGGGAATGGGTAGAAACAGTTTCCTTACAAATGTCTAATCCAAATATAATATGGAAGGATTTTCACTCTCTCAATCACTAATACAATTTCTTATGGATAATCCTGATTTATAATGTTCATGAATCCCATCGAATCTCATCAAAATGAGGATAAATCCATACATGTTTCTATGAAGGTTTCCATTATATTTATGACATAATCATAGGGAGGGGACATTGTTTAACTTTCTTATCGCTGGTTCGAAGAATCGAGGTCAAGGTATCACTATGTGTTAGGTGATATAGGAAACAATCTAGACATAGTACTTTGAAATCCTATAGTTTAGTGTCCTGCGACTAGATATCATCCATGGATCTTATAGCCATTAAGTAATTATGACATGGGGTCCCATAGTTTTACGTCATATAGATAGCACCATATGTAACATAAATAAAGCGTAATAAAAGGATCATCATGCCATAATTTCATGAAATGCCTCAGACATGAGGGGAAAACAAAATTTAAACCATAAATCAATGGTTTTTTTATGTGAATAAATGATATGTGAAAAAATATTCTTTATGGGATTACAGATATAAATGAATCTTCTCCTGGGGACTAACATGTATTTGGTTAAAATGCCTTTTTATGGGAAAATTATACAAATCCAACTAAGGAATATTGTGAATATTTAAAAATAGTATTCCTTAGGACGTGGACCATTTATATTTGATGGCCATAAAAAGATCCAATGTACTCAAATTACACAATAAATCGAGTATGGATAATAGGATAAATGTGTCCGAGTATATGATAAACATACATGCTATGATTGGGTAATGAGTATGATGTTCTCTACCTCCATATTATTTATATTTAGGAGATAATTTCTATTTCCTTGATGGATCCCTGAATGACAAACCCAAATTTGAGATCTAATTCATAGATATCTATTTCTATATATGGGATATGAACATTTTATTCATTCCCCCTTGGATGGGACTATGACACAAGATATAGGAATCACTACATATCTAATCTAAAAGAGAATGAAGACCCCTATAGTTTTTGAAGATCAATGTAGTTTAATGTGAATTTCCAAGGATATTTGTCATTTCCATTAATGTCAAGTGGTAAAGAAATTGTTTTCCTGATTTAAAAAGAATCCTTATGTTTGGAACCATGATTAATGAACCATATGTCACTATGTATCATGCGATAGTAGGAATCGTGTCCTACATAGTTTTCAAATGGAACTTAACCATGTAGTTTAACATAATGCGGTAAGAAAATTATGTTTTCATTTTTAGGTATTGTGACCATGACAATAGCCACTTAGTTGTGAATTGATAAACCTCAACCACCAGGGGGTATATTACCAAAATTCCTACAAACACATAATTTATACTCAATGTGATAAACAAGACTTGGAAAAGGATTACTCTACTATATAGGGATGATCAGTATGATGTATAGGGGGGTTTAATTTTGAGGTATCTCAATTAGGATTGGGGATCTAGGTGTCACTACATATCTCATTATAGTGGGAATCAAGCCATATGTAGTTTTGGAATGGGTTCCTTGTGTTGTTCTAGACTATACACCGAGAGGGGAATTTTTACCTTTGATTTTTTTAATTCTTGTGGATAGACCTAGGATCAGAGACTCGAATGTAAATATTTATCTCATTAATGTGATAATATATTCACATATAGTTCTGGGACCCTTTGAACTTTAACATTGTGCAGTAAGGATAAAGGTGACTTGGTGTGGAAGAGGGGGAATGTGGTGGCTGAACATAAGGTCAGATATCCCGGAATCATTATGTATCATATAATGATTGGAATAACGACACACCTAGTTCTGTATGAGAACACTCTACACTAGTCTGATCCATATTAAAAGTGGTTTTCCCATTATTTCATGTTTAGGACCCTGATGTAGGGTTTGGGAATCTCTGAATATAACATTGGAATGAGAATAAATCCTCATGTAGTTCTTCATGAACCATTTCATTTAATGTCCTCTGGAATGGACATGGGCCACTAGTTGTGGAAGGAAATGATTATTGAAGATGGTCCAAGATCAAGGGTATGGGAATCACTATGTTTCATGTGGTACCTTGAATAAATCCCAATTTCATTCTTTAATTTGTCAGGGAAGATTACCGATGTCAGGGGTGAATTCCTTTCTTTTAAGGGTAATATGGTGTCATTTAGACTAATTTAATATAGTGAGGATGTTAATATCATGTATTTTATTTTCATGCGAACTAGATAAATATGATGTTATTTTTATGGGAATGTGAAAAAAACTTACTACACATTTTAACATCATAAAGATGGGATAATTTAATATGCATTTTAAAGTCATTTGATAAGTATAAGGTACCATGTGATTACATGAAATACTTATTTAGGAGCAATACATTGATGGGAGCAGTAAAATGTTTTCCATCCATTGCAATTAGAGCCTAATATACATTTGAGTGGACCTTATGTATGGTGTAAGCCCCCCCCCCCCCCTTTAGATCAATCATTAGAGGTTTCTTTCATGGTATCATCAAAGTCCTGAGGACCAGGACTATCTCTCCTTCGATGAATCATAAAAGTCATAACATTTTTAAAAAAATCTCACATAATCTAGTTTTGTGGACTTCGAAATGATACAATGTATAAAAAAAATTTCCCATGCAGTCATTCCAATTCATCTAGCTATTTTTTTCATATTTCTCAATTTTGGATAACTGATCGTAGATGGAAATGAAGAGTGAGGAAAATTGAACATCAACGGGATGGACCACCTATGTTTTGTGTACTAATTAGTACGAGGTTTCTTTTACAGTAGTTTGAGTCATCGTCAGGTAATCCCATAAGGAATGCAGGATCTTTTCCATCCATGACTTTTTATCCTTATCTACCATCTTCTAGATTATATTCTATATAATCTTTTTGAATGATTCTATCTTCTTGTTATCCATTTTTTGATATATAGATGAATGGATAGAATTTATTCCATTCTTCATATGTAACATCTCGAATTTATCTGAATTGAAATTGGTTCTATTTTCCATTAGTATTTTATAAGGGACACTTAATATTGGGATAATATTGGATATCATAAAGTTGACAATGTTCTTTTCCCCAAATTGTTTTAGGGTTATATCTTCATCCCACAAGGTGAAGTAGTTGGTTGCAGTAATAATATACATGGACTGATTGGACGTAGTGGGAGGATATGGTCCCAAGATGTCCATTCCCCATATAAAAAACGACCAAAATTACTCTGATATGTGTGGAAACTCTGGGGATGGTTTGTTATGTTGATTTGAACCTAATATAATAGGTACATTTTGTTAAATTATGAGAAATCAAGTGTTATGGTGGTCCGGTTGTATCCAAGCCTTAAAATGATGAAATAAATCTTGATTTCTAGATTATGAGGACCATGTGTTCTTATATGCAATTCTTTCATGATAGTTGCAGTCTCTTATCCATAAATTACCCTAAGAAGGACCCAATCAAGGCTCCACTTATGGATGATCTTTAAATAATATGTATTTTATTTAGAAAAAAAATTTAAATTCACTTCATTAGATTTTCTATTTGATAGATCTGTCTGGTGGGGGTTCTCCATTTGGAAGGTACTCTACAATGGGTGTCATCCATCAAGTTTTATGACCATTCCGTCTAGGTATGGTACTAATATCATCAATATATTCAATTTTAGATTGAAAGAATTGTGAGAAATTTTGGTGGTGTGCAATGATGATAATTTTTTCATCCCATTTGGGATCAGAAATAGTTCTAGTTTTGTTCCCTAGTATGTCATCTTGGGTATTATGTAACCATGGAACATGATTCAATTTTGGTTCCAAATGGAATTCCACCATTATTACATAGTTTTATTTTATTAGGGGGATTAGATCTTAATTTTTGATATGATATTCATCATTGATATGTTTGATTACCAATTTTATATTTCCTTTTATCCTAGTGTGATTTTATTATACATAAAGTGCCATATCATTCAATATAATGAGTTTTTGATATTTTGATACATTTTTGATGAATCCTTCTAATATAACGAATGAATAATGTAGGATAACCTTTGTTAGATAAATTTGTATGACCCCTAGCCCCACTAATTTGAGTTTTTGGTCTTTTGTATTCTTCACTATTGGGCCTCTAGATGCACCGTTGAAAAACATATCTTAAATCTGGGGAACATCTTGAATAGAGAAGAACACTTCCATGGGTAATATAGTATCCCATGTAGTCACTTTCATTAAGGGGTTCTCTACTAGGGAAACATCTAATTCCGGGCATTTTCCCACTTTCGTAGGAAAAAACAGAACATTAAACTACTACCTGATGACTACCCATAATGACAGACACCCAATTAACATTTCATGGAATATAAAATATTTTACTAGGTTTCTATGAGATACAAAATAGACCTCATGATGATGTAGGCAGTGCCTCAATTTCTAGACTTCAAAGATAAATTCCATGAATCTCTTCTTGATATCATAAGATGAGTCTCAACATCTATCATAGATCAACTATGATAATAAATGTTGTTTTAACAATTTTAGTAATTATTTAGTGAGAGGATGGAAACCAATGATTATCATTGGGCGGTAAAATACAAAGTAAATGATCTTTCTATGATAGGTAGCATAAAAAATGGTGGTAAAGGAGAAATTTCTTGAGGTTGTTGAATGATTTATAATATTCTACAGTCCATTGATATGAAAACCCCTTTTTCATTAACATGGTGAAGAGAATACATTTACATGAAAGGTTGGATATAAATAAACATATTTTGGAAAAGTATACAAGAATCCTATCAACTCTGTTTGGTTTTGAGGAGGTGACAAGATAAGGAATGACTTTATTTCTTAGGGTCACATTAGATTTAATTTTGGTGTCTGAAGAAGCTAAGACATTTACCTAATGTAACTCCAAAATAATACTTCAATGTTTTCATTTTCAAGATGTGGTTTTTGATGCCAAAATTTGGGAAGAAAAATAACAAGAGGGAAGTCTCTGGTTCTACCTCACACAGCCCTTTCGCAGAGCCCCATGTCCATTTGCCTACCACGGAGAAAGGAGGCGGGAGGCTCCACAAACCCCTATGATGTCTGCGACCCCTCCGCGGAGCAAGGAGGAATGAGGCTCCATGAACCTCTATGACATTGGTGACCCCACCACAGAGCAAGGAGGTGGGAGGCACCGTGAATATATCTGACGTTTTTGAGCACGTTGTAGAGCAAGGAGGTGGGATCCCCCATGATCTGGTTTGACATTCGTGACCCCACAACAGAGCAAGGAGGAGGGAGGCTCTATGACCGAATTTGACATTTGTGACCCACCACAGAGCAAACTCTGTCTTCGCACCGAGCAAGCTAAGCTTCACGGCACCACTTGCCTATAAATACAGATCTCCCCTCGATACCGAAAGATGGATGATTCGAACTTTCACCTTCTGAGATCTCAAATCATGAAGCACTTCCTACTATGTGAACCATGAGCTCCTCAAGATACTTTTGCGTTGTGAACTACCTAACCCTTGGCTATAATTCAATCCCTCTTCTGATAGGGATGCCTTTCGTGAAGCCCATGGTCCTTCGGGAAGGAAAGAGACAACCATGGGGACTTGCGTTGTCACAAAGGGTTTATGCTTCGTGAAACACCCTTCACAAACACAAGACTTACATGCTAAGTCAGGGTCACAGTGCTTTGTGAAGCACATTGCTTCATGACACCTTGGTTCGTGAGGCACCCCTGCTTCATGAGGCATTGCTTCGCAAATGAATTTACACTTTGCGAAGATCCCCCCTTATGCACTTATTCCCTATTCTTAGCCTAGAGAACATCACTTCGTGAAGCACCTCCCTTCAAAAATCCCTACCACTTCATGGAGGACCAGAGCTTCACAAGGGTTCTACCTATGGCCCCCTTAGCTCTGCAACTCCTTTTCCCATTCATCTATTCAAGTTTTCATGAAGCAACTTAAAATTCCCTTGTACTATACTTCCCATTGTGTTGCTTCTCCTCCTGCTTCTTTTCATAGTCACACTAACGAATATTGGTTCTTCACATAGCCATGCTAACGTGGACCCCCAATGGTATCCCCTCACGAAACCCCCTAGTCAAGGAATTTCTGACGCCTTCATTCCCCCAAGGGTGGGAGGGTATCAATTATCTATGTCTTAGGGATGTAGAGAGCACCCACCTTGTCTGAGCTGCATGACGTTAAACTACCAAGAACCTTCCTCCTTAACACATGACAATAAACTGTGGCCTCTCCTCGTGCCTTGAATGCGGGGTGCCCCATCTCAGACATTCTCTACTCCCACTCGTCTCCACGAGAGTGAAATCATTCCTCACATGGAATGAAATCCTCTTTATTAGAGCGGTGTCTGTCCGCGGGGAAAGGGACACCACCCTAGTGTAGGCCCCTAACATTCTTTGCGGGAGGTACCACCCCTACTCATATATTCATGGGTGAAAATTCCTCTCCTGCTGGGCTTTGTCACCTCCCTAGCCTCCACCCAGGATTAACTCCCAATCTCCATCCCCTCTTTGGGATGAAAACCAGGTATAAGCCCATGTTTCCTCTTTGGCCCGCTAACCATGCATGTGCCCCACTCCACATTCCACAGACTCACCTTTCACGAGGTAATCATTAGGTCTTTGTTGTCTCTTGTTTCTCACACTGAGCATGACTCATGTGGTTATGGAGAAAGAATCGACCATGACATCCTCTCATGGTAGCCAAGAGTGTAAGCACCAACCCACCATGAACTACGAGGTATTTGATACTTGCCATGGTGAGCTACATTTGAAGCCTCCTTGAGGTTCAAGCATACCACCCATTGGTCCCAAGCATCTTCACATCGGTTCACCAAACACCCTCTGAACTACAAGGTCTATGATCCTTGCCAGGGTAAGTTACGTAAGAAGCCTCCTTGAGGTTCAATCCCAACACCCGGTCACTCTGACCCCCTTCACGTTGGTTTGCCCAAACCCACATGAGCTTCATGGTCTTTGATCCTTGCCAAGGCAAGGTACGTAGGAAGCCTCCATGAGGTTCAATCCCACGACCTATCTGGGCACTAGGTTCTCCTTCATGTCAGTTCTCCCCTATCCTGCATGACGTTAAACTATGGACCTCAATCAGTGGTAAGACATTATTTCCCCAGTCAACAGTAAGTCGTGGCACCCACCCAAACTGCGTGGACTTTGTTCATTTCCAAGGAAAGGTACATTGGACACATCCCCGAGGTTCAATCCCAACAACCATTGGACCCCAAGTCCTCCTCCACATCGGTTCACCAACCCCCATTCCACAGGAACAACATATGTTTGATCCTTGTATCCTAGATAAGGTACATAGGAAGCCTCCTTGAGGTTCGACCCCATCTAGTGGTAAGACATTGTGACCCCGTCTAGTAAGAATCTATTGCAAACTCATCCAACGGTAAGCCGTTGTGACCCCATCTGAAAATAAGCCGTTGCGACCCCATCTGATAGTAAGCCATTGTGACACCATTCAGCAGTAAGCCATTATGACCCATTCCGTGGTAATCCATTGAAATTCTTATCATGTGGTAAGCCATTGAAATCCCCAATTGGAGGTAACCAATCGTCAAATGAACTATGAGGACTTTAATTCTCTTCCACAAGGTTACGTAGGAAGCCTTTTCAAGACTCAAGCGCAACATCATTGTTGTCCTCAAGACGACTCCATCTCATTCTCCATCCAGTTCATTAAACGTTCCATATTCTATTCTGATTCTTACTCAGGCCACCACATCTCGGTGGGATCATTCAACCTCATTCCCCATTCCTATTAACAATAATAGGGAAGCTAACCAGACGTTGGCCTCAACATCAGTGTTCCCTCCAGATGTTTCACCCATATGATCCACTATAATCTATGTTCTGATCAGTCTGATCCATCTCCGCTAGACATTAAACTCATGGAATACCTTTTGTTACACATAGGAAGCTGAGGAAAACCTCATATACATTTCTATGTCATATGATTCCTTGCATTCAATGTGGGATGCCTCGGGCTTTTTCACCCATGAGAAGACCTATAATAATGGAAATAAACCAATACACACTAGTGTCCCAGTGTCCAGACATCCCAGTGATGTCCAACATGACTACTCCCCTAACCAAAGGTTCCTTCCCTGGTCCGACCCATTGGAATGTCCTAAATGAATCAGTGTAATTTACTGGTGTCCATGAAGATATGTCATTAAGAAGAGTTTCAGGAATAACATCTTAAATCTATAAGGGATACCCGGACTAGGTAACATGTTCCGAGGAGGAATCCATGGAAGGAAGAACCGACATCCCATCATCCTGTTTTGATCATGGAGAAAACATCCCTGAACAAGGAATGGATGCCACTCGCCATTGGAAACCAAGAATGCGGGGCAACAAAACAGCGTCGTCGTCCCCAAAAAAGATGGACACGAGCACCCTAGTGAATTATTTAGAAAATGAAACAGTGAACCCAACGTGAAGATCATCTCTTAAATATGGAAATTTGTATCATTTGAGGCATTAGTGGATTAGCATGTCACCAGATCCAGCTATCCAGCACTAGGTCCTACCATGGAAATAGGGGGCCAAGCATGAAACTCACCAGATGTTTGGGCAGTCAAATAGTGGGATATCCCAATATAAGACATTGTTAGCATGGAACCCTCTTACTAGTCATGGAAGATGGGATTGTGTTGGGGGATTGGTCATAGATTCCTGTCTCTTTCAGATCTAATGAGTTAATCTCCATGCCCCTTAGGAACCAAGTTGTAGCACTCGGAACACGATCACTGCTCTCCAATTGATGTAGGGGCGGTGGAAGTGCCAATGCCGCAGTCCCACATGGATCCACCTCTTCCATATCAACCCCTACACCCATGACCATGGGGTTCCTATGCCCCATCTCCCTATCCAAGGTTGTTCTGTAGAGAGTGATCAATGACCTCGTATGTCGGTATAAGGCGGAGGGTATTATCCCAACTCACGATATGGACCACCTGGTTTTAGAGGCATTTGCACCTCGTCATCCGCACCGCCCCTGAGGGACATGTAGGGAGACACTGCTCCCCATGACAACATATTAAAATTTCTGGAGCCTCTCCCCAAAACTTCTCGACAACTCCCTACCTTACACCGATGAGGTAGGGGATACCTAGGTCAGCCCAGTCTGGATACCATTCCAGGTGCTCCCAGCAAGGGCTCCCACCCAGCTGCATCAATGCCGCCACCTAGACATACTATACGGGGAGCAGGTAAGAGATGTACCTACACCACCGACTATGGTCTATCCGACCCGATGCCAGTCTTGGGCGCAAGACGAAGAGGACTTCCACCAAGGGGCGTCAACATCAGTGGCTATTGTGGCACGAGCCACCACTGATGCATATCACCAACTCCCTGTGTATGCTAAGAAATTCCATTCTTATGCCCGACCTATATCGAGGCCCCAACCAGCCCACGGGCAGGCTGGGTCGACTCTCTTGCTCCTCATCATAGGCAATGGCCACCATGGACTAACCCACAACAACAACACCCAGTACGGAGGTCCTCCCCGTACCACTACCATAAAGAATGTGGATCTTCCCCGCTTAGAAGCTCAGTATGTTGGTCCTCCATGTGCCACCTTCTATTCAAATAAGGGTCCTCCCCACGGTGGTGACGCTCAGTATGGAAGTCTCTCTCGCACCCACTACACCGGATATAGAGTCATTCCTACTACCACAGATTCTTGGTATGGGGATGTGGCACATCTGGACACTCTTCAATGTGGGGACACTCTACGTGTCCTTGTAGCATCTAGATAGGGTCCTCATTGTACTATAAATCAGAGGAGTGAGGGCCAAATTCACTTCACCAATGCCCAACACAAAGGTCCTACCAGTGTTCAGCTCAACCAATATGAGGACCTTTCAAGCATTGATGTCACCAGGGGAATCACACATGGAGGTCTTCCCCATGCTTCTACCAGCTCTAGTGGAGGTCTTACACATTCCAGCGCTACCACCAGAGGTCCTCCCCATGTCCCCATTGATATCTGTCCCTGTGATCCTCACATGCCAGGTTACTTAGGTGGAAACACTCTCCGCCCCAACACTAGTATGGATGAAGGAACTCCTTGTGTCAGAAGTATACCGTGTCCTAAAGAGTAATCTAGATGTAAGAAGGTGGGTCATCTCTGCCATAAGAAGAATTCTTGGAAGGTCCGGATAGATATCGAACCAGACCACTTCTCAGACTCTGAATTAGAGTATGAATTAGTTGTGGAACCCTCCCCTTGCTATTCTGAGTTAAGGGCTGGGGTAGGAACGAGGCGCATCAGCCTAGTACTTCTAGAATGTGGGGTCCAACGGATTCCCGCCTCCATCCACATGTATATATAGGAGGATAAAAATTTGGGAACCCCATAGGTTACGGTCTTGCAATCACCATCGTCATCACCTGAAGCACTCTCTACCTTGACTAGAGATCACAGAGAGATTTTATGGGGACAAATGGTGGGCGAGCGGAAGTACGGCCCATCGCCAGTAGCCCTAGACCCTATTCCAAGAACTGTGGCCTTCAGCCCCTCCTAACATAATGTGGTTTCTAAGTCGTTACACTCTTCGGAGGACAGCTCTAGATGTGGCAGTTTGTGACCTCACTCTCCGTACTCTCCACCGGCCAGCCTACCATCCCAGTAGTCTACATCAGTACCACTACCGATTCCTGAGCCAACTCTGGTTGACAAGTGGGGTAATAAAGGGCTAGACCCTGAATCTGAGGCAAGGAGATTATGGAATATCCTCATAATGGACCACTTCTTGGAGATGTTTTGGCTCGTGGAACCACCGAATTTCTACGCACCAAAATCCCTCACCCCAGATAAAGTTTAGTGTTTTTGTCAAACACTTTGGGATATGCACTTCCAAATTCATCATCAGAAAGTGCTTTATCCCATGATCCAAGCTCATCTTGAAGAAATTCCAGAGAAAATCCATCTAGTTGATTTGGCCACACTCCATGTGGCCCAGTGCCCTAAGTCACCAGGTCACCATAGGGCCCTCCAATAGCAATGCATTCAGATTTTCATGGTTCTCTGCAAGGTTATCTATGAGGATTCCCCCCATGTGAAAATCTATAGATGTGGGAAATATGATTCCCTCCTCTTCAGTCATATCTGATGACAACCCCAATCACTAGGCGACATTAAGAACATGTCCCTAGGTAGAATCGCTGTCAACATGGCCACCATATTAGAAAAGGAAAAAAGTTGGATCTCCTAGATTGGGACCTACCTCTTGAAGGCATGACACAGCAACATGACCCCTAAGGGAGGATTACTTTTCAATAGAGGAGCATGTTGTCTCTCCCTGCACCCACTGAGTCATTAGTCATTAGCCTAAATCACGGTAATGGTAAAGAGAATATCAAAACCGCCAAACCCTCTAACTCATCCGGCTTAGTGCAGAAGATGGATGAAGAAATTGAAAAAGCCATGTTGCATCAGTAACTTGATAAATATAAGAAGTTGGTTGACAACCTCTTGGCTGAACGGGTAGTAGAACGACCACCAGACTATAGAAATCCTCATCCAGGGTAGTAGGGGCAGGAACAACTTCCCCTCGACAAGCTGCCTCCAGGCAACCCTGACCATCCTTCCCCCACTGAAAGGGTTGAAGCCAGAACTTACGGCAAGAGCATGAAATATGTCTCACCAAACCCTCCAGAACAGCACGACAATCAAAGGGACCCAGCTTGGGTTCCCCCAGCTTCCCCAAGAGTTATTCCACCAGCTGCTTTATGAGCCACTGGGCCTACTAACCATTATAAAGAACCCACCAATGCACTCATGGTTAGAGATCCCCATCAAGAAAGGGACCCCACCCAGATGATTCGATGGCAGCACTCATTTCTTGCCTTGAGGTGCTGGAAATGTTGTAGGTGGAACTACTACCTGATGGAAATCCATATCTGGCATGAAGGGAAAATATTCCAGCACCCTCAGGATTTGAAAATCACACCTTATACCCCTTTAATGGGATGGGAGATCCCCCACAGTATCTGGGGCACATTATTTCAATGTTCGATCTCATGTTGTGATCCCCGGTGTAGCAAGTGGCAACCACCCTCCGTTGTTTTATACAAACATTGGAAGGTCTAGCATTCATCTGGTATATCAAACTCCCCATCGAGTCAATTAAAGGATTTGAGGATCTTTGCAGGTAGGTTTTGTACCATTTCAGCTCCAACACACTGAAGAAGAGTAGCACAGACCTCTTGAAGTGAAAATAGAGTCCTGAGGAGCATGTCATGGATTTTATTACCCGATGGAAAGGGTTTACAGACTCCCTGGACAATCCAATCACTTAGGGGAAATTACTAATGATGTGTGTAGGGAATGTTAATATAAAACTAGTGCCCACTTTGATAACCCAGAAATATCCTGGAAGATTTTGAGACTTCTCTGACAAGGCCCAGTGCCTGGAAGAAGCCCTCTAACAAGCCAACCATGCACATCTGTTGCCTCCTGTAATTTATACAAGGAGGGCCACTAGAACTGATCCCACCACGGTGGAACAAATAGTAGGCCCCATAGAACTAGAACTATTACTAGTGGAGATGCCTCCACTGCCTCATAGAGGCCCACCACCACAGGTGCAAGCTCCAGCCCAGCAGCGTCCGACTCAAAATCGGGAGGCTCCCCCGTGCAATGCGCAGCCACCACCCAGGGAGGATAATCAGGATCCTACTCCTTGATAAGCTCCTATAACTCCTTGTCAAGGACAAGATCCAAGTCCACCTTTCTCGTACAGAAGAAATTGGCCAAACTCATTCAACGAGAATAAGGTCCCTATATATTTCTGAAGTGCCATGGAATAGGGGATTGTGCGTTTGCCTAAGTGAAGAAGACCAAAAGAGGAAAACCTCACTGATCGCCCCAACTTCTGCCCCTATCACCGGATCCTGGGAAAGACCCTAATTTAGTGCTATGTGTTCTAAGAATGAATTCAAGACTAGGTCGATAAGAACATGGTCAGGTTGGGACCAGTACTGGTGTAGGTAGCATGTATCTTTGTGAGGCCAGACAGCAGCAGCGATAGTAAGGGCGAGTGGCATTAGATTTCTAGTCGTGGATCCTAGAAGTATGATGAATGGATGTCTTGAAAAATAGTCACACATGACCATGGTGTAATCTGGGAACTTTTTAATTGGCCAGCGCCTTCCAAAGCTTCAGCCACCACTTCTACATCGTCGTCTCATCTAACCTCTTCCAAGAAGAGAAAACACTGGCGACACAAGGGAAAGCAAATTCCCTTGTTAATTCCATTGTCATTCCACACTCTCAGTGACTTCATGCCTGCGAAGATGAAGATCCCTCCCAGAATCCACCTGGTATCGGATGAATCTACGAGTGACATTCAAGAGTACTCTTCGGTTAATACCGTGGAGCTATTAAACACATATATGACTCCTGACGATGGGGAGCATTTGGTGGGTCTCCCCAACGTCCCCAACCGACGCCGATGGCGGCAGATCCACAACTATATGGTTCATCGAGACACATCATTTGGAACTTCCAGCCTGGCCGTGCACACCACCAAGGCTAGACAACAGGCCTAGTGCAGAGCTCAACATGCGAAACCTCCTTTTTTGTGTCATCAGGCCCCCCTCCACCACCGTTTGTGCTACTAGATCAGGTAGATCCACCTCGACCATGCCACGACTTGTCGTGCCCTACTAAATGCCAGTCTCAGTTGTCTAGACCACATCCGGTACTTACTCTACAAGTATGGAATTTTGAGTAGCGGGATATTCCATGTACCAGTCAGTTGTCAGTCCAGCCAGTAGGGCCCGCCATTCCTCCTCTCATAGAGCGGCCTCCTGCAAGCAGATGTTCACGCTTGGCATAGAAGTACGATGTTCTTAATTACCTTCCTAACATCCTTGCAAGGATTTCCATCCTCGAGGCCCTTCGCATGTCTTTAGATATGCATGAGGCCCTCGTTGAGTGATTCAGAATCACCCTCCAGTTTGAGATGGAAAAAGTAGCCACAGAAGCCTTTCATGTTGAAGCGATAGAGAATGCAGAATTCCGGGCCAATATCTCATTCTATGGAGAATTTGAAGGATCTCTTATACAAGGGAAAATTCTCTCACTGTGCATCACCAGCCAATTTAATGGCATGGAGGTTCGCTGTTGTCATGTTGACACCGGCTCTGGGATTAACCTTATCCTGACATGGACACTATGGAAGCTGGGATTATCTGAAGATGACTTGAATCCCTCTGATCTAAAAACCCAAGGATACAACAAGACAGAGCAGACTCCAGTAGGCATGATCTGTTAGAATACCCAGTATGGTTGCCTAGTTTCCAGCACTGAGTTTATGTTTGTCTCCCAAGACACCACATACAATGCATTGATGGGCAGACAACGGCTCCACCTTCACGTGGTGGTTCCCTCATCGTATCACTAGTGCCTCAAGTACTCCCTCAATGGTTGAGTGGGCGTGATCAAAGGTAACACATCTCCTTTTGCCTATTGTGAAGCCTACTACCTAGATGTCTACTATTACAAGAGCAAGGACAAGAAGATTCAGGATAGTGAGGTTGAACCCATCGCGATTGAAACTTGCCCCTGGGTAGGTGTGTATAGCACCTACGTCTTCCTGATCCATTGATTGGAGGCCATGAACCCCGATATGGGGAAATGTTTTGTTGTCTCTTGTTCAAGGGAGAGGCATATTATCATGTCCAAGCGATGTCGATAGATCACTTCGTACTCCTATACAAATCAGGATCAGGTGATCCTGGAGCCTCCTACCCTCATAAGGTATCATGATGTCTGCGCCATGGCAATGACAACACATTATACGTTCCTGGATTTCCAGGAAGTAATTAACCAGCTCAATCCAACACACCACTATTTATTTGATATCATCAATCAAAGCCTCCTAGGCTGAAGAAAAGATGATATCAGATCGACAACCTTCATCGCTATGGTTGTTGCAGCATAAGAATCTCCCGATTCGGTGTCTATTGCCTCTCAGGTGGGTACCGACCTCCCGTTGGGATCTTCCGACTTAGAAGAAACTCCTCCCGCTGGGGATCACTCCTCTGTAAGAGAAGAAGTGGATTTGTTGGTTACTACCCCAGCCTTTGGAGAGGTCATCTCTGCCATGGTCGATGAACTGGAACAGGTGAACCTCGGTAGCATGGTAGACCCAAGACCTATATTGATCAGTTTCGTGATGTTGTTTGAGGAGACACAACAGTACATAAACTTCATGAAACAACACCATGATGTGTTCTCTAGGAGTTATGATGAGATGCCCAGACTAGATCCTATAGTAGTCGTCCACTACCCCGGACGTTCTGCAAATCATCATGGGTTCATGCACCTTCTTAGAAAGATTCACCCTTCTCACAGTGCCATGGTAGAGGCGAAAGTTGATAAGCTCATAAGATCCAATTTTTTTAAGGAGGTCCAGTACCCCAAATGGATTGAAAACATTGTGCCGGTCTAAGGAAGAACAGACTGATAAGGGCCTGTATGGACTTCTGAGATCTCAATAGACAGTGCCCGAAGGATGGTTTTCCCATTCCACTGACAGAGTTGCTGATAGATGCTATGGTTGGGTTCCAAGTCCCATAATTCATGGATGTGTATTCCATATATAATCAGATCTAGATCGCCCTTGAGGAGGAGGATTCTACAGCCTTCAGGGCACGACATGGTATATTTTTTTAACTACTCATGCCCTTCAGCTTAAAGAATTTAGGTGCCACGTATCAGTGCTCCATGCATCACATATTCAATCCAATCCTTAGGACATTGGTCGGATGCTATGTGGAAAATATGGTGGTCAATTATCTCCAGTGCGAGGACCATCTCAAGGACCTTGAGAAAGTGTTTAGCTTCCTCCATTATCTCCACCTGAAGATGAACCCATTGAAATGTGCCTTCAGGGTCACCTATGGGAAGTTCCTCAACCTTGTTGTTAGATACTGAGGTATCAATATTGACCTTGTGAATATCATGGCCATAATCTAGATGTCTCCCCAAAGAAACATTCGGAATCTTCGGGGCTTCCAAGGCCACTTGGACTACATATGCCAATTCACTGTGAATTTGGATGGCATGTGTAAGCCCTTTTCTTGGCTCTTGAAGAAATACACCGCCTGTGAATGGGACGATGAGTTCCAGACTACATTAGAGGAAATCAAGCAGTATCTAATCTAGCCTCTAGTCTTGATGCCACCCATTTCTAAAAAAGAGATTTTCCTTTCTGTGACCTCCCTAGAATGATCTCTCGATGCCCTTCTCTCCCAAATAAACATTGTGGGAATTGAAAATATCCTCTACTACCTCAACTGCATGATCCACGATACATAGACCAGATACTTCCCTTTCAAGAAGAGATGCCTCACACTAGTATTCAGGGTACATAATTTGTGACATTACCTACAACAACATGAGGTACAGTTGGTGTCTCAGGTAGATCCCCTGATGTACATTTTGAACCACCCCATGTTGACAAGACTTCTCACTCAGAGGGTAGTAATCCTACTGTAGTTCGACATCAGTTTCGTGCCTTAGAAGGATATCAAAAGGCAGACATCTGAAAATTTCCTCACTGCCAATACAACCCCCGTATATCAGCCTCTGGACATAGATTTTACTACTGAGGAAATCCTCGTAGTAGATCATTCCATTCCATGTTGGAAGATGGATTTAGATGGTGCTTATTAAAGCCCCACTGGCAGAAGGATCAATGACCCCAAACTCAACAGAGAGGGCCTGGGTATCATCATTATTACCCCATCATAATCCATTCTGTCGAACTCATTTTTTTTTCAAAAGGATGCACCAACAATGAGGCAGAGTATCAGGCTCTTATCACTAGCCTTGAGTTGGACCTCAAGATTTATGTTCCCTATTTTCATGTGAAAGGGTATTCTAAACTAGTCATCAAGCAGATAAACGGTGACTATGTCATCAGAAATCCTGAGCACGTAACATTTTTGGAGTGCACTCTCCAGGTGATGGCACAGTTCCCATCTCAACAAGAAGTTACAGATGACCCAAAATCTCAGAATGATCGAGCCGATTCCCTACCCTTCTTGGATGCATCACTTGTAGAGCCTGAGTTGGATGACTTGATTATCCGCATGGAACATCAGAGAGACCTTTCTCCTGTCTCCCCAGGTGACGACGACGGCCTACAGGTCAGCCATCTTACCACCAGAGCCTCCACGTCAAGACTACTAGATGTTGTGGTTGAAGTGACTCCCAACTGGAGATCCCCCTTTGTCGAGTATCTCTAAAATGGTTACCTCTCGGATAATCGGGTCGAGCATGAGCAGATCTGATGTCGTACATTATAGTTTACCCTCTAAGAAGGTCAGAATTGTGATGAAATCCTCTACAAGAATGAGTTTGATGGTATTCTCCTTCATTGAATCCAAGGAGTTGAGATTTCTCAGGTCATGCAGAAGGTTCATGATGGTTCCTATGGCTCCCACCAGACTGGGCTGAAGCTATATCACGAGATCTAGATACCGGGGTACTTTTGGCCCTCTATGATCTATGATTGCATCGAGTTCACCAAGAGATTCACTGTGTGCCAGATTAAAGCTATCTTTATGTATCCACTGCCAGAGCCTCTCCACTCCACCATGTAACCTTAGCCATTTGTAGTATGGGGACTCGATGTCATGGGACCATATCCACTAGTGACAGCTCGCCACTAGTGATTGATTTATATAGCCACACAAACATGGACCCCCATTGGGATCACCTCAAGCCATCCCCTAGCCCATAATTGTTGATGGATTCCCCCATGGGTGGGTGGGAATCAGTTATGTATGTCCTAGGGGTACAAAGTGCACCCACCTCATCTGAGATATAGGACGTTAAACTTCCAATAACCTTCGTCCTTAGCACATGACGTTAAAATGTGACCTCGCCCCATGCCTTGCACGATGGGTTCCCCGTCTCACACATTATCTATTCCCATTGGTCTCCACAGGAGTGAAATCATTCCTCACATGTAATGACATCCCCTTTATCGGAGCAACGTCTAACTATGGGGAAAGGGCTACCATCCTGGTGTAATCCCCTAGATTTCCTTGTAGGAGGTAGCACCCCTGCTCCTCTCTTCATGGGCGACAAATCCCTCTCCTGCTGGGCTTTGTCACCACCCCGTCCTCCACCCTAGAGAACGTCCCAATCTCCATCCCCTATTTGGGATACTAAAAAGATATAACTCATGTTTCCACTTTGGGCCACTAAACACGCATGAGCCCCACTCTACTTCCCACAGACACACCTTTTACCATGTGATTGTCAGAACTTTTATCTCTCTGGTTTCTCACAACGAGCATGAATCACGTGGGATTAGGGAAATCATCAACCATTCCATCCTTTTTGGGCATCCTGGAGTGTAAGAACCAACCCACCATAAACTATGATGTCTTTGATTCTTTCCTAGGAGAGGTACGTAGGAAGCCTCCATGAGTTTTAAGCCCACCACCAATTGGTCCTGACTATCTTCATGTGGGTTCACCAAACATCCCCTAAACTATGAGTTATTTGATCCATGCCAAGGTGAGTTACGTTGAAAGCCTCCTTGGGGTTCTTTCGTGACACCCAGTCGCTCCGACCCCCTTCACATCGGTTCTCCCAAACCCACCTAAACTATGTGGTCTTTGATCCTTGTCAAGCAAGGTATGTAGGAAACCTCTATGAGGTTCAATCCCACCATTTATTTGGGCCCCAGGTTCTCCTTCATGTCGATTTCCCCCGTCCTGTATGATGTGAAACTGTGGACTTCAATCAGCGGTAAGCTGTTGTTTCCCCAGTCAGCCGTAACCCATTGCACCCACATGAATTACATGGAATTTGATCCTTGACAAGGCAATGTATGTGGTAAACCTCCCTTAGGTTCAATCCCAACAACCATTGGACCCCAAGTCCTCCTCCACATCAGTTCACTGAACCCCATTCTATAATAACTACGTGGGTTTGATCCTTGTATCCTAGATAAGGTACGTAAGAAGCCTCTCTAAGGTTCTACCCTATGGTGCGGTAAGCCGTTGTGACCCCGTCTAGCAGTAAGCAGTCGTGACTCCATCTAGTGGTAAGCCGTTTCGACCCTATCCGACGGTAATCCATTGTGACCCCATTTAGCGGTAAGCCATTATGACCTAATTCAGTGGTAAGCCATTGAAATTCCCATCTAGCGGTAAGTCATTGAAATCCCCAATCGATAGTGTGCTTTCATCAGATGAACTATGACGACTTTGATTCCTTACCACAGGGATACATAGGAATCCTCTTCGAGACTCAAGACCAACATCACTGTCGTCCTCGAGACGTCTCTATCTCATTCTCCACCAACTTCATTAAACCTTCCACCATCAATCCTGATTCTTACACAAGCCACCACATCCCAGTGGGATTATGCCACCTCCTTCCTCGTTCCTCTTAACATAAATCAGGAAGCTAACCACATGTTGGCCCCAAAATCAGTGTTCCATCTAGAGATTTCACCCATATAATACAATCTAATCAATGTTCTGATCTGTCTGATGCATCTCTAGTAGACATTAAACTAATGGCATACCTTGTGATAAAAATGGGATGTAGAGTAAAACCTCATATACATGCCTATGGAATATGATTTCCTGCATTCCACGTGGGATGCCTCGAGCTTCTTCACCCTCAAGAAGCCCTATAATAAGGGGAAGAAACCTAGACATGCCGGTGTCCCAGCATCCAGACACACCAGTGATATCCAACGTGACTACTACCCTGAACAAAGGTTGATACCTTGACCGAACCCTTTAGAATTTCCCGACAGAAGAAGTGTAATTAACTAGTGTCCATGAAGATATGGCACTAGGAGGAGTTTTATGAACAATGTCTTTAATCTATAAGGGAGACCCGGACTGTGTAATGAGTTCTGAGGAGGAATCCACAGAAAGTAGAACCAAAATCTCATCATCCCATTTAGATAAAGGATAAAACGTTCCTGAATAAGGAATGGAAGCCACCTCCCTTTGGAAAGTGGGAATGTGGGGAAACAAATAATCATTGTTTTCCCCCATCAAGATGGACACACACACCCCAAAGAAATCTTCAAAAACACTATTGTTGATACTTATTGAGAAATGTTTCAATTTTAACTACATAATTTGATATATATTGAGATTCACCCAATAGCTAATCAACATATCTCTCAAAATACTTACCTAGGAAGGGTTTGATGATGTGATGAATGCAATGTTGGTATGTAGTGCTATAATTTCTAAAGCAAAAGGATACTAACCAATAGGGAAACACTCCCAAGGTGAGACCTTAAAGTGGGTGATTCTTCATATTCCAAATCCATTATAATTTTATTTTATCCAAAATAGGCATCCATGAAGGTTTGGAGCTGATATCCAACTGTTTCATCGATCAACAGTTTTTTGATTGTGGATGGAAAATCATCCTTCAAGTAGTTCCAGTAATGTTCTTTGAAATCAGTTAAGTCTTTAATTATCCCATAATTATTCTTGATATAGATTATATTACCATAAAATTGGTATATTAGATCATTAGAATAAATATAGTTTGGGAGATCATGACAATATTAGATTCCATTTTTGATGAATTTTCTGGTGTAAACTTCAATCATCCTGTTTATAGCACCAGTAGTCCTCTGGCAAGCGTAGGTGGTGAGTGGCCACCTAAAGATCAAGGCCCAATATTTCTATGTAGTTACAAGTGAATAAATAATTATTTTACTTCATGAAAGATGTATATACCTCTCATTATTTAGAATACCAGGTCTCACTAATCAATATATCTCTTGGGTCTTCTTCTATATGTATATTTATTTCTCTGAGTTCATAAATTTTAAATTCCATCCTCATATTCTGGAGAAGAGTCCCTAAGGTCCTCCTCATTATATTCATCCTCATATTCATCATCCTATTATTCCATAGGGGGGTCAAAAAGTGGGCTATCATATCCCATGTTAGGAGAGTTTTCGATATCTTGACATTCAAATAATTATGTGACTTCTTCTAATCCAACTGACAGTGATGGATTTCACAGAAACTATAGAGTGGAAGGAGTTAGGGATGGAGAAGGAGTGCAATCATTCTTTTTGGGTGAAAAGACATCCTCATCTTACTCAACTAATGGGGCAGGGATTCCTAGACGTGTGGGGATGCACTCAAGGGATTTTCATTCGAGATTTCACTACTGCATGGGGAGTTATCAAATTTTTCCACATGGTTGGAATTAGTCTTCATGAAAAAAATCATGAGGACAGCTGAAAATGTGTCCAAATTTTGAACCATAGGCACGATATAATTGTGGGGTAACATATAATTTTTAATGATACATTTTAAAGGGTTGGTCCATATAAGTTCTAGACTATTCGGGGAGGTTTCCCAAGAAACAACATCAACAAGGAGTTGTTTCCCATTTTTTGATATAATCTTATGTCCATATAGTGTATCTTTTCATATTTGAATGGATATTTATCAGCGTGAAACGTCAAAATTTTTCCATTAATGCAGTATATGATGTAGTGATTGTACAAAGATATGCTTTATATCTATTTATTAAATTAAGTCTTTTCGAGAAAGACATTTAGGACAATATCCTTTTGGATGGCCCAAAATTTGGAGTTAGATACGAGGACTCAAAATTGATCCCAGAGCATCACATTTCATAGTGTAATTTCTCAATTTTTTCATAGCCTTGTTGTGTCAAAGTGAAACATTTTAGTTTATCCACATTGTACCCTAGTTGGTGAATCTTACATTCAGGGTAATATTACCTCCAGTACCATTGTGAATGAAATATTTTCAAACATCAACACCATTTTTCCTGCTAGAAACATACATGGTTTGGGTGGGTCATTGTATAATGGCATCATCATCTTTATCAGTGAAGGAGAAAAATATATAACATTATGCTAGATCAATATATATTTAATATAACTCACCAACATAAATGTAACACCCCAATATTCCATGGTACGTCTCTCTTTGAACAATACAGTAGCGTGCGTTGTATGCAACATCGAGTTCTAACACACACCACAACCAATCAAACTAGCCGTTATGAATATTAATACCAAATTTTTGAAATTTTATAAATCTTATAATTCAAAATGGCCTTCATTTTTGGATATGGAATATTGAAATTATCTTAGGGTGAATTTTTGGTACTTTTCTGATAACTTTCATATTTTGATGAATAGTTAAAACTACTAAACTTTAATTAAAAACAACTTTTCAAATCAAAATAATTAATAGTGATAAATTATGAATTTGTGTGGTTTTAAAGTATATTTAGAATATAGTTTTACCATTTAATAGAATGCTTGTCATTGGACATAATTTCACAATTAAACCAGACATGAAAAACTGTCAATCTTTTGATAGTTATTATCTCTTAAAAACACGCTTTTTGTTTTAACAGTGCGAATTAATTTTAAATTAATTTCTGCCACTTCTGTGTTTTGAATTTGGAAAAATGAATTCAATATTTTGAATCAGGATGTCCAAATTCTGTAAATAGGAAACTTTTTGTTTTAGACATTTTGAATAATTACTTCGGTAAATATTTTATTTACCATGGTTAAATGGTAAATCCGGAAAATAAGGGTTAAAGATTAATATTATAAAACGTATCCTATCCTTATTGGTGGATACATGTCCGACCATGGGAATATTTGGGTTGATTTTTGGACCCCATGGAACCACTTATAGGTGATAGGGACACTTTATTTTAATTAAGTTAAAATAAATACAAAAATGACATAAGCATATATCTTTTAGAAAAACAATTTTTACATAGGGTTATATTTGTTGTATTTTAGACTATAAATATTTATTAGAAAGATACCAATATTTCCTACATAATGCTATTTTATTTATAATTTTTAGACATTAAATAATTTAAGTTATATATGACACAATAGTGATGCAGTAATTACCTAATTAATGAAAAATTAGAATAATTGATATTATAAAGACCCAAATAAATGTAATTTAATACTTTCTTTAAATAAAAATAATTTTATAGGTCAATATGGCATGTTAGGATTTATTAAATAAACTTTTTTCTGTGTAATAATTCTGTTATGATTTTTACAAAAATCAATTATTGAATAGTGTCAAAATTGACATAAAAGACTTTTTAAAACGAATATTATATTATTAATTGATATTAAATTCTTAAAAATATAAGGTTCATCCAAGAGAATTATATCATGATAGGTGTATCTTTAATGGACCACTTTGTGGGTCTTGTGAATGTATATAGTAAGTTTATTAACCATATAATATAAAAATACAAAGAGACATTGTAAAAGTAAAACTAATCAACTAAGAGTTAATACTTAAAGATAAGGTTAATATAGTATACAAAACCTGTATAAATCTTATTGGTTGAGTGTCTTGAGACCTATCCCCACCTTAAATTTTAACTAATCTACTTTGGAGCCATTAGAAACCGAATATGAATTTATTATAAAATAATATTTCTAGCTTTTCCAAAGGTGCCCCTCACCCCTCTTATAAAAGGGCACTCCCCCTTCTCATTAATTCACACCATAAAATCCTTTGGTTAGGCCAAACCCTTCCCAAATACTCTATAAACTACACTAAATTTATACTAGAGGCCTTAGTTTAGTCATAAATAAATCCTAAGGATCCATTTTGAGCAAATCAAAAAGAAGAACCTGAAAACGAGGTAATGATTTCACCACCCTTTTCAAGTTCCTTTCTTCTTCCACTTCTTATTTATTTGTTATTACCATTATTAAATAATAAATCCAGTATATTATATATACTTTGATGTTATTATAAACATGTTACAACCATATTTCAGTATTCTATGCATCCTTTGAATGACATGTCCCCATACGTGCGTACGTACGACTTACCGTCTCCACGTCGTGGAGTAATTGTTATTCAAAACATTATTATTTGTATGGGTATAATAATGATGTGTAATTCATGAAAATAATAAATATAACATGATAATGATTCTGTATATATGATATAATATCCAATTAAATATTATTTTAATATCAAAATAATGATATTGTCACTCGTGCGTACGTACGGACTACCGTCTCCACGAATGCGATGAGATTCATTCCCCAACGTATCCATTCAAGTATAATTCTCATTTTATGATTACAAATAATGTTTAAGAACTTTATATCATTCTGTATATGTATAAGATACAACCTATCCATAACAAACATGGCTTTTGTAACAAAACATATAAAATAAAATGAGTAAGTTAACACCCGAAACGACGATAAAACTAAGATATTATTAAAAAATAAATGTTAAAAGATCATATATGATATCATATTAATGTATATTATTCGTGAATAATTTAATAACAATAATTTAACCATTATACAAGAGATTACCCTACCCTCAACAAAGTAAAAGTACAAGGTAAGAGGTTTTTCATCTCACTCCTTATTTCCGTGAGATTCATGCCATATTGCCACTATTACCTTTTGTGTGGTGTACGTACTGCCCATAATTGTATTCTTTGTGTAATTCACTTTAATTTATGTGTATCTACATATTCATTGCATGATACCTCTTTCATGGGTTGTATGTTTTGTGGGTTACCAAATTGGTAAGGGTTTATTTCACAATCTCGTCATCATCCGAGTTTGTTTATACGTAATTATCTACTGGGATCTCTTTATCATCCACATCTGTGTTTCTTAAAAAAAATTACTTCAAATAATTCTCACTATATTATAGACTATGGTATAATGATATTTTTACCCTTTTTGACTTTTTATAAGAATTTTATAATGGAATCTTTCCGTCATTTTCCAAACAAGGTCCTTTTTAAACTTTTCGACAGAGTTAAGGTAAGAATGTCTTTTTTAACTTATACGGCAGGTGCAGATATTTTCCACCATTATAAAATCTTCAAAGATTCCCTTACAATCTAATAAGGATATTTTCAAAGTAAATTTTTTGTTTTATAATTATGTTACTTTTAAATGATTTCAAAAAAGAGATATTTCTCTCAAATTGATTTGATTTCATCTATGTCAACATCCTTTGATAAATTGTACACTTATTTGAAGTTGATTTATTATGATACAAACCATATATACTGTATGTAAGGTTTTTTGATATGTTTGACTATGGAAGAGATTATTTTTATTTCATTAATGACTTATGATTAATGTTTTGTAATTTCGTATTCTAGTTTTAATATGATTGTTTAAGTTATATTTCATCCTCTTCTTAAGATGAATGTGTTCGACTAGTATGTTCCGGGTTGGGGACCGGTAAAAGTAAGCCCTCCAGGTTGGTGTCTGGTTATTAGAGGCACTCTGGGTTGGTGTCTGGTTATTAGAGGCACTTGGGGTTGGTGTCTGGATATTAGAGGCACTCCGGGTAGGTGTCCGGTTATTAGAGGCACTCAGGGTTGGTGTCCAGTTATTAAAGGCACTTTGGGTTGGTGTCCGATTATTAGAGGCACTACGGGTTGGGTTCCAGTTACATTAGCCCATAGGTCTTGGCACGAGGCCTTGACAACGAAATTAAAGTTCAGAATTATACATTCCCTCATTATGGAGATAATATTGATGGTTCATGTAGTCATTCGACTAGTATAATACCCATGATTATGTTTTATTATTGCATTATTTTCTCATATCATGTTATTTCCATAAAAGTATTCATGTTTATTATTGGTAAGGGCATGTGGTTTCAATTATTTACCATGCTTAATATTTATGTCATTTTCTGCTGTATTACTTACCCTTACAGAGCGTTTGAGCTCACCCCTTTCAATGTTTTATTTTTCCCAGGATTCCATGAAATGTATTGTGATTGATATGTAGGGTTAATCCAAGGAAATAATGGCATTCATAAAGATTATTTATGTTTTTTATGTATTAAATTGAAATGTAACATTCATATATGTAATCTATTTTCCAAGACTTCTAAACTGATCGGTCCTTCAGGACTTGATTCCTTGTAATCTTTCCAATGTATTAAAATAATGCACCGACTATGGGTAACTAGGGTCGGGGTGTTACAGTTGGTATCAGAGGAAGTTTACAAATAACCTTGGAAACTAGATTTAGATAATCTTTGATAATAGAACATTACCCAAAGATAGACATTGAGGATTATTATAGAATAACTTCTTAGAATTTTGTTATTGTAGTGATTTTGTGAGTTTTCCGAGCAATACATCCCTAACTGGATACGAGCATGTAGAGGCGGCTCTGGAACAAATGTACCTAGGGGTAAAACCTGAAAACACCGCTTTGAGCTAGACTCAAACGGGAACTGGTCCACGACATCTGGCCTTGCTTCAGTCTTGGTTACGACACTCCCGGGGGGATATGCTTAGGATAATTCTCCTTTTCTTTACAAATCGCTATGAAGGGTTTATGTGTATATACCTTCTCAAAGAAAACATTTTTTTGATTATGGATTATATCCATAATCTATTCAATTTATGTTAGGTATTTTACATTTTTGGAATTCTGAATTGTGATTCATAAACTAACTTAGTGTATCCCATTGTTTAGAAATGGCGCCCAGTAGAAGGAATGAGAACTCCCGCAATAAGTATGATCCAAAGAATAAGAAGGGTCATATCATTCATGGTATCAAGGAAACAATTATAAAGGAAATAGTTTCCCACATATTATCATCATATGAATAAATAATATAAAAATATCAGTAAATAACTCTCTGAATTCTATGGATTTGAAGGGAAGCCAGAGAACAAAATGATGGTAGAAAGAAATATGGATAGAGGGAATAAGGGAAAGAAGGATTTTCCAAAATGTGATAAATGTGGAATGAATCAACTTGGTAAATGCTTTAAGGTAATGGGAGTTTTTTATAAGTGTGGAGAAAAAGGACACCAAGTACATGATTTCAAGGGTAAGAAAATGTTTACAAATTTACTATGCTTCATCTGCAAAGAGTTGGGGCACTACGCAAACCAATGTCCAAATCATCAGAGTATGCACCCAATGATTCTGTTGGATAATAATCAAGTTATGATACTACATCAAAAGAAGAGGAATGACTAGTTTTCTTATGTTATTATTATAGAATTATTTTATTTTAGTGTTGTATTGACAATATACTGGTTACATGAATTATAGAGATAAATAAGGATTTTACTGCAGTACTATTTTATTGAGGATTTGAGATTATATGGTTCTATGAAAAATGACTTAATATTAAGCTACACTTTTTTTGGAAAATAAATGGTTGAAGGAAAGGTAATCCTTAATATAGTCCTGATAATGAGGTAGTGATTTTTGAATAACAGATGGTTGATTTTGGTCATTCAAGATGTTGCGGTGTTGTAAAAGAATATATGAGGAAGGTGTTCACATGTTATTAACTAGCAAAAAGGATCCTCATTATGTTTAACTTCCTTGTAAATTTTGGACAATGAGTTTGGATAGTAGTATTTTGGATAAGTCTAAAGGTTGGAATGGATTAATTTTGAAAGGTTATTTTTGGATTTTTATAAAAGGACAACACGCAGACCGTGTGACAACCCGTCACGTCGGACAAACCTGTAGGAATCGAACCCACAACCATAGTGCGATTGGGATTTATCGCCTAACACTGGACTACGTGAAGCCCTTGGATTGTATAATGTAGTTTCTTTTTTTTAAAATGGGTCTGATATGTGAATTATAAATTCATTATATTTGGAACCCTATACGATTAGGATAAATAGAGTATTTCGAAGTTGTATTATGTTTTGGAGTGAAAGTTGAGTTTGTGGTAGAAATTTTGTAATGGATAAAACTATAATTATAATTTAAGTATATCTTCTTATGATTTTATCCAATCTCATAAAAAAATTCCTCAACATTAAGAAAAGGAACTTAGAACAAAAACGTTTTCCTAGATAGTACCTTAGATCATCACAAATTTATGGCTTTGTGATTGATTGGCCTTTTCATAGCCATGTCCTCTACCACTCTCCATCAGATATTGGTGGTTATATTTCTCTTTGATATCCATGTTTTCTTACATGGAACCCTAGTATGTGTTATATTCGGTAACCTTCATACTTACCACTCTTTATTTTAAATAGAGTCCCCATTAATCCACTTTTCGATGTGGGATTTCAACTAAGATATTTTGAAATGTCAACACCATGTTTCCAATACAGAGCACAAATTGTGAGGATGCAATTTATTGAAATATGAGAGAATTTAACACCCCAATATTTCATGGTACATTTCACTTTGAATAATATTGTAGCATGCGTTGTACACAACTTCAAGTTCTAACACACACCACAACCAATCAAACTAGCCGTTATGAATAGTAATAAACACTTTTTGAAATTTTAAACAACTTATCATTCAAAAGGACTTCATTTTTGGATACGGAATATCGATATTATCTTAGGGTGAATTTTTGGTACTTTTCTGATAACTTTCATATTTTGTTGAATAGTGAAAATTACTAAATTTTAATTAAAAACAAATTTTTTAATAAAAATAATTAATAGTGATAAATTATGAATTTGACTAGTTTTAAAGTATATTTAGAATATATTTTTACCATTTAATACAATGTTGTTCATTGGACTTAATTTCACAATTAAACGGGAATTGAACAAGTGTCAACCTTTTGATAGTTATTATCTCTTAAAAACACACTTTTTGTTTTAACAATGGGAATTAATTTTAAATTAATTTCTACCACTTATGTGTTTAGAATTTGGAAAAATGGATTCCATATTTGGAATCAGGATGTCCAAATTGTGTAAATAGGTAGCTTTTACTTTTAGACATTTTGAATAATTACTTCGGTAAATTTTTTATTTACCATGGTTAAAGGGTAAATCTGGTAAACAAGGGTTAAAAATAAAATAATAATAATAATAATAAATTACACTAAAAAGTGACCTAACCTTATTTGTGGATACTTTTCCAACCATGGGCATCTTTGGGTTGATTTTGGGACCTCATGGAGCCACTTGTAGGTGATAGGGACACTTTATTTTAATTAAGCTAAAATAAATACAAAAATGACATAAGCATATATCATTTAGAAAATCAATTTTTACATAATGTTATATATGTTGGATTTTTGACTATATATATTCATTAGAAATATAAAATGATTTCCTACATAATGGTATTTTATTTATAATTTTTAGACATTAAATAAGTTAAGCTATTTATGAAACAATGGTGATGCATTAATTACCTAATTAATGAAAAATTTGAATAATTGAAATTATAAATACAAAAATAAATGTAATTTGTGAATTTTTATAAATAAAAATAATTTTATTGGTTAATATAACATGTTAATATTTATGTATGTAACTTTATTCTAATTAATCATTCTTTTATGAGTTTTACAAAAACCAATTATTGAATAGTGTCAAAATTGACATAAAATAGTTTTTAAAACAAATATTATATTATTAATTGATATTAAATTCCTAAAAATATATTGTTCGACCAATAGACTTATATAATGTTAGGTGTATCATTAATGGACCACTTGGGGGTCTCTTTTATGTATATAATAAGTTTATTAACCATATAATATAAAACTACAAAGAGACATTGTAAAAGTGAAACTAATTAACTATGAGTTAATACTTAATGATATGGTTAATATAGTAACCCAAACCTGTATAAATATTATCGGTTGAGTGGGGTTCGACCTATACCCTCCTTAAACTTTAAATAATCTACTTTGGAGCCATTATAAACTGAATATGAATTTATTATAAAATAATATTTCTAGCTTTTCCAAAGGTGCCCCTCACCGCTCTTATAAAAGGGAACTCACCCTTCTCATTAATTAACACCATCAAAGCCTTTGGGATCGGCAAAAACCTGACCAAATACTCTCTAAACTTCCGTAAATTCATCCTGGAGGCCTTACTTTAGTCATAAAGACAGCCTAATGAGCTCTTTTGATCAAATCAAAAGGAAGAACCTGAAGAAGAGGTAATGATTTCACCACCCTTTTTCAAGTTCCTTTCTTCTTCCACTTCTTCTATCTTTGTTATTACCATTATAAAATAATAACTCCAGTATATTATATGTACTTTGATGTTATTATAAACATGTTACAACCATATTTCATTATTCTATCCATCCTTTGAATGTCATGTCACCATACGTGCGTACGTACGACTTACCGTCTCCACGTCGTGGAGTAATTGTTATTCAAAACATTATTATTTGGATGGGTATAATAATGATGTGTAATTCATGTAAATCATAAATATAACATGATAATTATTCTGTATATATGATTTACTATCCAATTAAATATTATTTTAATATCAAAAGAATGATATTGTCGCTCGTGCGTACGTACGGACTACCGTCTCCACGAACGCGATGAGATTCATTCCCCAAAGTATCCATTCAAGTATAATTCTCATTTTATGATTACAAATAATGTTTAAGGACTTGATGTCATTCTGTATATGTATAAGATACAACCTATCCATAACAAACATGGCTTTTGTAACAAAACATATAAAATAAAATGAGTAAGTTAACACCCGAAACGCCGATAAAACTAAGATATTATTAACAAATAAATGTTAAAAGATCATATATGATATCATATTAATGTATATTATTTGTGAATAATTTAATAACAATAATTTAACCATTATACAAGCGATTACCCTACCCTCAACAAATTAAAAGTACATGGTAAGGGGTTTTTCATCTCACTCCTTATTTCCGTGAGATTCATGCCATATTGCCAATATTACCTTTTGGGTGGTGTACGTACTGCGCATAATTGTATTATTTGTGTAATTCACTTTAATTTATGTGTATCTACATATTCATTGCATGATACCTCTTTCATGGGGTGTATGTTTTGTGGGTTACCAAATTGGTAAGGGTTTATTTCACAATCTCGTCATTATCCGAGTTTGTTTATACGTAATTATCTACTGGGATCTCTTTATCATCCACATCTGTGTTTCATAAAAAAAATTACTTCAAATAATTATTACTATATTATAGACTATGGTATAATGATATTTTTACCCTTATTGACTTTTTATATGAAGTTTATAATGGAATCTTTCCGTTGTTTTCCAAACAAGGTCCTTTTTAAACTTTTCGACAGATTTATGGTCAGAATGTCTAATTTAACTTATATGGCAGGTGCAGATATTTTCCACCATTATAAAATCTTCAAAGCTTCCCTTACAATCTAATAAGGATATTTTCAAAGTAAATGTTTTATTTTATAATTATGTTACTTTTAAATGATTTCAAAAAAGAGATATTTCTATCAAATTGATTTTATTTCATCTATGTCAATATCCTTTGATAAATTGTACACTTATTTGAAGTTGATTTATTATGATACAAACCATCTATACTGTATGTAAGGTTTTTTGATATGTTTGACTATAGATGAGTTATTTTTATTTCATTAATGACTTCTGATTAATGTTTTGTAATTTCGTATTCTAGTTTTAACACGATTGTTTAAGTTATATTTCATCCTCTTCTTAAGATGAATGTGTTCGACTAGTATGTTCCGGGTTGGGGACCGGTAAAAGTAATCCCTCCAGGTTGGAGTCTGGTTATTAGAGGCACTCTGGGTTGGTGTCTGGTTATTAGAGGCACTCCGGGTTGGTGTCTGGATATTAGAGGCACTCCGGGTAGGTGTCCGGTTATTAGAGGCACTCCGAGTTGGTGTCCAGTTATCAGAGGCACTTTGGGTTGGTGTCCGATTATTAGAGGCACTACGGGTTGGGTTCCGGTTACAGTAGCCCCTAGGTCTTGGCACGAGGCCTTGACAACGAAATTAAAGTTTAGAATTATACATTCCCTCATTATGGAGATAATATTGATGGTTCATGTAGTCATTCAACTAGTAGAATACCCATGATTATGTTTTATTATTGAATTATTTACTCATATCATGTTATTTCCAAAAACGTATTCATGTTTATTATTGGTAAGGGCATGTGGTTTCAATTATTTACCATGCATAATATTTATGTCATTTTCTGCTGTATTACTTACCCTTACTGAGCGTTTGAGCTCACCTCTTTTAATGTTTTATTTTACCCAGGATTCCATGAAATGTATTGTGATTGATATGCAGGGTTAATCCAAGGAAATAATGGCATTCATAAATATTATTTATGTTTTTTATGTATTAAATTGAAATGTAACATTCATATATGTAATCTATTTTCCAAGACTTCTAAACTGATCGGTCCTTCAGGACTTGATTCCTTGTAATCATGCCAATGTATTAAATTAATGCACCGACTTTGGGTAACTAGGGTCGGGGTGTTACAGTTGGTATCAGAGGAAGTTTAGCAATAACCTTGGAAACTAGATTTAGATAATCTTTGATAAGAGAACATTACCCTAAGATAGACATTGAGGATTATTATATAATAACTTCTTAGAATTTTGTTATTGTAGTGATTTTGTGAGTTTTCCGAGAAATACATCCCTAACTGGATACGAGCATGTAGAGGTGGCTCTGGCACAGATGTACCTAGGTGTAAAACCTTAAAACACCGCTTTGAGCTAGACTCAAATAGGAACTGTTGCACAACATCGGGCTTTGCAGCACTCTTGGTTACGACACTCCCGTGGGATATGCTTAGGATAATTCTCCATTTCTTTACAAACCGCTATGAAGGGTTTATGTGTATATAACTTCTCATAGAAAACATTTTTTTGATTATGGATTATATCCATAATATATTCAATTTATGTTAGGTATTTTACATGTTTGGAATTATGAATTGTGATTCATAAACTAACTTAGTGTATGCCATTGTTTAGAAATGGCGCCCAGTAGAAGGAATTTGAACTCCCGCAATAAGTATGGTCCAAAGACTAAGAAGGGTCATATCATTCATGGTATCAAGGAAATATTTATAAAGGAAATAGTCTCCCACATATTATCATCATATGAATAAATATTATAAAAATATCAGTAAAGAACTCTCTGAATTCTATGGCTTTGAAGGGAAGCCAGAGAACAAAATGATGGTAGAAAGAAATATGGATAGAGGGAATAAGGGAAAGAAGGATTTTCCAAAATGTGATAAATGTGGAATGAATCACCGTGGAAAATGCTTGAATGGAATGGGAGTTTTTTATAAGTGTAGAAAAAGGACACCAAGTACATGATTTCAAGGGTAAGAAAAAGTTTACAAATTTACAATGCTTCATCTGCAAAGAGTTGGGGCACTACACAAACCAATGTCCAAATCATCAGAGTATGCATCAAATGATGTTGTTGGATAATAATAAAGTTATTATACTACCTCAAAAGAAGAAGAATGAGTAGTTTTCTTATGTTATTATTATAGAATTATTTTATTTGAGTGTTGTATTGACAATATACTGGTTACATGAATTATAGAGATAAATAAGGATTTTACTGCAGTACTATTTTATTGAGGATTTGAGATTATATGGTTCTATAAAAAATGACTTAATAGTAATCTACACGTTTTTTGGAAAATAAATGGTTGAAGGAAAGGTAATCCTTAATATAGTCCTGATAATGAGGTAGTGATTTTGGAATAAAAGATGGTTGATTTTGGTAATTTAAGATGTTGCGGTGTTGTAAAAGAATATATGAGGAAGGTGTTCACATGTTATTACCTAGCAAAAAGGATCCTCATTATGTTTAACTTCCTTGTAGATTTTGGACTGTGAGTTTGGATAGTAGTATTTTGGATGAGTCTAAAGTTTGGAATGGATTAATTTTGAAAGGTTATTTTTGGATTTTTATAAAAGGACAACACACATACAGTGTGACAACCCATCACGTCGGACAAACCTGTAGGAATCGAACCCACAACCATAGTGCGATTGGGATTTATCGCCTAACACTGGACTACGTGAAGCCCTTGGATTGTATAATGTAGTTTCTTTTTTTTTAAATGGGTCTGATATGTGAATTATAAATTCATTATATTTGGAACCCTATACGATTAGGATAAATAGAGTATTTCGGAGTTGTATTATGTTTTGGAGTGAAAGTTGAGTTTGTGGTAGAAATTTTGTAATGGATAAAACTATAATTATAATGTAAGTATATCTGCTTGTGATTTTATAAAATCTCATAAAAACATTCCTCAACATTATGAAAAGGAACTTAGAACAAAAACGTTGTCCTAGATAGTACCTTAGATCATCACAAATTTATGGCTTTGTGATTGATTGCCCTTTTCATAGCTATGCCCTCTACCACTCTCCATCAGATATTGGTGGTCATATTTCTCTTTTATATCCATGTTTTCTTACATGGAACCCTAGTATGTGTTATATTCGGTAACCTTCATACTTACCACTCTTTATTTTAAATAGAGGCCCCATTAATCCACCTTTCGATGTGGGATTTCAACTGAGATATTTTGAAATGCCAACCCCATGTTTCCAATACAGAGCACAAATTTTGAGGATGCAATTTATTGAAATATGAGAGAATTTAACACCCCAAGCTTTCATGGTACATTTCTCTTTGAATAATATAGTAGCGTGCGTTGTACACAACTTCAAGTTCTAACACACACCACAACCAATCAAACTAGCCGTTATGAATAGTAATAAACACTTTTTGAAATTTAAAACAACTTATAGTTCAAAAGGACTTCATTTTTGGATATGGAATATCGATATTATCTTAGGGTGAATTTTTGGTACTTTTCTGATAACTTTCATATTTTGTTGAATAGTGAAAATTACTAAATTTTAATTAAAAACAAATTTTTTAATAAAAATAATTAATAGTGATAAATTATAAGTTTGAGTAGTTTTAAAGTATATTTAGAATTTATTTTTACCATTTAATACAATGTTGTTCATTGTACTTAATTTCACAATTAAACGGGACATGAACAAGTGTCAACCTTTTGATAGTTATTATCACTTAAAAAAACGCTTTTTGTTTTAACAATGGGAATTATTTTTAAATTAATTTCTACCACTTCTGTGTTTGGATTTTGGAAAAATGGATTCCATATTTGGAATCAGGATGTCCAAATGTGTAAATAGCTAGCTTTTACTTTTATACATTTTGAATAATTACTTCGGTAAATTTTTTATTTACCATGGTTAAAGGGTAAATATGGTAAACAAGGGTTAAAAATAAAATTATAATAATAATAATAAATTACCCTAAAAAGTGACCTAACCATATTTTTGGATACATTTCCAACCATGGGCATCTTTGGGTCGATTTTGGGACCCCATGGAGCCACTTGTAGGTGATAGGGACACTTTATTTTAATTAAGCTAAAATAAATACAAAAATGACATAAGCATATATCATTTAGAAAAACAATTTTTACATAGGGTTATATATGTTGGATGTTTTACTATATATATTCATTAGAAATATAAAATGATTTCCTACATGATGGTATTTTATTTATAATTTTTAGACATTAAATAAGTTAAGTTATTTATGAACCAATGGTGATGCATTAATTACCTAATTAATGAAAAATTTGAATAATTGAAATTATATATACAAAAAAAAATGTAATTTGAGAATTTTTATAAATAAAAATAATTTTATTGGTTAATATAACATGTTAATATTTATGTAAAAAACTTTATTCTAATTAATCATTCTTTTATGAGTTTTAAAAAAACCAATTATTGAATAGTGTCAAAATTGACATAAAATAGTTTTTAAAACAAATATTATATTATTAATTGATATTAAATTCCTAAAAATATAATGTTCGACCAAGAGACTTATATAATGTTAGGTTTATCATTAATGGACCACTTGGGGGTCTCTTGTATGTATATAATAAGTTTATTAACCATATAATATAAAACTACAAAGAGACATTGTAAAAGTGAAACTAATTAACTAAGAGTTAATACTTAAAGATACGTTTAATATAGTAACCCAAACCTGTATAAATATTATTGGTTGAGTGGGTTTCGACCTATACCCTCCTTAAACTTTAAATAATCCACTTTTGAGCCATTATAAACTGAATATGAATTTATTATAAAATAATATTTCTAGCTTTTCCAAAGGTGCCCCTCACCCCTCTTATAAAAGGGAACTCCCCCTTCTCATTAATTAACACCTTCAAAGCCTTTGGGTTCGGCAAAACCCTGACCCAATACTCTCTAAAATTCCCTCAATTCATCCTAGAGGCCTTACTTTAGTCATAAAGACAACCTAAAGAGCCCTTTTAATCAAATCAAAAAGAAGAACCTGAAGTAGAGGTAATGATTTCACCACCCTTTTTCAAGTTCCTATCTTCTTCCACTTCTTATTTCTTTGTTATTACCATTATAAAATAATAACTCCAGTATATTATATGTACATTGATGTTATTATAAACACTTTACAATCATATTTCAGTATTCTATCCATCCGTTGAATGACATGTCACCATACGTGCGTACGTACGGCTTACCGTCTCCACGTCGTGGTGTAACAGTTATTCAAAACGTTATTATTTGTATGGCTATAATAATGATTTGTAATTCATGTAAATAATAAATTTAACATGATAATTATTCTTTATATATGATATAACATCCAATTAATTATTAATTTAATATCAAAAGAATGATATTGTCGCTCGTGCGTACGTACAGACTACCGTCTCCACGAACACGATGGGATTCATTCCCCATCGTATCCATTGATGTTTAATTCTCATATTATGATTAAAAATAATGTTTAAGGACTTGATATCATTACGGATCTAAATAAGATACAACCTATCCATAACAAACATGGCTTATGTAACAAAACATATAAAAAAATGATTAAATTAACACCTGAAACGATGATAATACTAACAAAATATTAACAAAGAAATGTTAAAAGATAATATATGATATCATATTATTGTAAATTATTCTTTTATAATTTAATAACTATAATTTAACCATTATACAAGACATTACCCTACCATCGACAAAGGAAAAGTACAAGCTAAGGGGTTTTTCATCTCACTCCTTATTTCCATGAGATTCATGCCATATTGCCACTATTAACTTTTGTGTGGTGTATATACTTCCCATAATTGTATTCTTTGTGTAATTAACTTTAATTTATGTGTATATACATATTAATTGTATTATACCTCTTTCATGGGGTGTATGTTTCGTAGGTTACCAAATTTCCAAGGGTTTATCTCACAATCTTGTCATTATCCGAGGTTGTTTATACTTAATTATCTACTGGGATCTCTTTACCATCCACTTCCATGTTTCAAAAAAAATTATTTCAAATCATTCTTAATATATTATAGACTATGGGTTAATGTTATTTTTACCCTTTTTGATTTTTTATAAGAAGTTTATGAAGGAATCTTTCCATCGTTTTCCAAACAAGGTCCTTTTAACCTTTTCGACAGAGTTAAGGTAAGAATGAATTTTTAAACTTACACGGCGGGTGCAGCTATTTTACACGATTATAAAATCTTCAAAGCTTCCCTTACAAGATAATAAGGATATTTCCAATGTAAATGTTTTATTTTATAATTATTTTACTTTTAAATTATTTAAAAAAAGAGATATTTCTCTCAAATAGTTTTGATTTCATCTATGTCAACATCCTTTGATAAATTTTAGACTTATTTGAAGTTGATTTATTATGATATAAAACATATATACTGTATTTATGGTTTTGTGATATGTTTGACTATGGATGAGTTATTTTTTTTTCATTAATGACTTGTGATTAATGTTTTGGCATTTCATATGCTAGTTTTAATACGATTGTTTATGTTATATTTCATCCTCTTCTTAAGATGAATGTGTTGGACTAGTATGTTCCGAGTTGGGGACCGGTAAAAGTAAGCCCTCCGGGATGGTGTTCAGTTATTAGAGGCACTTTGGGTTGGTGTCCGGTTATTAGAGGCACTCCGGGTTGATGTATGGTTATTAAAGGCACTACGGGTTGGTGTCTGGTTATTAGAGGCACTCTGGGTTGGTGTCCAGTTATTAGAGGCACTCCGAGTTGGTGTTCGGTTATTAGAGGCACTCCAGATTGGGTTCCGGTTACAGTATCCCCTAGGTCTTGGAACGAGGCCTTGACAAAGAAATTAAAGGTCATTATTATACATTCCCTATTTATAGAAATAATATTGATGGTTCATGTGGTCATTCGACTAGTATAATACCCATGATTATGTTTTATTATGGCATTATTTACTCATCTCATATTATTTCCATAAAAGTATTCATGTTTATTATTGGTAAGGGCATGTGGTTTCAATTATTTACTATGCTTAATATTTATGTCATTTTCCGCTGTATTACTTACACTTACTAAGCGTTTGAGCTCACCCCATTCAATGTTTTATTTTTCCTGGGATTCCAAAAAGTGTATTGTGATTGATATGCAGGGTTCAGCCAAGGGAATAATGGCATTCATAAAGATTATTTATGTTTTTTGTATGTATTAAAGTGCAATGTAACATTCATATATGTAATCTATTTTCCATGACTGCTAAACTGATCGGTCCTCAGGACATGATTCCTTGTAATCATGCCAATGTATTAAAATAATGCACCTACACTGAGTAACTGGGGTCGGGGCATTACAATCAATTTTAGATTCAAACTTCATGGGGTTTTGAAATTACTCTATGAGGTCTTCATTGAGATATTTTGATAGGCTTAGGGTATTCATGATCGATATCTTGAATGGTTCCAAGGATAACTATTTCAATATTACATACTTATAGAGTTAATGCATGCACTTTCTAGGTTGTGTATTCTCTTTAATTGGAAGTTTAGGGGTTTTAGTATTTGATGTTTATTGATGGTCCCTAGGAACAAGAGTTGGGAGTAATCCATCCTTGGAGGGTTAGACCAGGAAGGAATACCCTCACGATGAATGTTACTGGACAACTGCTCCACTTATGATTGATATTATAGAGAGAATGGTTTGTAGTGATATTTTGTAGGCATTGTGGTTTTTCTGCTAATGCTAGACCCACTAAAGTGATCTTCAACAAGTTTTGGGAACATTGAAAATTTGAGTAGGGTCATGGATAGAAGTATTGTTTCTGTTATGGTTCCACCTTACTTGGTATGCTGAACTCCTATGAAATAATATTTGAGTTCCCAATTGTGATGCAGGGAGCTGAGGTTCTTAAAAAAATTCATCATTGGATAAGGTATCCATTAAATTAATAACATTATGGAAATTGAAGATCAATTCCTCATGTGATAATGAATTTTCTAAGATGACCATTTTAGGTGGTGATGTTTGGTGGGGTAGTGCCTATTATTTCAAATATTAGGAAATAATGTATGAGAGAATCATAACAAATGTTGGACTAGGTTCAAGTTAATCCTCCTACAATTCCTCCCCACATTTCATGTTTGGCCATTTTTTTAATGTATGCCTTCTGGAGGTTTATAGAGCCGATGATGTCAGTTGTGTTATAGTGGATGTGCGTTGGGGCATATTTGGTTGTTTTAACTATGCATAGAGAATACCATGAGTTGAGTTAATTGTATTTAGAGCCATACAACCATAAATATTTTGTACCAATATTTTAAAAACTCTTTACCACTCATCTTCTTCCTCAAGGAATTTAGAGAAAACGTGCACTACTAATGATAGTGGCTTTATCATTTTTTCTTATATATACTCCACCATTTTCTGTTGGATTTATCTGAATATATATAATTCATAAATGGTGTGATCCATTTTTTTGAATGATTTAGTAATATGGTGGGTCATTGAGACCCACCAAGTCTGGCCTTTGGGGCTCTGGAAAGTATATAAAGTCATTTTTCTTAACGTCTGTCCAAATAACCACTGACTTGATCTTCTCGAAACGAGTAAACATTATTCCTTCACTCCACAAATGGATTTTTCTAGAATCCCCTCCAATTATCATGGGGATGATATAGTTTTTATTATCGCATAGGGGTGATACATGATATAGCGAAGATTTTGGAGTTGGAGTAGGTGCACTAGCTAGAATAAGTGTGATGCCTGCCACCAACACCTTTTCCGCTTAGTTCCCTGGGACCAGTAGAGTTATATGGGTTGTTAGCATAGTCTGTTGTATAGAGTCCTCCGTTATTTGAGAAATTATAGATAAATCCTAAAACCCACTTGTATATTTCATCAGGATGAATGGTTTTAATATCATTTTCCATTGTTTCTCAATGAAGATAGAGAGCTTTTCTTCTTGGGGAAGTGGAAGGTTCAGCGAGTAGGTCACGGATTTCCATCTGGAAATGAAATTTCAAACTTAGTCAGTTTCTTGCTATTAAAAATTTGAGAGGTCAATGATTTAGGTCCGTTGCATCAATGATCATAACTGAATGAGGAATTTACAATGTATATATTCACATCCTATTATTTTCATAGATGGAAAACTAGTGTATAATATGAATTCTATCCTATGTATGGTTTTTACAAGGAATATGCGTTTCACTACTTCTTGATCATGAGTTCCCATCATGTGATCATATTGAGAGGTAATGTTCTTTAGATGTTGGTTTGGGTATCCTAAGACATTGAATATCAGAAAAATATGACTCCTGATTTTTTGTGGTGCTGGGGTGTGAGTCAACCAATCAGGTTAAGGTTTTTATTCTGGTTGAACCAGTGAACGCCACTCCTCCACGAATTCCAATTGATCTACCAATGACTCTATGATATCGATAATAGATTAATTATTTTATGGTTGAATAATATCTTAGATAGGTTTAGTGATATATTGGATATATCCCATCATTTATGCCATTATTTTATGATGATATACAGCCGGGGACAGATTTTGAGTTTTCCCTTGATCCCTTTCTGGTTGTATCATTATTAGAGGGAAATAATGAAATCCATCTATAATCTAGTCTATTAAATCTGATAGTATATGCACTGGGTTGGGTGGTTATCATATCTCTACATTAGTGGACATGATGAACCCTTGTGTAGGTACACGTATTTTAAGTATACATTGAGGCTATAACCATATAACATATTTTGAAGGAGTTATTCCGAAGAGAAACTCAGTGTTGAGTCACCCCAACTCTTTAAATTCACCCTCCTACCTAGAAATTCATTCATCAAGCATGTTGAGATTAGTTTCCTCAAGAGGAGGCATATTGTATATGGGTTTTCTGTTATCGTTGTTAATGATTTTCTATGGAGGTATTAAGGGATTGGTTGGGGAAGCACTAAATTTATGCTTGATTCCATGGTTTCAGGTATTCAAACCTATATTTTGTATCTCACGACTAACCACTTTTTTGGAAGGAACCATCCTATATAGGAACTTCTTTATTTGAATAATATTTATTTCCATATATAGGATTGATGTCTATAGTGTTTACTGATGCATAATTCATTTTAGTTATCGTGCTGGCTACCAAATTATAGGGGGTTTCTTGTGTCCTTTACTAGACATCTCCTTTTGTTTTGGGGGTTTATCGAAAATTCTTGTTGAATAATGACATGTAGAGAACCTTTTTTAGCCTAGATGTATGCCTCTCCTTTGGAAGAACAGGGTCACAAGATCAGATGAGCTAGGAGACATCACTGCTTTCCATCCTCCATAAATTGGAAAAACTAATTTTCGTTGAGGATTAGTTGTGGTAAAAAAAACCCAATCCCTATGGGATAGGATTTTTCATGTTCTTTTTTATTATTCATTGGTTTGAGTTTTTTTCCTTGGGATAATTAGGTATTATTAACCCTATTATCCCTTGTGGGCTATGGATGATCTTGTACTGCAGTGAATTATACTTTTATCACCACTATATTGATCTTGTGTATCCTCGTTTTTTCCATGATCTAGATATAGTGTAGTGTTTTCATGAAAATTTCTTGATTATGATGATTTAAAAAGATCTCAATGACTATATTCCCATTTGAAATAATAGTTATTAATGATATCAGTTTCTTGGTTCAGATGTTTTTTTATTTTGTTCTTTAATAAGTCCTTGCGATTTTGATACTTATTCAAGGATAGTTCTTTTTGAGTGTTCCCACTCAATAGGGAATGGATAGTTCACTATAGATTCAATGGAATAATGAAATAACTGGATGTTGTTTCTAGTGGATACTTCTTAATGTGGGAAGGGTGAAATTCAATACTCGATGTTCTGTCCATCTCTATATCTGAACACTAAGTGGGGCATCAACAATTATATGATTCAACTCATGCAATCCACACATGTATTGAAATTCATGATCTTTATGCTGCTTCCTTGATAATGATCTCAAACTATATGGGAGGTCTACTTGGCCTATATGACCATGAAGTTCTCCCAATGATTTGATATGGTATGCATTTCCTTTTTACATAAATAATTCTGATTTCATGTGATAGATATTTTTACAGAGATTCAGATGGATGTTATAAATGAACTCTTTTGAGAACTCCTTTGTAGTGTCAAATGTAGAAGTGGAAGAGGTACAAAAACATAATGTTTTTATTATCCCTATACTAAAATCTTCTCATGAGAATCATAACCTTCCGTTCTTCTACTAGAGACTCATATACTTGATCATCCTAACATGAGATCTTATTCATGATTTTGATGCCTGTTTCGGGGTTAGTGGAGGTATAGTTGGAATGGGAATTGTCTTGGGGTGGTTCGGAGGATGAGAATTTCATGAGACCATTTTATAGTTGAGAAAGGATATATCTTTTCATTGATATTTTACATAGTATATTTATCCCCATATTACCAAGTGGCTCTGAATATCAGTGAGCTCTCATATTTAAATTGAAAAGGGGAGGCCCTTCATACTAAAATCAGATGTCACCATGGGGAGGACCTTCGTAACGAATTTCATTAAGTTATGGACTACCATAATAGATCGATCTATGAATTTATGTATAATTTCCATATCTTATACCTTGGGGAAGAACTTGAAGTCATACTACAGTAAAGGGAGGAACTTCTTGATGTATTATATTCTTGCCACAAGGAGAGCTACAATGATACTCATTAGGAGATAACCTCTTATGATTGATCAGTTTGTTCTCGCAATGAGAGACCGCATGGTAGATTACCTAAGGAGGACATTTAGATCTACAAGTAACAATGTTTTAGGGAGTAACTTCAAAATATCTTTGACCACTCCGTTAACTTGTTTATAATACAACACTGATAGATGATTGAGGGCCTCATGAACTCCATCATTCATATAAGAATTGCTATGAGTCTACTATATATTTTTCAGTTACCTTGGATGAAATTTCTATTTAGGCACTCTCATGTGGGATACTGGGGCTACATTATATAACTAAAGACCTTAATATACGAGTGTTTGTTAAAGTGGCTCTCATGGTTTCGGTGGGATATTACTAGGATCTTTTAGAGTTCTATAAGGTGTATATATATATTCCCAAGAGAGTCCATCAAGGTGGAATAGTGTCCCCTAGTTGGAAATAGTATTTATTCATGATCCATTTTTCCATTTTTCATGGAATATTGCTGATGAACCACCTAAACCGGTTAAAGGATACATCTATTCTCTTAAGTTATCATCGTACTATAATGATGAGTCACCCCAATTGAGAAGACATGGTTGTGGGCCTAACTCCTTACTATTACTTCTAATGTGATTACATATTATAAGGTCTATAGGATATGGTAAGGGATTAATGTATGACCCTCCTTCATTGAGAAGACGTGTTGAGAGACATACTAGAAGTTAACAAGAATGTACACCCATTATGATGTTAGAGAAATGATATTATCAAACTCTTGGCCCCCATTTCAAGCCACTATGGTTGAAAATTCTCCTATGTGGGGACATGGATATGAATATTCCCCTTATTTTCAACTGAGATATGTGATATAATTTATCTGATTGTGAGTAGATTTTCACTGAGAGCTTGATACAAATGAGAATTATTTTTTGTCTAGTCATTATTTTCTATAATATTTGGCTGGAAAGATTGATATGTATACAAAGTAATATTCATATGCACATTTTTTTCCACCATATTTGGCTAGTGTATTTCATATGAAAAATTCCAAATTTTATACTTCTCATTGATTGTTGTCTTATTTTTCTTTTTGAGGATTTATGTGATTTAGCAGGGATATTTGTCATCTCATTGTTTTCTATCGCTATATTTTCATGGGGTGCATGATATTTGTGAGAAGAACATTCAATTTCTTGTTTGGTTTTCTATTTTAATGATGGTATTCATATTTTTTAGACAATATTTTCATCTTCACATAGGTTTCCACCATATTTACATGTTGGGATTACTCCCAGAAAACAAGGATGATAGCCTTTTGTATATTGTTTTACCATCTCCATCTATGAACCTCCCTGGTGACCTGGAACATTCTATAATTGGATAGGGACTATGGGTCTATATCATTTATATGGTGGGGATACTCAGCTATATAACATTGAAGACATTGATTACCCGAAAGGGGCCCTTGAGCAGGACCAATATACTATATAGATGAGGTTATTTGAGACCATTTCATAATCCTCCATATGGTAAGGGAGGAACTATTTATCAATTTTTTGGATAGGCTTCCAAAATTGTTTTATATGGATATTGGGGTTGTCTTTTTCTGGATTTCCAACCATCAGTGTGTGGAGAGCTGTTATGGATTCATGGACTAAAGGGACTATCGAACTGGCTCCAGGGATGGGAGAGTAAAATTATTATGGTACTCTAAAACCAATGAATATGAAACCCATAACTGAATATGAATGGTGGATGATGTAATCCTCTATTTGGTTGATGACCTAGACTATGCAGTGTCTAATTTTCATGTCCATAAGAAATGGTGAGAATCCATTGGATTGAACAAAGTTATTTTGAAAACATCCTTCAATTTATATGAAGAACATGATAAATTAATATGCGTAAATGCAGTATTTCGTGACCACATGAGTAATTAATGGTCTTGTATGTCCTTATTTTATTTTGGAAGTGAAAGGGACCTTGAGTGGGGTAACATCACCACCAGGGCTAAGGTTTTACATTGGGTTAACCATTTTGTATCCTATGAGGATCATTTGGGGTTGGTATTGGCAGGAACAAAGTGTCCTGAATATGATATTATATTTGGAGAGGGATCTTGATTCCATAATAAGACTAAAAATAGTAAAAAAAAACTCACTATACTGAAGAATAATATGGCCTTAAATATACTACATCTAATTAACACTGATATTTTTCTTATTCTTTCTCTTATCCTTCCAATAGACTTCTGGTTGTGTTGAGTCAAGTGTTGATCTCTCCTAATTCTATTTTGTATAGTTTATGCAAACACAGTCCTCTCCCTCCAATGGATAGAAGCATTTTTAATGGGTTTATAATATGCTATCTAGAATCTTCCCAACTTTGGATCACATAAGGGGAATTTAATTTCTGATATATTATAAACATAAGAATATATTTATTATTAATTTGTTTGATGGAATAATGGCTCAATGTCTTCTTTTATTTTAGACTATCCCTTTTATTGATTTAATAACATTAATTCAAGAAAATTTTTTATTATTAAAAGTAGTCCTAGAAATTAAAAATTACATTTTATTATATACTTTTATATTTTATGTAATCTATGAAAACTAGAAATGAATTTGGTGATAATTAAAGCATTGAAAGTGTTCTTATATGATATTAATAGACCGCTAATGGTGCACTATCAATATAGAAGTAGAGAGATATATATAATATTTAAACATATAGTGAATAACATTTTTAAGAGATATTAATATAAATAATATTATATTAATGTGCTATTTAATTATTTTTCAGTATTGGATTAGAAAGTGGGAGGAGGATGGAATAATGAAAGTGGAAAATGAATGAACAAAAAAATGAGTGAGCCATTGTAACGCCCCGACCCCAGCTACCCAGAGTCGGTGCATTACTTCGTAACATTGGCATGATCACAAGAAAGATCAAATCTCGAAAGACCGATTGGTTTAGTAGCCTTGGAAATACTAGATATATTCATATGTTTTACATTACATCATAAAATGAAAAACTAATACAACAACATAATGTTTCCACAATACACACTATTAACCCCTCATAAAATCCCTGCAGGTCATTCATAACTTACTTCTTCACATCCTGGGAAAAATAAAACATAGAAAAGGGGTGAGCTCAAATGCCCAGTAAGGATAACAATATAGCGGAAACTTTCATAAATAAGAATAAACATTTAAGGCAATGTATAACTAAAACAAAATCCTTTTAAACATGAACTTTCAACATGGTATGGCATAAATAAAATGAAATAATGCCATTTACTTATTCACATGGATATTCTACTAATCGAATAATCACATGCAAAAATCAATAACCACTTTCATAATGTTGGAATGCATAATGCCAGACTATCATAACCACATAGCCAAGGCCTCGTGCCAAGACTACAAATATGATTTTGTCAAGGCCTTGTGCCAAGACACTAGTTTGTCTCATGAGACCTACCGATGCATCGAGGAGCTATAGCGGGCTCCACCCGTCACTTATTAAGTCCAATGCATTCCCATATGAAAAGGTTTAAACATAACATAAACATTCGTATTAAAACTAGCATACGAAATGTCAATACTTTCACAATAAACTATGAATGGTATAAAAATAGCACATCCACAGTCAAACATATCACAAAACCTTCAATACAATATAGAAGTTTTGTATCTTAATAAATCAACTTCAAATAATCTTAAAATCCATCAAAGGATGTTGACATAGATGAAATCAAAATTCTTTTAAAAGAAATATCTCCTTTTATTTTGAAATCATTTAAGATCCATATAAAACATTTTCTTTGAAAATATTCTTATAAGCTTGTAAGGAAAGCTTTGAAGATTTTATAACGGCGTAAAATAACCGCACCCGCCGTATAAGTTAAAAAAAACATTCTTACCTCAATTCTGTCGAAAAGGTTAAAAAGGACCTTGTTTTGAATACGACGGAAAGATTCCTTTATAAACCTCTTATAAAAAGTCAAACAAGGGTATAAATGACTTTAACCCATATTCTTGTAAATAGTAAAAATGTTTTGAAATACATTTCAAAGAAACATGGATGTGGATGATAAAGAGATCCCAGTAGATTATTACGTATAATACAACCTCGGATAATGAAGAGATTGTGAAATAACCCTTACCTTGTACTTTTCCTTGGTTGTGGTAGGTTAACCTCCTGTATAATGGTGAAATAATTGTTATTAAATTATACAAGAATCATATACATTAATATGATATCATATATGATCTTTTAATATTGATTTGATAATAATATCTTAGTATTATCGTTGTTTCGGGTGTTAACTTACTTGTTTTCTTTCATATGTTTTGTTACGTAAGACATGTTTGTAAAGGATAGGTTGTATATTATTCATATCCAGAATGATATCAAGTCCTTAAACATCATTTTTAAATCATAAAATGATAATTACGCTTTAATGGTTACGATGGAGAATGAATCTCATCGCGTTCGTGGAGACGGTAGTCCGTACGTACGCACGAGCGACAATATCATTCTTTTGATATTAAAATAATATATAAATGGATGGTATATCATATATACAGAATCATTAACATGTTATATTTATTATTTACATGAGTTACACATCATTATTATACCCATCCAAATAATATTATATTGAATAACAATTACACCACGACGTGGAGACGGTAAGCCGTACGTACGCACGTATGGTGACATGTTATTCAAAGGGTGGATAGAATACTGAATATGATTGTACCATATTTATAATAACATCACAGTATATGTGAGATACTGGAGTTATTATTTCAGAATGGTAAGAACAAAGGAAGAAAAAGTGGAAGAAGAAATGAACTTAGAAAAGGGTGGTGAAATCATTACCTCTTCTTCGGGTTCTTCCTTTTGATTTGATCAAAAGGGCTCCTTAGGTTGGCTTTCTGATCAAACTAAGGCCTCTAGGTTGTAGTGAGGGATGTTGGGAGAGTCTTTGGGCAGAGTTTGGCCGAACCAAAAGGCTTTGAAGGTGTGAAGAAATGAGAAGGAGGAGTGCCCTTTTATAAGAGGGGTGAGGGGCACCTTTGGAAAAGTTAGAAGTATTAATTTATAATAAATTCATATTCGGTTTACAAAGGCTCCAAAGTTGACTATTCAAAGGATGAGGTGGGGATAGGTCGAAAACAACTCAACCAATAGAATTTAGACAGGTTTGGGTACTTATGTTAACCTTATCTTTAAGTATTAACTCTAAGTTAATTAGTTTCACTTTTACAATGTCTCTTTGTATTTTTATATAATATGGTTAATAAACTTACTATATACATCCAAGCGACCCCCAAGTGGTCCATTAATGAGGAACCTATAATAATATAAGTCTCTTGGCCGATCCTTAGATTTTTAGGAATTTAATATCAATTAATAATATAATATTTGTTTTAAGAACTCTTTTATGTCAATTTTGACACTATTCAATAGTTGATTTTTGTGAAACTCCTAACAGATTGATTACTTCGAAAAAAGTCAATTAAATCAATCCTAATATATCATATTATCATAGAAAATTAGTTTAATTCATTAAAAGTTTCATATTATAATTATTTGGGTATTTATAAGATCAATTATGTTTATTTTTCACTATTTTAGTAATTACTACATCATCATTGTGTCATAAATAAAATAAATTATATAATGTCTAAAAATTATAAATAAAATATCATTATGTAGGAAATCCTTTTAGCTTTCTAATGAATATTTACAATCGAAAATCCAACATGTATAACCCTATGTAAAAATTGTTCTTCTAAAAGCTATATGCTTGTGTCATATTTGTATTCATTTTAACTTAATTAAAATAAAGTGTCATTATCACTTACAAGTGGATCCATGGGGTCCCAAAATTGACACAAAGAAGCCCATGGTCGACCATGTATCAACCAATAGGGTTAAGACACGTTTTAGGGTAATTTTGTATTATTATAATATTATTTGTTTAACCCTTATTTACCGGATTTACCCTTTAACCATGGTAAATAAAATATTTACCGCAGTAATTATTCAAAATGTGTAAAAATAAAAGTTACCTATTTACACAATTTGAACATCCTGATTCCAAATATGGAATCCATTTTCCTAAATTCAAAACACAGAAGTGGCAGAAATTAATTTAAAATTAATTCCCGCTGTCAAAACAAAAAGCGTGTTTTTAAGAGATAATAACTATCAAAAGATTGACACTTGTTTATGTTCGGTTTAATTGTAAAATTATGTCCAATGACCAAAATTATATTAAATGGTAAAAATATATTCTAAATATACTTTAAAACTACTAAAATTCATAATTTATCACTATTAATTATTTTGATTTAAAAAGTTGTTTTTAATTAAAATTTAGTAATTTTCACTATTCATCAAAATATGAAAGTAATCCGAAAAGTACCAAAATTTCACCTTAGGCTAAATTCGATATTCCGAATCCAAAAATGAAGTCCATTTTGAAATATAAAATATATATGATTTCAAAAAGTAGGTATCACTATTTACAACGGCTAGTTTAATTAGTTGTGGTGTGTGTTAGAACTCGAGGTTGCGTACAACACACGCTATCGCATTATTCGAAGGGAAACGTACCGTAGAAGCTTGGGGTGTTACATTCTCCCCTCCTTCAAATAATTGCGTCCTCGCAATTTCTAGGGTATTACTGCATAAAAAGACTCGGGTGGTTCTTCATCATAAGTTCCTCGGGTTCCCACGTTGCCTCTTCCATCTTATGATTTCTCCACAAAACTTTTACCAGACGCGTCGTCCGGTTTCTCAGTACTTGTTCTCTTGTATCAAGAATCCTGACGGGCTCTTCGCAGTAAGACAGATCGGGTTCCAGTTCTAAATCTTCATAGGTGAGTACATGCGTTGGGTCAGGCATGTATTTCCTCAACAGAGATACGTGGAACACATCGTGAACTTTGGAGAGACTTGGCGGCATTGCCAATCGGTAAGCCACAGCCCCAATTCGTTCTAGAATTTCGAAAGGTCCGATGTACCTGGGACTCAATTTACCTTTCTTACCAAAACGTATGACTCCCTTCCATGGAGATACCTTCAGGAAAACATGATCACCGACTTGAAATTCCAAATCCTTCCTTCGATTATCGGCATAGCTCTTCTGCCTACTTTGAGCTGCTTTAATGTGATTTTGGATTACTTTCACCTTTTCCACCGTTTCCTCCACCAGCTCTGGGCCTACAAGTTTTCTTTCACCAACGTCATCCCAACAGGTTGGTGTACGACATCTCTTTCCGTATAACGCTTCATATGGTGCCATCTGTATACTCGAATGGAAGCTATTGTTATAGGAAAATTCTACTAGTGGTAAATATTGATCCCACATACCCTGAAAATCAAGTGAGCAAGATCTCAACATGTCTTCTAAGGTCTGAATAGTCCGTTCTGATTGTCCGTCTGTATGAGGGTGGTAAGCAGTGCTCAAATGAAGTTTAGTATCCAGGGATTTCTGAAGACTTTTCCAAAATCTTGAAGTAAAACGGGGATCACGATCAGAAACAATCGATAGGGGTACTCCATGAAGTCTCACAACTTCATTAATATATAGTCTTGCTAGACGTTCCAGGGGTAGATCTTCTCTTATAGCAAGAAAATGTGCTGACTTGGTAAGACGATCAACAATAACCCATATTGCATCATTCCTTCTAGGAGTCTTTGGTAGCCCCATGACAAAGTCCATTGTAATATTGTCCCATTTCCACTCCGGTATGGGAAGCGGTTGCATGACTCCTCCAGGCTGTTGCCTTCCAGCTTTCACTTGTTGACAAACCATACATCTTGACACAAAATTAGCAATCTCCCTCTTCATGTTGTCCCACCAAAAATGTTCTTTCAAATCTCTATACATTTTGGTGCTCCCAGGGTGTATAGAGAAATTGGAACTATGAGCATCATCCAGCAATTCCCTTTTTAGATCAGGTATATTGGGAACACAAAGTCTCTTCCCGAATTTCAAAATTCCACCTTCATACGCAAAGTCTCTCAATCTCCCATCATTCACAGCTTTAATCTTCTTTTGGAATTCTTCATCATCAGTCTGAGAACTCTTAATCCTTTCTAGTAAAGATGGTTTGGCAACCATTTGAAAAAGCATTGATGTTTCACCTTCCCTGGTTATTCCCATGTCCATCTTCACTAGATCCATGAAAATTGGATCCCTTTCAATTCTCATCATGTTCAGAACTCCATGGTCTTTTCTGCTCAAAGCATCTGCTACTTTGTTTGCTTTCCCCGGGTGGTAGTGTATCGTGCAATCATAATCCTTGACTAATTCAAGCCATCTCCTTTGCCTCATGTTGAGTTCTTTTTGTGAGAAAATATACTTCAAACTCTTGTGATCAGTATAAATCTCACATTTTTCACCATAGAGGTAGTGCCTCCATATCTTCAAAGCAAAGATCACAGCTGCTAACTCAAGATCATGAGTAGGATAGTTTTGTTCATGAATTTTCAACTGTCGTGATGCATAGGCAATAACTCTATCATTCTGCATAAGGACACAGCCAAGTCCTTTCTTCGATGCATCACTATAAATAACGAACCCATCATTCCCCGATGGTAGAGTCAATATAGGAGCATTGACTAATCTTCTCTTCAGTTCTTCGAAACATTCTTCACACTCTTTTGTCCAAACAAATTTAACCCCTTTACGTGTGAGCTTCGTTAATGGGTTAGCCAATCGGGCAAAATTCTGGACGAAACGTCGATAATAACCTGCCAAACCAATGAAACTACGTACCTCAGTTATACTCGTCGGTGCTGGCCATTCTTGGATTGCCTTGGTCTTAGAAGGGTCAACAGAGATTCCATCTTTAGAGACAATATGGCCAAGAAAAGAAATCTCCTGAAGCCAGAATTCACACTTGCTAAACTTTCCATATAATTCATGCCTCCTCAGAGTCTTCAAGATAATGCGCAAGTGATTTTCATGATCTTCATAGGTTTTGGAGTATACCAATATATCATCAATAAATACTACCACAAATTCATCGAGATACTCCTTGAAAACTCTATTCATCAGATCCATGAATACAGAGGGTGCATTGGTCAATCCAAACGGCATTACAGTAAACTCGTAATGCCAGTACCTGGTTCGAAATGCTGTTTTCGGAATGTCTTCCTTCTTTACACACAACTGATGGTATCCAGATCGAAGGTCAATCTTTGAAAAGTATTGAGCTCCATGCAGTTGGTCAAATAAATCATCAATACGAGGTAGGGGATACTTGTTCTTTATCGTTATAGCATTGATCTCCCTGTAGTCGATACATAACCTCATAGATCCATCTTTCTTTTTAACAAAAAGAACAGGGGCTCCCCATGGAGAAACACTAGGGCGAATAAATCCCTTATTACTCAATTCCTCTAGTTGTTTCTTTAGTTCGACTAACTCTACAGTGGCCATTCTATAAGGGGTCTTCGATATAGGCCTTGATCCAGGAATCAAATCAATAGAAAACTCAACTTCTCGTTCTGGAGGATGTCCAGGTAAATCTTCCGGAAATACATCTACAAATTCTTTCACAACAGGTACATCCTCTATTTGAACATTCCTTTCCTCACCGATAGTTACTTCATTCTCTTCCTCCCCAATAATTGAATTAAGTTGAGCTACTGGGGGTGGGTCTAAATAAGAATTAGGTGGTGACGATTCTGCTCTAAAAATAAGGTGCTCCTTATCATTATCATCATGAATCGTAACCTCTTTCTTCTTACAATAAATCTTCGCATCATAGTCCGAAAGCCAGTCCATACCGAGGATTATATCAAACTCAATCATAGGTATGACGATGAAATCAGCAGATAAAGAAAATTTATGTGCTCTAATGGGGACTGATTCACAAAACTTTGTTGCAACGATACTTCCCTTAGGAGTTTTAACTGACAACTCCCTTATTAAATCAAATTGGAAATATCTAATTTTCGTAGCAAACTGGGAAGATATGAAACAATGCGATGATCCAGAATCAAATAATGCATTTGCTAAACTTGAGGAAACCATTAAATTACCTGCCACCACGTCTTTCGGAGTTTCTACCTCAGCAGTAGTGATAGCATAAGCCTGGCCTTGATCCCTTGGCCTTTTCTGAGGTAAGTTCTCCTGACGCTTAGGACATGCATTTGCATAATGCCCCATCTCCCTGCAATTGTAGCACTGAACGTTGGTAGCTTCCTTCTTCCCCTTGCAATCATGAGCTTGGTGGCCTTTTTCACCACACTTGTAACAGACTCCCATTCCCTTCAGGCAAGCACCGGGGTGTTTCTTCCCGCACTTACCACAAGATGGATATTCAACCTTTCCCTTCTTCCCCTTATTTCCATTCCCAGATTGATCAGCAGGTCTCTTCTTCTCTTGCTTTGCTTTAAAGTCATAAGACTTAGAGAATTCCTTTTCGGTCTTTATAGCACATGAGACAATGTCTTCGTACGATGAAAAGGATTGTGAGACTAACGCTCGACGGAGAAATGGTTTTAACCCATCAAAGAAACGATCAATCTTACTTCTTGGGTTGCGAATATAATCACCAGCGTACCTCGCTAACCTTGTAAAGTTAGCCTCATACTTTGTGACATTATCATCCTCCTTTTGTCTCAGACTCAGAAATTGCCTTTCCATATCTGCTCGATGGTCGCGAGGAAAGTATTTTTCTAAAAACAGATCTTTGAACTCCCTCCATTCCATGTTTGATACTTCATCATCTTCCTTCATGTTTTGAATCAATGACCACCATTGATCAGCATCTCCAGTGAGGCGGTAAACTGCCATGGTAACTTTTTCCCTTTCACTACTCCCCAAAGCCTGAAATATTTTCTCTAGGGAAAATATCCATTGCTCAGCTACTAAGGGATTTGTACTCCCATTGAACGTTGGTGGTTGTTGTCTCATGAATCGATCTAACATTGATCCTCCACGCTGCGGATCAGGGTGCTCCATACGGGTAAGGTTATTATTCATAACCTGAGTAAGTTGTCCCAGTACGGTGATTAGCTGATCGGCACCAGTTGCATCACCAGCCCCACTATAATTATCTTGAGCAGGAGGGCAATCCCTACATGGAGTGCGTGCATTGATACGGTTTCCATTTCTTCCACTAGGCGCCATTTCTAAACAATGGCATAAACTAGATCAGTTTATGAATCAAAATACATAATCCCATACTTATAAAACACTTAGCATAAAATGAACTATTTATGGATATAATCCATAATCATAAAAATGTTTTCTTTGAGGAAGTATATACTCATAAACCCTTCATAATGATTTGTAAAGATAGTGAGAGTTATCCTAAGCATATCCCCCGGGAGTGTCGTAACCAAGAGTGCAGCAAGGCCCGTTGTCGTGCACCAGTTCCTGTTCGAGTCTAGCTCAAAGCGGTGTTTTCGGGTTTTACCCCTAGGTACATCTGTGCCAGAGCCACCTCTACCTGCTCGTATCCAGACAGGGATGTATTGCTCGGAAAACTCACAAAATCTCTACAATACCAAAATTCTAGGAAGTTCTTCTATACTAATCCTCAAAGTTCATCTTAGGTCTACGTGCTCTAATCAGAGTTTATCTAAATCTAGCTTCCAAGGTGTGTACTAAACTTCCTCTGATACCAACTGTAACGCCCCGACCCCAGCTACCCAGAGTCGGTGCATTACTTCGTAACATTGGCATGATCACAAGAAAGATCAAATCTCGAAAGACCGATTGGTTTAGTAGCCTTGGAAATACTAGATATATTCATATGTTTTACATTACATCATAAAATGAAAAACTAATACAACAACATAATGTTTCCACAATACACACTATTAACCCCTCATAAAATCCCTGCAGGTCATTCATAACTTACTTCTTCACATCCTGGGAAAAATAAAACATAGAAAAGGGGTGAGCTCAAATGCCCAGTAAGGATAACAATATAGCGGAAACTTTCATAAATAAGAATAAACATTTAAGGCAATGTATAACTAAAACAAAAGCCTTTTAAACATGAACTTTAAACATGGTATGGCATAAATAAAATGAAATAATGCCATTTACTTATTCACATGGATATTCTACTAATCGAATAATCACATGCAAAAATCAATAACCACTTTCATAATGTTGGAATGCATAATGCCAGACTATCATAACCACATAGCCAAGGCCTCGTGCCAAGACTACAAATAAGATTTTGTCAAGGCCTTGTGCCAAGACACTAGTTTGTCTCATGAGACCTACCGATGCATCGAGGAGCTATAGCGGGCTCCACCCGTCACTTATTAAGTCCAATGCATTCCCATATGAAAAGGTTTAAACATAACATAAACATTCGTATTAAAACAAGCATACGAAATGTCAATACTTTCACAATAAACTATGAATGGTATAAAAATAGCACATCCACAGTCAAACATATCACAAAACCTTCAATACAATATAAAAGTTTTGTATCTTAATAAATCAACTTCAAATAATCTTAAAATCCATCAAAGGATGTTGACATAGATGAAATCAAAATTCTTTTAAAAGAAATATCTCCTTTTATTTTGAAATCATTTAAGATCCATATAAAACATTTTCTTTGAAAATATTCTTATAAGCTTGTAAGGAAAGCTTTGAAGATTTTATAACGGCGTAAAATAACCGCACCCGCCGTATAAGTTAAAAAAAACATTCTTACCTCAATTCTGTCGAAAAGGTTAAAAAGGACCTTGTTTTGAAAACGACGGAAAGATTCCTTTATAAACCTCTTATAAAAAGTCAAACAAGGGTATAAATGACTTTAACCCATATTCTTGTAAATAGTAAAAATGTTTTGAAATACATTTCAAAGAAACATGGATGTGGATGATAAAGAGATCCCAGTAGATTATTACGTATAATACAACCTCGGATAATGAAGAGATTGTGAAATAACCCTTACCTTGTACTTTTCCTTGGTTGTGGTAGGTTAACCTCCTGTATAATGGTGAAATAATTGTTATTAAATTATACAAGAATCATATACATTAATATGATATCATATATGATCTTTTAATATTGATTTGATAATAATATCTTAGTATTATCGTTGTTTCGGGTGTTAACTTACTTGTTTTCTTTCATATGTTTTGTTATGTAAGACATGTTTGTAAAGGATAGGTTGTATATTATTCATATCCAGAATGATATCAAGTCCTTAAACATCATTTTTAAATCATAAAATGATAATTACGCTTTAATGGTTACGATGGAGAATGAATCTCATCGCGTTCGTGGAGACGGTAGTCCGTACGTACGCACGAGCGACAATATCATTCTTTTGATATTAAAATAATATATAAATGGATGGTATATCATATATACAGAATCATTAACATGTTATATTTATTATTTACATGAGTTACACATCATTATTATACCCATCCAAATAATATTATATTGAATAACAATTACACCACGACGTGGAGACGGTAAGCCGTACGTACGCACGTATGGTGACATGTTATTCAAAGGGTGGATAGAATACTGAATATGATTGTACCATATTTATAATAACATAACATTATATGTGAGATACTGGAGTTATTATTTCAGAATGGTAAGAACAAAGGAAGAAGAAGTGGAAGAAGAAATGAACATAGAAAAGGGTGGTGAAATCATTACCTCTTCTTCGGGTTCTTCCTTTTGATTTGATCAAAAGGGCTCCTTATGTTGGCTTTCTGATCAAACTAAGGCCTCTAGGTTGTAGTGAGGGATGTTGGGAGAGTATTTGGGCAGAGGTTGGCCGAACCAAAAGGCTTTGAAGGTGTGAAGAAATGAGAAGGAGGAGTGCCCTTTTATAAGAGGGGTGAGGGGCACCTTTGGAAAAGTTAGAAGTATTAATTTATAATAAATTCATATTCCGTTTACAAAGGCTCCAAAGTTGACTATTCAAAGGCTGAGGTGGGGATAGGTCGAAAACAACTCAACCAATAGAATTTAGACAGGTTTGGGTACTTATGTTAACCTTATCTTTAAGTATTAACTCTAAGTTAATTAGTTTCACTTTTACAATGTCTCTTTGTATTTTTATATAATATGGTTAATAAACTTACTATATACATCCAAGCGACCCCCAAGTGGTCCATTAATGAGGAACCTATAATAATATAAGTCTCTTGGCCGATCCTTAGATTTTTAGGAATTTAATATCAATTAATAATATAATATTTGTTTTATGAACTCTTTTATGTCAATTTTGACACTATTCAATAGTTGATTTTTGTGAAACTCCTAACAGATTGATTACTTCGAACAAAGTCAATTAAATCAATCCTAATATATCATATTATCATAGAAAATTAGTTTAATTCATTAAAAGTTTCATATTATAATTATTTGGGTATTTATAAGATCAATTATGTTTATTTTTCACTATATTAGTAATTACTGCATCATCATTGTGTCATAAATAAAATAAATTATATAATGTCTAAAAATTATAAATAAAATATCATTATGTAGGAAATCGTTTTAGCTTTCTAATGAATATTTACAATCGAAAATCCAACATGTATAACCCTATGTAAAAATTGTTCTTCTAAAAGATATATGCTTGTGTCATTTTTGTATTCATTTTAACTTAATTAAAATAAAGTGTCATTATCACTTACAAGTGGATCCATGGGGTCCCAAAATTGACACAAAGATGCCCCTGGTCGACCATGTATCAACCAATAGGGTTAAGACACGTTTTAGGGAAATTTTGTATTATTATAATATTATTTTTTTAACCCTTATTTACCGGATTTACCCTTTAACCATGGTAAATAAAATATTTACCGCAGTAATTATTCAAAATGTGTAAAAATAAAAGTTACCTATTTACACAATTTGAACATCCTGATTCCAAATATGGAATCCATTTTCCTAAATTCAAAACACAGAAGTGGCAGAAATTAATTTAAAATTAATTCCCGCTGTCAAAACAAAAAGCGTGTTTTTAAGAGATAATAACTATCAAAAGATTGACACTTGTTTATGTTCGGTTTAATTGTAAAATTATGTCCAATGACCAAAATTATATTAAATGGTAAAAATATATTCTAAATATACTTTAAAACTACTAAAATTCATAATTTATCACTATTAATTATTTTGATTTAAAAAGTTGTTTTTAATTAAAATTTAGTAATTTTCACTATTCATCAAAATATGAAAGTTATCCGAAAAGTACCAAAATTTCACCTTAGGCTAAATTCGATATTCCGAATCCAAAAATGAAGTCCATTTTGAAATATAAAATATATATGATTTCAAAAAGTAGGTATCACTATTTACAACGGCTAGTTTAATTAGTTGTGGTGTGTGTTAGAACTCGAGGTTGCGTACAACACACGCTATCACATTATTCGAAGGGAAACGTACCGTAGAAGCTTGGGGTGTTACAGCCATACATCCTTATTGATGTTATTACTTTGATACGAACCTTAACATCATAATAGAATGAAGTAACATGACGTTATAATGTCTATAAGGTTCTAAGGATACATTTTTTAAGGTTTCTGAAAATTCTTTTTTATTTTATTATCTAATCACTTTGAAAGGGAAAAGTGAGAACCCCATGTCCAACAAAACAACCACACAAACAAGAAAAACAACAAATACCCCAAGAAAAATACTATTCCTACCTCTCCCTTGCAACTCATCATTGATAGGCCTCCACCCAAGCATGGGAACTCAGGAAACAGTCACGCGCAAAGCCGCATGGGCATGGAACCAATAGCCAAGCCATACCCTCTCTATCAACTATTCCAAGTACCATGTATAAGTGACGACCCCTTGCTCTAACCCTTATCTAAGGCAGAACCAAGTAACATGCTAGAAAAAAAACACCCAAATGGACCTCGAGACACACAAACTGAATGAAAATCACTTCCTCATAACCAAACACATCAAGGAGAAATGAGTAACCAAGAATTAATAAGAAAAGGGTAAATCAGAATCATTGAAAATCGATTTAATTCTGCAAGAGTTGGTATCCCAATATAACTTTCGGGATATAGGTGATACCTGACTCTGTGGGTCTCCCCTTATTAGGTCTTCCAATTAAGAGGTCAATTTATCCCAGACCTTGATATACTCCTCTAGTCTGATCATCCCCTTATTGAAGCCCCCAACCAGGATCGTGTCCTGTTTGTCAACCCAAATATATTTTTCCTTGCACAGATTCACTTCAATATCCCAGCCTATCATCTTGGACAATCCCTCTTCCGAGGCCTTGACGAATAACACCTGCTCTGTCACCGTATTCTCTGAACTTAAAACCAGCACCATGTGGGATTCTGTCTGATCGGGTGGTTTCATTTGACACCTGATCTCACTATCCAGCTTCTCATCCATTTTCTTTTTTGCTGAACGAGTCTTCATAGAAGGAGTTAAGGATGAGAAGTCCTTCCTACCCGTCCTCCTCATATTTTTCCTAGTGCTCCTCAGACTGAACTCCCCTGCAGATAAACCCTTACTGTATTCAATGGATTTCTCCACCCCGCCTCTGGTAAAACAATCTGTATATGCATGGTCAATGTTCCAAACATCCATATTGGTGTCATCGGGGTTCTTCCTGGTGGTTTCATCTCCCTTAACCAGAATAGGTGTATCATCCCACACCCCTGACTCAACAAGACCACCAAACCTATTTCTTAAGATGACTGGGGTCCGAGATGAACAGTCCGCACCCCCAGAAGAATGTGGGGACTCACAAGGTCTTACCTCAGCCACTTGATCACATCAGAGACATTCGGATTTTCATGTTCCACAACTTCCTTTCCCACGCCAAAGCCCACACCAGCCTCTAGACTGCATTCCATTCCCTCGCTGCTGGTATGATTCCCCACGCTCGGACGCAATAACATACTTTCTCCACCTCTCTCGTCTCCTCCAATTTCTTTCTTCCTTGTTCTAACCTTCTCATGAGATTCCATGTTCTTCCCCTAAATATTGGCCGCCATCCTTGGTGGATCTGTGACCTCATGGTATCCAACCTTCGACTGTCATTTTAATCCCCTGCCCTCCTTCGATGTAGGCTCCCAAGAACATACTGCAATGGAATATCCTAGCCGTCCACAAGAAGAGCAATAGTCCATCCAACTCTCATAAACTACATACTGCCAACATCTGTACTCATCTACGATTGTGAACCAAACAAATTGAAAGATAACTCTAGACGCATCAACCTCTACACAGATACGCGGATTCACAAGATGGAAAACTGACTCTATGCGACTATCCGAACATAAATATCTTCCCATAAGATTACCAATCATTCTGATAAAAGATAGATTCTAGAAAGGTAACGAAAAATTAGGAAGACTAACTCAAATTGCAATGGAAGGCCAGTCACGCTTCATATGAAAATCAAACGACCATCGGAATAGGAAGAACCAAAGACCATTGCAACATCGAGGAGCCCTCGACGAGGCGCTTATGAGATCATCCTATGAAGTGAATCGAATCATAATATGGTTGTCGTCAACCAATCCCATTGTCTCCCTATCATGAAAATCCCAAGTAATGAAGACTAAGTATTCGAAGGAGTCAACTGAAGGTCATTCTTGCCTAAACCATGCCACCAGAGTGAGCTTTAGAAGTGCAGAAGTTTCCGTAAACTCTGTTGTTGAGATCTGAAGGTTCGAGAAACCATCGAGGAGCTCCAGCACTTTAGGGCATAACACTACCTTCGGGAAAGGAGAAAGCAGGTTGGGATTGGAGAGGGCGTATTTATACATGAGGGGAAAAGTATTTTGGGATAAAGTATTGAATAAATTATTATTTATATTGTAAAACATTAAATAATTATATTATTGAAATTACGAACATTATTTAAAAAATATATTTTTTTTATGACTTTCAGACGCGCTATATAAAAATTATTGTTTTATTAATAACCAAAGAAGAATAAATTATTTTGATTATATGGAATACTTTACATTTTTAGCCTTTGTAAATTAATTTAAATGTTTTGAAATATAATGTCTTGTTTTAAAATAGTTTATTTTTCTTTTTAATTTTTTTTTGTTTTATACACCATTTATAGATTTTATTAAGCTATTATTACATCATTAATGATGTAACTAAAACAATATTTTTATGTAAATATTGTATTTTTACTGTTCACATTAAAATTAATGACTTCCAAACAATTAAAAAAATTAAAAATTATACAATTTAAAAATGTTGATTAAAAAATAACTTTTTTATCAAAATAATTTCCTAACAATGTTAATTTTAATTATTAATATAAAATATATTGAGTCTATAAAATAAAATACAATACACTTTATCAAAAATGAACTTATACATTATTTTAGTTTCTAATTTGAATATTAAATTTTATAAAATTACAAAATTATTATTTACCTCATTTATTAATTGTAAATATTAACTAAATTTTATTTTACTATTTTTTGGGTTAATTTATTATTCTAACGGTTAAATTACAATTTTAATGGTCTGGTTACTATTATTAATGATAATGTTACTAATCCAATGGTCATGTTTATATTCCAATGTTCATATTAATTTCATAATTTATATAAATATATCATATTTCTTTCATTCATCATTTGTAAAAAAAATCCCCACCGTTTTTTATTCTTTATTTCCAAAATGTTGATTATAGTACTGATGTTTTTTATATTTTTTATAGTGTTTTTCATTGGTGTGATAATTCTCAGAGATCAAAATCATGTATAGTTTTACATACTAGTTAGTTTAATATTTTTGTTCTTATTATACAATTTTAATGAATTCAATTTTATTAGGAATATTTATTCTCTAAATGAAATTTTCCAAATTAGAATAATATGGTGTTTTATTATTATTTAGTGGATGATTTTTATATAATACTATATTCTTAAATATAACATAAACAAACATTTTTATTCAGTAGGAAAATTCTTCATACATAATATTATCAGTCATTAACTCCCCCCACCCTAACAATTTCATCCATGAAATTTTAAATCACTTTATTGATTGATAATATATTAGGCTAGTTCTATTTTATTACATCCTTAAGTTTCCATGTTTCATCTTCATACTCTTGATTTCCACAAAGTATGTTGGTAAGGTTAGTTATCTTGTTTAATAGAACATTGTATCTACAATCCAAGATCTTCTTAGGTTTCCCTTCATAAGAGAGATAATCCTCTAGAGATATGACTTCTTATATTTTATATATGTTAGGGATAGGTTACTTAATTCCAAAATAAAGATATCTAGAACAAATCATAAACAAGTTCTAGGTTTGAAGGAAGTGTTAGTGGACATGCCACATCTCTTATATGATCAAGGGTCATAAAGGGGCCAATTTACCTAAGGTTAGGCTTTAAATTATTTACAAACATTATAATTCTATTCCAAGGTTATATTATATAAAATTATTTATCATTAACTTTAAACTCAAACTCTCCTCAATGATTTATATCCCAACTCTTCTGTCGACATTGAGAAACATTCATATGATTCTAAATATATTAGAACTTGTTTATCATCTATTATATAAGATTGGGTCCAATTATCTTCCATTCACCCAAAACATCCAAAAATATAGTATCTCTTCCAATATAAAGATTCATATGGATCCATCTAAATAAATCATTGGATATTGTAATCATATGACAACTAAACCAATTGAAGATATTGAAGCAAGACTCCTTTGAAGTCCATCTAGAGATATCTATGAATCTCTTTATGGGTTTAAATGGCCCTTTAAGGTTAACCATCGGTTTAGGGGTTATTGGATAAATGGAGTTTAACTGAATATTCCTATAATATTATATAATCCACTAGAACCTATAGTTAAACCTAGGATCTCGATCTGATATAATTGAAAGTGCTTCTCTATATAGCCAGATGACATCCTTTAAATATATATTCAAAATTATATCAAGTAATAAATATTACCAAATATATGTAATGGTTAAAAACCTAGGAAATGATTAGATAATTTATTTTAATATCTTATTAATATTAACTAATTTGATTTTATATAGTTATATTTATTATAATAATATTATGTATTTTCTTAGTCAAAAGGAAAAAAGAATTATTTCTTACTAAATAGAGTTTCCAAGAATTTTATGGTTTAATTTAAAATATATTATTTCATATTATGTAATTTTATCTTAAAAATTATGACTTCATTTTAAAATTCATCATGTCAAAAGTATCTCATGATAATGTTTTTGTGATTTTTTTAAAGATTTTGATTCATCAATGAATATTGAAAAATAATGATTTTTTAAAAACAATATATTTATATCAATAATTTAAAAAGATAGATTTTGAATAAAATGATGTAAATGTAAATTTAAATAGTATATATTTTGGCTATTCAAATTATATTACTTGAAATCATAATTATAACTAAATTTGGTATAAATATAGTTTTATACATAAAATGATTTTTTCTATAAACATTTTTTTATCATGTTTTTTATATTGAATTAAATATAAAATTATTAAAATTCTATGAATTGAATTTGATAAAATTTATTGTATACGTTGAATCAGAAAAATTATTTTTATTTGATAAGTTCTAATTAATTTTTGGTCAAAATAAATTGGAAAAATAGTAAAAATTCATTACTATGGATAAGATATAATTATTTTTTCTAAGGGATAAACAAAATCTATAAGGGTTAAAATAACCTAAAACATGTATAAATTAAATTTAATGGACACATTTGGACCCTATATTATCCAATATTCCTAAATAGTCTATTTTGGGTCCATTTTTCTTGAGTACTACATCAATATATTTTAATATTTTAAAGACAATATAAGTGTGTACTCTCCCTAGAATATAAAAGTAAACTCCATATCCACTATTATTTATAGGAAAAATGATTTTTAATTAAACAAATACCTACTGTATTTCATCACTAACATTCCTCCCAATGATATTAAATCACTGGTCTGATCAAAAAATAATCTAAGGAGGGATATACGTATAATGAAAATGGGTTGTCTATAGTAGTGGTATAGTTTGTAATCGATCATTTTTATTTTATTCCTTATTATACATAATTTTTTTTCCAACATGATAAAATAATAAGAAAAATTTCGCTCACATACTTATAATTTTTATATTTTAATGGGATAAACTATATCTATATCATTCCTACATCAAATGGGAAACAAAATCTACATTCATGTGCATGGTTGAATTCCTCCTCACGAACTAGTGTAATTCATTTTCCATTACTGACTCCCATGACTATTTATACTGATGGAGTTAATGTATATATATGAAATTTATGAAATAATTATATTTATGGAAATATATTTCATTATTTATTTTATTACCTTTCCATCCATTGAAAAATGATAATGTCATTCGTTAGTACGTTTGACTTACCTCCTCCACAAAGTGATGTGATTTATTTTTCATCACTACATCACAAGGATAGATAATATTTGGGTATTTAAAGATATAATATGATTTTTTGATAAAATGTAGTTTTGGAAAGAAATAAGTTATGTTTATAAGGATCGGTGAGGCACCACTGAGAGGCAATAAAAATTGATACACTATTTTACAAATTCAAGTCATTTTAATCCATCCTCTATGACTAATTAATGTTCTGATACATTGAATTTAAATCATTTCCCATCCTAGAAATAAATAATAAATAAACACCAAAATCACCCATTATTTTTTTTAAATGATTATTATGAAGACATAAATCCTTGTCACAACAATTTATAATCTACAGTTACAAATTCTTCATTATATATAGATTTCTACGGCTAGGGAAAGTCTTATTGCCAATAACATTGAGCCCCTCAGTGTTCTACTACAGAGTTCCCCCTAGATTTTAATAGTTACCACCTAAACTAGGGACCACTAAGTAAAAAAAGATGATATTTATACTACATCCCATACTATTACTAGCATCACACATGCCTGCTCCAGAGTCCCATTGGATATTTCTTATTCTTCACAGTCACATTGATGACATTAAATAATCTTGAATAAAACAATATAAGACCTTATAATAAAATGATCTATATCATATTTATACAAGTTATTCTCTTCATATAGATGTTTTCTTTACCAAAAAATCCCATGCACCATATCTTCTTGTTTATAATATTCATGAGCTTCAAAAACTGTTGAAAAACTGCTTGATTCTACTAACTCTCCATTGTTCATCAACTAACCTGAACATGGCTCAGCTCAATAAATACTCAGGAATATGTCTTATGAATTACACATGGATTTGGTCTCAAATCACAACACAATAATAATTTAAATATTTTAATATGTTCTCTTATCAATCATAATGCATGTTGAAAACACAACATGGTCTTGTCAACATTTTTATTATGAATGTTCTTTTCCATGTCTGTGTAAATGTTTAAATTAAAAAGAACACACACACTCTACCACTTCTATACCTCACACATTCATGTTATAACATGAATGAATATCTCATGCACCATGTTATTTATTCTGAAATGTATGTTCATAATACATTATCCCCTTTTAACGTCTCCTTTTTAGTTCAGTGCGTATGTTTTATGCTTGTTCTCCCCCACTACCTACTTTGATAGAAACTGAACAAGCATAGATTAACCTATATATAAGTTTTAGAAACTTATTGATTAATTTAAATAATTTTTTAACTATTCTCTTATATGAAATATTCATCTTCTCATTCACATATCATATTGTAGATGAAACTCCCTCACGATTTGTCAACATCCCCTGCCGGATAAACAAGCATGAGTTCATGGAGATCATCATGAAATATATGGTGTTTATGCACATTATCTTTTCTTGAAAATATTTTTGTAAAAATGTTTCATCAAAACAAAAATTATTAGAATGTCATAATTTAATATTCCTTTATATTACCTTCTTATTTTTAGAAATTGAGATATCATGGAACTCATAACCTTTTGCGAACCAGAGAGGTAGGTAGATATTATTTAACACTCTAGAATTCATCATAACTATCTTTGATATAATAAAATATAAAAAAAATTTCTAATAATTGAATTCATAAGAAAATATTCCAATGAATTATTACACACATACTGTATCAACTTATGCACATAAAGCCCCATCACATTATTCACAATTAATAGAATCACCATCATCAAATTTATTTTCTAACAACTATATATCTTCATTTTTTCCTTCATTATATCATGAAAATGAATTTTCATGAATTTTTTGTCATGTATTCTCCTTCAAAATTATTAAAATATGTTTGGACATCTCAACTAAAGGATTAGATGAAATTTCATAGAGATCACAATGCACAGAAATCCCCAGGTGAGGTATAGGTATAAGAAGGGATTGACACCATGATCAAACATCTTGGAATAAATAGATAAATGTCAAATATTATTTCTATTTTTTAGGTGGAGAAATAGTAAGTTTCTTGATACCACATTTAAATGGGTAGGGATCACGAGAAACTTTATATTAAAAGGTGCAACATCATCCTTCCAGAAATGGTTACCAAGAACTCCCCTCACTCGTTGGCATTACCTCGTGCTTGTACTCCCATCTGCTGGGGTGACACACGGCATAATGGCATTCCACTATTTCCATGAACTATAATAGTCGTCTATTGTTATCCTCTACCACCATACTGTTCAGTCGACAGGTATAACCTTCCCACCATAGTAGTGGTATGGGTCTCTCATACACAGTAGTATGGATTTACATTTCCAAATATATATTCTATTAAAATTATTTTCCAAAATCCACTTACACTGAAAATAAAACCTTGCCAAACATATAAAAAACACAAAAAAAACCAATTCCTCATGAAAACTCATCACCTTTTTCCATGGATCCACAAATTTTGTATAACATTTGTCAATTAAAATGACCAATGACATGATTTTATGAACTACTAACGTATTCAACAATCATAATATTTATAGTGGAGTATATTTTCATAATCATCCATATAATAAATCTATTACAACTAAAATATTGACATCAACTCCCTACCAAATACAATCATATTTATTGACAAGAAATTAAATTCAACTCAAAGGTAACTTCAATCATCCCCTTGGAATTGGTGACAATACCATCAAATAATGACTATCTCAATATACCTATTGAACTTTCTCCCCCTTATTAACAATAAATACAAATAGCATATAGATTCCATCAATTTTAGTCAAACATATTATGTTCTCTTAAATATGATACCACATATTTTATTTTCAAAGATATGTTTTCATGAAAACTCTATGTATAAGTTGGAAAACCTAGTGTAGAAAACAAGAATGTATAACCTTGGTGATCAATGTTGTCCATAAACATTCATACATGTGATAATATTATCAAACAACTCTCTCTTCATACATTGGAGCTTCTTAAACAATCAATTCATGAATAATTATTTATCCTACACTCATCTGAAAAAACACATCAAATATTTCAAGTGAAATAAAACTAACTCTCCCTCAATATAAACACTCATTTGATATTTTTTAAAGAATATCAAGACTGTGAATTTGTATGTGATTTTTAGATTCAAAATACATGTGAGAAATAAACAAAATGAAATCATCTAGTCTCCCCCTCACGAAATGAATCAAAATCCGTAAATAACCTATATGTTAGTAGAAGAGAATTTATAAAAGAAAATTAGGAGGAACCTATTTTCATTTTAGAAATAACACTATGTCTATGATTTTAATCTCTACCAAGTCTTTACCTTCTGTCTTTTGACCTACTATATAGAATATTTTCAACTTTTAATACAATATTTCATAAATTGGATCTGTTTTCTAAAACATTTTATGTAAATAAAAATTAATTATTCTAATTACATAGAGTTATTAATAACATTTCCAACTTGTTCACTCATATTTATTTCATTCTCCATACAATCTAATGTTGATGAATTCTTTTGAAAGTCATTATCTTCTTTTGAGATTAATTGATTACAACCATTTATAAGATCAATTTTATATTTCTATATTTTTTACCCTTTTTAAGTTGATCTAACCAAATAGTCAGACGTTCCTTCTTTCTATGTTCATCCTATTTGGCAGTCTCACTCCGATTCTCTGATGTACATGATTTCCACTATTTTGAATTCTGAATTTTTTTTTCTATTCTAATAATTGGGAACCACCCCATGAAATTTAGTCATACCATTGATGTATGACTTTATAATATACATATACCACACCCTTATTTTCATAATTTATATATTTTTTTATTAGCATATTTGCTAACCTTATTTGATAATCTATTCTCATCCATTCATTATAAATCCTTGTAGACACATGATGGATTCCCAGAAATGAAATTTTGTAATAGTAAAGAGTATTACTTAGTTCTGAATTTATTAAAAAACGTATAAAAACCATTGAAATGTGGTCTCATATTATTTTGATAAACATATTTAGGAAATTCCTAATTTTGTGTTGCTGTAATCTATAATTATTTCATTAAGGGGAAATGGTTTTCCTACAATATTCTATTCATCAGTTTATGTTTTCAAATTCAATTTACTTATATTTTAGGTCCTCAAATATTAACCTGTACTATTAGTGATATCATATCTATTTTGAAACTATGTTGTAACAAAGGTACTTTTTCTATTTGAATCAATCATCTCACCATCTGGAGATGACTTAGTCTTTATCTCAATAGACTTTTTAATGTCTTCTATACTCTTCCATAATTCATGTTTCACTGTATGATACATTGATTGTTTCTTAGATATCTATTCCACATTGTGAGCCACTTTTTTTTCAAGATCATTAACCATATTATTTAACTCACCTACCTAAATTCTATATTTATTATCTTTATCAATTAGAGATATTTCAATTATATCATATTATTCCTTATTAACATCAAATATTTTAATTTCATTTATCTAGATTCGTCCCCAATTTATTGATATGATTTTTTTCAAAATAGTATCTTCCAACTCTTTCTTTAGCCTCTATTCCATATTTTATATGAAATCTACATCCTCCTGACAACTTAATGAATTTGGTCCTTTCTCAACATGAGAAAATAAATTATGTTTATCATTTAATGAACAACTAGATGAGTAATTTTCTTGTGTATTCTATATTCTCAAATTCATCTTTTCATTACTGGTATACATTTTCTTTTTATCTTATTTAGGTTAATGGGGCTTCTCACTTTCAATAACAGATTCAAATTTGGCCATTTTATTGGGTTCATTAATGGAAACATGTCCATTACCATTACATTAGAAGCACTTTAGTAATTTCTTAACCTTTCGTTTCTATTTTCATGTTTCTAAACCTCTTTGAATTTGACAAATAACTTAAAAAAATATTAACTAACTTCATTATCATCAAAATAAAGTTATTCTAATACTTCCACTTATATGAGCATATGATTACTAATAACATAAAATTATATTTATTATTTTACTTTCTTGTCAAAAGCCACTGCCCTTATCATTTACTAAGCAATGAGAATTTTAGGTAAATAATCCAAGGAAATTTATTCCTTATCTTCCATGGTTGAAATCATATGATCAAATTTATCCAGTAAATTTCACATAAGAGTTTTCACAAAAGCTGAATCTTTGATCTTCTCAAAAAATCCTTAGATATTACTTACTTTATCAATGAATCTAATGAAATATTCAACAATGATTTCCTCATATGTCATTTTAAAATCTTAAAACATCATTATCAATATTTCATTCTTATCTTATTTGACTATAAGACAGACTTGATAACAACTTCTAAATTTATCCCAGATCTCCTTGCTAGTTTGGAGACCCATAACTTTAGTATATATATTTTTGATAAATCCATCATGATTACATTGTAAGACCTTCCATGAAATTATATATTTTTCTTGTCAATATGATTCATAGAAATATCATCATCCATATGTAAGAATCACGCTATAACTACATCTGTCACTTCCAGGCCAAGAGAGATAATAAAAGAAAGCATCAAATTCATCCTTTTGGGTAGTTATTAACTTTAAAAGTAGTTATTTCGTGACTTTTAATGGAATTCAGTTTTTTTATTTCTCAAAAAGTTTTTTGGGTATATAGAAGGGGTCTTTCTTAGACACTAATTTAAATTTCCTATGGTTTTTTATATACCACTAAGAGGGGCTTTAATCATTCGTACACTATTTTAAAAATTATTTTATTTTCAATCTAACCTTGGTGACTTATTAAATTCTTCATGCCTCTTATTTAAATATCATACTCTCCCTACAAGTAATAATAAGATAATAATCACAAAACACAAGGATATTTTATAAAGATCAGTACTAATACCAATTTCCTTACTGCAACCAGTTATACAATCTTGTTACATATTATTTAGTATATGTAGATGGTTAAAACCAGTGAAAGTACCATTCCCATCAACACTGAGTTCCACATTTTTTCACTCTAGAGTACCATTAGAGTGTAAAAGTTCTCACATACACTAGTGAGTCCAAATTCCCATAAAAGGATATTTATACTACCTCCAACAGTGTTTTTAGCATCCCAATAGCTTTATCCAGAGTCCCACTAGAAATTTATTCTACTTCAGAGTTCAACAAAACAATTCCAATAATATTGATTCTTAAGAGATATGATCTCATGATAAAATGAACTATGTATATTTTAAAATTCATTTTCATTACCTTGAGATGATTTCTTTCTCAAAACAATAGTTGTATCACCTGTTATTCTTATGTACAATATTCAAGAACATTCACTACTGATAAAAACTTTCTTGATCCAACTCACTATTCACATATCATCAGCTTATCTGAACATGACTCATCTTAATGAATACTCAAGAATATTTCTTTTTAATTTCACCCAGTTTTAGCCTAAAATCACAACACACAAGTGATTAAAATAGTGTTTCATGTTCACTTATAAATAAACTTTCATGTTTGAAATAAAGTGTCGTCTTCTCAACATTTTCAATATGAAAGTGTTTTGTCATGTGTATATAAATGTTTGAATTAATAAATCACAAACATAATGCATCATTTATAGCTCATGAATTCATGTCATCAATCCATGAATGTCTCATGCACCATGATATTTCTTCATCCATGTATGTGTGTAATACATTGTCCCCTATTAATTTCTCTTTTTTTAGTGCATATGTATCTACATGTGATCATCCATTTCACCCATTAATGTAAATTTAATGGGCGTATATTCTCCCATGAATGCCTGTTTTATTCGTGAAAATAGTTTTTAATAACTTTTATCATATGAAAAATATTCCTCATCTACTCAACATAGCACAGTGTAGATGGAATTGTCTCTGGACTTATCAAACTTCCCCATGACAGACATTTCCGCAAGAGTTCATGGAGTGATTCATACATTCCATTGATATCATAAACATTATTTATTCCCAAAAATATTCATGGAAACAATATTCATAATAAAACAAGAATTGTGTGAAATTCACATGTAGTATGCCTACATATTCTCTTCTTCTTCAAGAAACATTATACAGCGTGCAACTATTCTCCTTTATCTAACTAGATAAGTATTCAGGTATTCTGTTATGATCAAGAAATTATAAAATCTGTGTCAAATATACAATAATATCATACACAAAACAATCCCTTATAATGTTATTTATCGGGAAATACTCAACCAACTTAATAAAAGTATGATGCCTCACTTCAAGTGAAGAAATCCTCAGAACATGATTCAAGAATATATGAATCACCATAATTGGAATAGTCATCTTCCTCCACATATTATATATTTTATTTTTTTCTTCATTATATCATGAAAATTACATTGCATTATTTTTTGATCATGTCCAGATTATTATAATTATGAAATGATGTTTTAATGTCTCGGCTCAATATTTCAATGACGTTTCATGGAGATGTTTATACAAAGAAATCCTCAAGTGAGATTGCGGTAGAAGAAGAGCTTAGTACCATGATCAAACATCCTATAATAGATGGACCTAAATCTATGATTAATTATTTGATTTTATGTTTGGATAATGTATCCCGCTTCATGTCACATTGAAATGGGTGGGGGTTTCCCTCTACTTTATAATTCACGGTGCCGCATCAACCTTCTAAAAAATGGGTACCAATTACTCCCCACACCCACTGGAAATTCCCCATTCCTATACTCTCATCCATTATCATGCACCCCACACATTGGTTCATTGGTGATTCCATAAGTTTTATTGGAGCTCTCTTCTTGTCCCCATCTTCTATGCTTTCCAGTCAACAGTTATCACCTTCCTACCTCAGCTGTGGTTTGGTTTCCTCATGTTGTCCCATAAGGTTGACCATTTTTTTACATTAAAAAAAATTAAAATACGTCTCTAAAATCCACATGAAGTGAAAATACAAACTATCCAACCATTTCAGTTAAAATCAACACCAAATCCTCATGAAAGATAAACATAATTTTGCATAGATTTTTCAATTGTTGCAAGTTTCTTGCCAATTCAAATGACAAATGAAACATGTTTTCTAAACTATTAACCCGTCCAAATTCCTAACATTTAATGATGGGGATATTTTTATAGCCATACTCATCATCACTATAATAAAACTGACATATTGAATGAGAATCCATTTAAAATAAAATCATCACTGTGGATAATAAATATAATTCAAATCAGAGTCCACATGAAAATTAATACTTACATTATTTCCCTCATTCTTTTTGAAAACGTAAAACATGACTCATGAATAATTACGACCACCATCTTCATGATTTTAACATAATATATTTTTTAGTATCATGATTCATAGTTTTTTAAAGAATAATTGCTTCAAAAAATGAAAATTAAATCCTGATAATGATTCTAATGATGATGGAATAATGAATTCTTTGAGAATACTAAATTACCAAATTTTTTTTGACATATGATACGAATATCATCAATAGATCCAACATAAACACAATTTATTAGGAAATTGAAAATAACATGGTAATAAATAAAATAAAAGGACAAGTAAACATGAAAAATAATCTAAAGAATATAAAGAATTTACTTTAGTTTATTATTAATGAATATAAATAATAGATGATTTGGACTCAAGGTAATGAACATTTTAACATTAAACCACCTTTTGAAATGATTTAGTGGTTTATTTTATAAATACATTAATTCCATGTTAATACTCTTAATATTATTTTATGGATGTATTTATTTAGTCATAATATACTGATAGGATATATTTTACGTCTCTTTTAACTTTCATTAAAAAGTTATCAAATGGATAATGATTACTTATTTTATATGGAACATTTTGACTTTCTTTTAAAATCGAAAAAAGGAATGTTATTTTTTAATGTAAACAGTTTCAAAGTCTTTTTCCACTACCAAAAACATTATTTTGTGTTTTTATTACTTGATCATATTTCATGTTTTCCTAATAGAAAAAAACCATACCTTCTTTCTTCTTGAAGTTTTTTTCGTGAAAATGGTGTTTCAAAAGGATATGGGATTTCTACATCTTAAAATATTCTGGATATGGGTTCCAAAGTGTTTTACATGGTATTTACAAAGAAATGATGAACGAATTATTATTTTTATTCATGATATGGTTCTGTTGAATTATATATAATTATAAGTGAGCTTGATATAGATTATATGATGGGTATCCTAATACTTCTTATACAATGTGAAATCCTAACACTACTTATATAACGAGATAGACTAATACAACCTATAAAATGCATAACCCTAATATGGTTATCGAATGCATTGGTTATTATTACTTAAATTCAAATACTGGAATTATGGAGTTAAATAGGGTTTTTTCTCTAATGAATTTTACTATTATACAATTATTTATTTCATGAGTTATGAATATATTTCTCTACTTTTATAAAAGGGTTTATAATTAAATTATATTGGTATTAAATATTTTCCTCCAGGAAAAACTATTTTTTCTTTAATATAGGTGTGTTATGTCATATTCATAAGGAATATTCTGATTAAAATAAAAAATTTATGGGTATTTTTTCACTAGACTAACAGATTTTTTATTCCATATCCCTTTATATGATTTTTGTGCTCATCCCATGTTCTTAAATTTTACTCAAAGGGTATTAGAATGATTAAGAATATAGAAGATGTTATGTTGAAATCTGTGGATATTTTTCAGGAAAATAAAGTGTGTTTCATCTTAAATGTTCTATAATGTGGGAAAATGGATTATGATTGGATGTGACCACATATTAATGTATGGGTTTTTTGTGTAAGATTTATGACCAAATTATCAAAAACTGTAAATTTGATAGATATTTTGGAATGAATGAAATTTAATTCTAGTTTCAATATAATATATTATGTAATTTTTATGTTTGGTTTCTTATAAGGTGTGAGTAGTCTTAGTGTGTCGGTCACTAAAATAAATATTTAATTGTTTCGAAGAGATTTCTCTAAAATTCTGGTGAATCATTATATAATGACGTTATCATGTTTCCATGTTCGTATGGGTTATAATTTTTTTCATAATTTTTTAATTATGAATTTCTTTATTTAATTATTAATATACCAATAAATTTGAATTGTACTCATAAATATCAATTTATTTATGTCCCACAATAAATGTTATCAAATATCTTATGAAAAATTCATACTTATTTAATGGATAAAGAATTATTTTCTATGTGTATCATATAACAAATATTTCTTTATCTATGATGAGGATTTCACACATAGTATAGTTCCAAACCAAATTACAACAACATTATTGATAACAAATTCTTGAAACATCCCTTATTTTTTCTCTCTTTATTTTGAAATTCAAAATCATCATTTAGTACCACCATGATATTCTATTGAATATATGGTATATAAATAATTTTGAAAGCAGTGGATGCATTCCCTATCATTTTTATTTCCAAAATATCCTTTATATGTATAGGAAGATAATGTCTTTTTAAATAGAAAACATGGATAGAGTATCAGATTTCATTCCACTAGGAGCATCTGCTACACTATTCACCTCTATCGGATGTTAGGGAATTTCAAAATCTTATTCTGTTAATGAAATCCAACAATAGTCATTGATTCATGTTAATCTCCTTATATGTGAATATGTACAGAAAAATCTCTTAATTAGTATATATTCAACACTTCAATCCTAATAGGTAATGCCTTTAATATTTTAATATATAGATCATAGAAACACACTCTAAATCATGTGTTGGGATGAATATTTAATGGATAATTAATTTTTAAATGTTAAAATATATCAATTTATTATTTATCAGGATTAAAAAACCCATCACAATCTTTTATGATATAATGTGTATGAAAAAAAATTCTCTAATTGTGGGTAGTGAGTGTAATGGTGAATTGATTATCCACTTCCTGATCACCTTAACATTTCCTCACATTCATCTATATTGATATACTCTCCCCATTTTTATATTATCTTTACTACTTGTATATAAAATAATGAAAAGTTTCTCAAAAAGAATCAGTAGAAACAATATAATATAAGAAAACTAATAATCTTTATAATGAATTTGGACATGGTTTGTTATTCAATTACTTTTTCCTTTGAGGGATCGATATAAATTCCCTTACTCATGATAAAATTCAATAAAAGTGTTACTCATCTCATTAAAATAAACACTCAATAAAAATATTGTATAATTTATCCTTTATTATAGTTTAAAATAGAATCCTTATATTATGATAATTTTCCACTTTTATCTTGATGTATTAAGGAATATTTTCAATAAACACCATGGAAAATTTATTGACGTGGATATAATGTGCCATCTCATCACATCCATGCTGATTTTTGTGGATCTTTTAAGCTAAAATTTCTTAATTAATGATACATAATTTCCATTTCTTAAATGAAATCCTATGTTCTAAATATATTCCTTCATTACTATTACTTGATGGTATCTAGAAATTAATATCTACCTTTTAAAATTACTAAAAAACGTGATGTTAAATAAATAAGTCATCAATCCTTGGTAAAGATAATTATTTGTTATGATGATTAGGTTTAGATATTTGTAGTTGAGGAAAAGATTCATTGACTCTTCCTTCTTCCTAACAACTAAAAATCATACATCCTATTGTGTTGCAATATAGAGTATAATCCCTTTTTCCAAATGATATTTATGTTTCTTATTTAACTCCTCAAATTCTATCAGGTATATCCTATAGGGGCTCTAGGATAAAGGTGTGGAATCTGTTATATGATTTATTAAGACATATTCCTTATGATTTGGGGGAAGGATATACAATTCAATATTTAATACACCAGTATATTCCTTTATAATGGGTATGTTAACAAGGATTATTTTTTGATTTAATTTAACCATTTTAGAAATATATTCTTCTTTTTCAGGGTTTCTTTACCTACACCATTGAATATTTTTCTAAAGTGGATTCCTAATCAATGTTTCATTTTTACATGATCATATGATGATTCTAGATAAGGAATTATATTTACTTATCTAGATAGTTGATGTGACATATATATTATGTTATGAAATCCGTTCCTATTGTAGATTTAATTTATACCAATGGAAATATTATGAGATTTTCTCGAAGAATATCCACATAAGAAAAAACTAGGGTAGATACTAATACCTGAGTTTTAATGGTTAGGTATCTTGGTGTTTTAATAGATACATCTACTTTAAGGTATTAAAGGGTCATTAATTTGTTCAATAAAACATTGTAGTAATAATGGAATTATAGAACCCAAATAAAAAAAACATTCATCATTCTTGAGTGAATAATAAGTTTACATTATACAATATCATTTTAAAAATACAACTCAATTATGGTGGTTGTGTAATATTTACCTTTATCCTTTTAATTAGGTGGTTTTTGAATTTGATTACTATTGAAGTCTTGTGTCTTAGTTAAATATATTTAATTGGGAAAATGTTTCTTATAGTTGATGCAATAAAGAATTGGTGGAGAAAATGGTTATATCATTCTTCATTACATTAATTAGATTAATCATTTATCTTTGTCAGTAATGAGCATAATGTACTTATCTTCGAAACATAGAACGTTTAGTTATTCTTTTGAGGAAATTTCTATTGGATTTCATTAAAAATATTTGATATGTGGGTGGTGTTATTTTCTTTCCTCCTTTATCATTTGATCCCCCACCAGAAACTTCATAATTTGTTTCTTATATATATCCATGGAACCATACTCCAAACTACATCAATTATACTATAGAAAATCAAACCACATCTTAATTACTCTTAAAGACATTGATAGCTAAATTTTTTTAGTGATACGGTTTGAGACCACTGAAAGTTATCTCTCTTTTTCTATCACTGACGATAACAAAAACAAAGGAAAACCATTAAATTTTCATAAATTTCTCCTTGTATGTTGTGTGGATGATCTCTCATTTTGATTAAGCTCAAAAATTTATATACTTATCTCGGTATAAATATTTTTATAGAAATGATTGTTAATATATTTCTTCTAAAAATATACTAATTCTACTACTTCAAATGTATCCTTTGAATTTGTTTTTTAATCAATGTCCACAGTTGATTGACCTATCATTCTAAATGATATATCAAAAATTAAATTTATCATTATCAGAAATATGGTGTTGGGAAACTATAATTTCTATTCAGTTGGACCATTATTCCACAACAAGTACAATAGAAGATCCACTAAATATTGGTGGCTACTAGTTTCTGAAAAACTGAATGGACAATTTATTTCTATTGGGAGAACTACGAATTTACACATGGTTCATGAGATCATTCATAACCTAGGATAAAAAGTAATATACATCCATGATTTTTTGAACACTACCTCTTACTACATTTAGAATATTATTCAAATAATCATTGCATTTTTTATCACATAATTTATTGGTATATTTATACACAATCCCCAAAATTTTATAAAATAATTTTTTTATAATAAATAAAATTCAATAAATCTTGGATAAATAACTTATCCACATTTTTAAATCAATTTTTTTATGTATACACCTATGGGATGCCAATTTTTATCATAGGTTATCTTTCTCTAAACTAATTCCAAAAATTTACTAAACAGTATTTAACAAAAAACTATATTGAAGAATATATTTTATAAATCATTATTACATCATTTTCAAGTTAAGAAACATAATAATAATACAATCTAGAATCAAAAGGATTATTATCTTGGTAAAATTTAGTTTATATAATATTATTATACATAATACATTATGATTTATTTAATTCATTTCTTATAGTCCCCCTATATAACATAGCAACATTGAAAAGAATATCATTAGTGGGGAATACATTTCTACCTGTGATAATATGGAATCACATTTCAATGAAAATATTCAGTTACAGTCAAAATGTGATAGGATTTTTATTGATTAATATCTTCAATATGATCTAGGATATAATTTCCTCATGTTCTCTTGGAACGAAATAAAAAACCCAATTTTCATTGAATCCCAATTAGTGGGTAAATAGAATAATTAAAGAAACTAATCTCAACAAATATATTTCTAAATCCATTTCATGTTTTATTTTTATATATTGACGAGGAATATAAATGGTTTTTGTGTACCATTTAAAAAGGATTAATTATGTGTAAGGGGGACTCCATTCTAGTAGTTCCTGAGTGTTACCATGAAACCCTTAAAAGTTACCTCTATAACAAATAAAAAATACTGAAATTTTTATGAATAATAATCCACAAATATGATTTTATAACCTCATTAGTACATTTAAAATTTTGAGGGAATATAAAAATTAATGGTTGATCTAAAATTCTATTACGGGTTGAATAATAATAAATGAACATGATAAATGAATTATGACAGTTAATGGGTGAGTATAATCATTTTCATCATAAATATATAGGAATTATTTTAATGAGACATGGAATATTGAATATGAAAAACAATTAAACATAATAATATTTTGTTCAAATCCCATACAGAAGTTGTGAAGAATGAAATCATTATTTTTTCACATAACATATGTATTGAAATCATTAATTAAACAATTATAGCATCATAGTCACACATAATATACATAATATCAAGAAATATATCATATTAATCAATGGATTGGTGGAAAATATAAATCTAGTCCCACCAATCACATAATAAAATTCTTATATTCACACATTCCACATAGAAATGAAATATATAACAATTATAAACATGAAATGTAACCATGAATAATTAATGGGTTATAAAAAAAATTATATTTATTACTTAAATCAATGAACATAGAAGTTACAAAAAGAGAGGGGGAATATATATTTTTAAATAATAAATATTTAAAATCAATGTTCATAGGTTAAGAAGATAATAACAAATAACTCATGAGAAATAAAAAAGTGGTTTTGGAGAATAAATTATTTTGGAAGAATAATTACTGGTGGATTTAAAAACAAATTCGTGATGTCAAAGAATTCTGGTTCCCTAAAAAAATGGTACCAGGGTAAAAGAATATTTATAAGGTATTTTGGAAGAATATTTGTATAATGTAGTAGAAAAGAATATAACTCCAAAGACAGAGTTGGGTTTCAGTATTCACTTTATCTTATGTCTCGTTCTATTTTATCACATTCAAACTTACTATATAATAAGCTTATATTGATAGAAATACTATACCAGAAGTATATTAAATAATTTTTTCATTATTAATCAATTGAAATCATTGGAAGTTATTTATTAATATTTTTCTGTTTGCGGAGTGTGCTCAAGAGGGGGGGGAATTGAGTATTCAATAAAAAGTTATATTGAAAATAAATATAAATTAGTATCTACTACTTTAACATTTTTTCAGTTAACTGATATAATAGGTACATATAATGTAGTACATTTGAATTGTTTTTCAATAGAATGATCAAAAAATAGTTAAAATATTTATAAATCACTATTATATTCAAAATTACATTACAGACACAAAATAGAATATATATATATATATTATTAAAAAAACTAACTATCAAATTATTATTTGAAAAAAAAAATTATAAACATGGAAAAAATACATTCCTAAAAAAATTAAATGAAATATAATTTTAGATGGAGTTAGGAAAAAATTAACACATTGAAAATCTGAAAAAAAAAGATGATTAATTCCATGATGGAACCCTGTACTATACACTTGATAGAAACCCCAATCAAAAAATGTTTTTTAAAATAAATAAACTTATCCACAACATGAATCTTGTTTTATATATAGAAACTCCACATAGGGAAATCCAAGATACCACTAGCCTCTTATATAATTATTCATGGATAATTGATAGAAAAATAAATAATAAATATATAATTACTCCTATTTAATTTAATCGAGTATTTCTCTGTAAATAAAATAGAAACACTAGTGTAACATCCTTATATTTCAGTATATATGTTTTTTATTTAAATAGTTTAGAGTTTAATATCTTTCTTCACATGTATTATAATGAGGGTCATGATACATTATTTAATTAAATTAATAAAAATTAAAACATAATTATGATAACATATATTATATCTATATTTTATATAAAATATTAAGATTCATTAAACAAGAAAATTGGTAAGAAATAATATTAAAAACACTAAATATTTAGGAAATTCATTTTTAATTAAAACAATTACCCTTTATATTTTTCATTTTTATAAAATTAAATATATTTTTTTTATAAATATAATAATATAAAATTATATTTATTTTTGAATCTCTAAAATTAATATTTAATTAATAAGAATTGTTTTATCATTTTATGAATATATCAAGTTTTAGTCAAAATATGGGTTTTACAAAAATTATAATTTTGATGATTTTACCATTATATAAGAATTAACTAGATGGTAATAAAACCTTTTAATTTATCATCTATTAAAATGAGGAATATAATTATGGATTTTAAAATATCATTTGATGTTACATAACTCATGCCAAATCTTTTTAGAGCTGAAGTAAAAAAAGATTCTTTAACAAAGAAAATATTATTATATCTTTTCATTAAAAAATATAATATTTTTTAAAAATTTTGTTATTACATAATTTTAATCCCGCATGAATTTAAGTTTTATATTATAAATCAATTAGTACCATGAAAACTAATAACAACAAAAAATCACCATATATAAATGTTTATTGTTTTAAAACACTCTTTTATTTTAGAACCACTATTTATGTGTTATATTTGTTTAATTTAAAGACAACTATTCTCATATTAATAAATTTTATTAGGATAAATAGATCCCAAATCCTAAATAATAATATTTAAATTTGGTAGTAATGGTTTTCATATATTTTATGTAATAGTCTATGTAACATAATTAATATTTAATTAAGAGTAAAAAGTGTTTAAATGACTAATCTATGGTGGCTCCATTATTTACAATTAAATATCATATTTAGTCCTTATTGAAAAAATATGTTAGGTTTAAAATTATTAACTACATATCTTTCTAAAATTCCCTTTCATTACTCACACAAATTTAATGGATTCCCATTCTCACCCATTACATTGCATTCTTTTCCCTGGAAAAGACCATCTTCCTCACTTATAAAAAGGGATCAATTCCACCCTTTCAATACATCAATATTATTTTTAAATAATCTTGATACTCTAAAAATATTTCCTTTAAATGAATTTATTTACACTCCCCAATTGTCGTGATAAATTTTTTTTCCTAACTCCATCATATCTAAGGCCTTTATCTAGTGGAATTTTGAGGTCTCTACATAGGTATCACATCATTATTAACATTTAATTCTTATTCTAACATTTGATATCCAAAAATAACTATAGTATAATATAAAAAAACATAATTATTGTGTTTTTAATTTAATAAAATAAATTTAGAACCACTATTTATTTTGTTTTGTATATATGAAAAACATGAATCAATATTAGTCGGTGTGCACAAATTACCACCACCAAGAAGCGATACTTTAAGGTTTTTGTCACCACCCCTTATTTATCGACATAATGATGGTAAGGATAAATAAATATTATTTACATATTTTTTTATTAATATAAAATGGTCACATACTACTCATATTTATACCTCTCTTTAGTTGAATTACAGGAAACCCTAGCAATATATTGTGCGGAAACCCCCTCCATGAAGAATCTTCTTTTTTTCTCATCCAGTTTTTCATTCATTATTCCAAAAATAAAAATATAGTTAACCATCACAAAAAATAAGAATAATATACCTATTATTATATTATAATTATATTATGTCAAAAACAACACTTCGTTAACCATACACACTAAACGAGATTAAGACTATTTAATCATAGGTCGGTTTGGCCACCAACATGAAAAATGATATGAAATAATGCCATGCATAATTATGAAAACGTAATTAATGGTATAACATGACATAAATATTAAAATAATGATTTTTTTTGTTAATGGTGAGTATTTACCAATATTTGACGCATTAATTAAGAAAACACAATTTGTATCTTGAAAATGACAAAAAAATGTTTTTGGTTGATTTCAACTTGTTTGATTAAGATTAATGTACTAATGGAATGAAATTTAAAATTCATAAATTATTATAATTTATAATTTATAATAAATTTAATGAAATTGTAATTATGAACATGGTAAGAGGAATGAAAACTAAAATTGATCCTAAGAAACTACTACAAACAGTCTCAACTATAAACTTCCAATGTGGGAAAGTCAGAAAAAAAACTAATATATAGGTATATAATGATTATAAATGAAAACTATAAATAATTATACATATTAAAATGGTTGAAAATTTATTAATTATTATATTTAGGGTTTCTATACCATATCATAGAGTCCATACCCCCCCCCCCCCCGAATGGCCTGAAGGCCTTCTTTTTTTATTATGGATAATCCTTCATATAAGCGTTGAAGGGAACCTGTACATGACCTGTAGGCCCAATGCACCAGGCCCGACTGACCCGCAATACATGACCCGAATGTCCAGAGGTATACCATGCCCAATATAAGGCCCATAGGCCCAACCCACTTGAACTTCCCCTCCCTAACTTCTACTTAATTGATCACCTATCTCCCCACCTTGCATTATTGATCAACTAGAATTTCCTCGTACAAAGCTTCACGGGGCTTGGTCCCAATGGCAGCTGCCAAACCCTCTCATTATTCTAATCTGGTTATCTCTACTTATGGTGGCTGCTACCCTTGTTGCTTTGATCCTCTTTTGGGGCATGTTCTATGTGAACTGGGCTACTCCACGGTCTACATGGCCCAAAGGCCCTATGGACCGAAGGCCATTGATGACCCGAAGGCCCTTGAGACTTGTAAGCCCATACCGGTGGCCCAAAGGCCAAAATCGGGTGAATAGTTCTGTCTGCTAAAGTACCAAATAATAACAGCAACAGAGAATGATATAGTACTACTACAATACCCAAAAATTCACCTCCTCCCCATTTTGAACCTGGGTATCATGGATGCTAAGCAGGAGCCCTTACCCCATGGGTATAGGCTCATTGGCACCAAATCGTGGGGTTTATTCGACAAGACAGGTATACAATGTAATGTTTGGTCTTAATTCCACTTCATTGAGATATTTTTTAATATAATTCACTGATTTTTTATTTATAATATTCATATAATTCCCAGGAATGTATTTTGGAAAATTAAATTATTAAATACATGGGATTTAAAAAACTATATGTATCTCAATCTTCTAATTCCTTTTTGTAAAAAATTTACCAAAGCTGTAATGGTTTCATATCAAAACATCCATCATTTAGAAACAAGTTATTTTATGCACAATGATTATTTTAATCGTGTATATATTACCAATTGGATAATTAATATCATTTATTATCCTTATTCATGGAATTTTAACATAAATTTCAATCTCTCCTTATTTCAAGGTATTTTTATTTTAATTTTCTTATGTCGTAATATTTTTTTCTCAAAATTCCTTTATTGATATATGTATTACATTATTCAATAAATTACTTTTATATGGTGTATATTCCATCCAATATTTATATTTTCATGTAATATATTTTATTAATGGTATTTTAGGATCCTTTTAAAGACCTTTATACAATAAGGGTTTTGATTAATGTGTTACTATAGTTATAATTTTTTTCTCTACTCATGTTATTTTTCATGTGAGTCATGAAATAACTTAACGATTTTGACTTTCCATGTGTCTATTTAATACCGTTATCTTTTCAATGGGAGTTACTATTTAGAATGTGGATATTAATTATATTCATTAATATTTTCCCCTTTTATGAAATTAATCTTTAAATAATAGATCTATATTGATAAGAATAATTCATATACATTATAATATATATTATTCATCCATGTCTATGTTTTACCAATTCAAATTTTGATTTGTGACGAAAATATTTTTAATACTAGATGAACTTAAATCTACCATTCACCTATCATCAAATTAATTTTTTACAATGCTTTTTATAATTTGGTTTTCAAATAATGTTTTTAAATTATTTTTAACATTTTTCACATGGATATTTTTCAAACAAAGTTTTCCTTTCAAATATGTTTATAAATATTTCAAAACGCCCCCAAAAAATAATTTTTTAATTTTATTTTCAACTAAATTGATATTCTGTAAAAAAATAAATGGAATAAAATTTTAACATCTTCTACATGGGTCATTTTTATTAGAAGAAAAATATTTTACTTGTCTATATGTGAATATATCGTTTCACTACCATTATTTAATTCTAAGATCCTAACTCTATTTGATTTAATATTTTAAAAAATATTGGTAACATGGTTTAATAAAAATTATAATTATAAATGTTTTTAAATGATAAGGGATGTTATGAATTTCAAATAAATCATCCCAATGCATTTAAGGGTTCTGATCATGGTTATTATTTAAATCATACCACCATCCATATTTATATAGATGTTTTATGAAATTATGTCATATATATATGGTATGATCCCTTACTACATTGTTTCCCTAATTATTAAATTATATAATAATGATTTACTTCCAATATGTTTCCTATATGAATTATTTATATTAAACTTCTTAACTTAAGTGTTTTCACCAAGATTTTCAATACATAGAATGATTTAGGAAATCTTAATCTTAACCACATATCTATTTACTATATGTTATATTCTCCGTATTTTTAATCCTATTTGTTGAGTGGAATTTATGTATTATTACTCTTTATGTCTATATATACCAATTTATTTTCAATGGATTTATCATGTCATGTTTATTAATGAATCAGAAATTCTTCCTTAGGGAACCACAAAAAAAGTTATAAAACCAATAAAATGTCATTTTGTTTTTATTATATTTTCTATTAAAACTAGTGGAAAACATATGAATGGTTTTTCATTATAATAGGGGAACCCAAAAATATCTCCAATGAATTGGGTAATGTTAATGTCTCATGGGAAGTTATGTATGGTACTGGGGAGTAAAACTAATCTTTGTATGTCCTAGAGAGGAATCCTTATCATATTATAATTCTCTAGGGAGTAAATCATGATATATGAGGAATATAACCTATGGATTAATCCTTTCCATACGATTATTATATCCTTTTTATTCTTTTAAAAAATACCTATAATTTAATTAGATAATATTATGATCATTGTTTAATATGTGCCTTCATGATATCATATCTTTATTCCATGATCCCACGATTATGAAAATTATCCTTATGATATCATTTTTTCCATCACCTCTCTCTTGTTTTGATTTATTATGATTATCCTTAGTAATCATGTTAAGCCAGTCCTAAAGTTTTCCATTCCCCAGGATATTATAAAATGTACGATTTTTTCCAAGTTTAGAGGAAAATATTATATTTGGAATTTGTAGGATTTTTAGATGTCTCATTATAAATTTATTAGTTTTATTTTAAATTGAAACCATTTAAATTGTTTGATAAATAAATAAGATTTATTAGTTAGTGATTTTTCATAATTATATAATATTGTAAACTAAAGTTTATTGTTTCTATAAATGTTTGAAATAAATTATATTGAGATATGTGCATCAAATATGGTTTTTTTGTGTTATGTTATTTTAGTATTAGATCAAGGATTATATGTCTAGGGGTGATGCAGTTGCTATCAAATGATTTTTTAGATAACTTCCCAAATAGAATGTTATTGGTGGAGGATGATTTAATAATTTGAAATCAAACCAAGGGTTGATGGGTTAGGGATGATCTTGGTTTTAATGGTATACATAAACCTTTATATTGTATGTGTGGAATTTTTTTATTATTTTTGGGGATTAGAATAAGAGATATTTTTTTGAAACCATAGATGTAAGACTAAGTATATGAGAATGACCTGAAATTTTATTAAGGTATATATTTTTTGGTTTTCTATGAAATACATCCCTATCTGTGTACTAACAGTGGATGTGGTTTTTGGAACAGATTCATTTCGGGGTTATAACTTCCATAATATTTGGTTGAGTATATATCATCCATAATTATGGATCATGGTGAATAATACCTTATAGTTCACATCATCAAACATTCTCAAGAGACATTCTTCGATTAATTTACATTCTCTTTACAATCAATTGTGAAGTATTTTAAAATATTATTCAATGTAAGTTAACGAGATTAGATAACACAATAGTAAAATGTAAATGGGTAACCTAAACTATTTCTAAGAACTCAAAACATAGGGTACACACATAATTTATGAATTATTAATTCCATGATAATAGTTTTCCCATTATATGTTTACTACTATAAGTAATCTCATCCAAATAATTTCATTAAAAGTAATAGACAGGGAAAGGAGGGAACAAAAAAACAATGGATGCAATGGAAAATTCAGCGATGATCCCAACCTATAATCAATTGTGAAAAGAACTGGGATTAGATATCCTATTATTATACCAAATAAAATATCATGAATTCTTATTAAAAAATTAATATAGTTAAATTCTCTATCAGACCAAAGAATATAAGGATGGATTCTAATGAAAATTTGGGTAATAAAGATATTGAAGGAAAAAATATACAATATTTTTAATTTTAAAAAAATTTGAAGAAAAACATATAAGAATGTCTTAAAAGAACTATAAAATTTTTTATTAATAGAAAATGAGGTTATAAAGTATCTATATGGTGAGGGAAAATGAATAATTCTGTTAACTATATAGAATATGATGATATGTCTTATAGTTTTACATAAAATTTAAATGTAAGCATTTCATTTGATATTTAATCTCAATTCAAGACTATATTTTTAACATACATCATTATGTTTTTTAAAAAAATTGAAGATGTAATTCATTTAATGGGTAGATAATATCATATATTAATATTACATACATATATATATATATATATATTTCATATATATAATATAGATTTAAATATCTTTCATCAAACAGAATAAAAATAAGGTTATGATACATTATTAGATAATATTGATCATCAGTAAATAATAGTTTTGATAAAATATAACATATTTATATATGATATAAAATATTAAAAATAATTAAATTAGATAGTTTTTTTGATATAATATTAGACACACTTAATGTTCTAGATAGTCATTTTTAAGTTATTTTATTTGGTATTGTATTTTTTTAATTAAAAGTTAAATAATTGGTCAGTAGAAATAGAAATATATAAAAGTAAAAAACATTTTTTAGAATATAAAATTTTACATTGAATTAATATTTTGTGTTGAATTCCACTTCAAGACACAAATGGTCATTTTGAGAAAATTAAATGCGCACTTTAAATCACTGAGACATTCTGATAATCTTGAGGCAGCTGTGCACAAGATCTAAGGATTGCGTGGATGGTGTAAAACCACATGTTAGAATCTTATGTGCTAAATTAAACATAAAATCCATTATTACACCCACCCTCCTTTCGAAAATGGATAAGGCAGACGCACGCAACTTTAGTGGATACAAGCAATGACCATCCCACATGTAATAATCTTACATGCGTAATGTGATGTCAAATGCCCAATTCCACACCATGCCTTTTATTTTTCCCTGCCTATGATTGTTTCTCTAAATATAAGGGCATCCCATTTCCCAAAGTTAAAACATTTGAAGTAAAACCATCACTCCAGTGTGCACAGTACAACCCCTTCCATAATTGTGTTGAATCCATGGATCCAAGCTACAAGATCTTTCCTGATAGGTCCCCAATGGGTTTCTCTTTGGGTAGGACCACAAGGAATTAGCCCAAGACCATTTACCTTTTTTTCTAAATAAAGTGCAAGGGAAAGACCATTCTTGGACACAAAACATTCCCTTATCTATGAGATCTTCCACTCATCCCCAATCCTTTTCCATGTAAACCTCCAATATTGTATGAACCCCTTCCCTTAGGCCCTACGTGTTTTATTTTTCCCAAGAAACATTTTTAATTCCTTATTTTATTCAAATACCATATCTTTAATGCACCTCCTCCATGCGGCCCTTCGGGATTGTGTATTGTGATTTCCTTGTCCCTAGTGTGGTGTCCCAGGCCGTGTTGTCCTATATCATTCATTTTGGTGTAGGTATGCTAATGAATCTTGATTTTTTTCTTTGCCATGCTAACATAAAAACCATGACTTACCACTCCTCCTCCCCAATCCCATTAGGTATTGTATATTACTTCCATTACTCAAGTGTTGGTGAGTATTAGTCATGTATGTCCAAGGGGTGGGGGATGAGTCCTTCCCATCTGTGTTGTCTGAAAATAAATTTCCTAGTGCTGTCATCCTCAGCACATGATGTTAAATTGTACCCTCACCCTATTCAAGGAACATTGGGTGTCCCTCCTTGTGAATTTTCCATGTCCACTCATCCCCATGGGAGTGATATCTTACTCACATGGAATGATATCTTTCTCACATGCTTCTTCATATGTCCCAAGAAGAAGGGAGTTCATCCTATTCTAATCCCATGACATTTCTTATAGTAAGTAACACTCTTACTCCTCCTTGAGTCATTTGGATGAAAGGACCAAAGATGGTACGGTTATCAGGGACTCTCAACACCCTGTGCCTCTCCCTTTTTCCTTTGTCTCCATGGTCCGCCTCTATGCGTAATCCCCACACTATCCCTCACTGATGCGTCTTTTGTGATGCAACCATATAGACTACTAATTCCTCTTGTTTCTTACCACTTTAATGAATCACATGGTCTTAGAGGATAGTAGGGACCGTGACACCCTTCTTCAGTACATTCAACCTGGAGTGAGCCCCAGTTTCCCCCTCCATGGGCCTCTAACCATGCATAAGCCTCAAACCTCAAGTCTAAGTGGGTTTTGATCCCTTTCTTCTAAAAATGATACATACAAATCATCTACATGGTTTAATCATAAAAAACAGTAAAACTTGGTTCCCTCATACAAGGGGTGAACCTATTGGATATTAGCATGCAACATCATCTAATCCCATCGTGGTCTTTCTGTTGAGACACTATATATCGGGTGGATCATACCCTATTCGGAGGTCACTTCCCCTTTGGTTCTACCAAGGATCCTTCAATATGTAATCCCTACCCCACATTCTTGGTCCACTATCCATGTTTAATCCCCAAGTCCCCCGTCATAACTACCTGGACTTTGATTCCCAACCAACTGGGACATGTAGGAAACCTTCCTGAGGTTCAAGTATTAAACAATCATATTCATGTCTATTCACTCTCATCCTTATTGTATGAAATTAAAATTCATGGGATAATAGAACTACATGGAATTTGATCCCTTGCATATAAATTGGATGTATAAGAAACCTAACTAATATTCAATCCCAAAAAAACCCATCAACCACTTATACATTACCCATTCCATCCACTCTATTTCAAAACTTCCTCTATTTACATCTAGATTCATATGTGGTCCACCACATCTTAGTCATATCATTCCATCCACATCATATGTTCTCTTATAAGCACTTGAGAAGCTAACCATTAAGCCATAGACAATCCATATTCATCCAACCAAGATTTCTCATATTGTGCTGAACATTTGACCAAGTGTATGCCCAAAATCCCTCCTTTAAACACCATTGTCTTTGATCCCTATATCATACACAAGGTATGTAGGAAGCCTCTCAAGTGTTTCATCCAAGAAAATGGAAATATTTGGTATATCCATAATTGGGGTTCAACCTTATCTCAGGTTTTTCAAGATCAACCTTCATATTCTGAAATATTTTCCTTTATGGGACACATCACACGAGTTCATTGTCAAAGGAATTCTTACCCATATAATGGTAATCATTGGTGCCTCCCTCGTAGGGATGTACCCATTCCTGGTGAGAAAAATTCTATTCATGAGATGGACCACCTTGGATCCTCCCATATTGGGAATTCTACTCCATCAATTTGGTAAACTTCAAGGCGATCCCTTGTAAGGATGTACCTATCTGATCCACCTTCATTGGGTTCCCAGATCAAACCCTTTTATCTCTTATAGACATTAAACTCGCAGACTACCCTATTTTAATCATGGAATTCTTGAGGAAAGTCTAATAAAACAATCGTCTAGAATAAGATACCATATGATCAATGTGGGGTGCCTTGTATTTTTTACCCTTTTAGAAACCCTCTTATAAGGAAGAATTTATATGACCCATGTTCCAGCATCCTTACGTGCCACTGATGCCCACAATGACTAATCTCTAAATCGAAGGTTTCTTCCCTAACTAGACCCTTTAGAATGTCTATACAGAAGTAGAGTAATTAAGAAGTGTCCAGGAAGAGATGACACTAGGAATTAGTTTCACAAAAAATATCTTAATATATAAGGGAGACACATTCTAGATAAACAATTTTAATGAAGAATAAATTGAATAAGGAACAAACATCCCATCATGTTTTTTTGATCAAGGAGAAGCATCGCTGATGAATTGATGAATGTAACAGGACTTTGGAAAGTGGTAACATGTTATATAATACACCGCTGGTGAATGTGAACATTAAGAAGAAGATTTTCCCATTGAAATCATTAGCACATGAGCCTTAGCCCGGTTGGTGAGGACTCAAAATGTGCATCCAAGAGACCTGAGAACAAATCCGAGTGGAGGTGAATTTCCATGGGACTATAGTTGTCACTTTTCGGTACTGTAGCAGTACTATAGCAGTCACTATTCGGTACTATAGTAGGTATTATACGGTACTGTAGCAGCCAGAACTATTCATCCATTTAGGCCTTTGGGCCACCAGTTTGGTCCTAAGGTCCTATAAGGCTTTCAGGACACCCAAGGCCTTCAGGCCAGTTGCTTCTCCATGACTTTGGGGCACCATAAGGCCTTAGGGCCACCCCAAGGCTTTTAGGCAACATGAATGAAGAAGTACCAATCAGACTACAAGGGACAAGGCTTCAGATAAGGATTCATGGAAGGCATATTCACTAGAGCAGAGCTAACCGAAATTGGAAGAATGAGAGGGTATGGATTTACCATCGGTACTAGCCCTCTGTAGATTTTCATATGATAGCTAGCTGACTAGCCCTGTGTAGGAGGATTCCTAATTTCATGACATATACTATGGAGGTGCAATTCCAAGTTGTCTCTTCTGGGTGATTCCCTCTAAGACCTACAGGTCATGTAATTGTCTCTAGGCCTTTGGGCCTTTTAGGGTTCCACATCACCCCTTAAAAGGTGGATTATCAAAATAATAAAAAATGAAGGACTTTGGGCCATTCCGACCAAACAATGAAATCATTAGATTCAAAAATAGTGGACCTGACAGAACGCTTCTCCTAGATATGAGATTTGTGTATTTCGAGACATCAGAAGATGACAATTTCATAGAATCCATCTATCCAGTGCTAGGTCATTCCATGAAAATAGAGGGCATGGAATGGATCTCACTATTGATTAGGGTAGTAAATCATTGGGAATCATGATCTATCCTATCGTCCACATGGATCTCTCTCTCCAACCATTGAAGGCTGAATGACTATAAGTCATTGTGATTTTTCCCATTATCTATTCTGACGGACGAATCATCTTTCATTATAGGACACAAGGCATAAGAAATAAATCACCATTTTTCCATATATGCAGGGGAAATAGGAAGAACAAAGCTACAATCATTCACGATTCCACCTCATCCATGACGTCATCCATGGCCATAGAAACTGGCTCCCCACATCCCACCTCACCTTCAGATATTATCCAATTTAGGGTGGTTGAGGCTCTCATATGACCGTATAAGTGGGGTGGGGGGGAATCCTACAAGGTACATGTATTTCCCGGAAATGAAGGATTCTACGCGTCACCATCACCACTTACAGCAAGGGCTGCATATGCAGCCACTTCTCCCCAGTCCAACATCCAACCGCTTCAAGAGTCTCTCCCTGGAATGTTCATATTACTTACTCCAATATGCTTTTTGGTAAAGTGTGTCCAAGTCATAATGGCTATGAATAATTTAAGGTATCCATTGTGGAGGGCTCCCACTATGCCACATCAATTCCATGAATGACAGGTTCCTCAAACCAAAGAATAGGCAGTCTACACCTCTGCTCCTCCGACCCCGGTTGGGATAACCTAACACCAACATCGAGTGCACTCTCAAGAAGAAACTCATTAGGGGGAATCATATTCCATGTATTCAGTGTCTCATGTCTCTTCCAAATAAAACTACCACTTTCCTACTGCTTCATAGTAGGGTCACTTCAATACATGATGGGGATCGGGACCTCAACAGCCCTACAGGCATGCTGGGTTGACTCATTCGATTGTCGGTGCATCTAGAAGCCTACTTGGGATGACCTATGGTAGTGAGTTCTAAAATTGATGGCCTCCTTGTTCCATCACAAGCTAAATTGAATGTTCTCCATGCTTTATCAACATCCAATATGGCATTCCTCTTTATGCCTTTGGTTCCCAATGTGGAGGTCCTCCCCATTCCATAGAATATCAATAAAAAGGCCCTCATCATGTCATCATCATCTTCACCAGAGTTCCTCCCTGATCCAACACCCATCAAAGAGGATGTAATCCCTTATTTACCAATGATCAGTACAGAGATCCTCCTCATGCCATATGAAATAAATATAGAGGTTCTCATGATTTCTCACTAACTCCAGTGGAGGTCCTTTCTGCACCAACAATCCCAACTGTGGGGGTCCTCCACACCCATTTACCAACCAATATGTAGGTCCTACCCATACCCATGATACACAACATGATGGTCTTCCACGTGTTCCATTTTATATATGCTCAGGTACCCCACACACCTTAGCTCACCAGAGCGAAGGTACACCCTTCTCTCAAACCTGACATGGAGTTCATCCCCATGTCCTTATTGATCTAAGAAGATGTCCCCCTTTCCATGTTAGCATTAAAAGTGGAGTATTTCCCGACTCTCACAGTAGTTATATTGGAGGTCCTCCCCACTTCGGTGGAAATTAATATGGAGGTCATCCCTATATTCTATCCAACTCAGTTGGAGGTCATCCACGCTCTAGCACCAACCCGCACAGAGGTCCTCCCTATACTAAAAATTTACCCAAACATTAAAAGACTTCTAGGGAAGAAGGGATAACTATCTATAAAAAAGGGAGAACTATGACAAGAATCAAGTCATTTGAAACATATAATTGTTTTCAGATTCTGATGCAGAATTCCACTCATTGATGGAGCCTTCACCCTAATCCTCTATATTAAATTCTGGGGATGGAACCCTGTGTGTGAGTATTTTCGTCCCATATGGTGAGATTCACTAGACCCTTGAATCCATACATAGGTACATGAAAGTGGAATAATATTTTTATCCCATCTAGAGTATCTCCTTGTATTTCTCCATATCATCTCTAGTTTCATTCTCTACCTCAATAAAAGATCATAAAGAGTTAGTCTAAGGCATGGTAGACGAAGATCACACACTGATGTTATTAATATTTTCATGACTTATTATATACTTCCTTTACTAATATTATATGAAATGTGCATAATTTGTGTGAAATATTAATGTTTTAATATTTAGTATAATTTTTGAGCATTTTTAAAAGTATTCCAATTGAGTCAGTTTACAGTTTTAATAATACCTATCACTATACTGATCCAAATTGTGTGGTTATTGTTTTTTAGGATTCTCATTTAAATATATAACATTTAATTAGAAGGTACTATGAGCCAATTCTTCCATTTGAAGGGTCATATGGTCCTCACAAACAAGACCAAAGAATATGTGAAGAAACTAGACTATTCATGAATATTGATTTACTAGGCTGCATTCAGAAGTCAAAATTCTATTATTCTCCACCATAGTTTGGGGGAAAATTCAAGGAGTCTTTTATAAAAATTTCAAGGCCGAAATCTAAGAACAAGGGGAAAAAATGAAGCTTTAAAATCCTTCCCACCATTCTAGCCGAGAATTAAAATCAGTATAGTATGCATGACATATCTCATGATGTAAGCATCTCATAGAGCTGAGATTTTGTAGTGTTAAATAGGTGATCTATTATGCCGACTTTTTTGAATAAATCATTCATTTTTGAAGGCATCTTCATATTTAAAAACCCTTTCACATTTTGGACTTCAAAAATACTGGATTGAAATGGAAAGTTTAACGTTGTTTAATAAACCAGTCATAACTTTTGATCCTTAAATCCAAATGACCCCAACGTTTGAGAGTAGTCGGAAAACATTATTATATACAACTTTGTAGAAGGAGTTATTCAGAGATTCTACTGTCTGAATAGCCAACTTGGCGATGAAAGTGGAGGGACAGATTGGGAATTCAAACAGTCCACTCCTTGGGCTATAAATACTCTCCCCTTCTATCCTTGAGAGGGTTTGGCATTTAAGAAGAGAGGAGATTTTATTGGCACGACCAAATCCTTTCCAAAGTCTTAGTAGGACCTTCCATAATCATGTTTTCACTTGAGAGAACTTTCCTCCTCTCTTTGTTTTCACTTACTTTCGTGTTGTTCATTTTTATAATTTTGTAAGTCCTTTCTTTTGTAATTCTATTTTAATGCAAGTTTCTTCTTCAATATATATTATCCTCATCCAAATTTTGTAGTTTAATATTTATGTTCTTAAAATAGTTTAAATTCATTTGAATCACATTCCCTTCTTTTTCTTCCTCATTCAATCAAAAATCCATTTTTAATTATCCTCATCGTTCGTGTGTGTGTGTGTGTTCGATGCAAAAATATTTTCTTATCCTTTTCATTATCTTATCTTATTAATTTATCATCATAATCATTATAACAAGATGAGTAATCATTTTAATGGCTGGGTAAATCTTTAATTGGTTTGAGTTATAATTTAGGTATGTTAAGTGATTGAGAGCTTTTGCTCGACGAATGTTCTTTAAATTAATATTGTCTATGTTGAACATTATATGTCATGGATTAATGACAGGTTTTGTTTAATATGTGGATTCCATGGATTATTGGAACCACAAATACACTACCATAAAAAAGTAATGGTAATGATTAGAAACCTATGTTAAGTTACGTCTTGGATTAAAGCTTTAACACTTGGGAATTTCGATCTAAATCATCTTGTGACATGGGTGTTAATTTAATGCAATATAAAGAAAAGCTCAAGGATATCACAAGCTTAACTACCTAATGATGAACTCATCCCACTATTTATCAATTTGTTAAATCAAACATTATCCATAAATTATTTCATAAGCTCTGCAAACAAACCCCCCAATCAAAATATAGTGAACTAAAAACAAACGACTATTACAAAGTATCATCACATAGGATTTGACCCAAGTGCTGCTATACACATTAGCAGAGCACCAAAACCTTGACCGGTCATTTGGCGACAATTGTCCATGCATTTCAAATGGAGTCGTTTCTGGGGATGGTGCTTTAGGTAGTCATTAGTTTCTGGTTATTGTAATAAAATCCAAAAAAAATAAAATTTAAAAATAAAATAAAAAAACACAAAGAAAAACTTTTCTTCCTCTTAAAAATCATAAACTGAAAAAATTCAAAGAAAATCCATCTTCAGCCTTCTTCCAAAATCTCTCTTAATTCCCCATAGCCTTCCAAACAATCCCTCAGATTTTTTTGTCCATGAAATTGAGAAAACACTTCACCAACTTAGGAGAAACAAAAGAGATACTCAAATAATTCATGAACCATTCCTCATCCATCCAGTTGAAATTGAAATGGCCAATCATAGGGAAAAACCCTTAAAGAACTCATTTCCCCTATTATGAATTACCAACCTCTTGGTATTCAATATCAAAACATAGAAGTTGACTTCAAACTCAAATCGGTTTTGATTCAACTTCTCACTCATTTTCATGGGCTAGCCGGTGAGGATCCACATCTCCACCTTAAAGAGTTCCAAGTAGTGCGCTCTACCATGAAGCCTCAAGGGGTTTCTAAAGAACAAATCAAGCTTTGAGCATTCCCTTTCTCCCCAGCTGACACTGCTAAGTCATGGCTTTACTACCTACCTCCTGGTTCCATAACTACATGGAGTGACCTGAAGCGACTCTTCTTAGAGAAATTCTTTCCTACTTCTTGTACTGCATATATCTGAAAGGAAATAAGTGGTATACTTAAATTCCTAAGTGAATCACTCCATGAGTACTGTTAGTGGTTCAAAAAGCTTGTGGAAACCTGCCCACATCACCAAATCCCTAACCAACTCATGATCCAATACTTCTATGAGGGGTTATTGGCTATGGAGAGAACTCTCATAGATGCCGCAAGTGGCGGTGCTCTTGTTGATAAAACTCTTACAGGTGCAACATATCTCATATGTAACATGGATGAAAACAGAAAAAAATTCCATAATCGAGCACATGATCAAGTCAATAAATCCCAAGATAATCAATCAATTGAGCCGAACAAGATGACTGAGTGGATGAGTGAACTTATAGGTCTTGTGAGACAGCTAACTGTGGCCACCAAATCCCCAACCTCGTCTTCTCCACAATCAATGTTTCCTGGACCTATCAAAATCTATGGAATCTGTAACTCTCTATCTCATACAACTGACACATGTCCATAACTCCAAGAGGATCAATCCGATTCATCTGGACCAATGGAGCTCAATGTAGAATATGTTCAGTGGAACACCAATCCTCAACTATCAGGTCAGTTTGTTAGAAACTTCAACCAACCTCACTCTGATCCCTTGTCCTCTAACTTTAACCAAGGATTGAGGTATGGTAACCCCATGTCTCACCCCCCTCAATTCCCTCCTCAAAACCCAAACCAATTACAATATGGTCAAGGTGGTGGTAACTTCCATCAACCTTATCCTTTTGTTCCTCAACCTCAAAGGAACAATCCTCTTCCTGGATTTTATTATCCTATTGAGCCTTCCCAATTCCAAAAATAATACAATCGATTTCCCAAGAACCAAAATCAAGGCAATACCAAACAGGGACAAGCCTCTTCTTCCAAGAAACCATGGGAAAGTGTAGTGGAATATCTTTCCTCCTTCACCCATTCTATCCTTAAAAACATTGAAACTCAAATAGGTCAACTTGCATCCCACCTAAGCCAGCAACAACAATCAAATTCTTCTAAACTTCTAGCTCAAACATTACCCAACCCCAAGATTATTGTAAGTGAAATTGAACTTAGACCAGGAAAGAAAATTGTTATGCCCCAAGATAAGTTCTCCAACCTTCCTTTGAATGTTGACCTAGAAAATGAAAAGAAAATGAAACTTTAAAAGGAATCTAAATCCATTCCCTCACCTCCTTCCATTCCACTTAGGAATCCAATTACTTTTCCTCAAGCTATTTCTAAACCAAGGAAGTCCTTTGAACCTGATCCTGAAGTGCTCGACATCTTTAGACGTGTTGAATTCAACATTCCCCTCTTAGATGCCATAAAAAAAAATTCTTAAGTATGCCATGTTTCTCAAGGAGTTGTGTACCCACAAGAGGCATCTTAGGACCTTTGAAAATGTTTCCACCCAGCAGTCTATTCTCATAAAGTGCAAAGATCTAGGGAACTTTATGGATCCATGCCAAATTGGATGTTCGAACATTGATGATGCACTCATAGACCTTGGAGCCTCAATTAATGTCATGCACAAATCCATTTTCTCCAACATTGGTCTAGGTCCTTTACACCCAACGGGTGTTGTCATCAAGTTAGCCAATCGAAGCACAGCAGGTCCCGAGGAAATAATTAAGGATGTCCTTGTCCGAGTTAATGATCTTATCTTCCCAGCTGATTTCTATGTCCTTGACATGGAAGGTGAGGTGACCTCTTCTCGATCTCACCTAATTCTAGGAAGTCCATTCCTCGTGACTATGAGAACCAAAATTGATGTCCATTCAGGAATCTTATCCATGGAATTCAGTGACCAACTGGTCATGTTTGACATTTTCCAAGCCATGTGATACCCATCTGAGGACCACTCTGCATTCTCAATTCATGCTTCTGAGGACACTTCTAAGAGTCAATCAAACCCTAATCCACCGTGTTCTTCGTGTTCTAATGACAAAGGATCTTGTTAAATCTTCACTATGATTAACCAAGTCATAAATGGAAAAGTTGATGTGGACCTTTCATTCATAGACTCCATCAATTTAGAGGATCTTTAAAACTCTCTTGAATCCCATCTCAACTCTAATCAAAACTTTTCCACCTGGGACAGTAATGGGAAAAATTAATATGAATCAACTGAAGTCCCTATCCTCCATTTCTAAGTTTCGTAACCCAAAAATGAATGATGAGACTAATTTGAAACCGCTTCCTGCACACCTGAAATATGCATTCCTCTTCCATGATCACTCATATACTATCATTATCTCTACCACACATACTAAAATTGAGGATTCCAAACTTGTTCAAGTGTTAGAGGAAAACAAAAAGGCCTTAGGGTGGACCCTAGATGACATACCAAGAATCATCCTTTCCCTTTGCATGCATCACATCCATCCTGAGGAATCATCCAAACCAATTAGACAACCACAAAGAAGAATCAATTAACTCATACATGAGGTAGTTAGGGATGAGATCACCAAGCTTCTTCAAGCTGGTATTATCTACAAAATTTATGATAGTGAATGGGTTAGTCCAATTCAAGTTGTACCTAAGAAGGGTGGGATAACTATTGTCACAAATGAACATGGAAAGGTAGTGACAACTCGAGTGAAGAAAAAATTGTGTGTGTGCATTGATTATAAGAAATTGAATGTAGATACAAGAAAAGATCACTACCCTCTTCCATTCCTTGATCAAATGCTGTAACGATTAGCTAGAAAGTCACACTATTGCTTTCGTGATGGATACACCGACTACTTCCAAATCCCAATCGCACCTCGGGACCAAGAAAAAACTACTTTCACATACCGCTTTGAAACATATGCATATAGAATAATGGCTTTTTGAAATTTCAATGCTCCTACAACATTCTAGAGGTGTGTGATGAGTATCTTCTCTGAATTCATTGAACACTGCATGGAAGTCTTCATGGATGACATCACCATTTGTGGTGAGTCATTTGAATCTTGTTTGAATTCACTCTTTCTTGTCCTCCAAAAGTGTGTCAAGTGCAACCTTGTGTTAAATTTTGAAAAATGTCACTTCATGGTTGAAAATAGGATTTTTCTAGGGCACATAGTTTCAAAAGATGGTATTGAAGTCGATCCTGCAAATATTGAAGTGATCCAATAACTTCCTGAACCCAACTCTATTTGAGACATCCGTTCATTTCTCAGTCATGCTGGTTTCTATCGGAGATTCATCCATAAATTCAGTAAAATTTCCCTCCCACTCACTCATTTTCTCCAAAATGATGTCACATTCCATTTCCATGAGGTTTGCAAGAGAGCCTTTGTTGAACTCAAAACTGATCTAACATCCGCCCCAATAATCCAACCCACAGATTGGTCCTTACCCTTTGAATTGATGCGTGATTCTTCTTATAGAGCTGTTGGGGATGTTCTTGTTCAAAGAAGAGAAAATATTCCTCATGTCATCTATTATGACTCAAAAACATTGGATGAAACTCAATCTCACTGCACTGTCACTGAAAAATAAATTTTAGCAGTTGTTTTTTCCTTCGATAAATTCTAGTCCTATCTCTTGGTGCCAAAATCATCATCTTCACAGACCATTCTGCTGTAAAGTTCTTACTCAAGAAAAGTGATTCCAAACTGAGGCTAATAAGATGGATCTGAATGCTCCAAGAGTTTGACCTTGAAATGAAATATAGACCAGGAAAAGAAAACCCTGTTGTTGATCACTTGAGTAGAATTTCGAACTCTTCTCAATCTGAAATCATCAATCCTGAATTACCCACTGAGAACCTTTCATCTCTCACTCAAAAAATACCATGGTATGCCCCAATTGAAAATTACTTGGTTTCTGGTGTTTTTCCTGAAAAGTTTTCAAAAAAACAAAAAATGAAGATGAAAAGTGATTCAAAATACTATTTTTTGGGAAGCAAATTAACTTTGGAAAACTGGGGCTGACATGGTAATAAGGAGATGTGTCAATGGAAATGAACATTCTTCAATATTAGAATTTTGTCACTCACTTCTAGGAGGTGGCCACTTTGGACCACAAAGGACCTCATGAAAGGTCCTAGACTCTGGATTCTTTTGGCCTTCACTCTTCAGGGACTCACATGAGTTCAGTCAATCATGTCCCACTTGCCAAAAGTTTGGCATAATTTCAATGAGAAATGAAATGCCCCAAAATCCTTTAATTTTCTGTGAGATCTTCGATGTTTGGGGTATCGATTTCATGGGACCATTTCCTCCTTCCAATTGATTCTAATACATCCTTCTTGTAGTTGATTATGTTTCTAGGTGGGTCGAGGCTAAACCCACTAGAAAGGATTATTCACATATTGTTAGTGAGTTCCTAAAGACACACATCTTCCACCGATTTGGCACACCTCGTGCCAAGATCTGTGACTTAGGAACCCATTTATGTAATAGAACCATGGAATCTCTTTTGAAAAAGAATAGTGTTGTACATAAAACTTCAACTGCATATCACCCCCAAACAAATGGCAATGATGAAATTTCTAATAGGGAAGTGAAAAGAGTGCTTGAGAGAATTGTAAAAACCACCAGAAAAGACTGGCCTGCAAGACTTCGTAAAGCACTTTGGGCTTATCAAATGCATATAAAACACCCATTGGGATGTCTCCTTTTAGGCTTGTTTTTGGTAAAGCATGTCATCTACCAGTTGAAATCCAACATAAGTCATTTTGGGCAGTGAAAACTTGTAATTTTGATCTTGAAAAATCTGGTGAAAAAAGATTGTTGCAATTGGCTGAACTGGAGGAGCTTCGACTTGAATCCTATGAGAATTCTAAACTGTACAAAGAAAAGGATAAGTTACTCCATGACAGACATATCCTGAGAAATGTATTTCATGAAGGTGAGATGGTAATGCTCTTCAATTCTCGATTCTAACTTCACCAAGGTAATCTTAATTCTCATTGGGAAGGTCCTTTTGTTATTACTAATGTGTACCCATTTGGTGCAGTGCAAGTCCAAGACCCCTCTTCCAAAAGGACATTCATTGTTAATGGACATCGTTTAAAACATCACTATGAGAGGACACACAATCCTGGATCATCAAGTAATTCCATTGGATACCCAACTTCTCCAGTCAACCCACCACCGGATGGAGACGATGACCTACCAAATCTAAACCAGGGGCACCTCTTTCCATTTAACTCTCTCTATCTCTTCCTCTCTTTACCTCTTTCTTCTTTTTCCTCTCTCTTTATTTTTTTACCACTTTCTTTATCAAAACCTTTCTTATCACTTTTTCTTTTCTGTGGGTTTATCTTTATAAAAACACAAAAAAAATCCTAAAAAACAAAAAAAACAAAAAAAACAATCCCTTAAAACAAATAATGAAACTCAAGAGGCATGATTACTCACCTTCCAATTTTCAAATTTTGTCCAACCATTTTGGGGAGTTTAAAAACATGTTTTCATATCAAAAATATTTTATTTTCATCAAGACTTTGGATAAAGAATTTTGTGTCAAATTTAACAATTTTTGAATGCTCAATTTTTGATTTGGAAAATTCTTTTCCCGAACCGTGAGGAATATCATTTGCTTTCATGCCAAGGCCACCTATAGCTATATTTTCAAATTGTGTGTTTTCACCCCCATTTGTGAGTCTTGAGTTTGTGGACCTTCGAGCTGAATTTCCTACCTTAGTGTGCATTAATATGATAGAGGCATTTTCTGAACCACATGATAATCACAATATCCAAATAGCCTCCCATTTCCCTTACATTAATCCTCCTTTTGAAAGCCCCTTAGAGCCTATGAAAACCTTTTCTTTGATATCCACATTAAAAGTCCAATACTTTTTTCCCACCCAATATCACCATGGATTTTAATTGCATATTTTTTTTGAAATTTAAGTGTGGGGGGAGGGAATGGATTTCATTGTCTGGGCACCCTATTATTGATTTTCAATGAGTTATCATCTGCTTGAGGGCAAGAATCCATTTCATTGTGGGGGAGAGGTTGTAATTCAGTGTGTATTGGGGAATGTAATGTACTTCCATTTATGAAATTTTGTAAATGTTTTTGACAAGTGTTAAAAAAATCAAAAATGATTAAAAAAATCAAAAAAAAAATTCAAAAATGGGTTGTGTTTTGGGTAGCTCAAAAATCACTCTTTCCCAACCTTTTATCTGGTTATAACTATTACAATTAGTGTCCTGAGGAGATCAAACATGGGTTGGGATATGAGTGTGAGATCTGTTTCAAGGTCAACTTTCGAAAAAACAATGAAAAAAGAGAGGAAAAAAACACTTGCATTATATTCTTATATCATTCAGAGACGTTTTGTAGTTTTTAAATATTTCATCTTCTCATCCCCTTCATATTTCATTCCTCTATTGTGTCTTTCTTCACACAATCATTCCCTTTTAAATATGTATTTTCATTTCCTTCCATGTTTTATTTCAAAAAAATGTGCATTGCTTTTTCTATGTTGGTGTTTTACCCCTCTTCTTCTCTCTTGAACATTATATTCCTACCATCCCATAGCCACAGAAAAACCCCCTAAAAATACCTCTTTAATCTTTTTCACTTTTTATAGGGATTGGAAGATGATAGATCTTTTCAAACTCTAAGATTTTCACTTTTGGTTGGTGAAAGAGTGATCCTCCACAAATGAATTTTATCATCTTGAGAGATGTGAGTTTTGAGTGTCCACATTTTACAATTCTAAATTTGAGCACGAAAAAATGAATTAGTTTTGGAACATTGTTTCTGTAACAACTTGTGGTGAAATTCAAAATGGATGAGTGAAATAGTCTAAACCTCTCTTGATTGGGGAAAACAAAATTTTAATATTTGTTGGTGAGTGAAAATGATTTTGTCATGTTTTTATATTTTTTGCATGTGTGGACATGAACAAAACTAAGTTTTGGGGAGTTGATGTTATTAATATTTTCATGACTTATCATATACTCCCTTTATTGATATTATATGAAATGTGCATAATCTGTGTAAAATATTAATGTTTTAATATTAAGTATAATTTTTGAGCATTTTTAGAAGTAGTCCAATTGAGTCAGTTTACTGTTTTAATAATAAATATCACTATACTGATCCAAATTGTGTGGTTATTGTTTTGTAGGATTATCTTATAAATATAAAACATTTCATTAGAAGTTACCATGAGCCAATTCTCCCATTTGAAGGGTCATATGATCCTCACAAACAAGACCAAATAATTTGTGAAGAAACTAGACTATTCATGAAGATTGATTTACTGGGATACATGAAAAAGTCCAAATAATATTATGATCCACCATAGTTTGGGGGACAATGCAAGGAGTATTTTATAAAAATTTCAAGGCCCAAATCTCTGAACAAGTGGCCCAAATGACGCTTTAAAATCCATCCCACCATTCTGGATGAGAATTAAAATCATTATAGTATGCATGACATATCTCATGATGTAAGGATCCGATAGAGCTGAGATTTTGCAGTGTGAAAGAGGAGCTCTATTTGGCCAACGTTGTTGAATAAATCATTCGTATTTGAAGGCATCTTCCAATTCAAAAACACTTCCACATTTTAGACTTTAAAAAGACTGGATTGAAATGGACAGTTTAACTTTGTTTAAGCAAACAGTCTAACTTTTGATCCTTAAGTCCACATGACTACAAAGATTTAGAGTAGTCGGCCAACATTATTATCTACAACTTTTAAGAAGTAGATATTTGGTGATTCGGCTGTCTGAATAGCCAAATTGGCGATGAAATTGGAGAGACTGATTGGGAATGCAAACTGTCCACTCCTTGGGCTATAAATACTCTCCCCTTATATCCTTGAGAGGGGTTGGAATTTCAGAATAGAGGAGATTATATTGGTACAACCAAAGCCTTGCACAAGGCATGGGAGGACCTTCCATACTAATGTTTTCACATGAGAGACAATTCCTCTTCTATTTGTTTTCACTTACTTTTGTGTTCATCGTTTTTGTAATTTTGTAAGTCCTTTCATTTGTAATTCTATTTTAATGTCTGTTTCTTCTTCAATATCTATTATCCTCATCCACCTTCTGTAGTTTAATATTTATGTTCTTAAAATATTTTAAATTCAGTTTAATCCCCTTCACTTCTTTTGCTTCCTCATTCTATCAAAAATCTGTTTTTAATTATCATCATCGTTTGTGTGTGTGTGTGTGTGTGTTCGATGAAAAAATCTTTTCTTATCCCTTTCATTATATTATCTTCTTAATTTATCATCATAATCATTATTACCAGATTAGTAATCATTTTAATGGATAGGTAAATCTTTAATTGGGGTGAGTTATAATTTAGTTATGTTAAGTGATTGAGAGCTTTTGCTCGACGAATGTTCTTTAAATTAATATTGTGTATGTTGAACTTTATATGTCATGGATTAATGACATGTTTTGTTTAATATGTGGATTCCATGGATTATTGGAACCAAAAATACACTACCATAAATAAGTAATTGTAATGATTAGAATCCTATGTTAAGTTACGGCTTGGATTAAATCTTTATCACTTAGGAATTCCGATCAAAATCATCTTGTGACATTAGTGTTAATTTAATGCAATATAAAGAAAACCTCAAGGATATCACAAGCTTAACTACCTAATGATGAAATCACCCCAATATTTATCAATTTGTTAAATCAAACATCATCCAAAAATTATTTCAAAAGATTTGCAAACAAACCCTCCAATCAGAATACAATTAACTAAAAACAAACAACTATTACAAAGTATTATCATTGTGGATTTGACCCAAGTGCTGCTATACACATTAGCAGAGCACCGGAACCTTTACCGATCGATAGGCAACAATCAGACATGTGTTTCACACACCATATTCACCACTATCAGCTGCTTCCCTCAAAAACAAAGTACTCATAAATACCCCATATTATAAATACATTATGATGTATTTGGAACCAACTCTATGTGATGACCCAGTGAGTGGTGTCCAATCTACTCACAGAGAGTTTTATCCACTGGACAGTCCACCACTATAATAGTCTATATCAGTTCCATTGTAAGTTCCTTTTCTATCCCCAATCGAAGAGTGGGGAAAAGCAGAGTCAAGACTCACTTATAAATATGGAGGTTTGTGGGACACAATTACCTTCTATCAGTTGGATGATATGTTATGGCCTAGTTCTACTCCTAAATTTGACATTCGGGGGTCACCCACTTAGGATGAGGTTTTGTTCTTCCACAAAACCCACTGGGTGATGCACTTCTACCTCCCTGTACATCAATTTTCTAAAACCAAGATCTAATATCATTGTGATGACACTGTCCAACAGTTTAACATGGTTTAGTTAGAATCACTTCATGTGTCTCAACACCCTGCATCACCTGACTATTTCAGGCCCCTTCAGCAATGATGCATTCGGAGCCTCATCATGCTCTACATGAATTGTTGAAGCTGCAAACCCACATGTTCAGATTCATGGATGGGGGTAATATGATTCTATTAACATCAATCCCATCCTATTACAACCTTTCTTAACAAGTGATATCATAGATATTCAATTGGGTTTTGTCATTATTAATATGGTTGACCATAATCTACTCAGGGAGAATAACATTAAGGAAGGTCCTTATGAAGAGTAATCACCTCCCAAGGTAGCACAATACGATATGAAAATAATAAAAGCTTCATCACTCTATAAAAAAGTATGATACTTTGTCTTTAAGATCACTCTAAGTGATTTCACTTTGGTCACGACCCCAAAAAGGGTAAAGGATAGACTTGGGCTTATACGACCTCCTAACCATGTGGTTCAGTGGGGAAGATAACCGTTGATCCCTTCAAGGATTATTTTCTATAGAATATTCAGGAATAGAAGAATTTCATTGGATATCTCCTCACTAATCACCATGAAGAGTGACACTAGTTTTATGGTGACCCTCATTACGAACATTTACCTCATCCACTGGGGAAACAGGGGCAGCCATAGGTTCTCCTTGGCTATTTTCTACCAATCAACCTATATAACCTCATACATATTCATAGGGTAGTGACTGAAGCCTATGTTATGTGACCATGGTATTTACCACAGAATCTTTCCGAGCTATGTGAGAACCCTCATCGAGACCCTGGCTCGGTCTCTCCTTTGGAAGCTCCATAGGTTGTTCCTCCAACAGCTCCATAGGTCACTCTAGACACTCCATGATCCATTGAGCTTATATATCATGTTAAAAAGCATTCCAATTCACTGGAAATTAGTAATTCTCCCACAAATAGAAATCCCTGATAGGGATATTTGATGTCCACTATCATCACTCACCTTAAGACCCTTGAGTCATGGCATGTGGTAATCCCACCTACTAGTAAGTTTTATCCAGTATGGGTGGACGATATGTAGGCACCTCCAAATTTTCAGAATCCTACATTTCCCGATTCCACAAGATTTCTGACCCACTAAAACATCATCCCCACATCATATGATTGTGTGGACCCATGTTGTAAACTCTAGAAAATCAATAGACCACAAATATCTGATGTTTTGTTCAAACATTGGAAGATCCTGTGTTTTTCTGCTACAACCAATTACCTATTACATCTATCACATGTTGGGAAGATCTTCAAAGGTTGTACCTCACTAATTTTATCTCTAATACATGAAAGAAAATTATTTTCGACCTATTGAAGTACAAACAACATCCAAATAAGCGAGTCACAGATTTTGTCTCCAAGTGGGAGGGTCTCTCGTATTCACTTGAATTTCCACTGTCTCAAAAGTAGATTCTAATGATATGAATGGTGACTGTTATGATTGAATTTTTTCACTCCCTCATAACTAAAAATTTCCCTAGTAGATTTTGGTATTTTTATTACAAGTTTTTGTGGCTAGATTAATCATTGAAGTAGGTTGTGTTAGCATTCCCATTTTCTTCTATCAGTCCCGCAAGAAGATCCTCTAAGGAAGATATTGCCTTGATAACTCAAATTGAGACCCCCATGTCACTAGAATTAATTTTGGAAGAGCCTCTTCTATATCCTTACTGAGGGAAACAACCTCGAGTTCATCCTCAAGATCCACATCTACAGATCCATAATCAGAAGACACTATCACAAAATGGAACACTTCCACCTAGGAGATAAAATCAGGATCTATCACCTTGTTATTTCCATGACCTTATAATTCCCTTCCTGGACATGTGAAACAAGACCTATTAATTAAAAAAGGCTTGAGATCTAGGTTATTTCCATAGTTCCCTCATTCACAGGATTCTGATGTTTCTAGAATGTTTGAAACCTCATTTGGATGATCTCACTTATCACCCAAACTATTGACCATATGAATGTTTCCTTGGACATACCATCAAGAAAATCGATGTGTTCATGTACTGTCTTCATGACTATGTAGATAACAATGTAGTCATATTGGGAACTACCCTGATCCTAGTTGCAAGCATTTTTTTAAATCAAGACAATGACAGTGAAGGTGAATATCAGTAGGTCTAAAGCCACAGGTCTTATAGTTATGAGGATTGGTTTTATTTCAGGGAATTTTCTCATTCCCCTGATTTCATATGTGCCTCTTTGAATCTTTATGATCTTAATAAATTTTCAATAACTCGTTTGATTGCTACTTCTATATACAAAAATCTGCCTTGTAACTCTTAGAAGAGCGGGCGCTAATCCCATAATGGAAAGGAATGTCCCCCACCAGTGTTAAAGCATTTTTTCACCCTTAGTTATTTCATTCCTACTAGGATGGGAATCACCCATAAATCTAATTTATATTAGAAGATTCATCAGATGATGGGCAAGAATAAATCATTATAAATATTTTAGAGTTGGATTATCCCTATATTATTCTTAATGATTATGATTTTCAGGTGGGTCCTCTTTATGTTCCCGGTCGATGACATCATTAACAAGGTTTTTGCTAAGTGAACCATCAGATATCTCATTCCAGTGCTTCAAGAACAACCATGCATGATGTCGAGACTAGATAGTAAGTTTAGTGTAAGGCTAAGAAAGCATCATCCAATCTGCCAGTCTTGATAGATTCTCTATCACTGCCTTTCATGCTACTCGACCAGGTATTTCAACCATGACCTCATAATGTTAAACAACACTCTATTGTGGCTAGCCTTCATATGTCTAATAGTCAACCAGAATTTGTTTTCCTAGTTTAGATAATTTTCAGCGGGATATTTACAATATCCATAATCTACCATTTTGACAAGAAACACCATTCACAACTCATTCCAATGATCTACATCCTATAGGAATACATGTGCATTGAGCATGAAAATATTAATTTTCTATGAATCTTTCCATCATTTCTAAAAATATCTTAATTCAAGAGGTTCTACTCCTATATGATGATATCAAATAATCCCTTATAGATGCCTTGAAGGTTCCCCTCTAGTTTGAGATAGACATGGAAGTTGTAGAGGCCTTCCATACTGAGGAAGTCAAACTAATTAGATACAAAGAGATCATCACTGGTTAGTTCAATGGTGTGGATTGCCACCATTATCTCGTTGACACAAGTTTCAGGATCAATATAATCCTTAATTGAATTCTCCTCAAGTTAGGATATACTGGGGAAAATCCAAGTCCAAAAGACCAGAATGTTTTTGATTTTTAATGGACAAAGTGAATTATCTGTGGAAAATTATACCTAAATTTTTTGTTTGGTGGCCTTAATAAAAGCACTTAATTTATGGTGGTCTCACAGTATACCTCTTACAATTAACAGATTGGTATACCTTGGCCCCATCTACATGCAGCAGTTCCCTCCTCATAAATCAATTCCTCAAGTACTCCCTCAATGGTCGAGTGGGCATGTTCTAAGGTGATGCACCTCTTTTTTCCTCTTGTGAAGAGTGCTATTTGGATTTCATTTGATTTAATAGAATAGAAAATAGGTTCAAAAAAACAATTTAAACACACTACTACTATGGAAGACCCCTAGATGGAATTAGATGGAGTTTTCTTCCCCCTGATTTATCATTTGGGGGCCACCACCCTAGAATTGGGACACTTCCTCGTCATATTTTAGATGAGGGGAAGATGCATTATAAGGTAAAAGGAATTCGAATATACTATCCTGTAAAAATACATAGAACATTCTTGAGTTATATCAGAACCTATGACCCATGTGAGGTATAGGGATGTTCGACCCATGGCTACATCCGTATGACATAGCTACTTATTCCACTAATCCAGGCCGAATCAACAAAGACCAAACCTATCAACACTACATTGAAATCATCGAGAATGGACCCCTTGGTCAAAGGCATAATAGAAATAGGTAGAAAACCATTTTTTATAGGGTTTCAGTAGTTCCAGATCCTCCTAATAATGATTCCACCTACGCCCAAGTGGGCATAAATGTTCCACGAGAATCAGTTGGAACGAGTGAACCACCCCACCCCCAATGATTCCACTATCTCAGATGATGAATAATACATGGAGTATTATCCACCCACATTCGAAGAATGAATATCCACCACCGTATAGGATTTAGTTCATGTGAACCTTGGCACTGCGATATATCTGATGCCAACACTAATCAGCACCAACATGCCTTCAACGAAACTTTAGAAGTATGTGTACATCTAAAAGAAACATTGTGATGTGCTTTCCTAGGTCTATGAATAAATTATCTGGTTAGGCCCTAAATTGTTCTTCCATTTCCTTGGCCTCCCAGTTAAAAATTATGGGTTCAACCATCCTCCTAGGAAGATGCACCCCTCTCATGTTGTCATGGTTGATGTGAAATTTGATAATATCATCAAAACAAAATTCATCAAGGAAGTTCATTACCTAACGTGTTTGGAAGGAATAATTCTTATAAGGGAGAAAATTGGAAAAATCATAGTCTGCATTGACTTTCAATATTTCAATCACCACTGCCTAAAGGATTATTTTCCCCTTCCATTGATAGAGCTACTAATCGATGCCACTTCTATACTCATGGGTATCTCATTCATGGATAGGAATTATGTTTATAATCTGATCTATATGTCTTTAAAATATGAGGACTCTACGTCCTTCAGAGTGTTGTAGAGTGATTTATGCTATCGTGTAATAATATTTTGTCTGAAGAATGTAAGAGCTTCATATTAGCATGTTATGAACTGCATCATCAAACCAATAATCATGACACTAGTGGAATGCTATATGAATGTTCTAGAGGTTATATCCCACCTATATTTGGATGATCGTAGAGGAATTTAGAAAGTGTTTGGATTCCTTCACTCTTGGTAGTTGTATTTGAACACCTTGAAATGTTTTTTAGGGTGACCTCTAGAATGTTCCTTGGTTTCATCACTAGATATATAGGAACTGAAATCATCCTTGAGAAGATCAAGGCTATGAGGTTGATTCCCCTTTTAAGATACCTCTGGGAGCTCTGAGGATTTCAAGGCCACTTATCCTACACACACTAATTCATCATGAATATAGATAGAAATTGTAATAACGTTTATTATTTCATTATGAAAGGTGTCATCTACAAGTAGGATGATGAAAGCTAGAATGATTCTAAGGATATTAAGATGTGTCAGCTACAGCCTCCAGTTCTGATCCCACCTATATTAGAGAAACATTTGGTCCTCTATGTTACCACCCTAGAATGATCCCTTAGAACCCTTCTAACCTAAAATAATATGGAAGGGATAAATAATAGTTTATATAATATTAGTCATGTGTTCCTCGACATAGATTTCATATGTTATCCTATTGAGAAGAGTTGTCTTATGCTGGTTTTAACAGTGTATAAATTGAATCACTGCCTACAACATTAAAAGATACAGTTGGTTTCTCACATGGATCCGATGAAGTACGTTCTAAACTACCCTATGTTTAAATTTATATGGTAACACTGGGTAGTTATTATTTAGTTTTTTGAAACAAGAATTATTACAAAGAAGGTATTCAAGATTCAAAAACTGACATATTTCATGGCTGCTCATCCGAACCCGGCATATCAGTCTCTAGACCTTGATTTTTCTGATGAGGCCATCCTCTTAGTAGATCAGGATGTTTCATTTTTAAAAATTCCCTTCGAAAACATCTCTCAGAGTCCCACCAAAATAAAACTCATTGATACCAGTATAAATAGACTAGGCTTGGGGATAGTATTCATCCCACCTACATAGGATGTCTTGCCCTATGTGTAATTGTTTTCAAAGGGATGTACAAAAAATGAAGCAGAGTATTAGGATCTCATCACTAGTATTTAGTTGGATCATGAGATTGATGATCTAGACTTTCATGTGAAGGGGGTTCTGAGAAAGTCATCAAGAAGGTCAACAGTGACTACATAGTCTGGAATCAAGAGTTTATAGCCCTATTTTAAGAATTGTCACCATATAATGTCATGATTATTTTATCAGTCATAGGTGAATGAGGTTCCATAATCCCAGAATAGTTGAGATGATTCACTAGACAGCCGAGCACCTTCTATTATAGAGCTTGACGAGGAAGATATGTTCATTCATGTGGAGAATCAAAGAGTCTTCTCCCATATCTATTCAGATGATGATAAAACCCAGCAGGTAAACCACCATACCACTGATGCTTCTATATCAGGTCCTACAAATCCCCATATAGTTGAAGAAAAAATTTTATTCAACAAATCTTTTCGTTGAGTGCCTTCATCATGATAATATTCCATCTGATAGGACCAAATGAGATATAATTCATCACCGTATAATTCATTTTACCTCCAAGAGAGGTCATATCCTATACCAAACTCTCTATGAGTGTGGGTTTTATGGAACTCTCCTCCACTATATTCAAGGATATGAGATTCCCCAGGTTATGCTCGATGTTCATGCCAGGTCAGGTGGTGATCATAAGGCACATTTGAAGCAATACAACCAGATTTAAAGGATGGGATAATTCTATCCCACTATGGTCCATGACTGTATCATGTTTTCTAAGAGATTCGATGTATGTCAGATCTATTACAATTTCATTTATCAGCCTACAGATCCCCTCGACACATAAACTACTCTTGTCCCTTTCTGTACTGGGGAATCAATGTCATGGGACTATACCCACAAACACCAGCTCTCCACTGAATGTTCATTCTGACAAAAATAGATTTTTTTCCAAATGGGTAGCAGTTATCCCTCTTAAATAAGTCAATGCTGAGTATATTTTTGAATTATTTTTATCTAACATCATCCATTTATTAGGAGTCCCTCATGCTATTCTGGTTAATAACGACACCAACTTCCGCTCAGCTAAGACGAAGAAGTTTTATTCCAAGTATAACATCTGATCCATCCACACTTATCACTAACATGAAAAATAAAATGAGAAGATCAAGGCATTCAACAATACACTCCACAAACTTTTATCGTATATGGTGGGTCATAACAAGACAATTTGGCAGTACAAGCATACCACTCTCTCTAGTCTTATGAGATGACAACTCACAATTCAACCAAGGTGGCTCTATATTCCATAGTGTTTGGAAAAAAGGAAGTACTCCACATCATGGTTATGTTTCCAAAACTATTTATATTATTTTATGATTAGAAAATGATATAAGTATTATAATTATTCCATCTAGCCAAACTAGAAGCTCTCAATGAGAACATGATTCATGCCTTGCATAATCTATAGAGTCACTACAACAGGATAGCCATTTATTTTATAAATAAAGTTCACACATGATCTATCCTCCAAGGTGAAACATCATTGAATCTAAGGATTCCAATGATACTGGGTAGGAAACCAACTATGTTAGATCCCAAATAGTATGGACCTTACATCATTCATAAGTTCTATACCAACATTTTATAGTCTCTAGTCACCATGGATGGTGAGAAAATTACACCTCCCACCAAATCCGTGTTCCTCAAATAGTAATTTTCATCAATTGATTTTTACACGAATCCTGGCATTAAACTATTCTACATCATCTCATAGAAAATTAAATGTTGTGTCTTAGCTACAAGGTATTAAACTACACTGCATTTATGGTCCCTTCTGCATGACCTTAAAAATACGGTTCCCCTTTTCTTTCATGATGTTATACTTTTCCGTCCTACATGGAATTAAACTTTGGCCTCCATCCTTATAAGATGATGTTAAACTACAATGATCTTCATGAATTATGTACATATTGATTCATATTCTTATGGGATATGTAGTGAATCATAGAAAATTCATCTTCGGTCCCACCCACAGAGTATCACAACCCTTTTTCCTCATCCCCCATGACTCTAAACTGTTGGTGATTTCTTCTTAGGAACATGTCGCGTGGTGTGAGGCTCTATTTTCCTTAGTCATTCCAGGTTGTTTCATGGAGAAACACATTATATTTTCAATTTAGAATCTTCATCATATAGTTTGAACTATATGAACGAAAACTACGACCTCCAATTAGGGAGGAAAATAAACTGCATAACATCCCCCATCCTTAACATTTTAAGTTAAACTATGTATTTTTCACCCTGAATGTATGATGATAAACTACACAGTGTTATGATGACTTCACTAGATAATAAATTACCCCTGTAATCACTCACCTACAATTCCATTTTTCAAATCTATGCATGGAATGATTCATACCATAGAAAGATATGCAAGATTCCCTAGACATTTAGTATTGAGGACCAGCTAGAATTTCATCCTTTTCCCCTTTGTCCTGAGTTCTATATTGGGAGGGAGTGGTGGGGACTTTTTTAGTCTTCATTCTCATCATGTATTTTTTAAAATACTTAGACATCCTCTTCGGGATACATCTCCCTCAAATTTCCTAACAACATGATGATAAACTGCATCTCAAATATCATCCATGCCACATCATGTTAAACTATACAAAATTAAAGAACTATTTATTCCTTGATTCCCATACGTATGGGATACGTAGCGATGGCTTGATGTCTTGCCTTGGGTCTAGTCCTCAGTTCATTAAATTTCTTCCCCCTGTTATCTGTCCTTTTAATTTGGAACTAGTCCAATACCATACCATATCTAATGGTTTTGTTACGGCCTATTTCATTGACATGGGGTTGGAATCCCTCTATATGGTATTCCTTATTAACATGATCAGATGTGTTGTTGTGTATAACCAAGATTGTTCGATTATGCATGGACATTCTCTCATTCCAAATTAATTCTTTGCACGTCCGTTTATTTTGGTCTCCATTACCTTTCACATCTGAAGGGACCCTAAAACTATATGTTTCTTGACCATATGGTTCACCTACCATTATGGGCCAATACCTTGGAGGATATTAAATGAAATTTTGTGACATGCCCGACATTTTAAATATGGTCAGTGATCAACCATCATTTTTTTATTCCCACCCCAGGTTACATGATATGGATATTTTGTTTCAATCATGGTCAAAAATTATCCTTCACCACCATGACACCCTCATTATGTCCTAGGTATCGGGCATTGTGGTTCACACACTCCATTTACTTATGTTTTGAAAGAATGGTAACACCCTTAGTGTTACCCCTCTCTGAACCTTTTCATGTTGAGCAGGAAAATTAGTGTATAGATAAATTCATAGACAAAATTATTCATCTCCCTATTTTACACTTATATTTGTGAAAGGGAAAGACTAGACCCACTCTTTGATTCCCACAATTAGCATCGATCAAGTGGTCTTACGAGTCTTAGTAGGGTTTGTACCCATGGGGAATATATGTGTAGCCATACAGTCCAAACTATATGCCCTTAAACTAAGATCCCTATGGTCGAAACTCTATAACCATAAACTAGGATCCCAACAGTCCAAAATCTATGACATTAAACTAGGTTATATATTTTCCAAGTTCTATAACCATAATATAGGATACCTATGGTCTATACTCTATGACCTTCAACTAGGAGCCTTACGGTCCAAACTCTATGACCATAATTTAGGGGTACTATGGTACAGACTCTATTGCCTTAAACTCTGATACCAAAAATCCAAAATATATTTACCTTAAACTAGAATCCATACAATCCAAACTCTATGAACATAAACCTATAGATTCTATATAGTTTTCTAAAAAGTGTGTGGTGTGGTGTGGACCACTTGGGTCCCCATTCACATTGGGTATCCATCATCCACAACATGCACATACCTTTAGAAATTTCATGTTTTTAAACTATACAGATCATAAATAAAAATGTATGACTTGATTCCCATTTTTATAGGATATGTAATGATTCATGGATACTTCTACATTGGGCCCATGCACAAATATATGGTCAAATATTTATGACCTTAAATTAAGAGATTCATTGTTATTTCAACCCCTGTCATATCACATGTGCTTCCTCTTTGTCTATTCCATGACATGTGTATGGTGCACAAGCCTCTTTTAGCTCATTCACATTAGTTTAATCTCCTTTAATCCATGATAAAATTCTTGTAATCTACATTTTATTTCATATATATGTATCTTTGAACTGTTGTCTTGTGTCTGGGTATAATGAATTTAAACTATGTGCAATGTCCTAGTCACATGATGTTGACCTGTATGACGAATCTTGGTCCCATGATGTTAAACTGTTCCATGAATCATTCTTATTTTTCATGACTTAAATCTGTATCCTTGTATCTCATCATATAGGTCCTCCATGGGAGATGCATTTGATCTTTGGTAGGCCCAATGCACTTACAACAATGTTATTTAGTCACGGTGGTGTAATTTCAAGAGTTTTGGAATCCTTTAAAACATTTAATCTCTCCACACATGAGCATTACATGAACCCTTTATTTTAATCCACATAATCTTTCATATATTTAGGGTCCTAAAAATCCGCAAAGGAGATTCTACCCAAATCCACCAAATAATTTGGGGAAAGAATGAAGAGAAAAAAAATCAGAGGGAAAAAAGCAGGACCAGTCCGCGGACCGGTCCCATAAAAATGCAACATGGCCAGGCCCTGTGAAGCACCCCCTCTGCAAACCATCGTCGTTCACAAAATGGAGGCGGAGAACCTTCACGGTCATGAGGCAGGATGGGCGCCGATCCGATTCACCTTCATGAACCGCCCCAACTGCGGACTGTGTCGACCGGTTCAAGTTGCCTCCGCTGTCATTCGCGGAATGGAGGCAGAACCCTCTGCGGCAGCGAAGCACTCCCTGAGTTTGGTTCGAGGCGGTGGGGGGGAGAAGCGTTCAATACCCACCACGTATCGTAGATTGACCAAGTCAGCTTTAAACCAGGTATTTGTTCATGGGCGTCTGCAAAAGGTTCCACGTGACCAGAGATACATCCCTTCCCCCACTCAATGAAAGGAGACCGAGGGGGAAAGGAGGTGGGTCGGAGATTTGAGGATTTGGATTTGGATGATTCGACGGCAGAGGAAGAGAAGAACGATCAGATACGGGTGGAAGGATTTCAAAGGATGGTTTCAGATTTCACAAACAGTGAAGTCCCAGTTTGCAAACCAGAGTAGGTATAAACCTGGGAATGAACTCATAAAGAACAGAAAACGCATAATAATTTGGTGAACCAAGAACTCAAAATAACATAAAAAGAGAAGACCGTGAACCATAGCCCCTCTGCAGATGCACTCCCCGTAGACCAGGGTGTTTATGCCTCTTTTCCGATCTGTCGCGCCGCATAGTACCCTCCTACGCGGGCGAAGCCTCGACTGACAAACCCCCGATCCGCATCACCCTTGGCCGCTACTGCTCACATGGAACCCTCTACGGACCACCCTGGTTCGCGGATTGAACCCGGAGACGCGAACCACCTTGGTTCATGGGATGCCAATCAGTCCGCAGACCCTCCTGGTTTGCGGACGGCAAATCAGTCTGCAGACCATCCTAGTTCGCAGATGGTCTCTCAGTCCACAGACCATCCTTGTTCGTGGACGGTCTCTAAATCCGTGGACCACTCTGGTTCTCAGACGACCCCTCCATCCACGTAGCACTTCCCTATGCAAAGGGCACCAAAACCGCCGAAGTTACCATTCCTTGAGCCACATAAGATCCTACCGATCTGACCCTATCCTACGTGAACTCTTCATGAGCCTACTCATCGGACTCGAGCCGAGGCCTCCACCATAGCCACCGAACCCGTGTGGTGTAACCCTCAGGCGCATCAGCGCGCCATTTTGAGTTCAAATACCGACGGTAAACAGGGGAAAGGGGTTGCCCAGACCCTTGAGATTCCTAAAGCATTCCTAGGTCCACATTCCCACTGTAATGTAGGGTCTGAGCTCTAGAATCCCTTTTCTGCCTCTCCAGTTGCTCAGGGCTTCCCGGGGATGGTTAAATACACATCATAAGGATGCCCTCATGCACTACAAGAGAGGATATGGGGACAGGATCAACCCCATTTCCCTCTCCCGCTACGCTTTATCGCCATGGGCCTCCTCAGAGTGTAAGCCCCAATCTATCGCCTTGGGCCGCCCTCATGTGTAAGCCCCACTACACTTCTCACGGACGCACCTTTCGCGACGTGATCCTCTGGTCCCTACTGCCTCGGGTTTCTCACATCGAGCATGACTCACGTGGTCTTAGAGTAAGCATCTATCATGACATCCTCTTCTGGGCCTCCTTAGAGTGTAAGCCCCAATCCTTCCGAACTATGTGGACTTTGATCCCTGCCTCCTAGGCAGGGTACGTAGGAACCCTCGAAGAGGTTAAAGCCCGACCACCAACGGACCCCTGGGTCCACCTTCACGACCGTTCTCTGACACTCTCCATGTGAACTATGTGGACTTTGATCCTTTCCTCCTAGGAAGGGTATGTAGGAAGCCTCTCCGCAGTTCAAGCCCAACAATGGGTCATTCCGACCCCATTTCACGTTGGTTTACCAACATCTTGGGCCTCCTCGGAGTGTAATCCCCAATCCATCTTGGGGTGCCTCGGGGTGTAAGCCTCGTACCAATCTGATCTATGTGGAATTTGATCCCTGTCTTCTAGGTAGGGTACGTAGGAAGCCTCCAAGAGGTTCAAGCCCAACAATCGGTCGATCTGACTGTCTTCACATCGGTTCACCGAGTTACTCCTAGCACCGTCTCAACGAGTCCAGACTCCATGGGGTCATTAATCCAATGAGGGATGGTAAACCTCAGGACTAAATGATTCTGAATCCCCTGCGTCCAGATGACCATTTCCCACCAGGGTTAAATCCGTGGATACTATGTTTTGGTATATACCAAAGATTCGTGAATATATGAATACGTCTTAAATCTATAACAGAGTCCCAGAACAGGAAATAATTCCCCCCCAAAAAGGGTGTGATGAGCCCAACTTCCCATCCTCTCGACCAATGTGAGTTATTAAGAGTCACTGGTCAGACCATCCGGCGAATTCCTACCTTTGGAAAGCAGGTCCATCAATCATTGGAGACGGAGCCGTTGGGCATTTCGACGCCGAAATCCAGAACCACGAAACAAAAAATGGTGAAACCGACGTAAATATTTAACCAAGCATGACATATTTAACAAAATTCCACCCTCTTCCCCCTTCTACTCATAAGGAGGGCCAAGAAAGGCCATTAATTATGCATGGGATCATGAGATGCTTCATTGATGGGTTTCCTGCCTATATTTGCAAGAGTTTTTTGCTGGTACTACCTTCAGAACTCCCTTCGATCTAATGGCATCCCGAAGGAACTCACAAGCGCGTGATTCCGACAACACAATGACCAGACCTCCTCACCTATGGAGGACCCCGTCACCCACCCAGTGTCTTCAACGTTGGGTCTCGGACACGCTGATCCTAGAGTAACACGTGAATGGTACTCTCCCAATGGTGGAGGCGGCCATACACGCCCTACAATCCACCAGAACTCACCAGTTGCCTACCCAGCAGTGACCAAAAAGGAAGATCTAGATAGTCCATGTTGATGTCTCCAACCGTTTCGGGAGTCTATCACCGAAATGGGACAATGTGTACCTCCCTTATCTTAGGGAGGCGGATGAGGTCGACATTGAGGACTTCATCCCCACCGAGTAGGGGTTCCGCTCCAAGGCCCTCGCCGGCAGACGACATCGTGGTCACGCTGTGAACCGACATCAACATGCCAAGGAGGATGTATCCCCGAGGATTCAGGCCCACTCTTCCCGAGCTCCGGCCCCTCGGACTGCCCGAAGATGGCGACAGACGTACAATCAGGGACGAGTCATCAACCTCGTCCCTGAGGAGGAGCTCCACTGCCCAGCCACAGAGACATTCCACCAACAGGAACCTACACCTATTCGCTCCTCCCGAGCCCGCCATCCAGACATGGCGGCATCGTACGAGCTAGCGCGCATCCCCACTGAGCTCCATCAAGCCCGTTGCTCACGCATGATAGCATTTACTCGGCAGGCACCTCTCCCTGCCTAGGTTCGTGAAGCCCACAAACCTGACGTGGTGGTGACCCAACACCTGCATGACAAGCTCATAGCTGTTGCTTCTGATGCCCTCCATCCTGATTTGGTAGCGATCAACAAAGCCCACCACCCATATGTGGTGGAAACTCATAGGAGGGCACGTCTCCCTGCCAACAGAGGCCACCGAATCGATATGGTGGGATACCAATATATGCAGGGCCAGCTCCCTACGGATGCAAGTAAAGCCCGCCACCCCGATGTGGTGGAAAACTGAGAGATAAACCGGCATATCCCAGTACAGGGGCAGATTCGGTCACCTGCCCCGACACAGGAGAATTGTCAGTACCCACTGACCACCGGAGGACTAGAGTAGGATATTCCTACTCCGATACCGGAATGGGCCTTTCATACCTGTTCCAGAAAAAGATATATCTCTACATATCTTGAAAATTAATGGAGGAGCAGGTATCAATCCCAGATCATATCATGCAGACTTGCCAAAAATATAATTGCATCATCAGAAACAGCAAGGACTCGGGCCCATGAGCCCATCTCCCCAATTTAGGCGACTCATCTAAGAGATGAGGTAGTCACCTCGGAGTAGATCTGCATCCCTGCTTCTTCCCAGGAGGGTCACTGGCCATATTCCGCGATGCAAGGGCAACCGGATCGAGCAGCTTCACTCATTCCAACAGGGGGACATCCGTCCATCATGGTGGATGCTCCATAGTGGGAATATATCGCTGCTAAAAGTCAAGATGTTCGTCGGCGTACCCCAGAAACATCACATGGTCCAATTAGATAGGGACCCAAAGGTGAAGTCAGTTTCCAACAGTAGACAGTCACCGCTGCCGCAAAAGAGCGTTCGAACGTGCCAAAGGCAGCCAGAAAATAAAGAGGGAGTTCATGACTCCACTCTGCTAGAAAACCAGGGTTCCCAATTCCTCTAAGCATACATCAAGGGCTTAGAACCCTAACCACCCATTACCATATTATGGGAGTGGCAGTAGTAGTTGTGAAGGTCCTCCTCATAATGTCGCTACCAGCAACTCTGAAGGCCCTCCACAGAGAACCCGTGGGGGCCTCCCCCACGGGCATATAATGATCGATCACGAGAGCTCCTCTTTTGATGCGAGTCACGGAAGCCCTCCACGTGACTAAATGATCGAGCAGTAAGAAGTTCCTCCACTTACTACAGTCCACCCTGAAGTTCCTCCCCAGGGTATACACTACAATCAGCCTCCATGCAGTGGGACCACAGATTGTGATAGTAGTCCTCGCTATCATAGTCGCAACTGCAGAGGTCCTCCCCACAGTGACATCTCATTATGGCAAAAAGGCCCTCCCCTTGTCGTAGCCTACCCTGAAGGTCCTCCCCAGGGGTTACGCGGCAATGGAACACCACACAGCCAGGCATCAGATCACGGTGGTAGTCCTCACCACCCAGATAACGAAGGTCCTCCCCGTAGAGATATCAAGCAATAAGAAGGCCCTCCTCTCGTTGCGGTACATTCTGAAGGCCCTCCCCAGGATGTAACCCACAGATATTCTCCTTATGGCAGCATTAATGGTAATCCTCACCATTTCCGCAGCTATGATGGTAGTCCTCACCACCGTGGCCACCATTGCAAATGTCATCCCCGCATTGGACCCAGGCAACAAAAAGGTCCCCCCCTTGTCGCGGTGTGTCCTGAAGGTCCTCCCCAGGATGCACGTTGAACGTCAAGCCATGATGGTCATCCTCACCATGATGGTGGTTGTTTCAAAGGTCCTCCCCGTAACAACGCTACGCAGCCAGAAGGTCCCCCCCCCCCTTGCTGCAACAAGCCTTGGATGTCCTCCCTAGGGTGTGCACTGCAAAAGTACTCTATGTAGTGATGAATCAATCAGTAATGGTAGTCCTCTCCATTACGGCCTCCATTGCGGAGGTCCTCCCCGCGATGACATATTATATCGATAGGGAGGTGCTCCTCCTACCGAATCAAGCACTGAAAGGCCCTCGTATGCCGAGGCACTCAGAAGGATGGGATCGATCATGTTAGATTCCCATCTTATCACCAACGACAGCCTTATGCAATCAGAAGATGATCCAGGGTTGCGTTCGTCCTCTGAACCAACTTGGAGTCGCCCACATAATGAGTCAACACCTACCAGTCCCACTGCCTCCAACCACATTGGCAGCAAGCTTCTCAGTTGGGCCGACCTGTTAGAGGAGTCACTAGTGTAGGAGTATTCTGAAATGCTGTACCTGAGGAAACTACTGGATAGGGATGATATACAGGTTATTTTTTGGCCTATGGCCACCTCTCAGTTCGACATGCCCAGAGAATTGTCAGAAGAATGCATGCACAGCATCCGCCATAATATATGGAAAAACCTCTTCTGACTGAAATCAAGCATCTGACCCTACGATGGGTATATTGACCACGTCAAGATGATAGTATACCTCCTCTGTCACATCAACCTGGAGGCCCTTCCTATGGCGCGACGACAGCGCCCCGAGAGACGTAAAGGAAACATGGAGATAGCCTACCTCCGTGCGTTGCACCAACTTTGTCGCCTCATCGGTGACACTCCAATGAGATTCCATATCAGGGGATGGGGGTAACACAAAGCTCATAATTTCACTCCTCTCCCCACCTAGAAAAACCCGTTCAGCATGGTGTCTTGCAAAGTCGTCACATCAAGACGACAATCGAGTGGTCTCCCTGTTCAGTAAAGGCAACACACCCAACAAAGTTAGGCCTTGAGTAAGTCCCAGAAGCGTCAGTAACGATGGGAACAATCCATTCAAGAACTCCTAAATGAGGCCATCGAGGGCATACAACAGGCCTCTCGCCTAAGAGAGGCCAATCAGTGATCTTTGTCTGCCTTCCTAGAAGGAACTGATCCATAGAAGTACTCGGCATCAAACCCAGTTTCCCCCCAAATGGGGGCACGCGTGATCAGACAGGTAGAGATATCCGTAGCCACTTCCGCAATCCAGGTTCAACCCCATCCTATAGGGCTGGGGTCATTTTTAACAACAAATACCCTCATAAGACCAATAAAACCGAGAAGAGACTCAATGTCCAAGTAACGGAGCCAACCCCAGCCCTCAGGGCTGGGGGCATTATTACCCCCTCAACAACAACCTCCCCCATGAGAATCAGTATTCTCTCGTCTAGGGAGGATAGTCAGAAGGGGAGATTGTCATCCTATCCCATTATTAGAATCATCATACCCTCCGAGAGGAAGGCGCACTGTAAGGTTGCATCAAATAACTCTCCGCATCACTCTTTGTCAAGAAGTCTGAAGGCAATCCCATGACCCAAAAGGAAAGGCAAGCAGAAGACGCGAGAGATCCTCTTCCCATTTGGATGATGACATCTTCTCCACCCCTTGATATGCATCTATCAAAATCATAGAGGATAACCCCATGGGTGACACCAGAGATACTGCAAATCAGGAGGGATCTGGAGACGATAGTTTCGGTCAGGCTGTGACTCACAACGAACCACCAAGTGTGTACACCTGGAACCAGAGGGTCTCCCTAAATATAGTCGTTCTTATATCCAACCCTCCTCCACCTAGCATGCATGTTTCCAAACTGGATAAGAATATAGTACTAGTTACCCTTAACCCGCCTCCTTCTCATGAAAAAGATGAGCCACTCACGCTCGAAGCGAGGTTCGCTCGATAGGAAGAGGAGATGAAGGAATTGAGACGGCTTAAAGCTGAGCTACTCTAGAAGAGCTGCCTTATTGAAAATGTGTCCCAGGAGGAACCACATCATGCACTCCCAGAAAGTGCACCTCAAAGGCTAAGGTTTGACCTAGAAAACAAAACACGGTCAGGGCTCCCGTCCAACGAGGCGCCCGGCCCGTCCAACTACTTAAATGTAGATTCGGATGAATACCAAGACTTCCCTCCACATAGGAAGAAACCGTAGTGAGTACGCACGAACCCTTTGATGGTTACCCAAACGGAATGTTCACCCTTGGTACCGGCCAATCCAGATCCTCAGGCAGTGCATCGGGCTACGCTTACCAAGGACTAGGCCAAACAGGATGTATACCAGGGTCTCACCAACACCATCGAGGCACTAACATCTTGATTGGAAGCGATGGAAGGTCGACGCACTCTGATACAGCCAGAGTGGAAACCCTACCCAGATTGGGTGACCAACACACCACCTCCACCCAATTTTGGGATCCCTGTATTTCCCATATTCAATGGATCATGTGATCTAGTGCACCATTTGATGAACTACGCATCCTATTGCCACCCTATGATGGGAGGTCCGGAAAACAGGAAGGAGATAAACTCAGATGCTTTGTACGGACCCTGCAAGGATCTGCCTTCGTCTGGTATACGTGTCTACCATCCCAGTAAATAAAAATCCTGGAATAACTTCGGCAGCAACCTCATGAACTGGAAGAAGAGGTAGAAAGAGAGGGTATCAGATTTCATCGCCAGATGGAAAGGTCTGACCTATTCTCTGAATAGGCCAATGCCTCAAGATGAGATTCTAGACATATGCATCGATAATCTTCGAGATGAGCTGCGAACACCACTCATACCAGGGGAGTTCACCACTGTCTTCCGCCATCTCTCAGCCATTTCTTAGAGAATTAAGGACTCCCTACAATGGACTAATTCGAAGTCCCGAATAGCTTCGCAGGCTCCTGCGAAAAGAGCCCCTAAATCTAAAACATCTTCTGTCACACTCAAGCTTGCCCCTGTGCCCGCTCTATCGATCAGGCCTCCACCAAGTCATCAAGGGCCTTCTACATATCAGTGGCCACCCCTGCCTAAACGGGATGTTCAGCAAGGACCGAAGTAGAACCAGTTTAAGGAACGAAGACAAAAAGTATACTCGTTCCGAGATGATCAAGTCTGTAGCTACTTCATTGCCTCCATGAACTACATCTTGCTATGCCTCCCGGAGCAGAGGAAACATGAAGAGGTCGGCCATGATGACAAGCCAAATTACTTCCCCTACCATCGAATGTTAGGGCACAATATTTTAGAATGTTTCATCTTCAAGGACCTTCTAGATAGGATGGTAGACTCCGGACAAGTCGAGTTGGGACCACCCCGAGCACATGTGGCATGTATCTCTACCACCAACCCCGATAAAGAGGAGGGGTGTCAGAAAATCACCAGCAAACAAGGGCATAAATTTGATAACTGGATGACTCGGAAGACAATCAACCAAGCCCAGGGCATACTCTGAGCTCAACTACAGTAGCCGGTGTTTCCACCAACAGCCCCTGACGCTGCACAGCTGACGACATCGGCCTCACAACCCTCCACGAGCTGGTCATTCGGGCTGAGTAAAAGAAAGAAAAAATCGCAAGAGGAGCAGTCCGCGATGGGGACAATGTTAGTCCCAACCCTGGAAGATTTCATGTCCTCAAATTTGGCGCCACGGGCACCAACCCACCAAGTAGAACCATCAGGGACAACCGACCCGGTTTACCTATCAGAGGATGAAGAGCCAATATTTGGTTCTATTAACGTCATCCATCTTATGGAATCATTCCCGGAATAAGGGTATGTTTATGAACCTGAGTTCCCTAAACGAGGAGCCGAGAGGAGGAATCACAGAGGTATGGGATACCAGGGGAGTTGTAGTTCCGGTCGAAACCAACCCTACGGTTAGACCCCGGCCCAAACTGTTAATATCACGAAAACCCGGGGGAGAGCCTTCAACGGACTCAGCAGGAGAAAGAATGCCCCTCCACCTCCATAAGGAGCCACTCTGGCCCTGTTGTTCCGTGATACCCACTAGAGGAGGAGCATGTATCTGGCAGCCTAGTGCGCACAAATAGACCGGCCATGCCAAGTCCTCAAAAACACAGTAACACCTTCGATATCTGACCCTGCTTCCAGTCCCTCCTCGTCAAATGCTCCAGCCCCTAAAGCACCCACTAAGACTCTCCTACCAATAGAGAGGTATCAGCCGCTGGAGTAGAAATACGATATCCATAAGCAGCTGGCATCGGTAACAGCCATGATTTCAACCCTTGATGCCCTAAGTGTGTCAGCAAACCTCAGGGAGGCACTTATATAGGGTTTGATTAGCCCCCCGGAGTTTCAATCCGATGTAGCTACCGCCGAGATTTACCGGACGGAGACTGACCCGGCCGAATGCAATGCGGTGATTTCCTTCACCGATCCGGACAAGGATTCCCTCATGCAAGGAAACATCAGACCACTATATGTGTCTGGCACACTGAATGGTATTGAGATCTGGAAAGTCTTTATAGACAATGGCTCTGGAGTTAACCTCCTTCCCCTACAGACACTCCGTAAGTTGGGCTACATTGAGGACGACCTAATTACCTCAGCCACAACTCTGTTGGGTTATGACAAGAGTCAGCAGAAACTAGTGATATAAATTAAGCTGAAGACCCATTTTGGTGACCTGGTAGCCTACATGGAATTCCTGATGGTTCGGCAGAGCACAACATTCAATGCCCTGCTGGGAAGTTCATGGCTCCATAAGCACATGGTCGTTCCTTCATCCTATCACTAGTGTATCATGTACTGCATCAACTGACAAAGTGGAACATTGCACACTGACCAAGCTCATTTCGAGCTCTCCATGTCACATTACATTGACGTCGGGTTCTATGATAAAAATAAGAAGAAGCCTTTAGTCGATGGTTTCAATTGTATCCCCGCTCCAAATGTCCTGGTAATGGTTCCTGATGACCACCTCAGGCAGCTTGGCAGAGATTATGTCCTGCCCATCAACCATGTTGAGAGTAGGAGTTCATGTATGGACACACGCTCGGATGTCTTCATGAATTCAGCCATGATGGCCGAGCATGAAGGTGCTGGAACGTCCACCAACCCTTGATTTGGGGATGAATACTCAATTAGGGATGCCCACGATGCCTCTCCCTCGAACACTCAAAGGCTCAGACTGAAAAATCTCTCTCTGTCGGATCAAGAAGATGAGGACTTGGGAGAAGAGGAGGAGGAAGATCTCCAGGACACTCCTCCTAAATTTGAAGATGGCATCTCCAACACGGAGGACGAGCTCAGGGAAATAAACCTGGGTAGCGAGGAAGATCTGATGCCTACTCTCATCAGTGCAGCCATGTCCCCTGAGGAGCATGAGGTATAAACCTCTTTCCTAAGGCAACATTGTGATTTTTTCTCCTGGAATTACACAGAAATGTCGAGACGCGATCCCGAAGTGGCGACGCATCACCTGGGTCATCCAGAAGACCACCAGGGCTATAAAAAGGCTGCCAGAAAGATGCATCCCTCACATGCTGCTAATATAGAGGCTGATGTCAATAAGCTCATTAAAGAAGACTTCATTCGAGAGTTCCAGTACCCCATTTGGTTGTCCAACATCGTCCCTGTCAAGAAGAAGAACGGACAATACGCGTCTGCTTTGACTTCAGAAATCTCAATCGGTATTTCCCGAAAGATGACTTCCAAATTCCAATCACTGAGTTGTTAATTGATGCAATGGCTGAGTATGAGGCTCTATCCTTCATGGATGGCTATTCTGGATATAATCAAATCAGGATGGCCCAAGAAGAGGAAGAATCCACTGCCTTTAGGGCCCCTCAAGGGGTATTCTATTACAGGGTCATGCACTTTGGTCTCAAAAATGTTGGCGCCACATATCAGCACACCATGCATCGGATCTTTAAACCGTTCTTGGGGAAATGCATTGAATGTTACGTGGATGAACAAGTGGTCAAGTCCAGACAAAGCACGTATCACCTGTCGGACCTTGAGACCGTCTTCAACAAGCTCTGACTGCATAGCTTGAAGATGAACCCCTTGAAATGTTCCTTTGGGGTCACCTCCGGAAAATTACTTGGATTTGTCGTACGCCATTGTGGAATCGAAGTCGACCCTGAGAAGACAAAGGCTATCCTTGGATTGCCACCTCCCTGCAATCTCACTGAGTTGAGATAATTTCAAGGACACCTAGCCTATATTAGGTGGTTTATAGCCAACCTGGAATGCAATGTTTTCCTTTCACCAGGTTAATGAAGAAGGGGGTCGCGTACCAATGGATGGATGACTGCCAAGAGGCGTTCTAAAAATTGAAGAAGTACCTCTTAATCCCACTGGTGCTCATGCCCCCAGTTGAAGGAAGACCTCTCATCCTATACATGACAGCCTTAGAACGATCACTGGGAGCCTTCCTCACACAAAAGAATGATGCCGGTAGTGAAAACAGTCTCTATTACCTCAATCGAACAATGATTGATGTTCAGACTCGATAGTCAAATATTCAGAAGAACTGTTTGGCCTTGGTCGTCACAGTTCAAAAGTTGTGACATTATCTGGAGTATCACGAAGTCCATTTGATCTCACGGAGTAACCCGCTTAAGTACATCCTTAGCCGCCCGATGCTAACGAACGGCTATCTCGATGGGCAGTCGTCCTGAAACAGTTTGACATCTGGTTTGTGCCTCAGAAATCCATCAAGGGTTAGGAATTAGTAGATATTCTGGTAGATCACCCTTCGATAGGGACCAGTGTAGTAGACACCGAGCTACCTGATGAAGACATCTTCTCGGTTCAAGAGGAGTTCCCAGCATGGGAAATGTACTTCGACGGCGCATCCCAAAGCCCAACCGGGAAGAGGATGGAGGATCCCAAATCCAAAAAAGTGGGTTTGGGGATAATACCCATGTCCTAATAAAAGGCAGTCTTGCCATATTCCTTCCTCCTGTCAGAAGGATGTACGAACAATGAAGAGGAATATCAAGGTCTCATTTCAGGCCTGGAACTCACACTCCAAGAACTAGTACAACACCTTAAGGTAAAAGGTGACTAGGAGCAGGTCATCAAGAAAATCAACGGTGACTATGATATTAAAAAGGAGGAGCTGATCCCCCTGTTTGACCATGTCTGAGGGTTAATGGAGGAATTCTCCACAAAACCGACATTAACCTATATTCCCCGGTCTCAGAACGCCCAGGATGATGCATTATCCAACGCGGCCATAGCCCTAGCTGACCCAATCCTGGATGAAACAGTTATCAGTATTTCTCACCGTCAAATGGTATTGCCATTTGTTTAGACTAAGATAGAATAAATCCATGATGTTAGTCCTATCCCCGAGCCATATACTCCTGCCACCAGCTGGATGACCCCCATTGCAAACTACCTTCAACAGGGATAACATCCATCAGACAGGGCTAAATGAGAACAAATACGAAGAAGGGCAATCAACATTGTCCTATATGGTGGCATGGGTCAGCAAGAGGTCCTCTACAAACGAGGCCTCGACGGAGTGCTCCTTAGATGCATTGATGGGGAGGAAACCACTACTGTAATGAACGAAGTACATACCAGAGTATGTGGAGCACATCAACTGGGGACCAAGATTTCTCATCAGGTCCGAAGGCTTGGGTACTACTAGCCCACAGTGGCATGAGACTGCGAGCTTTTTACCCAGAAATGCCACTCATGCCAAATTCATGCCAACTTCATACACAAGCCCCCAGAGTTACTCCATCATGATAAGTACTCCTGGCCGTTTTCCATCTAGGGGATGGACGTCGTGGGACCATATCCTCCCGCCACAGCCAAATAGTTTAAGTATATCCTCACGGAAACCGACTTTTTTTCCAAATGGGCAGAAGCCATACCCCTCAAGGAAGGAATATTTTCAGCTTAGTGAGGACCAATATTATCACCAGATTTGGCATCCCTCATACTATACTGACGGACAACGAAACCAACTTATGCTCTGTTAAATTGGAGAAACTATACCACGAGTATGGTATCAAGGCTAACCACTCATCCCACAACCATGAAGTGGCCAAAAAACATATAAAGGCTTTCAACAAGATCCTTTCCAATATCCTCCAGAAAATGGTAGACAAAGACAAGAATTCATGGTTGGATAAACTCCTCCATGCATTGTTGGCTTATCGAACCACAACCTGCACCGCTACTCGAGCCACCCCGTACTCATTGGTGTATGGTATAGAGGTGGTCCTTCCCATTGAACTCCAACTTCTCTCACTCATTGTTGCAATCTATGAACAATTATCCGATGATGAGCAGTCAGAAAGAGGCTAGTTGAATTGGAACAGCTGGACAAGAAGCGGTTTCACACATTGCACCATCTGGAGGTATACTAGTACCGGATTGCATGAGCCTTCAACAAAAAGGTTCATCTTCGGTCTTTATTGGAGGGAGAATTGGTATTGGTCCTCCGGACCCCAATAAAACATGGAAAGAAGCCTCCAAAGTTGGAGCCCAAGTGAGAGTAACCATAGGTTGTACACAAGGTCTACTACAATGGATCATATACCCTAATCTCTATGGATGGACAATTTACAACCACTCCTACAAATTCGATATTCCTAAAGAAGTATTTTGTATAGAGACCGAAAGCGAAAATCGTCTTCACCACACGATGTTAAACTGCACGAAAATCCTCCTCACCGCATGATGTTAAACTGTGCACCCCCCCCCCCTTGGGTAACCCTCGTACTTACTGCAGGACGTTAAACTGCATGGAGAACGTCCGAGCTGCATGACTGTTAAACTACCAAGCACCCAATGGTCGAAACTCCATGACCTTAAACTAGGAGTATCACGTCCTCACCGCATGACATTAAACTGAATGGAGTACATCCTCCCCATATAACGTTAAACTACATGAAATCTAATAATGCACCCCATCCTAACAAAATGACGTTAAACTGCCCGGATTTCAAAGAACTACATATGGCTTGATTCCTGCCCTCACAGGATACATTGCGATTCCAGGGCTTCCCATCCAGGCCCAGCCACCCCGGGATAAAGAAAAAGCTAAAAATTACCTTCTCCTCATATACTGACCAACCCTGTACGGGGTGTATTGCTCGTCCTTACCGTACGATGTTAAACTGCATGGGTAAAGAATATTGAAGAATTTCCTCTTCCCCTATGTATGGACCAGCCCTGCACATGGTGTATTCTCTTCCAGAGAACTACGTGTAGCTTGATTCTTTCCCTGGTAGGATATGTAGCGACGCCTGGATCTTCTATCTTGGCCCAGCCACTTCCACATAAATGTTTTAACAATGCCCTTTTCCCCCCATGTACGGACCAGACTGGCACATGGTATAATTTTTGTCCTCACTACACGACATTAAACTGCATGGATTTCATAAAACTATGTAGCGCTTGATTCCTACTCCCGCAGGATACATAGTGACGCTGGGATCCTCTATCCTGGCCAAGCCACTCCCAAATAAATGTTAAAAAAATGCCTTCCCACCCCCGCGTATGGATCAAATATGCACGGGGTGTACTTCTTTTATAGAATTACATGTGGCTTGATTCCTACCCTTGCAGGATATGTAGCGATGCTAGGATCCCAAAATCTTGGCCCAGCCCCTGAATAAAAAGAAAGACCCCCCCCCCCCCCCCCCCGTGTACGGACCAGACCAGTATGCGGTGTACTTATCATCCTTACCGAACGACGTAAAACTACATGGATGTCAAAATTTAAAAAAATGCTCCCCTTTCCCCATGTACGGGATAAACCTGCATGGGGTGTATTTTGGAATCCTTGCCACATGACGTTAAACTGAGCGGACAATAATGTTAAAATGCCCCCTTCCCCTCATGTACGGACCATTCCTGCACGGGGTGTATACTTTGTCCTCACCGCATGACGTTAAACTGCACGGACTTCGTCCTCACCACATGATGTTAAACAGAACCGACTTAGTCCTCACTACATGACGTTAAACTTCATGGACTTCATCCTCACCACATGATGTTAAACTGCACAGACTTCATCCTCACCGCATGACATTAAACTGCACGGAATTCTTCCTCACTGCGCGACATTAAACTACATGGACATCATCACCCCCCACCCAATATACATGGAAATGCGAGATGGAGATACTCCTTGCACATTTGGATGCATCCTTTAAATACAATAGACTCCACGACCTAGATAATTATGGATCTTCGTAACAACTCATGGCCATTGGAGGTGGAAAGTCATCGACCCATGGACACCTATGCATACAATGCCCTCAGTGGATTTGCATAATGATAGCCCCTGGTTCATCTACCAAAGGCATGATTTCCGTAGGTGACACTCTTCCTAGCCCTATACGCTTGCCGGTCTTAGATCCCCCGTACCATACCTCCTGATCCAGAAGTTTATGGAGAAGTGATTTAAAACTTCATCCACTCTCCACATCCAAGTGTTGCCAGGGTATCCTTACCTGGAAAGCCTATGTGTCCACCGGTGGTTCACATAGCGACCCGCATCAACAGACATCAAGGTAGAACTATATTACTTTGACTCAATGAAGAATTGTAGTGAAGATGTTTCTGGTATACTCGGACACCGTAATCCCCACATGCCGAACTCTGCATTGTTAGCAATCTCGGATTCTCATGATCATTCATGGCCATCAGAACTGGAAAGTTATCGACCCGAGAACACCTTTGTATGACAATGCACACCATGCCCTTAGCATCTCTGCATAATGATATCCCCTGGCTCATCCATCAAAGGTAATATTTCCTTGGGCGGTACTCTTCATAGCTTTGTACTCTTACCGGCCTTAGAGCCCCCACGCCATACCTCCTGATCCGGGAAAACTCAATGTTGCAGTTTACAACCTTCATCCCCCACCTTGTTCCAAGTATATCAAAACATGTTGACCCAGTTATCCTTCAAGTGACTATAGTAATAGTCACCCAATGGTCCAAGATCTATGACCACTAAACTAGGAGTATCTCATCCTTACCACACAAAGTTAAACTTCATGGAGTGAAGGAATGCCCCCGTGAGAAAGATAAATCAGCGCAGGGAGCTCTCTAAGATTTAACAGCAATCAGGGCCGAGTATGCCCGACATGTTCAGACATTTCCTTACTCAGCAACAGACTTCGTGGCCCAGATAATTTCAGATCCTCATAACCATTCATGGCCATTAGAAGTGGAATGTCATTTACCCAAGGACACCTTTGTACGACTATGAATACCATGCCCTCAGCGGCTCTGCATAATGATATCCCCTGGCTCATCCACCAAAGCCAAGATTTCCCCGAGCGATACTCTTCCATGATCCGTACACTTACCAGCCTCAGAGCCTCCATGTCATCTCTCCTCATCCAAGAAGCCCCGGAACCATGATTTACACCATCAACCCCCTCCATGTCTTGGACATGCGAGGATAATCGGGCCCAATTACATTCTAATCAAGAGCATCCTTTTCATCTACGTCCTCACAGCATGACGTTAAACTGCACGGTCAATCATCCTTGCTGCTGATGTTAAACTGCACAACATTGGGAAAGGAAGGAAAAATGCCCCTCGTCATCACTGCATGACATAAAACTGCACAGAAACCTTTAAATAATGCCCCTCACCCTTACCACATGATGCTAAACTGCACAGAATATGTCCTAACCACATGACAATAAACTGCACGGTCAAACCCGCCACAGGTTCAGTAAGGAACAGAGGATTTTCTCTGTCCTTCAGTGCATGGGTCAGACCAGCACAAGTCACCTTCTCCTACCCACATGAGAAGGTATTACCTCAACCATTCTTGGGAAGTTTAGTCTAGATGTTTTTTCCCATATCCAGGCACCCTCTCATCATAAACAATACTCTTCACTCAGAAAAAGCCGAACTCTCATAATCCACCCATGGTGGTCCCAAATCTCAACTTCCCTAAAGTTGTCTGGCTATCGGGGGAATACAATAATTGACCTAAGGAAACCTTTGCATGACTATTCATACCATGCCCTCAGTGGATCTGCATATTTATCACCCATGCCCCGTCTACCAAAGGTATGATTTCCTTAGGCACTGCTTCTCTCTGTATGCCAATTGGCCCCTGAGTCCCCATGTCTATCCTGAGATTCGGAAAGCCTCTGAGCTAAATTTTACCAACCTCTTTCACAACCCTTCTTGAATATGGTAGAATGCCTTTGACAAGATTACTGAGAACCAAGAGAAATCGTTACATTCTAGATGATGTCCCAACTCCATGACTTTAAACTGCGTCAAGCCCCAAACATCCTTTATGCTAGATAAATGCGTAAGACATGAACCTTGTTTCCACACTCCTGATTGATGCATATGTTCCCAAAACCTTTCAGACGTAACATGCCCCTTTTTCAACCCACCCCTAGTGGTTTTCAAAATTCTCCAAGCCACCCATGGTGGTTTCCCTAATCTAGAATTTCATAAAGTCCTATGGCCATCAGAAATGGAGAGTCATATACTTAAAAACACCTTTCCACGACTATGCATACCATGCCCTAAGCGGCTCTGCATATTGATCATCCCTGCCCTGTCTACCAAAGGCATGTTTTCCTTAGGAAACTCTCTTCCTACCTTTGTACACCGATGCGGCTCCCATTCCTTGAGGCATGCCCTGCATGCCGTTCAAATTTAAACATTATTTACCCCATGTACATCTGAAGAGTATTGAGACATATTTTAATCAGTTGAACCCCATTGGGGCCCTTTCTCCACCATGTTTGGTCAAAGTTGTTTGGCCTAAAACATCAGTAATGATAGTCTTGTCAGGGGAATTTAATATGCTATAAAAAAGAGGCACAAATCCTATTAGGCTGAAAAAATGAAAAGGGAGACCTCAGAAAAAGTCAGGCCATACCCGCTGGGCTCACACTAAAAGAAATCCCATGCTAAATCGGGGTATTAAAAGAAGAGAAATTTTTTTAGGGATTTTCAACAAAATCCTAGCAATATTCAAACTATGCTCACTGGATCCCATGGTCCAGGAAAGAGTTAGAGCTCATTTTATTTTTATCAATAATCTTAAACATTGATTATTCTGTGATTCAGGGACTTAACAGATTCAGCGATCGTACCAAATAATTTCTATCATAGGAGAAGGTGACAAGATCACTGAGGAGAAATATTTATTTGTTCCATAACAAAGTTGGTAGGAAGGGAATCCACAATCCGGAGGCTCCTCTAGCGTGAAAAGAAATTACGGGAGTTTTTCGGTGGATTCACAAAGCTGTATCAGGCCCTGGTGGGGATCTTCAATTGTATGAGAGAGATTCTGCAGTAATGTCATTTCAGCTTCTGCACCGGCCCACAACTCTTCCACCTCCTGGTCTGCCTTTGTGCTCGCCCTCATTTCCTCCTCTATCCACCTCTCCCCTTCTTCAATCATGGTTGCAACATTGGCCTCTTCCTGGCGTAGCCGCTGTATCTCATTCCTCAGCACCTCCAGGTGAGAACACTACTCAATAACTTCTCCTTAGAGCCTCGCAACAACCCCGGCGTGATCATGGGCCTCTGTTAAGCAAAGTTGTTGGCTTGCGGAAAGGTAGGCTTCAGATAGGGAAGAAAAGAGGCGAGATTCAAAACTACCCAGTCTTTTCTGATCAGCAACCACCTGCTTGAATATGTCATATACACCATGATTGTCAAATCTGTCAAAACCTAATAGCATATACAGGTTGCGCAGCTTCGGTAATCTGACAGGCATCTCCTCTAGGGGTGTCTTAGAAATCAATCTCCAAATTTTCTCCCAAGCCCTTTGGTGAGCAGGCCGATGATTGGAAATGACTTGTTGATCGGGCTCAGAGTCACTCCCCGATGAGGACACATACTCAGGGATGAACATCACCAAGTAGAGAACCGATGTGGCTTCACCCGCGAGCTCTGGCACTGTACCAACTTCACCCCTGGTAGTTATGGTCATAGGTGTGGTTGGGTCTGACGACACAATCGCCATCGCCAAAGATCATGGTCCTGAAGCCCAAGAGTCAATACGATATATAAGTAACCCTAATTAGAAAAGGGATAGAAAAGGAATTTGTGGCAAGATATCGGGAAACTTACTCATGATTGTCATGGCGTCGGTATCCTCAAGCTCTATACCGCCGCGACAGCCACTCGAGGAAGATGCTACATCCACAAAAGGCAAGGGAGTTCGGGGATCCCCCAGTGGGGTCCAGGACCTAAAGCCATGCCCAAGGCCAGTATCTTCCAAATTTTTCCCCAAGCGGTCGCCTATGGAGACCACGATCAAGGAAATCAATCCCTTGGTAAACAAGACAATGGCCCACACCGGGTTCCCAACAACTGGACTAATGACAGGCTCTTCCTACATTACCATGGGATGCTTGGGTCTGGTGTGGCTTTCCCCGTCAGACTTGGAGGCCCCTCATCAATCATGGATTCACCACATTTCTCCCTGATAGAGAGGGATGTTAGATCAGCAGGAGTCTCGAATGCCAACAGTTCCTCCTCTGATGCATCTCTGACCAATGAAGGTGGGAGTAAAGCATCCATATCACTGGCCCCCCTAGCAGGACCATCCATTTCATCACGCCCAAGCCTGGCTACGAGATATTCTGTAGATGGAAAGGAGGAGAAAGGTATGACCGCTTGTGTAGCCACAACCAGATCCCTGAGTGGCCCTACACCAAACACCAAGACAGCTAATGACCAGCAGAGCCAAAATATGGAGGTTGGAAATTAAGCAAATGGGAAGTCATGATTACCCGACGTCCCCTATCTGAGTCATTTTGATAAATGGAATGCTTGTAGCCATCTCTGGATCTTCCCAAGGGACAGTATTCCCATAATTTTGGAAGGTGCTGGAAGAGGGAAGACCCTAGATAGATCTGCAATGGTTGCCTCCATAAGCTCAGCCATGCTAGGGGACCCCTCCTCGATGACCGCCATGGCTGAAGGTGCATGCTCACCCGCTGCGGTACCATAGGGAGTATACTTTGGAGAAGGAATTTCCCCCTGATATTCTTTGGTACCCTAAACAAGGGGGTAGACACCTTATAACCACAACAGTAATGGGGGAAGAAAACCAGAATGGGCGGCAGAGAAACCTCTCCTTCCGGGTCGGACAATTCGGGATGTCTAATCATCATGGACACGCGGGTGGTCCCATAGAGCCGGTTTTGGAGTGAGCGCACATATGTTTCCATATCCTTCAATGACACGACTATGTCACCCAAGTAATCTTCCAATTGAAGGTGTGGCAGATCAAAGATAACCCCAATACCTGGATGCTTGAGAGGTCTTGTTTGGTGTGATACCCAAACCTCTTCATCTAAGCCCCTGGCCCTCAATTCATCCCAAATCCTCCATGCATCTGGGAATGCGGTCGTAATGATAACGTCTAGCCTGGAAGGACTAACCTGAGAAGGTTGGGAAACGGCAGGGTCTAGTAGGGGAACCATAGGCCGTGTTTGTGATTCGGATCTCGACCCTGCCTTAGAACACTCTAAGACTATCGGTGGACGGAATCTCAAAGGTAGGGACGAGAATTCCATGGATTCAGCCATGATAGGGAGATAATTAAAATCATTTCCCCCGAAAGCGTGGTCACTTCCTTCCCCCTCTTAATCAGTCACCGGATGCAGCATGGCCTGGACTCGATGGGTTAATACCGCGTGACCCTGGCACGCGTAAATATAGGCTTTGAGGTCGCAAAGATACCGACTGGCCCTCTCTGGGTCCACATCATAAAGGATGTCAATAGGGGTGGATATGTAGCCCAGCTCGTCAAATGCCACTTCCGATTCTGGAAGATACTGCCACAGAGAACGGGGGAAATAGCTACGGAAGGATGACCGACCTTTAAATTTGTTCCATTGGCCCCAGGCCATCGAGAAGGCCGCATCTATGGGAATATAAACCCCCCTCCGGGTAGCCTCAAGGGCATGAGAGGATACACCTCTGTCTATTAAGATCTTCCCTGGATGCATGGGACTAGCAGGGTGGCGCAGGAATTTTCTCAGCCTAGTTGAAGCATCATCCCCCTTCTGCTTCCTCTTTCCCTTTGATGGCTTGGGACTTGAAATGGTAGGCAACAACATCCCTAGTTGGCCATTTGGGTATGATTGTACCTAGGAGTCAGCATAATTCTTGGATAAGAAAGGTGTGGAGTCTACAAGAATGGGGGTCACAACCTCACAAATGGTATCTTCCCAGGTAAACTTTAACCATAGTTGCCTGGCCAACATTAGATGACGGTTCTTGCGAGCACCATTGAGTGCGGGGGGACATTGTGCTTGGATGCAACCAAATTGATGCCTGAATCGGCAAGGTGTGTACTGCTCGCAGATTAGTTCCCCACAAATACGAGCCACCAGAATACCCTCTCAGAGGTAAAAGAGGTAGCCATGCTTGCTAAACTCATATGTTATGGTATTTTTAATTGCACTAGATGGGGAAGAAAAAGGATGAAAATTGAACTAATCATCATTCAAGATTCTACATGATAGTAGATGCTTGTACTGAACTGTCTGTTTATTGTCTTTCTCTGGGGTCACGCACTCTTCGAGCATAACCCCACTGGTCAGTTGCAAGTATGGCTGGAATGTGGTGCCCAGAATCTGAAGAGGGTTGATGAAGGTGTAGCAGTTCTTGACATGAACGCCTAGCCATCCCCATAGAATCTGAAAATGACCGACCACTCGATTTGGCCAGCTCTCATCGGTAATATTACCAAGAAATCGGTAAATCCTGGCCAGCACTGGGACTGCTAGGTTGATAACGTTGCCGGTTTCCAATTGAGCCACCATGAAAAAGGTAGAAACCTATATGCCACTAGACTCACGTACAGGTAATAAACAACAACTCAAAAACATGGTCAGAAACGCCGCGAGATGAAGAACCCGATAGACATCTATGACAAACTTCCAGCCCCAGTCATTGAATTGGCCTTGCTCTAGGATTAGCCAATAGCCACCCTTATACTTTCAGGACTACATTGTAGGGTATGTTGTTGGCCTACGCGGAAGAGCTACAGACTGGATCTCTCTAGAAAAATCCTTGATCCAGTCGCAATACGGGATAAGATGTCTCAGAGATGTATATTTAGGATGCTCCACACGACTAGGGACAACCTTTTTCGGAGATGTATCCTTTGAATTTTCCTGGGCCAGATCAATGAGCTGCTTCACCAAGGGAGGGGTTCTCCCTTCTTCGTCCCACACTATGGGGGCAGGCAGGAATTCGTCATACATACCCCCAATAATGTGGACCCCTGGAATCTGAAAGACGTCCCAAAGACTAATGTCTACCTCCCCGAGGACCAGATGATCGGTATTGGTGTCCAGGGTCCAACGGCTCATATGTTGCTAGGCGAGGGCTTGAGGCCGGTAGGTATAGGTCTGGGACACCCAAGCAGCTTTATATAAGCCTACGACTCGCAATTCTACCTCTAACTCTGCATTGCTCTAGTGTACCCATAATTTTCATACCCAATCCAATGAAATAAATGCTCCTCCCGATCAAAGATCCCGACTTACTGGCCTGCCATGATGGTTGCTTACCACGGCGTTGCGGGCGATGCTTCGATAGAAGTGGATTACTCCTTCCTGCTGGCATTGTTCTCCTATGGGAGACACTGGAAGGTGATTCAACATAGATCTGACAGTTGTCTCCCTCAGCGTCGGCTGCCCGTTGACAGGTATCATGAACCAAGAGATGGTGGCAGTGAATATCCATGCATCAGGATTGTTGTCACGGGATGGTACCGGAATCGGGGTATCGGACAACAAATTGAACCTTTAGGCAGGAAGGCTGTTAGAAAAGGGGTACTCTTGCTGTGACTTGGAGAGACAGCAGGAAATAAAGGAAGACGGTGGGGAGTGGCAGACTCCATACTAAATAGAGCTGGCCATTTCCTTCAGGTGTTGATCACCAATTGGGAGCGGCTCTACAGCTGGCCTCAGTGCCGAACGAGGGGGAACCATATTTTATCCTTGCATGACAAGAGCCAACAAGAAGTTATTCCAGATTAAAAATCTGGACAGAGATACCAGGAGCCTTCCTAAGCAAAGTCTGCAAGGAGGCCTTGGAGGATTTTTTGCGATAACAACAACTCGCGAACCATCCCTTCATGAAATCAGCCCGCAAATCCCTGGCCCACGGAGCGTTGTCCATGAAACCACGAGCCAAGTTGCTCCATGGAGTTTTGATCCCGATTTTAAGTGATTAAATTTGGAATATTTAGAAAAATTTAATGTTCAATATATTTTAGTCCACAGAGCATCGAAGCTGCGGAGCACCAAAACTGCGAAGCAAGTTCCTTCGCAGCCCGTCATCACTTACTTTTTAATTAACTAAGAGTTATGGTTCGTGGTTGAGGAATTGGTTCGTGGGTTAATTCGACCGCGAAGGTGGAGTGGTTCATGGAAGTCGCAGCTGGTTCATGGATGAAGCACTTCACGAAGGAACGAGCACGCGGAGGCGAGGTATCTTTGGTTTCACAACAAATTCGGTAAAGGACAAACGAAGGGTCCCATGTATTTATAGGCATGGTCCCCTACTGGTTCCAATACCCTACTGTAAACCATCTCAGTTTTAGGAACACTTTGCATCGGAATGGCCTCCTCTTCATTTCGATCAGACCCTATTCCGATGGGGGGCATTTGTAGGGTCCTGAAAAATCCGCAAAGTAGATTCTACCCAAATCCCCCAACGAATTGGGGGGAAATAATGAAGTGAAAAAATCAGAGGGAAAAAACTAGGACTGGTCCATGGACTGGTCCCATGAAAACGCAATGTGGCCAGGCCCCGTGAAGCACCCACTCTATGAACCATCATCGTTCATGAAATGGAGGCGGAGATCCTCCGTGGTCACGAGGCAGGATGGGTGCCGATCCGGTTCACTGTCGTGAACCACCCCAACCGTGGACTACGTCGACCGGTTCAATCCGCCTCTGTTGTCGTTCGCGGAATTGAGGCTGAACCCTCTGTGGCTGCGACGCACTCCCTGATTTCGGTTCACAGGAGGGGAAAAGCATTCAAAACCCACCGAGAAGTGCGGATTGACCAAGTCAGTTGTAAACAAGGTATTCGGTCATGGGCCTTCGTAAAAGGTGTTGCATGACTGCAGATACATCCCTTTCCCCACTCTATAAAAGGAGACCTAGGGGGAAAGGAGGGGGTTGGAGATTTGAGGATTCAGATTTGGACGATTCGAAGGTAGAGGAAGAGAATAACAATCAGATTTGGGTGGAAGGATTTCGAAGGATGGCTTCAGATTTTACAAACATTGAAGTCCCAGTTTGCAAACCAGAGCAGGTATAAACCTAAGAACGAACTCATAAAAAACCGAAAATGCATAATAATTTGGTGAACCGCGAACTCAAAATAACATAAAAAGAGAAGCCTGTGAACAATAACCCCTTCACGGATGCACTCCTCATCAACCATGGTGTTTATGACTCTTTTCTGATCGACTGCACCGCGTAGTACCCTCCTACGCGGGCGAAGCCTTGACCTATGAACCCCCGATTGGCGCCATCTTTGGCTGCTGCTGCTCGCATGGAACCCTCCGTGAACCACCTTGGTTCACGGATTGAACCAGGATCCGTGAACTGCCTTGGTTCGTGAGATGCCAATCAGTCCGCAGACCCTCCTGGTTCGCGGGCGGCCATTCAGTCCATGGACCATCCTGGTTCGCGGACGGTCTCTCAGTCCGCGGATGGCCCCTCCAGCCGCGTAGCACTTCCCTACGCAAAGGGAACCAAAACCTCCAGAGTTCCCATTCTTCGAGCCGCATAAGATCCTTCTGATCCGACTCGATCCTTTGTGACCTCTTCATGGGACTACTCATTGGCCTCGAGTCGAGGCCTCCACCAGAGACACCAAACCCGTGTGGTGTAACCCTCAGGTGCATCAGCTCATCGTTTTAAGTTCACATACCCATAGTAAACAGGGGAAAAGGAGTTTCCCCAACCCTTGAGTAGATTATTGAAGCATTCCTGGGTCCAAATTCCCACGTTAATGAAGGGTCTGAGCTCAGGAATCCCTTATCTGCCACTCCACTTGCTCCAGGCTTCTCGGGGATGGTAAAATACCCATCAGACGGAAGCCCTCATGCACTGCAAGAGAGGATACGGGGACAGGGGAACCCCCCATTTCCCTCTCCTTATGTGCTTCATCACCATGGGCCTCCTCAGAGTGTAAGCCCCAATCTATCACCCCGGGTCACCCTCATGCGTAATCCCCACTCCACTTCTCACGGATGCACCTTTCACGACGTGATACTCTAGTCCCTGCTGCCTCTTGTTTCTCACATTGAGCATGACTCAAGTGGGCTTAGAGTAAGAATCGACCATGACATCCACTTATGGGCCTCCTCTGAGTGTAAGCCCCAATCCTTCTGAAATACGTGGACTTTGATCCCTGCCTCCTAGGCAGGGTACGTCGGAAGCCTCCAAGAGGTTCAAGCCCAACCACCAACGGACCCCCGATTCCACCTTCATGACGGTTCTCCGATGCTCTCCATGTGAAATACATGGAATTTGATCCTTGCCTCCTAGGAATGGTATGTATGAAGCCTCTCCGAGGTTCAATCCCAATAACGGGTCATTCCGACCCCCTTTCAAGTCGGTTTACCAACATCTTGGGCCTCCTCGGAGTGTAAGCCCCAATCCATCTTGGGCTACCTCAGGGCGTAATTCTCTTACCAATCTTAACTACGTGTATATTGATCCCTATCTCCAAGGAAGTGTATGTAGGAAGCCTCCAAGAGGTTTAAGCCCAAAAACCGGTCGATCCGACTATCTTCACATCGATTCACCGAGCTGCTCATAACACCGTCTCAATGAGTCCAGACTCCACAGGGTCATTAATCCAATGAGTGATGGTAAACCTCAGGCCTAAATGTTATCGAATCCCCTACGTCTAGATGACCATTGCTCACCAAGGATAAATCCGTGGATACTATGATTGGGTATAAACCAAAGATTCACGAACATATGAATACGTCTTAAATATATAAGAGAGTCCCGGAACATGCAATAATTCCCCCCAAAAAAGGGTGTGATGAGCCCGACTTCCCATCCTCTCAACCAATGTGAGTTATTAAGATTCACTGGTCAGACCATCCGGAAAACGCCTGCCTTTGGAAAGCAGGTCCATCAATCATTGGATACAGAGTTGTTGGGCATTTTGAGGCCAAAATCCAGAACCACGAAACAACATCTTTCCAAACCACTTAACATCTTTGTCACATGTATCTCTTACAGACCTACCATTCTAGGCCACCATTCTGAAAGACATTAGGCAAAAATTCATGATAGATCATGTGTTTCGAACATGGTCACTAGTCTACCCTTGTTTGTTTTTCCCCATTCCAGACTAATATTTATGGATGCTATGTTTTAAAAATAATTATAATTTGACCTGTAATTTTATTCCATCCCCGCATTATGTTAAGAATTCTAGGTGTCATGATTCACACATTCCATTCATATTTTTCTGATTGATTTTGACACCCCTAGTGTTATCCCTCTCATGAGATAGCGCGTGTTGGGAATGAAAACTTGACAGCTCTAAGAGCCATGTTCACCATTCACATCCTCTCTCAGATCAAACACTCTGGGTGTTTAGTCCACAATAGTAGACCCCGATTCATTGATCATTATCTGACACTCTCATACTAAATGACTGATTATTTGTTCATCCTTTGTATCTCACATTAGGCATGACCCATATGATCTTAAGGATTGATCATTATTTACTTCAGAGATATGATCAATGGGTGAGAGTGGGAACTAGAAAGAGTGTTACCATACACAAATTTTAAAAAAACAAGTAAATAAGCAATTATGAGTTATAATTTTGGAAAAACATACACATTATGGATATGCCCCTGTGATAGAATGGTTCAACACTACCAATTTATTGTGTGTGGCTTACAAAGTCTTCTACCACTTCCTGAGATCCTTGTCCTCATCAACGAACTTAGTACGGACCTCATCATTCATGTTATGAACTGGTCTCACTCAACATAGAGGTTATCAATAGGATAGTTTTCCAATTTTATCTTTTCATGGACCTCCACCAGCTGAACCTCCAATTATTCAACGAGTTCTGATTGATTGGGGAAAATGTGGAATTCTCATTCGCCTATACTTCTATGTGATCGATATCTTGTTCATCATTGTGGATATTCTGGATACTATATTATTTATTGAATCATTAGGTGGAGTCTATGATCTAACTAAATTATCGCATATTCTTAGCAAGGTAGTCGCAGATCGTCACATCAATATTTCCAGCATCCACCCCTCCAGTATAGATACAATTTCACCATGTGCAGAGTGTCCCCATTCAACTTATCCATTGTGCCTTTAGGGAATCAAGGAAATGACTGATGCATCTCAATTTCCAACATCAATTCATGAGGCCCTCTTTAGCTATGTGTAGATTACAATCATCCAGCTCTTAAGGATTAGTAGGTTTGTACCCCAGAATGACGGAGATAAGTTCGGTAGTAGGATATTCATCTGGAATCCTCTCTAAGGGACTAAAATCTATTACATGGGGGTGATGATCATCACTCATTAACCATTCATCAGCATCCCCTATACTTAATTCAACTTCCATGTTAATGTAATCATCTATGATTGAAACCTTATGCCCACCTAACATAATGGCCAAATAAGCTTGAGTGACCATCTTCTACAGGGTAGATACAGTCATCAGAATACCTCCTCTATATGTCCAGTACTCTATAGTCTTCCAAGACCATAGTCATAAAATCAAAATGTGGAAAATAGAACCATAGTCAGCTAGATCCATATATAATAGATATGGGTCTATTAAGGTAAATACATATGATATCTACGTGTAGATGGTTGAAGTGCCTGAGTCACTGCAGGAACATTAAAAATGGGAGACACCTCCACACTTATTAAGTCGATCGTTTTCATATTATTATATTGGATAAATTGAAAATCCTAGATTCTGAATTTTATCTTTCCTCCCTCAGCTGGCCCATGATTAGACATCTTGTCCATGACTGACACATTATTGGGATCAACCCCATATGTAGGCCTTGGGGCATTCTCTCCACAGACATTGACACATTCTCACCCCTTGCAATGGGGTCACCTTAGTAAACATAAATATTCTCCTACAGAAGATAAGGTTTGGTTAGTGGATCTGAATTATGAAAAGAGAAGAGATTGGTAATATGTTTGTTATGTATTACTTTGAGATGCTCAACGAGTCCCTCACAAGATCTAGAAATATTGTCACTCTCTCTAGGACACCCTAGATGAGCCACTGTCCCTTTGGCTTCCTTAATTATATGATATTAATCCTCATCCACCTCTTCATTTTATTATACTTACTCTTACTTATTAACCTCAATTTATATTTATTCTTCTCCTTCACTATCTTTATCATCCCTAAGTGGAATATCTTCTAGATCACACTCTTGTTAGTGGATGAACCCAGGCTATACTCAAAATAGATGACCGTAGGCTGTCACATGGAGGACAAATGAAGATTGAGATATCATATCCACCAAAGTGGGCTACAAGCCATCCTTGTAGGATCTGAAATGATCAATAAATTCTTCTGGGGTTACTTCCCTCAAGATGTTCCCAATTATATAGTAAATTCTCTTCAATTAATGCACTCCCGATTGACCATATTGCAGGATTCTATGATCCCTGCCATCACTAATGTTCCCAGGTGGACCCTCATCCATGTATCCTTCATTGGAAACATACACCCTCTTAGAAATGAAGTACGAAAGGAAATTTTTATTATCCATTCATCCTAGATCTCATCCATTCTAAAACCCCAATGTATGATATTGTCCTACCTCTAGGACCACCCAATATGATCCTACAATTCCTCTCTATAATGAATTTGGGTGCTGCTTCCATCATCTTGACAACCTTACCCTCCTATCACAACTAAGGAATATGATGAAGCTTCCTGAATATGAGATGTCCTTCAAGATGTCATGATCCTCATATTCTCCTTCTTCATGGCCACCAGATTCCATTTCATGCGGGTGGTTCATGCTCTGTCCATCCAGATATTCTTCATTGGTTGTATTGAATCCCCTTCAGATGAATGAATTTAATATAGTTAATCTCCCAAATACTAATACTTACCTCCTCATAGTGAAGTTGGAACATGTTTGTTTTAGGGGACCACTTAATGAACAGCTCCCGTACACAATTCTTAATGGATGTATATATGGAATTATGATGTCCATAAAACCCCAAACTGCCTGATGTTGCGAAAATATGGTATGAATTCCTCACATGTGTGGGGTACCTTGTACTCCCATGCCCATTATATTGTTATGTTACCCTTATAACTTGGTTCCCAGACATTATTCCATCCCCCAGTTTCACTATGATACTTCGTAGGAAGGTGCTCCCATAGTGGTAAGGGGATCCCTCAGGCACTGGTTTGTCTCCCATGATTTTCGTGGTTATAGAATTCAATACATAGACAACGATGTGAAACTTATCCCTAGAAGTATGCCCATTATCCATAATGTTATATCGGAGGATACTAACTTCATTCATGACCCACGATTGCAGTGAGTCATCCTCGAAGCCTGGGATAACTAATTAATCTAGAATAATGATGTTTTATAGAGGAATTACATCGATTTTGTGGTAGTCCATCTCAGGTTGTGTCAGAATTCCCAAGAGAAAATGAATTTAAAATAAACTCTTCTAGAATAATGTATTTGGGGATTCCAAATCTTATCTTCCCTCCATATAGCCAGGATAACCTCCTGCTCAGCAATAGTATTTTCATTGAACATGTCATCCAATTTTTAAAAACACAAAGGGTAGGGTTTAAAAGATTGAATGGTAGTGAATAAAATGATTCAACACATGTAAAATCAGATGGAGTTCATAGAAGATACAACCAAGTCTAGAGCATGAAAAATTCAGTTGATGTGTGTAAACCACCGAATTAATTTGATACTTCCTCAATTGAATCCTAAATTTAACTATACGAGATCAAAAAAACTTGTTGCGGGGAAAGTACAAGTACAATCCATAGGGCCTCACATATTTATAGGGGTGTACCAGGCCTTCTTCATGTGAACAAGGTGCCATACAATTCAAACCCCTGATTTTGTTCACTCCTTTTAGAATGCATTCTTCTCTTCAATTTATCTCTTGGAACCTAACCTTCTGGTTCCCCTTCAACTCATATTATGAGGGGTGGGGGTATGTTTTGGTTCTGAATTCCCCTTGAAGATAAAAATGATCATGTTTGAGAGAACTTAAGGTTCTATTTAACTCACCAAGACATTCAAATAATCTTGAGGCATCCACGCACAAGATCCAATGGTTTTTTTAAGGTGTAAAATCATGCGTAAAAATCATACATGTCCAATGTGATAGAAAATTCATGATTCCATGAAAATACCTAGTATTTTTGAAAACAATAAAAGCAAACCACATTTCCTCATCGTAATAATCTGGAAGTTTAACCATCACTCTTGCATGTGGAAGACATAAGCTTCCATGATAGTGTGAAAGCCATGGATCCAAGGTAAAAAATCTTTCACGACAGGTCCACTATGGGTTACCCATTTGGTGCGCCCACTAGAGCTTGACCCCCAACCATTTCCATTTTCTCTTAAGAAAAGTTCCCCAAAAAGGCCCTTCCTGCACGCAACACTTTCCCTTGTCCATAATCTCTTCCGCTCATCCCCTTCCTTTTGTATACAAACATCCAATCATCTATTCACCCATTCCATTAGGATTCATATGTTGTATTTTACCCATAAAACTATGTTTTGACTCTTCTTCTCTGAAACTCACAAAACTTGCAAGCACTTCTTCTTTGTGTCCCTCTAAGCTTGTGTGTAGTGATTTCTTGGTCCCTCATGTGGTGGCCCATGTTGTGTGCTACCTATTTCTTTTTGGAATTGGTATGATAATGTCTCTTCCATTTTGGTATAACCACAATAACATGGACCCCATGATTGGGAACTAATCCACCCACTCCCATCGGTCATTACTGATGCCTTCCCTCCCCTAATTGTGGGAGGGTATCAGTCATGAATGTGGAAGAGGTGACGCAAGAGTCCTCACTTTCTGTACTGCTAGATATTAAACATCCAATCTCCATCATCCACAACACATGATGTTAAACTATTGCCTCAACATATTTTATGAACTTGGGTTGCCACTCCTTGTGCATTTTCCATGCCCACTCATCCCCACAGCAGTGAGATCATCCTTAAATGGAATGAGATCCTTCTCACATGGAACGACAACTGCTCAGCGGAGAAGGGCATCCATCCTGGTGAAATTCCATTGACTTTTTTATTGGAGGTATAACTATTTAACATTTAAACCTCTTATGTATGAGAATACCAGAGATGGTATGGTCATTGGGGACTCTCAACAACCCTTCCCTCTCCCTTTTTTATTTTTCCCACGGATAAATTCTACGTATAATTTACACACCATCCCTCACTAGTGCATCTTTTGTGATGAGACTATCTATTCTATTACTTACACTTTTATATCTCACGAAGCATGAATAACATGTGTTTAGATGTTAGTAGTGTATGTGACACCCTTATTTTGGGCATACATCTTGTATTAATCCCCTTCTACGACCTTTTCATGCCGCTAACCATGCATAATCCATGGAACTCTGAACTATGTGCATTTTGATCTATGTCTTCTAAACTCGGTTTGTATGAAGCCTCTATGATGTTAAATTCCAACCATTTGTAAACTATGGTTTCCTACTGCTAGGTGTGAAACTCCTAGATCTCATAATCCACCATCACCATTTCCCATTATGGTCCTTCCCTCCAACCAATATATCTTGGGAGGATCACGCCCAACCTGGAGGTCACATATCCTTTGGCTCCACCTAGGCAGCTTCAATGTGTAAGCCCCAAACCACGATATTGGGTCACTAACCATTTATAATCTTTAATTCCCCCATCAAAATAATGTGGTCTTTGATTCCAAACCAATTTAGATATATAAGAAACTACCATGTGGTTCAAGCCTGAAATCCTCATATTCATGTTGGTTCACTCTCATCCATATGGTATGATGTTAAAATACATAGGATACAATAACTTCATAGAATTTAATCACTATCTCTCAAACAAAGAATTTAGAAAACCTCCATGAGGTTCAATCCAAACAACCCCATCAACCCCTAATACTCTATTGATTACATCAACTCCATTTTAACACATCATCCATTTCCAATCCGATTCTTTGTCATGCCACTACATCTCGATGGGATCATGCCATCCACATCATCACTGCTCCAAATAGTACCCAAAGAACTAACCATGCAAAACACCCACACAATCCATATTCATCCAACAAATAGTTATCCTCTTTCAATATTTATCTAACCATGTGTAATCCCCCAATCACCCCTTCAAATGACGTCTTTTATGATCCATGTCTCCTACAAATGCTATGTATGAAACCTCTTTGAGGTTCAATCCCTACCAATAGTATAATTTTATGTATTCTCATTGGGGTACACCCCCGATCTACGCTTAGTGGTGTCCACATCAGACTTCGTGGTGTAAAATCTCTCCCTTTATGGGACAAATCACCCAGTTTCATCATTATAGGTGTTCCCCCATCCAATGGTAATCCTCGATGCCTCCATCATTGGGACGTATCACTTCATGGTGTAAGATCTTCTATTCATGATATGCTCCACCTTGGGTCCACCCTCATTCGGCGTTCTAATGCGTTTGTACAATAAACCTTATAGCTTCTCCCTCCTAGGAATGTACCTCTCTTATATTCCATGATTTTTAATCCTGTTCAACCTCTTCATCTCAACTATATATTAAACTCGTAGCCTACAAAGTGTTAAAAATGGATGGATTAAGAAAACCTCATAATAAATACTTCTAGAATAACATAACCCATGGTCGATTGGGGATTCCTTGAGTTTCTATTCCCTTGAGAATCCCTCTTATAAGGAGGAATATAGGTGACCAATGTTCCTTCATCCTGATATAACATTGATTCCGAACATGACTACCCTCCCAAATGAAGGTTACTACCTGGATTGGGCCATTTAGAATCTCCTGAAAGAAGCAGCATAATTAACCAGTGTCCATGAATAGATGGATCATGGAATGAGTTTCAGAGACAACATCTTAATCTATAAGGGAGACCTGGACTGGGTGACGAATTCTAAGGAAGAATCCATGGAAGGAGGAACCAACATCACATCATCTAAATTCAATCAAAGAGGATACATCACTTAAGAAGTAATCAATGACACACACCTTTGGAAAGTAGGGTAAAATTCACCACTAGAGAATGCTAACATGTAGAAACGAGGCACCCCAATGAATATATCAGAAACATTAATTTTTGTTAATTTTCTAAAAATATCATCTTTCTGGTCGAAAATGAGGTTTTTACAAAAAAAATATAATTTTGATGACTTTATCAAAATAGAATAATATACTATAAGGTCATAAAACAATTTAAGTGGAAAAATACGAAACTAATGAAAAATATTATTCATTTTAAAATATTAATCAAAATTAGAGAATTGATTCCCATGATTTTTTAAAACTAATGTAAAAGGTTACATTAGTAAAGAAACCCATTTTATAATTTTTTTTTTAATTAATTAATATTTTTCTAAATTTCATAAATTTCATGATTTCAATGTCACATAAGATTAATTTTTAATAATAAATCAATTACTATCAATAATATTAGTAAAACTAATTGATATTTATTATATATACGTATTATAATTAAAAATACTCTTATTCCAAAAACAATTTTTTGGTGTTATGTGTGTTTAATTTATAATAATATTTTCTCATATTATTAAATTATTAAGGTTAAATGGATACCAAATTAGGAATCATAATGTTGAAGTTTTGTAATAAGGGCTTACTTATATTTTTAGTTTAAAATTAAGTTACATGATTAATATTTCATTATGATTAAAAAAATTAAATGTTAAATCTAAAGTGGATCGATTTCTCGTTATTTAACATGAAATCTGTGTATTATATAAAATTTTGGTAAGGTGTCAAATTGTTAAATAAATATTTTTTCAATATTTCATCACCTAAATTATCCATCATGCATTATTTTCCATTCTACATCCTTACTTTCTATTCTTTTCTATGGAAAAATCCCTCTTCCTCACTTATAAAAGAACGATCAATTCCAACATTTCAATAATCCACTCAAATTTAGAATATCTATAAATAAATTCTAAAATATCCTATATTTAATTTTATTTAACTTCTATAACTCCCCTAGTGACCAAAAATAATCATAGGCCCCTAAAATCAATGTCCTACATCAATAATAAGTTCAATGTCTCAATATAAATATCAAAAATTTCATAACATCTACTCATTATTATTTAAAATTTAATATAACCTTAAAAACTATTTAATAAAAATGTTTTCCTAATTATTGTTTTGATATTTTATTATAATAATTGTAAAATCATTAGTTATTCTCTTCCATTTACAAGAAAAAACGAGAATCACCATTAGTGTGTGTCCACAGATTACCACCTCCACACGGAGATACTCTTGGTTTTTCAACACCATAAATCAAGGATCTAATTAATAGTGGTATTTATGAATAAATAATTTTTATATAATTTATTTATTATATTTTAATTGTCACTTATTTTCTACATTCTACCCCCTCATTCATTAAAAAATTGGAATCACTAATCACATGTTATGTAGACCACCGCCTCCATAAAGAATCATTATTAATTTTTATTAATGTTTTTTATTATTTATCCAAACAAAATAAATTATGCTTCAAAATAATAAAAAGTCATCAAAATAATAAATTATTTATTCTATTATAATTAAATTATATAAAATAAAAAAATCCTAATCCATACTCACAAATTGGGTAAAAGTGTGTTCAATTCTGGGTCAGGCTTTCCACTTACTAGAAAAATTATATGAAATTATTTTATGGATTATTATGAAAACATAATTTGAGGTATAATATAATACAAATGTTTAAATAATTTATTTCTTGGTTTATTACAGGGAAAAAATATTTAAATCATTAATTAATAAAACACCCTTCATATGTTAAAAATCACCAAAAATTGTTCATAATTGATTTCATATTCCTTAATAAAGATTATATTATTTGTGAAATAAAACTTTAAACATCAAAAATAATTATAATTTATCCATTATTTTAAAATTAAGGAACTTTAAATGGGTTTTTATAAGAGGAACAAATAAAGACATAGCTCATACGGAACTACTACAAACTATCTAAATAATAAACACCTGATGTTGAAAATGAGAATCAAATAATAAATATAAATAAAGTAAATTATTATAAATTTAAAGTAAAAATAGTGTTGGGTATGAATATTTTTCGGAAATTATTCACTAATATATTTATTTTTCTTATATAGGAGCATAGAGTGCCTCAGACTAATCCTGGAAACATGGTAAGGGTTCTATGATTGTTCATCTTCATTAAGACATGAGTAAATATTATAGATCAATTTATTAATACTATGGATTATATAATACAAAATAAAATTTTTCTTATAATCCATGATTAAATTCAATATATTTATATAACTATATTAAATTAATTATTTTAATTACTTTTTATTAGAGAATTAAAAATGTTGTAAGGAATTGATCTCAAAACTTCTTTATTCTAGAAAAATGTTCTTTTAGGCATATAAGATATTTTAAATAGTGTATATAATTACAACTATATATATAAACTTATAATTTATCCTTATTAAAGTTATTTTATATTAACCTACATGAAAATTATCTTTCATTGTGTTTTTATTAGAATGCTCATAATTAGTAAGGGATTTTTTCCAAAACTCTATTCATTAAGAAACTTTTTACATTATGCATGAATTTACATTAATATGGTTTATATTCTAAAAATTTAAAATATTATCAAGAAATTTATTTTCTTTATTCAATTTGAGGGTCGTTTTCAATATGATTTTCCCATAATTGTTTTGATTAAAATGTCACTGAAGTCGTAAATCTTTTCTAGACTCAAGTAATTTTCCGTTGAGTTACATAATATCTTTTTTATTTTGATCTTCCAAGTATCTCTTCCAACTATTATATTTTCAATGTCACGTTTCCATTTTTTTCCTAATGATATGAATCCTCTTCATAAATAACCTACAATTTGATGAAATGATTCCTAAAATAAAAGGATGATGTTTATAATAATAACTCTTACACTTTCCAACAAATATTTTTCTTCCATGTCCATGTTTTACAAATCTACATTTCTATCTATTCCACTAATATGTTTCTTCTAAAGTGAACATAAATTTTCTATTAAATTTTATGAAATGAAATTTTTATTATTCTTTTTTAATGTGGATTTCATAAATGTTTTTAAATGATTTTTAGAATTTTTGACATGTATAGTTTTCTAAAATAGATCTCATTACAAGTAATATTAAAAATATTTTAAAAGGAGTTCCATAAATATGTTTTAATTTTTTTTAACTGAATTTATTTTATATAAAAAACTAAGGAAGAACTTTTTAATTTTTTTGAAATATGTTTATTTCAGTGGAAGAAATATCCTTTATATGTCTCTGTTTGAACATATCCTTCCACTTCCTCTATCAATTTCTAATATAATTCCGTTATTAACAGTTAAATTTTTAAAAAATAATTAGTTTTTTAATGTTTTAACAATATATTCCTTTTTAAATAATTTTTAAAGGAAATTGTAATTTCTTATTTTCAACATAATTTGTTGGATTCTTCTAAGAGTTTTCTTTAACTATATTTTATCCTTGATAATGGGAATTCTACAAATGATACAACTTTGCTTATTCATCTAGATGGATTAGGAAATTTCCTTTTAAATATATGGTACGATTTATAACTGATTTTACATTTCCTAATAATCCACTTGTATAAGAATGATTTAATTATAATTATTTTTCACTATGGATTCCATACATACCGCTATTTTATTGAAGGGTGTTCACCTAAATTACTAATACATTTATTGATTATGATAATTATGTATTAATCCATGTAATGATGATATCAACTCTTTATTACATGCTCTCAAGCTTATGATCATTCACATTATGATATCATGTTATTCCCTAATTCTATCATGTTATTCTCTTTTATTCTAGCCCATAATGAGCATTTGAGCTCACCCCTTCTTATGTTTTCCTTTCCCAATGTTTTGAATATATGTATTCAGTATGATACATTTAGAAGATAATATTGTGTGTAGGTATTATTGGAATATTTTAATATCTATTATGGATTAATTAGCTACTTTTTAATTGAAAAAAATGTCTATTGGGTGAAAAATAATTTGTTTTTATTAGTTACTTATTTTTTATGATTTATATAAATCTACAATCTAAAAATTAAATTATTTTTTAAGTGTTTTAATAGATTGTAACCACACGTTATTATCAAATAAATTATTTTAAGATATTTTCTATTGGTATATCATCTCGGAGTGTGGGTTTTGGGGCACTACAACATGAAAAACTCAAATTTATAGAAAAAAAGGGAGAGAAAACATGGAACAGAGGGTTTTGATAAAACTAAATATATGATTTACTTAATTTGACCAATTATCATTAAAAATGGACTTTAAAGTTATATAAAAGTATCCTTTCAATATTCTCTTCAAATGTTTTAGTAAGGTATATAAAACCAGTGTACAGTAAGAAGATCTCTTTTTTTATTTATTCATGGACTTGTCATTACTGTATCACATGAGGATTCCTAGATTTTTATATCTAATACTCTAAAATTATTCATTTAGGAGTAATTATATTTAACTCCTCCTACTTATTATCCTCTTTGAAATTTAAAAATTCTTTTAAAATTAATTTAATAATTAGAAATAATCAGTTGGAATAAAGCATGTTTTATTTACAAATAGGGATAAAATAGAGACGTTTCATGATTAGTCATGATGGGAATGATATCGTGGTTTTAAAAAAGTATGTTTTTAGGAGTTACAAAAGGAGTAGCATAGAATATCAATTAGAAAAGGAATAGAAGAATTATATTTCAGACGATAGCATCCATACTAGTCATTAATGATCTAATTTCTTCTAATAGATGATCTTCACTACAAACTGAAGATCCATCAATATACATGGTCGATATAGAATTCATGTGGTTTCTTGGATTCAATTAATGATTTATTAGTATAAAACATGGTGTAAGGAGTTAATTTTCATGGAATATCCAACAAATATAATTATTTTAGATTGTATTCATAGAATTATATCTACATAGATACTTGTCTACATGTATTACTACTTATTATTACATCTGATCCTTCATGGAAGAATTCTACTACTAGAATTCTAAAACATTCATTCATTAATGATGTATTAATCTCATAGAAGAATTATTTTCCTTAAAAAAGTAAATAGTTTCTTTATACATAAGAACTATTGGTCTTATAAAATATATATTATATATTTTGGGGTATAATTATAATGAAACAAACACAGAACTCATATCCACAAGAAATATGAGAAGGTCATAGAACCTCTAGGGGTATCCCAAACACAAAAATATTACTTTTTATATATGTATCCAATAATAACATAATATTTTTCACATATTCCCTTCATCATTGTGGTCCATCTATTCTATTGCCACCTTTTTTAGTATGCAAAAATTTTATATATTGTATGACCTTGACATTTATTAAAGGTACCCTACCACATAGAATTTGTTAAACTAACTTCTAGATCACCCTATTGCCTCCATTATGTGACCTCCTTACACATATATGAAATGAAACTGACCTAATACAGTATATCGTGTCAAATTATCCACTCTTAAAAGTCATTCATGATTTTGTACATCAACCTGGAAGACAGTTGCTTCCTTGATGACATCATAACAACATAAGGCCCCAATTCAGGTCCCTCAAACCATGCTAATATTCCTATTATTATGAAAAGTGATATGATACAATTTTTCATTACCCATCACTGTGCATCCCGACACTGACTCCACATTTCACCATGATGCCATCATCTATTTCTCCACCATCTACAATATTTTCTATTGTTGGACACTACTTCACTAGGAACCTACCTCCGCTATTTAGAAAATTCCACTACCACATCATCTCCCATGGAAGTGTGCAGGACCATCAAGATTTGGTATCATTAATGAAATGGATTGTTGTTTTATGGAAAAAATGTCCCCCTTTTGACGATGAAACATAATGTTGAAAAAATTATAATAAATAATATAATTCAACGCAAAATATATTTTTGTATAGAATTTCCCAGTTTAGTAATATGATATTAGTGATGAAAAAATAATTCTAACATTAAAAAAGTTCATTAAGTATATTATGTAATAAAAAACATTCTAAAAAATTTTATACAACATTAGGATTATTAAAGTGTGGGATAAGAGAAATATAATGTACTATAATTATTGAAAATAAAAAAGATGAAAATAAATAATATTATTTATGAATGGTATTAAATTATATTAATATATAACCAAAATAGTACATGAGGGAATTAATTATATTCTCTATCAAATATCATAATCTAAAATTTAATTAGGTTCATCTTCATGATGGGAATATTGATTAATGGTTTTCTTATCCTTGGAGGTAGAATGTGAAGTTTAAGGCTCAGGTATAGAATTATGAGGGATGAAATATAAGGTTCATATGGTCAAAGATCTTAAACAACATGTGTTGGAGTAATTAGAAAAGGAATAGTTGGAGAAGGAGAGTTAGAGTTAGGGAAACAAGTCATAGGTAGAGCAAGATTTTCTAGGACAAACAATAATGGTAGTATTATGGTAAAGTTCTATATGATGAGTATAGCCACTAACTTACCTGAATATATTCTCTATAATATGCAAGAATTGATATTTCCCCTTGATAAAGTTTTAAGGATAGGTTCTAATAGCTTCAAAATCTCTACTTGATATTTACAATCTTGAGTGAGAGGAGACAATCTATGTTTTGTGGATAAAGATTGAAAAATATAATTTAACTCATTTTTTTGAATATATATCATTAATAGTAATCAATATCCTTTTTGATAACCTCTCAGTATATTATGTCTTTCTTGATATCTACTCAAGATAACTATATCATTTTTGTAGAATGGCTGTGAAAATCATCTATTTTCATTTCAATGGTTTTAGAATATTTAATCAAATCCACCTTTATCTCATCCTTTAAAATATATCGAACAATAACATCAATATTTTTAGATAAAATATTAGTAGTTGTAAAAGGATTATGAACATCAATAGAAACTATAGAAGAGGAAGAAATATATGGTTGTTCGGATACTATATTAAGCTCCATCAAAGTTAACTTTTATTTCATGAATTATTGATATCTATGAAAAAATGAAATGTATTCTCATAAGCCTTCTATTATTATGATTATAATATCAAATTAAATGAAAACTTTTATTTTAGGAGAGTAATGTTAGGTTTCCGGGTCCCGCAGCGGAAGCCGGTGGGCTAGGGGTTTTAAATTTTTCATCAACGGGATGACGAAACATGCTGTCACCAACGATCCGAGCCCCGAAGAGGTCTAAGGATCTCATGTAGATTATTAAGGTTACAAAAAAATGAAAACGTACCTATTTCAAATTTGAAGGTGTGGTCGACTGCTGCTAGCCGATGACGATCGTCGCTTGAAGGATCCATAGCTGGATCCCTCTAGATCATCCACACACACTCCAAAAATTTGTGGGGAAACTGATTGTCAAATTCTAGGATCTAGCATGTCGATTCAATGATATCTTCGATGTCCCGATGGTCACTGAATCGTTGTTCATCCGATGCGTGAGGAAGAACTTGATCCGAACTCTTGGATCATCATCTTCTCTCTCTAGGAAGATAAGGAAGAGAGAGGATCTCAATTTTTCAATCCATAAATGAATGAATATTGATATGCACACCAAAGAGAGAGAGCCTCATCTCTTATTTATAGAGACGTTGATAAATACCCGGTAGGGTTCCTCGGCCCCCGTTAATATCACCATTCTCTAAATAAATAATTTCGATGGACAAAACTGCTCCAATATTATTTAATATTTTATCAAATACATGTAATATATATATATATAATATATATTACGTGATAAAACCAATCCATTTAACTTGACTCGCTTCCTGCTTGATATTAAACGAACTGTGAATATTAAATAATATTTGTTCGATTAATATTTTTCTTTTATTTAATAAACTCGTAAATAAAATAAATAAATTCAAGCCCAAATATTCATAACTTGAATATTAATGAATTTATTTAATTCATTTGGTGATAGAAAACTTGGACAACTCCCAGAACCCATGGCGGGGCCCACTTTGTCCATATACCTATTCAACTGAAGAGGTGTGGATTCTTTAATACGCTGTTGTGTGTGACCCTCTAAGCCCTTTTCTCGATAGCAGTGAATAAAATCCACAGACCAAGTGTAGAGTCCAGAAACTCATCATGGCCCTTAAGAGATAAGGATAGTCATAGGAATGACTACCATCCTACAAACACTGACTATGTACTATAATATATTTGTCATTAAATATCTCATAAACCAGGACGCACTCTTGTGTCATCATCCTTATCTTGATTTATTATTTGTTGATCTAACCAGATGGATTTGGATTTCTACTACTTTGGCCAAATACTTATGAAGGTGACACCATCCTGATCAACCAGGCCTGAGATATACAACTTCCTAAACTTGGAAGCGACAAATCCTTTCTTGACCATTCAACCAACGCCATACCACTAACGACGCACCCGACACAAACTACCTCTCCACGAAATTACTACCATGGTTTTTGCCTTGCATCAAAGTACGTAATTAAATGATATACATTGGTAATGGTCTCAATTCAGGAGTCCAATACACATTTACATCGATAGGAACATCCAATGACACCCAAAACATGTGGTGTTCCTATTGACAGGTCTGTCCTCATGATCTCACTACTAGAGATCACCAAGTGTGAACTTCATGAGATGAAGTCTCAATGCTTATGATCCCCCAGCATCTGATAGTCAGACATCTACTATATCCAGTCAGTAAGATGTATCTAGACTATAGAAAATATATTCAAGATCAATTTCATTGTATCTCGAGGTTCTCATTATAGCCTGGGACTTCTATAACCTCTTGAAACGATAACTAACCTTTAGAAATTACCATTATTATAGAAAACATATAAATGTCTACACTATAATGGTAAGATAACATCATTCATAGCTAACTGTACACATTATATGGTAATCAAAAGTAATACATAGTTGGGTCTAGGGTACCACCTATTTCAACACTCCCACTTGAACAAGGGCAAACTTACTAACTAATCTTTCTAGATACTTATATGATAAAAACCATGCTTCTACTGAGTAATGGATTTAACTGCTGGGCCTACCATGTTTCACTGGGTATCATATCTTCTATATTCGACCTTAAAGACTTGAGTAAAACTTCCCATGATAAGTTATCTCCAAGTATATTACTTTTTTCCATTGTCATAACATGACAACATGGCTAGTAAGAATATCATAATTCTCATTATGATAGTACTTTTCTCATTATGTGAGAATCCAATAACTGCAAAAAATTGATGTGATTTTTAACTGCTTCTTAGTTGACTTAGGAGCTGTAATGTACTCAGTATTTGTAGGTATTCCTACCACTAGATTTTATGAGCATGACTCGCTTATCTCCTTTGGAAAACTAGGATACTAAATAAAATTTATCTAAGGATTACTAGTATGTATCCCACCATGACTAGTATACCTTCCTCTCCTTATTCCTTGAACATATCATTTGTACTTTCCGAAGTACAAGATGATAGTTCTGACTGGTTCACTTGTAGTGCTCCGGGAAATAACAGATATCTTCCTATAATAAATTATATCCTGACAGTATCAATTATTGTATATATTATGGCATATGTGATTGATCTATTGCTATAGCATATGGAATCAATTTACAACTTTAATCTCTATACATGCTCCGAACATGTTAACCTGGAGAGATTAAGCAATGTTATATAGGCAACAATTCTGAACTTGAAATGTTCATAATTTTATTTTTCAATACAATGTCACTCTATGTACGATTGACTAGGACCAAGAAACATCTGGATCTACCTTAGTGGATCTTGATCCCTAGAACATAGGTTGCTACTTGAAGTCAATCGTTGGAGAATTAATTTTAACCTGATCTTATCTAACTGTGAGATCAAAATCTTTTTTCAATATGTTGCCGAACATATATCATTTGGGAAACATTGGTGCTCCCACTAACCTTTGGTAGACACAAGGAAAAGATTCATTTATAATGAATGATCTAAGATCTTATTGCTTACTTTATTCCAGAACTGGATTTCAGTAACTTGAAACATTTATTGGAATAATATGATGCCATCATCTCTTTGTGGTTGCATCATATAGACACCTTCCATGAAAGATGATCTTGACATCCAATGACAAATAAAATGATCATATAAGTTCAGCTATGACAAATAAAATTCTAATATATTTAGGTATACCGACTTGGTATAACCCATAGATCCTTGTTGTTAACATTCTCATACCATCCATGTATCATATAATTTTAATACCCACCGCAGTATTCAATTTATAAGCCCCTTTTCTATTTGATACATGGAATCAATTATTGAATTTTAGTTAATCTTGTCAATCTTATCTCATTTCCATATACTTCTTACTTGTAGGACTTATTATTCTCAATGAATAATATATCACTGACCGCGATGAATATAAAACCATCACTATGGTTTCATTCTTCATACGTAATATGTGTCTCTGGGACATTCCTAATCCACACATACTTGTGGAATTTGTTCCCTATGCCAAACATTTGTGCATCGCCAGCATTGACTAAGTCCAAGTCACTTTAGCTCCCACTATCTCTAATAGAGATATGCACCCTTGTATAGAAATGTAGTCTAATACTTGACTATATATTTTCAATCTTATGGATTTAGGTAATATCTTAAGTAATTATTAGGATAATTAACTTAGATGAACAACATGTTTAACTTGATACATGTTTGTTTAAATCCTAACAAACTCTTTGCATCTAAACATGTCCTTATGACATATTGGATTTTCCATTATACGATGACTGGTATGAGATCCATTTTTCATTTTAGGTGGCATATTGGTTATGGGTTTAAGCCTTTATATTCGAAGCACATCATGAAATATAATGGACGTTTCTACAGGTTGTAACCTTCATACAACTTACATCATAACATTGATGTATAAAATATGCATTTATGAATTTCTCCACACTACATGTTTGTTGACCAGTGTTAATATGCAAGACTTTATCATCAATCCTCCTTATGAATGTCAACATGGTTATGTATATAAGGTAACATGCATTTTGGAATTACTCCACGCTACATTATCATGATTGATGATTGCTTGGTCAAGATATTCTTCGGCCTTCCAGTAAGAAGTGACTCATATCTTCTAACCAAAAATATAATTAATTGGTACATTCCTTAATGACTTAAAGGAATCTAATGAAGTATCTTTACCTCTAGATTTCTTTGGAACAGTTCACACTCTCATGTTGAACTAACCTCAGAAGCTTTGTGGCATACCATTATTTCTAAAGGTTTCTTTGACTAAACTAAGGGTGTCAATAATACCATAGGTGTTTAGCCGTGTTGAGACTAAATACCATACATGGTATATTGATGATATCCACTTTTAGTTTTACTTGAAAAAGAATCACATTGCCACAACTGGGTAGGTCTTACATTTTATATTCATCATGTATTTCCATTGATTCAAATAGTAGTGAACTATTTGTTGAGTATGTTACCTCAAACAGAATTCATTCCAAAACATAGAATAATGTCTCGTCATGTCCAAATGGGAATCTGAGATAAATTTCATTGGTTATACTCTACAACATGTTAAATTTGAATCAATATCTTGGAAATTAAATGTTATGTGTTTCTCCCCACTGACTTAGGTATCACCCTTTCTCAACTGCTTGAAGAAGAATCTTTACTTCTATTAATTTATCTAGAATTACATGGTTATTGTATTTCAATACATATATGTGAAAATCATATTTTATTTTAAAACCCAAGAAGTATTTTATAAAACAATACCTTTATTTGATGAATATAAACTGAACGAGAAGCGAGTACTTGCTTCTTGTATTTCAGTTTTTTAAACTTCCTTGAATTTATTTCATTATGTAATGCAAATAACCTCCTATTAAATAACCAACCAGTTTTTATTGAAGTACATGACAAAGTATCCATTTAATGTAGTTTCCATAAGAATAAAATATGGAATTATCTCCAATATTCTTATTACTTGGAAAATATTACCTTAAAGGTAATAAAGCGCTTACTCTATACTGTTTGTTTGTACCTCTAAACGAAACTAGAGTAATTGGGTGTAAATGGTATTAGAATGGGATGACATGAAAGATTGTGAATAGTCTTTCACTTTACACAATCTGAGTTCAATCATCACATTCATATCTTGCTTCGCTTTCTCCTCAAAAGGATCTTAGATATGAGACTACATGTAACATCATCCATGTCATGATGTAGCAGCCGCAACTAACATCAGACGTTGATGATCGAATTATGACAGAACCATCATATTCTTTATTCATGAGTCTCCTGAACGCAATTTTACACCCTTGCTTCCTTAGGTGGCTTAACAGGATGGGACATAGGCACCTTGAATTTCCATTATGGTAGTAATGTGTGCAAGCGCCTATACTACACTTGGAATTTCATGCTTGTTTGGACATTAACATTGTCCATTGATTATGGAAGTTTTATTATGGTATTTCTTGCCCTTATCTGCTAATATACTTTATCAAATTGTACTTTTATGTGATTACCTAATCTGACATTACTAATTATTTAATCATTAAATGTCTCCCACTAATATTTTGAATTCTAGGAACCCTCTATTCTAGAATTGGAATACTCGTGAGTACTCTAGTGGAAAGGTTCCCAGATCCTCTCACATAGTCTACAAGATAAGGCTACGCCACTACTCATAGGGTCGAAGGTAGGCTTTTGACTAGCCAACCACATTAGCTCGTGGTTCCTTGATCTGTTGAGTGAAGTCCTAGCTTCAAAAATTATTTACTGATTTACTCAATGCTTGCCTCTAAAATTACAACAAACTAGATAAGGCTATATCCTTGCTGGAATTTTAGTTATGTCGACCCACCACCCAAATAAGAACTCCCCCTTTAGTAAGTGGCACCCTCAGGTGAGGCATGAACTGGCACCTCAAAGACCCAGTTTTTTTTTCAACTTGAATAATGGAAGGCTGTTCGTGACATAATATTTTTTTTGATGGTTTTATGTTTTTCTCTCAACGATTGTAATCCATTTCTATTAATCTTGTTCATCTATGTTGTCTCTATAATAGCTAACCTTTAATAGATAAACATATGCAGCTACTTTTTTCATTTTATTATCTATTATTTTAGGTATTTTTCCCAATGTTCTAAAATGCATAAATTAATAAATAAATGCATAAAGGTATAACTACAAATCGACTGGTATTGAGTATCTAAATGACCTAAGGGGAATCATACATGTATCGAAACTTGAAACTAGATGCATCTCAACCCGTGTTGTATGTCTGCTTCTCATCCAGAACATCACCTCATCTTGGCGGAGTCCACGTTACGTCTTGGAGTACAGCCTCATCTTGGTGGGGTCCCCGTCACATCTTTTCATCGTCTCTTTATGTGGTTTAAGAATACTCACACACAGGCGAGGATGACTGGGGTATAAATGTACATCAAATCAATTGGACATGCAGGTCCTTATACATTTTATCCGTAAAGAAGATGATTCACAGACCGTCATTTATATAATTACAATCATCGCATGCATTTAAATAATTAATTAAATAAATAAATGCAGACAAACGGGGTCGGTGCTCAAGAACATTAGGCGGGTACAAAATGTGAAATAAAAAATTAAAAGGCATACATACGTACAAGGGATATATAGTTAAATTTAATGAATTACTAAATTCAAAAAATTTAATTAATTATTGGTCCTTTAATTAATTTAATTTTGATACATAAAATTAAACTAATTAATTAATTAATTTAATATCTAAATTAAATTAACTCTACTTGGGTATTACAAATTATTTTCACTACAATTAATATATTAATTAATTTAATTAATGAAATTATTTAATTATATTAACTGATTTATCTAAACCCAAATTAGGGATTACCTGCCCGCTAGGAGGACCAGGCGATGGCCGGGTAACCATGGCCAGGGTGCTCCCGGGGAGGAGCCGAGGCAGGCGGTTAGTCACGGCTCTGTTTCCTGTGTATGCGCTAGGCGGGATAACGTGCAGGACTAGGGAGGGATGGCCTTGGAATGGTGAGGCCGGAGCGGACAGAGCGGCGGCCCTGGACTGGTTTTGGTCAGCCGAGATTCTACCATGGCCTAGCTTCGGAAGCCTCAAACTGCAAGATGCAGTAAGGGAAATGGCATGGAGCAGGGTGTACCTCATGTAGCGGTGTGCGGAGCCTGGTGCGGTGCCTGCAGAGCTGTGTGGCGCCGCGGCAAGTGGAGGAAGGGGTCGACCAGAAGAGGCTAGGTGCTGCGCACTACATGCAGGCCAGCGCGCATGGAAATCCACTGCGGTGGTGTCCAGTAGGGAGGCGGTGGCCTAGACCTACAGCGAGAAGTAGGTGTAGCAGTGCGCCGTGAAGGAGGGTGCACTATTTGGGAAGGTAGAACGACTGCGCAGAGTTCGGGGCAGCCTTGGACGGAGGCGGCCCGAGCGGCGGAGGTGGGCTGCCCGCGGAGGAAGGCCGGCAGGCCGACCTGCTGTGCACGGGGTGTGAGTGCTGCGGTAGACAGCACATGGAGAGGGTAACGGCTCTGAAGAAGGAGAAGCAGGACAGAAGGGGGTTCGGCTGGGGTCTGGTCCGCCGGGAGAGGGCCAGGCGACATGGGTGTAGGCTGGGCGGTCGGTGGGTGGGGAAGGCCAGGCAGAGGGAGCAGCCGGCGGCTTCCAAGGAGGCGGGCGTCCTGTGCAGTGGGCGCCGTCGGGAGAGGGGTGTGGCCTTGCTATGCGCGACGGCCGGGCTGCTTGGGGGTCATCGGCCCTCCTATGCGGCATCCTGAGGGAGAATACGTGTCGCGACTAGGTAGGTCGCGACTTCCCATTTGTTTTTTGTTTTTTTTTCACCCAGCCATCCTCCTTATTTTATTTATATATATATATATATATATATATATATATATATATATATTTTTAAATGCAGCATGACCCAAGGGTCTTGCTTTTGCTTCTCCACACAGGAAGACCCGCATTGGGGTCTTCCTTCATGTTTATTTTTTTTACTTTCTAAAGGCTATTTTAGCCTTTAGATATAATAATAATAATTATTATAATAATATTATTATATATATAATTATAATTATGATAATAATAATGATAATAATTATAATGATAATAATTATAATTTATTAAAAAACTTGAATTATTTATAATAAATAGAAATAATCAATAATATTTAAAACCCGAGTAAAAACACAATCACGATCCATTCGAGAAATTTCAAATGACAATATCTTGGTCGTTCGGAATCGGATTGAAACACGCTTCGATCCTTTTTGACAGTTTTAAACCCTCTACTTAATTTTATGAAAATTAATTTTATTTGGCTCAAAAAATCTACGCAACCTCACTCTGATACCGCTGTTAGGCTTTCAGGGCCTGCAGTGGAAGCCGGTCGGTCGAGGATTTTCAATTTTTCATTGGCGGGATGATGGAACTTATCGTTGCCAATAATCCAATCCCCGAAGTGGTCCTAGGATCTTTTGTAGATTATTAAGAGCACAAAAAATAAAATTTAAACGTACCCATTTCAAATCCTAAGGCGTGGTCGACTACTTCTAGCTGATAGAGACCGTCGCTTGAAGGATCCATAACAGGATCCCTCTAGATCGCCCACACGCACTCCAAAAATCTACGGGGATGCCGATCGTCGAACTCTGGGTGCTAGAGCGGCAATTTAATGATATCTTCGACGTCTCAATGGTCAGCGCATCGTTTATCTTTCGATGCATGAGGAACAACTTGATCAGAGCACTTGGATCATTAGCTTCTCTCTCTAGGAAGCGGGAGGAGAGAGAGGCTCTCAATTTTTCATTCCATAAATGAATGAATAGTTATATTCACACCAAAGAGAGAGAGCCTCCTCTATTATTTATAGAGATGTTGACAAATACCCAGTAGGGATCCCCTACCTCCGTTAATATCAACGTTCTCTAAATTAATAATTTCGACAGACTAAACTGCGCCAATATTATTTAATATTTTATCATATACTGGTAATATATATATATATATATATAATATTACCTGATAAAACTAAGCCATTTAACTCGACTCGCTGTCCCACTTAATATTAAACAAACCTTGAATATTAAATAATATTCGTTCGGTTAATATTTTTTTTGTATTTACTAAACTCATATATATATTAAATAAATTCAATCCCAAATATTCATACCTTGAATATTAATGAATTTATTTAATTCATTTTCTGATCGACAACATGGAAAATGCTCAGACCTCGTGGAGTGGCCCAATATGTCCATATACCTATTCAACTGAATAAGTGCAGATTCTTGAATACGCTGTTCTGTGTGACCATCTAGGACCTTATCTCGATAGTAGTGAATAAAATACCCAGACCAAGAGCGGAGTCTAGCAACTCATCACTACCTATAAAGAGATAAGGATAGTCATAGCAATGACTACCATCCTTCGAACACTGAATGTGTACTATAATCTCTTTGTCATTAAATATCTCATAATGCAGGATGCACTCTTGTGTCATCACCCTTATCTTAATTTATTATTTGTTGATCTAAGCCGATGGATTTTCCTTTCTACATCTTTAGCCAAAGACTTATGAAGGCCACACCATCCTGATCAACCAGGCTTGAGATATACAACTTCTTAAACTTGGAAGCAAGAAATCCTTTCTTGACCATTCAACCAACGTCATACCACTAATGACGCACCCGACACAAACTGCCTCACCACGACATTACAGCCATGATTTTCGCCTTGTATCAATGTATGTAATTAAATGATATACATTGATAATGGTCTCAAGTCAGGAGACCAATACACATGTCCGTAGATAGTAACAACCAATGACACAGAAAACATGTGGTGTTCCTATTGACGGGTGTGTCCTCATGATATCACTACTAGAGATCACCAAGTGGAAACTTCATGAGAAGAAGTCTCAATGCTTATGAGCCCCCATCACCTGATAGTCAGACATCTTCTGTGTCTAGTCAGTAAGATGTATCTAGACTATAGAATATATATTCAAGATCAATGTCATTGTATCTCGAGGTTCTCATTATAGCCTGGGAACTAATATAACCTCTCGACACGACAACTAACCTTTGGACATTACCATTATTATATTGGATGTAGAAATGTCAGTACTATAATGGTAAGATAACATCATGCATAGCTAACTTTACACATGATATGGTAATAAAAAGTACTATATAGTTGGGTCTAGGGCACCCACTATTTCAACAAGTAACATATGAGCTATATTCCCAGATATTTCTTCATCATGATCAACCAAACACTAGCTTATATTCTCATGAACAGTTCCTTAAAAACATCAATAAGATCATTTATAAATATAGTAAAGTCATAATATATGAAAATATATTAGGGATTATATGATACATTTGAGGGTATGGGTGGATAATAACGTCCTCCTATTAAATTTACCTGAAGGATAGGTTTTGTTCAAAAAGGTTTAGCCTCAAATCTCATAGAACATTTTGAATCAATATTTTCAATAGGCTTTTAGAGAGAGGAATGAAAATTTTATGGTTTTTCATTACCAACAAAATCATCAAAATATATAATACTTATAAAAGGATAGACCTTTATTCTTTGTTTGAGATCAATTTTCTTAACCAAATAGACATTAAAATATATTGGAATATCTTGATTGGTAGGTCCACCTTTACTAATTAGACTACCTCCATTGGCATCATCATTAATTCCATAACCATTAGAACTAGAATATGAACCACTCATTAATTTAAATCTAAGAGATTAATCCATTAGAGATGATGGTATTTTCTCTTTAGAATCATTATTAGTCATATAATCATATTCCTCATAGAAATTAGTAAGAGAAAGTGTAGCATTAATTAACCCATCTAAATATAGATCACTATCAGATCATGGAAGATATTTATGAGTGTATGTATATATAAAGTGTAAGTTCTATTATCAAATTATTTTCTATGAATTAGGATGATATATAATTTTTATACCCCCTATACCTTAAAGATTCTTCAATATGTTCATTTTGGTCACTTTTATAGGCTCTTATAGTCTCTTCATCATGATAAACCACATCATCTTACTTTCCACTAAAACATTATTCAATATATATATATTCTCCCTCATTATCTTATTAAAAATCAAGGTTACCTTAATCATTTATACACATAGGATTAATAATATGACTAAACATTTCATATATTCTCTCTTGATCTATAACCTAAACATTATTCTAGGTGTTTCAATTGGATTGTGTTCTTCTATAAGTGTATTTTCTTAAACAAACACCTCCAGATAAGTTTTATATTTCCTACCCATAAAAAACTTGTTTATTCTCAAGAAAGGCATATATAAGCTTCAAATAAGCTAAAAAATCTCAATTTGATACAGATTACCCAATTACTTTTTATGCCACTTGGTATATATAACTAATCTAATTTGTACATAATTTTTCAAATGATAAAGTAAAAAAAACAACATGATTCTTAATAATTCAAAATTTTCATTTTCGAGGAGGGAATAATTTTTTTAAAAATTTAAGAAGAAACCAAAACAATCGTTCCACTATTTTGTGGTAAAGACTACATTCCTACCTTGTTCAAAAATTCAAATAAAGTCATTTTTTACATAAATATATAACACAACGTCCACATAAAATTACTTAAATAATCCTAGATAATTGAAATGATATTTTTTTGAACCACTTGATAAATCTATATTCTTAAAAAATTATTAACACCTGCTAATTATTGGTTAACATCTATTCAATAGTAATTTACTTTTCAGGTACCACTTCGTAATTTGAAAAATGTTAGTTTGGAGGCTTGACAGGAATAACGGGGGATGATTTGGATTATTTATGATGTTTCAATACATATAGAGCTGAAGAATCTAACAGAGACAATAGTGAGTAAGATTTGTGAGAGGATTTAGATTTTTTGAGTGAATATTCTTATTGGAAATTGGAAGGTTTTAAATAACAGTTAGGGAAGATAAATAAATAAAATGATAAAAATTAATAATTAATAAAAACAGATAATGAGGAATTTGAGATGATGGAAGCTTCCAAGTTCTTATAAGAAATGTTCATATAAATATGTCCATAAGACCAACTTACATGTTTGATTAAAGTATGTCTACGGAAGAAAGTCCATGGAAGATGGTGGCTTTGTAAAAGATCATTATTTAAAGAAGATAAGGATCCAGGGATGCTAAAATTTAAATATTTTTAAATCTCACTAAGGTTCATATCTATTGTGAATTACTTGTACCGGTCTTCAAATATTTAATCTTAGTTTAGTATAAAAATAAAATTAATGAATTATAGAAAGAATAAAAAAAATAAATTAAATAAACATAGAATATCAACATATTTTCAACAATAATAAGTATCATGTATGATTTATCATTCCCAATTCACATATAGTATAATTTAATTTCTTAATATTTAAAAGTTTTTTAATCTTAGTAATATTAGATTATGTGCCTCTGAATTCAGCTGTAATATCACCCTTTTGAAATTGGCACATTAAAAATGATTTATTATATCAAAACTATTTCTACTAGAATGTGCTAAAGGATAATTTTCTGAAATTATATACATGTTCTTTTAGACTATTTAATCCATAGAGTTTGTGCAAAAATAACTTCCCACATCAATGTATTGAGTCTTATGAATAATTTGTGCCACAAAGTGATTGTTTTTAATAAAACATGATTCTATTCACTTTCTCAAAAGAATAAATATACTAGAGGTTCATTTTAAATATATCCTAAAACCAAAAAAATCAATATATGGATATCGGAATAATTCAAATGTTTTCCAACTATTGTAAAACAATATGAAATTGGTTGTACCTTAAGGTATTTAAAAATTATTTTAACAATAATAATATATTATTACATGGGATTTTATTGAAAAATACCAAAAATAAATACACTAAACATAATATCTCATCTGTTAGTAGTAAAATATAGTAAACTACTAATCACACCTTAGTAATTATTTTTGTCAACTAGATTCCAAGTTTCATTAAAATACAGTTTATTGTTAGTACTCATTGATGTATCACTACTATTAATATTATATATGCCTAAATGATTTAAATTATATTTTTTATGATTATTTATATTTAAAATAATTTCATCCTTAATTTGAAATTTATTACAACTCATAAAGAATTTTAATAATTCCAACAAAGTCATTTAAAATTAAATTTTATTAAGATTTTAAAAATTAATATGTAAAGAAAGCTTTAATGGACCAAAAAATATTTGAATAACATATATTTTAGAAATGAAAACATTATTTTAAAATATATTAATAAATAATGTGTGATCAGCCACACCTTTATAAAAATCTATTTTAGTTAAAAATAGATTAGCCTATCATACCGAGAACTTGGAGCTTGTTTTAAACCATAAAAACACTTTCATAATTTGAAAGAATTATTTGTATAATTATAGTATGAAAATACATGGTTAAATTAAATAAAATATGATCAATAATATAACCATTTAAAAAATCACCTCAGATATCCATGTAATATTATTTCAAATTTAAATTATTTTTATAAGCTATTAATATTATAATGGATTCAGTTCTATCTAGTGGTGAAAAGATATAATCATAATCGTTATCTTCTTATTCACTATAAAATTGTGTATCTAGGTGAACCTCATTTCTAAATTATAGGGAAGGTTCTTCAAAAATAATTTTTATACCTATTTAATGACAACAGTTAGGTAGTCTTTAGGTCTCTAAACTAGTTCATAGACAATACTTATTTTTAAATGATTCAATTTTATTTTTCATAGACATTACCAAATGTTCATCATTGAATGTTTCATTTATTCCATTATTTTCTGACATATAAAATAACGCTTTTTTTTCAAACCTGTTTCATAGTGAAACTCCACACTAAGCCCCTAGTTCTAGGTAACCTATAAAAAAACAATAAGGTGATATTTATATGTTATAATGGTTCTTGTAATTAAATAAATAGGTTTTTTTATTTCTATTTCAATCTTAGGTTGGTCATATTGGTCTATATTAGGTGGCCCATATAGTGACCCAAGACTTTAAAACATAGATAATACATAATTTTAGATGAATATTCTGTATATTACATAAACAAGTGACTTAGGATCATAAAGGTATAATTCCATTTGAAACATATGCACATAATATACTGTTCTATAAGTGGTGTATGTCATATCCCACTATGTTATTTATAGCTATTACCCATCTTAGACATATAATACATAAAAAAGTTATTTATAAAATTGGGATAGAAAACATAATAATGGCCAAGCTCAAATGTCTGTAAGGGTAAACAAGGGAGATACGTAATCCTAACATGAACTTATGGATATTAGAAAATAATCATAACATGTGAAACCAATATCCTACATATCAAATATTATACTATTTATTTTTTCATAAATATTTCTAAATCATGAAACATGAATAAAAAGTAAATAAAAGATAATGAGAAATGAGATCATAAATTTGGCATAAGACATTGATTTTTGGTATACAAAAAATATTAGGAAATAACTTCCATAATATTCAAGGATTTGTTCCACGACTATCATAGTGAAATGGGTTCACTCCCTTAACCATATTATAATTGAGGGTTCACTCCCAATACCATCCTAACCTATAGCGAATCTTACATAAATGATTTCACTTCCAATTCTAGACATCTCTAGCTTTTGAGATATAATTCATTTCCCAATGCATTGTAGGTAAACATACATCAACTATTGACATAATAAAGATCATACGTACGTGTGCAACTAGATCATAAAACATCAATCATATAATAACCCATTAAATGAAATGGGTTTGATAAAAATGTCATTATATCAGATCCTATGGAAGATAAGTAAGTAATCATTTCATCATTTCATCATAGCATAACCCATGAAAAGAAGCAATTTTGATAAGAATTTTCTAATAGTATAATTCATGTGAGAGAACAATGTTTCATAAAAATCATACCATCATAAAAATAAACCACTCAGTGAGAGAATAATAATGGTATACATGGATCATGTCACCCATAAAGAATATTTAAAATCAAAATATTTCATATGAGAAGAAAATTTATTTTTAATGACCTTTTCAAACAATTTTTAAAAACATATCTTTTCAATTTGAAGAAAACATTTAAAACCATAAAATATTTTCAAAACACAATCCTTTTAAAATAAAGTTTAATAATTATAAATTAATAATGGAATCAATAATTGTTTAAGAATTTGATGAATTACATTCATGTTGTATAGTTTAAAATGATGATTCAATTCATATTTTTGGTAAAAAAACAAATGATCATTATTTGGAAAATATATACATATTTAAATAAAATAATTTGTGAAATATAAAAAATGAATAAAAAATTTATTAATAAATTATTTAGAGAATGTAGAAAACATTTTTAAAAAAATTATCATAGAAAACATGTTTTTAGAAGAAAACTCGTTTATTTACTAAAGAGAAAAATAAAGATGGTTTTTCTTACAATAGAAATAGTTTCACTCTTGAGTACATAAATAGTGTAAAATAAAGGGGAAACATGTATTATAATGAAATAACCATATTATGAGAAAAATAATGAGTTTATTTAAATATTTATAATTATAGTTTATCATAAATAACATAATCACAAAAAATCCTAATAAATAATGAGATTGTAACAAAAAATCATTACCACTTTGGTGACATAGAATTATAATCCCCATGAAGAAATAACATTAAATTAAACAAAATTTAACCTGATAATAAACAAATAAATAATATTATATGTCAAATTTTCCATATATACACCTCAACAAATATGATAAGTGAATAACATAACATATATCTCAAGGAAGGAAAATTGAGGCATAAATCCCTTACATTTTGTCTCGACTTCCATCGTACACATTCAAAAATCATGTATAAAAATATAATTATATTATAAATATGTTATATAATATATATATATATAACATACCTTATTTAATTAAGAGCTTTTATTACTCGTTTATTAACAATTCCTTGTTCAAGTCACATTTCGGGAAATAGTATCATTATTTTTCATGTATGTTTTGATGTTTTATTTTCATTCATATTACTTTGATCATAGTTATATAATATTAATAATTTAAAAAATTACATAAATATTATATATATTCATTATATATGTTATTAGTGTAATAAAAAAGTGTTAGATTTCTAAAATGAAATACACCATTCATGGAGATAGTAGGTTGTATGTACAGAAGAACATTGTTTCCATTTCATCAACAGATTGAAAATAATAAGTTTAATCTATATATTTACATTATAGAATAATTTTTAGGTCATATATATTATATATTTTCATTAAACCCATCCTTTTTAGATTCTATATACGATGTGAATGAATCACATTGCTTCGTGATGTAATAGTTCATCGGACACATGAGCGACATCATCGTATTTCCACCAATGGAAAGTATAAAGTTATATATATAAAAATAATAAAATAATTATAAAAATATACTATATATAATATATAAATATGCAATTCATAATTTCTACCATCCATGCGAGGTATTTACGGACGAATAAAATCAGTTCATGAGGTGTTGGCCCACTGTACAAAAAAATGATGGTTTCATATCCAATTTGATATAAGAGAAGGTAATTGTATGTAATTAACTTCACATAAAAATTATCATTATATTAAGTATATTGATTTTATTAAAAATTTACATTTTAATAATAATTTATGTAGGCGCTGGAAGAAATAAAATAAAACACCTAGTTAGGGATGTAACCTCTTCTTTAGAAAACATAATTTTGTTTTTCACCAAATGGATTATTAAGCTGTATTTATGAACAAAACAAGGCTTCTATTAGTGTATATGATAACTAATTAATTTATTTGTGTTTTTCTTGGTAGATACCAAGGGTTTTTAAAGTGATGAGTGGAGAGAAGACTGAGTGGCCATTAATAAGTGAGCTTAATGGTACACTGGTAAATTTTGAACAGAAAAAGGCATACCTATTATTTTATCATTCCAAAAGGCAAAAAAATAGAATTTTATATAAATTTATACATCAAACGGGATAAATAAATATATAAAATTACTAGTGTATATGTGTGGGTTCATTTTTAATGCATATTTTTTATCTTAACCATGATAAACACATTTTTACACTAATCATAATAAATATCTTCTACTATTTCTACTATTTATAATTGGATAAAGTTAAGTTAAAAATGTTATATAATATAATTTATTCAAATTACAAATATTTAATCCATTTATAAAAATTATTTTTCATTATTTTCATGTTTTAATTTAATACTAAGCCCATAGATGCGATGAGAAATTGGTTTTCCAAAGAGAAAATGTTCAACAGTTTAAAAGATTGTTATATAAAAATTAATTATAGTAATTATTCCAATTATCTAAATTAGATTAATTTATTTTTAATTTCACTATTTATACTTTTAGCTTCATTTTTAAAAAATGATCTCATAACTTCTTTAAACAAAGAGTTAGTTTTCGGTTAAAATCATTATTATTTACTATTCACTACAAAACTAATCGTTTCCAAAAAATCAAAAAAAAATCCTATGATAATCATGAAATTATAATTTTAAAAAAATAAGATAATTTTATAAAATAAATTTTTAATATTTTAATAAAAATAATTTCATAGTATTTTTATAAAATGCAACATCTACATTTTTTTAGAAAATAACATTTTCGAAACATAAAATGACATTATCAAAAATTAATTAATTTTTTGTCAATATGGATTCCTTATATGAAACCATTATAATTAATATTATAAAATAATTTATTAATATTCGTATTAAAATTTTTAATGGAAACTTTTTAATGTTTGTTGTTAAATAATAACATTAGTATTATATCATGGTTTTATAAAAATCAATGTCGCGTGTAATGCAAGCTAAAATTGGTTTTGTGTGTAATGTAAGCTATCAAGGAAACACATTATCTCATGTAAAAAAATATAAATTAATTAAATTTTTTTCAAAAAATAATAATTCTTAAATTCCCAGGGTGATACAATTTCATAGGTAAATCAACGTTGTAGTCAATAGTTTTAGATGTATTATTGATTTTCAAGTTAGACATATAATCCTCTGGGTTTTAAATGGAAACATTAGAAAAATGTAGATATGTTTCATAAAAACTGGCTTGATCATATTATTGCACCAAGTTAATTATTGTATTTAACACAATATATTCTTTATTGGATTTTGAATGAATATGCAAAATTCTTTCATCGCTCTTGGGTGAAAATTTGTCCAAATTATCTTTTTAGTTTATAAAAATTAATTTTCTCGAAATAAAATCTAATGTAATTATCCATAGGATTTCATTCGTTCCATTAATAATTTTGTGGTTCATTTAAAAGATATCTAATTAAGAATCTATTATTCATATAACAATATGTATTTTTAGGATCATCCAAAATAATATGTAGATAATAATCCCAAAGAGTTTTTAGAACAATTTCTGAAAGGATCCTTTTTCTTATTTCTACCTCTCTTTTTTTAGGAGTTATTGGAGAAACTAAGATGTGATTTATAGACTTGTTGTAAGCATATGGTTCCAAAATCACATCTTTTAAACTTATCAACATGATCACTTATCACTTTTTTAATAATTAGTATACTATGTTTCTCAAAATATTTTACTTATTTTTCAAATTATCACAAGACTCAATTTTTTAAGATGAGAGATATACCCATGTGAATCATGAATAATCATAAAAAATAACATAATAATGATTCTTTACAACTAAAATAGAAACTCTATATAGTTCAAAAAATCCATATGAACCATCTATAGGGGTGGGGAGAAAAACCTAATTATTTGTTATAAAGAAATTATGTTTTCTTCCATTTTTAACAAGGATTACAAGCGTTTTCTTGTAGTAATGTCAGTTTAGGTAGATCTATGATAAACCATTTCCTAAATATATTCTTAATTGAGTATTAAATATAGTATCCCAGTCTCATATTTCATATCCAAGATTCTTAAATAAGGCATTTAAATAAGAAATATTGTTTTTGAAAATTAATAATTAGAACCAATACCATGGAGATTATCAATTAAAAAAGAAATAAAAAATTTGTTATATTGAGAATGTAAAATCATTCAAGAATTATTTTTAAACATGGAATGAAAACAAACACCACAAAATTGAGAAATGTTTATAAGATATTAGTTTAAACCATTAAAAACTAATACTTTATAAATAAGAATAGATTTAAATATGTTGATTAGACCAATGCCAAGAATTTTGAATTGAGTATTATCATTGAAAGAGAAAATACAACCATATAATTTAGTTATGTTCTTGAATCTTGATAATTATCCAATCATGTGTTTGTAATATCCACTATCTAAAAACCATAATCCTTTACTATATGACTTTATGTATTTGACAAAAATTTATTTTGTGATAAAATTATTTTGGTTGAAAAATATAATTAGTTCTAGAGAAATTATAAAATAATGCTCTGGGAATCCACATTTGATTTTTTTTATTTTTTATGGTTCTATTAGAATATTTAAATTAAGGAGATATACATGCCGTCTGGATCCAAATTTTGTTTTCCCATAACCAAATATTTTTTTGTTGAATTCATAAAGAGAATAACAAAATAGTATATATAAGAAACAATTTGTTTCCCAATTCATATCCTAAACAATTTTTGAATTTTTGAATTTAGGTGAACTTTGATCACCTAAAATTTAATTTACATTTTTAATACCATTATTAAATCATTCTATATAGTTATTATGATTCTAATTAAATAATTCCAAATCAATATTTTCATTTTTTAATAGATCATTCATTTCATTTTTAATAAAAAATTTAGACTTTAAAGCTACAGAAAAAGTATACATATTTTTTTTCTATTTATCTTCCAGATCATTTATAGCTACTTCATTCATGGATATGTATTTAGATAATTCTTTATTATATATATTTGAATCACCATGACACTAAATTTTATAGAAAATATAATTAATAGGTGTTAACTCTGATGAAGTTCATATTTTCATATATTTTCAATTATAAATCATTTTTTTATAATCCCACCATATTGTTATTATATGGGTAATTATCTCATTTTTAGGTTTAGTGTTATTTTGAGTGTAAATGAAAAAATGGGCTAATTTTGCAATTTTATCAGATTGTTATGACAGGGGTATTTTGGTCATTTAAAATTAAATATATGTACAAATTTTATGAATAAAAATTTGGTTGAATCCATATTTAATTTCGTTAATTTTTTTATTCTGGTCCCGGGGATGAATCAATCATCTAGTGGTAGTAAAAAGTTAATTAAGTTGAAGAGTTTTCTGGGCGGACAGAATGGGCTCCACCAACCTAACATATGAATAACTAAGTGAAAAAACCTCTAAATGCATTCATTCTAGCTGGAACGGAAAGGGGATTCAATAGTTCGCGTTCATGATGAATTTCAAGTCAAAATACCCTCATTAAGGCATTATGGGAATGCTCACAACATGGGGAAGATGAAATGTCTCACTAGGGAGAAACGGTTCAATTCGGTAATAAATTCATATCATCACGACACATCATCTAAAATGGATCATATTTTGTGAAGATACGCGAAATTACATTTGGAACATCATTTGTGAAGGAATAAATGTGTAAAACGAGGGTTTGAAGGGCAATAATGTCACCAGAATTTGAATAATTGAAAATTCGGAGAGTCAAATGGATAGATTAAATGTCTCGGATGGAATCGGTCATAACTCTTACATAAGATGGCCAATAAATCTCATATTTGGAGGCCAAACGGAGGAGACAATATGGAACATATTTTATGAAGAAACTGGTTAAAAATTTGGCCATTAATTGGTACATCCGCATGGAATCACGTTGAGGATTATTTTGGAGAGAATTGTATCACCTCATCTCCCTATAAATATGTATCCTCACCCCGTCTCAAAGCATTGGCACTTATGTGTGGCCATTATTCACTATTTTGTAGTTTCCTTCAATTGTAATTGTATTATGAATTTTTAATATATTTTCTATTCTCATATTTATCTCATTATCATTTTTTATCTTTTGTTCTTCCACCACGTCCTTCTCAACTATGATCTCTTATACACGTGATCACGAGTAACTAACCCGAGGAACTTCCCGGGGGATCAATCCAGTGTTCAACCCAAGTCTTTGAACATTCATATTAATTGTTTCCTATTTAATTAGAGTTATTTTGAGGGGGGGGGGTCTTAGTGGGTAAGGCGCCTTTGTGTCTCCACTGGCCACCAGAGACCTAACTTTCACTTTTATAATATTTTCCCTCGATCATGCAATTTCACTTTAAGAGCAGGTAGGATAGGGAAAATTGGCTTGTAATGTGGATAACCTAACATGAAATTCATGGATACTAGGGGATAAAATGAAGCATAAATGTAAAGGTGAGCCATAATGAAAAGGATTATTTTGAAAAGGTGGCTTCAAACCAAATAAATGCCTCATTCATTTAAAACAAATGTACCCCATACCCTCATGTTTTGAAAGAAATAAATCAAATTTTGGTTTAAGATAGCATGGTCTGATTCTCTCAAGAAATGAGGAGAATGAAAAGAATATAACAAAAATGGTTTAGAAGCCTCATAGGAAATTGATTTCAATGATATAGACAGTGAAATATGGCATGAGATTCAAAAATCAGTGTACTTTTCATGAAATTCCCAAAGATTTGAACATGAAACAAAAGTAATTTCAGCGTTCATTTAAGCTCAGTTTCATGAAATAGATTGGTTCACTCGATGAAATGGTTTTCAAAATTGGTATTGATAATACTTTCTTCTCAAAAGTTTCAGAAACACACAAGAAACTAAAAAAAATAAACACACAAAAATTTGAAAACACAATGTTTTTTATTTTATTATTATTATTTTTTTTCGAAAAAAACAAACAAACACAAAATGAAAATCCTAAACTAAAAAGTTTCCCTCCCCCAAACATAAATTATGTAGTGTTCTCAATGCATTCAAGTGGATATAACATGTAAGTAGATTTCTTATTGAATCATGATATCAAGAAAGTGTGAAGGAGAGGTATAACCTGATGGATCTTATTGATAAATTGGTTAGAGGAGCGCGATCTCCTCCACTGGATCTGATGGAAGGGTCCCAAGGAATTTCTTCAACCTATTTCCATTCACAATGAATGGATAATATTCTTCATCCTTCATAATCTGCAGAGCACCAAAAGAATATACATGAGTAACTATAAATGGACCTTCCCATCTGGAATGACGTTTACCTGGGATCAGCTTGAGTCTTGAGTTGAATAATAACACTTTGTCTCCTGGAGAGAAGTCTTTTGGTTGGATCAGCTTGTCATGGGACACTCTTGTTCCTTCTTTGTAAATCCTTTAATTTTCAAATTCTTTCCTTCTTATTTCCTCGATCTCTTGAAACTTCAATCTTCTTTCCTTCCCCTCACTTTCACGTTCCAAATACATTTTCCTCACAGCCCAATATGCCTTATGATCCAATTCCACAGGTAGGAGGTAGCTTTTCAAATACATCATCCTATATGGACTCATTCTAATTGGGGTTTTGTAGGAAACCCTATAATACCATAATGTATCATCCAACCTTTTGCTTCAATCCTTCCTGTTTGGATTAACGGTCTTTTCCAAAATTCCCTTGATTTCCCTGTTTGAAACATCAGCTTGCCCATTAGTCTGTGGATGATAGGGAGTTGATGTTTTATGATGCACACCATACCTCTTCAGGAAAGTACCCATTCTCCAATTGCATAAGTGAGTCCCTTGATCACTGATGATTGCTCTAGTCACTCCAAACCTACAAAATTTGTTAGACCTAACAAAATCACAAACAACTTTACCATCATCAGTTCTAGTTTATTTTGCTTCCACCCATTTGGAAACATAATCAACTGCATGAAAGATATAAGAATTTCTAAATGAAATCAAGAAAGGTCTCATAAAATATATCCCCCAAACATAAAAAAGTCACAAAAATTCAATGGCATTTAGGGCATTTTTTTTCTCTTTGAAATATTTCCTGAAAACTGACATTTTTCACATATTTTCCAAAATTCATGAGCATCATTAAAAATGGTGGGACAATAAATTCAAGATTCTAAAAGCTTCCTTGCTGTCCTTTGAGGTCCAAAGTGGCCTCCAGAAGCTAAAGTGTTAAAAAAATCAAAGACATATTTAACTTCACTTTCAGGTAAATATCATCTTGTTACTTGATCATTGCAAATGTTCCAAAGGAATGGATCATCCAAAATGTAATATCAAGATTCATCTTTCAGTTTTTGAATTTGGTGAGAATTTAAATGAGATGGGACTTGAGATGTTACCGGAAAATTGACTATGTCGGCATACCAAGGCACTTATCGTTCAATAAAGTACAACTACTCTCCTGGAATTTGATCATTCAGTGGGTCTCTTTCTAGAACTTCAATTTTAGCAGTGTTTGGAAATATAATTAATTGATTGACCACTTGGTTCTCAGATCCCTTTTTATCCTTTATTTCTATATTGAACTCCTGCAGCAGTATCATCCATCTCAATAACCTTGGATTAGCATTATCTTTCTTTATCAAGTACCTCAAAGCTTCATGATCAGAAAACACGGTTATTTTAGTTCCAAGAAGATATGATCTGAATCTTTCTAAAGTAAAAACAACTGCAAAGAACTCTTTTTCCGTGGTTGTGTAATTGAATTGGGCCGCATCTACAGTTCTCGAGTCATATGAAATGACTTGTGGCCTACCCTCAATTTGATGAGAAATGACTGCTCCAACTGCTTGGTTGGATGTATCAAAAAGTGGTTCAAATGCTTCTTCCCAATTTGGAGGTTGCATCACGAGTGGTGAAATCAATCTCTTTTTCAACTCATCAAAGGATTACCTACATGCCCCATTGAAATCAAAATCAGTATCTTTCAAAAGTAATCCTGAAATAGGGAGAGAAATATGAATAAAATCTTTGATAAACCTCCTGTAGAATCCTACATGTTCTAAAAATGATGTAACATGTTTCACACAAGTAGGGTAAGGCAATGAAATTGTCACTTCAATTTATGATTTATCCACTTCAATTCAATTTTGGTAAATGACATGACCAAGCACAATTTCTCTTTGAACCATGAAATGACACTTTTCTAAATTTAAAACAAGATTTTTTTCAATGCAGTTTTTCGAATCATTTTCTAGATTTTTCAAACAATGATCAAAATATTCTCCAAAAGCTGTGAAATCATCTAAGAAAACTTCTAAGAAATTTTCAATGTGATCAGAAAATATACTCACCATGCACCTCTGAAATGTACCTGGAGCATTACATAATCCAAATTGAATTCTTTTATATGCGAAAGTACCAAAAGGACATGTAAATGTCGTTTTCTCTTGATCCTCAAGAGCAATGGGTTCCTGGAAGTAACCTGAAAATCCATCCAAAAAGAAGTAATGAGTTCTCCCTGTCAATCTTTCTAACATCCAGTCAATGAAGGGGATGGGGAAATGATCATTTCGAGTGACCTGGTTCAATTTTCTAAAATCAATGCACACTCTCTAGCTATTTTAAATTCTCATAGGAATTAACTCATTCTTTTTATTCCTCATAAAGGTTAGGCCAATTTTATTTGGAACGACATGAATAGGGATAACCCACTGTAAATCTAAAATGGGACAGATGATCCCAGCTTACAAGACCTTCTCGATCTCCTTCTTCACAAACTCCATCAAGGTGGTATTCTGTATTCTTTGGGGCTATCTAACAGGTTTCTAATCTCCCTCAACAAAAAATTCTATGTGAGAATATTTTTGGGTTTATTCCTAGGATATCACCTAATCTCCATCCTATTTCCTGGACATTCTTTCTCAAAATCTTAATCAATGATTTTTCTTGGGTTTTAGAAAGATTATTAGCAATTATCACTGGTAGTTTCTCTCCCTCCCTAAGGTATACATATTTAAAATCAGTGGGGAGTGGTTTGATTTCAGGATTAGGGGGATGCTCAAGGGATGAGACTAAATTTATGTTTTCCACTTCCAAATTTTGGACCTCCTATACACAAGAAACCATATCATCTTCCTCATTATTTTACAAATCATCAAAGAAATCAGATTTTACCTCTTCCTCCCACATGAAGTTAGGATCTCCAAAATCTTCACCATCCTCAAGTTCAATGACATTTCCAAAGGAAGAAGCCACTCCGAAGTCTAAGAATTCATAGATCATACCTGATTCTTTAATTGGTTCCGCACCGACTTCATGGGAAAGTGAAAAGAGGGAGTGATCATCCGATGGGTGCCTCATGGATTCAAAAATATTGAAGTGTAACGTGCTCTCTACAAACTTCTTGGTGAGTGTCCCCTAATGGACATTGATGATAGTCTTTGTTGTCTTCAAGAAAGGTCTCCCCAAAATGATGGGTGATTGTGATGGGCTCCTATATTCTTCAATATTGAGAACGTAGAAGTAAGCTGGGAATAAGAGATCTTTGACTTTCACAAGTACATCCTCCAAAACTACTGCACGGAGAACTGTGGATCTTTTTGCAATCTGGACCACCACTCTTGTGGGATTCAATTCTCCCATCTGCAAAGAAGTGTATACCGAGTGAGGAAATACATTAATTGAAGCACCTAAATCACACAAAGTTTTAGTGAAATTTAATGAACCAATGGTGCATATAATAGAAAATTTCCCTGGATCATGAAATTAGGTTGGAATCTATAGCATGATAAGGGCTGAGACACTTCTTCCCAAGTTGATTCTTTCATTCCCATGAAGCATTCTCTTTTTGGTGCAAAGGTCGTTCAAAAAATTTGAATACCTTGGAATTTTTTTAACAGCTTCATGTAGGGGCATATTGATTTCCACTTCCTGGAAGGTTTCCAGAATTTCTTTTTCAAGTGATTCTTCATGAAATTTCTTTGATTCGATCATACTTGATGGAAATGGTGGGGGTAAGTCTTTCTTATCGCTTTGTTTTCTTTGCATTGGAATTTCTTGTTTCTTATTCTGTGGCCTATCCTTCTCCTCCTCCTATTCCTTTTCATCTTCTTGGTGGATTTTCACAAGACTTTCTGAGTCATTCTCTGAATGAATAAGTGGTATTATTTCAGGTTTAGGGTTGGATGGAGGTGGGATTCCTCTTCCACTTCTTGTTATGATTGTACTAACATTCTCTTTAGGATTTGGCACTGTTTGGGTGGATGCTTCCCTGGATTCTTGGACATGATTTCAACAAGACTTCCCACTATGTCTGCCAGCTTTTCAACCTTATCTACTAGGCCCTCATACTGAGTTTGTAGCTGTTCCACAGAAGGTTGTGTGCTGGTGGATGGGTTTTCAAATTTATTTCTTTGGAATGGTGGTGGATGAAAATATTGTTGTTTTTAGAAGGGTTGTTAATAAGATTTTTGGAAGGGAGGGGGTTTCTGGTATTCCTACTGGTGGTAAGGAGGTTGACTGGGGTGCTAGTTAAATGGTCTCATCTGGTTTTGTTGGTTCCCATATCCTTGTTGCGCTTTGGGTAGATGCAGTTGATTTTTTTGGAATTTTCTTGTTTTAAAATCCACAACACAGTATTATGTCCTCTATATCTCAGGGAAATAGTCAGTATAATGACTGGAAGAATAACATAAACCACAGACTTGATCTGAAGCTTGTTTTCCATTTTGTTGTGTTACAGCCATTTGACGGAATAACCTTGTAAGGTCATCAACTTTAGTTTCAATCAATATAGATGAATCATATGTTTTTACCTCATGTATCCCCCTGGCTCTCATTCCTCTTAGTCCAAATTATTATCAGTTTTGAGAAATCTTCTCAGTTAGTATTATGATATCTACAGGCGACTTTTCAATCAAGGACCCCCCTGATGAGGAATCTAGAATATTTCGATCATTATCCACATGTCCTTGGTAAAAGAACACATGAAATTGGTGATCCTCCATTTCTTGATGTGTGCAGCTAGAATATAGCTTCTTGAAGCCCTCCCAGTACTCGTAGAGGGTTTCACCAGTTGATTGTCGTATGATGAAAATCTCCTTCTTGATGGTTGTGCTCCTCGATGTGGGAAAGAATCATTTCATGAAACTTCTTTTTTAGGCCTTCCCAATCACTGATATCCACTGGTTGAAGGTTGTAGAACCATTCTTTTGCTGCTCCTTCAAGTGAGAAGGGGAATTCCCTCCACTTAAATTGGTATTCGGGTGCTCCTCTTGGCCTGAAGCTTGAGCAAGTGTATTTGAATTCTTGCTTGTGCCGATTTGGATCTTATCCTGCAAGACCATGAAACTTTGGAAGCACATGAATCATATTGACACGTAATTCAAAATCATTTGGTTCAGTGGGTTCAATTAGTTTGTTATTTTGAATGGAAAATTGTGGTGCACATAGATCACATAGGGTTAGGTTGGGATTTCTAGCCATGATTTCAGGTTCAGAGTGAACACTAAGAGTTTCACCTGAATATGAGAGATCTATTTCTTCAATGAGTTCTGGTAGATTACTTTTTCATAGTTGGGTTAATTTTCTTCCAATTTCTGGATCAAATTCAATTAATGGTTCTTTTGAGTTGCGGGTCATTCAATTTTGAATTTTTGTTGTTGTTGCACTACCTCCCCGGCAATGGCGCCAAGTTTGATGCATGCCTGTCTTAGGGTGTGGCAAAACAATTATTTCCTCAGTTAAAATTTATTAATGTTGTTGAGCTAGGATGTCTCCCGACGAGGAGTGTACACAAAATGGGTTGTCACTTTAAAACGAGGGTAAAAATGTTGTGATTTTGAAAAGAAATTTGAAATTCAAATGATTGGAAAACTATGATATTAAAAAGGTGATTAGGTTGGGGTCAGTTTCCAAATTTTAATGTTATCCTTTTTCAATTTAATTCAAACCACTTCTTCTTGGTTGATTAAAGTGAGTTTCCACAATCATTTCCTCTCACTTCCTTGGTTAAATTTTTATTGTGAGAGAAACCCTTACCAAGATCTCAGTTTGGTCAAATCTCCTTCCATGTGTAAAATAGTTGTATTGAATGTCCTTAATTAAAATGGTAAATAACCATTATAGATTTGTTTATCCCATATAATCAAGAATATTCACTACGCCTTTTACATGTACTGACGATCGTCGAGTACTTCACCAATAAATCCTGGTTTATTCCGTCGTATATAAACCCGAAATTAGTGGAGGGAGATTATGATTATATTACCAAGTAAAAAATCAATAACGGAATTAATATTCAAGAACGATTTCACTTGATAATTAAATCCGCTATAATAAATTGAAAACAAAATTGAAGAAGAAATAAATTTATTCAATTGTGTCCAAGAACTCAAGCCTTACAATGTAGAAAACCAACCCTTCCCCAATCACTCCAAATGTTTACCCCACCATGGAAAGGTTAATTGAGATTAATGGGGAAGAATAATTCATTACAAAACTATGAAAAAAAATGAAATAAAATAGAAAGAAGATAAGTTCGTCCCCTTGGTGTCCCAGAAAGATTAGGATAGAGAATGGGATGATTTAAGAAGGTGGATCTCTCCTCCTTTTATAGCCCAAATTTGTCCCCCGGATGTTGACACGTTGTATACCCATTAAATGACATCTACACGAGTTGATCCATAATTAAATGTTGTTCATAATTCCCTTGGACATGTCCCCTATAAATCTCAGAGTATTTGGACATGTATTCCGAGAGTTAAGACCGTTTTAAACTAGAAATTTATTTCGTCCAGTTAGACTCTCCAAAACGCTATCCTTCGGATTAGGGAAATTTAATGACCTCATAAATGGCCAATTCATGCGGTCCTTCCTTCATAAAATAATCTCCAAAAATCCTAGTATGCCTACACACCAAATTTCACAACATTTGGGCCCACCAAGGATGAGTTATGAATCCCACACCAAAACTAGGCGGAACTACAAACAATTTGCTTTCCCCCACTTGTGAGCTTCCTTTGAGCTTCCAAATGGCCGATTCAGATTTTAGTCCAATAATTGTAAATGAATACCTAGATGTGTAAAACCTGGAAAAGAAATAATTTTTCCATTTGGATTAGTGTAGATAATGTTATGGCTAATATACAGAAATATTTTAAAACTTTTAAAAATCCAAAATGGCTAATTTTTACTATTTAGCTCAAAATAACACCAATATAATAAAAATGAAACAATTAATCTTAGAGGAACTATTTTGTGGGTTTAAAACAATGATATTCAATATGAATTAATTGAAAATATTTGTTCTATCAAACTCGTATGCAGAAGTCATAATATATACATTTCTTTCAACTAAGAATCACTCATGCTTGAGTTTGAAATGTTGGAACTATAATAAATTTCCATCCATATGTAATTAATTTCATCCATGAATTTATTTCCTTTTTCATCATATTTCTTGTAACACTTTAATTTTATCACTAACTTCTTTGATGTTATTTTTCTTTTACACTCCAAACATGTTACATACCAAAATTGGTCATCCATTATCTTATTTCAATTCCTGTTATACATTAACTTTTAATTATATTTACTAAAGATATCCTTATCCTGATATAATATCTTAGACCTTTTTTCCATCTAAGAATTTTATTCATTGTAATTATTTTCAATGTCACTTACACTAGTGGTTTTTTCTTAATAAGTTCCTCTGATATCGATTGAGTTTATTTAAAAGAAATATATTATTAGGTTATGTATCCTCATTATTCTCTTTGAGTTTACCCAAATTCAACATTGATTTTAATGTTATTTCCTTCATTAGTGACGTGATAACATCACATGGAATATGAATAGAGATAGTGGTGTCTCTACAATGATCAGGTAGAAATCTCAAGATACTGAAAACCTATTATTTATCATCTAAATTCTTCTAATGTGAATGATTAGTATTGATAATTCCATTAAAAATATAGATACATGTTAATAATATATTCATAATAATCTATATTGAAATTATCATACAGAATATCAATTTTAACAATGTTTCCAACTACATGGATTCATGTGTACACTCGAAAACTACAACATCATTTTTTGTAGTACACTATCCCTTCCCCCTGAGTGTGTTAATATTGTACATTGTGATACATTGGGATTGTATTACGTTATACCCCACAACATTTTCAGGGCCCCATTCACATTTTTCCTAAAAAATCAACACATTGGATATAGTATCACAATCATAAATTCAATTAAATTCATATTCATAAAATTAATCGTGGAAAAAATTAATGATTTATAGTTACCATCATAATTTGACTTAATATAATCTCTCCAATCTTGTTTATGAGTTTTTATTTTTCATATTTATATTCTATAACTCTGAAAAAGGAAAAACCAATAATCCAAAGATGTTCTTTTATTTTTATTTTCCATTGAGAATATTTGTGCCCATTAATTTAGTATTTTTTATTAGTTTCAGTTCCTTCATCTATGGAGTTATTCATAACTAAAAGATATTAAACTCAAAAAAATATTATTTTTTGATTAATAGAGAAAAAAATAATAGAGTAATTAAGAGAAAAATAAAAGACAATGAATAACCAAATATATCATTGTGAATATATTTTTGGGAAAGTGGAGTTCTTAAGAGAGTGTGAATTGAAAATCCAATAATTATTTACTTAAAATACATGTAAATAAATACCCAAAAATTATAAAAACATCCTAGTAGACAAATATAGTTGGTATATATAATTTATTATTTTAAAATAGGTTCTCAAGGGAATTATCAAAACCTAGTTTAAATAATATTAAACAACTATAACTTTTGAAAAAAATTTACTAACACTAATTAGATTATATATATCACTAAAAAATCTTACCTTTCAAAGTATTATGTTTAATACATAAATTTTATAAAAATGAAAAAAGAATTATTGTAAAATATAGATTTAGTTTAAATATAATTTTAGTTATTGAATGAAGAAAGAAATAACACACATCATATTTAAAAATAATAGGATCAGTTATAAGTTTAATCCTAGTCCTATCCACTTAACAGTAATCCACTACTAAGAAAAGTTTTTAAAAACGTATTCCACAATTGATATCAAGTATTACCTATAGTAATTGTATATATGTTAGTCCGATCAACATATAGCCTCTTCTATAATTATTCATGGGATAATATATATAATAAAAAATAAGGTGTACCTAAGTACTCCAATTCACTATAGAGAAGTATTACATGGTAAATTAAGAACAAATAGATGGAAAAATCAAATTTATAGAATAAAAGACAGAAAAAATAAATAATAGAGATATTTGAAGAATAATATACTAAAACAATATTTATTTTTTAAATTTTCATTAAATATAACTCTAAAAAGAATATGAAATGATCTTTTATGGTTTTAATTATATGTATAAGTAATATGAAGAAAATAAATCATTGAAAGAAGATATAAGTTTATATATTTTGAAAAACATCCCAATACTATTTCATGTGAGGCGTCCTTAAATTTAAACAAAACTAATTATCCATTTATTAATTATAACAATTAATTACTTATATTGATCATCCTATATAAAAAATTTAAGGGATTTTTAATTTTACTTAATGTTTAGAATCAAGCTATTAGAATTAATAATATTTTATTCTATGATTTAAATTTAAGGAGAAGGTCTATAATTCAGAATGAAAATAAATATCTCATGGTTATATAGAAGCATGGTTGGATGGATTCTTAAATTTATTTTCTTGAAAGACCAGTCAAATAAGAAAAAAAATAAGGATACTTCACATGGAAGACTCCACACATGGAACAAACGATCTAGTTCCTTCCAATGGAATATATTTCCTTCACAATGAAGATATTTCGTTCAATAGATGATATGTTAATAAACATGGTTGATATGTACTTCTTAGGTTTTCTTATCTTGAATTTGTTTTCAAGTATCATAACAGACAGTCAATAGTCTTCCCTTCCATGGAAGAAGTACCGCTTTGAAAAACTTATGATTGTATTCACAGATGATAATCTGCAATAATGTTGGTATGTACTGATTCTTGATTAGTCTTATGATTGATACAAGGTTTAAGATCTATAATCATGGTCACATGGGACATTTATTCATATACAATTATGTAATCACACAAAATAACTAGTTACTTTATACAATAAAGTGTTCCTTTACACCGAAAACCCATTTTTCTAATGGATAATTAATATTTATAAAATTTTACAAAAAATATATATTTCATTCATAAAATGGAAAAATGAATTATAATAATTATTAAATGTAATAATTAATATAATGAATTATTTTTCAATGAAATTTGTTTTCCTTTGAATAAATAATATCTCAAATTATTGTTTTATTTTTTAAATTTTATTTTTTGTATTTCATAACATTGATTCGATTCTACTTATACATTTTCCAAATTAATTATAGAACCGTAAAAATACATATAAATAAATATTTATATATTATTTATTATTTATTATATCTATATTTTATTCCAGTTAAAATAAAAATGGTTTTCAATGTCCTCATAGGGGGTTAACCGACCATTAATAGGACATTTTCAATGGGAGAGGAGTGATATATATAATATGTATATATATTCTGAATACCATTAATTTAGGATATTAGTGACATTAATATAATAGTAAAATGAAATATAATTAACATTATAAGGTTTTTACTAGAATGTAATAAATGTATAAAAGAATATAAATGGAAAATTAAAGATTAAAAAATGAAGCAACCTTACCTTCTTCTAGGTGTTGTTCCTTTGCTACAACCCTCAATGTCTTGTAAGTTTGGAGTAGGTATAAATTATAAAAATCCTATGATTATAAAGATACATAGGAAGATGGAATTAGGATAATTTTTATATTTGAAAAGTCCATGGAAATTAGTTTTCCAAGGGAAGGGTGGGGGAATTTATACTTGAGTGAATGAGTATTTTTTTGGTTTAAATATTAAATAAATCAGTATTTCCAAAGTAAAACATTTAATAGTGATCTTGTCAACATTATGAACTATATTGGATTAAAAAAATATGTTTCCAGAACTTTAAAACCCTTTTTACAAAAAAATTTATTAACTATGTAAAATAAAATGATGAAAAATGTTTTTTAATAGAATAAGTTACATTTTTAGAAATTAAAATTACTCTTTAGATCTTGAATTTAATTTTAAATTTTATAAATGAAATATTTAACATTTTAAATATTTTTTTAGTTGAACCATCCATTCTAGAAATTATTTGGTCAATATGAAATCATTAATAATTTAATTAAAATATAGCATTAGTATAAAAGCTGTATTTTTTACTATTCAATTACAAAATCATTTTTTTGAAAAATAAAAAAACAACCCATATAAAATTTTTATATGTTTATTCTAAAAATAAAATTCATTTTATAAAAAATATTTTCTAAAGAAAATTATTTTTATTTATTTAGTTTTTAGAATTTTTTCAAAATATGGTAAAGAACACTATAAAAAATGTTCTTATACCTTCATTTGGTTTTGAATTTTCATGTTTATTTTGTTGGATTATAATATTTATAATTAATTAATTAATTAATGTTAAACATTATTTAAATTTCATTTTCCTCTTTTTTTAGGTTATTATTCTAAAAGTCGTATTAAAATTCTAATGGTCGGGTTACTATTCCTAACAGTCAGGTCGCTACTCTAATGGCAATGTTATTATACCAATATTCTTATTTGTTTTATACTCTCTATAAATACCTTATATTACATTAAATATTTTATTCAATTTAGTTCATTTCAAGGTTCTATATTCATCATTTTCAGAATATAGATTATATTACTATTGTTTTGTTTCTTTTTTATATTGTTTTTCAGGGGTGAAATAATTATAAGAGATCAAAATGATCTAAATTATTTTATTCAATTTGTTTTCTTCTTTGGGTTTATGTTCCCATTTTATTAAATTTAATTTTATTGGGTATATTTGTTTTTCAATATTATATAAAAAAAATTAATATAGTGTTGTTTTTTATGATGCGGTGAATGTATTTTGTATTATGCTCTATTCATTAAAAAGAAACACAAATATATTTTTATTTATAAGAAACATTCCTAAAACACATTTATATAACTTTCATTATTTATAAATTAAGTGATATTGTGAAAATAAAAAATCTAGTACATCATTCATTAATGAAGGAAATTGAGATATTATACCATTTCATTAAAGAAAAGGTAGATAATTACATTTTCAAGCTAGAACGTGATGGAATAAATTAATAAGCCCCAAATATCTTCATAAATACATTATCCACATTGATAATATAGAATTATATTTTTTTCAAGAAACATCCCAAACTAAAGGAGGTTTAAAAACTCCCATAACCCTACTATATATAATAATTTTCATGGATGTTTTTTAATTTTAGAAGTGTTTTTATTTTATCGAATATATGAAGATAGAGGGAAAGATAATCCAATAGGAGATTAATAGAATATAAATAGTTATTAAAAGTTATTTAACACTGTATAAATTAACATATTTTATTTTCCCATACAATAATAATTAGATCACATAGGATTAGGAAGTTCTTTAATGGATCTTTGAATAGTTTTTATCTCAATTTAAGTATCATGAATATCAAAATTTGAACATAGAAAAAAATTAGAAACTCTTCAGAATTTATTATCCAAAAGTGGGAATGATTGTAGTGGGAAATATTCATCGGTATAATGGATGGAATGATTAAACATGTATAATAACAAAGAATGGAGGAACACATGGAGGAACATATGGAGGATTAAAAACAAAATCCAAGGAGTGAAAATATTATAACACTATATTATAAAGATTGGCCTTTTATCAAGTATAATCTATTAGATGTAATTTTACATGTGTGAAGAAGTTTGGAATTAATTTTACTTGATTATAGACATTCATAGTTTTGAGAAAATAAAATAGTTATTTACATAATGGAAAACAATTCATAAAGGTAATTAGTCAAAATATAATATTTTTCTACAATAATTAATAAATTTCATATATATAAAGTTTAACAAGAGAATATATAATTTTAATAACAAATAAATAAAGTAAATAGGGAAAATACATTAAGGTAACATGCCATATTTTTAGGGAATTGTTATGTTCTTTTCATTTCCCCTATTCTTATTTGAATAAAATTTTGATACTTGATGAGTGATTCCCTATGGACCTAAGGTTGGTGGTATATAAATTTTTCAAAAAATAAATTTTTTTTAGATTTTTCCGTTGTTCTATAGGGAAGACATTTCAACACATTTCATTAAGGTAACGTGCCATATTTTTAGGACAATGGTATGTTATTATAAATTAACCTTTTCTCCTTTGAATCAATGGTTGACACTGGTGAGTTTTCATCTAGGGACCTATGTTTGGTGGTATATCAATATTCAGAAAATAGTTTTTTTATAAAAGTTTATTATATTTTATAGGCCAAACATTTCCATGTGTTTTTTAGATGTATTAAAACTATGATAAATTTCACCAGGTTAAACTACCCTGATAGACCATATTAAATTATTCGAGGATTCCTACCTCGATTACTATCACCCATTTGGGTGTACTATACTGAACTTCCCTATTTTAACTAAATGTTTTAATGAAAAAATATAATCCAATGATTTTCATGAATTTAAAAATGATTTTTCATTACCATGTATATTTAATAGATTAATTTAAGTAAGTGGATGTGGGTGGATAGGCCATGCCACATGATATATTTTTATAAACATGAGTTATATAAATCTCGACACCCTTGGTTATATTTTTTAGAATGATGATAAATATTCTAGATGTACTTACTCATTATTATTATTTATAGACCATGTATTATGTCTTGTGGAAGACGTTTGAGGGTTTTTTCTGAATGGGAGTCCACACTACATTTCATAGGGTGTTGGGTATGACATATCACATTTTTTATCATATTCGGACAATGGGAATAATGCTCTATATTCCTTTTTATCCAGTTTCATGAATGGTGACTAACCCCACCATCTATAGTGATTAGAAAGACGTCTCACACTCATATGAGATTCTGGGATTGATCCCTTGTTGGGGCATATATCTCATTAGAATAAATGTAGAAGCCTGAGTAACACCTCGGGACTAACTAGCAGCCAATATCCATGTATATTCTTATAAATATGCCCATGTATGTAGTGAATATAAATTTATACATATTATATACATATATTTTTTGGGATTATTAGATATGGTATACTGATCAGACATATACCAACATATGCTAGAGATGGAAGAGTCTTCCATGTGATCTATAGGAACCTAATCTGATTGGTATTTATTTTTCAACACTTCTTCCTTCATATTATTCCTACACACTATTATGCTATGTACACTAGATGGATTATTCTAGACACTATTGTTGGTGGCCTACTGAGTTTATCTCACACCGTATTTGGGATACCTTTTGCACTCAAGTAAACTTCATGATTTCATGTATGGATAAGGGTAGGTTACTAATAAATAATTCTTTATTTTACTAACTTATATCATGTATCGTCATATAGTAGGAGTGAGTGTCTGCACATGATTCTAGTCGAGATATCTTTTGGTACATTTGTATTTTTTTGTATAGAAGTTTGTATATACATATGCTCTATATACCCTATTATCCATTTCTGTATATCAAAATACCATGAAATCTTTTTACATATGAACGAGCCTTTGGATTTTGATTATTATTAATGTCAATATGATTTTTATACTTTCATTTTTAATTATTGTACTTTTATTCTAATGTTCCATCTATTATATTATGATTCTGAAATTTTATTATCTCTAATTATTTCTATTGTTCCACTCTAATATGATGGTCTAGTCTCCCTATCAAACAAACTTAGACCTTCACTGCTTATTGGAAGCCTCTAAAGTATGGGGACATGAAAATGAGGCCTTGTGACCCTCTATCTAGAGGCACAATTTTTGTGGATCTTGGGTCGGAGCATTATAAAATCATATCAGAGCATGTTTTTCTTTTTATTATAATATTTGTGTATTATGAATGAGAATATGGTGTATTAATGTTAACTGTATTACTCTATAGACCACTGCTCTTCCTCTTCATGTTAAGGTAAGAAGATAAAATATCATGTATCATATTTGGATATTTAGGACTTATATGCCATTCATTTTTCAATTCCATAATTACTTTATTCATGATTTTCTTATGGAATATAGTTAGTTTGTTGATAGATTTATATATGGTATGGTTATAACTCTTTTTAAGGATGAAATAATTTAGATAATTAATTTTCCTACATCAACCGAAATGGTGTTTTACTATATATATTGATGATGACACCTCAGTTTTCTAATTATGCAATAGTGTGGGTTTTGGATCTATGAGCTATACAGACTTGTTACATTCTTCTAGTGGATTTATAGGGATGGTCACAAGAATATTAAGTGACACTTGAAATTAATAATGAGGAAGACTTTAATCAAATGGAATGGACTCACATTTAACTATATTGTGATATATATATATATATATATGATTATGAACTAAATGAAATGAAACTATAATGTAAAATGGTTTCTGATGAATGGTATTCCAATTTCAATGAAAAACGTGTTTCCATTATACCTTGCAATTAACACTATGCATACTTGAATCTATATTGTGTGAAATGATACCCAAAACATAAACCAAACGTAGTAGTAGGTATATAATTAATTTATTACATTTTTAATCTCTGTAATGGTTTTTACTTTCTCACCTAGACCTGGATATACGAGTTGGTAGGGAGGTGAGATCTTTTTTATAATAAGTATTGTAAAATTCCTGGTAGGTTAAGTTTAAAATTTTCAAATGCAAAATGTTTTTTGGATGCAGATGTTTAGAATTTTAGAATCATGCTACTATGACATCGTCGATATGTATAAAAATAATATGTTGATAACCATGATCTATAGGTTTCATGCCCTAAACCTCTAACAATACCACCTATAGTTCCACCTATCACACAACTTTCTAATCCAGATTTGGGAACTAACACCAAATATTTTGTGGATTTCTTTATTATGATTCATTTTATGGATGGTTTCTCTCAAACAACCCCATATATTTTGAAGTTGACACAGGAGTTATGAAAACATCATCCTCTCACCTTTTTAGGTGATAGAAAACATTATGTCATTGAGTCGTGGTTGGAGTTCATGATTTCTATATTAGATCATCTGAAGAGCACTATATATTAGAGGGTGAAGATCCCTGCCTATATGTTACACGATCCATTCAAGTGATGGTGGGATATAATTTCCTATGAATACCTACATTTAAATATTATTTGGGGGTGTTTCCAAATAATATTCTATGATTACTTCTTTCAATTGATCTTGAGACCTAGACGATATAGAGAGTTAATGAAAACACTTTATGGATACATTCATTTCATGGAATAATATACTCACTTAACAGATCTACAATAATTCAAATTTACTAGAGAAGCTGAAGAGCTTTTTGATATGGGGTGTTTTGTGGATAGGCTAGTATACTCCATCCAGTCACAGGCCATTATCTTCCGATTGACCACCATTTCTGATATAGTCTTTTAGGACGACATTTCATAGTGAAATTATAGAGAATACTATGATGATATATAGGGAGATTCTGCACCAAGACTTACTAGTGGTTCTTCAAGAATACAGAACCATCAATTTGAGATTTTTCATGGGGGTGGTAGTTGTGAGATACCTCATATTGACAGTTTCATTATCTGTCACTGGTGTGGGAAACCAAAACACAAAAAAAAGATGTATGCAAGACCCAATTGATTTTAGAGGTTTTGGAAGGATGGTCCAACTTCAGGATTTCTACAAGGAATGTCATCTAGTGCTTCGAAGTAGGTGATCTACCCCAACCCCATGTTTGGGAGTGATGCTAGCAGTATCTCTCTAGGAAGGCAGTATGAATACCATAGGCTGATCAGGTCAAGGTAGTGGTTAAGGTAGAGGAAATAAATATATGAATTCATATCCCTAGTATAGTGGTCCTACTCTTGTATTCATGTTGAGACTTTGGGATATGGTATAATCAATTTCTATATAGCATGGCCTGATCTGAATGAGAAGAGAGTGAAATATTCCACAATTCTAGGTATTATTCCAGTATTCTCTCCTTTAATGTATTCTTTATTTTACCTAGTTATATCACATTATTTTATATATTTGGAAATTATTGAATGATTGGGCCTAAATATTGAGTACTTTTGGGGTGGGATGTAACTTTATACCATATTGGGTAGCTGATTATAGAGGATTCTCCATTTTAAGGACTATTAGTTTGATATGGGGGGATATATTTTCATGTGTAATATTTTGCTCCTCAACATGAAAGGGTATGAAGTAATCCTTTGAATGGATTTTATAGTTACCTATCAAACCCATATCGATTTTTATCACTAGAGGGGGACTTTAACATCACTAGAGGGATGTAGACATGTCACGAGGAAGAATGAGATGTCCAGGCATCTAAATCATGAGAAAATAATCAAGGGTTGGACAGAGTGAAATCCCAGATCGCTAGTATCTTATTCGATTATTAAGCAATATGAACTTCTCATTCCTTCCTATAGTGGATCATTTTGGTTCATATTCCGTGACTAATATTTTGGACTACCTCCAGTGACATAGGTAGAATTCACCATAGATCTGGTGCTATGAGTGGCACCAGTGTCCATTCATCCATAGAGGATAACACCAAATGAGATTATAAATCTCAATATGTAGTTGGAAAAAATATAAGAAAAATGTTTTTTTTACAAGAACCTCTCCATGGGGTTAAAAAACCCTTTTTACAAGACATCACATGGTACCTTCAAGATTTTCATAGAATATTATCAATTAAACTAACTCACGGTTAAGAACGGGTATCCATTTCCATGAATCGATAACATCTTTGATCAAATTTGAGTAAGATGGTTCAAAAATATCGGTTGGATTTCACGATATAATAAGGTTCATTTCAGGCCCTTAGATATAATTCTTAAAACATTTCAAATTAGTTTTATTCTCTATGAGTACTTCATAATGTTGTTTTGTCTCATGAACACTCCATCTATTTTCAGGTCTCTGATGAATATGGACATCTTCCCATATCCGGATTTATTCATGTTAGTGTTTGTGGTGACATCTTGGTCTATTTTCATTATTGACATGATCATTCCCAACATGATTTGATCTTGTTGAATACACTGATAGATCAATAGTTTTATGAAAATATCAAAAAATTCCACCATTTTATATATAAATTCCACTTCTCAGGTAGCATCGTCTCAGAAAAAATGGATTCAATAGACCTAGAGATGGTGAGAGCTTCAGTTTCTATGAGAATCTCAAGTAGGTCTTCAATATTCATATATTCTTGGGTTAACTATGTATTATAGACACTTCTTCTAAGATATATCATGCCAAGTTGTCCACATACATGCTTGAATGAGATGGGTGGGATCTTTGTAAGGTCATAAGCTTGTGAAGGATCCTTTCAGCAGTCGAAGTACATATTTAATTAAGAATTTATCCCAATTATTCTAGATTTAAGAAGGATCTATACAAATTATTTTCATGAATTTTTTATTTGGATTGGAGATATTTTGATGCAGGATGAGTGAGTCATAGCAGATGGGTCTCCTTAGCTTAAGCCACACTAGTGGGATTATATAACACATTACCTTGATTTGGTAGCAGTCATTCATGATGTATGTTATTGGATACATTATTTTCATGGTGATCCATTTTTTGTGTTCACTAATTAAAAAATACTAAAGTATAAATTTACGAATTATGAGCTAAATTTCAATTAGTATATATGGGAATACTACCTAAAATACGTTGATTTCAACCTTGACTATATGCTTAAAAACGAAAATAATGTATATGATCCTTTGAGCCAAAATACTCAAACACAGGGGTTTGAAGAGGTCAGTGGTGGTTGGAAATGTATGGCCTTGTTCTTAAATATGCGGGTTGAGGTTCTAGAGGATCATGGTCTAAAAATAATCTTGGATTTATTAGCAACCTCTACCTATCTAGAACTGGTAAAAATGTGGAAACTCTTATATCCAGACATCCTAGTCCAGTGGGAAAGAATCTTTGAGGATGATTCATCTTTTCATGTCACTATAGAGTAGAATGAGACCACACATATATATGATCATGTATAGGTTAGTGTTGACATTCATGAGGATTTAATACAAGAATCTCAAGCCTCTGTTTTTGCAGAACATCCGGGTATCACTTAAATGTTTCAGAAAATTCATCACCAGTTTTATTGGCATAGTATAAAATGGGACGTAGCTAGATCTATCACACAGTGTTCTACCCATCACCACGTGAATGACAAACATCAATGACTAGATGGATTTCAACGTTGTTTTCAATTACGAAGTGAATGTGGGATGATGTATCCATAGAATTTTTGATAGGTTTACCAAGGTCTCTTAGAGAAAAAAATATATTTTGGGTAGTCATTGATCATTTAAAAAACTTCTCACACATCTTACCTATTCCAAAAAAATTATTGGTGGTTGATATATGGTGGAAATAATTTATAGAGTGTTGTTTGCCTTCATGGTCCTCCTTATTCTATCATGTCTAACAGTGATTCTCATTTCACATCATGGTTATAGAAGAGGTTTCAAAATTCCATGGGTACATAGGTGATTTTGAGAATAGCCTTTCACCATCACACCTATTGTTAGACATAGCAAATGGTTCAGTTGTTAAAGGAAATACACCATGCATGTTTTTATTACTTCAGGGGTATTTGGGGGAATAATACACCCTATTTGAGATGTCTTGAAATGATATATATCAGGCTACCATCCTCATATCTCTTTAAGAGTCTCTATATGGTAGGACATAATGATCACCTCTATGCCAGTTATAGGTAGTAGAGGTATCTTTTCTCATGGCGCACCTCGTTCCAGAGACCTCAGAGTAAGTTCAGCTAATCTGGAAATGAATGCTCAAAAATCAGTCTATATATCATTCTTATGCCAATCTATTCGAATTACATGTTGGGATCGAGGATAGGGATCAGGTTTTATTGTGTGTATTTTCCTGGTTGTTCCCTCGATGAATTTGTTGGCGGGGTATGATTTCCCCTCGATTTGTTGGTCCCTTTGAGTTCTATGAGAGAATCTGACCAATGTATTATGGGAACAAAAATCTATAAAGATACTAGTATATGATTAATATTTTTAACATGTCTCAGCTCTACCAGTATTACCTAGACCCATTTCTTGTTTTCTCACCAGATGAGGTTGAGTTAGATGGTAATGATTCCTTTGAAAAGTATCAATTGTGTATTATCGATCAGACTATGAGGCCTCTCTGAGTAAGTTTAGTCCCTTTTTAATGGCTTATATCTTTTCACAATCGATTATAGGATGAGACGTGGGAGTGGGAAGATGATGTATAGTCCTAATAGCTAGAGCTTGTCTCATGAACAAATTATTACCCTTAGAAGGACAACTTGAGGATGAGTTGATTTAAAGGGTAGATGTTGTCATGACCTTTCTTTTCAAGAATTTATATATCTAATTTTATATTTAATTCTTTAATTTAACATTTCGAGGGTATCCTATTACCTTAGTATGGTCTTGAGTGCATCCATGGCTTGTTCGGCGCCTAAAGATTCAATAATTGGAGATATAGAGTAACATGATGGATAGTGTTAACTGTGAGACTCAATAATATGGGGAACTAAATGTACAGAGGAGGACACGTAATTTTTATTACACCATGTGATCCATGTTTCATGATCATACCAAAACTATAGAGGATTTAATATAGCAATTTCACATGGATTGTGAACGGTTACCCAAATTGTGCGTCTAGCCCATGGTAGAGGGGTTTATGGCTAGTGGTTGGTGTGCAGTCACACAATGATTTGGAAACCATTCATCCAAACCATGTGACCCCATAAAATGATTCTAAATTAATATTTTTATATTATATTATTTGCAACCCTCACCTTTCTTTTCCATTTCATATATAGTTGATTTACACCAAATGCCTCTCTCACGAAGCTCTCATAAGCCATGGTTTGGTTTTGTTATAATTCTTACATATGATATCTATTTTAACTATTGTATACCATGTTGGATATTTAAGGGTAATCAATATGATCCCATTTCTTCTTATTTTAGTAAATCTTTTCATATATTGTATTATTTTTATGGGACCTAGTAACATCATGAGTTTATATAGATTATTTTTTTCAAATAAATTAAATTTAAATTTATATATTACAATTCACTATGTCAACAATTCCTTTTACATGGAACTGACTTGTCATATGTTACAAAAAAAAATTTACTTGTTGTATGAAACACTAAACATCGAGTTCATATACGACACATGCAACACGACATTTCTACAAAATATCTTTTTTTAATTATTTAAATTAGATAATTATATCCTAGCCATAAAAATTTGGTACCCAAATAGTATTAACTACTTTGAATTATTTTTAAAATAATATATAAATAAAATATATTAATAATAGAATATATTATTTTTGGTAAATTCCTTCTACGTTTAAAAGCACAATTTTTGAAAATATCCCATTTTATATGATCTTCTGTGAAAAATAATAAAAATAATTTTAGAAAAAATTAGAAATTTAATTTGATAAAATAAGCATCATATTTTAATTTATAATTCATAAATTTTATTTGGTTGAATTTTTATGATTTTTTCTCAAAAACATCATTTTTGGATGAATAGTGAAAAATACCGGATTTCAATTTAAAATTAATTTTTAATATAAGTTATTTATAAAGTTAAATTATAATTTTTATTTTTTAGTTGTTTAGTTAGATAATATTTTTATAAATTATTCCAATTTTGGTCATTGGAAACAATTTTACATTTAAATTGGATATAAAAACTTATCATACTTTTGATCTTTTTTACTTTAAAAACTAGCATTGTTGACACAAATGTGGGATTAATTTTAAGTTAGTTTCTTCCACTTATGTAACTAAAATCTACCAAAATGGGTTACATATTTTTAATAATCATAATTTATAATCTCTAATAAGTTCAAATTTTTTTTAACAAAATTACTAGTGAAAGTGATTAAAATTTATAAATCAGTTAAGAGAAAAGTTGTTCTAATAAATTACAAAACCTTATATATATGATCCAAACGAACCTATAAACTTGAATAACCCCATATTTTATTTCCCTTATTCATTCATAAATATTAAATTATTTTGTTTTTTGGTTTTAATTTCCTTTTTTCGTAAAAACATGGGTACACCAAAATTATTTCCAAAAATTCCATGTTTGTACTTTCCCTTCGCAATAAAAGGACACCACATCTACCCTCTTACTCAAACCTCAAAAGTAACTTTTCTGACCCAACATCAACCTATATAATCTCCCAAAATCCCCCTTCCCCTTATAATCCTTCCCTTATAAATATGGAAACCCAAGTAATCCTTTTGGGACAAACCAAAAGAGTTACCCGATTAAGATGTATCATCTTCTCCCAAGATCCTTTCCTTTATTTTTTAACCACCCTCTAAACTCTCATTACTCCATTATTGAATGAAATAAAAGTATCATAAATATAATATTATGTTTTTATTCTATATTATCTTCCAACACTAACATTTACATCCATTTAATGGATACCAAATATAATATTTACTTATAGAGAGAACCACAACCTCACTAAATGATGATTGTTTGTTTCACCTTTATCTCCTCTCATACTGTACATTATGATGAGAAATATATTTATATATGTAATATATTATATTTATTAATTATTTATTCTTATTTATTTATTTTAAAACAAGTATATTTTTTATGTTCTATTTGGTGTAATTATAATAATTTTGTTTGAGAAAGTGTAGACTACCGCCACCTCAAAGTGATGTTATTCATTCATACACAACATGGAATGTATTAAAAATGGGTTTAGTAATATTATATATTATATATATATATATATATATAATTATAATTACAATTTATTTACATTATAAATATATAATCTTTTATGTAATTTAAATTCTTTTATTCAATACGACAATTAAAACTGAAACAGTGTTCATGCATACATATGACTTACCATCTCCATGAATGTTTTATTATATTTAATTATTCATTATGTAACATATTATTAAAATATAAACATATTGGATATTAATTTAAATTGTATCATAATTTACAATCTGTAATCAGTTTATAAGTATAAGGACCAATAATATATAAAATTATGACACATGTGAGGAACAAAGCGAATATTAACTGAAGTGAAAACTTTACATAGGAATATTAACAAGAAGGTAATATATGGTCATAATAAAACCATATATGGTATTTTTTAAAATAAAATTCTTCAATAAAATTTCTATAATAAACATATATTTATTATATAGTAAACAAGAATGAGTACGAAGAGTGTTGGGATAAAAGGTAAGGGGATTTCATCTCACTTTTTATTCCTATGAGATACATGCCATGTTTGAAACTCTTTCCTTTTATTTGGAGTATATACTGAATATTAACATATTCAATGTATATTATACCAAAATAAATTTTTATTAACATATCAATTTTATGAACTTTCATTCATGGGATTTGTGTTTCAAAAGTTACCAAATCGGTAAAAATATTTTTTTCTCCCAATTTGCCTTCATTGAGACTCATGTTTTACTATGAACATAAAAACTATTTCAAGGTTTATATACTACTATTTTACATTTCATATCATAGATATAATTATTTTAATGATATAAGCTTCTTGTAATTTCATTTTCTTACTTGGAGAGTATGATCGCATGTTACCACGTAATAAGAGTTTATTGAGACAATCTCATCGCTTTTGGAGATTACTTAAGAATATGCTTCCTTTGATGAAATATGTTGATCCATCCCTCAAGAATACTCATTAGTTTCCTTATCTTCTATTTAATCCAGATATGATCATGTTTTAGTACCTGTTTATCCACTCTTTGCTACTTAATATAATTTTTTATGCAAAATATGAATTTATCTCTCTCTATTAATTCAGAATTAAATTGTTTTAAAAAATAATATTTTAAAAAATGTTTTAAAATTATTATTAAAGATAACTTTCATGGAAAAAAATTTTAATCTTTTTTTATTTTTTTCAAATATTCCTTTATCATTATTCTAATCTATTTTTAAAGTAAAAGTTTCTCATTAGTTTTTATGTTAAAAAATATTTTTCAATGAAAGGATGTTTTCCTCAAGAAAAGTTTTTAAAGATATATAAAAAATATTTCCAATATAAGATAAAATACTTTCGTATTACTCTTGATTTTATAGGGAAATTTTTCAATGTTTCCATTCATATACTTTCTATAAATAGAAAATGATTTTACAGAATAGTGTTTATGAAACCATTTTCCATTTCACCTGTTATGTGCTTTTGAAACCATATTCTTTTCATGGGTTATATTTTTGAAGAAATGATTATGAAAACTCTCTCTTTACATAGGTTATGATATGATTACATATTTATAATACCATTTTTCATGTTTTATTATATAATTATTTATGATCGTAGGGAATATGTATGGATAATTTCACTATGAGATGGGTGAGACCTATATCAAACTCCATTGCATTTGTTAAGTATTTATATTTCATGATATTGACTAAGTTGGTATTTTGAATAAACCTTTACTACTATGATAGCCATGGTAGTTAACCATGACTACCATGATGGTATGAGGAGTGAACTCATGCTACTAATATGATAATAGGAGTGAACCATGACTACTAAGATGGTAGAGGGACTGAACCCATACTACAAATATGTTCTTTGAAGTGATACAATGAAGATTATAGAAAACATACTATAAGCTTATAGGATTCCCATAATACCATGTTTTATTCCAATGTTAAGCATTCATTGTATATTCTTCATATTTCATTATGATTCATGTCTTATGAACTACCAATATTTATTCCATGATTCACTTTATGATCATTAATATATAGGGTATGATAATCTATTATCGTGATCGCATTCTCATACCCTTAGGATCATGTTTATGATTACATGTCAACCTTATTTACCTTTATTGAGTATCTCTACTCACCCATTTATATGTTTCTTTCCCCCAGGTTATGATGATATGTATTATATTAGAGGAGTCAAAGAAGGGTTCTAGTTATGAATAACCTAATTGAAGAAAATTTAACTCATTTATATTCCAGTTATTATGTTTCAATATTTCCAATGGAACCAGAATAATTATGGTCTCTAGGGATATCTTTGTATAATGTTTCAGTATTATGAAAAAGAAATGTATAGTCAATTTATTAAAAGTGATGGTCTCTATTGTTGGTATCAAAGCAACATGTATAGTTCACTTTTGGAATATGGGATGATAACATTGTAGTGAGGACCCTAAGGACATGTATAAGGAAAAGGGAAAGTGTAGGAAAATGTCCTATAATTTTTCATAGGGATAGTTTGAGTGGTTTCTTAGAAATAAATCCATGTCTGGATGCTACAATTTGATATTTATCTGTAATACATGTTCTTAGGGGTAACAACTATGACAAGTTGTTTCGGGCCTGACCCAAGGAAATCTAGTACATGATAATTAACCTTGTTTCAAACCTGGTTTGACACTCACGATAGATATGATTTGGGAATTCCAAAACTCTTCATGAAAAATTATAAATGATTTAAATATATTTTGTCTCTAAATAAACTAGGATAAACCTGAGGTTTTATAGATTAAAAAATTTGACATAAGTTACACATCATATAAGTGATTTTTCTTAATTATGTGCTTCCTTATTATTATAATTATTTCTTACTCTATGCTTTTGGTTTTAGTTAATGGATAAAACCAAAAATAACTACATTAATGGTGATTGGGACAAATAATGGAACATTGTTCCTCTTGAGAAACCAAATCCTATTAGAGATGGAATAAAAAACTCATTTCTGTGCTCACAAAGAATTATCAAGCTATGAATCATAGTGGAATTAAAAATGAGAAGAAAAGGGAAGAACATTATATTGAGTCTTTCACGAGACAATGTCAAAATATTTCCATAGGGTCTTTTGATCCACATGTTGATGAACACTTAATTAGTACTTTTAATAATATATTATATGTTCTTCAGTGTTCAAATCATGAGAAATTCATTCTGGAAATTTCTTAGTTAGAATGTGAAGCAGATCAATTGTGGTTAGAGTGGGAAGCTAATGTATAGGCCACACTACTAAAAATCTGGCCTTTATCAGTGCTAGAAAAGTGTATTAATAGCACTAAAAAGAGATGTTAATCGAGGAAAAGATATGGGTCCCATTTATCAGCACTCATAAAAGTACTGATAAAATCCACTTTTATCAGCACTAAAAAAGCACGGATAAAACCCCCTTTATCAGCGCTAAAAAAAGAGCTCATAGATGTTAAAAAAAATAAAAAAAAATAAAAACATATATATAATATGTGGGGATGAGCTTTTAATAGCACTTAACCCCCCATTTATTAGCACTAAGTAGACCCATCCCACTCTCCTGCGCACTTCCCTTGCCCACGCATCACCCAACATGCCCGTGTGCACCTCCTTGCTTCCACCCGAACTCGAACCCGCGATCTCCCCCCTTGCGGGCCTCCACCTTTACCACTAAGCCATTTCGTTTTCCTCTCTATTTTATTATATATATATTTATATTTATATATATTTATTCAAATATTAATATATATTCATATTATTATTAATATATTTAGTTATATAAATACATATATATTTATTTGTTTATTAATATATATATATATATATATTTATTTATTGTATATTAATATTTATTTATATTTGCATATATATATAGTTATATTAATTCGTATATTAATATAGATTCATATTGATATTAGTTATATTAATATGTATATATTTATTGATATATTAGTATATATATTTATTCATTTATTAATTTATTTTTATATTTATTTATATATATGTTTTGTTATATATGTTTCTCCATACATTTATTTGTATATTGATATATATTTATAAGATTAATTTTATATACATTTATAAAACAATTATGTGTTTTTATTAATAAATATATATATATATATATATACAAAACACAGACACACTCAAAGACACACACACTCAGATGCACACACACACAGATATATATATCTATATACACACACATGAATAAATACATATATATGTGTATTTAAAAAGCCATAGAATGTTAAAATGACCATAACTTCTAATCTAGAAGTTAGTTTCAACTCTACAACCTGTCAAACCGAAGAAAATGAAACAATATTCGATATGATATGTGGTACAAGCCTTGAAGACATTCGGATCAGAAGTTATACCTATTTGAATGATAAACAATTATGTTATCCCAATTAACAACTAAGTTATGGAGTCATTATAGGCTTTTTTGGTCCTCTAAAAATATGATCCAAGGTTCCCATGGGACACCAGCAAGTAGATCTTGCTGCAATCATCGATTTGATATGTTGTAGAGCTGAAATAGAGACCTGGATCAAAAGATATGGTTGTTTGAAGTCTGGGTTATATTTTTAACTTATTTTTGAAATTTTATTCTTTTTATTTTTTATTTTTTGGGTCATTGTATTGTTATTAAATGATTATTATTCGATGATATATTAAAAAAATTTAAATAATTATATTTTTTAAAATATTTTAAATCCTTTTTCAGTAAGGTTATTATATACTAAATGAAATAGTATATTTATACTTATCTAAAATATATTTAATGATTATATGATACATTTATATAAATATAAATATAATTATAAACAACATATTATTTTTAATGATTTTTTAAATATAAATTTTATCAGTGCTGAAAAAGCTCCCCTTTATCAGTGCTACTAATGAAAATCGCTGATAATGGAGTCTTCTTTATAGTCACCTTTTTTAGCGCTGATAATGGGTGGTGATTCCCTTGACTGTTTTTTATGGTAGTACCTACTGGATAGAGCTATTTATATTGAATCATTGTTATCTTTAGAAGTCCAACTCAAGAATTTGTTTCTTTAAAGAATATATTTGGTAATGACCTGACTATTTCTGAAGGTTTATTTATTTATTATAGTTTCAATTCATTACATCATCCTAGTGTGGGTATCCTATGTCCTAATTAATATCATGGGAGCATCTATAGCTAGATCGGTGCCCAGAGATTCAATAATTGGAGAGATAGAAAATAACATGGTTAGTGATATCTATGTGACTCAACCATGTGGGGAATTCAGTGCACAGGGGAGTAAAAACAATTTTTATAAAACATTTTGATATATGTATCGCACCCATGAAAAAAATATAATGTTTTTAATAGAGTTATTTCATATATTTTGTTAACGGTTACCGAAAGCATGCATCTATCCCATGAGAGTGGGGTTTTGGGTAGTCGTTGTCACATTGTTCAAACATATTTTGGAAAACCGTGTAGCCAAACCATGTGACCCACTAAAATGTGGGTAAATTAATATTTCTATCTTAAATAATTTTTAGCCCTCACTCCTCTTTGTTATTTCATCTCTAGTGGATTTTCACGTAATGCCTCTCTCATGGAGATCTCTAAAGACTAGGTAAGGTTTTGTGATAATTCATATATACAATTACTATTTTTGTTATTTTTTTCTACATTGGATCTACAAGGGTAATCACTATAATCTCCTTGCTTCCTATATTAGTTTATCTTCCCATATCTTGTGAAATTTTTTTGCGAACTTGTACCACCACATGTTTTTATAGACTATTTTTTAAATTAAATGAAATATTTATCTATTTCTTAAAATGCACTAATTAAAACATTAATATCGCATAGAAATTACTTTTCATATGTTACATTAATCATCAAATTTAGGTACAATACATGAAACACTTAGATGGCATATGATACACACAAGAAAGTATTTCTAAGAAACATCTCTTTTTTTATACTTATTTAAATAATATAATTATAACCTAGATCATAAATATATTTATATGAATATTAATAACTACATTTTAAAAAAATAAAAAAAAAATTATATAAATAAAAAATATTGATAATGAAAGATATTATTTTTGGTAATGTCCTTCTATGTTTAAAAACACCATTTTCTTAAATGAACCACTTTTATTGTCACATGAAAAATAATAAAACTAATTTTATAGAAATTTGGGATTTTAATTTGTTAAAATAAACATCATATTTGAATTCAAAAATTTTAAATTATCTTAGGGTGAATATTGGTATTTTTTGGGAAACCCCCATTTTTGGATGAATAGTGAAAATACCAGATTTTAATTGAAAACTATTTTTTAATTTAATTTATTTATATGAATAAATTATATTTTAATTGGATTAATAGTTTAGTTAGATAATATTTTCATCAAAATAATCCATGTTTTGTTGTTGGAAGAGATTTCACACTAAAATTTTATATAAAACTTACCATACTTTTGATCATTTTTACATTAAAAACACGCATTGCCGACCAAACTACTAGATTAATTTTAAATTAATTAATCCACTTATACAGTTAGAATTTGAAAACATGTATTAAATATTTTTTATTAATGTATTTTATAATTTTTAGTAAGGTCAACTTAGTTTTTTACAAAAAATGTTAGTGAATGTGATAAAAATTAATAAATTAGTTATGAAAAAATATAGGATAATAATGTACTAAACCTTAAATATAAGTCCAAAAAGAACTATAAAACTCTAATGCACAGATTTTATTGTAATTATTTGGCCATGAACCTTGAAGTAATTATTTTTTTGGTTTTTATATATTTTTTGAGGTAAAAACGTAGGTAATCCTAACTAGTTTTCAGAAATGCAAAGTCTGTCCTTTACCTTTCATATAAAAGACAACCACCTCCACGCACTTCCTCAGACCTTGAAATCCCTTGGATTTCCAAAACACTTCTCAAATAAGATCATAAATTCCCTCCCTTTCTCTTAGAATCCTCCCTTTGGACATATGAAAACTAAATAAACCATTTGGAACAAACCAAAATGAGTTACACGATTAAGAGGTAATGTCTCCTCTAACGCTCTTTTCCTTTATTTTCCTTATCCACTCCTTCACTCACATTATTACATTATTATATGAAACAAATGGTATAATAAATAAAATATGATGTTTTTATTCTATGTTTTTTTACCCATAATTACACACACAATCATCTAATGGATACTGAACATACTCTTTACGTTTGTGGTGAACTACCACCTCACAAATCTTTGATTGGGCATTTCTCCTTTTCTACCTCTCATAGAGAAAATTGTGACGAAAAATATATTTATATACTTCATATATTATATTTATTATCTATTTTATCTTATGTATTCATTTTAAAACACATATCATTTTACTTTCCATTTGGTGTAATTATGATAATTTTGTTTAAGGAAGTGGGGCCTACCATCCCCTAAAAGAGATGCGATTTCTTCACACACTACATGGAAGGAAATAAGGATGTTTTTAGTGAAATTACATTATATATATTAAATTATAATGATACTTTGATCATATTATATAAATTTACACTTTTATTTAATTTTCTTTCTTCATTTCAATGTGATAATTAAAATGGAAGCAATGTTCGTTCGTATGTACGACTTACCATCTCCATGAACAATGTATTTCATTTCTTACATATTTATGCTATTTATTATTATAATATAAATATAATTTATATTCATTAAATTTATATCATGATTTATATTATTTAATCATTTGTACTTATAAGTACCAACGATATAACAAATTAAGACATGTGGTAAAAACAAAGTGAATAATACACAAAGCGAAACATTAAAATAAGACTGTTAACAAGTAGCTAATATAAGGTCATAATAAATCTACATATGGTATTATGTATAATAAAATATTCTATAAAAGATTTATAAATAACTTATATTTAATATAATGTAATATTTTACAAGTACAAGGAGATTCAATACACAAGGTAAGGGGATTTCATCTAACATTTTATTCCTATGAGACACTTGTTATGTTCACCACTATTTACTTTTTTGTGGTGTGTGGAATAACAGTGATTTTATAATATGTATCATATAACTAATTTTATGTTCATTAAAATATAATTTTTATGAACCTCTATTCATGGTGTTATAGTTTCAAAAGTTACCAAATCGGTAAAAATAGGTTTTCTCAATTTTCCTTCTTTGAGAGTCATGTTTTTCAATGAACCTAAACTATTTTTGGAGGTGTATATACTTCTATTTTACATGATATATAATGAATCTAATTATTTTAATGATAATTCATGATTCATGTAATTTAATTTTATTACATGGAGAGTATTATCCTTGGTTACCAATTTATTATATTTTATTGAGATAATCACATCTCTTTTCAAGATTGGTTAATTTTATTCTTCCTTGGATAAAATATTTTGATCCATATCTCAATAATACTCATAAATTTCCATATACAATATTTATTCATGATATCCTCATGGGTTAGTTCCACATTATCTAATCTTTCGTACATAAGATTATGTTTTTATGTAAAATTTGATTATCTCTCTCTCTCTTCGTTCAGAATTATATTATCTTAAAAAAAGTTAGTTTTGAAAACAAAATTCAAAAATGTTTTCAAAAGATCCTTGATAATAATTTTTATGGAAAAAATATTTTTTTAATTATTTTGAATGATTCCTTTATAAGTGATAAAAGATATTTTTACAAGAAAATTTTTTCAAATGGGTTAATGTTATCAACAACATTTTTCAGAGAAAAAAGGATATTTTCTTCATGAAATGTTACTAAATATAATTAAAAATTATTTTCTATATAAGATAACATACATTGTTGTTACTAATGAATTTATAGGAAATTATTCATTATTTTCATTCATATTATTTTTATGAATGGAATAATTTTTGGTGGCATGGTTTTATGAAAACTGTTTCTCTTTCACAGGTTATATGATTTAAAAACCCACTTCATTTCAAGGGTAATGTTTATAATAAAATTATTATAAAACCTGTATCATTACAAAGGTTATTATTTTATTAATGCTTTATAATACCCATTTTATTTCATGGGATATGATATAGATATTTATGATCTAGTGGAACATGTATGAATGATTTTAAAATGAGATGGGTGGGAGGAATATCTTCCTCTATTGCATTTGGGTATAGATTTATTTCTCATGAGTTAGACTATGTAGGTCTTGGGAATGAACCTTGACTACTAAGATGGACATGGTAGTAAACCATCACTAAGAATATTGTAAGAGGAGTTAAATCATCCAACTAAGATGGCCATGGGAGTTAATAACTATAACTGAAATGGTATGGGGAGTGAACCCATACTACCAAGATGGTATTGGAAGTGGTGTGATGGACTCTATGTAAATCATAATATATTCTAATGTTTCTACCATAATTTTATGTTTTATTAATATGTTATGATTTCATGTCTTATGTTTTTTATTTCATTATTATTCATGTTATATTAACTGACAATATTTATTCAATAATCCTTGTTATGATCCTTGATATGCAGGGTATGATTATATATTTTCCAATCATGTTCATACGCCCTTATGCTCTAGTTTATAGTTAAATGTCTCCCTTTTTTACCAATATTGATCATCTAATACCTCCCATCGATATGTTTCCTTTCCACTAGGTTATAATGATATTTATTATGTTTGAGGTGTCTTAGAGTGGTTCTAGTGAAGAAGCACCTAGTGGGAGATAATGTATCCCATTTATGTACTTGTGAGTTTTTTTCCATGTCTTTAAAGTCACTAGACCAATTACAGTCTTTGGGATCTGTTTGTAAAATTATTTGGTATTCAAAAAAAAATTTAATGTCAATGTATTAAAATAAATAATCACTATAGTTGGAATCTGAGAAAAGTTATATTAATCCTTTAGAATCCGAATGAGAAAACATTAGTTTAAACCATAAGGAAAATTCTAAAGATAAGTGTTAGGATAAGGGACAATATAAGAAAATGTCCTAGAATTTTGGAGATAGATATAGTGAGTGGTTTCCTAGAAATTCATCCATTTGTAGATAGTAAAAGTGGATGTGGATATTGAACAGATGTACATAGGTGTAATAACTCTGAAACTATGTATTGGGCCTAACTTAGGGTAATTTTGTACACGGTCAATGGGCCTAGTTTCACACCTTGTTTGAAACTCCCTAGGGATATGCTTTGGGATATAAAAAAATCTTAATGAATTTTTATAGAGTATTTAAATATAATTCATCTATGAATAAACTATGATAAACATAAGGTGTCCAAGATTAAAAAATGTGTAATAAGTTAGACTTCTTATAAGTGATTTTTCATGATTATGTTGTTCCTCGTTATGATTAATATTTCTAACTCTATGATTTTTGTTTTAGTCAAATGTAGGAACCTGAAGGAACCACGTTAATGGTGATTTCAACAGACAATGAAACCATTTTCCTCCTGAGAAATCAAATTCTATGGGTGCAGGAATGGAAAACCTCGTCATTATGCTCACACAGATTTCTCAAGATATGAATCACGGTGGAATTAATAATGGGATAATGAGGGAACAACATTCTACTATGCCTTTCTTCAGGCAATGTCCATATTATTTTAAAGGGTCTTTTGATCCAATAGTTTATGAAAAATATATTAGTATTACTAAAATGATATTCTTTTTTTATCCACATTTAGAGAATGAGAATGTAATTCTGGATGTTTATCAGTTAGAAGGAGAAGCAGATCAGTTGTAGTATCTAATAAATAATATGAGGAAACAAGATGAGATTAAACCCATGGATTGTGATGAGTTCAAGAATTTACTTTTAAAAAAGTAATTTTCTCGAGTTCCTCCTACCATTATGGATAAAGAGTTTATTAAGTTTATGAATAGTGATGAATAATCTATTGGTACCTATGAGGTTTATTTTATAACACATGCAAGGTATGCTTAAAAGATTATCATCTAACGTGAATGTAAAGTTGATAGGTTCTTTAGTGGATTAAATACAATTCTTAGAAGGGTTTTATCCATGACAGACTATAGTATCTATGAAGAGATTGTGTGTTGTGAAATCAAGGTTAAAATAGAGTTCAGACTCCCATATCAATCTAATGGTTTTCACAAGAATAAGAATATGGTGTGTAAATGAAAATCTAAAAACCATGATCAAAATAAGATGATAATTCCATTATTTTATATGTATAGGAAGTTGCATGGAGGAAATTTCCTTAAGGGGTCTAAAAAATGCTTTATGTTTGGAAATGAGGGTTATTATGGAACTAATTAATGACATGATTTGAAGAAGTTATCTCAAAATGAGAATAAAGAAACAGCTACACATAATTACCCACCCATGATTCGGAGCTAAAAATGTAAGGACATTGGGAATTATGAAATCCACATCCCAACCCCAAGGTATGGTGAAGATAATAATGTCATAAACCTCTTATGATAAGGGACAAGGGTAAATCTCATGAAATTTCTATTTCTAATGAGGGGTACAATAACAATGTGGTGAAAGAGACACATACCATCCACTCTATAACTTCTAATGTCCTATTTTATTTGAGATACACCCACTATTTCATATCTAAATAATTTAATAAGGGTTTGAAGATTTCTCCAAAACAATTAGATATGGAATCATAAGTGTTAACCCCTAATAGAATGATGATTTCATCTCATGTCTATGATTCCTCTCTGGTTGATGATTTTGGTAATGTGCTTCCTGTAAATCATGTCAATCTTACATTGGTTGAATTTTATGTCATAATAGGCATGTATTGGAATTATGTGCATAAATCCAACATAATTTTTAAGGGATGAATGTTACATGCGATATATAAAACCCTCCTATGATCATCACTCAATGCGATGAAAAGTATGAATATACTGTTGATATTACATCCTGTGTATAGGTATTAATTCCAATTAAAAATAGTTGTTTCTCTCAAATGGTTGGGGTGAAGACAGAAATGGATGATATTCTTGTTGTCCGGGATTTTTCGGATGTCCTTTCAAAAAATTTTCTTAGACTTCCGCCAAAAATGTGAAGTTGAGTTGTCAATAGGGCTCATACATTGTTCAACACCAATTTAAAATATTCCATATTATATAGCCCCAATTTAGTTATAGGAATTAAAGAATCGACTCTAGGAATACCTTGAGAAGGGATTAATGTTTTCATGTGTGTCACCTGGGGGTGCACTGGTTCTTTTTTGTGAAAAAAAAGGATAAATGTGACTCTACATTGATTATTGGGAGTTTAATAGGATCAGAATCCAAAACAAATATCCTCTTCCCCATATTGATTACTTGTTTGATCAACTGTGTAGTGCTCAATACTTTTCCATGTTTTACCTTCATTTTGGATATCTTCAATTGTGGTTCAAAAAGGGGATATACCCAAGATGACATTCCATAAAAGGTATGGACAATAAGAATATATATTGATGGATTTTGGTCTTAATAATTCTCATTCTATCTCTACGGATTTAATGAATATAGTATTTATAGATTACCTCAATATATTTGTGGTAGTCTTTATAGATGATATTTTGATCAATTTAAATATTAAGGAAGAGCATGAAGATCGCTTGAGAATTGTACTAAAGACCATATGGAAGAAAAATCTATATGAGAAATTTAAAATGTTTGAATTTTGATCTAAGAGGTATCGTTTTATGGTCATATAATCTTAAAAGATGGTATAGCAGTATATCCATCAAAAATTGAGGCTATTTAATGTTGTCCTAGACCAATGATGGTGATTGTGATCTGTACAATTCTTTGTATATATAGATATTATCAATATATTGTAATTAGTTTATCAGGGATATATATTCATCTGACCAAGTTAACTCGGAAGGGTGTCAAGATCCTCTAGAAAGATGAATTTGAGGAAAATTTCAAGGAACTGAGTAAAACGTTATGTAGTTCCCCTATTCATAAACTACCCTATAGTTTTGAAAGGTTTTAGTCTATGGTGATGTGTTAAAGAAGGTATTTGGATGTGTTATTATACAGAATATTATGGTCATATCTTAGGCCTCGCTAAAATTGATGAATCATTGGAAAATTTACCCAACTCGGGATTTGGAGTTTGCAGTGGATATTTTTCATTAATGATATGGAGTCATTATCTATATTGACAAATGTTTGATATATAAACTGATTATAATAGTATAAAATATATATTACCACAGAGGGATTTGAACATGTGCTAGAGAAGATGGTTTGATTTTGGTGAAGGATTATGACTACTTAATACATTACCACACTGAGAAAGTAAACAAGGTGGCCGATTCTTTGAGTCAGAAGGATTATGATATCCTATCCGTGATGTGGATCACAAAAGATACAACATTTCACGATTTAAAAATGATGGACCTAAAAATCATGAAGGAAGGATAAAATATTATCTTTCTCAAATGAATGTTCAATACTATATCGAAGTATATATTATGGAGTCATAGAAGGAATATGAAGAGATGAAAAAGAATGTATGAAATGTTATGGATTTTAACCTTAATCTGGATGGAATTATAAGGTTTAGGAACTTTGTACGTGATCATTCCATACCATATGTTTAGAAGGATCTGTTAGAGGTAGCTCATAGTTCTTCATTCTCTATTCATCTTAGTAGTACAAAGATGTATAAGGACATGAAAGAATACTTCTGGAGGGATGTCATGAAGTGAGATATTACAGATTTTGAATCTTTATGTTTTATATGCCAGAAAGTTAATGAGGAAAGACAAAGTTCTAAATGGATGTGGCATCTATTTCCAATACCAGAATGGAAATTGGATAACATCACTATTGATTTTGTCATTGGACTTCCCAAAACCCTTAAAGGGTTTATTTATTTATGGTTGGTATTCGATCACCTTACTGTGTCATCTGACATAATTACTATTAGGAAATATTTCACTTTGGATTAGCATCCATAAATATATATTAAGAAAGTGGTATGGTAGAATGTAGTAAAATATTCTATTATATCACAATGGGATCCTAGGTTTGGTTCAATGATCTGGTAATGTCTTTAGTAGTTACTTAATAGTGAAAATTGTTTTACCACTACTTACCATCCTCAGACATACGATGATATTGAAAGAACAATTCAAAACTAATAGGATAAGTTGATATCTATTTTATTAGATTTCAATGTTTGGTGGGATAAAAAAACCTCCTCTTAATGAGTTTTCTAACAACAATAACTTTCACTCAATCACTCATATGGCACTGTCTGAATCCCACTATGAGAAAAAATATATAGCTCCAATGTTTTGGGATGATGTTGTAGAAAGAGAGCTATTAGGATACAATATCACTAAAGAAATATTCGAGAAGGTAAGAACCATTCAACAGCATATCAACGCAGTTCAACGTCTGCAAAAATGTTATGTTGATAACCATCAGTGCAGTCTCTAATTTGTATTTGTTGAAATGGGTTCTTTAGAATATCACCCTATAATATAGTTAAGTGATTTAGGAGGAAAGGTAAACGTATCCCTAGGTATATTGGCCCCTTTGAGATTATTGATCATATCAGGACAATATCTTATCGCTTGGAACTTCCTCCAAATATATCTCTAGCACATGAAGTGTTCCATGTATCTCTTTTAAGTAATTAAACACCAGAACCTTCACATGTAATGAATTTTGAGGTCATACCATTAGAGTAGGATCATTTTTATGAGGAACAACCTATTGAAATTTTGGACTGATCAGAGAAAGTCATATAAAACAAGACCACTCACCTGGTCTATGTTTTGTGAAAAATATCATAAGTTAGGTGAAGATAAGTGGGATCTTGAGGATATGATGAAGCATAACTATCCTCATATTTTTACCCAAGTGATGAATATTGATGGTGAAATTCATTTTTAGGGAGGCAGAATGTAACAAATTGAGTTTTTATAGACCATGTTTTTCAAATAAATTAAATTCTCATTTTTATCATGAAAAGAAATAATTCAAACAATCCTTTAACATGGAACCTAAATTTTTTAAATTAGACCCAACAATTATTAGTTGTACAATACATACAACACATATTTTATGTACCATACACGTGACACAAAGTTTCTACGAAACATCTCTTTTTTATAATTATTTAAATGAGATAATTATAACAAAGGCGTCAAACATAGTTACATGAATAGTAATAAATACTTTTAAAATTTTTCTTTTTCTTTATTTTATATGAATAAGACATATTAATAATAATATATTTTATTTTTGGTAAATTTCTTCTATGTTTAAAAATATTGTTTTCTCGAATGAACTGCTTTTAATGTCCTTATTTGAAATAAAATAAAATTAATTGTATAAAAAGTTTGAAATGTAATTTTATAAAATAAGCTTTATGTTTTAATTTATAATTTCTTAATTATCATATGGTGAATTTTTTGGAATTTTTTGACAAGCATTATTTTTGGATGAATAGTGGAAAATATAAGATTTTAATTCAAAAATAATTTTTAATATATTCTATTTTTAAAGTTAAATTATGTTATTAATCAGATTGAAAGTTTATTTAGATAATATTTTAATTAATTAATCCAATGTTTTTCATTGTAACCAATTTTACATTGAAATTGGATATAAAAACATTGCAAACTTTTGATCATTTTTTATTTAAAAAATCACATTGTCGACCCGACTACAATACTAATTTTAAATTAATTTATTCTTATTATTTGATTATAATTTGGAAAAATTGATTACATATTTAGAATAATTATAATGTATAATGTTTAATAATTTCAACATTGTGTTTGATTAAAAAATTAGTGAAACTGATTAAAAATAATTACATTAGTTAAGGGGAAAGATAGTTTAATAAAGTACTAAAACATTCATATTAGACCAAAAATGAGATATAAACTTGCCCAACACCGATTTTATGTCCATTATTCAGGCACTAAACTTTAGTAATTGAGTTTTTTTATTTTTATTTTAATTTATTTTGGTAAAAACCATGTTACAATGAACTTGCTTTAAAAAATGCCAAGTGTTTCCTTTCCCTTCCTTATAAAAGGCCACCAACTCCACCCACTTCATCAGACATATCAAGCCCCTTATATCACCAAAACCTTCTTAAAATATCATCGAAAACACCCAAAATTCATACTATAATCATTACCTTGGGAATAAGTCAAATCAGAGAATAATTTTGGTACAAACCAAAAGGAGTTACCCGATTAAGTGGTAACGCCTTCTCTCAAGCTCCATTCCTTTATTTTCCTTTTCCACCACCTCCAAATTCTTTAATATATTATTGCATGAAAAAAATTATCATAAATATACTAGGGTATTTTTATTCAATGTTTTATACCTACACATACACACTCCTCCAACTAATGGATATCGAACATACCATTTACGTGTACGAAGAACTACCACCTCACTAAAAAATTATTGTTCATTTATCCTTTACCACATCTCATGGTGGACATTATGAAAGAAACTATATTGAAAATTTTAATATACTATATTTATTTTTTATTTAATACTCTTTATTTCTTTTAAAACATGATTCTTTTTTACTTTCTATTTGGTGTAATTATGATAATTTTTAAGGAATTATGGACTACCTCCCCATAAAAGTGACGTGATTCGTTCAAACAGTACCTGGAATGTATTAAGTATGGATTTAGTGAAATTATATTATATATATAACATTTTAAATGCTACTATAATTATTTTATGTTAATACATACTTTAATTTCATTTTCTTTCTTTCTTTCAATATGATTATGAAAATGGAAATAATGTTTATGTATACAAATGACTTATAATCTCCATGAAAGGTGTATTCAATTTCAGACTTCTTTATGATATAGATTCATATAATATATAAATACTGAATATTAATGATATTAATAACATGATTTAAATTTTACAATCATGATATAAATATAATGACCAACAATACAACAATTCAAGAGACATGCGAATAACAAAGTGAATATTACCTGAAGTGAAACATTAACATATGGTTATTAAACATCATGTAATATATGGTAATAATAAAAACATATATGGTATTATTTATAATAATATTTATATTTAAAATATTCATAATAAAATTATATTTATTATATAGGAATATTTTATGAGTACGAATATATTCAAGACACAATGTAAAGGCATTTCATCTTACTTTTTATTCCTGTGAGATACATTCTATGTCCACCACTCTTTCCTTTTGTGTGGTGTATGTACTGGACATGAATTGTTTATATATATCATAAACCTATATTTATGGATATTAACATTTACATTTTAGGAACTCTAATTCATGTTGTTTATGTTTCAAAAGATACCAAATTGGTAAAAATGTTTTGTCTCAATTTTCCTTTTTTAAGACTCATGTTTTTCTATGCACCTAATCATTTTTTCAAGGAGTATAAACTTCCATTAAGAATATTATATCATGAATATAATTATTTTCAATTTATTTTAAGCTTCATTTAATTTCTATTTCTTATATGGATAGAATGATCACAAGTTACCATGTTATAATAGTTTATTGAAAAAATCTCATCGCTTTTCGAGATTATTTATGTTTATGATTCCTTTAATGAAATAGTATTGTCTATCTCTCAGGAGTACTCATGAGTTATTTTCTCCTATAATTATTCAATATATCCTTGTATTTTAGTATCAATTTTTATACTCATTTTTTCTTAAGATAATATTTTTAATTAAAATTTTTCCACCTATCTATTTTTTGTCAGAATTCAATATTATTAAAAAAACAATATTTTCAAAATTTCTTTCAAAATATCATTGAGGATAATTATCAAGGGAAAAAGATTTTAAAAATGTTTCCTTATTTTAAAATATTAATTAGTATTTTTTAATTATATTTTTCAAATAAATGGTTTTGAAAATGTTTTATATTTTTAAAAAAATTCAAAGAAGAAAATATATTTACATTAAAAAATATTTTTAATGTTAATTGAAAATTATTTCCCTTATAAGATAACATCCATTGTTATTAATCAAGACATTATGGGAAAATTCTTCAATGATTCAATTAATATTCTTTCTATAATGGGATTATGATATTATAGAATGATATTTATGAAACATGTTTCCCTTTCACAAGATCTATGATATTTAAACCCACTTCTTTTCACGGGTTATGTCTACGTTGAAATGATTGTGGTACCAAACTCTTTCCACAAGTTATGCAATGATTACATGTTTATAACAACCATTTTATTTCATTAGTTATGATATTATTATTTATTATCTTGTGGAGCATGTATGAATCATCTCACTATGAGATGGGTTGGACCTATATCTCCCTCAAATTCATTGGGTAAAGGTTTATATTTCATGAGTTATAGTATGATGTTCTTGGGAATGCATTGTGGCCACTAAGATGGCCATGGGAGAGCACCATAACTACCAAGATTGTATGAGGAGTGGAATAATGATACTAATATGGTCATGCGTGTGAAACATGACTACTAATATATTATGGGGAGTGAACCCATACTTCCAATATGGTCTTTGCAGTGATGCCCTGTATACTATAGAAATATTACAATATGCTTTTGTATCATCCAAAATTCCATTTTTTATTCCAATGTTATGCTTTAAGGTATTATGGTCTTTATTTCATTATGTCTTATGTCTTATGACCTTTCACCATTTATGCCATGACTCCCTTTAATGGTATGTGATATACAGGGTATGATCTTATATTTTTTTGATCACATTATCATACACTTATTCTCATGTTTATAATTACATGTCTCCCTTGTTTAGCCTTACTAAGAATATAATATCACCCTTTTATATGTTTCGTTTCACCCATGTTTGGATGATATATATTATTTTTTTTGTTTATAAGAAGGGTTCCAGTCAAGAAGAACCTAGTGGAAAATGATGTAGCTCATTTATGTATGGGTGTTTATGTTTCCATGTTTCCAAAGGAACAAGACCAATTATGGTCTTTGGGAGTCAGTTTTAATAATGTTTAAGTATTCAGTAGAAGTTATGTAATGTTAAAGTATGAAAAAAGAGGGTCCTAATGGAGTTCAGATGACCTATTTTTAGGGACTTGGTCTATTCTTTTGATTTCTTCTGTTTTTCTTTGAATCAAATGTAGATAGCTAATGACTGGTCATCTACATACCTATGGTAGGTGGTATAATGACATTCCATAATAGTTTGTGTTTTTTATAGATTATAATTACGTTTTTAATAACATACTTTTTCATTCATTTCCTTAAAATGTGTTAATCCTATTTAATTAATTTTTCCATTTTAAATTACAAGGACAGAACATAATAAATTATTATAGGTTTTCTACCTCAATGGTTTTTACCATTTTGGGTATGATAAATTGAATTTCTCCCATTTAAAAAATAATAATTATCTAAACACCGCATATGTTTTATGATTAACTCTAAAATATTTTTCCTTTGAATTGTAAGTATAATTACTTAATTTAAATGAGTGTAAATGGGTGCAATGGTGACACCATGTGATATATATTTATAAACATTATTTATTGGAATTATGACACCCTTGGTTTAATTAAGTTAAATGACTATGAATATTTTATATTTAATTCCACATTATTAATATTAGACCTCATATCAGGCTCGGTGAACAATTTTTAAGTTTTCTGTTGAGCATAGCATTTCACACTTCCATTCGTTGGGAATCGAGAATGATATATCACACTGTTTATCTTAATTAGATGATGGGAATGATGTCACACATTACTTTTTTATGTATTATTGGGAATGATGAATCACCCCACTCTCTCAATGGAAGAGAAATATGTCACACATCTATAAAAGAATTAGGGCATGTGCCATTGTTAGACAATATTGCTCGTTAGACTAGTTATGGATGAATGTGTTATGAACCAGGTCCAGCTAAAACCTGGTTTCCACATATATACCTATAAATTACCCCATGTATATATTGAATATACATGTATACATTTTATGCATGTATATATATATGGTTTCTTATATAGAGTATACTGATCATATATATACCAACCTATGTTAAGCAGGTAGAGTCTTCCAGGTGTCCTATAGGAAATCGAGTTGATTAGAATTATTTATTCCAGCATTGTTTATTTACTATTATACCTACACACTACTATGCTATGTACACTGGTAATATTAGCCAAGTCATCATTAGTGGTGGCCTACTGAATATTTCTCACACACCACTCGGGCCGCCTATGGTACCTGAGTAGATTTCTTGACTCTAGTTATGGACAAGGGAAATTATTTTTTCACGTATTCTTTATTGTATTTTCATATAACATATATCATGGGATCATAGAACTGAGAGTATTCTTGTGATTCTAATGGATTGTTATTTTTGTAATTTTTATTGCATTTCGTATATACAAGTTTCTTATATCCCTTTATTCCACTTATCAGCATTCCATGAAATAATTTTATATATGAATCATAATTTTCATTTTTATTATTATTACAATTACTTAGATGTTTATGCATTTTCTTTTGATTACTATATTTATTTCCTATATGAAATTTGTTAAATTATGTTTCTGTTATTTATTATATTTAATTATATCTATCGCGCCACACTAATATGAGTTTATACTCTCCCTACCATGCCACCTTGAATCCTCACTACTAGTCTGCAGCATCTGGAAAATAGGGAGGTGCTCTTGAGGCCATTTGACCCATCGGCTCAAGGCACCATTTTTGTGGATCCCAAATCGAGACATTATGTGTAAGAATTCCTCAAGTATCATCAGATTATAATATACATTATCAATAATAATGTATTATTATTAATAATTTCATTCATATATTTTTTCAAACTTTAATAATAATTCAATGTCATGATAAAATGGAATATTCATATAGAAATAGAATCTCTCATATGTTTTGGAAGCAAGAAAAAAATAAACCATGATTTTTAAGAAGATAATGATGTAGAAAACATTGATATTCATGTAGATTTATTGATAATTTGAGGATCCATAGACCATGGGGAATATATTAATTTTATTTAGTTAATAATTTAATATAGTGAAAATGATGGTGACAAGTATTACAAAAATGATATTCACAATGTTTTATAAATTTATATAAAGATAAGAAAAATATGGGAGGTGGACTGTCACTACTATTATCTATCAAAAATGTGTGTAAAATAATTATAGGAATAAGGGAAACTACTAAGAGAAGACCCATTAAATATAAAAAATGATTGGAAGAATAGAACACCCTATCTGGTCTAATTTTTTCGTATTGTAACGAATCATTGTGACACATTATTTTTCATTTCATATCTCAAAGAAATAAATTGTGAGATAATATTAGGGAGTTTCCCTAGGATTAGAAGTGAATCTTTATTAAAATTATATAACATATATAGGGTGTAATGTTATCTATTGGAGATTTTACACACTATCAATGTATTATCCTTGTATTAGCTCATTGAAGTGAACCAAGTAAAATTTTTGTGTCACTAAATTTGATTTCAAAATATATATATTGTGTGTTATTGAATAATAAAAGTATTAATATATTTTTATTAACATAATAAAAATATATACTGGATGAAAATGAAAATTTAATAAATTTAATACCCCCCTCTAAGGGTGTATTTGATTATGGTTAAAGTAAAAATTTATTTATATATAAATATAAATAACCGTAAATATATAAATATACATATATTGATAATTATATTTAAAATTGCCTTCATGGAACTTAATAATAATATAGTTATTATCTTCATTGGTAAACTAATAGTTAAAAAATTGAACCATAGATTATGTTAATATATTAATTAATTTAAATATTCTAATGTGTTCAACATCTTTCTCCACACCCAACATCTAACATAAACAAAACTACAATATAATTATACAACAATATAAATATAAATTACATCCTTTAAATCCAATTGATTAAAAAAGATAGAATTAATTAAATATTTGATTTATATTTTTTAAATAAACCAATATAATGGACTTTTAATAGGAATTATATTTAATTTATATAGAAAAAATAGATTATAGAATCGTTTATTTCTTATAAAATAATTAATCATAACATTTCCATTTTATAAAATAGGCATTTCTATTTCAAGAAACATATGATTAATGAAGGTAATTTTTGTTTGATATTAAAATTTGGTTAATACCAATTTAGTAGGTAACAAATATGAAGAAATAATAAAAGTAGTTAATATTTCAAATGTCAAATTTAGATTAAAAACAAGTTCTCATTATAAATTATGATTTTATTAGAAATTTGAATATAAATTTTTTTGATTTTTAATTTGAAAAATGAGCCTCATTTTCTGAATTTATAAAAACAATATTTGTTTACAAATAATTTTTTGGGGTTTTTAGAAATTATTGGTATTAAGGATAATTTTGAGAAATATAGATCTAACTAAAAACAATTACTTTCATGTTTTTATGATAATATAATAATGACTTAAATATTTTTGAAACAATTATTTGTAAAATATATATATTGTTAAGTATAATAAATCATTTAAAATTACAAAAATATTTTTAGGACCCATGTATATTATTTTGGAAAAAAGTAATATTTTATTCTAAAATCAATTTTTATTTTATATTATTAAAAATTAAATTTCATCACTTGTTCTAATTAAATCTACAAATACATATTTAATATTTTAGATCAAAAATATGATATTTTTTAATAAGTTAAATATATATTTTTTTCATAAAATTGGGATTACTATGATTAATGTTAATGATTATATTAATAATACAAATTATTTTAATAATATTTTCTAATTTTTATATAATTTGTTAGTCCACATAATTTAAATTATGACTCTACTATGAGGTTTAAAATTATGAATAATTTCATTAACTCAAATTTAATTAGTATACAATGTTACATAGTATTAAAACACATAATTGTTAAAACAAATTTGTTTTAAAAAAAATCCGTATTTTCCAAATATAAACTGTTTTAATTGGAATTTTTATTTTATTTTATTTAAAAATTGGATTTTATTAAATGGAGATTACATTTAGTTTTAGTACACCCAATTCAGTATGATGTTTTTGTTGGGTTCTTAATAACATGAATGTTATCTTTCAAATTAACATGATAGAAATAATGATGTCTCGTTTGAGGCTTTGACAGTAAGATCTAAATGACCGACGTTATGTATTTCATCAAAAATAATTTAGTTATCTTTATCCATCTGATCTATTTAATTTCATTTTTGTAAATAGATATATTATTTTCTTAGTTTTAGTTGATTATATTATTAAGATGATTAATTAGAGGTGGCCTGACATTTATGTCATGTTTTTATAATGATAGCCTCAATTGTATGTTTTCCCTTAATAAGCATTTAAGCTCACCCATATTTATGTTTAAACATCCCAATGTTACGAAATGTATCATTAAGAACTATATTTAAAACATTATAGATTTTGTAAAGAATTTATGGTTATATTGAAGGCTTTTATGGATTATGTGGTTTCTAATAGAGGTAATATCACATTACTTGAGAAAGACATAAACATTATTAGTTTCTGTTTTTCTTAATTATATAAATATTAAAATGTAATTGGTCTTGGAAATGTGTATAATGAAATATTTTATTTCTTCCATGTCATCATGAGATATTAATGTTCAATAATCTATTTTTGGTATCAAGTCTAGTATATAAAATATGTGTTTATGGCACTGATCTTGAGAGTGCGGGTTTGGGGAGTCTCACAAAACTACTACATTGTTTTACAGTATTAATTTTGTATCCCACTCTAATGATCATTATATTATTACACTAAGTCATATATTTTATATAAATATGATTAACTTATATATATAAACTACTAATATTATTTATTTAGTAAAATTTTAGGGTTTATCATTTTTCAATGTGTTTTCTCTCTTTTCCATTATGTATCCAACAGATTTTGTATTCCACTTAATCATGTTTATTTGTTATTTCACAAAGAGTACCAATTTTTATCATATAAAAGGGAATTTTCAAGCTCTAAAAAGAGTGGAGAAATTTAAAACAATGTTATTGGGTGGGGGTATTCCTTTCTCATATATTTTATAACACTGATAAATAATACATTAAATAGTTTTTTATAGAGAAAATCAATGAGATATTGCTATAACCACATTGATTCCTACAAAGGCACAAAAAACCAATGATAACCAAAAAACATAACTATATGTATATGAAATTAAAACTTTACATAATATAAAATATCTAACATTAATTATATCACCATACAGTTATGTATGAAGTTGTTGTTGCATATTTTTATAATTTTCAAAACATGCTCTCAAGAGTGTAAAAAAAATAATTAATCATCTGAATTTCTAGAATCATTAAATATATATAAATAATTGAAATGAATATAATATGTATATATAAAAACTTTAAATTATATTTTATTTATTAATAATAGTTAAAAAAATTTAAATGAATTTTTAAATTTATAAATGCATATTCAGTCATAAATTTAACCCAGCATGATAAATGAGGAGAGTTTAAATCTTACAAGTTACAAATAATTTTACTATTATTTTCATTTATTTTTATGAAAATAAAATCATTTTTCTTTGTTTAAATTATGAAACTTTTTTTAACTTATCTAACACTTAAAAAGGAGTAAAACACTTTACATAATTTTTACAAGACTATGAATTATATGTTGTTGATTTTATTATTAAAAATCACTAATCAGTAAAAGATAAATTTTATATAGATTCATTAAAATAAAATTTTATTTCATTAGTTTTTGAGTATTTGATGCTTTTCTTGAAAAAAATATTATTTTTATATTAAAAACTTGAATTTTCAGTCATATAGTGCATACCAAACGTTATAATGGTGTGAGGTCAATTCCAACATGTCACAAATGAATCATAAATAATATTCATATAGATTCTTAAAAAATTTATTCTGTTGGTATGGTTTTGTGTATGTAATGTGTGTTATTTTATATTTTATTTAAAACAAAAATTAGTTAGATAAAAACTATTTATGAAGGAAAAAAACAAAAAAATGGTGAATATAAAAACCAGAGATAAAATGATATAAAAAATCTTTAAAACATATCGTGAAAACCCTATTTAGGGATTTATCAACACAATGACACACAACTATCTAGTTTTTAAAACTTTTGGAGCATTTGAGCCTCAAATATTTAAATTATATCATTTAAAATAGTAGGGTATTCAAAAAAAGTACCTTTTTCTAAACTTATAGGACACAACACTACTACCCATTATTTCAAGAAGCATTCCTTCAAATATTTTTAGTAAACTATTCCATTTTTATCCTCATAATATCCAATATCACATTTATAAGCCCCATGTATCAATTAGTTGGATAATTCAATTCATTTCCAAAGAGACTTTCATGAGAAAGTTTAATGTACCAAAGTGAGTATTACTTGATCCTTCACATTTTGTTTTTAAACATTATCTTCCAATATTAACTATAATATAGTAATATCACGAGCTTAGAATAATAATTATAATTATTTGTTATTATATTAATTTAATGAATATTATTTATACATTTTCATCAAATTATAAAAATAAAATAAAATTCAATATGATTTGTGAAGACTACCACCTCTAAAAAGTAACATTTTCCATTTTTCAATTTGATTTTATTTCTTTATTTTAAAAACAAAAATATAATTCAAAAACATAAATAATATAAATAATATCATTAAATTTTGTTTATAATGATAGTATATATTTCCTTAATATTTCATACCCATTTAGGTATAACATGTTCATGTTTGTGTTAGTTTAACAATAAACATAAATAATGATATCAAAGTATTTCATTGGTGGATATGGGAAGTCAAAAAATATAATTTTTTTAAATTTAATAAGAAATAAAATTTTGTTTTTCATTTATTTTATTGTTATAATATATATTTAACTAAGTATTAAATTTACATACTTATAGACTAAAAATAAAAAAATAAATTGACATCGATTCAATTTTCACGAAAACCTGTTGAAAAAATATCTATAATAAATATAGAATTTGATAATAAATAATCTATATAAAATATAATATACAAAAATATTGTTACAAATTATATACCAAATAAATATAATTTTCTTATTCATTAATTTAAGATAATACACAAAAGGAATATGGAATAAGGTTTGGGGTTTTGTCTTCAATTCCTTCCTTTAAAATATATTTATATTACTTTAAAATTTTATTTTATATAGTTTACATAATAATTATATTATATATCATATCGTGAATAATATTTGATTAATGATATTTAATGATCAATTACATTCTCCCTCTTTCAATGGGGTTTGATAAAAATTTTACTCAATATATAAGAGTTCTTTATTCCAGACATTAATTCCTTGGGTTTGTTTATATTATAAACCATATTTTTTCTTTAAAGGGTTCAATTTATAAAAGTTGGGTATATCTTAAAAATTGATTATATATATTTTATTATATTTTTTTATATGAATTTGAATTTCTATCATATAAAACACATTTTTAAAATATTTCTTACTTTTGGGAGAATGTTCCTATTAGGTATATTTATAACTCAAATATAATTTTCTAAGATATATTATTTTATTACTAACATCTTTATTCCATAATTTTGTTATCCTAAAATAATATTTTATTTTATTTTAATTTCTATAACTCTATTGGAGAATTATATTTTGAAAAAAAAAAATTTGTTACTCTTTTTACAATATAAATTTTTGATAATGATATTTTTCAAAATACTAAAAAGAAGTTCCCCCTTGTCACTCAAATGTTAATTCTTCCTCTTCACTATTTCTCCAATATAAGACTTATGAATTTTTATGGCCATATTATTTACAATATTTTTTTCAATGAAAGGGTTTTTAGGGATATTTAACTTCAACTTTTGTAAAATATTCTTGTAAATGACACATAACATCATCTTTTATGTTAATGTTAAAAGTATTTTTTGGAATGTTTTTTAGGATTTCAAATATATTCCCCATTTTATTTTAAAATAATTTATGATAATAGGGGTTATTATTAATTATTTTAAATATAAAATATATTTATCATCTAGCGTATTGAACTCATGATATCAAACAAATTGATTTTTAATCCCTTCCTATGTGATTATATTCGAAGTATTATTTTACAAGGATATTATTAATCTATGTCCACATCCTTCCATGTTTCATATGTTACATTGGGGTTATGTTATTTTGAAATAATATACCCTTTTTCATTGTTTCAATTATGATTGGTTTATTCTGTAATTGAATTTACTAAATACCAATACTCCATACAATTTTAGATTAAGGGGTTATTTTATATAAATATTTTCTCATTAATGGTTGTGTAACTATTAAAAATCCGTATATTTGTTATTCTAATATAAATTTTTATGGATTACACAAGATATTTTACTATGTATAGTTTAAACATCCACCATTTTCTTAAGGGTGTGTTTTGATCATCTTAATGATTTATTAACATTGGGAAACTTATTTTCATTTCGTATGATGTTATTGGATTACAAATGTTTATTATAAAGTTTACTATGAATTGTTCAATCATCCATAAAAATTCTCTATATGGGTTATGATCATGTTATCCATATTATTAACATGGGGAAAAATATGTATTTATATTTTTTTTCCAATAAGGGTGATTATTGGAAAACTGATTATGTATAGTTTACTCACTAACTCAAATGATAAATTCACTAGATTTAAACAAGTGATGAGTGAGGCCTAAAATTATATAACCCCTTGATGCAACGGTGGATATAAAGAGACAAATATGATTCAGAATTTAATGTATGCCTACAAAATTTGGAATTATATATTGACAACAGTCTTGATAACAAGAACGATGTCTTTGAAATGGCCTTAACACCAAGAAAGATGTCTTATATGATAACATAATGGTGTGATCAAGTGTCTAATATTATGGATTAAAAAAATATTGTAATATATTTGATTTATTTATTTTAATTTATATCTATGGATATATTATTATCTCAGATTTACTTGATTATGGAATTGTGATGATGAATTACTCCATCCATAATATTTATGCCAGTATTTCTTTAGATGTATGTTTTCTATTTCTAAGAATTTGATATCACTTGTTCTTGTGTTTTGGTCTTCCTATTATATGAATAAAATAATACAAATGTTATTTATAAAATTTTCACTTGTGTGAAGAATATTTGGAAAATTTTACAACTTGTTATGGATTTTGTAATTTTTTATAGTGTAAAAATTAATTTTAGTTTAGAAAGGAATGAATTTTATTAGTTTATGTTTTCAATTTATTATCTAATGATATATACCTAAAGGTTCATGGATATTTATCTAATGAAATATTTTATTTATATAATGAAATTATTTGACAGACATTTCTAGATATCACAAGTTGGAACCCAATTTAGTATAAAAATTTAGCATTTATGGCATTAGGATTGGGTGTGTGGGTCTGGGGCATCATAGTTGGAATCCGATTTGGGTATAGATAACATTAGTTATTAGTATATTTGTTGAGGATAACTAAAGGGTTGATAATTTATGGCTTAACATGTTTTTAAAGCTATAGAAAACTCTTTGAGATAGTATATTATTTAATGTCAAGGTAATAATTCAATTCTAATTGGATATTTGGATGAGATATCCTCTATGAAAAAACATAGGTATTTGACAACGTGATATGTCAATGTATAAAATAAAATCAAGAAGTCTTGGTAAATTAGATATTGTGTTGTTTTAATTATAATTACATACTTGTTTGGATGTTGTAAATTGGAAGCAGACATGGAATTGATTCACCTAGGGGTAATCACCAAGAAAATTATTGGGTAATTATTGACTCGATATTCACTTGGTGAATTTTGAGTGGACCTATGAAGTCCCACCGAGCTAGAAATGCCTATGATATATTATTTTCTTAATATTATTCTATTTATACACCATTATGAAGGATTTGAGTATGAAGGTGAATAATTAAGATAGTATAACTAATAGAAAAATGACCCTATATAATCAAGGATTGAACAAAGAGACTCATATATTGAACTAAAATAATCTTATGTTAAAAATAAAGGTGTTATAGTGGAAGAAATATTCATATTAAGTATATTATATTAATATTTTGAATACAATCCTAAAATTTTCATTTTTAGTTTTTGGTTGAAATATTATCTGAAAAATGAATATGATAAAGTAATTTATCTTTAAGATAATATATCTTATAACTTAATAAGGTAGAATACATTAATTCTTGATAATTTTAGTAAATAACTTTTATGGTAAGAAATATGAGTTTACTAGTCATACCCAAGGTAGTGAGTTTGATGTCTTAAATGAAATTAAATCAGGATACTATTTGTTATTTTAATTAGTGTTTGACATTTATTAGTGATATTCTAGTATATTTATACATTTATGAGGAATATGTGCAACATCTACATATTTTTCTTCAGTCGTTTTTATTTAAAGGTTTGATAACATATATTAAATGGTACTAATAATTTTGAAAAATGATTTGATGAAAAGGTTACATTTTTTGGGGATATAAATTTAATAATACATGATTTAGGGATGGATAATTATTTGGTTTACCATATTCGTGATGTTTAGATAATTAAGGGTTGTTTGATTTAAAACACTAAATAATTAATATTTTTCCCCTTGGATTGATAATTGATTCATGAAAGTTTCAGTGAAGTTAGTCACATTTTTTAAATTTGGGTATATATTGTATTGTGGATGATTTAATGACTTCGTGATTAATATAATTTATGGGTCAACTTGAGTGTTAATTTTAGGAAGAATATGTAGTTTCACTATCATTTAATGTCTGGAGTTTTAGACAGTTTTATGAACTTTATATTTTTTATTATATTTGAGTAAGGTATATTCATACATGAGTATATTATTGTATCAAAGATTAATGTTTTCTGAGGAAAGATAAGTAAGTTAATATATCCAAATATAGTAAGGTATATTTCTTATTAAAAGTTATATCATGAATGATAAATATATTAAAAATTCCCTCACTTAGTTTCATAAGTGAGTATTAATTATAATATTGAGGTTATAATTTATATAGGGGTGATTTAACACCATATTATTTTAATATATAACTTCATTTAAATAATATAATGCATTTTATAGTCCCCCCCCCTCCTTAACAATAAACATAAATATAACCAAACAATATTTAGATAAAATTATAAATAAAACTGTGGAAATTAAAACATATAATTTCAATTTTTGTGAATAAATAAGAGCATATGATTTAAAAAATATTTATAAAAGGTAATATAATGATAACTTTTTATACCTGTGGAATATAATTGATATATCTAGAAAAACTATTAATACTATTCATTACATAAAAAATATTTTTTTAAATTTCATTTTTATGCAATATGGATTTATATTTTAATAGAAATTTGTTTAATGATGAGAAATTATATTTTTATTTTAATAATTGGATAAAACTAATTTATTTCATAAAATATATGAACTAATAATAATAATACTTAATATTTGAAAATTCCATTTTCTAATAAAAAATGTTTTCATTGAATTATATGTTTTCATTCCAAAATTAATTTATAAAATTATAATTTGAATTTGAAAATTCTCCATCATTTTTTTATTTGGAATAAAAATATTATATTAATATGAATATTTGGTATTTTTGGAATAAATTAGGTTTATGTTTAATAGTGATAAATAATGATTTTTCAAACAAAACTCCAAGTATTATGACATTATCTTAACACAAGAGTAAATTAAATGTTTTTGAAAATATTTTCTATAAAAAAATAATACATAGAACTAATATAAACTAAATAAAAATATTATTTGTTTTATAAAACCCTAATATATCATTTTGGAAACATAAGTAATTTTTTTATTCTAAAATTATTTTTAATCATTTATAAGAAAAATTTATTTTTCATCCCTTAAATAAATCAAACAAATAAAAATTGATTTTATATTTTAGATGATCGTGGCCATATTATGTAATGACACTAATTTCAATTTTGGGTATACAAATATGGTTACAAAGATTAATTTTAATGAATATAAGAAAAATAATAATCAACCCCATCATCATAATAATTATTTCATGATAATAATAATTATAATAATAATAGTAATAATAATAATATTCCACATAGTGAAACCTTAGGGACCAAAAAATTATATAGAATGAGAAGAGGGAGTTTTACAGATGTTAAAAAATCCTACTCTCAATCAAATATATCATATCTAAAGACACATAACATTTCCTAGAACCAAAAACTATATTAAAAATAAAATTAGAAATGACGTTTCCCACCCTAGACATGTGTGCCACTAAAATTTTGTTCTTTTTTAAATACTCCATGAAATCCATCTAGTCTGCTATTTGTATCTATGTAAGAGAGGATGGTTGATGCTTTATGACATGAATAATAAAATATGAATCTATTTATAACCAATGATCCCTCCAATTATTGAACCTCTAAATTTTAATTTCTTTATTAAAACCCTCGTCTCTGCTACATATGTAGAATTCATCCCGTGTCCATTAGAAAAACATGAAATATTACAATTGTAGAATATACAAGGATACCCCTATATGATATGGGACTGTGATTTACCTTGGATCCAGAGTCCATATTAACCTTGATCTAATCTGCAACAGGTGGATTCCAAATCATTGATACATTACCTTTTTATATGTTAATGTTTCTTTTTATAACAAGCCAACAAATAAGGAATATTCTTTAATAGAGATCACTAAAAACCCGGTATTCATGAACGTACCCACTCATATAGTAGTGAGTATACTATGCATAATATTATTCATGTCAATGGTCTTACCCTAGTGTATTATTGTGTTCTGGTTCCACTAGATTAGATGAAACGCTTTATCTAGTAAAACCCAACAAACATTATGCAACTTGGTTGTGCCATTATTTATTCTATAACAGTCAAAAATACCATCAAAAGTGGTAGCACTAAAATTATTGGATTCAAACATTGATGAAATAATTCCTTAATGTACTCTATAAGAGGTGTATTAAATGAAAACATGGTCAATGGTATTTTCCCCATCTTCACAAGACTATATATAGAGAAAAGTAGAAGTTAAAATTTCAATATAATAGTATTCGTAGGGAGTTTTTAATAAATAAACATATAAATAAGAGTTTAATGGGATACTGCATTCTATTATTTAATAATGGGTTTAATATTTCAATCAATTTCAATTTGACCACATGTGCAGTACCTATAAAATAGAATGAAATTAAGCGTCCCATGGTGAGTAGGAATCCAAACCAGTGAATCCGTTTTTAGAATGAAATCATTAGATTAAATGGAATCCCTTATAGGTTAATGGAGATGATCTAGGATCAGATATATATTCTCTGTATATGGTAGTATTTGGATCATGAATCAGAAATTCTGAGTAATCAAACTAGGGATTTATAACTAGTTTTATTTCTAAAATATAATACAAGAATTAAAGTATGAAATCTATTGATGTTTATTCATAACATTCATATATGTTCTTTTGATCAAATTCAAAATTTCATAGAAGATACAATATTTATTTTTAAAATATAGCTTATTAATGAAACTTTTCTTCAAGAATTTTATATAATTTTAGGTTCATATCCTCCAAATAAATTCAGCCCAATAAGCCTCATAAAATAGAATATTTTTTAATATCCATTTCCCCGTTTTAAAAATATAAAAAATATGTTTTCAATTTGAAAATAGCAGTATTGCATTAAGATATACTTCCACTCTATATGAAGATATGAATACACTGATTCTGAATCGTGATCTGTGAGATAGGCCATCTATAGCCTACAAAATATTAAACCAACATAGGAGTTCAAACACATTTAACAAGGGAGATTCTCCCAGTAAGAGATAGAGTCCTCTTTTCAAAGAGCACAGTTAGACCTTTACAACATCGAAATATCCCTTATATGGATAGCTTTATGCCTAACCCAAAAAGGGGAACTCCAAAATAAGTAAAAGGATGATTTACATCGCAAATCCCCAACCTTTTTTTGAAGTCTATTTTTAAATGATTCTTAATGTTATGACAAATGATAATTCTGTATTTTTCATAGCTTTTTTGGTGATTTGAAATGTGTCCATAATAATCAATAATCCATTTCATTGCGTCGTTGTTTTTTATTCCTCATTGAATATAAATCATTAAGTCATTATCATAAAATAAATGAGATAGTTCCTTTAACCCTCTCCCAGGTGATATTTCCCAGAGACTACCATGCTCCACCATATAAAGAAGTCATCTACATAAATTATACTCATAAATTATTAAAAGGATGTAATTTAGAGTATATACCTATATAATTTTACACAAGAAAGATAAATAACATGTTGGTGTGACCTTGAGAGGAATATGAATATTTAATTTTTTAAACAAATCCAAGATCATATCAATAATGAGACCACTAAAGACAAATATTTGCCTAAACCTTGTTAGGAAATAAAAACTGATTAAATAAAAATCTTTCATAACACCATGTTTAAGAGAAAATTTACATTCATTTTTATAATTCCTTAATATATTCTTACATTTGGTATATATTATAAGGTATTCTATAATTCTTTTACCATGAAAAAACCCATTTCAATTATGATATACCACCTTGTTCATGATATTATAATGTTTGATATAAAGGATATTATATTATATTTCCTCGAGTGAATTTCCTAAGGAAATAGTTATAAAGGTGTTATGAGTGTCAAAAGAGTAAGATTTTGGAAACCATATAAAATAAATGGAATTCCAATTCTTTAGTATAATTCCATTCCAAAAGAAAATGGAAAACATTTCACTAAATACATCATGATTGTGACCCATCATTCGTAAAATAAAACATTATTGAAGCTATCCAGAGTATGATTCTTTCTTGTATTGGATGAAAAATTGGAATCTTTATCCTTCCCCAATTATGATTCCCTACTATGCATGATGTTTTCATTGTGATTAATAACCTTATCAAAAACCTACTTCAAATCATCTAGATTAAAAGAATACACACTATTAAAAATAAACTAAATATATTGAAAAATATAAGACCTATTATCCCCACTTTCATTGGTGACATCCGTATGATTATTTAAATAAGATATAATATTTATTAATTTTTTATTATCCATAATCATTTTAAACAATTTTCATTGATTTCCCCTTCTTTTATTATTTTAAAAATAATGTTTTTCTTGAGAATTACCTCCATTTCTAGCACCCCGAGATTTAGTGAAATATAAATTTTCAAATTAATGTACTCTTTTCTATATTTAGCATTGAACATAATATTAAATATATATTTTTATTAAAAAACTATATTGGACTACATTATATACAGGACCAAGTTAAGCTTGCACTACACCAAACACTGACATAACTTATGTTACACAGAACAATGAGTTTCTACAAAACATCACTTTATTGTTATATTTATTTAAATGAGATTGTTATAACATGTCCATTAAAAATGTAACATTAATATTAATAACTAAATTTAAAATATTATTTATAATTGTTTTTTATAAATAAAACATAGAGATAGTTGAAACTATATAATTTGATAAAGTCATAATATATTTAAGAGTACTATTTTCTCAAATGAACTACTTTTACTATCCTTATATAAAAATAAAATAAAATTAAGTTTAGAAATTATTTAAAATTAAATTTGATAAAATAAGCATCATTTTTGAATTTGGATTTTCAAAATGAACATAGGGTGACTTTTTTGTATTTTTCTGAGAAGTTTCATGTTTTCAATGAATCATGAAAAATAATGCATTATAGTTAAAACTACATACTTCATTTAAATAATTATTATAATTTAAAAGTATTTTTTGGGATTCAAAATCGATAAATAAAAGATTTATTAATTCAATATAGTTCATTGTAATCGTTGTTTTATTGAAATTAGATGTAGAAACATATTGATATTTTGAATGTCTCTTTTTCTAATCTTATCAACTTATTTGTGAGATTATAGTTATACATAATTTATCCACTTCTATGAGTTTAAATTTTAAAAATGAAATAACATGGTTTCAATGAGTATGATATTTTTGGTCTTATAGGATCAAGATCAGTTTTGGTGAATGGTAAGTTTAGTTTTTTTTAATTTACCACGATTAAGGGTAAATATCTTAATTAAAGGTAAAAATAAAATTACGCTAAACCATGTCATAATTTTATTGGATAATTTAGATTTGAATAAAATAATACTAAGGAGGAAATTATAACCTTTTTAATAAATCTGGTTAAGAATATGAAATTTATTATAGTTTATTAAATGATATTTTAAAAATATCACACTCACAATTATAATAAGTAAATTATTTTTAATGTTAGGTTATATTAATTATAAATTATAATCTAAATATTCATTTAAAATATAATAAATTTATCTCCATTATGATAATTTATTTTTAATTTTTAGTGATGAAATAACTTAAATATTAAATTACATAATGTTGATGCATTAACTATTTCATTAATGGAAATATTAAATAAATTATATTAAAATAAATATTATTTTACATTATTTATGAAATCCATGAATTTAATAGAAAAATCGACATTTTAGAGAGATATTAGAAGTATTGTATCGAAGTTATCATGTTAATATAACATTTTATAAAATGAAAATAATAAATAGTATCAAATTTCACGTAAATGATACATTAAAATAAATAATATTTAGTTAAATGCTATAAAATTAAACAAATCAAGAATATCTCTAATTAACTATAATAATGTTACAAATTTCAGATATTATTTATTTGGATTTTATTTTTCAACTTATAGTAAATATATTAACCCTAAAGAGTTAAAATCCAAATTGACTTGGTAAAATTTAAAGGGATTAAATAAGAGTAAAAAAATTATAAAGTTAATATTATGACATAAACATTTCTAAAAAACATTGGTTTAGAGGATTGCAACCCATCCTCATCATATATTCTAAATAAATATCTTTTGAGCTATCAAAAATAGAAAATCAATATTTATTGATTTAATATTTTAAGAGATTCCTAATGTGCCCCTCACCTCAATTATAAAAGGGAACCTCATCCCCCATTTATTCTCATCACATTAAGCCTTCAAGATTATCCATCCCCTAAAAATTTCCATTATAAAAATCCCTATAAACATTATATAGGTGATCATCATCTCAAAAGACCGAATCTAGTGTCCCTAAGTAGATATATAGAGGGATATCATTGAAGAAGAAGAATTTTAGATATGTATGGAGGGAATCAGAAATAAGGTATGTGGTTTTTTCCTCACCATTACTTCTATGAGACACATGCCTTATACACTAGTAGTTTATTCTATGTGGTGTATATAATGCCCATGAATTTATTCTATAAATATTAATAATAATATTATGATATTTACATATCCAAGTTATCATCTTCCATTAATAGGGAATACAATTCTACTAATTATAAATTTTTATGGGTTAATGTCAAAATGTTTTTATTTTCCAACATTGTTTATAAAAATTATTTATTGGGGTATATTTATCTTCCATGTTCTTGAATCTTAAAACTATTTTCAAGAATAGTTTTACCATTATTACAAAAAATTTTAAAGTCATTTTTACACATATAAGAATTTTTATTAAATGATTTGAAAGTTATATTTTATCATTTTCCAAAAGGAGATACTTTTCACATTTCTAGAAAAATTATGTGAAGAATTTATTTTTAACATATATGTAATGAATGAGTTTTTATACTTTCATGATGCCTTTAGGACATCAATATTCCCTTGCAAGATTATAAATTTATTTTCGAGGAAAAAAATTTCTTTTAAAATTGTGCATCATTTCAGGTAAAGAAAATGTTTTCAACGAATAAATTATAGTTTCCTTAAAAAATATGAATAATGATTTCTCATTATTAATTTATATGTTTTAATAATAGTTTCATAAATAAATTTTATGAAAATTTTTTATATTCTAAAAAGTTATATTTATGGAAAACACATGTTTCATGTGATATTTCAACGTCCTTCCCCACCTAAGATGACATACTTTGTTTTAATTCAAGAATACCATTAAAATTATTTAAATGAACGGTTTATTTTTTTTATTCATGATTTTTAAGAAATGTCATTCTTTTCACATGTTATGCTTTTGAGGAAATGATTATGGCACCTGTATCTTTTCCAAATGTTATCAAATGGTTATATTTTTGTGAGACGCATTTCATTTCATGGGTTATGATGTGATTTTTATGTTCTCATGGAAAATGTAGGTATGATTTCATTATCTGATGGGTGGGACCTATATCACCCTCTAATTCATTGTGTAATTATTTATATCTCATGTGATAGATGTGGGATATTTTTCCACTAATATGATCATTGGAGTGAACCATGACTTCCAAGATGGTATTAGAAGTGATCTCATTCTAAAAAGATGGTCTGGGATGATATAACTTGAATTCTATGGATATCATTACTATATTCTTATGTGTATACCAGATTTCCATGTTTTATTCTAATGTTATGCTTACATGGCCCATGTTCTTTATTTCCTTATGATTCAATTTTTATTAATACCTAATATTTTTCTCGGATTCATATCTATGGTCTTCAATATGATTGGTATAATGTTATATTTTCTTGATCATATTCTCATACCCTTATGATCATGATTATGTTTACATGTACCCCATATATACCCTTACGGAGCATCTGAGCTTCTCCATTTTCTTATGTTTTCTTTTACCTAGGATATAAAGAAATGTTTTATTTAGGGGTACTAAAGTGGTAGATATTTTTGGACATACTGATGATTTTCCTATGATTTAAAAACTATGTTTTAATTTTCAAAAGTCTCTAATATAATATTCTATTTGGTCAGTTTTTTCTCTATAAGATATTATGTATTCCTAAAAATTAATGAAATTACCATGTTTGAAAAACATGGTTCTAAATAGTAGGTATCATTTAAAAATTTCAGTTAACCATTGGAAATTTTAATGACAAAACATTATTGACAACCTATGGACATGTCTAAGGATAGGTTTAAGGATAAGGAAAAGTATAGGAAAATGTTTTAGAATTTTGTTGATTGATAGACCATGTGATTTCCTAATAATACATCTCTTTCAAGTAACTACAAGTGGATGTCTCTCTGGAATAGATGTACCAAGAGCTAACAACTCTGACAAGGTGTGTCAGACCTGACTCGATCATAACACGACAATGGGCCTTGTTTCACACCTAGTTTGACACTCATGGGGGAAATGATTTTGGAATTCACAAACCCATCGTTAACCATTATTAAAGATTTAGGTATATGTTTTCTATGAATATCATTGTATGCATATGAGGTGACTTATATTAAATAAAATGTCAAATTTATCCATCAAATAATTGACATTTCATGATTATGTGGTTCCTCGTTATGATAATTGTTTCATACTCTATACTTTTTGGTTTTAGGCAATGTCTTCAACTATAAAGAACTTGGTTAAAGTTGAATGTGACAGAAAATTTACAGATAAGAAGTAAAATGGGATTCTCACTATATTTAAGGTTGTTTTGATCATTCCTAGTAAGTTTTAAATGAAAATAATTTATAAGATTTACCTTAAGAAACTCTTATACTCACCAAGAATGATAAAAAGGGATTTAATTGGATGTTTAGGCAATGTAGAACATGTAAGAAAGATGATTAAGTTTTATTTATGTCAATAATGTGGAAATAATCACCTAAGAGAATGTCTAAGAGGATAAATAATATGTTTTGACTATGTAATAGGGAACAAAGTAATATCTATACTGGAAAAATGAAGGGTTCAATTAATGAGATGGATGGGAATATTGTCCTCCCTAAGACATCCCAGAAGGATAAATTATTTATGCATGGAATGAATAGTCATTATAAAAATATATTTCTTATGTTTAATGATCCTGAAGAAAATCAAAATTGTGGTACGAGTAATGTTTATATTGGTGATGATGATAGAATTATAGATGAAATTTGAGAGGAAAGTGGTAATAAGTAACAGGATGAGGTAACCTTCTTATGGATTAATGATGAAGTGTAAACATTGATTTTTTATGTATATAGATTTAAGAATTATGGTATATGAATAATGAAATATACCAGGATTTGTCATCTTATATTCTTCAATCGGGATTAATAAGTATATATTGAATGTTTCTGATAAAATAAAATTGTAATTTAATGGAAAGGTTACATTATAAAAAATATAAAATATCCCTTAATATACTCCCTGTGTTATGATAAAGTTATTTTTGATATGAATAAATATATTTAAAAGTAATTATTTTCCTGGAACTAATTAATGAGTTATTAAAAAGTAGTTTATGCTTTAATGGATAATGTTTACAACTTTTTAGACTTAAGGTATATGTCTAGTAAAATTGAATAAGGAAACATGTATGTTTTCAATAATAATGTGTATAAATTCATGTTATTACCATGTCTTAGGATAATACACTATTAAGGTATTCCCATGATTAGAATGTGACAACCAATAGCTACCTAATGCTGTATGGGAGATTAATGTTAAGATGATTTCGTCAACTTATTTCTAATGATTTGGTTTTTAAATTTCGATATGATTTTAGGCTGATCAATTTATGTAAAATTTAAGATAAACTTTTCTTAATTTTATGAAATTAAAGTATTATCTCATCATTTGTGGATTTATTTACATTTTATAACTTGATATAACCTTTTTTATTAAGATAGATAGAGTGAAATATTGTTCTTCTCATGGTATTCTAACACTTATGGAATGAAAAATTCAATTTCATTTGTTGTAATAAGTGATGATGTGGAAACTTATGAAGGAAAAATAAATGGTGAAGTTATTTTGAAATCAATTATATATTCTTCTGAAAATTCATTCACATTATACGAAGAATCATGATGTAAAATGTTTTCTTGTTTTCATCATTATTGATGATATCAATAAACTCCATAACATTTCTTTACTTTATGGTTTTCGGAGTATTAACATTATCCAGATCACCCACATTATTATGATCAGTGGTCATTATCAATATCTATGATTATTTATGCTTTTCCTCTATGTCTAATTTGTCACCCATGTTCTCCTATGTGGAGACGTAGTTTTCATTTACCATGGGTAACTATTAAATACAATTTTTTGGTAAAATGGAATTTTTGGAATTTTGCTATATGATGAGGGTTTTATGAAAGGAACTCTCAAGTATTACACCATTGATAACCCAGAATAATTTTGAGGAAGGAATTCAGTTTAAGGGAGGTGGACTGTAGCACCCTGATATTTTTTGAAATATATATTTTTTGACCTAATTTAATCTTTTGGATATTTAGAATTTTAATAAAAATACAAAATATATATTTTTATAAAAAACACTAATCTTGGACTACATTATATACTACAACAAGTTAACCATTCACAATATGCAATACTAACATGGATAATGTTACATACAACACTATGTTTCTATGAAACATCAGTTTATTGTTATAATTACTTAAATAATAGAGTTATAACCAATCGATTAAACTTGTAATATAAATATTAAAAAATAATTTTCAAATATTTGATATAATGGTTTTATATAAATATAACACACTAAAATGTAAAATAATTTTTTTTGTAAAGTCTTTATATGTTTAAAATTATTATTTTCTCAAATTAATTTCTTTTCATGCCCAAAAATAAAAAAAATAAAATTACATTTAGAAAAAATTAGAAATTGAATTTGATAAAATTAATAAAAATGAACTTGAAATATCGAAATTAACTTAGGGTGAAATTTTAGAATTTGTTTGAGAAATTTCATTTTTTAAACGAATAATGAAAAATACTACAATATAGTTAAAAATATAAATTTTCATTTAAATAATTATTAGACAATAAACTGATATTTTAAAGTCACAATTGATCAATAATAAATATATTAATCCAATTTAGTTCATTATAACATTTGTTATGTTGAAAGTACATATACATACTTATTAAACGTTTGAACGTCTCTTTTACTCGCCTTCTCACCACTTCTGCAGGATTACTCTTAACATAATGAGTATAACTATATGAATTAGATTTGGACAAATGTAAATACATCATTATAATTAGTATAATTATGTTTATAATAGGATCAACATAGTATTTTGTGAATCTTAATTTTATTATTCTTATTTACCATGGTAAAAATTAAATCTCTTAATTAATGATAAAAATAATATTTTAATATTTTAACATTAACCTTAAATTAGTCCAAATTTTATTGGAGAACTTTTATTTCAATAAAATTATAGTTATTAAGAAATTATAACCTTTTAATCCACTTGGGTAAGAATATGACATTAATAATATTTTATCTAAAGATAAGTTAAAAATGGAATACTCATAATTTTAATAAGTAATTCATTTTTAATATAAGGTTATACAAAATATAAATTTGAATTTAAATATTAATTTGAAAAATAATAAATTTATATTCAACATGATAAATTATTTTAATTTTTTTTGAGAATATATATTTTAATTAATGACTTTCATAATGATGATCCAGTAATTTTTTTTAATTGGTATATTAAATAAATGATAGAAAAAATATTAAAATAAAAATAATTTAACATAATTAATTACATAAATGAATTTTATTGATACATTTGAAATATTATTGAGATATTGGAATTATTGGTTTTATGTTATCATGTTAATATGGTATTTTAAAAAAGTCAAAAAATGAATAGTATCAAAATTGACCTAATTGATACTTTAAAATAAATAATATTTTATTAAATGATATTAAATTAAGATAAACTATAATTTATCCAAATTACTGGAATAATTATAAATATTTCATAAACCCTCCATTTTGGGTTTGTTTCTTATTTTATAGTAAACATATTAACCTTAAATTTTAAAAATTTAAATTGTCATGGTAAAAGTAAAAGGGTTTAACTAAGGGTTAAAGAAAAAAGATAAGGTTTATATAGTGACCTAAAATGTCTAAAAATCATTGGTTGGTATTATTTAGACCCATCATCATCTTATATTATAAATACATCACTTTTGAGTTATTTGAAATTAAAAAATATATATTAATTTAATATTTTAAAATATTCATAAAGGGTGCCCCACCTAATTTATAAAGGGAAACCTCCTCCCTCATTTATTCAAATCATATTTATCCTTAAATATTGTACATACCCTCCCCATTTCCCTTATAAACATCCCTAGTAAAATTACATATGTTATGGTATTCGCAAAAGACCATCTCAAGTGTCCCTAAGTGAATATCGAGAGGGAGATCATTGACGATTATGTGTTTCAGACACATACGGAGTTAATAAGACCCATGGTAAATAATTTGTGTCTCGCCTATACGTCCTTGAGACATATGCATCATACACTACTTATTTCTTCTACTTGGTGTATATGTATCCCATGAATGTATTCTATGAGTCCATGATTTTGGTATTTGCATGTTCATATAATATTTTCGCTTCTGTTGGGAATATGATTCTACTAATTATAAAGTTATATGGTTAAATTTCACAACCTCATTATTTTATATGATTTCTTATAAATAATTATTTACTAGGTTTTATTTATCATCAATTCCCATAATTCATAAAATTATTTTCCATATTATTTTTAACATGCTTGTACTATTTTTTAGAGTCATATTTACTCAAGACTTTTTATTAAACATTTTTAATGAAATATTTTGTCATTTTCCTTTATGAGGTAATTTTAAATTTTCTAGAAAATGTATGAGAATAAAGTTTTTTTGAATTATATGTAAAGGAAATTTTTTTATTATTTTATGATTCCTTAATTACATCAAGAATCCCTTACAATATTTCTAGGTTATTTTCAAGGAAAATAATTTCTTTTAAAATTTCACTCCATTTCAAGTAAATAAAACTTTTTCAAATAAGAAATAATATTTTCTCCAAAAAATATTTTAAATTATCTTTTAGGATTCAATTTTATGTTTTAAAATTTTTAAATAGAAATTTTTTTGAAACTATTTTATGATTTAAAAAGTTATAGTTATGGAAAATTCATGTTCCAAGTTATATTCCAAATATTTTCCCCACCAATGATAGAATAATTTTAAATAATTCAATAATATCATTCATATTATTTAATCGAATGGTTTATTTTTTGATGGAATTATGTTTTAAAAATAATCTTATTTTTACAGGTTATAATTCTGAGGAAATGATTATGAAACATGTATCTTTTACACAAGTTATGACATGATTTCATCTTTATGAGACCCGTTTCATTTCATGGGTTGTGATATGATTTTTTTGATCTTATTGATCATGTTTCTTTGACTATATTATGATATGGGTGGGACTTATATCTCCCTCCAATAAATTTGGTAAAGAGTTATATTTGATGTGATAGACATGAATTACTTTTTCCACTAATATGGTCATTGGAGTGAACCATGACTACTATGATGATATTGGAAGTGAACTCATACCACCAAGATGGAATTAGAAGTTGTGGGTTGAATACTATAGATATTGTTTTTATATACTTATGTGTCATTCATAGTTCTGTATTTTATTCTTATGTTATACTTCTATGGAGGATGTTATTTATTACATGATAATTCATACTTAGAAAACATCCAATAATTATTCGAATATTCCTATCTGTGATCTTGGATATGTAGGGTATGATCTTATATTTTCATGAACATGTTATCATACCCTTATTTATATGATTATGTTTACTTGTGTCCCATGTATAAAATTTCTGAGCGATTCAGGTCACAGTTTTCTTTATGTTTTCTTATACATCTGTTATAAATAAATGTTTCAGTTAGGGTTATTAAAGGGAAATATCATTTTAGGAGATGTTGAGGATCTTTAACAAAATTAGAAGAATGTGTTCCATGATTCTAATTCAATAAACTAATATGATTCTTGAGAGTATTTTTTTGGGTAATTTATATGCTATTCATAAAATATAATGTAATTTCAATGTATGAAAATAATGGGTTAATATACCCTTTGATTTTTTTCATCCAATATAGACGAGATCTCCATATACGTTTTGAGAAGATTCATATTAAAACCATTGTTGGGACTATTTTGTAGATCCTATAACTATATTTCTATGTTATAAACATCATCATAAATATAATAAAAAATATTCGAAAATTTTTACCTTGTATTTATGATTTCTAGACTTTTTCACATAAAAATATAAATCATTAGAATTATCTTTGTAATAACACACCTCCAGAAAAATTATTATTCAATTAGGATGATTTATCCATGAATTATTAATTATGATAGGATATGTACTAATTTTTATAACAATGGTTGTTAGTATTTGTGATAATAAAATTGTTTCTTAAAAATATACCTTAAGTAAATTTCCCTTCACTTATCCATATCTTATATGTTAAAAAATATTCAATCTAGTTTACTATACATACTTATATTATGATATTTCCTATACTAATTAAATCTATCCCCATGAAGAGGAAATTCAGGAAAATGATTTCAATCTATGAAATAATTTATTTAATGGCTAGAAATGGAATTCCTATACATAACACTCCTTTAATTTTATTCCAAAACTGCACTGATGTCACTTGCGTTTATGAAAATATAATGTTTAAAAATCCTTTTTTTCTACAAAATACCATTTTTCAAGACATAAAATGTTTTTTCTTAATTTTTTTTCATATTAGAAATTAAATTAAATTAAATTAATAATTTATTTTGGATCATCACATAAAAAATTGATAATTGGGGTTATTTTTTATTTTTAGTAAATCATAGATTAGTTTTTATAAAATTAAATGAGATGGTAAAAACAAATAAAATATACAAGTAAAAAACTAAGAGTTATTGACTTTAAAAGTGTTTAAAATATGTGAAAAAATAGGTATTTCAGACCTACGTGACCTAATATAATCCCACAATAATACATTATTTTAAAAAAATAGCATATTCTCCTCAAATGGTGTATTGATATCATTGAACAGTAATATGGTATTAACTCTAGTGCTTATTTGGTCACTTATAAAAGTAAACACATACACCCCTTCATGCCACAACCATTCCCTTGAATTACTTCCTATAACTCTGAAATACTTTCTAATTATAATATTCTCTCATTTCAATAAGCCTTTGGTATTAAATAGATATCCTAATTTCTTCGTTTATAAGGTGACTTTTTAGAGAATATTTAGAGTCCAAATGTGAGTATTAGATAATCCTTAACATTTCCTTCTTAATAATTCTATTACAAACCTATAATTAACAAGTTAATATGAGAACCTAATTATCATTAGCATAAATAAGTGTTATTACATTAATTTAACACCCTATATTTATTAATTTACATCCATTTAAAAAAAGAAATGTACGTTAATCATGTGTTGTGCTGACTACAGCCATCATGAATTAATGATATTTATTTTTCATCTTTACCTAATTTATATGTCCAAACCACATATAATATGATATAAAACATTATAAAATATTGATAATGTCATTATTATTATTGTTTAGTGATATTTTACAATGTCTTAACCATACTCACCCATCGATATATAGTGTGTTCATGTTTGAGCCAGTTTAAAGACTTTACTGAATAATGCTATAAAATTTTATCATAGATGACTATAGAAACATAAATAATAATGCTATTATATTTTTAGAATAAATTAACGAATTTTTTGGTTATTTAATGGTTATATTATATATTTAACTTATTAATACAATATAATCATTGATCGCTAAAATAACTAATACAAGCTAACATCGATTAACTTTTCACACTAATATAAGAATCAACTGTAAAAAATATATAATATTATAATAAAATTTACATATTAAATTAAATATATAATAATATTTTTCATGTGAATGTATCTAATAAACTTAATTTTATCAGTTAAGAAGTTAGGTGCTTGTGAACAACATCCTTGGATAAGGTAAGGGGTTTCGATCTCAAATTCCTTCTTTTGAGACATGTTTTTTTTATGTGCACAATTTTATTTATAAGGTTCACATAATTCCTACTTTATATATAATATCATAAATTATATTTTAAAAATTATATTTTATTTTAAATTAAAACTCTCTCCTTCATGGGGTTTTGATAAAAATGATACTCAAACTATGAGGGACCTTTCTCTAAAATCTTAATTCTTTAACAGAATTTATGTTATACACCATGATTTCCATTGAATGGGGTACATACTGCCCATGTATTTATCTTTATAAGAAATTTTTTTAAAGTTAAATAAAAATTTCAATCAAATGGATGTTTACTCTATTAGTACCCCCTTTATATTGCATTATGGTAACTTAACATACATTTATTTGTTTTTTATTATCATATTGGATTTACATGTTGGGTAAATTATAAAAATTGATTATAATATGTGGTATATTCTATGTTTTCAATAAAGTTATATTTTTGACATATGAAAAACTTTTTTCAAATAATTTTTACTTCATGGAGTATGTTTCTCATAAGGGATATCGATAACCCCAATATATTTTCATTGAGTTATGTTGTTTCATCATGAACATATTTCTTTCAATCATGGTGTTAACCACAATAATAATTTATTATATATAAATTTCATTACCTATAAAAGGAAAAATATATTTTGATAAAAAATAATGTTTTATACTCTTTATATAATGTGAGTTTTAAACAATGTTATATTTCAAATTATAGAAAAAGGTTTTTGTTTCAATTTTATATATTTCATATGCATTTTTAAATTTCTCCAATATAAACCTCATATAATTACATTGTAAATTTATATAAGATTATAATTAATATATATGAATGTCAAATATTATTCTCTTCACCTTTTTAAAAATACTTTTAGAAGTGAACCATTACTTCTTATTTTATATTAATGTTAAAAATGTTAACTAATTACCCTTTTATGGTTTTGATTTTATTTTACTTTCTTTTTTAAATGGGAGTAATCATAAAAGGGGTTATGTAATACTATTTATAATCTAATATATATATATCATATGGGAAACTGAACTCGTAGTATCTAAAAAATCAATTCTTAATCCCTTGTTGTGTGACATCTCTCAAAGCATTCTTTTTCATGGATATTTTTCATAATTTTCAAAAAACTTCTATATTTCCATTACTATAATAGGGTTATTATTTTAAGAAACCATCCACGTTCATTATCTTTATGGATTATAGCCATGCTATTACTTTACTATCAAATCCATATACTATTACTCTATAGGTTTTATCATAGTGGATTATTATATAGAAATACATGAAATTTTTTGATTACGGAAGTATAAAAATACATATATTTGTTATTATGAATGTATTTTTATTAATTAATTTGGTAATTTTAATATGTGTTTTTTAGAAATATTTTTTCTTTATATTTATGGGTTGTCTTTATGTTACCCTATTTATTAACATGGATAAAATTATTTGTATTCTATATGTTTTTATTCAAATATAGATGACTATTGTCAAGTTTATTATATATTGTTTGACCTTTGACCTTATTCCATTGGTTATTTTATGATCTTGTAATCCATTTTATTAAAATATGGAGATGTATTGGCATTCCATGTGTTATTCATCCAATATGGATGATTTTTGTAACATTTGATTATGTATTTTTTTACTCACCATTAAATATGATGAATACACTGGACTTGAATAGGTGATTGATGGGGTCTGACATTATATGGACACTTGATGCCTTGGTGGATCCCATGAGAAAAATATATCTCTATATTTATTGTATGTATTCAAGATTCAACCGTAAAGGTTGACTATTGTCTTGATAATAATAACGTGTTCTTGTTTATGGACTTGATGAAAAGATTTATGTCTTGAATGATGCCTTAATGGCATGATCTTGATGTCTAACATTATGGATTCTATTAAAATGAATTCAATTATTATTATCAATATGATATATTTATTTTAATTCCTATCCATAAATATATCATGCTATTGGTTTCATTATCTATGTTATTATGATAATTAGTTACTCCTACCATAATATTTTTCTTGTGTTTATTCTATGATTTCCTTAGTTGTATATTTTCCCTTATTGATAGTTTGAGCTCACCCTTTATTATATTTCCATTTTTCCAAGTTTTAAATAAATAAATTTTACATGATATTCCTAAAGTGATAGATTTATTGAGGATTTTTTAGATGATATGGAATACTTTTTATGGATTGAATAGTTTCTTGTGGTGGAAAAAATTTCCTTTAGTTTGGAAATTGATGAACTTTATTAGTTTTGGTTTTTTTCCTCTTTTTCAAATGCTATATACCAAAACATTCATGGGAATGTATATAATTCAATGTTTTATTTAATTCATGTAATCAAGGGATAATTATGTCAATGAATATATTGTTGGTATCAAATCAAGTTTGTAAAGTGTGTGTTTATGGAATTAAGCTCGGGGGTGTGGGCTCGAGGAATTTCACATAACAAATACTTTACATCAAATAATAACTATTGAATCCCATTGTACTGTTCATAGAATTATTAACATACCATCAATATTTCATATAAAATCAATTAAAATATCCTTATAAACCAAATGTATTTTTTATCCATTTATGTTTTATGGTTCAAACGTTTTTCAACAATTTTTGTATCCATTTGTTGATATAATAAAATGATCTCATATTTAATCTACTCATGATTATTTTATTTTTCAGTACAAAAACATATTCTTTTTAGAAATTAAATAAAAATTTTAAAATAAAAAAGCATAGAGAAATAATTCTTGATGAAATTTTGGGGGTTTCCTTTTTTAGTTCTCTTAAAATAATGATAACGACAACTTTTATTAGTGATTTTATCCTTGAGAAATCCTTGATAGATTACTATAACCTGATTGATTATCACACCATCCAAAAAAACAAAACATTACTAAAATAACATTAAAAAATATATAACAAAAATTACTGAATTTATAGAATATATTTAATATATATAATTATCTCATTACATAATAAAACATGATGTTTTATTTATTTTTATAAAATCAAAAAACATGTTCTCTAAAGATTACCAATAATTGAAAAATATATTTAATTTTAAAAATACCAAGATATATACTTCTAATTTAAATGGAAAAATGTATGTTTTTAATAATAAATTAAATTTATTTTATAAGTAAATAATAATATATTGACATAAATTTATAAATTTTAAAATACATATTCGATCATTCCATCCACACAGTGCACCAAGATGATGTGAGGTTAAATCTTACATGAAACAAACTTATTCAATGATAATTTCATGGATTTTGATGAAAACACAATATGTTTTTCACAATTGTGTGTATAGGACATGTTTTTTGATCATTTTTAAAACTTAAATAGTAAAAATATGTTTTACATTATTTTGGATATATAATTTATTAAAATGATGTGAAGTTCATTCCAAAATGTCAAAAATGAATAGAAGATCATCGTCCTATAGTGTCATCAAAATATGTGATAATTCAATCAGTCTTGAGTATGTGATACACATTTTGAACAAAAAAATATTTTTCTATTAAAACTATATACTTTCAGTCATATCAACCTCACCAAACATGTTAATGAAGTGAGGTTAATTATAACATGTCACAAATGAATCATAATTAATTTTTTTAGTGTTTAATGAAAATTTTATTATGTTTTCTATAATTTCACCATGTGTTGGGTTTCTTAAGGAATATTTAAGAATTAAAACGAAAAGTAAACTTTTGGACATTATAAACTACAGAATAACTCAACTAAAAACATGTCATTATGTGTCTAATTCTAAATACCAAAATATCAGATCTGTCTTCCTAGAGGAATCCATCAATGAACTCGATTATAAATTCACCACTTTTAAAAACTAGAATCTCATATTTATCTTCCACTATAGAAATACGTTAATCAACATGATCAAAACATATAGAATATAGTAAAATCCTGATATATTTTATATTTAATACTTATTTATATAATCTCTCAATAAAATAGTCACAAAAAAATTGTAATGATTGAAAGATATAAAATAAATAATAAGTTTGACAAGTTTAAGTCATCAATCATAAGATATTTCTCAATACTATGACTTATAATTTATGATTCCATTTCTCAACTAATTTCTAAATTTATAAGAAATATTATATTAGTAAAAGTTTATAAACAGTTGGCTCATTTTTAATGATATCGATAGTTGTTTATTTTTCATATTTCGATAAATTCTATATATTTTAATGTCTATTAACAAAGATATTAGGCATTTCTATATTTATTATAAATCTATAATTAACTCATATCGATCAATTATTATTATTAAAAGTACAATTGGTATTTCAATGCTACTTTGATTATATTTCATTGGAAAATACTAAAGACATAGGTATTTCAAAAAATATCATATTATCATAATTAAATTTATTAGTTTTTCATTCTTCATTAATTAATGAAAAAAAATAAAACTCATGTTAAATAAAAAACATAATTAAGTGTATTTTTGTATTCAATGAAAAACTAAATGAGATTCATTGAATTAATACCAAAGACATTATGCCTCCATGTTATTATAACAACATGTAAATTAAGTGGTTGTGGATTTTATGGAAAATATGATACTGATATATTTTCATTATTATTGAATATATAAAGGTATAATTTAAAGGTGCAATCCAGGTAACATCATGAAAAAATTCATATTTATTTAATATTTTTTAAAATGAATACTGAGAACTATGGAGAAGATCTCATATAGATTCTTAAAGGTGTTTTCCAAATTCAAATTATAGAAACAATATTTCCTTGAAACTGTGAATAAAAATAAATAATGAGAAGGGAATGTTATCGTTGAGAGAGGAGAAACTTATACTATATTATTATTATATTTCTCTAGCCCATGTTCCAACCAGACTGGGCCCCATACTATGGTACTACCTGACTGTGTTATGCCTCCCCATACATCAGAGTTATCAGACTAGTATTAAGTGACCTAATCATACATTTTTAATACTATTCCTAAATATAGATTTTAAAAAAAATTGAAAAATAACACAAAAATAAACAAAACAAAAAAAATATTATATATAATCAATCAAAACATTTCCATAAAAAAAATTTACATTTTAGTATATAGATTCAAAGTAATATTACATGCCTTATAAACCCACTAGGAATACCCCATATAGTAAAAAAACAAAAAAACAAGAGATCCCTAATGTCATCCTTAGTCCATAAAAACACTGTCTCTAATACTAGTTGATACTATCTTGTGTGATCCACTGAACAACCTGTTATGTTATCAAAAATGAAAACAAATGGTATGTGTGCGTATCTGGGTTCCAATAAAGGCTAAGTGAATTTCATCATTGTAATTTCTCACCATGTTCATATATTATATTCCATTATATGTGTTCGTTCAGGAAAAAAATCAACATTTCATCCATGTTCCTTGGAAATCATTTGTTGACAAGGATACAAGGACTCAATTCCCATTATATTATCAAGTGATAACTAATCCATCAGGGAAACTCCTCTTACCCATTTTAGATCCATGACATAATCCACTCATAACTAAATATATTATACCAAACTTCATCTCACTCATGTAGGTCTTATCATTAGATCCTTGAGACCAAGAATCTCATTCAAGTATATACCATCACACTCAAGCAGACAATCTCACTCATGGAAGACATATCATTGTCTTGGGGAAACCATTTCACTCATGGTTGGCCACTTTCAAAACCTTATCACCCATGGTATAGTCAGAGCTATCTCATGCCACACCATCACACTCATGGTCAACTCAAAAATAATACTCAATTAGGACTTCATCTCACTAATACAAACCAAAAGCCTTGGCACCTATCACCAACACAATAATTTGATACTTGATAAAAATATGAACATACTATAATAATAATAGTTATGTATCTCATCAAAAAATTCACCAACTCAGCATAACCTACCATAAAAATCATATAGACTCTCGCATCATATAAAATCATATTCTACCTCATTATGGAATTCAAAAGATTCCTCCAAACTCATTCTGATATCTTCTCTTTGATACCAAGTCTTGTCTATAACCCCTAAATAGAACCATAACTCATAGGATAATCCCAAGTTAGACTCATTAGTTGGGCTCCAATTACTTTACAAAACCCTCTAACATCCCAATATCTAACTGCATAATAAACTCCCATGACCCACAAATAGGTCACTTCCCACGTCTCCTAAGGGGAACCTATCAATCCACTACCAAGTGGAATATTCTCTTTGATATACAATATCAAGTTCTTAAGGACTCCTAAAACTCTAAACATGCATCAAGACACAATATAAATATTTTGAGTGACTTTCTCATCACTATAATGATAGAAAATGATATCTCCCATCTACTCTCATCCCTAAGACTCTCATTCCTACCCATTATCTCTAGACGATCACCTGGGATATCCCACATCTGAACCAGTTCCCCATGACTTACCAGATTCCTCATGAAAAATTGAATAACATCATATCCCATTGTATAAATAGTTATTTAATAAAACATATTCACCAAATTCACCTATTATAAGAATAGAAATCCAAGAACCATCATATCACTCCTACCCAAGGAACCCCCATTCCCAAAACCCAACACTAGATCCAAAAAATGAATTTCACATATAATCATGCATAAATAGGTATACATATTTGTATTACAGGAAATAACAAACTCTAAAATGGAACGAACAACTTTTAAAATTTCTATTGAGTTTCATTTAATCTACAAAAGCCTCTACTACACTTTTAGGATCCTATCACAAGACACGGTGTGACAATAATCAGTCATAAAAATTTGAAATTAATTATTTAAAACTCCAAAGGAATAATTTCCAAATAAATAACTTAGTATCTTAATCACCCAAAAATCATACCATATAGTGTGTGATTATTCTTTTTGTATATCTAACACACTAATCCATATCAATTCCCCATCGATCATAGATTATTTCACCAGGATTCAATAAAATCATCACCTAACCCTAGCCCAACATCTCATGAAATCAACTAGATACATAATAAATATAAAATAGAGAAATAATTGATGAAAATATATTTTTCTTCAATAAAAATACACCTAGAAACATCCTATTACATGGTTAATGGTGAGTGTATTTGAATGAGTATAGGTTGAAAGGGCCCCATCCAACTGCTCAGAGCCCCCCAAACCCCACCAAGTCCAAATCAAAATGAAATAATTTCCCCTAGTAAAATAACTACTTAGATATTAATAAATACATCATTAAGGGGTTCATTACATAACATATAGGGTCTATAGTAAGTATTCCTTTAAAAATTCCCTTTTATAAAGATTATAATCCTTAATAATCATCTCATTGTTCTCTAGAAATAACTCATACCAACCATGGTCATGGATCAATCAGTAAAACACCATACTTCTCCACTAAATTCCCAAAACACTTCTACTACAAAACTCTAGCCCGCCAATAGAGAATCCACCAACATATCTCCACTAAGCATTAATATGGTTTCTCTACCAACTCAAATGAATCCTATATAGTGATCCACACATGGTTTACATAAGAACTCATAAAATTACATATAAAACACTATTTAGGTCTCTATTGTCTAACATCCTCTGAATTATTAGCTTCAACCATTGATGCCTAACCAAACCACTATCATTGATTGGGATTCCATTACACTTGGAGTAATCATAACATCATCTAAGTGGTTGTGAAAAATTTAAAACTTGAACCTTAGTGTAATTACAATGTTAGATCTAAATACAAACACACTATCCACTATTATCAGCCAAGAAGTTGTGATGCACCATCATTCAGAAACACTCTCAGATCACTCAGACTCTACCATGAGTCTAATTCCAATAGAATAACTTTAACAAACACTGGATTTGAATCCAAAATCTAGAATTATATAAGGAACCATGTCACATCATATCATACCACACATAGGTATTCCAATTCCACCTCAACCATCCACCAAACGGTCTCATCACATATATGACCATTCTGACATTATATTTGATCCTATCGTAATTGATACAATGATTACCAATATATAAGTAACATTATTATTTATCAATCTTACCCATGCATCAATCTCTATTGGATATTATATGTAGTATACTAAATTAAATGGTATTATGTGGATGAACCACTCCTACCTGAGGGCAACTATGAAACAGAAAACACCAGATGTTCCCAAATCACTATGAAAATTATCAGCACCATTAAATATCCAACTCCCAATGAGGGTCACAAACTCTAATTATAAATGGTGTACTCCCCAAAATATGGGTTCCCTTACACCACTCTAAATTACTCAACCCCTGATAGTCCAAACAACACACACATTCCACTCTTCCCAAACCATGTTCACCCGTCATATCAACCTTGACACCACCCATCAATAAAATTCACTATTCCTTATCCCACACAGAGGCATTCGGTTATTCATATCCGAAATGAGTATTTCATGTAGCCGATGAACACATACCCTTTAAAACTGTGACTTTTATTTTAAAATAAATTAAAATGATAACATTCTCTCACTCGAAAACAATGTTTACACACTCTTATAAAGCCCAGTTTCATAACCCGATTAATGCTCTCATGATTTTCAGGCTCACTAAAACTAGGATCATGTGCCTAACCCACTGACCATACTCCTCATGCATGTCCTTCTCCTCCCAAAACCTAATGAATCTTACTCCTACCAAGGTAAATTACACAACCACTTTTCACATAGGAATCATTTTGAAATAATGAGAATAAATCCACGCTCCCATCATGCTCCCAAAAGCACATCCATATATAAAAATTCTAGGAATCCAAATGATCTTGCCATCTCACCTAGGATCGATTCTTGAAACACTCTAAAAGGTACACATCCCAAATCCCAAGGTATTCACATTCCTTTCCCCAACCACCTCATTCAGTTAAGTATAATTTTACCAGAATTCTATTTGAAAAAATGAAATATATGTTGTTGTTTTCACTTAAAGTAACCAATCCCACATCCTCAATGTAACCCATTATAATCCTTGAATAACTCCTGAAACATTCAATTATAGTACTTTCCATAAAATTTTTATATTATCGTGGTATCAAATGGATGTAGTGAGATACTAAGGGTATATATACATCCCACACACAAAGGGAATATATATCTTCCACTGGAGAATCTCCTCCTCTAGATCCATATAATAAGAGGTGACCCAAATCCACACTTTTAGATAAGATTCTAAAAACACATACATTACACATAGACTATTTTTTAAAGTACACAACAAGGCTAAATATTAAGAGAAATGTATATTTACATAAGTCAAAAGTAATGAAGTTTACATTTATCACATTGAAGTGTGGTCATCACCTCACATTGTGTTTCCTGGTAGTGATTATTGTTCCCTTCATATTCCCCTTTATAAGCAATCTAGTCAGCAAGTTAATTCACCTCGCAATAGATGTGTGTTATGATGATGTTCATTGAATCTAGAATGATCAGACAGTTATACCATTTTCTAATGATCATCCAGGAAAGATGTATATGTATCATCCAAACTGCTTACACAATTACAGCTGAATCACTTTCAAACCAGACCGAGCCCAAATATTTTCGTTGTGCAATTTCAACTACCTTAATAAGGCCTAGAATCTCCACCTAAAGAGTTGTGGTATATCAACATGTACTATTCTCCCCTGTAAGAAATTCACTATTATGATCAGGGAGGACAATTCTGTAACTATCAGGTCCTGGATTATACTTTTAAGAGCCGTCTGTTTCGCATTTAACCCAAACTGTGAATGGAGGAAACTAGAAAATTTCCATCGTTCCAAAGGGTTATGGAATGTTACCAGCGATCTTTAGCCTTCTGAAGACTACAAGATCAAGAACCGTGTTGTTGCAGCATTCCTCAAGATAATCATTGGCTTAGTGAACCATGGACAATATAGAATATATGGAAGAATTTTCGTTCGGGATAGATTCAGCATGTAAACGTTTATTCATGCAGGACCAGATGGTATGAATTACCTCTACACAAGCAACCAATAAGAGAATACTTACCTTCTTCAAGAGCTGCACAGTAGCCATGACCAACATAAAATTAGGAATGTCAGATGTATTGAGATGATTCACTTCAAAAATTTCAAAGACATATATCTATTGTGTAGAAGATTTGTTGTAGGTGAGGAAAAGATGGCTCACATATTATCAGTGCTGGTGACATAAATTACATATGGAACATAGGTTGATTCCAATTCTATGCAGGTTCTCATCCACCAGTAGTATGTTGAGATAAAAGCGCTACAGAAAGTTAAAGCGGAAAGGTATCAACCATTTCGTATTGTATGTTTCAATCCCGTTTCGATTTCCATGAATAAGGTGATTGTAGTAGCCTTTAGAATCAAGGACACAGTTTCTTCTAGGTTCCCACAGAAGCAAGTCATTTCCATCTAGGAAGTCATAATCTTCAACCATGTATGAATATTGGAAGGAAGATCATCAATATTCTCAAGTTGATTCTTATTGGAAGAATAAAAATCAATGACATTATTATTTATGTCAACACTATCAATAAGAGGAGCACCTATCCAGTTGTGTTTCCATAATTTGATAGAGGAATGAGCACTCACTATCAAGTGAGATAGGGAGTTGATATTTTGAAATATCTTTTTCAACCTAGGCCAGATTAAGGATTGAACATAGGGCATGTTTCCATCAATAATTATTTTAAGGAGCTTGGGGCTTAGAATGTCCAGGGGATACGACTTTTCATTAATAATCCTCGACATGAACTGTGCTTTCAAGGCATGATTAAAGAGTTCAAGGTTCTTGAGTCCAATCCCTTCCTTAGAAAATGGTTTACCACAACTCTTCCAAGAAACAGTAATCACCCTTCATTCTAGATTACTACCACTCCACACAACATTCCTCATCAAGGAGTTTAATATTTTTATAACTAAGGTGGACTAGGAGTAAACCATGAAGGAGTAAACTAGTTTTTATGTGGAAACATGTTTAACTAGGCAAAGCCTATATGCCATATAGAGATATTTTCCTTTCCAGGATGATACATTCCTTATAACTTGTCTCAAATTTTCTTTAAAGTTAGAAGGATGAGGTCTACCAAAGAATATGGGTGCTCCGAGGTAGGTGAAGGGGGGTGACCCCTCACGTATTCCCAGATCATTTTCTCATGCAGGATTTTTTTGAGGCAGAGATATATTTTCTGAAATAAATAAACAACTTGATCCAATGAACCACCTATCCCGAGACTTTATCGTAATGGAATAAATTCTTCTTGAGGTTTTGTATCTTTTTTATATCACCTTGAGTGAATATAATGATATCATCTACAAAGAAAAGGTGAGAGGGGGAGAGATACCACTTTCTTCTCTAATTTTCTTATGTTCACCAGAAATTTTCATGTCTAGGAGAAGTCTTCTAAGTTAGTCTTAAGCAATGGAAAAGATAGTGGCAGAGAGAGGGTCACCCTACCTCACTCCTCTTGAGCATTTGATGTAATGTTATAAGGATCCATTAATGAGAATGGATATGTTTTTAGAGCTAATAATATCCCTGATCTATTGAATAAACCTTTCATTAAAATAAAACTAATATAATTTGAGACCAATAAAATTCCATTCAATTGTATCGAAATCCATTTTGATGTATAATTTTAGTGCAATATTTCCACCTCTGGTTAACATCTATAGTAGTTTGACACATTCAGAAGCAGTGAGAAGGAAATCTGGAATTTTCCTCTCATTAACATAACCAAATTAGTTCGGGGATATGATTTTTCCAGTGACATAAGTAAGGATATTTGCATGAATTTTGGTGATGATCTTGTAGATAGTGTTGACAAGAGAAACTTGTCTAAATTGAGCAATATCACTTTCATTTTCCACCTTCATGATTAAGAAAATAAACTGATCATTAAAACTATGAGGGACAGATCCTTCAGAAAAAATGCTTAACAAGTTTAAAAAAATCTGAGTTAATGGTGTCCCAATATACTTGAAATAATTAATTAATGAAACCATCCAGTCCCAGAGAACAACCTTTATTAATCCCAAAAACTGAATCTTTGATTTCAATGTCTATGTGGTAGTTGTGAGAAATAGATTATCATTTACAGTGACAATATTGAGAATAATTTCATTCATAATATCCTCATTGCATTGAGTACCATTAAAGAGGCTAGTGTAGTAGGAAACAATATAGTTAGAGAGACTTTTACGATCATCCACGATTGAGTAACCATCCTTTATTAAAGAAGGGGGACTTTGAAAATTTTTAACTCTCTGTAGGGCATGGAAATATTTAGTATTTTGATCCCCATATTTGAGCCACAACACTATAAGAAGCTCCTTTTTAATGTTGTCTTTATGTATTATAATATCATTAAGTTTAGATGAAATAATGACTTCATAATATTTATCACCAGAGAATTTGGTTTTAGTGTTGTCTTCTTGAAATTCATGTAGAGAGCTTTAAAACACATTGATTTGTTGGACCAAGAGGCTAAATTTATGTTTCCTCCACTTCTTCTTAATGACCTTGAGAGCTTTAATATTGTATATACAAGAAAGAGCTCCACCATTCCAATCTATCATTTTCCAATTATCATTCACCAGTTAAAAGCACATAGGAATAGTGGTCCGAGAATTATTAAACCGAAATGGGATAAGAAGCATGTCACCTTTAGCAGTGATGGTAGTAAGAATTGGATGGTGTTCCATGTTATGTCTCACAAGAGTAACACATGAGATGGTTTTCCAACTTCCAAGAAGAGAGTAATTTCAAAGGCAGGATTAATTCGGCTTGCTCTGATCCTAGTTAAATTCCTCCTCTACCAAGTATATTTTTCACCAATAAGGATAATTTCAATAAGGTTTGAATCCTCAATGAAGTTTCTAAAATAACCCATTGAAGTTATATTGGAGGCATGCCCAATCTTCTCATCCGCATATAATATGGCATTAAAGCCTCCCATGACAACCTAGGGACCCGAGATGGAGCTGGATAAGTCTTTGATATTTTTCCAAAGAGATTTTATTTTGATATAATAGTTAGAGGCATAAACCATAGAATAAGAGGTGATCTAACTAGGTCTGAGGAAGCTACATGTAATCATTTGTTCATCTAATCAAACAATAGCAGGATTGAAAACTCTCTGATGAATAAGAAAACCAATCCGGGCAAGACCTGAGTCATCTTGAACAGAACTAAGAAAAGAATAACCATTTCAGATAAAAGGGGAACATGAATTAAATCTGTTAAATTTAGGCTCAGATATGCCTATGAATTTAGGCTGATGTTTACCCACAAGAATCTTGAGAAAACCTAATGTGCTAGGGTTATCCAATCCATGGTATTTCTAGTAGAGTTTTTTTATCATTAATTCTGGATATGGACATTACCCCCTTCAAATTTTCGCTTAGCCTCTTTGTTTTAATGAGATAACCTTAGTTCACTTTTGTGGAACATGTTTGTTTTTTCATTTCTTGGTGTATTATTTATGCTTATCTGTTCCATGGGTATAGAGACTGAATTGGTTGGGGATGATCTTTTCATTTCAATATCTATGCAATGAGAATGAGTGGGCTCAGACTCCTACATTGGGAGATATCTTAAAGTGTCATCAACCTCAGGACTGTCATCCAAAGTAGTGATCTTCAGCAAGGCTACTGTTATAAGATCTAGTGTAAGAGCTTTGTATTTCATGCTAAGAAAAAAGGAAAACATATCAGCTGATAACTCCTAGTGAATTACAGATTATTAACCACTATCTGTCATCAAATCATCCCCATTATGGATAAAAACCTCTGGTTTAGAGGCCACACTACCCTATTTTTCATCTTCCTCAACTAATTCACCCCATCACATACTCGTACTGGCCTTGTTTTCCCAAATGACCTCTTTTTTATCTTTCCCTGGAGTCTTTTATCACATATTGCGTAGTAGTTACATTTTTTCCTTAGGATGTATCCTTAACATAGATACTCTTAAAGACTATCTTGGAAAATATCTGTAAAATTCTACACTTGTTGATGGCATGCCCAACCATTATACAATGCTCACAATATCTAGGTATTTTTTAAAATACAAAAAATACCTCGATAAGTTGATCATTGACATCATGTGACACCCATTCTGGGGAGATAGTTCCATGTCAATATTGGTAATTACTCTAGCATACAAGATGAAGTCACCATTAATCATGCATCGATAAATCCTCAGAGGGTTCCCAATTCCTGTATCAATATCATTAAGATATTTAGGCTGCTAGTAGATCCAAGGGAGTCCATGAATCCTTTTCCAAACCTGAGAAATAAATTTTTTTCTAAATATATTAATGTTCAGATCCCATTCTGAGAGATTCATTATCCTTGGTTTCAAATTAAGAGTTCCCAAATTCTATATTGCATTTAAATCTTCCTAACTATGCAAGATAATGTGAAAGTATCCTTCACCTATTGTGATAAGCCTCCTACCCAAGTGGTTCCTAAAATGTGAAATGCAGTCCTTTAGGAACAAATAGAACTTAAGTTTTTCAAATAATTCATTGGAAATTCGACCCAACACCAAGAATTTGAAAGATTCCATCAGCTGTTTAATCACCTCCAGATCAGCCACCATCGTAATAGATCCTTCACTTTAACGCTTGACGATAGGAGGTTTTTACTAATTCCCATCCAATGAAGAATCTCTGACAAGTGCTTCCACAAAATATATCTCATTTCTTGAAGTACAAGATCTGACTGACCCATTGGCATGTTCATATTGACGAGGCAGGAATGATGTTTCCCAAATATAGGACTAGCTATGTAATTTCCTTAGTTTTTTACACATTTAAACATTTCTCTATAGTTTATACACATGTTATTTCCTTCAATACATATCATAGTTTATATTCGTATTCATAAGTTGTAGATTGGAAACAAAATAGAGGTCTCTAATGAGAAAATCAATAAGAGAAACAAGCATCAACATGTCCTCAAGGTTTAGATCCTAAATATATGAAAATTCATGGGTAAAAGAGAAATTTATTTTTTTACATTGAATAAAAAGAGTTCTTTATAATTTCTAATTTAAGGGCATGTAATCCCAAATGGAAAATATATAATTTCGAAAAACATAGATAATAAATAAACCAGGGATTATAATCATTGTAATATTAGATATACATATAAAATTCCATTGAAAAATACAATGATAATGAGCTTTGGAATAAATAGAAGAAAATTGAATCAATAGCTTCATGAGACACTACTCAGACACAAGATTGGAATCCAAACTTAATTTCACCCATGTCTGTAAATATCATGAGATAGAAACTTATACCCATTTAATTAGAGTGTAACACTAGATCCCACTAACAAATAATCCATTCATATGTGTTCCACTTGAAATTAATCATTCATAGCATCATAATGATACCATAAAATGAAAATGGGTTTAATATTCATTTCAAATGGAATCACATAAATATATCATTCAAATCTTCTTAAATAAAAATAACATCATAAAACCTTGTAGAATAAATGGGTGTTGAAATATATTTAGTAACATTCTAGGAAAATACCCTTAAATTAATATGATATGGTATATGTTCTTTAAACCATATAGATAACATATATACACTTTAGACAATAATTTCCCTAATAAATAAATGTATGGGTATCTGAGTGAACACTATTTAAATAAAGAAATTTTATATTAGGTAATCAAATATGCAATCAAATGGAAGAAAAAAATGTTTATAAATGGTGGATGATTAGGAAAAAATATTAGCAATGGATCATTCTTCTGATTAAAGAGAACTTTTCAAAATCCATCATGCGAAAGAAGTGGTATAATTGTTTTTCTTTTGATGTTCATATTATCATTTCTATAATATTTACCAAACATAGACCCTCACTCTATTTCCTAAGAATGACCATGGAATCGACAGAATTTTTGACTTTTCATGTTGGTCTATTGAATTATTCACATGTCTTTTTCTGAATCAAATATGAAAATGACTATTATCATCTTTGGATGAGAGGTTCTGGGTACTTTGGGTGATGTTTCAGTAATTTATTGAATTATTACCTAGATTTCAGCACCAATTTTAACTCTCCCATTATTCATATCTAGGTATGGTTCCCAATTCTTCCAGTGCATTTTTTTAATAAGTATAGCCTTTTTTATTTCTAGCTTAATTGGGAAACACCTTAAATTATACTCAACTACCAAACTCCTTTATCGACCTTCTATCACCAAAAACTTTCTATAAATTGATATCTTTCAACCAATACCACTACAAATTTGGATATAAAGTGGTAAAACTAGATTCTTAAATGGTATGATATTTGAAAAAAAATTATTTTATTATATTATATTTCATAAAATAATAAATTACCCAAATAAATTTTTAATCATGTCTTGTCTTTCAGTTCCCCTTAGATGACTTAATACAATATGGGAAAAAAGTGTGTAAGGGGATAGTTTTTACTTCCTGTTGAAATACATAGGATTGTTTTAATAAGGATATTAATTAGAATCTAATTAGAACTTATGGATATCAACACTCTCTAATATATATCTCTATATTTAAGGATGTTGTTTATAATTCCCAATCTAAAAATGTGGATACAAAAAATATTAGAAAAACAAAACCACGTCATACAAATTTCACAAGTGAAATTTTATATTCAAAAGAGGATGAAAAGAGTGTCAATTTTAAAAATAGTGAATCATTACATGATGATTATGAGAAATATTGTCCGGTTTAGGAGGCTTATTTAATATCAAGTTCTATTAAATTTAAATCCTCAATGATTTATGTAGAAGGATTCATAACTCCAAATACCAGGAATACTAAGAAACATAGGGATTACTCTAAAATCAAGATTAAAATTTTAACTAAATACATTGATTATTCAAAGAATCAAAAATAAAATATTCCTAAATAGAGAATTTCTGTTTATCCTAATATTTTATCCACTAGTAAAGATGTTTAAAAAATCATCAATAAGGATAAAGTAGATGAACCCACATAGAGATATTCATATCAATATGTGGAGGAGTTGGTTGGAAGAAATAAATTGCTATCTTGAGAAAAAAAATACAATTGTATTAAAAAAACACAAGGATAATGAATTTTAAACTAAGTAATACCATTAAATTAAAAAATGCATGTTAATTATAATTCTAGAATAATTTAATATAAATATTTATTTTAATGTTAAGTACATTCCATGTAAATTAATCTTAATCTTGTTTTATTGAAATTTTAATACTTCTTTGAGGCCTTTAAATATATCAATTTAATATTTAAAACTAATTTTTAATAATTTATGGGGTATTTTTCTTGGATAATATTCCTGTTACTTTTTATACATGATAGGATTTTGTTTGGAACCATGTAAGAGGTTGTCATGTTCTTTTAGATGAATTCGGAAGGTATGCATTCTGATTAGTAAAAGATTTCAATTCTTTCATTGGTTTATGATTTTTCATAGAGTGGACTGATTATCAATTAACTAGAGTAGAATCATTAATTTCCCCCCTATATTTGATAGGAATGAGTGTTACTTATACTTCTCCAACATGGAAACTGGAGTGGTATTAATATTTCATTTGATAATTTTTAATTATAAGAATGTGCTTAATATTTCATTGTTGTATTTTGTTTTCTCTTACTTGAAAATATTTTTTTGTAATTATGGATTTTAATAAATTCAATTGATGTTTCCAAACCACATATAATGTAGCTCTGTAAATTGTAAGGGATAAACTCAATGTTTTTTTAGATACTTTTTGTCTTTCTCTTCTATATAAATATATATATATTTCACTGTTCTGGATTCCATTAACTCGGAGTAACACTTACTTCAAAGATATGATACCTATTTTCTATAAATTTTAAATTAGTTTGAAGATGGTTAGATAGTACTCTATTTTTTGGGCTACTGATATTTATGGTTGCAATGATTTTTGGATGGATTTTATAAGAGAGAAGTTTACAGAATTGATTTTTTTATGAATATACAGTGACAGAAAGTTTTCCACTGGATGTTTATGATCATAATATCAGGCTTAGAAAACGTTTTATGTTTTATTTGATTGGATTTGTTGAGATGTGGTGTCCCCAGAGCATCAATTTTGATTTTTTGGTGGAAAATGTCTTAAAAATGAAATTGGTTTATTCTAGTCTATAAATTATGTATCTCTAAATTTTAAAGTACTTTTTCATTAGAGATGATGAAAAACCCTATTTTTATAGACAAGTTAGCATCATTAAACATTGCATGTTCCTTGAGACCATTTTTCCTTTAATATTTTTTAGAGGTATGGGGTTGGTATCAAACATATGCCTCATTATTATTTAAAAATAACCTAAATATTTAAAAGTATTTACCCAAAAAAATTAAAAATTTAGAAGGATAATGTTATCTATAGAATCTATAAAAACTTACATGATAAGTTTCATATAAAAAGGAAAAATAATAGAAATATGTATTCACATGAAACAATTTAAAATATATTCATTTCCCAATGTCAAAAATAAACCATATAGACATCATAAAAAATTTCATTAGAACATTTTCAACAAATTGTAAAATAGTGGATAATGACATTGACCGATTTTTAAGACACAAATAACCACATCAAAAGTATTATCTAGTGGTTATTGACATGGAATATAAAAATACCCAACCTCAAACACCATAAAATAATTTCTTATAAAATGAGTAAATAAAGAGAGGGTCCGAGATTATCTAAATAGAAGTGGCCAAGAGTTTCCCTGACAACCAAAAATTGCAATCAAGAGAAAGAGTGTGTTAAGTAAAATGATAATGAGGGGATTGGTAACATCTCATTTGGAATATAGTTTTTTCAACACCTTGTTTCCCTTATGTCATGTATCATGGATCCTAAAATTATGGTTCATATGGATTCTTCACTCCTAAAGGATATAAGTAATATACCAGGTTTCATGTCTAGATCCCTATAGAAAACATACGATAAAAGAGAGATTTAATTTCCAACACTGTTAATAAATTTCCCCTCTCATTACTAATTGAAATATAGATAGATAAGGTATTATATTTTGTGTGAAGGGAATTATCTCTACTATATATATTGTTGATGTACATAATTAACATAACATGGTTGTCTAGAACAACTCAACCACCCTATATAATTCAATTTAAACTAGATCCATCAATGTTAAAATTAAATATAAATATTAGGGGTGGGGGTTCGATCACACATATTTTATAATATTGAAAACATTTTTTTAGAGGACCAATTTAATGAAAAAATTTATATTTGGTAAGGTACATACTTTTAAGGATAATTACATATAATGAAGAAACTTGAGAATATTAATCTACAATATTCCAAGGGTGTGGTGCTTTTCTTCATGTCTATATACATTTCATAACACCCATATGATCCAAATTCAATTACATGGATCCACTTGGTGAACATAAGGATGATATTTTCAGATATTAGAATATTTAAGGAAAGATGTTATGAAGAGGAAGAATGATCCAAATAAGGGGGTGATAACTATCCAAACCCCAAGGAACAACTGGACTGAATAAACCTAGTCCTTATTCCTCTAAACTATAAAATGTTGTCCATATAATTTCACTTATGGTAGTTTACTGTAATAGAATTGTTAGTCTAAGTGAACCCCAATTAATTAGACACTATTTATAGTGGAGGTAGATGATTCATGCATTTTTTAGACCAATAAGAGGAAATTTTATGTTTTTCCTTTATACAAAAAAAATATCCCAACAGATCTGGTGATAGAGAAATTTATAAGATACTTTAAATACATTAGGTGTTAAAAGACTCCATTCTAGACAGAGTTAAATTATATCTATGTTCATTATTCAAAAATTATACATTATTGAAAATATTATTTTCATTCATATAAAAGCACACAACTACTAAAATTGGGATATCACTCAACTGCTTTGACAGTGATATTAGGAAAAAAATGTGTTCACATTAAATACGTTGGTTATATCATTATTATTTATATAAAAAAACTTTACCTCACCATATTACCCAAATTGAGTGAATGAGAAGGATGAGGATAGAGACATAGAAGATATGATATTGAGAAGAAAAATTGAGTTAACTTACATGTGAGTTCTAAAGACATTTTCATATTTGTCTCTAGAATACCAGACATTAAAGTAGTGTTTCACTATCACATTCCAAGATATCTTATCATGTAAGGATTTTATAGAAATATTTAGTTACCTCACTCTTATGAATCCTTCATTAATTCGTTTAAAAATCCTGAATAATATATCCCAGTGTGTCTTTTCTTTTCGTAACATGAATCCTAGAGGAAAACATTAGTCATATTTTTAATGTGATGAAACACATTCTTAGTAAATCTAATAGTAGATAAAATTTTAATTGATATTCAATATATTAATTTTTTTATAGGATTAATTTTCCCTTTGAAATAAAAAAGGAGGATCTTCTTGTTAGTGATTAATCCCTCCATTCTATACACCATATCATAAAAATGTTGAATTGCGATTTTTTTTTGTGAGATAGGATCACCCAGAAAATCCTTAAGGAAAACATTACATTAAATACCTACATAGTACTAAAACTAAGAGACTCTATTTTACATACAATAATTGTAAATATATAATAATCTCTTCGACATTATGTATATTTATACACTCTATTTTTAATATTATTGTAAAATGAATTTCAATCCCATGATCGAAACATTCTTTATATTTATGAATAATTACATCGATTGAAAAAAGGTAATATATAATGAACTATAATTCCATAAAATCCATTTGAATGAACGATTAGGCCATTAGAGAGAGTATTTTGGGCACTATTGCACAAAGCATCTTGATTGAGAACAAATAAACAGGGTAAAATGTGCTCACCTTGGGGATAAATCTAAATTATTGGATTAATGGATATATTATTTCCATCAAAGAGACCAAGAACCATCATGTTTAGAAATATTAGTAGTAAAAATCATAGACCCACTATGAAATTATAAAAAATTTCATTATTTTCATAATGAAACTCAATTCAATAGAATCATCGACCTTTTGATATCCACCTTGACCATGATTTTATAACCAAAACCATTCTATGTATTTCATGAAAAAATTCCTATGAAAATGTAATAACACATTGAATATTTCTTTTCTTGAAAAATCAATGTCGTTTTCAAAATAACAAATGAGACAAATATGTGCAATCCTAGCATAGATGATTTAATAGAGTTTTTTAGTTTAAATTACATAATCTTATCATCTAAAATTGAGAAAATGATGTGGTGTCCTTCAATTTTATGATGATAACATGGGTAGTAGCATTCTATTCTTTCAATAAGGATCCACAAAATAAAAATATTAAATAGGCTTAGCAAGATATTCCTCAATTAAATACCATATATCAACAAAGAAAAATCTAACGAAGGAATATAAACCTTTGGAGATTTCATCATTAAAGAAAATTAAAGTATTATCCATTTAAAAAACATTTTAAATGCTTTCTATAAAACAATAATATTTTAAAAAATATTTTCCTTTAAATTTATTATTAGTGTTTCATAACTTATATGACACACAACCCTGGTCTGAAAATGAGTTTCTATATATTTTAACCTAGCCTTTAAATTTTCTCTATGTATAAGAAAAACCACATTATAAAATATATATATATAATGGTTTTAAATAATTCAAATTTATTTATTCATGAAAAATTTCTTAGTATTCAATTTTTGGTAAAGACATTTTTTTCTTTAGAAAAATGTTTTCATCAAAATTATATTTATTTAATATTGTTCATGGAAATTATAATTAACTTCTAATTGTTTAGAAATTTATATTTTATAAATGTATAAAAAAATTAATCTTCATGGAAATATTTTCTAAAAATTATTTATTTTAAAAGATTTATTTTCTTTTGAATAGTGATAAATATTGATTTTTTGTAAAATAGTTATTTTATTTAATTAAACAATTTAATTAAAAAGTCCTATTATTTTTTGAATTTAAAATTCAATTAAAATATTTATATTTTAATTTGATATATTATGATAATTATTTAATTTTCATCTTTATACTTTATGGTATAAGTTCATTTTTAAGCATGAAAAAGAATTTATCTAAAAATGGTTTTTATGCACACAATGTGTTTTATTCATATTATATTAAATTAATCTCAAAGGATTACTAATTAAAATGATATTTATAAATTATATATTCAAGTATATATTTCTATATTAATATAATATTAATTTCACTGAAAATATTAATATTAATCATAGTTTTATGCTTAAAATTTAATTTTTATAATAATGGGTTATCATTACATTTTGAAAACATATTTTAAATTTATATATTTCAAATTATAGTAATTAAATATAAAATAATTTATTCTATATTTGAAATATTTATTTAAATATTTATTAATTATTTCACAAATATTTTTTTCATAATGAATTTTCAAAATAGTAAAAAATATATTTAATGTTATGGTCAAAACGAGTTTATAATGGAATAAACTAAGACAAAAGATTATGATTTCCACAGAAAATTATCTAACTATAATTATTTTAATATATTAAGAACCTATTCAATGTTAAATTTTTAATTATTAACAATTTTATGAAATGTTTATAAGAAAATTATTTTATAATATTTAAATCTTTTATGTAATTCCATATCTATATGCTCCCTCAATTATAAAATGGAACATCACTCTCTTAACTTATTCACAAATTTTGGGCCTTCTGTCATATAAAATACCTACCAAAAAACCTTTATATATTTCTCCCTTTAATCCTAGATCCTTGGTTATTTTTCTAATACAAATATTTTTAGGCATAAAGGGTATACCAAAAGAGGGCTCACATAGAATAGGTATAATATTAACTGATATCTTTCAATTTTATTTCTTATTAACCCTTATCAAAACCTATTGTAAAAATGAGTAAAAGAGTATATCAAATAAACTAATATATTATTATGATTATGGACAACTATTGTTCACCTCATTTTCTGAAAATGGTAAATAAAAGTATCACTATTTCATACGTGTGGACTACCGCATCCACGTTGAAATATGATTAAAATTCCAATACTATATTTAATTGTTGGTTATTAAGATAGATTTAATTTGTTATATATTATATTTTTTATATAATTTTTCTTTTATAATTATAATATCTTATCTAGCTTCATAACATACCATCCACTAGAAAATGATAACGTCGCTCTTATGTAAGTGTAAACTAACACCTCCATGAAGGATGTGATTTTTTTTCATTCTATATTTACATGAAGGGTAATAATGATATATATAATGAATATATGTATATATATATTATAAGGCCACAACCTTAAAAAATTACATAATCTTGAAGTAAGTCAATAATTGTAAATTTATTCATATCGGTGATCTTTCCCTGTTTATATTTTAAATAATTAGGAAATTATTAATACATTACAACTTAAATATTACAAAGTAGATACATATACTCTATCCAATTCTTCTACAATAATAAAACTCCTTAAATAAAAAAGGAGTTATTTTCATGAAAAATATATTATTGAATTATTTCTTTCTCTTACTATTCCATATACCCTATGGAAAGCATTTCAAAAAATGGGAAGAGGGTAAAAAGGTTAGTAAGGGTTATAAAATAAGGGAAGAAAACATTAGTCCTTGAATACATAAAAATCAATGAAATTGTACTTTTCACTCATAAAACATAATCCCTTTAACATGCCTCATGAAACCATGAGATTTATTAATAACTCATAGAAATCTTAAATCATAAGGGTATCTTGGGGAATCCATAACATACATAAATTATAGTTTTCAAAAAAACATAGGGAGTAACCTTAATAGTAACATTTGGAATCCCCATCAATGAATAATCCCGTAAATATCTTAGAAAAAACCTTAATGTTTACTACCATCACGTTACCCAATGCATTGGAAAGATATCATGGGATCACCCACCCTTAGTTTATATTGGAACTACCCGTATAAATAAAAACTTCCCATGAACCATAAAATAATCATAAAATATAAACAAGAATAAAGGAAAAAATAACATTTCCATATTTAAATCATGATATTGATATAATCATCAAATTTTCAAAACCATATTCAAAACCAAAATACCTAAAATGAAATAGGGTATTCACATTTATTTTTTTAAAAATTATGACTTGTAGAGGAAGCCAAATATCAAATAATAATCATGGTTGTAGAAAGGTTTTCATCACCATGTAAGTCAAAAAGAAACATTCCTTTTGTCATTTAGTAAAATTCGTCATAAAAAATATTCCTTTTGAAAATTATTGAATGAAATTAAAAGACAAAAGGTTGATTATACCCCATATGAAAGAAGATTGTATATAAATAAAAATATGCTTCAATGAAATGATATTAAGATGAAGACCCTTACCTTTTGTCTGACGAGTCTTGTTCATTATTTATCTTCATAAATAATAAACATAGGTTAATTTCAACTTTCTTTAGAACCATTTTTCTATTTATTATTCCCTTCACATCACTTATGACCATGTTATAATAATTATTTAATTATTTTATTTCTTGTCAGACATTTTTTTGATAATCAATTTTTCAGTTGAAAATGAACATGGAAAGATGTAACTTGTCCTTGTTGACATAAGTCCATTATCTCTATAATTGTATTCATCACATAGTCATCACTTTTACACATGCATAATACTTTTTAATTTAAATATGGTTATGAAAAATGAACAAATTTATAATCATTAATGACATTTGTATCATTATATAATTCATTTGGATGAATCTTAGATTTTTAGGATTATTATATTATTTAATAAAATAGTATTTATTTTAAAACCTCATTTAAGTCAATTTTGACACTATTTAGTAATTGATTTTTCCTAAAGTCATAAAATCTTTATTATATAAAAACTAATGCATTAACTCAAGGATAACATGACATAATAATCCAAAAAAGTCATGTATGGCATAAAAATTTTCAAATTATATTTAGTTTTATATTTATGGTATCATTTATTTGGATCTTTCATTAATAAGGTAATCACTGTAACACCATTGTGTCATTAATAAATTTATTTATATAATGTCTAAAAATTATAAACAAAATACCATTATGTAGGAAGCCTTTTTTTATTTCTAATGACTATTTATAGTCAAAGAGATCAATTAAATATCCCCACCTAAAAAATTGATTTAGTAAAAGATATATGTTTATGTTATATTTATATTTTCTTTAAATCGAATACTATAAAATGTTATTTTCACACTCAAGTGGATCCATGGGGTCCTAAAATTGACCCAAGTATGCCCATGGTCATACATATCGCATCCATTAGTATTATGACATGTGTTATAAGAATTTTATATTATTATAATACTATTTTTTAACTTTATTTACCTGATATACCCTTTAACCATGGTAAATAAAAATAATTACTGAAGTTACTATTCAAAATTTCAAATAATGAAAGGTAACAATTTAAATAATTTGGATCTTATGATTCCAAATATGGAATTCAATTTTCAAAATTTAATACAAAGTATTTTTATTAATTAATTCAAAATTAATCCCTACTGTCAAAACTAGAAAGCGGGTTTTGAAGAAGTCAAAACTATAAAAATATTGATATGTGTTTATGTCAAATTTCAATGTGAAAATGCATCCAATGGCCAAAATTCGATTAAATTATAAAAAAATAATACAATTACTATTTAAAACCAATAAAATAGATAATTTGACAATATGAATTAATTAGATGAAACGAGAGTTTTGACATAAAATGCGGTATTTTTCACTATTCATTAATGTTGTTTACCAAACATTTATACAAATTATAATTTCATGTCCCAATTTTATAGATGATGTTTATTATTTCAAATAGAGTATATAAAGGTAAAAAAAATTCAAAACTAGTTCACCATTAAAAGGAAGAAAAATGACCTTTTAAAAATATTAGAGTATTTTTTTTCTTAAATTAGATTCATTCTTATTTTAATGCTTCAAAATTCATTGGATAAATGTTAAAAAAAATTTAAAAATATGTAAAATTATAATACAGTTAATTCTGTTCATTACCAACAATACAATGACTATGAGTTATCTATCATTTAAAAATAATAACGTTATTATTGCATTATTTTTTTATATAACTTAGTGTTGTGCACAACGTAAGATTTCAATGAAACCCATTGTTACGTGTAGGGTATGCTATCGTACATAGTTTCCCCTTTAAAATAAAATTAATATAAAACTAAAATATATTAGTAGATAAGAAAATTCATTATTCTATAAATACATGTGTTGTCAAATCATTCCCCCCTTTTAGAAATTGTGTCCTCGCAATTTTATTCACTTATCAAATAAGTGGGAATATTTATCCCTCATATCTTTTTTAGATTCCCATGTTTCCTCTTCAACCATATGGTTTTCACTAAAACACTTACTTGATGAAATACCATATTCAATTATAATTTCTCTCTACTATAACAAATATGTATTGGTTGTTCCTCATAAGAAATATTCTCTTCCAACTGCACTACCTCTAGACTCAGAATATGTGATGTATCCGAACAATACTCTATCAACATTGAAACATGAAAAAATTTGTGTACCTAGGATAAAATTGTATGTAAATTCACATTGTAGGAAACTGAACCAACCTTCTCTAATTTTTTGTACGGTCCAATAAACTAGGGAGTCAACTTTCCCTTCTTACCAAAATTCATCACACTCTTTCATAGAGAAACTTTGAAAAATAAATTATCACCTACCAAAAAAGAAAGATCTTTTTATAGATATCCACATAACCTTTCTACCTGTTCTGAGATGTCCTCATGTGATTCTGAATCAATTGAACTTTTTCTGCCATCTCATCTACCATATCTAGTCCCATTAACATTCTTACACCTAATTAATCACAAAGAGATGGTGTTTGACATCGCTTTCATTATAATGCCTCAAATGGTTCCATCAGTAAACTGTAATTAAATTATTATTATAAGAAAACTCATCCAAAGAAAGATGTTGGTTCTAAAATCCCTAGTAATCTATTGAATAATCACATTAAATTTCCTCAATTATCTAAATTGTTCTTTCTGGCTACCCATATGATTGCAGATGAAAGTATTTACTAAAATTTTATTCAGTACCCAATGACTTATGAATGCCTTTCCGAAAGTTACAAGTGAACCTGGGATGATGACCAAATACAATAGAGAGAGGAACTCCATGTAACCTAAAAATTTCATTAAGATACTACAAGGAAAGTTGATCTATAGACTGTATATCTCAAATAGAAAGAAAATGAGTAGATTTAGTCAATAGATCAATAATAAACATGATTTTAGTTTTACCTTGAGATGTCTCCATTAATTCCAAAATGAAGTCCATAGACATATTTTCTCATTTCTACTCTGGTATTAGCAATGGCTGAAACATCCCCTTCGTCAATTTTCATTCTATTTTCACCTATTGACAAGAAAAACACTTCACAATAAAGTCAAAAATATATGTTTTCATTCCATCCCACCAGTAATACTCCTGAATATCTCTATACATCATAGTAGTTCAAGGATGTACTGAAAAAGGAGTACTATAAGCTTCACACTACACCTATTTCTTCAATATTGAATCCAAATTAAAACATTCCCTTTTTCCAAGCCTCAAAAAACAATCTTTATCAATGTTAAATTATAGAAAATTACTCTTCTAAACCAAATATACATTTTTCTACAACTCACTGTCTTCTTTCTGTGACTACATTATTATGTCTTCTAGAGACGATTAGACTAAAAACATAAAAAAAAATATAGAATGCTCCTACACCAAAAACATCTAAGCCAAAGGTCATAAAATCATTAATAAAATGGTCACATTGCAAAAATAAAATGGTTAATGTAGTATTACTTTTACGAAACAAAGAATCATCGCCTTTTTTTCTTTTCTAGGATAGTAATGAATTGTCTAATAATAATCCTTGATTAATTTCAGCCATAATCTCTATCTCAGGGTAAATTATTTCTGAGTAAATATATACTTCCTACTTTTATTGTCAGTACATATTTCACATTTTACTCCATACAAGTGATTCAAAAGAAATTAATTGAAAAATAACAACAGTTAATTCTAAAGCATGTGTTGGGTAATTTAAGTCATGAGTTTTGAACTGGAAAGAAGCATAAGAAACTACCTAATCATTTTTCATCACGGAACAACAATGTCCTTTCGAAGAATCATAACTATAGATAACAATTTCACCATTTCTTTAAGTCAGTTCCAAAAATGGAGCATTAACACATTTTATTTTCAATTTCTCAAAACAATAATCACATTCTATTGTTGAGATGAACTCAACACATTTTTGACATCACTTAGTCATTTGGAAAGATAATGTTTCCAAATATTTATCAAACCTCTAGAAAAAACCTGATATATAAAAAAAACTAGGAATCTCAATGATATTTTTTGGTCTTATTCATTCTTCAATAACTTTTTTTTACCAAGATCAATAGTATTCTCGTCTTTAGATAGAATTTTTCCAAGGAATGAAATTTGTTATAACCAAAACTCACACTTTTTTAATTTCCAATACAGTTTCTTTTCATTTAGGGTTTTCAAGACATCCCATAAATTTTTTTCATGCACCTATTTACTTTCAGACTATACCTAAATACAATTAATAAATACAACCAAAATCTTATCCAAGAAATCACAGAAAATTCTTTTCATAAGATCCAAAAATAAAAAAGCTGCATTGGTTAACCCAAAAATCATAACTACAAATTCATAATGTCCATATCTAGTAATAAATGAGGTCATCGAAATGTTTTCTTCATTTACTGTCAATTTATGCTACCCTAACCTCATGTCAATGTTCTAAAAATACTAAGCACCCTAGAGTAGGTCAAAAATATCATCAATATTGGGAAAAGAATACTTGTTCTTAATAGTGATGTTATTCAATGATCTATAATCAATGAAAATCTCATTGAACCGTATTTCTTTTTAACAAATAAGACTGGAGCACCACATGGTTTTGTTCAAAGTCCAATGAAACCATTATTTAATACCTCTTGAATTTTCATCTTTAATTTTAAATGTTAAATATGAGCCATTTAATAAGTTGGTTTTTATATTGGTATAACATGAAGAACCAAGAAAACAGTAAATTCAATCTCCTGATCTGGTATTATATTAGGAATCTCATCAAGAAAAACATTAAGATACTCATTTACCACTGGCACATCATTAATTTGAACATTTCCTTGGTTTTCAAAAATATGTGCAAGGTAACATTAATTTCCATATTTTAATAGTTTCTCATTTTCTTGATAAGTTATTAATAGTAAGGGTTCATTATTTTACCAAAAAAGTACTTTTTTCTCAAAATAAACCTATTTAGATCTACAGTCAATCATAGCATGATAAACGGAAATCCAATCCATACCCAAAATAACATCAAAACCTACTGTAGGAAAAAACAAGATTTCTTGGTATATTATTCCCACAGATAAGGATAAGAAGATCCTGATAATTTTTTTAGTCTCAATAACTCCCCTATGTGTTTACCACAAGTTTAGGATTTTTATCTTGAGATGAAGTTCCCAAATTACTAGAAAATTTCTTCAAAATTAAAGAATGTGTATACCCAGAATAAAACATCACATTATGATAATCTGAATAAACAAACAATGTACCTGATACTACTTCATTTGATAGACTGGCATCTGTTGAAGTTGTTGTAAAGGATTTTAGAACACCTTTCTTCTTGTAGTCCAGCTGGTTACCATAATTTGAGTTCTTCTTTGGACACTCAATTTCATAATGACCCATCTCATTGCACTTAAAACATTTTACTGACTATAAATATGATTTTTTCTTCCCACTACCCTGATATTTTTTAGTACAATTACAAGCCTTATCTTTCATTTTACCACTTCATAGACACTTACCATAATTCCAAAGGCATTCCATAGTGTGTTTTTTACAACGATTTTCACAAACTGTAAACATGAATTTATTACCATAAATATTTTTGAGTAGTTATTACCTTTCTTCTTCCACATCGACCTATTATTTTTTGATTTTTCAAACAACACTTAATCATCAGAAAACTCCATTCCCACCTTCTCCGTGCATCAAACTAGTTTTTTCAACTTATGAAATTGCGAGAAGCTAATTCCCAAAGATACTTTGGCATTAATCCTGAGTAAAATTGATTGATTTCTCTATCAAGACCCTATATGAAATTTGGAGAATACCTTTCTATTTGAGGAAATGTTTCTTCATAAACATCCATTGATTCACTATCCTACCTCAATTCCAAGAATTGTTTTTCTAATCTTTGGTGAACTGCCTTATAAAAACATTTCTCAAGAAACATACATTTGAATTCATCCAAATCAAGATCAATAAATAATCTTTATCCCTGATATTTTTAACCATAGAAAACCACTGAATGTTAATTTTTATAAATACTATATCATTTAATAAAATAGTATTTTGTTAGAAACTCATTTATGGAAATTTTAAAACTATTTAATAATTTATTTTTCATAAAATCGTAACAACCTGATTCCCTCAGAAAATACACATTAACTTCAGTATACCATGACATAATCATCCAAAAAAATTATGGATGAAATAAAAATGTTCAAATTACATTTATTTTTATATTTATAATATCATTTAGATTAATATTTCATTAATATGGTAATCATTGTATCATCATTGTATAATAAATAAATATTTTTATTTAATCTCTAAAATTATATATAGAGTACCATGATTTTGGAAATAATTATTATATTTTTAATGACTATTTAAATTAAATGTTTTCAATTATATAACCCAAAATTAAAATTGTTTTATTAAAATATACATGTTTTTGTTATATTTTCCTTTTCATTAAATCAAATATTATTAAATGTCATTTTAACAACCAAGTGGATTCATGGGGTCCGACAAATGACCCAAGAATGCCTATGGTTAGACATATCTCATCAAACTGGATTAGGACACGTGTTAGGGTATTTTTATATAATTATAATATTATTTTTTACCCTTATTTACCTTATTTACCCTTTAACCATGGTAAATAAAAATAATTTCTAAATTTACTAATCATAATGTCTGAAAATAAAAGGTAACTATTTACATAATTTGGGCCTTCTAATTATAAATATGGAATCCATTTTTTCAAATTAAAAACACAAAGGTTTCATTAATAAAATTAAAATTAATTCCCATTAAGAAAACCAGAAAGCGGGTTTTTAAGAAGTAAAAAATTATAAAAATATTGACTTGTGTTTATGTCCTATATCTTTGTAAAATTACTTCCAACGGACAACATTGAATTAAATGATAAAAATATAATACAATTACTCTTTAAAACCAATTAAAAAGATAATATAAAAATATATCAAAATTAGATGAAATGTTAGTGTTGACATAAAATGTGGTATTTTTTACTATTCTATAAAAATGAACTTCATCAAAAAAATTACCAAAAACATATCCAAAGTAAACCCAGATATCACTATTCTATAGAAAAAAATTATTTTCTCAAATAGAAATTATAATGGTGACAAAAAACTAAATTTAAAAATAGTTCTCTATCAAAAGGTAATAAAATGACATATCAAAAATATTAGAGTATTTTATGCTTAAAATTGATTCATTCTTATTTTAGGCCTCTAAAATTCATTGTATTAATGTGAAACATTTAAAAAATACATAAAATCATAATATAGTTAATTTTTTATTCTCTCTACTAAAAAATCTAGGAATTAACTATAATTTAAAAATAATAACATTGTTGTGCTATTTTTTGCTATAACTCAGTGCTGTGTACAACGTAAGATTTCGGAAGAAAAAATCATTGTGTGCCAGGTACACTATCTTAAATTTTGTCCCATTTAAATTAAAATTAATATTAAATTCGTAAACATTAATATATATATATATATATTTGAAAAGTTATTATTCTATAAATTCATAGAATTTTACATATATTATATATTTATTATATAATAATTAAATTATAAATATGAATTATTATTTACATTCTTTCATTCCACCCATAAAAAAGTAGAAATAACACTCATGAATATGTGCAGGCTATCAAATCCATTAAGTGATGTAATTTATTTTTCATCACTAATTTATATAAATAGTAATCAAATAGTGTATAATTATTTAATATGACACTTTTGAATTTATTAAATTTAGGTAGATGGTGGAACCATGATCAAAGTGAAAGGAACATAAAAGATTAATCGAAACATACATGAAAAATCAAATAGTTATCAACCTAAAATGAAGAATTTAATAAAATTTCTTAATAAATAGGAGCTTAAATGTTATAAGTGGATCATATATGATTTTATAAGTCTATAAAAGTTTATCTTATCGAATTAAAAATACCCTAAATTTATTATGCATAATTTTATAATGCTTATGAATAAAGTTGGACATAATTTGAGGGTTCATCATCTTAATATTATATTTAGACATGTTTGATATTATGCACCTATTTATGTTTATGATCTGTATAAATTGATTCATTGAAATTTTATATCGTTTATCATTTTAAATCAATGTAAATTAAAGTTAAAATTAAAATTATTTCATTCAAAGATTTTTTTATTTGAAGGTTACGAAGGTCATAAGGGTTTATAATATAATATTATCTTTTTTGGGTCATATTTTAAATTATACACATATCATATTTTATATAGTTTGTTGACTACACATTTTAAATTCTATATATTTAATATTTTTATATTCATGGTATTTAAATATTCATTTGAAGTTATTTATTTCATTGGATTTTTGATTAAAATTTTTCTAAAATAGGTAATGGTTTAATGTTATAATATCAGTTTTTACAATGTTTTTCTATCTTTAAATATATGATGATAATATTTTGGGATCTGTCTATCCAAAATATTGTGTATTTTCTATTCTATAGGTATTTTAGGATACATATGTTTTCATTTCATTTTTATCTCTTTAAGTACTCAAGATATCTAATGAACTAGTTTTTATAAAAAATATATAATGTTTTTAGATTCACTAATGAATATTTTTCTTCCATATTAATACTTTTGTTAAAATTATTTCAATAAATTATTTAAAATTATTTTATTATTTATTAATGTGTTAAATTAATATTTATTTTAACATATATCACCCAAATGAGATTTCTCGCATCCATTGATACACATTACATTGAAGCTTCTTTTACATGCTTCCATGGTTTTCATCAAATAAATTATATTTCCTAAAATTTTGGAAATTTTTAGATGTTAAATAAGTAATTTCAAAATAAAAAAGGTATTTTTCTCAAGAATTTTAAAATTTATACTTTAATGGTATTTTCTTCTATGAAAAAACATCCATTAATATTCACTATGTATACTATCCAATGACACTATCATTATTATTTCATAATTTTTTTATGATTGTGATGATAAAATATTTATAAAACCCATTTTATTTTCCTTTAATTAAGTATGATGGAATGGTAAATGTTTTAATGATTATGTAGACTGTATACTAAGGAATTATTATTAAGCGATGGGTGGTTCTTTAATAATCCTAAAAAAATTAGGGTAAGATTATTGTTTAATTTGTTCAAAAGGGTTCATGGTAGATAATCAATATCCAAAAAGATTTTATACATGAGGTTATTCGAATACCAATACAGGTACACAGGTGGTTATCTGAAGAATAAGATGTGATTATTGTTTTGGAGTGTTGCATTGAAATTGTATTTATTTGATTATGATTTTTCTACAGTTTATGCCACACTTTTATGACATGATCTTATGGGAATTATCTTCTCTTATAGATTATTTAATAATTCTTTGTCATAGGATGTTGAAATATAATTTATTTATTATGTTTAATATATTTTTTAACCAAAGGTAGTCTCCAAAAGATGAGTGCAGAAGAAAATAGATTTGTAACATTTATTTTATTATTACGGAAAATGATTTATGATTAGTGTTTTAAAATTGGGAATTTGCAAATTAGATTATTTTTTATGATTTAAAATAATTAATGGTGAATTATGATCTTGTGGTTATTGACCAGGCCTAGGGATATTCTCTCATGGATTTTAATTTTTACCAATTCTTATTTTACAATTAGGTAAGATGGTGATTCCTTTATCGATTCCTATTCTATCCCTTGGATAGATGGTGATGGTAAGAGTATCCGAGATTGAAATATCATGTTTGTATAACCTATTTTATATGTGTGTGGAATTCTAGAGGGACCTATTGATTAATTAGTTCAGTCCCTGATTGGGTATTATTATTCCCTTAATTGACAATAGTTCCACCAATAATTTCACATAGGTGATGGTGATTTCCAAGAACACAATATCCAGCATCAATGTGTTCCATCATATACATACTACAATTTGATGGAGGGAGATTTTAGATCCTTAACCAAAATAAGAGAAATTGACAGAATCAAAACTTTACACAATCACATTCTGCATATAAAATTGTAAATTTTGAATTATAACCAGGTGAAGGAAGAAATAAATCGATTTTTCTAATTAAATAATAAAAAATAGTAATAGAAAAACCATAACAACCTCCCCATTTCGCAACCACACATATAAAAATACCCTTATAAGGATATGGTAATTGAGTTGATGTGGGATATGGAAACAATTATTAAAATATATTGAAATAAAGGGATCGAAATAGGAAAATTAAGCGGCAATAGATTATCACCCATAATCACCCCATATCGAGTAATATCTCAAACCATGGGGCTTTGTATTTACTGGCCTATGTCTATATCAGGCAGGATTTAATTACAAATAAATGCAGTAATAAATCTATTTTGAGTCATACCTAAGGATGTTCCAAGTTACCAGGTAAAAAATAGGGCATTCTTCCATTATTTAAATCAAATATGGTTGAGTATGTGTCCATCAAGGAATTTCTTATTATGAATTGCATTTTCATGATTTCAGTGTTGTGGGGATTGAGATTTTATAGCATTAGGTCAGGTTTTGAATCTTTTCTGGGAATTTTTAGGTTTTCCCCAATGTAAACATATGATTCATGTTGTGAAACATGTGGTGTTGGTCTATTTTATATTCTATCCCATATTGTCTTCCTCTATATTATATCTCTTAAGAAATTCATGCCTTGAATAGGGAATTCAAAATTGAATTTGGCATTTCAAGTAGATTTGGTTCCATTTCCACCTTATTCTTCATATATTATTTCCAAATATGGTGGATTTTTGTATGATGCAGAACATCATTTTCATATAGAAATTAGCCGTTTTTTATCATTTTTAGTGAAACCCTATTTCCATACACAAATAATAATAATACTTAAATATCAGTATGATTTTCCAATTAAGGAGTACGAAAATTTATTTTATACTAATATATACATATATAAAATAATTTTTTCAATTCCCCAAAAATTACATATTTCTTTTCCTCAAGCATGTAATCTCGATAACCATACAATAAAATATCACTCTACCAATATTTAAATGTCAAGTGAAACAGAACAAAATTATTTTCAATAAAAAATAAAATTTTAAGTTTCACATCAAAGTTTTTATCTAATTACTCATCTTTTAATGAAATTAATCCAATCATTTTTTTCTTTTTCATTTACAAAATTAACAATTCACATCATATAATTTTCATTTATCAATTCACTATTAATGTGCAATCCAATTTGGAATTTACATCGCATTAAATTTTTATTACTCATATCTCAAGGTAATAAATGTAGTTCAATTATGATTCATACCCCATGTACATTTCACTTACAATAGGATTATAAGGAATTTTACTTACCCACCACATAAATAAAGAAATCAAAATTAATCATGCAAGATTTAAATAAAGGTTCAATCTTTGTTGAGGCTTATGGTAGGTGTGTAATGAATTAAAATAAACTCAAAGAGAAGGTTGTACTATTTTTAATAGTACATGATATAAATAGATAATCTTAATAAAATACCCCTTAATAATATAATATGCCAAATCTAAAATCATAAAGTAGAAACATTATACAAGTAATCATAATTAATGAATCTCTCTATCTTTATTTTTTTTCTTTTTCTATTTTTTTTTTGAATTGTGTGATTAAGAAAAATATCGTATTCATAGACTATCTAAATATGCTTAAAATTTAATCTGTTTTGAAATGGTGAATTTAAATATTTTTTAAACACAACCTATTTTTCTAGTTTTTTATAAACTGAGGGGATAAATAAAGTATAATGAATTTGTCACTCGACCTATACACAAATAACATAAAAGACCCCAAAAAAGTATCCTTCATGAAGTAAATATGTATCCACCATGTAAAATAACCCCCACACATAGCCTATTGAATATCAGGAAACTTATTTCATGTAGGGTAGAAATGGATATAATATGATTATAATATAACTCATTTTCTATTAAGAACATTCATGGATTTATATAAAAAGGAATGAGGAAAAGGTGGGCCCAGGTTTAAAGGTGACAAACACAAAAAATTACTTGAGCATATTAAAAATAATATTTTTCATTCATACCACTGATAAGATTCTTAGAATGTTCTATAAGTGAACATGCTTGAGACCCTCAAGCTATATCTATAGAAATAATGGGAAATCTTGTTTTATAATTTCTCTTTGGAGTGATAAAATATTTTTTAGGACAACTACAACTAGAATTTCATAAAAATAATAAACTAATCATTATTAATTTGAGAAATTCAAGAAATGAAAAACATTAATGATGAATTTCATTAAAAAAATTCAATGTACTCCCAAAAATTATGAATTTTAAAATTCATCCCCTCGTTCTTAACTACACTCATTTATTTTCTGATTTTCATAATATAATTATGTCAATAGTGAAAACTAAATCATGGAATAATGATTATCCTGAAAAACTTATTACTATTATATTTTTTATAGAGTACAAGATATTTTGTTGGGGATGGAATTTATTTCATAGTTCATAAAAAATTTAAAAGTTTAGGCCTAAAATAATTTAATGAAATGAATATAATACTCCCCTATTGACGGTGATTCCTTTTGGGTATCCCACAACCCATTCATTTAGTTCTATTTTTGAATTGTAAATTTTCCTTTACATAACATGAATTCCATTTTCATGATATGAATTCCCATTTCATAAAACAAACTATGTGTTTTTATGACAAGTTTTTCAATTTTCATGATATGAGTTATCCTTTAATGACTTAAATTCATGTGACATAGTGTAAATTTTATACAATTTTTTCAATTTATCATCATACAGAATTGTTACATACGGATCATGGATCTAAAAATTAGAATAGAAACAACTCATAGTATAGGCTTATTCAATTATTCATATGTCTGAATTAGAGGAAGATTAAACATAGGAAAAATGAACGATCCAACCCATAAGCACTTTTTTAATGTATTTGAGTAATATCAAAATAAAATTTTTAGGGAAATACTTGGCTACATGATTTCCTCCCCATCCCATAATTTTTGTAGTGTCTAGAACACATTAAAATTGATTATTATAGAAAATAAATTTAAATTATAATTACCATATGAAATAATGTTTAAATGACTGGTACAACATGGTGTGTCTTTATTGATAATATGTTTGAAGGAGTGTGATATTGTCATGACCCATACCCCGGGGCCTATGTTGTGACTACCCCAAGCCCGCCTTCCATAGGCCAGGGGCTAGTGACTAGCACCCAAAGGCATTTTCACTGAAACTGGGAAGGCATTTCCGTTATAACCTGTAAACTCATGAAACCAAGCGCATAGTAAGATACGAACACAAGAAAACTGTATAATCAAAAGAGTGCTGAAAGTAAAAGGGGTCCTGAATACAATCCCTACAGTAAAGGTACATGTACAAATAAAATACAAAACAACTTAATAAAGAGAAAATACAATTATTGGATCATCCTTCGAGGTTCCTATGTGAAGGGTAGGTACAGATTGCCTCCTCAACACTCCACGTCCACCTGTGTCCTCTGCGTACCGACACACCATATGTTCCGCCTCTTGGCACCATCTAGTCCTGGTACTCTCAACCTTAGTCAGTGTTATCCATTGTCTGCATCCAACACAACAAGGTGTGGGCATAGCCTGTGCAAGGGTGAGTATAACGATACTCAATAAGGACCAGGATACCCTCAAGGTCTCACAAAAACCACCAAGGATAAACCAAAAAGTATGAAATCTACAGATAACCCTAATTAGGTATATTCCCATACATATACCTCAGTTATCAAGTAATCCATCTCAATCATGACGAAAACAAAGAGATACTGACTTATCCCACACCAGGAATTATTATAGGGGTAATAACATGTAACATCCCTGGTCACATCGTCGAACACCTCGACTGTTGGAGATACCCTCCTCTATCGAGTATAGTGGGCCTGCCACGTCACACGGAGGTGCTTCCCACTAATCTTGGTCTGTTGAGGTACTCCTCCTGTCGAGTACCATGGGTCTGGCGCATCATGTAGAGGCGCTCCCCACCATGGGTCTGCCGCGTCACACAGAGGTGCTTCCCACTAATCTAGGACTACTGAGGTACTCCTCCTATCGAGTAACATGGGTCTGTCGCATCACACATAGGCACTCCCCACCATGGGTCTGCCGAATCTCACAGAGGTGCTCTCCCTCGTGACTTGCTAAGGTAATCCTCTTGTCGAGTACCGTGGGTCTGCCGCATCACACAGCGGCGCTCCCCACCATGGCCTGGTGAGGTACTCCTCCTATCGTGTGCCATGGTTCTACCGTATCACATAAAGGCTCTCCCCACTGTGGGTATGCCGCATCACACAAATGCGGTCCCCACTGGGCCTGTCAAGTCACTCCAAGTCAAAAAGGTCAACAGTGGTCAAGTCTCATCCAGCTACTGGGTTCCAACACTATGCTCACTTGTCTCCGAGAAGATCAGCTCCACGAGCTACTAGTTGATACTACAAGAGCCATGAAGTCTCGTGAAGAAGCATCTCAAAGGTCTTCCACATCATAGGGGTCTCAAAGCAATAGACAGAGCGTCAATCGGACACCCGATCTGTGAGTTATTAGCCTTTTAGTTTCAGGGCCCCAGTTGGAATCGTCCTAAATCCAACCTAATCATTTACCATATTAATCCAAAACTCCAATGGGGTATACTCAATGGTACTGTCTCTCTCTAAGATTTTCATCACCGCTGACGGTTCGTCAAACGGGCATTCGGTACCAATGTTATGGCCCAAAAATGTAAATGGGACGTAGTGGGCCCAAGTGCAGTCCGACCCAGTCCCACCCATGATGGGAGGTCCGGCATGTCATGAGGGGCCACGTTCGTTCATCTGAAGATGGTGTGAGGTTTCATGGAAGCCCGGTTAGGGCAGCTCGGTCAGGGCAGCTCATCCGGCGGCTTGGTGGCGACTCGGCGGACGGTGGAAGGGGCTCGGCAGACTGCAGCAGCTGCTCGGTGGACGGCGGCAGCGGCTTGGCCTGGTTAGCGGCGGCGGCTCTGCCCAGACAGCAGTGGTTTTGGGTAGCGTGGCAGGGCCATGGGTGGTGGATCCTTGGGGCACGGTGGTCATGACTACCATAGAGCGACTCGACTGCGGGGGTTCTGTGAGGGCGCAGAGGTCGTGAGACGGCGTTTGCCGCAGGGCAGTGTCGTTGAGCCATCGCCTTCATCGGAATCAACACCACAAATCATCACAAAATTGGCATAGGGGTTGGGCCATGTTTTTTTGGCCCGTACCCTCTGCGTTAGGCTGATTTCATATTGATCAACAAGAACTTGAAGAAGAACATCATGATTTACAACCTCTCGGAACAATTTCTTCCCAATCCCAAAAAAGAATTCAAGGGAAGAACATGGGAAAGTTATTCCTACAAAAATAAACCCATCCCATGTTTGATTGTTGAATATGGGGAGAGAAGTTCATGTTGTCGACGTTCATCATGCCCGTCACACTTCTCTGATCCCAGACTCGTCTGTTGGTTCTTCATAGGAATTCTTCATTGGAGAGATTTTCTCCCAAGGTTCCTTCATGTGGAAATGATTAATTTCCCCCAACCCACAAAAAATAATTGATATCCAATGTAATAAAAACATTTTGGCACAATTTCAAATTGAAAAATTTAATTATATGTGTCACAAACCATCCCGGGTTGACCCTGAACCGGTCACCCAAGTCGGTCCGTGACATGGCCTGAGAGGTGTTCCCGATCCTCCTGGGCTGGCGACAAGCGCCAAGGCATCAACGGAGGCTATGGGAATGATTTCACCCAATGTAAATAAATAAGACAACGAAACATAATATAGATCAGTTCAGAAAATATAATCTAAATAAAGTGACTAAACAAGAATAGAAGAAAAATAAAACTGACCAAACATGACATCCGAACAAACTCCGGGTGACCTCGCGGGTCGCTCTCCGACTCACCGATCAAGTGTCACACTAGGCAAGCGTTCTCAAGCTATAGCCTGCACAAACACTAAAAACAGAAAAGAACTATAGGCGTGAGTATTAAAACTCAGTAGGCTAGCCTGATATCTATTCCCAATGCACTACCTTTAAGATAAAAGAAACATCATTTCAAGTTTGAACTACAATTTATAAAAGTATTTTTTTCTAAGTATTTTACTTAAAAACAAAGTACGAACCATTGTCCTTAACCATTTCCAAACTTGGGTTCATTTCATAGTGTCAATGGCTTTTTAGGAAAAGGGAATGTGATTTTTATATTTTCAAATTTGTACAAAGAGGATTAAACACTTTAATTTGAAACCCATTTTTAGAATCCTAATCAAAAGCAATTTAGAACTTTCTATGGAAAACAAGACACCAGAATGAACAAAGTAAAACACACAGATAGGGAAATGTAGGTATACATGTGAGCATCATAATCACTACTGCAAGCAATAAAAGCTGAATAGACATGGGTGAACCTAGGAGATCAAGAATAAACCAGAAGACACCAATACATGGGAAATCATCCTTATAGACATGTCAAAATGAAATCAAAACGCACAATATGCTCGACCATCCTCCCTCAGGCAGGTCGAGGGCAAATCCCATAGTAATAAACCCAATATATCCACCTACTATGGGCTACTAGTCAGTACCATAACCTACCAGTGCAGCAATCATTCTTAGAATATTCTCTCAATATGCCAGATTCCCATGTCTCAAGTGTTTGGAAAAGGGGTGAGCCAACTGATGTTAACCGGGCATCCAATCATATATATATATATATATATATATCACAATAGGAATCACCCCAAGCCACTTCGTGGAACAACCTCTTGCCTTTAATCTACTCAAGTACCTATGAGCCTCTCAGTGTGCCCTCCCAAATAGTCAGTTGCAACGAAGGCAAGGGAGTTACCCTAGGAGTGTTTTTATCAAAACATTTTCATCGTTTTCTATAAAGTTCCAAACAGGCATTAAAAATATTTCAAAATCACCACACACAAAAAAAGTACAACTTCTTTATAAGACCAAAACCAGTTTAAAACAATTTAAGGATCCTCCAAAACACTACTTCATAGGCTGACAATATTTTTATAAACCAAACCAAATCAAAACATTTTTTTTCCAAAAAAACATTAAGAGTCAACCAGACAATTTCTCAAACGAACCAATATACTTATTCATGCTTCAAAAAAGATCATTTCTCATTAAACCAAAACTCTATTTTACATTCCGTGAATTATGTTTAAAACCCAAATGGGCATTCTTTCATTATTGGGTGTCCTCTCGTTGAGAAAATATTTCATGTGTTGTGTATAAAATAAACGGCTCTTTTTACACTAAAAAAATAATTTAAAATTTTACTAACTTATATTAAAAATTAATTATCGTGTATTATCTCAAATTTCTTAAAATTAATAAAATATTTATTTTGAACAATTAGGGTGCACAAATAGCAGTAAATAATATAACTTAAATTTTAAAAGCAGTGCAAAGGAAAGCTACCTCAAGATCAAGCGCGAAGACAAAACAACCTCGGAACCAAGGTGCGATGACACAACGTGTGTCCAAAACCACATGATAAATTCCAACACTATGTATAATCAATATCAAGGACTCAGACACATATAAAAAACTCACTAGAGCACACAAAACCAAGCGGCGGAAAGAAATTCTCACCTTGAAACTAAAGCGCAGCGACGACGGAACCTCAGAAACAAGGCGCAGCGATGGCGCTCACTCGGAAACGCCCTGTGTGGGTTCTAAAACAAAAATCCTGCCAAAACAAACATAAGTTGATAACCCCCAAACAAAGAAAAGGCCAAAGCGAGAATAATAATAACAATAATAATAATAATAACAATAATAATATTAATAATAAAAATAGTAATAATAACAACAATAACAATATTAATAATGATAATAGTAATAATAATAATAAGAATATGAATAATGATAATAATAATAATAATAATAATAACAATAATAATAATAATAAATAATACTAATAGCAATAATAATAATAATAATAAGAACAATAATAATAATAATAATAATAATAATAATAATAAGAACAATTATCATAATAATAATAATAATAATAAAAGTAAAAGTAAAAATAAAAATAAGAGAAACCCTTCAAGGTTCTGCTGCGCACCTAGCAAGAGGGGCTGGAAGGGGGTCCGGTCACCGGAGGGGGCCGCTAGGGTTGTGTGAACGCCGAGCGGAAGGTAGAGTCAGCCTGAAGGTGGAGGCCTGCTCATGCGCTGAAGAGGGATCCGAGGCAGAGGCGCTCAAAGTCCGGCTGTCCTGCTGGGGTGCGGCTAGAAGAGGGTGTGGCTTGGTGGATCACGCAGGGCAGGAGGTGCGCCGGGTGGGTGGAGTGCGCCAGGCAAGAGAATCGACGAGGTGGCAGGGCTGCGGAGGGTCTAGGTGGGGCTTGGGAGGTGCGGCATTGCCAGGGTGCAAAGCAGGGAGAAGTCCAGCCGGGAAGAGGAGGGGTAGTGGGTAGTGTTGTGCGGGGCGAGGAGAAAGAGGAGGAGGGAGTAGGGGGCGGCCTTCTACAGAAAGAGGAAGGCTGGGGCGCGTGGCTGTTGGGCGGGCTGGTTGTTGAGGGGTCAATGGGCGGTGGTGGCTGCTGTAAAGAGAAACGGGTTTGCAAGGTAGGCTGAGGCAGTGCTGCAGAGTCGCACGGGGAGGGGAGAAGATGAGAGAGGGGAGGAAGCTGGGAGGTGAGGGAGAAGGAGGGAAGTGGTGGCTGGGTGCAAGGGCTATGCACGGAGGAGGAAAAAAGACAGGGTGCGCACAAACCCTAAAGAAAAGGTTAAATAGAAAAAAATAAAATAAAGGAAAAATAAACTATATATATATATGGGGCTAAACTCCTAATATCTAAATATTAGTGTATCTAATAATAATAATAATAATAATAAAAGGAATAATAGTAATAAATATTAATGACAAAACAAATCTAATAATAATAAAACTATTATCCACAACATTAACAACATCATTGATTAATTATTTATAACATAAAAATAATAATCATAATCATAATCATAATGATATAAATAAAAATGTTAAAAAAAATTATTCATTTTTCTTAATAGTAAAAATAAAAACAATTATTAACAGCATCAAAAAAATTTAATTGACAACTATAGATGTGATCTTTAAATATAAAAACACTTTATTTAAATTATCCAAAGACAGCGGAATGCGCGGTTACGCGAGCAGAGCCGTGCCGAGTTTTCAAAACGCGCTCTCCTTGTGCGCCCAACGATTTCACGTCAAAAGCGCACTTTTTAACAAAGATCTCAAAAAAATTTAATCTGAGACTGGACACGAACCCCAGAAAAATAATTCAAAGTCAATGAAATCATAAAATAAAATAACTTCATGGGTCAGGGTGTGACAATTTTCCCGACAATAATGCTTTCCATCCCCGGAAGGCCACGACGCCAACCAGCTGATCGATCAACTCCTAAGGATTCTACATTAACAAGATCCAACCTCTTAATCCAAGGACATCACAACGACTACCAGCGGGACTGAACCACATTGCCCAAAATAAATCACCAATAGAAGGGAGGCCTGAACAGGCTCCCCAACATAAGCACTCAACTATCATCCGACAATGACATAAGAGAAAACCCAAAGTGACTCATGGTGGGTCTCCCCACCATAAAGGACCGGCCTATAGCGACCAACCAGAAAACCAACATAGACCTACATCAGACCTTACCCAAGCTATAAAAAGTACAGAAAAAACATCTAAACCACTTACTCCCATCTGAATGGAATAAAAGTTGATCCAAAAAGTCCGCGTAAACCAAAAACCGTTACCCCATGTGTGGGGAGGTTGGTCCCAAGATTGGATCACTGAAACTCGGACAGAAAAACTACTCATGACTCACCACTTAGGGATGGGCCCAAATCAGGGCCGCAACTGATTTACATCAGTGGTCCATGAAAGACCACTAATTGATACCTCGCATCTAGAAAAAAATGCACCATTAGAGACATTGTGCGATGGATAAGTCCATCGCTCTCCTTGTGACAAGAGGAAAGTTTATAATGACGATGAAACTACAACAGACTCTCTAAAACTACCTCACCCCAACAATAGAGGTGCAACCTTAACCAGACTCCTTTAAATTTCCTGGGGGTTCCGGACCACGCGCTGGCTTCACTCCGAGACCTTTTGGCTGGAGCTCTGATGGATAAAGCATCTTCTGCCTCGCAGTTAGGTTCTGGTAATCACAATGAGAAACACACATCATTTGATTTGACAAAATGAAGGACAAGATTTTAAAATAAAAATCATAATGGCTTTGAAAACCGATGTTCATCAAAAGACCCACGACATCCCATACATGTCAAAACCCAAAACACCATCTGTACAATGCAACAATAAAAGATCACTTACACTGAAAGGAAACTTACACCAGAGACTTTGAAAAAAAACCCAACAACACATCACTTATGAGAACTTCCTCTGTGATTCTTTCTAGCAACACCCCGACAAAATCGCCGCAAGTGACCCAGGCTTCCACAAGCCTAGAAGGGCTTCAGAGTGCTTGGGCATGATGACTTCTTGTGACCCCGCTTGCCACACTGACAACACACAATAATCTCTCTCTCTGAAGAGGTTGATGGATGATCCTGAGGCCTCTTGATTCCATGACCCAATCCATCCACTTCCATTTTCTTACTCATCTCTTTTCCAGAATCTTCACCAGTGCTCATAGGGATCGAAGGATGGAGAACTACTTCGAGAACTCCTGTCATCGCGGCTTCGACATGAAAAGATTGTCTCTCCACATCGACAAAAGAAGTTAGGTTGGAATCTGAAACCTTTGACTGTAGATCATGGTGGAGACCCGCCTCGAAGTGTGGAGCCTTCATGGGGGCATTCGTGACATACCCTGAATCATAAGGTACTAGTTCTACAAATCACTGGAAATATTCTAACACGGATCTGTAGCCCTGCTGCAGACAACACATCTCCATCCCCTTTCTCACCCTTTCTTCCTCAGAGAAATACTTACTAAAGAACGAGGCCTTGAAAAACTCCCACGTAATCTCTTAACGGGGCTTGTTCCGAGACACTGACTTCCACCACATCCACGGTGAACCTTCAAGCATGAAGGTCGCAAACTTGAACTTTAATGACTCGGGAAACACAATGAGGTTAAAGTCCCTCTCAATCGTTTTCATCCACTCCTCCTCCACGGAAGGGTATACTTGACCATAGAAGAGAGGTGGATCTAACTTCCGAAACTCAAGAATAAAATCATTAGGTTGATCAACCGCACTACGATCACCCATCGAAGCTTCAAGGGAAAAGCCGCTGGACAAAAGATCCAATAACCCGATCAAGGACAACTCAATGTGTGAATAAAAACCTCAAAATGAAACGCTGCATAGGTGATAAGTTCAAAACACAAGGAAGAAAGTTATCATAACATCATAACATTTCTCTCTGAAAACATCTTTAATTTAAAACAATCTTAGTGGGTTAAACCCTCGGCATTGGTATCCCATTGAGTCTCACTCACATGCATGTATTTGTGCCCCCCCCCGGGCATCCATCCACCATACCAGAAATCCATCCACATTTCCAACACACCACAATGCATTTGAGCACTCATTGGAACACCAAGTCCAAACCAAAGCAACATCATTTTCAAAAAACAAACCATTCTTGCCACTTCTTTTAAAACAATCCACAAATTAAGCATGCCATTTCAAACCACCATTTTTTTTTCAAAACCCATTTTTTCAATTTAGAACCACTACCAGAAGTCACAGGAGACCCAAAACATCTCAAATAGGGAACTAGAGTTGGTGGGACACTTAACCATATGGTTGGCGTCCATATGTCAATCACGTCACTGACACCGAGAGCCTTCTTGGACCATGCCCCTAGCTCTGAATTTCTTGCCAGGCCGTGCGGGTTAGGAGGACTAGTGGCCCAAAATCCCTTTTTTGTATCCCATCACAAAACTTTTCCATAAAAACCCAAATAAAAAAATTAAACAGGACTTCCCCTGGAAACCTGAGGATCAGTACGGGTGATAGTTCGCGACGCTCTTCTCGCACCTACCCCTCAGGTCCCGACAATCCTACTCCATCTACCTTGACATCCCAAATAACAAAGGGTTCTCTGAAAAGTGAGGTCGCTAAGAGCTAACCTTCCTCTGATACCATTTTGTCACAAACCTACCCAGGTTGACCCTGAACCGGTCACCCGAGCCGGTCTGCGACATGGCCCGAGAGGCATTCCCGATCTTCCTAGGCTGGCGACAAGCGCCAGGGCATCAATGAAGGCTGTGGGAATGATTTCACCCAATGTAAATAAATAAGAAAGTGAAAAATAATACAGAGAAGCGCAAAAAAGATAAACTAAATAAAGTGACTAAACAAGAATAGATGAAAAATAAAACTGACCAAACACGACGTCCTAACAAACTCTGTGCGACCTCGCGGGTCGCTCTCCGACTCAACGATCAAGTGTCACACTAGGTGAGCACGCTCAAGCTATAGCCTTCACAAACACTAAAAATAGAAAAGAACTATTGGCGTGAGTATTAAAACTCAGTAGGTTAGCCCGATATCTATTCCCAATGCACTACCTTTAAAACAAAAGAAACATCATTTCAAGTTTGAACTACAATTTATAAAAGTATGTTTTTATATGTATTTTGCTTAAAAACAAATTTCGAAACATTTCCCTTAACCATTTCTAAATTTGGGTTCATTTCATGGTGTCAATGGCTTTTTAGGAAAAGGGAAATTGATGTTTATATTTTCAAATTTGTACAAAGAGGATTAAACACTTTCATTTGAAAACCATTTTTAGAATCCTAATCAAAAGAAATTTACCACATTCTAAGGAAAACAATACACTAGAATGCACAAAGTAAAACACACAGCAAGGGAAATGTAGGTATACATGTGAGCATCATAATCACTACTACAAGCAATAAAATCTAAATAGACATGGGTGAACCTAGGAGATTGAGAATAAACTAGAAGACACCAATACATGAGAAATTATCCTTATCGACATGTCACGATGAAATCAAAACGCACAATACGCTCGACCATCCTCTCTCAGGAAGGTCGAGGGAAAATCCCATAGTAATAAAACCAATATATCCACCTATTATGGGAAACTGGTCAATACCATAACCTACCAGTGTATCAATAACTCTTAGAATATTCTCTCAATATTCCAGATTCCCGCGTCTCAAGTGTTTGGAAAAGGGGTGATCCAACTCATGCTAAACGGGCATCCAATCATATATATATATATATATATATATATAAAGCACAAAAGGAATCACGCTGAGCAACTCCATGGAACAACCTCTTGCCCTTAATCTACTCAAGTACCTGGAAGCCTCTAAGCGTGGCCTCCCAAACAGTCAGTTGCAACCAAGGAAAGAGAGTTACCCAAGGTGGGTTTTTATCAAAACATTTTCCTCATTTTCTATAAAGTGCCAAACGGGCATTAAACACCTTTCACAATCACCACACACAAAAAAATTACAACATCTTTATAAGACCAAAACTAGTTTAAAACCATTTAAGGAACCCCCAAAACACTACTTCATAGGATGACAATATTTTTTTAAACCAAACCAAATCAAAACATTTTTTTCCAAATAAACATTAAGAGTCGACCAGACAATTTCTCAAACAAACCAAAGTACTTATTCATGCTTCAAAAGTGATCATTTCTCATTAAAACAGAACTCTATTTTACATTCTGTGAATTATGTTTAAGATCCGAACGGGCATTCTTTCATTATTGGGTGTCCGCTCCATGAGAAAATATTTCATGTGTTGTGTATAAAAAACGGCTCTTTTTACACTAAAAAATCATTTAAAATTTTACTATCTTAAATTAAAAATTATTTATCGTGTATTATCTCACATTTATTTAAATTAATAAAATATTTATTTTGAACAATTAGGGTGCACAAACAGCAGGAAATAATTTAACTTAAATTTTAAAAGCAGTGCAAAGGGAACCTACCTCAAGATCAAGCGCGACGACAAAACAACCTCGGAACCAAGGCGTGATGACACAATGTGTGTCGAAAACCACGTGATAAATTCCAACACTCTGTATAATCAATATCAAGGACTCAGAAACATATAAAAAACTCACTAGAGCACGTGAAACCAAGCGGCGGAAAGAAATGCTCACCTTGAAACTAAAGCGCGGCGACAACGGAACCTCGGAAACAAGGCGTGGTGATGGCGCTCACTCAGAAACGCCCTGCACGGGTTCTAAAACAAAAATCCTACCAAAAAAAACATATGTTGATAACCCCCAAACAAAGCAAACGCAAAAGCGAGAATAATAATAATAATAATAATAAGATTAAAAATTAAAATAATAATAATAACAATAATAACAATATTAATAATGATAATGGTAATAATAATAAAAATAATAAGAATATGAATATGAATAATGATAATAGTAATCATAATAATAATAATAACAATAATACTAATAATAAATAATACTAATAGCAATAATAATAATAATAATAATAATAATAATTATTATTATAATAATAATAATAAGAACAATTATCATATTAATAGTAATAATAAAAGTAAATGTAAAAATAAAAAAAAGAATCCCTTCAAGGGTCCGCTGCACACCTATCAAGAGGGGCCGGAAGGGGGTCCAGTCACCCGAGGGGGCCGCTGGGGTTTTGCGAACGCCGAGTGGAAGGTAGAGTCGACCTGAAGGTGGAGGCCTGCTCATGCGGTGAAGAGGGATCCGAGGCGGAGGCGCTCAAAGTCCGGCTGTCATGCTGGGGTGCGGTTGGAAGAGGGTGTGGCTCGGTGGATCATGCAGGGTAGGAGGTACGTTGGGTGGGTGGAGTGCGCCAGGCAAGAGAATCGACGGGGTGACAGGGCCGCAGAGGGTCGAGGTGGGGCTTAGGCGGTGCGGCGTTGCCAGGGTGCAACGTAGGGAGAAGTCCAGCCGGGAAGAGGAGGGGTAGTGGGTAGTGTTATGCAGGGCGAGGGGAAAGAGGAGGAGAGAGTATAGTGCGGCCTTCTATGCACAGAGGAAGGCTGGGGCGCGTGGCTGTCGTGCGGGCTGGCTGTTGAGGGGTCGACGGGCTGCGGCGGCTGCTGTAAGAAGAAGCGGGTTTGCAAGGGAGGCCGAGGCGGTGCTGTAGAGTCGTGTGGGGAGGGGAGAAGATGAGAGAGGGGAGGCGGCTGGGAGGTGAGGGAGAAGGAGGGAAGTGGCGGCTGGGTGTAAGGGCTATGCATGGAGGAGGAAAAGAAACAGGGTGCGCACAAACCCTAAAGAAAGGGTTAAATAGAAAAAAAATAAAATAAAGGAAAAATAAACTATATATATATATGGTGATAAACTCCTAATATCTAAATATTAGTGTATCTAATAATAATAATAACAATAAAAGGAATAATAGTAATAAATTTTAATGACAAAACATATCTAATAATAATAACACTGTTATCCGCAACATTAACAACGTCATTGATTAATTATTTATAACATAAAAATAATAATGATAATCATAATCATAATGATATAAATAAAAATGATAAAAAAACTATTCATTTCTTCTTAATAGTAAAAATAAAAATAAATATTAACAGCATCAAAAAAATTTAATTTACAACTATAGATGTGATCTTTAAATACAAAAACACATTATTTCAATTATCCAAAGACAGCAGAATACCCGGTTACGCCAGCGGAGCCGTGCCGAGTTTTCAAATTGCGCTCTTCTTGTGCGCCCAACGATGTTGCGTCAAAAGAGCACTTTTTAACAAAGAACTCAAAAAAAAATAATCCGAGACTGGACATGAACACTAGCAAAATAATTCAAAGTCAAAGAAATCATAAAATAAAATAACTGCATGGGTCAGGGTGTGACAATATGAGATTGCTTAATTAATTAAAGTGGAAGGGTTGGCATAATAAATGTTGGAGGAGTTGAAGAGGCTTCCCCATATTTAAAAGGAAGTTTGAGGGTTTCAAGCCTCAGTTGATCCCCACCACCAAAACCCCGCATGGGAGGTTTTACGGGCTTGGGTGGTCCCCACTACTGAGCATTCAATTTGGAGAATATAACGATTGTGGTCCCCACCTCCACAACATCCACAATTGGGTGGTTACAAGAAAATAAAAATAAAATGTGTGATTATTTTATTTTATTATTTCCACAAAAACCCAAAAATGATCTTTCACCCTCGACCAACTGTCGTCGAGGTGAGAGTATCCTTAAGTGAATACCAACGTTGTGAGTTCAACGGTGTTCTCAAATTTCCATTCTGAGCACCAGTTCAAAATTAAGAAAAAACTCGGTCGCACGTTTACTGAACATACCAGAACAGAAGCTTGGAAATTCATCAGGGAACTCCGGGCATCTGAATCATGCTCCGTCAATTTTGGTGGACTCATAAAATTTACAATATTAAAAAAAACATTACATGGATATTCTGTGTAACGCCCCGACCTTAATTACCTAGAGTCGGTGCATTATTACATAACATTGGAATGATCACAAGAAAGATCATGTCTCGAAAGACCGATTGGTTTAGTAGCCTTGGAATAACTAGATACATCCATAAATTTTTTCATTACATAAAAAAAACATCTTGTCTTCATATCCCCTCATACTATCCCTGCAGGTCATTCATAAATTACTTCTTCATAATCCTGGGAAAAATAAAACATTGAAAGGGGTGAGCTCGGATGCTCAGTAAGGATAACATTATAGCAGAAGCTTGCATAAATAAGCATAAACACTTAAGGCAATCTATAACTAAAACAAAAGCCTTTTAAACTTTAACTTCAACATAGTATGGCATAAATAAAATTAAATAATGCCATTTACTTACTCACATGGATATTCTACTAGTCGAATGATCACATGCAATATCAATAACCACTTTCATAATGATGGAATGCATAATGCCAGACTATCATAACCACATAGCCAAGGCCTCGTGCCAAGACTAAAAATAAGATTTTGCCAAGGCCTTGTGCCAAGACACTAGTTTGTCTCATGAGACCTACCGATGCATCGAGGAGCTATAGCGGGCTCCACCTGTCACTTATTAAGTCCAATGCATTCCCATATGAAAAGGTTTAAACATAATGTAAACATTCGTATTAAAATAGCATACGAAATGTCAATACTTTCACCACAAACCATGAATGGTATAAAAATAGCACATCCACAGTCAAACATAATTCATTCGATACAATATGGAAGATTGTATTGTATCACATTAACCTCAATCAATAATAATGAAGGATGTTGACATAGATGAAAATAATCATCAAAACTATTTGAGAGAAATATCCCCCTTTTCTTGAAAACATTTAAAAGTCACACTATTTGTCAAGAATCCATTTAAAAGTATATTTTTGAATCAAAGTGTCCCATACCACTTTGAAACTTTTAAAAGGAGTTTTAATTTTAAAACTTTAATGTCCATATAAATAAATCCTTAAAACCATTTTTAAAATATGGACATTAATGAGCATGATTTAGAAGAATAATTCTTTAAAACATTTTAAAATGGTATTTTGGTTAGAGTTTCTAACCAAAAGAGAGACACTTGAATACAAATAATTGAGGTAATCAAAACATTGTAATATCATGAGAATAAAGGAATTCATGATATACTATGTCAAAGTACATTATATACACCACATAAAAGTGATTTGGTGTATATCATCAAAGAAGTCTCAATGGAATGTAAATTGAGATGAAATTTCTCAAAAAGGTTGTATACTTAGGTTAAGGATAAATCAATGACATAATTATGTGTGACAAATATAAATACACTAAATATGATTGGATATTCAGTGTAAAACAATCAAAGGACATTCACACATATTCTTGTAAAAACAATACCAACGAATTGGATGTTTAACTCAACAAATGGAGAATGAGTTAAAATTACTCTTATCAAATTCATATCAATGACTTGAGAATTACCAATGGAGTGATTATGTGTATCAAACTTCTATCCACAGGAAGGGGAGTGGAAATTATGACATAATCAAATGAATAGTGATTCCACACATAATCTTGGGGTAATATAATCAATGAAATATGTGTAAAGCCAAATGAGTGGGAATTGAAATCTCAAATTCCCTTATCGATTAGGTAACTTACGAAACATACACCCATGAAAGAAGTATCATACCATGATGATGTAAATACCCATAAATTAAAGTATATTACACAATGAATACGATCATGGGTAGTACACATACACCACATGCAATAATTAAGTGGTGATCAATGGAATTCTCACGCAATTAAAAGTGAGATTAGAAAACCCTTACCACGTTAATCGACTGAGTCGTATGGCAAAAAGTTAATAACCACCAAATGATTTACAGAATAACATGAATATAAAGAGAATCATGATAATATATATCAAATGGCCGTACACAATACACCACTTTCAATAATTTAGTGGCGAACAATGGAAATCTCACGGAATTGAAAGTGAGATAAGAGAATCCCTTACTTGTACTTTTTCCTTGGTCGATGGTAGGTTTGACTCCTGTATAATGGTGAAATAATTGTTATTGAATAATACAAGAATCATTTTAATATGATATCATATATGATATTTTAACATTGATTTGTTAATAATATCTTAGAATTATCGTTATTTCAGGTGTTAACGAGTTCATTTTACTTTATATTATTTGTTATGTGAGCCATATTCGTTTTTAATGGGATTTATATTATTCATATCCAGAATGATATCAAGTCCTTAGATACTATTGTTTAAATCATCAAATGATAATTATACTTGAATGGATACGATGGAGAATGAATCTTATCGCGTTCGTGGAGACGGTAGTCCGTACGTACGCACGAACGCAACTTCCATTTAATTTTTATTTTAAAAGAATCGAATCCAAATGATACATAGGTATATTACTATTACAGTATAATATAATATTTTATATGTGTTACTTATGTTCATTAACACCATCCTTTATACGTTCCATGTGTGGTATGAACGAGTCATATCATTTTAAGGGGGCGGTAGTCCGCACTTCCTCAAATGAAATTATCGTATGTATATACAACATGAAACGAATAATGGTATGAAATAAAATGGAATTACAGAAGCTTATATATAAAATATATATCATTAATATCATATTTAATTACAGTGCCATCATAATGGCCACCATGAGAGGCGGTAAGATGTATTTGAACAATCATCGTTTCGTGAGGCGTTAGTTTGCCATCCACAGAAACATTATGTTCATCATCCATTAGATGGAGTTGTGTGTATGTGTAGTTTGAATCCTTCTTATAACAACATCCTAGTATATTGAGGATACTGGTTTTGTTAAAAAAGAAAGGAAATAAAAAGAGTTTGGGGGTTGGAGAAGCAAAATAAATGAAAATAATTTAAGAGAAATCGTTACCTTTAATTTAGGTAACTCACTTTGGTTAGAACCAAAGGACTTGTTGAAATGCTTTCTGCCTAAGGGGAAGCTTCAAGGAGGAGGAGAGGGATGTGGGGAGCTTAGTTGGGCAGAGTTTGGACGAGCCAAGTGGCTTGAGAGGTGTGAGGAATGAGTAGAAGTGGTCTCCTTTTATAAGGGAGAGGAGGGGCTCTTTAGGAAAGTGTGAAAGTATTACTTTATAATATATTTTTATTCGGTTTATAATGGTCCAAAAATCATTGAGGTCGAAGATAAGATGACTCATATTCTAAATAACATCAACCAATAAGAATTGGACAGGTTTTAGATAATATTTTAATCATTATAATCTTATTTATTTAAATGATTTATTAATGAGGTAAACATTGCATCATTATTGTGTCATTAATAATTTAACTTATTTGATGTCTAAAAATTATAAATAAAATATAATAATGTAGAAAATCTTTTTAGCTTTCTAATGAATATTTATAATCGAAAATCCAACATGTATAACCCTATTTAAAAATTGTTCTTCTAAAAGATGTAAGCTTATGCCATTTTTATTTTTATTTTAACTTTATTAATATAAAGTGTCCCTACCACATACAAGTGGCTCCAAGGGGTCCCCAAATTGACCCAAGGATGCTCATGGTCGGGTATGTGTCCACCAATAAGGTTAGGACACGTTTTAGGGTAATTTGTATTATTATAATATTATTTTTTAACCCTTATTTACCGGATTTACCCTTAACCACGGTAAATAAAATATTTACCACAGTAATTATTCAAAATGTCTAAAAATAAAAGTTACCTATTTACACAATTTGAACATCCTGATTCCAAATATGGAATCCATTTTTCTAAATTCAAAACACAGAAGTGGCAGAAATTAATTTAAAATTAATTCCCGCTGTCAAAACAAAAAGCGTGTTTTTAAGAGATAATAACTATCAAAAGATTGACACTTGTTTATGTTCGGTTCAATTTTAAAATTATGTCCAATGACCAACATTATATTAAATGGTAAAAAAATATTCTAAATATACTTTAAAACCACTCAAATTCACAATTTATCACTATTAATTATTTTGATTAAAAAAGTTGTTTTTAATTAAAATTTAGTAATTTTCACTATTCATCAAAATATGAAAGTTATCCGAAAAGTACCAAAATTTCACCTTAGGCTAAATTCGATATTCCGAATCCAAAAATGAAGTCCATTTTGAAATATAAATTATATATAATTTCAAAAATTAGGTATTACTATTCATAACGGCTAGTTTAATTAGTTGTGGTGTGTGTTAGAACTCGAGGTTGCGTACAACACACGCTATCGCATTATTCGAAGGGAAACGTACAGTGGAAGCTTGGGGTGTTACATTCTCCCCTCCTTCAATAAATTGCGTCCTCGCAATTTTTAAAATTTTTCTTGGGAATATAATGGAAAGTCCCACATCGGAGAAAGAGTCAATAAAACTATCACTTTAAAAGAAAGAAAGAGAGGTATAAGGGTTATCCAAGATAACCCATACTAGGATTCCATGTAAGAAAACATGGATATGGATGATAAACTAAGTGTCAAGTTATGATGGAGAGGGATTGAAATCATGATCAGGAGAAAGTTAACAATGAGAAAACCACAAACTTGTGTTGGGACAAACGACCATTAGTCTCCTAGTAGGAAAGTAAATGGACAACATTTTTTTTAAGTTACATTACATAAGGAAGAGGAATTCATTTATGATATTGACTAAGAACATTATGATATATACTTAAATTTTAAGTAGATTTTCTTTCTTTAATAAATTTCTACCACTAACTCAATTTTTTTTTAAAACGATGAGTATTCAAGAAGACTTGGTCACACTGGAAGAGCTAGAATAAACTTCTATAGAATCACATGATCCATGTAGGATAAACCATATATTTACATTGTCTTTGAAGATTAATCAAAACCAAAATGGTTAGTGAATGATCTAATGATCCCCCAAAAGGATATTCATTGAGATAAATATGCTCTAATCTTCATTTCTAAAAATAAACCAACAATACCCCAAAGTTAAAAAAATACCAATCATTAATCAATTGTCCTTAAAATCCATCCATATAATCCAAAGTAATATTTAATCCCACAGAATTAAAGAATTTGATTAAATAGTCTCCCATGTTAAATTGTATCTCCAAATGACATAAACTACACTTAAAGTCACATACTCAAAAGTAATTAACCTAATCACATATTCTCTATTATAGGTTAATCATTTCCATAAATAACCCAAATCACTATAAATCCACCATAAAAACATAGATAAAAATCTACCATTAATCCTCAAATGAAACCCCATAGTATTCTATTTTCCTTGGGCATATAGTGTTCCCAAAAAATCGAACATCTTCCAAAATAATATTTATCACTTAAGCACCAAATCATTTTCCTATACCAAGGGTATTCATTTGATAAGAAATAAGAACCCAAATTAACTTATTATTGATCAATAAAATAATTTAACTAAAAAAAATAGTCACACTAACCAGGGACTTCACGTAGTCCAGTGGTAGGCGATAAATCCCAATCGCACTTTGGTTGTGGGTTCGATTCCCACAGCTTTGTCCGACGCGACGGGTTGTCACACGGTCTACGTGTTGTCCTTTTTCAAAAACTATATCTTATAATATTACCAAAATGAGATAAATTCCTCGAAATAACATAATTTAACCACAAATGTTATATCATACCTTGCATTTTCATCCGAAATTATAATAACTTATAATTTCCTCAAACCCAATGATCATATAAGACCAAATGGTTATTTATAACTATATCCGCAACAGAAAAGATAATTCTTCCTCAGATATCATTTTCACATGATAAATTGCAGGTTTACACATACAAGAGAAAATTATTCCAAAGTAATCCCATCAATAAAGAGCACTAACACTATTAAACATTTCAACATCCATTTATTTCCACATAGGTTCTTCATCATATGTTCCTCGGGTTCCCACATTGCCTCTTCCATCTTATGATTTCTCCATAGATCTTTTACCAGACAAGTCATCAATTTTCTCAACACTTGATCTTTGGTATGAAGAATTCTGATAGGCTCTCCACAATAAGATAGATCGAGTTCCAGTTATAATTCTTCATAGGTGAGTACATGCATTGGGTCAGGCATGTATTTTGTCACTAGAGATATGTGGATCACAACATGAACTCTGGAGAGACTAGGTGGATTTTCCTTTTGGTAGAATGCGTTCATGTGTCACAATGGTACCTCAGGAATTTTTCAAAATCATCTACTTCCTTTACCCAAAAACTCCTCATCCATTTTGGATTATATCGATGGAAGCATCGATGCATCATAAAAAAATAGGTATTTCTTATATATAATTTTGAGACATCGTCTTTAACATGTTTTTTTAGAAAAATTCTCACTGATTCATCTTCAAATATTTCAAAATAAGGTTTTGGTAAATCAGTTTTCGTATATCCCAAAAGACATAAATATATAATTTGATACATATAGGCTGCTCGAAGATCTCCCTCTTCTGCAGCATCTAGAAAATCATTTAGTGCATCGTAATTTTGAGATAAAGTGAATAATTTGAAAAGACCCTGATGGTACTTCCCACGCTTAGCGTGGTAAGAAAGTTGAGAGCGCAACATTATCCCATAGTCGGTACTTGTTCCTTGAAAGAATCGTGCAATGCTAGAGGTATTGGATGTCTCATAAAGTTGTTTGCATGTAACTTGGACATTTGAAAAAGTTTCAACATCGTCTGCGCATGACTTCTGGATAATAATTGTGAGTAGTTCTTCAGGAAGAGAGAGAAGACTTGTTCGTGATCTTGCTCCCTCCATGTTTCAACTAACAAAAGAAAATACAATTAGGGTTTTTGAATACTTATCTAATAAGAATGTAAAAAAAATAGACATAATAGGATAATCTTGTAATTGAACAATATATCCTAACTTGGGTACCCTATATTAAAATCTAGGTTATCCACTATCTATTTTCCGACATATATTCTTAGGGGCATTTTTTTTTGTATTCCCTTAATAATGGTTTATACTAATCTTGTGAATTTACCAAAGCATATCCCCCGGGAGTGTCATAACCAAGAGTGCAGCAAGGCCCGTTGTCGTGCACCAGTTCCCGTTCGAGTCTAGCTCAAAGCGGTGTTTTCGGGTTTTACCCCTAGGTACATCTGTGCCAGAGCCACATCTACCTGCTCGTATCCAGACAGGGATGTATTGTTCGGAAAACTCACAAAATCTTCTACAATACCAAAATTCTAGGAAGTTCTTCTATAATAATCCTCAAAGTTCATCTTAGGTCTACGTGCTCTAATCAGAGTTTATCTAAATCTAGCTTGCAAGGTTTGTACTAAACTTCCTCTGATACCAACTGTAACGCCCCGACCTTAATTACCTAGAGTCGGTGCATTATTACATAACATTGGAATGATCACAAGAAAGATCATGTCTCGAAAGACCGATTGGTTTAGTAGCCTTGGAATAACTAGATACATCCATAAATTTTTTCATTACATAAAAAAAACATCTTGTCTTCATATCCCCTCATACTATCCCTGCGGGTCATTCATAAATTACTTCTTCATAATCCTGGGAAAAATAAAACATTGAAAGGGGTGAGCTCGGATGCTCAGTAAGGATAACATTATAGCAGAAGCTTGCATAAATAACCATAAACTCTTAAGGCAATCTATAACTAAAACAAAAGCCTTTTAAACTTTAACTTCAACATAGTATGGCATAAATAAAATTAAATAATGCCATTTACTTACTCACATGGATATTCTACTAGTCTAATGATCACATGCAATATCAATAAACACTTTCATAATGATGGAATGCATAATGCCAGACTATCATAACCACAGAGCCAAGGCCTCGTGCCAAGACTAAAAATAAGATTTTTCCAAGGCCTTGTGCCAAGACACTAGTTTGTCTCATGAGACCTACCGATGCATCGAGGAGCTATAGCGGGCTCCACCCGTCACTTATTAAGTCCAATGCATTCCCATATGAAAAGGTTTAAACATAACGTAAACATTCGTATTAAAATAGCATACGAAATGTCAATACTTTCACCACAAACCATGAATGGTATAAAAATAGCACATCCACAGTCAAACATAATTCATTCGATACAATATGGAAGATTGTATTGTATCACATTAACCTCAATCAATAATAATGAAGGATGTTGACATAGATGAAAATAATCATCAAAACTATTTGAGAGAAATATCCCCCTTTTCTTGAAAACATTTAAAAGTCACACTATTTGTCAAGAAGCCATTTAAAAGTATATTTTTGAATCAAAGTGTCCCATACCACTTTGAATCTTTTAAAAGGAGTTTTAATTTTAAAACTTTAATGTCCATATAAATAAATCCTTAAAACCATTTTTAAAATATGGACATTAATGAGCATGATTTAGAAGAATAATTCTTTAAAACATTTTAAAATGGTATTTTGGTTAGAGTTTCTAACCAAAAGAGAGACACTTGAATACAAATAATTGAGGTAATCAAAAAATTGTAATATCATGAGAATAAAGGAATTCATGATATACTATGTCAAAGTACATTATATACACCACATAAAAGTGATTTGGTGTATATCATCAAAGAAGTCTCAATGGAATGTAAATTGAGATGAAATTTCTCAAAAAGGTTGTATCCTTAGGTTAAGGATAAATCAATGACATAATTATGTGTGACAAATATAAATACACTAAATATGATTGGATATTCAGTGTAAAACAATCAAAGGACATTCACACATATTCTTGTAAAAACAATACCAATGAATTGGATGTTTAACTCAACAAATGGAGAATGAGTTAAAATTACTCTTATCAAATTCATATCAATGACTTGAGAATTACCAATGGAGTGATTATGTGTATCAAACTTCTATCCACAGGAAGGGGAGTGGAAATTATGACATAATCAAATGAATAGTGATTCCACACATAATCTTGGGGTAATATAATCAATGAAATATGTGTAAAGCCAAATGAGTGGGAATTGAAATCTCAAATTCCCTAATCGATTAGGTAACTTACGAAACATACACCCATGAAAGAAGTATCATACCATGATGATGTAAATACCCATAAATTAAAGTATATTACACAATGAATACGATCATGGGCAGTACACATACACCACATGCAATAATTAAGTGGTGATCAATGGAATTCTCACGCAATTAAAAGTGAGATTAAAAAACCCTTACCACGTTAATCGACTGAGTCGTATGGAAAAAAGTTAATAACCACCAAATGATTTACAGAATAACATGAATATAAAGAGAATCATGATAATATATATCAAATGGCCGTACACAATACACCACTTTCAATAATTTAGTGGCGAACAATGGAAATCTCACGGAATTGAAAGTGAGATAAGAGAATCCCTTACTTGTACTTTTTCCTTGGTCGATGGTAGGTTTGACTCCTGTATAATGGTGAAATAATTGTTATTGAATAATACAAGAATCATTTTAATATGATATCATATATGATATTTTAACATTGATTTGTTAATAATATCTTAGAATTATCGTTATTTCAGGTGTTAACGAGTTCATTTTACTTTATATTCTTTGTTATGTGAGCCATATTCGTTATTAATGGGATTTATATTATTCATATCCAGAATGATATCACGTCCTTAGATACTATTTTTTAAATCATCAAATGATAATTATACTTGAATGGATACGATGGAGAATGAATCTTATCGCGTTCGTGGAGACGGTAGTCCGTACGTACGCACGAACACAACTTCCATTTAATTTTTATTTTAAAAGAATCGAATCCAAATGATACATAGGTATATTACTATTACAGTATAATATAATATTTTATATGTGTTACTTATGTTCATTAACACCATCCTTTATACGTTCCATGTGTGGTATGAACGAGTCATATCATTTTAAGGGGGCGGTAGTCCGCACTTCCTCAAATGAAATTATCGTATGTATATACAACATGAAACGAATAATGGTATGAAATAAAATGGAATTACAGAAGCTTATATATAAAATATATATCATTAATATCATATTTAATTACAGTGCCATCATAATGGCCACCATGAGAGGCGGTAAGATGTATTTGAACAATCATCGTTTCGTGAGGCGTTAGTTTGCCATCCACAGAAACATTATGTTCATTATCCATTAGATGGAGTTGTGTGTATGTGTAGTTTGAATCCTTCTTATAACAACATCCTAGTATATTGAGGATACTGGTTTTGTTACAAAAGAAAGGAAATAAAAAGAGTTTGGGGGTTGGAGAAGCAAAATAAATGAAAATAATTTAAGAGAAATCGTTACCTTTAATTTAGGTAACTCACTTTGGTTAGAACCAAAGGACCTGTTGAAATGCTTTCTGCCTAAGGGGAAGCTTCAAGGAGGAGGAGAGGGATGTGGGGAGCTTAGTTGGGCAGATTTTGGACGAGCCAAGTGGCTTGAGATGTGTGAGGAATGAGTAGAAGTGGTCTCCTTTTATAAGGGAGAGGAGGGGCTCTTTAGGAAAGTGTGAAAGTATTACTTTATAATATATTTGTATTCGGTTTATAATGGTCCAAAAATCATTGAGGTCGAAGATAAGATGACTCATATTCTAAATAACATCAACCAATAATAATTGGACAGGTTTTAGATAATATTTTAATCATTATAATCTTATTTATTTAAATGATTTATTAATGAGGTAAACATTGCATCATTATTGTGTCATTAATAATTTAACTTATTTGATGTCTAAAAATTATAAATAAAATATCATCATGTAGGAAATCTTTTTATCTTTCTAATGAATATTTATAATCTAAAATCCAACATGTATTACCCTATGTAAAAATTGTTCTTCTAAAAGATGTAAGCTTATGCCATTTTTATTTTTATTTTAACTTTATTAATATAAAGTGTCCCTACCACATACAAGTGGCTCCAAGGGGTCCCCAAATTGACCCAAGGATGCTCATGGTCGGGTATGTGTCCACCAATAAGGTTAGGACACGTTTTAGGGTAATTTGTATTATTATAATATTATTTTTTAACCCTTATTTACCGGATTTACCCTTAACCACGGTAAATAAAATATTTACCACAGTAATTATTCAAAATGTCTAAAAATAAAAGTTACCTATTTACACAATTTGAACATCCTGATTCCAAATATGGAATCCATTTTTCTAAATTCAAAACACATAAGTGGCAGAAATTAATTTAAAATTAATTCCCGCTGTCAAAACAAAAAGCGTGTTTTTAAAAGATAATAACTATCAAAAGATTGACACTTGTTTATGTTCGGTTCAATTTTAAAATTATATCCAATGACCAACATTATATTAAATGGTAAAAAAATATTCTAAATATACTTTAAAATCACTCAAATTCACAATTTATCACTATTAATTATTTTGATTAAAAAAGTTGTTTTTAATTAAAATTTAGTAATTTTCACTGTTCATCAAAATATGAAAGTTATCCGAAAAGTACCAAAATTTCACCTTAGGCTAAATTCGATATTCCGAATCCAAAAATGAAGTCCATTTTGAAATATAAATTATATATAATTTCAAAAATTAGGTATTACTATTCATAACGGCTAGTTTAATTAGTTGTGGTGTGTGTTAGAACTCGAGGTTGCGTACAACACACGCTATCGCATTATTCGAAGGGAAACGTACAGTGGAAGCTTGGGGTGTTACATTCTGGGTATTTAAATTCTCCCCACCTTCGGCCTTTACTTCCCCGTAATCCACAACTCATACCAAGGGAAAAAGTGAGGGTACTGAGCACACATCTGAGCATCTCACACCCATGTGCTCTCCTGGAGGTTCTCGTGCTGCAAGTGAACATGCACCAGAGGTATCGAACTTCCATGAAGGACCCACTCTTGTCGATCCTCAATCTCTATTGGAACCTCCGTCAAAGTCACACCATCGTCAACGTCCAGCTCACCATGGTCGATGATGTGAGATGTTTCATGCACGTATCTCCTCAGCAGGGATACGTGAAAGACGTCATGCACCCAGTGCAACTGAGGTGGATGACCTAAGCGATAGGCCACCTCGCCAACTCTAATGAGGACCTAAAAAGGTCCAATGAACCTCGGAGATAACTTTCCACCTCAGCCAAATCTCATTAAACCTCGTCGAGGTGAGACTCGTAGAAAGATGTGGTCGCCATCCTCAAACTCCAGAGGTCGCCATCTCCTGTCAGCGTAAGACTTCTGCCTGCTATGTGCAGTCTTCCTCAGCTCCTGGATGATCTGCACTTTCTCTGAGGTATCTAGTACCATCTCTAGTCCCACTAGTGCTTACTCCCCTATGTCCATCCAGCACATGGGTGATCTGCAGGGTTTCCCGAACAATGCTTCAAAATGTACCATCCATATAGTGGTGTGATAGCTTTTGTTGTATGAAAACTCCATCAAAGGCAATTGATCCTCCCAGCTGTGACCAAATTGAGGACATAGGCTCGTCGCATGTCCTTGAGGGTCTGAATGATCTGCTCAGTCTGGCCATCAGTCTGAGGATGGGAGGCAGTGCTCAAACAAAGCTGCATCCCGAAAGCCTCTTGCAAACACTTCCATATTTGGGAAGTAAAACATGCATCATTATCGGAGAAAATCGTTGAAGGTACTCAATGTAACCGTACATTCTCCAACACATAGAGGCTTCTTGAAGCTCTATACTAATCCCTGCTCTCTAATTGGTAGTAAGTAGGCCGACTTGGTGAGTTTGTCGATGATCACCCAAATCAATTCATGACCCATGGATGTATGCAGATGTCTTATCACGATGTCCATGGATATCCCATCACACTTCAACTCTAGGACCTCTAAAGGCTGAACCAAGCCTTCTGGTACCTGATGCTTCGCCTTCACTTGCTGACAAGTGAGGTATCGAGAGACAAACTCTACTATTTCTTTCTTCATTCCTAACCAACAGTGATGTCGTCGGAGATCCTAGTGCATCTTCACACCTCCGGGATATACCACTAGATTGGAAGTGTGTAACTCCCTCAACACTTCCTCCTGAAGTGACACTAGTACCATGGTACACCCTATGAAGAGGATGATGTGTTTCCCACATTTATAAAATCCATCAGGTTCATGTCTTGGGAATATTTGGGCATGTCATGTATCGAAGTCATCATCCCCACAATGTGCCTCCCTGACTCGTCATAGAAGTGGGAGACTGACTGTAATAGACTGAAGAAAAGATGATCTATCTCTATCAAAAAAGGATGTCTGTAAAGTAGCCAGCTGCACCATTACCTCGCCTAGCAGCTGTATACTAGAATTTCTGCAGATTGCATCTATTACAATGTTCTTCTTCCTAGGATTATAGAATATCTCTATGTAATAGTCCAGGAGAAACTCAATCCAGTGTTGTTGTCTTTGGTTCAGGTCCCTCTAAGAGAAGATATACCTGAGACTCTTGTGATCAGATTACATGGTAAAATGCTCACCCATCAGATTGTGTCGCCACATATTAAAGGAGAAGACAACTGCTGCTAACTCCAGGTCAGGGGTAGTGTAGTTCTACTCATTCTTTCTCAACTGTCGAGAACCATATGTGATCACTGCTCACACCTGAATCCAGACGCATTTGAGTTTGGTCCCTGATGGGTCGTAGTTAACTATGTACTCTACAACCTCCTCTAGAATCCTCCAGATGGGAGCAGTAGTCATCCACTGCCTTATCTTCGGAAAACTCTGTCGGCATCTCTATGACCACACAAAGGGTTTCCCCTTCTTCATCAATGATGATATTAGTGTTGTAACTATGGTAAATTCTGGTACAAACCTTCGGTTATATCCAACCAATCCCAGAAAAATTCGTACCTCCATTACAATCTTGGGTGGCTCCCATGAAAGTTCTGCCTCAATCTCAACTGTATCCACTAAAACTCTATCCTCTGATATGAAATGTCCTAGAAGTTGAACCTCTAAGATCCAAAACTATCACTTAGAGAGCTTATCATAAATCCGTTTCTCTCGGAGCGAATCCAGTACTACCTGCAAATGAGAGGCATGCTCCTCCCCAGTAGTCGAGTAGATAAGAATGTCGTCGATGAAGACTAATACAAAGCGACCAAGGTATGGCTGAAAGATCCTATTAATGAGTCCCATTAACACAACAACAGTGTTGGTCATGCCAGATAGAATAACAAATAACTCATAATGGCCATTCCAATGTCTGAACGTTGTCTTCTGCACATCCTCTTCTTGCACTCGGAGCTGGAGATAGCCTGATATGAGGTCTATCTTCGAGATCCACCATGCTCCCTTCAGCTGATCAAAGAGATTATCAATCCTCAAGAGTGAGTACTTGTTTTTCACGGTCACCTAGTTCAGGCACCTGTAGTCGACACAAAGTCTCAAGCTCCCATCTACCTTCTTGGGAAATAGAGTTGGGGCTGCCCATGGAGAAACACTGGGCTAAATGAATCTATTCCCTTGCAAGTCCTCTAGTTATACCCACAGCTCACGAAGCTCAGTGGGAGCCCTCCGATATGCTGAGGTAGATATCAGTTTCATCCCTCAGTATAAGTCAATGTAAAAGTGTACCTCTCTATGAGGAGGTAGACCCATAACATAATTAGGGAAAACATTCACGTACTGGTCCACCACTACAAGATAACTCAGACTCTCCACTTCAACCACTATGAGGGTAAGGCTATACAACTAATGTATAATTGGTTATACCCTCCTATGAGTAAATCCATCATAGGCTGCAAAGGCTCCCTTCTCACCGATGAAGGTAAACCTTGTCCCATCCATGTGGACACACTGCACTTTTTCCCTAATACATTCTATCTGATCATGGAATATAGATTACCAATCCATACCAAAGATGAAGTCATAAAACCTTGACGCTGCTACTAGAAGATCCCAGCCGAAGCTCTCACCTCTTATAGAATGCTCGCACTGCCAGCACCAGTGCGTAATCGTCAAATCTGATCCTGTAGGAGTCTCTAGCCATATGTATTGCGCCAACGGCTGCGTCGGAATATCTTATCTCCGAACAAGGGCAGTGGAAATAAAAGAATGGCTGAAACATGTGTCTATAAGAATAGCATCTAAGGTGGTGTAGACACAGATCGTACCTCATATCATCTATGGAATTCCATGATTGTAAGACTCTGTAGCCTGTAGCTAATCTCTCCCATGTCCACCTACTCCATATGGTTGGGGTGGACCTCTTCATGGTGGTGGTAGTAACATATCGAATCATCGCCCACCACTAGTTTCACAGATAGCTCTTCTGCCATGTCCACCTACTCCATGCATACCTCCTTGGTTGAACCTCTATATCTTCCTGGGTTGTCCTTCGACCATATAATGATCATCCATATGATAGTTCAGATAGTCCCCAACCATGTGATCCTACCCTATGCATGAGTAACACTTTATGATTGTTGCATGACTGGTTCCGGCTCGGGTGCCCCGCACAACCAATCCTGAGTAATGCGGTTGTCCACCTGTAGGTATAATCTTCTTGGACCTCTCTGACATCTCTCTGCTTCCAACTACAGAAGACTCTACTATGTGATTACTGATAGTGGGTTTCATTGCTGGTGACTTCATGGCAAGGAAACTATCCACCAAGAGGGCTCTCTATAACACTCCCGCCTGCATCGGGATGCTAAGTGAGATCATCGTAGCCCTGATCTCTCACCTAAGCCCCTACCCAAAGGTCCAGACCCTAAAGAATGGGTTTAAAAAATATCTTTGGAGTAGTGTGAGAGATCAATTAACCTCTCTGAGTACTGAGCAACATTCATGCTTCCCTACAAATGAAGAAGCTCTTGTATGTGGACTGCGTGAAGAGTCACTGGGACAAAATTTTCCACAAACAAGCTCTCAAAGTATGCCTAGAGAAGAGTCACATCATCATGAACCTATAGCATCATGCTCTACCATATGCCCAATGATTTTTGTATAAGGATAGAGAAAAGGATCACCATGTGATCGGCTGGTGTCCCTACGAGTCGGAAGACTCTCACCACAACCTCCAGCCAATCCTCAACAGTAAGTGGGTCCATCTCTCCCTTGAACCTGGGTGGCCTATGGCACTAGAATTCATGAATAGTACTCAAGCGGTGTGCGCTCTCTACTACTTGGGCAGGTTGAATTGATGTCCCTATGGGTAATGGTACTCCTGGTGCCTCTATTAGTGCCTCTACTAGAAAAGGGTCCTATATCGAGGCCTCGTCGCTCGATGGGATATTACAACGTACAACTCTCAGAACCCTAGCTGGTATTCTACATGGAGGAATCTTGAAACAAAACAAGTGTTCCATGGTCAATAAGTTATACCTGTTGAGCTGACTCAAGAGATAACAAAGAAAACTCTTGGAAACACACACGCAATCAGTGTTTTCATGCACTGAGTCGGAAATCATAAGTCATGGTCCTGGTGTATGGATATGTCGGCAACCGCACTAACACTAGACTCCCGGAACTGAAATCTACACTCATTACCCTTATAACTATTGCTTCATAGAAAACATCAGAGTTTAGTTCTTCTATAGAACCGACTCCTCGGATAACAATTTTTCATGACCCGTCCCCCGGGGCCCATGTCGTGACTACCCCAAGCTCGCCTTCCATAGGCCAGGGACTGGCTACTAGCACCGAAGGACGTTTTCCAGAAGTCATTGCCTTTATAACCTATAAACTCATAAAACCAAGCACAAAAAAAGATACAGACACAAGAAAACTATATTACGAAAAGAGTGTTGAAAGTAAAATGGGGCTGGAATACAATCCCAACAGCAAAGGTACAAGTACAACTGAAATACAAAACAACCGAAGAAAGAGAAAAGACATCTACTGAATCATCCTCTAAGGTTCCTACAAGAAGGGTAGGTACAAATCACCTCCTCAGCACTCCACGTCCACCCGTCTCCTCTGTGTATCGACACATCGTATGGTCCACCGTGGGCCTTGGAATCAAGTGCCATCAATTTTCATGGACTCGTAAAATTTCCATATATTTTTAAAAAATTACATCGAAATCCTAGGTCTTTACAGATATCCTCCACTAGTTATTTCCCTTTTCCTTGAAAATAGATGTTAAAAAATTAATAATTGTCTTGGTTTCCATGGTTACCACAAAACTAGAAAAACCCTTTAAACTTTTTTCATTCTAGATGGTTCCTATTCTCAAATTTGCATTATTATTGTCCCATTACAAAAAATTATAATTTTATTCAGTGGTGGTGGTGGTGGTCCCATTGGTATATTATTCCATTATCTTTATTTATATTATTTCCCCAATGTTTTTTTATCCCACATAACCTTGTTTTTTGATGTCATGTCAGCACCATTGAAATAAACAATTTTATTCACAATCTGATGTACTATTGGTTTACCTTATTATCATTATCTTTTATTTTTATTGGTCTGATAATATTCTCTTTTGAACTCTACATAATCGGTGAATTATTCTCTATCCCTATTCAAATCATGTTGTACTATGAGACATATGGAAATCATATTGGATAATTCTTCTTCCATTATAGATTTTTCTTTCTTGAGATCTATGATAATATTTTCATGATAAAATTCCTTAAGTATATATAGATTGATCTCATCCTATGATGGTTATTTTGATTCCCCGTCCTCTTCAATTAAAGTATCAAAGAAACTAGCTGTAATCTCTTTTTTCGAAGATGAAATCAAGATCACTGCATATTTGGGAACATAACTACTATATTGTATGTTGGATGTAAAATTTCCCTCTTAAGTAAAATAATTTACAAAAAACCCCATACTTGAATAATTTATATAACTTATTCATGGGAGAGTGAAAATATTTAATGTTTTCTTGATGGGTTTTTCATGGATTCATGTGTGGTGAAGTGTTTTATAATATCTTTAATCTCAATTTAATGTGTTCCATCATACACACTGATGGTGATATATTGATTCCTTTAAGGATAGACTCCAAAAATTATGGGATGGTGTGATGATGTTCTATCTTCTTCCATGTTTATAATTTCGAAGTCACCTATGAAAATTAAATATTTTACATGTACAAGTACTTCTTTAAAAACTCCAACTATGAATTATATGGATTTATTTACTAGATGAAACACTAATTTGGTGGACTTAAACTCTCTTTTATGAAATGATGTCAATAAATAATGATTAAATATATTTATCGATGCGATGATATCAAAAAAAAATGTATCAATAATGTTTAAAGATTAAATAGTTTAGGTAATTGAGAATGTCCATATATTTTTACATTTTGTGGTTTCTATTATGTGATGAGGGCTGAAATAATTACTTCTAAGTTATTTTTCTCATTTCCATCCAATATCATTATTTTGGTGCATTATTCCCAGATAAATTTTTCATACTTATAGATTTTTCAAATGGATTCCAATAAGATGATGTTTATTTAAACACTCTGAATGGTTTCTTGGATTTCTCATTTATGTCAATCCTCTTCAACCTTACTTCACTCAGTTAATCTTGATGGTAATAGTTCTTGAATATAATTTTATTCTATTTATTATTTTCTAGGTGTGTCTCTGGTCTTTCCTTCTTCTTATCATATTCTATTGGATGGTAGACTTCAACATCAAAATAATTCTCAAAATCAAAAACAATATGTTGTTCAATTTCTCAGATATCATTAACATAGTGTTTTATTATCATGATCATGTTCTCCTTGGGATGTAATATTTTTTACATATGTAGGTTTCCTGGATTCTTGGTCCAAATGTCTATAAGGGTTCTGACTTTGTTTATTATCTTATCAACCCTATCTTCTAGTCCCAAAATATTGGGCATAAACTATTGAAATTCTTTTGATGGTTCACTGGTTGAATTATTCTCATAATCCTTTTTCTAGAAAATGGTTGTTAATTTTCATGAAACTTGTACTGCTACTTATAAGATTGTTAAAATGATGGTGGGTTCTGGAATTGTTTCCATTAGAAGGGAGGTTAATTTGAGTTTTGGTTTGGATAGAAACATATCTCTTTGTTTTATTGGTTTCTTTATCTATGTTGGGACTAAAAACTTCTTTATCTAGAATTAATTTTTATAGGAAAATGATGAAATGTAGTTCATCCACTTTTTATGGGGGAAACTTTTAAAAAGATTCTTAAACCTCTCCAATTATTCTTAGAGAGTATCAGAAGTTGATTGGTGGATGGTGACGACATACTTTTTGATTTATATGCTTCATAAAGTGGTTATGATTTTTTTAAAAGACATTCCATTAAATATTAATATTTATTCACTTATCTTATCTGTATATTGTAAATATGTTCCATACCATATCTCTATAGTGAGACGGGGAAGGACCTTCACTAGATTAGGTCTTCTTCAAGTCCTAGTGTCTTCAATATAGAGCAGACGTATGGGAAATCCAGGTTATGTAAATTTGAGTCTTCTCTTATAGACCATTAAATTTTTTAATCTCATTAATATTTTTAATTCATGATCCAAATTTTTTTAGGAAATATGGAATAACGATTTTGTTCTGCTAATTCGGAAATAATGGTGTGTACTGGTCTTTGAGATTTTAGTGGGGATTTTCCACCATTGTTTCTGGTTTAGATTAAACAATTATTGTGTTATATAAATATGTGAGGTATATTTCCTCAAATACATTTTTTTTATTTATTCACCGAGATATCACTCGTTTAATTTTTGGGTCTAATTTTAATAATGGAACGCGTGATATTTGGGTCGTTCAATGTTTTTTTAGAATAACCTCCCATGTAACAATTCAATGTTCAATGCTCTCCTTTTCATGGTGAATATAATATCAAAATTAAATAATAATAATACATTGTATAAATATTGGTAGACTTTAGAAGTGGAGTGCATAGAAAATTATACTTGTCACTTTTCATGAATTTTTAAGGAATGTTTATTTTATATTGGGGTTTCGAAAATAGTAATTTAGAAAGAATATTAATTTGATTAATTTAGTAAAATTGATGAAAAATGGTGATCTATTTGGTCTTGGATATATATATATCCTTACATCTATGGTTTATAATATTTTACTATTATTCTTATAAGGTATGGTAAGTGATAGATTCTATTATAACTTATTTTTCCGTACCATAACTAGAGGGGAATAAAGAGATTCTCCCTAATTAAAATATTATATAATTATAACCTCTTTCCTTGGTGTGTAATGTTACAATGGTATTCTAGATTAATCAAATCAATCATTTATAGAGTATTTGTATTCCATTAATGTAAAATATTACCACCAATAATTCCTTGAATGTGATTGTGACATCCAAGAACTCACCACCCAACCCATGCTTAATTCATCACAGACATACATGAATTGATTGGGAATAGATTTTGGATCATTATATAAAGAAATAATAATTGATTGCATAAAAACATAATACAATCAAATTCATAATTTTAAACTAAAAACATGGAATTGAAACCATATGGTAAAATAAAGAAATGTTTTTTATTCAATGAAGACATAAAAACTGAATCATAGAAATATCAGTCCAGCCTCTCCATTCTTGATCAATCATCAAAAGTAACCCTACCTTGAGAGGGTAATTGATTTTATGTGGGAGAAGTAATGAATATAAATAATAGAAAAAAATAAAGGAATGAAAATAGTAAAATAATGCCACAGCTGACCGTAGTCTAGAGCTTCCCCTCATCGATAAATCTATCATTACCCCTGGTTCATGTATTTATATTCCTTTTTGAATCATGGGTAGTTTTCAGTTACCCATAAATGTGTTCATATATCTATTATCAGTTAAACCAGAGGCTTTGTGGAGGTCCTGGGTTAGAAATATAGTGTTTCATCAAAATTTTTGTAAAATATATCAGAATCTGGGTCTATCATGGCATTTAACATCATGAATAGATTTTTCATGATGTGAATGTTATGGGCGTAAAAATTTCATGCCATTAATTTTAAATGCAAAAAAATTTCGAGCATTTTTTCTTTTTTTATGGAATGTATGTATGAATCATGGAGTGACACATTTAGTCTTTCTCTAGTTTTCCTTTTTCATCACATATCCTTTGGTTTCTTATCATTAAAGGGTTTTACAGTTTGAATAGGAATTTTATGATATGAATTGAGTATTTATAGAATATTATACTCATTTTCATCTGAATTCATCATATATGAAATCTAAATATGTTCTCTTACTTAACATATGATGAAAAACATCATGTTTATGTTGAGAGTATCACCTCTTGGTTTATTTTTAGTCAAACCCTATATCCTACCACAAATCAAAAAAAACTAAATATTTATATGATTAACCCATGAATGTTAAAGAATAATATGTTTTATATTAAAATATTTATTTATAATCTAGTTTTATCACTCATTACCTATCACTACTTTTTTATTTATTTATAACAAATTTTCAAGCTTTAGGACATGACACAAGAGTCTGATGTATCATTTTCATGGTATGGTTTTCAAATGTTAATCTCATGTTCTCATAACATTAAGATCATTTTATTATTAAATAGTCATTTATATATCCCATTTTTACCCTTACTAAGCATATTATATCACCTTTTATTGTGTTTCCTATCTCCCAAGATGTGATGAAATGTTTTATATAGGATACTTTTAAGAAAGTATCTAGTTATTAAGAACTAAGTGGTAGATTGTGTAGGTATTTGATGTTCCAGTTTTGTATGTATCCCGGTTTCTAAAGAAGCTAAACCTTTATAATTTTGGAATTCATCATAATGTTATATAATGAATATTAATACAAAATTTTATAGTGTATATATAATTGTGTCTGTGTGTGATGTTTTGTTCCACTATGTTTCAATATGACCATTCATTTGTTCATCAATGGTAAAATGGATCCAATATAAAAATCCTTATTAGGTTATGCTTTATGATATCATCCTCAGTCCTTTTTTCCTCTAACATGTTTGAAAAAATGATCAAACACAATGGCACCTAATAAAATTAGATGTATAATAGGGGATCCACCCTTTTTTGTAGTTTGAAATTACATATAAAACCATTATCCTTGATGTAATCATGGAATAATGTTTAATTATTATCACCTTATTTAATCCATTATATATGGTATCTTTACTGGTAATTAATTTCAAAATCATGAAATATGTCTGCTAAATTTTTTAATTTATCCATAATTAGTACGGAATATTCACTATTCCAAATGTTTTATAGGTTGGTATCCAAAATTATGATTTCGTTTTATAAATAATTAATTTCTATTACATTTTAATCATGATTTAGAGACCACCCCATTAGTTATTATATTATGAATTTTATATTTTATTAGATAACATCCCACCAATGTCCAGGAATGGGTATGAACTAGGATTGATGAACCAAGGGAAGAAATATTCTATTTTTATCATATTATTTTAGAAAATAAACCTCAAACTTTTTGAATTTGTACCTTCAAGGCTCAGTAAAATGGAATAACATACTAAGTGTGATATAATTAAATGAGAAATACAATTTTAGAAAAGGTATATATGCCTTTTATATTAGCAAGGAACCTATCAAGGTGTATCTAAATTATATAATTAGATTTCTTATTATCTTACCAAGTATATTGATCACCATAAAAGGCTTGGTCAATCATATTTTTAGTGGTTAGGAATCTTTTGATGACTTTGATATCCTTCCTAGAGTAGTATAAGTAACATTTTTTCTTATAATAGTCAAGTATCTTGTTAAAATAACTCAAACTAAACTGAGTAATTCCTCTTGGGTTTAAAGGGGATAAGTCTTCCTATAAAACATCATGATCACTTTCCCCACATTTAATAAACAAAAAGGATTGGAAAGGATGTTTTTTAGAAGATGTAACTTTGACTGCTAAGTGTTAACATGATTAGTTAATATGCTCTATGAGGATATGATTTCTCTAAAAAATACATAACTGATCATTAATGGGATGTCATGAAGAAATTATTTAATAAGTTGTCTAGAGAAAACGTAATAGATGGAGATAGCATTTTTCTTTTTTCCAACAATGAAATTATTTAAATATTATAATGCTTAGATTCAAAGATAATAAATTCACATTTCACTGGAGAATCCAAACCCCTATAATTCTAAATGGGAACATATACTATTTTAAAACAATTAAGTTGAATTGACTCCCTTGGAGTTAAAATATTGTTAAAATAAGGTTGTACCTTCAGTCATGTACTTGTATTTACACCTTGTTGTAATAACACTAGAGGAAATGGAATTATAATTTAGGAATTTGTCATCTTATGTGTTTAGAAATAAAGGAAACTATTAATTAATCATAATATATATATATATATAATAATTTTATTTATTTGGAGGAATAATTATTGGATCCTTTGATAGAGGAGGAATAGGTTATGAAACAAATGAGAAGGTGCTTGAGAGGAAGCACTAGAGGAAGAGAAGGCATGATGCCTATATCTTATGTGATTATATACGATGATTTGAACATATAAAAATTACATAAAACTTTATTTAATCTATGTTGGATGGAACAACATCTAACTAAGAGGAATGGTTAGACCAAGGAGTGGAGACCAAGGGACTATCCACCTTATAATGAAATACCTCTTTAAAATTTGGTAGAACTAAAGAAACAACACAAGTGAAACCATAAGGCTATATCCACGGGCCAACCCAATAATATTTCATTAAAAAAGGAATTAATTATCATGTATCACTGTAAAATTTTAATATAAGAAAACTTTATTCAATATTTTTTGTTACATGTAACACCAAAATAAAATAACCCACGAAATATATTTCTTAAAATTTAATCTCATCGATAGCATACAGAGCATGAAACCCCCAAGTCAAAATAAACCAGAATATATAATATATTTATTATTTATCTATTAAATTTCAATTTAATAATAGTCATAGGTAAGTTATGAAAATTTTTGTTATTTATTTATTATAAATAAAATAAGAATAATTTCATAGGAGATGAAATGTTTTTGGAAAACTGTATTTTTTTAAAGACAGTTTAGTGGGGATTTGCACACATAATTTAAAATTAATTTTTACCAAATTTATGATATTTATTTTAAAATATAATCATAAATTTTGATACGAGAATATAAGAATTATCTCAGGGTGAAATATTGGTATTTTTCTGATATGTTTTATTTTTTAATGGATAGTGAAAAATATTAAATATTAATTGAACAATTCATTTTCTATTAAATTATTTATAATGCTAAATTATATTTGTGATTTATTTAAAAATAATATTTTTTGAATATTATATAAATTAATAAAACTTAGGTACTTGAAATCAATTTTATTTTGAATTTATATATAAAAACCTCATAAACCTTTCAATATTTTCTCTTTAAACCCCTACATTCTCTTTGCATATATGAGTATAGTTTATCTAAAATTTTCCCACTTCTATGAATTTAATTTTTTAAAATAGATAACAAATTTGGAATCATAATTTTTTATATTTTATAATATTTTTATTTTTATTTTTTACCAAAATTAATAGTTAAAATACAAAAAATATGTACCCTAGTCGAGGTAAAAATAGATTTACCTAGGGTTAAAATAATATGATAAGAAATAAAAAGACATAAAATCATGAATAAAATATTTATTATGGATATATTTACACTATATGATGTATAGATATTTAAAATAATTCTTTTGGACCCTTGTGTAATGTGAAAAATATCGGTACACTTTAGTTTTAAAAATTTACTAATGTGCCACTCACCACACATATAGAAGGTTACCCACGATCTATTGTTATTCAAAAAATTAAACCCATTTATCTGTATCAATAACTACCTAAATAACATCCCAAAATGCATCCCCCATAGTATAATCCTTATTTATGAAATAAATACAACCTGGGAAGGATTTGGTGAAAAGCTAATGAGGTTACCTGAAGAAGAGGTATGATTTTTCAATGAGCATTTTATTTTATTTCTTCATAAAAGGCCATAAAATAATATCAAGCCATGAAGATATAATAACATCAGTATCTACCATATACTTAAATATTTTTATAAAAATGGAATGAAGAAAAACCATCCCCACTTCCATCAATAGGGTTAAGAAATCATCATTTGTGTGTACGGCGGGCTACCACCTCATGAACTAATTCAATTCATATTTCCAGTACCACCTCCCACATTTCAGTATGATGATGGATATAAATTATTAAAATTTTAAATATAGATAAATTATACCACATTATTCATTATTTTATATATACATTTTTTATATAACATTTCATATAACTTATGATAACATCACTCGTGTGTAAAGCAGACTACTGCCTCGTAAAGTGAGGTAATTATTCATTCGTAAACACTTTACACGGAAGGTGATAAAGATAAATCTAATAATTATATGTTATATAAATTATATAATAATTATATTAATGAAATATTTGTCATTTATATATGATAATATATATATTTTTCTTTTTTACACTGAAAAAGGATAGCATCATTCATGTACGTGTGGACTACCTCCTTCACGAAGCGATGAAAATATCTTTCATCACCACACAACATGGATGATATGTATAAGTATATTTTAACAAATAATTTTATATATATGACACTTTTATCATCCTATAAATATAAAATATTTTATAAACTATGTACACAATTTTCAATGAAAAATAGAAACATTACTCATGTGTATGTATGGTCTACTCTCTCGATGATTATAACATAGTTCATTTTTCATAACCATATTTAATGATTGGTTTTAAAAATAAAATTGATGTAAATATTTGATATTTATATTATCATTATTATTCTTAATATTTTCAAACAATGGCCTTTTTAACCATCATCAACCTACCAAGTTCAATTTTGACACATAAGCTAAATATCATCGAAATATCTCATGTAAACATAATTGATAAAGAAATAATATTTAACATGGTAATATGTAAATTAAAATGGATAATAAAATTAAAAAAATTCCTTAGAAAAGTAAATAATTAACATCAATTTACTATTCATGATGATAAATAATATATATGATGAATCAGATTCAATATAAGGGTTTTGCGTATCACTTTTACTTCCGTGAGACAAACACAATATTCACCACTAATTTATTTAATGTAGTGTACATACTACTATTTTTTTGATATATCATGAATTATTTGATCTTGATGGTATTTATACTTTCATTTAATTTTATTTCTATCATGGGGACTATGAATCAAATGTTATCAAAGTAGTAACAGTTCATTTCACAATCTCGTCATTATTTGGGATTGTTTTCCTTTATGTCTCCATTGAGGGAATTACTTCATATATATATATATATATATATTAAAATAAATATATTTTATTTTACTAGGGTTATTGATTGAATTGTATAAGTAATAATATGATTTTTATCTCTTTGGTAATCAAAAGGATTAAGAAAATGTTTTTCCGAAAATTAATATTTTTTCTTTCTTTGGTTAGAAATCTATTTTGATCAAAACCAATGTTTTATTAAAATATTTTCAAAAACGTAATTATCAAATTTAAATTGATATATTAAAGTAATAATTAGCCATTTTAACTATTTAAAAAATATTTTTAATAGAATCTTCTTGCCTCTTTCAAAACAATTCACATTTTTATTTTACCAAAAATATGAAAGGAATGATTTATTTAAAATACATAGCATGTAAAGAATTTTCTTAAATCATGGGTAATAATAATAATAAGAATTAAAATATTTTGTTTTCATGAAATAAGCGTTGGGTGGTTTCGTGGAAACCCTCCTGGAAAAAACTACTTCCAACCTATCTTCAAAACAAATCCAAAATATCCCATCTAGCATACCTATACTCAAACAGGCACACACATTGTCACTTCAAGTTGTGGCACTAAAAAAAACATCATAATTCTATAAAAAATAGTGGAAACTACAATGTAATGAAACCAAAAGAACATAAAACCACATAAAACATAAATAGGCCGTTATACATAAATAAAATGAGTTGGAATGGTTTTCTCTATATATGTACCATTCAATGGAGTCTACCTTAATATATGTATTGTATTTGATAAGGCACTCAAAGTGGTAGGACATCTTGACTTAAGGCATAAGATTTTCTTTCAAGATTTTTTTACCTCCATTAAATTCTAATATCAAAATCCTATTATTGTTATATATCCAAGATGAATGTTCTTCATTTATATCAACACGCAATGGTCTTTCAATCAATCTATTGGTATCCTCATTTGATACATTGGCATGGAATGAATCCTTGAGAATAGCTTTATTAAAATTGTGGAGAATCTTCTTGATATTTTATTGTTCAACATCCTAACAATATTCCTATATATTGCTTCAAATTGAATCCATTTTAGGATCTGAGATGCTTTACAACTCATCCTGAGTTCCTCTAACCTCATTACTGGGAGGAGTTCCCAAATACTATTTTATTGTAAGAACCAAGGAATCACTAGCTTCAGTTTATAAAAATAAATTACCACCATTATATGACTATCACTTTCTTGTATCCCTATTTATTAGAGAAACCATAGAAGTAGAAGATTTCTATAAAAATATGGGACCTTTTCTAGACTATCTTTTAACTAGAGGACTGGGTAAATTTGAGTAGTCCTTCCATAGCCATGATATGCTCACTTAATAAATGAAACCCTCTAAATCAATTGTAGTATTATATAATTTCCTTATTTAGTACCAAAGATACTCTGATACTATTTCCAATTCTTTTCTCTCAGTTGACCATTTTTTTGAGTCAGATCCATCTCAACTTATTTCTCTAACTTTTATCTTATGGGATTATTCCCTTGAAGGCATGTAGCATGTCCATTTTATCCATCGAGTGGGATATTATGTTATCCATCGATTGGGATACAATTTCCATTTCTTTTCTCTCATTCCATGTGAATGAGATAATTATTTCAACCATTTAGGTACTCCCTCTACCAATTTTTCTCCCAAACACATTAGGAAGTGTAGCGGTTGACTCATTTTATCAATATAAGAATCCAAAAAATATATATATTTGATTTATACTCTAATAAGGTAAACCATCTACATGCACAAACTCTTTCTAATCGACCAAATATTTTTGAAAATAGGCATCCCATTTCATCAGATTCAAGTCAGATGGAGTAGTGTCACTACAAAACATCTCGGAGATTGAATCCCACTAAGGCAATAAAAGGATAGTTAGTTGATCCATGAATAATAAATATTTTGTGATTTATATCTTTATTCTCCTTTAATTTCATTCAAAACAATCTAGTGGGGTTTAGATATGTTAACGACAACACAAATTCTGGGTTCTATGGTGTGTAAAACCACATGGGTCTTTAGATATGAAAATAAGAAACATCCAAATTTATTTATGTAGCAACATAAAAATGGTGGGGTTTTGGAAAGGGTGCGTAACAACTACAAGATGATCCCAGAATGTAATTTAATTCAGGTTCTGATCCAATTTCATGTCAATGGGACAACATATAAGAAATAAATGGAAATAGTTTGATGGAGTGTGAGCTGCAAGACCACACAATATCTTGGTCTTTAGTAGATAAAAAAAGAATAATCATTTTCTAATAGTCAAGTATTCAAACCACCTCACAATGATAAAGAACATAAAAAGTATTGAAGAAACTATAAACTCCATCCATTGAACACCTATGATGTCCAACATGAGATACCTAGCTGATTTTATATAGGGAATAATTATTTGAGAACTTATAGTGTGATATTAAGAGCGAAGGGAATCCAATATAAAAACAATAAACTTTTGGGGACAACATGAAACTAGGGAAGGCATAAAGAAAAACTAGATTGGTAAAGTGGGAAAAGTGATGAGAAAAGAAAAAAATATTGGATGATGTGATTTAATTTCATCCCTTACCCAATGGGAGGTGGGTGTCGAAGTTCTAGCTAACCACTTCAGAACCCTGTAAACTCTATATATGGAATACTATATTTTTCTTTTTGTTGCTTATGACTTCTATTTATACTTCATTTTTTTAGTTATACCCTTTTCTATGCTTATGTTTATTTTTTTATATCACATTCATTGAATGTTTTAAATATTAAATTATATGATAAAAATGTTAATTACCAAGATTAGCTTTTTCAAAAGGTTTTGTGAACTTTTAGTTTTACAACTCATTTTTGAAATGAAAAGTATATTTTCATCAATAATGATTTTAATAATTTTTATTGGTATTTAATTCATAAAGGACATCAAAAATTTACTTTCCTAATGATCTACTAGGGATATGTTGTATTTATATGATCTTTATTTATTATTTTTTTTATTTATGGTTTGTTTAATAGAGAATTCACAATTTTATTTCCATTTACCATTTTAATAAGAATGGTTTATTATTATGTTTTTCTGTTTTTAGTAAGTATAAAAATTTCAATTTATAGTGGTTCAATATGAATTTTTTGGTTGATTATGCTTCACTTATTTATTATGAGGTATGTATTGGACTTTGTATGTAATGGTAAGGACCCATTATAGACATTTGATTCATCGGTAGGTCTCATGAGAAAAAAAGAATATTGTTTTGGCCAAGGCCTTAAAAATTTATATATATTTCTTCAAACAAGCCTTAACATTATGTTTTATATTTCCAACATTATGAATTCCATCATTATGTAATTAGTTTTTGAAATTCTAATATTTTGTTAGAATATTTAGTATATCCACGGTAATGTTTCAACCTAATGTGATTATTTATATGACACTTTTATATCATCTTTTATTCCTATCACATTGTACTCAAGCTACAGTATAAATAGATTTTTTTAGCTATTTACCTTTACATATTGATTATTCCCTATTTATTCATGGCTTATATTATATTCATACCCTTACAGAGCATCTGAGACCCCCATTATTATGTGTTATTTTCCCTAGGATACCATGAATTATTTTGTGATTTATTTATAGGGATACCCTAAGGGGAATAATGGAAGTAGAAAAAATATATTTTATTTTTTAAAAAATGTACATTAAATTTCAAGTACGAATCTAGTTTACCAAGACTACAAAACTATTTGATCATTTGGGATGTGATTCCTTGTATCTTATTCCATTTTAATAAAGATGACACTAGATAAAGGCTACTGGGGTAGGTATTTCTACAGTTGTTATTAGATAGAGGTTTATTAGAAACCTTGGGAACTAGATTTATGAACACATGGATTAGAGAACACAACCCATTTATTGAATTTTTTAATAAGAATAGAATAACATCCAAATGTTTTGTTAAGGAATATATGATGTATTTTTTTGTATAAAACATTACTATATGGATACTATTAGTGGAAGATGAAGATGTTATGGAACATATCTACCCGGGGATAACAGCTCTAAAAAGGGCACATTGGCCATGACCCGATCATCACATAGTGTAAAATAGTGAAACATGTTACAAAAATATATTTACACTCTTAGGGTAAATGCTTATGATAATTTACATTTATATTGTAAACCATTATGAGGGATTTGAAAGTAATTATATCCCAAAAGAAAACAAGTTTATGAATTTGATATTCACTATACATAAATTGAAAAATTAATGTTATGTTTTTCACTAGTTTTGGATTATAAATTGTGTTTCATAATATAATATAATATAGTGTATTAAATCATTTAGAATTAGAAACTAGAAGTAGGAATGTGAATTGAATCATTACATATACTCCAAAGAGTATGAATGATCATTTCATGGATGGGATTAGGAAAATATTTCTATGCAAAGTTGTCTACCAAACATTATGAGGGCATATTATCATGCTCTAAAAAGATATAGAAATAATTATTAAAGTATGAGGGATTATAATGGATGTAACAGGAGAATAGTATGATAGAGAAAAAGATAGATAAAGGTAAAAAGGGAAAGAGATATTTTCCCACATTTTATAATTTTGGATAGAAACAAACTAATACTTTATAAAAGGGAATGTAATTTTATAAATTTTTTGAGATAAATGAAATCATGCTCGTGATTCCAAGGGGAAAAATTATTACCATTGTTGAATTATTTATCTGTAAGGAAATGGGGAACTGCACAAAGGATTTACCCAAAAATCAAATGAATGTACCAAAAAAGTAGTTATTGTATAAAGACCAAGATTATGTTATTATCATAGTAGAAGTGGAATGATTAATGTGCTTGTGTTTGGATTTAAGAATCATGTCATTTGGGTATTTTACCAATGATATCCTAGTTGTATGAATTATGAAATGTATAAGGATTTTACGATGTTTAATTTTCATTAAGGATTTAAATGTGTATGTTGAATGATACTAATGAGCAAGAAAATTGATTCAATTGAAATTTGAACATCATGGAAAACACATGATTTTGGGAAAGATACCCCTTATCATATTTCTATGTTATGAAAATGATATTGGGATAATGATACGAAAGATATAGATAAATTAAATTAAATATTACTGTCTAATTTGGGTCTAATTAATGATTTCTTGAAAAGGTTTTTAATGCTATCATTGATGGAGTTTAATATTTTTTTATTTTAAGAATATATTCAATAATATGTTTTTCACTTAAGGAATAAGGAATCATGTTTGTTTTCAGTATGGTTTTATGGTAATATAGGTATTAACATATTTTAAATGTGGCATTAATAGCCACTTTATATTTGTTGGGGAGTATAACTTGGATTTATTGACCTTACTTATAAATTTTGTTAGAAAAATCTTGGATGAACCGTGAGATCGCCAATTTATTGAATGGAATAATTTGAAATTTTGGTGTTATTGGATAACTTTTTTGAACCTTTTTTATTTTAGAATATAAATTAGTAATGTATTTATATGATTTTATAGATTATATAATCTATTAAAAGTTAATTTCAATGCTATAGAAATAGAAATTTTATTTTAGGATACTAAATTCATAAACTATGAGATGAAGTATAAATTCATCAAAGCATATTCATGGGATGTAATTGTGCGTATGAAATAAAAATATAACAAGTAATTATATTTATTTATATTCATAGAGAGTGAAATAATTCCTTATCTCTAGGAAAAGTATCTTGAAACAAATTTTTTTTCTAATTATCATCATTTTTGTTGATATCAATAACCTTTTTCACACCTCTGGTTTATTGATTTGTGGTCATTAACTTCTTCATGAAAATGTTCTCTATCACTCTCCATCATTATTTCGGTGTTTTTTCTCTTTTTTTCTATGTTTTTACTTCCCACATATTTTTTATTATTTTTCAACCTAGTATGTGTTATTATATATAACAATTTTAATCCTTTTTTCCTCAAATTAATAATATATTTTATGAACCCTTTTTATAGTGTGGGTTTTTCAATAATTGTATTTCCAAATATCAGACCCTTGATTACCTAGATTAAGTTTACATTGTGGGGATAATATTTATTTATCATTTTGAGAATCTTATACCCTAAATTTAAAAAATAAGAACACTATATTAGATATAAAATGAGTAATCCAACACTCTTCTTAAATAACCCACAAAATATATTTCTTTAATGTTCATATATTCAATAGCTTTTAGAACAGACAACCATAATTCAAAATAAACCATAATATAGTATACCATTTTAAAATAATCATTAAATTATCAATTAGTAATATTAATAACTAAATTATGAAAATTAGGTTTATCTAATGATTTCAAATAAAATAATCATCATTTAAAATAAAAATATTTTTTTTAGAATGGTATATTTTTTATATAAATTTTCATGGCACTTTGCGAACATAATTTAAAAATAATTTTTTACCAAATATATAAAATATATATTAAAAAATTAAATAAAATATTTACAAATTAATATAAATTTTTTTAGGGTTCATTTCTTTGAATTTTCTGGAAAATTTTATTTTTTGATGAATAATGAAAAATAAAAGTTATAATTGAAAACTACATTATCATTCAAATTATTTATAATATAATATTATATTTGTAAATAGTTTTAAAGTAAAATTAGAATAATTTTTATCAATTATATCATTTTATTTCATTGGAATTATTTTCATAATGAATTTTGATATAAAAAATTTATAATATTATGAACATTTTCTCTTTTAAAACATGCTTTCTTATTTCATTTGTGGGTAGAATTTTAAATTAAATTTTGCCAATTTTTTTGAATGGAGTAGAGAAAAAATTTATTCCATATTTTTAATCCAAATAATTTATATTATATAATGATTTCATATTATTTTTTGTCCAAAATAAATAATAAAAACAGAAAAAACCATCACCATTGTTAAGGTAAAAGTAGATTTATCAGGGCATAAACAAAAATAATAATTCTTATAACTAAAAAATATTGTATAAAATATATTTTATATGCATATTTTGACCCCATTGTTTATAAAACTCTATAATAATCCATTTTGGACCCTTTGTATATGTCAAATATGTGGGTACACGTTTTTATTTCAAAAAATTATAAGTGTACCACTAACCACACATATAAATGGAAACCCTTTATATATTCATCGTCACACCTTAAAACCATTTTTGTTCCTCAAATAACTTCCTAAATCACTTTCAAAATTTCCTACCCTAGTCCAAGAATCCTTAATTTGCGAACAATACATCCTTTGAAAGATTTGGGGTAAACATAAAGTGGTTACCCAAAGAAGAGATAATGTTCTTCAATGAGTGTACTTGTTTTATTTCATACTACAACACTAAAATTATTATTAAACTATGATGATATAATTTCCAAAATATCATCCGTAAAATGAGTGAACTTTTTAATATTAAATGACCAATAACCATCTCTACTTCTATCAAATGTGTTACAAAATCATTATTCATTTTTATGGAAGTCTACTGCCTCGCGATCTGATGTCATTCCTCATTCCATTACGACCTTCCATGGTTGGGTATGATGATGTATATAAATTATATATATGATATTAATAACATAATTATACCTATGGAGTTATTATATCATATATTCATTGTAATGACCCGTTATTTTATAAATAATATTTTTTGGTATTAAACTAAATGACCTATTATGGTTATAGAAGAAATTTTCACTTATATAGTTTCATTATAACCTCCAGGGTTAAAAAATAATTAGAATATTCAATATTGGTAATATAGAAATTTAATAGTGATGATTTTATTAGAATAAACATAGTGTTTTAATAAATCCATTTAAGAAGAGAAAATGAAGTAGTGAACTCAACCAGTAAAACCATACCATATGAAAACCATTTATCATAGAATACAAGGGAGTGAAAATTAATAGTATTGTCCTTTGAAAAATTAAAATATAATATACAGTAACTCAATAATTAGAAACATTATTTATCAGATAATTTCAAGCTCATCAAGATTATGACCAAACCATGTACGCTGATAAGTCCTAAGAAAATATCACCATCACGCACCATACCCTCATTGAATTTTCCAGTGTAATAAAAGGATATTAATCAAGAACATAATAATATGTATATGAGTATTTTAATTTTTGTTTAATAGTAATTATTTTTACTTCTTATTGTTGTACCATAAATATTTATTCTAATTTTGATACGATAAAACAAATTATATTTTAAAAAAATATTATTATTTCACACTATTTATTAATTCTAAATGATAATATAATTTTCATGATTTGAAAAGTAACTTTTGTAAGAGTTCAAAACTATTTTTGTAAAAAATCCATTCATCTCCCAATAAATGTTGATTCTGATTGAAAAGATAAAATTCAAACATTAAGAAAATTCTTTTGATAAAATAAATAATATATTTGAAACTAAAACATTGAAATCATTGAACTATAAATATTTGCTAGCTTTCTAAGATAGTCAAATTTTCTTGTGTAAACTAAAGAGTATAAATACATATTATGGATTATGAAATCATAATGCCTTTATAGTGTTGTAATAAATTATATAACAGTTAAAAATTACCCAATATATGTTTAACATTTAAAAAAATTGTTTCCTTAGGTTATTATATTAATTTCATAGATCCTTTATGAATCCTTCCAAACTTATATTATATTTTAGGATTTTAAAACCAGTTCTTTAAGAAAAAGAATCACTTCCATATCAAAAATGGTGATATATAAATGGATTTTTCCATAGACTTGTAAAATAATGAAAATAATTACTATTTGTAAAAAACCACGGGAAAACCATTGGAATTATTGTGGTTTTTATTAATATACTTTATAGATTCCCTAACATAAGTTTGGGAAAGAATAAATAACTCACCTCTCTAATCCTATATATACCAACCCAATATACCATTATTATTCACATAAACCCCTTATAGAACATCCTTAATATAACCTCACCTCTCTAGATTCCCCCAAGGTACCCGTAACATTTCAAAAATCTCTTATCCTGCATTTTCAATCACCCTCTCAAGGTAAAGGATCCTTTCCTTCTATTATTTATTCATGATGCTTCTTCATTATTATGCCTTTAATTTCCAATTCATAATGTTGGGATACGGTTTTCATCATACCACATAAATATTAATTCATATCAAAATGATTATATACCCATTTAGATCTCACTAAAAAAATTTATGAATCTTTAATTACTTCTTTTATGCTTTCAAAATTTCACATAGATTTTTCCGTGCCAATCTTTTTTCATTTTAAATATCACCACTATTTCAAATCCAGCGTATTCACCTTGACATAAATATACTCCTTTTATTTAGAACATCCATTTATTTATTCATAACACCTTGAAAATTGAATTTAATTTGATGATATATGATCCTAGGTTGATTGATTTATGTGTCAAACATAAACATGTAAATGATATTAATCTGATAGGTGAGCATAGAATAATATATCAATCCAATGTATTGGTTAATGTTTCAGTATCCTAAAATGTCATTAAAAGGGTTAGAGAGTGGAAAAAATCATCATGGGAATTTTTCCACCATTAAATGACGTATTTGTGGATAACTTTAACCTATAATTATGATTTTATATGTAATGTTTTTTCAACATTGCCATGTTGGATTTTTGTTGTCATGGAATATCATATCTCTTTGTACATGCTTATCATTCAGGCACTTTTATGTACCATTTAATTTCATATTATCTAATATGCAATACTTTCATCATGTTTGACCTTTTTTCCCTTATTGGTCTTTATCCCACCAATTTCATATATATTTCCTTAGGTTATCCAATATAGTTTTAATTAATAAGGAATATAATGATCATGTTAACAAGATTTCAATGATGACGATACACCCCCTATTTTAATATATTATGTTTTGTACCAAATTACCCAAACAAACTGGAATTATCATTATCTTGGGTTGTGTTATGTGTATTATTATGTAATAAATCATAAATTATTGATTAATAAAGATAAGGGTATTCATAGTTTGTATCAAAAAAATGTTTAGTTATTTTAGGGATTATATTTAGAAAACATTACTAAATGACATAGATAAAACACCAAATATATAAATTCATACCTAAATTTTAGTAAAATTTAGATTATGTAGTTTCCAAAAAAAATACATTCATGTAATTTTTATAATAATGGATTTGGATCTAGCAAAGATCTACTTTGGTGTAGCACACAAAAAATACTTCATTGAGCTAGAATTAATCAGGAACTAGTGCATAACATCAGGTCTTGTAGCACACCTGGTTTGAAACTACCAAGGAATATGATTTTTTAAATTAAAAATATCTTCATAGAAAATTATTATAATAACAAAAATTGACTATAAGATTCTGTGTTAGCAGTTAGATCATGGATAACATTGATTGGATCCGATAAATTCATAAGTTGATGAAATAATTTAAATTTATAAATAACTAATTTAATTTTATTGGATTATTATTTTTCAGTTTAATAGATTAAAAAAACTCATCCATAAATTTAACATAATTATATCTAATGTTTCGAAATATAAGTAATCGAGTAAACAAACAATGTGATGGGAAATGTGATAACTACCCAAATGAAATTCCTAACATGATGAGAGGGGGAATCAATTGTTTTGAAGATAATATCTTAGTTGACTCAGGATCTGAAAAATAAACATAAATCAAGAAGAACACCCAAATCCCCCTAAGAAAGAAAAAGCTACAATTGAGACCTATATGATACAAAGACCTCCAAAATTTAACCGATCATCCAACCCCATAATCATGGAACAACATACCAACTTCATTGATAAGATCTTATTCATCCATTTATGTTCTAATAAATATAAGGTTATAATGGGTTTTCATCATATAGAGGGGACAAATAATCAGTGGTGGAAATTTATCAAGATTAAAATCCTGCGTAAGTAACCGAATTAGTGGGGTGATGGATAAAATCCTTTCCAATCTGAGACAGTGAAAACTTTGAAGAAATAATTTCATATTCCCTCATATTTTAAATCTAGATCGATGAATATCCATGGTATCATGGTGATAATATGTAGAAAATATAGTTTAATTTTGGTGTTGTAATGGATAAATATAATACTGGAATGAAATTTCAATATCCCATTGGTCAAAAGTGTGGAAAGAATCCCATAATAATTTATCTAATGGGAACATCGAAATAATTTATGTGTGAAATAGATGGGAACCTAGTGAGATATTATCGAGGGGAGAATCCCCCAAACATAACGGAATAGTTTAATTCTCTATTAAACACTTAACCTTTGTCCAATATTTCAATTTCAAGGAACAAGGGAACATTATAAAATAATTCACTAATCTATGGATGGTAAGATACAATCAGTTCCAATAACTTCCAAGGTGGTGAGGGATAGATTATTCCATTAAAATAGCTGAGGTGAATCTTAACAAAAAATAGTGATAGGTATACTAGTTATTCATTCAATAATAGTGAACATGATTTTTTATTTTGGTTCAACAAATTTATTTGTATCACACTAGTTTACTAGAACTGTTCAAACACAACCATGAAGCATAGAACTAGAGGTTTTGGTGAAACTAGAAAATGGGGAAATTATTATATCCCACGTATATGACATCTCCCATATCAAGGGATGAACAAACCATTTAACCCTTTGATACTCCATTTAGTGTAATTTAATGCAATTATGGGTATGGGTTGGATTTACTATATAGAGGAAATGGAAATTCTGGGGGTAAGGAAATAACTCTCTGTATCATGAATTATCCCCCGATTAAGTGAAATTTAAAGGAGGAGTATTGTTCTTATTTATCACAAACATCTCAAGAATGGCTATCATTTTCTTACGAGTAAGTTTACCTAGATAAAATAATTGAGTATATGGAAAATATAATCCTTGAATAGATGTTCATTATGAGGTAATACAAAAGTGTGTTTTCAAAAGAATCAGCTGGTCTTCCTTCCATCTGAGGTTGAGTTTTTAATCGATCTTATACTTGGGTTCTTTCCATTATCGAAGTAACCATAAAAAATTTCTATTGTCAAACTTTAGAAGATGAAGAAATAAATACATCAAATATATATATATATATATATATATATATATATTATTATTATTAATACACCCAAGTGCTTCATCTTGGGGTTCACCGGTTCTCTTCGTCAAGAAGATGGATGGGTCAATGAGACTTTTCATTGACTATCATGTGCTCAAAAAAACACAATAAAGAACAAGTATCTTATTCTATATATATATGACCTCTTCAATCTATTATGTGGATTCCAATACTTATCGTTGGTGGATCTCTGGTCCGGGTATTATCAAGTAAGGGTAAAGAGGGAGCATAACCACAAGACTACAATCCATACAAGGAATGGGAACTACAAGTTCATAGAAATTTCATTTGGAGACACCAAATATCAAAAACAATCATGGAAAATATGAATAGAGTCTTTAGAGATTAACGCAACATATTTTCCCTAGTCTTTATTGATGTTATTCTAATATACTTCAAAGGAAATTAGGAGAATAAGGTAAATTTGATAATTATTCTAAAGACCATAAAAATGGGTAATTTGTAAGAAAATTATAGAATATTTGAGTTCTAGATGAAGGAAATATAATTCTTAGGTCATATTATCAGAAGTAATGGGATATATGTAGAACCTTCAAAGGCATAAGCAATTTCATGATGGTAGAGGTTGACATATATGGTAGAAATTTATAGTTTCTTTGGATTATATGGTTACTATTATCCATTTGTGATAAATTGTTCTTTATTTTCAAACCTTCTTACCAAGATAACTCATATGAGAGTCTGGTTTTCTTAATAATGAATTTTAAGTGAGCATAAAGGATTTGAAAAAGAAAATTATAGCATATATACATACTCTACCCACAAGTAGTGAATTTTAATGGTATACATTAAAGTTTTGAAAAATTTATTGGGCTATGTACTAAATAATAATGAAAAATCAATAGCCTAAGCATTAATGAAATTAAAATTTTATGAAAATAATTACCCAACACATGATTTTGAGATAGATTTAGGGATCGCCACTTTGAAAATATAGTGACGTTATCTCTTTGGGAATATGTCTGAAATATATATAGATCATAAGAGCCTTAAGTATGTTTTCACATAAAATGAGCTGAATATGAATCAATGAATATGGTTATAGATGTTTATGTACTATGAATAATCAATCCTATACCCTCCTCAGTTGGAAAATAATATTGTAGATTTTCTACATAGAATGTATATAGAAATTTTTTCATCAATTATAATTGGGAAGGATATGTTCTTCTTAGACTTAAAAAGGATGGACATGGGAATAATAAATGAAGAAACATAATCAATAATTTCACAAATGATTGCTCAACTGTCCCTTCTGTATAAGATAAATGATGATGAAAGAGATGATTTTGAAATGCTAAAGAAGGTGGTTGTTAAAAAATATTAAAATCCCCAGTGATCAAAATTAATGAAGAAGGATTTTTAAGATTTGGGTCATGAATATTTTTAACATAAAATCATGAGTTAAATAATGATTTTTTAGGTGATGTACACGGGTTTACCTTCTCTATACATCCAGGGATCAAAATGATGTGTTTAGATCTATGAGATCACTATTAGTGGTACATTATAAAGAAGGATATCACAAAATATATATCAAGGTGTCATGTATATTATAAAGTAAAGGATGAAAGGAAAAAATTCAATGGGTGATAAAACCATTACCCATACCTATATCAAAATTGGAGAATATCACCATGTAATTTTCTATTTCTATTTTAAATACATCATTAATAAATAATTTTATATGGTTTTTGGTGGATTTTATAACAAATAATGTGCAATTAAAAAACATTTACAGGACTTTTCACTTAATAAACTATTAAATAAATACATTAGAGATGCGTTGAGGTAGCTTGGAACACAACAATCGATTGTATTTTAGCCTGATCAATGAGTTAATTCCATGTTTTGGAAGAGTCTAAAACATTATATTGATATTGTGTTGAACATCAACATGGATTATCACCCTCAAACTCATAGCCAATCTGATTATACTATCCATACACTCGAGGAAATTTTGAGAGAATGATCAATGGACTTCAAATGAGGATGGGTAAAACATTTTCCTTTGGTTGAGTTCTCATACAATAATAATTTTCACTCAAGAATCCAAATGGATACCAATAAAAAACTTTTTAGGAAGAGGTTAGGAACACATGGATGCTAGGATAATGTAGGTTAATGCAAACTAATGGGTCCTAAAATTGTGGAAAAGATAATTTATAAATACCCTCACTTTTTATACATAAACAATACATCAGTTTTACAGAATACATAACATATTACACAAACATATTCCCAAACACTGTATTTGTATAGTGCCTTCGTAAACATGGAAACATAAACATTGGTACATAAGTGAGCTAAATTATCTCCCACTAGGTTCCTCATAACTACAACCCTTCATAGACACATCATAATTAATACATATCTTCATATACGTGGTAATGAAAAAATACAAGGGGTCATCTCAGATGCTTAGTAAGGGTATGTAGGATAGATATATAAGTAAGTAAATGGGAATAAGTTATTTAGAATGGTACCAAAACATTTTAATATCACACCTTGTATATAAAATATTATTAACCCAAATCATGGAATAAATATTAGCAGTTCAACAAACAGGAATCATAATGGAATCAAGAGCATGATCCATAAAATCATAATATAGGAATATGACATAGATTTTTGGAATACACATAAACATGTAATATTATTCCCTATAAGTCTAGATTCATTTCTTGAACATTTTTAGGGATTCATGTGTACTACACCTATTGGTCAGGACAAGACACTATACTCAGTCGTATTCCTTTACTTGCAATGGATTGGGTTTCCCCATATTCCCTAGTGGATCAGGTTTCCCCATATCTATATAGTGGACTAGGCTCCCACATATTACCATCCTTAATAATAATTCACCTATAGGGTGAGATACACCATCATCCGCACTTGAAGTCCATTCCATGTAATGGATCGGGTTTTCTTATCTTCCATTAGTGGATCCATCTCGTCGACCAGATTCCCATAATTATCCCATGAGATATAAATATTTAGCTAATTACATAGAATATGATATAGGTCCCACCCATCACATAATTAAACTATACACATATGTACTAAAAATTCATAAAAAATCATATCATAACCCATGAAATGAAATGGGTTTCATATACATGTAATCATATCATAATCTATAAAAAAGAGACATGATCCATAATCATTTCATCTAAAGCATAACCCGTGATATGAATAAGATATAAAAATATTATAACCTATGAAAAATAAATTTCTTTCATAAATATACACCCATAAAAACATAAATAATTTAGAGAAATAATACGAATGTAAGATCCAGGTCATTTCCCAAGAAATATATGAGTAAGACAAACGATTGTCATCTTAGATGGAAAATAATTTTGAGATATCTTTTAAAAAAGGATCTTTGGAAGAAAATAAAATTCCTTATTTAAAAATTTATTTTTAAAACATAAATCTTTTTTAAAATAATTTTCATGAAAATAAACATGAAAAATTATGAATAATGACTGAAAACATTTTGAATATGCATTGACAATTTGTACAAAACTATTGAAAATGTTTTAAAAAATGAATTGAGAACACTTTTTAAAAATACAAAATATTCATTTAAAATCATAATAAAATATTTAAATATTTTTACTTAAAATTATCTTAATATATCATCATTAGAAACATATTTGAAAAAATGGTGTTTAAAATTCATGGAATGTGTCTCAATTGAGGAAAATTAAGACAAAACTAATTTACAGGTTTGGTAACATTTGAATCAAAATCCCCGTGAAAGAGAGATCATAAAATTTATATTTCAATACATATATATTTAAGGATAACAATCATAAAATATTTTCATGATCAATATATACACCGCACAATGAAATGTCTAGTCAATAAGGCATAAATCTCACTGAAATAAAAGTGAGAGTAGAAATTCTATTACCTTATGCATTGAATCTCCTCATACTAGATTCAACATAATATATAAGAAAAGATGATTTTATTATACATATTTAAAAATAAATATTATTATATATAATACCATATCTGTCTTTATATTACCCATTTATTAACACTTCCATGTTAAGGTGAAGTTTGGGGTAATATCCTCTTATTTCACATGTGCCTTAATTTTTTATATTTTTTTGTCCTCATACCTATAATGATTTCAATAATATAAAAAATTACAACAATATTATGTATATTCAGTATATCTGAACTTATAATAATCTATTAATGATAGAAAGGTGAAATGGAATACACTGTTAATGGATATAGTGGGTCGTATGTAGGCATAAAGGTTGGTTCTACTTATTTATCATATTAAAAGAAAGAATGTATATGAAATGTATGTATATATATAGATATATTAATAATTATAGTATAATTATTATTTCATATGTAGTATCTATTTTTACTAATCTCATCCTTAATACATCCACGTAGACTGTGAATGAATCATATCTCTTTGAGGAGGCGATAGTCCACACATCCTCCAACAAAATTATCGTATTTACACAAAATGGAAATCATTAAGATATTTTTTATATAACAATTAAAGAAAAATAAATAAATCATATATAAATATATAAATATATTTTACATCATAATTCCTAACCATGAAAGGTGGTAAAGGGAAAAAAGGACAACATCATTTTTTGAGGCGGTAGTTCTCTATAAACAAGAATGGTAAATTCGTTATCCAGTAAATGGATGTGCATATTAGTATAGGTATAAACCTTATCATAAAAAATCATAGAATATTTAGGATACTTAGGCTGTTATTTATGCATATAATAATAGAAATTTAGGTAGTGGTGAATGAAAATAAAGGAAAGAATATTGAGAACAGATGTTACCTCTTCTTTGGGTAGCTCCTTATGGTTTGAACCAAAGGAATTCATTGGTTGGATTAATTAAAAAAATAAGAATTCATGGAAGAAGGTATATATTTTGAGAATTTAATTGGTCATATATTTGAAAAATATTTGTTTTTCTAGTGGTGTACAGAATAGGGAAGGTTAGTGGACATTTATAAGGGAGGGAGGGGACCCACTTGAAATTTTTGGAAAAAAATAGGTGTACCCACAATTTTATCAAACAAAGTCATAAAAAATAAATGAAACTCAATACTATAAGTTATATTTTCTAAATATTTCCATCAAATGGGTTTTGGACAAGTGGATAATTCATTTTGGCCCTTAAGTTTAATCTTTAGTCCCATCTTAAGCTTAATATTACCTTAATCGTTATAATTAATTTTAATCATTTTAACTAATATTTTTTGTCAAAAATAAGTTGATATTGGTTGATATTAAATATTATACTGATTAAAACCATATATACATATTTTTGAAATTCAATTAGAAAATCATTCAAAATTAAAATTAATATTTATCCCATGGCTGTGGTGTGAAAGCAGTTCTTAAAAGTTAAAATGTTCAAAAATTCATTATGATTTTATATCTACATTCATTATATAAATGATTCTGATGAACTATTTAGATTAATATATGTAATATATTTTAACTTTAAAATGGACATAAATATAATTTAACTATATATATAAATTAGACAAAAATGAAGTTGTGAATTTAAATTTAGTATTTTTCACAATTCATCCAAAAATGAACTTTCTTAGAAAAAACAAAAACATTCACCCTAAAATAATTTCAATATTATTAATTAATAACATAACTCTATTTTGTCAAGTCCAATTTCTAATGGTTTCTAAAATTAATTATATTATTTTTCGTATAATGACCAAAAAAATAAGTTTATTTGAGAAAATGGTTTTTCAAACATATTAGAAAATTAACTATATTTAGTGTTATATAATAAATATGTTTTATTTATTTAAAATAATTAGAAATAATTTTTAAAATTATTTATGAAAATCCATTTTACAATGATTAACGTCTAGGTTATAACTATCCCTTTTAAATAATTATAACAATAAAAATATGTTTCATAGAATCTTGGTGTTGCAAGTAATGTAATTCAAGTCGATATTTTGTATAAAAAATTAAATATTGTAGTATGAAAGAAGACACATCAAATAAAATTATTTTACTAAAATAATGATAAAAAAACATAGGGTGTTAAATTTTACCCCCATTAAAAAGAATTTCTCCCTCAAAAATCATCATTCAGAAACAAATAAAAGAGGATAATTTTCCTTCATTGTATCCTCAAGTTAACACATAGTTTCCATTAGCTGGTGGTTTATACACAAAATGTTTACTTGGTGAGTGGACTTGTTTCATAGAAGATTCTCTGTATGATTCATACTTTTAAATTCTTTTTCCTTATATGAAACAACATTCTCTAATGTTATGACCTATAGTTTCAGTACATGTGAAGGTTCAGGTATGTAATTCTAGAAGAGAGATACCTGGAAATAATTGTGGATGTGAGAGATATTTTGAGGATGTTATATTTGATAGGCCAACATTCGGATATGATAAATAATCTCAAAGGGGATGATATACATTGGTCTTAGTTTCCCTTTTTCCCCAAAACTCATAAACTTTTTCCATGGAGAAATTTCGAGAAATGATTTCTCATTGACACAAAATTTTAGGTCATGCTGATAGGTATTAGTATAATCATTCTTCCAACTCTAAGATACCATGATATTCTAATGAATAGATCATACCTTCTCTTCCATTTCATCATCAATCATAGGTCTAATGGCTTTTTTCAATCTTTATCTTATCAATTTGGAGCTCAACATTTCATCAAAAAGAGGTCTTCAAAATGAGCCATATTAATGCTTGGGAGAATGTTATATTAGTAAGAAAACTCAACTAGAGGAAGGTGTTGATCCCAAACACCATTTAAATACAATGAATAGGTTTTCAATATATCTTGTAGGGTATGAAATATTTATTTAGACTGACCATCCATCTATGGATGATAAGCTGTATTAAAACTCAATTATGTATCAAGTTCTTAATGAAGGGTTTTCCTGAATAATGAGGTAAAACTCATACCCTAATTAGATATAATATAATGTGGTACTCTTTTTAACTATACCACTTTCATAATGTATATCATGATATTTTATCTTTTTTTAATTCTTCTTTGGTAGAGACAATGTGTGATGACTTAGAAAGGTGATCAACTACCACCCATAAAGAATTAGACCCTTTAGAGTTTTTGGAGAGTCCCATGATAAAATCCAGAGTGATGTTCTACCATTTAAATTCTAGGATGTGTAATAGATGCAACATCACCTTATACATTTTTCTTTCATCCTTAACTTACTAGCATACCATGCACCGGGATAAAAACATTGCGATATCCCCCTTCATTCTACCACACTATAAGTATTTTTCTCACATCCCTATAAATCATTATACTTCCATGATGAATAGTTAATTAGAAACAATGAGCTTCCTCTAAAAGATCCTTAAAGTCCATTATGGAAGGAACACATACATGGTTCCTAAACCTTATCATCACATCCTGGTCAAAGTTAAAATTAAGAACATTTCTAGCATTATTTTTTTCTATACATATTCCTTTTTTGTATCTTTTATATCCACTTGGAGAGATGTTTGAACATTCAATTGATCAAGATAATATTTTTCCCTTCTTTCATTATTTCTAGATCCATCCTATTAAAAGCTATAAACTTTTTTATCTTTTTTTATCATCAACATGGATAAGATAACAAGGTTTTTTCAACTCAATGAATATACCACCTTGTTCTCTAGTTTATTTTCATATTCTTCTTTGTGAATATATATTTTATCATTTTATGATCTGTATATATATCACACTTTTTTACATAATGATAATGCCTCCTTATCTTTCATGAAAAAATCACCACAACTAACTCGAAAATCCTAAGTTAAGTAATTGATCCTATGGATAATAATATTCCATTAATAATAAAAGATAACCATGTTTTTTACATAATAATACATTTAAATCCCTTATTGTATGCATTACTATAGATTGAAAACCATTCTTCACTATAGGAAAATGTAAGCACAGGTGCGCTGACCGACCATCTCTTTAGTTCCTTTAAATTTTCCTCACATTCTTCTTCTCCTGGTGAACTTGGTAGAGGGATAAGAAGATTAAAAAATTGGAGGAATGAATAGAATAAATCAATACTGGGGAAGTAAATGAAATGAACATGCCTTATGTGCCACCCCACATTTTAAACTTTTCGATTATTGCCTCTCTGCCCGCCTGTCCTTTTCCACTCCACCCAATACCGCAGCCCCTAGTTCCTAGTTCCTCCTATGGACTTCCTCCCCCACCGTTGCCTATGGAGGTGCTTACTTCTCTCTCTAGCTCCCTTCGTGATGGTCTCACTTTTAGGGATGATGTTTATGGTCCCCTATCTGATCCCTTGGGGTCATGTTTTCCAGCAGTCTCCTTACCCTCGCCTCTGGGATCAAGGTTGGGATCTTGTGTATCTCTGGTCGTCCCAGATTCAGTGTATTCAGATACTTCAGCCTGCCTCATGTAGACACTATTGGCCTGATTTGGGGGTGTGATTTCGTCTCTCCAGGCCTTCTAGATATTTGTCCATTTCTAGGGCCTTGAAGTCCCATACCACATTTCTTCAGTTCATTAGAACTCTATCTCCCTAGTCCTCAACTCAGAGGAGGACTTTGTTTTTGCCTAGTGTAAGGCCCCCCGTGTGTGGGGTCGATGGCATTTTAATCTGTCATGGTTTTCACTGGATGTCTAAAAATTAAATGAGTGAATCCTCGTAGTCATCTAGATCTCACTAACTATCCTTTCCTTGTTGTTTTATAATGAATACTTCCTTAAGATTATTGGCGATGACCTTGGTGGTTTTCTTTTATCAGATGATTGAATCTGACATTGTGAGGAGGTCTCTGTTTCCTGAATTTTTGTGGAAGTGGACACTTATTCTCCTCTTCCAGAAAATATTTCTCTATGTGTGGAGGAATCCTTTTGTTGGGACCATCCCATATTCTACTCGGTTCTATCAAGGTACTGCTCCCACTATTTTCTTCAGGGTCTCCCTATGCAGGTTTGTCGAAAGCTTCATCAAGTTGGTCGACACCAGCATCCTCAAGAGGCCAACAGGTTCATTGCGTGGGGTTCCTCAATGCTGGATGTGGCTGCGAACATGGAGTCTCCTCCTATCTCTCTTGATGACCCAATGGTGGTAGATATTTCCCTAATATCTTATGCGAGGAGGGATGCCCTGATGTAGCGAGAAACAATTGATTCTGATCCATGCTCGAACATTATCGTGCTGTAGCCCCGGAGCCTTCAGACCCCCTTAGCTCTTCTTCTCGACCCCATGCTCTCCAATCATCGTTTGGTAGATGCTTTGAAGATCTTGATAGGGGGTCTGGGCTCTCTGGTTTCTTCTCCTTTAATGTGGTTTTCTTTTCTCAAGGTGTTGGGTCTGATATCGACTCATGTTTTCCCTACATCTATGGGCTACCACCCCATGGGAGCCTCTCCCACCAGTTCCTGGGCTAAGGATCCTCCACCTCCCAATCATCATGGTGTCTTGGTTCCCTATGCTCATAAAGGTGATAATGGAACTCAGAGCCCTCCTAGCTCGGTCAGGGGTCAGGGTTGGTCGGACTCCCGAGCATTGAATGCTTCCCCCCATCCCCTATGGTGATCCCTGGGATTTCAGGGTTATACATAAGATCCAAATTCAGGCCAAGCAAGGAGAGTGTCTCCTCCCACATCAAGAATGTCTGGAACCTTGGGTCCATAATAAGGGCACTATTATTTTAATGTTACGCGCCCTCATTTGGAATGCATGCAGGCTTGGTGCCCAAGTGAAGTCCAACTTCATTTCCTCCGAAGTTAAAATCCATAAAGTCTCCATTTTTGTTGTCCTAGAACATAAGCAGATCCCTGTGAAAATCAATGGCTTTTCTCGCAAACTTAGGGTGCATGGATCCATACATGCTGAACCTTCTAACCTCCATATCTAGATTTTTTGGTACAAGAGTATCTCGGTGGTTACAGTACAGGCTCATGATCAACAAATCACCGCGAGGGTGTCTCAGGGGAACAGGTGCATCTTTATGAATTTTATCTATGGGAGTTGTGATACCCAAAAGAGGGAATCCTTGTGGAATTTCCTATATATTTTGACAATCGAAACCTTCCTTGGATCATCGGGGGTGATTTTAACATTGTTGCTTGCCTTGAGGAGAAGAAAGTCTAGGGTCCTTTTACAAGGAAGGGTAGCTTGGACTTCATTTAGTTTATGGATGGAAAAGGGCTCACGGACATGGGTTTTTTAGGTGACCCCTTCACATGGTGTAATAACCAAAAGGGGAATCGGTGATCCTGGAGTCATATTGAATGTTTCCTCACTAACATTCAAGTCATATCCATGTTTAATGATGCCAAGGTGGATCCTTAAACTCATGGTCTTTCTGATCATTCTACCCTTATTGTCTATCATTCCATGAGACAAGATAATCCATCCAGGATCAACACTTCTTTCCTCACACTTGTTTTCATTATCTGGTTAGTACGGTCAAGGAAGATCCTCTCCAGGGTCATCTGTGGAGAGTTTTTCATGATAAACATAGATGGTTGAAGATGGTGCTACATGTATGGGCCCACTCTCTCTCTCAATTGGCAAGGACGTTGATGAGATTATGGATACTATTAATAAACATGAAATTAGCTTGGATGAGAAATGGAATGACTAAACTATTGAGGAATTATCTATGAAGAAGGATGTCCTCTTGGACCTCATCCTTGGGCAGGAAAATTTTACTAGCGAAGAATCCAGAATTAAATGGTTAAGGGGGGGACAAAAACACTGCCTTTTTCATGCATGAATCAAATAAAGTAAATTCCATTTGAACCCATCAATTGTGTTGGATGATGGAACCTCCTCAGCAGACAGAGATATTGTGGGGGCTAGTTTTCATACCTTCTTTTCTGATCATCTGGCAGGTCCTAACCCACAAATTCCTAATGGCTATCCACGGTGGAATGAGGACACCCTTAAGGTTATTACTAGAGGCATATCTCCCCAGTTCAATGACATGCTTGGTGCCAATCCTGAGGATGTTGAGATTCCTACGTCGATGCTCAACATCAATCTGGAGACTGCATTAGGACCGGATGGGTTCCCGGACTAATTCTATAGAGGTTCATGGGACCTGATTAACCAGGATGTTATCAAAACTTTTCAAGATTTCTTGAATGTGGAAGCCTACTGTGGGTTGCATCTGCTACAACCCTGGTTCTTATTCCCATGATCAAGAACCCTTCTTCCTTTATCCACTTCAGACTTGTGATTATTTGAAACAAGAATTACAAAATTCTGGTCAGTATCATCAACTCCAGAATTGTGCCTCTTCTCCATGAATGGGTTTCCCTGGAACATCACAGTTTTTTGAAGGGAAGGTGCATCCAAGGTGATATTTCCACGGCCCAAGACCTCTTCAGGGACCTCAAAAACAATACGCATGGATCCAACATGGTCATCCAAATTGACATGAATAAGGCATATGATTGAATCGAGTAGAGATTCATCAACAGGGTCTTAACATGTATGGGGTTCTCTCCTAGGTCCACGGATCTTTTCTTCGTGTATTTTAGTTTTCCATGGCTTGTGATTTTTATACGGGTAAAATCCATTGTTTCTTCAAGGCCTCCCGTGACCTTAGATAGGGGGATCCCTTGTCCACCACCCTCTTCATCCTTTCCTAGGATGTTTTGAGCCAGTTCATCAACAAGTGTGTGTCGAATGGTGAGATGAACCCCTACTGCTTGATATTGATCTCTGTTTTCATTACTCACTTGATGTTCACAGACGACACCATGATTTTCATGAATTCCAGTAGAATATCGGTCAGAGGTTTCACCAAATCTTTAGTGACCTAATGCCAATGGAGTGTCCAGATAGTCAATTCTTCCAAGATCAAACTCTTCATCTCCAATAAGTGTTCAGTGGGATGCACCGTGTCCCTGTGCAATTCCTTTGGCATGTAGAGAGGTCACTTTCTGATGTACTATCTAGTAGCTCGAATATACACAGGCATGCTCCAAATTAGGGACATTGACCATGTGGTGAGCACAATCATGGGTAAAGTGCCCAACTGGAAGAACTGATTCCTCTCCTTTGGGGGTAAGATGGATTTAGTTAATAGCATCCAATTTTCCACTCATGTTCATGCGCTTTCTTCAGTCCTCGTAACCAAAGAAGTTATCACCAAGATCAATTGGATTTTATCAAACTTCATTTGGGATGCTCTTTAGGAGGGAAAAATGCATTGGGCCTCTTGGGGGAAAATAACTCACCCTCTTCAACAAGGAGGAATCAATGTTAGCAACCTTGGTGAAACTATCAACGGCATGCATGGTAAAGTTTATTGGGAGGCCCTTGAGCAGCGCTCACTTAGGGGGAATTCCATGGAATTTCGATGGCACATGAGACTGGGTCGGGCCACACATCGTGCTACTCCCTTTTGGTCCAGTATCCTCGCTCTCATTCTATCCATTCAACCATTTCCGCTCTGGATCGTGGTGAAGGGAAACCTATCATTCTGGCACCAAAACTGGGTTGGAATTCCAATTGGATTTGTGTGGTGCCCGATTTCTGATATCACGTTAAAACAAGAGGTCAAACATACATCCTTTATTTCTATTAGGATTGATAAGGATCAGAAGTATATTTTTGATCTCATCGTTATAACTAATGTGGAGGATAGGTGTGTTTTCACTCAGTCTAGCTCAGGAACCTTTTCTTATAAGTACTTTCAATGTGTCTCGAATACGCACCCTCTATCAGATGGCTGGAATAATACCATGTGGTGAGAAATCTTACAAATGAAGTTTAACTTCCTTCTATAGCGGATCAGGAATAATTCCCTTCCCTCAGAGGCCAATACCAAGCAATGCAACATCACCTTGTCATCCAGGTGTTGTTATTGCAAGAATCACCGAGAATAATCAGTGGGGCACATTATTTTAGGGTGTTTGGGAAAATGAGGTATGGAATTATTTTTTTTCCCATTCACCACATTCTTAGCTTCTTCTAGATCCGAGGCCTCCTTCCTGGAGTTATGGTTCAGCAGCATTGGTGCTTCTGGCACAGAGAAGACTACCCGTACTCTAGTGCTTCACTCAGCCTGATGGTGTTTATGTAAATCTCAAAACAATATGATCTTTGAGGGGACCCAATCCTCTGGTAAATCAATTATTACATGTATCAGGAACCTGCTTCTAGATATGGTTAAGCTTTTTACTGGATTGTAGGAGGCTCCTACCTTGTAGCTCCTACTTCTTAATGTTCCAGTTCCTCTTCTCCCAAGTGATACTCCAAGACTCCTTTGGGAGTGGTGGAATCCTCCATATTGCGGTTTGAAACTGAATACTGATGGTTCATGTCTCTTGGAAACCATACGTGGATGTGGTGATGTTCATGACTCGAATGTCTTAATCATTATAGCCTCATCTACCTATCTGGGTAGTGGGTCCTCTATCCTGGCAGCTGCCAAGGCCACTCTTACTAACCTAACCATTAGCCAATAGGCCAATATCATTCTCTCTGAGGTAGAGATAGAATCCCTCATTATGCATAACTGTCTAAAGTGTGTTAGTTTAATCCCTTTGTCAATATCCTATACCATTAGAAGGTGTTTGGATATGCTTCTCAATAACAACACAAAAGTGCTTCACATATGGTGTGAAGGGAACATAGTGGTGAATCACCTTACCTCCTTGGTCGAGCCCAACTCCAACATCTACTACGTCTCGAATGCAGATATCTTGAAACCAGAGGGTGTGGATCTCATTCGAGTAGATTCCCTTGTGTTACATTATTTCAAACCTCCTTAGGCTTGATCCATTTTTTTATTTGTCCTTGGGGGTGCTTTTCTCCCCCATTTTTTGTCTCTTAATAAATAAATAAATTACTATTATGATGAAATTGGTACACTTATGAGTTAACTAGGTCATAGGATTCGATAGACATGAGAAATTATCAAAAACAAATTGATAGTTTCCAATTAATCCAAGAAAACTATGGATCTCAATCATTATGCTTATTCTAGGACAACATTCAAAAGCCCCTATGTTTGATTGATCAACAACTATACAATCTGTTGAGATTATGTAACCAATAAATAATGCCTTTCATAGATAAAATTCACACTTTGTAAAATTTCATATAGTTTCTCCTTAATTAGGTCATTTAATTTAATTCCCATGTGTTCTTAATGCTCTTCCATGACCTTTGAATAGATAATAATATAATCTATAACAACTAACACAAACTAGTTGAGGAAATATCTTAAGAATATATTAATCAAATCCACGAATACAATAGAGGAATTAGTAAGACCAAAAGGCATCCCTATATATTCACAGTCTGCATATCATGTACAGAATGTCTTCCTGGGTATATCCTCTTTCATGTAAAATATTTTATGATATCCATAATGATGTTCAATATTGTAAAATTATTAATCTCTAAAATGATGATAAAAAAGTCTTCAATATAGGGAAGTGGGTAAATATTCTTTATTTTAATCTTATTAAAATACTGATAATCAATATAAAGTCTCATTGATCTATCATTATTTTTCACAAAGAGGATATATTCACCCCAAGGTGAAACAATTGGCCGAATTAACCCCTTATCAAGTTTTTCTTGGAGTTTCTTCTTCAATTCATATAACTAAATTGGGTCCATTATATAGAAAGTCATTAAAATTTGTGTAGAACTAAGTATGAGTTCAAAAGATAAATCAATATCATGTTTTTGTGGAAGTATAGTGAACTTTTATAGGAGAACAACCACTAATTCATGAACAACAGGAATACCATTGATGTTATGTTTCTACCAAAACATTTTAGGTAAACACACCTTTTGAATGGTATTTAAGATCCATATAATGGATGTAATCTCCATAACAATTCCATACTTATGGTCACCTTTATTGAAGATCATAAGATGTTTTGAAATATCAAAAAAAATTCTTCTCCTCAATAATTGATGTGGGATTTATGTATAGAAATCTAATCCATGCCTAAGATGACATCAAATTAAACTAGGTAAAGAATGACATGATTTTTATTAATTACATTCCAAAAAATTCAACCGAATATGAATTATATAATTGAGATGAAATCATTATACAATTAGGGGTTTGAATTTATAATTCCATATATAATAGTTTTTTTTGAATCTTAATACCCTTAAGAAACTCTTTAGATAAAACATAGTGGGTAGATCTAGAATTAAATAAAAAATTAGTAGTTATAGAGTGGATGGTATGTGTACCTTTCACTATATCATTATCGTACCCCACCTTAGAAATAGGGATCATGTGTGATTTTCCCTTATCCATTCATTTAGTAGTTTTTTGACACCGATCATCATCACCCACCCTTGGGTTTGGTAATTGGTTTGAATAATGCCCATCCCCATAACACAGAATGGACTGAAGTGTGGGAGTAACATTCTATATAGTATTTCATTTATTTTCATAATTATATAACCTCTTTCCATTTGTGCAGTAATCAATGGATTAATAGTCATACATTCTAGTCTTAAATCACTTATTAGACCCCATAAGACAATTCCCTCTATGATTATTTCCACACATAGAGAATAAAGGAATAATTATCTTCTTCTCTTCATGGTTTTTAGATTTTAAATCCATCTTCGATTTCTTATTGAAACCTTGATATTGGTATATAACTCCAAACTCCATTTCAAAATTGATTGAACAATGCAAAATCTCTTCATATCTACTAAATTATATTATGGTCAATTCCCTTCGAAGACTTTTCTTTGATCCACTAAAGAACATATCAACATTACATTCAGGTTGGATTATAAATACATATGAATACCGTTAAAGTATTTTTAAATTATCTTCATTGGTATTGAAGGATGCATCATCCTTTTTCATAAACTCAATGAACAAATTTTTCATATTTGTACAAACAAAATGAAAAAAGTACTTATCTAAGAATAAGTTCTTGAACTCATTCCAATCCATGGATTCAATTTCATCTTATTTCCTCGTATTCTTTATTAGAGTCCACTACTAGTCTTGTTCTCCATATAACTGATAAATAATTACAATGAATATATCGTGATCCAAACATGGGAGAACGGATAATTTATTTTTTTGTTATAAATCAAGTGTTTAGAAACAAAGTGGACCAGAAGACCCTTTTAAATAATAGGGATGATGCCTCATGAAGGAATCAAAAGAACATTGATCCCTCCTTACTCGTTTGGAAGTTCAGTATGATTCATAGCTTGAGAGGGAAAATGTGAGCATTAAATGAGGTATTCCATTTTATCTCCCATAGCATTATGATTCTTAGGAGAAAAATCATTTCATTTTTCTATCATAATAACTATTATTGAGGTAATTTTTTGTTCTATCCATTGACCAAAACCAAAAATCATATAGTAAGAAATAATTTTAATAGTTATGAAACACTTATTCATGAAAACCCACTTACAGGATTTCTAAACTAAAAAACCTTCTTTAATATATGACATCATATGTTTATCCTAATATATTCACAGAAAATTTAATTTTAAATCTTTTATGATGGTTTTTGAAGAGTGTTTGAATTGCCAATGCATATCCCCTGATAGTGTCAATATTAGTGGGGGTTAGGTCCTTCTGTTGAGTACTAGGTGACACATCATTTAGGCATGATGCTCTTTGTCAGAGTTTTTACTCCTAAGAAAATATTTTCCGAAACAATATGCACATGTAATATCCATATAGGGATGTATTGTTATAAAACCACTCACTCTGTCCTTTACCAAAATTCAATGACATTTTCTAATACTTTTCCTTGTATTTAGATTTATCCTTTAGCATGTCATTTGGGTTTTTAATAAGGTTTTCCCATTCGAGTTTCCAACAGCTAACTAAACCTTTTGGTGATACAAACTATAGTTACCCTATCTCTTCATACATCTACATTAAATCACTTTTGTGTAATACTTAATACATTACAAAAATAGATTCCCAAAGACCATATTAGTATTGATATATTGGATTTATAGAAACATAAAAACTAGTACATAAGTGAGACAATTTATCTACCATTAGGTTATTCATGACTAGCACACTTCTTAGACACATAAAAATTAACACATATCATCATATATTGGGGAATGAAACATAAAAATGTGTGATCTATGATTCTCAGTAAGGGTAAAAAAGGGTGATATGTAAGTATAAATATGAGAATAAGGGTATGATAATGTGATCAAAACATTATAAGAGAATACCTTGCATATAAAAGGTCACAAACATAAACCATGGAATAAAGATTAGTAGTTCAAAAATACATGAATCAGTTTTCCCCATCTTCCCAGAGTAGGTGGTGTTTCTCTATTTTCCCATATTCATTAAGACTACACCTATTGGGCGAGACACACCACCATACCCAGTTGCGGTCCTTTAATTATAAGGGATCAGGTTTCCCTATCTTCTCATAGTGGATCAATCCCATTGAATTGATTCGCATCATTATCTCATGAGATATGAATCTTTACCTATGGCATTGGAGGTAGATATAGATCTCACCTATCACATAATGAAATCATATATATATTCCACAAACTCAAAAAAAATCATATCATAAACTATAAAATGAAATAAGTTTCACAAACATGTAATTATATAATAACCTATGGAAAACTAATCATTTTTAATAATCATTATATCATAATCATAACCCCTAAAAATAAGCAGCTTTCAAAATCTTATAACATGTAAAAAAGAAATGTGTTTTGTAAATGATATTCCATCAAAACATAAAATATTCATCGAAAGAATATGAAAGGATCCTTCGGATCATTTCACTAGAAATTAATGCCTGACACTAATGTATTAGTTCTTAGATGGAAAATTATTTTGAAATGTATGTAAAAAATATTGAGGAAAACTTCCTTTCTTCTTTAAAAACATATTTTTTCAAAAATAAATTTTTTTGAAAAACAAATCTTCAAAATAAAGTTGAAAAACTAGAAAAAAATATCAAATAAGTTTTGAAAAAAATTTCATTCAACGAACATTTAAAATATATAATGAATCAATAAAACATTTTTAAAACCATTGCTTCAATAACACATTGAAAACTTATAAATAAATCTGGAAAATATTTTGAAAACCATTTCTTTGATATCATTTTGAAAACATACAATGAATAATTTGAAAACCATAAAACGTTTTTAAAATCTATTTTCCTTGAAAAATAGATAAAAATATCAAGTTTCAAACCATTTTTGAAAACATTTTTTAAAACATGGTTTTTAAAATTCAAGGCATGTGTCTGAACAGAGAAAACATGAGACAAAATATTTTATAGATTTAAAAATAAATTTCAAACCTAAACCCCCTGAAATAGAGAACATAATTTTGATATGTAAATACCCATATATTTAATGATAATAATCATTAAATAAATTCATGGAAATTATATTCATCACAAAAATAAACAAGTAGTGACTAAGGAGTAAATCTCCCTGAAATAAAAGTGAGACTAAAAATCCCCATACCTTTTGTATTGACTCTCATCGTACTTGTTTAAACCTCTTGTATAAAATATAAATTTAATATACATCAAACACATTACCATATTAATATATATAATACCATATATGGATTTATATTACCCAATGTTTAACATTCCAATGTTAAGGTTACATTTTAGGTAATATCCACTTTGTTTTTCACATGTGTCTTAATTTGTAATATTTTTTGTTGTCATTAAAATATCATGATTCCCAAAATGTAAAACATGATATAAATATCATGTATATTTAGTATATATGTATATATAATAATCTATTTAAGATAAAAAATATTAAATGAAATATAGTATTCCTGGATATTGTAGGTCGTATGTACGCATGAATGCTATTACTGTTTAATTATCATAGTGAAATAAAGTAAGTAAATAAAATATATGTATATATAAATATAATAATACCTCTAGTATTTTTATTTTATATATGTCATATACTTTTTCTAAACCAATTTTTAATACATCCGATTTATAGTGTGAATGAATAACATCACTCGGAGGAAGTGGTAGACCACACATCCCTAAATGAAATTATCATATTTACACAAAATTGAAACCTGAAGGTGTGTGTTATATAAAAATTTTAAAAAAATAAATACATCATATAAATAATATATAAATATATTTCCATTATTAATTAAAAACCATGATATGTGGTAAATGAAAAAGAAAAAATTGTTTCGGGAGGCGGTAGTTATGTGTATGAAAGAATGGTAAGTTTGTTACCCATTAGATGGAAGTGTACGTATTTTTAGGTATAAACCTTACTATAAAAACATGTAAATATATTGAGGATAATTATGATTTTATTTATTAATTTATTAAATACAATTTAGGTAGTGGAGAATGAAAATACAGGAAACGATCTTGATAAAATTTGTTTCATCTTCTTTCCATAATTCCTTGGTTGGATTTCTTCCCTAAGGGAGAATTTTTAGTGAAATGGAGGGATTTTAGGAATTGAGTTGGGTTGATATTTTCAAAAAATAATTGTTTTGATAGGTGTGATGGATGCGGATAGGTGGTGGCCTTTTATAATGGAGGGAGGGGACACACTTAGCATTTTTTATAATAAGTTAGGTGTACCTGTGTTTTTAGCTAACAAATGTCATATAAAACAAATACAATAAAATAATATAAGTTATATTTATATTCTGTCGATAAAAAAGGGGTTTTAAGTAAGTATATATATCATTTTGGCACTTCAATTTAAGGTTTAGTTCCTAGGTAAACAAAATTTTACCTTAATCGTTTTTATGTATTTCAATCAATTTCCCAAATATTGTTGGTAAAAAATTAAGTTAATGTTATTAAACTATATGTATTATAATTATAACAACTTTTTATAAAAGAAATTCAAAATTAAATTCATAAAAGTGAAAAAATTATGTTTAATGTTAATATCGCGTTCATGGAGAGAAATTGATTTTTTCAAGTGAGATTGCACAAAAGTTCATTAAGATTTTATATATAAATTAAATATAAAAAAATTAGAATGTTCTGACTTGGATTAATATATGTATAAAGGATATATTTTGACTTTAAAACCAACTTAAAATATAATTTTAATGTATTTATAAATTTCATGAAAAAGTATTTTTGAATTAAAATTCATTATTTTTCATTATTCATCCAAAAATGATGTTTCTCAACAAAATCCCATAAATTCACACTAATCAAGGTTCAACATTATGAATTAATATTTTTTTTATTGTTTTCCCAAATAAAACATATAAAAGTTTATGAAAATTATTATATTATTTATAAAATTAATAAATAAAAATAATTTCATTTCAGAAAAAAGTATTTTCAAATATATTAAATCTTCACTAATATTACATTGTAACATGTTGAGATTTTGACAATTTTTTTCAATTTAATATAACTTTTAAATATTTTCCATTTCACATCACACTGGAAATAATTAAATATATATATAAATATATATTAAAACACTAAGACAAATATTCATTCTATACGCAATACAAACATGGCTTGCGCTACATGAAATACCAACATGGCTTGCTCTATAAGCAACATTGACATGGTGTAGGATGCAAGAAACACTGAGTTTCTACAAAACATATATTTTTAATTTTTTAATTATTTAATATAATTATCACCTATCCATTAAACTTATAAATAACTACTTTTTAATTTTTTTGGTTTTATTTAAATAAATCATATTGATAATAAAAGATATGATTTTGGTAACGTCCTTTTTAGGTTTAAAAACATCATTTTCTAGAATAAACTGTTTATAATAATGAAATAAATTTTAGAAACATTTATAAATTTAATTAGATAAAATAAAATTTATTTTTGAATTCCGAACATCAAAATTATCTTAGGTTGAATTTTTGTGATTTTTCTGAGAAACATCATTTTTGATGAATAGTGAAAAATACTCTTTTTTAGTAAAAAAATGCCTTTTTTATAATTAATTTTTAATGATAAATGATATTATAAATTATTTTAATGTAACATTTGATACATATTACATCTAATAATAAAATTAAATTCGATAGAATCAATTCCACTTTGATATTAGATATAAAATCATAACTAACTTTTGAACTTTTTCCTACATTCAAAACTTGTTATTTCGTCCCATCTATGTGATTAGATCTATTGTTAATTTATCCCCTTCTATGACTGGAATTTAAAAAATCCAACATATACCGTTTTATTCAGTCTGATTTTTATCTTCTAAGAATATCATTCTAATTTTTTACCAAAATGATTAGTAAAAGTGACTGAAATTAATCATAACGGTTAAGGCCAAATTAAGATTAATTGGGGACTAAACCTTGTAATTAAGATCCCAAATTACCTATAAACCTTTATAAAACTAATTTACAGTCCATATTTATTTCATAAAACTTCCATTCTTGAGTTTATTTTTTTTAAAACCTTTTTTAGGTATGATCATGTGCACGCCTAATTTGTTTCTAAAAATTCCATGTGAGTCACTTTCCTTCCCTATAAATGGCCACTATCTATACACATTCCTCAAACCTATAAAACCATTTATGTTCATCCAATAACTTCCTAATTATTCTAAAAACAATCATCCATTTTAACCTGATTCCTTTTTTTATGAAATCTTCGGAGGGATTCCTTTTGGCACAAACCAAAAAGTGTTTCCCGATTTAGAGTTAACATATTCTCTCAAGCTCTATTGTTTATTTCCCTTATTCATTAATTAAACACTCATTATTACATAAATTATTGAAAAACCCAGTATATTTCATATACTATGATATTATTATAAAATGTTTCTTGACCTGTACTTAAACACACCTCCATCTAACGGATGTCAAACATGCAGTTTCTGTGTATGATGAACGACTGACTCACGAAATGGTGATTGTTCACTTCTTCATTACTACCATCATAGTGAAAATTATGATGGAAAATATATTTATATATTTAATATATAATATTTATTAGGTATTTAATATTATTTACACTAGTTACAACACATGTCACTTTTCTTTCCATTTGGTGTTAATATGATAATCTCTTTTGAGAAATTGTTGACTACCGCCCCCTCAAAGTGATGTCATTTGTTCAAACACCCCATGGATGGTATTAAAAATGGATTTAATGAACATATATTATATATATATATGATATATTAATGAAAACTAAATTATTATATATAAATAAATATATATATGTACATATATATGTGTCATTTACATACTATCTTTCAATACAATAATAAAGATGGAAACAACGTTCATGCGTACATACGACTTACCGTCTCCATGAATGGTGTATTCCATTTCATACTCCTATATTAAATGTATTATTATAATAAAAATATAATTTAAATTAATTCTAATTATATCATTATATACATTATGTAATCATGATATAAGTTTAAGGACTAATGATTTAACTAATTAAGACACATGCAAAGAACAAAGTGAATTTTACTTGAAGTGAAACTTTAAAATATGATCATTAACTAGCAGGTAATATAAGGTAATAATGAAACCATATATGTAATTATTTATAATATTATTATTCTTTAAATTATGTATAATAATCTTATATTTATTATACATGAATCTCGTACTAGTACGGAGAGAGTCAAGACACAACGTAAGGGGATTCCATCTCACTTTTAATTTTTGTGAGATACAAGCTATGTTCGCCATGCTTTCGATTTTTGTGGTTTATGTACTACCCCTGATTTTATTATATATATATATATATATATATTTATATTAATTAAAATTTTGGTTATTAACATTCTCATTTTATTATCCTTCATCCATGGGGTTTATCTTTCAAATGTTTCTGAATCAGAAAAACTGTTTTTTCTCAATTTTCTTTCTTTGAGATTCATATTTTGTTATGAAACTAAACTCTTCTTCAAGGTGAGTATAATTCCAATTTACATGTTATATCATAAATATAGCTCATTACATGATATATTATGCTTCATTTAATTTCCTTTTTTAAATGTATAGTTTGATCCCAAGTCACCGAGTAAAAAGATTTTGTTGAGAAAATCTCATTTCTTTCTGAGATTATTTATTTTATTGCATAAATTGATAAAATATAATCATCCATATCTTAATAATATTCATGATATTACTTATCCTAGGTTATTTCATGATATAATCATGTATTAGTACCATATTATACTCTTTGGTACGTAATATAGTTAATGAATTGTTTTTTTGGAAAGCCCAACATTAACCTTCCTTTAGTCAGAATTCTGTGTTTTCTAAAAAGGGTTTACAATAATATTATACCATTATCATATAATAATTTAACGAAATGTTTACCCTTTTTCTTTTAAAAATCTCTTCAAAGTAATATTCTTATCACTTTCTGAATAAGTCATTCCTTCTATCCTTTTACTGTGCAAATGGAACGTTATTTTTTTACTTCGTAAAAAATGTACGAATTTAACCACCATTATTCCATTGAATATTCCTTTTCATTTTGAAATGTTTAATATTTATGATTTTTTTAAAATTTCATTTTAAAGGAAAAATATTATCAAAATGGTTTCAATTCTTCTTTAAAAAATTTCATGATATTTTCTAAGAACATTATTTTTGAATGGTTTTAGGTATTAATAAGTCTTTTTAAAGAAGAAATGATATTTTCCTCAAGAAATATTTTTGAAAAATATTTCAACACAAATTTCCATAAAAGAAGACATCCATTTATGTTACTCATTACCTTTTTAAAAATTATCTAATGGTTATATTAATATCATATCTATCAATGGTTCATTCTTAATGTTAAGGTCTTTATGAAACCTGTATTTCTTTCATGGGTTATATGTTTCTGAAATTGTTTTCTCTATAACAGGTTATGATTCGATGAAATGGTTATGAAACCTATCAATTTTCCACTAGTTATAGTGTGAATAAATTTTAATGATACCCATTTCATTTTAATTTTCATGGTTTGATATTTATAAGACTTATATTGTTTTTTGGGTCATAATATGATGGATGTTTCATTATCTTGTGGAAGGTGTGTTAATTGTTTTACCAGGGGATGTGTGAGACCTATATCTTCATCCAATGCATTGAGTAATGATATGTTTTATATGATCTCAAAGGATACACAGGTTATTGCGTAAGCACAAAAAAATAGGGTGTTTGGGTTATAGCCCAATCCCAAAATGAAAGAGGGTCTACGGGTTGTAGCCTAGTCATAAATGAAAGAGGGTACATGGGTAGTAGCCCAATCCAAAAAACAAGAAATTACATTGGTTTTATCCCAAGCCTAAATGAAATTGCCTACACAGTTTACTATCCCAATCCAAAAGTAGTTTCATGGGTCGTAGCTAAATCCCAATATGTTATAATGGTCTTGGTGGGTATCCCTAATGGAAAAGTTTGTATTTGAATATATATGCCACAAATCTAATGTATTATTCCTTAGTTATGATTTAATAAATATTGATTATTATATCCATATGATTCTTATCTTGTGAACTACCATTATTTATCCCATATGACATGTTTATTACCATTGATATGTATGGTATGATATCCTAATGTTATGATCATGTTATCATACTATTACATGCATGTTCATGCGTACTATTATACCATGTTTACCCTTAATTAGAATCTGAGCACACCCCTTTCTTTTGATTCCTTTCTTTAGGTTATGGAGAATGGTTTTAGGTAGAAGTGATAATAGTGAAGATATTTATGGGATATGGTGATTATCTTTCAATAGGATAGAAGATTTTTTTCTATGTTTCTAAAGACACTAAATTATTATGGCACTTAGGCATGTATTTTTGCAATATACTAAATATTATTCTAAAATGATGTAATATCCATGTTTGTTAAGCTTGGGTCACTATAGTTGGTATCGAAGTAAGGATTTAGTAAACCATTAGAAACTAGGATGAGAAAAAAATAGTGAGATCCCTAGGTTTATTAATTTGGTTGTGTCTAGGGATGTCTTTAAGAACAATTATAACGATGAGTAAATGTTTAGGAAAATCTTCCATAATTTTGGTAAAGGGTAGAGTGATTGGTTTCCTTTAAACACAACCCTGTCTAGATAATACAAGTGGATGTGTCTCTAGAATAGAACTACCAAGGGGTAATAACATTGACAAGATGTTCCATGCTTGACTCAGCGTAATCTACTACATGAAAATGGGCCTTATTGCACACCTGGTTTGAAACTCCAGGGGATATGCTTTGGGAATTCACAAACACTACAAGAACCATCGTGAAGGATTTAATGGGAAGATGGATTGTAATAACTAGGATAAACCAAAGTGTCACATATTAAGGAAGGATTCATACTATAGACATCCTATAAGTGAATCTTCATGATTAAGTGGTTCTTCATTATGATAATTGTTTCTTTCACTATCCTATTGGTTATGCCAATGGATTGAACCCAAAAAAATTGCATTAATTATGACTGGGATAGACAATGAAACGAATTTCCTCTTAAAGGCCTAAATTATATGGGGGTTGGAATACAAATCCTCATTTCCATACTCTCACAAATTTTTTAATCTATGAATCATACCAATTTTCCGAATAATAAATGGAGGGTGAAATGTTCAATTGATTCTTTCAGGAGGTATCATCCACCTTCATTCAGTGGGTCATCTAATCCACTTGTTGTTGAACACTAGATCAATACCACTGAAATGATATTTTCCATTATCAAGTGCTAAAATCATGAGAATGTTATTCTTTCTATTTATTGGTCAGAAATTGAAGCAGGACAGTGGTGTAATCTAATCAAGAATACAAGGAATTAGGATGAAATTTAATCCCCAGATTGGGATTATTTCAAGAACTTATTATTCATAATTACTTTCCTCGCATCCTTCGTACAAAGATGGAAAATTAGTTCCTCATGTTAAAGAAAATGATGATGAATGTTTTAGTACCTATGAGGCTAATTTCATAAGACATGGGAGATATGACTCTTGATTTAACATCCAACTAGAATGTAAGGTTGATAGGTTATTTAGTGGCTTGAAGACATGTCTCAAAAGGGCGTTGGCCATAAGACACATTTGTATATATGAATATATTGTGCATTTTTCCATAAAAGTTGATATGGATGTTGGATTTATGTAACAATATCATGTTCATAATAAGTATAGGAAGGTGGAGTTCAAAGGAAAATCATAAAACCATGGAAATAAAAAGATAAGCATTCTATTATGCTCTGCATATAGAAAGTAGCATGTTGGGAATTATTTTAATGGGACTAGTAAATTTTTTAAGTTTGGAAAGTGGGGATATCAAGCCGTTGAATTCCTAAGTTATTGAAAAAATTTATATAATGATGAAAAAAATTAGATAACTTTTTAGAATGCACCTTCATCACATTAGTGTTTCAGTTGTTGTGAGTTTAGAAATTTCTCCAGAAAGTGACCAAAATTAAGCGTAAATAGTGATGACCAGCACCAAAAACCTCTAAAGATAATGGAAAAGAGGGAAATCTTATGTGATCATAATGGATTAAGTGATCCCGTATAATTATGAATTACATATCATTCATTAGTATGGAATTTAATTTTTTGTTTTTTTTGAATAATCCCTATTAATGAAATATTGTTTCATTATTTTGTATGATTTCATGTGATTATATTTGCTGAAAGGGATTATGGAATAATAAAATCACATTTGGTATTCTATCAGTACAAGGATGTAGAATAGTTTTTAATGAATTAAAAAATAAGAATCATATCTAAGGAATAAAGGGTGAATTATAACTATTTGTGAAAATTTTATGTTAAACTTTAGTTGAATTTAGTATGATTAAAGTTGTAACTTCCATATAATGATTTGTGCATGTTGGATAGCCAATTCAAACAACCTTTTATTGATTGTAACTTATGAAAAAATGGGATTTCATATCATGTATCTCATGATCTGTTAGTACTTTTAGAATGAAAACAATTTCCCAATACTAATTATAGAAATATGTGAAGTAGATCAATGAACAACAAAGGGTGATGATGTCCTAAAATCATGCAAGTAAGTCCTTTCATGAAAATTATTTAACATTATGAAAAATTATCTTTAAGGGAAAAATGTTCTAGTACCATAGTTTATTATGAACCGGATGGTCCCTTAGGTCCTCATAGATTTATGGCATTTGGATTGTTAGAATTCTCCAGAAAATGTCCTCTACCACTCTCCATCAGAACATGATGTTTATATTTGTCTTCAATATATATGTTTTCACTTGCCACCTATGTTCCCCCATGTGGGAACCTAGTTATAGGTTACATTGAGTAAACAGTATGGTTCCAAATTTCACTTTTTAAGGGATGTTTAAGTATACATTTGTATGATGTGGGATTATATGAATGAAACATTCAAGTGTTTAACCATTTATTACCCAAACGAACTTTGAGGGTGAAATTCATTTTAAGGGGGTAGAATGTAAGACCCTGTGATTTTGAGAATTATTTTTTAAAAATTAATTTAAACTTTGAATATTTTTCATTTCACATGACACTGTAAATAGTTAATTATATATATATATATTAACAGTAATTAAAACATTTGTTTCACTTGAAATACAAACTTGGCTTGCGCTACATGCAATACCAACTTGGCTTGAACTACAATCCACACTGACTTGTCATATAATGCATGCACCACTGAGTTTCTACGAAACATCTATTTTAATTATTTTAATTATTTAAGAAAATTATAACCTAGCCATTAAAATTAGTAATAACTCCATTTCAAATATTTGTGTTTTATTTAAATAAAACAATTTGATAATAAAATATATGATTTTTGGTAATGTCCTTCTAATGTTTAAAAACATTATTTTCTCAAATAAAATGCTTCTAATAATGAAATTAATTTTAGACTAATTTTGAAATAGAATTTTATAAAATATATTTAAATTCATCCTTCATTATATAAAAATTATCTTAGGGTTATTTTTTGGTATTTTTCTATAAAACATCATTTTTTATAAATAGTAAAAAATAATGCTTTTTAGTTATAAAATTCCTTTATTCTAAATAATTATTAATGATAAGTTATATTATAAATTAGTTTTAAGGTCAATTTAGTCAAATATTAAATAAAATGATAAAATTAAATTCATTATAATCAATTCCACTTTGATATTGTATATAAAATCTTAAGAAACTTTTGAACTTTTTCCTCCGTTAAAACCCTGTTATTTTGTATTGTCTAAGGGATTATAACTAAATTAAATTTTGTTGATTATATTATTGGAATTTCATAAATCTGACATACACCATTTTATTCAGTATAAATTTTAGATTTTAATAATATCATGTTAATTTATGACTAATGTGATTATTAAAAGTGATTAAAATTAATCACAGAAGTTAAGGCCAAATAAAGCTTTATTAGGGACTAAACATTAATATTAAGGGCCCAAATGACCTAGAAACTTATCTAACACCCATTTAATGTCCCTATTTCATCCATTAAACATATATTATTGATTTTTTATTGTTTGCTAAGACTTTTTATTGGTAAAAAAAGCAAACACATAATTTGTTTCTAAAACATCCATGTGAGTCCTTTTCCCTCCCTATAAAAAGCCACCACCTCTACACATTCCTCACACCTCTAAAACATTTTACGTTATTCCATAAACATCCCAAGTTTCCTCAAAATAATACTCCCTTAGTAATTTATGCCTCCCTATGGGAATAATTATTCATAAAGAATCCTTTTTTAATAAACCAAAAGGCGTTTCCCGATTTAGAGGTAACATATTCTCTCAAACTCCTTTGTTTATTTCTCTTCTTCACCCCTTAAACTCTCTTTATTGCATTATTGTGTGAAAAAAACAGTATCCTAAATATACAAGTATTATTTTATCAAAATTTTGTGACCTACACTTACACACACCATTATCTAATGGATGTTGAACATATTGTCTCCGTATACGGTGAACAACTTCCTCGTGAAATGATGATTGTTCATTTCTCCTTTACCACCAGTCATAGAAGCCATTCTGATAGACACTATATATATGTGTAATATATTATATCTATTATGTATTTGAGATTCATTATTACTTTCAAAACACACATATCTTTACTTTCCATTTGGTTTTGATACGATAATCTCGTTTGAGGAACTGTGGACTACCGCCCTCTCAAAGCGATGTGACTCTTTCAAACACCACATGAAATATATTAAGTATGGGTTTAATGAGCATATATTATACATATGATATAGTGATTATAATGGAATAATTTTACACACACACACATATATATATATATCTATATTTATATATATGTGTGTGTGTGTGTCATTTACATACTTTCTTTCAATACAACAATAAAGATGGAAACAATGTTCATGCATATGTACGGATTACCATCTCCATGAACTATTTATTCCATTTAAAACTCTTATTTTATATATATTATTATAATAAAAATATAATTTATATACCTTATATTTAAATATTGTTTTACATTCTCGAATCATGATATATGTTAAAGGACCATACATATAACAAATTAAGACACATGTGAAGAACAAAGTGAAATTAACCAGAAGTGAAACATTAACGTATGATCCATAAAAAGAGGGTAATATAAGGTCATAATAAATCAATATATATATATCGTATTACTTATAAGAATATACTTCTTTAAAATATGTATAATAAATATATATTTATTTTACCAGAGTCTCATATAAGTACGAAGAGAGTCAAGTCATGAGGTAATGGGATTTCATGTCACTTTCAATTTTTGTGAGATACAAGATATTTTTTCCACTGTTTTATTTTGTGTAGTATATGTACTGACCCTTATTTTATTAGATGTATCTTTTACATAATGTTTTGGGTATTCACATTCTCATTTGATGATCCTTCTTCCATGTGGTTTGGCTTTCAAAAGATACCAAATCTGTAAAACAGTTTTGTCTCAATTTGACATCATTGAGATTTATGTTTTTTTATGAACCTAAAATCTTTTTAAAGATATATATACTTCCATTTTTTCATGTTATATCATTAATATAAATCTTTTAATTATATATTAATCTTTACATAATTTCATTTTTTTTACATGGAGAGTATGATCCCATGTTAATGAGTTATAAGGGTTTATTGAGACATTATCATTGCTTTACTTTATTATTTACGTTACTACTTCCCTTGATGAAATATTAGATCCATATCTTGAGAATATTCATGATTTTCCTTATAATATATTATTTCATGATATAATCATGTATTAGTACTATAATTTACTCTTTGTTACTTAATATAGTTATGAAAGTGTTTTTAGGACTTCCCAAATTTACCATTTCAGTCATAAATCTATGTTTTCTAAAATGGGGTTCCAATAATAGTATACCATTATCCTATAATGATTTGAAAACATTTTTAAAATTTTTTCTTTTTACTAATCTCTTAAAGGGAACATTATTTCCCCTTTTTGAACAAGGCATTCCATTTAAAAATGTTACCGTGAAAAATGAATGTTCCTTTAAACTTCATATGACACATACATATTTATCAACCATTATTTCATTGAATATTACTTTTAATTTTTAAAATCATAATCTTTTTGAAATATTTTTATAGTAGTTTTCAAGGAAAACTTTTTTTCCAAATGGATTCAAGCCTTATTTTCTTTCATGGTATTTTCTGAGAAAATGATTTTTAAATAGTTTTATGTATTGAAAACCCTTTTTCAAAGAATAAAGAATATTTTAGTCAAGAAACGTTTTCAATAGATATTTAAAAAATATTTTCCGTATAAGATGAAATAAATTGATTTTAATCATACCCTTTTTGGAAATTCAATAATGGTTCTATCCCTACCCGTTCTATGAATGAGTCATGCTTAATGTCATGGTCTTTATGAAACATGTTTCTCTTTCATGGGATATATGTTTATAAAATTAATTTCACTTTAACATGTTGTTTTTCCAATAAAGTTTTATGAAACCAGTCTATTTTCCATAGGTTATAATGTTATGCAATCTTATTGATACCCATTTCATTTTATGGGTAATAATTTGATGTTAATAAGACCAATGACTTTTTGTTGGTCCTAATATGTTTAATGTTTTATTTTATCATGGCACATGTGTGATTGATTTTACTATGAGATGTGTGTGACCGAAATCTCCCTTAAATTCTTTGGGTAGTGATATTTTTTATATGATCTCAAAGGGTACAAGGATTCTAGGCCATGTCCAGAATGAAAGAGGGTGTTTGGTTTGTGGCCAAATCCCAAAAAAAGGGTGTATGGGTTGTAACCCAAACCTAAATGACAGAGGGTACATGGGTAGTAGCCCAGGCCCAAAACCAAGAATGTACATGGGTTGTAGCCCAAGAATAAAATATATTGGTTACATGGGTTTCTAAACCTATCCTACTGTAGTTACATTAGTCGTTGCCCAAGCCTAACATGTTGTAAAATTCATGGTAGGTATCCCTGACATAAAAGTTTCTATTATTATATGTATTTCACTATCCTATGTCATATTACTTTGTTGTGATTTCATGGATCTTGATGTTTTTTTCCATATTAGTAATAGATTTTGAACAGCCAATATTTATCCTATAGCTCATGTTTATGACATTTCATACGCAGGGTATAATCTCCAAATGTTGTGATCGTGTTATCATACTACTATGTTCAGGTTTATGCTTAAATGTGTCCCTTGTTTACCTTTATTGAGTTTCTCACCTCAACGCTTTCTTATGTTTCTATTCTCTTGGTTATTAATAAAGGTTTTTGCTATATGGTATAATGGTTTAGATCTTTTTGGGATATGTTTAAGATCTTTCACTAGGATAAAATATTTTTCTTCCATGTTTCGAAAGACAATAAACTATTACAGTCCTTGGGCAAGTATATTTATAATGTACTAAATATTTATCTAAAATGATGTAATATCCATCTATATTATTCCTAGGTATATATATATATATGTGTGTGTGTGTGTGTGTTTTAGTATCAATTTGTTTCATTTATATAAAAACATTATAAAAAATATTAATAAACTAGTTGTTACCATTAATATTAATATGTTTCATGTCTAGGTTATAACTATCCTGTTTAAATAATTACATTAATAAAATTATGTTCCATAGAAACTCAGTGTTATGTGTAATGAATTCCATGTTTGTTTTTTGTATAATTAATGTTTGATTTAGTGTAGGTTTCAATGAACAACATCCAATATTATTAGTTTATTTGAATTAAAAGATTCCAAGAAACTCTGGGTGTTATATAATTTCCATATAGTTATACGTCAAGGCTACTCAGAGTCGACAGAAGATCTTTGTGACAATATTTAATGAGACATGTAGTTTGAGTATAGACATAATTAATTCCTCCATATATCTCTATGGAATAATTTCATTTGTTTTGGGAAAAAGGGAACATATAGTCCAAGATACATCAGTCCCTTTGAAATCCACGATCGCTTCAGAGTGGTCACCTATCAACTTGTACTCCCACAAATCATATCTCATGTAAATGATGTGTTTTATGTATCCCTCTTCAGGGAGTACATACTAAACCCATCACATTTACTCAATCCATAATTGGTAATTATTGAGAATTACCTTTCATACAAGCAGCCTCTAGTGAATATCTAAGATCGTCAAGATAAATTTCTACAAAATAAGACATTTCACATTGTCAAAGTCAACTAGAGAAACCAAATGGTTAAATAATCATTGTGGGAATTATAGGTGGTGGTGAAATATATTTACACTTATCTATTTTATTCTGTTAAATGCTAATTTTGAGGGAAAAGTTTCTAAAGGGGGTAATATTGTAATGACCCACACATTTATACGTAAAATTCACTTTGTGATTTATCTAAATACCCAATTATGGTTATAGAAAACTAACACATTCCTATCGTGGGGTGTGGCAAAAACAATTATTTACTAAGTTAAAATATAGTATAGAAGTTAACCTAAGTTGTCTCCAGAGAGGAGCACAAAACAATCATGTTTGTCACTTTGTATTTGAATTTTTTTGATTTTGAAAACAATGAAACACAACTAAAGAAAGAAATAAAGTATAATATTTAAAACAAATTGAAAAGTAATGTGATTAAAAATAGTGGTAATTATTTGGTGATCAGGTCGGGGTTGGTTTTCCAATTGTAATGTTATCATACTTCTTATTTATTCATTCTTTTTTTAATAAATCGATTAAAATGAGATTTAACAATCTCTTCATCTTACTTATTTGATTAATGATGTTGGGGAGATTAAAACTTAATAATATCTTATTTTGGTATAATATCTATCCTTTTGTGAAATAGTTGTAGAGAATACCATAATTGATTAAGGCAATTCCCAATCAGGTCTTGTTAATCCCAACAATCTTGAATATTCAGTACAAATCTCACACGTACTGACGATCACCAAGTAATTCACCACTATGTTCCGATCTATTCCATCTTATATAGACTAGAACCTAGTGAGTGATATAATTATCATTAAACAAATAAATAATAACAACATAATATAAAATCAAATACAATCGCACAAGATAATATAAGTTGTTATTACAATTGAAACCAACTTCATAATAGAGAAAAAATTTTATAACATTAAGCACATGAACTCATACATTACAAAATGTAAAACCTAACCTCCTCCAATCACTCATAAGATTCACCCCACCATGGTAAGGGTAATTTAGTAGAAGGGGTAATATGAATACATTAAAAAACAAAAAATAACAAAAGAAAGAAAAGAAAGAACCAAATGTTTCTCCTCCAGAATCTGTCCACCAGAGGTTCTGCTTCAGTTCTACCAACCTCTCATCGAATCAGGCGAAGGTACCTGCTTATAAGAGATGAAGAATGAAGTTGGACCTCCAAACACGAAGTTTGAATGAATTTTGAGCCGTGTGGAAGAAGTTAAGGCTAATTTAGTAGACTTGACTTATTCTGGCCTCCAATCACTATTCCAAAAACCCTTCTTTGACCATTGAATTGACAGCTTTAATGAATGAATTTATTTCTGATATTTTGTGGTAATCTGACCCTTATAGTAATATTTCGAACCCAGCTAGAACCACTGCATATGGAGGCCGGTGGTCCAAGATATAATTCTTCGAATATTTCATAGTCTATTCTGCTAGCCAGAATAACCTTTCACATTGACGGAAATATTTGGGCTTATATACATTCGAATTGGAACTTCTTCTAGGAGAATAATATGTATCCAACAAACAATTTCATCCTAAAAAAGGAATCAGGTGAATTTGATGCAAAATGTGGGATTTATGCTCGGAATACATAGGCAACATAAAACTGTTAAAAGTCCACAATTAACCAATTTTCTCACTTAAGATCAAAACTCACCAAAGGTCATAAATTGATGCAAATAAGATCAAATTGATTAATGGGGAGGGATTAAATCATTTAAAAACATATGAATAAATATTAAAATATGAACTCTTTCAATTCCCCGACACTTAGCACTTGGACTCCTGGAAAAGTAAATATTGACATTAAATCAAAGCAAATTTTAAAAACCATTATTACAAGTTCTCAATTAAGATCATTAAATATATTTCCTCTTAATTTATTCTCCCACGCACACAAAACACTTACCTCACTTTCATTTTCTCTCATCACACAAATATTAGTTTTTCCGCAATATCTTTCTCATCCAATACACATGCAAGGGTCACCATAGGCGTGATAAATTTCTACATCTCCACCCGATATGAGTCAAGAACATATGTTTATCATGAGGACTTTATAAAGTATGTTCTATTGCTTCAGGTTGGTAGGATCAAGATGTGAAAAATTCTAAGGCCAAATAAGGAGGGTTTGGATCTTTTTGAAGCCAAATTGCATTATTCTAATTTTTACTCATGTTTAGTCTCCTCCTTACTCCCTGGAAGTAAATAAGCTCCATCCACATGAAAAATCAGTGAAAATTTACACCATTAATCTATTCAGAAGAAAAAATTTCAATAATCTCAACCAATATTTTTCTTGAACGTTTTAGATAGGCACAACTTTTTTCATTGGAAGCTCCAGAAAGGCACAGCTTCACGTATCATGAAAGCTCCAGAAAAGGAACAGCTTCCAATAAAATGATTTTTTCAGCACTAAGAACATCTATTCAACATTTAAGTTTCCACCAAAATTATCTCCAAATGAGTTATCACAACACAAGATAGCTTCCCCCACACTTAAGTTCAACTAGATTATGCAATTTCACTTCAAGAGCATGTTGGATTGTGAAAATTGGCTTGTAATGTGGTTATCCTAACAGGTTGTTCATGGTTTCTATGGACTAAAAGGATTAAATCTAAAATTTGGGCCATTATAAAAAGGATTATCTTGAAAATGGGACTTTAAAATCAAAGAAACACCTCAATCATTTAAAACACATGTACCTCAAACCCTCAAGTTTTGACAGAAATAAATCATATTCTGATTAAATCAAGCATGGTATGGTTCTCTCAAGAAGTGAGGTAAAAGAAAAGAGTATGAAAAATCATTTTAGAAGCCTCACAGGAAAGTGATCTAAAATATAAGGATAGTGAATTGTGGCATGGGATTAAAAAATCAAAGAACTATTCATGAAATTTCCAAATATTTGAACATGAAAAAAAGTCATTTTCAGCATTCCTTTAAGCATAGTTTCATGGGATAAATTGTTTCACACATTAAAATGGGTTTAAATTTTTTTGATGATAATCATTTTAGATCAAAAGTATCAAAAAAATACAAAAAATATGAAAAACCCACAATTTTTTTTAAACAAACAATTGAAAATACTAAACATTAAAGGTTACCTCCCCCACACTTATATGATGTAGTGTCTGCAATGCATTCAAGTGGATTTATCATGTAATTATATTTTAAATTGAATCACAACAATCAATAAAGTTTAAAGAAAGGTACAACCTGAATTATTGGTAGTGCAATGTTGAGTTAAGCTCCTAAGTGTTACACACATAAAAACCTACAAACAAAGGTTGATAATAAAAACATAAAAAGTTTATTGAAATAAAATTAAAATAGAATGAGAATAAAAATAGAAGGATAGATCATGTTTTAATCCCCCAAGTGGGCCATGGGTTTTGACAGCCTCGAGATGGGTAGTTTTCGTTGGTTATCCCTAATCCAATATTGGGTGATGTTTCTTTAATATGAACCACAAGAACTTCTTCTTTCCATTTTGAACGTCTTCCTTTTTGATGAGGACTATATGGATATAGTATTCCCAATCCACTCTAATTAAAATTAGATGCATCTTTAATGGTGGATATAGAAAAAATAACGAGTCCTAGTTTTTGGCTGCCACATTCACAACCTCTTCTTCATTCTCCTACGGTTCGTCAAGGTATGCCACATCAAAAGAATAAAAAATGAGAGAATCAGAAAGTAATTCAATTTGAACAATATTAAAACATGATGAATCAATATCAAACTCTTCCCTTTCAAAGTAATAATATTGTGTCTCTTTTCCCTCATGAAAATCCACATTTATCTCATCTTTAAATTCCTCTAATAAGCATTCATCTAGTTTAGGGAGCTCCATATGTTCTTCTTCAGGTGTATCTTCTTCCTTTTCCACATCCACCAAGGGAATACATTTGTTGTCGAAACCTAAAAATTTCAGGCAAGGGAAGGTGATAATCAATTCAGATTCTATATAATCAGAATGAAAGGAGTTAAGAAAAATATTATCTCCCTTAAGTATCTTGACTTCAATTGCTTCTTCAGTATGAGGTTTCTGTTGTAGTTGAATTTCACTAGATAGAGGTTGGTAGTCAAGATCCTCCATCTTTTCTTCCATAGTTTTGGTGGTGTCTTCCTCCATTGTTTCTGTATCTTCTACATTTTAAGGAATATATGGATCAAGAAGTTCTTTACACTCATTCCAGAATTCATCTAGATATTTTTTTTCTCTCCCACATGTAGCTCAATAGGTAATTCTTCCTTCTTTTCCTCCGTAGGTTCATTCATATGTTCTGGTTTTTCCATCATTGCACGGACATATTCAAATGAAAGTTCTACTTTGTTCTCTAGTTTTTCTATGTCATTTTTAAGTTCTTGAATCTGAAATATATCATAACCTGCCACATCTACTTTTTCTAAATGTGGGTAGTTGTTACATGAATTAAAGAAATAATCATATGAAAACATCATGGAAAAAATATTATTTTAACTTTTTTTTAAATGTAAAATATTAATAATTAGATTGCGGCACTTCCTCCCGGGAAATGGCGCCAAGTTTTGAAACATGCCTATCGTGGGGTGTGGAAAAAACAATTATTTACTAAGTTAAAATATAGTATAGTAGTTAACCTATGTTTTCCCCAGAGAGGACTGCACAACAGTCATGTTTGTCACTTTGTATTTGAATTTGTTTGATTTTGAAAACAATGAAACACAACTAATGAAAGAAATAAAGTATAATATTTAAAACAAATTGAAAATTAATGTGATTAAAAATAGTGTTAATTATTGGGTGATCAGGTCGGGGTTTGTTTTCCAATTGCAATGTTATCATAGTTCTTATTTATTCATTCCTTTTTTATTAAATCGATTAAAATGGTATTTAACATTCGCTTCATCTAAATTTTTTGTTTAATTATATTGTGGATACTAAACCTTAATAATATCTTTTTTTGGTCTAATATCTCTCCTTTTATGAATGAGTTTTAGAGAATACTCTCAATTGAGTAAGGCAATTCCCAATCGGGTCTTGTTAATCCCAAACAATCTTGAATATTCAGTACAAATCTCACACGTACTGACAATCACCAAGTACTTCAACACTATGTTCTGATCTATTCCATCTTGTATAGACCAGAACCTAGTGAGGGATATAATTATCATTAAACAAATAAATAATAACAACATAATATAAAATCAAATACAATCGCACAAGATAACATAAGATGTTATTACAATTGAAACCAACTTCATAATAGAGAAAACATTTTATAAAATTATGCGCATGAACTCAAAAATTACAAAAAGGAAATCCTAACCTTCTCCAATCACTGATAAGATTTACCCCACCATGGTAAGGGTAATTTAGTAGAAGGGGGAATATGAATACATTACAAAACTAAAAATAATTAAATAAAGAAAACAAAGAACCAAAAGTTTCTCCTCCAGAGTCTTTCCACCAGAAGTTCAGCTTCTGTTCTCCCACCCTCTCATCAAATATGGACGTGGTACCTTCTTATAGGAGGTGAGGAATGAAGTTGTACATCCTCTCACAGAGTTTTAATGCATTTGGAGTAGTGTGGAAGGATTTATGGCTGATTTAGTAGACTTGACTTATTCTGGCCACCAATCACTATTCCACCAACCCTTCTTTGACCAGTTGGTTTGGTGGCCATAATGAATGAATTTATTTATGATATTTTGTGGTAATTTTACCCTTATAGTAATCTTTCGAACCCAGCTAGAACCACTGCATTTGGAGTCCGGTGGTCCAAGATATACTTCTTTGAATATGTCATTGTCCATTATGCCGGCCAGAATAACTTTTCACATTGACCGAAATTGTTGGGCTTTTAGACATTCGAATTGGAACTTGGTATAAAAGAATAATATGTAGCCAATGAACAATTTCATCCTAAAAAGGAATCAGGTGAATTTGATGGAAAATGTGGGATTTATGATCGAAATACATAGGCAACATAAAACTGTTAAATGTCCACAATTAACCAATTTTCACACTTAAGCTCAAAACTCACCAAAAGTCATAAAATGATGAAAATAAGATAAAATTGATTAATATGAAGGGATTAAATCATTAAAAAATATTTATAAATATAAAAATATGAACTCTTTCAATTCCCTCACACTTAGCACTTGGACTACTATACAAGTAAACATCGACATTAAATCAAAGAAAATTTTAAAACACATATCCTTGAGAACCAACAATTTATCACCAAGAAACAAAATATATCATGCATCATCAACAACCATTATTCCAAGTTCTCAATTAAGTTTATTAAATATATTTCCTCTTCATTTATTCTCCCATTCACACAAAACATTTACCTCACTTTCATTATCTCTCATCAAACAAATATTAGTTTTTTAGCAATGTATTTCTCATCCAACACTCATGCTATGGGTCACCATAGGCTTGATAAATTTATACATATCCACCCGATATGAGTCAAGAACATATGTTTATCATGAGGAATTTATAAATTCTTTTGTGTGGTTTCAGGTTGGTAGGATTAAGATATGAAAAATTATGAGGCCGAATAAGGAGGGTTTGGCTCTTTTTGAAGCAAAATTGAATTATTCTAATTTTTACTCACGTGTAGTCTCCTCCTCTCTCTCTCCTTAGTAGTAAATAAGCTCCATCCGCATGAAAAATCAGTGAAATTTTACACAATTAATCTTTTCAGAAGAAAATGTTTCAATCATCTCAACCAATATTTTTCTTGAATGTTCCGGATAGGCACAACTTTTTTTATTGGAACCTCCAGAAAGGCACAACTTCACGTATCATGAAAGATCTAGAAAAGGCACACCTTCCAAAAAATGATTTTTTTCAATAATAATAACATCTCTTAAAAATTTTAGTTTCCACCCAAATTATCTCCAAATGAGGTAGCACAACATAAGACAGCTTCCCACACACTTAAGTTGAACTAGATTATGACACTTCACTTCAAGAGCAGGTTGGATAGGGAAAATTGGCTTGTAATTTGGTTATCCTAACAGGTTGTTCATAGTTTCTGTGGGTTACAAGGATTAAATGTATAAGTTGGGCCATTATAAAAAGGACAATCTTGAAAAGGGGGCATTAAAATCAAAGAAACACCTCAATCATTTAAAACACATGTACCTCAAACCCTCAAGTTTTGACAGAAATAAATCAAATTCTGGTTAAATCAAGCAAGGTATGGTTCTCTCAAGAATTGAGGTAATAGAAAAGAGTATGAAAAATCAGTTTAGAAGCCTCACAGGAAAGTGATCTCAAATATAAGGATAGTGAATTGTGGCATGGGATTCAAAATCAAAGAACTTTTCATGAAATTTCCAAATATTTGAACTTGAAATGAAGTCATTTTCAGCATTCCTTTAAGCATAGTTTCATGGGATAAATTGTTTCACACATTAAAATGGGTTTAAAAATTTGTGATGATAATAATTTCAGATCAAAAGATTCAAAAAAATACAAAAAATTAAAAAACACACAATTTTTTTGAAACAAATTATTGGAAATACAAAACTTCAAAGGTTACCTCCCCCATACTTAAATGATGCAGTGTCTGAAATGCATTCAAGTGGATTTTTCAGGTAATTATATTTTAAATTGAATCACAACAATCAATAATGTGTAAAGTAAAGGTACAACCTGACTTATTGGTAGTGTGATGTTGAGTTAAGCTCCTAAGTGTTACACACATAAAAACCTACAAACAAAGGTAGATAATAAAAACATAAGAAATTTCTTGAAAGATAATTAAAATATAAATAGAATGAGAATAGAAGGATAGATCTTGGTTTAATCCCCCAAGTGGGCCTTGGGTTTTGACAGCCTCCATATGGTCAGTTTCAGTTGGTTATCCCCAATCCAATGGTGGGTGAAGTTTCTTTAATATGAACCACAAGAACTTCTTCTCTCCAGTTTGAACTTCTTCCATTTTGATGAGGACTATCTGGATATAGTATTCCCAATCCACTCTAATTAAAATTAGATGAAAATTTAATGGTGTATATAGGGAACAGAGTGAGGCCTCCTTGTTTTTGCCTGCCACTTTCACAACCTCTTCTTCATTCTCCAGTGGTACTTCATGGTATGCCACACCAAAAGAATAACAAATGAGAGAATCATAAAGTAATTCAATTTGAATAATATTAAAACATGATGAATCAATATCAAACTCTTCCCTTTCAAATTAATAATCTTGTGTCTCTTTTTCCTCATGGAAATCCACTTTTATCTCATCTGGAAATTCCTCTAATAAGCATTCATCTAGATCAGGGAGCTCCATATGTTCTTCTTCAGGTGTATCTTCTTCCTTTTCCTCGTCCACCAAGGTAATACATTTGTTGTCCAAACTTAAAAATTTCAAGCAAGGGAAGGTGATATTAAATTCTGATTCTATATAATCTGAATGAAAAGATTTAAGAAAAATATTATCTCCCTTAATTATCTTGACTTTAATTGCTTCTTCAGTATGATGTTTCTCTTGTAGTTGAGTTTCACTAGATAGAGGTAGGTAGTCAGGATTCTCCATCTTTTCTTCCACCGCTTTGGTGGTGTCTTCCATCATTAGTCATGGATATTCTACTTTATAAGGAATATGTGGATCAAGTAGTTCTTCACACTCATTCAAAAATTCATCTACATATTTTTTCTCTCCCACATGTAGCTCAATAAGTAAATCTTCCTTCTTGTCCTCCTCAGGTTCATTCATAGGTTCTGTTTTTTCCATCATTGCACGGACATATTCAAATGCAAGTTCTAATTTGTTCTCTAGTTTTGCTATATTATTTTTAAGTTCTTTCATCTGAAATATATCATAACCAGCCTCATCTACCTTTTCTAAATGTGGGTAGTTGTTACATTAATTAATGAAATAATCATTTGAAAACATCATGGAAAATATAGTTTTTTAACTTTTTTTAAAAAATGATAAATATTAATAATTAGATTACGGAACTTCCTCCCCGAAAACGACACCATGTTTTGACACATGCCTATTGTGGGGTGTGGAAAAAACAATTATTTATTAAGTTAAAATATATTATAGTAGTTAACCTAAGTTGTATCCAGAGAGGAGCGCACAACCATCATGTTTGTCACTTTGTATTTGAATTTGTTTGATTTTAAAAACAATGAAACACAACTAAAGAAATAAATAAAGTATAAAATTTAAAACAAATTGAAAATTAATGTGATTAAAAATAGTTATAATTATTGGGTTATCAGGTCAGGGTTGGTTTTTCAATAGCAATGTTATCATAGTTCTTATTTAATCATTCCTTTTTTATTAAATCGATTAAAATGAGATTTAATAATCGCTTCATCTCACTTATTTGTTTAATGATGTTGGGGAGATTAAAACTTAATAATATCTTATTTTTGTCTAATCTATATTCTTTTTTTAATGAGTTGTAGATAATACCCTTAATTGATTAAGGAAATTCCCAATCGGGTCTTGTTAATCCCAAACAATCTTGAATATTCAGTACAAATCTCACACGTACTGACGATCGCCAAGTACTTCACCACTATGTTCTAATCTATTCCATCATATATAGACCAGAACATATTGAGGGATATAATTATCATTAAACAACTCAATAATAACAACAGAATATAAAATCAAATACAATCGCACAAGATAATATAAGATGTTATTACAATTGAACCCAACTTCATAATAGAGAAAACATTTGATAACATTAAGAACATGAACTCATAAATTAAAAAATGGAAACTCTAACCTTCTCCAATCACTCATAAGATTTACCACACCATGGTAAGGTTAATTGATTATAAGGGGGAAGATGAATAAATTACAAAACTAAAAAGAAAAAGAGAAAAAAAAGAACCAAAAGTTTCTCCTCCACAATCAGTCCAGCAAAATTACAGCTTTGGTTCTCCCACTCTATCATCGAATCAGGCCTAGGTCCCTTCTTATAGGAGGTGAGGAATATATTTGGTCATCCACACACGATGTTTTAATGCATTTGGAGCCGTGTGGAAGGAGTTATGGCCGATTTAGTGGACTTGACTTATTTTGGCCGCCAATCACTACTCCACCAACCCTTCTTTGACAATTGAATTGGTGGCCTTAATGAATGAATTTCTTTCTGATATTTTGTGGTAATATGACCCTTAAAGTAATATTGTTAACCTAGAAGCGACCACTGTATTTGGAGACTGTTGGTGCATGATATACTTCATTGAATATGTCATAGTCTATTCTGCCGGCCAGAATAACTTTTCACGTTGACCGAAATTTTTGGGCTTGTAGACATTCGAATTGGAACTTGGCCTAGAAGAATAATATGTAGAAAACTAAAAATTTCATCCTAAAAAAATGAATCAGGTAATTTTGATGAAAAATGTGGGATTTATGCTTGAAATACATTGGCAACATAAAACTGTTAAATGTCCACAATTAACCAATTTTCACACTTAAGCTCAAAACTCACCAAAAGTCATAAAATGATGCAAATAAGATCAAATTGATTAATGAGAAGGGATTAAATCATTTAAAAACATATGAATAAATATGAAAATATGAACTCTGTCAAAAACAGATGTAATTATTTGGTTTTACTATATACTATCAAATTTAGAATATAGTTAATAATAATAACTATTGAAAATATAGACATTTAAAAGTGATCATATGATTAGTATAATAAATACAGGGTTTGGATAAATCCATTTGACATTGAAAAAGGAAGTGATACCTCCAAACAGAAGGACAATACCCTATGAATCCCATTTATCATAGCTTAGAATGTAGATAGTATCATTTTACTTTGCCCTAGACCAAGACCAATTTTATATCCAAAAATAATGAATGAGAGAAACTATTTATAAAATAAGTTTAAGATCATCGATATCTTGACCCAAACCATGTACATCAATCCATCCTATTAAAATATCATCATCTTGTACCTTACCTCGGGTATTTGTTTTGTGTAATAAAAGGATATGTATACATAACCTAAGAATATAATTTTTTATATTGTTTTTCTAATAGAATACACTTTTTATTTACTCCTTCTTGTTGTTACATTAACAATGATTTTGATTTTGATACCATATTAAAAAAAATTATATTTTCTGGTGATATGAAATTTCAATTAAGAAATTTAATTTTTTGAATTAATATTTTATTTAAATAAATTATATTAAAATAAAATTTTATCATTAAATAATTATTATTAAATATAAATAAAAATATAATTTTTATTATGTCAAACATAATTTTTATAAGGTTTAAAAACTATTATCGTAAAAAACAAATCATTTATAAATAAATATTGATTCTATTTTAAAAATTAAAATTAAAATATTTTGAAAATTACATTTGTAAAATAAATATTATTTTTATAATAATTGTATCAAAATGAGCAACTGGTGAATTTATCATAATTTCATCATCCATTCAAATTTTTGGGAGAAAATTAAATCTGGTAAAGATATACAGTGTGTATTACGACATCATAATAACCCAAAGGGGTTTTAATCAATGATATAAAATGTATAACTGAAACAATATACGTATTTTATTTACAATGATGTGTGTTTTAGCATATTTTATTAATTTTTTAAAGCCTTTATGAATCCTCCAAATCCTATGTTATACTTTATAATTTTAAAAACATTTTTTAATAACATGACTCCCTTCCAAATCACAAAGGTTAATATTTGAATGAGTTAGACCAATGACATTATAAAATATTTAAAACCACTCACCTTTGGAAAAAAACAATTTCCAAATAACATGTAAAGGATTTTGGTTTTGATTAATTTTTTCTATAGAGACTAAAAGCTATGTTTTTGAATAAAAAAGAACCCCCTCTGATTACAAATATAATCCCACCTAATATCTTATTATTATTCACCAATAAAAAAGTGAGAATGTCTTAAATATTCCATTCCATGTCTACATTCATCCCAAAGTTCCCCCAACCCTCAATAATCTCCATTAATGCTTTTTGAATCACCCTCTCAATATAACGTATCTTTTAATTGTCCTCATTTTTCAAGAATATTCTTCATTTTATGCCTTTAATTTCCAATTCCTATTATTAGGAAAAAAAATTCAACATAAAAATTACTATACATTATATTTTTATATTATTGTACTCCCATTTCACTCTCATTGAACCATTTTATGAATCTACATGCACTTTCATCATGCGAAAAGGATTTCACTGCATTTTTTTCATGCCAATATTTTTTTTAAAATATTTTTATTTCCACCCAAGGGTATTCACCTAGACATAGCTTTACTCTTCTTAATAGGGAATTACATGTATAAATTTTTAAATCCTAGATCCTTGAATTTAATTTTATGAAATAAGATCCAATATTTAATGATCAATGTGGAACAGTTATACATATACCTGGTATGAAAGTGATGGGTGACATTAGAATTTTATAGCACTCTAATGAATTGGGTAATGTTTTAGTCTCGTGAGATGTCAAAAAAGTGATTAGTGAGTGGACATAATTCATCATGGGACTTTCTCTATCATGTTATGATTCTTTTTAGGTTATCCTTGGACTATGTTTATTATGTAATGTTTAATGTTGTGTCCACTTTCACATGTCACCTTTATGTTATCATGATATATCAGGCCTCTTTGTTCATGTTTTTTATTCTCACCATTTTATGTCTAATCGAATATCCAATTATCTAACATGTAATAATTTATTCATTCTATACCATTTTTGTTTCCTTTATAATATATATATATATCACCCCTTTCTTATTTATTTCTCTAGGTTATCCCATGCAATTTTAACTACAATGTACTATTATGAACATGTTATTGATGTTTTCAATAATGGAGATACATGCTATATTTTATGTTGTTATATGATGTACTTAATTACAAAAATACACTAGACTTATCGATCTTATGGGTTATATCTTTTTCACCATTGTGTAGTAAATCATGAATTAATGGGTAATAAATACAAGTTCATCATATACCATATTCGTTTCAATTATTTAGAAGATACAATAATGTCACACGTGGGTATGGTGGATTACCACCTCATGTAGTAATGTGTTTCATCTCTCAATAATGATTTACATGGAATGTTATAATGTTAAAGATAATGATTACATATGATATACATGACAATATTATTATATTAATTTCGTATTTATCATTCTAAAAACCTATATATATATATATATATATATATATATTTTAACTGAAAATGTATTAAATCATTCATGTATGTGTAATCCACCACCATCAGGAAGCGATGTTACATTCCATCAGCACCAAATGACATCGATGATATATATAATTTTACTTAAATAAATTATATGCTATATATTGTTTTTTACCATTCTATAAATATACAACATTACCTTACTTATTTCCATAATAAACATTTAAAAATAGAAATGTAACTCAAACACACATATAGCCTATCATCTCCAAGATTATAATGTAGTTCATTTATCATAACCATAATTGATTAATTTTTTTAAAATAATATTTAATATATAAATATTATAATTATCTCAGGATTACTAATCTAGACATGTTCACATAAAGTCTTCTTTACCATAGTCAACATACAAAATTCATTTGTGACACACTAGCCAAATATCATCGAACAATCTGATGTAAAATTAATTGATAAAGAAATCGTATATAAAATGGTAATATGTGAAATTAAAGGAATAATAAACATGAAAAAGGTTCTTAAGAAAGTAAATAATTTATATTATTTTATTATTTTGGAAGATAAAAAAACATGTGATGAGTCAGACTCAGGATAAGGGTTTCTCATCCCACTTTTACTTCCATGAGATATGCACCGTATTCGCAACTAATTTAATTTCCATGGTGTATATACATATAATTTTTTATGTTATAATATGAATTATTTTATATTAATTATATGTAATTTATCATTTTAATGAAATTATTTTATAGTTATTATAATTCCAAATTTACCAAAGTGGTGAGGGCTTATTTTTCAATTTTATCACTTTTAAGGATTTCTTTTGTTTAAGTCTTACATAAGGGAATTATTTGAATCTTATATCTCAAAACTAATATATTTTATTCTTTTCTGGTTCTTTAGAAACTTCTTGTAGTAATATTAACATTTTTGTCCCTTTTTTACTTAAAATGAATAACAAAATTATTTTATGAAATTCTGACTTTATTTCTCTCATTAGTTGGAAATCTGTTTTCCTCAAAACAAATCTTTTATAAAAGTATTTTTAAAAATGTTTTAAATGTTTTAAAATTATTTATGAAATATATTTTTTACCCTTTTTGCTTTTAAAAAAATATTTTAACTGGAATATTTTGGTCATTTTCAAGACAATAATTTTTTGGATTTTACTAAAAATGTGAAAGGAATATATGATTTAACATAATCTATAGGTTGGGAATTTCTTTCTATCATGACTTTTCTTGAATGAGCCCAAAATTCCATCTGACTCCAAACCTGACATGATTCATGTCATAGACCAAAGATAATTCTCAATGCACACATTATGGAAACTAGTGTCGGGCATCAAATGAAATCGAAGGGGGATCTATTTATGCCCAATGAAAAACCATGATCAAATAAATAAAGTAAACCAAGTGAGCACATATAAATAATCCAAAATTGAGTCTCAAAAAAATTAAAATACTGATTCAGTTATGGGATGTAACTAAACAAAACAAAGGCTAAATATAAAACACACAACAGAACCACACTGACAAGATCTCCATGTGACCTCATGGTCACCACCAACCATGAGACCAAATTGCACCAATGATGATCACAAGAACCTATATAACTTAACAAAATAAGAACCTTTAAAATTTTCTGGGTCTGAAGAAATTATGTTATACAATTAGTGTGTGAGCTAACAACTTATTAGGAAGTCAACAACTAATCCATGTATTTATTTTTCAAAAAAATATTCCATTAAAAATAATTTGAAATATATATATATATATATATTTCTTATTTCAAATAAACAACACAACCTTAACTTTCTCAAAACAACACATGCCGCATTTCCATTAATTCAAATAGTTTATCTTTTCAAAATCCAAAACCCAAATTGAAATAAAAAATCACAATAACAAGTCATGCAGGAATTAATTAAGAAGTATATATAGGAAACCAGGCATATTAGAAAATTAAACAACCAAATATAGATTGAAAACCATGATAAATTTCATAAATATCCCTAGAGCTATCCCTGGACATACTTAGTTTGGAACCACCTATCGGTATATAGTGAATCCCTTCAGTCTATAACTAATTATCCACCCTCAAATGACCAATCTAATAGAATTTCACACCCGTCCTCTCAAAAAATATAGGGGGTACCAACCCATCTAATCAAGGCTGCAAAGAAACATCTCTGGATCCTATAAAATATTCTCAGGAACCCATGGTGGTAATATAATGTGTAATTTGGAGTCCCTCGCACACATGACTAATCTTACCTACCATCATCACAATTTCCTACACCAAACAAGGACACCATATATAATACCCCTAAAAGGAAATTGATCTTATAAACGTGCCCCATATATATACATAAAAATATTTCACATCATTAAAGGTGCCAACTGAGCCGTCAAATCACTTGAGAGTTCAATCCATTCATTAAAAAATGAATGTTTCTAAAATGACCTTTACCTTTTTCTAACCCAATTAATTTACCAAAATATTACACAAAATATTTCCAAAAGAACACCAAACACCACTTTTTCATCTGCCATTCCAAACAAGATTTAAGAACAACTTTTAACAAAATATTCTCCAAGTGTAAAATAGGCTTTGATATGATAATTTAATTTGAAACCCCTTCTCAAAAATCACACAAGGGATTACAATTAATTTAGAAACTATATAGCCAATTCAATAACCAAGGATTATTGAGAACACAATTTCATGGGGAAGGTTGAAAAAAAAACACAAAATAATCAAGGATTTTCTAAAGGGGCCTTCAAACTGTTTAGGCCTTACACCCTTTCATAAAATACAAAAACGATCCATAATTTAAAATATAATAATGAAACCACATTATCTCACTTAGAAACAACTTTATCTCACTTAGAAACCACCATTTTATGGAAAAAGAAGTAAGAGTATAATATTAAGAACATTTTTAAGGAACCAAATTTCAAGGGGGAAATTTTATTCTAATGCAATCAGAATTTGTAAGCTCGTCCATGTGTGCACTTAACACAACTAGGAATGTTCCCACATCAAATTGAATAATAAAAGTCATTTCCCCCAAAACATTTTCAATGAAACAACACATTATATCAAATTAAAAAAATAACCAATTTTATGAAAATATGGACAAATTATAAATAACAATACAAACAAAAATCCAGTCAATCTAATAAAACATTTAAAATGAGAAAAAACTACTCAACCACCAAATTTTACCTAGAAATCTCAGTTTTATTTTAATAAAACACATTTAGCATAGACACGCATAAACGTAAACCAGGAATCACTTCAAAACCTATAATTAACAAATTCTACAAATTTGAGAACACCATAATAAACTAACAAAGTGTATTGTGAAGGTGCATATTATACTTAAAATATTATTTAAAAAATCCAAGCATCAAGGTTTTCCATCATAAAGTAAAAACATGGAAACAACTACCACAAAGAAGTTTGGATGCAATGGAGCTTTAATTGGAGAAAGAATAGGGACTCATAGACCAACTGCACACCCTATATCAAAAAGAAAAATAGAACCCACACACAAAACATTACCATTAGGGTTCTGTTAATCAAGATCCCACTCAAGAGAAACTATGAAATCAAGGTGGGAGGGACGAAAGAAGAGGACAATAGACTAAAACCCTAGGAAAATTACCTTGGATATTTGAAGTAGAATCCATAGAGGAAGGGAGGCTAAGGGAAGAGGTGTTTGAGCACCCCATTTTGTTCAAAAAAGGAGAGGGAGGAGCTGGTTTGATTTTGGGTTAAGGAGTAGAGAGAGAGGAATGAGGGTTTAAAGATTTTAATGATCTAGAACGACCTCATGGTTTGTCCACATAGTTTACCAAATCATGAACCAACCATGTGGTATCCAATACCTTAGTAGGGACCAATCGTACGATCTGGATGCTTGCTTTTTCAAAACGTGCAAAAATAGTGTGGTCGCTTCTGTCCACTTCATGGACTAGCTTCATAGTTACCAGGGCGGACCTGCATAGTTTCTGCAAACCGTGCGGTAACCATGAACATGTTTCAAAAGCCACCAGAACTTCAAAATTAAAAAATATAGACAGGATCTCAACCTGATCCTCGTCTGGAAATATCCCAGAATAATAGAAGGATAAAATAATGTAGTATTTCAGGTCGGGGCATGACAATTTTCCCCACCATAGACAAATGATTCCCCCAAAAAAGTCACCAAGCAGAAAGATAAACAAAATTTGAATTTATTCACAATCAAATCTAAAATAAAACATGTACCTCGGAGTGACCTTTCACTCCACAATTCAAACCTGGCCGATCAAGAAGAAACCACAACACAAGAATGAGGGGAGAACATGAGGGGTTTATCCCAACCATAATAACTCAACTAAAACGAGAACATTAAAACCCAAAAAATCACACTATGATTTAAACAAAAGGCAACTCAGTATACCAGGATATTGAAAATAGGGAAATCCATAAAAGAACCAAAAACCCACTACACAAGGTTGAATAAAAACACTACCAAAAATAATAGTTTCTTATTCCAACCTAGTACTCCCAATATAATGGGAGGGTAACACATGAAATGAAACTAAAAACAAACAACGAACCGGAAACATTGTCAATAATTTCCACAAATAACAAGTATCTCCAATTGAGCATAACAAAAACTGAGACCAACCCATATAAGAGTTAAACACAAACAATGAAAAATTAATGATTCTAGAATCTCCATAAAAATGAAAAAAAATTCTTAGATTACTGAAAGACAAGTTCAACACACTTTTAAGATGAAAATATGGAATTAAAAAACATAAAAAATGAGGATGGGGTTTCACACCCCCCCCAATCAACCCCAAAAGATGCATGATCTTTGCTATGATACCTATTGTCGGTGCTCTGACAGTCAAAGAATGCCCCACCTTAGAGTCAGGTAGAAGAATCTCTCAAAACAATTCTTCAAGCAACACTTCTTATAGAAAATTTCTAGATGACCTATGTATCCACAATGATGGTGAGACTTTAGAGGGATGTGACATGATGTCTTTGAATTCTTAGATTGGCCACACTGATGGAACACTAGAAAGTAGTCTGGAAAACTGGAAGCCAGATCAAATAATGATGACTCTTTAGGTTAGGTTTCTTCCAACATGAACTCTACACCATATGGATAACCTTCATGAGTAACGGGGTACATCAGATTTCCAATTCCATGCACTCTAGAAACTATCTTATATAGGAACTCTTCATCCAATAAATCCCCATAATAAAGGTCCTTATAAGAGAGGACTCACTCCATGATCTCAAGATGAAGACATTCTAGGAAAATAGAAGCATTCATCTGATATTGTGATGCCACCTCTGTAGAAAAGTAATCATGTTCATTGAAATGGACAATATATTCCTTCACATTATTCTTTCCTTGTTCAATACACATGAGTTCTTCCATTTTCATCATCTTTACCACCATTTGAATGAACCACCGAATGAAGACAAACTTAAAAACATCCCACGTCATCCCAACTCACATTGATGGAATGGAATCCAATCCCATTATTCCAAATTTAAACCCTTAAACAAAACTAGAATGTCACACTCTCTAACAACTTTGGGAGTTCTAAACAATCCGAAGATATAGAATACTTTCTAAAGCCACTCAACTTCCTCTAAGAGGCCTTAACCACCATGAAGGATAGGTAGCACTTTAGAATAATCATAATTTGGGTATGAGTCATAAAAAAACATTTGAGACCTTTCTGGGTGGAATATTCTAAATAACATAAAGAACACAGAACTAGAACCAACATCATACGAAAACCCAATCTAAAAGAAACACCTTGAGACAAAATATTGGGTTCACAAACTGAAAACATACCAATGAAACTAAAAGCCCCCTATTTTCAAAAATAAAATTTATATATCAATTTTTAAAACCACCTACTTCGAAGTTAGTTTTCAAAAGAAAACATCACTTTTCTTATACAAAATCCGCTCATCAAAAAAATGAATTTCCAAAACCTTTATATTTTAAAAGCTCACCCATGGAATCTTGTGGACCATAAAATGAATGTCTATCTATTTATGCTTACATAATCCATTAAAATTTTCTCACATGAACTATTTTCACATACCCGCACACATGTGACATTCCAATAAGAGTATCAGGGGTCACATGCCTCATTTCGTCATAAAACCCCTAGAATTTTACAAACATCCAATCCAAAATATTTTCTATTAAATTTTTTTTTACCAATTTCAACATCACTTGAATGAAATAATTTTTCATTTTAATAAAACATTTTTATTTTAAAAATATTACTCACACAAACCAGAACCAAACCAAAACACAACATACACCAAACCACTATAATGAGGAACTAACTGTCAAGATTAACTAGGTGGATCGTAGTAAGGCATTCCCCAAAAAATAATAAACAACTAGGATATGTTTTAACTATGAACTAATACTAAACATGGTGCACCACTCCCTTTGGTATCACTACATAACACCAGATCAGCTCCATTGTCATCCCTTAATCCAAAACAAGGATAGAATACTCATATCCCATTCTACCCCTGGTAACTTGTGGTTCTGAATGAGAAATGGTTCATGAAGCCCTTCCCAAACCTACCTTCCAAGCCTCGACAATCCTAATATCCAACTACCAGACACCCCAAATAACAAGGGACTCATATGTTTCCATTTTGTCACAAACCCACCAGGGATGCCATCTGACACCAAACCTAACATGGTCAATGACATTTCTTGAAGGGTGTTCGTGATCCCCATTGGATGGAAAATAGTGTCGGGCATCAAATGAAATCCATGTGGGAGAAATTACTCCCAATGAATAACTATGATCAAATAAAAAAACTAAACAAACTGAGCACCCACAAATTAACAATAATTATGTCTCAAATAAATAAACATAACGATTCTTTTACAATATATAGATGAACAAAACAAAAACTAAATATAAAACTGGAAACAGAACCACACCAACTATACCTTCATGTGAACTCAAGGTCACCACCAACCATGAGACTAAACCATGCTGAGAATGAGCACAAGAACCAGGAAACTTGAAAAAATTTAAAACATGTAAAATAACTTGGGTCTACCGACACCAAGTGGTACAAGTAAGATGTGAGCTTTCATCCTAGTAGGTAATCACCAAAGAATCAATGTATTTACTTTTAAAACAATATACCATTAACACTAATTTTAAATGCATATATAATTTTTTGTCTTATTTCAAATAAAATACATAGCCTTTCCCTTTTTAAAACAACACATGCCTCATTTCCATTAGTCAAAATAGTTTATCCTTTCAAAATCCAAGACAAAAACTAAAATAAAAAAACACTATACCAAGTCATTCTAAAAATAAATAATAAACATAAATAGGAAAATAGGTGTGGTATAAAAGTAAACAATAAAATATTAGGAAAAATAATGGTTATTTCCTAAGCAACCCCTGAGCGATCCATGTACGTACTCGGTTCAGAACCACCTGTCGGTGTAGGGTGAATCCCATATATCTAGAACCAACTAGATTCCATCAAGTAACCAATACTGTGGCATAACCCATCTAGCCTCTTAAAATATCTATGGGTACCAACTTATCTAATCAGGGATGGAAAGAAACGTCACTAAATCCCCTAAAAGATGCACATGAACCCATGGTAGTAATATACTATGTAAGTCGGAGGCCCTGTCACGCATGACTCATCTTACATTTCATCACTGCACATACCTACCATAAACACAGAAACCACTATACAATAACGATAAAACAAAATACCTACTATAGTGGTTACCCATATATATATACATACAAATATTTCACATCATTGAAAGTGCCAACCAGGTTGTCACATCAATTGAGTATTCAATACTTTCTTTAAATACATCCACGTTTCTAAACGTTCCATTACCTATTCTAAATGAAATGAATTTACCAAAATCCTCACAAGAACATTTTCCAAAAAACCCAACAAAAAACTATTGCATTTCAAATTCCAAATGTACATTAAGTGAAAACATTTACCAAAATATACTCCAATTTCCAAAAGGTATTGTCTTGTAATATTTCATCTGAAAACCCATTTTAAAATTACACATGGAAGATAACTTAATTTATAAATAAAATAACTAATTGAGGAACCATGTATTAATGAGAAAATCATTTCAACATCAAGGATGAAAATACGAAAAAAAATAACAAAGGATTTTCCAAACGAACCTTCAAACTATTGATGAATAACACCCTTTTAAGAAACACCAAACAAGAAATAATTTCTAATACATTCTTGAAGCCACATTATATCACTTGAAAATAATGAACACCATTTTATGTGAAAATAAAGAATGGGAGGAGATGAATAACATTTTATGGAAACTAAATATAAAGAAAATAATTACATCCAATTTTATCATCATTTTCAAGCTCATCTGTGTGTTCAATTCATGCACCCATGGATGTGCCTACATCAAATGGCATACCACAAGTCCTTTTACCGAAAACCGTTTTCAAAGAAGCAACACATTCTATCAAATTGGAATAACAAACTATTTTATGGAAATATTACCCCATTCCACATAAAAATCCTAAACCGAATCCAATAAATATAATAAAACATTTCAAATGGGGAAAAAAACTCTACCACCCAATTTTAAACATAAATATCAATTGGAATTAAATCAAACACATTTAGCATAGACACACTTAATCATAATCCAAGAATCATTTGAAAAACAATTTTTAACCAATTATAATAATACAAAAGAATAATAATTATTTAACCAAGTGAATTATAAAGGTTTTTATTGTACTTAAAAATTAAATTATAACATCCTAACATCAAGGGTTTTCATAAAAAAGAATAAACAGTGAAACACCTAACTCAAATGTGTTTGTATGCGAAAGAGAATCAAAGAGAGGAATAATAAGGCCTCATAGACCAACCTCACACCCTAAATAGGAAAAAAACGAACCCACATAAAAACCCTACAAATTAGGGTTCCTCCAAACAAGATAGTGCCCAAGGTAAATCTAGAAATAAAGTGAGGTGGAAGAAAAAAGGAGGAAAATGGACAAAACTCCTAAGAAACATACCTTGGATCCTTGGATATGTATTCATGGTAGACAGTGGGCCAAGGAAAGAGTGGTTTGGTACTCCTTGGAGTGCCAAAAATGAGAGGGAGGATTGGGGTTTGATTTTTTGTTAAACAGATCATATAGGGGAATGTGGGTTTAAAGATTTTAATGACCTCACACAATCATATGGTTTGGCTTCATTATTTCTCTAAAAATGCGATAACGTTGTGGTATCCACAACCAAAGAATGGAATGATCACATGAATAGTCTACATGGTTTGTGAAATAGGTTCCAAACCATGTGGTCACTTATTTACACTTATTGTACTAGCCACACAGTTACATGGTCTTACCAATACAGTTTTTACTAACTGTGTGGTCACCATGTGTTTGTTGAAAAATGCACTTAATCATTCAAAATTTAAAAATATAGACTAGGTCACGACCCAAACCTAACTTAGAACGATCCTAGACCAAGAGTGTGTTAAAATAAAGGAGTGTCTGAGCTTAGGGTGTGACATGACCTCTAAATATTTTAAATCATCTTTTCTAGGTTTAAAAGTTAATTTTAAAATGGAAATTGTTTCAAAATGTTTTGTGAACTTTAGTTTTAAATGGATATTTCAAAACTAAAATTCATATTTTCCCCAAGAATTTTTTTAACGATATTTTTATTTTTTTCATCAATAAGATCAACACTTTAATATAATAATGATCAATTGGTGCTATGATGTGTTGATTTGATCCAAATTATTTACATGGAAGATTTATGATCTATTTAATTCATGATTTAAAATTATATTACCATTCACTATTTTACTACAAATAGTTTATGATTCTATTTATTGATTGGGGTAATTAATAACATTTCATATGTTAGTTTTTTAATATGTATATTTCTACTGATTAGGTTTTACCCATATAATATGAGGAATTAATTATAATTTCTAGGTGATGGGTGGGGTCTGAAATAGCCCCTCAATGTATTGGTATAGCTCATGTGAAAAATTATATATGGTTTTTCCTGAGGTCTTACCCATTTATATTGATATCTTGGAATAATACATGATATTATTATAAGTATTTAACCAATCCATCACAGTATTAGATGTCTTGGAACAAGTCTAGATGGTATTATAGATGTCTACCACCATGTATTACATCATCATGAATTCATTTATTAATATTCCATGTGATCATTCAATTAGTTTTAATATCCATGGTCAAGATTCAACCTCAATTGATTACTTGTATGGAATTATTTGATCATATTTTACTCCTACCATATTATGCTCATGTTTTTGGTGAAATAGAATGTGTTTAATATAGCATCTTGACCCTAGAAAACCTGAATCCAATGTATGTATCCACTTACATTGTCATGATTACAAGGAATCAAATACCAAAGGATTGAAGTGTACAATTTTCTTAGTAAAACAATTACATACATGAGTCTTTTATAACAAATTATTACAATTTTTATAAAATAATTTTTCTCTTTCGAGGGTAAGTTTATTATGTCAATTATATCCTTGCATATCATTCACACTACACTTCTTGGATTCCTAGGGAATGGAAACATAATACAAGTGTGCTCAAATATCTACAAGGAAAACATATATAGTGGAAAAAATAATGATTAAATGAGAGTAAAAATTATGTCATGATAATTAACTGAACACACATTCCTAGTAAGCAATAGTCTAAAAATAAATTAAATAAAAAATAAAGAAAGGTAAATTAAAATACATTCCATTCAAATAATAAGATAAAAAAATTAAATTTTGAAAGGTATGAAGACAAAACACATGATATAAAAATAATGATATACGGAAAAATAAATATGGAATTGTAAGAAATTAGAAAGCATTCTATTTAATAAATTAACTGAAAAGGACATGTATGTGTAGTTATGTCGATACAAAATCGCATAGATGAATAATTACTGAAACTAAATGATAGAAATTATTAATTATAGGAAGTCATTTCTATGGTACATGAAAACCTATAACATCAAGACATCTCAAAATATTATTTAAAACAATGGATAGAAACCAATTTAATTTTCACAACATATTTCTCTCATGAGAATTTTTCGATGCATTGAGCGGATATATAAATACTGTGCCCCACCCGTCAGTTTATGTCCAAAGCATTCCTCTTATCAAATAGTCAAAATAAATAATATTACTTATCAAATATCCATATCTAATAAAGAATATATAATTATCAATATTTCCCAAATTAATCAAAAAACTTTCAAAGAAGACACGGCATGTAAAATGGTATATGGTTTAGGAAATAGTAATATCTGTAATAAATGAAATCAATAATTTTTTGGAAATTAAATTTCCAATGATCATAGAAGATTGAATATTTTAAGGGGACTAAAAAATAAATTCATTAAGTGAATCTTAAACCTATCCTTGGCTAAATCATTCAAAATATGTCCAAAGGAAAAATAAAGATATAATCAATAAAATAAATCCACATTAGAGTAAAATAAATGGTTGTTTTCATTGATGAATTTAAATACTATAAAAATATATTTTAGAAACATTTTTTTGGAAATTATCCTTTTGTTCTGAAAAACTATTTTCTTTGAAAATCACATTTGAAATCATTTTTTAAAGTCACATTTTAAACATAAAAATTAAACATCAATAAAATGGCAGTGATTAAATCTGTAGTTGACATAGGATATAGAAATAACTTTCTTTTCTCATAGTAAAAAAGGTTATAAAAATGCCTCTTTCAAAATGAGATAATAGGATTCCTTTGAAAACATCAGTAAAAGGAAAAATGGTAAAAATGACATTACAAAGTCATGTTAAAAACATTCTTTAAATAATTTTCAAAAAATGAGGTTACTATAAGAAAATAGGTTCTCTGACTGAAGAGTGAAATGAATTTGGGTTCTCTAAAAAACATTTTATAAATCATTTTGAGTACTAAAGAGAGGGAAAATGGAAATATTACATAATAATGGCCTTGAATAACCAGTAGAGAAGAAATTTAAAGGGTTTTTTAGATAATGATCAAATAATTTCCTCTAATGGAAATTTTTGTGTAAACAATTGCAAACAAATGATATTATAATGTAAACACTTGAAAATATTATAATGTTGGAGTGACAATCAATCAATGATCAGATTAGGTGCATCGACTCTAAATCCTTATATAGAAGAGGAAATACATAAATAAATACTTAAAGACATTATACACATGATCATAGATTATTATTGAAAAAAAGTTATATAACCAAATGAAAATAAATTGGGATATTAAATTCTATTCCATGTGGTAACTTTTAATGCAAATCCCCTTAGATTAAATAATTTAGATTAAGACTAAAATTACAATGAATAATGATTAAATCATAATATAATGTTACAAAGTGGAAGTATTTTCACCATATATAATAAATTAAGTCCAAAAAAATAAATTTAAAGTTTTAAGAAAAAATCATCAGTCAATAAAGTAAGTGAAATTGTAATGATAATCAATAATAATGTTCTTAAAGGGAAAACTATTTAAACATTACCAATTCTACAACACCACATTAGAATATTTCAATCATAATATCAATGAAGGAATAATCATAAATGAAACCTAGAATATCATGAGAATAAATAGTTTCATGATATAACATCTTAAATTATAGTATATACACCATAAAAAAGAAACTATTGGAATAACAACAAATAAGACTCAATGGAATATAAATTGAGATAAAATCCCTCACCCTACATCCAATTTGTCTCATGTACTTTTATATTGTTGAATAAGAAAATTATGTAAATTATATACATTATTGATAAATTTTTTAATGCTCATTATAACTTTTATTCCACTTGTTACATGTTTGTATACAACTACATAAACAATTATTTGTACATCGGGTGTTTTTGACCAAATTCTTTTTATGTGTCAAAAATAGCTTTAGTAGGTCAACTACGATAAAAAGGTAATTTTATAACATCTATAGATTAATAATACAAAAATAATTATCATATTTATACAAAAATTGTACTTTTAAATAATTATTAAATATTTTTTTGAAAAATGAATGAACATTACATAGATGAAAGTATTAGGTCGTACGTACGCATGAGTAACAATTCGCATTTGTGAATGATCATTACAGAAAAAGGTAATTAACAGCATATACTTAGATAATAATATTTATATCATAAATATAATTTTATTTAATCATATATTCTTATATATAATTATTTTTATGTAAAGGAATCACATCACGTCAAGGAGGTGGTAGTCCACACGTCCATGACCGAAATTGTCACTTTTTAGTGTGTGAAAGGGTAATAAAAAATAATATATATATATATATATAAATGTAATTATTTTATTAATATAATATAAATTTTTTCAATGTATCATATGTTTAATTATAACCATCCTTTAAAAATTCCATGTATCTTTTAGTCAAATCACATCACTTTTATGAGGCGATAGTATTATTTATAATAAATGGAATGTGGTTTGGAAAAAATCTTTCAAGTTGTTCCCTCAAAATTTATTGGGTGTGATTGTGTTTTTCAAAAACGCCAGATGATAATGAGTTAGAACGGTATGTGGAGCGGTAAAAACAATATGCCAGATCGGTTTTCAAAACTGAAACGGTCCACGGAGGAAGTCAGAGTCGTACATTGATAGATTAACTTCAGCTGAGGAGATCAAACATGTACGAACAAAGACATTACATGTACCCGATTGGGAAAATTTTCCACGGGTGGCTTGTTGTTCGTAGTGGCAGAAGGATTTGTATGCGATGGAGGTTGAATCAAAGAGTTGGTAAATCTTGGATTTGTGGTTTTTGGGGATATCGTTTCCTATAAAAAAATTTCTAATTCCATCAATTACTGTGGAGAGATAATATCATTAGAGACCATATTTTTTTATCTTGGATTTTGTCATTGAGTGAAGAAGTTTACAAGGGGAGGATTGTGAAAGATAAAGTGGTTCGCACAAAATACATTATGCTGAATGTTTTTGCGGAGAAATGTAACCCGAAACGGACACGGTATGCGGAAGAAGAAGGAAAGGTACAAGGACTAAAAAGGTTCGTTGTATGGTAGCGTTTTGAAAAATCATCCTAGGAACAAAGAACATTTCACGGATATAGGGTAGTTCATTGAGGATGTTCATTGAGTCGGTACATAGAGGCGGTACGTGAAGAAAGATACAGTCCCCAGAAAGAGGAGGTTCGCAAAAGAGGAATAAATACATGGAGTAGGCGGTATGCATACCATACCCAGTACACAATACGTGTATGAGTAGATGGTTCTTGATTTTCACAAGGAAGTTTGTGAAAGCTTCAAATCAGTTCGTGAATGGATTTTTCGGTACCTAGTAGTAGTCAGGAAGGTAGACTTCATGAACGGGTGAAAAAACTTCAACCAAGAATCTACCTATAGTTAAGGATGTAGGAATTATGGCAAAGGAATTAACCTTCATGACCGTAAACTGTGTTTGACCTAAAATTCCATAAACTTTGTGGGGATTCCTTTCTAAGAGCAGTGAGGAAAAGAATAGGAAGACGGTGAACCTTTCAACCGGCAGTGAGGCAGCGAAAGAGGAATAGAGTGTGACCAATGGGAATACAGTGAGAAAACCCTAAACCTGGTAAAGGCAGTGATCTTAGGCATAGAAGATCTATCCCGAACATTTTAATCTTTATTGGTAGTGAGCCTTAGTTAATTTGGTACATCAGAATATTGTCATTGTTTACTCATTAGAAGTATCCCTATGAGGGTGAACCAAGTAAAAATTGATGTGTCCGGTGCATGATTTCACATCTCTTCGTATATTTCTATGGGAGAAAGAAAGAATTGAGATTTTTCTAACAACAATGTAATATCCAAATGAGAGAATGTTTTAATCTATTATAACCGGATTCACCTCCACCCCCCTCAAGGTATTCGACCTAGTTGACCTAAAAATGTATAAGGGTGTGTGTTATAAAATAATTATAGATTAATAAATAAATATTAATTATCAAATTTAAAATATATAAATTTATTTTCTATTATAATGACCACCATGACTGGTGGTGAAGGAAGAACAAACAATCATCATTTTGTGAGGCGGAAGTTCATCGTTCACATAAACATTATGTTTATTACCCATTAGATGGGAGTGTGTGTAAGCGTAGATCAAACTATTAACATAAACAAATACTAGTATATTTATAATACTTTTTTTATATTCTCATGGAATAAAGAAGTTTTAAGTCGGTTTTCAATGGAAATAAAACTAATGAGGTTAAAGAAAGATGGTACCTCTTAATCGGGTAACTCCTCTCGATTTGAAACAAAGGGCTTCCTTTGATGGATTTTTGACCAATGTGAGACCTCTAGGTTTACGGGAGTTAATGTGAAGAGATATTTTTTAGACAATGTTCTATCCAAATTTTCTTCCATTGTGTGAGCAAGTGGGTGGAGAGCAGGCCTTTTATAGTGGAGGAGTGGCACACTTTTAATATTCTGAAAAAGGAAATCCATAAAAAAATTAAATTGAAATTTGCTCCCATAATGGTCTAAATTCTATAAAAGTTCTGATATGTTACAAATACTTCCATAAAATTGATTCCAGACAAAATTCTATGTTATTTATGCCCTTATGTTTAAGGCTTAGTCCCTTATTAAGCTAAATTTTACCTTGATAGTTGTAATAATATTTAATTGAATTCCAAAATATTTTTGTTAAAAAACTAATTTGACCTTATTAGACTTTATAAATTATTATTATTCAAAAAAAATTTATCAATTTATAGAAATTAAAATCACACAAGTGCCACAGATTTATTTAAATTAATTCTTCGGATAGGATGACAAATAATGTTTTTAAAGTAAAAACGTCCAAAAGTTTTCTATTTTTTTATACCCAGTTTCAAAGTGAAATTGATTCAAATAACCTAAATTGGATTAATGGATAAATATTTTATATAAAACTTTTATTTAAAATAGTTCTCTAATAAAAGATGATAAAAATTCCTAAATAAAAATATAGGTTTTTATAAGTAAAATTTGTGTTGTTCTTATCTAATTATTATCAAATATATTGGATGAATATCAATGATATTATATTGAATATAATATATATATATATATATATTATTTAATATCACTCACTAATTATAATAAATTTAATTTATTTGGGTAAAAAAACTTTTAAAGATAAAAATTAGTTTTCTATAAAATATTTCATTCATTTTCAATTGCCTCTTTAATTCATTTTTATTTAATTTGTAACTAATTAATTCATATTATATTTTTGTAAGCTATATATTTTCATAAGTTATTTTATACTATTCATACATTCTAGTTCCTGTCTTATTATATTAAATAATAATATTTTAATAATATAATATTGTTTAGTAAAACTTAGTCTTGCGTGTAACGGTAGTAATCAATGAAACTCGTTGTTGCATTTGTCGGATGATAACTCAGTATCACATGAATTTCATGGTACAAATTATATTGAATTTTTTTAAAATATTAAATATATTATAAATACTCATGATATTATATTCCTCAACATACTTGGTGTTTCGTTTCATACATGCTATTAAATACAGTGATCCTAGTTTAGATTTTCTGGGTGTTACATTCTCCCCACATTAATTAAATTGTGTCCACACAATTAAAACATGATATTTTTAAAATATTGTTCGATATTTATAGTCATTAAATGACACATCATGAGAATGGTTGGTAAAACATCCTCTAGAAAATAGACAATGAGAATTAAAAAGGACATGTGGAATAACATGTAACTTGTCCTCTAAGTAGGTGAACATTTGTGGGAAGTAGAGATACGTACATAGAGGGAAAAAAATATTTATAGGTAGTTATTAATGACATCAATCACAAACAATTGAATGATCAATGGAAATTATGGAGCCTCAATTTCATAAATATGTGATGATTTAGATGACCATCGGTTGAAAAATTATGGAATTACGTCAAAAATTTAATTCTGTGTCATTTTCCTATTGTTGGGTAATTATTTTACTACCTAATACTATAGGGAGATTTACTTACATGGAATGTTTTAATTTATTTGAACAATTCCATCTTTTGGTTGTTCTTGTATCAATTTTGAATTCATCAATTACTTCAAGGAATTGATATCCAAAAATAAACATTGATGCCTAAAGTACTAAAATACACTTTTAATGGATCATAACTCCCAAAGAAGAGTGAAAGTTCTAACATATTGTCTCTAAATATTTTCCAAATCAACATGGTTAACAAATTAAACTCTAAATGCAAAAACGTTACACATTGGGTTCATCATTAATATTTATTCATCAAATATTTCAACTAATTACAAGGTCATTATTTATTCCAATGGATAGAATTAGACCCTTGTTAGGTCCACTAGGTCGAATACCCTGAGAGGGTGGGTGAATCATTGTATGATAGATTTAAAATTTATCCCATTTGGAACATCATTAGTTATTACAAAAAACTCAATTCTATCTTCCTCCCATGGTAATATACATACTGATATGAAATCATGCACCAGACACAATGATTTTGACTTGGTTCACCCTCACAGGGCTACGTCCAAGGAGCATACAACGACAATGTACCGATGTACCAAATTCACTTAGGATCACAACCAATAAAGATTATAATTTTTAGTCTAGATATTCTATACCTAGGCTCACCACCTTTACAAGGTTTAGGGTCTACTCACTGCATTCCCAAGGGTCTCTCGCTATACCTCTTTCTCTGTCTCACTATTGGTGAAAAGGGTCATCGACTTCCTCACCCTTAGCTCACTGCTCTTGGAATAAAATCGACTCACATTTTAGGGACTTGTAGGACAAACAAAGTTTATGAACATGTAATTCCCTTGATTTTCATGAATTCATGCATCATCAACTATAGATAGATGCTCTATTAAAGTTCATTTTTCACCCGTAGATGAATTCCACCTTCCTGAGTACTGTTAGGTACCCGAGAATACTTTTGTAAACTGAATTTAACCTTTCACAAGCTTCCTTATTCAAATCATGAACCACCTTGTCCACTGTGTATAGTTTAGTCGGATTCATATTCGGAACACCTCCTTCGCGTATTGCATTACCACTACGAAAAAACCTTCGTCCACAAAAAGTCATCACCTTCGCGATCACGTACCGCTATATCATACTGACTCCGCAAATATCCTCTGTGAAATCCCTATTGTTTTCTAACAGTTCTATGTTCACAGACTGATTTCTCTTCCACATACCAGAGCTCTCCCTCTACGTACTGCTTATGGAATTCACTCTCTATCATAACAGAGACTCATCCTCTGTATACCGAGTTTTAAGAGGATACAATTTTCTGCTTAAATTCTTCAGCATAAATTATTCCACTTGAACCACTCTAACCTTCATAGGATTATCCCTCACGAACCACATTCATACTTTGATGAAATCCCGAATTATAAGATGTTCTCTAATGATATTCGATCTCTATAGTAATCAGTGGTATTAGAATTTCTTATATAGAAAAATCTACATTCTTAATCTACTAAATCGAGATTTACAAAATCATTAATCCAGCCTTCATCACTTATCGATTCTTCTGTTGCCGAAAACTGCAATCCACCCCCGAACTATTTTCCCATGATGTCTATATAGTGACTTTATTCCTACATAGTATATATCCACCTTCGAAGAAAATCCATTCGCAAACTGCACTATCTCTCTGTCGTGAACCATTTTTGGTTTTGCGAACCTCACCTGCGTAACATTTCCACCGCTCTGAGTATCGTTCCCAGAACATGGTACACAGCCCATGAATTAGGGTATGTTTTTTTCACCCTTTTCTGATTATCATCAACTTTTTTCATAAAATTCACATATATGAAGAAATACATCCTTTTCGAACACCAGAATTCGTATTTGAGGCCCTAAAAATTGGAAAAAGCTGTGAAATCGTGCCACCTTAAAAACATGTCTTTGAAAAACACCAACCATTCTCATTTACTGCCATATAGATTTTCTAACAAACTCAACCACACTCAAAATATACCCAAAGGACCTTTTGTGGTTTTTTACCCAACAGTATCCCCCTTTGTGTTTGATGACAACTCTTCTCATAAAAATTCTTTTCATTTTGATATCTCTTCATACTCTTTCCAACATCAATCACCATTCACTTTATCTGATTAATATAGTGATCAAGGATTTAATCGACACATACTCTCCACCCACATGAGTGATGCTTGGTGTGAGAACAAAAGAATATAATGAAAATTTCATAAATTAATCACTTAATTTCTAATCTCCAAATACTGATACCAATGAAATGCTTTCATCACAAACCTCAACTATCATGATATCAAATCATTGATCGATAACTTCAAGCATCATCAGATTTAATTCTCCCCTTATCTCACTGCTCAACTTAACAGCTTCTCCCTGTGTCTTTTCTCCCCCTATAATTCACACTTTCTCCCCATTTTACAGTAAACCCAAAGGGCAATTTAAGGTTTTCTACAATAGGGTAAAGAACACATATCAGCACATTAAGTAAAGACACACCATACCTCGGGGATAGGGGGACCCTCATCGATAGTTTTTCAATTAAGGGAAGTCAATTAGACTCCTAGATCTAGTCGATGCATTTCAAATGCTTCTTTGGGTAAGGCATTTTTATGAATATCTGCAACGGGTTGTTCTTTCGGCACGTACTCCAAATTCACAAGCCCTTTCTCCACCTTATCCTTTATAAAATGATATTTTATTTCAATGTGCTTTGTACTTGAGTGATGGAGTGGATTGTTTTCTCATATCTATAGAACTTGAATTATCATAATGAATTCTGATCGGATATTTCACTTCAATTTCCATATCTTCAATTTGATTCTTCATCCAAAATCATTGTGTGCAATCTTGAGTAGCTACGATGTATTTAGCTTCTATGGTTCTTAATGAAATATTGATTTGTTTCTTGCTCAACCAATAAATGCACAACCTTCCAAGATAGAAGGAAACTCCTAATGTAGATTTCATATCATCTAATGAACCATCCCAGTCCGTATCATTATTTCAAAATAACTCTGGATGAGATTTTTCATTATACATTAAGCCAAAACCAATTGATCCATTAATATACCAAAAAATTCTATTTAACACAATAATGTGGCTCTCCTTGGGATTACTTTGATACCTCACTTCTTAACATGTGGAAAATACAATATTAGGACCTTTCTTTGTCAGGAACAATAGAATTCTAATGATTTTTCTATATACTATGATATTATCTGGCTTTCCTTCATCATCTCATGAAAATTTCAACCGGGTGGAAACCAAACTCTTCATATCATTAGAATTATCCATTACTAACCTTCTCAAATCCTCCTTATGAAATTTATATTGGGAAATAAAAGTTCCATTTTTCCTTATGTCACCTATAATCCAATGATAAATGTCATCTCTCCAATCATTGACATTTCAAACTCACTTTTCAAGAATTTGGAAACTTTTCTGCATTGTGCTTCATCTGATCCACTATATATTATTTCATTGACATAAACCATCATCGTAATCCTTGAATTATTTCCATTGTTGTAATACAAATCAACTCCTCCATTTTGAAAATAAAACTTTTTTATAAACTAATCAATCTTTGAATAGCATGCTCTTAGTGCTTGCTACAAACCATATAAAGCCTAATTCAGTCAACAAAATCTGTTCTCATCTTCATAAATGATAAATCCATATGGTTAATAAATGTAGACTTCTTATTCTAGAACTCTATTAAAGAATGTTGACTTGACATCCATTTGGAAAACTATAATCATTCATTTCATGACTATAACTCAAAATAATCTAATTGTTTCCTGCCTTGCAATATGTGAGAATGTTTCATAGACATCTATACCCACTATTTGGGAGTAAACATTTCACAAAAGTAATGATTTTTTTCTGAATAACAACATCGTCTTCATTCATTTTATTTCAAAATACCCATTTTGTCCCTATGAAATTCTTTTCATCTGGTCTCGAAACAATTTCCCATGTTTGATTCTTATCAATTTGGGTGAGATCTTCATTCTTTTCTTAAAACCAATTCTAATATCTAGTTGCTTCATCAAATCAATTAGGTTCTACTTGTGAAAAGAATGATTCTTGTTGTAGACACATCATCCTTTTTGTCTGCACTAGTGCTGTCTGGTCACCAATTATGTTCTACCTATCAATTTCAGCTCTTATTGCATGTCTTTGAGAACACACTAACTTATTCTAATCATCTGAGTCTTTTTCTAAATTAATCTCGGTAGTTGGAGCATCTCATGATCTTCTCATCACTTCATCACTATCCTCCTTAGTTTGATCATGTATTTTCTTAATATTCTGTTCATCTTCTACAATAGTCACATCATGACTTTCAACTACCTATCCCAGTCGCTTATTGAATAATTTTTATGCTTTGATTTTCATTGAGTAGCCAAGAAATATCACTTCATCCCCACTGGATTCAAACTTCATATGTTTATCTTTATTGAGAATACAACAGTTTCCTCTAGAATTGGGGATGATCTCATTGATTAAAGATTCAAACATTCCAAGCGGTTTCTAACAGGTTTATTCATAGAACCAGAAAAATCCAATGATTCCATATCCATTTGAACCTACATTCCAAAGGTAGGCGCTCATTATTTGTGGACTAATGAGGCTTAGGAATTTGCATCGGTCAAGAGGATGGGAGGTCGGACTCATCACACCTTTTTTAGGGGAATTATTATCTACTCAGGGACTCTCTTTATAGATTTAAGTTATGATCATGAATCCTTATTAAATTAACAAGTAAAAAATGAGCTTTCCTTTAGATCTGATAATCAATGATTGATATGTAGGAAATTTATAGAATCTTTTATATGTATTCGAGGTTCTTCATCGATAGGGAATCATCTTTATTTGTTTGAGATTCTTATTCAATGGTATCCTTCAATACATAAAAGTCTCTTGGTCATTATGATGACCATACTGGTTTTAAAGCCACTCAGTGGGTCACTTGAAGTTTATTGTCATTCATAAGGACATTAATTATTTCAGAGTTGGGATCGTACACGCAGATGGGCTACCTACATATCCATTATTTTGGAAAAGGAATCAGAACCCACGTAGTTCGAGTAAGGGAGTATGATGTTTATGCATGATTGATGGCTCAAAGAAAGATTTCATTATTACTTTTACACTCTAAGGTCATGTGAGTCATTCTCAGTGTGAGAAACAAGAGGTATTGGTGAAACCAGACAATTGTGCCATTAAATATGCAATGATGTGGGGTTATGTATGTATGAATTCACAAATAGGTGAAGATTAAGATTTACTTCAGGGAAATCCAGGAACAGGGTCCGTAATGGTATATGTGCTTCATGGAGATTTGGATACTCTAACTTTGGGTTTACTCCTAAAGAGGAGGCCCAAATTAGGAGGGGACTTATGATTGGTTTTTACTCCTGAGAAGAAATCCCAAATCAAAAGAAATTATGACTGGTTAAGAGAAATTAAGACTGGGTCTTACTCCTGAAAAGGAGATACAGGTTAAAGGGATTTGAAAATTAAGGTACTTGGGGCTTACTCCTAAGGAGGATGCCCATATTTGAGACTGGGTCTTACTCTTGAAAAGGAAGCCCAGGTTTAGAGAATTATGGTTGGGGCATACTCCTGAGGAGGATGCCCATATTTAGGAATTTTAAGACTGGGTTTTACTCCTAAGGAGGATGCCTGCATTAGAGGAATTAGGTCTTACTCCTAAGAAGGATACTCGAATTAGGCTTATTTTATCTTAAAGGATGAGGTTGAATGAATTAAATCTCTAATTTTAGTGACACAAAGATGTGTAAATCACAAGGTTTTGAGATATGTTCCACGGAATTCCTTTCGGATAAGGAATTCAATCAAGAAAACGTGCCATAAATGGATTTAAAGAGTGTCATGAAGACATAATCTTGTATTGGAGAAGTGGAATGGAATAAGAGGGGTGAAAGGGGCAGGAAGGTCACCCAAAAATAGAAGGGTGCTCCAGTCCTCAGGGGTTTCACAAGTACTGTGTGGGAAGAAATGAGGATTTGACTCTTAGGTGACAAGAAATGAGAAATCTGGCAGTTTAAAGTCATGCATGTTTGGACTATAAAAAGGCTAATGTTTAAGGTCGAAATAGCTTTGTCTGAATGCATTAACATTGACTCAATTCCTTGATAATTTATCTGAAAACATATTATCATGTTTAAGTATGAGGGAATACATGTAAACTATAACCTATGAATCTTTGAATCTGAGGAATGATACGAAAAAGGGCTAAAAGGCATTAGAAGAAGTAGTTCCAAAGAACGAAGTTACCATTATTTAACAAACTCGTTAGGGGGTTGAATTATACAGGCCCACCTAAGGGCATTGGCTGAAAAGTTAAATAATAGAATCTTTTGGCTAACATGTCTGTTATGTAGACTATTTATACAAGGCCTTCTAAGGGCACGTATTGCATGGTCAGGCAAAAGAATTCTCAGAAATTTACTTTTCTACTGCTGAAAGGCCAGTGGAAGTTTATGAGGATTCAAATTTTCCAAATCATAGAGTCTACGGTATGGAGAGAGGTACTTGAATATGGAGAAGTTATTTACAAACAAGATTTTCTATGAATTGGATGAATGTTACTCCTACGAAAGTCTGACCCAAGTATAGGGAATTTAAATATAAACCATAGACTTTAATACATACAGATCATGAAAAAGAACATGAAATAAATATGTTAAGGATGGATATTTTTTTACATATCCATACATATTTTTTATAAGACCAATAGGGACAAAAGAGTATTTCCTCCCAAGAATGAAGTTACCAGTATCTGACAAACCCATTAGGGGGTTGAATTATGCAGGGCCACCTAAGGGCATTGGATGCATAGTCAAATAATAGTATCTTTTGTCTGAAAAATCTGTTACGGCGACTGTTTATGCAAGGCCGCCTAAGGGCACGTGCCGCATAGTCATGAAAAAGAACTCTCAGAAAGTTGACATTTTTTATGAAGATATGAAAATATTCAAGGATAGGATTATGACACACAAAGATGGGTTTTGTCCAATATATGTAAATATACACAGATTAATGCTAACAATAATCATGTAGTGGCTGGGTCCTGAATTGAAATACTGGACTTCACTACGTATCCCATAAGGATGGGAATCAAGCCATATGTAGTTCTTGAAATGCAGTTTAACCTCGTATTGGAAAAAAGTATGAGAGATCTTAGTTTAGTTTCATAGAGCTCGGACCATAATAATGAATACACAGTGTGTGTTTTCATAGGGACTTTTCAGCTAGGGGACTGAAAGTAGAATTTGAGGTTAGGCCCAAAAGACTTGGGGATAGATTCGAGGGACACTCGAATGTTCCTATGTATCCCATAAGGATGGGAATCAAGCCCACGTAGTTCTATAAATTCCCTCTATACAAATTTGGTTAGTACATGTAAGGGGTGAAAGGTGACTTTAGTGCAATGATGATTTAACCCAAGATAAAAGGTTCGGGCATCGCCATTTATGCGCGTTGTCTTTGGAATGAAACATGATTGAAAATCAATGTAAACAATGATTCCCTCTCAGGTGAGGGTATCAAAGAATATTACAGTTTATTTTCATACTGGACAAAAAGTGTTGTACAGTTTAACATCATTTGAAAAGGACAAAAGTGAACCAATGTAAAGATATTTATTCTGGGGGTGGTTTCACGAATCAACATCATATGAGATGGAGGTGAACCGATGTGAAGAGATTAGTTTTGGGCTTGAACCATGGGAGGTTGCCTACGTTCCCAGCCTAGAAGGCAAGGATCAATGTCTGTGTAGTTTAATTAAAGAATGAATTAGTGATCAAGTTATTTTTGGGAAAAACGAGCTATAAAGTGATGTTGGGGCTTACACGTGGTTAGCGGCACAAAGAGGGTGTTATGGTTGAAATTTAACGTCTTTCTGGATGTAAGGAAATTCTATAAAGTTTAGCATCATGTTGCTAGGATGTGATAGTTTAATGTCGTGTGGGATGATAGAATGAAAATAGTTTAAAGTCATATGCATGTACACTGGATGGTGCAGTTTAACATCGTGCTGGATGTAAGGTACATTCAAATAGTTTAAGGTCATATGCATGGACCGTAGATGGTGTATTTTGTGTTTATACAAAATACGTCTTCATAAATCTGGCATTGGTTGGAGTAGTTATGAGTTCTCCATCCATTGAGATTAAAGAATAAGCTCCATTGGAATAGACCTTAAGTATTGAATAAGGTCCTTCCCATTTTGGCTCAATCTTGGGAGGTTTCTTTCCTGGTATCATTGGAGTTATGAGAACTAATACCAATTCTCCATGAACGAATGAACGAAGATGAACTTTTTTGTTGAAATCTCATGCTATTTGATTCAGATAGACTTCCAAGTGGTGCAGAGTGCATAATATTTTCTCATTTAACCATTCCAATTCACTCAATCTCTTTTGAGATTGTTCATATGTAGATGATTGATCACAAATGGAAACTCTGAGCGAAGGCAATTGAACTTCAATGGGCAAGACTGCTTCGGTTCCATTATCTAGTGAATATGGAGTTGACCGCGTTGTAGTGCGGGTGGTGGTCCGATAAGACCATAAAGCATTAAAGAGTTTATCAAGCCATGACTTCTTATCTTTATCCACCATCTTTTGCAGTAAATTTGAAAGATTCTTGTTGAAGGATTCTATCTGGCCATTGGCCACTACATGATATCGAGATGAATGATTCGATTTGATTTTGTATTCTTGATACAACATATTCACCTCGGATGAATAGAATTTGGTGCCCTTGTCCAGCAATATGGTATGATGGAAACCAAATCTGGTAATAATGTTAGACTTGATGAAGCTAACAATGCATTTAGAACTGACTTCTTCGAGAGGTATTGCCTCTGCCCATTTGGAAAAGAAGTTAGCAGCAGTAAAAATATACTTAAACTGCTTAGCTGTAGCTGAAGGTAAGGTCCCACCACATCCATTCCCCATGAGGAAAATGGCCATGAGTATATAGTTGTATGAAGCAACTCTGTAGGTTGATGAATGAAGTTGTCATGTACTTGGCATGAATGTCACTTCTTTGTGATATAAACACAGTCTTGTATCATTGAAGGCCAAAAGTACTCAAGCCTTCAAATCTGATCAGACAGTCTATGTCCAGACTGGTGGGCACCACAATCTCCTGCATGCACTTCTTTCATGACAGCCATGTCTCTTAACCATCAATGCTTCTGAATAGAACTCCATCAAAACCACGCTTGTAGAGAATTTTCTCCAGGTGATCTGGGCTATCATAAATAGTAAAATTGACCACACGTCGCCAAATTTGTTCTTTCCCAGATCTATCAGGTGGAAGTGTTCCATTTTAAATGAATTCCCTGATAGGTGTCATTCATCCTATAGTATGACCATACGGTTCAAGAATGGGACTAATTTCATTAATTTCCTCTGTTCTGGGTCGAATATAATGTGAAATTACATGATAGTGGGAAATACTGATGGTTGTCTCGTCCAGATTTGGATCTGCAGGACCTGGGGCTATATTAGCCAATGCATAATCTTGGGAATTTTGTGATCTCGGGACATAAAAAAATGTCAGTTCCATAGGAAATTCCGCCATTAACACTCTGACGTAATCATACAAAGGGATCAATTGTTCTTTTCTGATTGCATAATCCCCATTGACTTGTTTTATTACCAAGTCTGAATCACTTTTCACCCTTAAGTGATTCACTTGTGCTTGAAGCACCAACTCCAATCCTGCAATAAGAGCTTGGTATTCTGCTTCATTATTTGTACTGCCTCCCAATAATGAGAAAGAATAAGGTAGCAATGCCTTTTCTGGGGAAATGAGTACAAATCCTAACCCAACTTTGTTGAACTTAGGATCCTCCATTTTCCTCCCTGTTGGACTTCTGGAGGCACCATCAAAATACATTTCCCATGATTGAAGGATTTATTGAATATAGATGACTTCCTCATCAGGGAGTTCAATATCTGAAGATGTGTCTTCCACTGAAGGGTGTTCACCTAGAAAATCAGCCAGAGCTTGGCCCTTTATTTCCTTTTGAGACACATATTGAATATCAAATTGTTGCAAGATAACTTCCCACCTTGCCAGACTTCCTGTAAGCATTAGAAGACTAAGGTTGAATTTGAGCGAGTTATTGCGATACACCAATTGGACCCCGTGATGTTGCAGGTAGTGTCTCAATTTCTGAACTGCAAAGATTAATGACATGCAGCACTTCTCAATATTTTAATACCGGGTTTCTGCTTCAATCATAGTCCGACTGAGATTGTATAGGTTGTTTTCATTTCCAGCATCATTCTTCTGAGCAAGAAAGGAACCCAATTATCACTCTAGAGCTGTCACATAGAGGATAAGTGGTCTTCCTTCAAAAGTCGGCATGAGTACCGGTGGAATCAAGAGGTATTTCTTGAGAATATTGAATACTTCTTGACTTTCTTCAGTCCATTGTTATGTGACTCCCTTCATCATCAATTTGGTGAAGGGTAAACATTTGCCTGCCAAATTGGCGATGAAGCACCGAATATAGGCTAAGTGTCCTTGAAGTCCACTTAATTCATTAAAATTTCGAAGAGGTGACATACCAAGGATTGAATTTTTCTTCTCAGGATCGACTTCAATACCATGATGGCATACATCAAATCCGAGAAATTTTCCTGAGGTTACCCCAAAAGCACGTTTTAAGGGGTTCATCTCCAAATTATGTTGCTTAAGTTTGTGAATATGAATTCCAAATCAGCCAAGTGATTAGAACATTGTTTGGATTTAACCACCAAATCATCCACATAACATTCAAAAAACTTCCCTAAAAGGGTTTGAAGATACGATGCATGGAACGCTGATATGTTGCGTCTACATTCTTTAAGCCAAAGGGAATTACCTAATAGAAAAAAAAAACCATGAGGGGCTCTGAATTATGTAGATTCATCATCTTCTGGTGCCATATGGATTTGATTATATCCAGAATATCAATCCATGAAGGGGAGTGCTTCATAGCCAGCTATTGCATCAATTAGGAGTTCTGTAATCAGAACTGGATAATCATCCTTAGGACAATGCTGATTAAGATCTCTGAAATCGATGAAGACTCTAATTTCTCCATTCTTATTTTTCACTGGGAAAATATTAGCCAACCACTTGGGATATTGAACTTCTCTGATGAAGTTATCTTTGATGAGCATATCCACTTCAGCCTCAATTTTGGAAGCATAGGTTGGGTGTGTTCTTCTAGCGGCTTGTTTGAATCCTCGATGTTCTTTTAGAAAACCCAAATGATGAGTGGAAACATCATGATCAAGCCCTAGAATCTCTGTATAATTCCAAGAAAATATATCTGTATTTTTCATTAAAAAGGAAATATACATCTCTTGCTCTTATAGAGTCATGGCCACGCTGATTAAAGTGGGGTGTGGATCTTCTTTTGTACCTAGATTGATTTCTATGAGTTAATCCACGGTGGTAGAGATACCCTCTTCAAATGCTGGAGGAGAATCCCTGAGATCTTTCTATTCTTCTTTAGCATGTGTTACTTCTTCTATTTCTACTTGCATAGTAGATGATGAAGCAGAATTTCCATGATCAGAAGAGATGTCAAAATTTTCACATCTTGAAGAAGAAGCTTCCATTTCTGACCCAATTGATGATGAAGGGTCTTCTTTGGGTAATAAAGAGGAGATGATGGATTGAGAATCGACATCATCGTTTACCTATAAAATTGCTATAACTTTCCTTGGCATGATTGGTGAAGTATAGACTTGCTGGATTCCAGCAAATGAAATGAATACATCTCCATTTGAGCTTTCATCATTGCCCGGTGGATCTCTAGTTTCTCCCATGTTGTATGGCTCGATTTCTGTAATTGACATTATGGATCATTCCATAAAATTATTTTGATTTGAGTCTATCCTGTCAATTTGACTGATAGGCAACACATAATTTGTACTCACATGCGCAAATGGATTTACTAGAATATTTTCCAAACCAAATGGAGCATTAACTTTGGTAATCTACCTTGTTGTGTACTTATCATTTCCATTCATGTGATAGAATTATTCCTCAATGTATTGAGATTAACATGTCTTGAACGGAGACTTATTACCATACAATGTCCCAATTTGACCATCGAAACAATATTTTAGACATTGATGGTATGATGAAGGGATAGCTACATGTCGATGTAGCCAGGGTCTACCAAGCAAGATGTTGAAGGATGAATCTTGATCAAAAACCATGAAATCTGAATTGGATACAAGATCTCCAAACTAAGTTATGAGTGTAATCTCGCCCAGTGGTTCTCGTTCATTTTTATCATATCCTTGTAACATCATGGTATAAGGATATAATTAGATTCCGTGAGGCCCAATCAACTAAGTGTACGAATGGGCATGAGATTGACTCCTGAAACATTATCCATGAAAACTCTTCGGATGTCTATTCCATTGACCTTTCTAGATAAGTACACAGGTTTAATATGTCCATGAACGACATCATCTTCATCTTCATCGGTGAAAGATATCACTGCATGGCATTCTACAAGATTATTCTCTACATGGTTGACTTTAGCAAAAGAAATTTCAGTCTCAAACTCCTGAGGACTTGACAAAGCCTCTATGAGTGTATCCCGAAGATCCTTCGATAAATTCAAGGCTTCCAGAATTGATAACATGGACAATACATGGTCCGGGTGTTTGAATATATCATACTTTTGATCCAAAGGTCTGTGTTTCCCAACAGGAACTTGTTGTTTAGTATGTGCCTTGGAAGTCGATGCTTTGGAGGTATATGCTTCTTGTATCGGGATAGGAGTTGGTAATACTCCTGGCTTTGGAATATTAGCCCAATTAGGTCCATTTACTTGCTGGGAGGAAGAATATGGAACCTTCAACCAATCATCCAGAATAATTGTGCCAGGACTGAGTCTACTTTGTGTAGAGGAACTCGCTTGTTCTTGTTAAGCTCGCTGAAGTGCTCTACCATGAGTTTCTGTCGCATACACAGTTCTAGCAGGAGTAGAATTGGAATAGTGGCCTCTAAAAGATCCATGTCTTCCCCTGTATACTGATCCTCTGGAACTTCCTCTGATTCCTCTATTTGATATAAGGAATTGGGGATCATCAAAATCGAAACTGCAACTGGCATATGGATCTGTTAATTGAATCATATTAACAGAACCAAAATCAACTCGTCATCCGATAAATAATCTACCTGATTATCCTGTTTAGGTTATGCCATTTGGTGGGGTGGTTCTTGTGTCTTCAAAGTAGATGGCATGAAATCTTCCAAATTTAAATACCACTTAGGCTTTGACCCAAATTTTCTTCTGATTTTTCCTCTTTCTTGGAATTGTGTCCTTTCATTGAGGATTTTCTCTTTGATGAAGAGGGTTTTGTTGTGGCATTTATGGTAGAAGGAAAAATTGGTTTCTTCAATTGTGTTCACAAAATATCATGATTTTGGTTGATCATAATTCTTACCATCCAATCATCATATTTTTGTACATTTTTGTTCTTAACTTCTTGCCACTCGTCTTCCTCCTCTAGAACTGTAGCAGTAACACATGCTACCTGGGATGAAGAGCCTTTTAGTTTGACTTGTCCCGAGTTGACCATTTTATGTAAGAGGTCCTTGAAGATAAAACACTCATGAATGGGATGCCCCAACATTTGATGAAAGGGGAAATAATTAGGACGATCTTCATCTCCTTCCTTGTTTGGCCTCTTGGGCCTCGGCAGCTAAACTATATTATTTTCCAAAGCTGAAATGAAGTATCCAAGAACTTGTACATTTAGAAAAGAGTATGTTTTTCTCTTCAGATCCTCAAATTATTTATGTCTTTAATATCTTTGATCATCTTGACGAAACAGCTTCCTTTGTTGGTGCTTAGGAGGTGGAGCCCTTCAAGAAAATGAAGGTTTTGAATTAGAAGCAGGTACCGGTGCTTGATTAAGCATAACTGTAGTAGTCTCTGCTTTACCTATTCTCCTTCCATGATCTGATGGAATTACATGAGATTTATCCTTTTTCAGTATAAGAGAATCTTCAATCTGTTGAGAGATTGAAGTAAGGTCTCGAAACCCTCCTTTATATTTCATAGGGATCAGCGGTGTGCGTAAATCGTCAGGTATATTTTCCACATAGATTGGCAACAATTCTTCTCAATGGAGTGCTATGCTTATGGAATATGTTAATACATTCCAGCAAGAAATGAAATCTGAGACCCTTTCACTCTCCCTTTGCTTACAATTTGTAAGATCAAAAACTGTTGTCTTTGGCAACGTTGAGCTGAATTGGAGAAGGAATCTTTGGCGAAGATCCTCCCATTTAGTAATTGACTAGGATTGCAAGTTTGTGTACCAGACAAAGGCTGGTCCTTGGAAGGTTGGCACAAAGCATCTGAATTTCACTACTTATTGTGGTTCCGGAGTTCCCATCATAGGATCGCAACAAGATACGTAATGCCTCAAATGCTGTTCAGGATCGCCTGATCCATTGAAAATATGAAATACAGGGTTCCCAAAACTTCATGGGGGAAGAATTGAATCTACCCATTCAGGGTAAGCTCTCTTTTCTGGTTGAACCTGCGCAAGCTTCCCTTCGATAGTCTCTAACTGAGATGTTAATGACTCAATGGTAGTTACTAAATTTTGAGAAACATCTGGTTGAACTTGGACTTGGGAAGGTGCAATGACTGGAGCTGATATAGATGTGGCAACTGGTACTCCAACCGATGGCAGCACCTCCAATTGTTGTAGTACTTGACCCATAAGATTAGACCTGTGAGGGTGTACTGGTAGACGAGGATATTCTTGATCCATCTCAGTATCCACAAAAAAATACCTTAGATGACTGACTCTAGTACACTAATGAGGAAAACTGCCCTGAAGTATTTTTGTATTCATCCTCCTTAATTCCTTCATCTCTTCCTCTTCTTGTGAGTATCTTTTCTATAATGGGTGTGATTGGCCTTCTCCAGAGGAAGGTTATGTAACATAATACTTTCCTTTACCCTTATTGGCTCCCTTTTGGAGAGGGGGAACTGGGTTACCTGAAGTATTACCTAGGTTCTGAGTAATCCTTTGATTTTGTGTACGCACACCTTCTTCATTTGTGTTTGTGCTTACAACTTCCTGAGCAGAAACCTCATCATCTGAGTCCCCTGAGTGAGCCTCATGTTCTGGTGGATCAGCAACAACAGCATTGATGACATTTATTGATGCATAATGCATTACATCCCTCCTATTGACATTTCTGTGATATTGTCTTCTTCCATGTCTTTGATGAGACATTTCCTTTTGTTGATTTGATCCCTCAAGAACTTCTTGGTGAACCGTAATTTGGAGAGAGTCTCCTGGTAATTTGGCTCTTCGTCCCTCTTGGGGCTTCTTCCCTAATCGAGAGAAGACTGACTTTATCTGGGGGAGGGATTGAGGATTTGAAAAAGTCCCCAGTCCGGTGGACTAGGGATGTTCCTACTATTCCCTCTCAACTCCTCGAATCCTATTTGTTGATTCTGAGGGTTGCTTTAAAAGAGTCCCCAGTTTGGCAAGCTGGGGTGGCTCTTGACATGTTATGTCTGAGACTTTCTTCAAAGATCTCCTGATCTTGCGGTCCTTAGTCTAGAAATTAGCTGGATGCATGAATCGACATCCACTTTTATCACCCGATTCAAAAGACTGTTGGATGATTTCTGACACTTCTGTCACTTGGTGATGTGCTTGCTCCATACGAGAGGCCTGTTCAATATTCTCATTTGCATGATGCAGGATTAATTCAACAACTTGTTCTCAGTATTCTTGATTTTGAGAGGAACTAGTTGAAGCTTGTTCTTGGGCATGCTTTTGATTACAAACAAAACCAATTGACTGTGGACAGACATGGGCAATAACATTACATGAAACCATTTTTGGCAGGCTTTGCTGACTAGAGAGCATAGTGAAATGTAGTGCTCCATGAACACCCCATCCTCTGACATGAATACCAGATGGGTAATTGGCAATTAACTGGCACAATCTTCTTAGTGCGCCAAGGCATGAACGTTGAAGGGATTTCTGCTACTTTTCAGCCTCTGGATATCGAGAGACTGATAGAGATTCCAAATCAATCTGACGTTGTAACCCTTCTATTATCTTAACATTATTTTCATATTCATCATAAGATAATACTTTGTTTTTCAACTAACAAATATTTTTCCATATGTTGATATGAATATCATGAATTCTATCTTCCTTCAACATCTCTGGAAAGTCATACTGAGGGTCAACTAGAGGCCAAAACATGACTCGCATTTCAACTTTCGCCAGTTTTTTTCTCATGTTCATCATTTACTCTTTATGATTCAATGAGGATTCTTCTACATGATTAGACCAGAGCTGGTGATTCCTTGTTGCTTCATTGGATTCAACAAGATTGCTAGAGAAATCACTGATCAAACTAGAACATGAATGACTTAGGGGTGGTTCAGAGAATGACCTACACCCTGGGATATCTTCTGGTTGAGAAAGGATTTCACCTACTAATGGTAAAGAATCATACATGAATGGCTTTACTTTTGAAAGTGCTTCAAGATAAGAGGTCTTTCTCATCACTGAATTTTCTTCTAAATAATTTTCCCAACAATGAGAATTACTACTGCGGAGAGGGATTTCGCAGAAAAATTCATCATCATGGGGAGGACCACCATGGTGGGTTACATAAAAAGATGAGATCTCTTACTCCTTGGTCTTCTAGCCACACATAGGGTTATTGGAGCTCTCTTGTAATGATGAAACTTCAAAATCAACCGAACTGTCAAGAACCAAGCCTTCATGAGGATGTTTCTATTGAAGACCTTCTGAATTAATATTCCCACTATTGTGAAATGAGGGAGTAGAATCTTGGATTCCAACAGATAATTGCCTGAGGGCTTCAAGAACTCCAGCATCGAGTAAGGTCTTGTTAAAGATTGGCCCTTGATTTCTTGTCTGTGCTGGGAGAGTCTTCTTATTAGACACCTTATTACTCAATTTGGCAGGTGTATGTGCCTGTTCAAGAGAAATGATCAGGTTAGGCTGATTATCTGCACTCAAACCAGGTGTATGTGCCTGACTTGATTGTCCGTATGATATGGGGTAGTATGCCACACAACCCTCTTGGACCGAAACAGATGCGTGTGTCTATTCCAGAGTGAACTGTTGATTTGTCACTCCACTGTTAGGTATAGATTTATGTCTCTTTCCCTGAGATGTTTCTGAAGCTGTTATAATATCCAGACATGAATCTAGAATATGAGAAGGGATTTTCTTTTGCTCTTTCACCATTGATAGAATATGCTTGGTGAATTCAGCTACCAAAATAGTGATATACGTCTATTCCGTTCTTAGAGTAGGTGTATGTTCCTGCTCCTGTCCTCCTTTTCCTGTCAGTGAATCCTGACAGTACTCAAGTGTGTGGGAAGAGAGTTCAGTCTGCCTCATCTTTGTCACTGGAGCTTTCCGACTAACTTCTCCGAGTGCTACCAAGCGAGACTGTTGGTAGGCTTGATCAATACTAGTAGGTGTATGTGCCTTCTGATTACACTTCGACAAACGTGGTTGACGAGATCCATCATCTGTAGTAAAACGAGCCTGCTGACAACTTGATGATTTATAAACAGCTGTATGTTCTTGTCTATAATACTCTGTCGGAATTACCTGGTGGGATTGGCATGATGCTTCCAGATGAGTCTGCTGGACAGCAGAATTAAAACGGACGGGTGTATGTGCCCACTCGTTGTTTTCCACCAAGTTAGGTTGGTGGACTTCCCCGGAGATCGTAGAGACGAGAACCTTCTCACTGTTGACCAGATTTTGCTTCTGGCGATTCGTCTTGCCTACCCGGGTTCGAGGAACCTGATCTGAATGCCTTGAGTCGATACCCTCATCATGTTGAGGGCGCACTGCCACACGATTCTAGTAGCGATTGTTGATGAGAGCCCTCAGGAAGGACTCTTGTCTCCTTGAATTAAGGCCCTGCGGGACCTGCTCATTCACCTCCTCAGAATATGGGAGTGAATGGTTGTTGTGTTTTGGGGATAACGACCCGAAACTATTGGATATAGTGGTTAGCACCGCCTGCTTCTGGATCACTGGTCACCGCTGTCCGGAACACCAGGGTGAATTGTTCACTTGGAGGGCTTGTATGGCAGCCTCCAGAGTTGGAATGGTACTGTGTCGATGGTACTCCTTAACCAGCGCATTTGATACCCAACATTGAAGATGCTCAGTAGGTGATGTCGTCCTCAAAGTGGATGACGTTCTAGCAGGAGTAGCAGTAGTGGAATTTTCAGAAAAAGTTTTTACAACAGACGTGGGTGTGAACTTAAGAGAATCCATTTTGTAAATGCAGAAGATCTTGGAAAAGAGTGCATGTTTGATGTAACAGACGTAATCAAGATAAGTCCAGCCACTACATCCTTTGGATAAGCACATATATTATTTATTGTTTTGTTGGCCCTCTCATTGAGTTTTAAATAGGGGCCTAACAAATAAGTAAAACATCATTTTAACTTCGTTAAAGATTCATGTCGGGTTCACCATTTTTTGTTTCCTCTGGAATTAGGGAAGATCTCATTGATTTAGGATTCAAACATTCCATGCGGTTTATAATGGGTTTATTCGTAGAACCGGAAACATCCAATGATTCCATATCCATTTGAACCTACTTTCCAAAGGTAGGCACTCATTAGTTGTGGACTAATGAGGCTTAGGAATTTGCATTGGTCAAGAGGATGGGAGGTCGGACTCATCACACCTTTTTTAGGGGAATTATTGCCTACTCTCGGACTCTCTCTATAGATTTAAGTTATGTTCGTGAATCATTATTACATTACCATGTAAAAAATACGTTTTCCTTTAGATCTAACAATCAATGATTGATATGTAGGAAATTTAGAGAATATTTTATATGTATTCTAGGTTCTTCATCGATAGAGAATCATCTGTATTTGTTAGAGATTCTTATTCAATGGTATTCATCAATACATAAAAGTCTCATGGTCATTATGATGACCATACTGGTTTTAAAGACACTCAGTGGGGCACTTGAAGTTTATTGTCATTTAGAAGGACATTAATTATTTCAGATTTGGGATCATACCTGCAGATGGGCTACCTACGTATCCTTTGTTTTGGAAAAAGAATTAGAACCCACATAGTTCGAGTAAGGGAGTATGATTTTGATGCCTTATTGATGGCTCAAAGATAGATGTCATGATTACTTTAACACTCTAAGCTCACTTGAGTCATGCTCGGTGTGAGAAACAAGAGGTATTGGTGAAACCAGACAATTCTTCCATGAAAGATTCAATGATGTGGGGATTATGTATATATGACTGCCCAAATAGATCAGGATTAAGATTTACTTCAGGGAAGAAATCCTGGAACATTGTCCATAAAGGTATATGTGCTTCATGGAGATTTGGATACTCTAACTTTGGGCTTAGTCCTGAAATGGAGGCCCAAATTAGGAGGGTACTTATGATTGGATTTTACTCTTGAGAAGGAAGCCCAGATCAAAAGGAATTATGACTGGTTAAGAGAAATTAAGACTGGGGCTTACTCCTAAAAAGGAGGCCCAGGTTAAAGGGATTTGAAAATTAAGGGACTTGGGGATTACTCCTATGGAGGATGCCCATATTTGAGACTGGGGCTTACTCCTGAAAAGGATGCCCAGGTTAAGAGAATTATGGTTGGGGCTTACTACTGAAGAGGATGCCCATATTTAGGAATTTTACGATTGGGGATTACTCCTAACGAGGATGTCCGGATTAGAGGACTTGGGGCTTACTCCTAAGAAGAATGCCTGAATTAGGGTTATATCATCTTAAAGGATGAGGTTGAATGAATGAAATCTCTAATTTTAGTGACACAAAGATGTGTAAATCACTAGGATTTGAGAAATGTTCAATGTAATTCCTTTCAGATAAGGAAGTAAATCAATAAAACATGCCATAAATGGCCTTGAAGAGTGTCTTGAAGACTGAATCTTTAATATGAGAAGTGTAATGGCATAAGAGGGGTAAAAGGGGCAGGAAGGGAACCCAAAAATAGAAGGGTGCACAAGTCCTTGGGGGTCGCGCAAGTATTGCGTGGGCGCGCAAGTCTTGGTCACGCAGGTATACCGACGCGGCACATGGGTACTTGTGCGATTATTAACTAGTAAGGTAATACTTGGGCGATCCTTGAACAAAGCCTTTAGAATTATCCTAAGGTACTTTCAAAAGATTGGAATGCAAGTTTCAATGAGTAGGTAAGGTGGGGCACAAGTTTGTTCATTTCCCTTAAGGGATAAAAACACTTAGGCACGCAACTGTTAGGGATTTCTAACACTTAGACCTTATTCCTATTGTTTAGACCTTCAATTTTAGGTAAAGAATTACCTTACAAGTGTTCGGAAGACTTGAAGAAGAGACTTGGGAGTTCAGAGCTCTGTGTCTGAATTATGGAAAAATTCCTCCTCAAATAGGGGGCCCACCGGGGGTATTTATAGGCTGGAGAAGACCCTGGATGGTTTTCAAAGAGGGCGCGCAAGTCACTTGTGAGACCATTAGGTGGCGCGCAAGTGTACTTACAGGACAGTGAGGGAACCTTCATGACCATTAGGTGTTTGACTCTTTTTTCATTCCCTTATCGATTTTTTATGTTTTCTTCAATGTATTAATAAATTTGTGCTAAGTCATTTCCCATTATCATTCATTTATACTATGTGATAGAAAGGAGTGTCAACAACAAAATTTACTTTAGAATATTCCAAAGTACATTAATGATGGATTCATTCCATACCGTAACTCATATGGTGTCTTATCCTCTTTTGGAAAAAGTAACGCTCGATTTGAAGTGTATACGATTGTCATAAGTGCTTCTTTCCAAAAAAATCCAAAAGGTGTTTATCAATGAGCATTCTCCTGGACATGTTGTTAACAATCTGATTTCTTCTCTCAATTACTCCATTCTGTTGTGGTGTCCTTTCTACTGAAACTTGATGCCTTATCCCATGTTTTTTGAGATAATCCTCCACATGGCTATTTGTGAGCTATGTTCCATTATCTATTCAAATCGTTCGGATTTTCTAACCAAGCAACATTTCACATTCATGTCTATATCTTGTATTGCAAATGAACACTTCCGATTTGTGGGTGACTATTGAAACCCCTGCCATTATGCTATATTCATCAATTAATATAACATAATATCGCATCCCATCAATAGTGCTTGGGGAAATTGGAACAGACACATCAATATGCACCATCTCAAGAAATCTTGTTAACATTTTCTCTTTCTCTTGTATGTCTTTCAAATGATCTTACCCTATTGGTAGGAATCACATGTATGAGTACGATCACGTGATAATCTAGGGAGATTTCGAGCTGCATCATAATTTACCATAACATCCAAGGAACCTTGGATAATTTTCCCAAGATGCTTATACAATAACATGATTTCTTCATTCTAGGATAGAAAGAACCTATCTTCTTCTCCACATACGAGATAAGGATTCCCTTTCATATGCTTTCCTTGAAACACAACAGCACCATCCTTTAACATGATGATACATAACTTCTTGGAAAAACTTATGGAATGTCCTGAGTTACTCAATTGATTAACATTAAGCAAGTTGTGACTAATCCCCTCAATAACCATGACATCAGCTCGTCTCATGTTTTTTCCTCCAAACATGGATTTTCATGAACCAATAATTTTCAATCCCTCATCATTAACAAATCTTGCAATAACTTTGTTATCATACCTGATTCCAGTGACTATATTCTTATTTCTCATCATATGGGAAGTGAATTCACTGTCAATTATCCATATCCCTTTTCGATCTGATACCTTGAACACAATTTCTGCAACCACAACCTGTTCATCCCATTTATTTTTAACCTATGTCCTTGAATTCATAACCAACATGGAAAGATAATATTGACCTTCCTCAGTATATGATGGGTCAGCTTTATCCTACAGAGCTACAAATCGATTTTGAATTTTTATCTCAGTTGAAGATACTTTTGGATGCTTCTTAAGAACAAATTTATCTTGCCTCTAGATATTCCCTTGAATTGTTGATGTGAAATATATTTCCATATGTCTGAGAACTTTACACCAAAAACAATGACTATAAAATAATTACTTGTAATTTTGAACTTTGTACAACCACCACTGTTGGTCTTGTTCCCTTTAGTGCCTCTTTACTATGGAACATACATTTTGAGTGTGTCCAATCTTACATCAACAATATCATCGTATGTTATGTATATTCATGTGTGGTAATGATGCATCATTAGTTGTGCCTTGGGTTCTTTAAATCTTATAATTCTTCTTAGTACCCAAATTAGTCTTCAATCGTGGAGTGGGTGCTTGTGTTCTGACTTTAACTATAAGTGCTTCTTATTTTAGATCAATCCCCTTTTCTTCGGATGGACCATTCTTCTCAAATATCATCTTATATGTTGCATGTATGATCTTCTTTCTTGATATCAAACTGAGAGTTAGCAGTTTCTTAGGATCTTCAATTGTCCATCTTATACTGACGACCTCTTCTTCTAGTTTCTCAATACATTAGATTTTATCTTTTCCAGTTTCAGTCTAACTATCAATTTCAATTTTTTGTTCTTCAATTTTGAGTTTTTTCTCAACCACCTGTTCAGAGATTTCTTGAATTGAAGACCTCAGCTTTTCAATTTTTTCATTTAGCTCAGAATTTATTCTTCCTGCTATTGCATAAGGATATTGGCCTCATGAACAACTTTTTTAGCTTTATTTGTTTTGACTCTCAAAATATCTACCTCTTAAAGGGAATAATCTAATTCATCATAAAGTTCAACTCTTCCATCAATTTCTCCTTCTTTATTGCCATTTTCTTGTCTTATTTAATAATTTCTAGCAGCTTCCACCAAAGCCTCTACTTTATGATCTGTGTAGTCCTCTAACTCTTTTACCTACGATTCTTCAAAACTTTCATCATTTCTTGAAAGCAGATTCTTCTTTTTAAAGAACTTTCTCTTAGTACTTGTCCTCCCTTTTTCATTTTATGAGTACTTATTTTGGTGAATTTCATCATTTTATTAATTTTCACCATAAAACATCATAGGACACTTTGATGAAAAATTCCCAATCTTTACAAATCAAAAGCAATTAAATAGAAGTTTTCCTTTGAAATTTACTTTTCCTCTGTGCAGATTACAGAATAGAAATGACATCATATCATCCTTATCATCTTCCTCCAGACAATATTCAATGGAGAGATTCTTCATAGACTTAAATGAAACTCCCTCTAACATAACCATTTCAACTGCATTGTTGTCATCATTTCTCATTTCATATGATACAAGGGTACTGTCCAGGTTATCTAGTGTCAGCTCTTTTGGGTATTTTTCTTCCAACACTAAAACTTTCAGATTGAACCGTGGTGTAATTTTTCTCAAAATTATTTTCAAAATCTTTATATATTCAAATAATTCTCTCATACCCCTCATGTCTTCCAAAATAGTATTTATCGTGTTGAATAATTCCTCAACACTCTCATTGGGATTCATTTTGAGATTCTCATACTTGTTCCATAGAACCAGAATCTTTTCTTCTCAAAATTTTTTTCACCCTCATAAATGTTTAACAATTTTTCCCACATTGCATGTGATGTTTAACAGGAAATCACCTTCTTGTAAATTTAATATTATAGGGACCCCCCAAAAGAACTGATCCCCTTAGAATTAGCATCCAATTCACTTCTTTCAGATTCTGATAAAGAACCACTATTAATGTCAGCTGATATTCCGTGCATAGTTGCTATGAAGAAATCCATCCCCACTAATTGGAAGTATTACTGCATTCGATTCTTCCATAGTTGAAAATTATTTCCATCAAAGATCGAAATTCATTTATGATTTACCACCTCCATTTCTTCTTTTGATATGGAGCTACTGACTTTCAACCTTTTTCTCTAATACCAATTATTAGGTCCATTAGGTCAAATATTTTGAGTGGGGGCAGGGGGATTAAGCGATGGTAAGTTAAAAATTTCTCCCTTTTGGATCTTGTTTTTTTGTTAGAAAAAAAACTCAATTCTCTCTTCCACATGGGTTAATATAGAGACTGATACGAAATCAGGCATAGGACACAACGATTTTTACTTGGTTCAATCTCACTTGGCTATGTCCAAGGAGAATACAATGACAATGTTCCGATGTACCAAATTCACTAAGGATCACGTCCAATAATGCGTAAAATTTTAGGGCTAGATCTTCTATACCCAGTCTCACTACCATTACATGGTTAAGAGTCTGGTCACTGTATTCCCAATGGTCACTCCTTATGCCTCTATCTCTAGCTCACTACCGGTGAAAAGGATCATCATCTTAATCTTCCATTAATCACTACTCTTGTAAGGGAATCCACTAACAGTTTATGGACATGTAGGTCAAACATAGTTTATAGAAATGTGGGTCCCTTCATTTGCTTGAATTTCTAAATCTTAAAATATAGATAGATGCTCTGTTGAAGTTATTTTTTAACCTATATATTAATTCCACCTTCTTGAGTATTTTTAGCTAGAATTAATTAAATTCACAAACTGAGTTGAAGATTTCACAATCTTTCTTGTGAAAATAGTGAACCACCTTGTACACAAAATAATGTATTGTCGGATTGGGACGCAGAACAAAACCTTCACACATCTATTCTGCCACTATGAACCACTCTTTGTTCGCGGACAGTCTTTGCCTTCGCAATCGCGTACTTCTACCGTATACTGACTCCAAGAAACTCCTCTGCGAAATCCCTCCTCTCTGTGAACTATTCTTTATTCACATACTTCTTTTGCTTCCGTGTACCAGAGCTCACCATCCACTTACCGCTTACAGAATTCACTCTCTCGTGTATCGGAGACTCCTCTCCCACGTACCATGCCTTAAGCAGATAAAACTTTCCACTTAAATTCTTTGGCGGAAATTCATCCTTGAGAACCACTCTAGCCTTCAATGGATTATCCTACGTGAACCACCGTCATACTTTGCTGAAATCTCAGATCAAAATATGTTCTATAGTGATATTCGTTCTCAAAATTAATAGGTGGGATTATCATTTTGTATATAGGAAAACATACCCACTTAATCTGCTGAATTGATATTTAAAAAATCTTTAATCCAACCTCCACCGCTTACCGATTCTTCTGCAACTGTGAATCGCAAGCCACCTGTGAACTATTTTTTCACGACATCTACAAACTTCCTTTCTTTCTATGTGGTAGATTTCTCCCTCTAATAGCAATTCATCTACATACCGCACCACCGCTCCATCACGAACCATTTTTGGTTTCACAAACCTCACACACGTACTATTTTCACCGCTCTGTGTATCGTTCCCAGAACATGGTATGTATCCCATGAATTATAGTATGCGGTTCTCACCCTTTTCCAATTCCCTTCATCGTTCTTCATACAATTCAATCATATTAATAAATCCTTCCTTTGACAACATCAAACTGCCAATTTGAGGCCCCAAAATTTTGAAAACACTAGGAAACTATGCCACCTTAAAAACATGTCTTCAGAAAACACCAACCATTCTCATTGGTGGTCATCTGGATTTGTTAACAAACAAAACCACACCAAAAACATACCAAAAGGAAACATTGGGGGATTTTTTCCCAACACCCATTATCATCCTTCAGTTATGGGTTCATGTCTCGTGGCCTGCCAAACTTGATTGGTTGTCACCCAACATACTAGTTTTCCTTTTATAAATCCATATGAATATAATTTCAAAAATAAATATGATGGAAATCATTGAAATAATGTTAATAAATAAATAACCTTTTAACTATGGTTTTCAACACAAGACCAATACATAAATACTTCATCCATTTATTTCCACGTAGGTCCTTCCCTGGAATACATTTTATCTATAATATCATTCATAGAATTTAGAAATCACAACTCATTATATTCCATTGAAAACACCTTTGTTTTATCCTATGTTATTCAATATAAAAATTATTTATTTTGGATAGAAAATAAAATGTGAATTTTTCTAAGTATATCCTCTGGGAGTGTCAAAACAGGTGCACAGTAAGGCCCATTTATAGTACCATGATACACTGAGTCATTCTTGACCCACCTAATTAGATTTGTTACTCATTGGTATATCTTTTCCAAAACAACATCCACATGTAATATCAATATAGAGAATTATTACTATAAAAGTCAGATCATCACTCCTTTACCAAAATTATAGGGTATTCTTTTACACTTACCCTCAATCTACCTCATGGTTACATTCTCTACTTTATGTTTTTTCTAAATATAGTTCCCAAGGTTTCTATTAAACTTATTTTGATAAAAACTACACTAACCTAAATCCCAAGAGCCTAAAGCTGGTTTTTGTTATCAATTGCATTGGAATGACTAAAAATAATCAAATCATGAAGGATAGAAGAGTATTGTAGTCTTGGTAAACGAGATACATAAATGAGTATTTTATTTTAAAATAACACAATAATTACAACATAATTTTTATCTTTCATGGGTAAATTTATTCCTTCTAGTAATCTTTTCATATCATTCATACTGCACTTCAGGGATTCTTGGGGAAAGGAAACATAAGAAGGGTGAGATCAAATAATTAGTAAGGTAAAAATATAGTGGATGCAAAAATCAGTCGATGAGAAAAATATTATGTAATGGTAATTAACTGATCACACATTCAAAGTAACCAATAATATGAAAAGGAAGTGAATAAAAATAATGGAAAATGATAACAAATATCATTAGAATAACACGATAAGGAAAAAAATATGGAATGGTGAGAAGATGAAACACATTCCTTTCAATTAACTAGATAAAGAAAATTAAATATGGAAAGGAAAAAAATTGTAACACATTTCATTTAACCAATGAAATAAAAAAAATCTATACATAGATTTTTAGAAAAAAAATCTAATGGATGAATAATAATTGAAACTAAATGAAGTAAATTCTTCATTATTGGACATCATGCCTCATCCACATGAAACCTATACCATTTAGACCTTTCAAAAGATGGTTTAAAACAATGGTTTGAAACTCATTTAATTTTCAAAACATATTTATATCATGATAACCTGTCAATTCGTTGAGGGGATATATAAATTCTAGGCCCCATCCTTCATTAATTTTCTAAATAATTCCTTATATCGAATAGTCAAAATAAATAATATTCCTTATAAAATATCCATATTGAATAATGAATGTCTATTTGTCTGTGTTTTCCCAAATAATAAAATAAGTATATAATTATATACCTTATATAAATATTATATGATTTAGGAAATAGTAATATCCATGTTAAATGAAATTTATAATTTAGGGTAAATTAAATGTTCTATGACCATAAGAGATCGAATATTTCATGTTGACTGACAAATAAATCATGGAAGTGAATGTGAATATTATTCTTGTAAAAATAAATCATAAACCTTCCAGAGGAAGAATATGGATGGTATTAAAAAACTATATCACAATTAGAGTAAAATAATGGTTTATTGACAATGATGAATGGAAATAATTTAAAAATATTTTTTTAAAACAAAATTTATGAAAATATCCTTTTATTTTGAAAAACAGTTTCTTTGAAAATCACTTTTGAAAAAAAATTAATATTTCTTTTAAAAAATACAAGGAAACTTAAATTAAAAGAAATTGAGTGAATACTTACTTATCGTATGAGGTGAAAAGAACATTCCTTTTTCATATTAAAAAGGTTCGAAAAATTATTTGTTTGGATTGTGATAAAAAGATTACTTTGAAAACATCGGTAAAATAAAAAATGGTAAAATTATCTTTACTAAGTTGTGTTAAAAAAAAATTTGAAAACATTTTTTGAAAATGGGGTTTTTAGAATAAAATAATTTCTATGACTAAATACTAAAATAAAGTCAGGTTTTCATAAAAACATTTTTTAAATCATTTTGAGTGCCAAATAGTGGGAAAATGGTACTATTACTTGATAATGGTAATGAATAACCAGATGAGAAAACAATTAAATATTTTACTAGAAATATGTCTCACAGAATTCTCTGATGGAACTTTATTTTTATACAAACGTGAACAAAATGATATTGTAATTTAATCCCTTAAAAGATTATAATTTTGGAGTTAGAATCAATCAATGAGTACATTATGTGTATCAACTATAAATGCACATATAAAAGAGGAAATATATAAATAAATAGTAAAATTTATTATAAACATCATAAAAGAATATTAATGACCATCAGGATGTAATATAACCCAATGAAAATAAATTGGGTTATGAAAATCATTTCCACTTGGTATCTTTTAACTCAAATCCCCATATATGAAATAATTCAAATTGAAACTATGAAAAACATGAAGAATGGTTGAAACATGGTACTATATGATAAATTGGAAGTATGTTAACCATATATAGGAAATTAGGTGAACAAAAATAAAGAGAATATTTGAAGGTAATGCTAATAATCACAAAATGAAGTGAGATTTCCAAGATAATCATTAAAAATATTATTGAAGCGAATAATTTGTAAATATTCCAAAGTGTCTCATACAACAGATAATTTTGGATCATAATATCCAAGAATAACATTAAATGAAAAAAATAATATCATGAGAATAAATATTTTCATAATATAAAATTTTAAATGGTAGTATATATGCTATATAAAAGATACTAGGTTCATTACAACAAATAAGTCCAAATGGAATTTAAATTTTGAATAAATCGTTCACCTTGCATCTAATTTGTCTCGCATGTCTTTATATTAATGAATAAAAACAATTTTGTTAATATTTTATTTACTTGAGAACCATTTTTATTTTTATCATAAATTTTATTTCACTAATTAATTTTTTGTATAAAACTACTTAAATAATTATATTTACATATGGTGTCTTTTGACCAAATTCAATTTATGTGTCAGAAACATATTTGGTAGGTCAAATATGTTCAAAGTGTTCATTATATAAAATCTATATAATTAAAATCTTGACATAATTATCATATTTATACATCAATTAATCATTTAAAAAAACAATCATTAAATATGGTTCTAAAAATGATTCAATGTTACAATCATTGAGATGGTAGGTCATATATACGCATGAGTAATGTACCCTTTTTCAATGATCATTGTGGAAAACGGTAAGTGACTTCATATCATTCCATAATGAAAATTAATTCATAAATACCATTTTTTTAATCATGTATACATATATATAATTCTTTTTATGTAAAAATAATCACAACATGTCGAGGAGGTTGTAGTCCACACATCCCTGACTGACATTATCACTTTTTAGTGTGTAAAAGGGTAATAAAAAATACAATATAGATATATATATATATATTATTTATAGAAATTTATTTATATATTGAATATTAAATTGATTTTTTATGTTTAATATGGTTAATTATAATCATCCTTTGTACATTCCCCATATAGTGTGATCGAATCCCATACCTTTTAGGAGGCGGTAGTCCAAATATCCAGAAATGGTGTTAACATATTTACACAAAAGTGAAAGTATAAGGGTATCTATTATTACAGAATTAAATATTACAAAATACATAATAATTACCATATATAAGATATATAAATAGATTTTCCATCATAATTACCACTGTGATAGGCGGTAAAGTAAGAGCACACAATCATCATTACATGTGGCGGTAGTTCGCCGTTCAAATAAATAGTATGTTAGTTACCCATTACATGGGATTGTGTGTAAGTGTAGGTCAAACACATATCATAAAATAATAGAAGTATATTTAGGATATTTTTTGTTATATAATAATTGAATAATAAGATTTTAGGGGGTGCATAGTGGAAATCAAACTATAGAGATTAAGAAAAGATGTTACGTCTAAATCAGGTAACCCTTTTTGGTTTGAACCATATGGATCCATTGGATGGGTTTTTGGACAAGGGGGTACTTATAGTTTTAGGGGAGAAATTTTTATGTGGTTTTTCCTAAAATTTGGGTCTAGTCAGACTGTCTTTAGAGTTTTGAGGAAGTGGGAGGAGAGGAGGCCTCTTACAGTGGAGGAGGACTGGCACTCTTGTAATATTTTGACAAAGGAATTACATAGACGTTTTGAACATTTAAATTCGATCCTATAGTGGTAAGATTATATTTAATTGGTGTTAGGGTATAAATATTTCCATACAATGGGTTTTTCAAAATTTTATAGGTCATTTGGGCCCTTAAGATTAAGGTTTTGTCCCTTCATCAACATAAAAATAGTTTTCTTTAAAATATTCCCTTTAATTTCAATTGTATCTCATATTCATTTATAATTAATTTGTATAAAATTAATTCCTCTTATTTTTGTGTAATACATATATTTTCATAATTTATTTAATAAAATTCATAATTTTTAGGTTATGTCTTGTTATATTAAATAATTATATTTTCCTAATATATTATTATTTGGTAAAACTCAGTCTTGCGTATAATGTAAGACACCGAAGAAATGCGTTGTTGTGTGTCTTTCATGATAACTCAGTATAAATTTAATTACAAGGTTTAAATTATATTGAATATTTCATGAACCATCTCTGGTACCCTGGTAACTTGATAACTGAACCGTCCCTATCAAAGCCCAAAGGGTGTTCCCAAACCCCATGGTTCGGTGATTAGCACCAAGAATCACACAACATGAAAGTGAGAATGAATTTACCACCAAAAATAGCAGAATAAAAAGAAATTAGATAGTATGCATAATAAGGAAGATCCATTAGGATTACTATACCAGAATACAAGGAGGTATAAAATCCCAAATTACTAAAACCCAAGTACTAAAAAAGAAAACTTCCCTAAGGTAACTAAGTACACAACTCACCAAGTCCAAAGCACAACAGCTATATCTCCCTCCAAGAGATCCCTTCCCCTTGCTCGAACATGGAAGGAAAAAAGTCCACAAACATCCTAATGAAAAACTAGGGTGTAATCCTCATCCATGTAGGATACCACCAAAGATTCCATAACAAATACAAAAAATAAATAATCCAAATAAATGCTTTTTATCGACACAAAAATTTATGAATACAAATTCCTCTTGATCTAATTAAATGTAATATTATATAAAATGGTTATATAAGACATATAAACTTCCTTGGACTTATGTTTTTTGATTTTAAAATACCATTAATAATTTTTACCGTTGCTAATATATTCATTGAACATTGATCACATGATTAGTATAAATATATGGTGTTAACAAATCCAATTTACTCAGAAAAAGGAAGCGACAAACTCATCTTTTAGAATTTCTCTATAAAAATCCCATTTTTTGGAGCTCATAAAGGAGGTGTAGTCACTGGGATTATCTCTTGACCAAACCCAAGCCTATCTTCAAAACGTTAATCTCGAAAAGAACCACCTATGGGAGAAGTGGAAGTTAATAGAGATTACCAGTTGAACGATGTAATCCGAGCACCCCATGAGTCTGTCACCATCGCACACCATACCCTTCGGTCATATGAGGGTGTTATAAGGGGTTATGTTACAAGACCCTATCACAATGATTATGTACACTATTTTTTAATACAACAAAGAATATCCATTCATTTTATTGTTGTTACATTGTAAATAGTTTTTAATGCACAAATAGTATTTTAAGTTAATATTCAATTAAGAAATATATTTTCTTCAATTAATGAATGTTTTTAATTAAATAATATTTTAATGAAATATTATTACTAAATTACATTTTATTGAATATAAATGATCATATATGTTTTTTGAATACAATCAAGATTTTTATTAAGGTTTGTAAGCTGTTTTTTGTTTTCCCAAACATATGAATTTTCGATAAATGTATGTTTTTATTTAAAAATAAAAAATTCAAATATTAAGAAACTTAATTTGGTAAAATGAATATTAAATTTGGAATTAGTATGATGAAATTATCCAACAGTGAAGTTTTCAAAATTTTCTGAGATAGTTGAATGTTTTGGGTAAAAATTAAATATCGTTCAATTATATAATGTGTTTTATAAAATATTAATGACACAATAGTGATTTAATAAAATACTATAAATGTTATTTTCATCCAATATATGTTTTACCATTAAAATAATTTGATTTTATATTTGTTTGATTAATTTTATGATGCATTAGTAGACCATCCAAGACTTATAAAACATTTTAACTTTTTAAATTGATTTCAATGGGAGTGTGACTCACCTCTACATATTGAAGCCTAATATTTTTATAATTTTGGACATTGGAAATATAAAATAATATTTTCTAATCCCCTTTTAAAAACCATGGTAAAAAACTAGGGGATGGTTTGTGGTTTTGATTAGTTTAATGTGTGGTGTCTAAAACATAAATATTAAATAATTCCATCTTCTTTCCTTTATAAAACAACGAAAGATCCCGCATATTCTTCACTAAAAGCCTTTGGGGATAGACTAAAATATTCCCTAATATCTATATAAAACTAAAAAGGCTCCCTATTATCCCATTAATCCTCTCTCAAACCCCTCCCAAGCCTTACGGATCACACTTCCATGTAAGAGATTTCTTCCTTTCTCATTTTTGTCGAAATTTTATTATATTGTTACACCCATTTATTTTTAATTATAAATGTTGGAGTATGATTTAAAACCTTTCCTATATTTCTCTCCTTATTTTTTAATGATGAGAGACCCCTTTTACTTTTTTAATTACTCTCATGTGCATCTGTTACCATATCAAATTTCTGTAAGGGCTTTCTCTCTCCTCATTTACATTAAAGGAATTATTTTATATTATGAATCTAAATTACATTAAATATATTTGTCAATGTATCTATAATAACCCATTACATTCAATTTCATGTAAATATAATTATATAACCATTTTATCTCTCATCAACCATATTTATTAATTCTTAGGTCACGCCATTATGCTGCCGAAATTCCAATGCGATTTTCCTAGCCAAAGTCATTTTGTTGTTAATACCATGCCCATTTATCTATAAAGATTATTCACCTTTATGAACATTTACTTATTGATTATAGAGTTTCATGTATCAATTCCACATTCCATTATCTTGGAATAAATGATGATCTTTCATGAATACATGTTATATGATCCATTTTTTACACTTATGCATAAAAAGAAATGATAAAGAAGGGTGCACCTTGATGGTGCTCCAATGAATTGGGTAAAGATTAATATAATTATACATAAAGTTAAATGAGGGTATATTTACTAATTATCCATGTGAAATAATCCTTAGATCATTCTAATATCATGTTAAATTTTGTTGCCACATTTCCATTTTATTATAGTCATGCAATATCATGCCTCTATTTTCAAGTTTCTCTTATGATCCATTGATACGCCTACTCCCTAAAATGTATTGTATTATTCATGTTATTACTTGTTTAATCCCTTAATAGGCTTTACATCTCACCCTTTTCTTATTCATTTTGTCAGGTTATCTCATACAAAGCTAATTACGAAGGAATGTGTGTGGTCATGTAAAAGATGTTTTTAATAAAGATGTGTATTTCATGTTTTAAGTTTTTATCTAATGATACTAAGCCCCAAAGACACAAGATATATTGATCTTATATGTTTTACCATGTATATATTTTATGTAATAAATTATTATTAAGTGTGAAATAAAGAGTAGGGTTGTTATAGTTGGTATCAAAGGATAGGTTTGGTTATTTTTTGGATTAGGATTAAAAATTCCTAATGAAAGCCTTATGGATAAGACTAAAAATAATATAAACATCCCAAAATACTGGTGAGTATTAAGTAAGTGTTTTTTCCAGATAATAGATCCATGTCTGGATATGATCAAGTAGAGGCTGCTCTGGCATAGATTTATATAGTGGTAAAACCCAAAAACACTGCTTTGAGCTAGACTCAAATGGGAAATGGCCCATAACAATGGGTCTTGATGAACTCTTTGTTACGACACTCCCAATGGATATGTTGTGTTAAATTCATAAGCTTTGTAGGAACAATTATTAAAGGAATAAAAAAATTCCTCTAATAATATATTTTGGGAATTTTATCAAGGAAAGCCTAGATTGAAGCCTATAAGTTCAAAAGTTAAGGAAATAAAAGTAATTTATAATTCATTGGTTTTTGTATTTGGATTACTGATTATGTGTTACTCCTAACTTTCATTTTATTTTATCCAATGGCCAGTAATAGGAGGACTTAGGCTAACAACTGATGTGAATATCAATGTTATGACTGTTCTAATGAGATGTCGAATCTGATAGAAGTGAGATTTGTAAACTTTAGCATGATACTCTCTCAGTTAACTCATTTTTTAATAGAAAAATGAGTCAAGATGAACATTAAACCCCCCCAATAAAAAACTTGTAATCAAAAACATCATGAGACAAAGGTCTCCTAATTTTAATGGATCATATGATCCCTCAATCTCTAAACAATGGATCAACTCCATTGAGAAGATCTTCACCATCCTTCAATGTTATAAACAAGAGAAGTTACTTGTAGCTGCTTATCATATGATGGGTGAAACTAATCAATGGTGGACATTGATAAAAAAAATATGAAGCCTGAGGAAGAGATTAATGTGTTGGAATGGAAGGATATACATAAAAAAAATTCAAAAAATATTTTCCTCCCACTATACGATATAAGTTAAAACAGGGCTTCTTTCCCCTCAATAGAAAAGACAACAAATCCATTGGAGCGTATGAGGAAAAATTCACAAGGCTTTCAAGATATGACTCCATCTTTTCAATTACCCCCAAATGCAGGTTTGACTACATCTTTGTTGGTCTAAAACCTTGACTATGGACATTTGTAGCGGTCTGTGACTTCAAGAGCTATAGGGAAATTGTTTGATATTCCCTAAATGTTATAATAGAGATCGTTGAATCTCAGGGGTTTCATTGGGATAAGAAGAATAATATGGACTTCAATTATGGTGGTCTAATGAATAAATCCAATAGTGCTAAGAAAATCCAGAACCCCACTTTCCAACAGTATGGAAAGAAACACCTCAAAAATTATTTTAAGGGGACGAGGAAATGCTTTAGGTGTGAAAGATATGGGCACCTAGACATTTACTACCGACAAGAAAAATAATCAACTGCGACAGAGGAGAGAAACGATATGTTTGACACTCAATGTGTTGTTCATTTCTTCAACAAGATAGAACTAGGGAACTTTGCAAACAAATTCCCTAAGACAAGGGTTTTCCGAGGCAATCAACAACCTCCAAGGCCGCAAGGGCGAGCATTTTCAGTCACTACTACTGAAGTGAACCCCGAAAAACATGTGGTGACAGGTACTCTAGTGAACATACATTTTAATTTGGGTTCTATTCATTCTTTTATATCTTGAAATCCTACTATAACAATCCCAACACCAACACAAATCAAGGAACTAAATATGTTAATGAGAATCAAAAATGGGGAAATCACTACATCCCATGAATATAACTCCTACCCTATCATAATTTGTTGATTAAACTTCCCAGTGAACCTCTTCACACTCCCTTTAGTGTAATTTGATTCAATTCATGGCATGAATTGGATTTCCTTATATAGATCCATCATAGATTTACATGAGAGGGAAATAACTCTTCATATCATTAATCGACCCTCGATTATATACAAGTGAAAGGAGGAGGATTAATCTTTTTTAGCTGCATCATATCAAGCGTTGATATTACTATCCAATGAGCATGCATATCTGGCTTAGATGATTGAGACTAAGTAAGAAACCATGCATTAAGACATGCCTATTGTGAGGGAATTGGCTGATGTGTTTTTTGAGAAATTTACTAGTCTTCCTCCTAGAAGAGATGTGGAATTCTCGTTTGATCTTATACCTTTGGCATTGAAAATATCCAAGACTTTTATATAATGGTTGTTTTGTATCATGAGTAGTTTAAGAAACAACTACATGAGAATCTGGATAAAGGGTTTATACACACAAGTGCTTCACCATGGGGTGCCCCGATCCTCTTCATCATGAAGAAGGATGTTCCAATGCGCCTTCATATTGATTATTGTGAGCTCAAAAAATCATGATAAAGAACAAGTATCTTATTACATGAATTTATGACTAGTTCTATCATCTATGTGGATCACAATACTTCTCCAATGTTGATATGCGGCCTTGACATTACCAAGTAATGGTGGCGGAGGATATCTTCAAGACTGCTTTTCGTACAAGATGCGTTCACTATGAATTCATTGTAATGCCTTTAGAACTCACTAATTATCAGTAAATCTTAATGGATGTGATGAATAAAGTATTTAGATATTACCTCAATAAATTTTTGGTAGTCTTTATGGACTATATTCTAATATACTCCAAAACCAAGGAGGAGCATGAGGAGAATCTATGAACTGTACTAGAGACCATGCGAAAGGAGAAGCTCTATGAAAAGTATAAAAAGTGTGAGTTATGGTTGAAAGAGGTCTCATTATAGGGCCATATCATCTCAAGAAATAGGATATCTATAGATCCTTCAATGACAGCTACAACTGAGGGATGCCTGAGGCTAACATCGGTAATGGATATCGTAGCTCTCTGGGGTTATCTGAATATTATCGTCGATTTCTGAAAAACTTTCTCATGATTCCCAAAACCTATTACCAATATAACATGGAAGGGAGTCAAGTTTTCTTGGAGTGATGAATGTAAAGAGATATTCAAGGGGTTGAAGAGGTGGTTTATCACTGTGCCCATGCTCAAACTACCCACAAGTGGAGAACTTTTTGTGGTATTCAGTGATGCTTTGAAGAAGGTCCTAGGCTATGTGTGGATGTAAAAGGACAAATCCATTTCCAATGATTCAAGGAAATTGAATAATCATGAGAATAAATATCCATAACATGATCTAGATTTGGTTGTAGTAATCTTCGATTTAAAAAATTGGTGGTATTACCCCTTTGGGGAGAAGTGTTAAATATATACAGATCAGAAAATCTTCAAGTGTATATTCACGCAGAATTTGTTGAACATGCACGAACGAAGATGGTTACAGCTTATATAAGACTATGATTGTTCAATCCATTACCACCCTAGGTAAGAAAACAAGGTGGTGTATTCTCTAAGTAAGAAAGACCTAGAAATTCTATCATCGATGAGAATTGAAAAGGATACAATATTCTTATATTTGATGAATATGGACATGGGAATCATAAAGAAGGGAGCATCATCAATCTGTTCAAAAATTATTGCTTAATTGTCTCTTTTGGATGGGTTAAAGAATGCTCAAAACAATGATGTGGAAATTCACAAAAAAGTAGTAACTATCCAAAAGGGGAAAACCTCAGAGTTCAATGTTAATGAAGAAGGAATTATAAGATTTGGGAAAGACTATGTGTTCTATAAAATCTGGATATAAAGATATAAATTTTGGATGATGCATGTCATTTGAATTTGACCATTCACCCAGAAAACACAAATATGTATCGACATCTCTACTAGAATTATTGGTGGGATAACATGAAGATGGAGTTCTATGAGTATACATCAAAGTGGATAGTATGTCAGAAAGTGAAGGCTGAGAGCCAGAAGTCCAAGGGGATGATGCAACCATTACCCATAAAAACCTGGAAATGGGATAACATCCACATGGACATCGTCATCAGACTTCTGAAGACATCCAAATGAAATAATTCTATCTGGGTTGTTGTGAATTGTCTTACAATGACAACTCACTTCATTGCAATTCGAGAGGAATTCTCATTGCATCAACTAGCACAAATATATATTCAAGAAGTGGTATGGTTGCCCGGAGTTCCACTATCTGTTGTATCTAATCGAGATCCAAGATTAACCTCTAGGTTATGGAAGACTCTTCAACATGCACTGAATACTGAGCGGAACTTCAGTACGGCTTATCCTCTTTAAACTTATTTCCAATCTAATCGGACAATCCAAACACTTGAGGAAATTTTGCGAGGATGCTAATTGGACTTAAAGGGAATATGGGATCAACATATTCCTTAGGTTGAATTCTCTTACAATAACATTTTCCCCTCAAGAATCCAAATGGCTTATTATGAAACCGCTTATGGGAAGAGATGCAGAACCCCATCATGTTGAGATGATGTTGGGGAGAAAAAACTATTAGGTCTCTAAATGGTTGAATAAATGGTGGAGAAGGTTAAGACCATACATCATTACATTAAAGCTTCTTAGAGTTGAAAAAAAAGATATGTTGATAATAATAGATGAGACATAGAGTTTGATGTCGAAGACATGGTATTCCTCTTCATATCATTGTGGAAGAGAGTTACGAGATTTTGGAAGAAGGGAAATCATAGTACAAGGTACATCGGTCCTTTTGAGATCCTTGATCACATTGGTGCAATAGCCTATTGACTAGAACTCCCAAATAACCTATCTAAAGTAATTGATGTATGTATCACTCTTGAGGAAGTATATACCTGACCCATTTCTTGTACTCAATCCAGAGGTGGTTCCATTAGAGAATAAACACTCCTATAAAGAGAAGCTGGTGAAGATTATAGATCATAGGGAAAAAGTTCAATGATATAAGACAATTTCCATTATCAAGGTGCTGTGGAGAAACCACAAGTTTGATGAAGTAGCATAGGAATCAATAAAAGTGATGAAGCATAGTTACCGACATTTGTTTTAGTGTGGGAAAAGGAAATTTCAAGGGAACAATTTCTTAAGGGGGAAAGATTGCAACAACCCAAACATTTATTAATGAAAATTCATCTTGATTTAATTAAATGTCTTGTTATTTAAAATGGTTATATAATACAAATACACTTCCTTGGTTTTATGTTTTTAGATTCTAAAATACCATTAAGTGTTTTTACCGTTGAAAATATAGGCATTGAATAGTGATCACATGATTAGTATAAATATATGACTTTAACAAATCCAATTTACATAGAAAAGTGAAGCGATGGACTCATCCAGTAGAATTTCTCCATACGAAGCCCATATTCAGAGCTTGGAAAGGAGGTGGCATCACTGGGATTCTCTCTTGACCAATCCCAAGATGAGCTTCAACATGTTAAGATCGAACAAAACTGCCTATGGGAGAAGTGGATGTTGATATAGATTACCACCTAAGAAATGTTATACGAGCCACCCCAAGAGTCTATCACCATCGCACACCTTACCCTTATGTCATATGTGGGTTTTATAAGGGGTTACGTAACAAGACCCTAGCACTATGATTATGTGCATTATTTTTGTATAGAACAAAGAGTATAAATTAATTTTAATATTGTTACTTTGTTACTAGTTTATGAAGCACAAATTTTATTTTTAATTAATATTCAATTAAGAAATATATTTTTATGAATTAATGGATTTTTATAATTAAATAATATTTTAATAAAATATTATTACTAAATTACTCTTTATTAAATTTAAATGATCGTATAATTTTTATAAATACAATTGTGATTTTTATTAACGTTTAAAAGCCATTTTTTTCAATACTAATGAATTTTCAGTAACAGTACATTCTAATATATAAATTAAAAATTCACATATTTAGAAAATTATTTAGATAAAATGACTAGTTTTTGGAATCAGGACATCTAAATTATACAATGGTAAATTTCTCCAAATTTTCTGAGACAGTAAAATGTTTGGGTAAAAATTAATTACTGTTTAATTATATAATGTGTCTTCTGACATCCTAATGACTCTATTATGACATAATAAAATAATATAAATGTGTTTTTCAACCAATATATGTTTTAACATTAATATAATGTGATTTTAGATTTGTTTCTTTAATTTTATTGTGCCTAGTGGCCCCTCCAAAACATATAAAACATTTTAACTTTTTAAATTGATTTCCTTGAGAGTGTGAGTCACCTCTACATATGAAAGCCCAATATTTTATGAAGTTCTACCATAGGATTTATAAAATAATATTTTCCACTCAACATTGGATAAAATAATGGGAAAAAACCTTATGATTGATTGTGTTTTTTATTATTTTAATGTGTGGTGTCCAAAACCTAAATAATAAAGAATTCCCTCTCCTTTCCTTTAAAAATACACACAAGATCCCACTTCCTCTTCACTAAAATCCTTTAGATCTTGATTAAACTCTTCCCTCCTCTATCTATAATCCTCCAAATGTTCCCCAATCTCCCAATAAGTGTCTCTCAATCCACATTGAAACCTTTGGGATCACACTTCCAAGCAAAGGATTTCATCCTTTCTTATTTTTACCCAAATTTCTTTATATTGTTATACCCTTTTATTTTCAATTACAATTGTTGGGATCTGATTTTCCACCTCCTTTATAGTTCCCTTATTATGTTTGAATGATGAGATAACATTTTCCATCTCATTAATGCCTCCCATGTACACTCGTTACCATGTCAAAATTCCATACGTGATTTCTCTCTTCACATTTACATTCAAGTAATTAAGTTATACTATAAATCTAAATTCCATTATATAAGTTGGGAAATGTATCTATTTTACCCACTTTATTTTATTTTCATGTACATATAATGAGATGCTCATTTTTTCTCTCATCAATCATTTTTATAAATTCTTATGTCATGCTATTATGGTGCCGAAATTTCACCGCAATTTTTCAAGCCAAAGTCATTATATAGTGAATACCATGCCCATTTCTATATCAAGATTATTCACTTTTATGCACATTTACTAATTGATTATATATTTTCATGGATGAATTCCACATTCCTTTATCATGGATTAAATGATGATGTTTTATGAATCCATGTTATATGATCAATGTGGCACACTTTTTCATGAAATGAAATGATTAAGGAGACTGAGCCCTAATAGCGCTCCAATATATTGGTAAAAGATTAGTATCATTATACATCAAGTTAAATGAGTGTTTACTCATTCTAACTCAAGTGAAATGAGGGTTTACTTATTCTCCAGGTGCAATGAGCCTTGGATCATGCTAATATCATGTTAAATTTTGTTGCCACATTTCCATGTTATGATAATCATGCTATATAATGACTCTATGTTCATGTTTCTCTTATACTCCATTGATATTTCTATTTCTTAACATGTACTGTATTATTCATGTTATGCCTTGTTTACTCCCATACTGGGCTTTATAGCTCACCCTTTTCTTTTGCATGTCTATAGGTTATCCAATGCAATGATAAGTATAAAGGAATGGGTGTTCTCATATAAAAGATGATTTCAATAATGATGTGTATTTCATGTTTTCAGTTGTTATCACTAGTTCAGTTGTTATCACTAGTAGAAAAAATGTCTTTAAATTCAATGTTTTATATTATTTTTTATATGTATTTTTTACCAATGTTGATGTCGCCGATGTAAAAAATAAGACTTTTTACGTCGGTTTTTGTAAACCGATGCCAAAAATGAATTGTATTTGTTTTTTAGCATCGGTTTTGTAAAACACCGAGGACAAAAACACTCATCCACATCATTTTTTGGGTCATTTTCTTTAAAAAATCACCCTAGAAAGTTTTTAAAAATAGTACCGGTGTTGGTTCTTTAAAAAAACCGATTCCATAAATAAAAAAGAATTATTTTTGGAATCAGCTTTTAAAATAACCATTGAAAAATGTAAAAAAATTTCTTCTATGTTTTATACCATTTCCTAAGATTAGATTGGACTTGTCGTGGAGTTAAAATGGAGTTTCTGATAAAAATTTATGTCCGTCGGAAGATGAACATGTTAATGTTTCAATTGATACAAATTATTGTAATGAAAACTTGATAAACATGAATAAATATCACATAAACCAAATGATATAAAATAAACATAATACATCGAACATATTTCAATGGTTTTTGGAGATTCTATTTAATTGATTTGTAATTTTTAATCATATCTCTTATATTTAGTGTAGAACGCATGCGATAATGAAAATGGTGATCGATAATTAAATTTACACAATCGTTGGTAAATCTTATCCAAAAGCTTTATATTTTTAATCTGATAATTTAAGTAAATAATAATTATAACAAATATAATCAATTTTATTAGAAAATTAGGACAATAATAATAATAATAATGAAAATCAATGAATAGAATAGGTACCATTATCAAATTAACGATTGTAGCTGTGTTGAAAACATGATTGAATTGAAAAAATTTAAAATGCTGGATGAAGGATAAATGGATTTTTTTATAGTAAATGAAAATATTTTTGATTTATTTCGTTGAAAATGTAGGTGGGATTTTAAAAAGATAAACGTGCATTGTGAAAAAAATTGAAATTTTGATCCCACTTATTGGCGAATACTATTTGGCATCAGTTATTTTTTAAACTGATGAAAAAGAGTATTTACAATGGTATTTCCATATTGAGTTTTTTAGGAAGACGAGGCCAATGATTCTAATCAATATCATTTTAGGCAATGGTTTTTAAATAAACCAAAGCTAAATTGTTTAGAAAATATACTTTTCACGTCTGTTTTTTAAAAACCAATGCCAAAATATAAAACAAATATTGTTTTTGGCATCGATTTTTAAATAAACCAACACCAAAAATTTTAAAAAAATAATTCACGTCAGTTTTCTTAAAAACCGACATGAAAATTAAAAAGTAAAAATTATATTTGGAATCAATTTTTAAGTAAACTATTGCCAAAAAATTAATAAAAACAATTGTGTTAGTTTTTTTAAAATCCAACGTGAAAAACTAAAAAAAATGTTTTGGTGTCGGTATTTATGAAAAGGGATATCAAAATTTAAAAAAAATACCATATTTTATAGAATGCCTTTTGCTTCGATTTTACTGGTCATGTTTCTAAAACGAAGTTACGGATTAAAAGTTATCGCCTTAGAAATTTGAACTTCTATAAGATAGCTCTTAGAGAAGATTAGCTTCCAATATCTATAACATTTAATCTATAAATCTGTTTTTTCTCCATGTTCAGTCAAATTGAAGCCTAGGGAATTCTATAAAACAGTGTGATTTTTTTTAATGTTTTGCGTTGGTTTTCATAAAAACAGATGCCAAACCATTTTTTATATTTTTCAAGTCAATTTTTTAAAAAACCAAATCCAAAACAAATTTTTATTTGTTTTTGGCATCAGTTTTTAACAAACTGATTCCAAAAAGGCTCCGCAAACATATTTTACTTCGATTTATAAGAAACTAATGTCAAATTGACAATGTTACAAACCATTTTTATTGTAGTGTATGTAATGTTCCTAAGCCCCAAAGACACTATACCTCTCAATCATCTATGTTTTATAAAGTGGAATGTTTATGTAATAAATTATATTTAAGTGTGAAATAAGTAGAAGGGTGGTTATATGATTTCTATTTTAAAAATAAATAGGTTAGGTAATTTAAAAGAATATTTAAACAAAACATGCTATACAGTTTCAAAATAATGGAAAATACTTTTAAAGCACATGCTTCAATTTATATGATATAGAATATTTAAAAAGATGGATTAAACAAAATTGTTACATTAAATAGTGTTGGTAAATCTAGAAAAGGCCTGTAAAACATTTTTACAACATTGGAAAACATTCATATCTCATATATAAATAAATAATCGTGCAACATGTTCATCTACCAAGTAGGTATGATAGTGTTATCAGTCTATAGGATTCTACATTCTCTAAGTGATCATAGTAAAATGAGTATAATCATATCCCCCTGAAACTAGACAGAGGAAACTCATCACCATTCCATCAAGGATGTGACCCATTGCAGGTATGTTTTAGAACATTGTAATTGAGTATTGTGTACCAAAATAAGCCACCATATAACTAAGGGTTTAATGTTCTCTTACATGAAGGGTAATTTATTTTAATACTTCTTAAAAAACAATAAATCATATTCTTCAATTTCAATAATTCCAATTTCTTACCATTTAAAACCCAAATGGATTTAAATCAAAATATTTCATTTTTACAAGATAAAACCACTCAGTTTCTATCAAAACATTTTAAATCCACATTGATTTATTTAAAATACATTCAAATCAAATTCCCTATATTTCATAATTAATTTCCACAATTAACTTCAACAATTTAATTGAAAATATTTCCATCAAATCCACAATTTAAATTCGATAATTTAAATCATCCAATTTCCATAAACACACCCCAGTTCAATGGAATTGGGGGTTTTTCCAATTTATTTTCCAAATCCATTCCAAATATGTCAATTAACTATATTTAGGATTTTATAAATTTTATTGAAATAAAATTTGAGAAATTGAATTTAATTCAATAATTGAAATAAATCTAGAAATACAAGCATAATTTATTTGGGAATTCTGGACAGAACTACCTACCTACTTCAAAAAGGTCAATACTCTCAACAGCACCCATCAATGAGAATGAAGGTGGATAAGATCAAGAAACTCAATCTAGAAGTGAGGTCCAATGTCATGGATTAGATATCCATCAATTACTAGATTATCTATTGAAACCCCTATAGAGGAGAAATAGAGATTGATGAAGAACGACGAACAATTCTTACCGCAATATCACCTACTAAAATAATGATGATAAAATGCCAATGGAATGGTTATGAAAGGTTTGGAAGGCTTCAAGAATAGCTGGGGAAGGGGTTAGGTTGAAGGAAGTGGAATTGGAGAGAATTGAATGAAAAATAACCAAGTGCACTACCACTATTTATAGGTTGATGTTTGGGGATTACATGATGTGTAATCAAGCTACACCTCATGAAATCATTAAGTAATGCAGTCACGGGAAGAGAATAGGTTGTCTTGTATTAAAGGTTAAAGCGTTAGTTAAATGAGTGACCTGTCACTTTTTACGATGTGAAAATGTGGTTCACGATGTGAAACCATTCACAATATAAATTCCCCTTTCACGGCTTGTACCTAGCGACAATTTACACGTCGTGTAACCTTAGTTCACGATGTGTAATTCTATGGAAGTTTACAAAAACACTCTATTTAAAGTGTAAAAATACAACAACTATCATTCTTTACCATTAAATGTATCCTCCCAACACAATCTCAACCCTTACCCAAACTACCAAAAGGAAAACCATGACAATGTTTAAGATGTACCTATCAGAATATTAATGGGATGTTATATAATTTCATTAAAAATAGAAAACTATATTATTAATTGTCAAGATATCATATTCCCCTATGAACTTCGTTTTCTCATGTCCTACACACTATCTAATATGATTTTCCTACTTTATATATTTGGTGCATTATATTTCAGTTATTTTCCTTTCTATATTGATTATAATTTATTTATTCATATCTTTTGTATTGCTATTACATTTATTGAGCATCTGATATCACCCATTTATTTTGTTTTATTTTTCCCATGATACATGAATGTATTTTTTGACTTATATACATGGATATAATAATGGAATAATTGAATTATCAAATAAAATTATTTAGGTATTTTATTCTTTAAAATGTAGTGTGATTTTAAATTGTATATCAAGTTTACCAAGGCTACAATACTAACCAGTCCTTTGGTATGTGATTATCTGTATCTTATTTAAAGTTTATTAAATTATACTTTGGTTCTTGGCTACTAGGTTTTGGGTTGCTACATCTTGAGTATTCGGATTCATATACAAAGCTTCCCAATGAAAATATTCTTAGGGAATAGTAGCACTTTGACATAAAGAATGCCTAAATAAAGAGGCCTAAAAGGGATTTTAATCAACTCTTGGACCTTTATTGATCCCATAATAACTAATGATTATAAAAAAAAGATATATTATTTCTGTAGATTCAAGATAAATTAAATAGTAACAGCTTATAACAGAATAAAATTAGTTTCTAGAAGGAAAATTTGGAGCCCACACGTAGTAAGATGCGATGGGGGAACGGGATTGAGAAATCCATCTATTTTCATATAATATATAAAATAGTATGATACATCAATGTATTTCCTTAATCTATATAGATTAAGTAACTAAAAAAATATACAATTAATTTAAGGATAACAAAATTATAGAATGAGAGATGAATAATTGGGAGATGAACCCACATAATAGATTATCAGGGGTCATGACCTTCATAAAGATCCATTGAACACAATAAAAGTATACAGGGATAACCAATATCTACACAAATTTACAAACAACAAGTATAAAAAAATATTTATCATAAAATAATTGAAAATTTAAGGAATGAAGACTATAAATCAGGACAACAATTAGAGATTAAATCTTCCAAGAATCCACCAAAATGATTGAATAACTATATTGGAGGTCAGACCTATCCAAATATGGCAACAAAATTCCTAAAATGATAGTTTTTGGTTGATGAACAATAATTTTGTGACATATAAATATGGACTTCCATCAACCACCTTCAAATTCTATGATGATGACTAAATATTAGGGGTCATAGGGATGCGTGATAGAAGAACAAGGGATGATCCAAATACTAGAGAATCATTAAAGTAAGAGGTTGTAAGGGTTAAATCCAAGGTCAAAAAAAAGAATCTAAAAGAAAATAATTCACAATGATTGGAGTATGAGAGGCCAGATATTTTCTAGGTTGTGGTAGAGGACCTTTGGACAAAGAGTAAGAAGGAAGGCAAGGATCTATCAGAGTAGTTCCAATTGGAGGCTCAGACACCGATTTTAAGGAGGCTGGAGTTGGAGGACTCGAACAGGATATATTAATAGAAAATTTTTATGTAATGGAAGTTTTATATAGGAAATCATAAAAATTCCCCAAATGGATTACCTTTTGAAATAAATCTTTATATTTAAATGTGATTAGAGATGAAACCTTTACATCTTGAGTGTATTTTAATTTGAAATCCTATAAAGAAAGAGATTAGTGATTATCTTAAAATAAAATAAATGTAAGATAATTCATGATATAACATATTAATTTGAAAATAAAGATACTATATAAAATAAACCATGGTATATAATAACAAACTTGTCGCATGGATTTAAAAAATGATACAAAGAGGCCCTTAAATAATTGTGATATATTGAATTGAAAACCCATGAAATATATAATATGAGATGGATTGGTAAATTCATTATATTTCATGATAAAGTATGATTAAAAAATCCATTGAAAATCTATAAAACAAAATTATTCAATAAATGTTTAATACACATAATATCTCTATGAAGTAAACTTGAGATACAAAAATAATTAACTCAATTCTAGAATTCCAAGAAAGTAATTTAACCTTATATAACAAAATAACTATATTGAATACCTATTTTACAAAATTGATCATTTATAGAACCTTTTATAATATCAATTTATAATAAATTATTACAAATAAAGAATTTTGTTATATTTTATTCTCAACATAGGATGTTATTGGTTTTGACTTTTTTTCTACTAGTTTCATAATAGCAGTGTCAATTATTGTTAGAATATTAAAAGTATTGAATTATGTGATCATTAGTGGTACTAGAATAGTTTTTTATAATTATTAATAATTACCTAATACAATTTCATAATAATTTTAGTTATGATTCAAGATATAGGAAAAAAAACATGTTTCAGTAATTTTTATCAAATGGAAGGTGGCATATTATTAATGGGTTAGATATTAATATTAACATTACTAAACCAAATATAAATATTTATTTAATTATTCTTATCAAATATAAATATAAATTATGTTCACATAGGCATACAGGACAGAAACATATTGCATCATTTGTTTATTTGGTTTAACAGACCTAAAGAACCATTTTTATTTCATTCATGCATTGAATTATATTATAAGATGTTTTTGTAAATAATGAAACACTAATGTTAAAAATCTCTCACTTTTGTTGAGGTGGTATTCTGCACATACACATGGGGAAGACATTCATTTTTCATATAAGTAAGGGATTATAGGGAATAGTTCACAATTTTAGAATGATAATAATATTATAAATATACATTTATAGCTATATATATGGTGGTGGTGAGAAATTAGGCTTATCATTCATATTGGTGGTATTCCTCACATACGCTTGAAAAAGTCTTCATTTTTTAAAATTTTTCTTAGAAGTAGTTATAAAATGAATATTCCATTACCATAATTAAAAAATTTTCATATAATTTTTACTGATGTTATCAAGAATCGATTTATAGAATAATTTTTAGGTGATATAATTTGAAAATAATTAATAGATCATTGTTGAGGACATTGCATCTCCCATTAGATGTTCTTCCTTGGGTAAAACCTTAAGGATACTTTACTTGGTATTTTGAAAAATCAAAGGTATATAAGACATGGGGAGAAAGTTAAGTAGATATTGAACTAGATTCTTGGTAAATATAATTCTGCAATATGAGTGATAAATGGGGTGGAGTTGATATCCTTTTCTAATTTAAGGGAATGATATTTTTGAAGATTTAATTTCTTAATATAAAGAGATAACTTTTTTAACATTACATGTAGATTCAATTTGGAATATAATGGAGTAGGTTATAAGTTGTGTTCGATAATTTATGAACCATTCATTTTTACACATGTTTTGTACTTTATTTTATGTAATTTATTCTTATATTTTTTCATTTAGAGTTTTTGGTTTTTCACTTTGGTAATTAATTTTTACCAAATAATTTACTTTTAATGCCTAAATATAAAGTCATCCTAATTAAAAAAATTGAAATTCTTAATAAAATATGAAATCTATTTTATAAAATAAAATATTTATATTTATGAAAAAATTAATTTTAACATTAGCACATGTAAGGCATAAAAAACCATTTGTATAAAAATTCATTTTAAGAAAAAAAACTTTATATTTGATAAAATTTTAAATATTGAAAAAATATATGACCTTAAGTTATTTATTTATACCCAAATAATATTTATGTTGATTTTATAAAAAACTAAAACTGAATTCCACCCAAAGGATACTTAATTAAAATAAATTGATAAAAATAGTTTTTATTAGAGTAAAATATTACTCATGTTTCTAAAATGTAAAACATTGGTTTCATAAATTCAAAAAAAGTATTTCTAAATTATTTATTTATTATATTAATGTATATTTTTTATACCATAAAATACACATAGACTATAAATTCTACCTTTCATTATGTTCATGACTTAAATGTTAAAACAATTAAAAAATATATATTTTCCTTTAATAACCTAAAAATAAAAAGTTTAACATTTATCTACCTAATTTACCTTTTTTAAATTTTGACATTAAATATTAAAATAGGATTTTCATTTCTTAAAATTGAAATTTTAAAATTTATAAATTTTTCTTTTAAATGGGAAAAATATATAAGAGAAATATTTTTTATTAAATAAATTATACATTAAGTGTTCTTAATATTTTTTCATATAAATTTTTAATTTAAATAATGTTAATATATTATTTCAAATATCACGATGTTTTAATGTTTTAAATTTAATTTATTTAGAAACAATATATAAAATTTTTGAAAAAAAATTTATTTGAGAAATTAAAGGGTTTTTAATAGTAACTCATATTAATTATTTATCCTCTAAATGTAAGAAGTTTTAGCTCATTAATGTATTTTTATTTACTATTGGTTTTATTGTTAATATATTTTCTTGATAATATTCATCTAATTTTTCTTCTCTTGTTATATTCAGGGTTTGTGTTGGAAAACATCTATTTAAATAATGTCTTTTTAAAGAAAAATATACAGTAAAAACTAGGGTGTTACATTATCATCCTTAAATAAATATCAACCTTAATATTTTTCATTATCAGTAACTAATAAAAATATTTAATGGTTTCCATGACACAAGATTGTATTTATAATAAGGTTTTATCTTATCTATCATTGGTATGACAAGTGAACTCATCTCTTCCCTAATAATAAGAAAATCACTAATATTGTTTTTATTTCTAAGGTTTTAGCTATGCACCACAAAAACATCAGGTATTATGACCAATATATTTGAAGTATTTTGTTTCATAATGAATGTATTGTGATCCTTGTATGAATAGAATATCAGTGGTTGATTTAGGATTTTGAATTTGATTATATTATCATTTTAATTATAATGGTATCTATATAGATAGAGTCAATCCATGCCCAATACCACATAAAATTCTACGAAAGGAAGGATAAAAGGATATCATATGGAGAACATTCACATAAAAATATATCTAGGAAGAGTTATTGAAATGAAAAAGAAAAAATTACCATTTTTTTAAATTCCATATGTACTCATCAAGATGGTGATTCTATGTTCTTAGTAATCATCCTATGTTCAATTGAGTAAATATAAAAAGAGTAAAATGAATCACATATAGTTCTTGATTTTATGATCAGTGTTTCTCATTCCATATCATTTTTAAAACTCAATTCAGTAGTTGTGATTTCTTAGTCATTTCCTTTTTCCCTTTTACTTGAATGTTACTAATTCCAATCATCATTGTTATCCCTTTATTTAAGTAATTGATTTGGGTAAATCCTATATTCCCAATATTTATGAAATTGAACAATTAGTGGTATCTCAGGATGAAATCTATTTTCTTTCACCATGTTAATTTAAATCTTTATTATTCTCATAAAATAGTTTCTATATTCCCAATCATTCAACAAATAAAAAATCTTCCAATTCCTTTGAGATACTTTCCCAAGTGATTGTTTTACATTATATATATATAAATGATTATTATTCCATTAATTATCTTTGTCACATGATATTCCATGATAATTCATCTTTATATTCTTTAGTGTATTTGGGAATTAAACTGTGTTCGCATTGTCAATACTAATTCATGATAGCTAGTTTTTCTTAATAACAAGATTTTTGAATCCATTTTTTTCTTTTATATTTCTCATTGGGATAATATTGAAATTGTAAAAGACACTCATCAAATTGATTCCTTAAGTCTCTAGAAATTACTATAACTAAAATATGATAACATGAGTGGTGAATAATTAACATCATATTAGAATATTTATAATATAATTACTTGAAAAATATGACCTGAAAATTATTCAGACAATGAAACTGTCACATTATATTTTACTTCAAAAAAATCACGCTCTATTAAATATGGGTATATTTTTGGTCGGTTCTTTTATATTCAATAAACTCATTACTTAACATAATAAATCCATTATAATGACTTGTAAAGGGAATTTAATTAACCAAATAATATCCCTTGGGAGTGTCCACTCAGTTGTACAATATCAGACCCACACATCATTTATTGGGTGATGATCTTATAAATTCTCAATCATTATTTTTTCATGTGATTACCCCTAGGTGAATTTTTTCCCGAACCATATACACTTTTCAGTATATTTATTGGACATTAATTTCTAGGAAAACCACATAATCAAATCTTTACCAAAATGTCATAAATAATCCACACATGAATTTTTTAGGACTAAATATATAAGCAAATTATTTTACATTACTTGTGAAAATTTATCTATAAATAATCCACACTGGACTCTCTTATATAATTCTTATAAGTTATACTCATCATCATAACCTAGGAAATGTAAACATAAAAAATTGGTAATATTAAATGCTCAATAAGTGAAACAAATAATCGACACTTCATAAAGGTGATGATCATAAGATTATATGAAAACATATTTTATTAAAGGAATAGAATATACCAAGTGTTATATATATGTAATAATAAAAATACATGTAATATTAAATAACAAAATATACCATGAAAAATTTTGGTAATAAACATGATTTAGTGAGTATAATCATATTTATAAAGAATATAAATTTAGAATTTCATTGAAATATGGAATGCTAAAAAACATTAAATCAAACATAATCAAAGGGAATCATCACATATGTGGTTAACTACTCAAAATCATTCTTGGTGTTAACAAATAATTTCACCAATGTACACATATCACATGATATCTTAACTTCAAAACTTTTCATTGGAGGTAGGTACCAGACCCAACACCTAAATCATCTGTACATTTGTATTCCACTTGAAATCAATCATTTAACGTATTATAAATAACCAAAGTAAATAAAATTGAGTTTATATCCTTTTAAAATGGAATCAAATAAATAAATCATTCATAACTACATAAAAAATAATAACATGGTAAACCCATAGAAAATAAATTCGAATCCAAAGACATTCAATAACATTATTTTTAAATACCCTTTAAGAGTATGGTATTTACACCGCCTAGATAAAATATATAAGGTTTAGTTCATAAATTTCACCAATAAATATATGTATATATATCTATGGGATAATACCTTTAAAAAGAAAATTTAATATATATTTTTCATATAGGAAATGCCTTGAATGAAAAAACACAGATAAAAATGATGTTTAATTACGAAAGAAAAATGTAGTAATTGATAATTATTCTAATAGAAAATAACATTTCATAATCCATCATGGTAATGAAGTTTGTGGTATTATTTGAATAATTACCTTTATTAATCATAAAAAAAATGTTGAAATATGTAGACATTGATGAAAGACTCTTTTTAGAACCATTCAGAAAATTATATTGGAAATAAGAAATAGACATATATTTTTTTAAACAATTAACATAGAATATTAATATTATATAAATCAATAATAATAAGGTTCTCCATTAGAAACCATGAAAACATGGACTAGAAATTTTATAAAATAATAAAAAAGGTGGAAATATATGTTCCCAGTGAGATGATTAGAATTGATTCTTTTTATAGTTTGTAAAAATGATCAATACAGAAAGAATTAAAATTTCCAATAAAATTATTGTAATGAAATTTAAAATATTATATAATGATATTAGTTAATTATTTAGTAATAATTCAGGATTTCTAGAAAATTAAGGAATGAATATAATCAAGGAAGAGAATGATTCCAAAATAAAATAAAGAGTTTCTGTTTCTTTCTCTTGAAATGGGTAAACTATGAATAAAGGGGAAATTGAACACGTGATAAGACATGTAAAAACCAAAGAATGACCATAGTAGAGTGAAATTTTGGGTGTCTTATAGGGAAAAGGGACCAAATTCCCCCCATAAATTTTATTTCAAAATTGATATTGATTTTTATATAAGAATGTAAATGAAACCATTACAACATTAATACATTATAATTATAACCCCTTTAAAGATATATATTGAAATTAATATTAAAATACCAAAATTTGGAGATTATTAATTATATATATTAAAAAAATTGGCAGTTTATACCGTATATAAAATATTGAATACAGTGAAATATCAAATATGTCTCACGGATTTGAAATTTGATACAAGTAAAACCTTACATCATCATTATATTTTTAATTGAAAACAAATAAAAGATAAAAAATTATATATATTTTTAACTACCTTATATTTAATAAAAATTTATGATAAGATAAATCCATAGACAATATATCCACCACAAAAAGGAAACAATTTTTGAATACAGGTCATATACTAATTAATCAAAAAATGAGATACCAAAAACCTAACCATAATTCTAGAATCCATGATTTAAATTTAAACACAAATATAATAAAAAATAAAAACTCAAATAACCTATTTTGGAACATTATTAATACCTATAACCATTTATAATATTCATTTATAATAATTTATTACAAATATATTTGTTACTTCTATTATATTCTTATCATCATATTTTATTACACTTGGTTGTATGTTTAAGATAAGTTTTATAATATAAGTGTTGATTATTATTTAAATATTAAAATTTCACCATTATAAGATCATTAATGGATCTATAGTATATATTTTTATAATTATTAATACAGTTATAATTTTATATCACAATTATTTCTATTAGGATTCAGGATAATGGAGTGGAAAATGATCTTATTTCAGTAATTTTTAATTAATTAAAATGATGTGGTTTAATAATGGGTTTCATATTAATATTAACATTATAAAAGAATGATAATTAATTAGTTATTAATATCTAGTATCTGCATAAAATTTATTTCCATAGTTATCTATGATTGAAATTTATTGCATCTTTCAGGTAGGTGGTTAAACCTACCTAAACAAGAACACACAATAAGTAGTGGATAAGTATGATTTTAGTTATATTTATATATAAGATCATTATTATATAATATTAAAATTATTATGTAGATTTTATTAATTTTTTGAATCATATTATAATTGTTTTAACAAATAAAAACTTTAGTGAAAAACAAAATACATTACTTTCATAGAGGCGGTAGTCCACATGTGTGCATGAGAGACACGTTAATTTTTCATTAAAAAAGTAAGATATTAAATTTATTGTAATGTAATAATAATAAAAATTTTATAAATATTATTTTAATACTTCAAATATAATTTTGTAACCATTAATGAGTGCAGGTAATTAAAAATCAAGCACGTAGTTCATGGAGGCGATAGTCTGCATGCTTGTATGATGACATCTTAATATTTTCTAACAGTTTTTGAGGAAGTAAGAAAATTGATATTACCTAAGAATAATAAAATTTTATAAAATTATTAATACAATTTTTTTTCATTATTTCTTATATAGAATAGGCTTTATGTTGTATAAGAAGAACATAATTAAGAGAGCTCGATTGAGAATATTATCTCTCCCTTTGGTTGTTCTCACATGGGTAACACCCTAAAGATTTGTAGAATGGTTTTTGAAAAAAAAGGATTATATAATCTTAGTATATAGTTGGTAAACGTCTAGGGTAGAGTTTTTCAATATAATTATTTATAATTACTGGAGTTATAGTGTAGAGGTGAGCAACTATTATAGGAGGAGGGAATGAATTTATTTTAAATAATGATTCTTAATATAAAGGGAGCATAGGTACCACAATGAATGTGGAGCCAATTTTGTAAATAATGTAGTGTGGGATGATTTAAGGTTAATCTTCCCTCAACCATTTTATTCCAACATTTTTTTGTTGTTGTTCACACTTATATTTTTCACTTTTACCATTTTTTGTTTGTATCATGGTAAATAATTTTTTACATTTGTAATTTACTTTTAGTGACTAAAAATAAAAATTGAATTATTAAATAATTTATATATAATTACTCCAAATATAAAATCCATTTTATAAAATTTAATTTCTATATTCTATAAAAATTAATTTTAATATTTTCTAATGTAACCTAAAAAATCTATTTTTATAAAAAGTGATTTTTTTTGCATAAAATTATGTTTATAATAAAATAATAAATGTATCGAATTTAAATAAAATTAAATATTGTATTATTATCCAAAGAATATTTATTTTTCCTTAAAAAAATCCAAAATTGGATTCACCTTGTGGATACTGAATTAATAAGAATAAATAAAAATAATTTTTATTAGAGTAAAATATTACTTTTGTTTCCAAAATATTAAAAATGGGTTTTATAAATTCAAATTAATATTTTATAATTATTTATTTTTGTTAAAAATATGTATTTTTTATATCAAAAGGTTTCATATACTTTCATTTCATTCTTGTATTAAGGTAATGTCGTAAAATTGGCAGTGTGAAAAAATTGTCATTGTTCATTATTCACTAAAAAATTGACCTTTTCTGAAAATATCAAAAAAATGACAATAAAATATTTTTAATATGATGGATTCAAAAATTAATTTCAGTTTTTTAAAATTCAATTCTTAAAATTTATTCATTTTACCCATATATGAAGATATAAAATATAAAGAAAAACTTTTTTATTGAAAAATTATGGTTTTATACAATAAGTTTTTTAACATTATTTCACATCAAATTATAATTTACAGAATATTAATATATCAATTCACATATAATGATATTTTAAAAGTGTTCAATTTATTTTATAGGGGTAAATTATATAACACTTCAAACAAAAATAATATTTCAGAAAGAAAAATATTTTTAAATTTTAACTGAAATTAAATAGTTATCCAATAAATGTAAGTATTTTTAGATAATTAATGTCATTTTTATTTACTAGTGTTGGTATTATTATCATAATTTCTTATTAATAGTTATCTTATTTGTTGTGGATCATTTTATTTGGTGTTGTGTGTGATACAATATATCAGTGTAGTGTTTATTAAAACAATATAGCAAAATCTCATGTCTCAACATGACCTATAAATAGAATAGATAATTTTTTTCAGCTGGTTATAATGCACCAATATGTTATATTTTGAAACATCATATTAGTTTTTTTTCAAACTTTTAATAGACAAACCTCTCTCTGAGATATCAATCACATGAAATCACACCTATATAATTTGATTTATACATACCAACAAAAATGTATGTACATGATCCTATTACCATCAAACCAATAGCTAAAACCATAAATAAAGATCTTTGGTAAACATATCATATTGAGTGACATTTAAAAACCAAGATTACCCATATTTTATCTCTAGTAAAAAATGATTTTTTGCCAAAAAGGTGTTCATAATGCACTCATTTGAGATCCATCACATGATACAACACATTCATAGACCAACTTTCTACCATCTACACAAATAGTGAGTCAAAATAAATCTTTTATTCTATTTTTTAGTGCATTATCCCACAAAAATTCCAGACAGTGCCTCATGCCAAGGTGTTCTCTAACATAATTTATATCTCTCGATGTTATATAGTTTGTTAACTAGAATTTATTTCCACAAACATACAATAGAGAGAATATGACCTCATACCAGATTCATACAACATTGTCAAATAACTAAAAAATATCTATCAAAACAATAGATTATTCATAATTAATAAACACAATGTTATAACAAAAATGTTCTATGAAACATAAACACTAATTATCATAAAACATTAATTATTATCCTACATACAAAAATTCACATAAAAAAAATAAATAAAAATAAATACATGAAAAATTTACTACCTCCCTAGCCCTTAACAACTCTGTATCCAATACCCATCTGGCTACAAAAGATTGATCCATTGTTAAACAAATGATCTAACCTAAAAATCATATATTAAGTCAACATCATCACTAGGGATCCCATAAAGTGTGTGATAAATATATATCTATCTATTTTTACCACTTATTCTATGTATATACCATTATATGCATGTGTTCGAAAAGAATGTAAACATGTCCTAAAAGTGCATTAGATGTCATGTACTAACGAGCTTAGCTTGACTTTTTATACATCAAGTCATCATGTTCTAGAAAGTAAACCACTACACTAGATAATACATTCTTTGGTTCCAGGAAATAATCTTATCATATCCTCATTCAATCATCCACAAAACCCAACACATACCAGAGAACTCATGATATGGAGATTTACTTGTCCCGAATACTTCTCAGTATAGTATGGTCACATACTAAGTATCCTGAGAATCCCCTCTCACAGGGAAGGTCGCAGGTCCGAGTAATGATTCTACCATATCACTAAAGGCATATTACATCAATATCCCCCATCACACACCATCCAATGACCCATATAACTCATGGTAGTTCCATCATCAAGTCTCACATCACATTACATCTTGGACACCATCTCACTTATGGAACTCATATCGTCTGATCAATAGGTTTAACCATCTCACTCATGGATGGTAAATCATGATGAATATACCTTTATTACTCATGGATAATCTACAAAAATTATGTTGAAACCATATCACTCATGGTTAGACACTTCCAACACTATATCACTGATGGTGTGTCCATACCAATCTCAATCCACACCATCTCAATCATGGTTGTTCTAGACATCATATACAATAAGGATACCATCCCACTTATGTTATCCCAAGGACACCGAACCTATCCCCCACATTGAAATACCCCTTCATTCATGAATATGAACACAATTTTTCAACAAAAGGGTCGTATATAGTCAGAAAACCCTTCTTTTTAGTATACCCTAACCTAGCCTTCAATTAGCCTCTCATATCACAACACAATTTAAATCACATATTAGGGAATCGACTAAGGTCCTCAAAACCCATGCTAGTCTCTTATTATTAATAATTAATCATGTAAATCACCCCTTAAGTGAATACACACCCCATAGGTTCATATCATCCCTATCCTAATTAGGTGGGGTCTAATTCAAAATCCAAAACCCACAAAATATCAATGCCAAACCCCTTAAGAATTTCACACCCAGTCTTGGGTCTCTAATTATATCTTCTAAATGATACTTCACAACCCTCCACCCAGAGTAAAACGCTCTCCATCATCCTACAGTAATCCCTAAAAGAATTCGGTATCTCTCTGTGTTCACATCATGAATCACCTCCAACCATGTAACATCCCGGTTCCGGAAGCCACCCAAAGGTGCCCAGTACCCGGTTGGTCACATGGCCTCAAGTGCATTAACCCGAACACCAGAGGCTTCCGACTAGCAGAAGGGGCCTTGGGTGTGATAGTGGGGAAACTATACCCTCATTGGTAGAGTACATAGCAGAAGTAACAAATATATACAATAGCGTAATCAATAAATATCCAACAACCGTAAATAGAAGAATAATAGAATAATAAAACAATTGGAACACATATATAAATGATTCATGATACATATGTCTAGGAAAGCAGCCAAACAAGTCACAATGATGGAATACAACTAGTACTAAACCAAAGTGAAAAATAAAGCAAATAAACTCCTCAGAATTGTGGTCATAGCTCAGTCCCATGCTTTCCTGCTCCACAGTAAGTCATGTACCTGAAGTAGAAGGGCGCTTGGCCTTATCTATACTTGCAACAATATAATCTGTTTGGGCCAAAAAACATGACCCAAACAGGTTGTTAGACTAAATCCCAGTTGGCAACCACCTGAATATCTGTGCCTCATAGTCAGGGAGTATATGGAATGTAAAAGTACAGGAATCAGTAAACAGGTAAGTACTATGTAGTGAACAATCCATAGTTTAAAGCATTCAAATCACCACACAACATGCCACAGCTAAACAAAACAGATAACACAATAGGTAACCCTCTAGGAATTACCCATAGCCTATCCCCTCTAGTCCTATCAATCAACACAATCAAGAAGCTAACACAAGGTAACCCTATGGGAAGTACTCACGGTCTATCCCCTATGGTCCTTTTTACCATGTACAAGAAACCCTCTAGGTAGTACTCACATTCTAACCCCTCTGGTTTAGCTTAATAATAGACTCTCTAGGGAATAACTAACCCTCAATTCCCCATATAGTCTCGTATCGGTACTAAAGGTGATCTGGGGATGAACCCAATGTCACATTCCCCCTATGGCCTGCATTGAGGAACTACAGACACTAGGGGGAAGCACTCAACGTCAATTCCCCTTGTGGTCTTACATAGTAGCTTTTAATGACACTCTGAAGAAGCCCTTATGTCCATCCTCCCTATGGTATATACACCAGGTTCTCACGACCCTTTGTAATTAAATCAAGTGTAGAAATGTGTAACAGACAAGGTAAACCTCAATAAATACTTGGCTAGCATTCTATAGCAAAATAACAAAACCGAACAACAGTCACACCATGTTAGAATACTAGGCATGGGATAGTAAATAGCATCCTAATAGGCAAGTAAGACCCAAATGTCGAAACATAAAAAACATGCATGGAAATACATCCAAATAAAAAAATCACCTTATTCAAAATCAATAATCATCTACTCAGGCATACCAGTATAGCAGAGAAACAATAGGACTAAAACGGTAAACACGCAATACCCATTTCATGGGTATTGGGAAATTTTTCACATAAAACTAAAGGACTAACTATGGAAAGGCACAAACCACCTACCTCAAGGTTAAGAGATCAATATAATTGATCCTCGAAGCTTGGATCTCCATAAAATGTTGTAGATATAAGAAAACATCCAAAACATTTAACCCATGATATATTGGAAAAGAAGAGAAATCATAAGATCATGCTCTAGGAGAATAGAGAACTCACTGATTCAATTCCAACACAATCAACTGTGTTCAAATAGGAGAACAGATGGAGGATTGGGGGCTCATCAAAGATACGCGGTTGCGCAGTGCTCTTGGATGAACGGAACCTAAAAAGAGAGAGTTATGTCCGTCAGACATGACCCTGATGCATTTAATGAAATAAACAAAATATGTGGCCTATAATTTTGGAGTACATAGTGTGTACTTGTATTTTCGGTACTCTATATTAGGCGGCCTCTAGGTCATCACACATGGCCATGTGCAAGGCCGCTATATGACCAGCACATGACTACTCGTGGTAACCGAGGATACGACATGCACTTTAAAAATTTTGAGGAACTCATTTTTACTAAAAAACTCTAGAAAAAGGAATAAAATCACAGAAAAGAAGATCTGGGTTCTTAAAAACATCCCCCTTTAAAGACATTCATCCCCGAATTTCCCTAGCAAGGGGGCGTAGAAGAAGAAACCATGAACAACTCCGGCCACTGGGCTCGTACATCGGCCTCCCTCTCCCAAGTCTCATCATATACCTGCATGTGCTACCATAGCACTCGTACTAGAGAAACAAACCGGCCACGGAGAACCTTTGAACTTTGATCGACAATCCAGATAGAATTTTCCTCAAACGATGTATCCACTTCGAGCTCAACCTCCTCATGTTGAAAGACATGAGATGGGTCTGAAAAGTAACGTTGAAGATGAGAAATGTGGAAAACATCATGCATAGCCCGATACCTTTGAGGTTACTACAACCAGTTAGAAACTAGTCCAAATCTCTCCAACACCTGAAACGATCAGAAATACCATGGGAAAATATTACCCTATCTCCTAGTCCTCTTGTGTCCCAACCTCAGTGTGACATGCATGAAAACCATATCCCCGACCTCGAACTCCAGAGTTCATCTCCACTGATCAGCATAAGACTTATGTCGTGACTATGCAGTAGTGATCCTCTTCTGAATCATCTCTATATGCTCTGTGGTCTCCGGAACAAGACGAGGTCCCAGCAAAGCTGCCTCTCCTGCCTCCAGCCAACTTAAGGGTGGTCAGCATGGCCTACCATACAAAGCCTCATAAGGTGGCATCTGAATAGTTTCCTGATAACTATTTTTGTATAAAAACTCCAAAAAAGGTATATGAATCTCCCAAGAACCTCCAAAATTCAGGATGCATTTTTAGAGGATGGCCTCAAGCACCTGAATCGTACCCTCCGACTGGCCATCTAGCTGAGGATGGTAAGCTATGATCAAAATTAACTGTGTACCCAAAGCCTTCTGAATCCCATTCCATGACCGAGAAGTAAAATGGGTATCCCTATCTGAAAGGATGGAGTGTGGAACTCCATATAGATGTACAATATCACGGGATATACAACCTTCCCAGCTCATCAACACTGAAGTTTTCCTTGATCGGAAAGAAGTGAGAAACCTTCGTGATTCTACCAATGACAACCCAAAATACGTCCTACCCTTGAGGAAACCTCAGAAAACCGGTCATGAAGTCCGTCACAATGTCATTCCACTTCCACTCGGGAATGGGTAACTGCTGTAAAAGACATGTTGTTCGCTAATGCTCTACCTTCAACTGAAGATAAGTGGAACATCCCATAACGAATCAAGAAACGTCCCTCTTCATACCTGGCCATCAATACTGATGGTGTAGATCACGATACATCATGGTGACACCAGGATGAACTGCCCAAACTAAGGAATGAAACTCCCACATCAGCTCCTCTCCTATGTTTGTTGGCACCCATACACACCCCAATAAATGCAAGATCTCATCCTCACCTCTGGTCCATCCACGAATAGGTTCATCTCCTAACACACTCCCCCTTAGGACTAGGCCTTCAGAATCTGATAGCTACCTCAATAAAAATCGATCAAGAAGAGTATAGGTAACAACTAAAGAATATAGAAACATCTTCCCCTGTCTGTAGTGCACCTCCAAATGCATCTCATGGAACAAATATATAAGCTTCCACTCACTACTGGCCTCCTTAACTGCATGTATTTTCATCCTTTTTCTCAATGCATCAGCCACTACATTGCCTTTCCCAGGCGTATTGGCATGATCAAAGTCAAAGGACTGTTGGTACTCAATCCACCTGTGCAACCACAAATTTTGCTCACACTGGGTGAAGATGTACTTGAGATTTTTTGGTCAGTGAAAACCACAAAGTTCTCTCCCAGAAGATAATGTCTCCAACAGCATAGGGCATGACCAACAACTACCAACTCCAGATCATGCATCGGGTAGTTCCTCTCATGTGGCTGCAACTACTGTTGACCCATACGCAACGACTCATTCCCCCTCATTTTACTCAAAATGATCTCAAGATGGGTAGCATGGTCTTGTCAAGTGTTAGAGTACACCAAGATATCATCATTGAAGACAACCACAAAATAAGCCAAGTCTAGAAGGAACACTCGGTTCATTAGTGCCATGAAAACTGCAGGCACGTTAGTGAGGCCGAAGGGCATAACCAAGTACTCGTATAAACCATATCTGCTCTTAAAGAATATTATAATTATATCTGATGATCTAATGTGAAACTGATGGTAACCAGACCTCAAATAAATCTTCCAGAACAGCCGGGCTCCTCAAAGATGATCAAAGAGATCATCAATCCTAGGTAAGGGATATCGGCTCTTGATCGTAAACTGTTTCAAATTCTGATAGTCCACACAAATTCAGAGGGTACCATCTGCATTCTTCGCAAACAGGACCGGAGAACCCCAAGGAGAAGTACTAGGTCAGATGAAACTCTTTAACTACAACTCCTCCAACTATTTCTTGAGCTCCTGCAACTCAGGTGTAGCCATCCTATAAGAATGAATAGACACCGATGCCGCTCCTGGAACATGCTGAATCGAGAATTCTACCTCACGCTCTGGAGGAAAACCTAAAAAGTCATATGGAAAGACATCTATGAAACGATCCAACATTGGAGGAAATTATAACTGTCAATTCCCCTAGTCATCCAAATATAAACTAGCGATCTTGGTTGTATGTCTTCCCAACCCATGATGCTTTGGACCCGCTCTGCTCGCCTGGACATCCCATTCTCTCCTATGAAGAAAAGATCCACCATCTAGTGATATGAAACTCACCCTATGGTGGTAACAGTTGATGACTACCTAGAAGGGTACTATACAATACAGTCCAATAATGACATCATATCCTGTCATCTCTATGACATAGAGGTCTCATAAGATGTGACATCCACCAACTTCTAGTGGGCACTCCTTGCACTAACGTACACTAGCCGTTATAGTTCCCAACAGTGTTTCGAGCATCAACATATCGGTAGATTAAAATATACAGAGCCCAAGGATCACCACAATAGCAAGAGAGATAAATATGTGGGAATCCCCTATGTCTAAAAGAGAAGAAGATAAAACTAAGGCAACTGAGAACATACATCGAACTGTAGAAGGTTCGGGATCCTGCTTCTGCTGGGTCGTCTCCACTGCAAAAGTCTACCCTGCACTGCGGCCCTGTGACCCTGCCTGACCACTCTGATCTGATCCACTCTGATGTCCCTAGAAGGCTGGTGACTGACCACCATGGCCACAGCCTCCACCTCGGCCTGAACGACCAGAAGAGCTCGAGTTCCCTAACTGGTGAGAAACAAGTGGTGCTTCTCCCGAATGCGGAGTCATAGAAGAAATCATTTCACCAACTGTTGGTGAGAAGATCTGATAGAAGTGATGATGGTGACCCTAATTTCCACACGATAGGCACTCCACTCGGTCTCTCGGGCAGTATGGCCTCATATTCCTGCTCTTTCAGCATTGGTAGCACACTACCTGGCTACTAGAAGAAGTTTCTTGCCTCATTGGATCACCACGTGAAGACTCCATGCGGTGCTTCTTGCTGTCAGTGGGAGGGATACTAACCCCAGATGTAGGGCTGCCCTGGCTCAAAACTCCAGAATCCCTCAAATTATGCTCTTTTATCAGCGCATTATTGATGATAAAAGTGATATAAGTCAACTAGAAGATGTTCACCTGTGATCGGATGTCGTGCCTCAGACCATCCTCGATCTTCCTTTCCATGAATAACTGATCACCTCTTGAAAAAGGAGTGAAGCATTTTAGCTCAGTAAAGTGGGACGAATACTCCATAACATTAGGAGTACCCTACTCCAGAATCATAAAATCCTGGGCTCGATCGGCCCTCAATGTCTCTAGAAAGGTGTTTTCATAAAATATGCACTAGAACTCATCCCACGCCATAACCTACTAGTATCTCTCCTATGAGATCACATCCCACCGCCTCTTGGCGGAGTCCCGAAGCATATATGTAGTGAGTTTTAACCTCCTCTCTGGAGGTGCCTCCATATTCCCAAAGATCGCCAGCATGGCTTCTAGCCATGACTATGCAGCCTGAGGTCCTCCTTCCATAGAGAAAGTGGGATGATGCTGCTGCTGGAAGACCCGCGTCAAATCTGCCATTGATGGGGCAGGAGGTGGCACTCTCTAAAAGGTTTGTATCATCCTCAGAAATCACTCCCTGAAATTTTCATCCACACCTATGTTAGGTACAATGGATGGTGCCAATGCTGGCATAAGTTGAGGATCTTCAGGTAGTCCTTGATCAACCATGTTCTGTGTTTGATCAAAGCCTGGAAACAGGCGTACAACGGAATGTCGTCTCGGTGGCATGACTCTACAACATCAAATGTGTTGAGTCAATAAGGTTTTCCTTGTGACTCTTCCATTCCTTCTAGTTTTAAAAATCACAAACACCTTATCTTTAAGGAAAATTTCTTTTATAAGGATAATTTCTTTTATAAGGAAAATTGCTTTTATAAGGAAAATAGCTTTTATAAGGAAAATTCACCTTATCATATTTTCGTTATCTATATCCATATATTTCTTAAGAATAAGAATCGGATTAATTTATATATTGTTGGAATCGTTTAGAACATTGATAAAAAGCATCCTGTTTTAGGCTCTGAATACTGGATTAGAAATTTAATGAAGTTACACTGAATTCTGGATATGAACTCTAATAAAGTTCCACTCCGAATTCAGGATACAAACTCTCATGAAGTTCGACACCGAATTCTAAAGATGAATTCTGATTACAAATTCCCATTACGAATTCTGATGAAAAATTCTCATTCTGAATTCTCTTATTAAACAGATTCTGATCATCTTTACTTTATACACTCCAAATTTATTTAGACCCTCAATATTATTTTTGGTTAGACTTCGAACTTTCATTTCGCATAGACTTTTATAATTTGTCTACTCTTTGACATTTTTCTTATACTCCAAATCCCCACTCCGTACTTTTTAACAATTCTTGAAATGATATCTACTTTCTATTATACTTATTTTGTTATAAAACGATGTCATCTATTCCGTTATAAACTAACTGTTGGTTAAGTGACACGTGTACAACTCCCTCCGATTTTTAAGGAAAATATGACCACTAGAAAGGAGGCCGATCGAGCCTATAAATAGGAGCTCATTTGAAAGAGTTTAATATATAGTGAAGTTGATCGATCTAGATATCACACGCTGCTAAGGTGATTTCTAGAGAGAGAAATCTTTTCATGATTTTTATGTTCTGAACCGCTCATTCAGTTTTTTCTTCGTGCAACTCCGAATGTTGGTGATTACATTCGAGGACTTCCGAGGATAGGAAGACAGAGGTGCCGACTACCTTAAAGTTTGAGGGCTTCCTTGCTGAGGAAGATAGAGGTTCCAACTACCTTGAAGTTGAGGGCTTGCAGGGATAGCAAGACAGAGATTCGGGTCTTCGTATCGATGGGTTACCCTGGTGTGGGTAAGACAGACTTTCTTGAAAGTATAAATCAAGGGACCTTTATCCAAAGTTGTTGGATACCCTTCTCTTTGGGTTAAAAGACTTATATCTTGTTACTTGTAGTGTCACTACTTGTTTTTTCACTGCATTTTGTATTACTAAGGAAAGTATAACTTTCTTATACTTTCATATTTGTACTCTGTTTCATTTAGATTCTATACGCTTTAAGGTAGAATATCATATTGTAATCTTTAGATAAGTTTCAATTTCCATATCCATATTTCCGTAACCTACTTTGGGAATCTCTTTCCAGTTTTAAAAAAGTACATAGAACTTGAAGTTTATAATTTCATTCCTTATTCCAATTCTTCAATTGGTGTTAGAGGTGTTTTGAATTTTCTTAGTTTAACTTTGTTAAACTTAGAACTTTCCTTATCTAAGGAAAACATATTTATTCATAATCAAATTTAAAGGTTCCAAAGAAATTTTTTAAAGTGTACAATTCACCCCCCCTCTTGTATATTGAACATCTACATCATTATTTTGATCCTAAAATAGGTATCAAAGGAGGTATATGAAATACTTATACTCGCGTATATGTTTTTCTTGTTCATTTTCCTTTATTCTTCATACTTGCTTAGAAAGTTCTTTGTCATTCTGAACTTTGTCATTCCGAACTTTTTGATTACGAACTTTTTCTACTAACAAGTTTGTGTGTCCAAGGTTATTTTAAAGTATGGCAGGAATCAATGTTGGCTCCATCGATAATCTAAATCCTAATAGACCACCAATTTTTTATGGTAATGATTATGAGTACTGGAGAGATATAATGAAGACTTTTATTATCAATAATGGAGTGGACAACTTTGTTATGCTTAATAGAGATTATAAAATTCCTGATAAGGAAGTTAGAACTTTCACTAACCAGGAAAAGCAAGTGTATCAACTCAATTATAAGGTACACAATACTCTACTTTGTTCAATGACTAGAAATATATATAGTCAAATTTCTTCTTGTGAGGAAGCTAATTTTTTCTGGAAGAAGTTAGAGGTTACACACTTTGGAACTTCTAAAGTGATTGAGACTAGGAGAGCTATGCTTAGAGCTGAATATCATGGCTTCAACATTCCTTATGGTGAACCAATTTGTAAAGTTCAACAGAGATTTATGACTATAGTCAACAGTTTACAGTCCATGGGAGAGAAAGGGTTAGATGATGAAGAACTTGTGGATAAGATAATTGATGTTATGCCCAATGAGTGGGAATCCAAAAGAACAGCTATAGATGAGAATAGGAAGGTCACTCAGATTTCTTTGGATGAGATATTTGGAACTCTTCTTCAACATGAAACAAGAATGAATAAATATGCTGACAACATCAAGAAGAAAAATGGAAATGGTACTGTTGCTTTTACAACAACATCATATCAGATGAAAGCTAAGACTCCTGAGAGAGTAACCAGATCCAATTCTAAGAAGATGGTTATCCGATCAAATTCTAGTGAACGTGATATCTCATAAAATGAGTTAGAAAATCTTGCTTGAAGGATGAACATGATAGCTTGACAGAGAAATTTCCAGTCCAAGTATAAGAAAAAGGAAAGGAACGATAGGAAAGATGGAGAAGTCACTTGTTTTGAATGCAAGAGAGATGGACATATTAGACCAGATTGTCCTTTACTTAAAAAGAATGAAAGGAAAGAAAGTCATTCTGAAAGGAGTAGAAAGAAGTACTACAAAACCAAAGATAAGAAAGTTCTGAAAGCTAGTGACCCCTGGAGTGCCAGTGGTGGTGACTCCTCAAATGAATCATTTGATTATGAATCTTCAAGATTGTAACAGCCCAAGATTTTATGAAAAATATTCTATTTAATTTCACTAATGTCTTGTGTTGTACGATACACCAAAATGAGCTTTCACAACACGCATCCTTGACTTGCCTTTCATTACACGCAATTGCGACCTTCCTCGATAGCGTGTGTAGTACGCAATAACGAGTTTCACTAAACAACAATATGCTATTAAAATATTATTAAAACTAGCCGTTATGAATATTAATAACCACTTTTTGAAATTTTGTAAATTTTATTTTTCAAAATGGAATTCATTTTTGGATTTGGAATATCGAAATTAGCCTAGGGTGAAATTTTGGTATTTTTCTGAAAACTTTCAATTTTTGATGAATAATGAAACCACTAAGTGGTAGTTAAAAAACTGAATTTTTCATAAAACTTAATTTTACCGCTTCTGTGAGTGGAATTTCGAAAATCCGAGAGACACGGTTAATATCAAGGACTAAAATGTGGTTCAATGAGATGAAAATAATTTTTGGTGAATAGTAACTTTTTACTTTTTTTACTACGGTAAAAAGTAAATAGGGTAATTAAGGGTAGAAATGATATTATTATTACCCTAACACATGTCCTAATTCTATTGGACAAGTTTAATTCGACCAAAAACAAACATAGGAATAAAATATAACCATTTAGGCCCACTTGGATTAGATTAGGACATTTATTATTAATTTATTTAAAGAAGGGTTAAAAGAGGTAAAATCAAAGTTTATTTACTAAAAAAATTTTAATATGGGGTTATACATAAGATAAATTCGTCTATAAATATTCATTATAAAGATAAAACGATTTCCTACATAATGGTATTTTATTTGTAATTTTTAGACATCAAAAAATTTAATTTAGTTATGACACAACGATGATGAAGTAATTATATTATTAATGAAATATTGACATAATTGATGTTATAAATACCCAAATAAATATAATTTGAGATTATTTATAAATTCCACTAATTTTCTAGGTTAATATGACATGTTAGTATTGATTTAATTAAATGTTTTCGAACTTATCATTCTGTTATGATTTTCACAAAAATCAATTACTAAATAGTGTCAAAATTGACATGAAATAGTTTTTAAAACAAATATTATATTATTAATTGTTATTTTATTCCTAAAAATCTAAGGTTCGGCCAAATGACTTAGATAAGGTTATATATATTAATAATAAACAACTTGGGGTTCGTTTGGATTCTTATAGTAAGTATAAGAACACAAGAAGACACGGTAAAAGTACAATTATTTAACTTAATGTTAAATCTAAATGATAAGGTTAAAATAGGAACCTAAACTTGTCTAAATTCTATTTGATGAGAGGATTTCGACCCATCCCCACCTTAGCTTCGAAATATATCAATTTGGAGATATTTAAAACCGAACTTGACTTTATAATAAAATAATATTTTTTGTTATTCCAAACGTACCCCTCTCCTCCCTTATAAAAGGACACATCCTCCCTCTCTTCCTCACACAACTTTGAGCCTTCAAGCTCGGCCAACCCCTGAAAAATTCTCCTCTCCACTTCCCTAGAAACATCCTAGAGGTTATGGTCTTCCTCAAAGACCACTTTTAGTGGCCTAAGAGGAGGTCTCAAAAAGGTGCTTCAAAGAAGAGGTAATTTCCGTTACCGATTCTTTCACCTTTATTTCTTCTCCCACTTCTTCTTATTAGGTTGTTTCAGTATGAAGTAATAACATCAGTATCACTCATATACGGATATGTTATTATAAGTATGAAACAATCCTAATTCACCATCTATCCATCCTACGGAAAACGAAATCACCGCGCGTGCGTACGTACGGAATACTGTCTCCACGCCGTGGTGTAATCTGTGTTTCCACCAACACCTTACACAGATGGGTATTATGGTGTACAGAATAACTATACATAGTTATTATAACATCATAATGATTCTGATATGTTGTATCATCCACTCCAATTCAATTCAATAATTATGGAAATGATATCATCGCTCGTGCGTACGTACGGACTACCGTCTCCACGACGTGATGAGATTCATTCTCCATGTTAACCATTTAAGAATTATTATAAAGTATATATAAGAAATAATAATGAAATATATGAAATTATAAAGCTACTGGATTTATGTGTGTATATATGTATGTCATCTACTTAATTCCACTCAATTCAATAAGGAAACGAAAACAGCGTTCATGCGTACGTATGGCCTACCGTCTCCTTGAACGGTGTATTTCTTTCCATTTATCGATCCATTATATATATGTATATTCTTAATATATATTATATATAAATCATGTTTTATATTCTATAATTAAGTAATAATGATCTAAGTAATCATATGAATAATTACAAGTTAAAACACGAACGACAAATGAGACGATTTCACCAAAACGCTACTTTAACATGAATTTACAAAAGAACGGGTAATATAAAGTCATAAGTGAACCATATATGATATAATAACAATGAATATGATTCTGTAATAAGTCAATGAAATTATTTAAATCATTACACAGGAGGTTCGGACACTTACGAAGCAAATCGGACCTAAGGTAAGGAAAATATCACAATCTCATTTTTATCCGAGATTGTTTATACTTTAGTATTTACTGGGGTGTATTTTATCATCCACATCCATGTTTCCTCAATATGTAATATTATTTACATCCACCTACAATTGTTTAAATCCAATTCTACCCTTCGGTGAGTTTTTAGTAAAAGATATGAATGGAATCTTTTGTCGTTTTTCGTACGAGGTACTTTTTGACTTTTCCGACAAAAGTACGAGAATAATGTTTTTTTAACTTATACGGCATGAATGGATTTTTAAAATATTATTTCAAAGAAGCTTCCATTACAAGTTTTCAAGTTTATTTTTAATCAACTTCTTTTATTTAAAAATTGTATGACATGTTAAGAAAGGAAAAGTGTTTTTGAAATAGAAAGGATATTTTCTTCAAGAATGGAGTTTAAGTGTTTTATCAAAATTATTTTCCATCTAAGTTAATAAAGGGTTCTGTTTATATCCCTATTATTACATGGATTTGATTATGTTGGGATGGAAATATTTTTATGAATTCCTTTATCGTATATGAATTGTTTTATGATGTCATGATGTTTAAGATTCCCATTTTTATTACATGGGTTATGCAATGATGTGTGGTTTATGATTTTGTGGCACACATAAGAATGGTATCATTATGAGATTTGTGGGACCCATATCTCCCTCCAATGCATTGGGTAAATATTTTATATCTCATGAGATAGACATGGCTGGAACGGTAGGTTATACCGGTTCAGTGAAACAGGACTGAAACGAGGGTGACTCGGTTCAGAAAGGAACTTTGTCCACTAAGATAGTCTTGGCAATGAGTCTTGACTAACAAGAAATGATTCTTTATGATTATGTGTGTATTCCACAAAGTTTCATGTTTTAAGTTATGATTATTGTGATTACATTTCACTACCATGAGTTATCCCATGTTATGAAATTATGATCTCTTTTGCAGGTTAAGATTACCAAAAGTTATGTGCTTATGTATACGATGTGATTGATATTTCTTTTGTTTACCCTTACTGAGCATTCGAGCTCACCCTTTTATGTTTTCTTTTCCCCAAGTATAAAGAAAGGTTTTAGGTATAAAAAAAATAAGATCTTTATGGGAGATGTTGAAGATCATTCACCAGGGTTAGAAGATTATATTCCGAGTTTCCAAAGACACTAAACTATTACGGTCCTTGTGTGTGTGTTTTTGTTATGTACTGAGTATTCCGCAAATGTAATGTAATGTCAATGTACGTAAAGCTTCGGGTCTCTACAAAGATAGAAGAATCTTGGTCTTGTAGTCAGACTACCTATTAACAATCATTATTTTATGGATAAGGTACGAAATGCTGAATCATTGACCAATGTTTCATTAAATTCTAATAATAGAGAATATTATAACTCTTCTGATGAAGAATCCTCTTTTGATGAAGAAAATACTTTACCTACTTATGAAAAAGTTTCTAGGTTTGCTGAACTTCTTGAAATTGAGAATTCCAAACTCAATAAAAAACATGATAAGTCAAACTCTAGGAATAATATTCTTAAAAAAGAAATATCAGATCTTTCTAAATATCTTGATAGAAAAAATGCTGATTTTGAAAGTATTTCAAAAAAATTTGAGGAAGTACGTTCTGAGAAGAAAAAACTTTCTAAAGAGTTCGAGAAAGTAATTTATAAGAAAAGTATTTTAGAGCCCATCTCTAGTTCTAAATCTAAGGATTTTGAGGATAAAAACTTGGTTATAAAAATCAAGTCCAAAATTTTTTCCTTCAAGATGTGTTTATCAAACTTTACCCCTGGTGAGGAAAATTTTGATAAAATGTATTCCCAAATACGACCTTTAAAAAATAAATCTGGATTTGGTTATACCCATGCAAAACCATTTTTTAGTAACAATTATTTTGTTCCTCAAAGTGCCCCAATTTGTACCAAGTTTCAATGTAGTGGTCACTAGGCAAAGAATTATTCTTTATGCAAAACCCAATCTTTAGGTTTTCATAAGGCATATTTCACAAAGAAGATGTGGGTACCCAATGTTTTGTTATCTGGAAATCTCAGATCCAAACAAGTTTGGATTCCGAAACTTTAATTCTCTTCATGATTTCAGGAAAATAAAGAGAGTACCAACAACAACCCATGGTACATGGATAGTGGATGTTCCCGACACATGACTGGTAACCAAAGCTATTTTGAAAAGATTATCAAAACGAAAGGAGGAGAAGTAACTTTCAGAGATAATGCTAAGGAAGAAATTGTTGGTATAGGTAATATTGTTCTTCTTGGTAAAACCTTGATTTCAAATGTTCTTTTTGTTAATGGTATTAAGAACAGCCTCTTTAGCATAAGTCAGTTATGTGATGAAGGATACCTTGTGAATTTTAGGAATGATAAGTGCTTAGTTCACAATTCCAAGGAAGAATTTATTCTCTATGCCAATAGGCAATAGAATGTTTACACCTTAAATTTAGAAGACCTCAGGATCCAAGATTTACATTGCCTAAGTGAAATGGAAGATCATTCATGGTTATGGAATAGAAGACTAGGTCATTGTAACCTTAGGAACTTATGGAAACTCTCTAAAAAGAAACTAGTTAATGATCTACTGGAGCTTAGATTTTATTCTTCTAAAGTTTGTGATCCTTGTCAATATGGCAAGCAACATAAATCTAGTATTAAATCAATCGGTGAAGTCTCAACAACTGATGTATTACAGTTAGTGCACATGGATCTTTTTGGTCCAACACAAACTCGAAGTATTGGAGGCAAATACTATGTTTTTGTTCTAGTTGATGATTATACTAGATTTACTTGGGTCTATTTTCTAGCAAAGAAGTCTGAAGCTTTTTCTTATTTCAATAGTTTTAGAGCTCAAGTTAAAAATGAGAAAAACCTTCCCTTGAAAACTTTTCATAGTGATCATGGAGGATAATTTCAAAATTCTGATTTTGAAACTTTTTGTAGTGGAAAAGGTATTACTCACAATTTTTCAGCACCTAGAACTCCTAAACAGAATGGTGTAGTTGAAAGAAGAAATAGAATTCTTCAAGAGATAACAAGAACCATGTTGAGTGAATATTCTATAGCTAGACATTTCTGGGCTGAAGCTGTATGTACTGCTTGCTATACTATAAATCGAGTTTTTATTAGGCTTTTTCTTAATAAAACTCCTTATGAGTTATGGAATGGTAGAAAACCAAGACTTTCCTACTTCATGGTTTTTGGTTGCAAAGTATTCATTTTGAATACTAATGATAATTTACATAAATTCGCACCAAAATCTGATTAATGAATTTTCTTAGGCTACTCCACAACTTCTAAGGCATACAGAGTTTTCAATAAAAATACTTGTACTGTTGAAGAAACAGTACACATAAAATTTAATGAGTCGGATCCTTTTGTTTTTAAATCATCCAAATCTTCATCCTCGGATGTGTTTTCAAAAACTTATTTTCAACCTTTGATAGAAGATCCTTCTGATAAAGAAAATGTTCAAGAAGATACTTTTGAAACACTTACCCCAAAATACTTTCTACCCAATGTTGATGAATAGGATTTTCAAAACCCAAATCAGGTGTTTCTTAAGAATCATCCCCGTGATAGTATCATTGGTTATGTAAATCAGCCTATAAGAACCGGAAGTTCCTTAAGAAATGAAATAGAGCATCTAGCATTTCTTTCCCAATTAGAACCAAAAAGCACTGATGAAGCTTTAGGTGATGATGATTGGATCAAAGCAATGCAAGATGAACTAAATGATTTTGAAAGGAACAAAGTCTGGATCATGGTTGAAATACCTAAGGAAACTTCTGTTATTGGAGTAAAGTTGTTCTTCAGGAACAAATTTGATGAAAATAGAGTCACAGTAAGAAATAAAGCTAGACTTGTTGCTAAAGGCTATAATCAGCAAGAGGGAATAGACTATGAAGAAACCTATTCTCTAGTAGCTAGACTTGAATCTATCCGTATTCTACTTTACTTTGCAGCATTCTTTAATTTTAAACTTTTTCAAATGGATGTGAAATGTGCTTTTCTTAACGATTATGTTCAAGAGGAATTATTTGTTGAACAACCTCTTGGCTTTGAAGATACAAAACACCCTGATCATGTTTTTAGACATACCAAAGCTCTGTATGGTCTTAAACAAGCCCCACGAGCCTGGTATAATAGACTCACTAGATTTTTTCTTCAAAATAACTATGTTAAGGGAAATGCAGATCCAACCCTTTTTATAAAGAAAGATAAGAAAAATGTTTTGATTGTTCAAATTTATGTTGATGACATCATATTTGGTTCAACTAAGCAATCTTTAACCGACTCTTTTGCAGGTCTAATGAAATCTGACTTTGAAATAAGTATGATGGGTGAGTTAACTTTTTTCCTTGGTTTTAAAATTTCCCAAAAACCAAAAGGAACCTACATATCTCAACATAAGTATATTAAAGATCTTCTCAAAAATTATGGTTATTAAAATACTAAAAGTATAAGTACTCCTATTAGTACATAAAACTCTCTAGATCTTGATGAGGCTTGGAAACCAGTAGATCAAACATCTTTTAGAGGTATGATAAGAAGTTTAATTTATGTAAGAGCTAGTTGACCAGACATAATGTTCATAGTATGATTATGTACAAGATATAAATCCAATCCTAAGGAATATCACTTAAAGGAACTAAAAATAATTTTTCGCTACCTTAAGGGAACCATGGATCTAGGATTATTTTATAAGTCTGGAAATGATTTTGTTCTAAAAATATTTTTTGATGCTGACTTTGGTGGATGTAGAATGGATAGAAAAAGTACATCTGGAACATGTCATTTCATAGGAGATTCACTAGTTTCTTGGTCTTGCAATAAGCAACATTCAGTAGCACTTTCCACTACTGAATCCGAATATGTAGTAGTTGGAAGTTGTTGTGCTCAAGTGTTGTGGATGTAACAAACACTCACAGACTATAGCTTGAGTTTTACTAAAACTCAAATTTTTTGTGATAACACAAGTTCCATTTCCCTAAGTAAGAACCCTACACATCACTCATGTGAAAAACACATAGATATTAGGCATCACTTTCTTAGGGATCACACACTAAAAGGAGATATTATTCTTCAGTTTATCGGAACGCAAGATCAACATGATGATATTTTCACAAAATATTTGTCTTCTAATATATTTGAATAAATTAAACAGAAGTTAGGAATGATAATCATAAGGTAATCTTTCTAAATTAACTTTCTGTTGAAAAAGTCTCCTTAGAGTAATAAACTCCTTTTCATAGGGGGGTACATTTGTTTATTAGTGTTATTAAATTTTACTTTTTGTAATTTGTTTTTCAAAAGTTTTTTCCTTTCTGGAGTTATAATTTCTGGAATAGAAGTTTTCAGAATAGAAATTTTCTGAAACTAAAATTTCCGGAATGGTAATCTCCAGAACAGAAATTTTTCAGGATTGAAATTCTCGGAATAAGAACTTCCGGAATGGAGATTTTCGGACAATGGTTTTCGAAACGAGACTTTCGTATTGAGTTTTTCGTAGTGTGTTTTGTGATCTATGTTTTTTTATATAGTAAAGAAGGATGTTACCCATTACGAAAAATCCTCCTAAGCTAATACGAAAGGTATTATTTCCTTACTCGTGTTTTTGTAATCATATTTTACTAGCTGGTATTTTCTTATAATTTTTTTTCGGATTATAGTTTTCTTAAATCATTGTTTTAATAAAAACCTCAAAAGATCGGATTCAAGTTTTCTTGAGAATTGGTTTTCAACCGTCAGATCTGATCTCAGTTTTTATAATCGTTCGATCAACCGAGGAAGATGAACCGTTATATCATTTCCAATTTAAAGGGGACCCCAAATGGTCTTCCCGCATTGGTATTTCAAGATCCAGCATCCCGAAACTCTGCCTCTTTGTTTTAAGGCCATTCTAATCTTCATCAAATCTCCATTTTGAACTTCTCAGGAGTCTTCATATCCGAATGTTTGTGGTAGTAGCTTCTCAAGACATGTCAACTTCTAAGATGATTTCTCAGTGGTTAGTATATAGAGAAAGGTTGGTTCACCCTAATTTCTTCAACAATTATGATTATCTTATATACAAGAACATAAATCTTAACCGATGGGAAGATGTTGTTGTGTCTAAGCCCATGAATCAATATGAAGTATATTTGGAGTTTCTTTATGAGTTCTATGCGACAGTTTCCCTCTTTAAGGAAGATAATAGGGAGAAATTTTAATTTAAGTCTTATGGAAAAACTTATAAGCTTTCTTATTCCAAGGCAGCCAGCTTGGTAGGGCTGACATATGAAGGAGAGGCCAAGTTCATCACTCATGTTTTTTCAGATTCAAAGGGAAGCTTCAACAAGGAAAAGGCATTGGAGACTCTCGGACTGTCAGATGACAAGGCTCCGAAGATTGCTAGTCTTTCTATGAATTTTTGTATTCTAGAATTATGGGTACAAGGCTTTATCGTACCGAGAAAGGGTGATAAAGACAGTTTGAAGAAGAGAAAGACCTTTATTCTAGATTTTCTAATAAATATAAGGAAGTTTAATCTCATGAGACACATTCTTATTACCATTGAGAATGTTAAGAATGGGAATCTGAGAGCTCAGATCGTAATGTATCCATAAATCTTCTCGAAGTTAATAGTTCGGTGCCTTGAGTCTTTCAAGGAGGCTTGCAAGTCTAATCCAAGAGTTTGAAAAATTTTGTTGGTGAGTTATGATAACCTTAAGAGGATGAACGTTGATTTCGACAAGAAGACTGGTGAGTTCTTTGATTTTCCAGCTCAAGAATAAGCAGTTCCAAAAGTTGCTGAACCTGAATCTTCTAAGCCAGTGAAGAAGAGAAATTTGAAAGAAGTTTAAGTTGAAGCAGAGAATCTTAAATCTAATAAAGTTCATTCCGCACCTCCAAAACCGAAAAAGAAGAAAGCTTACCCTGATGAGGTAGTTGTTAAGTGCAGGGAAGTCAAAGAGAATAGAGTGCAAGGGGAGCCTCAGTTTGGCTTGGACCCTGCGGAGGCTAAGGCCTTGAAGGAAAAAACCGTGGATGAGCTAGAAAAACAAGTGAAAGAAAAGAATCTTAAGAAGAAGATGTTTGAAGATGAGGTTGTTCAGACTGTGTTGATGTTTAATGAGATGACCTCTGGAAACGTTCCAGTCCCGAGATCTTTCTCTGTGGAATCTCTACATGAGACTCCAGGAAGAAACTATGTCACTCTGGAGAAGGAAAAACCTAAGCATGTTGAAGAAGTTGAGTAGATTGAGCAAGTGGAAGAGGAAGAAGCAGTTGCTGAAGGTATTGGTGAGACCGTAGATCTATTGAAGCAAGTAGAAAATTATAAGGAGACACCTTCAGTATATTTGCCGCTCCGAACATCAGAAGCTGAGTCCTCTAAGATAGTCACTCCAGGGAACGATGGGGAGAAAGGAGAAAAATAAGTAGCTTATCATGCAAATGAAGAAAATCTTCTACATGATATTGCTCAAATGGACAATGTAAGGGATGTTGCTCAAAAAGATGTTGTAGATGAAGACAATGTTGTTCAAGTATCTAATAGTGAGAAGAAACCCCCCGAACATGAATCCATTCTGAAATGGGACAAGGGAAAGCAACTTGTTGTCGATACCCCAAGCTCAGTGGCTGTAAAGAGAAGAGAAGTTTGTGGTTCTTCAAAAAAGAAGGATGAGCAAATTGAAGAAGAAAATTATTCAAGTAGAGTCTCAGATTCGGAGTCATCTTTGTTGGGACATGGCTTTGTTGTTCAGTCTTTAAAAAAGTTGGTAGGTTCTATTTCGACCTTCTCGAGTATTGATTCAGGATTCCAGATGCTCCAACATACATTGAATCAGAAAAAACGACTTTGTATCCATGGTTATGGATAAATGTGTAGAGATGGAGGCTCAGTTCAAATCTTTCATTGTCGTCTATGAAGCCCACAAAAGGTCTTGTAAGAAAATTACTAGTTGGTCGAAGAAAACTATAGATGATATGAGGCTCTTGGATGAATTCCAAGATAATGTTAAAGATGCATTTGAGACAAAAGACAGGAAGCTAAATGATCTTACTTCTTCCTTTCAAGAAAAGTTGACAACTTAGAAGAATTTCCAGATTCATGAAGACAGATATCTGAACGGGAAGTTGAATTCTGTTGCTCAAAGATGGAGGAATGAAAGGGATCATCGGATTGATATTCAAGAGAAGTTTTTAAAGCAAGAACAAATTTTGAATGATCAGGAAGAAAATCTTGAAGCTCAGGAAGAAAATCATGAAGCTCAATGTGCAAGAATATTTGTGTTAGAGAAGCAAGTCGGAGAAGACCATAAAGACTTGAAGAAGATAAAGACTATTCTTAAGGGTCTCATGTAGAAGGAAAAAGATCCAAAATAGAAAAATATGATCTTTTTGTTGTATCTTAGCTGCTTTGTTTTTTATCTTTCAAACTTAATGAAAATCATGCATGCTTGTCTCTTTTGTTATTGTTACTAATCTTTCAGGTACATTGTTATATTTTACATTCCCTCGAATTCTTTTTGAAAATCACAAATGGGAGAAGGAAAAAGAACCCTAATAAAAGGGGGAGAAAGAAAAAGAACCCTAAAAAGGGTGAGAAAGAAAAGGAACTCTAATAGAGTTTATCTAAGGGGGAGTTTTTCATTAAATAATACAGTCTTATTCTTAATGAAATACCATTCTAGAAATCTAGAATACGATCCTTGGAGTTTCAAAGCCTAGGGGGGAGTTAGTCGTATTCATCAACATCCATAAGCAAAGGGAGATAAGCCTTAATGATTTTCATTTTTTTTCCTTTGTCTTTCTTTTTTGTGAGGATGTTTGTGCTTTCCAAAAAGGGGGAGATTTTTGAGTCAATAAGGTTTTCCTTATGAATTTTACATTCCTTCTTGTTTTTAAAATCACAAACACCTTATCTTTTAGGAAAATTGATTTTATAAGGAAAATTGTTTTTATAATGAAAATAGGTTTTATAAAGAAAATCGCTTTTATAAGGAAAATTATCCTTATCATATTTTCGTTATCTATATCCATATATTTCATAAGTATAAGAATCGGATTCATTTCTATATTCTCGGAATCGTTTAAAACTTTGATAAGAATCATCCTATTTTAGGCTCCGTATACTGGATGAGAACTGTAATGAAGTTCCACTCCGAATTCTGGATACGAAATCTAATAAAGTTCCACTCTGAATTCAGGATACAAACTCTCATGAAGTTTGACACTGAATTCTAATAACGAATTCTGATTACGAATTCCCATTACGAATTCTGATGAAGAATTCTCATTACGAATTCTCTTATTAAACAGATTATGGTCATCTTTGCTTTATACACTCCGAATTTATTTTGACTTCGAATATTATTTTTGGTTAGACTTCAAAATTTCATTTTTCTTACACTTTTATAATTTTTCTACTCTTTGACATTTTTCTTACACTCTGAATCCTCACTCCGAACATTTTAAATAATCTTAAAACGATTTCATACTTTCTGTTATACTTATTTTGTTATAAAACGATGTCGTCTATTCCGTTATAAACTAACAGTTGGTTAAGTGACATGTGTACAGGTCCCTCCAATTTTTAAGGAAAATATGACCATTGGAAAGGAGGACGACCGAGCCTATAAATAGAAGCTCATTTGAAAGAGATCGATATACAGTGAAGTTGATCGATCTAGAGACCACACGCTGCTAAGGTGATTTCTAGAGAGATAAATCTATTCATGCTTTTTGCGTACTGAACCGCTCGTTTAGTTTTTTGCTTCGTGTGACTCCGAATGTTGGTGATTACATTCGAGGACTTCCAAGGATAGGAAGACAGAGGTGCCGACTACCTTAAAGTTTGAGGGCTTACTTGCTGAGGAAGACAGAGGTTCCAACTACCATGAAGTTGAGGGCTTGCGGGGATAGCAAGACAAAGATCCTGATCTTCATATCGAGGGCATACCCTGGTGTGGGTAAGACAGAATTGCTTGAAAGTATAAATCAAGGGACCTTTATCCAAGGTTGTTGGATGCCCTTCTATTTGGGTTAAAAGACTTATATCGTGTTACTTGTAGTTTCACTACTTGTTTTTCCGCTGCATTTTGTATTACTAAGAAAAGTATACTTTATTATAATTTTTTACTTGTACTCTATTTCATTTAGATTCTATACACTTTAAGGTAGAATCTCATATTGTAATCTTTAGTTAAGTTTCAATTTCCGGATCCATATTTCTGGAACCTACTTTCGGAATCTCTTTCCAGTTTTAAGCAAGTACATAGAACATGAAGTTTATAATTTCATTCCTTATTCCAATTCTTCAATTGGTGTTAGAGGTGTTGTGAATTTTCTTAGTTTGACTTTGTTAAAATTAGAACATTCCTTATCTATAGAAAACATAGTTATCCGTAATCAACTTTAATGGTTCCAAAGGAAATTTTTAAAGTCTACAATTCACCCCCCCCCTCTTGTATATTGAGCATCTACATCATTATTTCGATCCTACAAAATGCACACCATAGATCGGGATTAACAAGGACTAAAAAATGAATGCGTAATAAAGGAAAAGGAGGAAGAAAGCATTCATGTTTTACAAAACATGACTACACGGCGTGTACATCTACTACACGGTGTGTTAACTTAAGTCATTTACATGGGCGTGTAATCCTAACTAAACTGTTCATGTAACACCCCAAACAAATGGTGTGTTTTCCGAACACACAGCATGTACTTTAATCCTCTTTCCTAGACTGAGTCCTTTTACATGGTTAATCCACACAACTCTCCTAAGGAAAGACTACACGGCCTGTTCAAGAAGGACACGACGTGTACTAGACAAGCTTCACCTGGCCTATGTTTTTAGTGACACAGACTAACACATGGCTTAGTCTACATGGCATGTTCCATTCGGAAACAGAGTGTATGAGAAAGGATAACACCGACTCGTGTTGTTAGGGACACGGTCGGGTACCTGGGTCAGACTACACTATGTTTTTAAACGGCACATGGTGTGTATTAGACATGACTTAGCCAACCTGTATTGTTAGTGACACGAGTGGCAAGGGGTTGACACGACACAGAGTGTATAGATGATACACAGCGTGTTCACACCAGATTTTTCCCCATCCCATGTATCTTCCCACACAACCTATGACATGGTCAGAGATTACATGGCGTGTACATAGAGTACACGGCGTGTACTTAAGTAAACCATTTTTCTTCCCGAACAGAATAACACACGGCATGTAGTCAAACAAACATAGCATGTATTCTGGGTTTGTTCAGACAGTAAGCCTCAAAAACTACTCTGGAACCTAGAAAACACTGAAACGGACAATTAAAGTTCCAAATTCTTATCTGTGAGGGCACATACTCCCCAAGAATAAAAGGTTTGTATCTTAAACATGTTATAACAATGTAACAAGTCAATGATCCATCTAATTCCGGTATATGAGGGCCCATAACACCTCAAGAAGCAAATTTTGGAATTAATTCAATGAAAACCTTACAAAAATAGTAAACTATCAAATAGTATGTTGTTTATCAAGGCATCTATCAAGACAACATACATATTCTACACAACATCTATCACAACAACATGCAATCGCTAATGCATCCTAAATGGCATGGCAAGAATGCATGACATGTGATTTTTAGTCAGTGACTATATGATGCATGAGATTTCATACCCTCATCTCATTGGGTTACTATAGAAATAGAACCTCAATAACATCAACAATAATAGCACAATCATGTGAATCACTCAAGGTGAAATCAAATCAACTGTAAACTTGAAAAACCAAAAAATTTCAATACACGAGGTAGGTTGGATTTTCCCTATAAATGGGCTAACTACTCCTAGGAATAGTTTATTACTAAGTACCTATTCCTTACTGTCCCTGGATAAAGGCTCCAAACAGTAAATCAAGAGAAAATAACCATCTAATAACACTTCGTAACATCCCAGTTCTGGAAGCCACCTAGAGGCACCCTGTACCAGGTTGGTCACATGGCCTCAAGAGCAATTCCTCGAATGCTAGATGCTACGGACTAGTAGTGGGGGCCTTGGGTGTGATTGTGGGGAAAATATTCCCTCATTGGAAGAGTACACATCGAATGTAAAAAAATATATACAATAGTGGAAGTAGATAATATCCAACAACAGTAAACAACAGAAGACTGGAATAATAAAACAACTGGAGAACATATATAAATGATGTATGATGCATATGTCTAGGAAAGAATCCAAAAAAGTCACAATACTAGAATACAACTAATACTAAACCAAAATGAAAAGGAAAGAAGACAAAATCCTCACCATCGCAAGTCATAGCTTGGTCTCATGCTCTCCTGCTACATATTAAGTCAGGTACCTGAAGTAAAAGGGAACTTGACATTATCTATACCTGCAAAAATATAATCTATTTTGGCCCAAAATAATGACCCAATAGGGTGTGAGACTAAATCCCAGCAGGAAACCACTTGGAGATCTGTGCCTAAAAGTTATTGAATATATGGAAGGTAAAAGTACAGGAAGCTGTAAACAGTAAATCACAAAGCAGTAAACAATCCACAGTTTAAAGCATTCAAATCACCACAAATCATGCAACAAGTAAAAAAATAGATAACACAACAGGTAACCCTCTGGGAAGTACCCAAAGCCTATCCCCTCTTATCCTACCTAGGAACACAAGCAAGCAGCTAACACAGGGTAACCCTCTGGGAAGTACTCATGGCCTATCCCCTCTAGTCCTACCTATAAAGTACAAGCAACTCTCAAGGTAGTATACTCAGTCTAACCCTTCTAGTTCAGATTAAGCATAGGCTCTCTAGGGAATCACTCACCATCAATTCCCCCTATAGACTCGTATCAGAAGTAAAGGCTCTCTGGGGAAGCACTCAATGTCATATTTCCCCTATGGCTTGCGTCGAGGAACTACAGACACTCTAGGGAAGCACTCAATATCAATTCCACCTATGGTCTCGCTTCATAAATTTAAAATACAATCTAGAGAAGCCCTTACATCCATCCTCCCTATGGTCTATACACCAGGTTTGCATGGCCATGTGTAAGTCAATCAAGTGTAGAAGCTCGTAACGTCCAAGGTAAACCTCAAGAACTACTTGGATAGCATTCTACAGCACAAGATCATAACTGAACAATAGTCACACCATCCTATAATACTAGGCATGGGAAAGTAAACAGCAACCTAATAGGTAAGCAAGACCCAAAGTTCGAAACAGGAAAAACATGCATGGAAATACATCCAAAGCACAACAAATCACCCTATTCACAATCAATAGTCATCTACTTAGGCATACCAGCATAACAAAGAAGAATAGGTCTAAAATGGTAAACGTGAAATACCCCTTTTATGGCTATTGGAAAACATTGAACATAAAACTCAAGGAATAACTATGAAAAGGCACAAACCACATACCTCAGGGTTAGAAGATCAATATACTTGAACCTCAAAGCTTGAATCTCTATATAACTCCATAGATCTAACAAAACGTCCAAAACATCTAACCCATGATATCTTGGAAAAGAAGAGAAATCAGAAGACGATGCTCTAGCAGAAGAGATAACTCACTGATTTGATTCCAACATAATCAATGATGTTCAAATCGGAGAACAGATGGAGGCTGAGGGGCTCTTCGATGATCTGCGTCTTCTCAGTGCTCTTAGAAAAATAGAACCTAAAAGAAGAGAGTTTTATCCGTCAAACGCGACCCCAGTGCATTTAATGAAAAAAACAAAATAAATGGCATGTACTTGTGGAGTACACAGCATGTACTTTCTATTTATATACTCCACATTAGGTAGCCTTTAGGTCATCACACATGGTCGTGTGTAAGGCCGCTACACGGCCAGCACACGGCTACCCATGGTAACTGAGTACACGTCGTGTACTCATAAAGTATAGGTGTGTACATTAAAAATTTACAAGAACACATTTTTCCTCGAAAACTCCAGAAGAAGGAAAAGCATACCTAAAAAAGAATATCTGAGTTCTTACAAACCACATGAGGGAATTCCTGATCACTCAAAAGAGAAACTATTTTATAACCCAAAAATCACTCAAACCTAACACTCTCATGACTACCCACCAGCTCTAGGTACTCACCTAGGCTATCCTTAATATCATCCTATACCTCGATAAATACCCGAGTACTCACATCAACTTGAATAAAACCCTTTTCCATTGGTGACATAATCACTGGGTGATCACAATTCACGAATGTGATAATGATCACATATCTCAAGAATAATAATCCTAAAACATTATATTTATCCATTCATGGGAACTATAAATCACTAAATTGTACATATAATACAACTAAACAATAAATTTGAAGTAAATCATTCATAAACATACATATAAATTTGTATTAAAGGGTTCACCTAGCTCAAAAATAGAGTTATCATCATCGTAATTATCTTACAAGCATCGTCTGATCAAACTAAGCCTCAACTAGGCTTTTGGAAACCTATCCCACTCCACAACACCATAAAAATTAATTATAACCAATTATTATTAATAATTTAGAACAATTTTAGTGGTGAATTTGACATAAAACTCATGGGTCACCATGTTCGCACCAAATCTATACCCAAAAAATGTGTGATATACCTTTTAGAACATCCTTTCACCAAGACACTAAAAATACATATTGATCTTGAAATATTACGTCATTCTTTGGTGAAATCATTACCAAAACCTAGCCTAAATCACAATAAGATCAGAATGATATGAAGGGAAATATAAAGAAAAAATTAGATGAACATATCTCATGACACAATCAAAATTCAATTCGAACCATCCCCCACCATGGGGGATCAAAAGAGGGGAGGGAGGAATGGTTACCGATAGAAATATCCTCCTCCTATCACATGAAGTGCACCAAAACCCCCAAACTCAATAGTAAAATGATAAAATTTCTATTTCTAGAAGACAAAACCATACACCATTATTGGCATGAATAGTTTATTCATGATGTGAATTCCCTATCACCCATCATTTTATTTAATGAACCAAAAGTTAATAGCCGAAAATTGTTGAGAAGGGGGACCCTTCCCTCAACCAACCCCATTCACAAAATTAACCAACATTTGCAATGTAAATAGTAGTGTAAAAGAACATATACAACTATATAATGGACACCTTAAGAATATTAATTCACTATTTAAAATTTGAATATCATACTTATGGGTCCTCCACATTGGGATAACCGCGTACATGGATTGGACCCTATGTGTTACTATGTGATTTCTTGTACCAACTAAAACTTATGTTGTTGTCCCACAAAAACTATCTCTAACTACCACCTAAGTACACAAGAAACTAATCGAGACTTCATTCTCATCCAAAAAAATATCTTATTGTTTTTTGGAGACCATATACACTATGATTCAATGGGATTGAATTGTGTTCCTAAAATTTTATTATCATGTAAAACAACCTTATTTATGGAATTATATGTTTTTATATTTTCCAAAAAACGTGAATATAGAATAAATAAAATAATAAAGGAAAATATACGACACAAAATATTTAATGTTTTCCATGGAATAGAAATACCCTAGTCCACTCCTTCGAATCTCTATAGAAAAATCTTAATTATTTTCATTAAACTAGTCATTTGTTTGGGGACTTCTAGCCATGTTTTGAGGGACTTCATGAAATATTGAAAGCATTATACAGTTGGTACAATACTATAAGATATTATTAGGCTACACATATTATTTAGAAACACTATCATTTAATGTTATTATACCATGAACCTTCACACTTCTAACAAATATATTGAATATGAAAGCTTATAGATAATGTTCACTACTGAAAGATCCAATTGACTGAAGAGAATAAATCTCTAACAGAATAATTTAGAAATAAATGTTGCTCAAGTAGAGTATTATAATACCATTAAATTATGATATTGATAACTTATATATAGTCAACATATATTTTATTTTTTTCATGTAAAATAGAGTTACACGTAGAGATCTTCAAGAAATATATTTTTGAGTTGATGGTGTAAGAGCATTAATCATTATTTACATTCTCTTATTCACATTCTAATATTCATGAAAAAATATTCTTTCATAATTTTATAACAATTGAACCATAAAATTCAGGCTCTAAAATAAAATATAGATGTAATTTTATAGAAAATACCGCATCAACATTAGTTGGTTTAAATTGGTCATTGTAATTCATTCTTCTCTCAGTACATACAACCTTTTTATAATTAATATTACCATACATAAGTAATCTAATAGTTAGTTCATGCATGATAGAATTAATTTCCATTTAAAGTACAGAAATGGAAATAAATATCTTTTTTTTAATGGAAAAACTTATTTTGGATTACCATGTAACCAAATTCCACTTGTCGGAATTCAGATAACCGAATAGATCCACATAGATGATATCTCATGTTGGTGATTCATCTATGTTAGAAATTTCCATGTAGTAATTTTCATGAAATTGATATTTTACATAATTTATTCAGTAACATATGTAACTCACATAGCTAATTCCTTAATATAGACAAATATCCACATAGTCGATTATATCTTATATCTGCCTTTTCATACTTAAGAAATTTTAATCAATCTTCTAGAATTTGTAGAACCAATAGCATAATGGATTAAATAATGATAATATTTGATAAAGAAACATAAAAAACACTAGTAACATATGAATGGAATTTGGGATTGTAACATCGCAATATTTTATAAGAAATATATTTTTTCAATTTCTTTGAGGTCTGGTGTAATATGCTACACCAAGATCAGCTTGCACTCTATAAAACACTGTATTAGCTTAAAGTATATGAAAAACTATTATGGACTTGGGTTTCACACAATTTAATGTTATTTTGATTGAATTCATTTCATGCAATATTGATTATAAGTGATTACTAAATATTATAACCTAGTAATTATAATGGAAGTTATGAATTGTATTAACTTCATTCTGAAAAACTATTTAAATGAAAATAAGTGATTCTATAAAATAATAAAGTCACTCTTTATGGATTTTGGTAGATAAATATATATTTAATATATCCAATGAAATTTTTTAAATTCATTTTATATTTTTTCTAGATATGATATAAGAACAAATTCAATTTTTTTGATAAAAGATTTTTTTTTAAAAAAACTTAGTTTTACCGCCTTTTTATGGTGAACCCTTTTTAAATCTTGTTTTTGACAATTTCATAAGTTATATTTGACATAGTCAGATTTTTTTTCAAGAGGGAAATAAATATTTTACCTTGGTTGAAATGTTGGTATTTTTTATGATGAAATTCATATTTTAATGAATAGTGAAAAATATTGCAATTTAATTTAAAACTTCGTTTTTGTCAAATTTATTTATATAGTTGTATTATATTTTTAATTGGTTTTAAAAATTAATTGGGGAATTTTTTTATCATTTAATCTAATATGCCTAATTATATAAAATTTGAAATTTAAATTAGATAGAAAAACATATCAATATTTAGATAGTTTTTCCTTCTTAAAAACCCACTTTCTGGCTTTAACAATGTGAATAAATTTCAAATTAATTACTAAAAAAAATTTGTTTTGAATTATGAAAAATAGATTTCATATTTGGAAGTTTTAGTTACAAATTATTGTAAAATTTTACTTTTATTTTTTTGGATATTATGAATAGTAACTATGGTAATTTTTATTTACCATAGTTAATGGTAAATAGGGTGAATTTTGGAATCAAACAATATGATAAATATAATAAAATTGCCCTAAAACCTTCCACAATACTATTTTAAGATATAAATTCAACCAATATAACCTAATGGTCAGAATGGATTATTCTAATTGACTTATTTCCATGAAAGTGACAACATGTCACTCTCATATATCTTATAAGTATAATAATTTATATCTAGTCATAAACTTAAAAAAACTTTAGAAATAAACAGTATCTAAAAATATAATGAAATTATATTTATCATGTGAATTTATTTATAATCTTTAGAGATTAAATAATTACCATTAATGATGACACAGTAGTGATGTAGAAATTATTTGACTGATAGATATATCAAATAAATTGTTTTAAAAATATTAAAATTAATATCATATGAAAAAATTAATAAGAATCAAGAATTTTCTAGGTGGTTGTGACATGTTAGGAGGGTATTAAATATATATGTTTTAATTTATCTTCTGTGTGGATTTTCTTTCAATACAAAAAAATAAATAGTATTAAAATATATACTATTGATATTAGAGAAAACCAATATATTGTTAAAATATTTAAAAATACAAAAAATATTAAAAAATTATAAAGTTCACATTATATAGTCTAATATTTTAGAATTTATCCAATTATTTACAATTGACAACAAATAAGTAAATATTTATAACCATTTAATATTTATAATATTATTATCACAAAAAAAATAGACTAAATAAGGATAAATGAAATTGATAATGTTTAAAATAAAATAAAAACATGTATAAATTTTATTTGTTGAGTGTATTTTGACCCATAATCATCGTATCTTTTAAATAAATGAGTATGGGACCATTATAACCCTAATATCAATTTATGATAAATTAATATTTCAATACTTTCCTAATGTGCCCCTTCTCCCTCTTTTAAAAAGGATACCACCAATACCCACTTACTCGAACCTTTCAAGCCCTTTGGCTCCTCTGACCTCTTCTAAAGTAATCTCCCAAAATCCCTCAATTTTTCCTATATGCCACACTTTGGGAAAAAATCCTTTTTAGGGTGACCTTTTGTGAAACTCAAAAGGAGATACTCAAAAAAGAGGTAATTATTTGATCACCTCTTTCAAAATTATTTTCTTATTCTACTTCCTCTTCTTATGTAGTTATCACACTAAATTAAAAAATCAAGTATCATCTAAAATATTTTATTGTATTATAATTATGGTAAAACCTTGTACCTTGTTTTATCCTATGACAACCCTGCTTTTTATTACAACTTAAACATGATTTATTACATAAAACATCACTTGATACAACAAATAAGATCGAGAGGTTTAGTTTATTTGGGGCTTAGGATCATTAAATAAAAACTTAAAACATGAAATACAACATCTTTATTGAAAACTTCCTTTACATGACCACTACATTCCTTCGTACTTAGCATTGCATGGGATAACCGGAGGACATGCATAAGAAAAGGGTGAGCAATAAAGCCCTGTAAGGGAGTACACATGGAATAACCTGAGGAGTAAAATACATGTTAGACAATAGGAATATCAATAGAGAATAAGAAAAACATGAACATAAACCCATGATAAATCATGATAATCATAACATGGAAATGTGGCAACAACACTTAACATGGAATTAGCATGATCCAAGGCTCATGGCACATGGAGCATGAGTAAATACTCATTGCACATAAAGAACGAGTAAACCCTCATTGAAATTGAATTAGCATGACTCAAAACTCATTGCACATGATGTATCATGATACTATACTTTACCCGATGCATTGGAGCGCTATAAGGGCACACCCTTCTTAAACATTTAATTTCATGCATAAGTGTGCCACATGGATCATAAAACATGGATTCATAAAACATAATCATTTCTTCCACGATAAAAGAATGTAGAATTAATACATGACACTTTAAAATCAATAAGTAAATTTACTTAAAGGTGAATACCCTTGATGGAGAAATGGGCATGGTATTCACTATACAATGACATTGGCTTAGAAAATCGGTGTGCTTTTGGCAGCATAACGGCGTGACATAAGAATTCATAAAAATTGTTGATGAGAGATAAAGGGGTTCCTCATCATATTTACATGTAATGGATAGTAAGGAGGTCATATAGATACATGTCCCAAAAATTTTAATTGAATTTAGATTCATGATACAAAAGTATTTCTTGAATGTAAAAGAGGAGAGAGAAGTTCCTTTCAGAATTTCAGCATAGTAACGGGTGTACATGGGAGGCATTTAATGAGAGAGAAAGGGTCTCCCATAATTCAAACGTAAATAGGGAATTATGAGGGAGGTGAGAAACCATACCCCAACATTTATAATTGAAATTAAAAGGGCAAAACAACTTAAAGAAAATTAGACAAAAATGAGAAAGGAAGAAAAAACCCTTACTTGGAAGCGTGCTTCCAAAGGCTAAAGATAGGCTTGTGAGAGGATTATTGAGAGCTTGTGGAACCTTGGGAGGATTCTAGAGAGAGTAGGGAAGAGGTCGGACGAACTCCAAAGTCTTTGAGTGAGGAGGGAGTGGGAGCTTGGGTTGGTTTATATAGGAAAGGTGAGGGAATTCTTTATTATTTAGGTTTGGGACCCCTTATATTAAATTAATCCAAACCACAAACCATCCCATGGTTTTTGGCGAAGGGAAGAGGAAAACATTATTTTATAAGGCCAAAGTCCGATCTTCTTAAAATATTAGGGTTTCATATCTGGAGGTGAGTCACACTCCCATGGAAATTAATTTAAAAAGACAAGGTGTTTAATAAGTCTTGAGGGGTCCATTAATGCTTTGAAATGTAATCCAAACAAACCCAAAATCACATTATTTTAATTGTAAAACATATATTGGCCAAACATATAGATTATAGTATTCTATTACATCACTATTGGGTTATTATGATGTCATAAAACACATTATATATTTAAATGGTATTTAATTTTTACTCAAATTTTTGACTGTCTCAGAAAATTATGAAAAATTCACTATTGGATAATTTCAATGTCCTGATTCCGAAAATAACATTTATTTTATCTAAATAAATCACTAAATATGTTAATTTTCATTTTTAAAATAAAAACCGACATTTATCGAAAATTCACGGGCTTTGACAAAAATGGCATTCAAACCTTAATAAAAATTATAATTGCATTAATACAATTATATGATCATTTATATATAATAAAATTATTCTAATAATAATAATAATATTTTATTAAAATATTATTTAATTCAAAAATCCCTTAATTTAATAAAATATATTTCTCAATTAAATAATAACTAAAACCACCATTTGTACTTTAAAAACTATTTACAATGTATCAATAATGAAAAGAAATTATATTCATTATTATATACAAAAATAATGTACATGAACATAGTACTATAGATTAGTTACATAACCCCTTAAAACAGCCGCATAAGACCTAAGGGTAAGGTGTGTGGTGGTGACAGACTCTTGGGGTGGCTCGAATAACATCGCCCGAGTGGTAATTTCTATCAACTTCCAGTTCTCCCGTAGACGGTCCCGTTCGAGCTTGACATGGTGAATCTCAGCTTGGTCATGGTCAAGAGCGAAGCCCAAGGACGCCACCTCTTTTCTGAGCTCTAATAAATGGGATTCGTATGGGGAAATTCTACTGGATGAGGCCATCTCTTCCATTGTCTAAGTAAAACTGGATGTGTTAAAGCCCTATATTTATACTAATCAAGTGATCACTGTTCAACGGCTATAAAAGTAACGGTCACAATTATTATCATAAAATCAATGATGTTAAAATTTTATAAAAACATTTTATATAATGATAAATTTAATAAGATCAAGAGGTATTTTCCATTAATGAAACTTTGGGTCATTACATATCCATCCTACGAATAACAATATCACCATGTGTGCGTCCGTACGGCTTATCGTCTTCACGTCGTGGTTTAATTTTTTATTCAACAATAATTAATTTGGATGGGTATAATGATGAGTATAATGGATTTAAAAATTGAATATAACATTATAATTATTATTTACAATTAATATATCATCCTATTACATACCATTTAACCATTAAGTGAATGATATCATCACATGCACGTACGTACGGCCTACCATCTCCACAATGTGGTGAGATTCATTCTCCACATTAACCATTAAATAATGATTATAAATTACATATAATAAATAATAATAAATTATATTATGTAATAATTCTACTAGGATTATTTATATATATATCATTTACTTGCTTTCATTCAATTCAATAAAGAAATGGAAACAATGTTCATGCGTAAGTATGGTCTACCGTCTCCATGAACGGTTTATTCCATTTAATTTATCTAATCTATTACATATATTAATATAATGAATACTTATGATATATAAATAATTTTCAACATTATAGAAGTAATTATATCATGATCTGAGTAATAAGATCATGAATAACAATTTAAAACACGTACGTTGAATAAAATGATTGTTACCCAAAACGTCACTTTAACGTGGAATTAATAAATAAACAGGTAATATAAAGTTATAAGTGAATCATATATGATATCAAAAAAAAATTAATGTATAGTTAAAAGTTAATATTATGTTTAAAGTCACTATACAGGTGTTTTGGATACATAGAGAAGAAATCAGACATAAGGTAAGGGATAATTTCAGAATCTCATAAATTTCTACGATTGTTTATACATAGGTATTTAATGAGGTTTATTTATCATCCACATAGATGTTTCCCAAATATATAATATTAATTCTATTATTATACTATTGTTAAATGTCATTTTTACCCATGGGTTATTTTTTATTAAATGTTATAAAAGGAATCATTATTTCGTTTTCTATATGGGTTATTTTTTTAATTTTCCAGTTAGAGTATGAGAATAATGTTTTTTTAACATATAAGACATGAAAAGATTTTTACATCATAATAACACATTATTTCCATGAATATTCCTATACAAGATTTCATATTTATTTTTAAAAAACAATTTTGCAGTATTTTAAAAAAATTAAACGTTTTGGAAGAGGAAAGTATATTTTCCTCCAGAATTAAGTTCAAGTATTTTATCCAAATTATTTTACATCTATGGTAGTTCTATTTAAATAGGATTATGTTTCTATCTCGATTATTAATATGATTTTTTTGATGTAAGGATGTTTTATATGGATGATGTTATGATGTAATGATGTTTAAGAATCCCATTTCTCATGGGTTATGCTATGATGAATGATTTCTATTTTTGTGGAAAATGTAAGAATGATTTCATTATGAGATGTGGGGACCTATATGTCCTTCCAATTCATTGGGTAAAGATTTATATCTCATCAGATAAATATGATTTGAATGGAATTTAAATCGAGTTTTGTAATACAGGGTTGGAATAGAAAGTAAATATGGTTCAGTTATGCAGGGTAGGAATGACAAGTAAATCTAGTTCAGTGAAACATGGATGGAACAACAAGTAAACTCGGTTCAGTAATGGAATTTATCGACTATGATGGTCTTAGAAACAATTCTTTAGCTGCTATGGAAATATTATTTTGTGGTTATTTGTCTTACACAATTACATGTTTTATGCCAATGCAATTTTCTCATGGTTCATGATTCTATTATGATTTATGCCTTATGAACTACCAAGATTTTTTTCATGACCTGATATTTTTGTATATGTTAAATGTGGTATGTTTCATAAAAATTTATATTCATTTTTTTAAATTTCTTATGTGTATGTTTTGTAATATAGTTTCCTTACATACCCTTACTGAGCATTTTACCTCACCCTTTTCATGTTTTTCCCCCAGGATTTGAAAAAGGGTATTAAGTAAGATGTGTAAAAAAGGTTGTTCTAGTTATGAAGGATAATGCTGGAGATCATTTAGATGTATTATGAACCTGTTGTCTGCGTTTTCCAGTTTCCTAAGCCACTAAAATAATACGGTATATGGGTATCTATTTGTTTCATGTATTAGGTATTCTGAAAAAGTAATGTAATTTAAACATATGTCAAGCTCGGGTAGTCAGAGTTGGTATCAGAGAAAATTTTTAGTCAACCATTAGAAACTAGGATGTAAAAAACTTTAGCGATGTCCCTAGAGATATTTCTATGGTATTTCTAGGTATGTCTTGAAGGGTAAGTCTATATATATGTTATGGTCCTATAATTATGGTAACAATCATGAATAACCAGTTATTAAACCTATGATGTTAGTGATTGAATGTACTCACCCTTGATTATGTTGTTTTCTTAGTATGGTTTTTCCACTCACACTATTCTTTTTGGGTTTTATACAATGGATAAAACATGAAGGAACCATGTTAATGATCATCTCACTATGTAGTCAAATTATTGCCCTACTAAATGACCAAATTTTATGGTAGATTTAATTAAAAATCTTATTTGTATACTTACACAAGATATGAATCAATATGGACTTCCTAATAGGCAGTGATTGGAACAAAATTCCGTTGATCCCTTGATAGGGAAACATCAGCCTTCTTTCAGTGGGTCTTTTGATCCACTTGTTTCTGAACAATAGATCAGTACTATTAAAAAAATTCCATCCATCATTGTTCAGAACATGAAAAAGTCATTTTGGTTGTTTATCATTTTAATGGTGAAGCATACCAGTGGTTGACTCTAATCAAGAATACAAGGCAGCAAGATGAAATTGAATCCATTGAATGGTACAAGTTCAAGAACTTGTTTTTCAATAAGTAATTTCCTCATATTCTCCAAACAAAGATGAAAAATGAGTTCCTTGAGCATAAGAAAAAGTATGATGAATCAATTGGTACATGAAAGGAAAATTTTACAAGACTTCTAAGGTATTCTTCTAGTTTTATTATCTAATATGAATGTGAATTTAATTGATTATTAAGTGGATTAAAACCATTTCATAAAAAGTTACTAGTTGTAAGACCCTTTAGTAGCTATAACGAGATTTTGATTTTTCCTATCAAGGTTGAAATGGATGTTGGTGTTACATATCAATCTCATGGTTTTGAAAAGAAACAAAATATTGAGTTAAAGGGAAAATATTGAAACAAAGGTGAAAAGAAGATGAATATTTCCTTATTCTCAAATTGTGGAGAGAAGCGTGAAGGAGATTGTCTTAAAAGGACTCAAAAAATTTTTATGTATGGAAATAAAGTTCATCGAGAAGTTGAGTTCTGAAGTAAGAAAAAGGTTGATAATGATGTGAATAGACAAAATACTAAAAAGAATGCACCACACACACTTCAATGATACAAGTGCAATGAAATGGGGAATTATGCTAACCAATGCCCAGATACAAGGGTTAATGACGATGATTGAAGTCATCAACCTCTTAAGTAAAAAGATAAAGGCAAATCACATGCGATCAATATTGGCGATGTTCAGTATGAATACAAAGTGGTTGAATGATTATGTTTTTTTATAATAGGATTCCAAAATAGTTTTTTTGAATCTTTATTATAGTATTATGAGATTTTTGATATTATTGATGACCTCAATACTGATATAAGGATAATGTGATATCCTAGTTTGATTATATAGAATATTTGGTATTATTGTTGTGTGGAAGAAGTTGATTTTGACAGAATTCATGTTTTCATCAAGGATCTACTATAATTCTTATTATTATAATGTTTCGAGAAAATACATGATTAACGTATTCACATATTTGGAATGTGACAACCAAGAACTAAATTATGGGATATTGGAGATAAATGTTATTACAATTTACTTAACCTCTTTCTAAATTTTTATATTATCAATTTTTGGATGAATTGTAAAGTTATCCATTTGTGGATAATATAAGTTATATTCTGATTTATGTTTGTTACATTAATGTATTATCATACTTTAGGTGTACTTATGAATATTTTATTACCTATGATAATATTTTTGTTTAGAGAGATGGAATTAACGATCATTTTATCCCATAATTTTCCAACACTTCTAGAAAAATAAATTCAACTTCATTTCTTCAAATAATAAATGAAGTGGAAATTGTTCAAAGCACAAACAATGGTGAGATTGTACCAAGAATAAGGTTAGTATTTATTCTCATGAAAAATTATTCAACCATAGAGAAAGGATCTTGAAAACAAAAAAAAATGTTATCTTAGTACATTCTTATCCTATGAATCAAGTGGTCCCTTAAATCATCACATATTTATGGATTTATGGGTGTTACCTTTCGCCAAATATTTTTCTCTTCCACTATCCATCAGAACATGATTGTTCGATTTTTCTTCTATATCCATGTTTTCACTTCCCAACTATGTTATCCTATGTTAAATCCCAGTGATGAGATACTTTGGGTAACCATTGTGTTTCTAAAATTCCTTATTAAAATTTTGTTTTATTATTCCTTTTTACAATGTGGATTTTTATAAAATAAACAATCAAGTAGTAAACCTTTTATAACTCCAACTCATTTCAAGGGAGAAATTCATTTTAAGGGGGGTATAATGTAACACGCCAAAATTTTATGAGATAGATTCTCTTTAATTTATTTGATTTATTGTGTTGTATGCTACACCAAGCTAAACTTTCATTATACACAACACCGTATTAGCTTGCAGTATACAAAACACTATTCTTGGCTTGTGTTACACACAATTTCAAGTTCTATTGATTGAATTCATTTCACACAAGACTGAGTATAATTTATAAAAAAAATTTATAACCTAGTCATTATAATGGTGTGTGTGAATAGTATTAACTTCCTTTAAAAACTATATAAATGAAAATTGGCAAGTTAATAAAATATTAAAATCACTATTTATGGATTTTATTAGAGAGATATATATTTAATATATTAAATGCAATGTTTTAAATTCATTTTATATGTTTTATATATACTTTATAATTACAAAATCAATTTTTCAGATAAAAGAATTTTAAAAAAACAATTTTACCACCTTTTGATATAGAACCCTTTTTAATCTAGTTTTTGACAATTTTATAAGTTATATTTTACATTATAAAATTATTCATTTTAATAGGGGAATCAACATTTACCTTGGTTTAATTTTATGTATTTTTCTGATGAAATTCATATTTTAATGAATAATAAAAAATACTGCATTTTAATTCAAACTACCTTTTCATCTAATTTATTTTTATAGTTATATTATATATTTAATTTGTTATAAAGTTTAATTGAATTAATTTTTTATCATTTAAGGTAATTTTTGTTATTGGATGTAATTTCACATTTATATTTGACATAAAAACATGTCAATCTTGTGATTGTTTTTACTTCTTAAAAACCTGATTTCATATTTTGACAACCGGAATTAATATTAAATTAATTACTATAGATTTTTGATTTATAATTTTTAAAAATAGATTATATATTTTGAATTATTGGGTCAGAATTATTTTAATATGTTACTTTTTAATTTTTGGATATTATGAATAGGGACTATGATAATTTTTATTCACCACAGGTAAAGGTAAATCAGGTAAATTTGTGTAACAAAAAATATGATAAAGAAAATAAAATTTTTCTAACACCATCCAAAATCCTTTTGGATGAATTAAATTAGAACAATATCACGTAAGTGTTAGAATTTATTCATTTAATTGACTTTTTCCCAAGAAAGTGATGTAATTATAATTTTATCAAAATAATGTGACAACATGTCACTCTCATATATCTTATAAGTATAATAAATTTAATGTCATGATAAACATGATAAAATATAGAAAATAAATAGTATCTAAAGATATATTGAAATTATATATATCATTTGAATTTATTTAGAGTTTTTAGAGATCAAATAATTACCACTAATGATGACACAATAGTGATGTAGAAATTATTTGATTGATAGAAATATCAAATAAATGGTCTTAAAAAAATTGAAATAAATATCATATGAACTAATTAATATTATCAAATATTTTTTCGGGGTATATGACATGTTATGAGTGTATTAAATATTTTGGTTTGAATTTATCTATTGTGTGGATTTTATTTAATGTCAAATAAATGAATAGTGTCGCCATTGACACTATCGATATTTTATAAAAATAGCATATTATTAATTATTTAAAAATCACCAAAATATTTAAAAATTAAAAGTGAAAATTATATGGTCACAAATTTCATAATGTATCAAATTATGGAAAATTTAAAATGCATAAGTAAATATTTATAAGCATTTAATATTTAGAATATAATTACCCCAAATAAAATTAAATATATTAAATAAGGATAAATCAAAATGATAAGGTTTGAAATAAAATCAAAACATGTCTAAATTTAATTTCATGAGATTATTTTGACCAATAAAAATCTTATCATTGAAATAAATGATTTTTTGACCATTATAACCCAAATGTTTTTTAATAAATTAATATTTTATTAATTTCCTAAAGTTCCCCACCTCCCACTTATAAAAGGAAACCATCTACACCAACTTACTCACACTTTTCAAGCCATTTGGATCATCCAAACTATGCTAAAATTATCTCCCAACATCCCTCCTTTCCTCTTATAGGCCAAACTTTGTGAATAAATCCATCATAGGGAAACCTTTTGTGCAAATCCAAATAAGATAATCAAAAACGTTGTAATTGTTTTATCACCTCTTTCAAAATTATTTTCTTTCTCTACTTCCTCTTATTTTTTTCCATAATAATATGTTAAATTTGGTATATTATACTTTTTGAGATGATATTATAATTTTGATACAACCTTATACATCCTACTAATAACAATATCCCCATGTGTGTGTACATGAGGCTTACCGTCTCCATGCAATGGTGTAATTTGTTATTCAACAATACAAAATTTGGATGAGTATAATGATGAGTATAATGGATATAAGTAATGAATATAACATTACAATTGTTATTTATAATTAATATACCACCCAATTGCATACCCTGTAACCATTAAGTGAATGATATCACCGCCCGTGCGTACATACGGCCTACCATATCCACAATTTGATGAGATTCATTATCCACATTAACCATTTAAGATTGATTATAAAGTATATATAATAAATAAGAATGAAATATATGACATAATAATTCCACAATATTAATGTGTGTGTGTGTGTGTGTATCATTTACATTCTTTCTTTCAATTTAATAAGGAAACGGAAACAGCGTTCCTACGTACGTATGACTTACTGTCTCCATGAATGGTGTATTCCATTTCATTTATATAATCTATTATATATATATATATATATAATTATTATGAACTATAAATCATTTATTAAATTCTAGAAGTAAATATATCATGATCTAGGTAATAACATAAAAAATAACATGTCAAAATATGTAAGATAAATGAAATGATTATTACCCCAAACGTTGCTTTAACATGGAATTGATAAATAAAAGAGTAATATAAAGTCATAAGTGAATCCTATATGAAATAATAAATATTATTATAGTTATTTTATAAGTTAATAACTTTTTTAAACCAACATTATAGTACTTTTTGAATCATTTGGAAGAAATCAAACTTAAGGTACGGGATAATTTCATAATCTCATTATTTTCCATGATTGTTTATACATAAGTATTTACTGGAGTTTATTGGTCATCTAAATCCATGTTTCCTAAATATATAATATTATATTTATTATTATACTATTTTTTAAATTCAATTTTGCAAATTTGTGAATTTTTATTAAACAGTATGGAAGGAATCATTCTTTCATTTTCCATACGAGGTACTTTTTGAATATTTTGGAAAGAGCACGAGAAGAATATTTTTTTTAAAATTATATAGCATGAAATGGTTTTTACGTTTTCGTAATGCCTTATTTCCAGGAAGCATCATCTAATATATTTCATGATTATTTTCAATTAAATTATTTTCTATTAAAATTTCATGGCATTTTTAGAAAAGAAAAAAAATTCAAGAAGAAAGTTTATTTTCCTCAAGAATTAAGTTCAAGTGTTTTATCAAAATTATTTTCGATCTAATATGATGCTATTTAAATAGGGTTATGTTTATAACCCGCTTATTACAATGATTTTATTATGTAGATGACGGAAAAATATTTTATATAGATTATGTTATAATGGAATTATTTTTAAGAATACCATTTTATGTCATGGGTTTTTCTATGATGAATGATTTATGTTTTTATGGATCATGTAAGAATGATTTCATTATGAGTTGGGTGGGACCTATATCTCCCTCCAATTCATTGGGTAATGATTTATATCTCTTTTGATAGAAATGACTATAAGTTAAAGTAAATCTGGTTCAGTAAAACGGGGCTGGATTGACATTTAAATTTAGATCAGCAATATAGGGATGGAACAACAAGTATATCTGGTTCAGTAATACATGGATGGAATAGAAAGTAAACCCGGTTCAACAACGGAATTTTCCCACTATGATAGTCTTGGAAACAATTCCTTGGCTACTACGGAAAACATATTTTGTGCTTATTTTTCTGCCAAAATTCCATGTTTCATGCAAATGATATTTTCTCATGGTTCATGATTCCATTAAGATTTTTTCCTTATGAACTACCAAGATTTAGTTCCTAACTCAAAATTTTGGTATATGTTAAATGTGGTATGTTTGTTTTCAAAAGTTATGTTCATGTTTTTACATTCTTATGTTTATGTTTTGTAATATTGTTTCTATACTTACCCGTACTAATCATTTGAGCTCACCCTTTTTCGTGGTTATTTTTACCTAGGTTTGGAAGAAGTGTATTATAGGCGATGTTTCAAAAAGGGCTTCTATTTATTAAGGATAAATCCAAAAATAATGTAGATATTTTATGAACTAGTATTTTATGTTTTCCAGTTTCTAAAGGCACTAAAATAATATGGTCTTTGGGTGACTTTTAGTGTCATGTATTAAGTATTCTGGAATAGTAATTTAATGTCCATATACATCAATCCTGGGTCGTTAGAGAGATCATAAAAACCTAAAGTACATAGGATATTTTAGAATAAAATTATTAGTCCAGCAATCTCCCCATTTTGAATGATCATAAAATATATTAAACTTTAAACATAAAATTTAAATAAATTTAAAGAAATTTATAATAAATTTAAACAATATATATTTATTGATTATAAAATGTTGTGTTTATCCTTTATTTTCCACCTTATTTTGAAACTTCTACATATAAGGTTACTTGTTCCCCTTTGGTAAACTTATCCTCCTTTTGTATCATTAAAAAGGAAGGGAATAGAGAGGAAAACAATAATTAATATAGAACTTATTTTAAGAAATGTTCAGATTAAATGATGAAACTAAATTTTAAATTATCAAAAGAATAGAATTCAGTAAATCAAAAAAAATTCATGAAAAAAATAGGTAAAACACTGCATGAAAAAAATCTCTAAGAAACACAAGAGAAATTGATAAATAAGGATTTAAATAATTATCAAAATTTGGAATAAATACATCCACTAAACACCCAAAAACTTACATATAAAAAACACTAGTTAAGTGCCCATGGCTTATGGATTAGGTCAAACATAGATAAGGGTTTTTAGTGGAGGATTTTTGAATGTTAAAGTGGTCTAACAGGTTGTAGGAGGGTCCAACACTGGGGGAAATTGGTTTCCCAACCTCTACCAGAACACATTATTCATTTCCAACCACTAATATTTCCATTTGACACTGATTAGGAATGCGGATAACTCCCTCAAGATTCCTTGAAGGAACAATGAAATCATAAAAACCTCTAGTGACAATGTCCAACTTTTTTTGAGGTCTTAATGGTGAATCTGACTTCCAAGACCATTCTATTGTAAGGTCAACAATAACATTGGATTGATCTTTCCTATAAATTTTGGTTAGATCAAGAAAACATATTCTATGTACCTAGAACATGTATATGAATCTAGTTTTATTGGACTAAGGGTACATCTTTCTATCAAAGAAAATAGGACATCAACACATATTTATATTCTCTTTATTATATTTGACTTGTAGAAATATATAATATTATCAGAATCCTATTTGTGCATCTAATTTTTATAAGAGACCATTATTAAATATCCCTTTTAAGTAATCAATATAACCATATGAAAAATGATGAGGAGAACTATTCTTTGTGGTATATTGATAACTAGAGGAAATTATAGTAGGTTTCATATACATCTGTTTTTTGGAAGTCATTCATTGACATGTAAACTGATTTGTCTACCTTTCATTGAAATTAGATCACGATATACATTGGCTAGTTATTGTACTATAACTTAATAAATCTCTTTAACACAATTTAAAGAAGCCAGGGTAACTGAGAGACTAGGACCATCAAAGACTAGAGGTTCAATAGTAGTTGGTTTCACTAAAGGGATAATCCTGAAATGCTTGTATAAAACAATTTGTCATCTTGTAGAGGAGACTAAAACTACACGAGTTTCCTTAGACTCCAAGGAATTCAAATCCTATTTTTAAGATTATTTTTATAGACCATCAACATCCTCATATATCTTCACTAGCATATTTATAAATTATTGATGATTTCTGGTTACTAGACTAGTAATACTATAACCCACACCTTGATTATCTGAAGATATGACCTTGATTTCTTTCATTATTCCACCAAACTATTCTGCTAGTTTTCTCAAAATTTCATTGAAATACATATAATTACAAACCTCAATAATTCTAATAACTTCTATTATGACATGGAATATAGACAATAGATTCTTCTTGAATTATTTTCTCTATTAAAAGAGAATTCCCCTGTGTGGCCTTTTCGAACCCTCCACCCAAGGGAACCCCCCTCCCCACGAAGGTATCACTCCGAAGAGAGCCCCATCCAGGAAGAAGCCGTTGCTATCCGAGAAGGCAGAGCGTCCCGGAGGGTGACGGCCCGATAGCGATGGTTTGTCAAACAATTTGTCAGTGATTGGGTTGTGCCTCATTTTGTCCGCCCAGATGAGACTGGGCGACCAGGCAAGGTGGGTGGATCCCAGGGGAGAGGCTCGCCCCGAAAGTGGACTCCCAGGATTCTAACCCTGAACCTCCCAAAGAACAGTGTGGATGTGCCACTCACCTTCACCACCACACCACCACCGAAGTGTCACTTCTTGAATTATTTCATTAGCACATGGGTGAATATATCACACTAAAAAGATTAAATCTAGGAATTAATCTAATTTAATTTTGAAAAGTTCATGTCAAACTACTTCTAAATGTTAGGAACCATTGATGGTACTGAGATAGTTACAGAAGGGGGAGAAAACTCTTGATAAACCCAAACTAGATTTCAACTATACTTTTCATTGAATGTAAGCTAGCTATAATATCTTAATTGAAATTCTTAATCCCATCAATTCTACCATGAAAAATGTTATATTGAACCGTAGGAAGATTATAAGTAATTTACCTTTCATATTTGATAAGAAAACATAGCTTATTCACCTCATACACGGTAGTAGAAACTTCTCTGATTTTATCTACTTAATATTTTACTACTTCAAATTCCTGAGTTCTCACACTCAAAGACATAGGTTTTTCATGATGAACGGGATACAGATTTTTTATCAAGTATATTTCATTGGATATAATTCCAATCAACTTATTTAAATATGACCTGAAAACTTGATTCACTTTTAGATTTTTGATCTCATCCTTAGAGGATATCATCTACCTTTTCAACCCATCAAAATATACTCCAAGATTTTCAAATGTAGTCATGATAGTAGAGGAAATGTTTTGTATACCATAACATTTGGAACACTTACTAATAGATGAGTAATCCTCATTCACTATATGTGTTGACTTCATGGGTTTTGGTGTGTTATAATGATCATTAGACTCCATAATCACAACTCAAACAATATATCTCTCTAGAGTAGGAAATAAAATAAAGATTAGAGAAACCCCATTGTGCTCACCCTAATGTTCCCCTCTTTCTTCATCAGTTTGTACACAAGGAACAACTTTAACTTACCTATCCACATGAGCAACATCAGTCATCTCAACAGATGGTTCAATAAGTTTGACATATTTAGCAGCTCAAAAAACTTGATATTAATATATTTGGATTTCCTCTTCAACAATAGGTCTCATATCTTTCACTTTAGGCTATGGTTTGGAAACTACTTCCACTTATACCTCTCTAGTAGAAACTATCTCAAGAGGTATTGGATCCTTAGGTAGAAAGGTTTGGGATGGATCCCCCTAAGATAATGCAGGAACTGGTATAACCACCTCTACTACACCTTTATTTCCAAATGGCAATAAAAAAATTCAATTGTCATATCAATGGTAGTAAAAATTATTTTATAGGAATTCATAATGGGTATTACTTTTAGGGAATTTCACAGTCTCTCTATCATTCAATCCTAGTTCCTTATTCATTAATACTAGTAATATAACCATTTCATAATGGTAATAATTTAACTTCCATTTCCCTTGATAGTAGTGATTCATAAATGAAAGGAGTTTTGGTGGTTTCTCTCAAATGATGTTCGGTTTCGGGTTACTTAAGTTTAGAAAGTGTGGCTAACCAAAGTTGTCTCTAAAATAGATAGTAATTAAACTAACTTATTAAAGGTATTTTGAAAATAAAATAATATAATATAAAAACTCAACAAAAAATTATGGGTGTTTTCTTTATCATTTATACAACTATAAGAATTGTGCTTGAAGAAGATTTCCTTTTTCAAATGTAATTTTATTAATAAGACAGAATCAGAAATATTTTTAACACAATATTTATAGAAGGAATAATTGACCAACTCTACCTCTTAACTTTAATATAAATAATTATAATTTAAATTAGTATCCACTTAATTATGATCCATAATTATCTAACCCTTTAACCATAATGGAATTAATTTAACCCCTAAAGAGAAATTTATTAAACCATAGGCTAGCTTTAGAACATGAAATTGCAACACCCAGATTGGATTGATTTTCTATGGACAGATTATGGTAAGTGGTAAATTAAGGAACATATCCACTATGAATATTGTGATTAATTGGTTTTGGGTATTATATTTGAACTCTACAATGAACCCATGTGGGTTTTTTCCAATTTAAAATTGCACCCTCATAATTCACACATGTTTTGACATCCTGTGTTTTGTGTTAATTGATAAATTTATTGACTAGTATCATTTAAATTAAAAACTCAATAAATATATCATATTATGTTATCTAAATTATATCATTCAATAAGCATATAAATAATAATAATTTAAGAGGTATATCGATTACTAATAAAAATTACTCTTCCTTGGGTGGTGTAGTCATCGTAGAAACATTTTTCATGTGATGCGTTTTGGAAAGTGTATAACCTAATATCATTTATAAAATTTATTAATAAGCCAAATAGGGTAAGTATAGAATAAGATGATTGAATAAAACAAAATAATTTAAATAGAAACAAATAATTATATTATAAGAACAAAAATTTTATAACCAAGAGGAGGAAAAGAAGAGCATTTTGAAGGAGATCCTAGCTTGATAGATTCCCTGAAAATATTTTGAATTTGAAAGATATAGAACCAATTATACTCTGATAAAAATTATCTATTTAATGTCCAAATTATTCTAAATTTTAAAAACACAAAGTTATAGATTTTGGGGTAGGCTCGGTTTACATGTGTTTTCAATAGTGAATGGGTAAATTCAGAAAAATATTTTATTCAAAATTTCACCACTTGACTGACCATCAAAAAATATAAAAAATATATCCATCCAATATGATTATTTGTGTGAAATATTTTCCTAGAAAATTTCTCCAAATTTGGGGCAAATAAAACAATGTATGTAGATGTTATGGCCCAAATACGAATGTGATTTCCAATCTAGCAATTTTATCCCAAAATTGGGTTTATGTACCATTTACTCCAATAATATTCATGATTTATCTCATATTTCTTGAATAAAATTTATAACCCATTAATTCAGTAACATATTTATTAAATTTTCAATCAAATAATTCATAAAAAATATTTATGCCCCAAATACAATGGTGAATATAATAGGTCAAAATTATAATTTCTATCAAATATGCAAACAAATGATCTAATCCAAAATATTTCATAAATAAACATATTTAAAAAATGTGAGAAAATAATTTAATTTATTATCAATAAATTTTCATTTTATCAAATCCCTTACAATTACCCTTTTCACCCCTAAGAAAAACCTCATATCATTTAATATAGTAAATTGTGACATCACTAGTACAAAAAATGTTTTTCATTACTTTTATTTTTTATTTTTTACTTCTATTTTTAGCTGATGTTATTAAAAGTGAAGTTATAAATATTTTTTTACGATGGTTATCTTAAACCTAACGTAAATAGTATAAATCTAAATTTTTTAAATGTTGGTTCATAAATAACTGACTTGAAAAACACTTCAGAGGCTCGATTTATTTCATCGATTATTTAATAAATGACATGGTATATAGTTTAATACGTCTATTATAAAATAACCAGTATAATACCTTGTCTTCAAAGTGATTTTAGGTCATTTATACAATAATAGACGTGAAAACTGATATATGAAATCGGTTATTAAATAACCAATGTCAAAAACCATTCTGAAAGTATTTATATTGTCGATTATAAACTAACCGATTTAAAAACCAAAATTTTTTTTAATAAAATAGTGAAACCATTACTATGATATTCCAAAGTAGACTTAAGCAGAAACCAGAACAAAAGAAAACCAGAACCAGACCAGAATTCATACTTGAAAAACATTAGAACTAGACCAAAATAAGAAGTGTCACAACCCGTCCCCCAGGGCCCGTGTCGTAACTACCCCAAGCCCTCCTTCCATAGGATAGGGGCTGGCGACTAGCACCAAAGGCGCAAATCCTTATAACTGGGAAGGCATTGCCTTTATAAAATGAATACACACACAACTAGAGTATAAGTAAAATCATATACTAAGTAAAAACTGTATAACAAATGATGTGATGGAAAGTAAAAGAGGCCAGAAATACGAGCCCAATAGTAAAGTACAACAACTGTAAAGATAGTAAAATTGCAGAAATGTAAATAGCAATTACTGAGTCATCCTCCGGGAATCCCATCTGAAGAGTGGGTATAGATGGCCTCCTCAGCACCCTAGGTCCATTTGTCCGCTCCAAGTACGTCTCACCAAGTGGTCCACCTCCGGGTACCGTCCAACTCTACAACTCTTTATCTTGATCAATGTTTTCTGTCCTCTGCAACCAACACAACGATGTGTGGGCATAGCCCATGCAGGGGTTAGTATAACGATGCTCATTAGGGGACCCTGAGACCCTCGAAGCTCTCCCCGAATCCACAAAGGATAAACCACAGTAGAAAGACACAATCATGATGTATCAACCAACCCTACATAGGTATATGCCCATACATATACCAAAGTTACCAGTCACAGCTCGGCTCCTACTCTCGAGAAAAATCATAACCTAGTCCACATAGGAAGTGAGGTCTATCACATCGATGATAATGATTGAAAGACAAGACTCAGCTCACACAGGTATACATCATTCGTATAGAGATAAAGATGATCAAATGTATTCACTGACTCATCTAAGCTGTCAGACCCACATAGGATATAGGACCAGCTAAGCTGTCAGACCCACATAGGATATAAGACCAGCTATTCTGTCAGACCCATTCAGGATACAGGAACAGAAGTCAAAACTGTCAGACCCACGGATGATCTCGGTACAGTAGTCATAGCTATCGAGACCACAGAGGATTCCGGTTCAGTAGTCATCATTGTCGAACCCATGGAGGATTCTGGTAGAGTAGTCATTGTTGTCGAACCCACAGAGGATTCTGGTACCGTAGGCGTCATATTCGTAGCTAGCCTTAGGGTTCCCTCACACAGTACGCTCGATTCATGGAGGGTCTGGTCCATGATCCAAGTGTCAATACATCAATGGTCACGAAGTCCTAGGTTGATGTATCTCATATTTTGTCTCGTCACAAGGAACCCAACACGATAAATGGCACGTCAATCGGATGCCCGGTTTGAGAGTTATTAGCATTTCTGTTCTAGGGGCCCATTTGGATTTAAGCTCGGTCCAAACCCAGCCATTTTCCAAAGTTCTCCAAAACTAACTTAGAGTATCGTAAAAGGAACTCCTCGTTGCAAGTGTCCTAGTGCCACAGATGGCGCATTGTTCGAACGTGTGGTCTTGAGGATATTCGCATTTAAGTGAAGTTGGGCCCGGTTAGGCAAGACCAATAGGATGGCGGGTTGGCCCGACTCGGTTTGATGGGTCCGACCCGGCTGGGGGTCATCCCGGCCTGGTGGAGCGCGACTCACCCGTAGACCCGGCCCAGTGGGTCTGACCCGGTTGGGGGGTCGGCCCGGCCCGTTGGGGCGCGACCCACCCGCGGACCCAGCCCGTGCTGCGGGCCAGTTCTGTTCGTCAGGCGGCGCCTAGAGGTGCCGCCTCCCCCTACCCGACTGGCCATATCTGGTAGGTTCTACTTGGCACACACGGCCCGCGAACGCGGGCCGTGGTTCTCCTCACGTGGCGCCTGCATGCCCTGCGGTCTTCCAACTTGGTCGATCATAGTCGGTCGGTTCGCATAGCCAAGGGGCCCACGGTAGCGGGCCTGGTCTCCTCTGCGTGGCACCTGTGGATGTCGCGGTCCACCAGCCCAGCCGGTAGTAGTCGGCTGGTTCTTCAGGCCAAGGGGCCCGCGGATGCAGGCCAAGGGGCCCCCGGATACAGGCCGCGGTTTTCCTCAACGCGGTCGGTGTGTGGCCGCCACCTCCAATCACCGTCGACTTTGGTCGCCACCACCACTTCCGACCGCCATGGCCAGCATGGTCGCGACCTCCTTCCTCTGGTGCGGTGCGACAGCACCACTCCCTACTGGCTCCGCCTCCATTTTCAAAGTAGACAAGAATCAATGGAGGGTGGTCGGGACGTGTTCGTTTGGCCCGTGCCCTCCGCGTTAAGTGATAACATTTTGGCCACCATCATTCCAAAATAAACATCGAAGTTCATGGATATAATTCTTACATAAAAAAGAAATAATCCAAATTCCCTCTACCTCGATTTGGAGTCATTGTCGAAGGCATAGAAAATAATTCAAAGACGTCATCGAATGTTGCACCCCTCACACACCGCCGATTCTGGGCTCAAGCATCATCCTCATTGACGTGGGAAGAGAAGAAGTCGAGGATGACGTCGGTATTATTTGTGGATGACCCTACCCTTTCCTTGTTCTGATATAAGGAGAAAGAAGACATCCGAGGAAGAAGTCAAAGAAGACATATGGTATTCTTCGCGTTATTCATTGGGAGAATTTTAATCCTCCCATGCTCTCAAGTTACACCGAAGGAGAATACCAACCAAAATAATAATAGATAATCTTATTATTTTATTGTTGGCAGGAAAATTCAAAAAGGAGAAAGAAAATTTCCTTAATAAATTCACACGCATCAGAAAAATAATTGGCACACGTGTGGGCACAATTAATTGGCATGCGCGTTAGCACAATTAATTGGCACGCACGTTGGCACATTTAATTGGAAAACGTGTTAGCAAAATTAATTGGCACGCACGTTCCCACAATTAATTGGCATGTACGTTGGCACAATTAATTGGCACACGTGTTCGCACAATTAATTGGCACGCACGTTGGCACAATTAATTGGCACGTGCGATGGCACAATTAATTGTGCGGAGGAGGTCAACGGCTCTCCCTCATTAATGAGGAATAGTGGAGAGGTTTCATCTTCCAACATTAATAAGGGTCGGTTGGTCCCCACACCTATCATTTAATTGAGAGGTTATGCTCGGGTGGTCCCCATTTCATAACCTCTCGCAGGAGGTTAGGGTGTGGTGGTCCCACCCACAACATCTGAAGGGAGGTTCCAACTAACCGCACACAAAACACAATGCAGCTTAAAAATAAAATAAAGTTGTTGTACTTTATTTTATTATTATTTTCTTTAATAAAAATCCAAAAACTAATCTCCAAACTCGTCAAAACACAACTGTGGCAAAGGACTCCTAATAAAAATACTGGCGTTGTGAGTTCATCAGTGTCCTCGGATTTCAATTCCGAGCACCGGTTCAAAATATATAAGAACCCACACATAAGTTTACTGATCGTACTCGAGTAAAACTTCAGAAAATTATTCCGGGCACACCGGGCCTCGGAATTAGGTCCCGTCAGAAACTGCAGACTAGTAAACTTCTCGTCTATTTAAGAAAAAAATATTTCCACGGGATTTCTGGGTCTTTACATTCTCCCCACCTATGGTCTTTACGTCCCCATAAGCTAAAACACACACAAAGGAAATAAATGGGGTTACTGAGCATGCATCTAAGCCTCCCCCTCCCATGTGCTCTCCTGGAGGTTCTCATGCTGGCAGCTAATGTACACCATAGGAATCGACCATCCCTATAGGATCCGCTGATGTTCATCCTCGATTTCTACTGGGACCTCCATGAATGTCTCCCCATCATCGATGTCTAGCTCCCCATGGTCGATGATGTGGGATGGTTCGTTCACATATCTCCTTAGCTGAGATACGTGGGAGACACCATGCACCCGATGCGACTGAGGTGGAAGGACCAGGCGGTAAGCCACCTTGCCTACTCTAATGTGGGCTTGGAATGGTCTAATGAATCACATATATAACTTGCCACCTCAGAAAAATCTTCGTAGACCTTGTCGAGGTGAGACCCGTAAGAAGACTTGGTAGCCATCCTCAAACTCCAGTTGTCTTTGTATACTATCAGCATCGGATTTCTATCTACTCTGTATAGTCTTCATCCACTCCTGGATGATCTACACCTTCTCCATCTTAGCCTGAACCATCTCTGGTCCTACATGTGTTGACTCCCCTAGGTTAGTCCAGCACATTGGTGATCTGTAAGGTCGGTCGTACAGTGCCTCGTAAGGTTCCATCTCGGTGGTGGAGTGGTAGTTGTTGTTTCACGCACACTCCACCAAGGGTAAGTGCTCCTCCCAACTACGACCAAAGTCGAGAACACATGCACAGAGCATTTCCTCGAGTGTCTGAATGGTCCTCTCAGTCTGACCATCCGTCTTAGGATGGAAGGAGGTGCTCAAAAGTAGCTGCATCCCAAAAGCCTCCTGCAACCCCTTCTATAACCGAGAAGTGAAAGGAGCATCTCAATCGGAGATGATCTTTGACGGAACACCATTAAGCCGCACGATTTCTTATACATAGAGGCGTCCCAATATCTCTACTGAGCCCTTCTCTCTTATCATTATGACGTGGGATAAATTGGTGAGTCGGTCGACAATCACCAAGATAGAGTTGTGTCCTCTTGATATACGTGGAAGTCCCATCATGAAATCCATGGATATCCTATCCCACTTCCACTATGGGACCTCTAAGGGCTGATCCAAGCCTACTGGAACCTAGCGCTCTACCTTCACTTGGTGACAAGTGAGGCATCGTGAGACAAACTCTACTACTGCCTTCTTCATACCTGGCCACCAGTGTTATCATCTAAGGTCCTGATACATCTTCGCCACTCCTAGATATACCACTACAGGTAAAGTGTGGAACTCCGACAACACCTCCTCCTATAGTGCAACTGGTACCATGGTACTTCCTCTGAAGAGGATGATGTGCTCCCCACTATCAGAAAATTCATCAGGTGCCTGACCTGAGGATATATGATCATGCCACGTCTCACAGTCAATGTCCCCACGTTCTGCCTCCCTGACTCGCTGAATGAGTATAGGAGTGACTGTGAGAGACTGCAAAAAGGTAGATCCATCTCTATCAACAAAGGATATGTGCAATGTTGCCAGCTACTCTGTCGCCTCTCCTAGTAGTTGAATGCCCGATATCCTTCTGAGAGCATCTGCTACAATGTTCCCCTTCCCAAGATTATTGACAATCACGAAGTCATAGTCCTGGAGGAACTCGAGCCATCACCGTTGTATCAGGTTCAGGTCCTTCTGCGAGAAGATGTACCGGAGACTCTGGTGGTCATAATAGACCGTAAAATGCACGCCCTTCAGATAGTGTCACCACATCTTCAAGGCGAAGACCACTGCTGGTAACTCCAGGTCATGTGTAGCATAGTTTTTCTCATGTTGTCTCAACTACCATGAACCATACGCGGTCACTGCTCGCTCCTGCATTAGGACACACCTGAGTCTGGTCCATGATGCATCGCTATAAAATACGTACCCAACACCCTCTTCTAGTAGACTCAAGATGGGCGCACTGGTCAACCTCTGCCTCAGCTCCTGAAATCCCTGGTGGAAATTATTTGAACACATGAAGGGTTGCCCCTTCTTCATCAATGCTGAAAGCTGTGCTGCAACTCTGGAGAATTCTGGAACAAATCTCCGATAGTACCCAGCCAGTCCCAGAAAACTTCGTACCTCCATCACTCTCCGGGGTGACTCCCATGAATGTACTACCTTGATCTTCATTGGATCCACTATTACTCCAGCCTCTGATATTACTTGTCCCAAGAAGTGAACCTATTGAATCCCGAACTAGCCCTTTGAGAGGTTACCATATAGAGGGTGCTCTCGGGGTGTGTCCAGTACAACCCCCAAATGGTAGGTGTGCTCCTCCTCAGTAGTCGAGTAAATCAGTATGTTGTCGATAAAGACTACAAAAAAGAGATCGAGGTAGGGCTAGAAGATCATGTTCATGAGACTCATGAACACTACTGGTGTGTTCGTTACGCTGAAGGGCATAACCAAGAACTTGATGTGGCCATACCGACACCTGAAGGACGTCTTCTGCACATCCTCGTCTCAAACTCTGATCTGGTGATAGCCTGACCTGAGGTATATCTTTGAGAACCACTGTGCTCACTTGAGCTGATCAAAGAGGTCATCAGTCCTCGGGAGTGGGCACTTGTACTTCATGGTCACCTGATTCATGTGATGAAAGTTGACACACAGTCGCAAGCTCCCATCCACCTTCATGGTGAACAAAATCAGTGATGCCCACTATGAAACACTGGGTTGGATAAATATCCTCCCCTACAAGTCTTCCAGCTGTACCCGCAGCTCACAAAGCTTGGCATTAGCCATCTAATATGCTATAGTAGATATTGGTGTTGTCCCGGGGTACAGGTCAATGTAGAAGTCTACCTCTCTACGAGGAGGTAGTCCTGGAACGTCGTCAGGGAAAACATCCGCATACTGATCCACCACAACGGGAAAACTCGGACTCCGCACATCAACCTATCTGAGGATGAGACTATCCAACTGATGTGTAATCGGATGCCCCCTCCTTTGCGTAAGTCCATCCTGTGCTACAAAGGCTCCCTTCTTGTCGGTGAAGGTGAACCTGGTCCCATTTGTGCGGATACACCACACTTTACGCCTAATACAGTCAATCTAAGGATGAAATGTGGATTACCAGTCCATACCCAAGATGACGTCGCAAGGCCTCAACGCCGCTACAAAAAGATCCTAGCCGAAGCTCTCACCTCCTAGAGTAATCTCACACTACCGGCACCAGTGTGTAATCATCGATTCTGCTACCGTAGGAGTCTCTAAAAGTAAGGATAAATCCTATAGCTCTATTGGAATCTCCTTGCTCCGAATGAGTGTACTGGCAATAAAAGAATGACTCGCACATGGGTATATAAGTACTTAATTAGTGGTGGAGTAGACACAGATAGTACCTAGAATCATCTCAGGTGCACCGTGGTCATAGGTCTCAACTGCCTGGAGCTGAGTCCACCTCTGTCTGCCAGCTCCCTGTGGTCGGGGTGGACTTCCTGGTGGTGTTGGTGGTGGTAGAGCCTTGAAACGTCATCCACCACCCACGGCTTGGCCAGCTCCTCTGCCACGTCAACCTGCTCCCGGCAGACCACCACGGTCGAACCTCGACCTCTACCTGGGAGGTCCATCTACTATCTTATGCTCATCTACATGGTGGGTCGAGCAATCACAATCCATGTGGCCCTGGTTGTTGCATGCATAACACTTCCTGCTCCTCATATTGCTGGCTTTGTCTCATGTGCCTGGAACAACCGAACCTATATCTTGGGGTTGCCCACCTGATGGCCTGGTCCACTTGGACCTCTGCATCATCTGTCTAGTTTTGACTGCAGAAGACTCTGCTACGTGTCGCCCTGTGGTGGGTCTTACTGCTGCTGACTGCTCGGCGAGAAAACTCTCTACTAGAAGGGCTCGCTCTAGCACCCCCGCCTGCGTCAGGATGTTGAGGGGAATCATCGAAGCCCTGATCTCCTGCCTGAGTCCCTACATGAACGTCTAGGACTTGAAGAATGGGTCCCATACCATATCCATGGAGTAGCGAGAGAGGTCGGTGAACCTCACTGAGTACTGAGATACTGTCATGCTGCCCTGATGCAGATGAAGTAACTCCTGAATCCGCACCACACGAAGGGTGGCTGGAAAAAAATCCAAGTTGAAGATGCTCTTAATGTCTATACAGAGTAATTATGCCTCTTCATTCACCTAGAGCATCAGGCTCCACCATCTGCCTGCTGCTGCATGCAGGAGACTCGAAGAAAGAATCACCATGAGGTCGGATGGTGTCCCTACCAATCTGAAAACTCTCACAACAGCATCCAACCAATCTTCAGCTTCTTATGGGAACGTCTCTCCCTGGAACCTGGGAGGCCTCTAGTGCTAAAACTCATGCAATGCACTCAGGCGGCATGCATTCTCTTCTGCTAGAGTTGGTGGTATCGGTGGCCCAGTGGGTAGTGGTACCGCTGGTACCTCCGCTGTGATGGGGCCCTGCACCGAGGCCTCGTCGCTCGGTGGGCTATCATCTCGCATGTAACTCAAAAACCCTAGTTGGATGCCTTTGTGGGGCCATCCTGAAAAGCAACAATTGTTCCATGGTTATAACAATATACCGGGTGAGCTGACACAATGTAATCATGAAGAAAACTTTTCAATGGAAACACACACGCAATCAGTGTTTTCGTGCATTGAGTCGGAGATCCGAAGTCAGAGTCCTAGTGTATGGATACGTCAGCTGCTGCGCCAACACTAGTTTCCCGAAAATGATAACCACACCCAAAACACTTAACACTATTTCTGTTAAAATAATCATAGTCCATGTTCTATGGTAGAACCAACCTCCCTCTGATACCAATTTGTCACGACCAGTCCCCCAGGGCCCATGTCGTATCAACCCTAAGCCCACCTTCTATAGGCCATGGTCTGGTGACTAGCACCAAATGCGTAAATCCCTATAACTGGGAAGGAATTTCCTTTAAAAAATGTAAAAAAACACAACCATAGTACAAGAGAAAGCATACACTAAGTAAAAACTGTATAAAAAAGGATGTCTTGTAAAGTAAAACGGGCTAGAAATACAATCCCAACAGTAAAGTACAACAACTATAAAGATATTACAACAGAAAAAAGGTAAAAAACAACTACTAAGTCATCCTTCAGGAATCCCACCTGAAGGGTGGGTACAGATGGCCTCCTCAGCACCCCAGGTCAGTTTTTCCGCTCCGAGTACGTCTCGCCAAGTGGTCCACCTCCAGGTACCGTCTAGCTCTACAACTCTCTGCCTCAATCAGTGTTGTCTGTCATCTACAACCAACATAATGATGTGTGGGTGTATCCCATGCAGGGGTGAGTATAACGATAGTCAGTAGGGGACCCTGAGACCCCTGAAGTTCTCTCAATATCCACAAAGGATAAACCACAGTAGAATGATACAATCATGAAGCATCAACCAACCCTACTTAGGTATATTTCCATATATATACCTACATTACCATTCACATCCCTACTCCAACTCTCCAACCCAATCACAACCTAGACCACACAGGAAGTAAGTTCTATCACATACATGATAATTATTGAAAAAAAAGACTCAACTCACATAGGTATCAATATTTCGTATAGCGATAGAGATAATCAGATGTAGTGATTGATTCATCTAAGTTGTCGAATCCACATAGGATACAGGACCAGCTAAGCTATCAGTCCCACACAGGATATAGGACCAGCTATTCTGTCGGACCCACATGGTATAGAGGAACAGAAGTCAGAACAGTCGGACCCACGGAGGATCCCTTTATAGTATTCATCGATGTCGAACCCACAGGGGATTCCGGTTCAGAATTCAACAATATCAAACCCATGGAGGATCCTTGTACAGTTTTCGTTGTTGTCAAACCCACAGAGGATTCTGGTACATTAGTTGTCATAGTCGCGGCCAGCCTTAGGGTTCCCGCACACAACACACTATATTTCGGGAGGTTCCTCTCCATGAGCCAAATTTTGATACATCAACTATCATGAAGTCCAGATTTGATGTATCTCTTAGTTTTGTCTCATCATAAGGAACCCAGCCCGCCAAACAGCGCGTCGATCGAACGCCTGGTCTGAGATTTATTGGCATTTCTGTTCGAGGGGTCCGGTTGGATTTACACTTGGTCCAAAACCATCCATTTTCAAAAATTGTTCAAAACTCACTTAGAGTATTTCAAAAGGACTGCCTCGTCGCGAGGGTCATAGTGTCGTAGATGGTGTGTCTTTTGAATGCGCGGTCTTGATGATATTCTCATTTAAACGAAGTCAGGCCCAGCCCATCAAGCCCAGTAGGCTGGCAGGTCGGCCCGACCCGGTTCGGCGGGTTCGACATGGCTGGGGGTCAGCCCAAACCGGTGGAGCGCGATCCACCTGCGGACCCGGCCCGGCGGGTCCAACTCGATTGAGGGGTCATCCCAGCTCGATGGGGCGCCCCCCCCCCCCCCCCCCCCCCCCCCCGCGGACTTGGCCTGTGCTGCGGGTCGGTTGGGTTCACCGGGTGGTGCCTAGCGATGAGGGTCATAAAATAGCTACAACTTAAAAGTAAAGTATTTAACATCTATAATGTATAAATCAAATGAAATTTTTTAGAAATTTTTATATATAAATGTGACATGTTAAATGTTTATTATTATTACAATTTTAATTATTTGATACATAAATCTTAACATATAATATCAGCATTCGATGAATACTTTTTGTTCATGAAAATTTTGTTTGTATGAGAGTCAGTTTAAAATATCAATTTTATGTAATACATCAAAAAAATAAAAATTACAAATGAATATTTAACTTTACTTTTACAAATTTTATCTTGGCACTCTTTTACGTTGTTTCTATTCGAAATTATTCATATACACTTTTAGAAAATAATATGATTTTGATAAATTTAATATTCATTATAATATAAACAAATATTAATAAATTAAAACATTCTTTTCTAACATATTCATAAAACATCCCCGCACATCACCATGGATAGAGCATATCCAATAAAGTTTTTTCTCCCTTGGAAAAAAACACCTAACATTCAATGACCACTAATATAAAAGAAAATTTATGTTTAGTGGGTTTTTATGTCAAAAGATAAAGATCACTTTTGAAGATATATGTTTCATACCTCTCACAAAAAGGAATCATCCAACACTGTGTGATTGTATTCTGTTCAAATATTTCAGTAATATAGAGTGTTCTTTTTTCCTCATCAAATGCATGTGCTTTAGGGGAAATCATATGCGGGTCCATGAATCCATATACATTCGTCCACTCATTCTTCTCACACATGTTATAAATATTCCTAATACAAAATATACATAAGTATACATTTTTAAAAAATATAACACCAGGAAAGGTGTCAAGACTTACATGGAATAAATCACCACCCCCTTGATGCCCAACTTATCTCTAATAACAAGCTACCTAATATCAGTTTTCACAATCCCCACATTTATTCTACATCCACAAACATGAGCATCCATTGGAAATGAATAATGATCCTCCAACAAATTTGAGTATCTTGAAAATATTTCAAGACTACTATAATCTATATCTGATGGGATACCCATTTGACTTTATTGTTTTCTATACAATATTTCTTTACCTTTCAATTATTCTTATAAATAAATAGAAAAATATATTATCTTCCAAATGATAAAATAAATTTAATAATAAAATAAAATAAAATATATAACATACATACTTATATGGTAATGAGTTGCATAAGTATGGATTGCCAAACTAAAAAGTGGTGGATACTATGTACAACTATCGTCACCTCTTCTGTAGGTAATTGTACTCAAGTTGATCTATCTATAATATCATGTACAGTGACCCTATGATGCTTTACCCCAAACTGTTGATGATGAATTGTATCTTCTATACAATATACCTGATCATATGCAACTATATGATGGTGAGGATCATCAACATACAACTCATAATAAGTAGGAAGTTTTGCTAGAGGATTAGGATAAAATGGGGTCTTCAGGCTGATGTGGAGCATAAATAATGGGGTCTGGAGGTGGGGGAGTGGGATCTGCTAGAGAAGGTGGAGGATAAATAATGTTGTCTGTAGGGTGAGGGGGAGGAGTGGGATCTTCAGACTGAAATTTCCTTTGTATGTCTACAAACATAGACTGTACCAACAGTCAAATATTTTCCTCCATCGTCGCATTAATATTATGAACTTTATCCTCAAATGATTATATTCTTTTATAAACATCATCAATAGAAGAATTTGAAGAACGTGGAAACACTTTTTAACCAATACACTCGTTGGGTATCCAAGTACATGATCAGGATGTTCGGGCTTTCCCAATACATCAGATAACATATCTTACCTCCCAGAAGCTGTAAAGACCTTATGTGTGGTCGCTCTTCAAGAGATTCTTGTATTAATTAATTAAAAATTTCTGTAATGATTCACAATATATAAATAATATAATTATATTAGAAAATAAAATAAAATATTTTAAAATATTCTCAGTTACGATTCTTGATTCTTCTGAAATATATTGCACCATTTTTTCCATTTGACCTTTCTTCTAATATGAATTTCTAGATAGAGGTGATGGAGGCTAAACCTCTCCAGATATTGAAGACACAACTCTAAGTTTATGTAATTTTTTCGCCATTATTTGTTCTTCTAATAAACTATACCCTCTCCGAGATAAACATTGAGGGTATACATTTTTAGATTGGATCTCTTGATGATATTTCTTTGTCTTCTATAAATTAATAATACAAAATAATTAATTGAACATTAATAAGATTATTTATATAAGAAATATTATAAATATTTACATTGCCCTTACCAAAAATGATTCTTTTATTCTAATTTCCAATAAATTGTATCTAGGTGTATTCATCTATAAAAGTATATATATATATATATGACATGGAATGTTTTGTTTCCTATGACCAAAAATGATATCTGATTTGAGGTTTGATTGAAAATCCCTCTATCTCCTACCAGTCATTGATAAACATTTCCTCCTGACTCGTCCAGTGTTAGGAATATCAAATTTCATCTGTTAAAGAATAGGTAAAACATATTATACAATAAACATTTAATGATTAGTGAAACAATAGGAAAATATCATACCATAATTTTCTCCCATAACTGAGATATTATCGCTTTTTCCACACTTATCCAATCATTATACAAAATTATTACTTCTCTTTTACCCTGAGTTGATTCAAAAATATTAAAATATTTTACATTTAGACCTCTAGGAATATCATTATCATCATACTCAATGTGTATCCTTTAGGCATGTCTACGGGCAAGTGATAATTTCGGTAAATGTGTGCAGCCACATTTACCAACTCTTGAGCTCTTCTTTATCATTATGTGATCACATGAGGAAGATTGTGGAACATTAAGAGGAGCATGTAAATGTTCCTCCCTAGAGGTATGATCATCATTCTCATCTCTGAAATCATGTGGTTGATCAAATGATTGATATGTCATTATTCATCAAATCAAAAAAGAAAATATTAGTTAACATATATACAAATTTAAATATTACAATACTAATTTAAAAAAAATGAAAACCTAAACTAAGTTACATAGTAGTAAACATGGTAAATACGGTAAGCATGTTAAACAATGGTATAGATGGTAAAAATGGAACTGTAATTCTGTTTCAATAAAATCAATAAATATATAAGTTACATAAAAGTAAACAATGGTAAACTACAGTAAACATGGTCAACATGGTAAACAAGGTAAAGTAATTATCATTAAAAAAATAAATTTATATATAAGTTACATAATTGTAAACATTAAAAACTAAACTAAGCAAAATTAAAATAAATAAAAATCTCTACTTATTTGTTTTAATACATGTTCTAATAAAGAAAAAAATTGTAATGTCTAACATTTTATGAAATTAATAAATTTAAACAATAAATAAACATATGTGACATGAAATATTAGGAATATAAAATTGATTGTTTTCCCAAATTCCTCCTTCGTGATTGTTCCTTATGGAACAAATCATGTCTTCCACATGCTCATCGCTATTTTTTGATAATATTTCCATAGAAGTAGGGATCTCACATAAATCAACATCTTCATCAATTTTATCCTCACCAACATATTGTTTTTTCCATTATAAAAATATATACCACTACATATCTGATTGATCAACAACATAGAAAATCTTATTTTCTTGTGGTACAATTAGAAAAGACTTTTTTGTGTCTTACAATCTATTTAGATAAACAACTTTCATTCCAAATTCATCATGTATGACACAGTTGTTACCAATAAACCATTTGATGTTAAAAATATGAACATTGATTTTCATGTAATTAACCTCCCATATTTCATCAATGACTCCATAATATGTACTTGATCAAGAAATTGTTTTTTTTGTCTTTAGAACTCAAAAAATTCATTTCTTTTGCAAACATCAATACACCACTATTCTGAACTGCACTTCTATTATCTAGAGATTTTGTATGAAATGTTTAACCATTACTGTCATACCCAGACCATGTAATCACATTTAAAATTGGAGCACCCACTAACCGCTTAATGTCTCTAATACATGTGATCTACCATGAAAGGTCTTTTTAAACCATGGAAAAATGTTTTGTTGTGATCATTCAAAATCCACATTTCTTTATTCTTTGGGTAAAATTGATTTAACTCATTAATATGTAATTTGATATATGGTTGAGCATTAGCTTTGTTATTCAAGTTGTATAATTTCACCTTCTTCATCTGTTCAGCTGAAAATGATTTGACTTTCAATCCATGAATCCTCTTTCCCTCATTATTTACTAGTTTATGGAGAGACGGAGGCAAACCTATGTGCTCCGTCGTAGCTAAGTAGCTCATAAAAAATTCCCCAACCTCCTCAGGAATATAATTTTCAATAATGGAGGCTTTAGGTTGATATGGATTCATAACATTCCCCTTAAAAATTTTATATACCTTTCAAAATGATACATCCAACAAATATATACAGGTCCACAAAGCTTCATTTATGGAACAAAATAAACAATTAAATGCCATATTTTATCAAAAAAAGATGGATGAAAATATATTTCCAATTTAAAAAGTATAAAAATTGAATTTTTTTCAAAATATTTAAATAATTTACATCAATCACTTTATTTCAAATTGAATTGAAAAAATAACACACCTTCATTATAGTCTTTCTGACACAGACATGAAATATTCTGTGCAATGCAACTGGTAGAAGTTGTTTCATCATGATGTGAAAATCATGAGATTTTATACCTATAAACTTCAAATCCTTCAAAGAATTTTTTTACATTTGAATAATAACATTGTGGCACTTTCACATCAGGAATACATTGAAAAAAGACAATTTTCTCCCTCTTGGATAATGTATGGTAAGCCAGGGGAAGAAATGTTCATCTTCCATTAGGAGTGAGAGAAAACCCCAAAAGTATTTCCATTGATTGTAATTACAATCTTTCAGTCAACCCATCTTTAGTCTTTCATTTAATATCTAACAATGTTCCAATCAAATTATCCCAGATATTCTTCTCCATGTTCATGAAATCAATATTATTTTTCACTTCATGAAATCTCCAATATTGTAGCTAAAAACATATTGACCTTTTCTTCCAAATATGTCAATCATTAACAGATTTATATGTATTTCCCAATGTCATATCATGGTTTTTCACCCTCTCGAAATACACATTAAGGGATAATGGTTTTGGAGCAGTATCAAATTTCTGTGAGCCATTGAATTCTTTTTTTAGTATTCTATAAGAGTGATCCATAGGTAAAAACGTTTGATGACCCATGTATACTTTTTTCCTCCCATGATGAAATTGAAAATATGAATTCTTTTTTTTGAAAATTTGACATACTTTATACCGCTTAACACTATATCTTGAAAATTTTACATATGCTGGGAAGTTATTTATAGTGAACATAAGCACAGCATGAAGTTGAAAATATTCCATTTTATAAGAATCATACACCCTAATACCATCCTCCTATAAATGTTTCAAATCATCAATTAATAGTGGAAAGAAAAAATGAATATCATTTATAGGTTGCTTCATATCAGAGATCATTATACTCAACATGGGATATTTGAGTTTCATACATAATTAGGGAGAGAGCATGTAAATTACCTTTAAAATAGGCCATGAACTATGTGTGTTACTGAGGATTCGATAAGGATTCATTTCATTTGTGCACAACCCTTGTTTGAGATTTCTAATTTCATTTCCAAATATAGGATACTACTCATTAATTTTATTCCATTGTAGATAATCAGCTGAATGATGTTTTTTTCTATCAAAGATTCACTCATCATCGTTCCATCTTAATCTTTTTCCATCATGTGAATTAGAAAATAAATATTTAAAATGATGAATTATATGAAGATACCAAAATACCATGGTAGGGATATCTATAATCTCTACATCATCCTATTATGTTTCTTTAAACTTATACTGTTATGTCCCACATTTAAGACACTCTGACAGAAATTCATATTCTTTCTTATATATCATATAGTCATTCGGACAAGCATGTATTTTCATGTATCCAAACCACATCGAGCATAGTATTTTCTTAGCCTTATAATGTGAATCTGTAAGATCGTTGTCTTTTGGAAGAATGTATTTAAAAAATTGTAGTGGCTCTGTAAAACTTCTATCACTCCATCCATGTTTCTCCTTCAGGTTAATCAATCTTAACACTGCCAAAAAAACTGTAAAATCTGTAAAACCAAGATACAATTATTTTTCAACATCACCATATACACTCGCAACTGTCAGTCCAATCTCAATTTGTTCTGTTGCAATATCAGGAATTATTTATTTAATTCCATAAGAGTTACCATCTTTCAAATCATCATCATCAGTAGATCTGACATATTGTCCAATTTCACCATGCCAAATCCAAGGGTTGTAACTCCGATTAGAACCATGACAAATCAGATGATCTTTGATCTCTCTACTTTTCAAATTCTTCATATTCAGACATTTCAGGCATCAATAGAAAAAATGTCATTTCTTGGAACATTTCATTTATAAAATTCCAAAAAGGAATCAACACCTTACTCATATTCATTAATCATTCAATGTGTCATAATCCAACATCAACCCATTATTACCTATAATAAATATCAAAATTAAACATCTAATTAAGATAAGAAAATTTTATATTTATTGAAAAATATCATAATTTGAATGTAAGGTTTTTTTAAAATATAAATCAAATATATGTTTACTTTAAAAAAATATGCATGGAAATAATTTTAAAAATAAATTATAGTTAGATATAACCATTTTATATTTATATGAAAATCATTTTATGATTTTATATATCTCTCGTATGGATCATGATATACCAGTATAAATTCATCTTGGATCCTTTCTTCTTAATGTAAACAAAGAATACATCCTGGTAAAACTGGATACCAAATTAATCCTTCTATAAACACGAGATATGAATTATAAATATTATAATATGAATACATTCACTACTAAAAATTACACCTATCCAAATAGTTTCACACACTGTTGGCATGATGTTCATTGCAATAGCCTTATACAAATAGTTCTATATTAACTATTGGTATAGACTATGTGAAGTTAATATATTCCAATGATTTCAATGAAACCATTGGGATACATATACTAATGGTTCAAGAACCATTGGAATACATGTTTTCCAGCATATAATCTATTCCAATGGTTTCATGGAAATTATTAGGATATTTTTATACCAATAGTTTAAGAACTGTTTCCATATACTCTCTAGTGTATAATATATACCAATGGGGGTGGTGGATATCTAGGGGAACGGATGGTTGCCCCTGGGGGTGGGGTGTCTAGGCGGTGGGGGCTGTCTAAGGAGGTGGGGGTGTCTAGGGGGTGTCCAGGGGGTGTGGGGGCTATCGAAGGGGCTAGGGGTGTCTGGGGGGTGTAGGGGGGTGTAGGGGATGTCCAGGGGTGGGGGTGTCCAGGGGGATGTGGTTGTCCAGGGGGTGTGGGATGTCAAAGGGTGTGGGGCTGTCTAGGGGATGTCCAAGGGGGTGGGGGTGTTGTCCAAGGTGGTCAGGGGATGTCCAAGGGGGTAGGGGGTTTCCAGTGGTGGGGGTGTCTGGCGGATGGGGGCGGGGGGGCCTGTCTTGGGTTTGTGGGGATGTCCAGGGTTGGGGGTGTCCAGGGGTGGGGTGTCTAGGGGGTGGGGATGTCCTAGGGGTGGGGGTCTAGGGGGTGTGGGTTGTCCATGGGGGTGAGGGGGATGTCAAAAAGGGTGAGGGGATGTCTAGGGGGATAGGGGTATCCGGGGGTGGGGGTGTCCAGGGGTTGGGGGCTATCAAAGCGGTGGGGGATGTCTATGGGGGTGGGATGTCTAGGGGTGGGGTGTCTAGGGGTGGGGTGTCCTAGGGGTGGGGTGGTGTCCAGGGGTGTGGGGACTGTCCACGGGGGTGCGGTGTCTAGGGGTGCGGTGTCCAAGGGGTGGGAGGTAGGGGCTATCCAGGTGATGGCAGTGTCTAGGTGGTTGGCGTGTCCAGGGGGTGGGGGTAATCCAGGGGGTGGGGGTTATCCATGGGGGTGTCCAGGGGTGGGGGTGTCTATGGGGTGAGGGTGTTTAGGGGGATGAAGCATGTCCTAGGGGTGGTGGTGTCGAGGTGGGAGTCTAGGGGTTGGGGGTTTTCTAGGGGTGGGGGTGTACAGGGGTGAGGGGTTGCCTATGTGTGTAGGGGTGTCTGGGGGTTCTTGGGGTTGGGGTGTTGTCTAGGGGTGGGGGGATGTCCATAGGGATGGGGGTGTCCATGGGTGGGAGTGTCTAGGGTGTGGGTTGGTTTCTGTGGGGGCTATCCAGGGGGTTAGGGGGATTTCCATGAGGTTAGGGGGTGTCCAGGGGGTGGGGGCTATCCATGGGGTGGGTGTTGTCTATGGGGGTGGGGTTTTCCAAGGGTGGGGGAGTCCAGGGGTGGGGGATGTCCAGTGGGTTAGGGGTGTCTATGGGGTGGGGGTGTCTAGTGGGTGGGGGTGTGCAGGGGGGCTTCCATGGGGGTGGGGGTGTGCATGGGGTGGGGTCTGTCAAGGGGGTGTCGGCTATCCATGGGTGTGGGTGTCAATGGGGTGGGGGTCTCCAGGGGTGGGGGGAGGGCTGTCCAGGGGGTGGGGATGTCTAGGGGTGGGGGTGTTCAGGGGTTTGGGATATCCAAGGGGGTGTAGGCTATATCCAACCATGTTTATTTTTATATAGTTTGGTAGAGTAAGTTAGTTTAGATTGAAACACTAAATAAAGAGTTTTATCATATAAAGAAAAATAAAATATTAGATATAAAAGGAATTTTAATTTCAATATATTACCAAAATTGAGAACCAAATAATGATAAAATTATTGAGGGTAAAAAAATTATTGAATAAAATCTTTGGTTGTAAGGTTATAGGGTAGAAATTGCATGATAATGATTTCATGGTATCACACACACACATGATTGAACACACATGGTAGCAAGAAAAATCATAGAACTTTCATGATATCACTCTCATGGTTAATTTTACCAAAAAAGAACTTATAATGGTATAAAAGAATACTATGAAACGTACCATGATATCAAAAACAATGATACAAAAATAGTATCTCAAAACATAAATTTAGATCAATATGAAAAATAAAGAATTAAACTAATGCATGTGAGGCTTACTTGAGTGTTGCAAGTCGAACTCATAGATCTAGTGATGATAAAGATAGTGAATGATGCTGGAAAAAACTAAGTTGGAGGGAATGACTTCAAAGAATCAATTATAGGTTTTCTGTTTGAGAGAGACGAGTCACAGTTCTCCCGATCGATGAAAACCAAATGACAGAATACATGGCCCGATAATTGATTTAAAATAATTATCACATCTCTTATCTAATAATTGATGTGATAAATTTTTATTTTAAGTTCATCATGTAGGTTATTAAATAACTGATGTAGAAATTATTTTATCATGTCAGTTATAAAATAACCGACATCTTAAAGCACCGAGATTTGATCTTTCACGTCTGTTATAAAATAACCAATTTGATAAAAGAATTTTTATAACTTTGCGTGTTGATTATATATATCTGATGTAAAAAACTCTGATGTGGTAAACATTTTATCACTAGTGCATGGTATGAATGTTTATATTTTCCAATCCATAGTGGAACAACAGGAAAAGTAAGAATCTCATAAAGAGTTAAACCCAAAAAATCAGGATGTAAAAATCTCAAAAATTCTGTCATAAAAAAATTTATGATATTAATGACACTAATCGGGTGAAAAGATCTTATGATTCAATCGTTCAACAATTTCTTCATGTTTGTGTGACAATCATTTGAACCTTGTCTCTCCCCCTCTATATAGAATATTCAGGTCAAGAAAAAATTTTCTTCTTACTATATTCAATTCCACTAAACCTGTTCAACATCCATTGAAATAAAATTGCAAAACCCATTCATTTAAGTATTCCTAGAAGTCGAAACTTGAGATCTGAACCTATATATAGATTCACATTGTCCATTTCATCACTGAACTCTTTATTGATTATTTTTTTTATTTTTTAGGGCGTAAAATAGTCAAATATAAGTTACACATGCATATATCAATTTTTTACAGTAATAAAATGATTAAAAGAGAAAGGAATGTATCGAAAGACCATGTTATAAGTTGAAAAGAATTACTTACCCGGATTATACCTTCAATTGGGTAAGATATACTCATAATTAATAATTTTGTGTGACGTTAATGGACAAATTAAATAATATAATAATCCCACAAATTTCTCAAAATGAATAATGTTAGAAATCTCAAGGGCTTCATAACGAAAAAATAAAACATATCATTGACCAACTTCCATTTTCAAAAACAAATCAACAACCAAAGATGAAAACATACCCATGATTAACATGCTTCCCATAAGGTTTGAAAAATCATACTTGTAATCTCAATCAGTTCTATAGACGTAATGGGCTTGTGAAATAATTTTTCTTTCTTTATTTTTTTGATATTAATTTTTTAAAAACAATTTATATAGGAAAATCTCAAAAGGAACAGTCAAAAAGAAAAAATATTTATGAATCTACATAAAATTCCATCCACTCCCCCACACTGAAAATGTTACATTTTTCTCAATGTGACTCTATGAATTGATAAAATTATCATTAATTGGAGAATTAAAATTAAGAAAAATAATATAAAATCGAGAGGGTAATGGATAGCATGATGTTTTCAAGTGATGAAGAGATCATGCAACATGATGATATCAACTACATGTGTCGAGAAACCCTCAAAGTATTGATTTAACCACTATCTATTGACTATAAATATCCTACTTGTTTCCTCTTGAGTGATATCCACTAAACTATAAGAAAAAACATTAGATACAACAGAAGTTCCCAATTTTCTAGAATGAAACTTACCAAACATCAACATCAAGCACAAACTATAGAGAATAACTTTTTTTCCTAAAGGAAACATCCTTTTTTGATCATTTTATATTGAGAATATTTTGATATTTCCTTATAGAGCCTTGATTTCTCATATCATGTAAATAGAATCTCCTCAATCTCTTGAATCTATATCTTTCTCTATTGTCTAACTGGGGATAAATCTGAAATTCATTTAATTATAGCCCAATAAGCCAGATGATTGACCTCTATAGGGAGTTGATAGGATTTTCCAAAAACAGTATGAAGTGGGGGAATACCAATGGGAGTATTGTATTATATGACATAAGACAACATCTCATCTTCCAATCACTCTCTCCAATCAGTCAAATTTTGTTGCACAGTTTTATCTAAAATTTGTTTCAACTCATGATTTGAAACCTCATTTAGACCATTTCTTTAGGGGTGGAATAGTGTTGAAGTCTTTTTGTCACCCCATTATTCTATAGGAGGGAATCCCAATTATAATTCAAAATTTTTTTCCATTGGTCACTGATGATGGCCTTCGGTACTCCAAACCTACAAATTATTTGATCCTTAACAAAATACACAACAACATGATAATCATCAATCCTAGTGGACTTGGCCTCCACTCATCTGATAACATAATAAATAGAAACCAAAATATATAAAAAAATTAACTTAGAAAATGAACCATAATATAAATTTACCATACATAAAAAACCTCAAAGAATAGTATGGGATGTTGAGGCATATCATGTTACATAGAAATATTACCAATGTGCTGGAAATGTGTTCAAGACTTACAAAACACATGAGCATTGTAGAAAATACAGACAAATATAATATAGTTTCTAAGAATTTCCTAGCTATCTTTTGGGTCCAAACTATCCATGAAATGAAAATATATGGTAGAAATGTTGAAGAGAATCAAAGCTATGATGAAAGACACATATCCGAAAAAAATTATCACTACAAATGCAGTAGAGGAAGAGATTATCCCACACATAAAACCTAGACTCTCTTTAATTTTAGAACATGATGTTTTTTAAATTTGTATAAATTTCATAGGAAACAGGGTAGTTAAGTAATTCAGTATACCAAGTATGTGTACATAATAGTTCATAAATATGTTCATCAGGAAAAGTGTCCCAAAGTAGTACAGGGTCCGTTGTTTCATCCTCTAGTTTTTGAGTAATACAACTCATGTGGTCTGCCACCATGTTTTATAAACCCTTCTTATACATTATCTCAATATCAAATTCTTAAAGCAGGATAATCCATATGATATGTATTTTATTTTCATCTGGTTTCTTTAAGAGGTTTTTCATAGCTACATGGTTAGAAAAGGCAACTACTTTAGAGCCCAATAAATATGAAAGGAATTTATCTAAAGAACATATGATGGAATGAAACTTTTTTTCTATGGTTGTGTAGTTTAATTGGGCTGAATCAAATGTCCTCGAACCATATACCATTATATGTGATCATCCCTCCACCTTATATGATAAGAGAGCTCCAACTATGATGTTTCAAGCATAACACTTAAGAAAAAATGGAATGTCCCACTTTTGAGGATGTATGATCACTGTAGGGTTATGATGCTTCCTTATCATTTCAAAGGAAATCATACATGAATCATCAAACACAAAAACTAGAATCATTTTGAAGTAATCTGGAAAAAAGAAGAGAAACCTTACTAAAATCATTGATGAAGCACTCATAAAATCATGAAATATATATAAAAAATAGAAAAACATGCACATCTGAAGGATAGGTTAATTATGAAATAATATCTACCTTAGATCTATCAACATCTATTCCCTGATTTTCCACTACATTCCCTAATACAATTCAATGATCCACTATTAAATGAAACTTTTTGAAATTTCAATACTAGATTCCTCTCAATACAATGATTCAAGACATTTCCCAAACTGAAGATACATTCATAAAATGAATATCCATACATTGTAAAATCATCCATAAATACCTCCATTCATGTCTTAAAGAAATTATAAAAAAATACTCACCATGTATCTCTTGAAGGTACCTTGGGAATTGCATAGTCTAAATTAAATCCCTTAGTAGGCAAATGTATCTAATGGAGAAGTGATTGTTGTCTCATCCTAATCCTATGAAACTATAAGAACTTGAAAATATCAAGAAAATCCATCCAGTAAACAATAGTGTGTCTTCCGAGCTGGTCTATCAATAATTTAATTAATAAATTGTAGGAGAAATGGTCCTTGCAAGAATATTGATTAAGTTTCCTATAATTAAAACACACACATAAAAACTGGTTTGTACCCTCACTGGGACCAATTCATCATTCCCATTTTTAAAAACTATAACACCACTTTTCTTAGTCAAGACCTAAATAAGACTCACCCATTGGGAATCTAAAATGGGATAAATTATACCTGTCTCAAGAAATTTTATAACTTCTTTTCCAATAGTATCCATATGATTTTGATTAAATCTTCATTCTGGATACCTAACTGATTTGTACCGATCCTATAAAATAGTCTTTTGCATGAAGATAGAGGGGATAATACCTGATATTTCAGCCAAGGTCCACTTGATTTACCTATTGTTCTCCCTCAAATGATTAAAAAAATCTACATGTTCAATAGGGATATTGTTTGCAGTTATAATAGTTGATTTATCACCACTAAAAAAGTGTGAGTATTTGAGATTTTGTGGAAATGTCTTGAGTTCCAATGAAGGGGGTGTATTATGGATGGAGACATTGAAGGAACTAAAATATGTGCACAGTGAACATTGGTACCAGAATAGACATCATCAAAATCATAGAATAATTCCTCAAATACATCAGTATACTCAACATTCATGTCATAATCAGAGTGAGCATGATCAAAACGAAAATATGAACCCATTTCAAAATGAAATCTTAGAGAGGTTTTTGTATTATTAATAGTTGTGGAAGTTATCTTAGATATCAAAATGGAACTAATTATCATAATTTCTCTAAGAATAGGATAATAAAAATCCATTGGATTTTTACTTGGAGGTTTAAAATGAGAGATAAAAAAGCCGAATAGTCCTATGAGTGGTTCTGCATGGATAACATAACATCAAATATAACAACATCATATCCAAACACCTTGGATGGTGTACCCTTTTGGAAATTGATGATTGTTTTTTTTATTTAGTAATGGATTACCTAAGATGATGGGTGTATGTAAATTTACATAATCATCCTCCATGTTAAGCACATAAAAATATTCTAGAAAGATCGTGTCTCTTACCCAAAAAAGTACATCCCCATGGACTTCCATAGGATATGCTATAGATCTATTCTCTAACATCACCACTAATCTAGTTCTATTGAACTCATTAACCTATAAAGAAGTGAATATAGAGGGAGGAATCACATATATATAAGCTTACAAATGTCATAAAGAATCAGAAAAGTGTAACTCTCCTATGGTGAATGGTTTGGTGAATTTCCCTATATCCTTACACACTTTTTGTAATTTGTTGATTTTTTTGTAATTACTACTGATAAAATAATTCCAATATTTATCCTCTTATTTCCCTTGAGCCATATTTGACTGGTACATTGTTATTTTAAGGAGTTTTCATACCTTAGGATTTTCTTAATAGCCTCAATAAGGGGGATGTTTATTTCCACATGCAAGAATGTTTCTAAAACCTATTTTCGTATTTCCTAATAAACTATATTTTTTGTTAGGAAACTCTATTTTGAAAGGGAATGGGTTTAAGAGGAACATCATCAATCTTATTCTAAACATTTCTTTTTTCCTTGGGTTTCTCATCATTGGTTCTTAAATGGGGATTTTCAAGAGTTAAGTTGAATCCTAGTTTAATGATTGGTGAAAATGTATCTATTGTTTCCTTCCCACTTCTCAATGTGATGGAATTTACATTACCCTTTATAATTGGAGTTCGTGTGGAAACATGATATCTAGATTTTTTTCTTACCAGTTCTGGAGGTTGGTGGAAATCTGGCTCATTTGTGTCTTCAGCTCCCTCAACTCAGATACATGACTCTTCATCTCATTCTGTTAATTAAAATAAATTTGTTTAAAAATATTAATAGTATTAGAAGTGACATTTTTTGATAATTTTTATTATTATTTACATGTTGATGCTTGAAATTATAATATCATTTGGTGTTGTTGGAAATACCACTGGTAAGGTAGAGGCTATTGAAAAGGTGGAATTTTTATTTCTCCATAGCCATACCTCATATCCAATTGATCATTCCACCCTTGGTTTTATATTGGATAAAATTAATCATACTTCTTTTAGAGATATGGTAGTTGTTTCCTATAATAGTTTTTCCAAGAGAATACTTCTGACCAATCTTCTATCTCTTGTGATTGGGGGTAACTTTCAGTTGGGTGGTCTATTTCAGTGAAAATTACACAAGGCCTTGTAGGCTTGGGTTAGTTTATCATTTTATCTAATTTAATATGTCTCCCCATGGCGTTCAATTCATACAAAACAGTATTAATTAAATTATTTTCAAGAGAATGTGGCTATACTTGAGGTAATCCTCAAACATGTGGCATACCTCGATCACCAAATAGTTGCAATTGTTTGTTTTCCCACTAATTCCTTTGAATTTATATCATCCATCATGCTCCTATCCATAGGCGTGAGGCCTTCAATGAAGTATTGGATGCGAAGTTTCTCACCGATTTAGTCATTCATACATCTTTCACACAACTTCTTGAATATCTTTAATTATTCATACATTGACTCCCCTTGGGATTGTTTAATTCATGGGATCTATTTTCAAATATAAGTGTTCCTTGATGCTGGAAAAAAATATCTATAAGAAAAGATGTTTCAAATCATTCCAAAAATTTAAATGTTTAGGTTGTAAATAATACATCTAGTATTTTGCAGTTTCATCAGGAGATAATGGGAATGCTCTTAGTGGTATTTGATATTTACATACATTTCATGGTTTAAGGGTTGATAAAACCACATTAAATTTTTTTAAATGTTTTTTGTATCCTCACTAGATAATCCATGAAATTTTCAAAGTAGGTGAATTAATCTGAATTTCAGTTCAAAGTATGATTTGAGATTTGGGTATTCAATAAAATTTTCATGATAGTTAATATCTCATGATGCAAATTAATCAATGGTTCTATTAAGTTAATTGTTATTTTTTCAGCCTTGGATCATGTTTTATTTTTGATTAAATAAGTTTTTTTTAGAATGGAGGAATTATCTAACTAGTTTATTATTAAAACATCCTGTAGAACTAGATTCTTTGATTCGAGCTCGAAGGCTATATTCATTCTTAGGGTCAATATTTAAGAGATATATGAGATTAATTCATGTCATAAATCCAATAAAATAAAAAATGATGTGAATAAAATAGTAATATAAAAAAAGAAGATAAGTTTTATTTGATGTTCCCAAAAAAGAAAAGAAGTAGAAAAAAAGGATCTTGAGAAAGGGGAAAGAAGAAAGATATAAGAGAAGAAAATAGTAAATTTAAAAATTTTAAATATAATAAAATAAAATACCTCTAATTGATTGAAATAATTACATGAATCCCTATAATTTGAGCTAATTTTAAAGGAAAAATCATGGGTTCTCTCAAATTATGTTTGTTTTCTTGTTATATAGATGCAGTAGAGTGGCTGGCCAAGGTCATCTCTCAATTAGGTAGTAATTAAAAAAAATTAAAGTTATTTTGAAAATAAAATAATATAATATAAACAAACAATATAAAAGTTAGGTTTTATTTTATAATTCATAAAACTATAATATGTATTCTAGAAGAAGATTTCATTTTTTAAAATGAAATATGATTGATATGACACAAAGGGAAGATGTTTTTTTAGAAAATATTTTTAGAATACAAAATAGATATAACTCTACTTATTAAATTACATATTAATTATTATAGTTTAAATTAATATTCACCAAATTTTTATCCCCTAGTTTTTTATCCCTTGAACCATATGAGGAATAACTTAGCCACCATTATTAAATTAATTAAACTATAGGATAGATTCAGAACATGAAATCACATCACCTAATTTGATTGATTCCCTAAGGATAGATAATGTTAATTGGTATATTAGGTCACATATCCAGTCTACAAATTAATATTAACTGTGTTAATTGATTGTATTTAAACTTTACAAATTGAACCCATGTGGTTTTGTATTATCGATTAAGATCGCTCTCTCATAATTAACATAATTCTCGAACTCACATGTTTTCTGTTAATTATTCAATTTCTATATCAGTTTCATTAATATTAAAAAATAAATTCATATATATCATATTATGTGAATTATATTATATCATTAATTCAAAATAAATTAATGAATGAAGTAATAGGTAGATCAATTACTAATAAAAACTACTCTTCTATGGGCGGTGTAGTCATCGTAGAAACATTTTGTAAGTGAAAATGTTTAGAAAGGGTATAAACCAATATCATTTATACTCTTTATTTACATACCAAATAGGGTGACTATTAGAGGATGTAATTTAATAAAACATAGGAATTTAAATAATGAAAAATAAGTTTACTATAAGGGCAAAAATAATAGAACAATGAAAAGTAAAAGAACGACATTTTAGATGAGATCCTAGTTTGATAGATTCCCTCATACAATTGGGAATTTAAACAATATGGAACAACATATCATCTTCTCAAAGTCTTCTAATTAATGTCAAATCCCCACCAAATAATAAAAACACAAATTTATAGGGTGGAGAGGATAGTAGGTTTACAAGTGGTTTTATGTGTGAATGGGGAAGTTTGGGATAATATTTTATACCAAATTTCACCACCTATTTTACCTTCCATACATGTCAAAATTTATTCCTTCTAAAACATTGTTTCGTGAGAAAATGTTTTAGAGATTTTTCTCCAAATTGTAACCCAATACAAGAATGGATTAAGAAGGTATGGCCCAACTACTAAAGTGATTTTTAATCTGGTGAGTCTAGACCAACATTCATTTCATGACACATTTACTCCAACCAAATTCAAGGTTAAACATAGATATCCTGAGTAAAATTTTTTTACTATTAATTTAGAAACACATTTATATAAGATCAAGTTAAAATCATTTACATAAAAATATTTATGTTTGAAATACTAAAGTGAAATTTGAAGGGAAAACATGAATTTTCATCAAATTTTAAAATTAATGATATAATCAAAAATATTTTATAACTAAACATATTTTTCACCATTAGAGGTAATTATATTATTTATTATCAATAAAAAATTCAATATATTGGGAAAAATCCCTCAAGGTGTCCTCTCAGAATGTTTTGGGTGTGATTATGTTTGCTGACAAAGCCGGATGATCGGGAATGAGAATGGTTGGTGTTTTCTGAAGATAGTTTTTTATGGTGGTGGTGTTTCCTAGTGTTTTTCAAATTCCTAGGCCTAAACATTTGGAGTATGATATTGGAAGAAGAAGTATTTCACTATAGTATTGAATGGTATTAATAAATTTGGTGAAAATTGGCACAAGATGAGAACCGCGTACCACAATTCATGGACCGCAAACCATGTCTTGGGAACTGTACACGGAGCGGTGGGAATGGTGTGTTGGAGCAATTTTAAAAATCAAAAATGGTTCAGGGGAGAAGGTGATGTGGTATTCAGATGGCATGTCATTTCTAGAGGAGAATGACCACGTATGAGCAAAGATTTTACAAAGATTACGTATGAAAAATGGTTTTTGGGTGGTATGCAATTCAAAGCGGAAAAAATATTGGTATACAGTGACGGTTAGATTGAATATTTTTTTAGTCTAATATTATAAGATTTTATAGGTATCATTGCATATATAATAATCACTAATCCCACTGATTACTTTCAAGAAAAAATATCATTAGAGAACATATGTTCGGTCCGGGATTTTGGCAAAGTCCGAAGGAGGTTCATGAGGAAGAATTCCTCAAAATCTAAAGTGGTTTTCATAGAATAAATTTCCCTGAATCATTTAAGTAGATAGTTGTAACCCACATAAGAAATTGTATGTAGAGGTTGAAGGCATAGTACATGGACAGTTAGCAAAGGTAGTCCACAAAAAATTAAAATTTCACAGATATAGGGTAATTCGCAAAGGTAGTCCACAAACAAAGAAAAGTTTGTGGACAGGAGGGGTTTTAAAGAGGAGGTTCGTAGGATCGGTACGTGGATATGGTATGTGATAGCAAAGGAAAATTCATTATATAGAGGATGGGAAGTTCGTAGTAGTGGATTTGTATGTGGAGGAGGTGTTCTGCATACCAAACTCAGTACATAGTATGTGGGAGGAGCATGTGGTTCTCTATTTGAACAAGGAGGCTTGAAAAAACATAAAATCATTCTAATAAATTATTTTTTTGTACCTATCAATACTTTGGAAGGTGGAATTCATCTACAGGTAAAAAATGGACTTCAATAGATCATAACCCTATAGTTTAGGATGCATAGATTAATGAAAATGAAGGGACCTACATTTCTAAAACTATGTTTTAACTACAATTCAATAAATTGTGTGTGGATTCCTCTCAATGAGTTGTGAGATAAGGAAGAAGAAGACAGTGACCCTTTCCACCGGCAGTGACCCTTGGTAATGGAGTGAGAAAACCCTAAACCTTATAAAGGAAGTGATCCTGGGCACAAAAGATCTAGCCCAAACATTCTACTCATTATTGGTTATGTGCCTTCATAAATTTGGTACATTGGAACATTGTCGTTGAATGCTCCTTGGATGTATCCCAGGGAGGGTGAAGAAAGTAAAAATTGATGTGTCTTATACATGATTTAATATCTAGTTATATATTTCTATGGGAGGAACAAAAAATATAGATTTTTATAACAATGAAACATGATCCAAAAGGGGGAAAGTTTTAATCTTCCATACCCTGATTCAACCCCCCCCCCCTATTTGGGTAATCTACCTAGTGGACTCGACACAATAAATTTAATTTTTATAAAAAATACATTATATATCAAGACAAATTAATCATAATAGATTAAATCTAGACAAATAATAGATACATGTACTGAAATGACACATTTTTTCTCCTCCTCTCTAGGAAAACCCTTTCTGATGAACTTACAGAGAACTATCCATTCATCATCTAAGACATGTATATCCTTTTTTCAAAATTTGAAGATTAAAATAAACATGAAAACATCAATTAGTCCCACTTTACTTGTCCCTATTGGGGTCTAGCTAAACTAAACACACACCCAAATGAGGATAGTGAACAAATTTTGGTATTTCTATGAAAGAAATGAGAATGGTTGATGTTAAAAGACAGTACATCATCATCTTTTTCAATTGAAGTTATAAATTCTTCAGGAACCCATTAATCACCTCCGAAAATAGGAAACCCAACTTATTATAACAAATAATGAACTACCATCCTTGAAGCTGAAATACTTTCTTCAAAAAAATTGGTACTCTTCAACCAAGCCATACCAATTTATTTTCAATCAAGTAATCTTGAAGAAACAACACTAGACAAGGATTTATTAGAATAATCAGAACTACCATAATATCAACAGTTTTACATTCCCATCTATCAATTCTTTCTAAATAAGAATAAAAAAAATGAAAAAGGTATAAATACCTTAATATGGGTATTATTTTTCTTCAAAGGTAAAAGAAGAAGATGGTGGATGAGATCATGCATATCGCGTTAAAACATGGAATCCACATGGATTTATGACTATCATAAGTTCATGTATATGGTCACGTGATGTGTATAACCTTTAGAAGGCCCTATAAAGAATCTTTGACAAGTCCTTATACTCTTGAGAAGCTACCCTAAATAATCATTGATCACGTGGTGGCATTTAGATATGCTCCCCAGGTCATGTGGATTTTCGACTTGAAGACTCCTGAAACACCCTCAAAAAGTCCTTTAGAAATAGAGGTAAAATATCCATAAATTGGGCCCATTTTTCGGTCATGAAACTTGTGCGACTCATCACTGATGGGGATAATAATTTTCCTTTAAAACATTCAAAAACATTTGTGAGATCCCCTTCCATTGTAAAATGAAAAAAGGAAATAAATATGGGGAATGTGGGAGCCACTTGAATTTGTAAAAAGTCATGAAATATGCCCCAGGTGATGCATAATACACTACAAACCCCTAAAAGAATGTCTACCTCATATCAAAAAATCCCACTAGCATGACATCCTCATCACACGAAGGTCCTTGGGTATGTCTATAAAACATAACACTCCCCATTTAGTTCTACAAGGACATATAGATGTAGATTTCCATGAATTGCTTTCGCATCTCCACACATCACTCGTGTTGTCATACGACACATCACCAAGAGGTAGAGTGATTGTATTCAACAACAATCATGAAAAATTTCAAAACCCCCAACTGTTTTAAAATAAATAAATGAAAATAAATAAAGAAAAGATGGGAGAATCTTGCAGTTGTAAAAATCATGTGGTACGCCTAGGCTATCCAAAGCATGGTCTCACAAAACACCTTAACAAGATGATTTAATTTATCAAAGGCACCTTTAAAAACCAACCTTTTCTGAAATAGGATTCCATAAAAGTCACCTGAGATCATATTAAGGCCTTATAATAGGCATCCTGATCTAACAAAGGCACTTGGATGTGTCACATAGACAATATGAAAGTCCCTCATCCTGTCCAGATGATTCAATAAGGCCCCATTAATCTTAAATTCTTGAATAATGGAGGTGTTGATGGGATAATCCTATACTTGCAGAAAATCATGTGAAACCCCCAAAATGATTTATAGTAAGAACTTGAGGATTGATTGATGTTGAATCCCTCCACTGACTCCATCCTTGAATCATGAAATATGTGCCAAGAAGAGTGGCGAATAAATGAAGTAGTGATTCCTATAAATTTCCCACCCCTGCATGAAAAATGAACCACTGAATTCAAAGTGAAGATGGATTATCCTTGAAACCTTGCATTGATGCCAGAGAAAATTTATTTAAGTGGACGATCTCATGACCAGAAAAGATTATCATCAAGAATGATCCAGGGAACAACTAAAGCGATCATGAGGTAGCCATAAACACTTCCTATGATCACTCATAGATCACATAAAGGATTTATGTTAGGAAACATGAATAATAATAAACACATATTCAGAATAAAATATGAATTAAATCAATCCAACACTGAATAAATCAAAGGATGTTTCCATAAAAGGATCAAAATAGATTAAAATTGGGAAAACGTTTCCAAAGAACATATGAATCGATCCTCATGTGCTTCGCGTGAACTGCCCAGGACATGAGACCAAACAAGTATATATTGACCAGATCTCATGATGCTCCTTTGGTATTCTATTTTGATCATTAAAAGTCTTCTATAAATGTTAAATAAAGTCTCATGGAACCCTATAGTCATTCCCCCTAGGTCTCATGAATCCCTATGGGCTCACCATCCAAACATCATAATTTACTTTATAAATGTCACCCGACTCATAAAATGATACCAAAACATATTAACTAAGTCTCAAGGTAGCACCCAAGCATGTCAAATGGCACTCATGATTCACTATGGGAAGGATAAAAAGATATTGTGAAGTCCTCCAGATATTTCACACTGACTCTCATGATTCCCTTCAAGTGTGCTAGCCAACATTCATGATGACACTAGGGAATGTCATCCAGATCATGTTATTCCCTCTAGTCATGATGACACTAAGTAATGTCATCTATATCATGTGATTCCCTTTAGTCATCTCATTTGGGTATCACAATTTCCTAAAAAAAATTCATCCTTGATCATGCGATGACCCTCAAAAATTCCATCTAGGATATACAATGTCTCTCAAACAACCCAAATCGATCATGTGATTGTCATTACACATATCTAAAATATAACCAGAAATGTATGAACATCCTTTAACATGTCAAGGAAGAAATGAACGTAATGTTATGTAATAAATCAAGGATTTCATGTAGTAAAGTGGTCTAGGTCAAAATAAAATCACATGGCTTCATATATTTTTCCGCCCTCGGTATGTATTCCCCAACCTGAAGGGAAACCTTAGTGTGTAAGCCCCAATCAACTGATTACTTACAGAATCATTATATGTAGGATTACTTCCTAATATATGATTCCACAGTTAAATGGGAATCCATCGCAATGTAATTCCCACCATGCCTCTAAAATTTTAACCATTAGCTCCCAATCATTACTATAGTCTAATCACTCTACTGCATCCATCAGTGGACTTAGAAATCAATTGAACTACGATGACTCTAATTCCTTCCATAACTAGAATATATGTGATTCCTTCCTAATACCAAATCCCAAACTCAAATTGGAATCCAAATCATCATAATTCATTCCATGTCTCTTCAAACATCAAGTCTGAATCATTCCTATAGGTTATGCATCTTACCTCATTCCTCGACAGATGGAGATATTAATTGAACTATGAGGATTCTGATTTCTTCCATAACTAGGATATATAGGACACCTTCCTAAGTCCCAAGTAAAAACTTAAATGGTAATACACCTTAGTTTAAGTCTTTCCATGTCTCCAAAATTGCAACCATTGGGACCCAATCATTTCCAAGAGCAGATCATCCCACATCATCCCTTAGTGGACTAAAAATCAATTAAACTATGGTAACTCAGATTCCTTCCATAACCAAGATATATTGGATGCCTTCCTAAGTTTCTAGCTTCATATGAAATATAATTAGGGTTGTACCAGTACATAACCTCTAACATTCATATGAAATGAGGCCAGTCACTTACTATCCCTTATTTCTCACATCGAGCGTAGCACATGTGGTCTTAGAGAGCCTCAATAAACACATCATTAGCATCATGAATCTCAAATATCCAAGGAAATCCCTTCTTTTAAATCCCTAAATAGTGTAATGATGTAAATATACCTCATATAAGGTCATCAACCTTGTGGAAAATCCCAAGGGAATGATTGTACTTGGATAACTCTGATTCCTTATATAACTAGGATACGTAGGATGTATCCTCAAAACTCGTGCTATAATATATGGTTTCTATGTTCTCATACATATGTGTATTCAATATGAAATTATAATTAAATATTTTAAGGAACCATATATGTTTTGATTCCTGTAATAAACCAGATATATAGGATAACTCATAATGTTTCAATCCTATCCTCTGAATATTAACTATCCCCATACAAGGTAGTAAATTCAGAAGCTCTCGGTTGTATGTATTAAATATATAATTAGGTATTTATTAGATATAAATGGATATGTAATGTCATATACATACATAAGGATTCAATATCGAGATCTCCCTCTCTTTTTTAATAAAAGAGACTTTAATTATATATCATTTTTATATCAACCTAGCTTTTACTTACATTATAATTACGTCATTTTAAAGATAAACAACATAAAGTCATTACAAATCAAGGATACAAAGGTTTAGTGTTTTGGGAAAACTAGTACCATACATAACTTTTAAAAAATAAAACATAAACATTTATTAAATTCCTTATTCTCTAGCTTCTTATTAGCCCATGAATTCTCCTCAGTATAACTAGTCACCTGAGGATATACATCAAAATGGGGTTAGGTAAAATCCAAATAAGGTGATCGATAAGAACATGAAACTATATAATATGGGATGAGAATAATAATTTTCATCATAACATATGTGTAGTATCATAATCATGATATAAATAATTAAGAGAATACTTGGAATGTGGAAATGAATAAAAATAAAATATAAAGTCTTATTTGTTAGATACCACACATAGTTTTAAAAACATATAGCATCATCTTCATGCATATTTTACATTACTCATGAGGTTCTTCACATTACCCAATGCATTGGAACACTATATAAATCTGGGTGCACTCGTCACATAATATCATTTACATTATCATGGATTCCACATAAAATGTAAATCAATCATCAACATAAATAACCCATGTAAATTAATGGGTTTCATCTCATAAGAATACATTCATAAACTATGGGTTCTTAATTTAAAGGTGGAATAACATACTTGATATAAGAATCATCAACCATGAGTTTGAAGTAAACGGTGTGTTCTGAAAGAAGAGTTCTTTTGGAAAATATTATTTTTGTCATTAACTCCAATAGAAAACATTTATATCCCATGAAATAAAATTTAATGGTAAAAAATTATTTTTAAGGAATGACCATACTAAAGTTGTTTTGAAACATGGAAACCCCAAAGAAAGAGATTTGGGTTCGATAAATCACCTTACATTTTGTTTGAAATCTTCATTCATGTTAATATCATGTATAATAACATTAGATGCATTAATTAAAAATTAAATAACCTTTTATATATTAATATTTTTCATTGTGGTTTAATTAAATTATTTTATAGGCCTTTATATGAGTTGTAGAGTCTAAATTCGTTGTTCATGAGTTTTTTTCTTCTTAGTTTTCATGACCAGTTCACATGAATATATGATTGGATGTTCATGTAATATGTGGATAAACATTCAGAATTTTTATTATATTTTGTTAATGGTATTCCATATTTTTAAATGATCTTATAAAGGATTTGGTTATATACCATTGGGATGATTCATTATATAAAAGTTAATGTTCATAATTTTTTGTTAATTAGTACTGTTTTTTATCACAACAAACATGTATGGTTTTATAATTTAGTATTATGTGTATAAGTTAGTTATTGAACATAGATGCGGTTAGAAAATACACTTTACAATCTATTTTAAACCATTTAATGGGTTTTTTAACAACCTTGAAGGTTTTTATGGAAAATGAAAGGTCATCGCCCATGATGTTGGTAAATTGACACTTCATAGGTGAAGATTACATTTTTAAGATAAGAGGGATACAGTGAAGAGTTTAATGTTGTACATTACATTAACATGATATAATTCTAGTATATTTAAGGTATTTTAGTTACCATTACATTTTTATTAAGGTAGGTCCTGAGATAATATGAAAATAAATTCAAATTGAAAGGAAATTAAATGAAAATAGAGAGGAATTACCACTTGATTTCTCCTCTTGAGATTCTCCTAAAGGAAACAAGTCATGGTCTTTTGCTGAGACCAAGATCTCAGGTACATGGGGGAGGGACTATGTAAGATTATTGGGAATAATATAGTCAAGGATAAAATCTTTAAAGGTGTGAGTAGATGTGGGTGTGACGGTGGTATTTATAGTGGTTGATAGGGGCATTTTCTTATTATTTTAATCATTACTTTATTATATTTCTCAAGATAAGAAACTATGAGGATTATTATGACTCAATATAGTAAATATTTCATGTTATTTAAAATCAATGGTCACTTACATCATCTATTACTCAAGCATGATTCAAAAATGAACACCATTTTATGAAAATAATTTTCTAAATATTATTAATATACTTTTTATTTAAAATCATCATTTACATAGAAAATAAAAATTTTAAAATTATTAGTACTTTTATATCACTATGAAAAATTAATTAAGGCCTCAAAAAATTATCATAAAATCATAATAGGTCCAAATATTAATTATGAACACACTTTTTGAAAATACATTTTTTTTAAATTATTCATATAATATTTATGACTTACAAATATTCTAAAACTTATTTAAAAAATTTAAAAAAAATTATCTACTTATATTATGATATAATTATATCATATTGTCACTTATAAGATGAAGAAATTATATTTATACTATAATTTTAATCAATAATATTAACTTATATAGTATCTTATTCTTAAGGGTTATATTAATATTCATAAGCTTAATATTACTATTCAGAAGGGTATGTTTTTATTCACCAATAATTAAGTCTATCCTATCAAACTCCAAATATCTTACTAATGGCAACCGTGTATGTCATATTTTTGATATTCAAAACAAAAAAGTGGAAAAATTATGTTTAACATCTTGGCTATAAAGGTCACATAGTTTTTATTTGTTCATTTGATCATGATATGATATTTTTTTCTAATGTGATTTTATGTGACATAACTATGAGAAGGAAACTTCCATTAATAAAACTTTTGGTAGTTATAGTTTGAATAGTGTAACTGTTCCAGTATCAGGATTAGGAAGAGATTGTTGAACACATCTTAAATCTATAAGAGATACCATGAGTAAGTAAAAATTCCTCCTAAAATGATATTATGATCTTGAACTCCCATCATATCAACCAATGTGAGTCCCTAAGTTTCGTTGGTTCTGAAACCCCAATTGACCAAATTCCTTTCAAAAATAGGTCAGTATCCAATTTTGGATGAGGGAACTACTCAAGTTTTCTCTTAAGAAGGATTTTGGTGGCCCGATATTTAATATTGTACAAGAAATAACCCCCCCCCCCCAAATACAACCATCAGGAGAAACAAAACCAACCTCAATGAGGGGTTCCTAGTTCTCTCTTCTCCATAATAAAATGGTTATCACTAAGTGAATCTCTCCAATAATAAAATGAATGGGTTACTACCCATTAGGACAATTCTTTTCAAACTATACGCAAAAAAAGGTGAAACTAATGCGGATCTCTCATATAACAAAATTATTGGGTTATTACCCATCAATCCATATTGTTTTCACACTATATGCAAATAAAAATTTTTAAGCCAACATTAATCACTCAAATAAAAACACAATTTGGTGGTTATCAGTCAGCCCATTTTTTGTACTCTACTCAAAAACCCAAATAGTGAAATTGACATTAATCTCTCAAATTACATTTTATATGGGGTTCCCATGATATAATTTAATCCTTGAACAGACAAGTCTATGTAGTCAGAATCACAAGACCTGGAATAAAAGGAAAATTGTGTTAACCATTCTTATCTGATTGAGTACACATCATGACTACCATATTGCACTAATCAGTGAAATTGCCCCCTGTTGTTTTGTGTGAATATAGATCTCATCGAAAACATATTGATCTAAGATAATTTCATCATCCATTAGTTGTTTTGTCAATTCATTTGTGGATGCAACCACAACTAGTAGAAAAATGATCTCCGATTAATAATAACTTCAATGTCAGGGGGAAAGCATAATGGTCTGGTAATACCATTTACATGGTACAATCCTAAACCTAAAATCATCCCATTATTGTCTCTAAGTTCTGAAGACTATGGGTTCTCATCATCTAGGGAAAGATTTATAAAATCATGTGTCACTCGTTTCCTAGGATAACCACATTGGGAGCATAACCCAAGAGCCTGAAAATAACCAACTTTAATATCTAAAGAAGAAGGGATAGGGAGGAAAATATGACTCTCGTTTAGTTTGATTGTCACCAAGGAGGGACCTTATCAACCACCATTTCTAGCATCATACCACCAGTACCCCCCAGTTTCCAATTGAGGGTACCAAACAAAAAACATACACCTCTGATTCCCATGCATAGAAAACAACGAAGTCACATCAGGAAAAGAAGATATGTGATATCCTAGATCAGGCTCATATCACCACTCCTACTGGTGATACATTATGAAATCCTTCATCAATAACAAGAAATAAGGCTCATATACCTTATCAGAGAGAACATGTCTATGGGAATATTCCTACTGCATGCATGGGGGAGAAAAAATTCATAACCTTGTGCACAAAGTCCATCGACATATTTTAGTGGCGCAAGGGGGAAAGAAGTGGGACCATATCCCCACTTTAATAGAAGATATATTCCAATACATTCTGGAGATGGAAAATTTTCAGGTTTATATCTCTACCCATAGTTTAATAAAAATTCAATACATATTAGAAACAGCTTAAGAACCCCATCGACATATTCCAACACCGGTTCAATTACAAGGATTAGCACATATTCCTATCCCTATAGCCATGGCAGGTCAACACTATGATCGTTAAGAAGTGATGTTTACTTCAGAGAAATAAAAACTGTTGATCCTGTCCAAAAGTATTATCTTCTTATTCCAGTAAAGGAAGAGGCACCTGATTTTTCTCATATCCTTATTCCAACAGGGGCTCTCCAGGTGAGAGCAGTGCATGCCTCAGGATAGGGGCACATTCATGTCGAAAAATTCTATATGCATAATACAATGGACTAGAATCGAGATCATATCCCCGTTCTGGATGGGGGTCAACAAGTTAAAGTGGTACATTCCTGAGGGAAAGAGCATATTCCTAGTGCACAAATCCTACGGCATAATCCAAAGGCTGTGGATCGGGATCATAACCTCGTTCTATATGAGGCTATCCATGTGCTAATAGAACATGCCTCAAGATAGGATCATATTCTTATCAATTAATCTTCCTAGAAAACTCCAATATATCATGGATTCTATGTGGTTATTCCTAATTCTGATAATGAACGACTACACAAACATCATTCCAAGGAAATACAGGTGGTGGATCATATCCCTTATCACATTCCAGAGGTATGTCGGCATATTTTGATGGGAATTTATATTCGTACCAAGCTTGTATTCCTATTCCAATTGGGTCTAACCAAATGAGAGTGGAATATTCCTTGGGGAAGGCACATACTCTTTCAAATAAATACTAAAGGCATATTATAATGGTTCAGGATCTCATACTCCCATTTGGACTGAGGTTCAACAAGTGAAAATAGAACATATCATACTAAATGAATATAATACTTTCAATAATAATGAATCTAATTAGCATATTCCAATATCTTCTCAATAGAGATCTTATACTCTCATGTCCCTAGACATCTATAAACAAGTTTTGGCAACAGTCATACTGTAGGCTCATATCCCTACAAAATACAGAAAGGCATGTCAACATATTCTGACCATGACATAGAATGAGATCAATATTCATAATATACTCAATTATAGTGTCCATGAGGGTTTTAAAGATGAATTATCCACACAAAAAGGGTCATTATACTCTTCAACTAAAGAATAATATGATCATTATTATGGTAGTCATCCTCGTGGAAGTGTTGAGATGGATCGTGCGAACTCTACCCCTAACATCCACTATGGTCAACCTCCCCATGGATATATCACCCCCAGAGAAGGAAATCATACCCTTTCTCTGACACCTTCATATAGAGAAGTTTCATAAATAAATACGCCATCATATAGATTGTTGCTCAAAACATTAGGGTTGAGAACATATAGTTCCCCATAAACTTCTAGTAGAACTCCACTCTAGATAGTAGGTGACCTTTAAAAGAATATTCTATGGTCTGATTAGATAGGGGCATGTATGTTTGAGTAAGAGGAGGTCTACATTGACATATATAGAGTGTTAAATGGAAAAAACCTCCCCCTCATGTTCTGGACCGTCACTACTTCTGACTATGAGATCCTAGAAGAACTAGAAAATGAGTTCACACCTTATATATGCCAAAATATTTGGGCTACTCATTAGTAGCTAAACCCTAGACACCTCCCTTACCCAAGATACAAGGGTCACCTTCAGACAATTTAGATACTTTGTTTTCAGTTGGAATCGATTGTTATCACTTTAACGTAAGATCTAAAACTAGAAAATTACAATGCAAATATGCAACATGCTTTCCTCCATCACATCATGACCCTTCAGTAGATAATATCGAAAGCCTCATCATATATATGTATTAAAATATGGAGAAATTATGGAGTGTTACACTATCTCACACCCCTAAAATAGATGACCCCACTAGATATAGGGTCCTGTTATTTCATAGCTTCAAAGAAAATCAAATTACTGAGTAACACCCAGTATAGTTGGTCACTACATCAGAATTCCACCACTTCCACAATGAACATACATCACAAACGAAGGTAGTGGATAGACAACATGACTTTAAACTAGGCCTCTCAATGTAATGGGAATTAATTTCAATCATGGAATCTAATGTTACTATCAACTAGAAAAAATTTCATAAAGAATGTTTACCATCATGGGCTTCTATCGCACCCATCTCCTTTGACATCATAGTTTTTTCACATCAAATGGGATACAGTATCAGCTATTATTGAAGTTTTCCATGAGATATATCAACCTCCCAAATTGAGGGAATATCTGACAGTTCCTACAACTCTAAGACCATCAATTTTTGAGATGATTCAAGACATATTGGAAGGATCTACAAACAAACGACCTCCCACTAGAATGGATGAATTTATATCTCAATAACCATCACCAGGTTCATCATCCTTTGAAAAGGTACTAGAAAAATAAATTGTGATCCTAGATCAAACACATCCCACCAATCTGGGGAAATTTATATCTCAATATATATTTTGAAAGAAATAAGATAACTGAATGGAATTTAATGCCCCTCAATAGAAGTATCTAGAAATGCTAATTGCAGCCATGAATAACTACAAAACCATATGGATACTATCTTTTTCATCATCCCCAATGCCATAGTTAGAATAAAACTTCACCAGTTTTCAGGAAAATATCAACTGTCATCATCACATCCATTCATCATGCCACAAGACAAACCGTTTTTGTTAGGGGAATGTTCAGAAAATATGACTGGAAACTCCCTCAATGTAATTTTTCATAGAATAGGGTGGGAGGACCATATGGTTAAGGGAATAAGACCCTACTGGGGTAAAAAAAGGCTGAATATTTCTAAGGGTTTGAATAACGACTGTGATGAAGGCGTTGTAGAAACAGAATGTTACGTCCAACGTAATGGGACCACCATCATTGTCCAATATTTCTCTATGAATTTCATCACCATCGACATAATAGATATGGTGGATCCATAATCAAATATATAGGGGTGCGAAACACATAAAATATACCTTTATAGGAGGGTTATATGGATGCACCAACTGAGGCTTCATGCACCCAGATACAAAAAAGGCTCCAAAATATAGCACCTAGGAATTTCAAGTTGCTATATCTTCAGTGGAACACTACCCAAGAGAAATAAAATGGTGTTGAAACATCCAAATCACCACCCAGAAGAGTTGAGGTTGATTCCATATAGGAACAGTTGTCACCAAATGATAGTGAGATACAAACTCACAAACAACTCAATGAGGACAAACTCAGGAGAAATATTACTATGGTGTATCATCATCATACTAAGGAAAATATTCCTCCTCCAATAAGAGTTGGTCCACTAGTAAGAGTGGTATCTAAGCAGTGTAATATCTCTGAATCTAGAAATCATATCTATATAGTAAGGGTGGTATCTAAGCAGTGTAATATCTCTAAATCTAGAAATCATATCTATATAAATGAGGAAGTTCAAAATGATCATGAATTCCCTCAATTATGGAAACAACCTATCCCTCACCATTATTATCATTCAGTATTAGGATAAATCAATAATCCATGGGAGATAAAAGTTATGCCACCTCATCGACCCACACCCACTACTTATAGATGAGAGGCAACTCAAATGGTAGTTCTTCTATAGCTTCTTAACATCATTGAGTCCATGTCTTCTCAAATGGAATCCATGGAGGGGTGACACACACCTATGAATCTTGAGGGGAATCCATATCTTGAATGGGTGGGTGAAACTTTTTACCCAACCAATTTCGTAGATCCTACATTCTATTCCTTTGATGGTGCTGGTGACCATGAACAACATCTCCCATAATTCACATCCCAATGTGGGATGATGATGGGCCATCAAGATCAAAACGATGCCACCAAGATGAGGTGTTTTGTATATACTATGACTGATCCAACTATTGTTTGGTATAGTAGTTTTTTAGTATGATCTATTGTAGGATAGGAAGACCAACGTCATTAATTTTTTTATCAGTTCATCTCCATGCTGAGGAAAAAACAATGGTCGACCTGAAAAACTAAAACAATTCAAATATTATTGGGTCTATGAATTAATATCCAGATTGAATGGTTTAACCTATTCACTCAGTATGCCTCTCTTGTAGGAGAAATGGTTGGAACATGGTGCTGAAAACCTCCAGGATGAGTTTTGGACACCTCTGATCTTAATGAAGTATCTAGGTTGGTTTGGTGAGTTCACAGAAATGGAACAACCTCTCGATGATTCCATTCAATGAACCTCAAAAAAATCATGACTAATTCCTCCAGCATAGAGAAAATTTATATATAATGTAAAATCCTTAGTTGTCACTTTCATGTCTGTAGCAGTTCCCATCCAAGCACCGAGGCAGGCTCCAAATATCCCTGTAACTCCTGTCGAGCAGTGAAAACCACATAATCTCCCTAGTCTAAAAGAAAATATAAATAATGGCCCCAAGGATTTGGGGAATTGATGAATAAATCATACTACTTATGAAATAAAGATTTCCTTAATTATTTCATGGGAGACATGGACAATTAACTTATCAATACACCATAACCCAATAAGCCTAATGAAGACAACCTAACCAACCATCCAGACTATTTCACTTACCATAGGAGGGTGGGTTATATTATCCAGGACTTAATATTATTCAAATGATTCCTTTAATGCTTGGTGAATTCTAGACAGGTGTTGTTTGATAACTCCTCATAGAAGGTGGAAAGATTAATCATTTCCCATTCAGAAGAATAGAGTTATTGAAAAACGTTATTGTTAGGAATGAGTATGAGTTCAACAACAAGATGACTGAAAAAAGAGTTGATTGATCTCATTACACCCTAAGAGAATAGATGTGCATACACACAATAGCTCAACCACCCAAGAAGGTGAAATTTGATATGTATTTTAATATTTGGCACAAAAATTAGAAGCATGATGATACAGAAGAGGGTGAGACATATTTTTTTTATAATTCAAGATTAGGCACTTGTAGATTTCTTCCCTGTGACATCTAAAAAATAGGCACTACCCCACAAAATAGAACCATCATCAGAAAAATCTCTCATATTTGGTTATGTTAATGTGATAAACATGGAATACACATTCTCCAATGATTAATATTCCTCAGAATATGAGTTTCCCGCACATAACCGGGGATTAGGAGGATTCATGTTTAGGAACCGAATATACAAGGGACATCACAGGTGTGTTCTGACCCAGTATTTTAGTCATGTCCCCATAAAGGATATATATGCTGTTTAGACTCAAGGGAATGAATTATAGACATTTTAATACCAGAAATGAGCCATCTCATAATTCTTTAGTGGTGATCCACATATTGTTTTCTTGAAAGACCAACTAGAAGGGATTTGATTATCTGATCAACTCGGAATATAAGGAAGGAAGGAATGACCAGTTACACTGGAAAAAGGTTCTCTATTGACCTCTTTATATGCACAAGGCACATCCACCTTGAATTCCTTGGCTTATGGTTCACATGATAAGGACAATATCAATATTGGGAAGTACCGACCGCTAACACAAAATTATAATACTATGAAACAGTTAAAGGTTATCCTATAAAATCTCTCATTCTTGGATGTGCTTCATATTTCAAAATAAATCTAAGAGTCACTCGTTGAATCCTTTTATAGCCTATAGGATTTTGAGTCATATTTTTCTACAGCCTAGGTTTATTGAGTGGATACCATTCCATTTGAATTTCATGTCATCATCTCGTTCATTGACCTGGATCAGTAAGAGGTCATCTAAAGAAACATAAGGACCATATATGATTTAGGTAAATTTGAATAATGTATCTATCCGAAGGTATCGGATTGAAAATGGTCCTAGGATCAATATCATATCGATTTGGACCCTCTTATGTTTTTGATATAGCTAAGGGGACCTATCTCCCACGGAGATGACATTCAAGGGTATGATAAGCATGAGACAATGCCTCTCGGGATGATCAAACTCAAAACTCATTTTGGGGATCTCTCATGTGGAACTGATTTTATAGTAATCTTTTATGAAGCCCCATACAATGTCCATCTTGGAATGCCCTAGAACCACATCCACATGGAGGTACCTTGAACATTTAATCAGTGTCTGAAATACCACATCAATATAATTATCATCATAATATATAGAGTTGGTGCCACTATCAAGACTTGAAAAAAAACATATCCTAAAGTAGGATTCCATAAAAGGGGAGGAAAAAAACTAATATTGGATGATGATATATATGTTTCTACTCCAAATGGCTTGGGTAAATCCCCTATAAATCCCTGGATCATGATCGATAGTGACTCTGTTCTCCCCATAAATTTAGTCGATGTGTTAGAATTTACCACAATGGTCCAGGTCCATTTTTTCCCCAATGATAGTGTAAATTATAATTACCTATAACATCTATCTATAGCATGGGTTGTTTGGATTTGAATTTTTGGATCCCTGGGGATTTTTTATTTTTTATGCCCTTGATGTCATGATGTTTTCTCCCTTTACCCTTAAAAGGGATATTATCATAATAAAAAAATAATTTTCTGCCATGGCCTCTCTCACCTTGATGGTGATAGAGATGCCACCGTATTTCCATCTCTATATGAGAATTCCACTACATGTCTAGGAGTGGAAGAATATGAAGAAGACCATAAGAACTCCCCTTCCATATTTGAGGAAAGTTTCTCCACCACCATCAGCAATATTATATAGTAGATTATGTGAAAATAAGAATACCCTCAACCTATACAGATTAGTGTCATTGTGCCCCTCAAATAGTAATAGATTTATATTTCATTTCTAAAGCTAAATTGTTATCTACTTTCTTAGAACTATATAGAAATTCTAAAACTGAATCAAGATGTGGCTACACACTATCATAGATTACCCAATGTGCATCGAGGCTTTAAGAAAGCTTCCAGGAGGATGAAACCATCTCTTTAAATCAATATAGTGGTGGAAGTTGAAAATTTGATCAAACCCAACTTTTTCTGAGAAGTTAAATACCCATGATGTCTCAAAAAAATCTCCCCTATCAAGAAAACTAATGGAAATATTAGGGTATGCATCAATTTTAGATGAATTAGTCAACACTTATCGAAGGAAGATTTCCCATTTACAATAACATAATCCATGATTGATGTAACTTCTAGCTTCTAGTCCCTTTACATTATGAATGAAAATTCAGTATATAGAAGATCAAGATGTCCCCAAAATATTAGAATGCCACTACCTTTAGAGTCCCTTGGGGATCATTTTTATCAGGTCATGTCCATTTGGGTTAAAGAATGGTGATTCTATATATCAATGTGTCACGAGTCATATCTTTAAGCCGTTATAGGGGTGAACGGTCAAATTTTATGTCAATGATCTTGTGTTCAACCCCCAACAGTGATGTGATCACGTCACTAATCCTATAAAAATTGTTAACAAGATGTGACAACATATTTTGAATATGAATCCGCAGAAATGAGTCTTCATGGTAGCATCAGGGAAGTTATTTGTCTTTATTGTATGAAACCGTGGTATTAATGTTGACCATGAAACGACTAGTTATATATTAAAAATGTCACCCCAATAAATCTCTAAGAATTGAGGGGGATAAAAGGGAACATCACCTATAATTAGCATTTGATATCCAAATTGGACATAAAATCTCTCCCTTTTACCTGAATAATGAAAAAGAGAATCACCTATAAATGGTATGACGACTTTTAATAAGACTTTTAATGTCTCAAAAAGTATTTTATATACCCATCAGTTATAATACATATTGTGGAAGAGATTCCACTCAACCTAAATATGGATTCCATGGAATTATAACTGGGAGCCCTCCTCAGATAGAGAAATGATGCGGGGAGCAAGAGAAGTATCTACAACCTCAGCTAAACAATTATAGGTATTGTGATCTGATACTCTAATGTCAAGAATAATTTTCTTGCAATAATCTTCATAGTGAAATGGTTGAGGCATTAAATGAAGCACCAAAAATTCCATATCATCTATTATATTGATTTGATCGAGTAAAACCATGGAAATATTATTTTTACTAGGAGATTATCCTAATATAAGTTCATTAAATAGAAATATGACATTCAATTTGTATTAGATAAACTAATAAATGGAAAATCCCTAGATGAATTCTTCATAGCACATATTTCCTTAAAAAATACATCGGTGGACACCAAGATTCAATATAATGAGGTCTTATATTCCCATGACACTCCCAAGACTTAGGAGATAAATTTTGATAGTTCCCCAAAAAATCTTATCGGAAAAAAGATATTAAAACCAATGCACAATCAGGTTGGATTATATATTTTATTTATCTCTATAGACAATGTAGTGTTTCCCAACTCTTTCTCTCTATCTGAACGATTCATCAATAATGGGTCAGAATACCAATCCCACATCTACAGATTGAAATTATCCTAATATCTACAGAAATCCTAAATAAAAATAAAAGGGGTTTTGAAACTGGTGATAAAGAATATAAATGGAGAATATTTCATAGAAAAAGAAGAAATATCCCCTCTCATTGAATGTGTTAGGGTATTGATGGTAGAGTTCCCTTTCAATCCAATGTTTCATCTTGTTCCATGATCACAAAATCCTCACATAAACAGATTGTCTATTGCAACCACAATCCTAGCCCACCCTGATCAGAAGGAACAATTACTCTATATCACAGACTAAATAATGGTCTCATTATTCATCGTATGTTAAATGGAATAAATCAATCAATTAAACACCACATCAGTGCTTGACGAAATCGTATCGACCCCTACATGGGTGGATCCTAAGATCCTTTATCTCCAAAATGGTGTTATCTTGACAGATTGAGTTATATGGAAATATATTTGTTTCCATGCATCGAACATTGCCTTTATAAGTTGTCAAAATGAATATAAGTCCCTCTAAAAGAATAGATTTTATGGAATACTTATAATATTCATATCATAATGAGATATTAACACTGTCATGTAAGAAGTACACGTGGGATCCCATAAAACTCGTCATTCTAGGACTAGGGTCTCCAACCAAATTTGTAGGTAGTGTTATTACTAGAAAACCATGATATATGACTACATTAAATTCACTTAGAAATTTTGTACATTCCAGATCCATGAAATCTTCATCAATCAGCCCTTATAATTTCTACATACACCTAATTATACTTATCTATTTACCATTTTCGGAATGGTTGTTATGGGGACCTTTCCCCTAGCCATAACTAAGAATTTCAGTTAAATCCTTATGTCTACCAACTTATTTTCCAAATGGTATAATAAGACACCCCTCAAATATTTTGGGACGAAGAACATCATCAATTTTATAATGTTCCATATCACTAATAGGTTTGGAGTCCCTCACACAATATTGATGTAAAATGACACATACTTCTATTCTATGAAGTAAAACAATTTCTACCATGAGTAAAATATTGTGTAAAATAACACATCTCCCTATCATGGAGTAGAAAATGAAAAGATAGTATCCTTCAATATGACTATTTTATATATTCTCTAAAATATGGTGTATATGGATAAGAAGATCTATTCGTACAATCTCATCTATACTTTATGGGCCTATAATACCACCATGGATAATTCTATATAAGAAAATCCATATTAGTTGGTGTATGAGACAATGGTTATGTTACCCATAGATGTTAAGCTTTGTTTGCTCTAAATATCCATTTGTAGAAAAATCTTGGATAAAGAGAAATTACAGAAGTGGTTGGATGAATTAAAGTGGCTTGATGAGAACAGGTTAAGTACATTACACAGCCTTGAAGTCCATTATTATTAGATAACCCAATATATTAATAAAAAGGATCTTCTTTATTCATTCCTCCATAGAATACTTGAATTGGGTCTTAGGGAACTAATGATACCAGGTAAGAGGCCTCCAAAGCTAGAACCAAATTGGGGAGGGCCTCACATCATAAATAAGGTCTATCATAATGAAAATTACTTACTAGAAACAATTGATTGTGATAATGTCACACCCCCCACCAATGAGAAGTTTCTCAAGAAATACGTTGCACAAATTTCATCAAGAATTATTCTTCCTGGAAGTAGTATGATAAACTATAGCATATATGAAATCTCGACAATAGGATGATAAACTACACAACATCTAAATTCTGAGTAGTAATACTTTAAACTATATAGAATCCCACATCTTAACCACATGAGATTAAATTGAATATAGACATATTCAATATAAGATGTTAAACTACATTGAAATATTATTAATTAAATGATGTAAAACTACCTAGATCTGTAGTGTTACTTTCCTTTCAAATTAGGTTACTCACATTCTCTTTGTGTGAAGCTAAACTACACAACAGATATCTTTACCGCATGACATTAATCTGAAGGGGTTTTAAGAACTATGTATGGCTAGATTCTCCTTTTCAATGAGATATGTAGGTATTTATTGATCTTATATCTTGTTCCATCCACCACGTGATTAAAAATTACCCTTCCCTATATTTAATCACTTCTTCATACTACGAGGGACCATTTCTATTCCTTTTTTCTCCCTATGGGCATATCCCAGGGGATATTAAAAAATTTAATAAGTGATTATCCAAACAAAGTAATAAGAGATCAGGACAAGCTCATAATAGTCTACAAGAATTTAAATGGAATACTATAAGACTTTTACTCAGGATGTTAAAATGAACGACTGATGCCATTTGCATGACATAAAGCTACACAACCCTATAAACCTCCCCCAAGAGGACCACTATTATGGGTCATTGTTCTCCTACCACATCCTCATCCTCAAAAACTATGTGTGACTTGTTTTTTAATATCATAGTACATTTAGTGATACTTATATCATCAATTGGGGTCCAGTCTCAACAAACATAAAAATTCCCACATATATGCTTGTGTTCCAGACTTGAGCAGGGAGGTCATTCCTTAAGAACTACAAATGGATTAATTCCTAAAACCATCGGTTACATAGTCAAACCTATGTTTTCATCCTTAGGTCTAGATACCATACTCCTTTTGATGTTTGGAATCCAACTTCTTTTCAACGTGATGTTAAACTAAACGGTTCATCGAGAACTACATTTTTATTGATTCTTGTCATCACATGATACATAGTGATGCCCGAATCTCCAATCCAAGGCCTTGCTACAACAATCTAGGGAAACAATTCAAACATTTATGTACAATCCAAACCTGTATAGAGTGTTTCCCATTGAAGAACTATGTGTATAATAATTCATGTCATCACAAGATATATAGTGACATTAGAATATCCATTCCAAAGCCCATCAACAACAACAAATAAGAAACAAATTCACCCCAAAAATCATACAGGTACATTAATGCAATCCCCTTTTTCCAACATGTGAGTTATATATATGCATGCCTTTATCATGCATTTAATGTACCCTACACAATGTTCCACATAGATTCCCATATCCTTACTACATTATGTTAAAATGCAAGGAAAACATCATGGTTTAATGAAATTAAAACTGCATAGCAAAAATGTCTTTACAGTATAATGTTAAAATTTAAGGCAATATCCTTACCTTATGATGACAAACTCTACAAAAAACATCCTTACCGAATGATGTTAAATTTCGCATGGAAAAAATTTATCCACTACAAGACATTAAACAATGATTATCATCATCCATTTTCATCCCTTACTAAAGGGTCGTGAGATCCTTACCCCAGTGCTAGAGTATGGGGTACTTCCATAATCTCTGAGGCACCTCAATCTATACATCATACTTCATTTATTGAAAACATCAGGATTCCAACACCTTCCACGACCCATGGAATAGTTACCCGACTTCAAGTAACCATTTTTTGACTATGTGTGTATGCCTTAGGATCCTACATATGCACCCATGGTCATTAACCAAATCCATCACTCTACCAAAATGGATTTCTAATTACTGTGATCCATGACATCACCATGGAATAAATGAACACCTTAATGTGATCTGAGATGATCCTAGTAAAAATATCCCATATTATTACACATGACCTGAGAACCTCGATCCATGGTTTACAATATTTCCATATTCCATTACAAAAGATGTTAAGGTTCTATTAACCATGGGATTCCAAATTGGGATCTTGTGTATCATCTCCCATATTAGTTCCATGTGCATCATGACCCTAAACTAACTTCACTTTTCTCAATGTTATTCAACCTTAAACACTATCATGTAATGGTCCAAATTTCATGACTTTAAACTGCTAGTGAAACTGACAAAAACCATGTATGGTTGAAAACCTTCAAAGGGTGTCCTGAGAAAAATTCAAGTTTCCCCCCGCTAAAATATTCATCTATAGAGTTAAAGTCAAAAATTTGGGCATAAATAAATAAGGTATACAACTCATAACACCTACTCTATATCCCTAGTAGAAGACAATGAATGATATATGTATCCCCAAGGTTCAAGAAAATGTTAGAGTATGGATTTTGCACATATCCTCTCCATAAAAATATATTCTCTAGGAGGTGGTAAAAAATATGGTTTTCTTGAACCCTTGTTGGGTATTACACTTTACCCAAATCAGACTTCATTATTTGAGTTCCTTTGATCACCACATCCTTCCATGGACCTTGTAAAGGATACCTAACCTTAATAAAAAAATCTTGACTATGAATATATGTAAATGGATCCAAAATATGTACTTATGGTATTCAACAAAATGTGTTACTCTGTTAAATGATATTTCTAATCCTTGTGAGCCCTTGATATTGTTGTGGTTCAACCCAGCACCTCAGTGAGTTATGGTTCATAACTGATATGACTTTCTGGTACCATCCTCATGACCATCGCACTTTGAACCATGATATATAATTATTTTACCAAACTATTCAAGTAGATTCGACACCCTCAACATTATGCAACCATGTTTTGTACACCTTATTAAGAAAAGAATGAAAAACTCCATTTTTGAACCATTGATTGCCAAAACCACGTGACTTGAAACCATAGGGAATATGGCTCCAAATTCACAATTTAATAGAAAAACATCATTGATGTTCTAGAACCCTTCATAGATATATTTCTTCCCATATACAATGTCATCATCTAATATTTTGGGTCTTCATAATTTATTCATGGCCCTTAGAAAAGAGTGGAGATCATATTTACCTGATTGTTCTACTGTGTAAGGACCTTGACATACCAACTAAAGGCATATCCTCTATACGAGAAAGTATATTAAATACTTTGAAGACCTAGAAATACTATTATAGAACCTGGAATCACATGATATTATGGGAAATCCTTGGAATGTTTCCTCTATCTTATTCTCACAGACAAAAACTTTTGGGTTATGACTTATATCACCCATATTCCTAATGTTCAGATAGATCTATCATCCCTATTTTTTCACCCTCAAAAAATATAACCCCAATAAACCTTCCATGATCCTTATAAAAGAGTAGATATTCCCCTGTTTGGAAAATATACAAAAGAATAAGGTATTCAACATACTAACCATATGCATCTCCTCCTTGCATTAAAGGATCTCTAATACTCATGATTCATGGAAACACTATAGTAGAAATCAATACCCTAGAGAGTTTTATGTTATTCATAGAATGTATGTACCATTTTCTAAGATCATTGATCACGTACAAGATAAAAGACCCTAAACAAAATAAATAGAAGTTATGATATAAAATACCCTAAAATATAGAAATAGAAGTTTTGAGATAAAATACCTTAAACAACAGTAAATGAATGTTTCAGCTAAAAGGATCTAGACTACAGTGATAGAAGGTCCAATATAAAAGACCGTAAATTTTATAATAGAAGGTTTGAGCTAAAATACCCTAAACTACAGTGATAGAATGTCTGATCTAAATGAACCTAAACTACAGTAATATAAAGTCAAAGATAAAAAAACCTAAACTATAATGACAAAAGGAATTATACTACCTTAAAAACATCAATATAAGTTCTGAGCTAAAACACCCTAAATTAAAGAGATCTAATTTCTAATTAAAATGCCTTAAACTATAATGATATAAGGTCTGAGATAAGAAACACTAAACTATAGAGATGGAAGATCTAAGCTAAAAGGCCCTCAACCACAGTAACAAAAGTTTCAAGAAACAAATACCCTAAACTACATCAATAGATGGTTTGAGCTAAAACACCACAAACTATAATGATATAAGGTCCAAGATAAAAGAACCTAAACTAATGTGATAGACATTTTTAGATAGAAGACCCTCAACTATAGAACAAAAGTGATTAGGTTTATAGGAATGGTAAAGATTACAAGTCCCACCATAAGTCCTTAGAAAAAATTATGCATCTATCACTAAAAATACCAGATTAAGAAAAAAATATAAAGTACACTCCCTCTAGGACATGTATTCTTCCAAATAATCCTTGTTTTAATCAAGTAATCTCAATATATTCAGAGTAGTAATATCAATAATGAATCTCATGTTAGGGTTAATTCATGATCACTTCCCAAGAAAATTTTGTTAGAATTATAATATTTAGATATAGGAATTCAGGTTTACTTGATAGAATATAAAATATGGGTAATGTTGGAAATTCATATACTATCAGATCATAAAATATAATTCACATAATGAACACAAGTAAATTAGATAGAAACACATACAGTTCAGAAAGTCAATAAATTCAAAACTAGTAAGAGGAGGAATCTACACATTTTTTAGCCTCTATAAAAATAGAAGGAAATAAGGAGTTCATGTCAATGATCAAACTACGATAATATTCAATCAGTTGAATTCGAAAATTATTAAATTTTCAAATGAGAACCTTAAATATAATTCTAAAGTGACACTCATCCTGCCTCTTCTGGTACTGCCCTTGGATAGAGAGTCTCAACAAATGTATTATTCTCATCAACTCTATTTCAAGTAGTTTCTAATGAGGATGATGATGATGAAATTTCATACCTCCGATAGGATATGATTTTACCATATATTTGAATTTTCATAGTCCAACAAACCATATATGCTTTCAATCTAGATATAAGCTAGAGGATCTATTCCAACGCCTCAAACTCTTCCATAATCTGCCCAGTAAGGGGAGTCTCATCTTTGAGATCATGTAGTACCCTCTCATTAGTGGTAAAATATTTCCAAGTCAATACAATTTTTTTAAGGATTTTGTACAATGCTTATCGATCAAAACCACCCTCCCCATGCTGTTAAATTTTTGATGAAGTCATTCCAATTAGTCACAGAATTTTTCTAATGTATTCTTAGTAATAAATTCATGAATATATTGTGAGAACATCCTATGATGTGTCTAAGAGTATGAAACTTATGGGATGGGTGCTCAAAAATATTTAATAGATAGTTAATTTATAAAATATTTATGAGATGAGTATCCATATACCCTCCCTGAAACAAAAGTATCACCCATCGCTTGTTTCATAGGGTTTTCTTACTGAACTGATTCACTTCCACAAGCAGGATGGTCATTTCCAGGATGAGGGTTCTTCCCCAAATTTTTTCTCAAGTCTTCAATAAATTCCATTATTTAAATGAAAAGAGGGGTCGGTGAGAAAAATGTCTTGTTAAAAAGATAAACCAGTCATCCTAGAACACCACCCAGATATGATAATTCCCAAGACTAGTCATAATCTTAATTAATAATGGTAGGATCATCACACGATGGAAGAATGATCTCAGAATCAGTGTCTTCAAAATCCAACATCATCCAAAATAGGAGAATGATCCAAGAGTGTCTCTCTCCTATCACACCAACTGTAGGACAAGGACAGACCATTTGGGTGCATCCAAAATGATTTGAAAATTGATGAGGTGTATATGGATCGTATACAATTAGCATGTTCATCCAGGTTATGAGAACCCCATCTCGAGGGGAGATCATGTACGACCTTTCATTGGGAGAGAAATGTTGTTATCAATAATTGTCCAATTAAATGCACGATAATTAGTTAAATAAAAGTTATCAGATCGAATTAATGTATATTAAACTTCATCATAGCTTAGTTACATTTCCCTAACCCTAAGAAATGTTCAGAAAACTGGGATGAGATAGAGAATTAGGTATCTAGGGGGAATTGTAGTATTCATAGAATTGGAAATGATCCCATACACACACAGATAAAAACAGGAAAGTTCCATTGATCCTGTAGATTGTGTTTCCTTATTGAATGTGACCCATGAGTTGTTACAGTAGATAAAGGGTCAGTGCCACCAGATTAAAGTTTCATCCTTCCTCTAGTTGTGCTGCCACTACTAGCGTGTGAACCTGGATTCTTAAACTCATGTCCCCAGCTAGGAAAATCCATCTTTTAAATAACAAGGCTATAAATTCTACAAGAATAAGGCTCAGAAGGATCTCTAAATTAACTTGATATCCCCATAAATTATGATCACCATATTCTAAATTGGCCCAATACGATTCTAATGTGTCACAAAATTCTTAGAAAGGTCACCAGTGGAGGTAGATATTGGTTAGCCTAACCTCAACATGAAAAATGAAAATTTTGATCCAGTCATTGATAGAGATAAGAGATATCATGGTATGAAACATCCATATATTCTCCATCATAATGATTATTACGTCCCTTTCCATGACTGGATTCTAAAAAGGTTCATCCTAGACATCTTTTGCAGGGAGGAACTCATCGTACATCTCTCTATGGGGGGATCCCTCTCAATTCATAGATATCCATAGGCTGATTCCCACCTCTATGTGGGGTAGATAAAATGATTTCATTCCATGGAACAAATGACTGATCAGTTCTTGAAATATATCAGGCTTCTGATAGACTATAAATTTGAAAATCTATATTGCTTCATAAATAAAGACCTTTTATAACTATTCAGCAAACTATGTGAAGCTTTTCCTAACCTAGAATGGCCATGCCCATTCTTCAAAAACATTACCACCATGATGGAGATCCCATTTCATGTTCCATACACAACTATGGCTATTCAAGTAAGATATGAATGTACTTGAATAAATATGAGAAATAGGATGATGATAAAAATCACATCTATTAGGACCAAAAGGATTGTTTTCTAATATATGACACAACCCATGGGATCGGGTTATGACCAATCATCCATCCTCGTGAATTTTCATCTGAACATCGTCAAGATAAGGTGACACCTAGAAAGATGGTAGATTGATGTCTAGAGGAGAAATATTATCATTTTATAGAAAGTTGAACCTGTATATAGGAGGACGGTGTGATAAAATGATAATTTTGAATCTCAAATGAAGGTAACCATTTCATAATATTGTTATTAGGATTCACATGGAATCGGGGGTCATAATTATGATATATAGTGATGATGTGCCTTTGATTCTCCATAGAAGAATAACATTGATGAGAAATGGAAACCATATGAAAAAAAGTGAGTTGTGTTTGTAAAATAGATAAAATAAAATCTCTTCAAAATAAATACATAAAAACTAAAAGCATAATGCCTATTGGATGATTCAATAAATGGATTCACAGATCACCTAAAGGACTCTGGGATCACTTAAATGTTGAAGATATCATGGATCCCATAACTAAAACATCATTTCATAGTCGCGTGAACTATCAAAGACTCATGATCATGTGAATATTACATACTCACATAGTACGTATAATTGTCAATGGATCTTGCAATCAAGTTATTAGATCTTGTGAAACACATAAGAATATTGCATAACCACGAAAAAATATAAAAAAAATATGAATATTAGTTCATATTTGGTTCGATTAGGTTCCTAGGAAAATGAGTCCTGCAGAGTATTTCTCAAAAAATGGGCTCACAACGGGGTCTCATGAGCAGGACTTGTGGGAATTTCATGAAATGGGAAATCAAAATGAAAGAAGTGCACAAGAGATATGAAAAATAGTGTAACCAGTGAATGAATCTACTCTCCACTCCCCTATTTATAGGTTATCATGTAGAATACCAAAACATTCCTGGCACACCAAGCATTACTAAAGAAAATGATTGGAGACAGTGCCATTAACTCAGGTTGGAATTTACTTTCCTCTTAACCAATCTCTTGTCCTTGTCGATATCTCTCATGAGGGGGTCATTTTTTAACTCCCACCAAATGATCATTGGAAATTTTAAAAATGAATAAATACCTGAATATGGGTATTATTTTCCCCACAAATAAAATAAATAAGAAAGAGTTTGAGATCATGTGGATTGTGAAAATCCTGAGAAGATACATAGTCACATGATTAGTAGAATTTCATATAGATGGTCATTCGTAACACATAACAAACAGAAGGACCCATGAAGTCCATTTTACAAGTCCTTATACACTTTTTAAGGTTCCTCAGTCAATCATTGATCATGCATTGGCAGAAAGAGAAAATCCCCAAGGTCATGTGCTTATCGACTTCCAAATTCCCGACAAAACCTCAAAATATCGTATTGAATTAGAGGAAAATATCTAAAACTAAGGAACCTACTGTGGTCATAAAACATACATAAATAATCACTAATGGGGAGAATTCTTGTCCTTAAAAACATTCAATAAAACTCATTATACCCCAATACTTTGTAAAATAATGACAGTAAATAAATATGGGGAAATAGGGAGCCTACTTTATTAGTAAAACCTCATGTGAATTTTACCCATGTGATGTATAAGACACCATGTCACCTCAACGACATGTCTGCCTCATCTTGTTAAAGCTTAATGGTATGTCATCAGTATCATGGAAAAGGCCTTGGGTATTTCCAGGTGATATATCCCTCCCCTTTGGATCAATAAGGGAAAGTATATGGATTTTTCCATGAAATGCTCACTCATCTCGAAAAAGAACTTTTTTTCACGTAATGCATCACCAAGAGGTTGAGTTATTGTCTTTGATAGAACTCCTGAAACCAAACAAGAAACCCAATCTTTTTAAAATAAATATAATGAAATTAAAGAGGTAGAATGAATGATCCTCCCATGGTTGTAAAAATCTTCTGACACACCCAGGTTTTCCACAACATGGTCCCACACCAACCCTTGACAAACTGGACTTCTTTTGTAAAGTCCTCGTGGCAATCCATCCTGGTATCATGAAGGGTTCTAGAGAAAATTCCTAAGGTCATTCTAAGTCCTTCTAATGAGAATATTGATCTCATGAATGAACTTGGAGGTGTCTCCCATATAATATTAATGTCTCTCATCATGTCCACATGATTCATGAAGACCCAAATAATTGTAAATAATCTAATAAAGTATTTGTTGAGTTGATGGTCCTATTGTTGATGATAATCATGTGATTACATGGGAAAGATTTATGGTGGGAACTTGTGAAGGGAATGATGTCAAATACCTCCACACACTCTAGCATGGATTTACCTGATATGTTTCATGAAAATAAAAGAACAACCAGGGTGGAGAGAACTATAAATCCCCCACCCTATAATGAAAAATGCACCACTAACTTCGGACCATTGACGAATGATCCATGGAACCTCGCACCAACATCGGAGAAGATTTCTCAAAGTGGTCAATCTCACTACTGGAAAAGATTCCCAGCAATTATGATTTGGGGAACAACCATTGTGATCATGAGGCATGCATAAACACTTCACAATATAACTCCTATATCAAGTGAATATATTCTTACAAGACATGATAAGAACATCCTGCACATCTATTAAATCACACGAGACATAAAATGATATAACACTGATTAAATATAAGGAATTTGAGTTAAAAGACTATAAAAAGACTAAATGATGGGAGAATTATTCTATGAACATATACGCTAATCCTCGTGTGCTTCACATGAACCACCTGGGGCTTCAGATAACACCAGTAAATGATTCCCATCTCCCACGACGCTCCATTGGTATAATATTTTGATTATGTAAAGTCCTCTAGGCAAGTCAAAAAACATTTCATGGTACCTTATGGGCATGACACCCAAGTATATTGAAGTGCCTAGGGATTACCATCCAATACTATTGATGTCCTTCAAACAAGTTTCCTAATACATATCACGAAACCAATACATGTTAGTTGAATCTTGCGATAGCACCCGATCATGTCAACTGACTCTGATGGAACCCTTTGATAACACTATCCAGTTCTCACAAAGTCCTACATACATGTCATCCTAGATCATGTGTCTCCTGATATACATGTCACATTGATTCTCACGACACCCATAAATCTTGTCAGGCATCTTTTCTTATGAAATTAGGGCATGTTATCTGGATCGTGCAACATCCAATAGGCATGTCAGTCGGGTCTCACAATGTCCTCTAGACATGTCATCCTTGATCATGTAATGACCCTCAAATATTCCATCCTGGATATGAAACAACCCTCTGAAAATGAAACAGTATCATGAATTTATCTTCTTATATGTCCTCAATATAACCTCACATGTCCCGACATCCTTCGACATGTCAAAACAGACAATGAAAGCAAGTCAAGAAGGAGCATGTCAAGTAGGCCTTGAGGAACGAGGAGTGGTTGACTTCTTCGACAGAAAAAAAAATTATGATTAGGTTTTAATTAGAGGAAGATCTCATCCATTCTTGGAAAAGGGATCCTCACAGCTTCAATGGATCTCGATTTATGCTTCTACATTGGTCCTTAGATCTTCATATGAACCGAGACTCTCCTTCCACAACGGTTTGGGTATGTTTCCCTAAACTACCTTTTCCATTTCAAAACCCTTTGGTTATACGCATGTTTGGAAATCTAGTTGGTAGATTCTTCTGCTCTGATAGTCGTACCGAGGTGGTTTTCCATCCAGTAATCCCCCGGGTGTGTGTTGAAATGGATGCATCTTTAATCCCTTTTGATTTTTTTTTGGATCACGATTGGCGAAGAGTACCGATGTAAACGGAGGGTGGTTTATGAAAATTGGACTGAGTTTTGTGGCTCTTGCAAGCGATTGGGTCACTCTATTGAGGCCTGAAAAAGAATTCTCCTTCCTCGACCAAGGGAGATTCATAGTAGTGGGGAAAATATTATTGTGAGTACTGAGGATGGTTCAAGGATCAAGGAATTGGACAAATGGTGTGAAGGTGGGTTTGGTTCCGACAACTGGGGGTCGACTAACCGAGGGAGGGGATCTCATCAAGCTGGTTCAGCTGGGGAGGTCTTTGCCTCTGGTTCATTTAATGTCATTATTGATGAAGGTAAAATAGTTAGGATTACCAGCAATAGCTTGAATCAGTTTAAAGGGAAGACTATTCGGTCCTTTGATGTTTTGGGTTCAGAACAGGTTGGAGAAGAAGGGCCCCCTTATAGTATGAAGGTGATCAACTCAACTAGAGTTAAGGATTCTAAAGGTCTTGACCCTCTAGAAAAACCTTTATTATCCTTGAGTAACCAGTTTGAAGGGCATACTGAGGACAGGTTGATTGCGGGACTCGAGGAGGAGGTTACTACTAGAGGTGATGGGGAGGAGGAAGTCTTAGAGAATCTGTAGGTTGAATGCTTGAGGCTGGAACCAAATACAGGATCTATGGAGGACAGGAAGGATTCTTTTGGTGATTGTAGGATTCGACAGGCATTGGAGGGTCTTCAGGTTGACTACAAGTGGCCGGATAGGCTGGAGCCGATTACAGGATGTGTGGATCAGAGGCCGGGGGTCAGCAACAGCTAGGTTGATTCTGCTTCAATGGTACAAGGATAACAATGGAAGGATTGTCTTGGTGGTGATAAAAAATCGGAGGCTCTTCTAATTGAAGGTAGGGGTAGGAGTCAACTGTCATGGCTGTGGGAGAAACTCCTTTGGTGGAAAAGCGTCTTCCGTTGGTGGAATGTATCACTCCAGATCAGAGATCGAGTTATACTTCTAGGTGTCCTATTTTTTCTTTAAGGGAATGGTCCTGGGAAGGAAGGGAGAACTATGTGGGAGGGAATGAAAATATGAGTGCTAATATCAGCCATTCATTCAGTGAAATAGTTCAAAGTGGGAACAAGAAGGTGATTGTAGGTGAAAGACCTCTGTCTATAACCCTGAGAAAGAGACCAAGGAAGGACTACTCATATCTTCTACGGCAGATGCAGACTAGGTCTGCCTTGAAATGGAATATGAAGGTGGTTATTGTTGTTAAAAAGGGTAGTGGGGGTAAGAAGGAATCACCAGATATTCTTGATTCTGATCAGCTTAGAAATCAGATCCAAATTAATAATTTTTTGAGACATCCAAAGTGGGAATCGGCTACTGGATAAGAAGAATCCTTCCTGGGATGTGGGGATGACTATGGGTATTATGATATACAACCTTGTGTTGATCTGTGTTGCTTGTTGTTTATGGTTCTCTGGACTTTATTTGGGGTTGTATTTGGGGCATCGGACACCCTTATGCCGACTTTTATAAAATGAAAAAAAATTATTAGCCTCTATCATGATAAGATAAACCTTATAGAATAAGCCTCAATCAGTGGAAAACTCTGATGTGTCCCACATATAAGGTAAACTTCAGTGTTTAATCCCTCAATAAGGAAACTATAAGGAAACTAATTCCTTCCATAATCAGGATACATAGGATTCCTTCTTTAAGGCTTGAGCATAAACTCAAATTAGAATACACCTTAGTGTAAGCCCTTCCATGTCTCTAACATTTCAACTATCAGGAACCAGTCATTCCCAAGGTATGATCACTCTACCCCATCCATCAGAAGACAAATAAATGAATTGAACTATGTTAGAACTCATACCTACCCTAAATAGGATACATAGGATGCCTTCCTAAGGCCTGAGTCCGAACCCAAATGGGAATCCACCTCAGTGTAAGTCCTTCCATGTATCTGAAATTTCAATCATCGGGGCCCAGTCATTCTCATGGGATGATCATCCCACCCCATCCCTCAGTTGACTGAGAAAGCAATTGAACTATGGGGACTCTAATTCTTTACCATAACTAGGATAAATAGGATTCCTTCCTTAGACCCAAGACCAAACATAAATGGGAATTCACCAAATTAAAATCCTTACCATGGATCAGATATTTCAACCATCTATAATCAATAATTCACATAGTCTATCCATCCTACCTCATCCTTCAATGGACAAAAAAATCAACTAAAATATGATGACTCTAATTCCCACCATAAACAGTATAAGTAAGATTCCTTACTAAGGTATGAGGTCCATTTTAAAAATTACAAGGGATGAGACATTACATATTCTAATAAATTCATATACAATGAGGTTGATCACTTGATATCCATTGTTTCTCACCCCACGCATAGCTCACATGGGCTTAGGGAGTTTCAATGAACACATAATTGACATCACAAATCTCCACCTATTAAGGAAATATTAGCATGTAATTCCCTAATCAGTTGCATGATATAAATATCCCTAATATTAGGGCATATACCATGGGTCTATTCCCAAGAGTGTGATTGAACTATGATAACTATGATTACAATTATAACAAGGATACATAGAAAATCTCTTCGAGACTATGTTTCCAATATCAAGTGCCTATGTGCCAACACATATTTTATTTCTATATGATGTTAAAATACATGGGTTTAATGAACTACATGGGTCTTTATTCCTACAAAAAATGGGATATATATGATGCCTCATGATGGTTCAATCCCCATCTCAAAATATTAACTGAATCCTTGCATGGAAATGAATTATGAAGTGCTCAGTTTTATGGATTCATCATATAATATGCTATTAATTATTAGGAAAGGTATGAAAGACCTCATTTACATTGATATGGATTCAATATTGAGATTCTACATTATTTTTAATGCAAAATAAGGATAACTTATAACCATATTTAGGGTAATCGGTACAGTATCAGTATAGCGACCCGGCCTTTTCTTACATTACTATTACATCATTTCAAAGATAAACAACATAATAGTATTTCACATAGAGGATCCAGAGGTTTAGTGTCTTGAGAAAACTAGGACAAAACATAACAAGTACAACATCAAGCATAAACATTTATTTAATTTCTTCTTCACTAGCTTCTTAGTGTCACTTGTCATCTCCTTAGTACATGTAGCCACCTGAGGATATACATCAAAAGGGGTGAGCTAAAAGCCCAGTAAGAGGATAGATAAGAACAATATAGCATGGGGTGAGCATAATCATGACATAGTAAGAAGATCTTGAACATGAGAGGAGCATAAACAATAGACTTGAAATGTGGAAAAGCATAAAAATGAAACATCATGTCTTAGTGGTTAACTACCACACATAATTGTGGACAATGCTAGCATCATGTTCACGCATCATTTCACATTTACTCATGAGATTAATCACTTTACCCAATGCATTGGAGCGCTATATAATTCTGGGTGCAGCCGTCACATTTAAACATTCATATTGCGCTATATAATTTCGGGCGCACCCGTCACATCATAACATTATCATTATCATGCTTGCCAAATAGAACAGATATCAAACATGTACATAAATAACCCATGGAAAGTAATGGGTTTCATCTCATAATAACACAGTCATAAGCTTTGGGTTCCCAAAATAAAGAGGGAACAACATACTTGATATAAGAATCATCAACCTTGAATGAGAGGCAAAAGGTGAGATCTTGAAAGAAGAGTTCTTTTGGAAAAAATTTTGATGGACATAAAAACCAGTGAAAAAAATGTATATCCCATAAAAGTAAAGGAAATTATGAAAAAATGATCTTTGAGGAGTAACCATATCAAAAATGGAGTGAAAGAGAGAGAACCCGAAGAAAGAAAATTGGGTTCGAGATTTCCCCTTTCCTTGTACTCGAATGTCTCCTTATCTTTAATGTCTTGTATAATGATATTATATTCATTAATTAGAAATTACATAACCTTTTATACATTAATAGGGTTCATTCTGGTTTCATTATTTCATATTATGTTCCTTTGGTTGACTTATAGAGTTTAAAAACATTGATCGGGGATGTTCGTTTTCATGGTTTTCTTGAGCGGTCCACTTGTATTCTTAATTTGATGTTTGGGTAGATCATGGGTAAACATCCAGAACTGATGTTACATATAATTAATGATATTACATAATCTTGAATGATTTTATAAAGAGTTATATTAGATCCATGTGGCCAAATCATTAGATAATAATTAAATGAAGATTATTTGGGCTAATTTGAGCGGTTTTTGGATCACAGCCAACTCATTTTAACTTTTCACTTAGTAGTATGTCCATAGGTTATTTCCAGAACATAAAATAGAACATAATACATATAAAACATTCTGGTTCAAGCATAAAAATGGTTTCATGACCAGATTGAAGGTATAAATGGAATAAGAGAGCATGTTGTTTTTGAAGGTGATAAATTATCACCACATGAACAACGTTCTCTTTAATAAAATAAAAGGAAGGAGGAAAGGGTGTGGGGTGATATAATATAACATTAGAATCATAATATTACAGTATATATATAATACTGGATTTAAAGAACAATTTTGATGAAGATAGGTAGGGAGAGATCAAGAAAGGAACTTGAACTTGAAAGGAAATTAAAGGAGAAGAGAGAGAAATTACCTTTAGAATCCTTCTCTTGAGATCCTCTTTAAGGAAGCTAGGCTTGGTCTTTTGATGAGACCAGAAGCTTTTGGATATGGGGGATGAGCTAGGGAAGGTGTTTGGGAAGAATTTAGGGAAGGCTTGGAGCTTGAGAGGTGTGAGGAAAAGAGGGAGTGAAGGGTGGCTTTTATAGTGGAGGGGAGAGGGGTTTCCTTAATATAAAATTGAATAGTTTATTAATTTCACCTAAGACAAGAAATAGTGAGTCTTGGATGACCAATAATAGTAATTTTATAATGTAATACCGAACCAAGTGGGCTTACATCAGCATAAAATCATCAATGACTCAATTAAAACATTATTTAGCTTTTATTGTGAATTATCGGATTCCACTATTCATAAAAAATTCAAGTATCTCAGAAAAATCCCAAAATTTTACCCCAACCATTTTTCGACGTGTAGAATCAAAAAATGAAGTCCATTTTTCAAAAATAATTTTCTAAATATTATTAATTTAATATTTAATTAAAATCATAATTTACTTAAAAAAACAGTTTTTAAAATTAAAACTGATTTTGCAGTTCTTTCAAAAATTACTTAGGGTCTTATAAAAATATCTAAAAACTATTAGACATTGATTCAATAATTTATGAATATATTTCAGTAAAATAAATATTCTTTTAAATTAATTAATTAATTATAATTATTTATTTATGACTTATAAAATACCAAAAACGTTTACTAAGGTCAAATTATCACTTTCTAAGATGTCTAAATTTTATTTTATTATTCAGAGGTAATGTTACTCTTATTTACTGTTCATAAGGGTAGGTTACTATTCATAAGGGTAGGTTACTATTCGTAAGGGTAGGTTACTATTCATCAAATATTATTTTTGTTTCATTAGACTCCAAAAACTATCTTGAACACAACTGTGTATGTTGTATTTTTAAAATTCCAAACATAAGGGTGACAAAATTATGTTTAAAGGTCACTTATCACTTAGTAGTTCATTATTTTGTGTTTTTATGACATAGATATAAGAAGGGAATTTTCCATTGAAAAAACTTTGGGTCGTTACATTTTTCCCCCCTTAAGAAATTTCGCCCCCGAAATTTCACTTTACACAAACAGGTGAGGGTACTTCTCCTTCATTACCTCTCCTAGTTCCCACCATTTTCTAAAATAGAAAAGGTTAGAACAAAACATAAGTAAAAAAGTCATGAATAACTTATCCTTTTAAACAATTATACCAAAAACATAACATATGGGATCCCTAGGTAAATATCCTTGTGTGCATATTTGTACTTAGTCTCATGCTAGAGGTTTTCTTTAGGGTTCACTAATCCTAATTCCCAAATTAACTAAACCATTCCTTTGATACCAACTATAGCGACCTGGCATTTTCTTACATTACTATTACATCATTTCAAAGATAAACAACATAATAGTATTTCACTTGGAGGATCCAGAGGTTTAGTGTCTTGGGAAAACTAGGACAAAACATAACAAGTACAACATCAAGCATAAACATTTATTTAATTTCTTCTTCACTAGCTTCTTAGTGTCACTTGTCCTCTCCTTAGTACATGTAGCCACCTGAGGATATACATCAAAAGGGGTGAGCTAAAAGCCCCGTAAGAGGATAGATAAGAACAATATAGCATGGGTTGACCATAATCATGACATAGGAAGAAGATCTTGAACATGAGAGGAGCATAAACAATAGACTTGAAATGTGGTAAAGCATAAAAATGAAACATCACGTCTTAGTGGTTAACTACCACACATAATTGTGAAAAAATCAAGCATCATGTTCATGCATCATTTCACATTTACTCATGAGATTCATCAATTTACCCAATGCATTGGAGCGCTATATAATTCTGGGCGCTCCCGTCACATTTAAACATTCATATTGCGCTATATAATTCCGGGCGCACCCGTCACATCATAACATTATCATTATCATGCTTGCCACATAGAACACATATCAAACATGTACATAAATAACACATGGAAAGGAATGGGTTTCATCTCATAATAACACATTCATAAGCTTTGGGTTCCCAAAAGAAAGAGGGAACAACATACTTGATATAAGAATCATCAACCTTGAATGAGAGGCAAAAGGTGAGATCTTGAAAGAAGAGTTCTTTTGGAAAACATTTTGATGGACATAAAAACCAGTGAAAAACATTTATATCCCAGAAAAGTAAAGGAAATGATGAAAAAATGATCTTTGAGGAGTAACCATATCAAAAATGGAGTGAAAGAGAGAGAACCCGAAGGAAGAAAATTGGGTTCGAGATTTCCCCTTAGCTTGTACTCGAATGCCTCCTTATCTTTAAAGTCCTGTATAATGACATTATATTCATTAATTAGAAATTCCAGAACCTTTTATACATTAATAGGGTTCATTCTGGTTTCATTATTTCATATTATGTTCCTTTGGTTGACTTATAGAGTTTAAAAACATTGATCGGGGATGTTCGTTTTCATGGTTTTCTTGAGCGGTCCACTTGTATTCTTAATTTGATGTTTGGGTAGATCATGGGAAAACATCCAAAACTGATGTTACATATAATTAATGATATTACAGAAGCTTGAATGATTTTATAAAGAGTTATATTAGATCCATGTGGCCGAATCATTAGATAATAATTAAATGAAGATTATTTGGGCTAATTTGAGAGGTTTTTGGATCACAACCAACTCATTTTAACTTTTCCCTTAGTATTATGTCCATAGGTTATTTCCAGAACTTAAAATACAATATAATACATATAAAACATTCTTGTTAAACCATAAAAATGGTTTCATGACCAGATTGAAGGTATAAATGGAAGAAGAGAGCATGTTGTTTTTGAAGGTGATAAATTATCACCACATGAACAACGTTCTCATTAGGTCGGAAACCCCAATTGACCACCTGTATTTGGAATTTATGTTCGTACCTAGATTTGGGTGAGGGAACTGTGGCGAGTTTCCATTAGGAATGACAATAGTGACCCAATTTTAACTATTTTGCAATAAATGATACCCCCCCACAATCAACCATCAAGTCAAACCTAATCCATCTCAATGAGGGTTCCCATCATCTATTCTCTAATGATGAAATATTATAGAAGTTTGATAGAATTTCAAGAGTAAATAGAAATATATGAATGGTGAATGGGTGATAGATTATATTCTAAATGAACATAGGTTAATGTTTAAAGAGTCAAGGGTCAATTTGAGCATTTAAGGCCACATAGACAATTTATAAAATATATATACCTAAATTTCTATTCATGGGTATTTATGACATAAATTAAATAAATAAAATAAAGTAAAACATTTAAATAATGAATAGGTTTAACAAGGAATTTAAATAGAGAATAATTTGAGTGTAAATAATAAAATTAAAACACCATTTAGATGAAATAATAAAATAAACTAAAAATAGTTTAAATTTAAAAAACCCAAATTCTATTTTAACAAAATCAAAATTTTCACATGCAAGGGGCTTAGTAAAAATATCTAGAATCTCATTAATGATAAATTTAAGAGTGATATCACCATTTTGAGTGTAATATCTCGAGAAATGATTTCTTTGAACTATATGCCTAGTTCAAGAAAGATTTATCATAGTCTTTGAAATATTGATAGTGCAACTATCATCACATTTGATTGACACATGATTTTAATTGAATCTAAAATCCACAGAGTATTTTATACACATTACTTGTGAACAAAAAACTAATAATAGACATATATTATAAATCAACAATAGATAATTCATCAGAGTGTTGTTTATTACTTAACCAGGATACTATGTTTTTCCATAGAATGTAGCAGGTTCATTAGGTACTCTTCTTATCTATTATATAAGCACCAAATTTTGAATCAACATATAATTTAAAATTAAAATCATAATTTTTTGGAAAATATAAAGAAGGAGAAAATATTCATTTTAAATACCTTAATATTATTTTTTAATATTTTAAATAATATTCTTTATTTTTAGCTTGGAATCTATCACATAATCATAATAGAAGCATAATGTATATAATAATATCCATTAGATAAAACGTACTTCCAGTTATTCATATATATAGATTGGTGTCAATTGCTTTCCCAACTTCATCCAAGTCAAGATATTCTCTATAACTCATAGAATATGCATGCATTTAAATGATTTAATGTAAAAAACATTTAAGTAAGTTTATAATGTATTTAAATTGATTTAACACATTCCTAACATCTTTTTTATAAATCTGGAAAAACAAAAAAAATTAATTAACTCTCTCATCATGTTCACTTATAATTATTTTTTCATGGGTTTTAAAATTAAAACATTACAAATTATTTTTATAACTAGAAATTTCATCATCAACATATATCTAAAAATAAATATATATACAGATATATTTTTCATGAAAATATTAGGATCTTCCAATCCCAATTAAATTCCATTTGATACAGAAAAGTACTTAAAGGTTTATACCAAGATCCAGGTGTTTGTTTAAGGGTACAAAGGGAATTTGTTTGTTTACAAACTAAATTTGGAAAATTAAGATTTTCAGAACTAAAAGGTAGTTTAATCGAAAATCCCTCCATAAGAATACCATTAAAAAATTATATTTTTTTCCATTGGATTTCATATTAGACTCATAGGATATGAGAATCCTAATGGATTGTAATATAGCTATATTTTAAATGATTTCTTCATAATATACACATTCATCTTAGTTATAACCTTTATTTACTAGTCTATCCATATTCCTTGTGATCACACTAAGATCATATTGTTTATTGCAAAAAATAATTTTTTTCCTGTAATAGGATAGTTAGAGGGTCTATGAATTGATTTTCATACCGTGTTCTATTTTAACTAGTTTAATTATTCTTTCATTTCTGAACCCCAAATCTCATTATATAAGTATTCCACTATTGTTTTAGTTTTTAGCTAAGATAAAATCATAGAAAATTATAAAATATTTCCTACACATAATCTAGTTATAATACCTTATTCTAGTCTTCCTTTAACAATTTATAATAGAATATTTTTCAAGGTTCTAGTCTGTATAAGAAACACCGTCTATAGTTCACTAGTATCTATCTTTCAATATTTAGTTCCAAAAAATCATGTTACAAATAAACATCCTTTTTTATTTTCAAATAGAGTTCCATGTCTCATATTTTCATAATAACTACTTATCTTATTAGGATGAGTAATTTTTGATCAAAAATATCACTTTCATCAAATTTCACATGATTTTATTTTTCAATAATCATTAACATTTTGATAAGAACAATATATTCCTTGGAAGTATTATAATAACCAAGGAATATTCATTCATCAAACTTTGGATCAAATTTAAGAACATTATATTTGGATTTAAGAATATAAACTTATCATCCAATAAATTTAACATACCAAACTTTTGGATTTCTATTATTCCATAGCTCATATGGTGTTTTCTAAAAAATAGGCCTTATTAGAACTCTATTTATGAAATCATATGTTGTATTCATAGATTCATCCCAAAATGGAGTGTTCAATATATATTAATATAATATTTTCATATCAATTTCTTGAAATTTAAAATTCCTCTTTTAAAAAACATCATTCTATTAAGGTGTCCCAAGAGTATAAAAATTATGTTTGACTCCTTGTTTATAAAATATAAATTGAACTCATGGTTTTCTAATTCTCCTCCATGGTCTCTTCATAATGAAATAATTTTGGTATATTTTCCTTTTTGACAAAAGTCTCAAAAAATAATGAATACAAAACAATCTCCACTCTTAACACTCAAAAATAAAACCCATGTAAATTTAAAAAATCATCAACCCACACAAAAAATATCTTCCTTTTAGGGTTACATTTCTATATTTTAGAAAAAAATCAATGTGAATAGGTTATTAGTGTTTAGACGTATCAACCTTTAAAATTGATTTCAAATTTGACTTGTGTTTCTTTACTATTTGAAATGCATTACATAGTTTAACATTTTTCAATTTATGATGATGTAAATTGGAAAATGTATTTATTTTCTAAACTTTTCTTAGAGAATTCACATTAAAATGATCCAGTTTTTTATACAAAATACATGATTAATCTATTTTATCATTTAAAAAGTTCATTTTTTCTATACAAATAATTAAGATCAAATGTATAGACATTCTCCATTCTAGGTTCATTAATGTTAAGAATTTTATCATTGAAAATAGAAAATTAAATGTTATAAAACTCTATAAAATAACCACCATTGAAAATTTAAAAAATACATATCAAATTATCATTCAATCCTTCCACATAAAGAACAATATTAATGAGTTCTGAGCTCAGATTACTGACTGGTCAAACTCTAATTATTGTACCTTTGGCATTTGCACCAAATGTTACATAACATCTATCAATTCGTGTCAAGGTTTGGAAATTATAGAAATATCTACTCATATACCTTGAACATGTAATATATATATATCATATCATAATGACTCAAAAGTAATATTTTCCTTATAATGACAAAAAAATAAGAAATTATTTTTGTTCCCATATTCTCTTGGGTCTCGCAATGTTAGCTACAAAAGATTTGGGAACGTGAATCTATTTGCGATGTCCATAAATTAAATCACTGAATTTAGAATTTTTTTTAGAAATAAACGTATTTTTTACTCCACAAAATTGAGGATATATAATAAAATTATTTTTATAGATCCATGATTATCGATAGTAAAAATCAATTATCTTTGTAGATGTTTGTATACTTAAAACTAGGCACAAAAATGTTTTTATAAATCTTTGGATTTTCACCTTGAATTCAACATCAAAAATATTTTTTAGGGGATTTATTGTTTTTTTGGTTTATTTATGTAAATTACACTTTTTTAATGAAACATGTAATATATTCAAATTCATGGAAATATTTTTGAAATATTCTAATTTGGTTATCACGTTCATAAATGCAAGGTAAAATATTCATTTAATTCAGTAAAGGATAAATTTTCATTTTCTAAATCGAATTCATGATTAGGAGAATAATAATAATGTACCTCATTTGAGTGTGACACAAAGAATATATTTTATTTTTGATTAGATAATTAAACTTTGAAAACTAATATATAATCAAAACTTCATTCTTCGTAAGTGATTCGTGTTGATTTTATGGATTTCTCAGATTTATTCTTATAGCATTGCTTCTTGTAATACCTTTTATCAGAATTTTTATAATCTTATAATTGATGGTAGTATGGATTAATGTGTAGGGTAATCTTAAAAATTTAGAATATAACTTCTAATTGTTTTATTTATTCCCCTTTTTCGTATTTAATGGTTTTTTCAAACCACTTCTCTTATTATAAATCTTTTTGAAATTTATAGAAACCTAAGAAGGTTTATCACTAAATCCAAATTTTATATGGTATCTTTTTCACTATATGATTGAAAATTTTTCAATACTATTGTAACCGTTTTCATATTTATATTTGGAAACCTTCAATGCATCATTTTAATTTTTCCTTGGCTTATGCCCAATTGAACCTGCTACCATTTCATCTTCTACGATCAGAAGTTCACCAATAACAACTTTTATTTTAAAATCTTTTCCAATATTATATTTCTAAAAGGAAGCCAAGATTTACCTCTATCTTGGTGGTTGTATTATGAATATGTTTTTAGGCTTAATGTGATTTAGTAATAGGTGATCCTAAGGCAAAAAACCAAAATTACAACCTCAAAATGGTTTCTATCCAATTGGTTTATTCTCTCTCATTCCATCATTTTGAAAGTATAAAACTTAATTATGGAAAAATTATTGTGAAGAGATCTAACATCGTTTGGTCCTTCATAAGAAACCAATAAGAAACTCCACATATGATAAATATTTTTACACTATGAAACATAGTTTAACACATCAAGATCTAGTCCACATATTATTTCATCCATGTCTTTAGATTTTAGGAAATAACTAGCTTTCTTTTTAACATCCCATGTTTTAGGTTTAGATATGTTAATTTCATAAGGTTTCATATCTTTTAGATAAACCATTAAACCAAGGTTCATCAAATAAACTATTACATGTGCCTTCTAGTAACTATACTTTTCACCATTTAATAGGGTGAACATTGAATAGACATGTACTATTTTTTATCAATAACACTAGAAATTTTCAAGATGTTTACAATTATTTATATTTTCAAAGCTGAGAAATCAAAATTCACAACATATTATACTAATATTTGGTTGAAAAACAATAATCCTATAAATAAATTGGTGGGAAAGAATAGAGGTTATGAAATATTATTTTCTTATAAAAGAACAATCGTTATGGTATGATAAGTTTTGATCTTTTTTTGAAACATCCAAGAAGTAAAAATAATATAATTAAAAAATATTGAACACTAGTGATTTAGAGTGTTTTGGGGAATATAAATCACCTAGTCCACTCCACCAATTCTCAACTCTATGTTCTTGGTTATTTTCACTATACTGATCCTTTTAGTAGAGAATATCAGCCATTTTTTTAGGGACTACATGACTAGGTGCACGTATTACAAACTTGGAATAGTACTATGAGGTATTACTATGATCCACAAAAAATTACAAAAAACCCTCCATAATTGTATTTTTAATAGTATACTTTACAATTCCAAAAAAATGAAATAATATGGATTTTTGGGAATGAATCTCATAGTTTCAAGATGTAATTTTTAGAAGATAAAAAATCACCAAGATAAAATATAAGATCAAAATTAATCTCAAGGATAGTCTTATAAAAATCATAAATTAAGATCTATATAATGAATTTGTACCTAAATTATATATTTTTAATTATGTCATGTAAAATAAAGAAGCACACATAGAGATTTAAGAGTGAGAGTTTTGAGTTAATTGTGAATGTGCTTCTATTATTATGTATATTATCTTCAAAACATTTTAATATTCAAGAAAAAATTCTATTAGTTTCACAACATGATATAAATAAAATCAGGGCACTAAAACAACATCCTAATGTCTTTTTATAGAAAATACATCAGTAGAAATAATAATGATTAAATTATCCTTTTACTCATTTCTTCTCTCACTACTTTCAATTTTTATAATAAATTTTACATTAAAGAGGTTATCTAAAAGTTAGTGCATGAATTAGGGTATTAATTTTCAATAAAATTACACTAATAGAAACAAATTGTAGGATTCCAAATGACGTAGAAAATTCTAGATCACAATGTAGTTGGATTTAACTGATTTGAATTCATAAATCATAATTGATCAACATAGTCGATTTCTCCCATATGTGATTCATCTACATAAGAGATTTCCATATATCCATTTTTTTTATTTAGTTTCTTTATATAATAAAATATTACACATAGCCGATTGAAATAACTTTTCCATCAATTTAGCTCAATATTCAAGTAGTTAATTTTCTCACATAAACATTTTTCCATAAGTAGAAAAAGAAAACATACAATATTTGGAAAACCAAAAAAAATGTTTATAGTAATTATAAAAATTATTGAATAAACATAAAAAACATCAATAACATTTAAGTGGTATTTTATATCTTCAAAACCTAAATAAAATGGGATTTTCTGGAATATAATTAGTATCCCAACACTAGAGATTTCCTAATACTAGAAATTGGGATCTAATTTTCAATGCAAGAACTAACCCCCATATATGTGTTAAAAATACAAATTAGTTTTCAATATAGTGACCCAAAAATATGTAGATCATTAAAATAATTATTTTTATCTAATAAAGATATTTAATGTGTAAGAAAATGATGAATATCTATTATAATTTTTTATCATCAGAATCGATCCATGTGTAACTTTCCTCTAATAATTTTTTGAATTTCTATCAAGGAAGAAAATGATAAGGAGTGTTTTCATTTTCTCATGAATATTCTAATATTTCTAAAAACATGATAAGGGGGATGACCTACATCTTGTTTTGTTTATTATATAATAATATTAAATGTCTAGGTATTGAGGATAAAGATAATAAATTGTGATGAAAATACATTCAGGATCACATTAAATTTATTATTCACAAAAGAGAAGAAGGGTAACCATTTAATACAGGAGGGGTCGAGTATAAACTCCACCAATGTAAGAATATCATGAGATTTCATTTTCTTCATTGAATATCTGTTCTCAAAGGTTTAGTGATGATACATTTCCACATCTTCTGAGTTTTGAGTTAACTACAATTCTTTCTCACAATTTTTTAATCAATTCAATTTTTTAGTGATCAAATATATGTCTATAAATCAACCCAAACACAACTCGATGTATTCAATAACATATAGTAAATAGCTTTTGAAAAGACCACTATGACTTTAATTTCATATATTTTAGTAGTATATGATTGATAGTGAAATTTAAAGGGATTGGATTGATATTTTAATGAGTCACACTGGTTGATTTAGAATAATTATTTAAAAAATATATCACTAATTCATCAACCCCTTACAAGTGTTACAACACCCTTTTTCTTGGGAGATCCAAGTGGTATAAAATCTGAATGAGTTTCATCATAAATATCTAATCATGATAAATTAATAGTATCTTAATATTAATTCTATAAATACTTTAGATTTTCATATATAAAATAGAGATTATTTTCTATAATTATTGAATATTACGATTCATTTCCCTCGATCAAAAGTCCTAAAACATTCTAATATAGTTATAACTCATTTTATAATATTTTAGAAAGATCATAACATGATACTTTCTAATAAAATAAACATGGAAGATTATTGAGAAGTATAGAATGAGATTTTTATGTCTTTATCTGACAATGTTTATATAATATTGATGAGACTCAAAACTACCAAAGTGATGTGGGATAATCTGGGAAACATTTTTGAAAGGAATTATAAAGTAACAGAAGACAAAATATAGTTATAGAGAGTAATTAGTAAAAATATTGGAATATATGATGAATAAATTATTGATGAATAATTCCCAAGGGTGAATTTAATTGTATGTAATTTTATGTTTTTAAATAAACTCTAGATGACTCAAACATTATCTTGAGACAAATAATAAATTTTCTGATAGATTTGCTATAGTGTTTTTTAATTAGATTAAATGAATGAGTTATCACTTGATTAGTTATGTAATCAACTTATTATCTATGATATGTGGAAATTCCACATGCTTAAGATTAAATTCAAGGAAGATATGAATTTAAAAGAAATAGAAAATATTAAAATCAAGGAAGGGGAGGTTGAGGAATCTAATAAATCTGAAAATAATTATTATATATATGATGAGTATAATAGGTTTATGTTTCTAATATAAAAGAACATAAAAGGTGAAATTTTAAGTAAAAAGGAAAAATTTCTTAATTTTTTTATGTATAGAGGAATTTTTCAACTATGAAGTGACTTTCAAAAGAAGGATTGTAGTTGGTATTAAAATGATGGGCATAGAGAAATTCATCAAAGAAATATATTGGCAGGGAGATCTAAGGATGATAAGATATCTTATAAGATAAATGGGAATCTTTTAATAAGTAAAATAAGGATTATGTTTTGGAAATTAAAGTAACATTACTATACAAAAAGTATTCTAAACAAGGATTTTTTAAAAAGTTTAGGAACATTATGTCACATGTTGAAATTCATAAATAAAACACAAGTATTGATACAAAATGTGAAGAAATCTACACTAAGAATATATTGAAATTTTATATTACAGCATGTATTGATTGAAAAAATCCAAAAAAGGGAAATAATATCCCTAGAAAATTGTATGATAAGTTATTTAACATTCTGGAAAAATTTCACAATAAGAATATTGACTACGTTGGGCATATAAATATTCTCAATGTGAATGTTTCTTAACAAGGTAAAATGTTTTAGGATTTTGAAAAGTAATTGGTAACAAATAAATTTAATATAGAAAAAACACAAATAAGGTTCATTAATGATAAAAGGATCCTATAAAACAATATATAATACAATAGAAATTTATTTAAGTAAAGGTACATCCACCACAAATATTTTAGAATTGTTTCACTAAATATATGATAAAATATTCACCTATAAATATTATTAATTATAAATATATATTTTCAAATAATTTAGTCCCTAAGGGAAAATATTTCCATTCTTAGATATAGAAAAATCAAGAGAATAGAACTTATTTATCAAGGAAATTTGAATATAGAACAATAAGGGAATATACCCTATGGAAGAATAAAAAAAGCCTAAAATGGTCATAGGAAGCAAGCATAATTTTATAAGTAGATTCATCTATTACATAGAAGGTCATGTTTCAGTGGAAATGGTTATTATTGTGGAATCATTGGGAACAAAGGACATATTGTTTTCTATAAAATTTAATTTATATAGAGTTATATTAGGTAAAACTTAAATGGGAGTTGTCCAATAAAAACCAAAAGTAGTTCTGGTAAGAATAAAGTAGTAAGACGAAATATATCATGATTTCCTCCACAAAATATATTTTAATTCTTACATAAAATATATTTAAAGTGAGAAACATATATTATTTTTTTGATGAATTTATGATAACACTTCCATAAAAAATTCATCAGATTTCTAGACAAAGAGGATTCAAAGAAGATATAAAATAAAAAATTCACTTCTTGTTGATGTGGAACATAAATAATGAAAGATAAGAAGGATAAGGATATCTGATAATGTTTACAAATCTCAGTTGATATAGGATACAAAAATATTAAATAACACTAAAGATCATAATAGAGTTGTAGTTACATTTGAGAATGAAATTTCTTAAATGATTAGAGGAAGTGGTATAACTAAAATCGATTCCCAAAAATAAAATATAAATATTTTTTTTAATTATAGTCCTAAACACAACGTATTTAGTGTACAAAAACTTTTTCATGATTGGAATGAATTTATTTTTACAACAAACTATTTTAACATTAAGAGAATAAAATTTTGAATAATTATCACTAAGGATAATAGAACATCTAGTAACTTATTCTACATTAGTAATCTTAGTAATTCCTTTTATCTATATAAAAAAGATGAAAACCCCATTGGATTAAAATACATTTCCATCTTTGTTAGAAGGGTTTGAGAAAAATACAAAAGGGAAATATAGTGAGATATCTACCCTGACTGAATAAATAAAAATAAGTTATGTTTTAAATAGAAAAAAAGAGAAATATAGCTTTGGGAAAAACAAAAAAGTTGAAATTCAATCCACCAGGCCACTTAAATTAATAAATCTATAATTTTGCTGGACTTTGACACATAAATACAATAAAGTTGATCTATATTTTATCACATTTATTAATGAATATAAAATTATGACTAATGTGATATTCAGGAAGTACAAGATTGAGGTAGTATAGATGTTCAATAATTAATTAAGGAAGGTTGAGAAAGAATTGGGGATCAACATCATGAATCGGATTGCAAGTAATAGTTATAAGTTTACTCAAAACTCTACGGACACTTATCTTTTTAGGATATTCATCAAACATGAAAATAATTCTTTTATATTCCATATAAGAATAATAATTAATTTTATCTTATAAGAAATGAAAATAACTATTCTTACTAAATCTAAACTAAAAACATTATCCTGGAGAGAAACTATATGAAAAAATGTGCATTTTAAAAATAGTTTCTTACTGGGATTTAAATCACATTTGAATTATATGTGATTTCATATAATAATAACCCTATTTTAAGCTACATCAGAGTTTTTGGAAGCCCATTTTTATAAATATCATAAATATAAATTTGTGAAATTTTAATGAGAACCCTATAGAATGTATTTTTTAGGATACCTACCCAATAAAAGAAGAAACAAGTTATGGAATAAGAGGATTTATCGTATTATAGATTATTTTAACGTAACTATTATATAAGTTAAATGTATTTTTTTAGGAAAATAATATTAAGAATACTGATGTGGATAACATAAATATTTCTATGGAAAATTATGAAGAACAAGATATAAATGGACCAGATACTATTGATATTGATTAATGTAAAACTGGTGATGTTTAATGTGTTGATGAAGTTGGAAATCTAAAATTTTTATGGCTAAAGAATCATGTTAATGTTGAAAATATAATTATAAATCTGAATATATCAGTTCAAACTAGAATAACTTTGATGGGGGGATATCAAATAACTATTATTTCTTATGTTTAGCAATAAACTAATACTAAAGATGTTAGGAACTAATAAATGATAAATTAAATGAAAGTATGATAGATTAAACTTAATGTAATGGAACATGGGATCTTGTTCCAAAGACCAAAATTGAAGAATTTATTTTAAACCTAATGGATATTTAGAATAAATATCCTTGTAAAAGCTACAATTACATGAAACAAATCTTGACTAGTTTTAATATTATACTATTATGTTAAATTAGAAGATTTTGAAGGTAAATTTCATCCTATTGCAAGACATAAATATATAAATATGTTTCTATATATTACAACTCATTTTTATTAAATAATATACCAAATGGATGTGAATTCTACTTTTTGGGATGGATATTTTGAATAAAAAGTATACATTTTAAAACCTAAATACTATTTTCTATTAATGTATGAAACTGTGTTGTGATAGATAGAGAAGTCACTATATGGGATACAAAAAGACCTTTAATCCTAGTATTTGAAGTTAGACAGCTTCTCAAGATACATGAATTTTACTATAGGGAAGGTTTATAATAACTTTCAAATTAACGATATGAGAATAGGTACACTTATTATAATTGTCTTTATTGAATACAACATTTTTATAGGTAAAACGTATTGGTTGGAAGAGTGTGGAATGAGGGGTGAATTTCAATTAAATTAAAAATATTCCATGTGTGATGGAATGAATAAATAATTAAGCATATTGAAATTATTAAATCAAATAATGATAAATATATTCATGTGTATTATTGGTGAATCCACTCAGTAATAAAATTGAGGTATGAGAAGAGTGTGTGCACAATTATTGATTAAAGAGATTATGAAAGATAAGTATAACCACAATAATTTTGATATGATTTAATAATTATAATATAAATTTCATATAGAGATAAACATGGTATATCTAAGGTGTATCAAAATTATTCTATTATGAGAAATGATATGAACTACTTAATGTGTAAATAAAAAGAGAGAGAAAATATGATTTGATAATTAAGTTTTATAATAAATCGGAGTACAACCCGACAGGTCCGACCTGTGGGTGAGGGTTTTGTTTATTTTTCGCTTTATTTCAATAGTGATCAAGAAACCTATCCTCCCTTGATTTTCCATTATTATATCTAGAAACCCACCTCCATTTAATAAATAGTGTTAAGCACCCATCTCTCTCAATTTTCACCTGTTGTAGTAAGAAACCCATTGTGGAATGTTGGTGAGAAGAAGATGTATTTTCTTGGTGAAAATCAGTTACAATTTTACTCTAGTATTTCTCAATGTATGGCACAAGATGATAGAGATATATAGAGACCATGTATATGGTGAGTGCCTAAAAATTGAGAATTAGAAATTGACTCTTGAGATAGGGATTAAAGAAGATATCTTGTATTCATTATGGATTAATAAAATAATTATTTGTTGAAAATTGATTTTCTCCATGTTCACTGATGAACTAAAATCCCTTTTTAGTTTCAATTTAGAGCCTTTATAGGATCTAGGGATTCCTTGGGTAGATTTAAGGCTTTAATGAGTTCAGTCAATGCCTTTAATTACATCATTTAATGCACCATGATAAAGATGGATCAAATCCACCAGCAACTCAATCAATGCCATAGGCTAGATTGTAGGATAATTCTATGTTATCTATTTTTTCTAGATTATAATGACAAGATTGTGAGATCAACTGGCTGGCTAGTGGACTCCTTCTACTCTTTGTGGTTCTGTCCACTTCCACCAGTTTTTGGTTACCTATATTTTGTAGTCAATGTTGTCTATAGATCATTACCTTACTCTTTCTCCATTAAATATTCCTTCAATAACTTCCTTTTTATCATGAAAATATTTCCATAATTTTAAAAGATCCATTATGACTTCAAATTTACATTAAAATATATTCAAATATTCCAATTGAATTATTAAAATTATCTTCCTGTGCCTTTGATTTCCATCAATTGCTCTTTATAAAACATGACTTGGTATTCAACTGTTATAAAAAAAGTCGATTTCAATGAAACCATTAGATACATAATTGAGTGGTTGTGATCATGAAAAAATCATGATTTAGAGATAGTTACAATAATAATGGGTATTTTTATGAGGAATGTTCTTGTAAAATAAATAAAAAACTTCCAAATTTCTATATATAGAGTGTTATGTTAGTTTCAAGGATTTAATGTCTTTAGAATATGATATTTTATGTTTCTAGACTAATAACTATTTTCCAAGGAACATCAGAATAGTTTATAAATTGAAAATTAGAAATATTTTTCCAAACCTATAAAAATATGGGATGACTTGAGAAAGGATAATAGAGGAAAAAATGAAAATAAAAAAGAATTTATAAGGCTAATTGTCTGTTTTATTTGTCTCACTACATTAAGACCTAAAAACTCTATGAAGTGAAATATTTTTAAATCTATTTAATTAATAAAAAATAATCATACATGATGCTTACCAAGATAGTTATCAAGTACTTTAAAGAGACCCTGATTTTTTGAAGGATTTATAGAAGAGGGGGAACTAAAACCTATCTGGATTCAATAATGCTAATTTGGGATGGAGGTTGTGATAATAGAAAATATATATATCAAGAGATATATTCCTTAGGGAGGAATTTTTGTGATAGAAAAATTAAATAAGAAAAACACAATGATAATAAGTACTATAGATGCAGAGTATGTGGTTATTACACATGATTTTACAAAAATGATCTAGATGAGAAAGTAGTTAAAATATTTGAAGGATATCCTTGAAGTTCCATTGATAACATAATGAGTTAATCAAGGTTCTATTCATCTATCTATGAATCTCATGTAACACCCTAGATCTAATCACATTGAAATTAGATATCAAGTTTTCAAATATATGGTTTTGAATGGATATGTGAGTATGTAAGTAATTCTTATAAGGGATAGAATTGTGGATATCATCACTAAGTCCATTCCTAAGGATATATTATTATTATTTTTAGGTTGGATATGAATGTTTATCCTTTCTATATTACTTAATGATCTTTGGTGAGACCTGAATTCCATTTAATTGTATTTTCAAAGGTGTAGATAGGAACAAACTCTTGTGTATTGTTTTTTATCCAAAGATAGAATTCTTAGGAAAATTTGGAGAATGGATTTTATTGATTGGGGGGGAAATAATCATAATTAATAGGATCCACGCTTTTTATCCTTCGTGTATATAAGTCTTTCAAAAATATTACTCTTTTCAAATTTGTAGTGACCTGAACCATTGTTGAAGTTGGTCAATGTTTAAAATGTATCTTCCTACTAACTACTGTATATGTGGAAGTAGGGTCCAACACACAGATAAGGAAAAATTGACCACTATTCTACTAAAAACGTTCAAAAAGACCCCACTGTTGTCAGCAGTATGGTAGATTTATATTTTTTTTTACTTTTTATTTTTTTCTTATATTTTGTATATTATAAGGCCCAAATAAAACATCACAAATTTTTTGAGTTTATGTCCATAATTGTAATGAAACAAGAAACATGTTCAAAATAGTAAGTAACATAGATATAAAACACTGATAAATGAACTATCAAAGTAATTTTCTCAGGGAAAAACTCAAATATACTGGTTTTAAAAGTATTTCAATTCACTTAAAAGATAATGAAGACTAATACCTTAAAGATAAGGACTTACCTCCCTCACCAAGAATTAAGTCTGACAGATTGATCAAGAATAGAGTTCGCCACTCTAAAAAGATCAACTGTGAACATGATTATTTGAATATGACAATAGGACGAACTCACCGTAAGTCCTGAGTTTTTTTAATTTATTATATTTTGAAAAAAAAATCAACAATAAATCTCGCTAACTGACTGTGAAATTTTGAAATTAAGTTCTAGAGGTACAAGCAATAGAACGAACCCAGCAATGATCTTGTTGATCAATACTGAATATGTCAATATGATGAAGTGAAAAAGAAAATTAAAAGGTAACCAGTGGAACTTCAATTTATCCCCAAACTATGAGATTTATCCAACAGTCATGTTCTTTATCAATACAAAAAATATATAAAAATACTGGAATAGAGTACAAAATATTCATAAACTAGGAAAGAAGAACTTCCCAAATGATGTGCTCTACCCACCTGATCTCTCTAATCTGATGAGAGAGAAGGTATTGAATCTCCAATGTCCATTTTTTCGAATGTGTGTCTATCCTCCCCCACAAAATACTTCTTTCTCTATTTTAAGTACCCACTATCTTCTGTTTCTTTTCACCACCCCTCTTCACTAACTTAAACTCGTCTTTTACTGTTTCTCTACACACGTGGATTTTTTCATGACTGACACGTCGCACTAACTTTACCCTTGTAACTAACTATAGATGATTTAGTTGAATGTACCTAGATGCTTTTAAGATCTTGGTGTGAACCTGCTAAGTAAAGAATAACTAAACAATGTTTAAACTATAAAAGAATTATAGTTGAACAATTAATAATAATAGATAAATCACTTAACAACTATTCGCTGCATATTTAATTTATTTAATCTAAAACATGAACTGTTAATTATTAATTATTATTATTAAGTAATTAACTAAAAAACTTATTTATTTTACTAAATTTATTAAATTTAGTTTTAGTTGAGAATGAATATGTTTCTTATTTCATTAGTTAATTAAATTAAGTTACTTTAATTTAATTTAATAAGTCCTAAAAATTCTAGTTCCAAAAAAATAAATTAAATAATAAAGTTGGTATTATTGATTAATTATTATTATTATTAATGTTAACAATAATTATTAAATTTATTATTATTTTGAAAAATAATTTGTTAACTTATTAAATAGTTTATTTTATTCTAATTTTATTTATAAATTATTATTGGTATTTTATTTAATATATTTAATTATTAACCACTTATTTAAAATGCCACACTAAACTATTATTAATTTATTCTAATATAATTTAAAATTTTACAATTAATTAATTTTAGTTTAATAAAAATTATTTAAGATAACTAATTTAATAATTCTATTGTATTATATATCTTAAGTTTATTGTTTATTTATATTATTATTTAATGTTTTAATTCAATTAATATTATTCAATTCAAATTTTTATTTTAACTTTATTTTAGTTTATTAATTTTTTTAATTAATTTTTTAACTTCTTCTATCCCATCCTCAAATCGGCGCAATAGGGGGGCTTTATGTGTGCCAACCCCAAACAAGGTGGTGGCTTCTCTAAGGTTCTCGTCAGCCCCCTCTTCTGGTTTGGCGTAATCCTCCTTCAATCCGGTAAGATCTGAGCTTTGTTGATGACACAACTCCCCACCTCTGGCTCGTCCTCGTTTTGCGGTGGCTTGTGGACCAAATCTAGACAGCGCACAACCCCTTCCATTTCTTTGGTAGACGGTGCAGGTAGGCTTTAGCTCTTATTCCAGCATCTTTGACTTCACCATCCTTATCGCACATCTTGGATCTCGGCTTCTACCAGGGTGGAGATAGAAAATCCTACAGGCTATGGCAGCTACTCCTATTAAAGATGCGGCGTCTCCTTCAACAATGACTCCCTTCAGCGGATGGCAGAAGGACTCCTGTTTTGATCCGGCTACACGAAATAGGGCTGGTCAGCAGGTGTCAAAGGTTTTGAGGTGGCCTCTGTTAGAGATTCTAGGGGACAACACATGGTGAAAAGGTTCGATCTCTGCAAGGAAAATCAATTTGGATTGAGTGGTGTCAAATAATGATCTTGGGTTTTTTTATAATTCCTTTCAACTTTTGGTTGAGTATGTTTGAAATGTTGGTTGAAACTGAATGATGGAAATCTATTAGTTCATTTTGAACAGTGAAAGAACTGGGTTTGTAGGTGATGATGAAAAGAATAAGATGATGAATACATCGACACAATCATCTATGTGAAGAACGGTGAGTTGGAGTAAGACTGACGATGCAAGAATCCGGGTGCACTATCGGTGGCAGGATGATGAAACTACTGGAATGGCGCTGCAGGTAGAGTAGTGAGGATGGAAGGGAAAGCAGTAAGAAAAACGATTAATGGTGATGGTATGAGAAACCAGTGGTTGTGGCTAAATAGAAAAACCAGTGATAGAGAAGGGGGAGAACGGTGAGACCGAAAATGTAGGAAAGTGAAACTGGTCATGAGGGAAGGAGATCGGTGCTAGGGGAAAAGAGGATAGGTGCGTGAAACCGAAGGAAGAGGACCAACGATGTGACAAATTGGTAAGGGAGTGGGTATCGCTGTGTGTGTGACACCGCAATGGAATAAAAAGATCGATGTCACCGATTGATAAAATAAAAAAAGTTACTGATGTGGGTGTGGAACCGATGAAATGAATTGAATGGTGAGTCAATGACTCACCGATAGTTTAAAACTGAGAAACCGAAACTGATGAAAAGTTGAGACTGATGGGGTTTCAATGTGATTGTTGAGTCATGAATCACTAATAGTTAAAATAAACATTAGTGTGTTAGAACAACGGTGCGACATGGCATCAGTGTGTCATGGAAGATTGGTGAGTCGAGAGAAAAAAAATCAGTGACTCAAGGGGATTGGTGTGTCACAACATCGTTCGGTCGTGATATTAGTGAGTTGTTTCACCGATATTAAAATTAAAAAGACAATAAAATGAATAAAAATTCAACTAAAATAATTATGACTAAATATTTAACTTTAACTAAAATCAAGTAGAATTATTAAATAAGCTAAAAAAATAAACGTGACTTAATTTTTAAGTTAAAATATAAATATCATAATTAATTAATTAAATATCTAAAAAAATACAAAACACTTCCAAAGAACTATCTCCAAACAAGAAGTAAAGATAATCAATTAAATATTTTGAACAACCAAGTTAATTAATTAAATAAAAAAATGATAACTTATAATTAAGAACACATTATTTTATACTTTAACTTAAATTATTAACTTATCTAATAAATAGAAAATTTAGACTAGGTAATAAATAAAGAGTTAATTTATTTTAATAAATCTATAATAAAAGGTAAAGTTTTAAATTAAAAAATAAATTTAGATTATTACAAATAAAAATGGAGGATTGATTAAATAATAAACATTTAAAATTATTAAAATATTAACCAAATTGACATTATATGACTAAAAAGTAAGTTAATATAATTAGAATAATTATAATGACTAAATAAAAAGACTAAAAACACATATTTAATTATAAAAATGATTACTTAATAGATTTAGTGATAGAAATACAAAAGTTCCATTATTTATTAAAAAGTGTAAAAATAAATAATTAAATTGTTTAAAATTAAATAAAATATGTGGCAAAACTATGTAAAAAATAGAGCCATATCAAATTCCCCGACACTTGATCATTATCTATCCTCAAAAACTCTCATGCTTTATTATCAAGGAAAATCATATTGTATTATTTATGATACAACTCAAACTGTAACATGTTCAACACTTAAAAATAGAGCATAGAAACATTACAACATACTTTTGAAAAATATGTTCAAATGATGTCTTTCCTAGAACAAATACTCTAAGGGTAATCTTGAAAGCTATGAATCATCAAGCATAGAAGATGTCATCCCCATATGTGATACATATTAATGACTCATTTCAATCCAAGCTCAAGTACTAAATCCATGAGTGAAAATAGGTAAAATTAATGTGAAATTTAGAACATAATAGTGTGAACTTTATACTTTGACTTATCACCTAGGTTCCAACTGTAAAATATACAAAATGTTTTATTAATCAGCTTAATAATACATTCTAAATGATTCCCATATAAACAATTTATCCCCTTCTTTATTTGAACTTCATCATTCCCCTCACCTTAATTAACTCATTTTTGATAATAGACACTTTATTTAATTTTTTCAAAGCCTTGTATCATGTTCTAAGCACTATGCAATGCACTTATTCAAAGTATACAAACACAATGGGAAAAACCGATTATTGCGACGGATTATTTGCGACGAGATTTATTCCCATCGCAAAAACTCCAATGAAAAGCGTAAAGGTGATGGGAATATATTCTCGTCGCACATGGTCAGTTATTTGTGACGGTAATACAGGACTCATCGCAATAGATATGGCGCGTTTTGCACGCCAAAATGTGGGAAGCATATTTGCGACGGTCGCCGTCTACACATCGCAACTACCCGGCAGTGGTAAATACTATTTGCGATGAGTAATTGTCTCGTCGCAAAAAAATATTCAGTAGGTGTTATTTGGGACAGGTCCCGTCGCCAATACCGGCGGTGGTAAATAGGTTTTTGTGACAGGAATATTCCCCTGTCGCTAATGGTATGTCGGCAGGAAGCTATTTGCGACGGGTCCGTCGTTAAAACCCTTTTAACTGTCGCCCGTAATGAATGCAGGCGAAGGTATTTGCGATGGGGCACGTCGCCAATACCGGCAGCAGTAAATAGGTTTTGTGACGAGGATATTCGCCCGTCGCTAATAGTATGTCGACAGGCAGCTATTTGCGACGGACCCGTCACAAAAAACCTTTTAACCGCCGCCCGTAATTAATGCGAGCGAAGGTATTTGCGACGGAATCTCATCACAAATACCTAGTATTTGTGACGACATCCCATCGCAAATAAGACCGTCACAAATAATCTAACCTATATATACCCCCACCCGTTTTTTTCTAAATCATTCAGATCTCTCTTCCTCTCTCTCTTTAACTTCCAGTTCTAAGTAAAAAATTTCTTTCGTGTTAATTTTTTCTTACGAGAGGAGGAGAGAAAGAGTTAGGAGGCACAAATTACTTCAAAATATCGAAGGTATTTATATTTTTTTATTTTTTAAATTATTTTTAATTGTTAGATTATTTTTAATTGTTAATTTTATTTTTAATTGTTAATTTTAATTTTTTTAATAGAATGTTTAGTAGCTATACAGTATAATTAGATTAAGTGTTTGTACCAAATAATCCTCGTCGGGATACGAACAAGTAGAGGTGGCTCTAGCACAGATGTGCCTAGGAGTGAAAACTCTGACAAGGTGTTTCGAGCTTGACTCGGGGTAACCTGGTACATGACAACGGGTCTTACTACACTCTTGGTTCGACACTCCCGGAGGATGTTTTGGTAATAATTAGAAATAAATATTTTTAATTAGAAATAATTAGAAATAGTTATGTTTAATTAGAAATAATTATATAATTATCAAATAATTAAGAAATAATTTGATTTAATTAGATTTAATTAAAATAATTATCAAATAATTTGGAAATAATTAGATTTAATTGATTATAAATAATTACAAAAATTAAATTAATTAGGAAATAATTAAAATAATTAAGAAACAATTAAAATAATTAGGAAACAATTAAAATAATTAAGAAACAATTAAAATAATTAGGAAACAATAAAAAATAATTAAGAAATAATTAAAAATAATTAAGAAGTAATTAAAAATAATTAAGAAATAATTAAAAATAAATATGAAACAATTAAAAATAATTAGGAAACAATTAGAAATAATTAGGAAACAAATAAAAATAATTAGAAAACAATTAAAAATAATTATGAAACAATTAAAAATAATTAGGAAACAATTAAAAATAATTAGAAAAAATTAAAAATATTTAAAAAACAATTAAAAAGAATAAGGAAACAATTAAAAAGAATTAGAAAACAATTAAAAATATTTATGAAACAATTAAAAAGATTTATGAAACAATTCAAAAGAATTAGGAAACAATTAAAAAGAATTAGGAAACAATTAAAAAGAATTAGGAAATAATTAAATAGAATTAGAATACAATTGAAAAGAATTAGGAAACAATTAAAAAGAATTAAGAAACAACTAAAAATAATTAGGATACAACTAAAAATAATTAGGAAACAACTAAAAACAATTAGGAAACAACTAAAAACAATTAAGAAACAATTAAAAAAATTTAGGAAAATTAGCAAGCGTGATTGACCGCTCATCTACCTCAATTTTCTTTTCATTTGTGTGTTGAGACTTGACAGGAAACTTCTGCCTCCACTTGTAATATTTTCTTTTATTGTCAAAATTATCAACCTCCTCACCAGCATAGAGGGGAGGAGGTTTATAATTTTGACAGTAAAACCAAATATTACATGTGGAGGTAGAAGTTTCCTGTCAACCTCAACACACAAATGAAAAGAAAATTGAGGTAGATGGGCGGTCAATCGCGTTTGTTTTTAGTTCAATGATTGATTAACCACCCGACCTATATGCATATCTTCAAATTACTAATTAGTAACATAATTAGCAATATAATTAGTAACATAAATAGTAACATAATATAAAATATTATATTACTCTAATATTAATAATTAAATAATACTAATAATATAATTATTTTATTATTATATGTTTAATATTTATAAAAAAAATATTAATATTATTAATATTATAAAAAATTTATAAAATATTACATTTATCAATATTTTCAACAAGTTTTGCTCTATTCTTAACATGTTCAAATCTTAAAGGGTCGCCAATTTTCAGGTCATGCCCAATAAAAAGTTTGCGTCAACCGTGTCCAATGTAAAATCTATAATTGTTATTGCTTGGTTGATCACCTCGCAAGTAGCATTGCAATAGGACAACCCAAGTCATGCCTTTCTCATCTTTAAGATTCATATCACATGAATTTTTACATAAACAATTGTTTCTTGAAAAATTAAGGGAAAGATATTGAAGTTCTCTTAATTTTTCAAGGAAGAATGATCTATGTAAACGGTCATGCGAAATGATTATTAAAGACAAGAATGACATTACTTGTGTCATCCTATTGCAACACTACTTGCGAGATGATCAACCATGTAAGGACAATTATAGAGTTTACATTGGACATGGCTGACGCAAACTTTTTATTGGGCATGAACTGAAAATTGACGACCCTTTAAGATTTGAACATGTTAAGAATAGAGCAAAATATATTGGAAATATTGTGATTAGTAATAATTAGTAATAATTAGTAATAATTAATCAAAAATCAAATATATTCGAGTACATGGTTATAAATTGTCACAATTTCCAGCGGATTGGCAGCTACCTTTTGTTCAACGTCTCATATCTTTGCTACTTTCTTTCACTAAAATCAGAATGAAAAATGTGCTTTAATGTATGTCAGAGCAATTTTTTCATACTGATTTCTGTTGGGAGAAATTTAAAAAGAGATGAGCCATCGGACAAAAGAGGCTCTTTTCCCTGAAGACTCATCTCCTTGGAAGGAGATGAGTCGTCAGGCAAAAGAGCTGTCGCCAATCTGCTGGAAAAAAATAAGAATAATTAATAATATAATCTCCACAATGATGATTACAAAATTTTATATCATTATTCAAGCATATTTCATTTTTCCAATTATTGCTAGTTATTTCTAAATTAATAATAATCAGTGGGGATGATTACAAACTAACTATGTCGCCTATAATTATTGGTAATTACAAAGAAATAACTGTAATTATGTATCTTCCCTTTTTAGGATGTAGTTTTTCTTATATCAAATTATTTAACAACAGTAATGGTTTTAAATTTTGTAGAAACTTATATATGAATATGGAATAAGGAAATCGACATCAATCATTATTAGATGATCGTGCTTGGATAAATCAGCGCAGAAATCCAAACGATTCTAGTTTAAATCATGTATATGTTGATAGTGTTGAAGCTTTCTTATCATATGCATCATCAAATCCGAAATTTGTTTCAGAAGGGGAAATTAAGTGTCCTTGTAAAAAATGTGATCTGAGAACGTTTGAGACATTTGACACCGTTGGGCAACATCTCTTGCGTTATGGTTTTCAATCAGATTATATTTTTTGGTATCAACACGGTGAAAGCAGTTCCAAAGAAGATACTAATAATTTGATTCTGGATCCATCACGGTTTCAGAATTTAGTACATGTTGTTGTAGGGTCATCCGTTCAACAAACTGAAATCATGGATGATGTTGATTTACCTCCCGAGTTAGCACCATCTGAATTTGCTGAGTTGTTCAGGTCTACTGAGGATGAATTATATCCTGGTATCAAGATAAGAAAATTAGAAGCAGTTGCAAAATTTATGGCTATTAAATCAGATAATGGAATGTCAAATAACTGTTTTGATCAGATATTTTCTTTGGTTAAAGAATTGTTACCTGAAGTAAATGTGATGCCTGCTAATTATTATGAGAGCAAGAGACTGGTTCGTAATCTGGGCCTTAGTTATCAGAAGATCCATGCATGTGAAAATGATTACATCTTATATTCTAGTGAAAATGCGTCATTAGATAGTTGTCCCACATGTGGACAATCGAGGTATAAAGAAGCTCAATCAGGGAAGTCTGGATTGATTCCTATAAAACATTTGAGATATTTCCCGCTTACAACCAGGTTGCAGCGTTTATTTATGTCTCATAACATAGCGACAATGATGTCATGGCACAAAACCAATATTTCAAATGGTAAAAGCTTGATTCATCCATTTGATGGTGATTCATGAAAACATTTTGATCAAGTGCATCCGTCTTTTGCTTTAGAATCCTGGAACGTGCGATTGGGTCTTTCTACTAACGGTTTTTGTCCTTTTTGATCTTTTGGTAGTTAGTATTCCTGTTGGCCTGTCTTTATAACTCCGTACAATTTACCTCCATGGATGTTGATGAAAGAGCCTTATATATTTTTGACATTATTAATCCCAGGACATCCGAAAAAGAATATTGATGTTTATTTGAACCCATTGATTGATGGGTTAAATTTATTATGGAGTCATGGTGTTGGTACATTTGATGCTACTGTGAAACAAAATTTTGTAATGAAATCTACTTTGATGTGGACAATTAGTGACTTCCCGACATATGGAATGTTATCTGCCTAGAGTACACATGGTCCAAAATAATTTCCTTACAGTATGGGAGACAACAAAGAATTTATGCTCGTGAATGGAAAAAAAACCTTTCTATTTTGACTGTCATCACAAATTTCTTCCAAGCGATCATCCTTTTCAGAGTTATAAATATCATTTCAGAAAATGTAGAATTGAAAGAGATGAACCTCCAAAAATGATCTCAGGTACAGAGCTACAATCAGTTGTATTTTCATTACCTTCCATCACTTTTGGACCAACAATAAACCAATAGAAAATACATGGCTTTGGGAAAGAACACAATTGGACAAAACAGAGCATTTTTTGGAATCTGCCATATTGGTCTGATTTGTTGGTCCAATACATGTTGGATGTCATGAATATTGAGAAGAACTTTTTTGATAATTTATTTCATACATTTTTTGATACACCGGGTAAAACCAAAGATAATGTAAAGGCACGATTAGATCTTGCCCAAATTTTCAGGCGAGCAGAACTTGAATTGTTTGAAAATTTCAGATCATAGAGATTAATGAATCCAAAAGTAGCTTATACATTGACCAAATAGAGTCTCTTATTATTTTGTCAGTGGATTGTAGATTGGAGACTTCCAGATGGCTATGTTTCCAACTTGGGCAGATGTGTTTAAAATGGTCATATTACCGGATTAAGAAGTCATGAATGTCATGTTATAATGGAAAGACTTATGCCTATTGGATTAAGAGGTTTTTTCCATTCTAATATTTGAGATTCGATAACAGATATATCATATATTTTTTGAGACATGTGTGCGGCGACAACAGACTATGACACACTAAGAAAACTGGAAGAAGTCGTTGTTGTAATTATATGCAAACTGGAAAAAATCATTCCGCCAGCTTTCTTTGACTCAATGGAACATTTGATATTACATTTGCCACATGAAGCAAAATGGGGAGATTCGGTTCAGTTTTGATGGATGTACCCATTTGAGAGATTCATGTAGAAATTGAAGAAAAAATTACGTAACAAAGCATCAGTTGAAGGTTCAATTGCTGAAGCTTATTTGCAAGAGGAAATTGATTTATTCTGCTCTCATTATTTTGAATCTGAATATCCCTCAAAATTTAACCACATGGGCCAGAACGAGGGGAATGATGATGATGATATGAACAATCAATTATCAGTTGTCAATCAGCCCGAAATTGACTTTAGTGGAGTTCATGATAGATGGCTTTCAGATAATGAACATCATAGAGCTCATACATATGTTCTACTCAACTGTGAAGAAATGTCACCAATTGTACAATGAGTGCTCCTATCCCTTATTATATAGATTCGATTACAGTAAATTAATCATATTGTATTTGTAGGTTATATGATGATCATATCAAGAAATAATTTCCACAAATTACAGTAGCTGTCTTAGAAGAACGTTGGCAAAAAAATTTCCCTACTGGTTTCAAAAACTGGTAACGTACATACTTTTTTGGTTTTAAATATAAAATCAATTTATTACTTGTAATAGTGATAAATGTTTTAAAAATTTTCAGGTATCTGTACATGCTGATAAGATTGATAGTCGATTGCGTATATTGAGTATCCCACCATCCAAAATGGTTAAATCTTAAAATCCATATGTGGTGAATGGTTATCGCTTTCATACACGTGCATATGGGGAATCAAAAAAACAATGAATAGTGGTGTTTGTTTGAAGGGATCACATCATAGAGATATTGAAGTTGACTTTTACGGCATGCTTGAAGAAATTATTGAACTGTGTTATTTGGGACAGAATTATGTAACAATGTTTAAATGTCAATGGATGGATACTGAGAGAGGCTTGTCTATTCATCTGACTCATGAAATTGTTGATATTAAACCTAAAATTCTTCTTACAGTAAATGAACCATTTTTATTGGCTCATCAGGCACATAAAATTTATTATACAAAATACTGTGCTACTTCAAAAGAGTTGGATGATTGGTGGAGTATAATAAAAGATAAATCTCGATAAAATCAGTTTACTCAAACTGAATGTGGTTCCACTGAAGTGCAAGGAAATGAAATTTTTCAGGACACTCCTCAAAACACATCTTTTTCACAAAGAGACATGAATATCGAGGATAACACCCCAAAGTTAAGGGTCGATGGTGACAATGTTGTCATTGATGCTACAACTGAATTTGAAATGACAAGAGATGATGAAAGTGAAACTAATATGTAAAATGATGATGTTGATGAGGAAGATGAAGACATTGACATTGACAACTATGAAGATGATGATGAAGATGATCATTGACATAGTAAAATGCTGGTTAGAATCATAACAAATATATATCTATACATAATAGTTATTTTCAACTGTTTGCTAATAACAATAATTTCATGTTTCAGATGGACTCAGAAACGTATCGTCAGTTGTTGGAGGCAGATCTACCTATGGATGATGAGGTTTATGGTATCCCATCGACAATAGCATGTGTGCCACTATCCACGTGGCATTGGTGGTGTCTATGCGTGACCGTTTCCGTCTATTTTTGCATGATTTGAGAAAGGCGGCTGTGAGGAAATCCGGAACGATAGAATTTGATGAGTCCTGTAGAACCAACCAACCAGAGTACATTTCATCTCACGTTTGAGATGGATTATGTACACACTAGATGGGTGGTGGGTTTCAGAGGAGATCTGCATTGGGTCGACAGAATCGTGGGAGAAAAGAGGTGACACATCGAGCCGGTAGTCGTACATTCAGTGCGCACAGAGAGCATCTGGTAAGTAATTTTTTTTAATATTTTATACAAATTTAAATATAAATAGTTTATTTTATATTTATATAGGAAGCCGAGCAGCCCGGTATTACGACGTACGACGTTTATCGGAGGATGTACACTGATCCGACTACTGGAGAGATCAGAGGTGACCACCAGCGTTAGATTGTGGTCAGTAATATTTTCTTTTTAGTTTTCAAATTAAATGCATATAATCTTTTCATTATTTAAATTTCTAATTCAAACTTAAGGAGTCATATGAGGCCGCGACCTCGCAGACACAGGCTCAGAGTCAAGACGAGACGGGTGATCAGACTAGTGCACACCATTTTGATGAGACGACATGGATGCAGGCGACCCAGTATGGCTTCGAAAAGGACCGAGTAGTTGGTATCAGCTCTCATTTGACTCCTGCAACTTATTATTGTACTGCTGCGATGTCAGAGTCTGGCTCGAGAGGAGCTCGTGGAGAGACATCATCTTCTGCCTCACAGTATCAGGAGCAGCTGCGTGCTCAGAGTCAGCTTATAGAGGATTTACGTCAGGGGCAGGAGCAGATGCATCAATAGCACGATGAGAAGATGCATCGATGGCAGGAGCAGATGCGTCAGCAGCAGGATGAGGAGAGGCATCGATATGAGGAGCAACATCAGGAAAAGATGGAGTATATGTGTCGTCTGACTCATAGTTTAGGGATGGAGTTTCCTCCACCAACTCCTCCAGGTCCCCCAGATTATCCACCCCCCAGTGATTTTTTTACATGTTATAAACATTTGAGTTCGTAGTTTATAGTCATATTAACAATTTACAATTTCTCTCTCATATTGGTACGAATATTGCATGATTTAATTTGTTTTTATTTTTTTAATATTTTATTACTTATTAGTATTATTTTTAATGGCTGTTTATTTTCGTAATATTACTTTTAATATTTTATATTTATTGTTAATATTGAGAAGTTTATAATTTTATAATTTTATTAATATTAATAATAATATTATTATTTTTTCATAAATATATATGTTTATTTTAATAATAATAATAATATATTAATTTTTTATATTATTAATATTAGTATTATTATTATATAATATTATATTATTTATATTTATATTATTATTATTTTTTGATATTAATATTTCATAATTATATTATATATTTTTTTTATTATTAATATTATAATAATATAATTTCTTTATATTATTAATATTATTATTATTATATACATAATTTAATAATAATATTATTATATTAATTTTTTATACTATTAATATTAGTATTATTATATTATATTATATTATTTATATTCATAAAATTATTATTTTATAATAATATTTCATAATTATATTTTATATATATTTTTATTTATATTATAATAATATAATTTTTTTATATTATTAATATTAATATTATTTTTATATAATATTATACGATTTTTATTAATTATTTTATTATTTTATTTTTTTAGTATTTGCGACGGGAGTATTTGCGACAGGGTGTCCCGTCCTAAAAAAAAATTTTACTGTCCCATTTGTTACGGGAAGAATACCCGTCGTAAAAACTATTTCTGCGACGGTCCGTCGCAAATACTTTTTAAATTTCCCATTTACGACGGGTCAGAAATCCGTCACAACTAATATATATGCGACGACCCGTCACAAATACCTTTTTTATATATAAACGAAAACCAATTTGCGATGGGGGAAAAATACCGCACAAATACTATTTTTGCGACGGGACCGCCGCAAAAAACACCTATTTGCGACGTCGTTTTCAGCAACGGGCGATTTGCGATGGAGCCCCGTCGCAAAAGGTCTTTTGCAACGGGATCCCGTCGGAAATATTCTGTTTTCCTGTAGTGAAAGGGCTTATAGTAAATAGAAACACACCTAGCATCTAGGGTCTCAGAGAGTTACCTTTGGATCCTAGATGCCCAGAATACTCAAGTTCCAAAATATTTATTTCAAAAATCATTTATATTGGCTCATTAAGGTGATTACGTTAATAATGAAAAGAAAAGAAGAAAAATAAATCCCCTAAGAAAGAGTCAAACTTTTAGTTCCAACAGCTGTGATCATAACTCCAAAAACATGTAACCCAAATCACTTTCAAAGATTATCCCTAGACCAAGATATTCACTCAATCACTAAGTAAATATCACTCATTAATCATCCATTATCGTTAATTTTGGACTCAACGCACAATATGACTACCAAAGAAATATTGTCCCTAGGAAAGAACCATTTGAGTAAAATGTAAAGCCTAAAATAATGAAAGACTGGACAAATTTTACCCATTTTTTTGACAAAATTTTTCAAGTTGCATTGAAAACTTTTCAGCTTTCACTTAAGCACAGTTTAGAACAATCAATAATTGCCCCCTCCCCCACACTTATATCCCAAATTTCTCCCCAAAGTTTTCTTCTAAAGTGGAAAAGAACAATTGGACAGTTTAAGTTCAAACCTGATTTTCAATTTAATAGATAAATTATATGTATAAAAGGGTCTATTGGAAGTTCAATAAGAATTTTTTTCCACAAAAATTAACTTAGATCAGGTTCACAAGAATGTATATTAATTATCAATTAAGTCCAATGACATAGATATTCATTAAAGTACAAAAAAATAATGAAACTTGTAAGTGCACAGTGTACTAGGTTTACGAATTTTAATAGATTGAGTTCAATAATATATTCAATAGAGCAGAATGATCAATGCTAAATACCCCAACCAAAAGTGGTTTCAATAAAAAAATTCCTCTTACTTGTACCCCCCCCCACACACACACTAAAGTTCATGTAGTGAGTGTTTTAAATAGAAATGAAATTCAGTTTTCAACAGTGAAGTACAAGAATAATTTTTATTTACACAGTGACATACAACAGACTTTCATTCCAATACGAGAAAAATTTTAAACATATGCAGATTTTTTTTATTTCAATAGAAAGACATGTAGAATAATTTTAGTACACATGTAGTATAATTTTTTGAAACAAGAAAAATTTTCCCAGCAAGCAAGAAAAGTAGTAGTGTTTTTACAGTATAAACAGAATTTAAAAAAACTGGAGGAGAAATAAGTGAAAAAGTTAAGTGAAAGAACTTAACTATATAAATTTTTAAATTACTCTTTAGTATAGGAATTCCACTACATAAATGACTGCTACAACAACTTATTGATAACTCTGAAACAGAACAAAAAAACCAAGAACAACCAGCAATAGTAATTTCACAAAAACATAGCACAGAATCAGAACTTTATTCAAGGATTAAAAGAAACAACGTAAAGACTAAAAACCCATGGATTTCCTCCCATGCAGTGCTAAGTTTTGAATTATTCATCCAGACATTATTAATGATCAGTTTTCAATCACTGTTAAGGAAACCATGCCATACAGTTGTCCCTCAAAATAAAACTTCACCATCTTCCCATTAACAAACATGGTTTTGTTTTCTTCACATAAAATTTCAACAGCTCCATTCTTAAGCACTCTAACTACAGTAAATGGTTTAGACCACCTGTACTTCATCTTTCCATGAAAGAGTTCATGTCTAGGGTTAAAGAGAATAAACTTCTGTCTAGGTTTTAATTCATTGGTTTGAATGATATAATCATGAAAGATTTTAGTCTTCTCTTTATAAATCCTTGACTTATCATAACTATCTATCCTAATCTCATTCATCTCATTTAACTCAAGTAATATCCTCTCACCAGCACTCTTAAAGTTAATGTTCAGAGCCTTAACTGCCAAATAAGACTTATGTTGCAACTCCACAGGTAAATGACAACATTTCCCAGAAAATATCCTGTAAGGGGACATACCTTTTGGGGTCTTGAAAGAAAATCTATATACCCAAAATGCATTATCCAATTTAAAAGACCAGTCTTTCCTAGAATTTTAAACTGTTTTCTCAAGTATTTGTTTAAGTTATCTTTTGGAAATTTCTACTGGTCCACTAGACTGTGGATGATAAGGAGAACTAGTTTTATGAAAACAACCATATTTTTCCATCAAATCTTTAAACTTATAGTTCTTAAAGTGTGTTCTATTATCAATGATACTAGATTTGGGAACTTGAAATCTTGTAAAGATATTATCTTAAAAAAATTAATTACAAAGTTGGCTTGATTTTTGGGCAGTGCAACTGCCTCAACCCACTTCGACACATAACTAGTAGCAACAAGTATATACTCATTCTCATGAGATGATAGAAATGGACCCATGAAATCTAAACCCCAACATCAAAAATTTAAACTTCCAAAATTCCTTTTTGAGGTAACTCATGCTTTCTACCAACATTTCCTAGCCTCTGACACCTATCACAGCCAACCACATAGCCCCTAGCATTCTTAAAAATAGTGGTCCAATAGAAACAAGATTGTAAAACTTTTTGAGCAGTCCTTTCACTACCATGGTGACCTCCCTAAGGTGAGGAGTGACAGCTCTCTAAGATAGGCAAAATCTCACTCTTAGGCACACAACTCTTAAGGATTCCATCAACACATCCCCTAAACAGCCGGGGATCATACAAAATATAGTGTTTAAGTTTAGAAATGAATTTCTTCCTTTAGTTATTTGACAAATTTTTGGGAAAGATATTTGCTGCCAAAAAGTTAGAAAAATCTGCAAATCAAGAAGATTGCTTGATGGACATAGTAAGTAGCTTCTCGTTAGTAAAGGAAGAGTTTATTTCCCTAGAATTTTTAGAATGAGTAAGAGGAATCCTAGAAATATGGTCTGTAACTAAATATTCAGCTCCATGTTTATCCCTAATATATAAATCAAACTCTTGTAGCAACAAAAGCCATCTAATAAGACTAGGTTTTGTTTCTTTCTTAGACAACATGTACATTAAGGAAAAATTATCAGTGAAATTAATGACTTTTAGGCCTAACAAATACTGTCTAAACATTTCTAGTGAAAAAAAAACAGCTAACAATTCATTTTCTGTAGTGGTGTAATTCTATTGGGCATCATCTAGCAGTCTACTAGCATAATATACAATATGAAATTTACTATCTTTTCTCTATCCAAGGAAAAAACCCACAACTATATCACTATCATCACACATAAGTTGAAAAGGTAGTTTCCAATCAAATCCAATGATAATGGGTGATGTAGTGAGTTTCTCTTTATGCATATTAAATGATTTCAAAAAAAATTCATAAAATTTTACTGGTTTATACTTGACCAACAAAGAACAAAAGGGATTAGTTATTTTGGAAAATTCTTTTATGAATCTTCAGTAGAAACCAGAACGACCTAAGAAACTTATAATACCTTTTACATTTTCAGGAGATGGAAATTTTTGAAAGACTTCTATCCTAGAAGAATCAACTTCCAAAGCCCTATTTGATACTTTATGACCAAGAACTATACCTTCTTTGACCATGAATTCAACCTTCTCCCAATTAAGAACATGGTTGGTTTCAACACATCTTTTTAAAACTAACTCATGATTTCCAAGACAAGTATCTAAAGTACTCCCTACAATGTAAAAGTCATCCATGAAATCATCAATGATTCTATCAATTATATCCGAAAAGATATCCATAATACACCTTTGGAAGGTGGCTAGAACTCCACACAAGACAAAGGGCATTCACCTGTTAGACAATGTACCAAAGGGGCATGTGAAAGTGGTCTTTCCTTAATCATCTGAAGTAACAGGAATATGGTTGTAATGATAATACCCATCCAAAAAACAGAAAATCCATTTTCAGCAAGCCTCTCAAGCATTTGATCCATGAAGGGAATTAGAAAATGATTATTCCTAGTGGCTGCATTCAACTTTTTATAATCTATATATACTCTCCATTTTTTGGCTTTTATAACTAGATTTCTTCATTTTTTTAATTTTTTACTATAGTGAAACCTCCCTACTTGGGGACAACCTGGACAGGGCAGACCTAATCACTCTCAAAAATTTGATATATCATTCTGGTGTCCAGCGGTTTGATCACTTTCTCTCTTACTACTTCTTTCATGTCTGGATTCAATCTTCTTTGACACTCTACCTTAGTCTTATGGTCAAGATCTATAGGTATTCTACGCTTGCAGAATGAGGGAATCATACCATTGATATCCACTATTGTCTAACCTATAAAACATTTAAACTTCTTCAAAACACGTAATAATCCTTCCTCTTGGTTTTCATTAAGCTCAGTAGAATCTAAGACAAGAAAAGTGGAATTCTCACCTAGGAATGAATATTTTAAATGACCAGGGATTGGATTATGTACAAGAGTGTGTGGTTATAAACTATAACAAAGACTCTTAAACCTAATTGGTCCAAGATCATCAATATATATCTTGTAAAGTGTATTTAATTATGAAATATTCTCAATTTCATATTCATATTCTGAAATAACATTGATGTTGTCCAAAGTGGGTAGCATACGATCCAGACATTCCAGATCATAATTTAATAAGTTAATCAAAGAAGAATAGTCAATTTATCTTATAAGTTCTCCCTCTACATCATCAATGTGTTCAACATGGTTGGTGTTAACAGAAACACCCTCAAACTCACCTAAAAATCTCATAAGTTAGAAATAGAGGACTCTTCTAAAGCTGAAACTGGACAATTGTCCAGTTCTAGAATATTTTCCAGATTTGGTGTCTGACCAGAATTTTCAATTTCTAAGACAAATTCAATAGTATTTTCAGCATATAAATTTTCTTCATCATAAGAGGATCGATTTTCATATTCTTCAGAGTATTCAATTGAGTTCTCATCTTCTATGGACTCTCCCATTGAACAGTTTTCAAAACACATTGGTCCTTTAACATTTTTAAACACATTGAACTCTTACTATTGTTCTATAATTTTAAAGATAAACTGACCCTTAGACACGTAAATAATAGCACCACCTGTGGCCAAGAAATTCCTACCCAATATAATGGGAACCTCTTGATCACACTCCATGTCCAAGACTAAAAATTCTGCAGGAAAAAACTACTTTCCTGCCCCCACTAGAAAACTATCTACCTGACCCACAAGATGAGTGACTGATATGTCATCTAACTGTAGTATAACTATTGTGCATTGAAGGTCACCCAACCTCAACTGTCGAAACAGTGATTATGGGAGAATATTAATACTAGAACCTAAATCACACAAACTATTGAGATAATTAGAATTTTCTAAGGAACATGGCATAAGAAAACTACCTGGGTCTTTCAGTTTGGGTGGGAGTTTCTTTTGGAGTACAGCACTGCATTATTCAGTGAGGTTTTAAGTAGCGAATTCTTCCAGGGTATTTTTTTTAGAAACAATTTTTTAAGAGATTTAAAATAAAATGGGATTTGAATTAAGGCTAGAATAAATGGAATGTTTACTTGAAGTTTAGAAAGGAGACCAAGTAACTTAAGAAGTTCAGTCTTGGTGTTACTTTGAGGTTTCAGCTTCTCAAAGAAAGGGATGGGTGGGGCAAAAATTTTAAGGACAGTAGGAATATCCCTCACCTCTTCCTCAACAATTACTTGTCCTTTATTCTTTTGATTTTTAGATGGGTTTTCAGCTTGTGATTTAGGTGAAAAATTCAAATTTGGATCATTTTCATGACTTTTCTATAAATATCCAGCATGTATGAAAAACATATTTCTATTTCCAAATTGAAGTAGATTTTCATTTTGGGAATTTTCAAGGTCTTTTTTCACAATAGATTGTGTTTTAATCCCACTTCTAGTTACTAAATCCATGACATTTTTTCTTGGTTTAAGCTTAGTGGTACTTGGAAGTATAAGTTTTTTCCTAGATGAAAAATCACTAGCAAGTTGACCTAGGGGTGTTTCCATGTTCTTCATTCTCACACCAGTTTTCATTTTATCTGACTCATATTGATTTTGATGTTTTGATAACTGAGTCATGTATATTTCCTCTTGCGAGTTAATTTTGTTCAAGATTAGATCAAGCTTAGATGACATTTGATTATCAAGGTTTCCTTGTGCATTTAAAGACTCACCCCTTTGTTGATTTTTAAAATTTGGTCTTGCTTGGTTAGAGTAATTAGGGGCAGTGGATTTTTTAATTAGGCCTTGATCTTTCCAAGATAAATTGGGATGGTTCCTATAAGCATGATTTTAATTGTTTGAAATTGGATCTTCATTAGGAGGCATTCTAGGACCATAGTTAACAATGTTTTAATTCTCTTGTTGTTGGGCCGACATATAAAAATTAGGACAAAAGTTTTCATTATTCCCAACCACAAAACATTGGACACATTGTTCCCTTAATGATTGGTTGGTGTTTTGACAGCCAATTTGATTAACAGTTTGTTTAGAATTCTGGTTCATTAAAGATTGAAGTTGGTTGGTGATTTCTACAAGTTGAGACTGAGTTATATTCATTGAACTAGAGTTATAATTAACATTTATATTGACTCTTTTTCTTCTTGAATTCTTATGCTGAGAGATCAGGGACATGTTGTTAAAAAATTGTCTAAATTATTCATTTCTCTTGTCAGTGTTGTTACCCCCAACAACTTGATCAAATAAATTTTATCCATAGAAGGAAAGCCCTTCATAGAAGGTATCCGTGAGATGGTGAGATGGGATTTGATGATAGGGACACTGCCTAAGAAGATCCTAAAATCTATCCCAAGATTCAGGAAAATATTCTCCATCCTATTAATAAAAACTAGTTATCTTAGTTCTAAGTTCTCCTTTTAGTGTTTGGGGATAGCATTTCATGATAAATGAGTTATACACTTGATCAGAGTTTTCGAAAATGTTCTCATCTAGGCTCAAAACCCAATTCCTAGCATTCCCTTTTAAGGGAAAAGATAAAGACTCTCATTATAAGCTCATATTCGGTGAGTCCTAGAAGAGGTCAGTGTTGCACAGTATTATAGAAATCTCTGATGAAGGATAAAGAGTCCCCATTAGACAATCCATTAAATGCAGGCAGGAGTGAAATGTGTGACTGTTTTAGCACATAATTTCGGGCTCTAGGAGATAAACAAATAGAAGATGGATTGATTGAAACATGAGGGAGTTGGAACTCCCTCATCATATGCCATTCAACTTCATCTATAAGTTCTGGTTGATTTTGGAAGTTATTAGGTGCATGAACTCTCTCATCTTGATTTCTCATTTCAATTTTTTTTCTTTCTTAAATCAGTTAAATGATTATCTAATTCAGGGTTCAGAATCTCTAATCTAAGACCAGAAGTTCTTGTGCTCATGCAAACAATAGAATATTGTACTCAGTAGTAACAATTCAGCAATATAAGAAATAGATTTGTTTCTATGGTTTTCAAATTTTCCTTTTTTGAGGGTTTTTTATGAATTTTTTTAGTGTTTTTTTACAAATAATGGCTCATGTCATCCCCGAAAAACGACGCCAAAATTTTGACCTGAACCGTCATTGAATTCGGTCAAAGTTTAAAATTTATATTCTTACTAACTATTGTATATGTGGAAAGCAGGGTCGAACCTATAGAGAATGAAAAGTTGACCATTATTCTTCTAATAACTTTCAAAAAGACACCACTATTATCAGTAGTGGGGTAGATTTCTATTTTTTTCTTTTTCTTTTTTTTAATTTTTATTTATTATAAGGAAGAAATGAAACACCACAATATTTTTGAGTTTTTTCCTAAATTGTAATGAAACAAGAAATGGGTTCAAAACAGTAAGTAATAGATATATAAAATACTGATAAGTGAACAATCAAAGTAAGTCGCTCAGGGAAAAATCTTCATTCTACTAGTTTTAAAAGTATTTCAATTCACTTAAAAGTTAATGTAGAGTAACACCTTAAGGAGAATGACTTACCTCTCTCACCAAGAATTAAGTCTGACAGATTTATCAAGAAAAGAGTTTGCCACTCTAGAAAGATCAACTATAAACGTTATTATTTAAATATGACAATAGGATGAACTCACCATAAGTCCTGAAGTCTTTTGAATTTTTTATCTTTTGAAAAGTGTTTCCATAATCAATCTCTCCAATTGACTGTGAAATTCTGAAATTAAGTTCTATAGGTACATGCAATTTAATGAACTCAACATGGATCTCACGGATCAATACCGAATATGTAAAAATGATGAAGTTAAAAAGAAAATAAAAATATTACCAGTGGAACATCAATTTATCCCTGAACAATGAGATTTAGCCAATAGTCATGTTCATTATCAATATAATAAATAGAAAAAAAATACTAAAACATAGTTCAAAATATTCAGAAACTAGGGAAGAAGAACTTCTAAAATGATGTGCTCTGTCTATCGAATCTCTTTGATCTGATGAGAGAGAAGCTCTCGAATCTCCAATGACCCTTTTTATGAATGTGTGTCTGTCCTCCCCCAAAAACTACTGCTTGCTTTATTTTAAGTACCCAATGTCTTCTGCTTATGATCACTTCCACTCTTCACCAAATTAAACTCGTCTTTTACTGTTGCTCTACACACGTTTGTTTTTTCGCGATTGACACGCCGCACTAACTTTTCTCTTATAACTAACTCCGGATGAGTTAGTTGAATGCACTTGGACACTTTTAAGATCATGGTGTGAAATTTCAAAGTGAAGAATAGCTAAACAAAGTTAAAACTCTTAAAGCATGATGGTGAAACAATTGACAATACTAGATAAATCACTTAACATCTATTAGCTGGATATTTAATTTATTTAATCTAAAACATAAATTATTAATTATTAATTATTAATTATTATTATTAAGTAATTAAGTAACTAACATATTTAATTTAATATATTTATTAAAGTTAGTTTTAGTTGCGAATGAAGATGTTTATTATTTCATTACTTAATTAAATTAAGTTAATTTAATTTAATTTAATAAGTCATTAAGATTTTACTTCGAAAAAAAGAAATTAAATAATAAAGATGATATTTATGATTAATTATTATTAATAATGTTAAAAATAATTAATAAATTTATTATTATTTTGAAAAATAAATTGTTAACAAATTAAATAGTTTATTTAATTCTAATTTTATCTATAAATTATTATTGTTATTTTATTTAATATATGTAACTATTAACCACTTATTTAATATGTAACAATAAACTATTATTAATTTATTCAAATATAATTTTAGATGTTACAATTAATTAATTTTAGTTAGATAAAATTTATTTATGTTAACTAATTTAATAATTCTTTTTTATTATATATATTAAGTTTATTATTTCTTTATATTACTATTTATTGTTTTAATTTAATTAATATTATTCAATTTATGTTTTTATTTTAACTTTATTTTAGTTTATTAATTTTTTTATTTAATTTATTAACTTCTTCTACCCCCTCCCTAAATCGGCACAATAGGGGGGGTTTCTGTACACCATCCCCAAACCAGGCAGTGGCTACTTCAATGTTATGGTCAGCCCCCTCTTCAGGTTCAGTGTAATCCTCCTTCAATATGGTGATATCTAAGCTTCGTCGATGACATAGCTCCCCATCTCTGGCTCGGCCTAGAGCGGCTTCGACTTCACCATCGTCTGCGCAATATTAGGATCTGAACTTCGACTATGGTGGAGATAGAAAATCCCACAGGCGATGGCAGCTACTCCTCTTCAAGCTGCGACGTCTCCTTCAATAGCAGCCCCCTTCCGCGGATGGCGGAAGGACTCCTATTTTGATTCGGCAACCTGAAACAAAGTAGGTCTGCCAGTGTTCGAGGTTCTGAGGTAGCTTCTGGTAGAGGACCAACGGTGTGAGAAATTGGTAAGGGAGTAGGTATCGGTTTGTGTGTGACACACTCATGGAATAAAAAAATCAGTTTTACTGCTAGTTAAAATAAAACGAGATGTGAGTGTGGAACCCATGAAATGAATTGAATGGTAAGTCAATGACTCACTGATAGTTTAAAAACGAGAGACCAAAACTAATGTGTAGGAGGGACTGATTTTGTTTCAAAGTGATCTGTGAGTCATGACTCACCAATAGTTAAAATAAACATCATTGTGTCACAGCAACGGTGTGACATGACATCGGTGTGTCGCGGCAGATTGGTGAGTCGAGAAAAAAATAATCAGTGACTCAAGGGGATCCGTGTGTCGCGACATCAATGAGTTGTGACATTGGTGAATCATTTCACTAATATTAAAATTAAAAAGATAATCAAATGAGTAAAAATTCAACTAAAATAACTTAGACTAAATAATTAACTTTAACTAAAAAGAAATAAAATTATTAAATAAGATAAAAAATAAAAATGACTGAATTATTAACTCAGAATATAAATATCATGAATAATTAATTAAATCACTAAATAAATACAAATTTCTTACAAAGAACTATCTACAAACAAGAATATAAAATAATTAATTAATGATTTTTAACAACTATGTTGATTAATTAAATTAAGAAAATGAAAACATAAAATTAAGAACATATTATTTTTTTACTTTAACTTAAATTGTTAACTTATCTAATAAACAAAATATTTAGACTAGATAATTAATAAAGTGTTAATTTATTTTAATAAATCTATTTTAAAGGGAAAAGTTTTAAATTAAAAAAAACTAAATTAGATTATTGCAAATAATAATGAATGATGGATTAAATAATAAACATTTAAAATTATTAAAATATTGACCAGATTAAGATTATTAAACTAACAATTAAGTCAATATAATTATAATAATTAGAATGACTAAATAAAAAGACTAAATATAGATATTTAATTATTATAAAACGATTAATTAAAAGATTTAGTGATAGAAATACAAAAGTACCATTATTTATTAAAAACTGTTAAAATAAATAATTAAATTGTCAAAAATTAAATAAAAGATGTGGAAAAACTATGTAAAAATAGAACCACATCATGTAGTATTTATACATTTGTATTTTATAAAGGTTGTTATTTATTGAAATCTAGCATGAGTATTGGGGTTGATAAAAAATTTAGGGGGGATTGAAGAACCCATGGAATAGTTGAAGGTGTATTTTATTTGATTTTAACTATCAGTGTGAATCATTAAAATTATTTAGGAATGTTTTTGAGTTTTTTTAGATAAGGTGGAGTGATTGTAAGATGGCCCAAGGAATAATTTCATCTCACTACTGGGGGTGAATCAAATAAAACTATTCAATTATTTCCTTTTATTGTTTATTTCAAAATAAATCTCCTTCACTTGTTAGTGAGAGAGATGTCACTGTTAAAATCACACACACTAAGGAAAAGAAACAAAAATATCCAGTTTATATAAAATTCTCACTAATCAAATCCATTTGATAAGATTTATCAGAATCTAAAATCACCCAAGACAACATTATCCACATGAATAAACATGGTGGATAAAAAAATTTGGGTTTATCATTAAATTGTAGAAAAATAATGTCAACAATTTTTTCCCAAATAAGTTGAATTATATTATTATTCTTGGAAATAATGTTTTAAAAATCCATTCATGCCGTATAAGTTAAAAAAACATTATTTTCGTACTTTTGTCGGAAAAGTCAAAAAGTACATCATACGAAAAACGACAAAAGATTCCTCTCATATATTTTTCTAAAAACTCACCGAAAGGTAAAATTGGATTTAAAAAATTGTAGGTGGATGGAAATAATATTACATATTGAGGAAAAATGGATGTAGATGATAAAATACACCCCAGTAAATGCCAAAGTATAAACAATCTCGGATAAAAATGAGATTGTGATATTTTCCCTTACCTTAGGTCCGACTTGCTTTGTAAGTGTCCGAACCTCCTGTATAATGATTTAAATAATGTTATTGACTTATTCCAGAATCATACTTATTTTTATGATATCATATATAATCATATTCTTAGCTTCTTAGTAGTAATATTTCATTGCTACTTGTTATTCGGGTGTTTATAACTTTTTGTTCTTATGCGTGTTTTATCGAATAAATTCTTATTCTTCTCTTTAGGTTATAGATACCTCATTTCCATAATGGTATTAGTGTAATATATATCATATTAATTCATTCAATTCATTTATATAATCATTATGAAATGAAGATCATGCAGAACGAGTCGCATCACATCGTGGAGACGGTATTCCGTACGTACGCACGAGTGATGATATCATTCCTATGATCGTGGAATTGCATTGGAGTGTATGTATACTATTTCAGAATCAATATCACTTTATAATAGTCATATATAGTTATTATTTACACCATTATACCCATCCAAGTAAGGTGGTGGTGGAAAATAGATTACACCACGGCGTGGAGACGGTATTCCGTACGTACGCATGCGCGGTGATTTCATTTTCCGTAGGATGGATAGATGGTTAAATAGGGTTGTTTCATACTTATAATAACATATCATTATATGAGTTATACTGATATTATTACTTCATAATGAAACAACTAAAGAAGAAGAAGTTGAAGAAGAAAGAAATTGGAAAGGATCGGTAATGGATATTACCTCTTCTTTGAAGTGCTTCTTTGAGACCTCCTTTTAGGGCACTTAAATTGGTCTTTGAAGAAGACCAGGACCTCTAGGATGTCTCTAGGGAAGCGTAGAGGAGAAAATGGCAGGGGTTTGCCGAGATTGAAGGCTCGAAGTGGTGTGAGGAAGAGAGGGAGGAGGTGCCCTTTTATAAGGGAGGAGAGGGGCACCTTTGGAATAACAAAAAATATTATTTTATTATAAAGTAATGTTCGGTTTTAAATAGCTCAAAATAGGTTTATTTCTAGGCTAAGGTGGGGATGAGTCTAAATCCACTCATCCAATAGAATTTAGACAAGTTTAGGTCATTATATTAACCTTATCTTTTAGTTTTAACTCTTAGATAATTAGATTGACATTTACCATGTCACTTTGTATTTTATATTATATAGTTAATAAACATACCATATACATCCAAGAGACCCCCAAGTTGTGTTTTATTAATATATATAACTTTATCTAAGTCATTTGGCCGACCCTTAGATTTTTAGGAATAAAATAACAATTAATAATATAATATTTGTATTAAAAACTATTTTATGTCAATTTTGACACTATTTAGTAATTGATTTTTGTGAAACTCATAACAGAATTATTAGTTCAAAAAAAGTTAATTAAATCCATAATAACATGTCATATTAACCTAAAAAATTAGTGGAATCCATAAAAAGTCTCAAATTATATTTATTTGGGTATTTATAGCATCAATTATGTCAATATTTCATTAATAAGATAATTACCGCATCATCGTTGTGTCATAAATAAATTAAATTATTTAATGTCTAAAAATTAAAAATAAAATACCATTATGTAGGAAATCTTATTATATTTCTAATGAATATTTAAAATCGAATTTATCTTATCTATAACCCTATATTAAAAATGTTTTAGTAAATAAACTTTGATTTTAACTCTTTTAACTCTTCTTTGAATTAAATAATAATAAATGTCCTAATCTAATCCAAGTGGGCCTAAATGGTCATATTTTATTCCTAAGGTTGTTTGTGGTCGAATTACACTTATCCAATAGAATTAGTTAATGTGTTAGGGTAATAATAATATCATTTTTACCCTTAATTACCCTATTTACTTTTAACCGTGGTAAAAAAAAGTAAAAAGTTACTATTCACCAAATATTATTTTCATCTCATTGAACCACATTTTACTTACTGACATCAAAAATGTCTCTCATATTTTTGAAATTCCACTCACAGAAGCGGTAAAATTAAGTTTTATGAAAAATTCATTTTTCTTAACTATCACTTAGTGGTTTCACTATTCATCAAAAAATGAATGTTTCCAGAAAAATACCAAAAATTAGGCCTAAGCTATATTTGATATTATGAACTCAAAAATGATGTATATTTTACCAAATTCAAAACATATCAGTTGCATTAATTAATTTAAAAATTAATTCCCGTCGTCAAAACAAATAGCGTGTTCTTAAGATATAATAACTATCAAAAGATTGACACTTGTTTATGCCTGGTTTAAATGTGAAATTACATCCAATGAACAAAATTGTATTAAATTGTAAAAATATATTCTAAATATAATTTAAACCACTCAAATTAATAATTTATCACTATTAATTATTTCAATTAAAAAGGTTGTTTTTAATTAAAATTCAGTAATTTTCACAATTCATTAGAAAATGAAAGTTATCCGAAAAGTACCAAAATTTCACCCTAAACTAATTTCGAGATTTTGTATCCAAAAATGAATTCCATTTTGAAAAATAAAATTTACAAAATTTCAAAAAGTGGTTATTACTATTCATAATGTCTAGTTTTAATAATATTTTAATAGCATATCGTTGTTTAGTGAAACTCGGTATTGTGTACTACACATGCTATCGAGGAAGGTCATGATTGCGTGTAATACAAGGCAATTCAAGGATGCGTGTTGTGCAAGATTCTTTTGGTGTAGCGTACAACACAAGTCATTAATGAAATTAAAAAGAATATTTTTCATAAAATCTCAGGGTGTTACATTCTACCCCCCTTAAAATGAATTTCTCCCTCGAAATTCGTCGGGGTTATAAATGGTTTACTACTTGAAAGTTTCTTTAATAGAAACCCACATCGTAAAAAGGAATAACAAAACCATTCTTTAAAAACAAAAGTATGAAACGTAACGGTTACCCAAATAAACTAATCACTGGGTTTCCACAAAGGTGAAAATATGGATATGGAAGAGAAATCTAACCATCATGTTCTGATGGAGAGTGGTAGAGAACATGGCTATGGAAAAGCCAACAATCACAAACCCATAAATTTTTGACAATATAAGGCACCATCTGATTCATCAGATATAAGAGCACTAGGACAACATTTTTGGTTTTCAAGATCATTTCTCTAAAGTTGATGAAATTGGAATTAGAAGAAATACTTTCGTGATTTTGGTATAGTTTCACCGTTGGTCGTTCTTTGGACAATTTCCACTTCATCTATTAAAGAAATGAAGTTGAATTTGTCATTTGTGATGTGTTAGTAGATCATGTGATAGAATGATGGGTCATTCCATCTGTCTCAAACAAACGGTTAGAAAAGTTATCAAAAAATACATAAGTCCATCTATAGTGAGGTTAATCATATATGGTTCCTAAAATGGACTTATACTTCATATATAAAACTGATTAATATAATAAAACTAGTTTCTACTAAACAGGGACTTCCTGTAGGCTAGTGGTAGGCGATAAAGGCCAGTCCCACTTCGGTTGTGGGTTCGATTCCCACGGCCTTGTCCGACGCGATGGGCTGTCGCCCGTCCTACAGGTTGTCCTTTTTCTAAAGAAATATTACTATAACATCCCATAAATAATAGCGAAAAAAGTTCTATCCTAACTTATGTTAAACAAAATCCATTACAATCTTTAGGCTTATCCATAATACTGCAGTCCACTCTCATAATATAGTGAAAACGATTACCAGATATTTAATACAATCGTTGATCCCCATATATCATAAGATATGTATTGTTGGTCACATTCCAAACATTCAAAATCCTTAATCATGTATTCTCTTGAATACCCATTGAACCTTAGTGAAAACACGAATATAGTTAAAAGTTAACACTTTACACATACCAAAATACTCAAAATTCTATATAATCAAACCATGATATCACTTAGTCCTTATATCAATCATGAGCTCATGAATACTATCAAACATATTAGATTCTTTTTATCCCTTCATTATTTGCATATCATCTGCTTTCCAAAAATATTTCAATCACTTTTCATGGTTACCAATGCCATAAAATTATTGAAAACCACAATAGACCAAAACATAAATATTCCAATATTCCACGATACTATATACAACATTATTTTGGAATCCCATTACATAAACACTTAATCATTCCACCACATCGTTGTCATATTCAACATCGCCAATGGTGATCGGATGTGACTTCCCTTTGTCCTTTTCCTTAAGTGGTTTCTCATGTTGATCATCACTAACCCTTGGATTAGGGCATTTATTAGCATAATGCCCCATTTCCTTGCACTTGAAGCATTGAAGTGTAGTAGGTTCATTCTGTGTATCCCTTCCTTTGTTTGCATCATTAGGCATCTTCTTCCCATCATTGCGGCATTCAAATGCCCGATGACCTTCCTTTCCACATTTAGAACATTTACTTTTCCCTTTAAGACAATCTCCACCATGCTTCTTTCCACACTATGAGCATAAGGAAACATTCATCTTCTTTTCACCATTATTCTGAGATTTCTCCTTGAACTCCATCTTTCATTTCTTGTCAAAACTATGAGATGGATAAGTAACACCAACTTCCATTTCTACCTTGATAGCACAACGCACAATTTATTCATAGCTACTGAAGTCTCTTATAGCTAATGCCCTTCGAAGATTTGGTTTTAAGCCACTAAAGAATCGATTAATTTTACTTTCTGGTTGGATGATAAATCCAGATGCATACCTTGCAAGCCTTGTAAAATTCGCTTCGTATATACCAACATATTCATCATCCTTTTTCTTTAGTTTAAGAAACTCCTTCTCCGTATTTGTTCGAAGAATACGAGGGACGTACTTATTGAAAAATAAGTTCTTGAACTCGTCCCATTCCATGGACTCAATTTCATCTCTTGGCCTCGTATTCTTGATAATATTCCACCATTGATCAGCTTCACCTTCCAAACGATATACTGCTAAGATGACTTTATCATGTTCAGAACATTGAAGAACTGAAAATATCTTTTCAGTAGTACTGATCCATTGTTCAGCAACAAGTGGATCAGAAGACCCACTGAAAGAAGGTGGACGTTGCCTCATGAAGGAATCAATAGAATATTGTTCCCTTCTCTGCTCATTTGGAAGTCCAGAATTATTCATAGCTTGTGTAAGTATAGCAATAAGTTTTTCACTCCATCTCCCATAACATTTTTTTGTTCAGGAGGACAATCATTACATTTTCCATTTCATTGATCAACACGGTTCCTTCGTGTTCCAGCCATTGTCTAAAACACAAAAAGAATAGTGTGAGAGGCAAAAATCATAATAAATGGGGAGTAACATCAATATCTAACATCTTTGGTTTAATATAATATCGTTACCATAGTTCTAGGACTGTGTCCTATACGTATACTTATCCTTAGGGACATCCCTAGATATACCTTAGAAATATCTCTAGGGTTCTCACTAACGTTTTCGGATCCTAGTTTCCAAAGGTTGACTAAACCTTTCCTCTGATACCAACTATAGAGACCCGAAGCCTGACGTACATGGACATTACATTACTTTTGCGGAATACTTAGTACATTACAAAAACACACACACAAGGACCGTAATAGTTTAGTGTCTTTGTAAACTCGGAATATAATCTTCTAATCGTGGGGAAAGATCTTCAACATCTCCCATAAAGACCTTCTTTTTTTTAACCAAAATCATTTCTTTATATCCTGGGGAAAAGAAAACATAAAAGGGTGAGATCAAATGCTCAGTAAGGGTAAACAAAAGAAATATCAATCACGTCATATTCATAAGAACATATCTTTTGGAAATCTTAACCTGCAAAAGAGATCATAATTTCATAACATGGGATAAATCATAGTAGTGAAATTTAATCCCAATAATCATAACTTAAAACATGAAACTTTGTGGAATACACACATGATCATAGAGATGAAGGACCCCGAGACACCCTGAGAGGGGAGGGGTGAATCAGGGTGACCACTTCTTCTTTTTAAAGTGATGGATCGTGTTCCCACGTTGGTAGGAACTTGTTGAACCTGTATGAAGATTATGATTAGAAAGAAAACATTCACATGCACAGAGAAGACACAACCCTTTTTACTTGGTTCACCACTAAGGGCTACATTCAAGGAGCATATGCCGACAGGTTGTCGGTCGTACCAAAAACCACTATGCTTCACTAGCTGTAGATTACACAAGTTCGGGTACAGTCACTCTATCCCAGGCTCACTGCCTTTACAAATGTTCAGGGATAGCGCACTGCTCCCCTCGGGTCACTCCCGTTGACTCCCCCTGGCTCACTGCCGTTGGTGAATTCCCACTCAGTTTATAGACGTGAAGGTCTCTTCAATTGAAATTCATGAAGTTCATTGTCTCCTGTTCAGCATGAGACTTTGCTTGCATCAGAGTCCTAAGTTTAATGCTCTGTTAAGATCCAAATTCCAACCACCGAGGAAAAACCCCTTTTCCCTTATCCACAGGGTAAACGACCTTTGGAAAAGACCTTTGCAAAGTACCCTACTTTGCGAGGCTCCCAATTTTGCAAAGCTCAAACAAGACTTCACAGAGCCCCTGCCATTTCGCGAAGCTCAATCGCGAAGCTCAATCGCGAAGCTCAATCGTGAAGCACTATTGCGATGCTCCAGCCTTCGCAATGCTTGGCTATCACGAAGCTCCTGCCTCTTCGCGATGCTCACTGAGCCAACGCGGGGCGCACGTCTTTCACGGAGCTAGAATAGCCGCCGCGAAGCTCCTCTTTCGCGAAGCACGCTGCCTTCGCGAGAGACCTTTGCGAACCGAGAGCAAAGGACTTTCTCTGAAATTATCTCTCTTTCTCTTGAGGGGGTCGGCCTCTATTTATAGGCAATTTCCACCGACCCTCGTCCCTTCCTCGCGAAGTCAACGCCACGTCATCTCAAATCGCGAAGCTCCAAAGTTTCTGCCAGAAAACTGTCCAAATCGCGATGCTCCACGGCAATCTTCCGTTCGCGAAGCTTGACGTAGTCGTGAAGAATCACCGTCAACATACCTTCGCGACAGCGCCGCGAAGCTCCCTTCGCGAAGCCCTTCATCGCCGCGAAGCTCTTCAACTCTGTCGTTCGCGAAGCTTTGACGTAATCGCGAAGACTCACCGCCTCCATTCTTCTGGTCTTCGCGATTTCCAAACCATGCATCCTCTCTTCGCGAAATTCATGCCTTTGCCAGATTAAATCATGATCTTCATGCAAATCCTATTTTCACGATGCTCACCAATTTCAAGATTTTGGACCCCAAAAATTTGGCAAACACTGGGAAACGACGCCACCTTCAATACTATTGTCTGCTTGAAAGGTATGATCTCTTTGCTGGTACACGAGCCGAGCTTCCATTGAGGATTGACAAAAAACACAAACCACACTCCAAATCATGCATAGAAGACCATGGTTCCAACAAGATAATCATTTCTTATTAGTCAAGACTCATTTCCAAGACTATCTTAGTGGACAAAGTCCCTTTCTGAACCGAGTTCACTCCTCGTTTCAGTCCTGTTTCCCTGAACCGGTATAACCTACTGTTCCAGCCATGTCTATCTCTTGAGATATAAAATATTTACCCAATGCATTGGAGGGAGATATAGGTCCCACCCATCTCTTAAAGATACCATTCTTATGTGTGCCACAAAATCTTAAATCATACATCATTGCATAACCCATGTAATAAAAATGGGATTCTTAAACAACATGACATCATAAAACAATTCATATAAGATAAAGGAATTCATAAAAATAATTCCATCACAACATAATCATATCAATGTAATAATAGGGATAATAACAGAACCCTATATTATCTTAGATGTAAACTAATTTTGATAAAACACTTGAACTCCGTTCTTGAAAAAAATATCCTTTCTACTTCAAAAATACTTTTCATTTCTTAACATGTCATAAAATTATAACTAAAAGAAGTTGATTAAAAATAAACTTGAAAACTTGTAAAGGAATTTTCTTGGAAATAATGTTTTAAAAATCCATTCATGCCGAATAAGTTAAAAAAACATTCTTTTCGTACTTTTGTCGGAAAAGTCAAAAAGTACCTCATACGAAAAACGACAAAAGATTCCTTTCATATATTTTACTAAAAACTCACTGAAAGGTAAAATTGGATTTAAACAATTGTAGGTGGATGGAAATAATATTACATATTGAGGAAACATGGATGTGGATGATAAAATACACCCCAGTAAATGCCAAAGTATAAACAATCTCAGATAAAAATGAGATTGTGATATTTTCCCTTACCTTAGGTCCGACTTGCTTTGTAAGTGTCCGAACCTCCTGTATAATGATTTAAATAATTTTATTGACTTATTCTAGCATCATAAATATTTTTATGATATCATATATGGTCATATTCTTGGCTTCTTAGTAGTAATGTTTCATTGCTACTTGTTATTTGGGTGTTTATAACTTTTTGTTCCTATGCGTGTTTTATCGAATAAATTCTTATTCTTATCTTTAGGTTATAGATACCTCATTTCCATAATGGTATTAGTGTAATATATATCATATTAATTCATTCAATTAATTTATATAATCATTATGAAATGAAGATCATGTAGAACGAGTCACATCACATCGTGGAGACGGTATTCCGTACGTACGCACAAGTGATGATATCGTTCCTATGATCATGGAATTGTATTAGAGTGTATGTATACTATTTCAGAATCCATATCACTTTATAATAGTCATATATAGTCATTATTTACACCATTATACCCATCCAAGTAAGGTGGTGGTGGAAAATAGATTACACCACGGCGTGGAGACGGTATTCCGTGCGTACGCACGCGCGGTGATTTCATTTTCCGTAGGATGGATAGATGGTTAATTATGGTTGTTTCATACATATAATAATATATCAGTATATTAGTGATACTGATGTTTTTACTTCATAATGAAAAAACTGAAGAAGAAGAAGTTGAAGAAGAAAGAAATTGGAAAGGATCGGTAATGGATATTACCTCTTCTTTGAAGTGCTTCTTTGAGACCTCCTTTTAGGGAACTAAAATTGGTCTTTGAAGAATACCAGGACCTCTAGGATGTCTCTAGGGAAGTGGAGAGGAGAAAATGGTAGGGGTTGGCCGAGAAAGAAGGCTCAAAGTGGTGTGAGGAAGAGAGGGAGGAGGTGCCTTTTTATAAGGGAGGAGAGGAGCACCTTTGGAATAACTAAAAATATTATTTTATTATAAAGTCATGTTCGGTTTTAAATAGCTATAAATTGATTTATTTAGAGGCTAAGGTGGGGATGGGTAGAAATCCTCTCATCCAATATAATTTAGACAAGTTTAGGTCATTATATTAACCTTATCTTTTAGTTTTAACTCTTAGTTAATTAGATTGACATTTACCATGTCACTTTGTATTTTATATTATATTGTTAATAAACTTACCATATACATCTAAGCTACCCCCCAAGTTGTGTTTTATTAATATATATAACATTATCTAATTAATTTGGCCGAACCTTCGATTTTTAGGAATAAAATAACAATTAATAATATAATATTTGTTTTAAAAACTATTTTATGTCAATTTTAACACTATTTAGTAATTGATTTTTGTGAAACTCATAACAGAATTATTAGTTCAAAAAAAGTTAATTAAATCAATAATAACTTGTCATATTAACCTATAAAATTAGTTTAATTCGTAAAAAGTCTCATATTATATTTATTTGGGTATTTATAACATCAATTATGTCAATATTTCATTAATAAGATAATTACTTCATCATCGTTGTGTCATAAATAAATTAAATTATTTAATGTCTAAAAATTACAAATAAACTATCATTATGTGGGAAATATTGTTAGATTTCTAATTAATATTTACAATCGAATTTATCTTATGTATAACCCTATATTAAAAAAGTTTTAGTAAATAAACTTTGATTTTAACTCTTTTAACTCTTCTTTGAATTAAATAATAATAAATGTCCTAATCTAATCCAAGTGGTCCTAAATGGTCATATTTTATTCCTAAGGTTGTTTTTGGTCTAATTACACTTATCCAATAGAATTAGGACATGTGTTAGGGTAATAATAATATCATTTTTACCCTTACTTACCCTATTTACTTTTAACCGTCGTAAAAAAAAGTAAAAAGTTACTATTCATCAAAAATTATTTTCCTCTCATTGAACCACATTTTACTTACTGACATCAACCATGTCTCTTGGATTTTTGAAATTCCACTCACAGAAGCGGTAAAATTATGTTTTATGAAAAATTCATTTTTCTTAACTACCACTTAGTAGTTTCACTATTCATCAAAAAATAAAAGTTTCCAGAAAAATACCAAAAATTAGGCCTAAGATATATTTGATATTATGAACTCAAAAATGATGTCTATTTTACCAAATTAAAAACATATCAGTTGCATTAATTAATTTAAAAATTAATTCCCGTCGTCAAAACAAATAGCGTGTTCTTAAGAGATAATAACTATCAAAAGATTGACACTTGTTTATGTCTGGTTTAAATGTGAAATTACATCCAATGAACAAAATTGTATTAAATTGTAAAAATATATTCTAAATATACTTTAAAACCACTCAAATTAATAATTTATCACTATTAATTATTTCAATTAAAAAGGTTGTTTTTAATTAAAATTCAGTAATTTTCACTATTCATTAGAAAATGAAAGTTATCTGAAAAGTACCAAAATCTCACCGTAAGCTAATTTCTATATTTAGAATCCAAAAATGAATTCCATTTGGAAAAATAAAATTTAAAAAATTTCAAAAAGTGGTTATTACTATTCATAACGACTAGTTTTAATAATATTTTAATAGCATATCGTTGTTTAGTGAAACTCGGTATTGCGTACTACACACGCTATCGAGGAAGGTCTTGATTGCGTGTAATGCAAGGCAATTCAAGGATGCGTTTTGTGCAAGCTTCTTTTGGTGTAGCGTACAACACAAGACATTAATGAAATTAAAAAGAATATTTTTCATAAAATCTCGGGCTGTTACAATTTATATGATGAAAACAAAAAATAACCAAGAAAAATATCCACTTCTTCTCTTCTCTAATACTTTTTATCCCACATTTAATCACCAAAACCCCCCTTCGGTCTCAATAATATCATCATGGTCACAACCTCCTCATATATCAAAATTTTTTAAAATCAGGTTTTTCATAATATCCCCTATAATAGTTTTCAGAAACCATTGAAGATAAATCATATAAAGACTTAGAAAACCTATAAAATAATTATCATTCAATAATTCTTGTCCTACATGAGATAAATCACAATTAGAAATAAGAACAATAAATAATATTGTCATTCTCTCCATAATAGTGACTTTCATTCACATCTTTACGAAATTTTAAATTTTAAAATTGTTATGCATTTTTTAATTCTAAAATAGGTTTCCTAAACCAATATATAAATAGTTTCCTACATTCTCACCAAAAATTATAAAATAGGTCACAAATCACATGACCACGCACACATGCTAACTTAACAGAATACTCAATTTATAACTTCCTTTTAAATTTATTCTCCCACTAAATAAGAGATATATCCCCCATTATATTAAACATATATCTTTTGATTCTCCCCATATATTTTTTTTCTACCCTTTTTAAAAGTTATTAATGTAAAAACATAAATTCATTTATGTCGTAGTTCTCCCCTATAGATAATAATAATCAAAAAAATAATTTGGAGGGGAAAAATATTCATATCAAATATTTTAATTGAGTGAAGGGTGAGATTTATTATTAAACCTCTATTGTAACAGCCCGAGATTTTATGAAAAATATTCTTTTTTATTTTCACTAATGTCTTGTGTTGTACGCTACACCAAAAGGAGCTTGCACAACACACATCCTTGACTTGCCTTGCATTACACGCAATCGCGACCTTCCTCGATAGCGTGTGTAATACGCAATACTGAGTTTCATTAAACAACGATATGCTATTAAAATATTATTAAAACTAGCCGTTATGAATAGTAATAACCACTTTTTAAAATTCTATAAATCTTATTTTTCAAAATGAACTTCATTTTTGGATTCAGAGTATCGAATTTAGCCTAAGGTGAAATTTTGGTACATTTCGGATAACTTTCATATTCTGATGAATAGTGAACATTACTAAATTATAATTAAAAAACAACTTTTTAAATCGAAATAATTAATAGTGATAAATTATTAATTGGAGTAGTTTTAAAGTATATTTAGAATATATTTTTACAATTTAATACAATGTTGGTCATTGGATGTAATTTCACATTTAAACTAGACATAAACAAGTGTCAATCTTTTGATAGATTTTGTTTCTTAAAAACACGCTATTTGTTTTAACAGCGGGATTTAATTATAAAATTAATTAATGCAACTTATATGTTGGGAATTTTTTAAAATAGAAATCATTTTTGAATTCGGAATATCAATTATAGCTTAGGGTGAAATTTTGGCATTTTTCTGAAAAACTTCAATTTTTGATGAATAGTGAAACCACTAAGTGGTAGGTTAAAAACTGAATTTTGCATAAAACTTAATTTTACCACTTCTGTGAATGGAATTTCGCAAATCCGAGAGACACTGTTAATATCAAGGACTAAAATGTGGTTCAATGAGATGAAAATAATTTTTGGTGAATAGTAACTTTTTACTTTTTTTTACCGCGGTTAATAGTAAATAGGGTAACTAAGGGTAACTATGATGTTAATATTAACCTAACACATGTACTAATTCTATTGGACAAGTGTAATTCGACCAAAAACAAACTTAGGAATAAAATATGACCATTTAGGCCCACTTGGATTAGATTAGGACATTTATTATTAATTTATTTAAAGAAGGGTTAAAATAGCTAAAATCAAAGATTAATAAGTAAATCATTTTTAATATGGGGTTATACATAAGATAAATTCGATTTAGAAAGCTAAAAAGATTTCCTACATGATGGTATTTTATTTGTAATTTTTAGACATCAAAAAATTTAATTTATCTATGACACAACGATGATGCAGTAATTATCTTATTAATGAAATATTGACATAATTGATGTTATAAACACCATAATAAATGTAATTTAAGACTTTTTATGAATTCCACTAATTTTCTAGGTTACTATGATATATTAATGTTGATTTAATCAACTTGGTTCGAACATATAATTCTGTTATGACTTTCACAAAAATCATATATCAAATAGTGTCAAAATTGACACAAAATAGTTTTTAAATCAAATATTATATTATTAATTGTTATTTTATTCCTAAAAATCTAAGGTTCGGCCAAATGTCTTAGATAAGGATATATATATTAATAATAAACAATTTGGGGTTCGTTTGGCATGTTATAGTAAGTGTATTAACCATATAGTGAAAGAAAACAAAAAGACACGGTAAAAGTTAAATTATTTAACTTAGAGTTAAATCTAATTGATAAGGTTAAAATAAGAACCTAAACTTGTCTAAATCCTATTGGGTGATAGGATTTCGACCCATCCCCACTTTACCTTCGAAATAAGACCCTTTGGAACCATTATAAACCGATTTTGACTTTAATATAAAATAATATTTTGAGGTATTCCTAAGGTGCCCCTCTCCTCCCTTATAAAAGGACACCTCCTCCCCCTCCTCCTCACACCAATTTGAGAACTCAAGCTCGGCCAAACCCTACCAAAATCTCTTCTCCACTTCCCTAGTAACATCCTAGAGGTTCTGGTCTTCCTCAAAGACCAATTCTAGTGCCCTAAGAGGAGGTCTCAAAGAGGCGCTTCAAAGAAGAGGTAATTACCGTTACCAATTCTTTCCTCTTTATTTCTTCTTCCACTTCTTCTTCTTAGGTTGTTTCATTATGAAGTAATAACATCAGTATCACTCATATACTGATATGTTATTATAAGTATGAAACAACCCTATTTCACCATCTATCCATCCTACGGAAAAAGAAATCACCGCGCGTGCGTACGTACGGAATACCGTCTCCACGCCGTGGTGTAATCTATTTTCCACCACCACCTTACATGGATGGGTATAATGGTGTAAAGAATAACTATACATAGTTATTACAACATCATATTGATTCTGATATATTGTATAATCCACTCCAATTCAATTCAATATTTATAGAAATGATATCATCGCTCGTGCGTACGTACGGACTACCGTCTCCACGACGCGATGAGATTCATTCTCCATGTTAACCATTTAAGAATGATTATAAAGTATATATAAGAAATAATAATGAAATATATGACATTATAAAGCTACTGGATTTATGTATATATATACATATGTATGTCATCTACTTACTTCCATTTCAAGACAATAAGGAAAGGAAAACAGCGTTCATGCGTACGTACGGACTACCATCTCCATGAACGGTGTTTTTCATTTTATTTATCTACCTATTATATATATATATATACTGAATATATATGATATATAAATCATATTTTATATTCTGGAAGTAAGTAAATCATGATATAAGTAATAATGAAGTCAAGAAAAACAAGTCAAAACACCTACGATAAATGAAACGATTTTACCCAAAACGCTTCTTTAACATGGAATTTACAAAAGAATGGGTAATATAATGTCATAAGTGAACCATATATGATATCATAACAATGAATATGATTCTGTAATAAGTCAATAACATGATTTAAATCACTATACAGGAGTTTCGGACACTTACAAAGCAAGTCGGACCTAAGGTAAGGGAAATATCACAATCTCATTTTTATCCGAGATTGTTTATTCGTAAGTATTTTCTGGGGTGTATTTTATCATCCACATCCATGTTCCCTCAATATGTAATATTGTTTCCATCCACTTTCAACAGTTTAAATCCAATTTTACCCTTAGGTGAGTTTTTAGTAAAGAATATGAAAGGAATCTTTTGTCGTTTTTCCGTACGAGGTACTTTTTGACTTTTCCGACAAAAGTACGAAGAATGTTTTTTTTAACTTATACGGCATGAATGGATTTTTAAAACATTATTTCCAAGAAGCTTCCTTTACAAGTATTCAAGTTTATTTTTAATCAACTTCTTTTATTTTAAAATTGTATGACATGTTAAGAAAGGAAAAGTGTTTTTGAAAAAGAAAGGATATTTTCCTGAAGAATGGAGTTCAAGTGTTTTATCAAAATTATTTTCCATCTAAGATAATAAAGGGTTCTGTTTTTATCTCTATTATTATATTGATTTGATCATGTTATGATGGAATTATTTTTTATGAATTCCTTTATCTTATATGAATTGTTTTATGATGTCATGTTGTTTAAGAATCCCATTTTTATTACATGGGTTACACTATGATGTATGTTTTATGATTATGTGGCACACATAAGAAAGGATTCATTATAAGATGGGTGGGACCTATATCTCCCTCCAATGCATTGGGTAAAGATTTTATATCTCATGAGATAGACATGGCTGGAATGGTAGGTTATACCGGTTCAGTGAAACAGGACCGAAACGAGGATTACTCGATTCAGAAAGGGACTTTGTCCACTAAGATAGTCTTGGCAATGAGTCTTGACTAACAAGAAATGATTCTCTATGATTATGTGTGTATGCCACAATGAGTAATGTTTTAAGTTATGATTTCATTTCACTACTATGATTTATCCCATGTTATGAAATTATGCTCTCTTTTCCAGGTTAAGATTTCCAAAAATGTTATGTTCTTATGAAAATTATGTGATTGATATTTCCTTTGTTTACCCTTACTGAGCATTTGAGCTCACCCTTTTATGTTTTCTTTTCCCCAGGATATAAAGAAAGGTTTTAGGTAAAAAAAAGGGGAAGATCTTTATGGGAGATATTGAAGATCTTTCACCACGTTTAGAAGATTACGATCCGAGTTTCCAAAGACACTAAACTATTACGATCCTTGTGTGTGTGTTTTTGTTATGTACTAAGTATTCCGCAAAAGTAATGTAATGTCAATGTACGTCAAGATACGGGTCTCTACAGTTGGTATCAGAGGAAATGTTTAGTCAACCTTTGGAAACTAGGATGCGAAAACGTTAGTGAGATCCCTAGAGATATTTCTAAGGTATGTCTAGGGATGTCCCCAGGGATAAGTATACGTATAGGTTATAGTAATAGAATTACGCTAACGATCATAGAATTAAACCTAAGATGTTGGATATTGAAGGTACTCCCCCTTTATTATGTTGTTTTCCCTAGCATGATTTTTGCCTCTCACACTATTCTTTTTGGGTTTTAGACGATGGCTGGAACCCGAAGGAACCGTGTTGATCAATGCAATGGACAATGCAATGATTGCCCTCCTGAACAAACAAATGTTATGGGAGATGGAGTGCAAAATCTTATTGCTATACTTACACAAGCTATGAATCATTCTGGACTTCCAAATGAGCAGAGAAGGGAACAATATTCTATTGAGTCCTTCATGAGGCAACGTCCACCTTCTTTCAGTGGGTCTTCTGATCCACTTGTGGCTGAACAATGGATCAGTACTACTGAAAAGATATTTTCAGTTCTTCAATGTTCTGAACATGATAAATTCATCTTAGCAGTATATCGTTTGGAAGGTGAAGTTGATCAATGGTGGAATCTTATCAAGAATACGAGGCCAAGAGATGAAATTGAGTCCATGGAATGGGACGAGTTCAAGAACTTGTTTTTCAGTAAGTACTTCCCTCGTATTCTTCGAACAAAGATGGAGAAAGAGTTTTTTGAACTGAAGCAAAGGGACGATGAATCTGTTGGTACCTATGAAGCAAATTTTACAAGACTTGCAAGGTATGCTTCTGGTATTATCATCCAACCTGAAAGTAAAGTTGATCGATTTTTCAGTGGCTTAAAACCAAGTCTTCGAAGGGCATTAGCTATAAGAGACTTCAGTAGCTATGAAGAAATTGTGCGTTGTGCTATCAAGGTAGAAATGGAAGTTGGTGTTACATATCCATCTCATGGTTTTGACAAGAAACGAAAGATGGAGTTCAAGGAGAAATCTCAGAATAATGGTGAAAAGAAGATGAATGTTTCCTTATGCACAAAGTGTGGAAAGAAGCATGGTGGAGATTGTCTTAAAGGGACTAGAAAATGTTTTAAGTGTGGAAAAGAAGGTCATCGAGCAGCTGAGTGTCGAAGTAATGGAAAAAGGGTTTCTAATGATGTGAATAAAGCAAACACTGCAGAGAATGCACCACCAACACTTCAATGCTTCAAGTGCAAGGAAATGGGGCATTATGCTAATAATTGCCCTAATCCAAGGGTTAGTGATGATCAACATGAGAAACCACTGATGGCAAAGGACAAAGGGAAATCACATGCGATCACTATTGGCAATGTTGAATATGACAACGATGTGGTGGAATGATTAAGTGTTTATGTAATGGGATTCCAAAATAATGTTGTCTCATTGAGTATTGCAATATTTATTGATTTGGTATTCAAAGTGATTGAGATATTTTTTGGAAATAAGATGATATGCGAGAAAATGAAATGTTTAATAGTATTCATGAGCTCATGATTAATATAAGGACTAACTGATATCATGGTTTGAGTATATAGAATTTTGAGGATTTTGGTATGTGGAAAGTGTTAACTTTTAACTACACTCATGTTTTCACTAAGGTATTCAAGAGAATACACAATTAAGGACTTTGAGTGTTTGTAATGTGACCAACAAGACATATCTTATGATATGTGGGCATCAACGACAGTATTAAATCTCTAGTAATCGTTGTCACTATATTATGAGAGTGGACTGCAGTATTATGTATAAGCCTAAAGATTAGACTAGATTATGTTGGACATAAGTTAGTATTGTTTAAGGATAGAAGATTTTCGATATTATTGATGGGATGTTATAGTAACGTAGTTTTAGGAAAAGGGACAACCTGCAGGACGGGCGACAGCCCATCGCTTCGGACAAGGCTGTAGGAATCGAACCCACAACCGAAGTGCGACTGGCCTTTATCGCCTACCACTGACCTACAGGAAGTCCCTGTTTAGTAGAAACTAGTTTTATCATATTAAGCAGTATGATATATGAAGTATAAGTCCATTTTAGAAACCATATGTGATTAATCTCACTATAGATCGACTTATGTATATAATTTTGCTAACCTTTTGTTTGAAACAGATGGAATGACCCGTTATTCTATCACATGATCTGCTAACACTTCACGAATAACAAATTCAACTTCATTTATTTAAGAGATGAAGTAGAAATTGTTCAAGGCACGAACAAAAGTGAGATTGTACCAAAATAAAGTAAGTATTTATTTTAAGCAAATTTTCAACTTTAGGGAAATGATCTTGAAAACCAAAAATGTTGTCCTAGTGATCTTATACCAGATGAATCAGATGGTACCTTATATCATCACAAATCTATGGATTTGTGATTACTAGATTTTCCATAGCCATGTTCTCTACCACTCTCTATCAGAACATGATGGTTAGATTTCTCTTCCATATCCATATTTTCACCTATGTGGAAACCCAGTGATTAGTTTATTTGGGTAATCGTTACATTTCATACTTTAGTTTTTAAAGCCAAGTTTTGGTATTCCCTTTTACGATGTGGGTTTCTATTAAAGAAACTTTCGAATAGTAAACCATTTATAACCCCGACGAATTTCGAGGGCGAAATTCATTTTAAGGGGGGTAGAATGTAACAGCCCGAGATTTTATGAAAAATATTCTTTTTTATTTTCACTAATGTCTTGTGTTGTACGCTACACCAAAAGGAGCTTGCACAACACACATCCTTGACTTGCCTTGCATTACACGCAATCGCGACCTTCCTCGATAGCGTGTGTAATACGCAATACTGAGTTTCATTAAACAACGATATGCTATTAAAATATTATTAAAACTAGCCGTTATGAATAGTAATAACCACTTTTTAAAATTCTATAAATCTTATTTTTCAAAATTAACTTCATTTTTGGATTCGGAGTATCGAATTTAGCCTAAGGTGAAATTTTGGTACATTTCGGATAACTTTCATATTCTGATGAATAGTGAAAATTACTAAATTATAATTAAAAAACAACTTTTTAAATCGAAATAATTAATAGTGATAAATTATTAATTGGAGTAGTTTTAAAGTATATTTAGAATATATTTTTACAATTTAATACAATGTTGGTCATTGGATGTAATTTCACATTTAAACTAGACATAAACAAGTGTCAATCTTTTGATAGATTTTGTTTCTTAAAAACACGCTATTTGTTTTAACAGCGGGATTTAATTATAAAATTAATTAATGCAACTTATATGTTGGGAATTTTTTAAAATAGAAATCATTTTTGAATTCGGAATATCAATTATAGCTTAGGGTGAAATTTTGGCATTTTTCTGAAAAACTTCAATTTTTGATGAATAGTGAAACCACTAAGTGGTAGGTTAAAAACTGAATTTTGCATAAAACTTAATTTTACCACTTCTGTGAATGTAATTTCGAAAATCCGAGAGACACTGTTAATATCAAGGACTAAAATGTGGTTCAATGAGATGAAAATAATTTTTGGTGAATAGTAACTTTTTACTTTTTTTACCGCGGTTAATAGTAAATAGGGTAACTAAGGGTAAATATGATATTAATATTAACCTAACACATGTCCTAATTCTATTGGACAAGTTTAATTCGACCAAAAACAAACTTAGGAATAAAATATGACCATTTAGGCCCACTTGGATTAGATTAGGACATCTATTATTAATTTATTTAAAGAAGGGTTAAAATAGCTAAAATCAAAGTTTAATAAGTAAATCATTTTTAATATGGGGTTATACATAAGATAAATTCGATTGTAAATATTCATTAGAAAGCTAAAACGATTTACTAAATGATGGTATTTTATTTGTAATTTTTAGACATCAAATAATTTAATTTATTTATGACACAACGATGATGCAGTAATTATCTTATTAATGAAATATTGACATAATTGATGTTATAAACACCAAAATAAATGTAATTTAAGACTTTTTATGAATTCCACTAATTTTCTAGGTTACTATGATATATTAATGTTGATTTAATCACTTGGTTAGAACATATAATTCTGTTATGACTTTCAAAAAAATCATATATCAAATAGTGTCAAAATTGACACAAAATAGTGTTTAAATCAAATATTATATTATTAATTGTTATTTTATTCCTAAAATTCTAAGGTTCGGCCAAATGACTTAGATAAGGATATATATATTAATAATAAACAATTTGGGGTTCGTTTGGCATGTTATAGTAAGTGTATTAACCATATAGTGAAAGAAAACAAAAAGACACGGTAAAAGTTAAATTATTTAACTTAGAGTTAAATCTAATTGATAAGGTTAAAATAAGAACCTAAACTTGTCTAAATCCTATTGGTTGATAGGATTTCGACCCATCCCCACTTTAGCTTCGAAATAAGACCCTTTGGAACCATTATAAACCGATTTTGACTTTAATATAAAATAATATTTTGAGGTATTCCTAAGGTGCCCCTCTCCTCCCTTATAAAAGGACACCTCCTCCCCCTCCTCCTCACACCAATTTGAGCACTCAAGCTCGACCAACCCCTGACAAAATCTCTTCTCCACTTCCCTAGTAACATCCTAGAGGTTCTTGTCTTCCTCAAAGACCAATTCTAGTGCCCTAAGAGGAGGTCTCAAAGAGGCGCTTCAAAGAAGAGGTAATTACCGTTACCAATTCTTTCCTCTTTATTTCTTCTTCCACTTCTTCTTCTTAGGTTGTTTCATTATGAAGTAATAACATCAGTATCACTCATATACTGATATGTTATTATAAGTATGAAACAACCCTATTTCACCATCTATCCATCCTACGGAAAAAGAAATCACCGCGCGTGCGTACGTACGGAATACCGTCTCCACGCCGTGGTGTAATCTATTTTCCACCACCACCTTACATGGATGGGTATAATGGTGTAAAGAATAACTATACATAGTTATTACAACATCATATTGATTCTGATATATTGTATAATCCACTCCAATTCAATTCAATATTTATAGAAATGATATCATCGCTCGTGCGTACGTACGGACTACCGTCTCCACGACGCGATGAGATTCATTCTCCATGTTAACCATTTAAGAATGATTATAAAGTATATATAAGAAATAATAATGAAATATATGACATTATAAAGCTACTGGATTTATGTATATATATACATATGTATGTCATCTACTTACTTCCATTTCAAGACAATAAGGAAAGGAAAACAGCGTTCATGCGTACGTACGGACTACCGTCTCCATGAACGGTGTTTTTCATTTTATTTATCTACCTATTATATATATATATATACTGAATATATATGATATATAAATCATATTTTATATTCTGGAAGTAAGTAAATCATGATATAAGTAATAATGATGTCAAGAAAAACAAGTCAAAACACCTACGATAAATGAAACGATTTTACCCAAAACGCTTCTTTAACATGGAATTTACAAAAGAATGGGTAATATAATGTCATAAGTGAACCATATATGATATCATAACAATGAATATGATTCTGTAATAAGTCAATAACATGATTTAAATCATTATACAGGAGGTTCGGACACTTACAAAGCAAGTCGGACCTAAGGTAAGGGAAATATCACAATCTCATTTTTATCCGAGATTGTTTATTCGTAAGTATTTTCTGGGGTGTATTTTATCATCCACATCCATGTTCCCTCAATATGTAATATTGTTTCCATCCACTTTCAATAGTTTAAATCCAATTTTACCCTTAGGTGAGTTTTTAGTAAAGAATATGAAAGGAATCTTTTGTCGTTTTTCCGTACGAGGTACTTTTTGACTTTTCCGACAAAAGTACGAAGAATGTTTTTTTTAACTTATACGGCATGAATGGATTTTTAAAACATTATTTCCAAGAATCTTCCTTTACAAGTATTTAAGTTCATTTTTAATCAACTTCTTTTATTTTAAAATTGTATGACATGTTAAGAAAGGAAAAGTGTTTTTGAAAAAGAAAGGATATTTTCCTCAAGAATGGAGTTCAAGTGTTTTATCAAAATTATTTTCCATCTAAGATAATAAAGGGTTCTGTTTTTATCTCTATTATTATATTGATTTGATCATGTTATGATGGAATTATTTTTTTATGAATTCCTTTATCTTATATGAATTGTTTTATGATGTCATGTTGTTTAAGAATCCCATTTTTATTACATGGGTTACACTATGATGTATGTTTTATGATTATGTGGCCCACATAAGAAAGGATTCATTATAAGATGGGTGGGACCTATATCTCCCTCCAATGCATTGGGTAAAGATTTTATATCTCATGAGATAGACATGGCTGGAATGGTAGGTTATACCGGTTCAGTGAAACAGGACTGAAACGAGGATTACTCGATTCAGAAAGGGACTTTGTCCACTAAGATAGTCTTGGCAATGAGTCTTGACTAACAAGAAATGATTCTCTATGATTATGTGTGTATGCCACAATGAGTAATGTTTTAAGTTATGATTTCATTTCACTACTATGATTTATCCCATGTTATGAAATTATGCTCTCTTTTGCAGGTTAAGATTTCCAAAAATGTTATGTTCTTATGAAAATTATGTGATTGATATTTCCTTTGTTTACCCTTACTGAGCATTTGAGCTCACCCTTTTATGTTTTCTTTTCCCCAGGATATAAAGAAAGGTTTTAGGTAAAAAAAAGGGGAAGATATTTATGGGAGATATTGAAGATCTTTCACCACGTTTAGAAGATTACGATCCGAGTTTCCAAAGACACTAAACTATTACGATCCTTGTGTGTGTGTTTTTGTTATGTACTAAGTATTCCGCAAAAGTAATGTAATGTCAATGTACGTCAAGATACGGGTCTCTACATCTATGGCTTGGTATTCAACGACCCTTGACTCAAAATATAACATTATTAATCATTAAATGTTCATAAAATCCTCTTTTGTTTTTATTTTATATGCCTATTCTATGAAAATTAAAAAAATTGTAATTTTACCCTTGTAGAGGACCTATGCTTTTAAAAAGGGTAGAGTGGTTTTTTAGGGGTTGAGTAAGGGTATCTATTAGTTTATATAAGTTACATAATGGTAATAATAAATCTATATGGGTCATGTAAGGATAAAATATGCACTACGTATGGGTTAGCGATGAAACCCTCTTCTCACATAAGCATAAGATGGGGTTTCTAAAGTCTATGTACGGGTATGTTAGACACTACATAAATATAATCCTAACATTAAAAAAGTTTCATAATGGTAACCTAGCAACTAAATAAGGGTAAGTTAAATCTTTAATCAGTACACAAAGGTATCCTAAGGTATTATAATGGTTGGGTAAGGGTACCTTAGGCACTATGTAAAGGTAAATGAGAGTATTCAATGGTTTTCTAAGGGTAATTCTAGGTTTAAAGAATGTGTGAGGGTAAATGAAATACCCTTATGATATATCTATGATCTATGTGTGGGTTATACCCTGAAACCCTTACGTGGCACAATTTTTTCGGAAATGAGTTTTACTCTATTTTCACATTTTTTCTTTCCTATCACATGCCTATAACCGCTTTTGATGATGTTTAAATCCCAAAATCTTGGTAATCTATTCCATTGACTAATTTAAATTCATAAATCATATATATATTGATGAATTTAAACACTCCATGTCTTAGAAAAAATTAATAAAATAAAATAGAGAATTTAATTTTTATTTTATTTAATTTTTAATGTTACAGCTATGCAGATTACCTTCTTGAAAATATCTGAAACTTTATACATTAAATTTCTTAGTATTCCCTAGAGTTTAATCAGCCCATTAATTTGGTTATTCATGTTTGGTGATTCTTTCTCCTAACAATATGAGCTATTCTTATTTCTTATCTTAGAATAATTCTAACCCTCTCTCATCTATTATTGAGAGTGATATTTCTCAAGAGGATATTATCCCATGTAGAAATTTTTGTTTTTCTCTTCTCTTTATTTCATACATATTTTATCAGTTACCTTTCTGAATTATTCATAAGAAGTGATAAAGTATTTATTAAATAATAATAATATGTAATTAATAATAATAATAATAATAATATGGAATTATCATTTTTATTCAAGGTTATCTAATTGAAATAAAATTTTATCACGTGTGGTGTTTTATTTATTTTTGGAAAGAAAATAGTTCAAATTAGTCCTAGAAAACCTTAGTGAGTGTCTAGAACCGAATAATAAATGAATGATATTCAGGTGATGATTCCTTGACTAACCATGAAATTCATCATCAATTACATCGAGGTTGGAAGTTCCATACATTTTTCAGGCTCTTATATTGGCTTATTTCCAAGATATACTTCTTGTATTACTATACATGATATTTATTCTTGATTATGATCGCATGTGTATGTTTATCACATGAGAACCTTATATGATACTTGTGGCTATGAGTAATTCATAGCTTTTTTAATCTAATTTTATATTGATCGCATGTATTTTATGTTTCTACTTTAACTCATAATGATATGTTAGTCGTTCATATATGTTCTACCCTATTATGTTTTCCTTTATAGGTATTGTTATTAGTGCCCAAAGAAAGTGGACCTGCATGAAATTTTTATCCCTTGTAGGATTCTTAAACATGACTTACAACAAAGGTGAAGATGGACCTAAGTATATGGTAGGGATATAAATATTCCTCATAGATTATATGTGATACACACAATGCCAAGAGGATTTCAATAATTATGGAACTAGATTCATAGTGGACAAGGAGTATGATCACTTGGTTCTTAGTCTATACTAAGAAAATGACTCACTTGATTCCAAGTGGAGGATGAGTAGTACATAAACATTATGTGGAGCATCATGATTAATATCCTCGTGGATAGTTCTTGATTACTCCCAAAGTAACGATAAATTTTTTTATCAATGTAAATTCCCTTATTATAACTATTTTATATAGTATAAATCACATAAAATCAATTTGAGAACACAATACATACTTTATAAATGAATAATTAATGAAATAAGTGGTATTTCTAAAAATTAGTGAACCTATACTGTTGGAATAATAACTTGACCTTTAGAATAGTAATGTAACTATTATGAAGTACAATTTAGAAAATAGAATAATAAATTTGTATATTATGTTATTAATAAAACATATTCATCTTAAAATGATAATATTATATAATTATTTTATAGTATAAGTAAATAATTGTTTTCCAAGTTTTTAATTAACTTTTAGTATTTTAATAAAACATAAATGTTTATTTACATTTTATAATTAAAATAATGATTAAACAGAATTTCAATATAAAATATATTCATAAATTAATATTTTTTTATTTTTATTATATGATATATTTATGATACATTAATTTATTTCTCAAAAACTTATCCAATAAGAAATACTATTAATATTAGTATTTTCCAAGTAAATGGTGATTTTATTTAAAAATTAAATTTCTCATATTTTTAAAATTATATTTCTTAAAGAGGTTCAAGTTTTAATTATAAAAATCCAAAAATGGTTAGTAATGATTTTGTGGAATTTTTCTTAAGTAATTGAATTTTCAGTGAATAGTAAAATACAATAATTTACAGTATATAACAATATAAGTTAAAATACCAATTTCTTGAGTCAACGATGATGTAATAACCATAATCTATAATCCTACTTATTTATATAATATATTTAGTGATATATTTAAAAACTATTCATAGTATTTATCCAAAATAACAATCTATTGAAGAAAATAATAAAAAAACCCCTCTCATCCACTATAAATGCCACCCCCATCACCTCTTCTCCTCACAACTACAAAGCCTTTGATATTGGAAAATTTCTACCCAATACTACTCCAAATAATCTCCCCCATATATTGATGACATTAATATTAACAGAATACCAAAACCAATTTTCCTAAGGAGATACTCAAGGATAACAATTCATGAGGTAACATCTTCTTACATTTTATTTTAATTTAGTTTCAATTTATTTTATTTTCTTATTCTATCCTCACCTACCCTTATCCAAGTGGAGTTATAAATCTAGTGTCTTATATATATATATATATATAATAATTTCATTATTTTAATGTGATAATACATCATTAAACCTTTTATCCTCTCCCTTTCATTCTGAAAAATGAAATCATCATCTGTGATGGGTTGATTTACACCCATCTTGGATGATGCATTTTAATTTTATTTTACCACCTTCAAGGCTAGTTATAAAACCATTATAATGGATGAGAAAACTTTTAATATGCATGTTATAATATTTTTTATTTTCTAGAAATAAATTATATAAATAATATTTAATTATAAAACAAAAGGAATTCGTTATGATTGAAAATCACCCAAATTAATCTCAATGATTATCATTAAAATTGTATATAATTAATCAACCTAATATCTAGAAAAAATATTATATAAGGACAATTAAACATTTTAAATATCATTAATAACATATAAATTAAATTCTGGATAATTATCCTCATTTTACATGATCTTCCATGAATGTATATAAGTGAACTGATCATTAAATCCTATAAAATGAATACTCTCGAAACAAAAAAATTGAACTCTGAAAATCATAAAAATTTCCACAAAAAACTTCATAAAATTATAATGAATCAAATATATATTAAAGTGGTTATAGATTTAGTAGTTCATGAATCTAATTTTATTATCCATGATATTAAAGTGAAGAAAGTATTCAGCAATAAGGAAACTAGATTCTGAAACCCATTTTCCCTTTTTTAGTTATTCGTATTTCTTGCAAAATTTAAATGTGGATGTTATTTAATATTCCTCAAAAATAATATATTTTTTACAAAATTTTCTTTTCTGGGATATGCATGTTTCATATATGATTTTATGACAAATTCAATTAATTTTTCCAAATAAGTCAATCTAAAAAACATATCTTATAATTCTATTGATATTGTTTCTTATTCCCTCATGATTGATGATTATTATACCAAGTATGTTATTGATTTTTTATTTTTGGAAACTTGTAGTTTATTAATGTATTTATTCTTTACGAAATTCTCATTAAAACCATTCCTTTCAATTGATTATTCTATGTCCATTATCAATATATGTTCTATGTGGAAATAATGATTATGTAAATGTTATGATGTTATATTTGTATCCAATGAAATGCGTATTTTGATGTATCTCATGAGATAATGTGAAATATACATGAACATTTTTCTAAACCTGTTCAAAATAATGATTTTATGATTATGAAAATATGTTATGTGTGAACATAATGCAAGATTTGTTCAAAACTATGTGTTGTATTTAACCACTAAGGCACAATGTATCATTTTTATGAATTACCAAATTCTGTGTAGTTATATAACACTTCATAAAATTATTATAATGTTGACCCCATGCTTATGTTATGATGATGATGATTATGCTCACCCATGTTATATTGATTCTTATACGTATCTATCCTCTAACTATGATTTTACCTCACCCATTTCATTGATTTATATTTTCAGGTGACTACATTTACTAAGGAGTACATAAGGGAAAATAATAATATAGAGAAGATGGAATTAACTAATGTGTATATTTCATTATGTAAATTTGATGTTTGGTCATAATTTCCCAAATACACTATACTTTTGGACCCTTGTTTTTTAACAATTTTATGTTGTTTATTCTTTAATGTGATGTAACAGAAATTTATGAAAAAATAAATTTTTTATAGTTGGTATCAAATATTTATTTAGTTAATTTGAGATGTTTGATTAGATAACATTATTGAAAACCCTAATTATGAGACCAAGTATATAATAGAACCCAGGAAAAATTGTTTTTGAAAAAATTTAAAAATAATGATCCCCCAAGATATGAGTTTAGATTTAATCTCATTAAGGAATAAATTATTTATTCAAGGATTTTTTAATTAAGTTTTGTTCAGATGTTTTCTATTTTATAAAATGATGGTAATTAGGAGAATATAAGACAACAACCCTTGTGAGAGACAATGTGGAGATTGCCCGAGTGATATCCCATATTCCTTGGGTGGTGGAGTTCAAAATATCATGGATATGAATACCCAACTATCTCAGGCTTTGACCAATAATCTGAATAATTTCGAACATACACCATACCTTAAATGGGGGAAATTATCTATTGAGTATTTTATGAGGAAATGTACATCAACTTTTAGTGGATCTATTGATCCATTAGTCATGGGATAGTGGTTCAACTCAATTGAGATGATCTCTTTTGTGCTTCACAGTTCTGAGATAGAGAAGGGGAATCTGGTCATTTAACATTTATATGGGTAGGTCTATCAATGGCGGTTGTTGATTAAGAAAACTAATACAAAGGAAGAAATTGAAGATATGGAGTGGAAATACTTTAAGAAAATATTTATTAACATGTATTTTCCCCGAAATTGTTGTACAATGATGGATAGAGAAATATCATATTTGAATCAAAAGGAAAGTGAATCAATCATTGATTATGAAGAAAATTTCACTAGGTTTTAAAGGTATTCCCTGGGTTTTTATCAACATTTATAGAAAAACAAATAAATTCTTTAGTGTTTGAAAACCACACCATTTAAAAGATCTAAAAATTCGACACTTTGGGAGTTATGAAGAACTTATTCAATGTTCTCTAAAAGGGTAGATGGATTTTAGAAAATAGTCTTCAGATATGGAGATAATAAAATAAATATAGAGCTTCATGATAGGGTATCTAATAAAAATGTGGAATGAAAACTCAACCAATCACAAGTCAAAAATGCGGGAATAAGAATCATGGTAATTTATTAAATTGTATAGGTAAATGTTTAATGTGTGAGAGAGAAGGCCACCAAGCTCCTAAATGTCGAATAGAAATGAGGAAGATTATATATGAGGTGGAGGAAAAAATATCACCCCCTTTGGTCTAATTATTAAATTGTAAGTAGAAATGGAACTCTGAAATCCAGTGCACTAAACATCAATATTTCAAGGATAATTAAAATCAGGTGACAGAAAATCCAAAGGAGCAAGGAAATCTTATTCTATCACTACGGCTATGGTGGATCCCAACAATGATGTTGTGGTAGTTATGAAATTTATTCATTCAATAATAATGAATGTACTATTTTATTATAAAATGATTATATTTTTTTCATCCAAAGTATATAATTCCTCCCTAATTAATATTTTTGGACAAAAACTCTCGGAAAATATAGTCTTTGTTTTTTTTGTGGAGTTTGATTCTATTTTGGCCAAAAATTGGTTATCTTTATAAAAATACAACAACAACTATTGGGTAATGGAGATTACCCTTCACATACAATGGAATCCTCTAATTCTATACAAGTGTAAGGAGGAAGATTCAACTTCTTCAGAATCATCATCACAAGTGTGTATATTATTATCTTATGAGGGACTATAATGATGTTTTCCCTGTAGCAATACCTACTATTCCTCCCGTAAAATGGGATGAGTTCAAAATTGATTTTATTCTTGGATATCTACCTATTTCAAAGACACCATATACAATAGACACTATTTATTTAGAGGAACTGAAGATGCAATTATAAGATAATAAGGAAAAGGTTTTTATAAGCCTAAGTGCTTCACCATGGGGTGAAATAGTATTATTTTTCATGAATATGTATGGATCAATTCTTATATTCATTTATTATCATGAGTTAAATAAAATCATGATAAATAACAAGTATCCCTATCCATAGATAGTTGATTGGTCTGATCAACTGTGTGGAGAAAATTATTTCTCTATGGAGGAACTTCGGTCAATATATCCCAATTTAAAGGTGTTAAAGGAATATATTCCTATGAATTCATTATGAACAAGGTACAGACACAATGTGTTCATACTTATTCCTTTCATACTCACTATTGATATAGAAATTTTCATGTAAATAATGAATATACTCTTTAGATATTAATTCGACAAGTTTGTGGTAGTCATTATAGATGCTATTCTAATATACTCCATAATAAAGGAGGAATATAAGTATTATTTGAGTATTGCTATGAAAATATTTTAAGGTATAAACATTAGGAAAATTAATTTAAATTTGAGATCTATATAGAGGAAGTATCATTATTGGGGTATGATATCACCAGCAAAGGAAGATCTTTAGTCCCTTCCAGGACAAAGGTAATCAAAGTGTGGCCTTGGACAACATTTTTAATGGATATACTTTGTTTCCTAAGTAGATATTATAATATTGTTGTGAATAAACACTTATAATTGTTAAACCCACTAACCAAACTGAATAAAAATGGTTAAATGTTTTCTAGACTAGTGAATGTGAGTACTGCTTCAATGATTTAAGAAAGAGGGGTATCACCGGGCTAGTACTCACACTTCTAATAAGTGGAGAACTATTTGTGGTATAAAGTGATGATTCAAATAAGGTATTAATCTATGTACTAATGTAAAATGATAAATTAATATCCTATTCCTCAGGTAAGTTGAAAATTTATGAGAAAAAATATCCAACACATGAACTAGAGTTAGCAGCTATGATCATGGGTTCAAAATATGGCGGCATTATCTCTATTGGGAGAAGTGTGAGAAATATACTGATCGTAAGAGTATCAAATATATATCCCATATAAGGATCTTAACATGTTATTTCGAATATGGTTAGAGATAATTAAGGATTATGAATTCCCAATCCACTACTATCCGGGTAAAGCAAATAAAGTGTTGGATACTCTAAGTAAAAATGATCTTGCAACATTATCAATGATGATAATCGAGATAGATCCAATATTATTATATTTTCAAAGGATGAACATGGTAATAATTAATTAAGGAACATCATCAATACATTCTCAAATTATTTATTAACCATTACTCACATAGAAAATAAAGGTTGCTTAAAGAAATGGTGTGTAAATTAAAAGGAAGGTGGAAGCTCTCAAAAAGTAGAAATCCTCAGAGTTTACAATTTTTGATCAAGGATTCATATGGTTTGGGTCAATACGATGTGTACCATCTAATCAAGAGATAATGACTATTATTTTTAGTGACAGGTGTAGCTCAAAATTCCTTATTCACATAGGGAGCATAAAGATGTATCAAGATCTCCGAGAGCACAATTTGTAGAACAATATAGAGAATGATATTGCTAAATATAAATCATACTGCATGAAATTTATGTAATTGAAGGTTGAAAAGAAAAAAAATGTCTAATGGTGTAGCACCCCATGATTTCATAGTATGTCATCTCATTAAAGTAATTCAATAGCTTGTGCTAGATGCAACACCGAGTTCGAACACACCACAACTTACCAAATTAGCCGTTCAAAAAGCGGTTATGAATAGTACTAACTATATTCTGAAACTTATATAATCTATATAATCTTAACACCCATATTATATGTTTCTTAGACATAATATAAGAACACAATTAATTTTTTAGATAAAAGATATATTTTTCAAAAAATGCAATTTTACCACCTTTTAATAACGATCCTTTATTAAAACCAATATTTGGAACTTTTATATATTCAATTTAATGAAATTAAATTCTTCTTTAGAATAGAGACATAAAAATTTAGTTTGGATAATTTTTTGGTACTTTTCTGATAACTTTCATATTTTGATGAATAGTGAAAATACTTTGTTTTAATTGAAAACAAAATTTTTAATCGAAATAATTTATAGTATTAAATTATGCATTTGATTTGTTTTTAAGTGTAATTAGATTATATTTTAATCATTTAATACAATTTAGGTCACTATAAAAAATTTCACATCTAAATTTGACATAAACACATGTCAATCTTTTGAGAGTTTTTACATTTTAAGAACCTGCTTTTTGGTTTTGAAAACGGGAATTAATTTTAAATTAATAAATAAAACGTCTATGTTTTTAATATGGTAAAATAGACTTCATTTTTGAATTTGAAATATCAAAATTAACTTATGGTGATATTTTCGTATTTTTATGAAAACATTCAATGTTTGATGAATAGTGAAAAAAACAACGTTATTATTTAAAATCAACTTTTCATTTAAATATTTATTTAATTTGTCTAAATTTATTTTAAGTCTAAATAGATATATAATTCCTTTATAAGTTCAATTTAATTCATTGGAGTCATTTTATAATAAAATTTTATGTATAAAATTTTTATTGAACTTTTTATCCTCTTTTACCCACCTTCTAGGCACGTTAGCAAATTTGCATAAAACATAATTTTACCATTTCTATGAGTCAAACATAAAAAATATTAGGGAAAATCTTGACATCAATAAGTAAAATTTGGTTCAAAAAGATAAAAATAATTTTTGGTGAATAGTAAATTTGGACTTTTATTTACCATGGTTAAAAGTAAATAGGGTAATTAAGGGTAAAAATGATATTATAATTACCCTAACACATGTTATAATTCTATTCGATAAGTGTAATTCGACAAAAAACAACCTTCATAATAAAATATGATCCTTTAGGTCCACTTGGATTAGATAAGGACATTTATTATTATTCAATTTAAAGAGGAGTTAAAAGTGATAAATTCAATATTTATTAACTAAACCATTTTTAATATTGTGTTATACATAAGATAAATTTGACTATAAATATTCATTATAAAGATAAAACAATTTCCTACATAATGGTATTTTATTTATACTTTTTAGTTATTTAATAATTAAATTTTTTATGACACAATGATGATGCATTAATTACCTTCTTAATGAAATATTAAAATAGTTTATATTATAAATATTAAAATAAATAGAATTTAAAAGTTTTGATGTCATCCCAGAATTTTATAGCTTAATATGAAATGTTATGGTTGATTAAATATTATGTTTTTGAAGTAATTAGGATGTTATAAGTTTCACAAAAACCAAATACTAAATAGAGTCAAAATTGACATAATTGAGTTTTTAAAACAAATACTATATTATTAATTGATATAATTTCTATAAAAATATATGGTTTGGAAAAAGGACTTAGATAAGGTTATATATATTAATAATTATCCACTTGGGGTTCTATTGGCTTGTTACAGTATGTTTATTAACCATATAATATAAAAATACAAAGAGACATGGTAAATGTCCAACTATTTAACTAAGAGTTAAATCTAAAATATAAGGTTAATATGTTGACATAAACCTATCTAAAACATCTTGGATAAAGGGTTTTGACACCTAACCACTTTATCTTTGAAATAAATCATTTTTAGCACTTTTAAACCGAAATTTATATTATTATAAAATAATATTTCAAGATTTTCTTAAAGTGACCCTCACCTCTCTTATAAAAGGAAACTTCCCTTCTCTTAAATTTACACCTCCAAATCCATTTTTCTCGACCAAACCCTACCCCAATATCCTCCAAAACTCCCTCACATCAACCTAGATTATTTAATTTTAACACAAATCCAACATAAGGAGCCTTTTTGATCAACTCAAAAGGAAACACCCGAATTAGAGGTAATAATTTCATCACCCTCTTTCAAGTTCTTTTCTTCTTCCACTTCCTCTTTCTGTGTTTTTTCCATACCAAAATAATAACTCTAGTTCCTCCTACATAATTTTATGTTACTATAAATATGATACAACCATATTATTTATTCTATCTATCCAATAAATGACAAAGTCACCATACGTGTGTGCGTATGGTATACCATCTCCACATCGTGGTGTACTTCATTAATCAAACACTTAATTATTTGGATAGTTATAATAATGAGTATAACTGATGTAAATAATAAATATAAAATTTTAATGATTCTTTATATATGATATACCATCCAATTACATACGGTTTCACCATCAATATAATGATATTGTCCCTCATGCGTGCGTACAGATTACCATCTCTACAACACTATGAGATTCATTCCCACATTCACCATTCAATGATGATTATAAAAATACATATTATTAATAAGTATTTAATATATGACATAATAATGAAACTATATATATATATATATATTTGTGTGTATGTACTTACATATATCTTATTCACTTACTTCTGTTCAATACGATATGAAAATGGAAACAGCGTTTATGCGTACGTACAACCTAACGTCTCCATAAACGGTGCCTTCTATTTCATATATATATCAGTTATAAATTTTTATATTATAAATATATATGATATATAAATCAACTTTTATATTATTAAAGTATTTAAATCCTGATCTAAATGATACGATCAAGAATAACAAGTTAAAACACGTACGATAAGGAAAGTGATAATTACCCAAAATGTTAATTTAACAAGAAAATTATTATTAAATGGGTAGTATAAAGTCATAAATGAATAATTTATGATACAGTATATATTAATATGGTTCTGGAATAATTTAATAACATACTATGGTCATTATACAGAAGTTTAAACATACCCTCGAGCAAAGTAAAGTGCAAGGTAAAGGTTATTTCCTCAATCCCATTACTATTCGAGATTGTTTATCGGTAAGTCATTACCGGGAAATATTTATTATCCATGTCCATGTTTCATAAAAAAGTTTTCAAATGTATTCTTTTTAAGGGACTCTTTTATTAAAAAAACATTTTAAATGTTTTAAATATTTATTCTTCTAAATCATTCTCATTAATGTCCATGTTTTCAAAATGGTTTTTAAGGATTTATTTATATAGACATGAATGTTTCTAAAATGTTAATTCCATTAAAAAGTTTCAAAGTGGTATGAGACACTTTGATTCAAAAATGTCTTTAAATGTATTCCTTTCTAAATTGAATGACTTTAATAATGTTTTCATGAAAAAGGGATATTTCTCTCAAATATTGTTACAAATCATTTTCGTCTATGTAAAAATCTGTTGATGGGTTTTAACCTTCTTTGAAGTTGATTTATTATGATACAAATCATTCATATTGTATTGAATGTTTTTTGATATGTTTGACTATAGATGTGTTATTTTTATAACATTCATGGTTTATGGATAAAGTATTGACATTTCAATGGTTAGTTTTAATATGAATGTTTATGTTATGTTTAAACCTTTTAATATGAGGAATTCATTGGACTTAGTAAGTGACAGGTGGAGCCCACTATAGCTCCTCGATGCATTGGTAGGTCTCATGAGACCAACTAGTGTCTTAGAACAAGGCCTTGTAAAAATATTATTTGTAGTGTTGGAATAAGGCCTTGACTATGTGGTTATGATGTCTGGAATTATGCATTCCATCATTATAAAATTGGCAATTGATATTACATGTGATTATTCCACTTGTAGAATATCCATGTGAATAAGTAATTGTCCTTATTTGATTTATCTTTTCCATATTATGCTGAATTTTATGTTTAAAATTCTTTTGTTTTAGTTTTATACATTTCCTTAAATGTTTATGCTTATTTATGAAAGTTTCCACTATATTGTTATCCTTACCGAGCATCTGAGCTCACCCCTTTCTATGTTTTATTTTTTCCAGGATGTAAAGTAGTATATTATGAAGGACCTGTAGGGATAATCTAAGAGATATGATTATGGTAAATAGTGGAAATGTTGTTGTTGTTTTTCATTTTATAATGTAATGTAACATTCATGTATGTAATCTATTTTCCATGACTGCTAAACTGATCGGTCCTTCGGGACATGATTCTTTGTAATCATGCCAATGTATTAAAATAATGCACCGACTCTAGGTAACTGGGGTTGGGGCGTTACAGTTGGTATTAGAGGACGTTTAGCAAAAAACATGAAAATAGATTTATACAAACTCTGATTAGAGAACATTACCCTATGATAGGCTTTGATGATTATTATATAAGAACATTATAGAATTTTGGTAATTTAGAGATTTTGTGAATTTTCCAAGCAACACATCCCTGTATGGATACAAGTAGGTAGAGGCATATCTGGCACAGTTGTACCTAAGAGTGAAAAATCAGACAAGAATTTTGGGCTTGACCCAGGGTATCCTGGTATACGACAATGGGCCTTACTGCACTCTTGGTTTTGACACTCCTAGGGGATATGTTTAGGATAATTCACATTTTCATTACAAGCCATTATGATGGATTTAGGAGTAAATAATTTCTCAAAGAATTCATTTTATTATTATAGATTAAATTCATAATCTTTTCAATTTATGTTCAGTATTTTACAAGTTTTTAATTATGTATTTTGATTCATAAATTAACCTAGTGTATTCCATTGTTTAGAAATGGCACCTAGTAGAAGTAATGATAATTCCATCAATACAAAATATCGAAATATTAAGAAGGATCATATATTTAATGGTATTAAGACAATATTTAAAAAGGAAATAGTCTCCTACATATTCTCATCATATGATGAAATATTATCACGTGTTAATAAGATAAGTAAATAATTTTATGATTCATATGGCTTGGAAGGTAAGTAAAAGAAGAAAATGATGGAAGAGAGAAAGATGGATAAATGGAAGAGGTGAAAGAAAGATTTTTTTCATATGTGATAACTCTGGAATGTATCACCATGGTAATTGATTTAATGGAATGTGAGTTTGTTATATGTTTGGAGAAAAAGGACATCAAGTACGTGATTTTAAGGGTAAGAAAAAGGTTTCGAATGTACAATACTTCATATGCAAGGAGTTGAGACACTATGTGAATCAATGTCCAAATCATTAGAGTATACCTCAAATTATGCTATTGGATAATAATTATGTTATGATACTAATGAAGATGAAGAGGAATTATTATATTTTTTATGTTTTTAAAGTATTGTGTCATTTGAGTATATTATTAATGATATACATGTTATAAGAATTATAGAGTATATAAGGATTATACTGTAGTAATATTTCATTAAGGATTTGAGACTGTGTAAAACCAAGAAAAGTGACTCAATAGAAAGTTTATATTTTTGGAAAATACATGGTTGAAGGAAAGATATTAATTTAATATGATCCTGATACTGGGGTATTGATTTTGGAATAAGAGATGATTGATTTAGAAAAATTATATTGAATATTATTGACATCCTTGGAACTGGTTAATGGTTTCTTTATTTCATCATTGTTATAGTTTACAACATTTTTGGATATAAACAGTATATCCAGTATTCTATATGGAAAAAAGGGCGCATGAATGTAATCAATAAGGTTTTATGGTAATTAATGGTGTCATAGTGTTTTAAAATAATACATGATGAAGATATTCACATGTTACTATGTGGCGAAAAAGATCTTCATTGTGTTTACCTTCCTTGTAAATTTTTGATTGTGAGTTTGGACAGAAGTATTTTTGATAAGTCTAAAGGATAGAATCAATTAATTTTAACACTGGATATTGTTGAGATTATTTTTGGATTGTCATAAAAAGGACAACCCAAAGGTTGGGTGAGAACTCGTCACGTCCAGCAAGGCCGCAAGACTTAAACCCGCAACCAAAGAACGACAAGGTTGCATCACCTACCACTGGCCTAGATGATGTCCTTGTTTGTATAATGTAGTTTTTTTAAATAGTTTGACAAATGAATTATAAATTTATTATTTTTGAAACTCTATACGATTAGGATAAATAGAATATTTTTGAATTCTATTATCTTTTGGAGTGAAAGATTAGTTTGTGGTAGGAATTAGTTGAAGGATGAAACTCTACTTGACAAGTATATTTTCCCTCTTATTATATGAATAAATTAATTCTTAAACTTTAGGTTAGGGCTATTAAAATCAAAAAATGTGTTATCCTAATACCTTATGTTTTGTTGAACTAATGATATTTTAAATCATCATATATTGATGGCTCTGAGGCCCTCAATTTTACACTTATTAGTGATTGATGAACTCAATATATAAATATACATATTTATGTTTTTCCTCTAATTATGTGACTCAAATTTCCACCTGTGTTCTCCTAATTGATATCATAATTTTGTGGTGACTTTTTTATTCCCTTTTCCTCTTTTTAAGAATAAATTTTATTGAACCAATTTTCGATGTGGGTTTTCCACAAAGATATTTTTCTATTTTAAACCTTTTATTTTCCAAGAACTATTTCAAATTGTGAGGATGCAATTTATTTAAGGAGGGGAGAATGTAACACCCTAGAATTTCATAGTACGTTATCTCATTAAACTAATTCAATAGCTTGTGCTATACATGACACTGAGTTCGAACACACCGCAACTTACCAAACGAGTCGTTCAAAAAGATGTTATGAATAGTATTAACTGCATTCTAAATCTTATATACTATATATAATTTTAACACCCATATTATGAGTTTCTTAGACAAAATATAAGAACATATTCAATTTTTCATAGAAAAGAAGTATTTTTCATAAAATGATTTTTTCCGCCTTTTAATGGAGAACTTTTTTTAAAACCAATATTTGACACTTTTATATATCCAATTTAATGAAATTAAATTCTTTTTTAAAAGAGGTACATAAATATTTAGTTTGGATTAATTTTTGTTACTTTTCTGATAACTTTCATATTTTGATGAATAATGAAAAATACTATGTTTTAATTGAAAAAAACTTTTTTAATCAAAATAATTTATAGTGTTAAATTATGAAATTTAATTGTTTTGAAGTATAATTTGATTATATTTTTATCCTTTAATAAAATGTAGGACATTATAACTTATTTCACAATTAAATTTGACATAAACAATTGTCAATATATTGGTAGTTTTTACTTTTAAAAAACACGCTTTTTGGTTTTGAAAAAGGGAATTAAGATTAAAATAATAAATGCAACATATATGTTTTGAATTTAGAAAAATAGACTTCATTTTTCAATTCTAAATATCAAAATTATCTTAGGGTAAAGTTTTTTTATTTTTTTGAAAACATTCAATTTTTGATGAATAGTGAAAAACACTGCATTATTATTTAAAATCGACTTTTTATTTAAATGATTATTTATTTTATTTAAATTTATTTTATATAAAAATAGATATATAATACCTATATAAGTTAAATTTAATTCATTGGAGTCATTTTATAATAAAATTAAATGTATAAAAGTGTATTGAACTTTTTAACCTCTTCAACCCACCTTCTTGGCACGTTAGTAAATATTCTAAAAACATAATTTTACTACTTCTGTGAGTTAAATTTAAAAAATACTAGAGGCATAGTTGAAATCAGTAAGTACAATTTGGTTCAATAAGATGAAAATAATATTTAGTGAATAGTAACTTTTGACTTTTATTTACCACGGTTAAAAGTAAATAGGGCAATTAAGGGTAACAATGATATTATAATTACCCTAACACATGTCCTAATTATATTTAATAAGTTTAATTCAACCAAAAACAACCTTAATAATAAAAAATTATACTTTAGGTCCACTTGGATTAGATTTGGACATTTATTATTATTTTATTTAAAGAAGAGTTAAAAGTGTTAAATTCAAAGTTTGTTAACTAAATCATTTTTAATATAAGGTTATACATAAGATAAATTCCACTATAAATATTAATTAGAAATATAAAACAATCCCTAAATAATGGTATTTTGTTTATAATTTTTAGATATTAAATAATAAAATTTATTTATGACACAATGATGATGTAGTATTTAGGTTCTTAATTAAATATTAAAATAGTTTATATTACAAATATTTAAATAAATATAATTTAAAATTTTTTATGACATCCAAGAATTTTCTAGGTTAATATGACATGTTAGGTCTTATTAAATAATTTTTCTTCGAAGTAATCATGCTGTTATGAGTTTCACAAAAACCAAATACTAAATTATTTCAAAATTGACATAATTGAGTTTTTAAAACAAATACTATATTATTAATTGTTATAATCTTTCGAAAAATATACAGTTCAGAAAAAAAACTTATATAAAGTTAAATATATTAATAATGAACCACTTGGGGTTTTCTTATCTTGTTATAGTAAGTTTATTAACAATATAATTTAAAAATACAAAGAGACATGGTAAATGTCAAACTATTTAACTAAGAGTTAAATCTAGAAGATTAGGTTAATATAGTGACATAAACCTATCTAAAACCTATTATTTGAGAGTTTTTAGAAAAATACCCACCTCATACCCGAAATAAATTATTTTTGAGCCCTTATAAACCAAAAATTATTTTATTTTAAAATAATATTTCAAGCTTTTCCTAAAGTGACAATCACCTATCTTATAAAAGGGTACTTCCCCTTCTCTTAATTTCACACCTTCAATGCCATTTTTCTCGGCCAACCACTTCCCAAATATCCTCCCAAATTACCTCACATCAACCAAGAGTCCTTATTTTTATCATAAAAGAAAACCTAAAGAACCCTTTTGATCAACTCAAAATGAAACACCCGAAGAAGAGGTAATAATTTCACTACCCTCTTTTAAGTTCATTTCTTCTTCCACCTCATCATTCATTGTAGTTTTCATACCAAAATAATAATTCCAATACCTCATACATACTTTTATGTCACTATAAATATGGAACAACCATATTCATTATTTTATCCATCCAATAAATGACAAAGTCACCCTACGTGTGTACGTACGGCTTACCGTCTCCACGTCGTGGTGTAGTTTGTTTTTCAAACACATCATTATTTGGATAGATATAATAATGAGTATAAGAAATGTAAATAATAAAAAAATATTAATAATTTTTTATATATTATATACTAACCAATTACATACGGTTTCACCAACAATATAATGATATAGTCACTCGTTCGTACGTACAGATTATCGTCTCCACGACGCGATAAGATTCATTCCCACATTCACCATTCAACGATGATTATAAAAATATATATTATTAATAAGTATGTACTATATGACATAATAATTATACTGGAGATATATATGTATATATGTATGTACTTACATATATCTTATTCACTAAATTACGTTCAATACGATATGAAAACGGAAACAACGTTTATGTGTACGTATGGCCTACCGTATCCATAAATGGTGCCTTCAGTTTCATATATTTATCTGTTATAAATATTTATATTCTAAATATATATGATATATAAATCAATATTTATATTCTAGACATATTTAAATCATTATCAAAATGATAGGATCAATAATAACAAGTTAAAACACGTACGATAAAGAAAGCTATTTTTACCCAAAATGTTAATTTAACATGGAAATCATTATTAAATGGGTACTATAAAGTCATAAATTTATAATTTATGATATAATAAATATGAATATGGTTCTGGTTTAATTTTATAACTTACTATGGTCATTATACAGAAGGTTAAACGTACCCTCGAGCAAAGGAATGTGCAAGGTATGGGTTAATTCCTCAATCTCATTATTATTCGAGATTGTTTATGGATAAGTTTTTACTCGGACATATTTATTATCCATGTCCATGATTCATAAAAGAGTTTTAAAGGGATTATGTTTAAGGTAATAATTTATTAAAACATCATTTTAAATGTTTTAAATATTTATTCTTCTAAATCATTCTCATTAATGTCCATGTTTTTAAAATGGTTATTTTAAGGATTTATTTATATAGACATGAATGTTTTTAAAATGTTAATTACATTCAAAAGTTTCAAAGTGGTATGGGACATATTGAATAAAATATGTATTTAAATGTCTTCCTTTATAAATTTTTGGACTTTTAAATGTTTTCAGGAAAAAGGGATATTTCTCTCAAAGTGTTTTAAAAATCATTTTCATTTATGTCAACATTCTTTGAGGGATTTTAATCTTTGTTTGAACTTGAATTATTATGGTACAAATCTTCCATTTTGTATTAATGGTTTTGTGATATGTTTTACTATGGATGTGTTATATTTATACCATTCATGGTTTATGGATAAAGTATTGAAATTTTGTATTCTAGTTTTAATACGAATGCTTATGTTATATTTACCTTTTCATATGAGGAACACAGTGGACTTTGTAAGTGAAGGGTGGATCCCGCTATAGCTCCTAGATGCATTGGTAGGTCTCATGAAATAAACTAATGTCTTGGAACAAGTCCTTGAACAAATATTATTTTTCATCTTGGCACAATCCCTTGACTATGTGGTTATGAAATCTAGAATTATGCATTCCATCATTATGAAATTGGCTATTGATATTATATGTGCTTATTCGAATAGTAGAATATCCATGTGAATAAGTAAATGGAATTATTTGATTTAACATTTATATATTATGCTTATGTTTAGGTTTAAAAGTATTTCATTTTAGTTTTATGCATTGCTTTAAATTTTTATGCTTATTTATGAAAGTTTCCGGTATATTATTATCCTTACTAAGCATCTGAACACACCACTTTCTATGTTTTATTTTTCCCATCATGAGAAGAAATATATTATGACTGACCTGTATGGATAATCTATGGGATATAATTGTGGTCAATGGAGAAAATTTTGTTGTTGTGTTTCATTTTATAATGTGATCTAACGTTCTTGTATGTAATCTATTTTCCAAGACTGATAAACTGATCGGTACATCGGGACATGATTCCTTGTAATAATTCCAGTGTATTAAAATAATGCATAGACTCTGGGTAACTGGGGTTGGGGCATTACAAATGAGATAATTCAACCGTTACTCATACCAACATGGAAATAAAAAAACATCACCATAGAAATTGTCTCGAGACTTCCAAAGACTTATAAAGGAAACAAATCTATATGGATTGCTATGGACTATATTAATAATATATCTCACTTTATATCAATTTTAATAGACTTAAAACTAGAAAAAATTGAACGGATATATATTATATATGTGGTTAAATAGTATGGAGTACCAATATCTATTGTTTCTGAAAGAGATAAAAGATTCACCTCCAAGTTCATGAAAATTGTCCAACATTATCTAAACACTAAGCTAAACTTTAGTACGGATTATCATCCTAAAATTGTTGGGAAATCTGAGAATAAAATCCATACACTGGAAGACATGTTGAGAGTGTGATTCATGGACTACAAAGGATGATGGAACTAACATCTACCTATGTTTAATTTCTCTTACAACAACATTTTATACTCGAGCATTAAAATCGGTTCATATAAAGCTCCCTATAGGAAAATATGATGAAAACTAGAATTATGGTATTATTTTAGTGAATTTAAGTTGCTAGGACTAGAAATGGTTGATAAAATGGTGGAAAAGGTGAAAACCATTCAGCCTCAATTCAGTAAATTCAAATGTAGACAGAAGAGCTATGTAGGCAATTTTTTGATGAGGCCAAAATTTTTAGGATGGAGACATGGTATTCCTACACATATATTCATGGAAGAGGACCATGAGATTTTGGAAGAAGGAAATGCTAAGTCCAAGGTACATCAGTGCCTTTGAGATTCTTGATCGTGTTGGAGATGTGGCCTATTGACTAAAACAGCCAACAACCATGTCTCAAGTACACAATGTATTCATGTATCCCTCTTGAAGAACTACACACCAAATACCTTATAAGCACAGGATAAAAAGGTTATATAGTTGGAAAATGATCTATCTTACAAAGAGCATCCAATGAAGAACATGAAACTTAGAAATAAAGTTCTTTGCAAGAAAAATAGCCACAAGGTAAAATTAATATGGAGAAAATATAATAATGAAGAGGAATAATGGGAATCTATTGAAGTGATGAATGACAAGTGCCCTCACCTGTTTTTAGCATAGAATGTAAAATACAATTTTGATGGTGAAATTTCATAAGGGGGGAAGATTGTAACAACTGAACATTTTATCAATCTAAATTCCCTTCTTATACTTATTTCATATATTATAAACCACATAAAATCACTTTGATAACACAATAAAAACATTAAAAATGGTGAATGAATGAAATAAGAGGTCTATCTAGAAACTAAGAAACCGATACTGATGGAATGGTAACTTGACCTTTGGAATAGTAATGTGACCATTAAGAATAGTAATTCAACAAATAGAATAACAATCTCATTTATTAAAGTATAAATAAAATTTAGGGATCATATAAATGATAATATGATATAATTATATCATAGTACAAGTAAATAAATTTTTAAAAAATTATATATTTTGTGTTCATATTTTTATAAAACATAATTTATTTTACAATTTTAGAATTAATATAATAATTTAACAAAAAAATAATTTTCAAAAACTGGATTCAAAAATTATTATTTTGTATTTTCTGATTATAAGATAAATTTATCAGATCTTAATATATTTTTCATGATGTTATAAAATCATTTATAATTTTAAAATCGATATTTTCAAAGTAAATGATTAATTTAATTAAAAGTTTAAATTCTCATATTTATAAAATTATTTTCATAAAATAGATTTCATATTTTATTTGTAAACATAAAAAAATTAGTGTGTATTTTTATGATTTTTATAGAATAGTTTAATTTTTAGTGAATAGTGATATACATTAATTTATATTATATAACAGTATAAGTTAAAATCACTATTTATTGATTCATGGTTTATGTAAGCACCATAATCTGAATTCCAACTTCCTTATTTAATATATTAGTGATAAGGTTCAAAATATTCATAGTATTGAGTTGAAATAATAAACTAATGAATAAAACAATCAAAAACAGCTCTCTCCTCCCCTATAAATACCATCTCTCACAACGTCTTCTCCTCACAACTCCAGATCATTTAATATTTTCCAATTTCTATAAAATACTCTTCCCAAGCCTCTCCCTTCCATCTAGGAGACTTTGATATTAACAAAAATGAAAACCAATTTCCCTATGTAGGTCCCCATGGAGAAAAATTAAAGAGGTAAAATCCTCTTCATTTTCTTTTAATTTCTTCTCAATTTCCTTAATTTCATATTCTATCCTAACCTACCCTTTTCCAAGTGGAATGATAACTCTAGTACTGTATACTTATTATAATTTTATTATTTCAATGTAATAATTCATCATCAAACATCTTCTCCTCTCCCTTTTATTCTAAAAAATGAAACCATCATTCATGATGTGTTAATTTACCGTCGTCATGGATGATGTGTATTAATTTAATTTTACGGACCTCAAGGATTGTCATAAAATAGTTATAATGAATTAGAATTATTTTAAAATGTGTTTTATAACCTTTTTCATGTTCTATAACTAACGTATATACATAATATTAATTAATAAAAAAACGACTTCGTTGTGATCGAGAACCCCCCAAATTAATATAAATGGTAATTATTAAACATTTATCTAATGAATCATCCTAGTATCTAGAAAAAACCATATATAAGACCAATTAAACTTCATTGATTTCATTTATAACATATAATTTAAATTCTGGAAAATTATCCCCATTCAATATGATCTTACATGCATGTATACAAGTGAACTGATAATGAAAACCAGGAAAATGAACACTCGGAACAAAATAATTGAACTCTACAACTTATCAATATGGATATAAAAAAAATTAAAAAAATTATAATGAATAATATACATGTAAAATAGGTTATTTATTTATTAATTAATAAACCAAATTTTATTATCGTGGATATTAAACAGAAGAAAGCATTCAGACTTATGGTAAGGGGATTACCAAACCCAACTCCCTTTCCTTAGGTTATTTCTCTTTCATGACAAATTTTAATACGAATGATCATTAATATTCCAAAAATACAATTTATTTTTTCTTAAATTTAATTTTATTATATATACATGTTTCCAATATTATTTTATCACAAATTTAATTATTTTTCCAAAATAATGTTTCTTTCTCAAAAAACGCATCTTTTACTTATCTTGAGATTATTTCTTCTTAAATCAAGATTGATTATTCTTATACCACGTATTTTATTCCATATATATTTTGGTAACCCCATTTTTATTCATAAAGGTATTATTTTTTAAATGATCATGAAACCCATTCCTTTCCATGGATTATTTTATGTCCATGATTAATATTCATTATATGTGGAAAAGTGAATATATAAATGTTATGATGTGATGGGTGAACCCAAAATTATATATTGCTCCAATTCTTTGGTTAATGTGGTGTATCTCCTGAGGTAATGTGAAATATTCATGAATATGATTTTATATTTTTTCATAACTATGTGTTGTATTTTACCAATGAGACATGATGTTTCATTTTTATGCATTCTCACAATTCATGACTTTATCCAATGCTTCTTATCATGATTATGATGATGATCCCATGATAATGTTATGATGATGATTATAATTCTCACCCATGTTACATTGATTCATGTTCTTATCTATCCTCTTATTAGGATTTTATGTCACCTATTTCTTTGATGTATATCCTTAGGTGACTACTTATACTAAGGATTACATGGGGGCCACTAAGAAGCTAGAGAAGAAGGAATTAAATAATTTTTATTTTATATCATATAAATGTTATTTTGATCCTAATTTTCTAAAGGAAATATACCATTGGATACATTTTTTGTAACAATTTATATTATTTATTATTTAAAGTGATGTAATAGTAATGTAAGAAAAATTAGGGTTTGTGTACCCAATATGATGACATTCCTTCCAGCATTGAGATATAGTATGTATGGTCAAAGTGTTTGGTGTATTATTTAGCGCATGGGTTCTTGATTTTAGATTTTGGTGTTTCCTTCAAATTTCTTTTTTTTTTGTTTATGTAGGACACTTTTTTACATGAACAAATCAGTTAATGACACATTAGTGGTGTCATGATGGGTTTTATTACTCACGCCTTGCATGAGCATCTCGACACATGTGAATCCTTCATGTATAGGGATATGATTAATGTAATGGGGTCCATGTTTGATGGTTGAGAAGTGGTTAATGTAAATCATGGTGTAATGTGATAGACTCTAAAGGAATCTATAATTTATTTATTTATTTTTCTACTGCACATATACTCTGGTTTTCTTTTCCACCTCAAGAGCGCATTTATTTATTTTTTTAAATGTATTCCATAATTTAGTTTCTATATATTGATTTGATTCTTTATTATATTTATTATTTATAATTTTATCTATGACATGATTCTACGGGTATAGTCTCCCCCTATGAAAACATAGATACTCACTACTAGTCGGCAGTCTCTTGCATACAAGGAGGCATCCATGAGGTCATGTGGAACTCTGGTTCACCCCTAGTGGCTCAGACTACTGTGTTAAAACACTATATTGGATAACAATATTATACTTTCCCTTTTTTAACTAACCTATGGAATGTTTGAAATGAGATATCTCTGTAGGAATCAAGTAAGGGAACTTCCATGTTTCGGGCCATCTCATGTGTAACATGCCTTTGAGTTTTCATTAACGAGATTGTTATTACTATTTTCTTAAGATTTTGGGTGAATTCATGCATGATGATTAAGAACATAGGTTTACATGTGAAATATATACAAATTAGTGTGTTTCATATTAGACTTTAAAATTAGTTCCTTAATGTGTGGTATCTACTTGGGATTGTTTCTATATTGTGTTATATATCTGTTTTTCCATGTTGTTGTAATATATATTTTTTATCATTAACTAATTTTTATTGAGAATGTTGTAATATTATATTTATGTGTGTATATATATATGATTTTAACTAACATGTAGGAATGGAGACCTTCACTAGTGCTAGGAGGGATATACCTTGGATTGTAGGAAGACTCCTAGTAGAACCTTGTCTGATCCCATATACTGGTTTTGGTTTATCCTAATGACTCGGGTTATTCTGAATGGATTATATTTTTTTAAATGTTTTTTCATTCATGTTACAAAATATTTCACCTCAGCATAGTCTTATGTGAATACTTGGTAAGAACGGATAGAGTGATCTGACAAGAAAGAATATTTTTTCTCTACCACCAAATATATAAGAGTATACATCTGAGCACATTCCCACACCTACTTTATAGTTTCAGTATCATGGATTATTCTACTATAATTATTTTACTTAGTGACTATCATAAGAATAATATTTTAGAAAAATCGTCTAATATTCAATGAATTTATACTACATAATATTTTGTCCTTGTAAGGAACTGGAGGCCCCCAGGATGCTGAGTAATTGGAGTAAATAATTGTGGAAATATTTGACCTAGTAGAGACTCTGAAGGTTGGAAAATTTATGATGAGATATATCTCATACTAGTTGTGTAGCCTATTTCGATACCAAAATATTGTATTTCACCTTATCAGATAAATGATCACATGGTACATCTTAAAGAATTTGAGAAAAACGACTTTATCAGGATGAATACTTCACTATGTGGTGAACTTTCCTTATTCTATAAGAATGAAGATGTTTGTATTTGATTATTTGTAATTTACATGAAGCTAGACCATGTGATATTTATGAAAAAATATCCCTTTCCTATTGTTGATAATTTTTTCAATTAGTTATGTGGATTTTGTGGGTTCTCTTATATTTATCTTTGATCGGGCTACCACCATTTGTGGGTTAGAGGGGAAGAAATTTTGAAAATGGTGTTTTGAAGTAGGCATGGTCTGTTTGAGTATCTTTTGATGTTGTTTTTTTACCAATACACCTATAGTTCTCATGGACATCATGACCATTATCGTTCAGCCATACATTGACTCATTTTCCATTGTGTTTTGTATGACATCCACACATACTTAATGATTCCATAGCAGCCTACCAGACCTCTTGGGATAGTTTAGATTATGATTTTATCACATCCTCTTACAAAATGCCTTTTAAGTGTAACATTTGGTTTTAGGTGGTGAAATTATTAGAGAATGTGGTATCTGAGGAAGTTATATCCATGGTTATAGAGAATTTGGAGGCAATGATACATTGGAAAAGTCCCCAAATTATGTCTGAGATCAAAATATTTATAGGAATAGCAGGATATTATGTAATTTTTATCTTATACTTATCTCATCTATCAGTACCCATGAATATATATAAAAATAAGGGAGTAATGTTCCAATAGTTTGACTAGTGTGAAGAAGAATTTCTTAAGTAGAATAATAGTATTATAACATCTCTAGTATTCATACTTTATGATCCTTGGATTAGTTTTGTAGTATAATTTTATACATCATTCATTCTTTTAGGAGATATATGGATGTAGAAAGAGTATTTTGTAGCTTGTGTGACACTATATCGGTGACACCATGATTAAAACTACCTGACTCAAAAATTGGATTTAGAATCCATGGTCCCTGAACTAAAGTGTTTTTAACATTATCTCTTCAAAGAGATATATGTTGTCTAAATTGACCACAATATCCTATATACATTTCAAATAGTAGTACATAAATATTAGGTAGAGACATAAAGTATTGTATCTACACACATTCTAAATTGAGATGTTATATAAAATAAAGAATTGAATCTTCTTTGTAGATTCAATTAAAAGTAAGATACATATGAAGGATGAGCCTGGTGTGTAGCTTATAGAGGATAAGTGGTGCTTTATTATCTTTCTAGATGTGTTGAGGATGGAAAATTTTTAGGATTAGGGATAAATGAATTTTTTACATTGGATGTAACAAAATATCTAAAATTCCTTGTAAAATATGAATTAGACACTAACCCAATGACTGTTTGGATGAGAGAACGGATAGTTGGAGGTGTCTCAATACCTAGGTGGTCATTGGGTGATGATGATGTGATCCTTACACATGGTATATTAGTCGTCTCTATGTCTATTAGTGAGGATTTAGTGATTGAACATAATAAATCCAGATATAAGGTATTTCCTAGTTTTAAAATTGTCTATCATTAATTTAGATGATAGTTTTGGTGGTCTGGTATGAATAGTTACATTGTTGGGTTGGTTTCTTGATTCCCTTCCTTCCAAAGGTTAAATTTCATGCACCATCTTACATGTGGTTTGATGCAGCCACTTCTAGTACCCATGTGGAAATGTAAAAAATCAAGAAGGAATTTTTTACCAAGTTAACCAGGTCTTCAAGGATTCCTAACACGATTTGGGAGATTATTGATCATCTGGTGAAGATTACTCATTTATTACCAATATAAGTAAATCAATCATTGGTTGAGATATGAATGGTTTATGTCTTTGAGATCATATCTTACAGGGATTTCACCTAAGAATTATATCTAATATAGATTCATGTGTCAAATTATATTTTTGGTAGGTATTGGAGATGGCCTTAGGGAATCAACTAAGATTGATCATAATGTACCATCCTCATAAAGATGGATAGTCCGAGAAGAATATTTTCATATTAAAGGATATTATGTTTCCTTGCACTCTTGACTTCTAGAAGCATGATGATCACCATGCTTTGTTGAAGTTTTCTAAAAAGAAATATATTCCAAGTGTCTATAAAAATGGATGTGTTTGAGGCTCTCTAAGATGGTTGTACTACTCATCATTTATTTGGTATGTGGTGTATGAGGTAGTAGTTTTTGGGCCTAGTATGGTACCAAAAAGGGTAAAGTTAATTAAGAATTAGTTACTGACCACTCAAAATATGCTGAATGCATTTGAATATTGGTAAAGATGGCCCTCGATATTTGATATTGGTGGAAATTTTTTCTTTTGAGTTTCACCTCAGTTGGGGATTCATCATTAGTATAATAAAGGGAAACTAGCACTATGTTTTTTGGACAGTTTGAGATCAATGAATGGGTTTGGACAGTGGTGCACCATATTGAGATTTCTCCACATTATAGAGGAACAAATGATGTGTTTCATGTGTTTTATTTATAAAGGTACTTTCCTATCCTTGAAATGTCATTAACTGTGAGGATGTTGAGCATGATACTGAAACATCATATAAGGATCACCCGGTGTAGATTATAGGCTCAAATAAAAAAGTCCTAAGATTAAATATTGGAACACTTGTCCAGATCCTATGGAAGCATGGTCAGGTCTAGGAGGAAATATGGTAGTGGAAGTATGATGTTCTATCTCAGTGGCCTTATTTGTTCAAGAAATACTGCTACAGATATATCTCAAGGATAAGAAATCCTTATAGAGGGATAATTGTAACATTATTAACTCTTAAATGTTCTTAAAACCCTCTTTTGTTAATATTTTAGAAGCCATTTATTTAAAAATTAAAGGTATTTCGATTTAATTATTACCCTTATAAAGGAAATATGCTTTAGTATGGGTGGAGTGGTTTTACAATGGTTTTTCTAAGGGTATACCTATGTTTAAATGGGTTTAAAAATGGTAACCATAAATTTATAAGGGTTATTTAAGAGTAACTTATGCCCTATGTAAGGGTCAACTGAGAAACCCATTATTCTTGTATGTATATCCTGGAGTTACTTAAGGACGCATAAGGGTATTCCATCAACTAAATCAAGGTAATACTAACTTTTAAAAGTTTAAATAAGGGTAACTAGGTCATTATGTAAGGGTAATGGGAATCTCTATCCACTATGTAAAAGTACCACCAGGTTCTTGAAAGGTTTTGTAAGGGTACATTAGGAACTGATTAAATGTAGGAGGGAGTTTTCAAAGGTTCTGTATGGGTAATATTGGGTTTATGACCAAAAAATGTAAAGGAATTACCCTTATGTGATGCCTATGATATCGTAAATAGTAAAACAATGTTTCCTTAACCCTATAACCTTTTTGGAAAAAATAAGATTTTTACCCTCTTTTCTCATTTATTCTTCCTCACTTTGCAACTGTAACCCCATTTAATAACATTTATATCCTAGAATATTAGATAATGTATTTTATTCACAAATTTAAATTCATAACTCATATTTATCATATGATTTATACACTCTTTAGTAAGTAAATGTTTAAAATACAAATAAAATGGTAAATTTAATTTCTGATACTTAATGTTGTGGACCTGTATATAGTTATCTTCCTTAAAATATCTATACCTTATTAAATTTGGTTTTGAGTATTCTATTGATTCTAGGTAGCAGAGGAATCCTCTTATTTAATGTCATTGAATCATTCTTCCAACATTACATATTCTTTTGAATTCTAAGCATAGTAGAACCCTTTCTCTATCTCCTCTATTCGTGGTAAAGAAATTTATCAAGGGAATATTATTCTAAGTAGGAATGTATTCTTCATTTCTTCTAATTTATTAAATAATATATAATTTATATTTCTAAATATTTAATAATTAATGGTATATAACTTCATAAATGATTATAATATTGAATTATAAAGAAAAATATTGAAATTATCATGTTAATTCTGGATTATATGAGAGAGATATATTATTATCGCATGTGGTTATATTTATTTTGGAAATAAAATAGTTGTATTTAATCCTAGGAATCCTTGGATAGTGGTTGGAAAGAAATAATGGGAAGATGATATTCTATTGATGACTCCCTGATAAACCTTTATGATATTTATCAAAGACGTTGAGGTAGGAAGGTCATTTTAATTTTGGGGGTGGTTTTTACAATATTTTCCATGACAAAATTATTATGTTAGAATACTTGAAAGTCATGCATGATTATGATCACATGTTTGTGTTTTAATATCCCAAGATAACCTTATATAATACTTGATTCTATGTGAATGTTTGTAGATTGTTTTTTCATTTTTGATGTTGATCACATGTTTTGTATATCGATACATTTAATCCTGAAGATATACTAATATTGATTTTATGTTATTCCATTTTAAGTGTGCCTTTATAAGTATTTTTTTTGGTGCCAAAAATAGGTTGACCATCATGACATGATTATCCCATAGGGTGTGAGTGTGTGCAACATCCGAGGACGGAGATGATGGACCTTGGCACAGAGAGGAGATATGGCGATGCCTCATGGATGTCTTGTGACACAATAAATGCATAATGGTTGAAAATAAAGTATGTTACTTGATTACTACTGGATTCCAAGTAGGATCACTCAATTCCAAGTGGATACTAAAAACATTAATCACATGATGCCCAGTGGATGCTGAGTAGTAAATACACATTATGTTGAGTGTCAGGATTACTAAACCCATGTAAAGTTCTTGATTAATCCTGATATATTTAAATTCCTTACAACATGGAGCCAAAGAAGGTACGACAGGGACTTGTGGTGGTATGGTAACAATAAGTGTTCTTGGTTTTGTACTATTGTGTTTATTTCATATTTATTTTTTGTTTATGAGATACACTTGTTTTTATGAGAACATTAGGTAAGGATTCACTGGTGGTGTCATACATGGATTTATTTCTCACACCATACATAGGAATCTCAAAGTGCGTGAAGGGCACATGTATGGGGATCCATGAAAGGGAAATGGGACAATGGTTGATGGTTGACTAGTGTAGAATGGATTTAATTGTCGACCATAATGGACTCTAGGTACTGTTTATTTTATTTATTTATATACATCACATATACTCTGGTATGGATTACCACATTGAGAGTATGGTTATTTTTATTATTGTAAGCCATGTATTCCATATTTTTGTTTTTCATGTTACTATGATTATTTATTATATTGTTTTTTATTATTAGAGCTCCCACATGATACTAAGGGTATAGTCTCCCCACTGGTGGACTAAAACCTTCACTGGTAGTTAGCAGCCTCTTGTGTATTAGGAGATGCGCAAGAGCTCATGTGGAACTCTAGTTCGTACCCAATGGTCTAATTTAAGGAATAACACTCAAATATTTTAATTAAAAAAATATTCTCAAAATCTCATTTTATATTGGGAAAATTTTTAACACCCTCATAACTCAATCGAACACTATGCTTGGTAATGTATACAATATGAAACACCAAGATTAAGAAAACCATAAAATATTATTAATTTATGATAGTCATTGAATTTTATGTTTTGTAAAAAAAGTAAACAAATTTAAATATAAATATATATAAATATTAATTGATAAGAGTCTAGGAAATAAAGACTCTATTTTTTGTAATGTTATTTTATTCTTAGAAATTTTTTTTCGTAAAAAATATTTTTTTGAGCTAATATTCCAATTAATTTTTAAAACTTTTAAAACCCATTACTTGATAAAAAGAAGATAATTTTCAAAAATAGAATATAAAAATTAACTTAGGATGAATATTTGGGAGTTTTTTATGAAATATTGATCTCTATTGAATAGTGAAAAATACGACTTTTTAATGAAAAATGATTTTACTTCAAGAATTAAAAAGATCCATTTTATAAAAATTATTTTATTATAACATTAGTTCTATTATATTAATAATAATCTAATAATGTTCATTTCAATAAATGTATTGGTTTACTTTGGTATAAAAACATATTTATACTTAAGGGAGGAAAGCCACATTGTCCCCTTTATCCATACCAGATTTACTTCCTCCATTCCTGCAATGCTCGATAGACGCGAAGGTTCTATATCTTCATAATGGGGACCCTAATCTTCCACTTTCGATCGCATAGATCAATGCAGCCTCGACTATACTCAATAGGATCATTATTACTCTCTTCGTGTAGGGAATACCCTCAATTCATTCCTTTGATAGGTTTGTTTTTGATACCTGGTATCTGCATGATAGGGAAACTGTTGGTTTTCTTACCAATAAAAATTTTATGATTCGGTTTTCATATGTGGAAGATATGATTAAATCTTGGTCTACATCTCCTCATAACTAAAATGGATCATGTTTTTACCTTTTTAATCATCCTTTGACTTATATATGAAGTGATATTCACCCTCTATAGAGATTTGAGTGAGCCTTCCTAACCTCCTCTTATAGTTCTAGAACCCTGCAATCGTTTCGATGCTTGGGGAATCTCGTGGGAAATTACCTCTAATATGATAGCCATACAAATGGTTTATGTCATCCATTTAACCCTTGTTTTTATATGGAAGTTTATGTATCAAGATTGCCTCCTAGTTTTTTTGGTTCCTAGTAAGTGAATAAATTCATTACCAGCAGCATGTAGTTTTGGATTCATGGGTCGATTTCTGCTCTACTTTTAATTGAATGGAGAATTATTTTGGAACCTCCTGTCATAGGTCTAGAAAACATGACATTCATAATAATTTTGGAATAGTTATAGACATTGTTTCTTGTATCACGGATGGTTTCAAGGGAAAAGTGAGTGTGGAGAATGAAGAAAAGGCTCTCTAATGTGAATCGTGGGATATAAATACCTAGGATTATAAAGTTATCCATTGGTTGAGGATGGATGTGGGCCAACCCCAATAGTTTCTATCGGACACTTTGGAGGATAGGGATCCATAAGAGGAGGTTGATTGTGTTGTGGTCCATCTGCTACCTAAGGAATCTCTTGTAGGTGGGAACAATATTGTTTCAGAGTCTCAAAATGCGGACGCTCTCGAGAAATTGGTACGTCATATACTATGGTGGTGTGTTCAGGTGGTACCTATAAAAAATGTATGGTGTAATATACTTTGAAACCAAAGGAGAAAAATATTACAAAATGCAATGTTTTTTTTCATGCTCCAAGGGGTGAGGTTGTGTTCAGGCTGAGTCTAAGAAGGGAGGTCGTAGGTATTGCACTAGGAAATAGATTTGAACTCTTGGCTAAGGAAGGACTGGAATTGGATATTGAGGAAGTTGAACCATCCATGGATGGAAAGATGGAGGGTAGTGAGGACTGTTTTATCTTTTTTTAGGTGATTAAGAGGAAAAAAGGTTGTAGGCTCCCAAGTCCAAGGAGGAGTAAGAGCAAGAGGGTTTACCATAAAGAAAGGAATGATATTATTTTTTTCCTTCCCTAATGGAGACATGTTAAATAAAGAAGATGAAATCTAAGAAGATGAAAAACTCCCATCAGAGGAAGATGGGTGATTGTCTTGATCCTTTATTGGATCTCTTTATGAACTCAGATGAAATTTTGGTGGAGCGGGTTCTTAAAATTAATGCTACCAATGAAGATGATCATTGAATAATGGGAAGGGGTATGAGAGTTGTCCCCAATGAGAAGCAGTGTTACTAGATTGATAATGAGAACTTGATATTAGTAAGGGGTTTAAATACGGTAAGGATCATCTTATAAGATTAAATCCAATCCTAGGACATGTTGGTGCTTTGATTTGAAGATCTCTTAATGGACGACCTAGACACCTAGGTAAGTAATATTTTTTGGAAATTTCTTAGGGTGGTTAAATATGGGTATCTTAAATTATCTTTTAATGACTCGGTGATCTCTTTTAGTGCTTGGACCATGGTTTCTCACTTTTTTGATAAATGTTATTGAATGATAAAAAATTAATTTTTAGTCAATGTTGAAAAATGGATTTCAAATTTTGAATTAGTAGCCTCATATTTTTTAATGTTTACCCTCTTATTTTTCTCATTATGAAAAGTAACCATAATAAATTTATATTACAATAGTAATTTTAAAATTGGTTAATTAGGGTTAAACCTAATGTGATAAGGATTTAAATTCATTAAAACACTTAATTTATTTCATTTTATGAGTATATTTCATTCATAATCATCCCAAATTATAAAGTACGACCTTTTCCATTTAAATTTAATCTTGAACTTTATAATATGTAAGTATAATATAAAATAATAAATGTCACATACTCTCTTTTAATGTATTTAATTTTTTTTGATATGGGTAAAAATAGTTTTTTTTAGTTCTAAATTTTTATTTTAGATATTATTTTATTTTTATAATATTAATTTATTTTTAATTGTTTAGTATGAAATAATTTTCTTAAATTCTTACACAATACTGATATAGTGCTTGTGAAAGTAGTTTATAAATCATGTAAATTATTTCAAATACTATCAAATTATTATTTTTGGGTTGATTTAAAGTGTCCCATAAATTTTACAGATATATATTATATTGAAGATGAGTTAAAGGTTTATATTCTGATTAAATTATTGTCATGTTGTTTACAAATTCAAATTATGTGAATAGTACCTAAAATGACATTTATAATATTTTATGTAGAATATATTATAATAAATTATTGAAAAATTAGAAAAATATTTCATGAGTATAAGTAAAATTTAAAATGATATAAAAGGTAATACCTTGGGAATTTGTAAGATAATTAATATATTATAAGTAAAATTATGACCCTTTAATATTGAAAAATTCAGGACCACAGTTAAGGTTAAAATTGGTTTGTTAGAGGGTTATACTGAAATAACATTTTTAAAGTGATTTATAAACCTATAAAAATTCAATGTTTTGAATATATAAAGATAATTTATTCTTAATATTTGAATACATATCATTTGGAACAATTTTATAATATTCATACACATGTTATATTATAATATATCATTTATTGCAAAAAATTAAATTAATGATAATTTATAATAAATAATATTATATTAAATGATTTCAAATTAATAAAAACCATATATTCATATTGGTGATTGCGATATGGTTAATAATATCAACCATGGTAAGTTCTTTGGTCACTTTTCCTTTAATATCTACTTTCTAAACCCATAAATTGTAAAAACATTGATATCACGGTTTTTTTCAAAAGGCCTAAGAGGGGGTAAAAAAAAGAGATAAAGGTAGAAACATAACAAAAACTTTTTAGAATTATATTTTACATGATTATTTAGACTCATAATCATATTTTATTTTTATTATATCAATTTACTTCATTTTTCATGAAAATTATTATTTTTTATTTTAAAACATTAATTAATACCAAGACTGCCTCTCCACTCACAAATAAAACAGCACTTATTATCCTTCATTGTTAACAACGACTAGTTCTTCTATATCATCTAATACCTACCATTATATTTTACTACATTCCTTAAGAAAAACCAAGATATTTTATTCTTTCTAAAATACCTTTCTTTCAGTGCTTAAGGTTTAATCCAAAAAAAGTTTCTAAATGAGTAGGTATATCTCTTAACCGGGCATTTCAAATATTATCTATTCTTTTACCTCATTTAAATTAATTGTATTCATTAAAAAATATTCAATTCTTCATATTATATATATGAAATTTTTATGATTATTATTTTATAATCATTATACATATTCTTTTCATCCTACGGAAAGCAAAAAACATCACTCGTGCCTATGTATGACTTATCGTCTCTATATAGCGGTGTAACTAGTTTTTCATCAACACTTTATTTGCATGTTAAAAAAGGTAGAAATAATGAATATATATTATTTTAATGACATAATTATTCTTCAATAATTATAATATTATATCTAATTTCTTACCATAAAATCCATTGAAAACGAAAACATCGCTTGTGCGTATGAGTGGACTACTACCTCCATGAAGTGACATGATCCATTTTTAATTTACACATGTTGTCACGACCCGACCCATACTAGGGCTCGAACTGCAAATACCCCAAGCCCGCCTCCATAGGCCAGGGGCTGGAGACTAGCGCCGAAGGCACAACATACTCGGGGAGGCCTTTGCCTAAGAACCTGTACAAACACACACAGCTAACTCAACGCAAAAGTGCAGAGAAAAACAAAGAAGAAAGCAAGGTTCCACACTACTATAAAAAGGGAACCAAACAAAAATTCATTGACATCTAATAGTAAAAGTACAAGAAAAGTAAATTTGAAAGGGAAAGGGGAAAAAATACACACCCAACTAGAAAAGTGCCACAACCCGGCAATAGGTGAAAACGTAAAATAGCTGGAAGCGTCCCACTCCTGAATCCCAAGCTACGACCACCACACATGGTCCAATCACCCCGTATCCCGAAGCTCCTCTGATGTCAAGATCAACCTGTCCGTCATCTGCAAGGGCACGCCAAATTTGGGCAAAGCCCAAGCAAAGGTGAGTATAAAAATGATCAGTAGGATGCCCCAAAGGCTCAAGGGAGCAACAATAGAGGTACCGAACAGGAGAGCAGTAAGAGAGAACAAGATACAATAAGAGTGAACAAAAAAGAGTACAGATCCACCTAGTAATAGATATAATCGCTCAAAGAAACCCAAATGATAGAGTAAGGGGATCTTCATTTCACAGCTCACACCAGGTATATGCCCATACATATACCCAGGGAAACCAGATATACTCGTACATAAACGAGCATTGTGAAACCACCACTAGGATCCAGCTCGAAGATTCCACTAAGCATGTAACAAGGAGAACACACTCCTCAGCCTGAAGAGAGAAAAAACGAAGTACTCGTTCTGGGAGAACACACTCCACAAGTACTTCAAGAACACATGTAACTGGAAAATGAATATTTATCACACTTAAAAATTTTCAATCTCAAGATAAATGAGAAGAAATAATTTATTCGACCCATTATTTTTCGATCCGTGAATTAATTCATTTAATTCGCATTCGTCATGAAAATTCAACCGGGTAAGGAATACACAAAGATAAATCCTACATCAAGTTTGGATCGATCATTGGTGAAGATCACGTTCATCAAGATATGCTCAGTGTTGAAGAAGATCGCACTTTCACAAAGATGAGAAGAAGATGTTGCATTCTTCGTTCTTCGATTCGCTTGAATCCACGACATCGTTGTTCTTCATTCGTCGTTCATCAACAAGGAGAGGAGGAGAGGAGAGGAAGGGATGGTTTACCATCATTTTCCAAAATGAATTATGAGGCCAACCCCCTATAAACAAGGAATTTATAACCTCTCTCTAGGTTAAAAGAAATAAATTATATAGCTAAATAACAATTATTTAATTATTTAATTATCCTTCCGTGATGGCGCATATGCCAAACACCCGATGTGGACAAAGGTTATACCTTTCTTAGGGTAAGACCTACGTTCTGAGCTCATCATTGGCCTCATACTTTTCATCTGAGTCTCTTTTCTAGATATATTCAGGTTTGAGGTATTAAAGAATAAATTAATAATTCAATTTATCCATTTAATACACCTCCAACGAGCGAGGGGTCCAAACATCCCGCATCGACTTATTTTATGTCACGTCTAGGGGAAACACCACATTTTGGACCCAACCGTGGTCTCAGATTTCCGATCCGATCAACTGTTTAAGAGATATCTCGTTTTCTTTAGTTAACCACGTGTGCGTAATATAAAAATAATTAACATTTTTATAAAATTAATTCCGGGAACACCGGGCCTTAGAATTGCACGTTGTCTCAGTACCCAGCTTTGAAAATATTCTTAGAAGTATTAGACAGTCTTATTAAGCCAAAAACCAGGTCTCTACACATTTAATAGATGGTAATAAAGATATATTTAATGAAAATAGATATGAAATAAAATATATATTTATTATTCCAGAAAGGTGAATTATTATTTCCCTTCCCTTTGTCATATCTATCGAAACATGTAAACAATGTTTATGTGTACATACGACATACTGTCTCTATGAACGGTGTAATCTTTTTTTTAAATTTTATGGGTGACTCTAAATTTATATATATATATAGTGAATATATATGATATTTATATCTTGATTAATATTATGTAAATTATTGAACCAATATCAATGTATAAATACTTGGACCGCCGAACTGAAGCATGTATGAAAAACGAAGCAGTAATCACGTGGAATAAGGAGTTTATTAAAAAATTGTTAAAACACAGGTGATAAAATGATCTAAGTAACTCATATATGGTATGATAAATATAATTATGGATATTTAATATATTTTTAATAAATATATACTTATTATATGCGATGTTTTAATGCATGTGATGTGAGACGATACTTGTGGTAAGGGTTTATTGTCTCACTTTTGTTTTAACGTGACATATTCCATATTCCCCACTTGTTTCAATTATGTGGTGTATTTATATAAATAAATGTATTTTATTATGATTTTCATTAAATTTATGGAGATTATAAAATCAATATATATTTATCTCTCTCATGAGGATTTGATTCAGAGGTTTCCAAAGCGATAAGGGTTCTTCGACTCAATATTGTTTTGTTGATATATGTTTTCTTTTATGCACCACTTTCTATATATGAGGTGTATATAACACTCCTACACATGTTAATTTATTAATATCTTTATGTTTATGTTATTTAATTTTTATTTTATGTTTTTCTATCATGGTTCTTACTATTTAAATGTTACCAATGTGGTAAGGGATTTACATATCAATCCCATTTTTTCCGAATTATTTAGGGTTGAATTTACATTGAAGAAATTATATAATAAAGCTCTAATAAATCCCTTAAATTTAAGGAAAACAATTATTTTTTCTATAGAATACATGTTTTTCATTCATTTTCCTCACTTTATGTACTCAATATACGGATAAAACATTTTTAAGGTAAACTAATTATTTTTTACTGTCCAGACAAGAATATTTTCCTCTCATGTCCATGACTTATTTAAAATATTTTCAAGAAAGTATTTAATTATTATACAAGGATTTATAAAATTAAACTTTACCCCCTTTTTATATTTTATTAAAAATTTAAATAACATTCTTTTCATTTTTTGAACAAGGAACTTTTTACTTTTTACCAAGAATGTAAAATATATTTTTTAAGTACACGTAATAAATGGAGTTTCCTACTATCGTGACCACTCAAAGCCCTGAATATTCATTTACATGTTTAAATGGTTATTTTCAAATATTTATTTAAAATATTTTTTATAATTTTAGATTTAAATAATTTATTTAAAAATGAAAAGGTTATTTTCCTTAATAAATATTCCTATGATCTTTTAAAGGAATTTGCATCTATGATAACATCCATTGATGTAAGTTTCAATTTACAAGAGATATGATCCAATTATACTATCCATATTTTTTTATTATTATTATGATGATATTTTAATAAAACTTATTTATTTTTTATGGGTTATTTTATGATAAAATAATGAATGTTTTATAAAAAATTACTTTTCTATGTTTTATAATTTTATAAAATGATAATACAAATGTATGATATTGTGGTTTAAATATGTGTGGTTTTTATAATGTGATCTATGTTCTCTAAATAATATATCCCTCTGATTCATAGGGTAATGTTTTATATCTCATGAGGTAATTATGGGATGTGATTTGATTTGCTTAATCCACAATAATAAACAGGTAGGGATGTATGATACAATATGGTGAATAGGTAGATATTTATGATATACTATAGTAAATATTTATTTATTCCTAAAACTCTATAGGAAATTGGTGATGATACATAATATATTATGAAATTAGAAATAGATTTTCGTTCCTTATCAACTATTATTTGATGGTCTGAGTAGTCTACCTTGATATATGAAATAGTTTATAGTCATATGGAGGTGACACACTTTTATGAAATTAATATGATTTATAATTATGGTTCATGATTTACTTATGATGTTTTCTAATTCCTATGATTCATGTATTTTTATATAGTAAGGATTTAGGACATGACTCATGATTTTTGATCCATGATCGATTGGGCATGAACTCTATAAGTTATGACCAAGAACTCATACTTTTATACTTATATTATACCTTCTTATGATCATTTATTGATTTCTCTCATTTTAACCCTTTCGGAACATCTGATATCACCCTTTCTTATATTTTCTTTTCCAAGGTTATGAAAAAAGTTTTTAATTAGGGTATTTCAATAAGGGTACAAAGTGGGAACATTATGAGACATGTTGATGATTGTACCCAAATAATATTTTCATGTATATAGTCTCTAAATACACTAAAAATATATAATTCCATAATAGAGAATAATGTTATGTAATGAATATTAATATAATATATGTAGTATTTATGTTTGAATGGTATGGGTTACTATATAAATCACCTTTTTCTGCACAAAATCACTTTGACATGACCATGATTTTTTCTTCTTTATGTTTTTAGTTTCATTATTTTTTATAAAATTTAAATAGTTATCCTAAAATAGAATCACATTATTCATCAAACCGTTCATGAACACATCTACTTATTTTTTCTTATTTTTTTATCCTTTTATTTTAAATTTTCTTCAGTGTATTTACAATTGAACTCATCTAATTAAGATAACTATTTTATCCTCCTTCTTAATTATACTTTTTTTCACTCATTTGGAATCAAAAATCATTAATGGATTCTCAAAATCGTTCACATTTGTCTTCTAAGAAAACTTCTTCCTCATTATTTTATTTATCATTTCTATAAACAAATATCCTATAAGATAATGTTATTGAATATTTTTAACTAGAAAAATCATGATACATTGTAAATTGATATTAATATATTGATCACATCTCCCACATACTTAATTAGAGCTATCAAAATGGGTTTTCAACTTCATGAAATTTTGATGAATAACATTTGCCTTGAATTTTTTTGTTTACAAGGTATGTAACCCATAAATGTGTGCCAACCATAACTCCATATGAATTGAAATTTTATTCCTCTAACCTAGAAACATATCATAATATGACCACAACCTCAACGAAAAGAATTTAACATAAAAAATAAATTTTCTTCATAAACATCAAATCTATTTAGAAGGAAGTTGTTTTATAAATTTAAAATTTTGAAATCCTTCTTTCCCTCCATTTGATGGACTATAACTGTGAAAATATCTACAATTATTCATCATCATTGTAAATTTTTTTATATTTTTTTAACAAAATAAAAAATATTAAATTTTCATTCAAATTTCAAATTTTTAATAAGAAAATATATTTTTAAATATTTTATATTACATGTTTCTCTTCACCTTTATCATGTATGATCAGGATTCATATTTTTTCAGAGTGAATCCATGATATTTAAGAATCTTTTTTGAAATAATTTATATTTATAATAATATTTCAGAATTACTTCATCCACAAAATACTTCTCTTTATTTGATAAATGTTTTATTTAAAAATTACAATTAGAAGAAATATATATTTTAAATTTTGATATAATTTTATTTCTCTAATATGTAAAGTTTGAGAGACTCGAGTTATTTATTCTATGAAAAACTCCTTTATTTAAAATATTCAATCTTTTTATTCACCTCTAACAGTAATTCATTTACTTCCTCAATACTTAAGGGAAACTAATATTATTTGTTTTTAAAGTTTTATATATCCAATTAAAACATATTTTCTATATTATTCATTATAAAATTTTCTTTCTCTATATTAAAAACATTTTATATTACCTTATTCAATTTTAAAGCAACATGAACTCTATTTTAGATTTAGGTAACTCTTCATCAATGCTTGAAAAATACTATAACTCATTATTTGAGTCATATTCACTAAAAGAATCCTTAGAATCAATTATTATAATAAATGTATTCACACGTTTAACACTTGAGAAACAAACACTCTTTCTACCCAGACTTGATTTTCATTCCTTTTTTATTAATAGCACTTCATTTTGGTAAAATAATATAACTTTATTTAACTATTTGATGAAAATTTCCCTCTTTTGAAGTTATCATATTTTCCCTTGTAATATCATTATAACGACACCTGCTACAGTAAAACAAAGATGATGTTTACTCTCTTACATTGGTAAAAGGTACAAGAGATCACACCATAGAGGATAAATCAGTCTATTAAAAGTTGAAAACTTTTTACATAAATGATTCCCATATTATTGTGTAAATAGAATAATATAAATTAGGAAATATTCTTGGTCCCTTGAAATTATTAAAGAATATCCTTCTTCATAACATATTGAATGAAAAAATAAAGGGTTATACTATATACTCAGTAAGGGTTACATACAATGTAATATATCCTGATTAAATATGGCATAATAAATATGGAAAAATGGATAAATGAAAATTCATGTAATTCATAAACAACATGTTCACAAATTATATTCATGGATATTATAAACCTCGCAATAACATAGATAATAGAAGCTTAATTATTAATAAAGTAAATTCATGAATGCATACATTCATGATCTAACCATCATGTTCATGATTATGTTTTCATAAATCTTACCATTATGACCTTGGACAAGACATTCATAATAAATGGGTAGTTAAATTCAAGATAGCCATCTAATGTGGCATGCCTAGTATTTTTCCTCGTAATACCTGTCAACGCATCTTGGGGATATCTATAATTAGGCCTCACTCATCACATAAATATCCTATTCATTCATCATATATTAAATAATCAATTAATTTTGTTCTAAATAAATTTTAATAATCAACATGTGTTAATATTTATTAAATAACAAGGAACATTTCCATAGTCGATGAAATAAAATTCTTGACAGGCTTCCTTCAACAAATATCATATATACAAATGGTATATGGTTGATACTATATAAAATTGGTGGAAATAATTTTGAATAAATCTACAATACTTCAAAAATGTACATATATGAGAATAAAAGGTCCAATGAAATGATAAAGAGTGATAGGGAATAGAGTCATATCAATGTTAGTAACCAAAACACTATAAATAAATAATAGCTGATAGAATACTTTCAATTCATTATAAATGAAATATTTTTAGAAAAACCAATCCATTAAAAAATAAAATAGAAAGAAATAATTTTAAATAATTGTATTTTACTTTGTGTAACAATAAATCTATAAATCACTTTCAAACTTCATTTTAATTCTTTAAGAAAATGATATACTTTTCCTTCGATAACATTTTAAATAAAAATTAACAAAATATTTTTATAAAAAAATAATTTTAAAAATAACCTTATAAAAATATAAATTAATCCTGATAATGTATAACGGCTATTATATCATAAAATATTGGTCACATAGTTCATGTAAAAAATAATTATTTTTGTGATTATATAAAAAGATGAAAATAACCCATATAGAAAACATTGAAAATTTTAATTTAGAATAATTTGTAAATAATTTAAATTAACTTTATCAATATTTTTTTAAAACTAATGAAATTCCTAAAGCATTTAAAAATAAACATTACGTGGAAGAGAAAGATTTGGAAGGAAGGCATTAAAACAAGATTTTTTTAAATGTCTCTCGCCTATAATTTACTTTTGGATTATTGATCGAAGAATATATAAAATGAAAACTAAAAATTTAAACCAATTATATAACCAAATAATATTAAAATATATATGGTTTAAAATATTACAATCACACAATTTTCTAAACAGAAAGTTTAACATGAAAAATCATTAAATTAAATGAGATTGCAATAGAGATCCCTTATATTGGTAATCCACCTAGACATACATATTTGATCATAACTTATAATTAATTTATGTTTATTAAATAATTTATGAATACAAGTTTTTATCCATATTCAATTTTTAATACCCCTTTAAAATAATTTTAAATTCATTTAGTGAACAGTTCTTTCTTATGTAGACTATTTATGGTCGTGTAGTTAATTTCTCCAAAATTACATAAATTTATTTTTATTTTTTAAAGGTGTAATGAAATTTTTTAAAAAAATTAAAATTTTGATAATTTAAAGAAGATAATTTATCTTATTATACATAATTTTTTAATCATCAATTTATTGTGTTAATCTAAAAATGAATCACATAACTTCGTGGAGGTGGTAGTCCACACATACATACAAGCGACATTATCATTTTTAAATGGATGGAAGGGTAAGAAGGTAGAGGATATATTATATTTAAATATAATAATTATTTCATTAATAAAATATATACTCTTTACTTCAATATTTTTTAACATATATGTAAATAGTTGTTGAAAATTGAATCACATAGCTACGTGGAGACGATTAGTCATACGTACAAGGTAGCAATGTTTTCATTTTATATTGGATGTAAATGGGATATAAAATGGACGATGCATTAAAAAAATAATATATAAGTATTGTGAATATTATGATTTAATTATGCTATGATTGACATTAACTATTTATAGTATGTTTAAGATTACTATAAATTTTATAATCTTGTTAAGAACATATACCTCTTCTGTTGGAAATCTATTTTGGATTTCATTTTAAGCCTTCTTGAAGTGGAATTACAGTTATAAAAGGTCCTTTGGGACATGGGGAGAGATATTTATAATGGGTTTGGGTATATATTGGTTGATCTATGTGGATAATGTGGTGTGGAAAATAGAAGGGATGGGGTTCCCTTTTATAAGTGAGGTGTGTAGAAAACATGTAAATACACAAAACATTCTTTTATAATATATTTATTGCTCAATTGAAGTGGAAAAAAAGTGTAATAGATTTTAATATTTTATTTGCAATATAGAAATTAAAACAAAAAAATTATTTCTAATCAATTTTTTTGTGTCATAATTAAGCCTTATCCTATAATTTTTAACCCTTTTAACTCATTTTACCATCAACTGAAGTGATAAATATTTACCATGGTTATTAGTCATTATGAAAAATAAATAAATTTTAACTTATAATTTAATATTATTATTTTTTATTTAAAATATGGAATAAATTTTTAAATATTAAATTTATATAAGGGGTAAAAATTACATTTAATTTATGTTTGTAAAATGCATTGAGAAACATTTTAAAAATAATTATTTTAACCATAAAAATAATTTTATAGAAAAATAAAGGATAAAGTTCATTCAAATAGAATTAATTCAATTTTTTTAAATCAAAGAATATTTTTTCTTTCAAACCAATACAAATCAAAATGGAATGATATAAATACATGATTAAGCGATAATAACTAAAAAGATCTATTTTTTGAGCAAAAACAATAATCATATTTCCAAAATGTTATGAATATATTTGTAAGTTTAAAATTATATTTTTAATTGAAATATACTAATTATTTTATAAAATAAATTTATTAAATTTTACATTATTTTTATATCATTATAATTTCATAAAAGTGATAGTTTTTTATAAAATCTTTATTTTTCACTATTCAAAAAATCAATTATTTCATTAAAATATAAAAACATTTCCCAAAGGTAATATTAAACTGATGAATTAAATTTTTTAATTAGTTTCATAAAATTAAATTTATAAAATTTTTTAAATTAAGTTTTAATCAAATTCTTGAATAATGTTATGTACTTTATGATGTTGTTTCTTTAAGAAGAAACGATTAATTCCTATTATTTTAGATCTGATGTTACATTATTACATCCTATAAAAATTTCATTTTGAAATGTATAAAATGTCACCTCATGAGATTATGTGTGTATTTATTTATCATAAATTATTTAGGATCCCCTTTTACACTTCTATTTTATAATTTCTCTAAATTACCTTCACCAATTGAGTCATCAAATTCTAAAAAACTTGCTCTCTAATGTTAATAATCTTGATAGGATATTCAAAGTAAAATAAATCTGGCTCTAATTATTTTTCCTCATAGGCGATCAACTATGTTGTGTTTGATATTTGCTTACATAATAATAGTATATGGAACACATCATGAATAGTAGAGAGGCTATGTTTCCTTTCCAAATTGTAATTCACATCCCATATCCTTTCTAAAATTTAAAACTCTTGATGTAGGTTGGAAAAAGTTTCTAATTCATATTAAATATTATTGAACCATTCCATATATATACATTCCTAAAAACATGATCTTATAATTTCAATTCCAAAATCCTTCCTTTGCTTATCTTCATATCTTTTTTAACTACATTTTTTTCACCTGTATATGATTTCAAACAATCTTTACTTTCATCATTTTCCCCTCAATATTTTTTTTCCTTAGAAGACTCATTTCTTTCGCCTCATCCTAAAACATTTTTATGAAATCTTTTCCCATAGAATTATTTAAACAATACAATATAAAAGCTCAAGTGAAAGTTATTCTTATAAGAAAATTCAACCAAAGGAAAATAGTGGTCCCACTTACCTTGAAATTTATGTGAGAACTACCTAAAATGACATATAATGATTGATTAATACTTTACTAATATCCATAGATTTTATAATGATTTCTAGTTATCAAATGTAACTTAGTTTTAATAAATTTCTACTCACATATAATTTCTATGTCAATTATAGATCACAATTATATAAAATATAAAGAGGTTCTCTATAGAGTCTCACATTACCATTAATATAGTGTCATGAAAGGAACTCAGTGGGTAGATATTTCCTTATATATAGTTAATAAGTGGATTTGGTAAAGAAATCAATAATAAAACATATATAATAATTATGTATTACAAAATTTCATAATAAAATAAACAATACCATAGTAATATAATCCAATTTCCATATAGAAATATGTGGAGGTTGCATAGGATATTTTCTCTAAAACATTACCTATTAACAAACCAAGAGTCTTGATATATATTAAATAATTTCCCATTTCATATTATTTCACCAAAAAATTATACATCAAATCATGATTCATTTTGGTGCTACCATGGTGCATAGATAATTTTGAGTGAGGACCATTATTTAATAATTATCTTTTTAAATAGGGAATGGATGTAACACATCACCTATTTCTAAATTTAAATATACCATATTTATTGACTAATTATACTAATTTATGATCATTCATGATTTTAATTTTTATATCTGATTATTATCAATATGGAAACTTGTAACGACCTTGAACCTAGTAGACAAATGTCTGTGGTTATTTTATTGTAATGGAATAGATACAAGATATATCACCACCAAGTATCGATCACTTTAGTAGTCTTGGAGAAACTGATATATACATGGTCCCCGTATTATATTGGAAATTAAAAAATTTACATAACAAAATAAAACAAAATTCTTCTTATCACTTATTCAAATATTTCTTTTTCATAGCCTGGTGAAGACAATAAAATAAAAGGGTGAGATAAAATGCTCATTAAGTGTTATATAGAACAATAATAAGTGAAGTAAATTCAATAAGGTATAGTCATAATGTCAAGGTAAATAATATGAAAAACAAATGCTATAAATAACTAAGAATATAAGTGAATCTATATATTTTCTCATAGTGAAAACGAATGAAAAGTAATAACTGAATACTAAATGAATATAATGTTTATTATTTGGATGTCATGTATATGGAACATGAACCATTATACGATCAAGATGGATTATGTATGTGGGTAAAAACCTATTTGATTCTATTTGAAGACAAACACAAAGGGTTTGTTGCCAATTTTTTTTATCTCATGAGACCTATCGATGTATCAAGGGGCTATAATGGGCCCCAAACAACACTTAAGTCCAAATAATTATTAATATAATGATTCATTTCATGAAAAATATGACTTATCAGAATATTCATATTGAGTAGAGGATACAGATTCAAAAATATTTCCCCAATTAAAACAACATTCAATGATGAAACCATATTTTAAAATGGTACATAGATAAGGAAATAATAATAACAATGATATATTAAATATATAAATTTAATGATATATTTAGTGCATGATGATCAAAAATGAAAGGGAAGAACATATAGACCACACACAAAGAATAAGTGGCGAATAAAGCATAACCAAAGGGAATATCATAATGGTTTCCATTGAATAATGGATTTAAATCATAAATGAATATTAATAATGGGAAATAGCCATATATTATGGTAAATTATGTCTAACTGAAGTGAAAACATATAAATGGATTTTTTAAGAATCTTCCGAAATGAACCACTTTATTGTGGTTTAAGGGAAAATATTAAAGAGAATTTAAAGAAAAAAATGCATAATTGTTTATATAAAATCACAAATTAAGTAGATAGTTTTTCATTCTATAATGTTTTATTTTTTAAAACAATTTTTAGCTTTAAACTTATTATGGTTGGTACTTGAAAATGGGTAAGATATTGGGAAGTTCCCTTTAAACGGGCTTTCTTATCAGGAAGAATTGAAAAGGGATCCTTATAAACCTTGTATTTAAAATAAAATAAAGAATAATTTATCTAGGTAAAAATATTTGGAACATGTACACATAATTTAGGAATATTACATAAGAATAATTTAGAATTAAATTCGGGTAAAGATAGATAAATAATTAACTAAATGAAAAATGGAAGTTCGGGGAGAATCCCTTGCCTAAGTTTTGAAAGGGTTATGCACTTGAACTTAATGTCCTAGATAATCAGATTAAATACATTAATTAATATATTTAGAACCTTTTTACGTGTATTTTATTTATTATAATTTTATTAATGTTATTTATGGACTTTTTGAATAGTTATAAGATACACTTTTATCGTTTGGGAATGTGTGTTTCCTTGGTTTTCATAATCGGTTTACTTGTATACATGTATGGAAAATCATATAAAATGAGAATAGTTGTCCATAATAGAAATTATATGTCATTAATGAAACTATAGAATATTAAATGGTTATATATTTTTATCGGTTATATGGTATGATGATGAATCATTACCTAAAACATTAGTGATAATCATTTTTGATTATTTTGGTGATTTTTCGGTCATTATGAACTAGTACTGCTTTATTAGATAATTTCTTGTATAAAAAAGTTCTGTAACATTAAATAAGCTATAATATACATATGGATATGAATTTTGGATACTTAGAGATGGTGGTTTGGTTTTTCTGTGGTGACATTGTACTTCGGTGATGAGGATATTTCAGCTCACCGATAGGTGATGTGTATGAAGATAAAGTTTGGACTATCCAATGATGATGTGATTATGATAGAGGTGTTGTGATGATGATGGAAAAAGTTTTGATGAAAATGTAGTCCTGATGTGTAGAATTCTACAGGTGTCCAGTGTGATTCATAGGATTTTCATGTAGATGATGTTTCATACGTTAGATCCTTTCATTTTCTAATTTTTTTGAGCTCTAACATTGAATTTAAAATGTGTTGTACAGGTATTTTGGTCATTTGTGTCTCCCAATCTATCCTTAATGTGGTTTTTTAAATAAAAATCATTATTTTGAGGAGAGAATTTTTTATTATTATTCTATTCATTAGTTTATTATTTGTCCTCAAGACTCTTAATAATTTGATCATTATCACTAAATATATTAAAACAAGGAAGGATAGTTCTAGATTAGGGTCATAGATCAACCATAAAACATCTATGACTCTATAATAAATGTATTTCTCTTATACCATAAATTTTCATATTTCACTATTCACCAAAAATTCAACTTTAGAATAAACCCAAAAATTTACCCTAACCTTTTTTTGACATATAGATGTCGAAAATGAACTCCAATTTTTCAAAATAATTTTAAAAATATGATTAATTTAATTTTTAATTAAAATAATCATATACTTGGAAAATAAAAATTTTAAAATTATAACTGATTTTATAACAGTATGAGAAGTTAATTAAGGTCTCAAAAAATTATCTCATAATAATAAGACAATAAAATATTAATTTATGAATACATTTTATGAAAATAATTTTTTAAAATCATTATATTAATTATAAAATTGTGATTAAACATTTTTCTTTTTTAAAAATATACTTTATTTTTCATTTTAAAATACATTTATTTACTTAACATATGATATACTTATATCATATTTCTATTTATAGGATGCCTGAATTTTATTTATACTTTAATAGGTGAGGGAACTATTTTAGTGGGTACATTATTATTCTTAATTGTTACCTTACTAGTCCAATGACCATGTTAATATTTAATATTATATTCTACTTTGTTTAAGCTCAGTGTTGTGTGAAACATAAGCTATTGAATGAATTTAATTTAATTAATAAGATGCATATCATAAAATCATGGGATGTTATATTCTTCCCTCCTTTGGAAATTTCTTCCTCAAAATGTTTGATGAATATTTTCCTCTAAAATATGTGGGTGGTTCTTCTTTATAACATCCTTATATTCCCATGTTGATTCTTCCATTTTATGGTTTCTCCAAAGTACCATTACCAGTAGATTCATCCAATTTCTCAATAATTCTCTATTGTTTTATGATTCTCAATCAACTCATCACCGTAAGAAAAAATGGATACCAGTTCTATTTCTTCATAGGTGATTACATGGATTGTGTGTAGCATATACTTATTTAACAATGATATGTGAAGCACATCATGAGTTTTTTAGATACATGGTGGAATTTATAATCGGTGTTATATGGATCTAATTAATTCCATAATTTCAAATGGTATAATGAACCTATCGCATAGCTTCCCTCTTTACCGAACCTTAAGTCATCCTTCAATAGAGATACTTTCTGAAATACATGATATCCCACATGAAATTACAAATAATTTTTATAGGTTATCAAAATAACTATTTTTTATAAGTTATTTTTATTAAATATTCTCCTGAATAGTATTTAGCATTATTTCTGTCTCTTCAATAAATTCTGGTCCAATAAGTTTCCTCTCACCAACATCCTGCAAACATGTAGGTGTTCGACATCTCTTTCCATATAATGCTTCATATAGAACTATTTGGATACTATAATGGAAACTATTATTGGATAAAAATTCAACCAAAGTGGAATACTGATCCCACATACCTTTAAACTAAAGTGATAATGATCTCAACATGACTTCCAATGTTCTAAAAGTCCTTTCAGACTGTCCTTCGGTTTGAGGGTGATAAGTAGTACTCAAATCAATCTTGGAATCCAGAGCCTTCTAAATAATCTTAGAGGATGATTATGTAAACTAGGGATCATGATAATATATAATCCATAGAGGTGAACCATGAAGTCTTATAACTTCATTAATATACATCCTTACAAGGTGATCATGAGGTAAATATTCTCCTATATAAAGAAAATGTGTCGATTATTTAAGAAGACAAAAAATAACCCATATTGAATCATTTATTCTAGGTGTCCTTGGAAGTCATATGAAAATTCCATCATAAATTCATCCCAATTACACAAATAAGTAGGAAGATGTTGCATGAATCTTCTAGGATTTTTTCTCTTGACCTTCACTTATGAAAACACTAGACACCATGACACATATTTAGCAATTTTATGATTCATTTTATCCCACAAAAAATTTACCTTCAAGTATCTATACATCTTAGTACTACTATGGGGTATAAAAATGTTTGAGCTATGAACATCAACTAATAGTACAATTTTTAGATCTGCTGTCTATGGAACACATAACCTCTTTCAAAAATTCATAACCTCATCTTCATACATGAATTATACCAATATTCTATCCTTACCAGCTTTAATTATTTTTTTAAATATTCTCATCATTAGATTGAGATGTTTTTATCTTATCCAGTAAATATTTTTTAGAAAATATATGAATATAGGATCTTTATTAATCCTCATTTAGGTCATAAGTCCAAGATCATTCCTCATTAATTCATATTCAACCTTATCTATGTTTCCTGGGTGGTAATGTATTGATCAATAATAATATTTTATTAACTCAATCCATTACCTTTTCCTCATGTTGATTTCTTTCTATGTAAAGATATAATTTAAACTATTGTGATCTTTATATATCTCACTTATTTCACCATAGTGATTGTGTCTCCTTGTTTTTATAGAAAATATTATGAAAACTAACTCAAGATCATGAGTTATATGATTTTATTCATAAGTCTTCAATAACTTTATACATATGAAATAACATCATAATTTTTAATAAGGACCCAATCCATTCCATTCTTCTATGAATAACTATATATCAAACACCCATCATTTTTTTATGAATGATTCAAAATAAAACCATTGATCAATCTTATATACAATTATTCAAAACATTTTGAACATTATTTTGTCCATACGAGCTTAACTGCTTTACATTTGAGCTTCTTTAATGGGTTATCCAATTAAAAATAATTTCGAACAAAACATCAATAGTAACCAACTAAACTAATAAAACTATGTACCTCAGTTATGTTCGTTGGTGTAGAAATTCTAGTAATTCCTTTTTATTTGTAGGATCATTTGTGATTACATCCTTAGTGAGAATATTTCCAAAAAAATAAACCATTTAAAACTATATTTCACACTTTCTAAACATCTTATATAACTCTTTTATTGTAAGTGTCTTCAAAACAATATTCAAGTGGTTCTCGTGATCCCCATAGATTTTGGATTACACCAAGATATCATCAATAAATTCAAGAAAAAAATTATTAAGATATTACTTAAATACTATGTTCATTATATCCATGAAAATAGAGGGTGAATTAGTTAGTACAAATGGAATTACTATAAACATGTATAGTCCAAACCTATTATGAAATGTAGTATTTAGAATATCTTACATATTTAAGCATAATTTATGATATCCAGAATGAATTTCAATCTTCGAAAAATATTGAGACCCCTGAATTTGATCAAATAAATCATCAATTAGAGGAATATGATTCTTTTTATTTATTGTAATATCATTGGTTTATCAATAGTTAATTCATAAGCTTAAGGATAAATCTTCCTTTTTAACAAAAACAACTGGGAATCCCCATGAAAAAACACTATGTCGAATAAATACCTTACGACTCAAATCCTCTATTTGTTTCTTCATCTACACTAATTCTACAGTTGTCATTCTATAAAGATTCTTTGATAATAGTCTTGTATTAGAAAATAAATCATTGGTAAACTCAACTACACGCTCTAGGAAGTGTCCCGGTAAATACTCAAGAAATACATCAATGTATTCCATTAAAATTGTTATATTCTCAATTTTAAGATGACATTCATCATCCCAATATCTTGTTTTATATTACTTTCAAATAATTTCATTTAGTATATCCAGTGGGGGTGGATCTATATAAGAATAAATTGATGACGATTATCCTCTAAAGATACGAGATTCTGCATATTCCATACAATTCATAATTGTCTTCTATTTTAAATAAATTCTCGCATCATATTTGGAAATCAAGTCAATATCTTAGATTATATCAAAGTAAACCATAGGTATGATGATAAGGTAAGAAAATAAATCACATTTATATTTCATAATGGGTACTTACCAACATGTTTTATTTCACAATGAGACTTCCCTAAAGATTTTTGATTGAAAAATCACTTATTAAATCAAAATGAAAATTTATAGATTTCATGGAAAACTATGTATATATAAAATGGTATCATGATCTAGAATAAAATAAAGTGTTTGATATATTTTAATATAGGAATAATGTACCTACCACCACATCATTGGGTACTTCTATTTCAGTTGTGGTGATAACATATGCCTGGTAATCTCCCTTTGGAATCTTTTATGGTAGATTCCCTTTAATCTTTGGATAATGGATTGAACAATACCCATCTAATTATATTTGAATCATTTAATGTCTTTTATTTTTTACTTCCCATTATATTCATTATCTAAATGACCCTTTTCTCTCCACTTATAGAAAACTCCCATGCCTTTCAAGAATTTCCAAGGATGATTCTTTCCACAATTTTGACATAATGGAAATTTCTTTATTCCATTATTCTATTTTGAAGTTTAATATTTTCTATGGTTATCAAATGAAATCTTCTTCTATTTATTTACCTTGAAAAAATAAGATATAGAAAATTACTTCTCTGTTTTGATGGAACTTAATACTATTTCATCATATGAGGAAAATGTTTGAGGATACAGTTACCTTTGAAGACTTGGTTTAATATCTTGAAAAAATTACCAATATTTTCTTTTAAATCACATATGTAATCTATTTCATGTATGTATAGTCTTGTCAAGGTAGCCCCGTACTCTGCAACAGTTTCTTTTTCCATTTTCTTCAAGATAAGGAATTTTATCTTCATTTCAGTTCATTTCTCATGAGGGAAGTATTTTTTGAAGGATGTTTCCTAAAAATATATCTATTACAGGTCTTCTATTTTTTATTCCTCATTATTGTTCCAGATCATAGACTATTATCAATCATCATCTCCCTTGAGGAAATATACTTCCATTACTACATTTTTTTCTTTGCATCCCAATTCTAGAAATATCTTATAAAGGGACTTGATCCACTACTAAAATACCACTATATTATTAGTCCCACAAAAATATAGGAGCTTATGCTACATTAAACAATCCAGGGGTAGTATGGTCATTCGTCATAGCCTGTGTAAGTTTTCATAATATGGTAATGATCTGCTCAGCTCTAACACTAAAAATGTTGACATGCCCAGAAGGGAAATCCCTACATTTTCCATATGTATTGATTCCCTTACCTCTATTTGGTAAAATATCTAAATAATGGAATAGGCTAAATTAGGATACGAATCAAAATGCATAATTTCAAACTAGGAAAATAGTTTACATGAATTGAAAATTTATGCATAACTTATATCATAATAATAAACATGGTCTATATATGGACATATTTACTTTTAAATCATTCATAATGGTTTGTAAAGATAATTTCAATTATCCTAAGCTTATCCCCAGGGAGTGTTAAACCAGGTGCAATGTAAGCCCTATTGTCAAATATAAGGTTTCATTGAGTCATGCTCAATGCACCATGTCGGAGTTGTTACTCTTAGGTAAATATTTTCTAGAACCACATAAAATTTTAGTATCTAGACAGAGATGTATTGTTAGGAAGACCCACATAATCTCTACCATACCAAATTATAGAATGTTATTCTATGTTTATCACCAAATTCTATCTTATGGTAATACTCCATAAACTATGTTTTCCAAATCTAGATCCCATGATTTCTATTAAACTTCTTCTAATACCAACTATGAAAACCCTACACCCCAGAATCCCAAATGCAGTGGCTTTTTTATTTCAAGGGTGTAGATACAAGAGATCACATCAATAGGGATTTATCAGTTTAGTAGTCTTGAAGAAACTATATACATAGTTGGTCCCCTAATTAAATTTATAATTAAATATAGTACATAATAAAATAAAATAAAATGATTCTTGTCCCTTGTTGAAAGATTTCTTCTTCACATCTTGGAGAAGTAAAACAAATAAAAGGGGGATTTTAGAAATTTGTTAAGAGTTATATAGAACCATAATAAGTTATGTATGTTCAATAAGTCATATATATTATGGAAAGGTAAATAATCTAAAAACACATTCCATCAATAACTGAGAATTTAGATGAATCCATATATTATTTCCTAGAAAATAACACATTGAAAGTAATAACTGAATACTAAATTAGAAAAATTCTTATTATTTTTATGTCATTTATCTGGAACATGAACCATTATACCCCCAAGATGGCTTATGTTTGTGAGTAAAAAGATGTCTAATTCTGTTTGGAAACAAAAAAACTTTATCACCAACTATTTTGTCTCATGTGACCTTTAGATGCATCGTGGGGCTATGATGGGCCCCACCCATCACTGTACATCCAAATCATTATTCTCACATTGATTCAATTCATGGATAGATTGACTTATCAAATTATCTGTATTGAGTAGAGGATACAAATACATCAATATTTCTCCAATTAAAACAAAATTAAAAGAAGACACTATATATAATTAATGGTACATAGATATGTAAATAATAATATACATGATACATAAAATATATATATTTAATTAAATATTTTATGGATTATGATCACAAATTAAAGGGAAGAATAGATACACCACACGCAAGGAATAAATAGAGAATAAATCCTAACCAAGTAGAATATCAAAATGGTGTCCATCAAAGAATGATTTAAATCATACATGGAAATTTATAATGGAAAAAAGTCATAGATCATGATAAATAATGTCCAACTGAAGTGAAAACATGTAAAAGGAGTTTTTAAGAAACAATAGAAGTGATCCACATTAGTGTGGTTTAAGGGAAAAATACTAAAGAGAATTTAAAGGTGAAAAGGGAATAATTGATTGTATAAAACCAAAAATGAACAAAGATATTTTTTATGATAAAATGAGTGATTTTCAAAAAATATTGTTAGCTTTAAACATATTATGGATGGTTAATTAAAATGTCAAATAGATTTGGAAGTTCCCTTTAATCGGGCTTTATTATCGGAAATAATTAAAAACATATCTTATAAAAATTATATTTCCCTATAAAAGAATGAATAATTATGAGAGGTAAACATATTTGAACATAAAACCAGGATATTGGAAGAGTTCATAATAATAATTAATAATTACATTGGTTTAAAGAGATATAAAGTATAACCTGAATGAAAAATTCATGTTTGGGGAGAATCCCTTACCTTATGTACGGATTTGTTCTGCACTTGCTCTTAATGTCCTAGAAAATATAATTAAATACATTAATTAATTAATTAAGAACCTATTGTACAAGTATATTTTTTATTATAATATTATGGAGTTAATTTATGGCTTTTTTTAGTTATAAGATACAATTTTATCATTTTGGAACGTCCTTTTCCTTTATTTTCATCATCAGTTTTATTTTATACTTGTATGGGAAATTATATAAAATGACAATAGTTGTCTATAATTGAAATTATATGTTATTAATGAACCTCCATAATAATAAATGTTTATATATTTATTCCCTTTATATTTTATGGGGATGAATCAATACATAAAATGTTAGTGATAATCGTTAAGATTATTTCATCATTTTTTCAATCATCACAAACTAGTTTAGTTTTATTAATTAATCTTGTTTATATACTGGTTAAATAATATTAAATAAGATATAATAACTATATTTTTATCTATTTTTACCATATAAATGTTTTTATTACTAGAAATGAACATGGAATTGAAACATAAAAACATTTTATCCACGAAGGAAGAAAATCAACACCTCACGGACTATGTTTTCAATTTTAGAATAAAAGGAAGAAGATAATAGGTTTGATGATGGATTTTACATTATAATAATAAAAATATATATATATATATATAATATAATGTAGTGATCAGGAATTTTTGGACAAATGAGGTTAGGAAAGCATAAAAAAAGAAAATAAATTGAAAATAAATTAAAAGCAAAAAGAAAGAGGTTTTTTACCACTTGAATTTTTCTCCTTAAGAAGCTCTTTAAGGGACTTTGGTTTAGGTATTTTGTTGTGACCAAAACTCCCTTTATTAGTGTAAGAGTCTTGGTAATATTAGTGGGTATAAATTGTACAAGCCTAAATTTTTTATAGGTGTGAGGAGAATATGTGGTGAGGGGTGGTATTTGTAGTGGAGGAGATGAGTGTTTTTATTATTTATTATTTATTTTACTAGTTGGACTCAATTATACGAATAATTTCATAATTATTACCAAATATATTAAAATAAGGAAGGATAGTTTGATATTATGGGATTACATCACCCATGAAACATCAATGACTCAATAATTTATGTATTTAGTTTATACTGTAAATTATCATATTTCACTATTCACCAAACAATCAACTATTTTAGAAAAATCCCAACAATTCACCCTACCCATTTTTAGACATTTATAAATAAAAAATAAAGTAAATTTTATAAATAAGATTTCATAAATGTGATAAATTTAATTTTTAATTAAAATCATCATTTACTTGGAAAAGTAACAATTTTAAAATTTTAACGGATTTTACAACACTTTAAAACATTAATTCATTACCTTTAAAATTATATTATAATCATAAGACAATAAAATATTAATTTATGAATCTATTTTATGAAAATATTTTTTCTTTAAAATCATCATATTAATCATAAAATTCTAATAAAACATTTATGTTTTACAAAAATACCATCAATTAATTTATCTTTTTTAAAACATTAATTTACTTAAACTATGATATAATTATATTATATTTATATTTATAAGATAATTAAATTTTATTTATAAAATCAGAGGTTATGTTATTAATCTAATGGTAACACTACTATTCCTAATGGTCAGATTTCTATTCCAATGGTCAAGTCAAATTTTAACAGTACATTACTATTCGTTTAAGGTTGATGTTGTGTGAAACATAAGATATCGAATGAATTAATTTTATTTAAGACGATACATACTATAAAATCTTTGGGTTATATATAACTTTTTATTTTCCTTAAATTTGATTAATTATAAATCATTTGGATTAAATATTATGTTTTCCCTTCCTTAATAATTCCCATATCTTACTTTATTATATCTATGAATATGGTATCTTTTTCAATCATCATTATAGTCAAAACCCCTTTATATTTCCTACTTAACATATTAGACATCTTATTTTCCTTCCCAAGGTGGTATTATATTAAAGAATTATAATCCTTGATTAGTTCTATCCATCTCTATTGACTCGTGTTGATCTCTTTCTTTGAAAAAGAAATATTTCAAAAAAAATTATATGTATATATTTTACATATTTAAATATAAATGTAAACCCTCTATATATTTAATGCAGAGATTACAGCTTTCAATTTTACATCATGGGTTGTATTAGAATGTTCATGAATCATTAAATTCCATGATACATTGGAAATAGCTCTATTGTTTTATATAAGGACACATCTAAGTCCCTTCATTGATGCATCACAATATATCACAAATCTATCCCTTCCTAATGGTAAATTAAATATTAGTGCATTGTCCAATATCCTCTTCAATTATTGAAATCATTATTTACATTATTGTAAAAAATTTAACTTAAACCCTTTAAGAATCATATTTTTTAAATAATTATCTAATCAAGACATTTGTTGAACAGGTTTTTTATAGTAGCCTTTTAATCCAAGGAAAAAAATGCACATTAGTTATATTCATTAGCATTTTCCATTCCATAAATATCTTTAACTTTGAAGGATTGACTAATATTCCAATATTATAAAAAACATGAATAAGAAAATAATCATTTTTACACTTTAATCCACATTTCAAAAAAAAAAAATATAGGAGAATTTCTATATGAGTATTAAGAGTGATTCACAAAAGACTCTTACTCTCCTCATAACTTTTAGAGCATATCAAGATTACATCAATAAATACCACAATTAAATTATTAATATAAACCAGGAAAAATATTTTTATTATATCTATAAAATTAGAGTGTAAATTATTAAATACAAAAGGGATTAGTGTATATTTGTAACATCCATACCTTATATCAAAAGTCAACTTTGGAATATCTTCATTTTTTACTCATAGTTGATGATACCTAGACAAATTATCAATCTTTCATAAATATTTAGATCCTTGATTTTTATCAAAAGAGTCATAAATTTGGTATATATGATATGTTTTCTTTAATTTTAAGGCATTTATTTCCCTATAATTGATACACAACCTTAAATTCCTATATTCTTCTTGACAAAAAGAATAGGGGATCCCCATGGTGAAATATTTTGGCATATACATATCATATCACATGACCCCTACAGTATTCTCTTCATATAGACTAATTCCACATTTCCAATTCTATATAGGGTCTTAGATAAAGGTGTTCCCTTTGGGATGGGATCAACGAAAAAACCCAACTTCATGCTCTATTCAATTTCTAGGCAGTTCTTTAGGAAAATCATCAAAGTATTCTTACAAAATATGTACATACTATATTATAAGCATACCATTCACATTCATGGGTTATGTTTTCTATTATTCTATGAGAATTTTATCAAGGAGAGATACATGTGTTAGATATATACATGATTAAAATGATATAGTCTATCCTATAAAGAAACATTATTCCACATCTCCATCTCGAATCACAATATTTGTTTGGGATGCTTTCTTCAGGGAATACTGTGTCACACGTCGTGATTGATGCCCATTAAAGGATTTCATTGTACCCCACATTCATTCTTCCCAAAGGTAGGTGATATCCATCACATCTTATATGGTTTCTTCTCCTTGATCTAAATGGGATAATGGGATATTGGTTCCTCCTTCCATATATTCCTCCTCGAAATGCATTGCTTAGTCTGGGTCTCCCTTGAAGATTAAGATGATGTTCGTGAATCTTGTTCCTAATGAAATATCTTTGTGGATGCTAGTTAATTACATTTTATCCTCTAGCACATTCTAAAGTTTCATGTTGTGGAAGAAACTGTGTGTCAATGGAGTAATCACATTGATCAGTTTGTTGAATGTCATGATGTTGAAACACCGAAACACCTATATTTTTCCTGGTCAGAGGGATTTAAAAGGAAATAGAAACCTAAGGTTTTCCGTGTTTATTTCAGGGTATCTTATTCCATAGGAATTTATCATAGGGTTCCTTAGCTTTTCATTCTTAACACAGGGTATTCCATGAGTTTGACGTCTAGAGGAGATAAATTAGACTGATCAGAACAATGAGGAGAGTGTAACAGATGAAAACATCTCTAGGAGGGACCTCCTAGAAGGTTTACAAGATGGACCGATCAGAATTCCCAATAAAGAAGGGTCCACGATGGATTCTCTCAGGAATAGAAGGTTTCACATTGTGAAGGAAGATCTAGACACCATGATGGGAAGCTCAAAGAGAAAATGGGTCCTACTGAGGGGGACACCAAGGATTACCATTGGCCGGGATTGAACATCAGGGAGGTTTCTTATGTACCCTATCTATAAGACACTAATCAAAACCCATATAGTTAGAGAGGGTGTTTCGAGGCTTACACATGGTCAGTTTCCTGAAGAGGATTGTATGGTCTCAACGGGATGTGGCAGACCGGGTATCAATCAGGATGGATGGTGGAGAATTTTGTGAAGTCGATGGAATGAATGAAATAGAACTGACGTGAAAATCATGGTTTTGGACTTGAACATCATGGAGGATTCCTACATATCATTGTGGTTGTGAATCAAAGAACATGTTGTTTAGAATAGATGTATATAATTGCGATGTAAACATCAGACAAAAAACTAGAGACATGTTGGGGCTTATGCATAGTTAGCAGTCCATTTCAAGAGGGAAACTCTTGGTGGAGGAGAATGGGGATGTGTGGGGATTATGCATGGTCAGCAGATTATGGATGGATCAAAACACCCCAGGTAAGTGCATCCGAGAGATGTGAACCAATAAGGGAAAATGTTAAATTAGGAGGGATGACCTAGACACCATAAAGGGAAGATCGAGTATGGTGGACCCAACAATGAGGAGGCACCATGGTTAACCATTGGTTGGGATTAATCCTTAGAAAGGCATCCTTTGTTCCCAAAATGGATCAAAACCTATTTAATTTAGAATTGGGGCATATAGTTCAAAATCATGTGGGACGAAGGTGAACATACATGAAGTGTTCAGGATAGATAAATTATGGGTGATGGGCTTGAACAATAGAGAGGATTTCTATATACTATGTTTAGAAGATAGGGATTAAAGTCTACAAAGTTCTTCAAGAGGTGAATGGGGTTTATGAATTTTTAGAGGCCCATAGAGGAAGTTATGGTTGCTTCTTTCTCTAAGCCCTCATGATTTGTTCTTGGTTAGAGAAATAAGAGGTAGTAGAACACCTGACAGTCGTATCACAGGAGGTGAAGCCATAAGAAATCATGAGGGGCTTAAGGAGGGCCATTAGACTAGGGAGGATGTCTGATGTATGAAGACGATATGGTTTAATGTCATTCATATAGGGGAAACCCTATCATGTTGGGTGTCAGAACTTATATACAGACTTCCCAAGGCACACATGGAGACAAATCCTCGAGGGAAAGAGAAGGGGGATTAAAAATGAGGGAAGATAAAGACTCCCTATCCCATCCTCTCTTTAATCCACTTGGGCCTTCACCAAATTAATCCACTCATAGTTTAACATCATGTGTTAAAGAGAGGGTTCTTAACAGTTTAACAACCTGCATCTCGGGTGATGAGGATTCACTCCGCATCCCTTGTACTTACATAAATTATACCAACCCACACATGAGGGAGGTAAGGAACAAGAAATGTCAAATTGGAGTGAGGTGGAGGCGTGGTCAATCAGAGGGTCCTCATTAGTGTGACTATGCAAGGAATTAATAATTTTTAGTGTTCCTATGAGAAGAATAATAAGAAAGGGAAATAAAACATGATACGCCACTTGGGGGACCTTGAAATCACTTTGTATAGGCCTAAAGAGTCGTATAGGTGTGGGTTTTGTGAAGAATGAATCCTTATAAAGAGGGGATTCATGATACAGGGAAAAGGGGTCTATGTGATGGGAGGAGCTTCTCAAAGCATGATGACCCAACAAAGGCATGAATTTTATAAGTTATTGGAGGTTTCTTCATGAAGGATAAATGCTCCATGAAGTCCCAAGCTCCCAAAGGGGATTCCTATATTTACAATGGTCATAGGGATTCATGAAGGGAACCTCCATTTAAAGAGGAGATAAATCTGAAAAAAAGGGAAAGTAGGTTTGTAATGATCGGAAACCTTGGGTGATGCATTTTCCTTTCCAATTTGCATAGAAAATAGTTACCTCACAAAATGGTAGTTTGGAAGGTAAATGGTTAGGGTAACAATGGTTATGGATAGTGAGCTACCTATTTATAGGTACTGGGTATCGTTATGCTTTGAGGGCATTTCGTGGAAAAAATAACATTTTGCGATCAGAGGTGTCTCCATCATAATTGTGAATCCCCCCATCATTAATCCACAACTATAATGGTGCATGTAAAACTCTTAGAGGCATTCATCACTACTCTGTAGTGGTCATGAGGAATCCCTTTCTGTTGGATTCTCCCAATTCACAGTGATGATGGTCCTTAACTCTAGTGCTTCATGAGGTAGGCCCATTGGTGATTTTTGTTCATCTTTGTTGATCCATTTTGTGCAAAGAGTTTAGTGCCAAAAAATTCCCACCATCGGAATGGGACCTAATGGGAAAATAAGGGTTGGATTATGAGGAAATATTTCCAAAAATAGTTTCTCATTAAGTGGGATCCCGATGATGGCATGCAGAGCACATGGGTAGATCATCACGAAGATCACATCAGGTGTGGGTGTCGTAAATATTGGACACACATGACCAATAAATTAAGCCTAAGAGACCCTCCCTTGTCTACATCTATCTCTAAAATCTTGTTATTGAGCTCCTGAATGGCAAAGCTCTAGCACCCCCTGTAACTTCTCTTTGTGAAAAAAACCCACGGATCAAGGCTCCATGGATGCTACCTACTGAATTAGTGCATATTGATCATGCATTTATCTAAAAAATGAGCTGAGACTTTTGAGGATCTGTGATCCTGAGATCTACAAGTTGTGCTTCACGAACATACTCTTTGATCATGCTCAATTAACAAATAAGAAAAAACACCGAAGTATTGAAACAAATGGCCAATCCCGAAGCTGATCGGGAGGTTCTTATGGATTCCGCTTAAAGGGATGATTGGAAAAACATTCCTAGTCTTGGAGAATGTGTGTGGAGTCACTCCAGTCAGGATTATCTGGTGGAGTTGTTGACCAAAGGGTAGAAAAAATGCCCCCTTTGTAAGAGATTTCTACTATACAGATTTTGTCTAAGAAATGATGCCTTCATCCCTGAAGCTAGTATGGATAAACTTGCATACGGTTTTTGGGGAAAACCATGAAAATATTAGTGTTTGATGGCTACTGATGGTAATATCTAGAAGGATTACACGCATGTCACTACCAACATCCTCTACAAACATTTCATCAATGTTGATGGGAAAGAACTGAAACAATAGGTATCTACATAATAATACCACACCCTTCTCAAGTCAGGTTTTGGGAACCCGTACAAATTGTGGAACGATAACTAGGACTTATTCTATGGTGGAAATGTCACAGATTAATGGGCCTAGGCCTACTGGGTCTATGAATCTTTTGATAAATTTAGGGTTGATATGAGGCTAGTATGCCTATATGAGGTTGTGTGGGATTCTCAATTCCGCATATACCAATTGAAAAAACATGATTCCAGAGCTTCTGAGTAGGTGGTCATCACCGACAAACACATTCCATTTTCATCATGGGGAGGTCAGCATCAGCCTCTGGGACCTCCCCAATATTGCAGGGATTCTAATCCTTAGGGTGATTTACGATGAGTTACTCCCCACAAAGAACACATGGGAGGGTATGGAGTAGATGTTGTGGTTGGAAAATACATTTATGGATCTAGAATTGGGTGATGACAAGAAGTCAGTGGGGGACACCCACATCAAACAGTGGTTCGGACATTTCTATAATTTCCCACCCGAGCATCCTACCGGGGTAGGGGATGTAGCCAGGAAACTACCAAGGAGCCTCCCCACATATCCAAGGGGAGACCAAGGAAACAAGAAAGGTTATTACTAGCGAACCATAGAATATAATTAGTGTTAGATATGATATTATAGTGTCAACACCAAGAATCAACCAGTGGTAAGGATGGTTGGGTTCATAACTGAACTAATTTTCAAATTGATGCTACAATTCAAGGATGAGCACAAGGGTGTGCAGCCGAGCACATTTATCATGGAGTCCATGTTGGCTAGGGGCCGTAAGTCAACCTCAAGATCCCGATGTTGGAAAACTGTAAAAGGTGTTGTGGCACATCAGTGCAAGGAAGAAGTCACAAAGTTTGTTTGGACCGCTCCACCTTCTATATGGCTAGATATCAGTGCACTTAATGGATTAATAATATCTAAACCCCACTTCCCCCCTAGGATGGACTTTCATCCCACCATTCTGAATGAAGTTGGAAGCTTCCCAATCAAGCTGACCTTAATGGCGATGCTGAACAAAATATGGATGTCGGAAAAATTCAACCTCCATACATTCCTACTGCCAATGGGATTATTTTCCAATGATGATTCAGGGACTAAGGAGCATGATTCATATCTCTGGTCCTTTTGAGGGGGAGTAATAGTGTTGAAACTATATCATGAACTATTTTTGAGCCATATACCCCACATCTCTTTGCGAGGAAACTCTGATACATGAAGAGGTTAAACTCAAAATTATACTTTGGAGTGCACAATGAAGATCACTCATGTTTAATGAAGACAATGTGTCACATGGTTATATGTGAGGATTAAAGGATAAAAAATGAGTTGTCTCCATATACTTCCACTTATGGGCTAGTTGAGAAGTATATGGAGAGTTGGGAGGAAGCATACATGGGAAATATACTGAAGCAAAGGCATGCTCGAGTTGATTATGGGGTGCCTCCTCAACCTCAGAGTAGGGGCCAAACAATGGAATGAAAATGTTGTGGTGGCAGGGATGATACACATCATAGGGGTGAAGCATTGTAAATGTTAGTAATTATGAGGCATACACCGGGTCGAAGTGGATGGAAAGAAGAAATAGCAGACCCAATGGTCTCAGCGGAGTAGAACCAGAAGGAAAGGAGGTCATAAATAGGGTTCCATTGGTTATTGGACCAAGCATCAAGAAGGTGACTGTGATACGTGGACATTCCTTTGGACGCTGTCAATATGAAGTCTTGGGAAACTTGGGATGTTAATAGGAAATTACATAGTCCTTTAGAGATGTGGGACAATGTTAACTAGTTCTGATCAGACCTCCAAGATATTATCAATGCTAAGGTTGGAATTTCTGTCTCTCAGATGGAGGGGGAGCGATACGTGGTAGAGCTGGAGGACTAGGTGAATTCTCCGAGAACCCTGTGTCCAATGATAGATCAGGTGAAAGTGGTTCTCAACTGAACGTTTCCACCAAAATTTTCTACTGGTGAGCTGGAATAGCACTTTCTTATTCCTGAGGGATTGGAAGAGTCTTGGGGAGAACATGTCTACATAGGGATTCTTCTATAGGATGGAAATGTAGCAGCATCGGAGCTTGGAGAATCCCCCAGAATTCTTGAGGTAAACTCTAAGTGATTTCTATTCATTATGATATAAGTTTTATCACCCTGGTTTCTCAAATATAATTTGTTTTGTACAGGAGATCATCACACAAAAAACCCCTTCTCACATGAAAATAGATGAGCCTCTAGGGCCCATAATGGAGATGAGGATGAGGACAAGGTCCATCAAAGCTGTGGTAATGGGGGCGACTATTCTGAAATTTTCAAAGTTCCAAACCTTATATTGGGGGCATGTCTTGGGATTGAAATAGTAACAACACTGGGATGTGATAAAACATTCATCATTTATAAATTCTCTTCCAATATATTCATAACTATTTGTCCACCGGGCCAAGCCAACTAACACTGTCATTGTCCGAATAGTTCTTCATGTGGTGTGGGTGCTGTTAATGGGAATGGTTGGATGTCTCATTACTTTTTTTCATATAGGGAACACCAATAAATATAGAATTGGATGCCCAATATGGTCAAGCCACGACAATCACGGTTGTGGATAGAACCACTGGTGGGGTGGAACCTTATATCATCAAGGTGCAATCCAAGGATGAGGATCAACAACACAACATGAATTCCAGCCCATCTGATGAAATTCCATAGGAGGATCCTAATGACAAACTTCTAGAGGCGATACCCTAATACGAACCCGCTGGCCAAAATGATTTAGCTGAAGCTGATTCTAATGTAGATTAAAGTTTGTTTTTCCATTAACAATCATGGAAACTGATTAAATGCTTTATCAACAATGTCCCATAAGAAGAATGGATAATTTAGATGGGGAAACATCATTAACGGCTGTATGAACTATGTTCCAGAGGGGTTTATGCATGAGTTCTACACATTCTCATCTCGGATTACCTTTTTGAGAAAGTATAGGAGATAGATGGTGATTTTAGTGTGTCGTGGAAATTGAAGAAGTCTTTCAGCATTTGAAAGATTCTGGAGGCTGTACAGGAGATCCAGTTCCTAGAAACATAGATAAATGAGCACTCTTCTTTAATAAACACCCAATCATAACTCCTATCACAATTATGAGTTCATCTAGAAGAATTCAAATAGTAGTTGAGGTGGACATCATGCAAAGTCAACAATATTCAAGATGAGAAAGATCGAATACATATCAGAGAAGATGAACTTCACCCTATGTCTATTAAATTAAGAAGGGACCTCAGGTGGCTAAAAAAACTCCCATGCACCACACGCTAATGGGCGGAAGAACTAAGGCACTTCATTAAAGAGGTCAATCCATTATGGTTGTGTTTTTCAAACTTAAAATAATTTCTAATTTTTTTTCTTTCTTACTTAGACTATGTGCATGGGAATATTTTTCCCTTAATCACGGTATCTTAATCCCATTTTCAAAATAAAGAATGATCAATCCCTAAGCTCATGTGGGTCATAATCGGTGTGGAAAACAATGTATAAGCACATAATCATTCTTTAATATGATATAATTAACAAATCATCGAATACTCAATGTCTAACCGACAACCTAGTGATTTTGTATTATGAGAGAGATGCGTTCTGACGAGAGAATCAGATTATCAGAATAGTTAGATCGCCTTTCTCGATGTCTTTTAGTACATGAGCAGGATAATGCCAGGGGAATTGGTATCAATCGATAAAATTATAATGAGAAGTGTGAATCATGATATCCAAAATTTTATAAATATTGGGGCGTCAAGTAGATAGGGGATAACTGCTGACTTAATTCAAAACATAGCATCCATATCACGTTAGCCTAAAATGGGGAAAAACAAATGAGGGCCACCAGTTGACCATATTTGAAACATGGGGCCAAACCCTATGTGTCGTCTGATGTCTTTCATAATGTTTTTCTAGGATAGTAGGTGAGCCATGAGTCTAAGCATCCATACAGTTAAGGGGTTCCCTATGACATGAAAGATGATGATGGTCCAAATAAAGGACACACAAAGGATAGATATGGAGTGATAGGATGTTCAAATAGATTCCAACACTCTCTAGTGAGGACCTAGAAAGCCTCATGGGTGAAGATGTTAGGTAAGTAGCATAAAATCATATGGTGTGGATGATGCATGAAAGATTTTAACATCATATCCCAATGATGTTGCACATAGTTTAAGGTCATACCACCTAGACCCTAGTTAACAATTTAAAGTCATGTTACACATACTATAATGTCTATTACAAAAGTGTTTTCATAGAACAAAAGAGATGAACCACACATGAATGATCCAAGGTAGGCTTACCAAATGTACATATATTATGGAATAGACATAAAGGAGGAATATGTAGAGGGGTAAGGGACAAAACCCATCATGAATGAAGGCCTGGGAGACCTACCACTGACTGTTACACTACATATTCCCATGAGGCTCCTAGTTTAAGGTTATAGTATTCAAACCGTGTTGGGTCCAGAGGGCCATAAGGGTTAATGAACCTAGGGCTGGACCTGAAGATGAATTGTCTCAGTGTCACTATGTATCCCATAAAGATGGGAATCGAGATGAATATAGTTCTTGAAATGTGGCATGGTGGTTGGCCAGTACCAAAGGTGATTCCCTCTCAATTGGAGACACCATAATGTAGTGTAGTTTCTCATCGGGTGGCTAGGATGATGGTGTCACAGTTTGAGGTTGTATGACAGGACTAACCAATACATTTTAACATTTCATGGAAAGGACAATATAGTTTAATATAATGAGGGGTAATGAATCTTAGTTTAAATTTATATTTATTGGATGAAAGGAGTTCTTAGTTCAAGGTCATATAATTCAGACCAAGAGGTTGGACAAATCTCATATGTGGGTATAACTCTATCAAATCTCTTAAGACCACGTGAGCCACACTCTTTGATGAAAATAATGAGATATATCATTATTTCCCCATCACATGAGAGTGAAAAATGTTATAAGGAATGTTTCAGGTGAGATAATTCTACCATACCATCATTCATACTCGAACGACATGATTTCATGAATATACAACACCATGGGTGTTGGAACTCAAAAAGAACATAAAAAAGGGAAGGAAAGTGTGAATTAGAGTTCTTGATATTTGGGGAATGATGGTGGTGGAATAATGATGGTGAATAACTATAGACCGTATTCAAAATATAGTATATATATCATATATCCTGAAATGGGAATAAATAACTGAGGATTGACCACTGACCATATTCAAAATGTGGGTGAAACATGTCTCAAGGTGTTATTTAAGATCCTATAGAACATTGGGCCGGAATAGTATGTGAACCTTAAGGATAAGAATACAATCCATTTTGGGGTCCTTTTAGAAATGAAATATGATAAAGACCCAAATAAAAAGATATATTATGCATATAGGTGAGTCTGGGTAACTGTCCTAGTGAAAACCAATTCTCTGGGCCCTGCACTCCCGTACATTCAAGAATTCTAACATGAAACATATGTAGGTTGGATTAGACCTTCCCTCTATGATTAGGCTCTTGAGGGTAGCTACGAGCAGTTTAAATTTCATGTCGCTTAGACCAGAAGCACTCAGTTTAAGGTCCTAGAGTGTGGACCATAAGTGACCAGATAAATGTCATGCATGTGGGACATACCCATGCAATTTAATTTCATTTAGTATAGATGATGGTGTCCTTTATTTTAACGTCATGTGGATGGAAAATTGGATAAAAGTCATCTCTAGAAGAAAACCTGATGTGAATGAGGACAAAAGAAGTTTGTGTAACACCCAACATACTCTCAATAGGAAACTGAGGCTGAGAGGGTAAAAAATAGAGTAAGAATCTCAATGGATGGGATCATGGAAAAAGTTTCCAGATGTCAATACATATCCTGTGAGTTCAGGAATCAGTCCATACATAGTTCTTGGAAGCATGTGTGGAAAGCATCCAACACCAAAGGTAGTGATCTCCTCCGAAACATGGGAAATCTAGGATGTTAAACAGTTTAGCGTCATGGAAACATGGAAAATAAATATCTTAGTTTATGTTCAAGAATTTTTACACTTAAAAGGAGCATCCCTAGTTAGAAAAATGCAACACGGTGTCCTAATGTAAACCAATGAGAATGAGGACTGAAGAAGTCCACACCGCATCTCACCTTGGGGGGGGGGTAACACACTCATCGATTAAGGTACTTTGGATTAGACCATGGGTATTAGAGTAACAAAGAGGAAATATGTAATGTGGTTCCAAAAAGAAACCAGGTTTGACTGGTGACCAAATAATTGCACACCGCATCATGAATTCCCGAGATAGCATGTGCACAGTTTAAAGTCATGATGCCCAGACTTTGGGATATAAAATCCTAGTTTACAGTCATAAAGTTCAGACCAGAATGTGTGAGAGTATTCCATGCCATTATAATCCTTATCAAGGACCCCTAAGCATATGTGATCCATTCTTGCTGTGGGAAAAAGGGGTGGAAAAGACCATTACTAACAGATAAGAACACTATAGGGGAATGAAGGTGTAGAGTCAAAGGCCACCCCATGACAACTATCTTCCCACTCAATTCATAAAGATGAATGAAGGGAAGGCATTGAGAGTACCTATATCCATAATGATGTGAGAAGAAATGTGAATTATAAAACAAATATTTAGGATGAAATGGGAGTGGCGTAATGATGGATAATAACTAGTGATTGTATACAAAACACATTATCCATATCATGTACCCTATGATGGGAACAAACAACTAAGGGTCGTCTGCTGACCATAATCGAAATGAGGGTGGAACATATCTCAATGTTTCTTTCGATATCATACAAGATGTTGGCTTGTAATAGTAGGTGAGCCTTAAGGTCGAGCATTCATAAAATTTGGGGGTCCGTTCGGAATTGAAGGATGATTATGACCCAAACAAAGGGCATAAAAAGTTTGGTGTTGGAATGAGAGAATGTCTATATATAACCCAACACTCTAACTCTCAAACTTTGGTTCCTATGAGAATGTTAATGAGGTAAACTAGACTGAGGAATCTGATTTGGGGAAAGTGACTCGAGGGGATGAGTGGAAGAAAAGAAAAAATAGGAGGATATACCTAGGGTTGGACCAGAAGACAAATGTCTGGGTGTTCCTATATATCCTGCGAGAGTAAGAATCAAGAAACATATAGTTCTAGAAATTCCGTGTAGTTTAACATCATGTGGTAAGGACATACTTTGTGAAATAGTTTATTTTCATACAACTTGGACATTGGTGGGAAATAATGTCTTAAAGGGGGTGTACAAGCCATGGGAAAACAAACACATAGTTAATGGGGATAGAAGTAGTCCACACTACACCACACAATCCAAAGACAGGACTCAGTCCAAAAGGATTCGAGAATGGATAACATGTAGATTAAAATCATGTAGGATAAATGGGACACTTTCCTTTTTAGATCATGGGTAAGGGACCATAAATGCTACGTAGTATAATGTATTGCAGGAAGGACACATCATTTTATCGTCATGTGGGACAGATGCTATCTATGTTTAAGATCATAGACTACAGACCATGAGGTAAGTCTAGAGGACTTGGAAAGGTCACCAGACATGGGTTTCAACCCAAGAACAAAACATCTAGGCATTCTTACTTATCCTCTGATGGAAGGAATCAATCCATATATAGTTCATAAAATGCTTTGTAGTTTAACATCATTCGGTAAGGATGTACGTTGATAGTTGGCGAGTGCTCTCAAAAGGGAGTCATAATGCGGCTATTTCAAACCTTACATGAATGTGGAAAAAATAATTCCAAACCACACTATGTAAATTCCAGAAGATAGGTTCTCATCAATGTGTCCCATCTCGATTTCCTTATCAAGGAGATCATCCATATTAATTATGCCTATTCTCGGGGACATATCCTTGATGACACCTATTAGATATGACTGTATTAGGATCATTATGAAGTGGAGAGATGGATACTTCTACCATACTTGGATCAGAACGTGTGAGGATTGCTCGAAAATAATCCTACAAAACATAGTGAAGCTCTAAAATCATCAATTCTGGAGGGTCCAGTGATAACTGGAAAATGAAAGGTGCTGAGAAATGGGAAGGGAAACCAGATCAGCCATGAAAAACTATTGGATGATGTTGTAAAGATGTTCATTGATCTTTGAATAAACCATCCTATAGTTTGGGAGGTAGAAATGCATCACCCAGATGGTCCAGCGGAAACATTTTTCTTCATCCTAAGTAAGGTACTCTAGATCACTGAAGTCTAAAGTTGTAATAAGTCGTAACATCTCAAGAAACTGGTCCACTATGAGAATGTCCCACAAAATTCTCCACTTTAAAGAATGGTTTTTCTCTTGGTTTTCCCTTTCCTCGACTGGAGGCGACCGAGGGATTTCTAAAGGCACTAATATGAACTTTTTCAGTGGTAAACAAGCAGGTGGGGAGAATGGTGTGCAAGATGAAAAGCCACTTCACACTGGGTTGTCCCACAGAGAATGTACTAACTGCATCACCACATCCTTATAGATTGGGGTATCAGCTATTGTTTCCTAAAAAATGGTATAAATTACTTGTGGTGAGCCAATATGGTTTTTATCATCTTCAAATCCCCATAGAAACTTCATGTGACATCATGTCGAGGTAGAGAGTGAGTCTGGAGATGGTACAGAATGATGCGCATCAAGACCCTATAAGGGATCCAAATCCACCTAATTTTTCATATACCTACTAAGGGATTCGGGTATCTGGTGCTTTTTTATTTCTAGGAGGATGAAGTTTACATGATGGGTTCCTACCCCATACCCTAATACAGAGGATTGAGGTGAATGTTCCATCATCGATTCACATTCCACTTTAGAATCTGAAAAGCGGACTCGGTTGACCATGACCTGGTGCATTGCAGGCTTGTTCCATTGATAGAGGCAGTTCTATCTCCTACATCAAGGCAGTTCTTGAGGACAATGGAGATATTCAACAAGGGGAGGACCTCTGTGTGGGTTTCTACTAGAGTTGGGAGGAACTCTTCTTGATCTGGATGCATCATTATAAGGATCTTCACATTCGTTGTTGTTGGAGTGGGGAGGACCTCCACCTTTATGATCTAGGGTACGAGGACCACCCATCCATATGTCGAATGATAAATGGGGAGGACATCCATTTTGACTAATAGATGTGTGGGGAAGACCTCTTTTAGATACAATGATGATGCAAGGAGGGCCTTTGCCTTGATAGTCTAAAATATGGGTGAGATATACATACCTAAACTCACTCACATGGTGAGGAGCTCCATACTGGGTGTAAATGATATGGTTAGGACCTCCTCTTTGGATGAAAATGGTATGAGGAGGACCTCCAAAGTAGATCCCATCACCACGATTCGTCCCAAGATGGTTTTCAATACCAATGACCAGAAGAGTCATCCTAGCTTGCCTATGAGTTGGTTGGGGCATCGATCCCGGTCGGGTGTGGAAGTGACCCTACATTCAAATATAGGGGAAATAGTAGTATGTGTTAGTAGTGTCATGGGACATTGAAACTGTAGAAGATGAATCCACTTGAAGGGTGTATTCTTGGGAATGTTCTTGATGCCGAAAATGGGTCAGATGGAATGGGGTTGGTGGGGAAGTAATGCAAACCAACTACTTCTTGTACTAGATAACTGGTAGTTGGTATCATTAATGAGGCCCATTAGGAGCCAACCTTGGCAGATCCCGGGTGGTAGTCATTTTTGTGTTGACCTTAACATCCCTCACATCATTGGTGTAGGGGAATGATTCATAATAGAATTCTAGGGAGATAACTTCGAAATGACTGGATGTTGGAGTGGTGAGCAGTAGATCCCTACGTGGACCATGGGGGTGGTAGTAATGGTGGGGCACCAAATCCTTCAAATCCTGACGGGTTATATCCTTCGTTGGGATCACCCCCTCTTCTATGTACTGCCAGATTAGATTTTTGATCAACCTCTTCTGGATAAACCTTGAGGGTGCGATGGGGTGTGGGAACTTAGCTTTGATGGTAGTGGATGATATCCTGGAAAAGGTGTAGCCATTACAACTTTCCACATTTGTGTTTCCACTATCCATGCATTTATGCCTGCGAGTGGGAGGTGATTGGTTTTTGATAGCTACATCTTTGGTCCTATAAAGAAGGAAGATTCCTTAGTTTTTAGAGATATTGTGAAAGAAATTCCCAATGACCCAACATCATTCAGTCATCCATAGTTGGAGAGAGAAATCTAAACTAACAATACCATAGACCAGAATTCCCAATGATCAACTATCTCAAATTCTGATAAGGTTCAAGCTAGGACCACTATTTTCTTGGTGGGACCTATTGATGGATGTTTGAACCTGGTGACACTCCCATCCTCTAATTTCTCAAACACTACCAATAACCATGTTCATAAGATAATATATTCAAATTGATTTCAACATTTTGGTTTCTGACACATTAGACAATTCCCATCATGTCACGCATTGTGATCGACACTCGTTGATGATTCACATTGTACCATGCATTCCTGATATCCAAAAGCGGGTGTCATCCATCACCTATTTTTTTCTACTCCTTGATCAAAATGGAAAGATGGGATGTCCATTCCTCATTCTATGGATTCCACCTCAGAACTCATTGCCTAGTCTAAGTCTCCCTTTAAGATTAAGTCACTGTTCAATAATCTCATTCCCAGTCCCATGTCTTTGTGGACGCAGGTTAATTATAGTACTTCTGCCAGAAAATTCCAAAGGTTCATATCTGGGAAGCAAAATTTAGTTTAGAGAGTAATCATGTTGAGGGATTTGTGGCATATATCAATGCCAAAATACCGAAATACATGTATTCTTCCTTGTCAGAGGGATTCTCATGGGCACTGAAACTCAAGGATTTCCAAATCAATTGTGAGGTACCTTATTCCAGAAGAATGTATCTATGGTTTTCTTAGGCTTTCTATGCGTAACACAGGGTATGTAAAATGTTTCACGTCTAGAGGAGATATATTGGACTAATTAGAACACTGATGAAAGTGGATAGCATGGGTACATCCCTAAGAGTGAGCACCTAGAAGGTTTACAGGATGGGTTGATCAGAATGACCAATGATGATGGAGTACAGAAGGTGTGTCTTATAAATAGAAGGTTTCACACCATGAAGGCTCATCTAGACCCCGAAATGGGAAGATTATAGAGAATATGGTTCCCATGGTGGGGGACACCACAGTTTACCATTTGTTTTGATTGAACCTCATGGAGGTTTCCTACAAGCCATGTTAAGAAGATAGGGATCAGAACTCATGTAGTTCGATAGGGTTTTTTGGGGAATACACATGGTTAGCTTCCCTAAGAGGATGGTGTGGTCTCCCTGGGATGTGGTGGTCCGAGTGTGAATCAGGATGGATGGTGAATAATTGTGTGAAGTGGATGGAATGAATGAAATGGAACTGATGTGAAAATGATGGTTTGGGACTTGAACTTCATGGAGGCTTCCTACGTATCTCAGAGGCTGGGAATCAAAGTCCATGTAGTCCAGAATAGAGTAATAGAATCACAATATACACAAAGTAGATTGACCTAGAGACATGTTGGAGATTACACATGGTTAGCAGCCCAACGAAAGAGGGACACTTATGGTTGGAGGAGTATTCGGAATTTCAGGGCTTATTCATGGTTATTGGCCTATTTTTTGGATCAAAACACCCCATGGAGGTAGATCCAAGATTTTTTTTCCCAAAAGGGAAAATGTCACATTTGTAGGGTTGTTCTAGACACCATAAAGGGAGGACCAGGAAAGGTGGACCCCAAAAACGGAAGCAACAAGGTTTATTGTTGGTGGGGAATGATCCTTGTAAAGGAATCCTATGTATCCGAAAGGGTTCAAAACCCACATAGTTTGGAATAGGTTCATATAGTTTAACTTCATGTGGGATGAAGGTAAACCAACATGAATTGGTCAGGATAGATGAATGAGCGGTGATGGGATTGAACATTAGGGAGGCTTTATACATGCCCTGTATAGAAGACAGGGATCAAAGTCCACATAGATAGTTAGGAGGGGCATGAGGATTATGCATGGTTAGCAACCCATAGAATATGTCATGGTCACTCCTTCTCTAAGCCCATGCGAGTCATGCTCAATGTGAGAAAAAAGTGGTAGTGGTGGACCTGGGGATCGTATCGCAAGAGGTGAGGCCATGAAAAATGGTGTAGGGATTATGCATGGATAGTGGCCCATGGAGGATTTCTGATGTATGAGGATGATACATATCTATGTCAATCCTATAGGGGAAACCCAATCAAGGTTGGTGTCAGGGATTATGTGGATTTGGCACAAGGTGCACATAGAGACAAAACCAAGAGGTTAATAGAATGTAGATTGAAAATGTGGAAATAAAAATTCTCCTGGTCTCATCCTCTCCCTGATCCACTTAGGCCTTTCACACATACAAAAAATCACAGTTTAACATCATGTGTTAGAGATGAGGGTGCTTGGTAGTTTAACATCCTTCACCTTAGATGATTAGGAATCACTTCTTGTCCCTTAAACATACATAACTTATACCAACCCAGACACGAGGGAGGGAAGGCAAAAGAAATTCTAGACGAGAGTGAGGTGGAGGATTTTTTAAAAAAGGTGTCCATGTTAGCATGGTTATTAAAGGAATTAATATATGTTGGGGTTACAATGTGAAAATACATAAGTTAGGGCAACGCAACATGGAACACCACTCAGGGAGACCCTGAAATCACTTCATACAAGCCTGGAGGGCCGAACGAGAGAGGGGTTTCTAAAGTAGGGATCCTAAATAATAAGGGCTTTATGAAGTTCTTGTGGTTAATGACAAGGGTTTTACAAAGAAAGGTTCTTAGAGAATTATGGAAATGGGTCTTTGTGATGGGAGGTTATTTACAATGCATGATGACCGAGTCGAGCAATGAAATTTACATGTTCTTGGAGGTTTCTTTGCAAAGTTTGAATGCTCTGTGAACTCAAGAGTTCAAAAAAGGGACTCCTACCATTTCAATGTACATATGGAATCTTGAAGGGAATCCCCACATGAATCATAGAGAAATCAGAACAAAGGGAAATCAGGTTTGAAATGCTCGGATACCTTGGGTGATTCTTTTTACTTGCTGTTTCACAGAGAAAATGTTTCATCATGAAATGGGAGGTTGGAAGGAGAAAGGTTAGGTTAATTATGGTTATGGGATGGTGAGACACCTATTTATAGGCACATGATATTATGATGCTCTAAGGGTGCACCGTATGAAGAATAAAAGATGCTTCATGATCATAGGCGGCTCCATCATAATCATAGATCCCTCTGTCATTACTTTGAAACTATTTCAGTGCAATTTGGACTCATGGAGGACTCCTTCATAACTCCATGGTTTTCAAGAAGGATCCCATTCTACTAGCTTCATTTTGTTTGTAGTGATGATGGAGCTTCACGTTATAGCTTCACAAGGCTGGTAGTTTAGAAATATTTTCATCTTGGTTGATCCATTTTGTGCATGGAGTTCAGCACCAACAACATCCATCTCTTGAAAATAAATTTTTATATTACAATTTAAAATCGATCCCAAATAAAAATATATATAAAAGTAAACAATAAAAAACATGTAAGATATAAGATAGTATTAATTAACATATATATATTAATTATTATTTTAAATAGTATACTTCTATGTGACATAAAGGGAACAGACTTACATATCCATGTTGCAATAAGATTTAAAGTAGTATTATTAATTAAAAACACTCTTCTTAAGGTTCTAGGGAAATTTATAATCTTATCAAAAAAACATGGAAGATATAAGATAGTGTAATGATCCACAATAAAATAGAAAATATATAATTTGAGGTTACAATCAAAGAACCATTCATATATATTACTTGACAGCAAACTTAGCTATAGTAATATCTTAATACTAGCCTTCTCCCCTATAACCCTTCTATGGGTTGTTAAATTGATTCTTGGGATAGTGGTTTGTATAATGTACCATCTATATATAGATAAAGAAGTAGATATAAGTGTTTTCTATCTTTACCTAGAATTTAGGATCCCTATGATCCCTTTCCCCGTACATGAAATAGAATCATGTTTCTATTAATCAATTACATGGGTTTTTCTTTCAAAAAATATGAAATTTTTGAAATACCAACTTCTATTTCATCTTTATTGAGACTTTTCATTTTTTTGGTACTCAGATGACACTATTTATCTTTATTTTCTGTGAAGATATAAAAACTAGTTTATTCTTTATTCTTTTTATGGAACATAATACTATATCATCATATGAATAAATGTTTTATTAAAATCATTCCCTTTAGATACTCGTATTGATAACATCAAATAAATGGTCAATCATGGATTATATATTATGCATGTAGTTCACAAACTACCTAGCTATCCTTGTAAATATAGGCTCATACTCTACAAAACCTTTTCATTTATTCCTTTTTAAATTGTGTTACTTCCACTCTATTTTATATCACTGCTCTCATGGAATGTATTTCTCAAATAATATCACTTTAAAAGATTTATATTATATATTTTCTAATTCGTCAAACTATTTAGTGTTATAGATCAATGACCACCCTCAATAAACATCTCCCTTTAGTTAATTTACTATCAGAACAACCTTTTCCCTTTAATTACTTCCAAGTATATAAATATATTTTTAAAGACTAAATCCATTGTTCAGCTACCTATGGATTTTTAGTTCCATAAAATGATGGTTGTTTCTATTTCATGAAGCGATCCAAAATCTGTTACTCATAATTTGGAAAAACATGATGCTCTTAACGATTAATTTTATCATCATAACCTGAGTCATTTTCTATAATATATCCATGATCTACTAAGTTCCAACACAAGCTATATTAGCTAACTTATTAGTGAATCCCTATATTGACTACTTGTGTTGATTCACTTCCATCTGCTAGGTTCTATCTCCCAATGTTGACACACACTAACTTATCTCATAATAATCATTAATATTGAGAAATTAAATAAAAATCCATATGAGGGTAAAATGTTTGATATATCCTAATAAATTATCATAATTCTAATGTTAGCTATGTTCATATAAAATCTAGTTCTCAAGGTTCTTACTAAACTATCTCGAATACCAACCCCAATGACCCAAATTTTACTAAGCCAGAGACTATGTTTACATTATTACATTGGTATAGGTTATAAGAAATTTTACAATACATGATCAATCAGTTTAAATTTATTAGAAAACTAAATATACACATGATTTCCATATTACATTGGTAATATAAAAAATAGAATAAGAAACATTCTTACAACCTTGAAATCATTCAAAATATCCATCCTTATATCTTGTGGAATGGAAAAAAATAAAGGGAGCGATTAGATACTCTATAAGGGTTATTTGAAATGGAATATAACATGATTAAATAAGGCATAATCAATATGGTGGAGTATATAAATTAAAACACATGTTATTCAATCAATAACATGAGTTCAAAGTACATTTATGACCAATATCAACATGTAAATCACAAGTATAATATAAATTGAATTATCAATAATGGTAAGGCCTAAATCTAGATATTAATGATCATTCTATAAAGGATTAATTTAAGATATAATGAATCTTACCATCAAATCCTTGGATGAGACATTATTAATAGATGGGTAGGTGTAAACAAGATACCCATATATTATGAAATTCCAGCTATTTTATCACATTAAAATGTTGACGCATCAAGATTCTATTAATAAATGATTCCTACACATCACTTTTATGTTCTATTAATTACATGTATAATGAATTTTCAATATAATTCACTCTCAAAATTCTTTATAAATCATCATTTATCTGTATTTAATCAAGAATAAAAAATATTTCCACACACAATCAAATAAAATTCTTAATAAACATTCTTTAACTAATAGTGTTTATTATAATTCTATATGATTGATAAAACATTAATGTGGTAGAAATAATGTATAGAAAATCCATGATACTTAAAATATTAACATGTATGGGAAGATAATTACCAATGAAATGGAGGAGAGTGACATGGAATATGATCATGAAATAGTTAATAACCATAAAACCATAAATCTATAAAGGTTGAAAGAATACCATCAATTCAACATAACTAAATGTTTTATAGTAAAACCAAGCCTTTAAAAAAATAAAAAACAATAAAAACAATAAAAATAACTTCCTTGTGACTTTGTGTAAGAATGATGTTATAAATCAATTTCCAATTCCTTTTTACCATATTAAAATAATAATACCATTTTCATTTGACAAAATTTAAAATAAAAAATTCCATGAATATTGATAAAAATAATATTCTTTGAAAATAATATTTAAACATTTTAAATTAATATTAGTAATGTATAATGTCTATTATGATAGGAAATGGTGTTCGAGCCATGCACGTTAAAAAACATTCTATTTTTACTTTGTAAAAAAGTCAAATAAAACATATATAGAAAATATTAAAAATATATATTTTTAATCCTTTAAAAATAAATTTCAAAATAGTTGAGATGGAAATTTAACATTATTTTATGAATATATAAGAACATTATAGAATCATTTAAAATAAACTTGACATGGAAGATAAAATAGATTTGTGAAGGACATTAATATTTTTAAAAAGAAAGTCCCTTACAAGTAACATACACGCTAATTGTTGATATAGAAATATAATAAATGGAAAATAAAAATCTAAAACCCAAAAAACCCAAATTGTAGCTAATATATTGTCTTGAAGTTATTAGTATCAAATTATTTTCCCAAAAAAAATATAAACCTAAATAATCCCGAAATAAAATTAGATTGTAATAGAAATCCATTACCATGGGCAACTACTAAGTCATACATGTTTTATACTATTGTACAATTAATTTGAATTTATTAAATACACTATTAATGACCTTATATTCCATTTTCATAAAATCTTTTTATAATAATTTTAAATCCATTCATTAAATAGTCTTTTTTACGTTGATCATTTTAGGTTGTTCAGTTAATTTATCCAGAATTACATTGTTATATATTAAATAGTTGAAGGAGTTATGAAATGGTTCCATAATATAAATAATTTTAATAATTTGATGAATATAATTTTATTCATTATATACTATTTTATAATTATCCATGCATGGTTGTAATATAAAAAATCACATTGTTTCATGGATGTGGTGGTCCACACATACACTTGAGAGATGTTATCTTTTTCCAATATAATGAAGAGTAAGAAGGTAGATTAATCCATATATATAAAGGGTCATAATTATTTCTTAAATATTATATATATTCATAAATTACATATTTATAACCATTTAAGTATAATTTAAATGAAACATGAATTACATCTCTACATGGAGATGATAGGTCATACATACACTTGAGTTATGTTTATATTTTCCATAGGATATAATTGATATAAAAATAGATGTAACATAAACATAAAACATATAATTATGGTAAATATACCAATTTAATTATGTTATGATGTTTTTTTAAAATTTTTATTAGGTTTATGAATAAAGGAACATGATAATTCTTGATAAGAACATATGCCTTTTATTTTGGTATCCTACTTTAGATTACACAATAATCCTTTTTAAGTGGAATTTGGGTAAGACATGGACCTTCAAGACATAGATATAAATGTTTAGAAGGTATTTGGATCGGTATCTACTGATCTTGGTGGCTCATGTAGTGTAGATAATAGAGGGCCATGGCTTCCATTTTATAAGTGAGGATAGTGGAAAACTTGTAAATACGTAAATATTTATTATATATTATATTTCATACTTAATAAAAGTGGATCAAAATTTTCATAGAATATAATATTAATAGTTTAATAAAGAAATTAAACCAAAAAATTATTTATAATCATGTTTTTTTGTTATCTTGATTCCTTTTCCTTTTCCTATTATAATCATGTTTTTTGTTAACTTGTTTTACCCTTAAGAGATGTAATAGATATTTTCCATGGTAACCACTCATTATAATCAATAATTAAGTTAAAATTATTACCAAATAGTAATTATATTGATTCTAAATATTGAATAAATTTAAAATATTTAATTTCCATAAGTGGTAAAATTTACTTTTAATATAAGTTTTAAAAAATCAATGAAAAATATGTTTCGAAAAGTATTTATTTTAAACCTATGAAATATTTTACAAAATATCAAGTAAAATTTTGATTCTAATTGAATTAATTGGATTTTATTAAATAAAATGAAACTTAATTTTCTTTTAAACTAAACCAAAATTTAAATTTTCCTAGTAAAAACTTGATTAATAAGTAAGAACTAAAAATAGATTTTATTTGAACAAACAAATTACTTCGATTTACAAAATGTTAAGAATATATTTCTAGGTTAATAGATTTATATACATTATACTAAATATTAATATATATTATTTCTATGAAAAAGGTTTCATAAACATTCACATTACTCGTATATCATTATAGTGTCATAAAAGTGACATTTGTTTTGTAAAATCTGTATTTTCTCTATTTACCCAAAATTTAAATATTTATAAAAAGTCTCAAAAATTTAGAATACTATAATTTTGAAATTTTTAATTCAAAAATGAAATTTGTTTCACCCAATTAATTTTTTAAAATTTTGGAATTTTCTAATAACAATATATAATAATCTATGCGCATTATATTAATATTTCTTTAGAAAGTGATCCCTATATAAAATCATTAAAGCTCAAGTGTTACAAACATGAAAGTAATCCTCTTTATCTTCAATTTAATATTATTTATGAATTGGAAAATTTAAATGAAACTTTCCAATAACCCCATTGATTATATTCATCAAAGGAAAGTTACCATTAAATTTTTATTTTCCTATATGAATAATTTTTCATATGAGTAACATGATCTTATTAAACTCCACAAAAACATATTCTCCCAAATATTAATTTCCAAAATCATCTTCGTATTCTTACTAAATTTTTAATAGCTTCCTTTAATTAATCATTATTTTGAAAAATATTACCTTATTTAAACCCCAAAAATTTATATTACATAGCTTTATAATATTGTATACAACCACAAATTTGTGAAGGTCATCCAAAATAAGTGTTTCAATATTAAGATTTTCTAGATCCAAACAATTAGAATTGAATTTTGTTTGGTAAGATAAAATGTATCTTCTCAAACACTATTTAATTTATAATATCCTTGATGATGCCTCTAATCGTTCTTACAATATTATTAACCCATGTGATGAATTAATAAAAAATTAACTTTCAAGAATATTAATATCATCAAAATTAAATTGAAAAATTAAAAACGTTGTATTTTTCAATATTAAATTTAATTCATAGTTATTTTTTAGCTTATAAAAATTTTATTTCAAATTATTGGTCCACATAAGCATTAAAAACTCATTCGAAAGTAGGGGTAAAATGAAATATCTTCCATGTTCATCTATATATAATTTTTTTACCATCCTGAATCTAAGTGGATTTTTATAAAAAATAGTAAAACAATTATTTACAATTTCTGATATATTAATACCTAATGAAATTATGTAGGTTATCATTATTTCTATCCAAACATTCTAATTTTTCCCATTAAATATCAGAAGTCCTTTAATATTTAGTAAATTAATAATTTAGATAATTAATATAAAAATATATATTATAGGTATAAATTCAAGGAAACCCATAAATAAGGAAACTAAAAAAATACCTCAACTCTTAAAGATATAGAAGAAAAAATATCAGTTATTTTTAATAAACATAATAACAGAAGGCTTCAGAAAATTTCATATAAAGAGGATATCTAAATTTATCTGATACCACTAGTGATAACCCCTTGTTTACTAACAGTGGGGGTGAATCAATGAAAATTATTACATTATTAAATTTTATGGTTTTATTGTAAATAAACCTCTATAAATTTTTATAGTGAGTGATATCACTTATAAACTCACAAATATCTAGTAATGAATGCAAACAACTATGTTTGATGAACAATATTCACTACTCAAAATGAATAGCTAGTCCTTGGAATGATTAGGAATCACCTGAAATCACATGATCCATTAGAATATCTATAGTGGGTAAACATTATGGGGATATATAATTGTCTCATAATACAATAATGTCAATAATATTTCTTCTAAAAGGGACTCTTGATAAGTCACACTATTATAATATAATTTGGTGAGGTAGGGATTATCCTTCACCTATAAATGATTGTATCCAAATAATTGTTTAGTTATCCCTCAAAAATTCATAATATATATTAGGTTTTTATTCATTATTTCTCCTCAACAAAAAATATAGGTTTTATGGTCACACACAAACAATGTTTGTACTGTTCATATTATTATTCTTCCTCTATACAATTTATTTCACAAACACTCTCTCCACCCTCTTCTTCCACAATCCCTCTATTGAATAATACTATTTATTATTACATGAAAGATTCAAGTTTATAGTATAACATAGTATAAATACATTCTCCCTTTTCTTATTTGTTTTTTAAATTCAAGACATAGAAAAGTAACTACTTATAACTTCTCTTTTATTTCTCAAATTTATTTTACTGTATTTAGAACTATTTGAGTCATTATTGTGTTACTTTATCTCCACAACATGACCCTTATTATTAAACATCTTTCATCATGAATTATCTTTATGATATTAAATATATAATATAAAAAATCCATCATCATCATTTTTTTAGTTTATGGGAAAGTCCAAAACACTTAGGTATAACAATAATGGCCTTTATATATCACTCTATACGACTGATTGACTCTAATATATCACCCCACAGATACATTTATGTATTATGAGAGTTCCCATTATTTATTTTCATTTTAATTCTATCAACCATACATATCAACATATTATCCTTTATGTATTCACATAGTTACTTTTATGTATTTATGACGTAGATAATTTGATATACATTCTAATCATCCTAGATTGGCCTTAACATATTGAAAAAAATTCCATTACATATTCAACATTGTAAACTTTTAGATCAATTATACCCATTACTATTGTTACCATTACATATTGATAAAATTATCCATTACATATTGGTGTATTGGTTAATTTTCTAGCCCTATTCTACCCAGCACAAAAAAATTAGACTTTAACAAAAAACTATGATCCTATTTCAAACATTCATAAGAATCTAAAAAACCTTTCTTCAACATCGAAAAAATCATCCATAACATTTAAATCACTCTAAAATATTATTTTGTGCTTAAAATAAAATGAAACTCCATTTAATAATGAGTTTGAATATGATTTATATATTCCTAGTACATGAAAACACAAGAAAAATATCCTCTTATTATTTTCACCAATTCTATTACATCTGTGAATAAACAAAAAACTCCCCCTTGATGTCAAAAATATCCCTAAGGTAAAAAATTAATTATATTTTACCATTTTATTCATTTATGAGATAAATATATTTTTTATTCCATAAGATTTCATAAATATATTCATAGTTGTTTTTAATACATTCTTGATTTGTGAGTTGTAGTTAAAATTTAGAAAAGGTGTGGAATATGAAAAGTTACTCATGATGATACATAAGAGTACCATTGAAGTTTATTTTAATATATAAGGGGATTTTAGACCATATAATCTAGGAAATTGAAAACAATTTCTAGAAAATACTCTAGATATGTAAAATTCACTCCAAGCATTTGAGGAATACGTAGTAGTAAATCTAAAACTCTCATTAATAATTATGGGAAGCCTAGACTATACACACTATAAATAGAAAAATATAAGTCCCACTATTATATATAAGGTTAATATAATCATATACAAGAGTCATCTAAAGGCTTTCCTGAAATAATGTAAGATTTGAAAAGTGATACAGAAGAGTCACTACAAGTTTTCAAGGAGTCATTGGTATGATACATAAGGGCCACTCAATAAAAAAATTATTATTGTTACATATGATATATTTGTATTATGTTAAATTATATGGCCATATGAAGATATGATAAATAAATTAATTTAAATTAGAAGATACTTTATATATTCATTATATATTTTAATATAATGATTGTAGTTATAATCATGATTCAAGAAAATGGTTTCAATGATAAATAATAAGGAATATGATATTTGTTTCATAGAGATAAAGATCAAACCTTGAAGATTTTTAATGATGCAAAGTAAGATGAAGTTTGTTATATTAATTGGTGTTTAGTCCTGTTGGGAGGTGAATGCCATTCTATAGTGAGTGATAAATAGGGTTTCACAGTAGAGACTCATGTTTTGATAGTGTTGTTTTATGTGATCATGTATACGTAGACATAAAGTTCTCATAGATTTTATAACATGGTTGTGTAGCCTATTTTATGAGATATCATATCAAAAGAGATATATTATATAGTGAGTGTTCATATTTGGTTTTATCATTATGACATATATTTTTCTTCTATGGGTGCCTTGACCTATTTCTAAACAATAATATTGGACTTTAGGCAAGCATTTCAAATGTGACTGAGGAAGAGTCCTGGAGGGTTACACACAAATGATATCCTTTGATGTTAGTTAAATATTATTTCAATTTAGCTTTTCAAATAAATATTAATTTTCAAATATATAATTTATATTTATTGAATATTAATTAAATCATTTGAAATATAAAGTAAATATTTATTTTCATTGTATTTTTTTAATTACATAAATATATAATATTTATTTATCCCATATTATTCACATAATAAAAAATTATTTATTTATTAAAAAAATAATATACTTAGTTACATAAATATTATATAAATATTTATTCACCCAATTCTGAACAAATTATCTATTTATAAATTGAGTAAATTATATTTACTTAAATATTTATTCAAGAATTGAATAAACATTAAGGAGGAATAGTGAACTATATTTTATCTGGTGATGAAAATTTAATTACTTTATTTTCAAATAAATATTTAACATTTTTCAAGTTAGAAAACACAATAAAATAAAATAATTTTATCATTTTATTATAATGAATAGTGTTCCTTTTTGTTTAATATATTTTTATGTCCATTATTCAATTAATTAATAGTTAAACACTCACTCGAAGTATATAAATATATATCTATATTAATTGGATAAATTTTAAACATTATTCAGAATAAAATCCTCTTAGGATATCCATCCTCCACTTTTCCTCTCAATACTATGATTAATAAGAGATATTCCTACAATCTTGAAGTAAAGTGAAGCGATTGATGTGCACAAGGAAACCTGATCAACCAATCATTCTAGCTCATGCTAGTACATTAGTGTTGTTTGGAAATCAGAGAAGCACATTTAGATCACTAATAGAGTGGATCTTCATTGGGTACCTACTATGCAATGATGATACACCAATTGTGTCCAAATGAAAAACATCATTAATGATGAAATATTTTAGGATCTGGATAATCTTTCTTCTTTTGTTTTAAATTAATTATAAATTAACATGTAAATATCATCTCTCTTGGTCTTTGGAAAATAATTATTCAATATTCCTTGACCAGTATTTCATTGGTCATGATATTCACAGTATGTACATTGTGAATGATCAATTGAGTCTGAAAAAATGCAATTTCTCCATAAGCCATGTAGGAACTTCTATTTCATCTGGAACAGTCATGTTGTATAAGAGTGAGGTCAAATTCAATTTATAATTATTTATAAATTATTTATCATTTACACATATAATATGTGATGTCCCAAACATAGGTTATAATTAGAGGTCCCATGATCCTAGTTGGCCACACGGCCTTAAGTGTATCTCCCATTATGCTAGAGGCTACCGACTATCATTAAGGGACAAGGGTGTGTCTGTGTGTATATTATTCCCTTATTAATATAGTGGAGCACATTGGATAAGTAATTACATAAGTAACGGTGTAAGAAATTTAATAAGAACAATTATACCATTAACCTACCATAGTGGTAGAAAACATAAACATCCAAGAAACTATAATCAATTAATAAATAAAAACTAAATCATATACAAAATATTATGATAATTTATGTAACGTCTCTATAAAATTAGAAAATAGGTACATGTAGAAGTAGAAAATACATGATATAAAAAATAATCAAAAAGAGGAAAAAAACTATCCATGATCCAGAGCACTAGCTCGAACATATTCTATAAAGATCCATCCCAATGAATGAAATCAATATTAGGTGTCCAAATTAGTATGCTTCCCCTTATCAACAACTACCTACAAGAAATCATACCAAGTACCATCGATGGCTTGGATAGTGTCTGAGATAAATCTCAGTAGGCCACCACTAAAGGTAAATGAAAATAGTATGTAGGAATGTAAATAAGGATGTAAAGATATTACAACAATATGAATACCCTAATACATGATTCGTCCTCTACTCCTGTTTGAGCATGTAATCATTTAATCATTTCTAACCCAATTTATATAAATTGGTCATGTGAGGTATAACAACACCAAACATGTAACATGATAAACATAATGAAGGATTCAAGATATAACAATTCATCCTATAATAATAATAATAACAGAGGATCTAATAGAATAACCAAAGTGTCCTTGTTGATAATAATAATAATGAAGATGATCCAAAGTAATAACCATGTCATCCTTGACCTAAGATGTCAATACAACTCAGCAATATCCTATAGACTTACTATAAGGGGTGTGCATATAGTTCAAGGGGCATCACCCAAGGCATTCCACTGTGATATGATACTAACCAACTCTATGTATCTCATCAAAGGTAAAATGGGACAAGTAATAAATGGATCCAATGGGTGTATCCATGGTTCCACATGTCCAAATACATCAATTTCGATTCAAGGAGTTTATCCGACAAACCCTAATATCGGAATAATAATGAAGAGATCTGACAATGCCATGCTAGGAATCCACTAGTAGACACATACCATGTTCCAAGATGGGTATATCCCTTGGGAACTAGCATCCCTGAAACAAAATGGAATCAACCAGTGATCAAGGAATTCCCTCTATAATCTAAGTCTAGCTAAAGTAATACCGCTCCAAAAAGAGTAATACTACCATATTAAATAGACACATTATACTTTATTTATTTAACAAATTATTCCCTATAATTCTCATGTCATTTGATAATTCAATTTGGTTCATTCCATTCCGTTCATTACTGTGACAATGCATAACAAGGAAATGCAAGTATTTATCCATTTAATTAATTAATAATTAAAAATTTTACATTGTTTCCTTCCATCAAGCATATAAAGGTGTGTTATGGACATGAAACCAAGTCATTAAAGTATATTAAATTATTCCAAGTGATAAATATATTATAATTTCCATTTACAATTGAGTTCAATTTACTATATTTAAATACTTTCCAAAGAAGGGTCAAGTGGAAACCACACATGCTATCCATTAGAAATTTATATTTCATTTAATCAAAGAGGGATTGTCATTATCAAGGTCAAGACACACAATAAATAGTGATACGGATAAACCCAAACTATCTACCAATGAATATTTAAGGAACCACCATAATTGGGGTAGAAGGCTTTGATGTATCAACATCCAATGATACAATGATTATATAGAGAAAGGGATCTAGAATATAAGAATGAATATTATAATCTTGGAGTATAAATTTAGTAGGCAATGCTTGATGATATCGGTATGCACACAACAATGGTTTTTTTATAAAATTCAGAGACATGATGGGTGATTCATAATCCACCAACTATATACCCATAACACTGTCCTCATCCAGTATCATCCCTTAGTTTGGATGAGATTAATAGAAAACAAAATAAATGATCAACACCTAAAAAATATTGTATATTATCTCACACAAAAATATCATCATTGAGAGGAAGAAGAATAAACAATGGCCCAAGATGAAGGGAGTACATGCCTATAGGATTCCAAAGAGTTAAACGGTGCATCGATCAAATCATGAAAGGTGATGATAATGAGGAACCTAGCAAGGGAGTTTTGGGAGAAAATATATGAGGAAGAAGACCTCTATATGATATAGTTAGAAATTAAAAGTAGTATTTAATATAAACGGTCATTAAGGTAATTTAAGTATTTTTTCCCAGCAAAAATGGTTTTTATGGTTTGGGCGCATGGATTTTCAAACTGTGTACCAATCACGCTTCTATCACTACTAAAAGAAGGTTCTCTTATGGATAATCCCCATAGTTAGGTAAACCATCCACCGAATGGGTTAAACACCTATGTCACATTATTCTAAGATACTCACATGGGTGTGTGGCCCCTAGAACATGGTTAGGAAAAATTTTGTGATCTTATTTATCTTCTATCTTGCCTAACATTGTTAGAAGAAACTGGGGGCATATCCCACATTTTTTCTACTAACCAAGAATCCCATCATATTTTCCAAACAAGTGGGGCTCCACATTCTGAAAAATGCCATAAAACCCACTAAAACTGTAGTGACCTCATTTGGAATCCCTAATATTTCATAGATAAAGAATTAAACTGAAATTTAAAGGATCCATACCTAATATAAAAAATGAGTTTTTACAATCTTCCCCCATTAAATGAACACACTCCTTAGCTCACCTTCCAAGGGAGGAAAAGAGTTGACTTAGAAAAAATCTATCCACTAGGCACATACATCGACCTCCCACTCCCAAGTCTCATAATGTACCCAACTTTAATTCCATAACACCCATACTAAAGGGATATACTGGCCATAGGTAGCCTTCATGGTCCGGTAAACAAAGAGTATAAGATACTCCACAAATACAACATTATCGTCTAACTAAACCTCCTCAGGATCAAAAGTATGATAAAGATCAGCATGATAACAGTGAATTAGTGATACATTTAACAAGTATTTCATGTAACGGTGCCTATGAGTTTGTAGTAATAGAAAGTCTACAATAATTACTCTCTATATAATCTCAAACATCCCTTCAAAGTGTGGTGATATCTTCCCTTTCCTTTGTACTAATCTATTCCCTAGTCAAGGTGATACCCATAGAGAAACATGATCCCAAACCTCAAACTCTAGAGGTCATCGATAGTGATTGACATAAAATATCTTTCTACACTAAGTAGTAGATTTATGCTTCTTGATCATCAAGACCTGCTAAAAGTCTCTTGCATAATACGAGGACCTAATAATGCTACCTCTCCTACCTATAACAAGTATATAGGTGAACAAAATGGACTACCATACAAGGCCTCATAAGGATCCATTTGAATATTTGACTAAAATCTATTATTATAGGAGAGCTCAATGATATGGATATGTTTCACCCAACAACCACAGAAATCAAGGATGTATTCCTGGATCATATCCTCTAATCATCTATTCTGGTTGGCCATTGGTCGGATGGTGAAATGATATACTTCGAAACACCTATATAACCATATCCTTTTATAACCCCTACGAGAACTGAGATGTGAAATGATATTCCTAATTAGAAATGATATAATGAAGGACCCCATGTAACTATTTGATCACACATACATTAATTCTCCCCATATCATAAATAGGAAAAGTCTAGTGGATGGAAAGGAAGTGAAATAATTTCTTCAGTCAATGCACGACTACACAAATTTTATCACTACCTCAAGGTGACCTCGATAATCCCACAAAAATGAATAGAAAAATATTACCATTTCCATTCTAGAATTGTAAGAATATATAACAAGCCAGAAGGTTGTTGTTTCTCTGTCATCTTCTACTGATAGGTGGAACACCTTGTGATAAAACTTTCTATCTGACATTCCCTCCCAAGACACCAGTACAAGTGTCACATATCTCAATACATCTTGGGGATTCCTAGATGAACATCCCAATGAGAATAATGGGACATGTACATCATTTTATATCACATCTCCATAGGATTCTAGAAACACCCATGTATACCTAGGATGTCATCTCTCTGCAAAGACCAATCTTAAGGTAGATACTCCTCTAAAATTCTCTCCTATAAAAAAAGACTATGTGATCTAAAAAACCTCTTACTCATCACCTAATCATGGAGAAAAGTGGTTACTATCAAGGCTAATAGATAATACTTCTCATGAAAATCATGAAACTCCAAATGTGTCTTAGAAAATAGGGCCACAAGTTCCCATTCATCACCAGCATCTCATATGACCAATTCTTATGTTTTCTGGCTCAACATATCTGGTAACTCATTTCCCTTTATGGGAATATATGAAAGATCAAAGTCAAAGGATTGAATGTATTCAACCCATCTTCACTATCTAATATTCATATCACATTGTGCAAAGAAATATTTAATGATCTTGTAGTTACTATACACTATAAAGTTCTATCCTATTAGATATTTTCTCCAGCGGTGTAAGGCATGGCCTACTGCCACTAGCTAGAGGTTGTGTGTCATGTAGTTTCTATCATGAGGCCCCAACTACCGAGATACATATGTAATAACTCTATATTATTGAATCATCACGAAACCCATGATGATTCTTGGTGAATCATAGAACATTTTATAGCCTCTTCCATTCTCTAGTAGAATTGGAATAGATGATGAGACAAGACTTCCTTTTATCTTCTAAAAGGGTTTCTTCAAAGCTTATAACCACTGGAACATAACACCATTGTTTGTCAAAATAGTAAGAGGTGAAACCAGGTCTGATAATTCTTGTATAAGATTATTCTAATATCTAGCCATCCCCAAGAAACTCCATATATCAAACACGTTCTTGGGTTTCTCCTGGTAAACCATAAAACTCACATTCTATGAGTCTATGGATACTTATAATTCTATGATAATATGACACAATAAGTGAAATATTTGATCCAAATGTGGTACTTAGAAATATTGGCATAAATCTGATTCTCTCTTAGTGTATTTAATATTATCTCATGGTTTCCATCATGGTTTCTCTTAGTATGTGAATACACCAAGATGTTGACCATAAAGACCATGAAAAAGGAATCTAGGTAGGGGTGGAAACCCTATTCATCAAATCCTTGAAAAAATAAGGAACATTCCTATGATCGAACATTACATTTACATACACATACTGACCATATTTGCTACAAAATGTTGTATGAGAAATGTATGAAGGTATGACTCAAGCCTAATTATAGCCCGATGTCATTTTGATCTTGGAGAATATCTTATCTCTTCAAATATAGTCTAAGAGATAATTTATATGAGGTATTGGATAAATATTCTTAACCTTAATCTAGTTCAACCAATGATAATCCATGAATAAACGATGGGACCCATCAGCCTTCTTAGTATTAGAGAACCCCAAGAGGATGTATTGGGTCTACTAAATTCTTTAGTCTCTAGATCCCCCAACTATTTATTAATCTCATGTATCTTTTTAGGTTCCGTCCTATATAGAGTTATCGACATGAGAGATGCTTCTATTATAAGCTTGATCTTAAACTCTACCTCTATCTTAAGTGGTAAGACAAAACAAATATTGGGAAAGAAATCATCGAATTGATCTACTGTGGGAGTAAAATATTCTAGGTGTACTCATCGGTCCTCCATGAGGAGATTATTGATCTTGTTGTTACTCCACATAGCCCATGATGCTCTGTTTCAGCTCTACATTCCTTTACATTCCACTCACCCTTGTGGAGATAACACCTACCCTCTGGTGATGAAAATGAAAACCTATGGCAATATAATTCCACAAAGGAATGATAGAGAACCAACCAATATATCCCAAGAATTTAATCTAAGGGATTAATATCATGAACAAATAGGTCCCATACAAAGGGATAATATCATACCTCAAGGGGTAGTCCCTACATTGGTTTATAACCTATGACCATACTCCCAATAGTGTATCCAATGTCATCACATCACAGTAATATAGAATATCTTATTGAGAATTTCCAAAGTATATAAGGAGATAAACATGTGTGAAGAACCTTCATCGAATAAGTCTGATAAAATATTAGAGGCTACTAGAATATTAACCTATATTATAAATATCATTTCACTATGATTCTTGAGTATCATCTATAAAGAAAGATACTTACCTAGTTCATGGCCATGTGTTATAGCTAGTTTACCCTGAGTATGACTGCACATCTGACACTGATGATCAGAAGTCTGACTACCATGGCCATAACATCCTCTTAGACATGTCCTATTGGCACTAATCTAACTCCCTTCTTGAAATAGTTTAAAATATCATCCCTTTAAGGTGGAACTGGTGTCAAGCCTCTTCTATCTTTAGAGTATGGGAAGGTCTCATAGAGTCTATAATGATGAGGTATACATCCATAAACACATCACTCTAGTGGATCTCTTTCACACTGAGACTTCAGACAGCCTGTTCATACACACTGATGCCATATAATAGAGCTTCTAGTGTGGTTACTCTGAATGCCACTAATCTGATGAGAAACCTCGTGGGTACGCTTCCTACTACTAGAAGTACTAATACCTTGCCTTAGCACTGAACCTATATACTGAAAAATAATTTTTTCACATAGGTAATACATAGTTATAAGTTTTTGGTTAATGATCTCTAAAAATGTAGGTAGGTGAAAAAAAATCATCTAAGTATGGATGACGTACTAAATCCATTCCTCAAAACATCTAGAACGTGATAGCTCATCCTTAGATATAGGAAGTTAAAAATGTTGCAACTTAGTAAAATACACTAAATAATCTATTATTAACGTAACATTCTTCTCTAGGTACTTTAAATCTCTTCATTGGTTAGCTCTCAATGTCTGAGGAATGAAGTGATCATAAAAGGTTATCTGGAAGTTAGCCAGACCATGTCCTAGTAATGACCAGCCTAGTTAATCACATCCCACCAGCTTTTGGATGAATCACATATCATATAGGTATAAGGATATACCTTCCTCGATAATTTTTTCTCTAGAGTATAAATTATATATAAGGTGTCATGTATACAATACTCAATAGCCTATGGTCTTATGTCCCTTGAAAATATGGGAGGATGATGCTGCGAGAACTCATATATTAGATTATCCATCATAGTTGAAAGTCATTGAGCACACTTCATGGACTCTATCAGACACAGAAAACCCTTAGTAAGATAATATTCAGATCCCATATTTGGGATAATAGGTGGTTTCTAAAATGGGACTCCTGGGGGTCAGACTTGTGGTTTAGGTCCAAAATTTTCTAGATCAAGTTCATCACCACCCTCTTCGCACACAATATGAGGATTTCATGGTGGAATAGATCAAAAATCCCAAGAAAAGCATCAAAAAAATATTTTTAGCAAAAACTAAGAAATAGAATAATAATATCATATGTTGAAGCATTCACTTCCCAATTTATACTATCCCTTACCGCTTGCACAGAAGGGTAGGTTATTGGTAATTGTTGGATTTAATTTACAAGGGTTCTAGTAAGTGATATTTCAATTGAACCAATCCTATTAATTTATTGGAAACCATTTCATTTTATACGTCATAATTTTCATTTTAAGTTTTACATTGTCTTATATAAATACATCAGGGTTTGATTATATTTCCATTCCCTGTTAATTATGACCCATTCACTTTATCATTGAAATGGACACCCATTTAATTTAAATTTATCATTGTCTACATTTGGTCTCATAATGTAATTATTAATATATGATGACTCGACTTATTAAATGAATCATTCCATTCCACAAGGTACCATATACCTCAGTAATTGAAACTATAAATCACTCAATCATAGCCAAAGATTGGCTCATATAAGCGTCGGTACATTGCTGAAATGGGTAGAAACTGTCAATTTAAGATACCACTATCATCCTATATAGGAATAACTATTTTTATAGATTCTTAAACTTTAAATAACCAATATCCTACCCTATAGTAAAATATTTATTCAAATTTTGTATATATAATAAACATGGGTCACTCAAAAATCACAGGCAATACATGAAAATTTAAACAGTGAAATGTACACATATGACATCTAAATATGCATGGAATATGAATTCTAGGTCCTTATAGCGATGAATGCAACAATGCTCCTTACCCTCATCTCATTCGGCCAAGGATAAATGTTATCCTCAATGATAATGATGATAATAACCATCACGCATCATGTGTGTCGCCTAATGGTGAAATTTTATAAATTGAAATAAAAAAACACTGAACAACAATTCTTATTACTAGAAACTTGGCATTTACCCCCAATGAGGGTTAATTTTTACCATGTTAGTATTATAACCATTTTAAAAATCATTCCTAGTATCATTTGTATTATATCAAAATAGTAAAGTATGAAAAGAAAATAGATGATATATCATTATGATGTGTCAGACTCAGGTTCCACTTAGAGGTTCCCCAAGCCCGAATGGCCATATAGACTCAAGGGCATATCTACTATCTCCAGAGGCTAAAGACTGGTAGTGAGGGCCTAGGGTGTGTCTATGAGGAGACTATTCCCCCACTACTAGAGTTGATCACATCGGATAAATAATAACATATGAAATAGTTGTAGAAGTGTAATAACAACAACTAGACTGCTAACCCACCATATTGGAAGTGGAAATAGACATCTAGGAAACTATAATCAACTAATAACTAAAAAATAACTCATATAAAAAATATAATTGTAATGTATTTCATGTATTTATAAAATTTCAAAGCATTTATAGATGGAATCAAGGAATATATTCTATAAAAAAAAGATTAAAGAGGCCAAAAACTATCCAGCGTCCTAAGATATGGCTCGTTCATCTACTACCAAGATCCCTCCTAATGCATGAAATAATGATCAGGTTTCCAAAGCTAGATTCTTACCCTAATCAAAACAATCAAACATGTAATCATCTTAGGTACCATCGGTGTCTCGGATAGGGCATGTGGTATATATTAGGATTCCACCACCAAAAATGTCTATACCAATCCAGTCTATGAAATAAAAAATGAAATAGTGTTCAGGTATGTATATATGGAAGTAAATATTGTACAACAGTGTAAATACCATGATACACACTTCAACCAAGGTTGGGGTCTGAATATGTAATCATTTATGTTCAAGTTTATATAAATAGGTCACGTGAGGTAAAATAGCACTGACCCTGTATCATGATAAAGATAATGAATGACACAGGATAAAACAAGGAATCCTAAAATAATAATAATAACAAATTATCTAAGGTGATAACTAATGCATCCTTCATGATGGTGTTAATTAAGAGGATCCATGGTAATATCCAGGGAATTCATGAACTCAGGGGTCGATCCAACTCAACAATAACTTATAGCCTGGCTATAAGGGTTCAGTGTGTAATCCAGAGGACATCACCCAAGGAATTATACTATAATATGATTCTAACAAAGTCCAAGGATCTAATACAACGAAAAATGAGATAAGAACTGATTGATCCCAGTTGGTGTATCCTTTTCATCATGTGTCCAAAGAATTCAATATAGATCCAAGGAATGTATCCATGGAATCCTAAAATAAGAATGATAATAAGTGGATGCAATGGTTTCATTTCAGGAATCCACTAGAAGACAAGAACCTGGTTCCATGGTGGGTATCTCCCTTTGAAACCAACATCCTTGAGTCAGAATGGCATCCCCCAGTGGTCAAGGAAATCACTCGGGAATCCAAGGCTAGCATAAGTCTGACCACTCCTTTAATTAATAATAGGTCCATATTCAATAATAATTTTATACTTTATTGATTTAATAAATTAGATCATGTAATACTCATGAAATTTAATAAGTTAATTTGGTTCATTCCAGGCCTTTCATTAGTGTGACAAGGAATAAAAAGTACCTGTAACAATTTATCCCTTCAATTACTTAACCAATAATCTGGTTCGCTCTTCTACCTTTCATCTAGCATCAAAAGTTGTGATATTGATGTGGAACTAGGTCCTTAAATTTCATTGAATTATGATAATTGATACATATATTATACTTTCAATTAAAAAATTTGTTCCATTTACAATATTTAAATAATTAACTTAGAAGTTTCAATAGGTACTACCATATTCTAGACAATAGCAATTTATATTTCATTTAATCAAAGATAGTCTACCACTAGCAATTTCAATCCACACACTCCAACAGTGTCACAGATAAACCCACATGGGATACAAAGGAATATTTACGGAAGTACCCTACATGGGGTGGAAGGTGTTGCGGTCTCAACCTCCAATGATACAATGATCATGTATATGAAGGGATCTAAAATAAGAGCACGAAGATTATAATAAAAGAATATTAATTTAATAGGAAACACAAAAATACATCGGCATGAACATAAGGAAGGAAATTTATAAAATGTAAAGACTTTAGGTATAAGTTATAGACAACCAAAACTATATCCATAACACTCTCCTCGTCCAAAATATTCCCTTAGTTTGACTTGGATTGAGATAAAACAGAAGAATAGAGCAATGTCCTAAAAATAGGCCATATTTGATCACACCAAAATTGCATTGTCAAGAGGAATACAAAAAAAAAATTGACTAAAGATTAACTGAGTTGTTACCAAGAAGAATCAAAATAGATTAATGGAGCACAAAATAGTTTTTTGATGGTTTGTTCTTATGGTTGGCCAAACCGTGCGCCAACCGTGCTTGGATAACTACTTCAGGACGGTACCCACATGGTTAGGGTAACCATGCACCAACTACGCGACAAACCTCTATGAAATTTTTCTAAGATAATTGCATGGGCGTGTGGCCCCTGGTACATGGTTTGGGTAAAAAGTTTACCATTATTGCTCTTATTTTTAGCTTGAAAAGGTCAGATATAATCATGTGGTCATCCCAACATGGTTTATACTAACCGTGAATCCCAACATATTATCCCAAAAAACATGTCTATGTAGTCCAAAAAATCCTCAGACAACACTAACACTCTAGTGACCTCATTAGAAATCCATAATAAATCAAAAATATAAATAATTAATCTAAAATTTAAAGGATCCATACCTGAAATAAAAACTAGATTCTTTCATAAATTTAGTTTTTTATCCATTCTTGAATAGGATTATTGAGATTTCATATTCATCCCATCATTTATCACTCATTTAATATATATCCAATTAAATTTTAATTAATATAGTCCAAATTTCCCATCCATATGTGTTGATAAGTCTAGCTAGACAACATTAGATTACATGTTGCTCGATTTGTATCCATGTCATGTATCTGAGTAAATTTCACCAAGACATATCATGAATTAATTCACCAAATCATGCAATTAAGAACAAATGGTGTAATTAATTCTCCATGTGTTGGGAAACTCAGTTGGTACACAACTTTTGGGACAAAAAAATATGTAACTAGGTTACACATCATGTAGTCCATGCATTTTTATGATAGAAAATGTATGGTAAAATATGATTTGGGTAACTATAACATGGCGTATAGGGACTAACATCAATGTAATAAGGATGTTACATGACATGTATAAGCTGTAAACATCTTGTACCCCACACATTTTCATGCCATAATATATTTTGAGTCCTTAGTTTTGTTTCACCAACATGTAATTGGAAAGATACATGGCATGTAGTTGGATGTACGTGTCATGTACTCAGCCTATTTATAAAAAAAATTAAAAAAATTATTTAATACTCTCTTAAAGCTCTGAAATATGTGTTTAATGTGTCATTTATAAACTAATACATACCATGATAGAGTTTATATATATATAGTTATAAATTAATTTATGTATAAATTTTTGAACTACATACCATTTATAGTTGTAATACATCTACTACTCCATGTTCATTAAAATCATTATACACAATGTTAATTAACGTGTTTTTTGTGTGTTATTTTTTTATTCATACATGTCATATAATTGAATAAAAAATTCATATGTCATATTCTACATGAGTTGATTGTAAATGATCTTAACACATGTCGTGTATTTTGGACTGGTAATCGCTAAGTTTCTTTTATGTACAACCTGTTTACTTATATAATTACATTTTTAATAAAATGAACATATTTTAATTTCTTTAAAATCACAGTGTTTGGGTATCTCTTGGACATATTGGAAAGGAATTAAGATAAATTGAAATAATTAATTAACCCAGTAACTGATTAACTGGAGGGACTTTAGGCCAAAATGTGGGTCTTCAGGGCCATATAATGGGCTTTAATGCCCACTATCCCTACGTACCATGTAATGAGTCTCCTCTAACAAATAAAAAATTGGTCCTTTCATTTTTTTAAATAATAAATAATCTTCAACCACAACATTAGAATAATAATAATAATAATAATAATAATCAGTTATTTTAATTAATATAAATTGAACTAGTTGGTGGTCATGATCTTAGAAAAACCTGTGTATGTGTACGATTTATATAATTTATTTATTTCAAGATTTTTAACATTTTTTAATTAAATTAAATTGAATTCCTGAAATTCATCCCTATCCCCTTATTATGTGTGGGTACATGTTTCCATAATTTATTTTATTTAAACCCCATCTATAGTTCCCTTCATCATTGAGGAAGTTAAAAACAATAGAAGTATTTATATCCAAGGCACACAGAGTTGGTTTGATATGGATATGAGGTGAAATAAAGCCAAGGAGATACAAATGAAAGAGGTGGAATACTGTAAAATCAATCCAATATTTTCTTAGGGAGTGTTTTCCCCGTGGGTCAATAGTTTTTTTTATTTTCCAATCATTAAAAAATAACTAGTTAATGTTCATGATCATACCATAATTTATTTATTTTCTTTATATTTGATTCATAATTTATATATGGATGCAAGACTGCAATAACATAAATTAATGAATTAATATGAAAATATTACTTTAAATAAAAGTATTATGAGTAAATATTTTAAAAATAATGTATATCACATAAGATAAATTCATTTGATATTAAAAATTCATGTAAGAGTTATAATAAATAAAATTACACATAATAAATGAAATCTCTCAAGTTAATATTATGTCACTAAACCTTACATAAACTAACTTAAGATAGATCCATAGTAAAGGTGTTGATATAGGAATTTGTTCGGGAAAATTATATTTAGGATTTTGATTTGGGGTTTGATCCCTTAGAGGCCTTTGAGCGACATCTCTATTTCCCTCTCATCATCCTAGGGTTTCGATTTGGCCTTTGTTCCCTTCCCCATTTTCCCCGGTATGAGTGGCATGGCGTCGGCATCCTGGATCTCGGTTTGGCGGCTGTGTGGCTCAGTTCTGGTCTTGGGATTCTTCTGGGCTTCAGTATGGCGTCGGTGCGGCTTTTGATTAGACCTGTCACAATTTGGACAGATCCGGAATTAGCATGGCTTGCGGACTAATCTAGCGTGGCTTGGCTTTCCGATCATTCAGGTTCAACTTAGCGGAATTGTGCTCACAGTTTGATCTGCCATGGAATGGAATCGGTGTGTCATGTGGCTAGATCCATCATGGAGCACACAGAACCAGCCTCAGTGGGGCTTTCCGACAGGTACGACATGACATAGTCCCCATCTTCTTCTGTTTCAGATCTGAATCGGTGTAGCTTGCAGACCAGTCTCCCATGTGTGGCATCGTCTTCTAGTTTGTCCAGTATCGGTGCGGTTTGCAGTCAGATCTGGTATGGCACGTCATTATCTACTTGGATCATCTTGAATTCACCGTAGGGTGCAACATCAAGACGACTTTGTCCTTCCTGTATCTATCTCCTTCGTTGGCCTTCTGTAGGCGTGTTCTTCCGGGAGGATTTATGGGAGGCCGTATCATGTTGTTGGAGGGTGGGGTTTTCTCTGACTGGAACTCACCGGCAGGTTTGTGGTTTTGGGCTGGTGTCAATGGTCGCACCGGTGGGCATTCATGGAGGTTGGTTCTGAGTGTTGTCCATGATTTTCTGATGTTCATGTTTCGTGGATCATAGTTTCCTCGGCCTTATCTCTGGTGATTTCGGCTCTTGGTGTGAATGTTTGACAGATTTAATACTAGATTTGATTGATTTGGTGTGTTGAATAAGTTGTTTAGTTGGACTTAATCCTCTGATGGATGATATTTGGACTATTATAAGTTGTGAAGTCTTCTATGATTTACCACTTTTCCCTCAAAAGTGTTTGAAATTTTCTCAATTTTTCCTCAAAAGTGTTTGGATAATAAAAAATTGAATTTTCAGTTTGGTAAACTTATAATTATCATGAAATCTAAAAAAATATGGTGGTTTACATAACCAAACTATAATTTGATTTAATGAACTTTTTATGTTCAATAAAAAATTTAGAGGCATATTTTTAAGAAATTATAGTAAGGATTACATGATTTGGGAATCCACTAAATGGAACATGGTGATGAAATTCCAAAGTTGGAACAACCACCTACGGAAACAAATATTATTATTTTCATAGGATTTTTGGATTATAATAATGGAAATGTGTATTGTTACCACTAGTATTTCTTATGTGATGAGACATTATGAGTTCAATTGTGAGGGTCTTTGATATCTAATAAAATAGTGGTCGATATAATAAAATTAAAATTATTTTCTCTTATAATTTTTAATGAAGTGAAGTAGTAATAGTTTTCTCTACTATTATTGTAGAATAATTACAATTTCATCAACCACATTATACCTCTGATCAATTTGGGATAAATTCCATCTTTTAACTTGAAATAACATCCAATAATTTATCAAACTCCTATGATAGTGTTGCACCATGAACAGAAATATTACATGATAGAATCCTCAATCTATGATCTACCTTCTTAGTAGATGAGTGATAAGGAGTATATTTGTTATAAAAAACACTTTAATTGTGCACTATATGTTTAGTGTTTGGTGATTTCATTTATGTCTAGTGAACACATTAAGTCACATGAGATCATGTACTCTTATAGAATGCTACAAAATCTCTATGATATTATTTGGGACGAAGAAATAATTTGAGATAACCAAGGGTTGACTCATAAGAAAACATAGAAAATGGGACTATTTAGCCTTCATTTAGTCAAACACATTGATAACATTGAGTTTCAAGAGTTTCTAGGTTTTATGTTTCCTAAAGAAATGTGAACTGATCTCATCCATTCATCACTCCCTAAGAGATTCTATTATTTTGGTGTAAAATTAAATATGACCAACTTTGAGAAATATCTCCTAGATCTTCTTACTCTACATTTCCAGGTTGGAAAGGATATAAATACTGAAAATCATTTTTTACTTATGGTGAATAATTTGAATGGCGATGTGAAGAAAACCAAGACTAACTCAAAGATTAAATCTTCTTTACAACACCATTATAAGAAGATGAGGATCAATGGGAAATCATGGAAACATGAAATTTTATTGTTTTTATATAGTATGAAGAGCCACTAGATGAAATAATGAACCCTGGTAAAGAATCATAAAGAATCCATAGGTGCGATTGTTATCAAGTGCAATTTATTTTTTTCTAAAAATTGGATATTAGATATATCATTTGTTTATTATATATGTATTAATATATAGGAACCGAGTAGACTTAGAAATATTTTCCTTGGTTCAGAGGATCTATGATTATCCAATAGATCTAGACATGATATTATGGTTATTGGATATTACCACCTTGTGTTTCCAACTGGAATGTTATTATTTTTGAAAAAAAAAATATTATGTTCCTTCAGTTACCCAAAACATTATTTATATATCCAGACATGATATTGATTGTTTTATTTTAAAATTTAGAGACAAATGTATCTTCTTTTATAATGAAATCATTTTTTAAGCTGGATTTAAATAATGGTATCTACATGTTGGAATACATGAACCAAGTAAGGTAAATTGATAACAAAAATATTTATCAGGAATCATGCCCCACCAAACAATGGAATCACCAACTAAGTCATGTAAAAGAAATTTGGTAAACTAGATTACACTAACATGAATATATGGATTAATTTTAAAAAAACCGCTTTTTGTATGGTATGTATGCAATAAAGGAAAAATAAATAAAGCCTCATTTAGTTGAAAAGTGTAAAGGGCTATAGATACTTTTGATTTGGTTCACATCGATGTGTGTGGACCATTTCTAGTTAAATATAAGAGCGGGTGTACATACTTTATAACATTTACTGTTGATTTTAATAGATATTGATTTGTATAATTAATGATGTACAAGTATATTTACATTTATTAATTCATGGAACATAATAATAATGATAAGAACTATCATGGTAAAAATATTAAGAAACACCACTAAAATAATTGTGTAGAATATATTAATCAAAATGTCTTTGATTTCTTATAGTATTATGAGATTCTATAGTATATCACACCTCCTTATACACTATAATATAATGGTGTAACTGAATGGACAAACCACACCCTATTAGATATGGTGGCATCAATTATGAGTCAAGTGAGAATTCCATTATCCTTTTCATGATACGCATTACAGACAAAAATACACATACTAAACCATGTTCCAAATAATGTAAAAATCGGTATTCCATATCAGATTATGTATAAAAATAAACTCATGGTGTCACATTTTCAAGTGTGGTGTAGTTATGAATCAGTTAAGGCTATTTAAGGAAATAAAAATTCACCTCATATAATTCAGTGTATCTTTATTTTGTATTGTAAAGAAACTAAAGTATATTACTTACATGATCATTCAAATTATAATTTTGTGGTTAACAAACATTCTCCCTTTCTTGAATGGGAGAAAATATTTAAAAAATATAGTTATAGTGATATAGACATTGATGAATCAAAGGTTCAATATGTATAAGAGTTAGAATAGGAAACAATTACAAAAAACTTTATATAATAGGTTATTTTAGAGACACAAGTACTGATTTGGAGTACGAAAGAGGTTAGAGAACAAACATGATATGATTTTCTAGTCACTAAGGATATAGAATATTATCTGTTGATAAAATTGATCATGTGACCTAAAAAGAACTAGTAAATGGAACATAATATAACAAATGCAAACAATTATGAAATTTTGAAATGGATACTATACACTAAAACCATTTTTAGGTTTTAGTAGATCCTTTAGTGGATGTAAACTCTATTGTTTATAAATTGATATTCAAGAAGGAACTATATATGGATAGAAAATTAAATACATATATTACACGATTATTTACAAAATGGTTCAATCACCATGAAGTAATAAACTATGAAAAAACATTTTCACTAATTCCTATAAAAAATCTATTATAATTATACTCTCCCTAGAGACTTACCATGATAATGTTATTTCGAAGATCGATGTCAAAAAATAATTCCTTAACTAAAACCTTTATAAAGATGTCTATATAAAAAAACTTTAAGGGTTTTTAACTCTAAAGGATGAAAGAAAGATGTTTAAGTTACTGTGATCTATTTATGGATTAAATAAAGAATCTGTATCATGGAACATTTGATTTGATGAATCCATAAAGAAATATTTTTCATAAATAATGAATGTGATCCTAGTATCTATAAGTGGTTTAATGTGAGTGTGGCCATTTATCTAATATCTTATGTTGGTAACATACTATATATTGGAACAAAATACTAGAATTATAGTCTGTTAAGTCCATGTTAGAAACTTTCTCTCCCTGAATAACTTATGCAGAGCAATAAATATTCTTAGGATCAAGATCCATCATAATGGATATAAGAGGATGATTGGAATGATTGAAATTAAATAAATTGGCATGATATTGAATAGATATAGTACATAATAATCCAAGATGTTTTTATAGTTCCACATGGAATTCATCTTTATAACAAACGCCATCCCTAAAAACATGTGGAATGATTGAGGATGGAAAGGATTATATAAGGTTCAATGATTGGTTATATCATCCATGTTATGCTATGTAAAATTATATATGTTTTTTATTCATTAATTGTAGTGGGAAGATATCAAAAAGACCTAGGTGGTTACCCTTGGATGGAAATAAAAAATTTCTAAAGGTACTTAAGGTATACTAAGGATATGATCATGGTATATAGAGGAGATAAGGAAGTAGTCATATAGGGATATACAAATTCTATTTTCCATGTAAATAAAGTTGATCTAAAATCATAGTTGAGAAAAATCAATTCTTTCAATAGAGGTGTTATAGGTTGGAAGATCTCAAATATAATCATGGTCTCTAATTGTACAATGTATTTTGAGTACATGTTGGCTTCTCAAGTAGCTAATGACATATATTAGATTTAAAACATCATCCATGAACATGATTAAGTTTCTATATGTAAATACACAATCACAATCTATTATGATAATATAGCAATACTGGATCTTCCAAAATATCTAAGGTTATATCAGTAGTTGAAGCACATACATCAGAAATATCATCTTATAAGGTATTTTTCTTAGAGATGTGATGTCACTATGATCAGAGTTTCCATAGAAGACAATATGGAGGTCCCCTTAAACAAAAAATTATCTTAGTAGAAACATGATCATCATGTGATATATAGAATATTAAATGGTAATATAAGTTATATTTTGTATAAGTGGGATTTTTTTAGAGTTAGTGTTAATGAACCAACACTTTTTACTTTATATTGACTGTGTATTAAATGATTGGAATATTAAATAAATACATTATTATATATTTTTATCATTTTTATCCCATTATTGTAATAATATCTTTGAGTTTCTTTTACATTGAAAAGGAAATAAAAGTTCCCTTGTATGATGAGTACCTTGAAATTCCATGATAATATTATTAAACTTTGTTATATAGTTATATAACATTATATGATGGGATAAATTGTATGTTGATTTTCAAGTGAGGGTACTTTTAATAATATAACACTTCAACTCCTAAATTTATCACTTGAAAATTTTTAAGTTGAGAGATTATGGGATCATACCCACTTGTAAAAGATCCACATAATTTTGTGTCATTGGATAGGCCTCTCTATGACTATGTGTAATGATACTTTGACTTTAATATTATATCAATGCATTTCACGACTCATGCATTTTGATGTATTTTTGTAAACCATGATGACATATGATAGGAGTGAAGTTGGGTATGTAGGGTGAATCATAAATGATATGTTATTAATGAACAAGTTAAGGATGTATTTTCCCTTCCATCTTTATAGAAGTTTATATCTCAGCCCTTTGATTGAAATAGAACCATCATTTTAAATTACATGAAAATGGTGTATTAACAAGTTTATTTTAGATAGTAAAAGAAAGACGTATCAATAATATAGGTTGATAACACAACTATGAAACTTAGTTAATGTGATATCATGACAAATGGATTATTTTATGTAGGGAGTGGCTATATATGGTTTTATTATTTGAACACATATTCTTACACTATGGGTACCTTAACCCATGGTTAAAAAATAATCCCAGAAGTTTGGAAAGTCTACCTAATGTCGCTAAGGATTAGACCTAAAGAGTCACAAATAGAGTTTTTTTTGATCATGGTTAAATATTATTTATATTTAAAAATTGGAATAAATATTATTCTATAGAAAGTAATTAATATTTATTTAAAATTTTTTAATTACCTATAAATATTTAATAAATATTCAATCATAAGGTAATTATTTAGTTACACAAATATGTATTACTTATTTATCTTGTATTATTCTCACCATAATAAACAATTATTTAATTATTAAATATATAATTTATTTTATTATGTGAATATAAAATAAATATTTATTCACCATATCATGAAAAAAATATTTATTTATTTATATTGTTAATAAAATTTATTTAAATATTCATCATTATACATGTTCAGGAATACCAAAAAAATATTTTCTGTTATTACTTGAAATAAGGTCCTTTTGGATTTAATATATTACTAATGGTCTTTTGTAGTTTATTAAATGTTAAACCATAACCCTACGTCTCTAAATAGAATGTAGTTTTAATTAGATAATAGTTAATTGTTCATTAGAATAATTTCCTCTCAATATCTCCCTTCCCCTCTCTTCCACTCAAGAACAAGAAGAACAAGAGAGTTTCCTTTAAGAAAGAAGAAATGTAAATAGCTTGATATAAAAAATTCAAGATGATAAATTGGTTGTACAATCACATGATGATTAAAATAATGGATATCATAAGAGCATGTGTGGATTACCGCTATAGGGGGTTATCTTTGGGTCCTTACTGTGTCTTGACGACGAACCCCTCAGGGTTGAAAAATCCGCATAATATATGAATAAATATCTCAAAACTATGTCAATATTACATCTTATGTTTTAAATTAATTAAAAATTAATGTAAAAATATATTATCACTTGGTTTTAGTGAAAATATTTTTTAATATACTTCAGAAAAAAAAGTCACTACTGAGTTCACATCAAGTAAATTGTGAATGATCTCTTAAGTCTAACAAGTTTTGAGATGGAAATAGGCCTAATAGGTTCTTTTACTATTTATGAAACCATCACTTAATATATGAATAAGACCTTTCATGGAAGGAGTTAGATTACATATCATGTGATTATTAACATTGTGTAATTGTTAAATCCCAAAAATGGAATTAATGAGACACTAAATGTACACAATGAGTCATTTACAATATACACACCTTGTATATATTTAATTATAGTAATGAATTTAATGTGAAATATAAATGTACATACCTTGTGAATTTTTATGTATATGAATGGAATTATCTACCATCATAAATAATAATTTATTAGAATATTACTATATAATATTCTAAAGTTATTTTAAAATAAAATTATTTTGAATATGTTTTATTATTTAAAATGTTTTTTTCAATGTGAAAATTATATTTTTCTAAAGAAAATTTTCAAATGACCATTAAAAATATTTTCTATATAAGATGACATATATTGATGTTATATGTTCTTTACTAGGGATATGATCCAAGGATACCATTCTTATTCATTATCTTAATGGTTTATGTTTATTATGGAATAATGTTTTTGAAACATGTTTCTCTTACATGGGTTATACCATGACGAAATTATTATAAAACATGATTCTTTTCGAGGGTTATTATACGATGAAATGATTATGAAACCTATGTCTATTACATAGGTTATGATATCCGAAAATATTTGTGAAACCGATTTCATTTACTAATTTATTATATAATTAATGTTTTGTGATATGGTGGAACACTTAGATATTATTTTTATTATGTGTTTGGTGGGACCTATATCTCCCTCTAATGAATTGGGTAAAGATTTATATCTCAAGAGATAAACATGACAATAGTGGGAAGTGAACATGATTTAGTAATTGATTTTTCTACAATGATGGTCTTTGGAAGTGAACCTTTACATCTAATATGGTTTGTGGAGTGAACCTATTTCACTATTATATCCTTGATAGTGGTCCTTGAATAATATGGAAATGATTTTTTATTCTTGTGTGTATGTCACAAATCTAGGTCTTATGCCAATGTTATGCACTAATTTCTCATATCCTTTGACTAACTTATAATTCATGTCTTATTAAATATAAATATTTATTACAAGAATGAGTATTATGATATTTTATATGAAGGGTATGGTTTTCACATGTTTTTATAATGTTCTCAAAACCTTATGTTCATGGTATGCTTAAATATCTCCCTTTTTTACCCTTATTGGGCATCTGAGGTCACACTTTCTTATGTTTTATTTTCCCCATGTTATGAATAAATGTATTTTGTATGATATTTATAATAAGGTTTATAGTTATTAAGAACATAGTGTGAGATGATTTATATCACTTATGGACCAATTTCTTATGTTTCAATGCTTCTAAAGGCATAATGTATTTATGATCCTCATACCGGTGTTTGTGTAGTAGTAAAATTTCTTTTTATTATAAGTAAAAAAATCAATGTCAAGAGACACTTACAATGACACAAACAACCCCATCATTCAAGGGGGTCGAAAGTAGTGCAGCCCTAAAGCATCCCTCATCACAAATGACCTGTACTCAAGAGGCATAGTTCCCATTCTTCTATAAATAACGGCCTCTTCCTTGGGACTTCCAATCTTTGATAATGCATCCACAAAAAAATTCCCTCCCTCCAGATATGAAAATCCTGGGTCTCTTTTTTTGGTATCAAAGGATAGGTTAAATTAAAAAATTTAAACTATAATGATAAAAAATTATTGATATCCCTAGGGACATGTCTACATATAAGTATAAGGACGAGTAAAAGTATAAGAAAATGACCTGTAATTTTAGTAAAGGATGGAGTGAGTAGTTTACATGAAATTAAATCCCTGTCAGGATAATAAAATTTGGTATGGCACAAGAATAAATGGACCTATGGGTAATTACAAAAAATATGGAACATTTAGATGGAATTTATAGTCACCTAGTGCATGACAACAATCATTGATTCACACTTGGTATGACACTCTCGGGATATATTCTTTAAAAATTCAAAAACACATTATGAACTATTATAAAGGATTTAAATATATTATTATTGTTAGTGAAATAAGATAAACCTACATTTTCATAGATAAAAATGAAGGTTTCAATATTTATAAATCTTATATGTGACTTTTAATGATTATGCAGTTCCCAAATAAAATTATTATTTCTTATACGATGATTTTTTAGTATTATACAATTTATGGAACATGGAAGAAATTTTTTAGTGTTGAATGTGTGATGGATAATGACATGATTTTACTCCTAATAATACAAATTTTATTTGGGGTGGAATGTAAATTATCATTGCTATTCTTATAAACCAATCTCAAGCCATTAATCATCCATACCATCCAAATGAGTGAAGTGAGGAACAATTTTCTATTGATTACATTATGAGTAAATATACAACTACCTTTAGTGGATATGCTGATCCATTTGTTTTTTTATAATTGATAAATACCAATGAAAAGTTATTTTCCATTCTATGGTGTTTGGAACATGAAAATTCCATTTTTACTATCTATCATTTGGAAGGTGAAATAGATCAAATGTGGAATTTCATTAAGAAAACAAGGGAACATAATGAAATATACTCCATGTATTTGTATGAATTAAAGTTATTATTTTTTAATAAGTAATATCCTTTTATTCTTCATACAAATATGGATAAGTAGTTCCTTGAGATAAAGTAAAAGGATAATGAATCTTTTGGTACACACAAGGAAATCTTTACAAGACTTGTGAGATACACTTCTCATATTATCATCAAACCAAAATATTTTGTTAATTGATTATTTTTTGGATTAAAAACAATTATCTAAATGAAATTATTCATAGGATAGTTTTGTTTATATTAAGATATTTTTTTTATGTATGATTAAGGTGGAAATGGATGTTGTTGTTATGTATCAATCTCTTTGTTGTAATAAGAATAAAAAATTTGAATTCAAAGGAAAATATTAAAACTATAGAGAGAAGCATATGAGATTTCATTTATACTAAAATTGTATGAGTAAACATGGAATAATATTTCTTAAGGGGACTATTAAATATATTAATTGTATAAGGGATGTAATCGGTAAATTTATTGCTGAAGTAATGGGAAGAAATTAACTAATGATGAAAATAGAGACAAATATTTATAGAATGAACCACCCACACTCTTGTGTTTCAAATTAAAGGAGTATGGGAATTATTCTAACCAATTCCCAAATTATAAGGTTAATGATGATGACTGATTTAATAAACCTATTATGTTTAAAGACAAATGGAAAGCTCATACAGTCACTATTTTGGATGATGGGTATAATAACGAACTTACGAAAGGTATACATACCATCCACTCTAGAACTAATAATATATTATTTGACTACAAATATCCCCCTTATTTCATATATAAATAATTTTCATACAGTATGAAGATGCCACCCAAATGAATAGATGTTGAATTACCAGTGAAATCCCTTAATGGTACAATGATCTCATATCAAGTCAATGATTCTTCTATAGTTGATGTTTCTATGAATGTGTTGATTGAAAATCTTATCATTCTTCATCTGGATCAATTTTTTGTTACCTTAGGCATGTATTGTCTTTATATTCATAAATCATACATTCATTTCTCTTTAACAGAAGCCTCAATTGATATTTAAAAACAACCAATGATCGTATATCAGTGCGATGATAAATATGGAATTTTGAGGGAAATTGATCATTGTATGGGTTTTCAATCATATTCTTATGGTTTATTTTTCTCTGACAGTTGTGAATGAACTCAATATTGATGATGCACCTTTAATGTGGGAATTTTTTTATGTCTTTCCAGAATATTTTTCTATCCTTCGACTCAAACGTGAAGTTTATTTCTCAATAGAACTCATACCTAGTGTCACACCAATTTCAATGACTATATATAGAATGGTCCTGATTAAGAAGCTGGGATTGAAAAGGTAACTCCAAAATAACCTTTAAAATGTATTCATTCATCCAGGTGTGTTACCTTGGGGTGCACTTATTATTATTTTTTAAATTAATTATGGATCAATATGACTCTTAATTGATTATCAGGTTCAAAAAAATATCACAATCAAGAATGGGTATCCTCTAGCCTATATTGATGACCTATTTGATTTAATATTAGGAGATCAAAAAAATTTCAAGATTGATATTCATTATTAATATAATTAATTGAGGTTTAAGATAGAGGATATAACCAAGACAACATTACATAAAAAGCATGAACACTAGGAATATATAGTGATTCTATTTAGTATTACTAATTTCACCACTAAATTCATGGATTTAATGAATATATTCTTTATAAATTACCTTGATCAATTTATATTAGTATTTATAGATGTTATTATAATCAATTAAACATAAAATGAAGAGCATGAAGATCACTTGATAATTGATCAAAAGTCCGTTAATAATGAGAAATTATATGAAAATTTTAAAATATCTGAATTTCAGTCGCAAAAGGTTTTATTTTTTGGGTCATATAATCTCAAGGGTTGGTATATTAATATATCCATAAAATAAAATGACTATTTTGTGTTATCCCATACCAACCATGGTCACCAATATCCATAGTTTTCTTATTTTAGCTTGATATTTTTTCTGGTTTGTGTAGAATTTATCTTGAGTATCTAATCCACTAACCAAGATAACTCCTAAGGGAGCCGTATTCCTATTCATAAATGAATTTGAAGGAATATTCAAGGAACTAAATAGAATATTAGTTAGTACAACTATTCTTACATAACCCTACTATGGATAAGCATTTATAATCTATTATAATGCCTCAAATAATGAATTAGGATGTGTTCTTATGTATAATAATATGCTTATATCTTGTTCCTCGTGAAAATTGAACTTTTAAGAGAAAAATTACCCAATTCATGATTTGGAGTTAACTATGGTATTTTTTTAATTAAATATAAAGATGAATATTATCTATTTAGAAAATTGTGATATATATACCAATCATAAAATCTTAGTGTATATATTCACATAGAAGGAATTGAATATGCACCAGAAAATATGGTTATAGATTATTCATTGTTATGGAATCTCAATACATTAACACCCTAATAAAGTGAAAAAGGTGAACCATGCCCTTATTTTAAAGGAACATACTATCTTATTCGTGATGAGGAAGACAAAATATCCAATATTTATAGATATTCAAAGGATGGACATAGAAATCGTGAAGAAAGGGGAAAAATATTGTCTTTATAAATTCAATGTATAACCATCTATCCAAGTAAAGATTAAAGAGGTGCATAAGGAAGATGTTGTGTCATGACCCCTCCCCACAAGGTGTGCCTCTCCTGGGCCGGCAATGTGTGAAGGGAGATAGTGACCCCCAAGTCCAACCTCCAATAGGCCATGGCTTGGTGACCAGCACTGAGGGTATATTAAACACACAAAATGCAAGGAATTAACCTCTAAGAGAACATATGAAAAAGATAGAGATAAGATAGACACCAAGAAACTCTAAATCAGACTTTAATATCAAATAAATCCCAAGTATGCATATTTAATTTCATACAAGAACAACTACAATTGAATGGGAAAATTGCATGTATCAAAATAAAGTAAAAACGGTAGTTTCTACAAATCCCAAACTGCTCCTCCATCCCCAAGCTAGCAGCAAAAAGCTTGATCTCCAACCCGCTGCATGTGACCAGAAATTTTTTTTTATATACATGGGGTAAGTATAATAGTATACCCATTAGGATCCTCCCCTAGAGCCTCTCATGAAAAATTAAAGAAATTGTGCTAAATCACAATGAAAAACAAGTGAAACTAACTCTCCAGATAAACATGTATTCTAAGTTCCCAGACTAAGCATGGATACTCTCACCAAGTATCACATAAAAGAGTATAGAATATAATAAATAATATAAATGGTACCCTTTTACCACTTCCACACTACTTTTCTATTTTTCCACAATGTCACACATCCTAAGAATCCATCTCAAAAAAGGCTTGCTCATAAGAACCTAGGCGAAGCACCACAATATGTGTCTCATGAGACACAACCAATACATCCATGTAACCAAAGTAACTAGGTAGTTTCCTAGAGCTACCAAAAATCGAGTAATGTTTATCATACATCAAGAATTATACCTCAAACCATTACAACCCATGCACCGTGTAAGGATCCTCAAGACATCACATCCTATACAAGTTACACCTATAGTCATCCGTAAGAATTTACATCCAAAATATATGTGTGTGAATATCCAAAAGCCATCAAATCCCTCTACACACATATATGGGTAAATCTAGCCACCGTGTCTACCAACACAATTAACTACCAAGAGAAGAGAGTAGGGACAAGGGGGTAGTTAGGCATCCATCCTCCGAGTAGAATGTTGGGGAAAATACCCCCCCCCCCCAGGCTCAGAATCCTTGGGGTGTCAGTTTATCTAACCGAACATATGGATTAGCATATATAATCAAAATAAGTTCATAATATACTATATTTCACAACCACACTAAGGGAATAACCTAGTCTGAGACTCAAATGCAGATAATGTTTCTTGGACTCCTAGATGCCACCACTAAGACTATGTATCTTATAAGAACATAACTATTTAAAGAGTTTTATTATATTACTTCATCACCTTTTTATCAATTTCACTTTGTGGTAATTAATACATTAAAAATTAATTAAATATTATCAATTCCACACTATAATTTCATTATAATTCTAACCAAGATCCTCAGTTCCTTTAAATTGTAACCCCCTCATTTCCTTACACTAAATTCAAACCCCATGGGTTGACAACATTTATTTGATCATTTATTAATAGAATTATTACATTTACATATTCCAAGGAATTATAGAAAAACATTATAATATACAAAAAAGGGTCTGAACACGGTGAGTAAGTGAATGATCTGAAAAGACTTTTCCACCTATAGTAAGAGTGTAGACCCATCCTCCCTCAATAAGATAAACACAGAAAGCATGTGACACAACCCGCGTTTCTTCACCCCTTTTTGGAAAGAGGGTATGAAAGACCAGCTGCCTGGAGAAGTGTGGAATATAAATCAGATAAACAACCAAAATGATTTATAAAGCATCCAACAATTCACATCCAATCGATTTCATTATCTCTAGTGTCCTCCCCAATAACCACATGCATAAACTGATGCATCTCGCTACTCTTGGCATTAATTTATACCAAAACTAATGGGCCCCCTTCCCCTACATATCACATTATTTGTCCAAGATAACATCACAACATAAGAAGCAGGAAAATAATATCATATAAAATGGGATCTTGTCCATTAAATATAGCATTCATCCTTCATACATAATGATCACTAATGGATCCAAAGCACAAGGAAATCATCCTTAAATGCAATAGGGTAACTTAGAACCCTACCAGGCATTATCTTTTATCATATTGAAGGTTTTTTAATCCATCTAGATTTAACCAATTTATTATTTGTAGGTTTAAACTATTGGAAACCTATATAGTATTCTATTAAAAATTAACTAAAAATTTAATTAACATTCCTTTAATTCATTATCAATGGGCATCAATATGCCTTTGGATAATCAATTAATTCAATTAAATATGCTTACTGCAACAACAATCCGATTTATTTACATGCCTATTTATCCTTAAAAAATAATTATAATTAATCCCTGTTTATGTTCTTTAAAAACTTCTATCATGAACGACATGCTAAACAAGGGAAGCATAGATATCACACTATATAGAAAAAAGAGAGACAACAACATACGATCGATACAAATTTATTTATCTGATTCGAATATATATTATGTCAATTACATTGTGTTATAGTGTGGTAATACATTCCAACACTACCATTTCACATGAATGAAAAGATAAGACATGAATCCACTACCTCAAAAGGTTTTTGACATTCTTCGCTTAATAATGGATCAAATCAACGTATCACAATTGTATTCCACACAACAAGTACATCAACCCAAGGATGTCGTAGAAAACCCACATATAAAAAACAATAAAAACTCCCCTAGAACCCTGGTAATCTATTGTAATAGAATAGAAAATTAAAATAGGAGAAGAAAAATTGATGAAAACCAAAGATCAGAGGTTGATCTTACCTTAGATTAAAGACGGATCAAAGAAGGAATTGGGGAACTGATCTAAGACGAAGAAATCCCAAACATTGAAGAGGGAGGCATTCATGTAATCTGGAGTTGGGAGGGGTGATATCAAGCCATTGATTATTAAAAACATGAGAAACTTGGTGTTTTTAAAATACCCAGAGGTCCTGTAGTACACGATATGTACCTCCCCATCATGTCGGGTACCACCTCAAGACCGACTTACGCCGAAAAATGTGTCACCTAAAAGCTTTGTTTTATTTTTTATAAAACCCAAAAAGTATAAATTTTTGACCCCTTGTTCATGTTGTGTATCCCCTTAGTTCCCAACTAATCATGATCAAACTCCTCCATACATCCTTTGACCACCTCGGTCTTTGAAAACACAAAAAGGTTTGATCAATATGAATCTAGGACCTTTCATGTTGAGCAGAAAGTGATGGTTAGTAAAGTTCCTAAGTTCGACCATGATCATGATAGAAAGATGTGGGTGTATGTTTTCTATATATATCATAATTGAATAAGGATTTGTTAGAGTAAGAACATTGTTCTTCATTATTTATTCATAGTAGAATTATGAAGATTTATAGAGTTTTTAGGGTGGTATGGCATGAAGATAGATATCATTGAGTTTTTATACTAGTTCTTGGTATTTTAGTATGTTAAGGTCAAGAGACAAAAGTCTAAGGGTATGTCACATTAATTACCCATACCAGAATGTAAATGGAAAAAAATTACTATGGATTTTGTCATTATACTCACTAAATCACTTAAAGGGAATCATACTATATGGTTTTTATTAAGTCACCATAAAACATTAGCATGCTTAAATTATATTATAGATGGATTCTCTATTGAGACCTTGTTTTATGGATTTCAAATGTGGTTAGGATTAACACTTCCTCTATTTGATTATTTATACAACAATAAATTTCACATGAGTATTCATATGGATCCTTATTAATCCCTCTATGGAAATAAGTGTAGAGGTTTAACGCGATAGAAAGAAGTTAGAGAAGGAAATCTATTAGAACATGACATCGTTGAATAAATTGTCGATAACGTTAGATCCATTCATAAATACATCAATGAAGCTTAGTGTCAGAAATAAAATTTCTGTTGACAATCACTGGTGTGATCTAGAATTTGAAGTTGGTGATAATGGGTTTCAAAAATAATAATAATAAATGAAGGTAATGAGATTTTTAAAGAAGGGAAAACTAATCCATAGGTATATTGTTCCCTTTGAAAATATTAATCATATCAGGATGGTATCATATCAGTCGGTGCTTCCACAAAACCACCCTTAAGTCCATGATAGGTTCCATATATCTCTTTCGAGGATGTACATACCATGACCTTCACTTTTACTGAACTCATAGATTTTACCACTGGATCATGATCTTTCATATGAGGAACAACCACTACAGATATTTGATCATAGAGAGAAATTTAAATAAAACAATACCTCTCACCTTTTTAATGTTTTATGTTAATACCACTAGTTTAAAGATTCTATATGGGATCTTGAGGATGCGATGAGTCAAAAGTGTCATTATTTGTTTTTATTGGAGTGATAAATTTTGAGGGATAATTTATTTTTAAGGGTGGAATAATTTAACACCCTATGTTTTTATGAATATTTTTTTGAAAAATTTTGTTACACGTAATAATGAGTTTCTTCGATAGCGTGCATGAAACACAACATCAAATATTAACAAACCATGATATACTATTAATATTATTATATAAACCCAGTTTTAATAACAGAGTGGTTAAACATATTGATATTAATAGTAACAAATGATTTTTAAATATTATGTATATTGTTTACATATATATAAAATATTGATAAAAAATACTTAATTTTTAGTAAAGTCATTACATGTTTTGAAAATACTATTTTATCAAAAAAAATGTTTTTATTACATTTTGTGAAAAAATATTAAAGTAATTATTTAATATTTTAAAAATAATATTTTTTAATTAATTAACTTTATTTTTTAAATATTTATTTCAAATTAATCGTTGAGTGAATTTTTGTTATTTTTCTAAAAATATTAATTTTTCAACAAATAATGAAAAATACTTGTTTTTACTAAAAAGATTTATTTCATTTAAAGAATTTATAAGGTCATAAATTGTTCTTAAATGGCTTAAAAAGTAAAATTAGTTCAATTTTATATCAATTAATCCAATTTATATCATTTTTTGTCATTTTTTATTGAAATTTTATATAAAAACATTTCAAACTTTTGAACATTTTCACTTTGAAAGACTGTTTTCTTGTGACGTGTATATGATTAATTTAAAATTAAATATGACCCCTTATATGAATCAAGATTTTAAAATTTTATTATATAATTTTAATAAAAATAATTTATATTATATAAAAATTCCAACATATATTTTCCATAACTAATATTTAAAAGAGTAAAAAAACAATTTACAATAGTTAAGAAACAATGGATATACCTAGTGGATAAACTAAAAAGATAAGGGCTAAAAATGACCAAAAACTTTTCCAAACCCCATTTTATATTTCTATTTATACCTTATAATGTAAAACCTTCACTATTGTTCCATTTAGGATCCTTTTTTCCAGTATAAAAGAGGGGGTAAACCTATTTCTTTTTAAAAATTACAAGTGTGCCACTCACCTCACTTATAAAATTCCACCCCCTGTCCTCTCTTATTAACACTTAATAAAAACTTTGGATTGGAAAATACAAGCCAAAATTAAATCTTTAATTCCCTCCTCCCATATTATAATCCTTATTTTTTCATAAATCCACCCTAAGAATTATTTTGGTGCAAACCAATATGAGTTGTCTGAAGAAGAGCTAATGTCTCTAACTGAGAATTTTATTTTTTTTATTCCTTTACCTCCTTTAATTATTATTTATACATATTGATATAATAACCAAATTATCCTCAATATAGTGATATTTCTTTATTTTAAGGTCATAACCAACAACTATATCATCTTCTGTCAAAGGGGATCTGAAATCATTGTTCTTGTGTATGGTGGACTACCGTATTGTGAACATATGTTATTCATTTTCTATTTCCACCTCTCATGTATATATATAATGAAATATTAAATGTTTATATATTATATTTATGATATTATTATAAATATATGATTATTATATCATAAATACATTTATACTTTCTATTCCGTGGGAATATGATAACGTCGCTCATGTGTACAGCAGACTACTGCCTCATGAAGTGATGTGATTCATTCCTGCATTACATGGAAGGTAATAAGGTTGGGTTTAAATAAAACATTTGATATATATGACATTAATATGATTCTATAATTTTACTATATTTTCTTCCATTCTTTCTTTCAATCCGTCGAGAAAATGGAAACAATGTTCATGCATATGTACGACCAACCGTCTCAATGAACAGTGGGTTTCATTCATAAACTCTTACACTTATGGATTACACTAAATATATATATACTAAATATATATGATATTTATATCCTGGTTAAAATCCTATAGGTTGTGTATCCATGATCAATGTAATATGACAAAAAATAAAAAACAAAACATACATGCAAAAAATTATTCCCAAAAAAGTGACTTTAACATTGAATTGTTAATAAACTGTTAATAAGTGGACATAAGTAAATAATATTTGGTAATATATCTTTCTGATAAGATAATGGATTTATAATATACTTATATTTATTATATATTGTTTTTTAACATCTACGATAGAAGTCATGACTTAAGGTAAGAGAATTTTTTCACAATTCTCTTTCCTTGATATATATGTTCTGTTTTTCCCCTATCTTATTTTCTGAGATGAATATACATCCCCTTACATATTTAATATCATGAATTTATTTATTCTCTAGATATTTGAAGTTTTATTTAATTTTATTTCTTCATTGGTATTATTATTCAATGTTACTAAACTACTAATGATTTTATGATACAATCTCATCATTTATTAGGATTTTTTATGATTATGTTTCTAATGATAAAATCATATGATAAACCTCTCAATAAACTAATTAATTTTATTATCCAAATTTCATTTCCTTAGAATACATGTAATTATATCATTTTTTCTCTTTATGTACTCAATAATTCAAAAGAGTTTTTTTATGTAAAATCATATTTATTTCTCAATTCGGTCGAAAAAACATTTTTCTTCCAAAACCATGTTTTCTAAAAAGTTTTTGAAAATATTTTTTTTACATTCTATAAATGATTTATTAAATAAATTCTTCGCAATGTTTTAGTTTTAGAAACATTATTTTAAAGGAATGTTCTCATCATTTTATAAACAATTCTCGTCTGGATTTTACCAAAAACTTGAATGTAATCGTTATTTTTACATGTATTGTGTAGATATAATTCTCCACCATTATGATCAATCATTTCATTGAAGATTCCTTTATTATATTAAATTTTTATTTTAAAATTAATTTATTTTAAATTAAAATTATTTTTTAAAACATATTTTTTAATGTGTAAAGGATTTATTCCGCAAGAATTGTTTTAAATGATCTTTAAATACCATTTTGCATATAAGATGACAATATGTGATATTGAATATTCTTCACATGTGATATGATCCATGTATATCTTTATTATTATTTTTCTAAACGGTTTATTTTTAGGATTTAATGGTGTTTATGAAAACATTTCTCTTCCATGTGTTTTACATTAAGGAAATACTTATGAATCCCACTTCTTTTCATGGGTTATGCTAGGTTGAAATGATTAAGAAGCATGTCGCTTTTCCATATGTTATGATATAATTAAATGTTTATGAAATCCATTTCATTTCATGGGTCTATATTTCATTAATGTTTTAGGATATTAGGAAATATATATGTATGATTTTTATTATATTATGGGTAGGACCTATATCTCCCTCTAATGCTTTAGGTAGAGAATTATATCTCCTGATATAGATAGAATTGGAATGGGATGTGAACCTAGTTTAGTAAGAGATTTTGTCCACTATGATGTTCTTGGGGGTGAATGTTGACTGCTAAGATAGTTTGGGGTGTGAACCCATTTCACTATGATATCCTAGGTAGTTAGCCCTGACTACTATGGAAATGATCTTCTATGATTATGTGTATGCCAAAAATATATGGCTTAAGCCTTTTTAAAGCTTTTATGGACCGTGTTCTTTTATTACCATATGATTCATTTATAACAAATTACTGATCTATCTTCCAATACTCATAATTATGATCTTTCATATGAAGCGTCTGGTTTTTAAATGTTATGATCATGTTTTTATATACTTATGTTTATGATATCTTTACATATCTCTCTTATTTACCCTTATAATGCATTTGGGTACACACTTTATTATGTTTTATTTCCTTGAGTTATAATGAAATGTATTGTGTAAAATATGTCTAATAAGAGATATATTAATTAATAACATAGTTAGAGAAGTATTATCTCACTTGTAGGCTAGTTGTTTAGGTGTCTATGTTTTCAAAGGCACTACACATTTATGATCAAAAGAAATGTGTTTTGTGTAATGTAATGAAAAATAATCTAAAATAATGCATTATATAGGTATGAAAATCCTATTACACTATATTTTATGTGTTTTGGTGTGTTGGTTTCCTCATAGTGAATGAAAGGAATGTTAACGATGAAATAGAAATGGAATGGGTATGAATGATTAAACGGTTCATATAATTAAAGTGAGAATCATGGTTAAACTAGTTTTAATTAAATATTAATTGAACAAGATTTATAAATGAATATGGTAGGTAATTATGATATATTTAAATGGGTTGAATTGGTAATAAAGATATAATATGTATTGTGTGTGTCCTACTTGTGGGGTATGGATCAGTTAGAGGTGGTAACAGTAGTGGCAGAGGTTGTGAGACTATGATGTTGGGAAATCTGTTATTACTCTTATTATGAACCATTATTATGGTATTGTGTATTATCTACTTATCATATACTATTTCACTATTTTTATAGACACCCCACCTAAGCCATGTGTTTTCACTGAGGCCCAAAGCTTTTAGAATCCCAGTTTTTTTTAAAAGCATCTAGGATGGCGAGTATGAATAGATGGAAACCCCCTCTTCCCTACTCTCTCTTATAGGAATGTTTATCAAGAATAGACTATGATTGTTTGTGGAAATAGTAAACTATATGTGATGAATAATGATAGGATGATGTTTCTCATAGTGGGGGTCACACATGGAAGGATGAGGGCACAAGGTTGATGTCCTTCATATTCATGATACCTTAATAATCTGGTTATATGTTCATAGTTATGGGTTTATGTGTATGTGATGACATGTTTCATGAATTTCCTATTATGATGTGGTTGGACCGGTGGATTTATGTAAAATATGATTCAGTTTCCCCATTGTGTTTGGGAAATATTCTTACAAGGGATGAGATCACTAAGATGTATGATTTTGGGGTGTAAGAGCATAAAATTAGTAAGAAAGTGTTTTTAGGTATGCTTTACTGATATTATTATTTTTTAATTATAGTTGGATGTATTATTTAGTGATAATTCTATGGTGAGGATGGAATTGGGTAGTTTTCTTGTTTATGTCCTTGTTGGTTTGGTTGTTTGTTCACTAGTTCATTAATATTCTCTTTCAACATGTGAAAAAGAGTCATTGGGTTTGATCCTACTAAGATTACATGATATTCTCACCCTATATATATATATATATTATTGTTTAGGTTTCTAGGGGTAATTTGGGGACGTTGTTATACATCACTTTCCCATGAATATTATATGTTATTATGTTACTACCATAAGATTACTTTCATGTTTTTTATTTCAGAAATTTATTTGTATTTGTTTACATTATACATGAATTTAGGGATGGTTTTGGTATTTCCATTTTCAATTATAAGATAGAGTTTCTTGGTGGTTTTTATTTTATCTACCAATCCTACTTTTATTATGAGGTGTATTGCTTGCATGCATGATATTTTTATATACCCTTAGTGTCAGTCGATATCCTAGGGTCCTTAAAGGCTAGGCTTGAGAGTCATTATCTCTCAACCTTTATTTCCAGCTTAGTAGGGGTGCCTCTAGGGGGATAGGGTCATGAAAAATGGGTATCAAATATATTTTAAGAGATAAGGTGATGTTTGGAGTGAGGAACTGCGATGATTCCATAAGTAAGTTGGGAAACAATTCCAATCGATCTTGGTGAATTTTGTTGGCTAGGGAGACCATTGTGAAAATAGGACTATAGGTCCCCCATGATTTAATCCAAAGACCTTAATTCTATCAAATGGTCAAGTGATCTAATTTCTCTTGTGAGTTAGATACTTGAGAGATATATAAGAAACATTATTTATTGTATTTGTTTCTGAATTTAGTTGTCTTTGGAAATTGAAAAATTATAATTTAATTAAACTTAATAAAATTCCAGGCTATCAGGCTTAAGGTTGATCCTTTTTTAGGAATTTTTCTTGGTAATAATACTTGTGAATCTTAGGTATAAGGGGTTTATCAAGCTGATCTAGTTTATCATTAAAGGTTCAACTTGACATAAGAGGATAAGGCATGGTAGTGAGTGATTCATTGTTTGTATAAGCATTTCTTGGTGAAGTATGAGAGGATTATCGCCAATATGGAGAGGGAAAACATTTTTTAGGATATTGTGACTTCTTTCAATGTGATTCATACTCGGGATGAGCTTTTGGTTTATTTGGTAGTAATATGGATGATGGTAGTTGCACAACTATGGTGGATGATGTATCTTGGAGATTAGATTAAGGTGTATGTTTCATGGGTATATTTATATAAGGAGTAAAATTTTATAGTTCCTATCATCAATCAAGAATGCGGTAAAGAGGTAATAACTTCTCTCCCATTCTCATGGGAGTATGTCTATGTGATATCTTTGGATTAATTTTAACGGTATTTTTTTCCTCTGATAATTTTCCTGATGTGGAGTCTCATACATAGCTTCCTAAGGAAGAAATCTACCCATATATCCTTTATGAGTTAACTCCATTTATATATCAAAAAAATTGTAGGTTCAAAAAAATGAGGACACGATCAGGTATATGCACTCCTAAGGAAGGCTATGAGGGAGTGGAGCCAACGGGGATCTTTGAGAGGTAGAGTTATTAATAGTAGGTCTCATATGTCATGATCTTTATGGTTTTAACCGATGAGAATTTGAACCAATAAACTTATTTTATTTTCTTCTATATCTATTATCTCTTTTTATTATCCTGTGGGATTTATATCAGTGTGATATTTTTGTGTGGGTTATGGTCAACACCAACATCAGTGCCCAATAATTCTTAGATCTCATAATAGTGTTGATATTCTAGTCCAACATCATCCATAGTAGTATTCTCTAGTAAGGTTATATCAACAGTAGTGTAAGCTAGACTATTCTATACCAATAGAGAATGGGGAAGCTATGGACCAACCTCCTGGTGTTCCCAATATTCAAGGGAAACATATTTAGTATGGCCATGGAGGTGGGTGTCAATAATGAGGTAGAGGAGAAGGGGATAGAAAGATGTATGCTATAATGGTTCTTACACCATGGGGGATAGATATCATAAAAGGTATATTTATCAAATAATATACACATGTTTCTACCTCTTTAGATGTAGGATCCTCAGACTCATTCATTGAACCCACCTTTTTCAATTCTTTATGACTATACATGGAGATGATTCACATGACCTTGGTGTTAACTACGATGGGATGAGGCCAAAACTTCTTGAATGATGTGTGCCTTGGGTGTCAGATATTAATGACAAACATCATTCACGTGGAATCTCTTATTTATATAGATATTATTGTACATTATCATCCTCAACATTTATCAGTTATATTCTTTATGTGCAGTTATGGATTGCTTCTAAAGGAATGTCATGTTCTTGGATATTATTGATCATCGTGTATTTTTTTTGGTGAATGGGGTTTTTATATAGGAAGTAGGATTGTAGATACCATTATTTTCATGATGTTCTAATTTCAAGTAAATTTTGTGGGTATTGAGATGGAGTAGAATCCTATAGTTGTCACGGGATTTTAGGATGCCTTCTATGTGGAGGTTGTGACATATCCCCCCTTGACATGAAGTCAAGTTCAACCTAGGATTATAGTTGTGTGCTTCTCCGATTTAAATCAATCCATGTCTAACTGAACACTCTAAGCTATGGTATTTAAGGATTCATATATATGAACAGATGTATATATTGTCTTTATCTAGTAGAATGTGTCATTATGGTGTTATGTTGTCTTATTCGTCAAGAATGTGGATGGTAGTTTGAATCTATATATAAAATACCAATGGCTAAATCTGGTTATGATTAGGAATATTTACCATGTTATTAGGATATATGATATTTTTTACCTATTTATAGGTTCTAGTTTGTTTCCTATGATTTATATATTGTTTATATATCATCAACTATGGGAAAAAGAGGAAGACGTCTAGGAGACTAACATCTAGTGTAGGCATGGAAACTTTGAGTTTATAATCATGCCATTTTGTGCCACAAATGAACTAATTGTGTTCATAGGGCTCATAAACATCATGTTTCTTGAGTTCATGGACTATGTTTTAGTTTTTTCATTGAAAACATATTGATCTTCTCAATTTTTGAAGAGAAAAATGTCGATCATCTTAGAGATATATTTTAGGAACATTGATTCCACTGTCTCTATATAAAGTTTTCCAAGTGGAATTTATGGATGTTCAAATATAATTTCCTCTAGAATGTGGTCTATAAGTAATTTGTGACCATAGAACCATTAAATATTAAGTAATTTTTCTCCTAGGAATATTCTAATAATGTGGGAGCAGTTCACAGTTTCATTAGTATCATAGACTATTATTAGATATTCGTTTCTGATTTATCATGGACTGTAGCCCTATTTACAGCTCTGAATAGTAGAGTCTAGTATTTCATCTGAACTGATCACTATTAGTCAATGTTTGACTTCATAAGAGAAATATTGATTAGTTCCATGGCGGTTTGGTTACCAGACTAAGGGGTGGTGTTTAAGGTTTTTTTGTGAAGCTTTATGTCTGGGATTGGGATGTGTATTAATACACTAGAAGATGATGATATCTTATGGGTCTAGGAAGTTATTTCCCCACAATAATAACTATACCATCCATGATCTAAATCTAATAGTGATGGTATTTATGCTAAATTTATGGTTACATTACCTCATTGTAAAATTATTTTTTTACTGACTACAATAGATTTAGGTATATTTTATTTCAGTTTGATGTAAATTTATAAAACTATTAGAGGATGGAGTTTGTTTGGGAAAAAAATTGAGGTATACTACACATAAATAAAGGAGAATATCATAAATTATTCACTAAAAAAAATTTTAAGTCCATGAGGTTTTTTTGGTTATTCAAAGGATCGTGTGTTTATAAGAATCTAGTAGTGTTGCTAGAAGGTTTTCTTATAGTGTTGTCTTCTATTTTCTGAAATAAATCACTTTACCATTGATACCTTTGATAAAAAACATTTTGGATGGAGTTTCCATTAGACCAGCATCATCTAAAGGAGTCGAATAACTTGAGGATATCATACAGAGTCCATTGTTCTATGTGCATTGGTTAGAATATGGTCCATAATAATTCTCTAAGAATTCTTATAATTTCCATTAGTCAGAATGTTCAATGATTAAAATTTTAAGATGATTTGAAAATACTAAAGCTCCAAACATATTGATTATTAATTTTTTTTCAAGATAAAACCTTGATTCAAAAGGTAAATTATAAGGCATGGTTGTGAAAAATTTTTATATGAATTTACATGATATAAAGGTAAAGGTCTTTGAAGATGGTAGTATGATGGTACAATGTTTTATTTGACAGATTTATTTGGGATACATGTCAAATTTATTTTAATGGATGAAATTTTACTAAATCATCTTACATAGTCCACTGGGAATAAAAAAATTACAATTTCATCAGTGTGAGAAAATATGAAAATTGCACCGGATGAATGTTTATAGGTTCATCGATCTGAATATTGTTTTCTATAAAATGTACAGTAGAAGGACGTATACAAAATTGAAAGGTGGTGTTTTACAGAATGATCCGATGGAATTATTTTATCATCATAAAATCATATCTATTTTAATATTATATAAAAATGAATCCATATTGAGTTCATCGGAGAGACAATCACTATATAACGCAATGACATATTTTTTCAAAAAAAGTCATCGGACAAAGGAAGCGTTTTATGAGAATATTTTAGTGATGTTCCTAATGAGTTGTACAGGAATACCAGTCAAATGTTTATTAGTGGGAAGTATTTTATTAAGGTTTAATAGAAGAATTTTTTTAAGGTAATTAGGAAATAATCATAAATTTATTAAATGTCATGATCTTGAGCTGGTGGATCAAAGATCCAATAATAATGGAAGATGATCACGAATATCACTGAAATTTTTGGAATTTTTTATGGAGTTCATTGATTTTGGGTATCACAAAAAGTTAATAATATTAATTAGGGTTTAATTTGGTCAAATGAAGTAATTTTCCAAGTGAAATATTCAAATATTTGAGCAGGATATTTGAATTTCATATTTGCGCTGCACCCAATTATTTTGGGAAATAATTACCTATATAAAGGCAGTTGATGCACCCATAAGACATATAGATTTTCTTTTATATATATAAAGCACTATTGAAGTGAATAGATAATTATAAAAACCATGTGAATGAGCATCACTCTAAGGATTACTAGACAATGGTTCTTATCAGTTGTTATTGGAAAATTGGTTTACAAAAGTTATCATACCAAAAGGCTGAAAATTATTGTATGAATAGTTTTCCGAGGTCATTGGATGAATAGGAAATCATATTGGTATTTTTATAAATAGTTATATAGATGAATTTTACTATATAGAAGCACCATATGGAGTTATTGGACGAACTTAATTAATAACATTTTGTCAAATAGATGAAGTTTGTTACTCAATTTTATGAAATAAAATGAAGAGTGAGAGGAAGTAAGTGAAATAAGGGAATGTGTGTAAAATTTAATGTAGCACAGTGAAAAATATTGATTCTTATTGGTAAAGATTTTTATTGTTTAAACAAAAACATTATTATATCATTTATCTAATCAAGGATCACATGCACTATTGATTGACTTTAGTGACACATGTGTGAAAGGATATTCTCTCCACAATACAACCACTAACATGACTATTTTATACTGGTTGTGTGTTATTTAATTGATTACAACCAATGATAAGTATTAGATTCTCTTATTGGGTATTAAACCATGTAAATACTTATATTCTTGTGGTTTTTATTCTTTGAAGGTTTCCAATAGAGTTGATTATCATTGATTATAGGTGAAGTCTATTTCTTAAATAAGAAAACATAAATAATAAATGATCAATTATTCACCCATCCCCCTATCATTGATCACATATATCTTGATTAGACATTTAAAATGGTATCAAAGATAAGGTTTCAATCATTGACTTTTGATGAAGTTTTCCATGGATATTCAGAACTTTGTGAATTGTAAAATGATTCATGTATTTGATGGGAGAAAATATCATATATAGAAGGATAAAATTTTACCTTATATTATTTATATTTTATATTATGGACACATCTATATATGGTTTCCATCCTCATTCTTACGGTGTTCCTATAGTAATTGTTGATAAGAATAATTTGAAGAATGATGGGATATCTTGAAATTTTATACTTTCCATACTCTCTGAAAGTTAATTTATAAGTTTTAAAGGTATTTAAATATCTACAGGCATCTAGGAATAGATGAAGAAGATTTTGAAATAAAGATGAAATTAAGTAATATGAAGTTTCAAATCAAGTGAACTATGTTTGATGATCTTAATATGGGTGATGATCAAACTATTGGTGACTTATTTAAAAGGGCTAATTAAATTGTAATACATAGAATATTTCTTGGTTATAAATCATATGATAAAAATATTATTTAAAATATCTTATATATTCCTCATAAAGAATTTGATTCTAAGGTTTCATCCTTTGAAGATAGAGATCCTAAAATATTATGTTTTTATTATATCCAAAACATTATCATCACATACAACATTATAAGAGGAAATATTATGAAGAAAAAAATAAAAAGGTAATTAGAAATTTTTTACAATACTTCTAAGAAAATAAAATCTTTGAATGTTATCGAAGAATAAGTCAATGAATCAAAGACCAAAGATGAGGTATGCTAGAAATTGGATGAATTTAAGTCTTTATTTTAAAAAATAGGAAAAATAGTTATAATTAAGTACAATTGAAAGTTACTTTTGAAGTTTTTTAGTCGTAGATCCATTAGACCATTAATAGAAAATTGACCAAAGAGAGAGAAATATGAAAAAAAGAGATAAATAACAGGGAAACCTAAGAAGATACCTTAATAACAAGGAAGAAAAATATATTTTTTATTCAAAAGGAAATGAAAATAATTTTAATGAATATAAAAGGTGAATATTTTTTTCTAAATACAAGTAAAATAATCAAAGTGAGTTGGAATCTTAAAACTCCATTAAAAATGATAATTAAAATTGACTTATTGAAAAATTGAATGATGAAAATTTTACCAATTATGAAATAATGAGATCTAAAGAAGAATAATAACAAGATGTTTTTATAGATTTTGTTGTTAATATATAGTATAAATAATGTCTTGAATGTTTTTTCAAACATGAAATGAAGAGTATGATTTTGAATAGAGAATTTATTTTAATGAAAAATAATGAAACTTTTCTTGAAGAAAAATCTATGTTTCTAAAAAAGATTAATGATCTAAAAAATTTACTTTATAATGTGAAAAACATCAAAATAAATCTTGAATAAAATATAATTGATAAGGAGAAGGAAAATGGCCATATTCATTAAAAAGATTTTTAATTTTACCAAGGAATAATTTTTTATGAAAACTATGTTTCAGATGTTATTGAATGTCTTAATAAGAGTAAACCTCATAAGGATAAAAAAATCAACATCATTGGTTATCAAAAATGTTGAAGATGTTTAACAAAATAAAGTGAATAATACCATGTATATATCAAAAAAATAATGTTGAAAATCATTAAATTTATAATATTTCAAATTCTAAACCAAAAGATACAATGACTGGAGAAATTTTTAAGTCTAAGAATAAATATAAGTAGAAGAATAATATTTCATGTGGTTACCAAAACATTAGTGCACAATAATGTTCCAAGGTATAGGGTGATAAAAATGATAGAAAGAGAGTATATAGTTCTAAAAAACAAGTAATATAGAGAGGAACATATTCTATCTATGGATATTATTGGAACTATAGAGTATTTGGGAATATGGAAAATATGTGATGGTTTAATCATCAACAATAAAACCAATGTAGGAGTAACATGAATATATTTTTAAGGGGGAGGCAACCCATTCAAAGAAGAAAACCAGAAAATAAGTTTAAAGATTTAAAATAGATTCCAGCATCTAGAAATTTTTTAGTTAAAGTTGTTATCAGGATAGACACCTTTTAAAAGGATGTCATTACATATAAATGACGTAATAAAGTTTATATAAAAATATCAAACACCTCATAATATAGAAGAAAAGTTCAATGAAAATTACTTAGTTGTTTATACAATGCTCAAGGCTATTAAAGGAGAATTATTAGTATAATTAATAGTGGGTGTTATTCATATATGAATATAGATTTTATGTTTTTGAATAATTTAAAATATTACAAATAACGTATGGTTATGTTTTTAAATGTTAATTACCAAAAAATCGAAGGCATTGAATCTTTTATCCCAAGAAAAGAAAATTCATCATCAAAAAGTTCCTTATTTATTAACAACCTAAAACATAATCTTTTATGTGTTTCATAACTTTTTGTTGAAGTTAATTTTTTTTAAAGAAATAGTTGTGTGGTTTTTTTGAAGAAACAGTTGTGTTCGTAGATGAATGGATGTTTGGAAATTTGTTATAAAATGAAAATAAACAGAGGGGATCTTTTTTTGTTGGTTATGTTCAGAGTTAATGTTATCTAAGCATGAGGATGAAAATAAGCAATGAAATAAGAGTTTAGGATATATGTTCAAGAGGAATATGATAAATCTAAAAAATAGATAAATTTTTCATGATATTATTGACATTAAAAGAAAATAATTTTGGTATTGTTCTATATGTGGAAATGGAATATTAAAAATTTAGTGCGTAAGAAAATTGTGATATATTCAACTCATCCCTAGGAGTTGATACATTCAGAAATAGGAAGTGCCATGAAAAATATGTAAAAAATGGAGATAAGTAATTTATTTCATTTATTTAATATTTTACTCATATTACAATTATTATTTTTTGGAACATTAATCATAGGCCCATAAAATTTTGACGAGTTTTATAAGAAGTGAAGAAAAAGAATGTGGATATCTTATGAAAATGATACGAATCAATAATGGTGTCAAATACATGAATGAGAAGTTTATATATTATATAGAAATGAAAAAAATATTTTATGAGTTTATTTCACCATACACATCACATAATAATGTATTTACTTAAATAAGTAATAGATTTTTAGTGGAGATGGAACATACTATACAAATTGAACATAAAACATATTTATACTTCTATAAAAAAATTACAATAGTGGTAGTTCTTATTCATAATTGATGTTGTTATAGGAAAAACATATATATGACTCCTTACATGATATATTAAAAAGAAACCCATTGTTTGAAATTCTTAAGGGTTTTTGGAAGTCTCTACATTATCAAAATAAAAGGTGAAAATAAATAGATGTTCCAAAAAATTTGTATTGATTGAATATTTCTTGGCTACCACACAATGGTATAGAATAAATGTGCTTTAATAATGAAACAGAAAATATTTTTGACTCTGAAGATATTAATTTTCTTCAATAATATAATAATAATAATTTACAGAGAACTAAAAATATGGAGGAAAGATAAGATTATGTGGTTGTAGAAAAATAGAATGACAAATACATTGAAAAAAGAAATAATATTAAAGTTTTATTAGATAAATATTTTGACTTATCATTCTCATGTGATGAGGAATCATTATTTTCATCTCATACTAGTCAAAGTAAGCATGTAAATGTCTAAAACATCATTGTATATCAAGGAAAATAGGTTCAAGTCATAAGAAAATCGATGTTTTTTTTCATTCATTCATATATTCATGGGTTAGTATAAGAGATGTTGAAGAACCTAAAAATCATCAAAAGTGGATTTATTCCATGGATGAAAAGCTGGATCGGATTGAAAATAATGATACATGTGGATGTATACAAAAAAAATATATAATGATGTTCAAGGTATAATATGGTTGTTCTGAAAAACATTTAATGAGAAAGGCGATGTGATAAGAAATAAAGAATGAATTTTTGTAAAGGATACTCATATATTGATGGATATGGTTTTAATGATATATTTCCATAGTAGAAAGTCTTTACTCTATCGTAATATTTCTTGTTATTTCTTCATAATGAAAATAGAAGATATTATAGATAGATTTCAAGTCATCTTTTATTAATTAAGATCTTGATGAATAAGTTTATATTGAACAGTCGTGTGTATTTGTTTTTCAAGATGAATGTTATGTGTTGAAGTTGATGAAGGTGATGCATGGGCTAACAAAATCCTTGAAACCTTGATATTCAAAATTTGATACATGCTTATGGATATTGAATTTTAGGAATGGAAGAGTTTATGGTAACCTTAAAATAAAATAAAATCAAGAGGATTAACTCATTGTAATTGATTATATTGATGATATTATATTTAATGTGAATGATGAAGAAGTGGGTGAAAAGGTTTCTGTGGAGATGTAGATGTTATTTTAAATATCCATTCATGGAGAAATGAAATAATTTCATTGCATAAAATTATATCAAAAGAAGATTTCTGTTTTTCTATCTCAAGAAAATTATAGTAAGGAACGTCTAAATAAATTTGGAATGGAATATTCTAATCAAATTTCCACATCCATTTTATGGGTAGTTATGTTTTCAAAATTTGTGGATAAAAAGGATGTTTATTATAAATAGTTTATAAAGTTAGTTGAAATAATTCTATTTCTAAAAACTTTAAGAATAGATATAATTTATTTTTATAAATTATGTTCTGGGTACTAAAGTTCTCTAAAGGAATCACATCAATTGGATAGAAAATAATTATCAAATATATAAAAGGAATAATAATGTTTGGTATGAAATATAACAACATAAAAAATATTGACATGTTTTGATACATATATTTTAATTGGGTAGGTATTTCCAATGATAGAAAATACGTAACTGGTGGATTGTTCTTTTTTGGGGAAATATTTTTTAGCTGGTATAAAATGAATCAAATTTGAATAAATTTTTCTATTATAGAAGCAAAGTGTTTGATTTCTAGTCAATATGAAACATATTTTATTTTTATTAATATAGTATTGGAATATTTATTGGTTAATGTGATGCTTCCCCATATCTTGTCATGTGATACTCTAAGTGATATAAATACCTCTAAAAATCCCATGAAAATTTCTGTATCTATGAAACTTTATATTGAATTAAACTTCATCAAGATCATTTAGGAAAAAATGAACTAATGTTGGATTTTATTCTTACAATGGAGATAGTTGAAAATATCTTCATTAAAATTTACCAAAGGAATCATTTTATAAACTAAGGTTTATGGTGGGTGTTCAATCTCCCTAAATTCAAGGATAAGGTATATGAAATCCATATTCTCTCTTATCTATGATTTAGATGGTATTATAAATGTTGGAAAAAATATGTAACATAAATTTATCTGTTGTTAAGTGATATAACTTTATTAAGAATATAATATATTTAGGGGGAGTTCTTGAAAACGTTAAACAACGATTTGAATGTGTCTGAATTGTTTTAATAGTTTACTAAAGTGGATTCAAGAAGTTTTTCTTGAAGTTTAAAATTTCTAAGAAAAATAAGATATATTTGATAAGTTTCTTATAAAGATATGGAAATAAAATAAGATTAAGAAAAGTTTCTTGAATAACTATGTAAGTATAAAATGGTTTTTTTATTCAATGATTCTTGTTTCATACATTGTGTTCAATATATTAGGCTTAGAATTAATAATTGATCCATTACATGAGTTATAATTTTTTTGTAATTTATTTTCTTTGGTTGGAAACAAAATCTAAAGGGGGTATTATTGTGGCTATATGTTTTGAAGGTGTTTCAATGGATATGATGGAGTCCATAAGAATCTTGTTGTTTTTTAAGATGATTTACTCAAAGTGTTGTATTTTTTATATAACATAAATTAATTTATCTTTACTTATATATTTAGAAAAGTGATCAAATGAATTTTCCATGAAATCAACATCATAAAATGTAGTCTGATATCTTGAGGATATCAAATAGAGTATAAAAGTCTAATTCCATCTTTTAGAGTGTGGTGTAGAATTTCTATACCAAAATGATTACAAGTTCCATTAGACGGAATATTTTATGGTGAAAATCTCGCAATCTTTTCAAATCATAAGGATCCCAAAATCATGATTATTGAAATATTTCATGACCCAAGATTTAGTAAAAAGTTGAAGTTCAAAATAAATCTATATAAATTTAATTTATCTTGTTACAAAGTATAAAGTTCATGGTTTATAAAGATAATAGTATGATGGTAAAAAGTGTTATTAGTTAGAGGTGTTTGGGCTATAACTTTAGATGAATTTCAATAGAAATAATCTTACTATGTACTCTTATATAGTACACTATATAGTCCAAAGTTTATAGATTGATCACTGTGACAAAATAGTGTGATTTGAATGAATTAACTTTTGTAGTATCATCGTTTAGGTTTACTTTTATTCTATAAAATTTCTATTGGATGGACTTGTATGAAGTTTCAAAGTGATGTTGTTATATGATGATTGGATGGAAGTATTTTTATCATAAAATAGAAATATCTATTTAAATTCATTATAAAAATTATTCTTTATTAAGTTTATCAGAAAAGGAGTATCTAGTAAAGAAAATGACATATGGTTTTTGAAGTAACCCATCAGATGAAGGAAGAGACTTGTGAGAAGATCCATGTGATTTTACTGTAACGATATATCAGAACATTTCTCAAATTTTTATTAGTAGGATTAATGTTATGGATGTGTAATGGATGGAAGTTTTAAAGGGATTTATGAAGTCTTAAAAAAGATATTAAATGTGAATATCATGAGCTAGTTGATCAATATCCCATTAATCACATAGGAATATCATTATTCTCACCAAGTTTATAAGACGGTTTGTCAAAGTTCATTGATGACAGACCTCATGGAAATATCCTAACATTCATAATGTTGGAATATGGAAAAATGAAAGAAGTTTTTAAGTGGTACATTCAATGTCTTTAATGGTATATTTATATATTAAGTTCACCCTACACACTATGATTTTGGAGAATCATTTCCAATATAAATGGGGTTGGTGCACCTAGAATATGTGTGTATTTTTAGTAGCCCGATGAATCAATGATGAAGTGAAGAGACAATCAGTTGAACATTGTGAAGAAGAATTAGTATAAATATTTCTATAAAATGATTCCAATCAATAGGTATCAGAAAATATATCTATACAGGATATTGGTCAAATGGGTTTGAAGAATTATAGGAAAAACATTGTTTTAAGGTGATAAAAAGAATACGGAACTAGATTGGTATCAATCTAAAGAAGGAACCATATGGGGTTTACCAGATGAAATCACTAGATGAAGTTATCAAATGAACTTACCGTCAACCAGTGTAATTTTTTATTTTCAATCACTTTTAAGGGAAAAGTGAGAACCCTCACATTTAACCATTCCAAACACCAAAAAAAACTACAGACTTGTAAAAGTAAATTTTCAGCTGATTGGAATCAATTCATAAAATTAATTTCTAGGGATGATAATTTACCTATGTTTCAGGATCATACTTTAAGATTTCTTCATAATGATATGGAAAATATCCACAACATCTCATATATTCCTCCTTTTTTATCTTCCCTATGTAGAATCCTCTAACCAATATGTGGTCCTGGTAAATCCACTCACATTTCTCCTTATTAGTTCCCACTCATAGAAATATTCCCATCATTTAATCAACTTCTTTTTATGACACATTCATCATTAGAACATCCTCCACCATTTCTTCACCTGAGTGCATGAGAAGTTCTATATTTTTAAAAACCATAGATTCTTATTAGGGAGGGCCTTTGGAATTTCATACCTCACACAAGTGTTCTGGTGTATGTATAGCCTCTTCGTGATTCCCCTCCTATAATTGTAGAATCCTCTCACCTTGCTGATCCTTAGTATTCTCTTCTATATCCCCTTTAGAAGTCTACAAATATTACACGGTATCCTTAGCCTATAAAACCTTTATGACATACTTTTCATTCCTAGTATCTCATATTTTTTTATCCTCCTTGTCGACTTTCACTGTCTGGGGATCCATTAACTTGGATTTACCACCATTTTTTGGCTGATCATGTCTCCATTTACATAGTTAGATATGAGTAGTCCTTTTGTCCCTTTGATTTCTGATTCTTCGAGGCAATTCATTTATTCGAGTCCCTATTTTATTTATTTTCCTTCTTCCATATTATACAATGAAAACCTTTACCATACCCTCCAATTTCTCCATCAGATTGTGCTTAAGAGTGGAAATTGGTTTTGACTACCCCTGAATTGGTACTCAATATGTCAAAGAAGTTGTGTCGGTAGAGACAATATAAATTCCTTCTTGGATTAATCTGACTACTGGAACCATGTATTGGCTCCTCCCACTCCTGACCATTCTCATAACATCCCTCCCTAGTGAGTTAACCCAACCCTTAAGGGTTTTTACTATTTCTTGCACGCATAGACATAATGTTGGTACAATATTTTGAGATTACAACATCCTTAACATTTAAAAAATTGACTCCAACTAAACCCACAGGAACAAGTTCATTAGCCTTAGGGCCTCCTAGATCCTAACTTAGATGATTGAAAACATCTTCCACTTTCGTGTTACCCTCTGTAATCTTTTCTTGAACCACATATTCCTTGTATTTCTCCATGAATGTACCAAAATATGATTATTTCATTAGGCCTTCACCAGAGCCAGTTTCTAGGATTCTGTCACTGCCTCTAGTGCATGTTTCCATCTAACTCCCGCACCTATAGATAGACAATACATGACCAAATTTATGGTATGATGGACATAAATCAATCCATGACTCAATGATAATAGGTTTCTTCCAAAGAAATTTCTCCCAAACATTAATCCAAACAAGATCAACAGGACTAAAAGAAACTTCTACCTCCACACAAATTTGAGGGGATATAGGATGAAACGTGGACCTAGTTCTTCTACTAAAATAAATTTATTTTCCTATCGTATTTCTTATCATTTTTAAAATTGAAGGATTTTGGAATAGTAATGGAATTTTAGGAACACAAACCCATATTGTTATTGTTGAGATGTCTCGCATCATATGAATGTCAAAGAACCACCTAAGAAGAGAGAACTGGAATCCATTGTAGGTGTGGGGTGCACTCTAACATGCCTTAATTAGGTAGATATCCATTGAAAATATAATATTGATTTATTTTCTATCCATTAAACCCACCATTTCAGGATATTTTAAGCCCAAGAAAAACCAAAAAAAACTTGTGTATCTAAAATGTCCACCGAAGGCTAATACTAATTAAATTTAGCAATGAGAGTACGTTTTAGGAGATATGATGCTTCAGAAAGCCTTGTAGAAGATATCAGAAGGTTAGGGAATCCTTTGAAAAGTTTTACAAATTTCAGAAAGAATGATATCTGGGAAACATAATAGAGGAAATCATGTATGGAGAATGGAGTAAAGGTACTCGATGCACCTTAATAAAATGGCAAAGGTCCCTCCCCACCGAGGGAGAAGGGACCAATGAGATGACCATCATATCAACATACCATCAGAACCCTAGTTCTCTATTATATGAGAGTCACTATAGCTTCTACAATGAACTTAATGAATGAACTATTATCAAATGAAAGAAGGTTATTGATATTTATTTTCTATAAAATGAAGAGAAAAAAAGAAGTACATGGATGAATTGTAGTTGTGTAGAATGTTAAATAAGTACAGGGAAAAATATAGAGTATTATTGTTAAAGGTTCTTACTATTTTTATAAAAACAATGTTTTAAGATGCATCTATGAATATATCACATGAATTATCGGTTGACTATAGTGTTACGCAAGTGATACGATATTCCTATCAGTGTATAACCACCAAAAGGATTATTTTATAGTGATTTGTTTCCTATAATACTTCCAACCCATACTAAATAATGGTCACTATTATGGAGGAGTGAAATATATAAATACTTATTTCTTTTGGTTTTTCTTGTTTTATGTTTTTTTTAGTGTCAATTATCAATAATTGGAGATGAATTTTGTATATTATGTATGAAAACTTAAAAGGAAAAGTTCATTAATTCATATCATTTCCATATTAATGATCAAATAAACCCTAATAGGTATTTTCACAAGTCATGAAGGGATGTTATTAAAAATTATGAGGATTATTAGAGGGAAATTTAAGAGTTTCCATCCATTAATCTATATTTAGGGGTGGTTTATAGAGGCAGTTTCTTGTTTTAGATGAAAGTTCAAAGCACAACCAATAAGATCCAAATAGTTTGGGTAAAGATGAAAGTGTAATAGTACTATGAAAATGCATGTGTTGATCATAGGAAAAATCCCTTTGAGTTTAAGGTTCGTGTCATTTGTTCCTAAAGGTTTCCCCTCCTCAAGGGAATTGTAGGTTTAGCAGGGGAGTAATATTTCTCCCAGATTTTCATTCATTTAATGGTGTTGGATTGTATTGGATAATTTGATTATATATTAGTCCTTATATAGTGGTTGGGTAGGATCCATGATGTCTTCCACGAGTCCTAGATTCACTAGAATCTGTAAGGAGATTCCAATTTAATATATTCGGTAGAATTGGATATTGAGTATGAAATGATGCTCATAGAGTGACCAGTAGAGATCCATCATTATCAAGAAAAAGCTGTGTGGGGATAAAACATTACCTTGGTTCATGTTCTATGGATGAAAGGTGGATTATAGAATATTACATGGGAAAATGAGGTGTAGATGTGTGTATTTTACCATGATTATATTTGAGTTATTACCTATATAATTCCTTTAATGATTTCATTCATGGATCATTAAAATTTGTGAGGGGAGTATTCTTCTATTATGGATGGTGTCTGTTATGTATTCCAGATTATGAAGATGGGAAAATTCCAGACAAAATCAAGATTCATTATATGTTTAGCATGTTTTAAAATTGTGGGGGTAAGTTATTGTCACCCAATGAGAGAAATATCTTGGTATTGGGAGTGAATTTCCTTGATTTGGGTACTTGTGGCAGTTTTGTGTGTGGATTTGGTAGTTTTTTATGCGTATATGTAAAGGTTGAAATGATGGTGTGGATATCTATGTGGAAGATAAAAATATTTTGGCTGGTGTGGGATAGTGGAGGTGTATTATTACAACATGATCTCGGATAGGTATCTCATAGAGTGGTTTTCCAAACACCATCTTTTATATTTTATAGGGTTTATTTTGATTTTTCATGAAGGTAATTGTATTAGTGGTATCTAATTTAATTCTTGGGACTTATATACCCATTAATTTGGGAAAATTTAGAGGATTGTGGTGTTTATGAAATGTTCCAAGGATGTTAAGGGGTGGATGGTGGAGTTATAGATGAAATTTCAGTTGGAAATAATATTTTGGGGTAGAGGAATATGCTACACTATAATGGGTGTGTTTATGGCATAGAGATATAAGTGGTGGCATGAATCATTGGGAAGTTAGGTTTTTGTGGTTTTAAATAGCACCATTGTGGAATGGTCCCTTCCTTTACATCATAGTTCTTTTCTATTTAGGAATTTTATTTCAGAGTGTAAGGTGTTTCTCATCACGGTCTTCTAATTTCTAGTTTTCTTATACATTCTTAAACCCCTTAAAATCCTATAATTTTTCCACCTTTTATCTTAGATCATGAGATACATATGTTTATATATATTATCCCTTTTAGTACCCTTTCATTATCATTCAATCCTAGACTTGGGAGATAAATTTTGAGTGATTATGGGTGAGTACCCTTCTCTTCTCTTCAGAGTTTTCTTGATATTATTCATCCAAAGGAATCTTACCTTATAGGGAAAATTTTGTTTTGATGATTGTACTATAATATAATGTTGTATCATACTATGTTTTAGGTTGATCAAGGTGATTCCTTATGTTCTGGTTCTTGGATATTGTGTTCCTCTTGTTCTATCCCCATGCAGGGGTTTATAAAGCTTTGTTTGAGGAAGGGGATCCCTTATCCTCTCTTATTTAAATTTTCATTTGGGAGTATCATGATTTTATATTTTTTTGTAAATTTTATAAATCACCATAATAAATATAATTAACTGGATTAATTTGAAATTAATGGGGAGGGGGTAATTACATTATTTTTAATTTTTCTTGTTATTTCTTCCTATATGGATGATCGTGATTTTTGTTCTACAAAAATCATCTTATAATGAGAAAAAATTATTTTTCTGGTTATTTAAAGTTGTGAAAATAATTTCGATTAATTGATTAAACTCCCCACACAAAAAAGTATAATAATATATATTTTTCTAATAAATTTTTTTCCAATAGAATATCAAATTTATATGAGATTTACACTGAAAATAAAGAAGTGGTTATGATTAAATCCCTTTTTTAAAACTAAAATTAGATGTGTGGTGGTTGTGAAGTGGGTCTTGTTAGAGATAGACGGATTTATTTTTATTTTTATTTTTAATGTTTTGTCTTTGTTTCCTTTTAGAGATGGAATGGAATGTTAGTTATGAAACTGAAATGCAAGAGGTTAGAATGATTAATGAATTTATGTAATTAAATTAGGGGGAATCGTTAAATTTTTTAGCATTAAATATGAAATAAACAGTCTTAAAAATGAATATGGTTGGTAATTATGAAATATTTAAATGGGTTTATTTGTAAATAATGATGGAATATTCCTTGTGTGTGTATTACGTATGTGGTTTGGTTTATCTATAGGTGGAAACGATAGTGGCATAGGTTATAAGATTTTGTAGTGATGTTGTGAAATATTGTTTCATAGTTCCATGAAACATGTGTTCTAGTTTTAAGAAACACTATTTCTAAGAAGTTTCTATTGGATTTATTTATGGAACCGGAAACTTCCAACAGTTCATTATCCAACGGGGACCTGCTTTCCAAAGGCAGGAGTTCATTAAGTTTGAACTTTATGATATATAAGAATGTGCATTAGTCGAGAGGATGGGATGTTGGAATCATCACACCCTTTTGGTGGGAATTATTTTATACTCTGGAAATATCTTTGTAAATTTAAGATATTTTCATGAATCCTTATTAATTAACCAAGTATATCATAAGTATCCCTTGGAATTTAAAATCAGTTATTAACATGTGTAAAATTTAGAATCATCATTATTCATTCAAAGTTCTTCATTAATGTAAATTTCATACATATTCGATGATTTCCATAAATGGTATCCTTTAAAATACCGGTTAGAGATTATTTTAATCATTTTTGTGAGGATACAGGTTTTTAAGCCACTCTATGGGGCACTCTGGAATTTATTGTCATCCAGGGAGACGAAGGTTTGTTTTGATCTTAGGATCATGCCCATAAATTGAGCTATATACATATCCTTGTGAAAGGAATTTGAACCCTCATAGTTTGGTACTTATTAATAGGAAACATCATACCTTTTAAGTTCATGTGATAAGGACCTCTAAGTGAAAGATGTTTAGTCAAAACTTAGTGTGGGACATATGTTGAAGCAGCCCAAGGAACATGATAAATATATGGGTTTCCAAGTAGGATCAGACCCTGTTGGGAATATGGACCAAGGAGAACAGGGTTGATTTGAAGCTTTGTTTTTGAACCTTAGGGAGGCTTCCTAAGTATCCCATAAAAATGGGAATCAAATCCCACATAGTTCGATAAGTCTCATAATAGAGTATGGTCCTTTGAGATATATGAGTTTTCTCTTACTTCCTAAAAAATATTCCTTGATGATTTGGGGTTTACTTTGGGGCTTATTTATAAGGAGGATGCTCATATTAAAGAAATTGGGATTGGGTTCCTGATGAGGATTTCCAATGAGCTCGGGTCCTGAGACAGCTTCCTACGTATCCTGGTTATGGTGGGAATCAATGTTCTCATAGTTCCTTCTAATGAGTGTTTGTGCACATGTTGTAACCATCACGTATCTCTAATCCCATTTGACTAATTCTCGGTGTGAGAAATAAGAGTATGTAAACTATTTAACAATGGAACTTCACACTTTTCCTCCTCTGCTGATGGAAGAGGGCGCGTCGACCATGGAAGAGGGTGAGGTGACGAGCCTTCCCACTGTTCTATTTACATTGTACAAGGGTTCAATGTAAGGAGGAAGGGATGAAGGTGAGGGGCTTACACCAGGATGGATGCCCTTTTGAAATTGTTTGGGACTTAATCCTAAGGAGGATTCCAATTTGAGATTTAACCTAACATTGGAGTTGGGTATTGAGGTTTGAGGAGTTTCTTGAGGAGCTTATCGACTCAAGGTACTCGAGGAATCTATAAGGAGGGTTCAAACTAATAACATGTGAAAGGAACCAATAGAACTAAGTTGACTCAAGGGACATCATTGAGTGTGATGAAGTGTCGCAGATCATGGGATTCCAAGGCTGGGTGTTGGGCCACATGAAGGGCGCAATGGGAAATTTCGTCGACCGGATCTGAAAAGTTCATGGTGTGACTCTCCATTTTTCATGGGAGTCAGTGACAAGAAGCGAAGAAACGGTCCCAGAGGGCTAGGACTGTAGACCGGCATTGAACACTAAGTAGGGGTGTGGGGGTGTGGCCCCGCAGTATGAACCAGTGGGGTCGCATAGGTGTTCCGCAAAGGTGCCTCGCATAGGTGCTCTGCATTGCTCCCCCTGGAAGTACTTCGCGTAGGTTTGGTGCACACGTGCTATATAAAGGTGTGTTGCGCAGGTGCTCCGTGCATGTGCTCCACGTAGGTGCAGTGCGCAGGTGAAATGCGCAGGTGCAATGCATAGGTGCTCCGCATAGGGGCTCTGCGCAGGTGCTCCGTGCATGTGCTCTGCGCAGGTGTCGGGCGCAGGTGCAGTGTGCAGGTGCTTCGCGCAAGTGCTCCGCCCTTGTTCTCTACGTTGGTGTAGCACATAGGTGCTCCGTGTAGGTTCTCCATGGAACTCCATATGTTCTATACCCTTATGGGACTTTGAACCACTTTCCCCCTTCAATTCTCTCTTCTCTCATGTTTTTTAAAGAGCTACATGAGAACAATTGGGGGATCTTGGCATAAGATCTACGCAATGGGGGCTTTGGGACGTCTTCCAACTTTTTTTGTCTTTAAATGGCGAGCCCAAGGGTCCTATATATAGGCAAGGAGGGGGCCTGGCTGAAGGGAGGTTATCTGCGCAGGACATCCTTGTAGGTCCTTCACGTAGGTATTTCATGCAGGGGTGTAAAAAATATACTGCCGTGTAGGTCCTTTGTGTGGGTCTTCAGCATAGGTCCACCGCATCGGCCCACCACGTAGGCCCACCACATAGGTACCTTTTTGAAATTTATCCATCTTTAGAATGCCATAACGTTTGATCTGCAAGTCTGTTTGCGATCCATGGACTGTCAAATCAAATATCTTGAAGAGATCTAAATTTATTGAAATAGTGAATACACCATGTCTTCCCGGATGAACCTCGAAAATTGAATTTAATTAATCAAATAATTTTCATCAACAATCTTAGAAATCCACTGCCTACTCCTGGATGGGGGAATCATTCCACTTATTCATCGTTATGGCGTAGTATTTTGGAACATAGAAATACAACTTGCATACGCATAGTTAAAACATAATTACTCATACTTGAAATTTGTTGTCTATGTGAGAATCATATCTTCACTCTACGGAAAAGTGCATAGAACACATTTCATGGTGTCTACAGATATGTCGGTGAAACTGTTTTGAACCCTTATGATAGTATAGTATTTTATCTATTTATCATGTGACATTATGTTATTTCTATATACACCCCACCCGATTCATCTTTTTACACCAATTCCTAAAGGTTTTTGGTTTCATATTTTCTTCAACAACATCCGGGATAAGGATGAAAAATGGATGAAAACCCCATATTCCCTTTTCTATCTTTCATTTTAGATTCTTACACATAGGTTTTTATGTCTTGTAAGTATAGTGTACTTGAGGTTATGATTAATGGGGGAGGATGTGGTTCATATTGGAGGTCAAGAATGGTTGTATTATGGAATGAGGTTGAAGTCCTTCATATTAATGATACCCTACTAGTCTAGTTATAGGAAAGTGGTTATGGGAAGAATTGGATACGTTGAAAAGTTTTATAATATGAATGGTACAATGTGAATGACTAGGTATCTTTTGGTGGGATATGTTTTAGTTTACAATGTGTCTTCAAAAATTATTTTTATGTTAGGAATCAAATCACCTGAAAATATGATGGTGTGGTGTGACAATGTAAAATTAGTGGGAAAGATGTGCATGGTACCCTTTGTTAATATGCTTGTTATTATGTTTTTATACTTGGTTGGGTTATTTTTTGAGCATTATTATATTATGATGGGATTTGTTAGTTGACCTATTTAGGTGAATGTTTGTTGAATTGTTTTTCAAATGTACTTTAGTATTCCATTTTTACATGTGTATGAGAAACTATAGGTATGATACTATTGACTATACATGTGATTATCACCCCATGTATATGTAAAATGTTTTCTTATTTTCAATAGGGATTTTGGTACCAAGATGGAAAATACAAGCACATATATTGGATCTATTACTAAGATATCAACTTAGGATTAATTTTGGTTACTTATTTGGAGACTTTATTGTAATAGTTTATAGTATACATACATTATGACATGATTTTTCTTTTTTCACATCACTTTTTTGAAATTGAGTTTCTTGGTAATTATCATTTTCTCTCTCAATACTAATTATATTATCATGGTAATTCCTTAAATGTGTGAAATTTTTATATACCCCCAATTCTATATACCAACCTGAGACCTACTAAAGTAAGGGCTCGAGGTTCATTATCTCTCAATCTTTATTGAAGACCTTGGATTATTACATCTAATGGGAGGTGGATAGGCACGAAATGTAATAATAAAATGTTATGCTTTTCATATAGAGAATCATAGTTTTATGGGAGATGCAATGAAAAAACATATTTTTATGATTAATTTTTTTCTCAATCTATGAATAATGATGAGATTCCAAATAAGTAAAGGAAGGAACAATATACTATTGAGTCCTTCGTGAGGAAACATCCACTTTAATTTATTGGGTATATTGATCCACTTATTAATAATAAATATATCAGTATAAAAAATATATTTTTTTTCTATTCTCCAATTCCTTTAAATGACTTTTTTTATTTATCATTTGGATGGACAATTAGATTACTGGTGTACACTTATCAGAAACATGAGGCAATGACAACAAATTATCTTTATGAAGTGTAGTGATTTTAGGGAAATATTTTTCAATAAGTACATTCCTCATATTATTTATAAAATAATAAATAATAAATTTATTGTGTTAAATTATAAGGATGATAAATCCATTCATACCTATAAGAAAACTTTTACAAAACTTGTGAGGAACACTTCTGGTATTATCATCTAACCTCAAATAAATATTGATCATTTTTTTATTTTCGTAACCCAAGTACTTGAATGGAGTTATCCATAAGATACATTATTATATATGAAGAAATAATTTAATATTATCTCAATTTAGAAATGGATATAGGATTCATGCATAAATATCACGGTTTATACAAGAATGGAAAGATGGAATTCCAAGGGGATTATAATAATAATAGCCATAGAGAGAAGAATATGAATCTTCTATTATACTAGGAGTATGGGAAGAAACATGGAATAGATTTTATTAAAGGGAATTGTAAATGATTTACATGAGGATAGGAAGGTCACCAAAAAATAGAATATCAAAGTGATGGGAAGAAGTTAGCTAATGATGTGAATGTAGATAAATCTCCACACAATAAACCACTCACACCAAAGAGTTTCTAATTAATGTAGTGTGGGAATTATTCAAACCATTTATTGAATATAATGTTCAATTATGATGATCAACATGAGTAACCACTTGATCATAGAGGCAAAGGGAATCTCATGTGATCACTATTTCTTATGTGGGTTACAAGAATGAAGTTGTGAAAGGTATGATTACTATTAACTCTAGAACAGATAATGTCTTATATGATTATGTTTCTACAAACTCCTTTAATGGAATGATGATTACATCAAAAATCAATTATTCTTCTTTAACTTAGGTTTATCCGAATGTAATTTCCTTTAAATATTTTAATTCTCCCTCTAGTTGAATTTTATGTGATTTTATACATGGATTGGCTCTCTTTATAAATATCCAATATCAATTTCTATGGAAGGGAAATTATATATAATATTCCAAGTGAACCAATGATCATTTATCATTATGAGGATAAATACAAGATTCTAAATAAAATTACTTCTATTTTATGGGTCTGGATTCCTATTCATAATGGCTATTTATCATAGATAGCTGGGGAGAAACGCAACTTAAAAGATATGCATGTTATATTAGATTTTTTATGCCTTAAAAAATAGGATCCTAGTGTTAATTTGAACCATTATGTTATGTTTTCTGTAACGACCCAAAGTTTCATTAATGGAAATCCCTCTTGATCTTATTAAATGTCTCCTTATATATAAAATGTTTTATAAAATGTCAACTTCTTTGGTTTTATGATAAGAGTTGTGACCGTTACTTTTATAGCAGCTGAATAGTGATCACAAGATTAGTATAAATATAAGGCTTTAACGAACCCAATTTTACTTAGAAAAAGGAAGCGATGGCCTCATCCTATAGAATTTCCCCATATGAAGCCCATTTTTCGGAGCTCGGAAAAGAGGTGGCGTCTTTGGGCTTCACCCTTGACCAAGCCCAAGCTGAGCTTCATTATGTCAAGCTCGAATGGGACCGTCAACGGGAAAAGTGGAAGTTGATAGAGATTACCACTCGAGCGATGTTATCCGAGACGCCCCAAGAGTCTGTCACCATCGCACACCTTACCCTTAGGTCTTATGCGGCTGTTTTAAGGGGTTATGTAACAAATAAGTAGTACTATGCTCATGTACATTATTTTTTGTTTATAATAATGAATATAATTTCTAGTCATTTTTGATACATTGTAAATAGTTTTTAAAGTACAAATGGTGTTTTTAGTTATTATTTAATTAAGAAATCTATTTTATTTAATTAAGGGATTTTTTAATTAAATAATATTTTAATAAAATAACATTATTATTATTAAATAATTTTTTATTAAATATAAATGATCTTATAATTTTATGAATGCAATTAAAATTTTTATTAAGGTTTGAAAGCTATTTCTGTCAAAACCCGTGAATTTTCGATAAATGTTGGTTTTTATTTTAAAAGTGAAAATTAACATATTTATAAATTTTTTAGATAATAAAAATGTCATTTCTAGAATCAGGACTTCGAAATTATCCAACGGTGAATTTTTCATAATTTTCTGAGACAGCCAAATTTTTGGGTAAAAATTAAATATCGTTTAAATATATAATGTGTTTCATGACATCATAATGACCCAGTGGTGATGTAATAAAATACCATAATCCTTATGTTCGGCCAATATATGTTTTATCATTAAAATAATGTGATTTTGGGTTTTTTTGACTTACTTTTCAAAGCATTAATGGACCCCTAAAGACATATTCAACACTTTGCTTTTTTAAATTAATTTCCATGGGAGTGTGACTCACCTCCACTTAAGAAACCATATTATTTTAAGAAGTTAGGACTTGGGACTTATAAAATATTGTTTTCCTCTCCCATTTGACAAAAACCATGGGCAAAAACCATGGGATGGTTTGCGGTTTGGATTAATTTAATGGAAGGGGACCCAAACCTAAATAATAAAGAATTCCCTCAGCTTTGCTATATAAACCCACCCAAGCTCCCACTTCCTCCTCAATAAAAATCCCTTTGAGTTAGTCCAACCTCTGACCTACTCTCTCTATAATCCTCCCAAGGTGCCCTAATCTCCCAAGAAGCCTCTCACAAGCCTCTCTCTAGCCTTTGGAAGCACACTTCCAAGTAAGGGTTTTTTTCTTCCTTTCTCATTTTTGTCAATTTTCCTTAAGTTGTATTGCCCTTCTAATTTCAATTATGAATGTTGGGGTATGGTTTCACACCTTCCCCATACTACCCTATTATTTTTTGAATGACGGGAGACCCCTTTCTTTCTCATTAAATGCCTCCCATGTACACCCGTTACTATGCAGAAATTCCGAAAGGAACTTCTCTCTCCTCCTTTACATTCAAGCAATACATTTGTATCATGAATCTAAATTCCATTAAAATTTTTGGGACATGTATATATTTGACCTAATTACTGTCCATTACATGTAAATATGATGAGGAACCCCTTTCTCTCTCATCAACCTTTTTTATGAATTCTTATGTCATGCCGTTATGCTGCTGAAATTGCACAGATTTTCTAAGACAATGTCATTGTGTAGTGAATACCATTCCCATTTCTCCATCAAGGGTATTCACCTTTATGCACATTTACTTATTGATTGTAAAGTTTCATGTATTAATTCCACATTCCTTTATACTATAATAAATGATTATGTTTTATGAATCCATGTTTTATGATCCATGTGGCACACTTATGTATGAAATGAAATGTTTAAGAAGGGTGCGCCCTTATAGCGCTCCAATGCATTGGGTAAAGTATAGTATCATGATACGTCATGTGCAATGAGTGTTGACTCATGCTAATTCAAGTACAACGAGGGTTTACTCGTGCTTCATGTGCAATGAAGGTTTACTCATGCTTTATGTGCAATGATCCTTGGCTCATGCTAAATCCATGTTAAGTGTTGTTGCCACATTTCCATGTTATGATTATCATGCTTTATCATGCCTTTATGTTCATGTTTATTTTATGCTCTATTGATATACCTATTGTCTAACATGTATTGTACTCCTTATGTTAATCCATGTGTACTCCCTTACTGGGCTTTATAGCTCACCCTTTTCTTATGCATGTCCTCAGGCTATCCCATTAAATGCTAAGTACGAGGGAATGTAGTGGTCATAAAAAGGAAGTTTTCAATAAAGATGTTGTATTTCATGTTTTAAGTTTTTATATAATGATCCTAAGCCCAAAAGACACTAAACCTCTCAATCTTCTTTGTTGTATCAAGTGATGTTTTATGTAATAAATCATGTTTAAGTTGTAATAAAAAGCAGGGTTGTCATAGTTGGTATCAGTGGATAGGTTTAGTTATTTTTGGGATTAAGAAACCCTAGTAAATCCTTATATACAAGACTAAGTATAATAAAAACATCCCGAAGTTTTGGTAAATACTAATTAAGTGGTTTATCAAACAAATACATCCCTGTCTGGATACGAGCAGGTAGAGGCGGCTCTGGCACAGATGTATCCTAGGGGTAATACCTGAAAATACTGCTTTGAGCTAGACTCGAATGAGAACTGGTGCACGACAATGGGCCTTGCTGCACTCTTGGTTATAACACTCCTGGGGGATATGTTTTGATAAATTCAAAATCTTATTATGAACCCTTATTAAGGGAAAAATGCCCCTAAGAATATATGTTAGAAAGTAGATCATGAAAAGGCTAGATTGAAGTGTATAGACTCATGATTTAAAGAAATTAATGTTTATTTATAAGTCATCAAATTTTGTCTATGGATTACCCTTTATGTGTTACCCCTAACTTTCCTTTTATTCCAACCAATGGACGGTAATTGGAGTACTCGGGCTAACAACCGTTGTGAAGATCAGTGTGATGATTGTACTAATGAGATTCCCAATCCAATGGGAGCGGGAATCGTGAACTTTGTCACGATTCTCTCTCAGCTAACTCAAGTTTTGAATAGAAACATGGGTCAAGAGGAACGTTCAACCCCCCCCCCCCCCTAAGAAAGAACAAGTCACTATCGAGAGCTTCATGAGACAAAGGCCTCCTACTTTTAGTGGATCATCTGATCCCATGATCGTTGAACAATGGATCAACTCCATTGAAAAGATATTCTCCATCCTCCAATGTTCTGAACAATAGAAGGTTGTCCTGGTGGACTATCATATGGATGGTGAAGCTGATCAATGGTGGACGTTGATCAAAAATGCGAAGCCTGAGGAGGAGATCGAGTCATTGTAATGGAAGAATTTCTGGAAGATGTTTTTCGATAAATATTTTCCACGCACCCTCCAAATTAAGATGGAAAGGGACTTCCTTTCCCTCAAGAAAAAAGATGAGGAATCCATTGGAGAGTATGAGGAAAACTTCCCAAGGCTTGCATGATACGCTTCTGGGTTTGTTGTTACCCCCAAATTCAAGGTTGACCACTTATTTGGTGGGCTGAAGCCTAGCTTGCGGAAATCATTAGCAATCTGTGACTTCGACAACTATGAGGAAATTGTCCGATGTGCCCCCAAGGTCAAAATGGAGATCGGAGAATCACAGGGGTATCATGGGGATAAGAAGCGTAAGGTGGAATTCAATGCTGGTGGGCCGATGGATAAATCCAACGATGCTCAGAAGTTCTAGCACCCCACTTTCCAAAAGTGTGGAAAGAAGCACCCTGGAAATTTCCTTAAGGGGACAAGAAAATTCTTCAGGTGTGGAGGAGAAGGGAACCTAGCTGTTAACTATCAGCAAGAAGGACCCGCGGCTGCGAAAGAGGAGAGGAATGCTCCATTCGAACCTCAACGCATTGTTCAATGCTACAAATGCAAAAAACCGGGTCATTTTTCAAATCAGTGCCCTAATCCAAGGGTTATCAGAGGCAACCAACAACCTCCAAGACAGCAAGGAAGAGCTTTTGCCATTACTTCTGCCGAAGTGAACCCCGACAACGAAGTGGTGACAGGTATACTAGTTATTTATTCAAGAATAGCGAATATACTTTTTGATTTAGGTTCTACGTGTTCTTTTATATCTCGAAAGTTTAGTAGAACAATCCCAGCACCACCACAAATCATGGAAGTAAAGATGTCGGTGAGTACGGAAAATGGGGCAATCATTACATCCCATGAATATAAGTCCACCCCTGTTATAATATGTGGATTGAATTTCCTGGAGAACCTCTTCATACTCCCTTTGGTGGAATTTGGTGCAATTATTGGCATGGATTGGCTTTCCTTATATAGAGCCAACATAAATTGTCGGGAGAGGGAAATCACACTCAATATGGAGAATTGACCCCTGATTCTTTACAAGTGTCAGGAGGAAGATGAATCTCCTTTAGCTCCATCATCTCAAGCATGGATATTAATGCCCTATGAGCACGTGTATCTGGCTCAGATGATTGAGTCCAAAGAAGAAACCATCCTTGAAGAAATGCTTATTGTGAGGGAATTCGCGGAAGTGTTTCCCGAGGAACTGCCTGGTCTTCCTCCTAGAAGAGATGTTGAGTTATCAATTGAACTTATACTTGGGGTATTACCAATATCCAAGACTCCATATAGAATGGCTGTAGTTGAGCATGAAGAGCTGAAGAAACAACTACAAGAGAATCTGGATAAAGGGTTTATATGCCCAAGTGCTTCACCATGGGGTGCACCAGTCCTCTTCATCAAGAAGAAGGATGGGTCAATGCGGCTCTGCATTGATTATCATGAACTTAACAAAATCACGATAAAGAACAAGTATCCTCTCCCAAGAATTGATGACTTGTTCGATCAGTTTCATGGAGCACAATACTTCTCCAAGGTGGACTTGCGGTCGGGATATTATCAAGTAAGGGTGAAGAAGGAAGATATCACCAAAACTGCTTTTCGTACAAGGTACAGACACTATGAATTCATAGTAATTCCTTTTGGAATCACCAATGCTCCAGAAATATTCATGGGCTTGATGAATAGAGTCTTTAGATATTACCTTGACAAATTTGTGGTAGTATTTATAGATGATATTCTAATATACTCCAAAACCAAGGAGTGCCGTGAGTAGTATTTAAGAACTGAACTAGAGACTTTGTTCAAGGTGAAGCTCTATGAAAAGTACAGAAAGTGTGAGTTCTGGTTGAAGGAGGTCTCATTCATGGGCCATATCATCACAAGCAATGGGATATCTGTGGATCCCTCCAAAACAGATGCAATTGAGGGATGGTCGAGGCCAACATCGGTAAGGGATATCCGTAGCTTCTTGGGGATAGCTGGATATTATCGACGATTTGTGAGGAATTTCTCTCGATTTTCCAACCCTCTTACCAAGATAACTTGAAAGGGAGTAAATGTTTCTTGGAGTGATGAATGCGAAGAAAGCTTCAAGTAGTTGAAAAGCAGGCTTATCACTGTACTCGTGCTAACTTTACCCACAAGTGGGGAGATTTTTGTGGTATTCAGTGATGCTTCGAAGAAGGTATTAGGTTGTGTGCTGATGCAGAATGATAAAGTGATATCCTATGCCTCAAGGTAGTTGAAAATCCATGAGCGAAACTATCCAACGCATGATCTGGAGTTGGCGGCTGTGATCTTTGCCTTGAAAATCTGGCGACATTATCTTTATAGAGAGAAATGTGAGATATATACTAACCACAAGAGTCTTAAATATATATTCACACATAAAGAGCTTAATATGTGCTAGAGAAGATGGATAGATCTAATCAAGGATTATGACTGTTCAATACATTACCACCTTGAGAAAGCGAACAAAGTGGAAGATTCCCTAAGTAGAAAGGATCCTGCGATTCTATCAATGATGAGAATTGAGAAGGATCCAATCTTCTTAGACTTGATGAAGATGGATGTGACAATCATAAAGAAGGGAACATCATCAATCCTTTCACAAATGATTTCTCAACCATCTCTTTTGGAAAGGTTAAAGGATGATCAAAAGGATGATGTGGGAATTCAAGAAAAAGTGGAAGCTATCAAAAAGGGAAAATCCTTGGAGTTTAATGTTAATGAGGAAGGAATTGTGTGGTTTGGGAAAAGACTATGTGTTCCATCAATTCCGGAGTTGAAGAAGGAACTTTTGGATGATGCACATAGTTCAAATTTCTCTATTCACCCAGGGAGCACAAAGATGTATCGAGATCTCCGAGAAAACTTTTGGTGGGATAATATAAAGAAAGAGATTACTGAATATACATCAAAGTGCCTAGTGTGTCATCAAGTGAAGGCAGAGAGGAAGAAGTCTAAGGGGATGATGCAACCATTGCCCATACTGGAATGGAAATGGGAGAACATCACCATGGACTTTGTCACCAGACTTCCAAGGACATCCAAAGGCAACAATGCAATCTGGGTTGTTATGGATCATCTTAAAAAGACTGCACATTTTATTTCTATTCAGGAGGATTTCTCTTTGGATCAACTGGCACGGATATATATTAGGGAAGTGGTAAGGTTGCATGGAGTACCACTATCTATTGTGTATGACCGAGATCCAAGATTCACCTCTTTGTTTTGGAAGAGTCTTCAACATGCTCTGAATACTGAACTGAACTTCAGTACGGCCTATCATCCTCAAACTGATGGCTAATCTAAGCGGACTATCCAAACACTTGAGGATATGTTGAGAGTGTGCTCAATGGACTTTAAAAGAGGATGGGATCAACATCTTCCTCTGGTTGAGTTCTCTTATAATAACAGTTTCCACTCGAGCATCCAAATGGCACCATATGAAGCCCTGTATGGGAAAAGGTGCAGAACACCGACATGTTGGGATGAGGTCAGTGAATGTAAGCTGCTTGGACCAGAAATGGTCAAGGAAATGGTGGAGAAGGTGAAAACCATTCAGAAACATATCAAGGCAGCCCAATGTCGACAGAAGAGTTATGCAGATAATCGTCGATGAGACATTGAATTTAAAGTTGGAGACATTGTGTTTCTATGCATATCTCCATGGAAAAACGTCATGAGTTTTGGAAAGAAAGGGAAGTTAAGTCCAAGGTACATCGGCCCCTTCGAGGTTCTTGATCGTGTTGGGGATGTGGCCTATCGACTAGCACTTCCACCTACTATGGCCAAAGTACATGATGTCTTTCATGTATCCCTCTTAAGGAAGTACATACCAGACCCTTCACATGTACTCTCTTCTGAGGTGGTACAATTGGAAGATGATATTTCTTATGAGGAGCAACCAGTGAAGATCTTAGATCATAAAGAAAAAGTTCTACGAAATAAGACAATGCCCCTTGTCAAGGTGTTGTGGAGAAACCACAAGTTTGAAGAAGCGACTTGGGAATTGGAGTATATGATTAAGCTGAGTTACCCACATTTGTTTTAGTGTGGGAAAAGGAAATTTTCGAGGGCGAAATTTCTTAAGGGGGAATATTGTAACGACCCAAAGTTTCATTAATGGAAATCCCTCTTGATCTTATTAAATGTCTCTTTATATATAAAATGACTTATAAAATGTCAACTTCTTTGGTTTTATGATAAGAGTTGTGACCGTTACTTTTATAGCCGTTGAACAGTGATCACATGATTTGTAGAAATATGAGGCTTCAACGAACCCAATCTTACTCAGACAAAGGAAGTGATGGCCTCATCCAATAGAATTTCCCCATACAAATCCCATTTGTCGGAGTTTGGAAAAGAGGTGGCGTATTTGGGCTTCACCCTTGACCAATCCCAAGCTGAGCTTCATTATGTCAAGCTCGAATGGGACCGTCTACGGGAAAAGTGGAAGTTGATAGAGATTACCACTCGAGCGATGATATCTGAGCTGCCCCAAGGGTCTTTCACCATCTTACACCTTACCCTTAGGTCTTATGCGGCTATTTTAAGGGGTTATGTAACAAATAAGTAGTACTATGTTCATGTACATTATTTTTTATATATAATAATGAATATAATTTCTAGTCATTTTTTGATACATTTTAAATAGTTTTTAAAGTACAAATGGTGTTTTTAGTTATTATTTAATTAAGATATATATATTTTATTAAATTAAGGGATTTTTTAATTAAATAAAATTTTTATAAAATAACATTATTATTATTAAATTAATTTTTATTAAATATAAATGATCTTATAATTTTATGAATACAATTAAAAATTTTATTAAGGTTTGAAAGCTATTTCTGTCAAAACCTGTGAATTTTTTATAAATGTTGGTTTTTATTTTAAAAGTGAAAATTAACATATTTAGAAATTTTTTAGATAATATAAATGTCATTTCTGGAATCAGGACTTCGAAATTATCCAACGGTAAATTTTTCATAATTTTCTGAGACAGTAAAATTTTTGGGTAAAAATTAAATACCGTTTAAATATATAATGTGTTTTATGACATCATAATGACCCAATGGCGATGTAATAAAATACCATAATCCTTATGTTCGGCCAATATATGTTTTATCCTTAAAATAATTTGATATTGGGTTTGTTTCACTTACTTTTCAAAGCATTAATGGACCCCTCAAGACATATTCAACACTTTGCCTTTTTTAATTAATTTCGATGGGAGTGTGACTCACCTCCACATAAGCAACCTTATTATTTTAAGAATTTCGGACTTGGTCCTTATAAAATATTATTTTCCTCTCCCCTTTGACAAAAACAATTGGAAAAAACCATGGTATGGTTTGTGGTTTGGATTAATTTAATGTAAGGGGACCCAAACCTAAATAATAAATAATTCCCTCACCTTTCCTATATAAACCCACCAAAGCTCCCACTTCCTCCTCACTAAAAATACCTTGGAGTTCATCCGAACTCTACCATACTCTCTATATAATCCTCCCAAGGTTCCCCAAGCTCCCAATAAGCCTCTCACAAGCCTCTCTCTAGCCTTTGGAAGCACACTTCCAAGTAAGGGATTTTTTCTTCCTTTCTCATTTTTGTTAATTTTCTTTAAGTTGTTTTGCCCTTTAATTTCAATTATGAATGTTGGGGTATGGTTTCTCACCTCCTCCATACTTCCCTATTATTGTTTTAATGATGGGATACCCCTTTCTCTCTCATTAAATGCCTCCCATGTACACCCGTTACTATGCCGAAATTCCGAAAGGAACTTCTCTCTCCTCCTTTACATTCAAGCAATACATTTGTATCATGAATCTAAATTACATTAAAATTGTTGGGACATGTATATATTTTACCTCCTTACTTTCCATTACATGTAAATATGATGAGGAACCCCTTTCTCTCTCATCAACCTTTTTTATGAATTCTAATGTCACGTCGTTACGCTGCTGAAATCGCACCGATTTTCTAAGCCAATGTCATTGTGTAGTGAATACCATGCCCATTTCTCCATCAAGGGTATTCACCTTTATGAACATTTACTTATTGATTTTAAAGTTTCATGTATGAATTCCACATTCCTTTATCGTGGAATAAATTATTATGTTTTATGAATCCATGTTTTATGATCCATGTGGCCCACTTATGAATGAAATGAAATGTTTAAGAATGGTGCGCCCTTATAGCGCTCCAATGCATTGGGTAAAGTGTAGTATCATGATACGTCATGTGCAATGAGTTTTGACTCAAGCTAAATCAAGTGCAATGAGTGTTTACTCGTGCTTCATGTGCAATGAGGGTTTTCTCATGCTTTATGTTCAATGATCCTTGGCTCAGGCTAAATCCATGTTAAGTGTTGTTGCCACATTTCCATGTTATGATTATCATTCTTTATCATGCCTTTATGTTCATGTTTATTTTATGATCTATTGATATGCCTATTTTCTAACATGTGTTGAACTCCTAATGTTATTCCATGTGTACTCCCTTAATGGGCTTTATAGCTCACCCTTTTCTTATGCATGTCCTCAGGTTATCCCATGCAATGCTAAGTACGAGGGAATGTAGTGGTCATGTAAAGGAAGTTTTCAATAAATATGTTTTATTTCATGTTTTAAGTTTCTATGTAATGATAATAAGCCCCAAAGACACTAAACCTCTCGATCTTCTTGGTTGTATCAAGTGAAGTTTTTTTTAATAAATCATGTTTAAGTTGTAATAAAAGGCAGGGTTGTCATATTTTCAATATAACTCATACTTGTTTGTAAACCTATTTCAAATACTAAATATTTAATATCCATGATTGGGTAGTAGTAATTAAAGAAGAAACTCTATAACAATATAGATATAGGATTCATCTAACCTAGTTCTTTATTGTCGGGTCAACCAGTTCTTATTATAAAAAAGAAATGTGGATCAATGCCACTCTTCATTAATTATTAGTAATATAAAAATATAAAAAAATAAGTATGATATACCCCACATTAATGATTTGTTTGACTAATTTCGAGGATTTAAATACTTCTCAAAGATTTACCTCCATTCTATATACAATAAATTGTGGGAAAAAAAGTGAATGAATTCTTAAGACATCCTTCCGTACAAGAAATTGACACTATTAATTTATAGTGATTCAATTCAGAATTACTATTCCCCCCCCACTATATTTTTAAATTTAATTAATAGATTATTTATATTATTACTCGATCAATTTGTGGTAGTATTTATATATAATATTATTTTATACTCTAAGTGTAAGAAAGACCATGAATACAACTTGAGAATTATGTCTAAGACCATGAGGATGAAACAAATATAATACGAACTCAGTAAAATTGAAATATATTTATAGTATGTATAATTCTTGGGGAATATGATCCAAATTTGGAGTATATTAATAGATCATCCTAATATGGATGTAACTGAAAATTAAAATAGACCAGCCATTGGGATTGGGCTTCATTGTTTTCTTGGAGTGTCTAGATATTATTGATTCATTGTGAAGAATTTTTCATGAATTCATAATCCTATCACCCTATTAATATATAATTTATTCATGTTCCTTTTGATTGATGTGTATCATAACATGTCATCCTCCATTAATATAGGAAGTATGATAATTTTCAGAGACCACAAAGAGATTTTTTTCTTGGATAAAATGAAGATAGATATTTCAAAGTATATATATTTGCTCTTTGTGTACTAAAATGTTAATTATGAGTGATATAAGTCTAATGAGATGTTATAACCATTTCCCATACCATTATTTAATTAGGAAGAATTCACTTTGTATTCCATCATAGGACTACCCAAGACATTTAAAGGGGTTATTCTAATTTGGGTTGCAGTCGATCACCTTACAAAGTCAGTTAATTTCATTACTACTAGAGAAGATTTTTATATTGATTAAATTTACTAGATATAAATCAAGGAAGTGGTAAGGTTTCATGGAGTACCATATTCTATTGTATCTAATCGATAATCAAGGTTTAATTTGAAGATATGGAGAGGTATTAAAAAAGATTAAGATATATAGTTGTGTTTCAGTATTACCTATCAGTATTAGAAATATAGAGAATATTACAAAACCATTGAAACCCAAGATTTTATGATAATATCAAGTTATATATATTTCAAAGGTGGTTGGGTTCAACACCTTCCACTTGTAAAATTATTTTATATTAGTATATTTCACTTGATCATTCAAATGGCTCTTTATAAAAACCACAATTGAAATAAATACAAAACTCTGACATGATGAGATGAAGATAGAGAACAAAATTTATTATTACCTGAGAAAGATGATGAAACTGAAAAGAATGTTAAAACCATTCTATAGAATATCAAGGTAATTTATATACGACATAAGATTTATGCTGATAATCATCGATGAGATATTATATTTCAAGTTGTTAAGAAGTTATTCCTATGAATGTATCAATGGAAGAAGGTTATGAGATTATAAAAAATGGAAAATTGAACCCTTGGTATATTTTCCTCTTTAAGATTCACTATTAATTTGGGATCTTATCTTATTTCTTGGCTTCTCTACTAAACCTCCCACAATTTTATAATGTTTTCTATGTACCTATTTTGAGTAAGTTTATACCTGATCCTTCACATGTTATGAACTCAAAGGTTGTACTTTTGGGTCATGATATTTATTATAAATAAAAACAAGTATAAATCATGTATCAGGGAAAGTTTTATGAAATATGGGTACTCAACTTGTTAAAGTTCTTTAGAGTAATTAGAAATTTTAGGAAGCTACTTGGGAACCCAAGGATGTGATGAATTAGAATTATCCTCATTTATTTGCATCAAAGTGATAGAATTTCATGGAATAAATTCATTTTTAGTGGGTAGAATGTAACATATCAACATTTTATATGTATTCCATTGAAATAAATTTGATATATTTGATATATTTCTTTACACGCAACCCCAATTCTAAATGATCCATGATATTTATGGTCTTTGTTACTTAGTCGATGGATTTGTGAGTATGAATTGGATTAATAAAATTATCAAATATGTATAAATTTTTTCCTTATATAAATTTATTTATCAACATCTAAAAAACAAGCATTGAGTTTTAATAAAATAATTTCATGATTAAGAGACCCATTTTTATCAAAAGTGTATTTTTATATGGGTTATGATTATTCATAAAAATATATATTAACCATTAATTAAAATACATTTTCATGAAATTTATTGGAATTATATGAATAATGATTCATACATTAGTTTTATAATGTTTGGTAATGAATATAAAATCATTTGAATATAAAAAATATTCTTTTTCATAAAAATATATTTAGATGCACAATATAGTTTTATCATAACAAGTTAAATAAATAAAAACTAATAAATAATTTTAATGAAATGTATATAATTTATAATAAATAAAATATTTTAATATTGAGCTAATTTTTTTTACATGGAATGTAATGAAGGAAAACTCAGTTTTATTCTTAAAATTTCATTTTTCTAAAAAGATTTTTTATAGTATTTTTAATATTTATTTTAAAATATATTCTGGCCAATTATAGAAATTGAATTTGATAAAATGGATTCCATATTTAGAATCTATATTTAAAAAGAATTTAATGAGAAAAAAATCATTTTTTATAATAAATAGTTAAAATATAAAAATATTTATTACCATGGTTAGAGTTAAAAATGGTTTATCTAGGGTTAAACTAAGAGATAAGGGTAAAATGACACTTAAACATTTCAAAATTTTGTGGTTGAAGATATTTCAACCATATAATATATTAACTTTTAATTATTAGATCTTTTTTTCTAATTTCATATGAAAGTGACTTTATATTATATAAATCTTTTAAGTAATTTCTATTTGTTACTCTCTATGTCACTAATAAAAGGGAACCTCTTCTCCTCCCTCATTTAAACAATTTGAGCACTCTAGCTTGACTAATCCCTAAAAAGGAATAATATATTCTGTCCCTTTGTTCTTAACCTTTTATTATTATCATAATATCATATGAATAATGATTAAGTTGTGAGATAAAGGAGTTCTCTAAAATAAAAGTGTTTAAAATCACTTACGAAGAAAGTGAGGCATGAAGTAAGGGTTTTATGATAAAATATCACTTTTTACTGAAATTATTTATTCTTAAATATTTCTGATTAAATTATAAGATATATTTCTTGGAAATATTATGTATTTTCTCCTTATATAGTTATTTATTTGGGTTATAATTTTTTATTTTATTTTACTGTTTCTAAGTACTCAAAATTCTAAAAGAACATATTTAATAAAAACAATCTTAATTTATATATTCAGTGGGAATATTATTCTTTATTGTCCATATTGTATTTAAATATTTTCAAGAATGTTTTAAATATTGTCAAATGATTAATTAAAATCATTCTTTTATATGTTTTACTTTCAAAAAAATGGTTTAAAATGAATCTTATTGTAATTTTATGAACAAGGTACATTTTACAATAGGTGTGAATAGAGTTTTTTGTTGTAACATATAATGTATGAAAGTATTTTACCCTTATCATGAATACTATTTCGTTTAAATATTCTATTAATATTTTTAATGGTATTTTAAAATTAAATTTTTCTTGAATTATTCTATATATTTTTAGATATTAAATCATTGATTTAAAAAAATGAAAAGGTGTGTTTTCCTTAAGTAATGTTCCAGTGATATTTTAGATAAATTTTCATCTATGAAGACATATATTTTTATTAGATATAAATAATTGGGGATATTATCCAATAATACTATCTGTATTAATTCTCTAGATGTTTTATGAGTATGATGATGAAATATTGATGAATCTTATCTTCATTTGCATTGTTTCAGCTATAAAAATTAATAATTTTTTTATGATATGATGGTATAGATATGAATTTATTATTATTATATGATGATTAGGTATATTATATACCTCCATTTAATTAGGTATTTATTTTATGAGCACAAAGGGTACATGAGAGGTTATTACAATCTCAAAAGAGGTTACATGAGAGGTATTCCCAAGACCAAGACGGTACTCCAGTGGTTATCTTGAGACCAAAATTAGATTAATGTATTAATAGATATCCTTGAAAAATGATTTGAGTGATTATTATTATCCAAAATTTTAGGCCACTCTTTATATAATGTTATTATGCTTATAAAATTTTCACATGGATCATGATTTTTTATTCGTCGAGGATTGATGTCTTCTGATATTCTAAAGCCTTATACCATGATTATGATCAATAAATTAATATGTATTATTTATATATGTTATTATTATATCTCATACACTTATTATCATGTAATTATTACATATTATAAGCTCACCCTTTATTAAATTTTCATTCCTCAAATTATGAAGAAAGATTTTAAGTATGCTTTTAACAATAAATATACTATTTGAGAAGCAATTTGTAAGATATGTTGAAGATAAGACAAAAAATAATATGATTATATATCTAGTCATAAAATAAACAAAACCATTATGTTCATTGTGCATTTATAATTACAAAATTTATTGAATATACATCTAAAATTATGTAATATAAATGAATTTTATGCTTGACCCACTTCAGTGTAGATGTATATAGACCTTTTCCATTGGCAGATAGAAGTGGATACTTTTACTTATAACTTTTACCAATGAATTTTGAAGAAATATATAAATCTAATTGATAAGGTATAATTCTAATTCCTTTGATAAATTTAAGGAATAAAAGAACAAATTATAGAATGATCTTGGAAAGAATATAAAGAATCTTCACTTACACTGAGATGGGGAATATCAAATCCATGTATTCATAAATTATCTAAAAGAGTTTGGGATACTATACCAAATCAAACCTATTTATAAACTATAATATAATGGTGTTAGTGAAGGTCATTTTTGGATATAGTGAGATCAACGATGATTTCTTCCAGTATTTTACTTCTATTTTGGGGATACACATTGTTAAATACATCACACTCACTAAAAAAGCTCCAAATAAATTAGAATGTATAATCCAAAATGAGTTATGGTATGGTAAGAAATACGTTTTGTCACATTTACATGTGTGGGGATGAGAATTATTTCTTAAGGATACTTATAAAGACAAAATTTTATATCAATACACTTTGTGTATCTTTATAATATATTCTAAGGAAATAAGGGGATATTATCATTATGATCCCTCAAATAAAAAATTAATAGTGGAAAGAAACATGAGGTTCCTAGAAATATAGAATATCTTCCAATGTATCTAATGGGGGGAAATGTAGACTTCATTGTAGTTGAGGCTCAATATACATAATAATTTCAACAAGAATATATTCCACAAGGTCTAGAGAAATAATTACTGCATAATAGCACCAGAGAGGTTATTTAACCCTAAATATATGGTCCTTTAGGAATTATATAAGGTGAAACTTTATTATTTAAAAATAATCAATATTTTTTCTACAAAGAAAAAATAAATAGATATGAATTTTTAAAGTGGAAATAGGCCATGAATTCTGAAATTGATTCCATATACAATAACTAATATTGGGATTTGGTAGATCTACCAATTGATGTAAATAATTTTATTTTAGAATTCATATTAAAGAATAAAATAGATATATATATATAATTTAGTATCTATAAGGAAAGATTGGTTGCCAAAATGGTTTAAGAAGTGTCGAGGCACAAACAATAATGAAACCTTATCACTAGTCAATATGATAAAATCCATTATAATTTTAAATTTCATAAATTCTTATGATGATTATGTGATATAGAGAAAGGATTCTAAGAAATCATTACTTAATGAAATCCTTGATGAATATGTATATATGAAACAACTAAAAGGGTTTGTTTCACCAAATAATTCCAATATGGTGTGAAAGTGTAATAGATCATTTTATGGGTTAAATTAAGAAACAAGATCATGGAATATTCGTTTAATGAATTCATAAGAGAATTATCTTCTACAAATAATTAAAGTGAGTCTTTTACACACAAGAGGTTTGGTGGGAGTGAAATGGTTTTCATAGTAGTATATATTGATAATATATCAATGATGGGAAATGAGATACTAGTATTAAATATAGTTAAGAGATGGTAAAACAAATTATTATCCTTGAAATACTTAGGTTAATCTACCTATATTCTATAGATTAAGCACCATAAAGATAATTTAAGAGGTTATTCAGAATAAGTCAATGTATATACATTGAAAAGGTAATAATGATATTCAATATGGATCAATCAGAGATATGATTATTTTCAATGTCACATGGTATAAATCTATATAATAATATTTTTCCTCAGAAACATGAGGAGATAGGGTGAGAGAGTGAGAGAGAGGTATGGAGGGACGAAGAGATATTGTGTATGATCCATTGTGGTTTTGTGATAGGATTTGTAATGTATGTCATGCTATATACTAGGCGGGATGTTTCCTAAACCTTGATTACAATTAGTCGATATAAATAAGACATATGAGATAATCATTCTCTAGATATATATAATATTATGAAGTGTATGAGGTGTAAATATGATATATCCCTGGTTTATAGAGGAGAGGAGGAACTAGTTATGAGTGGATACACATGTATTATTTTATAATTATATCAAAATGATATGAAATCATAGTTGAGATATTTTATGCCCTTAATAGAGGATTTTTTATCTATGATAGTTCTAAGCATACAATGATTATTGATTCTACATTCAAATCCATGTTTATTATGGATTCTCATGCTTTTATTGAAGTATTTTATATATGAAACATTTTCTAGGATATTAGTGTTTTTTTAGAATTAAATATTCCACCCCTAATTATTTTAATATTGTCAAAATAGTGTCTATAGACATATATCCTAGGTTTTATTAATGAATTAAGTATATACTATGGTATTATGACCTCAAGAATAATTTTAATCAAAGTGGTAATGTTGTAATAAGTAGATTAATTAATTAAGAGGATATAGAACACCCATTAACTAAAGATTTGTCTATGAAGAAGCATGGATATAATTTGAGATCTATAAAACTATAATTTAGTAGTTTTTGGATCTAGTGTAGTGGGTGTTTTTTAGATTTGGTTCCCTTGAACAAACTAAATTTTTAATCTTAATTACCAAAATATTAATAAATATATTATCATAAAATTATTATTCTTCAAAAAACATTACTTTGATAATATCATTATAGTATTTGTCACATAAAAATGTTATATTCATTTCCATATATAATGAAAACTTTAAATGTTATAAAATATTCTTATACATTTAACCTATAGTCTTGATAACATATGTCTTATGAGACACAGATGATGTTCGGCTATTGGTTGATACTAGATCATAAGAAATTGATACTTATTCTCATGATCATCACACTTTGTAATATCTAATATATGATTTCATGAGGATAGAACCTCCAATAAGACCTCCATATATTTATTTTCTATTAGATATTTCAATATGAAAATATTTATAGTGGGGTTTAGGCTTGAAATTATTATAAAGTTATATCATAAATCGGTTACTTTGATGTATGGATGAATATCATGATGGAATATTCTCTGGGTGAGGTAGAATACATCAGGTCTATTGTAAGCGATATGAAATTCATTGAATAAGTTTAAAATGATTTATCCCTTCTGAGTTAATTAGAAAAGATATTTATGGTCATTTGATTGAAATTAAACAATATGATTAAATACATTATTCTGGTGGTACATTAATGATGTTATTTTTTAATTAAAAGAAATATGGATTGAATATATAATGTAATTGTACAGGAATTCATATTTTTTATTATATATTGAGATAAATGGATTTTATTACATAATACAATTTATAGGAAGGTTGTTTTCATTGTTATATTAACCACTTTCTCTATGGGTACCTTGATATTTTGTTAAGATTTGATTTTGGACTTTAGGTTTGTTCACATAATACCATTAAGAAAGATACCTAATAGGTTTATACACTATTTTTATCCTAAATATCAATAAATTATATTTAATTTAATAATAATATTAAATACTACTATTGTATTAGGAAAACAATTTATGTATAGTTGTTTGTATAAATTAAATCACTAGATATTCGAGTTTAGAATATATGAGTTGGATTTTATACCTTTTTTGTTTTTCATAATGTAATAAATAAATAATTATTGATTCACATGTTTAGTAACTAGATTAAAAGAAAATTTTATTTACTAATTTGAATTTAAAATAAATATATATTCACATGTTTAGTGAAAATAATATTTAATTATTTTCAAATGAATAATTTTTACATAAAAAATATTTTAGTATTCAAGGTTTTGTAAATATAGATGAGTATTAATGGGTCTCGTTAAGGGAATTATAGAAATGATATATTTTATTTTATATCATTTAAGTAAATATCGATTAACATATCTGAAAAATTATTTTTTAATATGTTCCTTTCAATTGATATAATAATAATAATATTATTAATCCTTGAAATCTAAAATAACATAGAAATAATTTTTGATAAAATACCAATACAAAATTCTCAATTATTAACCTTATGTCTATATTCTAATTTATATCACTTTAATGGGATAGAGTTTTTGTTGACAAGGGATAAAATCTTATGAAATTCTCTCAAACTCTACAGAGATTATTCTCCTTCATTCATCATAAGAACAAGAGAGAAAAGAATAATCATATAACCATGATCAAAAATGAACAATGTGAAAAAAAAATAGTTTCCTTTTTCTATCATATGTAATACCAAGGACATTGTTTAGATTTTTTTGGATAACATGTTGATACAACTAGATGAATCATTCTAGAAACTCATATCTTTTATATTATTTATTTCGCGATTTATTGCATAAATATACACATAATATAATCCAAAAAGATCAATAAAAGTAATTTCATTGGGAAATTATGTGTATATAATAATTGGAAATATAAATATAACTACATTATTTAAAACTCCTTAATATAACCTTAAATTCCATTGATCTTATCATACTATAGGGAATGATATGGGAACATACATAAGGAAGGGGTGCTCTATAAATCCCAATAAAAATAATCAAGGAATAACATGTGGTAAAGTAGTACATGTGATCAAAGAGGAAAAACATGATCATATAAAAAAAGGTGAGAATTATAATCATATACATTGAAACATGAACAAATATGATAACATAAACACATTTTTAGAATGTGGACAAAATATAAAACATGACATCATAAGCATAAGTAAGGGATAATAAGTGAGTCATTGTAACATAGCTTTCTTAGTATAACTTATCATTCCCCATTCATGAAATGTAAATATATAAAAACATTATCCAATGTGAGGAGGGAAATATAATTTTGGTCTCACCCATCACATTAATATCATATACATGCATTTATGTGTCACATATATCATTCAAAATATGAACATATTTCTTAACCTTTAATACCAATATTAAGAATATTACTATATATATATATAGAATTCCCCATTCAATGAATGATAGGTAAAACTAGGTGAATTCCCTTGAGTAGAAATTGGTATGTATAGTCAGAATACAAATGTTTAGCATGGAAAATTATTGAATAACATTAGTATCATAATGAGTGTACATAAAGGATCATAGATTGGGTTAATGAGAGTGTTAGGTGGTATCTTATTACATGTGAATAATAAATATAGTAAAGTTATGTGTAAAAATATATAACAACTTGATCATTTTCAAATAAAATGGCTAAATAAAAATAATGTTCTTGAATAGAAAACAAGAGGTAGAGATATCCCTTACTTATCATAGTAAATTCTTAGGTAAACATTATAATGAGAGGGGATAAATAATTAATCATTAATAAAAAATAAATTGGATAGTAAATTTGTTGTGTAGTCACATATAAACATAAAACCTAATATTAAAAAGATTAAATACAAATGAAGTACTTGAATGAATAGGAAAACAAAGAGAATCTTGTACTAGATAGGTTTCTTCTAAAAGCCTAAGAGGAACTTATTAAGAGATTGGGAACACCATATGATAGCTTTAGAGAAGTTTAAATATTGTAAATTTGTTCTTATTGGATTATTATTAAATATTAAAGTGATTTTGGGTTGGTATTTATTGAATACAAGAGGGTAATTCTTTCTTAATTACTAAACATAGGGTTTTGAATATAAGTAATAAAATAATCAAACCCACAAACCTTACCAAGGGTGTTTCACATAGTTTTCACTCAGGATGAATGATTTCTAATAATTTATTAATTTAATAGCCTAACTCATTAAAATAATATCTTTCATGATGTGGAAGTTTTTCATGTTCATAAATAATTATTTCTAAAAGCATAAAATATAATACATTTTTTGTATGATTCATTATATGTTTAAAAAATTAATAAAATAACTTAAAAACCATTTATTCTAAAGTAAAATATATTTTCAGTCATGGATTATTTTTATAATTTTTATTATATCAAACTTTTCGATATATTAAATTCATATTGTGTACTATTTATACCGTATTAAATATTTACCCAAATATTTGACTGCCTCCAAAAATTAGAAGAAATTCGCTATTGGAAAATTTCAATATGCGGGTTTAAAAAATAAAATTTATTTTACCAAAATAATTTTATAAATATAGGAATTTCAATTTAAAAAAATTTTAATTTATTGAAAACTATAAGTTTTTATGATACAAACAAATTCTTATCCCTTATAAAAATTACATGCGGCTTCATTAAATTATATTAACATTTATATTTAGATAAATATTATTTAATAACATTGTTCATGAAAATAAAATTTATTTCAAAACTTTTGAACTTATCAAAAATTTTGTATTAATTGAGACTCCAAATTTCTGAATAATAAAATTTGGGTTTCTTCATATCAAAATATGATTTTTATCAAACTTCTTATATAATCATGTATATATATATAGTAATAATGAAATGAGATAAATATAATTATTATTTTATTAAAATTAAAACATAAAAATTATTATTATTGGGTTATAGATACATAACCCCTTATTACACTAGTGTACTCTATTTGGGTAAGGTTTGTGACGATATTACCTTTCTTGGGTGGTTCAGTGAACATGATTTGGGAGGTGATCTCTATAAGATTCAACATATATTGTAAATTTTTTTTCTAGATTTTAGTTATTGAGTCCCATCTTGGTCTTGGTCAATGTAAAATCTCAATGATACGATCTCCCACAGAATCTATAAAAAATGGTCTTTATTTGGTATGATTTTACTGTTCAATGAAATCACTTCTTCCTTATGTGTCAAGTAGATATTAATATATGCTAATATTAATGGTCACTATATAATAGATATATTAACAGTGATAATGATGCTTAGTGTTCTTTAATTCAATCAATAAAATTATCAAACTATTTTATAATTGTCCAATAGAAAAAATAAAATATAATTCATGTGTTTTATATAAAAACATTACCTAAAAGGAAAATATTCATTAAAAAGGATTTTCATTGATAAAATTATGGTTTGTTACAATCCTTTTTTAGATTCTTCTCTAAAACACCAGCACGATAAGGGAGACCACATAATTTTTTATAAGAATTATCATGATTTAAGTAATTATTATTTTAAATCAATTATAAATTCAATGTGATAGATACTCTATAAAAATTATATGGCTTCTTTTATCAGTTTCTTTAGATATAATCCATTTAAACCAATGAAAACTATTTGTTGGGAACCATCCCACAACTTCCTCTACATCCCAAAACCATTAGAAACCTTTTTTTCATTCCCTTATGTTTCTCCATTGTTGGATCCAACTTATCTTAAGTTGTGAACCATGTCTACTCATAGAGTGATACATCCTTTACAAATTTTTACTCACACATGGGTGAGAGGTACTAGAGGTTTTGGTTTACATAAAATAAACTTTGTACATGCAGGCCCATACAAAATAATGGAGATTAAATGATTCCAAACTCGTCATATTTAATTTATAAAAAAATTGCATATAAAAATAATAAATAATTAAATTAAATGAATAAATAAAAAATATACATTGTTCTTTCAAACTCATGATCAATCACAACATCCAGTCAGTGAATATCCATAATTTATAGTATTCAATTCATTTTATTCTAATTAAGAAAAATTAAACATATTTAATGAATTAATAATGTTATAAATTTATTAATTATTTAACTAAATATTTTTCTAAACAATCATTAAGATATAATAAGATTATTATCATGTATTATATTATAAAAATTAAATAAAATTAATTTTAAATTTTAAAATAATTAAGTTCGTGGAGTATACCTTTTATGTCATGTTAAATCCATTTCTTGTGTTTAATACTTATGTAATATACTTTCACTTTACATGTCATGTAACCCCTATTGTGTATCTTCCAAATTGTTTTAAGTGCACTTATATGAAATTTATGTTAGCATGTCATGTTGTGATATACATGACAAGACGTTTTGTGGGTTAAGTTGCATTGATTGTGGGGTGTGTATGACCACACGACATGCTATAATATGTGTGCTCTATATCACTAGTAATTTGATTTAATTTCACATCATATATAATTAATGTTACACATAATGTAGTTTTATAATTTAAATATTATAAATTATTAAGCATTTATACACATCAGAAATACTAAAATCTCCCTTTGTGTACCTAGTGTGGAATGACACCCATCAAACAATGTGTACAAGAATCTACACAAAATTTACATTATGTATTATTTAAATTATCTCACATCTTGATCCACATTAAATTCCTAAAATCTCTACATGAACCTTATGTGGGTTAACACATAGTAAATTATGTGTACATTATAGTCACATGTTGTGTTGTGCACGTCTGGGCATGTCACTCAATTGGTAGTCAATATACAGTGTGTAATGACACTACATACTGATTACATGTATTACAAGATTTATACAAGGTTAAAACCAAGTGGGGTTACATTATGATTACACCAATTACACATCATTTTGTCCCAATCATTCAAGTAGGTGGTGAATATGTGACATTTAATGATTCGTTATGCTGAGTCACATTTTGAGAAATGATTTATATAGATCACACCTTGTATGATTTTACTACAGGTACACAACAAGTAATTTATTATTACACATCATGTATCCATGTCTTGTATCCCATTACCTTGGCACCTCCATATGGTATCTCTAAGTTTTCTTTGAATTAATGTTATTATTACATGCCATAAATGTTTAAATTAATATATTATCTCAACTTTTGTGTTATCAATGAAATTTTAAAAAATGGAAACTTACAAATAAAACCATGAAATTCATCAAATAAATTATAAATAATTATAAATTATAATTTTATAACTTGTTTTCCACTTAATATTTATAACACAAGAAAAAAATACTTGGTGGATACCAGATTTTGGTTTCTCATTAGTTTCAAATGATAAATATAAATAAAATAATAAACAAAAACCTTAAATCTAATATATAAGATCTTTATAATTTAATTTATAATTAATTTTAAATAAAAATTCCATCAAATCTGATAATATTCTAAATCAATTTCCATGTCCTTATTATTGTATCGTAGTTACGGTGGAGAATCAAATAGACGGTTCCTATATGTGTTTACATATATAATTCATGAATATATGGATTATGACCTTCATTATTTATTTTCTATCAGAATATAGAAAAGTTATTTAATACATAAAGACTAATATTTAAATGTGCAATACCATAACATACGTTGTATCTATAAAAGAAACAACTTTTATTCCCAAACATGTTACATATTAACAACCCCTTAAATAAATATCATTCTCAATGTAAATGAAAGTTGATAGTCACCAATGGCTAGAGAATCTATCCTCACACCATTATCAGCTCGGAAATCCATATCTCCTTTACAAATATTTTAGAATCTATTTGGTTCCTAAATTTGGATACAAATTTGAGAAACACAAGTTGTATCTAATAACCAATGTGTAGATATTGAAATATTAAACTTGAAAATTAACAAACCTTTAGCTTACCCTTTCTTATAGGTACAGCTCTTCATTTAATGTCCTTGATTGCCACATGAAAAACATATCACCTCCTTTTCCTTTCCATGATTATGGATCTTACTCTTCTTGGAATGATATTTCTTAGGAGAAATAGACATTTTATGAGTATTGTACCCCTCACCTTGTTCTTCATTTTCATATTCACCATAAGTAATATGAGTTGGTTACTCCCCATGTCGTTATCCACTTGGAGAATCAAGTAAGAAGTTCTAAAAGACTCTTATCATTATTTATCATGATGTAATTAAAAATAATACTAGACAATGTCTTATGTAGTGATAAAATTATGAGATTTATTTGAAACCCCTAATTTAATTTAATGCTGAATTTTTCTATTCATTCAATGTATCCAATAAGCTTGAATACATGAGGCCTACTTGGTGCCGGCTCTCCAAGAATATTTGTAAATAGAGTATTGGAGATCTGATATCACTATTGTACCATCTTATATTGATAGATATTAAAAAGGTATGAGATCATGCTATATGATCCCATGTCCTCATGTTCCTTCATAATATCATTGGTCATGGATGATATCATGAAACAATAAAAATTTGTAACAATGTTCAAGTGTATCTCATAGAGAGAAAAATCTCCCCCATTGACCTCATTACCAGGTGCATCATGAATAGGTTCATCTATCACATAAAATTTCCCTTCATGGAATAATATAAGTTTTTCCTTATAAATTATGGATCATAATGATATTTTTGAAGTCATTTTTTATTTCTATTTCTATAAATAAAATGACAAGAGTTTTACTAATTCAATTGATAAAATTTAGACAACTAAATAAATATTATATTTGTTAATCTACCACTATTTTATTGAAACCCAATATCCCTCACCATTGGCATAAAAATATATTGATTCTTGGAAATTTTTGTGGTAGGGTCTAGATTCCCCTTATCATTACCCAAACTTTGGTTTATCAAGAAATGTAAAGGGCTTAAGGTAGTCATTTTAAATTCTAACAACATTAACTAAAAATTAATTGATTTGTTGATTGGTCTCCCCAATCCTAAAATCCTTAAATTTGATTTCCTCAAACCTTTATTTTTATTTACACTATGTTTTAATTTGGAAATCAACCCTCAAAGTGAACTAAGTTAAGTCAACCCAGAACATAATGTTAGAATTCCCTGATAATTGAAAGCACTTTAGATTTTTCTAGTCTATCACTATGAACTATGGTTTGATTTTAACTGAAGTTGTAAAAGGCTATATTGAGTTAATATATATAATTTCTTGATTTTATCATCATGATTAAATTGTCAATTGTCCTATTTATTAAATTATTTTTAATATTAATTGGATTTATTTAAGTGATTAACCATGTCTTGGATAATATTTATGCATAATCCAGTTTATTTTAGTTCTATCATGCATAATTTTTTATTCATTAATTCATGTGATCATGAAAAAACATAAATAATGAAATAACCATGATTCTTGATAGAAATAAAATAACAAAGTGGTAAGATCGTGAGGTTTTAATAAGGGTTAGTTTATCTAGATGATGATAAAAAAATTGACCTAGGGGAAAACACCTTGAAACATTTATGGTTCTTGTTTTATTTTTCATCTGTCAACCTATGTATATCTCAAGGATTGGATTCACCTCTACTCCAAACTTGAACCACATCCACAATCTTGGAATATTTATCCATTACAATTTCGTTAAATCACACTTGGGTTAGGGGAAGGGATTTACAAAAAAAGAAACCACCAGCATTAAGGACCTTACATAATAAAAGGATAGATGGAATTCAAGACAACAATTTAATTTCAAAATAAATTAAATGAAACCAATCACATGCAATGTTCTGCTCTAGGAACATGATTTTTCATATTCATTTAATGAATTATGCCTTTAATAAAATTAACATTAAATTATTAATCTTTCTTATTTAAGATAAATCATGCCTGAATTAATTAATTATCTTGTTTAATTAATAAATTATTTTATCTTAATTATAATCTTAATTTCCTTGATATTCTCACCAATCATAATTTAAAAAATCATTTAAAATTAACTCTATACATGACCTTAAAGTTAACATGGTGAGTACCCATCCCAACAAACCTAGATGTATTATATTAGTATACTGTTTACTCTTGTAACTTGTGGAATAAATGACTTATTTCATACTTTTATGACTTGTACTATCAACTTAATGATTACAAAAATCACATGATTTTTCTATCACCTTTTATGCTTCAATGCACATAGAGTAATAACTATAATTCGACTCATACATAATATGCAGATCCGAACATTGCATAGAAGTTAATTAAACATATATATAAATATATAAACCCATCACATATAATTTACAATAAAATTAATGACCAAATAAAATTACCTGATGATAAGGTTTTCATGATATAATACAATAATATTAATTTTGTATAATTTAGTAAAAATACATTACATGTACATTAAAGCTAAATTATGTGTATGATTTCTCATCATCTATATGTAACACACTCCTATGGACTATGAATATAACCATTCCATAAAAAAATATTAGAGTACACGATTTGTACATGGGATATAATATTTGTAATATCGGAGTTACACGATCACCAGTCTGGTAGGCCATGTAATAAGTACACAAACCATTTGTGACTAGGGACGACACCCAGTGTACGGATGTTAAATGGTGTGTATTCTCACTGTACATTCTCCATTATGGCCTGATAGTCATGTAGTTTATAATTAAATTCTTATCATTAAATAAATTCACATGGGATGAATTAATTCCAAATTAATTTATGGTGCATTAAAAATGGATACATGGTGAGTACCTCCGGGTTACACAGTGTGTAATCTTGTGCTATCCAGCCTAATTCCCCAGTACCTCCAGATGAGATCATCAATTTTATTTAATTCATAAAATTAATCAATTTTATTATATTTACGAGAGACAAAATAAGAATATTCATATCTCACAATTCATATTAATAAAATATCAAACATGAATTGAAAACTAAATGAAAAATGTATAGATCAATCAATGATCTGTAAACAATTATAAATAATTATATGACCACTCTGATACCATTTATAGGTTTCACACACAAGAAAAGTGTGTGATGAGACATGCCCAACATTTTTTTATCATTATCAATGATCAATCAAAGATTTACAGGATAAAAAATTTTGTGATCAATAGAAATGAATTAAAGAAAACAGATTGTGTAAAACTCCGAAAAAAGAGTACAGAGTCATCACATGTTATTTATAATTTATTTTTGTAATTAGATAATTACCTTGTGTGAAATCCTTTATTCTTTTATGGATATAGAAACATATCTATGTCATGTCATAGTTATATTGAAGTAATCAAGGATACACTCTCCCTATTGGTGATCAACATGTATTCCAAGAATCTATAAACATTATCTTAGGAATATCCAGGTGCTAGCACGAAAGATCATATATCTTGCATAGTTCTCCTTTGATCACCTCAAGAATTGATTCCAATGGATTCTTCCTAATCTATATTGACTCGACGTGGATGGTGGAGGAAGGTTGCCCTCCGTTATTTGGAGGTTTCTTGGTGAAGGGATCTTTATAGGTCTTTGGGAGGACTCTCTAGATTCATTGTTCACAACAAAACAATTTAATTGGATATATTGAAAAATAATATAATTGTGTTTATATAATATTATGGATAGAAATAAATAATTTCACAAGTTACCTTCATTATTTATTTAATCTCTATGGAAATTTTTTTTATAATTACAATAATATTACTATTTTCTAATAGGTGATAAAATCCAAAATTAAAATTAAATATTATTTAATAAAATAATATACAAAATTTATTATTTCTCATCAAACTATAAACATTATCTTCTATTCCTCCACAATATTTTTCAAACTTTGAATGTGGACTATTTAACAAATAAATATCACTGCATTTTTATTTAATAAATAATCAAATATTTTATTCACCAAATTGAAAATAGATATTTATTAAATATTCTTCTCTTGTAATATTATCTCAAAAAAATGGTGATGGAATTTATATGATCAAGAAAACATTAATAATTATTTAAACATGTGAAGGAATAATATTTATTCAGATTTTTGAATAATAAATAAATAATATATTAGTTAACTGAGATTCCTAATACACTTAATGTGTGAAACTATATGCCTCTTTCTCAAAGGCATTTTGTGAAGTAGCCTAAAGTCCAAGGCTAGTGTTTTGGAACATGCCTAGGAACCCATAGAGAAATAATTTAATCTTTCAATGACATAAAACCTCAAAAAAATTTAAGAACCCAAATCTTTATTTCAGGTTAGGATCTTTATTTTGGGTTGTTTTTTAGGAAAATGAGGAAATATGAAATTTTTAAGTACATGTTGTGTACCTAGATTCCACGTGTAGCTATGTATTGGTCCTATAATAGTTGTGTACATGGATGTGTATGTGACTTGGAAGACTACCTAATGTGGGGGCGAATTGAGGCTAATACATGGCGTGTACATTAAATGAACATGTTGTGTACTTTATTTTTAATTAATGAATTGGAGAGGGGTCATGCCTAATCTCTAGAACATTCTTCTTCTACAATCGTTTCATATAGGAGAGCGAAAAAAAACTAAAGAACTTTGAGATCCTCCTGGTTCATTGTCCAAGCTCTGATTGAGATGTCGTCTGGTGCATTATAATCCCATTCTAAGTTCTCAATTTCCCTAGATCCTTTCTTTCTAATTACTCATCTCTCATGAGTTATCGAGGTTTGATTTTTTACCTTTTTCATAGATCTACATCATTCTAGGTTGATTCAATGGAAAATGTTCAAGAGCGTTCATCGTACAACATTAAGGTAGGTGGTGTGTGCCTTTATTTGATTTTACTTGGATTATATATACTTAAAGTGTTGAATACCCATGTTTGGGGTATTGCGTGTTTTGTAATTTGACCCTGTTTATTACATACTATAATTTGTGTGATTGGGAAAGGGTTATTTCTTAGGCATAAGGTTTTATACCATGATTATGCATTTGTTTACCTTTTTTGATTTAATTTTGGCCATTTCGTCTATAATTCCTATTAGGGTTTCTTTTTTTTCCTGACTCGTGTTGTTAGGATGGAGTTACTGATAATATGAGATGCATGTGTTTCGAATTGTGAATGTATGACCAAGGGTAATTTGACTATGAGAGATTCTCGATGTACGGAATTTAATGTATAATTTGTAGTTATATTGACTCAGAGGTATTGATTCTGTGAGATGTCAGGTGGTCATAGACTAGAGTGGTTAGACCATGTGATCTACCCAGAGGGTCATTATTTAAATGAATGTTGGACCCTAGGGAATTGGCTGTGACAACTGCTAGGTGGTCATTACTTTTTTTTTGTTTTTGTGCAGACCAAGGGGGTATTGACCCTGAGAGCTGCCCAGGTGGTCGTTTGTAAATGATTCGTGCTATGTGGGAACAAAGGGGATAGGCTATGTGAGATTTCCCATAGTTTCATTATTTATTGAATTAATGATATGTTAATCCAAATGGTTTTGACAGTGAGAACTTTCCTAGAAGGTTTCTTTTTAATGATTGAATATTTTTGATGAGCCTACTAATCCAAAGCACAAGCTTGGACTCGGTCTAACTTTTTTGTTCAGATCGTATTCTAAGATGTGTGTTATTACTATTTCATTTGGGATATAGATATTAGTAAATAACTTGAGTTTTACTTGATTCAACTGGTGAATAATAAATGTAAATCAATGTAATTGAAGACTTCAATATTGTCTACCTTGTGTATCTCCAAGTTTTATTACATAATTTTTGCATATTACCTACTATATATATATTCATAGACTGTTAGGTATAGGTCTTTTGGTGGTTTCAAAATGTTATTTGTCTCACACCCTATTTCTGTAATGATTATGGACCCAAACGAATTATATGGTTTCAGGTATAGATAAGGGAAAGCACCCTTCCAGATCAGGTACTTGATTGCTATTGGAGTTGGAGAGCACAAGACCAAGTTGAGGCTTGCAATGTTGCGGGAGTTTACATGTTTTTATATTGTATTTGGACTTAGTATTGTTTTCTAGAATTGTGAATTGTTTGGATTTTTTCCTATATACATATGAAATGCACCATTTATATATGTTCATGTTGTTATATTCCTATCAGTCTTCTACTATTTAATTATTTTGTTTGTATTACTACTTTTTCTAATATTTAATATTTTTATTTCACTATGTATACTCTTACAATGAGGGAATAGTTTCCCAATTATCAAACCTTTTCCCTCGCTACTAGTCAGAACCCTCTAGTGTTTGGGGAAATTCACTTGAGGTCATGGGGAAAACCAAGTTTGGGGAACTATTGGGCGACACCCGGATCTGGGACTTTTTCGAAGTGGTATCAAATGATTTTTAATTTTATGATTTACCTTACTATAAAGAGACTATAGATAGGGATAGGAAGGAATAGGTAGTTGGTAATAATTTTTTCCCAGGAGTAGCTAACTTGTGTATAGGGAAAAGCCAATTTACTTAGAGTATTGCAATTTTTTATGGTTTTGCAATTGTTACAGTAGATTTGATTTCAACATCGGATGATTCACTTGTATATTTCTATTATGATTTATATCATTGTGGTTATATTTCTATTAAAACCTGATGAAATTAGGGTATTCCATATCATGTATCATTTAGGGACATGCTAGAGATCGCATGTCATGCATTCTTTTCATTCCATTTAGGATAAATTAATGATTGCATGTTGTTGTGATAGATGATGTGATAGATATTCATGATATTATGATAGAAACTATGATAGAATACCTTCTATTTTTTATAGAGTATTGTATATATAAATTATCATTAGGATGGACTCCAAACATTGGTCCCTAAGGTGTTACGGGCCCTCTTGGATCCGAATTTGGTGGATCATGTTTGAACTTTTATTGAATGTTTTCAAGTTACAATGTGAAAAAGGATTCCAATATTTGATTCGTGGTGAGTGTGGGATCCCACATATTATAATTTACCATGCCTTGGATAAAATAAAATATTTTTAAAGGTTTTGGAGTTGTTTTAGAGGCTTACTGTTTTTAAACATAGACAACACAACGTGTCATGTTATGAACACACACCATGTGTTCTTCTGTTCTAGAAGAAACAAATTTTCTTAAGTACACGACATGTACTATTTTTACATGTTGTGTAGTATTTGACCATGTGATTGAATGTGTGACCAGAGAAACAGGGTTGGAAAACTTTCGGTAGAACACGCCATTTCTAGATTGTACAAGTCATTTTGTAGGGAACCATGTATCCAGCCATGTGAACAATGACATGGGTAGATGGAACTTAGGTTGTACATGTAATGTATTGTTTATGCATGTCGTTTAGTTATCAATAGAGTATCTGGTCATGTGACTAATGACATGGGTGGATAGGACTTAAGCGGTGCAAGTTCTGCCTTTGGTGAACACGCCATATAGTGTTACGCCGACAAACCCCATGTGGTTTAGTCCTATAGAAGTACTTGGGAAGGATATAAAATACATATACACATTGTGTATTGGGAAGAAACCATTGTGTGTAAGGGTGTTACATGGCCAATATTGGAATAGTTACACGCTATGTTAAAAGCTTAAGGGGACATGACGTGTAGAGTTTATATAGGTCGTGTAACCCTATTTTGTAAAACATGAATTCTTTCCTTCTCCAGTTTGGTTCTTGAACTTCTAAGTTATTTTCCTTAATAATCTTGAACTGAGGTGTGTTATTGACCTTCTAGATTCATTCGAACAAGATTTCCTCTGGTTTTCCACCAGGTATTTGGTTATGATCCGAAACTAAAAATGGTAGATCCGGGACTACCAGCAGATCCTCTCATTGTGACCGTCTTGGTTCCTACTGTTATACCTGACCCAGGTATTGATGTGTAGTTTTGAGAAGGCTTTATGAGGAAGATATAGACTTTCTAGGGAGAACCACATCCTACCCTGACTATGGTAGAGTTGAAATAGTCATTCCAACAGCATCCTCCCACATTCTCAAAGGATGGAGGACCATAGGCAGCAAATTCATTGTTGGAGGCCATGCTTTCTATCTTTGAACATCTAGAGATGCCTCTAGAGAAAAGGGTGAAACTTTTGATGTGCATGCTAAGTTACTCCACCAAGAAATGGTGGGATGTTAGATAACAGGTGGGAATTCATCGATATATAGTTTTTTAAGAGTTTTAGAGGACTTTCTATGATTACTTCTATCTCAAGACGTTGAGGGCCAATTGAGCCTAAGAGTTCATGCACTTGGAGTAGGGTGCTCTTTCAGTGATGTATTACACTTCTCATTTTACAGAGCTTCAGTGCTTCACACCTATTCTATGAGGTGATGAGTTATCTTTGGCTAAGTCATTTTAGGATGGTCTCAGGTATGACATCTGATCACAGGTGAAAATTTTTAGTCTAACATCAATGACAGCTATATTGAACCAGGTGCTGATTACCGATTGCAATCTAAGGTAGTTAGAAGTAGTGATCCAGGTTGTTTCAGAATATATGGCTAGTAATCCATTGACAGAAAGCAGGATGTTCTGCAAATAGTTTTCATGAGATGTTTCTTCAGGAATCCAGGTGGTATACTGCCAGTGTGGGAAGAGTGGGCATACGAGAGCACATTTCCCAAAGGACCAATTTGAGTGATTATCTTGTATCAAGATAGGCCATCTTCAGCATTGTTTCAAGATTTATTGACCATAAGTGAGTGATGGGGGCTCTGTTATGACTCCACATTCAGGTTCAGGACCACAACATTCTCATCATTCAGGTAATTGGAGTTCGTCTGGCCATTCGGGATGAGGATGTGGTCATGGTTGTAGTTGTCATGTATTGGTTTTTTAGTGACAGTAGGTTGGATCAGCTCATGGTAGTTAGGTAGGGTCACAGGGACATAGTACAGGTCATACATTTTTGGTGGAGAAAACCCACAAGGAGTAGGATCTCAAACCCTCTACGATTAGAGGTATGTTTCTATTTTCCTCAGTTCTATCTTCAACCCCTTTTGATAAAGAGGATTCCCATAGTTTTATATTTTTTTCTGTTATGGAGATCCTTGGGCTCTGTATCTTTACTTCTAAGGATTTTATAATGCTAGATACTCCATTGAAGATGGATAAAACTTGTGTATGTCAGTGCAAGGAGTTCCCTCTTGAGCTTGGTGGGTATCACTTCTTATGGGACCTCTATGTATTAGTGATGAAAAGCATTGATTTTATTATCGAAATAGACTATTTGGTCTCCTTTCAGGCCTTTGTTGACTAATATCACTATAGGGTGATTTTCACATCACCATAGGGTGGGTCTTTTCTACACAATGGCAAATGGGATGTCTAGGTGAGCAGAGCTGGACCCAAGCATCATGGGCTGGAAGGAATTATAGCCCATATTTCTAGTTTATATTTAGATGACCAGGGGACTTTAAAGATGGACTTTACTCAAGTATTAGATATTTTAAGAGATGTCTTCTCAAATTACATTTTAGGTTTACCTCCTGAGTGAAAACAGTGTACATTTATCCTTATAGGATGGCTCCACCAGAGTTACAAGAGCTCATGAAGTAGTTAGAGAAGTTGAAAAGAAAGGGTTTAATTTGACCCAGTACTTCTCCTTGGGGTTCACCTATCCTTTTCTCAAAGAAGGAAGCTGGTACCCTCATACATTTTGTGGATTACCAGAAGATGAACCAGTTAACGATTAAGAACCAATGTCCCTTACTGAGGATTGATGATATATTTGATCAGATTTGAGGAGCCCGGGTGTTCTTAAAGATTTAATTGAGATCTGGTTATCATTAGTTGCATGTTAGACCATCAGATATACCTATTAAAGAATTTTATAGTAGGTATGATCTATACTAGTTTTTGGTTATGTCATTTGGTCTTAGGAACACGTCTGCAGTTTTCATGGCACTAATGAACTGATAATTCAATCTTTACTTGGGTTCTTTTATGGTATTCTCCATTGATGATATCTTGTTGTGCTCCAACACTCGACACGACCATTCCACACATCTTGATATTGTACTTAGTACACTAAGATAAAATCAGTTATATGCTAACATCTCAAAATGCCACTTTTGGATGGACCAGATTCACTTCTTGGGTAATGTTATATAAGAGACAGGAGTATCAATAGAACCAAAGAAAGTGAGAGAGTTGTTTCTTGGGAACATCCTAAGAATGTATTTGAGGTACATAGTTTTCTATGGGTGGTTGGTTACTACAAGCACTTTATACATTACTTTTTATGCTTAGCAGCGCCACTGACTGTCCTGAAAAAGAAGGCGGAAAAGTACTTGTGGATTGAATCTTGCGATTCAGAATTCCAGGAGCTGAATGGAAGATTTAATTCAACACCAATAATAATTTTTTCAGATCTGGGAAAGAGTTACACCATTTACTATGATGCATCGGGTATTAGGCTGGGAGCAGTTCTTATTCAAGGGGAAGGAGTCTTTGTGTATGGGTTTCGGCAGATGAGGCCATATGAGAGGAATTACCTGACACACAATATTGTTTTGGTTGTAGTATTCATTTTTTTGTGTTGTTGGATACATTATATTTTAGGAGAACATTTTTTAGTATACACTGACCACAAATGTTTCAAGTATATCTGTACTCAGTGTGATCTGAATTTGAGACAGTGAAGCTGGGTTGAGTACCTTCAGTCTTTTGACATTGAGAATGCCTATACGCCTGGGAAAGGCAACTCAGTTGTGATGCAATGAGTAAGAGGAAATAGATACAAGAAAATCAGGAGTCCAATAGTGATTGGAACCTTATGGATCTGTTCTCTATGATGCATTTGGAGGCACACTACAGACAGGGGAAGACATTTATTTATTCTATAGTTGTTAACTCTACTCTTCTGGATCGAGTTCGAGTGATCCATCTATCAAATTCTAAAGGCCTAATCCTATGGGAGAGAGTTTTAGGAGAGTAACCTACTCTTGGGTGGACCATAGGAGACGATGAGATTTTTTGTTTTCATGGGTGCGTATGGGTGTCTGCAGGTATACATGAGGATCTTTTGGGAGATTTTCATTCCTCAATTTGGGCAGTTAATCTTGGTGTCACTAAGATGTATCGAGGTCTACACTACCAGTATTGGTGTCTAAGTATGAAGAGGGATCTTGTTGGTTTTTTTTATGAGATGTTCCACCTGTCAGCAGATGGAGGTGGAGCATCAGTGCCCGGTAGGGCTTTTATAGCAGTTACCCATTACTGAGTGGAAGTGGAATGTTGTCACGATGGATTTCGTGATGGGTTTATCGATGTCACCTCAATGGAATGATGTATTTTTGGTTTTTATTGAAATACTCACAAAAGGTTCACATTTATTTCAAATCAAGGAAACCATTAGTTTGGATGTTCTTGGAAGGTTTTACATCAGAGAGATTGTATGTTTCCATGGGGTTCCACACTCAATCATTTCAGACAGGGATGCCAATTTCATTCTCATGTCTAGTAGGGACTACAGAGGGCTTTGGGTACACATGTAATTCTAAGAACAGCTTACCATCCCCAAACAAATTTCCAGTCAAAGTGCATGATTCAGGTTTTGGAGGAAATGCTTCGAGCATGCGTCCTAGATTTTGGAAGCTCTTTGGAGAAACATATACCCCTAGTGTAGTTTTCCTACTATAACAGTTTCTAGGCGACGATTCATATGGAACCTCATGATTCTTTGCAGGATAGGTCATGTAGATCACCCCTATGTTGGCTAGAGGCAGGATAGGTAGCTATTCTAGGACCTCATATTCTCCAGGTGACCATAGAGCAGGTGGATTTGATTTAGAAAAAAATGGATACAACACAATCTCGCTGGAAATATTATGTACATCGTCGGAGATGACCTCTAGAGGTTAACGTCGGAGATCATGTTTTCTTATGTGTCACACTGGTGTTGGGACATATATTGATTAGGAGATAGGGGAAGCTTTCACCGAGATATGTCGGGCCAGTTGCCTACCGATTGTAGTTACCTCAGAGATATTGGGCTATGCATGGCGTCTTTCATGTTTCTCTGATACGACATTACTTTTCAAACCCAGCACATGTTTTCCAACCCAAGGAGGTTGAGTTGGAGGTGGATGAATCCTTTGATGATCACCCTATTTGGATTGTGGATTGCAGCATGATGGTTCTCTATGGCCGGTCCGTTCCTCTGGTATGGGTGATATTGCAGCACGAGAAAGTATAGGAAAAGACTTGGGAGAGGGAGGCTTATGTATGATCATAGTGGATAGATTTGTTTGAATTTTCTTCATATCTACACTTAGAAAGGACATTCAGGGATGAATTGTGTTAAGGGGGGAAGTTTATAAGAATCTGGATCTTTATTTTAGGTATAGATATTTATTTTTGTTTGCTTTTGAGGAAAAAGAAAGAAATGGGAAATTTTCAAAGTTCACACCGTGTACTTTTGAGTACACACCGTGTACCTGGTTGTCGTGGGTAGCTTTGTACTAGCCATGTAACGGTTGAGTATAGGGTAGTGTAGGTCACCTGGAATACTTCCAAAAGAGGGGGTTGATTACGTCTAGTACATGGTGTGTACATTAAATTAACTCGTCATGTATGATTATTTTTAATTGATGAATCAGATCAGGGTCACATCACATCTCCATAACACTCTTTTTCTCCCCTTGGTTCATATAGGAGAGCGATGGAACACTAAAGAAGTTAGAGCTCCTCGTAGTTCTCTGTCCAAGCTCTGATTGAGATGTCGTTGGGTGTGCTGGAATCCCACTGGTGAGTTCTCAATTCCCCTAGACCCTTTCTTCCTAATTCCTCCTCTCTCATTCATTATTGAGGGTCAATATGTATTACCCTTTCCATAGATCTATGTCGTTCTAGGCCAATTCAAGGACTAACATTCAAGAGTTTTCATTGTACAACATCATGTTAGGTGGTTGGTTCCATTCTTTGATTTTATTTGGATTATATATGTTAAAAGTGCCAAATACCCATATTTGTGGTACTGTATGTTTTGTAATTTAACCCTATTTAATACCTATTATGGTTTGTTTGATTGAGAAAGGGTTATTTCTTAGTCATAATAATTTATACATTGATTATGGGTGTGTTTCCCTTTTCTAATTTGATTATGCCCATTTGGTCAAGAATTCTTGTTAGGATTGCATTTTTTCATGCCTCGTGTTGTTAGGATAGAGTTACTGATTATATGATATGTATGTGTTTCTCGTTGTGAAAGTATGACCAAGGGTAATTTGAATATGGGAGATTTTAGAGGTAGGGAATTTTATGTATAAGTTGTAGTTATACTGACCTAGAGGTATTTATTGTAAGAGTTGTCGGGTGGTCATAGACCAGAGGGGTTAGACTGTGATAGCTACCAAGAGGGTCGTTATTTAAATGAATGTTGGAACCTAGGGAACTGACTGTGAGATCTGCCAAGTAGTCATTATTTTTTATTTTCATCATGCAGACCAAGGGGGTATTGACTGTGAGAGTTGGCCAGGTGGTCGTTTGTAAATGATTAGTGCTATGTGGGATCAAAGGGGTTAGACTATGTGATATTTCCAAGAGGGTCATTATTTATTGCATTGATGATATGTTAAACCAGAGGGGTTAGACTGTGATAACATTCTCAGAGTGTTTTTTTTAAATGATTGAATATTTGTGACGAGTCTGCCCAACCAAAGCACAAGATTGGACTTGGTCTTACTTGTTTGTTTAGATGGTCTTTTAAGACATATTTTGTTACTATTACATAGAGAATATAGATATTAGGCTAGATCATGAGGTTTACTTGAATCAACTAATGAATAATAAATGTAAATGAATGTAATTGAAAACCATAGGAATATTTTCCTAGTGTATATTCTAGTTATATTACTTCATTTTTTTATATTACATGCTATATATATATTCACTGATAGTTAGGCACAAATCTTTTGGTGGTTTTATACTAGGATTCATCTCACACCCTATTTGGGTCTTGATTTTGGACCCAAACAGATTATATGGTTACAGGTATAGATAAGGGAAATCGCCCTTCTTCATTAGGTACTTCATTGATCTAGGAGATGGACTGCATGGGACCAAGTCGAGGCTTACGATGTGGCTGGAGTTTATATGTTTTTATATTATACTTGGTCTCAGTACTATTTTCCACCATTGTGACTTGTTTGGATGCTTTCCTAGATACATGGTAAATCCATCATTAATATATAATCCTATTGTAATATTCATATCATTCTTCTATTGTTTACATCTTTTTTTGGTATTATTGCTTCTGCTATTGTTTACTATTGTTATTCTATTGTGTATACTCTACCAATGAGGGAATAGTTTCCCCATTATCAAACATCGGCCCTCACTACTAGTCGGCAGTCTCTAGCATTTGGGTAATTGTACTTGAGGTCATGTGGTGAACCATGTTTGGGTCACCTTTGGGTGGAAACCAGATCTGGGATGCTACAAGAGATGCTTACTATTTAATATAATCTCTTTGTCATGATATTTCTAATCAAGAAGGTTGCATGTTGGTGCCATCAATCTATGTGCTTGAGGTATCTTTCATTATATTTACGTAAATCAAACATTCCAATTGAACACCATGGGAATGGAATTAATTAGGCCATATCATTTACATAATATGGGTAGAGATATCAACTTCTGTTAAAGAATTTAAGGGTTAAATCCTTTCTTGCCTTATACATTAATAAAATATTACTTGTGACTCACCCTACCTTGCTGCGAACATTGGTAATAACATTTTTCATCAATACATCAAATTAAATGACTTATAATAATCATTAAAATTAATATTAAAGTCTAATACCAATAAACATATTTTCAAATAGGAACATCCAATGACATGTATAAATTTGGATTTTCGACTGGTGGGTCTTTTTCTCATAATATCCTACAGTAGATATTACCAACGGTGTACACCGTGAGAAGTTAGCTCAAAGTACTATGAGTGTCCACACCTGATATCATGTATCATTTTTATCCCTAAAATTATATCATCTATCTATTGAACATATGTATTAGAAAACATTCATGGCACTTTTGGTTTCTCATCATAGGGGGGACTACTATGTCCTTTCAGTGAAACTGCTACTCTTAGAATATTTTCACATATTATATTACACAACAGAACAATCATGATGTGATAAATAGTTTATTAAAATTTAAAACCATGAATATAGATTATAATAAAGAGAAAAAAAATCTTCTTGGGAAAAAACTCTAATAGTTTTGTGCACATCTAGATGTGTCCCTCGATTGGTAGTTAATATACATCGTGTAGTGACACTGCATATTAATCACATGGATTACTATGATTTTAATAGGTTTAAAACCATGTGAGGTTACATGATGTTTACACCAACTAAAAACAATTTATTTCATATCATTCATGCTGGTGGTGAATATATGACAAGTAATAATTCTGCATTCCAAGACACATGGTGAGAAAATATTTATGCTAATTTCACCTTATATGAGGTTACTATGGGTACACAACATATAATTTACTATTAAACATCATGTATCCAACTACATTGGAACCTCTAGATGGTTCCTTTAAGTGTTATTCTCATTTATTTCTTAATTATTGGCCATGTAGATTTAAATTACCATCTTATCTACACTTTTTGATTGTGAAAAAAATTCAAAAAATGAAAACTAGCAAATTAAAACAAGAAATTGATCAAATAAATTAGAATGTGAAAACTTTTATACCACTTTATATTTATATAGAATAGTAGAAACATTGGGATGATTCTGAATTTTGGTTTTCCCTTAGTTTTGAAGGATAAATATGAAGAACATAGTAAAAAACCCTTAAATCTAATATAAAAGATATTTCACATTTAATTTATAATTAATTTAAAATAAAAATTAACTAAATTGTGATAATATTCTCAATAAATTTTTATTTTTTCTATTATTATGTTGTAATAATGATATTAAATCAAAGAGAGGATTCTTATATGTGTTTCCACCTATGTTCCCTGAATATCAAGATGATAACCTTGAATATTTATGTACTAGCATGGTAAAGACAAGTGCTTTACACCATATATTTTTTTATCCCAAAAAGGGGTTATATTTTTAGGTCTTTTTTCTTGAGGGAGATTTAGGATGGATAAATAATCCCTCTATGGTTTGAGATAATTTTCTAGAGGTTGTCATTATTCATAACAAGTCTCAATACTCAATGTTTTAAATTCTTTCACCATGGCCTCACATGGTGCACATTTTCATTTCTCCATTCCCACTTTCCAAAGGTTGTAAGCATTCAAATTTCTATAGAAAATTTATTCTCCTTGATTGAAATTAGATGATGGGATGTTGGTTCCTCCTTCCATAGATTTCTCTTTGGAGCTTGTTGCCCATTTTGGGTCTCCCTCATATATAAAGTTGTGTTCGAAGAACTTATTCCTAGTGACATGTATTTGTGAAAACCAGTAAATTTTTCATCTTCTATATTGGTAGTACATAAACCTTTGGTCATAAGGGTAGTCACAATGGTCATATCTGGGAATTTTTAGATATCCGGTGCATTGGTAACTTATGAATCTTCCCCTAAAGAGGGAATCCCATATGAAACTTCTTAAGTATGGAAACCAAGTCATCCCTTATCGGTCACATGGTAATAAACATAATGGGATTAAGTCTTCAAAGAATTATTACCTCTGGAATCCCATGTGAACTGTATGGGGTAGGTTTTTTGAGTCAGGTAAAAAGTTCTACATACTATGGAGATAGATCTGATCATCCTATTAATATGGTTCAGTGTAAGAACCTTTGTTTTTTATAACGTACATAACCCTTATTTTTAGTTTTAATGTTAAAATATTCCTTTATGGGAGTACCCAACTAGTTCACATGTGTTTTAGAGGTGTCCGGGGATTTTCTGAAGCCCGGAACCAGGTTTTGGGCTGAAAATGGCCTAACACATGGTTAGTGAAAACCCTGTGAGGCTGGCCACACTGTTTGACTAAACAGAGCAAGGCTAGATAGAGGGGTGGTATAGGTTGCAATGTTAGCCCAAAACATTTAGAATTGGTTTCATTTTTTGCATCTATGTCTATAGTTTTTATAGGCACTGATAGAGTCTTAGAGAACAGTTTTTACATGGTTAGTGAAATCTTGCGAGGGGACTGTGTGGGTTCCCTTGGATTATAGGACTTGTGAATGGTTGATGCCCATTTTTGTAATCCTTTCGCCTAAACCATGTACCCCTAGAATTTTGAGGATTTTAATGATTATAAATTAAAATAAATCCTCTATTAACATTAATCCTATTTCATTTCACACCTAGAACCTATCCTCCATTTAAGCTCTCAAAGGAGTCTAAATTTTGATTTCATATCAATTCTTCATCCGACCTATGATTCAAGCATGGTTTTTCACATCCGATATGTATCAGTAATATCTACATTTATTTTTAGTCATGCTAGTTTATTTCAACCATATACTGTGCTATTTGGATTTAGCCTCATATTCCTTAATTTCTAGTTCTTTATTTTTTCCTCAAATTTCTAACAAACTCAGTTCAATTATAACTTGATACTAGATGGTCACTCTACTACCGAGCTAAGGTAGGTGGTCTATACATTTACTTTCTATTTTGGTGCTTTTTGGAGATATTGGCCGGTACGCTGCATGCCGGACATTCTGGTGTAGCCCAAATTTTGAATGGGTTACTTGAAATAGATGTAATATGACATATTAGGGATACTCATAGGATATGTTGTGATGCATTGATACCTATTTCATGAACCAAGGGCACCCATGGGGTGAACCATGTGACAATTTCATACTTATGCCATGTTAGACCACCCAAGGGGTGTTGTTTGGGTATTCCATGTTATATGAATCCAATTATAAGTCAAATGGGTTGAATGGGATGATTAGGAGATGGTTTTAATCCCTTTCTTAATGTATTATATTGAACATGAATTGTTTAATTTTTGAATTGATCAAGTGAATTATGTTAATGTGATGCGTTAAATGGAATAAATGTAGTTAATTGAATGGGTGGGTATACCCATGGGATATGTTGAATTGTGAATGGTGATAAATGGGTGGATATACCCATGTGATATGTTTAATTGAAATAGATGATAAATGGGTAGGTATACCCATGTTTTTTGATTAAAAAAAATGGAATACATGTGAGGGTATACTCATGTGATGTTTTGTTATGAAATGTAGTAAATTATTGGGTATAATAATTATATGGAATTGAATGAATGGATTACATGAGTGGGTAGACTCATGTGTGATATATAAAAATGATATAAATGGATTACATGAGTGGGTAGACTCATGTGTAATCTGTGAAAATGGTATGAATGAATGGATATTCTTATGGATCTCATGGATGAATCTGCATGTATAATGAATATAGTGTTGGATGCCTTGGGTTGTTCATTCCCCCTTTGGTTTTGACTCTGTAGGATTCCTTGGACTTTGATACCCCTTGGATCCTTCTTTATTAGACTCAAATTGGACTTGTCTGGTATGACATGCTCCTAGAACTCTAACCAGTGCCTATACTGAGTTTCCATCGAGATTCTCCTCGGACTCGATGGGGATGTCATGGTTCTTGACAACATGGATCCAACCCTTGTGTGGTATAATACTTTAGTTTATATGACAAGGTTGTGGGAATGTGATTCACTCAAAGTATACGACAAGGCTATGTGGATAGGATTTTGATGGTAGTATGGAAACGCCATGTTTGTTGTTTATATTTCTTATAATTGCCTTGTTAGGAGCTGACACTTTTTGTGGGGATCCTTAAGATGTTGTTTGCTATTAATGTTTTGTAGTGGTTATATTCCCTAGGGATTCACACTGACTTTACTTATTACTTACACTTTTTTAGAATATTTTTTTGTGCTTCTTAGAACTGTATATAGTTATGGGTGGTTAACTATTGGTATGTTATCTCACACCTTGTTTCAACCTCCTTCAGGACCCAAACAGATTATATGGTTGGAGGTGATAATTGGAGAAATAAACCCATAAAAGTTTGTTTGCTATTTCTTTTGAGAAGGGGATCATGTAACCAAGCTCAGGCTTATGATGTTGGGACACTTTTTGGACTTTTTGTCTTTTTATACTTGTACTATGCTATATTTCCATTTACATATTTTGGCTATTTTCTAGATATATGTATCAAATGTTTCATTGTATATGAGCCATATTTTGATATTGTTATATGTTCCTACTATTTATATACTATCTTTTTGTTTTACTACTTTCGTTATCTGTATGTTATTGACTTCTGTTGTGATATACTCTGGTACTAATGGAAAAGTCACCCCACTCACACACCTAGGCCCTCGCTACTAGTCAGCAGCCTCTACCATTTGGGGAGATGCGCTTCAGTCTATGTAGCCAACCGGGATTAGGGAACTGTTGAGTGGAATCCAATTTTGGGACGTTACAAAGTTTTATCAGAGTATTCATTTTCTTATTTGACATGATATTTGGAGATAATAGATAGGTATAGAAAGTAAATGGAATTTTGTGGAAAGTTATCCTCAGGAGTAGTTACCTCGTGTATAGTAAAAAGCCAAATGGCCTCGAATGGAATTGATAATCTTAGTATTTTGACTATCCTGGTTTATTTGATTTCACCGTTGGGTGATGAAAATGATTTATGTTGTTACTATTAATGAAATTTTGGGTTCAATTTCTTTTGAAACCTGATGATATGATATATTCCCTCTCATTCATTATATAGGAACATGTTAAAAATCACATTCCCTACATTATTCCATGATATTTAGGATGCATTACTTATTTCATGTTGTTGTTATAGGTGTTGTGATAACTATATCTTTTGTTTTGATATATTCTATTCAGTGGATAGATGAGTGATTCCATCTTTCAATTCTTAAGATTTATGGGGCCTTATGTGATATGAAATGAAGTACCGGAGAAAATTCATCTTTTTAAGTGTTTGTGATATGTATGGATTGAATGGGAACCAAGTTTTGGGTTCATGAGGTGTTATAGACCGTCATGGATTGGGAAGTTGTAAACCAATGGTTAAAGCCCTTGATCAATTGAATTATGAAATGAAATGTAAAATGAATTTGAATTTAAGTGAAAATGAACTAGAAACTTTAAGTGATGAATAAGGATTGATCTAGACCTAGATTTTGAGTGGGAAAGAGGCAGTGTTTCTAGTTGTGTTGTGACTATTCCTTTTTGAAGTCCTAGATTTTGGATCATGTTGTGAGGTATGACTTGTTTAGGATGGTTTTGAAATTACTTGTGCTTTTTAGCTATAATATTTCAGATCATTCTTTTATGAGGTGCGTTTTTGTCATTCTGGGGGAATTCCACCACAGAAACCTCAAGTAGTACACTAGGAAAGAGGATGAGACCGCACTCTAGAGGTGGTGGTCCATGGGATACCAGAAGATCCTCATTTAGTGCTAGCTATGACACCATATTTTATTCCAGACATAGGTATTAAGGCTTAGTTCCATGAGGTTTTCTTTAACTATATGATGATTTTCTAGGGATAATTGTAGCCTACCTTGTAAATTTCTATATTGAAGTGGGTGTTATAGTTGTAGCATCCTCCCATGTTTTCAAGCGATGGTGTTCCATAGGCCACTAAGTTGTGGCTAGAGATGACGTTGTTGACATTCGAACATATTGGATTCCTCTTGATAAGAGGGTAAATTTTGTGACAAATATTCTTTATAGAGAAGAAAAATGATGGTCGGATGTACTGAACCAGGCTGTCAGGCTATGAGATATGGGTAGGGATGACTTCAAAACCCACTTTTATGACCTCTTTTACCTTGATACTCTACGAGTAGGTGGGATAGTGAGTTCAGGCGTTTGGAGAAGGGCATATTGATAGTTATGTAATACTCGACACGATTCAAAGAGTTGAATGATTTTGCACTGAAATATCTTACGGGTGATCTATCTAGAGAGATACTCTTTGAGGAAGGTCTCCAAAATGATATCAAATGTCAAGTCAACGTGTTTATATTGACCTCTTGATATTGTGAATCAGAAAATAATTACGTAGTGGAATATGAGGGAATATAGGGGCATATAATAGGGCAGTGTTGTCTCTCTACCTAGTGGTTCTACGTCTTCATGAAGGAAGCTTTATTTTTATTCTTCCAATGAGATGAGTGATAGTGAGGTTGTGAGTATTAATAGCTCATTGTTTTTCTACTAATGTGGATGGAAATTCCATGTAAGGAATCAATTTGATTGTGGCCTAGTCGAGTGTTGAGCTTGATAAAATATGGGGAAACCGAATAGTTTTTTGTAAGACCGTCCCTATAAAAATAAGTTGTAGGGGTCAGCTCCAACAATAGGTTCGGGAGTAGGTTCCTCAACCCCACATTAAGCAGGGACCTAGATTAGTACTGACTGATCATGTCGATATAGTGGTGGTCATGGTAGAGGCATCCAGACACTAGTGGAATTGATACATCACAGTGGGCCAACTCTAGGTAGTGAGGTTGTGTCAGAGGGCTATGGTGTAGGCCAGTTCTATTATGTATAACATACCCCTGAAAAGAAAGGTGTCGTAGAATCTACAGTGAAAGGTATGATCCTAGTAGCCTATACTATTGAATCGTATCTTTTTGATACATGTGCATTACATAGTTTAATATATTCACCAGTGGTAAAACCCCTTGTGCTTATTATTTTTCCTTCTGAGAGCATCATGACGCTAGACATGCCATTGGTAAATAGAATGGAAGATGTGAACCAGTGTAGGGAGTTACCCCTTGAGTTTGGTGGGTGTCAATTCATTTGGAATTTGTATGTCCTCAAGATGACTAGGTTTGACGTTATACTCAAAATGGACTATCTAGTAGATTATCGAGATTTCACTAACTACTATCACTAGAGGGTGACTTTTATATCACCATAGTTTTAAGTGAATACCCAAAAGGGTGAATGGGATTTCCATCTGAGCTGAGATAAACCCAAGAGTCATGTACTGGGAGGAATGACTTCCCATATAGTTAGTTTGTATCTAGATGATCATGGTGTGAGCCAAGAATACATTCCTCTAATGGTTGAGTGCTTCATGGACATCTTTCCCAATGACTTATTTGGTTTTACTCTTGAGATATAGGTGTATTTCTCTATCAATATAGTTCCAAGAGCTACACCAGTATCCATTACTCCCTACAGAATGTCTATGACAGAGTTATATGATATCAAGTGGCAGTTAGAGGATTCGGACGTGAAAGGGTTTATTCAACCAGATACCACTTAATGGGGTTCCTTAGTCATTTTTCTGAAAAAGGCATACAGTACCCTTAGACTATGTGTGGATTATAGGGATTTGAACAAGATGATTTTTAAAAACTAATATTCCTTACTATGGATAGATGACCTATTTGATCAGCTTTGAGGATCCGAAGTGTTCTCAAAAATTGATTTGAGTTCAAGATGTCACCAGGTGCGTGGTCGACCTATAGAAATACCTCATATATCCTTTTGTATAAATTATGGTCAATATGAGTATCTGGTTATGTCATTCAATCTCAAGAATTCTCTAGCATTTTTCATTTCATTGATGAACTAAGTGTTTCATCCTTACCTGGATTCTTTTTTGGTGGTTTTCATTGACAACATCTTGGTATATTCTCAAAATCAACATGACCATTCCAACCATATTGAGATCATTTTTAATACACTAAGAGAGAATCATTAACAAGGTAAGCTCACAAAGTGACACGTTTTGATAGATCAAATTCACTTCTTATGCCATATCATCTCAAAGACAAGAGTTTATGTGGCCCTAGAGAAGGTGAGATCTATAGTTTACTAGGAACAATCCATGAACGTTTTTGACATACAAAGTTTCTTAGGGATAGATTCTTTCTACAAGAGTTTTATATAGTACATTTCATACGTAGTAGTGACATCATTAATAGGCTTAAATAATTACGGTGTGAAGTTTGTATAGTCAGATTCTTGAGAGATGATAGCCTTTCAGGAGCTAAAATGAAGGGTGACATCTCCACTAGTCCTGATACTTCAAGAGAATGGAAAGAGCTACACTGTATTGTGATGTATCAGGTATCAAGTTGGGATAAGTGTAAATATAGGCACAGATAGTCATGTCATATGGGTCTTGGAAGTTAAGGACCCATGATAGGAAAAACCTAACACACAATATTGAGTTGGTTGCAGTTGTTCTTGATTTATGCTATTAGAGACTTTACTTATAGGGAGAGCATTTTTTGGTGTACATGGACTACAACAGCCTCAAGTATATATTTACACAGCATGATCTAAACCATTAGAAGTAAAGTGGGTTTTAATACCTTCGGTATTTTGACATCATGCTTCCCTAAATGCCATGTAAATGAAATACAGTCATTGATGCACTCAGCAAGAGGACTCAAATACAGGTAGTTTATAAATCTAGTAGTTAGTGGAGGCTTATGGATTTGTTCTATGAGAAGCACTTTGAGATTCACAATAATTATGGTAAGACTTATCTATTATCCCCATCTAAAACCTCTACCCTACTATATATAGTAAGGATGATGTAGATATCAGATTCAAAGGGTTGATTCTTATAGGAGAGTGTTGTTGGTGAGGAGTTTTCTCCTAGTTGGACCGTAGGTGAGGATGAGATTCTGTGTATCCATGGATGTGTTTGGGTTAGAGTGGACATATGTTAGGAGATGATGTGGGGATTTCATGCCTCGGTATGGGTAGTGCATCCTGGAGTCACCAACATGTATCATGACTTGGGTCATCAGTACTGGTGGTCTGGTATGAAGTGTGAGGTAGTTGTTTTTGTTATGAGGTGTTCGACGTATTAGCATGTGAAGGCATGACATCAGAAAGCAGTCGGGATTTTATATTAGTTACCTATTACAAAGTTGAAATGGGATAATGTCACGATGTATTTTATGACTGGATACCGAGGTCACCTTGAGGTAATGATGTTGTGTGGATTTTTGTTGACAGACTCATGAAGGTTTCTCATTTCCTTCCAATAAATGAGAACTTCGGTGTTGATGAGCTAGAAAATTTGTATGTTCATGAGATGGTAAGAATTAATGGGGTCCCATGCACTATCTTTTAGGATAGATATTCCCTATTTACACCACATTTTTGGTAGATTGTTTAGATGGAACTGGGTACACAGGTTCTTTTGAGCACATCATACCACCCTCAGTATGACAACCCTGCTTTTTATTACACAATTAAACATAATATATTACATAAAATTCATTTGTAAAATATAGAATATCGGGAGTTATAGTGTCTTTGGGGCTTAGGATCATTACATAACAACTTAAAACATGAAAAACAATATCTTTATTGAAAAATTCCTTTACATGACCACTACATTCTCTCGTACTTAGCATTGCATGGGATAACCTGAGGACATGCATAAGAAAAGGGTGAGATATAAAGCCGAGTAAGGGAATAAACATGAAGAAACATGAGGAGTACAATAAATGTTAGAAAATAGGAATATCATTAGAGAAAAATAGAATCATAAACATAAATGCATGATAAGTCATGATAATCATAACATGGAAATGTGTCAACAACACTTAACATGGAATTATCATGAGCCAGGTATTATTACACATAGATCATGAGTAAATCCTCTTTACTCATGAAGCATGAGTGAAACTTCATTGCACTTGAATTAGCACGAGTAAACACATATTGCATAGGATGTATCATGATACTATACTTTACCCAATGCATTGGAGTACTATAAGGGCGCACCCTTCTTAAACATTTCATTTCATGCATAAGTGTACCACATGGATCATATAACAAGGATTCATAAAACATAATAATTTTTTCCATGATAAAGTAATGTATAATTCAAACATGAAACTTTATAATCAATAATAAAATGTGCCTAAAGGTAAATACCCTTTATAGAGAAATGGTCATGGTATTCACTACACAATGACATTGGCTTAGAAAATCAGTGCAATTTCAGTAGTGTAATGGCGTGACATAAGAATTAATAATTTTTTTTGATGAGAGATAAAGGGGTTTATCATCATATTTACTTAAAATGGAAACTAATTTGGTCATATAGATACATTTCCCAAAAATTATAATGTAATTTAGAGTCATGATACAAAAGAATTGCTTGAATGTAAAAGAAGAGAGAGAAATTTCTTTCCGAATTTTGGCACAGTAAAGGGAGTACATGGGAGGAATTTAATGAGAGAGAAAGGGGTATACCATCATTAAATCATAAATAGGGTATTATGTTATAGGTTTGAAACCATACCCCCAACATTTATAATTGAAATTAAAAGGGAATAACAACATTAAGAAAATTGGACAAAGATGAGAAAGGAAGAAAAAACCCTTACTTGGAAGTGTGCCTCTAAAGGCTTGATAGAGACTTGAGAGAGGCTTCTTGGGGGCTTAGGGAACCTTGATAGGATTTTATAGTGAAAAGGGAAGAGTTTTGACGAACTCAAAAGGCTTTGATTGAGGAGGAAGTGGGATCTTGGGTGGGTTTATATAGGAAAGGTGAGGGAATTATTTATTATTTAGGTTTGAGACACCTCCCATTAAACTAATCCAAACCACAAACCAGCCCATGGTTTTGGCCCATAATTTTTTGAAAACGGATGTGGAAAACAATATTTTATAAGTCCAAAGTCTGAACTTTTTAAAATAATGGGGTTCGTTATGTGGAGGTGAGTCACACTCCCAAGGAAAACAATTTAAAACTACAAGATGTTTAATAAGTCTTGAGGGGTCCATTAATGATTTGTAAAATAAATAAAACAAACCCAAAATCACATTATTTTAATTTTAAAACATATATTTGACGAAAATAAAGCTTATAGTATTTTATTACATCACTATTGGGACATTATGATGTCATAAAACACATTATATATTTAAACGATATTTAATTTTTACCCAAAAACTTGACTGTCTCAGAAAATTATGAAAAATTCACCATTGGATAATTTTGACATCATGATTCCAGAAATAATATTTATTTTATATAAATAATTTTATAAATATGTTAATTTTCAATTTTAAAATAAAAACCTACATTTATCGAAAATTCACAGGTTTTGACAAAAATGGCTTTCAAACCTTAATAAAAATTACGATTGCATTCATAAAATTTTATAATCATTTATATTTAATAAATATTAATTTAATAATAATATTAATATTTTAATAAAATATTATTTAATTCCAAAATCCATTAATTCATCAAAATAGATCCCTTTGTTGAATATTGACTAAAAACACTATTTGTGCTTTAAAAACTATTTACAAGGTAAAAATACTAAAATGAAAGTATATTCATTAGTATATTAAAAAATAATGCAAATATTAATAGTGCTAATGTCTTTTTACATAACCCCTTATAACAACAGCATAAGACCGAAGGGTAAGGTGTGCGATGGCGACCGATTCTTGGGGTGGCTCAGATAACATTGATCGGGTGGTAATCTCTATCAACTTTCACTTATCTCGTAGGTGGATCCACTTGAGCTTAATGTATTCAAGCTAGACTTGGGCATGGTCAAGAGAAAAGCCAGATAATTCCACTTTCTTTCTGAGCTCTAACAATTGGGCTTTGTATGGGTCATGTCTACTAGATGAGTCCATCTCTTCCTTTGTCTGAGTAAATTAGATTTGTTAAAGACCTATATTTATACTAATCATGTGATCATTGTTCAACATCTATATTAGCAACCATCACAATTCTTACCTATATTTTAAAATCCAAAAACATAAAACAAAATAATTTTACATTTTAATAAAAAATTTACATAAAGATACATTTAATTAGATCAAGAGGGATTTCCATTAATGAATGTTTGGGTCTGTTTCCTCTAGAAATGGGGATGACCTTGTTTGTTTAAGGATTGAACTTTCTAATCAGTTTCTAATGGGTTTATTCAAAGAACCGGAAACATACAATGATTCTATATCCATTTGGACCTACTTTCCAAAGGTATGTTCTCATTAGTTGTGAACCTATGAGGCTTAAGAATTTTCATCGGTCGAGAGGATGGGAGGTCAAGCTCATCACACTTTTTTGGGGGGAATTATTGCCTACTCCGGGACTCTATTATAAATTTAAGTTATGTTCATGAATCCTTATTAAATCACCAAGTATGAAAATGATTTTTCATTTAGATTTATCAATCAATGATTGATATGTATGGAATTTAGATAATCTTTTATATATATTTGCGTCTCTTCATCGATAGAGAATCATCCATATGTATTAGAGATTATTATTCAATGGTATTATTCAGTATATTATATAGAAATATCTTGGTCATTATGATGACCATACTGGTTTTAAAGCCACTTAATGGGGGACTTGAATTTTATTGTCATTCATAAAGACATGGATTATTTCAGAGTTGGGATCGTACCCGCAGATAGACTACCTATGTATCCTTGTTAAAAAGGAATCCAAACCCACATAGTTCGTTATGAAGGATATAGTTTAACGTTACATAAGATAGAAAAGAATTAATTAATGATGGGCTTGAACCTTAGAAAGGCTTCTTTCAAACACTACTTTTATGGTAGATATCAAAGTCCGCGTAGTTCGGGTAAGGAAATATGGGACTTATGCATGGTTAACGGCCCAAAAGAGATGTCTCGATTACCGTAACACTCTAAGCTCATGTGAGTCATGGTTGGTGTGAGAAACAAGAGGTATCATTAAACTTGACGATGGTTCCATGAAAGATGCAGTCATGAGAAATGATGTGGGGCTTATATATGTATGACTGCCCAAGTAGATGAATACCATGACTTAGGAAACAAGCCCAGGAGCAGGGTCTATAAAGGTATTTGTACATTATGGAGATTTGGAGTTTTATACCAGGGCTTACACCTGAAAAAGTATCCCAAATTAAGAGGGGCCTATGATTGGGGCTTATTCTTGAGAAGGAAGCCCAAATAAAAAGAAATTACGATTGGGGCTTACTCCTGAGGAAGATTCCCAACGTTTAAGGAAACTATGGTTGGGGCTTACTCCTGAGAAGGAGGCCTAGGTTAAGGGGACTTGTAACCTGGGGCTTACTCATGAGAAGGAGGCCCAAATCAAACGATCTTCTCATCTCAAAGGATGAGGTTATATAGTAAACCCCTAACTGTGGTCATATAAAGCTTGTAAGTCATGAGGTTTTAGGAGAGGTTCTCACAGAATTCTTTTCAAATAAGGAAGCCAACAAAGTAACCATGCCATAAATGGATTTGAAGAGGGTTGTTAAGGCTATGTCTTGAATAGGATAGGTGATTTGAGGAAAGGGGGTGACTAGGAAGGAGGCGCTCAAGTATTGTTCTGGCGTGCAAGTCCTAGTCATTGTTTCCTCTGGAATTGGGAATGACCTCATTGATTTAAGATTCAAACATTCTAAGAGATTTCAAACGGGTTTGTTTGTAGAACCAGAAACATACAATGATTCTATATCCATTTGGACCTACTTTCCAAAGGTAGGTGCTCATTAGTTATGGACCGATGAGACTTAAGAATTTGCATTGGTCGAGAGGATGGGAGGTCGGACTCATCTCACCTTTATTAGGGGAATTATTGTCTACTCTGGGACTCTATTTATAGATTTAAGTTATGTTCGTGAATCCTTATTAAATTACCAAGTATAAAATGAGCTTTCATTTAGATTTGAAAAATCAATGATTTGATATGTAGGAAATTTAGAGAATCTTTTATATGTATTCGACGTTCTTCATCAATAGATAATCATCTGTATTTGTTAGAGATTCTTAGTCAATGGTATCCTTCGATACATAAAAGTCTCTTGGTCATTATGATAACCATACTGGTTTTAAAGCCACTCAATAGAGAACTTGAATTTTATTGTCATTTATAAGGACATATATTATTTCAAAGTTGGGATTGTACCTGTAGATGGGCTACCTATGTATCCTTTATTTTAGAAAAGGAATCAAAACCCACGTAGTTCGAGTAAAGAAGTATGGGGTTTATGCATGATTGAAGGCTCAAAGAAAGATATCATAATTACTTTTACACTCTAAGCTCACTTGAGTCATGCTCATTGTGAGAAACAATAGGTATTGGATAAAACCAGACAATTATTCCATGAAAGATGCAATTATAAGAAATGATGTGGGGCTTACGTATGTATGACTACCCAGATAAATGAAGATTGGGATTTACTTCAGGGATGAAACCCAAGAACAAGTTCCAAAAAGTTATATGTTTTTTATGGAGATTTGGATACTCTAACTTGGGGATTACTCCTGAGGATGATACAAAAATTAGGAGGGGACTTGTGATTGGGTTTTACTCCTGAGAAGGAATCCCAAATCAAATGTAAATTAAGACTGGTTAAGGTGAATTATGATTGGGGCTTACTCGTAAAAAGGAAGCCCAGGTTAAAGGGAATTATGACTTTTGGGAACTTGGGGCTTACTCTGAAAAGGATGCCTAAAATTAAGGGAACTTGAATACTGGGGCTTACTCCAAAAAATGAGGCCCATGTTAGGGGATTTGGGGCTTACTTTTAAGAAGGAATCCCATATTTGGGATTTTTGAGATTGGGACTTACTCCTTAGGAGGAGGCCCATTTATAAAGGATACATTGAGACTTAGGACTTATTCCTGAGAAGGAGGACTATGTTAATGGAATTTATGAGTGTGGATTACTCCTAAAGAAAATTCCCAAACTTATTAAGGTGACTTATTCCTAAAAATGAGGCCCATTTATAAAGGAGACTAGAGACTTAGGACTTATTCTTGAGAAGGAGGCCTATGTTAATGAAATTTATGAGTGTGTCTTACTTCTAAAGAAGATGCCCAAACTTATGACTGGGACTTATTCTTCAAAAGGAGGACCATTTATAAAGGAGACTTGCGACTTAGGACTTATTCCTAGAAAGGAGGCCTAAGATAATGGAATTTATGAGTGGGGATTACTCCTAAAAAAGATGCCCAAACTTATGACTGGGTCATATTCCTGAAAAGGAAGCCCAATTTAGAGAAATTATGACTGGGGATTACTCCTGAAAAGGAGGCCCATGTTAGGGAACCTTTCATTTTAAAGGGAGGAGGTTGAATGAATGAAGTCTCTCTCCTTAGTGATATGAAGATATGTTAATCACTACGTTTTGAGAGATTTTCCACAGAATTCCTTTTAGATAAGGAAGCCAAGGAAGGATTCATGCCATAAATGGCTTTGAAGATGGTCTTGAAGGTTGAATCTTGAATAGGAAAGGTGGATAGACATAAGAGAGGTGAAATAGTCAGGAGGGGCACCAAAAAAGAAGATGGTGTGCAAGTCTTGTGTGGGCACGCATGTTCTGGTCATGCAAGTATACTTGCGCGACACATGGGTACTTGCACAAAAGTCAACCCTTAGGGTAATACTTGGGAGCGACTTGGCTCAAGACCTTAGTAATATCCTTATAGGCTTCTAGAAAAGTGCCACACAAGTTCTGTTGATGGGGTAAGGCAGCACGCAAGTGTGGCCATTTCCCTTAAGGGCTGGCCACTTAAGCGCGCAAGTGTTGATGAGTTTCAACACTTAGGACTTAATCCCCCTATTTAGATATTCCATTCTAGGTAATAAATTACCTTAGAAGTGTTCGGAAGATTTGAGAAGAGACTAGGGTGCCGAGAGCTCAAATCTGAGTTTCTAGAATTTTTCCTCTTTGAAATGGGGGGCCCACCAGGGGTATTTATAGGCTGGTGAAGACCCTGGGAGAAATTCAAAGAGGGCGCACAAGTCACCTGTGTGACCACTAGGTGGCACACAAGTATACTTGTGCAACCATGGTAGAACTTGCGTGACCCAAGTGCAAATGAATCTTTGTTCATGCCTTTTTCAATTTCTGATGATTCTTCAAAGGATGAATCACTTTGAGTTCAAGGTATTTCCCTTTTCATTCCTTTTGACTCTGTAATGGAAAAGAGTGTCAAAAAAAGTCCCCCCTCAGAGTTGGATCCGAAAGAAATGAGGATGTGACTCTATGAAAAATGAAGAAAACCAAGAAACATGTGGCGTGCAAGTTTTTAGTGCACATAGGGTGGTGCACAAGTATGAGCTACCTAGGTGTCGGTGCACAGGGTTGCACGTGCTAGATTTAGGCATGTAGGGTTGAGTCCTGGCCTATATATATGCGTCCATTCCTCGCGCAAAGCACCAAATTTCAGATTTTTATGCTCTCGCCACACGAGTTTCCTGCATCGCACAAGTTGCTTGTTTTTCCGTTGTTTCATTGTTGTCACGCTGCTTCAGAGGTATTTGGACTTGTGCAGTGATACCTGCGTGCCAAAACTTGCGTGACACACTGATACTTGCGCGCCAATTTCGGGACTTGCGTGCCTTAATGACTTAGCCCTTTTTTCACTTTTCTTCACAAAATTTATGAAAAATCAACTTACTTAAGAGTTAATTATTCGACTTTTGTGATGATAAAATGTCTCCCAAGAGAATTGGAATGGCTGATGAACTGTCTAGCAAGCGAGTTGATGATATGATGAGTATCATTGGCCATGAATATTATACTGTCTGTGACAGCACTCTTCCAGATTTGGCCAAGTACCTGAAGAAGTATCATCTTGACTTCCAACAGAGTATTTATCTACCTTTGTATGGCTATGATCATCTGCGAGAATTCACCATTCCAGAGGCAAAGAATTATCTCCCAAAGTCTTGGTTTCATAATTACACCAATTTTGATTCAGCAAATATCTCATGTGGAGGATCACTTATAAATACCTGAACAGTGGAGAAGGCCTACATAATGCATCATAGCCCATGTACCTCAGATCTGAAACCTCACAAGACTGAGATGCAACCACATTGTTATCCCTCAATTTTCCGAAACTCTCAAATGGATCAATCCAAAGGATAGAAGAAGAGTTGGGAATTTTGTCCTGGAGGAGGTGTGAATCCAACTTGGATTTGAGCATACTGGGTGTGACAAACCTGTGCAGAGTTTGTCGAGGATTTCAAATTAGCTGCAATATATGAAGCCATCTGGGCCGGGCAAACATATGTTAATAGGAATGATGACTTTATTCCAGAGATACTTTTCCATTGGAGCCCAGAAACCAATTCATTCCATCTGACTCATGGAGAAGTAGGTATGAGTCTGTGGGATGTCCACAAGATTTCAAGGGATCCAATTTTGGGTGATATGTATGATGAATTCATCCCCCAAGGTGACTTGGAATGATTCGGAGAAGACCTCATCTTTGGATCGGGAATTATTGAAAATCTTTCACAATATCAAGAGTTCAGAGACCTCCTTAACTCATTCTACAAAGGATATTCATCCAGAGGAGTGGAAGAATATGTTTCTTACCAAGAAGTAGGATAATGGGTCAAAGGGGAAGGGGCCCAAGGGGTAGGGGGCCACTCGTCCTACCACCTACCCCAAAACAGAGAAGAGGGGTGCTTCTATCACATTCTTGCCGACTCTGGAAGCAGAAGAATTTGAGAAGTGGGTATAATAAGTAAATCAATGAATCCCAAAGAAGACTCGTCTAGCAGGCTTCTTGGCCTTGTGGCTCAGTGTTTATCTATTTCCAATCAGGGACTCGAAGGGAGGCGTCAGACTAGGGACCTTCATTATTGCAGCCAAATTCGCTGAGGGGAAAATGGTTGGGTTGGATACCCCCATTTTAGAAAATATTAACAGGAGATTACTCCATATCTTCATGGGTAAGTCTCCTCTGAGAATAGTGGGACCATTCTATGTTTTGTGGGGATGGATCACCACTCACTTCAGGGTGTATAATGTACAAGACGGAGTACAGATTCTAGGAAGTTCTTTCAGGACATCAGTGCAGGAATTATCTAGAATTTCTCCACTAGCTCTCAATTCCTATGACATGAAGGTGAGGCTAAGCATGTATAAGGAATTAAATTCCTTTCCTTATGGAAATCCTCCAACCGGATGGTTTGTTGATGATGGAAAAGCCAGCCTGGAATTAAGGGCATACATACTGGCTTGTAGAGATGGTGTGTTGGTCACCAGGATTGACAGAGAGATCATATGCGAGGCCTATCCTCCATATAGATTTTCATGTCAATTTATTTGTTTGTATCAGACTATTGTATCTCCCCCAGTGCATGTCAGGTTAGAGCAACATCCGATGGTTTCTCGGAAACTATGGTTGCTGACATCTAGAGAGAAGATCGGGGTAGTATTTGATCTACCAGTTGATAAAGCGGAAAATAACTTGACTACATGGTATGCTGTGAACTGGATAGCATCATACCTTGGAGGGGTGCTGAATTACCAGGTTTATCAGGTGGGGAAAAGAAAAAGAACTGTATAGAAAGAAACCCTTCATCTGGAAGGTGATTCTTCCACACCACCCGAATCTGATTCTTCAGATCCCCAGGATGGGGATGATGAGGAACCACATGCAGCGAAGCAGCCTCATCCCAGATATAATACTCCCATCAGAATCAAAAGACCAACTCCATCAACTCTTAGTGACTTACTTCATTTAAGGAACTTTAATCAGTATTACTTTATAGAGCAACAAGTATTATTTTCTTTATTCCCTATTTTTAGTTGCAGGAGCTGGGAAAAAGCTGAAATCCAAGATTGTAGGACCTTCCTCGCAGCCTTCTGGTATACGGAATATCTACGACCAGAGGCTGTCCAGACGTGGCAGAGTTTATACTGTGGTGATCAAACTGCCTAGCTGGATTTTTGTGAGGGGCTACACCTCCCTAGGATAGGGAATCTTATGGCTTCTACAAATATTTGTTACAAGGATAACCCTGATGAAGTGTGGGCTTACATCAGAGAGTAGGAAATTCTCATATATTCCACCAATGATTCCATTCTTGTCACCAATCAGGTGAAGGAAATGATAGATCGTGGTGCCACTAAGGGGACTGGTGGTTTCGGAGATGAGGAGTGGAATGATTATGTGTCTCCTAAAGATGTATGTTTCTTTACTTATTTTCTTTGTAACTTGATTCAAGTAAATGCTTTGTTACTCAAGTAAATTATTTTCTTCATCCTACAGCTTTCAAAGAAAGGAAATACTAAGGTTCCTTCACCACAGTATAGCCCTGGTGGTACTGGCATCGGGGCTGTTGCTGAATCTCCTCGCGAGTCAAATGAGATATCTCTAGGCCTAAAAGCCGTGGATGAGGAGTTGGATATGGCTTTCCATTATCCAATTCAAGTACCTATAAAGGAGACTGCCGAAACTCCCAAAAATCCAAAGAAGCAAAAGCATCGAAGGAGGAATTCCACATCTAAATGCTTCATCAGTAGTGGTAAGTCCATCAGATAATCATGATTCTTAACCCATGAAAAGGTTTCTCATACTTCTTGAGATTGAAGGGGATTATTCAATTTCCCCTATGAGGGAGAGAACTGCTCCTCCTTTGAGGACCATGGATGGTACTAGTGAACAATCACACATTCAGGCAGACTTGGCTGCTCTTGGAGAAGAGCCAACGTCTGTTCCCAGTATCCCTCTTACTACTATTGAAAGAAGATAAGAGCCTGCTTCTGGTAAGTTTACAATGCTTCATAAAATGTTTGAATGAAACATCAACTAACTTCCATTCTATGTGATACTTTAGGTTCAACCCCTTCACTAGAGCTCTTGGCGGCCATTGCAACTGACATCGCTACTTTATCTGAAGAAGCTGTCCAGGGTAAAAGGCCACAGAATGAAGCTCGCTTCGAAGACATATCAAATTCTCCCGCTGGTGAGATTAACCAGGATTCTGAGATTACATTGGATGAAATGATGGAACTTGGCGCATCTTTTGAAGATTTTTTAGATCATGTTAAATTACCATGTAATTTAGAAGATTACAGCTGTGATTTTTATCCTTCGTACTATTAAAAACAACTTCTTATTACATCTCTGATCATGATCGGTTCAAATATGCAGTTCTATCTGAGCAAGATGCTGAACTAACAGTGCCTGAAGGGGGTACAGAAAACCCTACTATTGTAGATACATTATCTCAAGTGGAGCTTAACCTATCAGAGCTTCCTGAAACTCATCTTGAAAATCATGTTGAAGCTAGAAAAGATGGGGAGGATCCTTCTCAAGTTACATATCTACCTTTGGGTAAGAGATAAAAAAAATTTTGTGACTGTACTTAATTTTCAAGACATCCAATAAACTTTGGTTTTCCTTATAAACTAACCAAAACTTTCAATTGATTATGTAGGGCCATCCATTTCAGTGGCTAGATCTGGAGGTGAAGCCTCAGACTCTACCCCAACGGGAATAGAGAGTGATGAAACACGGGTCAGTGGGAAAGGAGCAGAACAGGGCACTTCCCTAAGTGCATTAACCCCGGATTACATTCCCCACTGTGACAGCGATGCTGAGTCAGATCCGGAGGTACAAAAGGCGCTCCAATTTTCACGACACAAGGCATGGTAGAACATATGGAAGATCATATCCGAAGTGCCTTTAGAAGAGCTGTCATCAAAGATCCATGAACTTTCATCCATGTTTGTCATGTTGGGACTTGTAGGTTTTGGATATCAAGAGATACATGCCACAGTGAAACAAGTCATCTTAAGGAGGGAGAAGGAGCAAAAGTACCATCAATATTTGACCAGGGTGAGGCTGTCAGCCAACATCAATGAATTTGAGGTTGTAGTATCCTGAGATGAGGCTGATTATACTGCCAAGTTAAAGGAGCTAAAGCATAAGTTCAAGGAGAAGGTTGTCCAGCAAATGCACCTTCAACAATAGTTAGATGTTGTTACTGGAGAACTCGAACAACTTACTAATTCGCTGAATGGAGCTCAAACGAACGGTATGAAATCCATTTCATATGCTAAGAAAGCACTCCATCAGGATGAAAAGAATGAAGTTAGTCGAGTGCATGAACTTCAAGTGTCTGCTGATGAAGCTCGGGATGCTGTAAACCAAATGAATACTTATGTTGATAGCCTTTTTTAATTCTCAGAAAAGAGAAGAGACTCCAATCTGTGGATTTCCTTCTAACTCTTGTGTATCAAATAAAAAAACACTTTCACCTTTGATCATTTGTGAATGCCTTATTTTGCTACATGCTTTAAATTTTACTTAAACCAATGGGCCTAATAAGCATGGTTTGATTTTTACTAGGATTATTATAAATAACCCTACAAACATTGAATCTTTTCATTGCTCAATATTACCTACACCACAAAAAATGTATGTTTAGTGAGCTAGGACTTGACTTTTGTTCAGATTTCCCTTGTCTTTTGTGGGCAGTTCAAAGTCATGCATGTCGGACATAAAAGGGCTAATGTTTAAGGTCAAAATGCTTTGACCGAGTGGATTGGAATTGACTCAATTCCTTGATAATTTATCTGAAAACATATTACCAAGTTCAAGTGTGGGGGAAAATATGTAAACGATGACTTAAGAAATTTAGAAACTGAGGAATGATATGAAAAAGGGATAAAAGGAATTAGAAGAAGTAGTTCCCCATAATGAAGTTACCACTATTTAACAAACCCGTTAGGGGGTTGAATTATGCAGGGCCACCTAAGGGCATTGGCTGCATAGTCAAATAATAGCATCTTTTGGATGACAGGTCCATTATGTAGACTACTTATGCAAGGCCTCCTAAGGGCATATGCTGCATAGTCAGGAAAAAGAACTCTCAGAAATTTAATTTTCTATTACTAAAAAGCAAGTGGAAGTTTATGGGGATTAAAATTTTCCAAAGCATAGATTTTGCTGTACGGAGAGAGGTACTTGAATATGGAGAAGATATTTCCAAACAAGATTGCCTAAGAACTAGATGAATGTCACTCATACAAAGTTCTGACCCAAACGTAGGGAAGGGAAATATAAACCATAGACTTGAATACTTTCATATCATGAAAAATAGTATGAGACAAATATATTATGGATGGCTATTTTTTTGCGAATCCCTACATATTTTTGTTAAGATAACTAAGGAAAAAGAGGTTTTCCTTCCAAGAATGAAGTTACCATTATTTGAAAAACTCATTATGGGGTTGAATTATACAGGGCCACTTACAGGCATTCGCTGCATAGTCAAATAATAGCATCTTTTGGCTTAAAGGTCCGTTATGTAGACTGTTTATGCAACGAGGCCTAAGGGCACATATTGCATAGTTAGGAAAAAGAAATCTCAGAAATTGGACATTTTGTGACCAAAAGTCAAGAAAAGGGTTATGAAGATCTGGAATTATTTAAGGATAGGACTATGACATGTGAAAATGCGTATTTTCCAATGAATGAAAGAGATACATAGATCAATGATAACCATAATCATGTTGTGGCTGGGTCCTGAATTGAGATGTTGGACTTTACTACGTATCCCATAAGGATGGGAATCATTCCATACGTAGTCCTTGAAATACATTTTAACATCATGTGGGACAAAATTATGGGAAATCTTATTTTAAGTTCATAGAACTCAGACCATAATAATGAATACAGAGTGTGTGTTTTCATAGTGAGTTTTCAGCCAGGGGACTGAAAGTAAAATTTGGGGTTATGCCCAAATACTTGGGGCTGGATTCGATGGATGCTCGAACATTCCTACGTATCCCATAAGTATGGGAATCAAGCCACATGTAGTTCTTGAAATACCATCTATACAGATTTGGTTCTCACATATGAAGGTTGGAAAGGGGACTTTAGTGCAATGATGCTTTGACCCAAGATAAAAGGTTCATGCATTTCCATGTATGCACGTAGTCTTTGAAATATAACATGATTGAAGATCAATGTAAATAATGATTACCTCTCAGGTGAGGGTGTCAAAGAATGTTGTTGTTTATTGTCATATAGGAAAAAAGTGTTGTACATTTTAATGTCATATAGAAAGGACAAAGGTGATCCAATGTAAAGATATTGATTCTGGGGGTGGCTTCAAGAATCAGCATCGTATGAGATGGAGGTGAACCGATGAGAAGAGACTGGTTTTGGGATTGAACCTTAACAGGTTGCCTACGTACCCAGCAAAAAAGGGAAGGATCAAAGTCTTCATAGTTCAATTAAAGAATGAATTCGTGATCAAGTTTTTTTTAGGACAATGACTTAAAAAATTTGTGTCTGGACTTACACATGGTTAGCAGCACATAGAGGGTGTTATGGTAGAAGTTTTACTTTAAGCTCACGTGAGTTATACTCAGTGTGAGAAACAAGAGGTAGAAACAACCTTAACAATGCACAGTTTAAGGTCATGCAGGACGAATGAAGGGACTATACAATTTAAAGTATTGCAGTGAGGACTATTGGTGATGCACAGTTTAGTGTCATGTAGCAGGGAAAAAATACAGTTTAATGTCATGTAGGACATATTAAGGGACTTTTTTCAGTTTTACGTCATGTAGGATGAATGAGCAGTACAGTTTAACTTCATGTAGAAAAAATATAGGGACACAGTTTAACATCATGTTGGATGTGAACATAGTTTTGCATCATGTTGGACAATAAGGGTGTTGTACAGTTTAGCATCCTGTAGCTAAGACGATGGGGAAAATACAGTTTAACGTCATGCTGGATGAAATGGGGATTGTGCAGTTTAATGTCATGCATTAAAAACAAAGAGGACACATTTTAAAATCATGTTGGACGTATTATGGGTTTTCTCATAGTTTAATGTCATGTTGGACGAAAAGTGACGACACAGTTTAGCGTCATGTTGGACGATAGGGATACAAATAGTTTAAGGTCATATGCTTGGACTGTCAATGTTGTAGTTTAACATATTGCTGGACAAAAAAGTATTTGTGTTACACAAAATGCTTCTTCAGAAATCTATCACTGGTTGGAGTAGTGATGAGTTCTCCATCCATTGAGATTAAAGAATAAGGTCCATTAGAGTAGACCTTATGTATTGAATAAGGTCCTTCCCATTTTGGCTCTAGATTGGGAGGTTTCTTTCCTGTTATCATTGGAGTTCTAAGAACCAATACCAATTCTCCCTAAACAAATGAATGAAGACAAACGTTTCTATTAAAAGATCGTTCTATTCGATTCTGATTGATTTCCAAGTGGTGCAGGGTGCACAACCTTTTCTCATCTAATAGTTCTAATTCATTCTATCACTTTTGAGATTGTTCATCTGTAGATGACTGATCACAAATGGATACTCTGAGCAATGGTAATTGAACCTCAATGGGCAAGACTGCTTCTATTCCTTATACCAATGAATATGGAGTTGACTACGTTGCAGTATGAGTGGTGGTTCGATAAGCCCATAAAGCATGAAAGAGTTTATTAGGCCATGAGTTCTTATCTTTATCCACCATCATTTGTAGTATGTCTGAAAGAGTCTTTTTGAAAGATTTTATCTGGCTATTGGCCGCTGCATGATACCGAGATGAATGATTGGATTTGATGTTGTATTCTTGATACAATTTCCTCACCTCAGATGAACAAAAGATGGTTCCATTGTCTGTCAATATGGAATGAGGGACACCAAATCGGGTAATGATGTTAGACCTGATGAAGCTAACAATGAATTTAAAACTAACATCTTTGAGGGGTATTTCCTCTGCTCATTTGGAAAAGATGTCAGTAGCAGTATGAAGATACTTCAACTGGTTGGTTGTAGCCGAAGTATAAGGTCCAACTACATCCATTCCTCATGTGGAAAATGGCCACGAGTATTTAGATGTATGAAGCAAATCTAGGGGCGGATGAATGAAATTGGCATGTACTTGGCATGAATGGCACTTCATCGTGAAATCAACACAATCTTGTATCATTGAAGGCCAAAAGTATCCAAGCCTTCGAATTTGATCAGATAGTATGTGTCCAGATTGATTGGCACCACAGACTCCTGCATGCACTTCTTTCATGAAAACCATTGTTTCTTCACCATAAATGCAATTGAAGAGAATTCCATCAAAACCTCTTTTGTACAGAATTTTCTCTAAGTGATCTGGGCTATCATAAAGAGTAAAATTGACCAGATGTCGCCAGATTTGTTCTTTCCCAGCTCTATTAGGTGGAAGTGTTCCATTTTGAAGGTATTCCCTGATAGGTGTCAACCAACCTGTAGTATGACCACTTGGTTCAGTAATGGGAATAATTTCATTGATTATCTCTCTTCTAGTTTTAACATAAGGTGAAATTGTATGACGGTGGGAAATATTGATGCTTGTCTCATCCCGATTTGGATCTGCCAGAGCTGTAGCTATATTATCCAATGCATCATCTTGGGCATTTTTTGATCTCGGGACATAAGAAAAAGTCGGTTCTGAAGGAAATTATGCCATTAATTCTCTGACGTAATCATATAAAGGGATTAGTTCTTCTTTCCTGATTGCATAATCCCCATTGACTTGTTTGATTAACAGGTCTGAATCACCTTTCACCTTTAAGTAATTCACTTGTGCTTGAAGCGCCAATTCCAATCCTGTGATGAGAGCTTGGTATTCTGGTTCATTAATTGTACCGCCTCCCAAAAATGAGAAGGAATAAGTTAGCACTACCTTTTCTGGAGAAATGAGAACAATTCCTAACCCAACATTGTTGAATTTAGGATCTTCCATTTTCTTCCCTGTTATACTTCTGGAAGCACTATCAAAGTACATTTCCCATGTTTGAAGACTTTCTTGAATAGAGAAGACTCCCTCATCAGGAAGTTCAATATTTGAAGATGTGTCTTCTACTGAAGGATGTTCAGCAAGGAAATCAGCCAGATCATGGCCCTTTATTTCCTTTTGAGACACATATTGAATATCAAATTGCTGCAAAATAACTGTCCACCTTATCAGACGTCCTGTAAGCATTGGACGACTAAGGATGAATTTGAGCGGGTTATTGCAAGATACCAATTGGACCTTGTGATGTTGCAGGTAGAGTCTCAAATTTTGAACTACAAAGATTAATGCTAGTAAGAACTTCTCAATATTTGAGTATCGGGTTTCTTCTTCAAGCATTGTCCGACTAAGATAGAAGAGGTTGTTTTCATTCCCAGCATCATTCTTTTGAGCAAGAAAGACACCCAATGATCGTTCTAGAGCTGTCATATAAGAGATAAGTGGTCTTCCTTCAACAGGTGGCATTAATACCGGTGGACTCAAGAGATACTTCTTGAGAATATCGAATGCTTCTTGACATTTTTCTTTCCACTTGTAAGTGACTCCCTTGTTCATCAATTTGGTGAAGGGTAAACTTCATCCTGCCAAATTGGCGATGAAATGCCAAATATAGGCTAAGTTTCCTTGAATTACTCTCAATTATTTCAAATTTTAAGGAGGTGACATACCAAGGATTGACATTGTATTCTCAGGATCGACTTTGATACCACGATGGCATTCAACAAAGCTGAGAAATTTCCATGAGGTTACCCTAAAAGCACATTTAAGGTGTTCATCTTCAAATTATGTTGCCAAAGTTTATGGAATATGATTTCCAAATAAGCCAAGTGATTAGAATGTTTTTTGGATTTAACCACCAAATCATCCACATAACATTCAACAAACTTCCCTAAAAAGGTTTGAAGATATGATGTATGGCATGTTGATATGTTGCGCCTTCATTTTTCAGGACAAAGTGCATTACCCAATAGTGAAACACACCCTGAGGGTCTCTGGAGGCTATAGATTCTTCATCTTATAGAGCCATTCGGATTTTATTATATCCAGAATATCCATACATGAAGGAAAGTCCTTCATATCTAGCTGTTGCATCAATTAAGAGTTCTGTAATCGGTACTGGAAAATCATCCTTAAGAAAATGCTGATTAAGATCTCTAAAATCAATGAAAACTCTAATTTGACGATTCTTCTTTTTCACAGGGAAAATATTATCCAACCACTTGGGATATTGAAATTATCTGATGAAGTTAGATTTGATAAGCTTATCCACTTCAGCTTTAATTTTGGAGGCATAGGTTGGGTGTGTTCTTCTAGCGGCTTATTTGAATCCTCGATGTTCTTCTGGAAAACCTAAACGATGAGTGGGAAAATCAGGCCAAGCCCGGGAATATCGGTATAGTTCCAAGCAAATATATCTAGATTTTTCTTTAAAAAGGAAATATACATCTCTTGCTCTTCAAGAGTCATGGCTGCACTAATTAAAGTGGGGCATGGATCTTCTTTTGTACCCAGATTTAGTTCTCTGAGTTTATCCACGGTGGTAGAGATACCCTCCTCAAATGATGGAGGAGCATCCCTGAGATATTCCTCTTCTTCTTCAACATGTGTTATTTATTCTATTTCTACTTTCATAGTAGATGAAGAAGCAGAATTTTCATGATCAGAATAGACGTTAAAATTTGGACATCTTGAAGAAGAAGCTTGAATTTCTAACCCGATTGATGATGAATGGTTTTCTTTTAGTAATAAATAAGAGATGATAGATTGAGAATTGATATCATCATTCACCTCTAACATTTATATAACTTCTTCTGGCCTGATTGGAAAAGTATAGACTTTCTGGATTTCAGTGGATTAAATAAAGACATCTCCATTTGAGCCTTCATCATTGCTTGGTGGATCACCACTTTATCCCATGTTGTCTGGATTGATTGTCATAATTGAAAATATGGAGGTTTCCATAAGAGTATTCTTATTTGGTTATATCATGTCAATTTGACTGATAGAAACACATAATCTGCACTCACATGTGTAAATGGGCTTACTGGAATCTTTTCCAAACCATATGGAGCATTAACTTTGGTAATCTCCATTGTTGTGGATTTCTCCTTTCCCTTCATGTGATATAATTCTGCCTCATTGTATTGAGATTCACATGTCATGAATGGGGACTCATCACCATACAATGTCCCAATTTGACCATCAAAACAATATTTGAGACATTGATGTTATGATTAAGGGATAGCCGCATGTTGATGTAGCTAGGGTCTTCCAAGAAAGATGTTGAAGGCTGTGTCATGATAAAAAACCATGAAATCAGAATTGGATACAAGATCTCCAAACTGAGTTATGAGTGTAATATCACCCAGTAGTCCTTGTTCACGTTTATCATATCCTTGCAACATCAGAGTAGAAGGAGATAAATCATATTTCGTGAGACCCAATCGATGAAGTGTACGAATGGGGATGAGGTTGACTCTTGAACCATTATCAATGAAGAACCTTCAGACGTCTACACCATTGAACATTCCAGATAAGTAAAAAGGTCTAATATGTCCATCCACGACATCATCTTCATCTTCTAGAGAAAAGGGAATTCCCGAGAGTGGCCTTTTCGAACCCTCCACACTCGAGAACCCCCCTCTCCACGAAGAGGTCGTCCGGAGAAGCCTCAGCCGGAGAGGAGCCATTGTCAGCCGAGATGACATTGCGTCCCATGGGGTAATGACTCGATCAGCGATGGTTCTACACAGCAATCCGTCATCAAGGTGAAGTGCACCCATTCTGCGCACTCGGTGAGACACCGGGTGACCCGGCAAGGTGAGCGGGGCAGGGGAGCGAGAATTCCCCCAAGAGCGGGCTCCCAGGAATCGAACCCCAGACCTCACCGAACACCGTTTTTATGGTCCTCAACCCTGCACCACTACACCACCACCTAAGTAGCATCATCTTCATCTTCATCTGTGAAAGATATCACTACATGACATTCTACAGGATTATTCTCTACATGGTAGACTTTAGCTGCAACAATTTCAGTTTCAAACTCCTGAGGACTCGACAAAGCCTCTATGAGTGCCTCTTGAAGATCCTTTGATAAATTCAAAGCATCTAGAATTGATAACTTGGACGGTATTTGGGATAATTATTTCAATACATCATACTTTTGATCCAAAGGTCTGTGTTTCCCAATAGGAACATGTGGTTTCGCAGGTGCCTTAGAAGTTGATGCTTTGGAAGTTGATGCATCCTGTATTGGGGTAGGAGTTGGTAATACTCCTCGATTTGGAAGATTAGACCGAATAGGTCTATTTACTTTCTTAGAGGAAGAAGATGGAACCTCCAACAGATCTTCTAGAATAATTGTGTCGAGACTGAGTCTGCTATTGGTGGAAGAATTTGCTTGTTCTTATTGAGCCCGTTGAAGGGCTCTACCATGATTTTCTGCTGCATACACAGTTTTAGAAGGGGTAGAATTGGAATAGTGGCCTCTGAAAGATCCACATCTTCCCCTATACCCTGAGCCTCTAGAACTCCCTCTGATTACTCTGTTTGATATAGGGAATTCAGGCTCATCAAAATCAAAACTGCAACTGGAATAAGGATCTGTTAAATGAATCATATTAACAAAACCAAAGATCAATTCTTCATCTGATGAAGACTCTGCCTGATTATCCAATTTAGGTTGTGTCGTTTCGTGGGACGGTGCCCGTGGCTTCAAATTATATGGCATAAAATCTTCCAGAGTCAAAGAAAACGTGGGCTTTGACAAATACTCATCTTCTTCTGATTCTTCTTCTTTCTTTGAATTATGTTGTTTCATTGAGGATTTTACCTCTTATGAAAAGGGTCTTGCTACAGAATTCATGGCAGAATACAAAATTGGTTTCTTCAATTGTGTTCGAAAAATAGAATGAGTTCGGTTGATCATTTTTCTGACCATCCAATCATCATATTTTTGTGCATTTTTTTTTCTTAACTTCTTGCCACTCGGCTTCCTCCTCTGGATTTGTAGCAATAACACATGCTACCTGAGATGAAAAAACCTTTCAATTTGACTTTTCCCGAGTCGAACATTTTTTACAGGAGGTCTTTGAAGACAAAACACTCCTGAATGGGATGCCCCAACATCTGATGAAATGGGAGATAGTTTGGACGGTCTTCATCTCTTTCCTTGTTCGGCCTCCTGGGCCTTGGAAATTGAACCAAATTATTTTCCAGAGCCGAAATGAAGTATCCAAGAACCTTTTCATTTCTAAAAGAGAAATTTTTTTCTTTAAATCCTCAATTTTTTTTCGTATTTGATATCTTTGATCATTTTAAAGAAACAGCCTCTATTGTTGACGCTCAGGAGGCAAAGCCCTTCTGGAAGATGAAGGTTTTGAAGTAGAAGCAGGTACAAGTGCTTGTTTAAGCATAATTTTAGCAGTCTTTGCTTTACCCATTCTCCTTCCTAGAGCTGATGGAATTACATGAACTTTATCCTTAGTCTTTATAATAGAGTCTTCAATCTTCTGAGTGATTGAAGTAAGGTCTCGAAACCCTCCTATGTATTTCACAGGGATCAACGGTGTGCGCAACTCATCATGTAAATTTTCCACACAGATTGGCAACAACTCTTCTTGAGGGAGTTCTAAGCTCAGGTAATATGTTAATCCCTTCCAACGAGAAATGAAATCTGACACCCTTTTATTCTCCCTTTGCATACAATTTGTAAGATCAAAAACTATTTTCTTTGGAAAAGTGGAGCTGAATTGAAGAAGGAATCGTTGATATAGATCTTCCCATTCAGTAATTGACCAGGATTGGAAGCTTGTGTACCAAACAAAATAAGGTCCTTATAATGACTGTACAAAACACCTAAGCTTAACTAATTCCTGTTGCTGAGGGGTTCCCATAATAGGATCGTAAAGAGAATCAATATGTGTTAAGTGTTTCTCTGGGTTTCCTGAACCATTAAAGATTGGGAATGTGGTACTTTCAAAATTTGATAAGGGAGGAATTGCGTCTACCCATTCAGGGTAAGCTCTCTTCTCCGGTTGAACCAGTGCACAATTTCCTTTCATATCTTCCAACCGAGCTGTTAATGACTCAATGATAGTCATTAAATTTTGAGAAACATCCGATTGAGCTTTGACTTGAGTGGGTGCAATAACTGGAGCCTGGAGAGATGTGGTGGCTGGTAATACAACTAACGATAACACCACTAGTTGTTGTTGTACATGACCCATAGGATTAGACCTATGAGGTTGTACTGATAAAGGAGGATATTCTTGATCCATCTCAGTAGCCACAACAAATTCCCTTGGCTGACTGACTCCAGCACACATAGGAAGAAGACTACCTTGAAGTAGTTCTGCATTCAACCTCCTCAATTCATTCATTTCTTCCTCTTGTTGTGTGAATATTTTCACTAATGAGAGTGATTGGCCTTCTCCAGAGAAAGGGTATGTAACCTGATTCTTTCATTTACCCATATTGGACACCTTTTGGAGAGGGGGAAGTGGGTTACTTGAAGTATTACCTAGATTTTGGTTAATCCTTTGATTTCGTGTACGCACACCTTCTTCATTTGTTTCTGTGCATACAACCTCTTGAGCAGGAGTTTCCTCATCTGATCCCTATGAGTGAGCCTCATCTGGGGGATCAGAAACAATGGTGTTGATGAAATTGATTGATTCATAATATATTGCATCCCTTCTATCGGAATTTCTGAAATATTGTCTTCTTCCATGTCCTTGATGAGACATTGCCATTTGTTAATTAGATCCCTCAAGAACTTATTGATGAACCGTAATGTGGAGGGAATCTTATGATAATTTGGATCTTAGTTCCTCTTAGGGGTTCTTCCCTAATCAAGAGAAGACTAGATTTCTCTAAGTGGGAGATTTAGGATTTGAAAAAATCCTTAGTCTTATGGACTGGGGCTATTCTTGTTGTTTCTTCTCAACTCCTTGAATCCTATTTGTTGATTTTGAGGGTTGGGTTAAAAGAGTCCCTAGTCTGCAAAGCTGGGGTGGGTCTTGAGTTTCTATATCTGAGACTTTCTTAAAATCTCTCCTGATCTTGCAGACTTTAGTCCGTAAATTGGCTGGATGCATCAACCTACATCCACTCTTATCACCCAGATCAAAATACCGTTAGATGATTTCTGACACCTCTGTCACTTGATGATATGCTTTCACCAAATGAGAGGCATGTTCAATATTCTAGTTTCCTTGATTCAAGATTAACTCAGTAACATGTTCTCTGTATGCTTGATTTTGAGAGGAACTAGTTGAGGAATCTTCTTGAGTGAGCCTTTCATTACAAACAAATCCAATTGGTTGTGTATGGCCATGGACAATAACATTGCATGAGAACATTTTAGGTGGGCTTTGATGACTGGAGAGTACAGTGACATGTAGTTCTCCATGAACACCCTATCCCCTGATATGAATACCAGATGGGGCATTGGTAATTAACTGGTGTAATATTCTTAGTGAACCAAGGCATGAATGCTGAAGGGCTCTCTACTATTTTTCAGCCTTCAGATATCGAGAAACTGAGAGAGATGCCAAGTCAATTTGGTGTTGTAACCCTTATATTATCTTGACATGATTTTCATATTCATCATAAGGTAATATTTTCTTTTTCAATTGACAAAGAGTTTTTCATATGTTGAGACAAATATCATGAATTCTATCTTCCGTCAACATCTCTGTAATGTCTTACTGAAAATCCGCCAAAGTCCAAAACATAACTGGCACTTCACCTTTCGCTAGTTGTTTTCTCATATTCAGTATTTCCTCTTTATCATTTAATGAAGATTGTTCTACCTAATTAGACCACAGCTAGTTATTCATTTTTGCTCCATCGGATTCAACAAGATTGGTAGAGAATTCACTGATCAAAATAGAATATCAACGACCCAGGGGTGGTTTGGAGAATGACCTACACCCCAGGTTATCTTCTGATTGAGAAAGTGTTTCACCTGATATTGGTGAAGAATCAGACATGACTGGATTCACATTTGAAAGTGCCTCAAGATAAGAGGGCTTTCTCATCAATACATTGTCCATTGGAGAATCTTCTAGGAAATGCGCATTACTAATGTGGAGAGGACTTTCACAGCTAAATTCATCATCATGGGGAGGACCACCATGGTGGGTTACATCAAAATATGAAACATTTTGCTCCTTGATCTTCTAGCCATGCAGAGGGTTCTTGTGGCTCTCATCTGAATATGAAACTTAGAGATCGACCTAATTTTCATGAAGCAAGACTTTATGAGGAAGTATCTGATGCAAATCTTCAGAATTAATGTTCCCACTATTGGGAACTGAGATAACATAATCTTGAGTTGCAACAGATAATTGTCTGAGTGCATCAAGAACTCCAGCATCGAGTAAGGCCTTGTTAGATATTGGACCTTTATTTCTTGATTGTGTTGGACAGGTCTTCTTTTTAGACGCCTTCTTACTCACTTTGGGAACCACTTTTTGATAAAAGCGGTCATATGGGCAGGTGTATGTGCCTGCTTAGGAGAAATGATCAGGTTAAGCTGATTATATCCACTCAGGTGTATCTGCCTGACTTGGTTGTTTGTATGATATGGGGGAGTACACCCCACAACCATCTTGGACTGGAACAGAGGTGTTTTTCTATTCCAGATTGATATGATGACATGTCACTCCACTGGAAGGGATATATTTATGTGTATTTCCCTGAGATGCTGCAGAAGCTGTTATAATATTCTGACAGACATCCAAAATATGAGCAGGAATTTGCTTCTACTCTTTCACCATTGACAGAATATGCTTAGTGACTTCAGCTGTTGGAACAGGAATATAATTCCATTCCATGCTTGGAGTAGGTGTGTGTTTCTGCTCCTATCCTCCTTTTCCTGTTAGTGAATTCTGACAGCACTCATGTGTGGTGGAAGAGAGTTGAGTTTGCCTCCTGTTTGTCATCGGAGCTTTCTGACTGACTTCTCTGAATGCTACCTAACGAGAATGTTTGTAGACTTGATCAATACTAGTAGTTGTATGTGCCTACTGATTTCACTCCGCAGAATGTGGTTGAATAACCTACTTCAATACTGACAGATGAGGTTGATGGCAGGACTACTGAGTGTAAGCAGGTGTATGTGCCTGTTTACCAGTTGTCAACACATTGGGTTGGTGGGCTCCATCATATGTAGTCAGACAAGCCTTCTGACCAGCTGATGATTTATAAACAGGTGTATGTTGTTGTCTGTAGTACTCTACTAGAATAAACTGGCGGTATTGGTGTGCTACTGCCAGACGAGTCTGCTGGACATCAGAATTAAAATAGACGGGTGTGTGTGCCTGCTCGTTGTTTTCCACCAAGTTAGGTTGGTGGACTTCTCCAGAGATGGAAGAGATGAGATCCTACTAATTGTTGGCCGGATTTCACCTCTATCGGTTCATCTTTCCTGCTTGGGTTCGAGGAACCAGAGCCGAACGCCTGGAGACGATACACTCATCATGTTGAGGGCGCACTTCCACACATGTCTTGCGGCAATTGTTGGTGAGAGCCCATGGTAAGGACTCATATTTCCTAGAATTATGGCCTTGAGTGGCCTTCTCATTCACCTCCTCAGAATATGGAAGGGAATGGTTGTTGCGTTCCAGGGATAACGACCTAAAATGGTTGGAGATAGTGGTTAGCACCGCCTGCTTCTTGATCGCTGGTCGTCGCTGTCCAGATGACCAGGGTGAGTTGTTCACTTGGAGGGCTTGTCGAGCAGCCTCCATAGTTGGAATGGTATTGTGTTCACGGTACTCCTTAACCAGTGAATTTGATACCCAGCGTTGAAGATGCTAAGTAGGTGATGTCTCCCTCAGAGCGGACGACGATTCAGCAGGAGTAACAATAGTGGCATTCACAACATATGTATTCACATGTGTGAACTTAATAGAAACCATTCTTGTAATGCAGAAGATCTTGGAAAAGAGTTCCTATTTGATATAACAAACATATTCAAGATAAGTTCAGCTGCTCTATCTTTTGGATGAGCACATATGTTACTGATTGTTTTGTTGGCCCTCTCATTGAGTTTTAAAAAGGATCCATACAAAATAAGTAAAACATCATTTTAACTTGGTTAAGGATTCAAATCAGGTTCACCATTTTTGGTTTCCTCTGGAATTGGGAATGACATCATTGATTTATGATTCAAACATTCCAAGTGATTTCTAATGGGTTTTTTCGTAGAACTGGAAACATCCAATGATTCTATATCCATTTGGACCTACTTTCCAAAGGTAGGTGCTCATTAGTTATGGACCGATGAGACTTAAGAATTTGAATTGGTTGAGAGGATGGGAGGTCAGACTCATCACACCTTTTTAGGGTAATTATTGTCTTCTTCGGGACTCTCTTTATAAATTTAAGTTATGTTCATGAATCCTTATTAAATTACCAAGTATAAAATGAGTTTTCCTTTAGATCTGAAAATCAATGATTTGTTATGTAGGAAATTTATAGAATCATTTATATGTATTCGAGGTTATTCATCAATAGAGAATCATCAATATTTGTAAGAGATTCTTAGTCAATGGTATCATTCAATACATAAAAGTCTCTTGGTCATTATGATAACCATACTAGTTTTAGAGCCACTTAGTGGGGCACTTGAAGTTTATTGTCATTCAGAAGGACATAGATTATTTCAGAATTGGGATCGTACCCACAGATAGGCTACCAACGTATCCTTTATTTTAGAAAAGGAATCAGAACCCACGTAGTTTGAGTAAAGAAGTATGGGGTTTATGCATGATTGATGGCTCAAAAAAAGATTTCATAATTACTTTTACACTCTAAGCTCACGTGAGTCATGATCGGTGTGAGAAACAAGAGGTATTGGATAAAACCAGACAATTGTGCCATTTAAGATGCAATTATAAGAAATGATGTGGGGATTACATATGTATGACTTCCCAGATAAATGAATATTGGGATTTACTTCAGGGAAGAAACCCAGGAACAAGGTCCATAAAGTTATATTTTCTTTATGGTTTAGATACTCTAACTTGGGGCTTACTCTTGAAGAAGATGCCCAAATGAGGAGGGGACTTGTGATTGGGTTTTACTCCTAAGAAGGAAGCCCAAATCAAATGTAAATTAAGACTAGTTACGAGGAATTATGACTGGGGCTTACTCTTGAAAAGGATGCCCAGGTTAAAGGGAATTATGACTTTTGGGAACTTGGGGCTTACACTTGAAAAGGATGCCTAAAAGTAAGGGAACTTAATGACTGGGGCTTAATCCTAAAATGGATGCCCAGGTTAGGGGATTTGGGGCTTACTCCTAAGAAGGATGCCCATATTTGGGATTTTTGAGATTGGGACCTACTCCTGAGTAGGAGGCCCATTTATAAAGGAGACTTTGAGACTTAGGAGTTATTCCTAGGAAGGAGGCCTAAGTTAATGGAATTTATGAGTGGGGATTACTCATAAAGAAGATTCCCAAAATTATAACTGGGACTTATTCCTGAGAAGGAGGCCTATGTTAATGGAATTTATGAGTGGGGCTTACTCCTAAAGAAGATGACCAAACTTATGACGGGGACTTATTCCTGAAAAGGAGGCCCATTTATAAAGGATACTGAAGACTTAGAACTTATTCCTGAGAAGGAGGCCTAAGTTAATTGAATTTATGAGTGGGGATTACTCCTAAAGAAGATTCTTAAACTTATGACTGGGAATTATTCCTAAAAATGAGGCCCAATTTAAAGAAATTATGACTGGGGATTACTCCTGAAAAGGAGACCCAGGTTAGGGAACCTCTCATCTTAAAGGGAGGAGGTTGACTGAATGAAGTCTCTCACCTTAGTGATTTGAATATATGTAAATCACTATGTTTTGAGAGATGTTCCAAAGAATTCCTTTCAGATAAGGAAGCCAAGGAAGGAACTATGCCATAAATGACTTTGAAGATGGTCCTGAAGGCTGAATCTTGAATAGGAAAGGTGGATAGACATAAGAGAGGTGAAATAGGTAGGAGGGGCACCCCAAAAGAAGGTGGTGCGCAAGTCCTGCGTGGGCGTGCAAGTCCTGGTAGCACAAGTATACTTGCGTGACACATGGGTACTTGCGTGACAGTCAACCCTTAGGGTAATACTTGGGCGAGACTTGGCTCAATCCCTTAGTACTATCCCAAGAGGCTTCCAAAAAAGTGGCACACAAGTTCTGTTGAAGGGGTAAGTCGGCGTGCAAGTGTGGCCATATCCCTTAAGGGTTGGCCACTTAGGCGCACAAGTGTTGATGAGTTTCAACACTTAGTCCTTACTCCCCTTCTTTAGATCTTCCATTCTAGGTAAGAAATTACCTTAGAAGTGTTCGGAAGCTTTGAGAAGAGACTAGGGCGTCGGGAGCTCAAATCTGAGTTTCTAGAATTTTTCCTCTTGGAAATAGGGGGACCACAGGGGGTATTTATAGGCTGGTGAAGACCCTGGGTGAAATTCGAAGAAGGAACACAAGTCACCTGCGCGACCACGAGGCGGCGCGCAAGTATACTTGTGCGACCTTGGTGGATCTGGCACGAACCAAGTGCAAATGAATCTTTGTTCATGCCTTTATCAATTTTTGATGTTTCCTCAAAGGATGAATCACTCTGAGTTCAAGGTATTTCCCATTTCATTCCTTTAGACTCTGTGATGGAAAGGAGTGTCAACAGTCGCGCAAGTAGACTTGCACAAACAGAGTCACCTTGGGCGACGAAGAATCTATAGGGTTATTCTAGGGAGAATTTGAACTCAAGCCAATAGTATCATCCCTAGAGGCTTCCAGAAGTGTGGAGCGCAAGTTCCCTTGAGAGGATAAGGCGACGCGCAAGTCTCTTCATTTCCCTTAAGGGTTGGACACTTAGGTGTGCAAGTATTGATGAGTTATAACACTTAGGCCATATTCTTCCACTTTAGAGCTTCCATTCTAGGGAAAATATTACCTGAGAAGTGTTCGGAAGATGTCAGACAAAGACATGGGTGACCAGAGCTTGAATTTGAGTTTTGGAAAATTCGTCCTCGAAATGGGGGGCCCACAGGGGGTATTTATAGGCCTCTTGAGATTAGTTTAAAATTTCAATGTGGGCACGCAAGTTACCTATGTGCCTCACATCTGGCACACAAGTAACAAGCACGCCTAAGGGTGGTGCGCAAGTGACTTGCTCGCCTCAATGCCTTTGCAACATTTGATGCTTTTTCCCTCTCTCTTCTTATTTTTTTTTCTTCGCTTGAGGTACTCCCCTTTGTAATTCCTTAGACTCTGTGATGAAATAGAGTGTCAACAAAAGTCCCCCCTTAGAGTTGGATCCGAAAAAGAAAAGAGGAATTGACTCTGAGGAAAATGAGAAACCAAGGTTCAATGGCATGCAGGTTTTAGGTGTGTAGGTTTCACCATACAGGTTTCGGCACACAGGGTTGCAAGATCACCTATATATATGGGTGTCACATCATGTAAACTATCCTTCCTCCAAATCTTTTGAGATCTCGTTGCACAAGTATGATTTTCTCGGTCGATCACTATTCTTTTTTTCGCACTTCTCCAGTAAGTATTTTGACTTGCGCACCATCATTAGCGTGACATTACTTGCACGGAAAAACATGCGCGACATGACTTGCACAACAAAACTTTCTTGCCTTATTGCCTTATCCATTTTTTTGTTTTCTTCACAAATATTTCATAAAAACAAACTTACTTAAAATTTAATTGTTTGATCTTTGTGTACATTCAATCGCTCCAAGAAAGATTGGATCGGCTGATGAGCTGGCCAGTAAGAGAATAGATGACATGATGAACGTTGTCGGCCATAATTATTTTGTTATATGCAACAGAACTCTCCTGGATTTGGCTAATTACTTGAAGAAATATCATGCCAATTTCCCACAGAGCATTTAATTTACTTTATATGGCCATGTCCATCTTCCAGGAGTCAATATTCTAAAGGCAATGGATTATATTCCTCATTCTTAGTTTCAAACTTACACTAATTTATCTTCGGTAAATTTCTCAGTTGCATGATCATTTTCCAAGGGTGGAACACCGGAGAAGGCATTAATAATGCATCATAGCCCATGTGATCTGGATCTGAAGCCTCACAAGCCTAAGCTGCAGCCGCATTTCTATCCCTCTATTTTCCAAAATTATCAGATGGACCAATCCAATGGATGAAAAAAGAGTTGGGATTTCTATCCTAGAGGATGTGTGAAGCTGACTTGGATGTGGGAATATTGGGTGGGACAAACCTGTGTAGAGTTTGTCGAGAATCTAAAGGGAGCTGTTATATATGAAGTTTTCTGGGCTAGTCAGACATATGTCTACAAGAATGACAATTTTTTGCCGGATTTAATCAACCGCTGGTGCCCAGAAACCAATTCTTTCCATCTGACTCATAGAGAAGTAGGCATCAACTTGTGGGATGTCTACAAGATCTCGAGGGCTACAATTCTAGGAGACATGTATGAAGAGTTCATTCCTCCCAAAGTGACCTGGAATGATTCGTAGAATACTTTGTCTTAGGCTTGAGAGTTATTGAAATTTGCCACAAGCTTAGGAATACCAAAACCGCGAAAACCAACTCCAGAAAAGTTATCCATTTAGAGGATTGGATGGAAATGTTTCTCTTCATGAAGAAGGAGAAGGGGGCCACCTATACTCATCCTACCAGCTTCCCCAGAGCAGAGAATAGAGGTGCTCTTGGCACATTCTGGACAACTCTGGAAGCAGGATAGTTTGAAAAGTGGGGGTATAAAGTGGATCAAATAATCCCAAAGAAGACCCGTCTGGAGGGTTTCTTAGACTTGTGGCATAGAGTTTATCTTCTTCCAGATAGGGATTCAAAGGGAGGCGTCAGGCTAGGGACCTTCATTGTTGCAGCCAAGTTGCCTGAGGAAAAAATGGTTGGGTTGGCCACCCCTGTTTTTGGAAATATTTATAGAAGCATACTCCATGTCTATATGGGTAAGTCTCCTTTGATAATAGTAGGACAATTACATGTTTTTTGGGGATTGATCACCACTCACTTCAGGACATACGCTGTACAGAGCGGAGTACAGGTTCCTAGAAGTTATTTTAGCCAATCGGTGCGGGAAATTTCTTGGAATTTCTCTATTATCTCTCAATTCCTATGATCTGAAGCTGAGGCTGAGAATTTTCAAGGATTTTCATTTATTTCCTTATGGAAACCCACCAACCAGGCGGTTTGTTGATGATGCAATAGCTTGCATGGAATTGAGGTCATATATTCTTGCTTTTAAAGATGGTGTATTGGCCACCAGAATTGATGGAGATATTATATGTGAGGCCTATGCTCTATATAGATTTTCACACCATTTCAAGTGTCTGCAGTAGATTGTTGTATCCCCTCTCAGGCATGTCAGGTCAGAGTAGCATCCAATGTTTATCCAACAAATATGGTTGCTAACCACTATAGAGAAGAACGGGGTAGTGTTTGATCTACCAGTTGTTGGAGCGGTGAGTCAATTGAGTACATGGTATGCTGAGAACTGGGTAGCATCATACCTGGCAGGGGTATTGAGTTTTCCTGTCTCCCGAGTGGGGAGTAAAAAGAGAAGTGTCAGTAAAGAAAAATTTCATCTGGAAGGTGACTCTTCCTCATCTGGAGCTAATTCAATGGGTTCTTCAGCCGGGGCTGATTCACCGAATTCCCAGGATGGGGATAATGAGGCACGACATGCGTCAAAATGGCCTCGTGCCAGATATAATCCTCCTGCCATAGTTAAGACACCTAATCCATCAACTCATGGTGATTTATATTATTGAGGAAACTTAGTCACCATTATTTTATAGAGCAGCAAGTTTCATTTTATTATCCTTTATCTGTGATTACAGGAGCTGGGAGGAAGTTGAAGTCCTAGATTGTAGGACCCTCCTTAGGGCCTTCTGGTGCACGTTCTGAATATTTATGACCAGAGGTTGTCCAGACATGGCGGAGTTTATATTGTGATGCTAAAATCGCATGGATGGACTTATGCGAAGGGATACATATCCTCGGGGTAGGGGATCTCTAGGATTCTGCTGATATCCACTTCTAGGATAACCCCAATGAAGTGCGTGATTGCATCAGAGAGCTAGAAATTCTCATATATGACACTGATGATTCCATTACTATCACCAAGTGGGTAAAGGAAATTATGGATTGTGGCACCACTGAGGGGATTGGTGCATCAGTAGAAGAGGAGTTGCACGATTATGTGTCTCCTGAAGATGTAAATTTCTTTCCTTATTTACCTTGAAACTTGATTTCAGTCAAAGATTTGTTACTTAAGGAAATTAATTTCTTCATCCTGCATCTTGTTAAGGAAGAAACTATTGAGGTCCCTTCACCGTGGTATAGCCCTGGTGGCACTTCTCTTGAAGCCACTAAATCTCCTTAGGAGCCAGGAGAAGTATCTCCAGGCCAGAAAGCGATGGAAGAGGAGTTAGAAAGGGATTTAATGTCTCTGATACCTATTTTAGGAGGTGATGATGTCAACACACCCAAAAAATCAAAGAAACGGAATCGAAGGAAGAAGTCCACAACTAGATGCTTCATTAGTAGTGGTAAGTCCTTCGAATAGTCATGAATCCTAACTCATGAAAAGGTTGCTCATACTTCTTGGGATTGTAGGGGATTATTCGATTTCCCCTTTGAGGGAGAAGAATGACCCTACTCTAAGGATTATGGAGGGTACTGGTGAACAGTTGCAAATTCATGATAACCCTGCTGCTCTTGAAGAAACGATGAGAGAAGAAGAGCCAGTGTCTGTTCCCAGTACTGCTCCTATTGGTGCTGCAAGGAGAGAAGAGCCTACTTCTGGTAAATTAAAAATACTTCATATAACATTGAATGAAAACATCAACTAACTTCCATTTTGTGATGATTTAGGTTCAACACCTACACTATAACATTTGGAGACCACTACAACTGACTCCGCAATTTTCTCTGAGGAAGCTATCTGGGGACAGAGGTCGTAGGAGGAGGGTCGCCAAAAAGACATGACAAATGTTCCCACTGGTGACACTAACTAGGAATATAGGATATCATTGGATGAAATGATGAAACTTGGCCCGTCTTTTGAAGAAATTTTAGACCATGTTAAATTACCATGTGATTTAGAAGATTTTGGACGTGAGTATTATCCTTCGTCCTGTTAATTTTTTTTATTACATCTCTGACCATGATTGGTTGAAATGTGCAGTTCCGTCTGAGAAACCTGCTGATTTGTCGATGCCTGAAGGGGGTAGAGACAACCCTATCATTGCAGAGAGGCTATCTCAATTGGAGATTAATCCGACAGAGCTTCCTGAAACCTGTCCTGAAAATCCTGTTGAAGCTAGGAAAGACGGGGAGGAGCCTTCTCATATTGCTGATCTACTGTTGGGTAAAATATGATAATATTTGTGTCTATACTTAATTTTCAAGATAGTTAATCAACATTTGTTATTCTTTGAAACTAACCAATGTTTTCAATTGACTCTGCAGGATTGTCAACTTTAGTGGCTAGATCTGGAGGTGAAGCATCAACCTCATCCCCAATGGGAGAAGAAAGTGAAATACCAAGGGTTAGGGGGGAATGAGTAAAACAGGTCACTTCCTTAAGTGTATTAATCCCGGACCATATTCCCCCTGTGATAGTGATGTTGAATCAGTCCCAGAGGTGCAAAAGGTGCTGCAATTCCCTTGTCGCAAGGCATGGCAGAATATATGGAAGATCATATTGGAAGTGCCTCTTAAAGATCTATCTTTGAAGATCTCGTGACTATCATCCTTGTTCATCATGCCGGTACTTGGTGGTTCTAGATATCAAGAGATCCATACCGTGATGAAACAAGTCATCTTAAGGAGGGAGCAAGAGAAAAAGTGCCATCAAGATCTGATCCGAGCGAGGCTGTTGACCAATATAGGTGAATTCGAGGCTATAGTGTCCCGGGCTGAGGCTAATCATGCTGTAAAGCTGAAGGATCTGAAGCAAAAGATCATGGAGAAAGTTGTCTAGCAGATTATCCTTCAGCAATAGCTAGATGGTGTTACTGGGGAACTTGACCAGATTAACAATTCATTTGAAGAAGTCTAAATGGATGGTACGAAAGCCATCATAGATTCCAAAAAAGCACTCCATCAAGCTAAAAAGAGTGAAGCTGGTCGAGTGAATGAACTTCAAGTGGCTGCTGATGAAGCTTGGGATGTCTTACATCAAATGAAAAGTTATGTTTAAAGCCTCTTGTAATTCTTGAAAAAGATAAGATACTCCAATCTGTGGATGTTCTTATAATCTTGTGCATCAATGAAAAAGACATTTCATCTTCCATCATTTTCACTTGTATTCTCTTTCCAACTACTTAAATTTTTTTACCTAATCCAATGGGCCTAGTAAGCATAGTTTAATTTTTTTGATAGGATTATTCAAAAAACCCCAAAAACGTTACATCTTTTTGTTTCTCAATATTGATTAAATCATAAAAAATGTATGTTTATCGAGCTGGGACTCAACTTTTGTTCATATTTCCTTTTACAGGTTTCCAATTTAATGAGTACCCTATCTCTTATTGCCAGTTTAAAGTCATGCATGTAGGATATAAAAAAGGATAATGTTTAAGGTCAAATAGCTTTGACTGAATGGATTAAAATTGACTCAATTCCTTGATAATTTGTTTGAAAACATATTACCACATTCAAGTGTGGGGGAAAACATGTAAACTATGACTTAAGAAATTTTGAATCTGACAGATGATATGAAAAAAGGGCTAAAAGGCATTAGAGGAAGTATTTCCTAAGAGTGAAGTTACCACTATTTTACAAACCTGTTAGGGGGTTGAATTATGCAGGGCCACTTAAGGGCATTGGATGCATACTTAAATAATAGTATCTTTTTGATGACAGGTCTGTTATGTAGACTACTTATGTAAGGCCATTTAAGGGCATGTGCTGCATAGTCGGGCAAATGAACTCTCAAAAATTTTACTTTTCTCTTTCTGAAAGCCAGTGAGAGTTTATAGAGATTAAAATTTCCCAAAGCATATAGTTTGCTGTATAGAGAGAGGTACTTGAATATGTAGAGGATATTGCCAATCAATATTGTCAATGAATTGTATGAATGTCACTCCTGCAATGGTCTGACCCAAACATAGGGAAGGGAAATATAAACCATAGACTTGAATACTTTCAGATCATGAAAAAGAGTATGGGAAAATATGTTAAGGATGACTCTTTTTGTGGATCCCAACATATCGTCATTAATACCAATAAAGAAAAAATAGTTTCCGCCAACAAGAATGAAGCAACCACTATTTAAAAACCACATTATTAGGGTTCAATTATGCAGGGCCTACTAAGGGCATTAGATGCATAGTAAAATAATAGCATCTTTTGGACGACATGTCCGTTATATAGACTATTTATGCATGGCCACCTAAGGGCACATGCTGCATGGTCAGGAAAAAGAATTCCTGGGTATTAGACATTTTGTGACCAAAATTCAAAAAAAAGTTATGGAGATCTGGAAGTATTTAAGGTTAAGAGTATGACATATGAAAATGGGTACTATCCAATGCATGAAGGAGATATATAGATGAATGCTGACCATAATCATGTTGTGGTTGGGTCCTGAATTGAGATGCTAGACTTCACTACATATCTCATTAGGATGATAATCAAGCCATACGTAGTTCTTGAAATATGGTTTAACATCATGAGGGATGAGAGCGTAGGAGATCTTAGTTTAGGTTCGTAGATCTTGAACCATAATGAGGGAGACATATTTTTTGTTTGTTATAAACATGATTTGAATAAAGACCATTGTTTTCATACCCCATTCATGTGCTCACAGGGGGGACTTTTCAGCCAAGGGAATGAAAGTGATGTTTTGGGTTAGGCCCAAAGACTTGGGGCCGGACTCGAGGAGTGATCGAGCATTCCTATGTATCCCATGAGGATGGGAATCAAGCTGCACATAGTTCTTGGAATACCCTTTGTACAGATTTGGTTCGTACATATGAGGGGAAAAGATGACTTTATTGCAATTATGGTTGGACCCAAGATTAAAGACTTGGGTGTCACTACGTATCTCATAAGGATGATAATCAAGCCACACGTAGTTCTTGAAACATGACATGGTTAGAGACCATGTCAATAATGATTCCTCTCGAGTGAGGATATCAGGGATTGTTGTAGTTTATTGTCATACAGGACAAAAGTTGTAAAATACTTTAAGGTCATATGTATGGACCAGTGCTTTGTATTTTAATGTCCTGTAGCAAGGAAAATGGGGGACTGTATAGTTTAATGTCATATAGCAAGGAAGATGGTAAAAAAATGTGAAGATATTGGTTTTGGGCTTGAACCTCAGGAGGTTGCCTACGTACCCATCCTAGAAGGAATGGATCAAAGTCAGCGTAGTTTGATTGAGAATGAATTGGTGATCGAGTTGTACTTGAGGACAACGACCCGAAGATGGTGTTGGGACTTACACGTGGTTAGCGGCCCAAACAAGGTGTTATAGTTGAAGCTTACTCTAAGCTCATGTGATTCATGCTCGGTGTGAGAAACAAGAGGTAGCAACAACCCTAATGATGCACAGTTTAATGTCATGTGGGACGTATTAAGGGCCTTCTTCACAATTTAAACATCATGTAGAACGAACATGTACAGTTTAATGTCATGTAGGACGTATAAGGGATTGTTTACCACTTAACGTCATGCAGGACGATGCACAGTTTAATGTCATGTTGGAAGACAATGGGGACATATTTTAACATCATATTGGGCTAACAATGGGTTATGCAATTTAATGTCCTAAAACAAGGAAAACAAATAGTTTAAAGTCATATTCATGGACCAATGCTATGCATTTTAATGTCCTGTAGCAAGGAAAATGGGTGTATTTGTGTTACAAAAAATACTTCTTCAAAAATATTGCATTGTTTGGGGTTGTAATGAGTTATCCATCCATTGAGATTAAAGAATAAGCTCTATTGGAGTAGACCTTATGTATTGAGTAAGGTCCTTCCCACTTGGGATCAAGCTTTGGAGGTTTCTTTCCCGATATCATTGGGGTTCTGATGACCAATACCAATTCTCCTTGAATGAATGAACGAAGATGAAATTTTTTATTGAAATATCATGCTATTCAATTCTGATAGATTTTGAAGTGGTGCAGAGTGAATAATCTTTTTTCATCTAATCATTCTAATTCATCAAATCGCTTCTAATATTGTTCATCTATGGATGACTGATCACAAATGGATACTCGGAGCGAAGGTAATTGAACCTCAACGGGAAAGACTACTTCTATTCCATATACCAAGGAATATGGATTTGATCGTGTAGCAGTGTGGGTGGTATTATGATAAGCCTATAAAGCATGAAATTTTTTATCAGGACATGATTTCTTATCTTTATCCACCATCTTTTGTAGTATTTTTGAATGAGTCTTATTGAAGGCCTCTATTTGGCCATTGGCCACTGCATGATACCGAGTTGAATGGTTGGATTTGATATTGTAATCTTGATATATTTTTCTTACCTAGGATGAAGAAAAGTTGGTTCCATTATCCGTTAGTATGGTATGAGGAACACCAAATATGGTAATGATGTTGGACTTGACAAAGCTAACAATTCTTTTAGCACCGAATTATTTGAGAGGTATTGCCTCTTCCCATTTGGAAAAGAAGTTAGTAGCAGTAAGAATATACTTAAACTACTTAATTGTAGCTGGAAGATAAGGTCCTACTACATCCATTCCCCATGTAGAAAATGGCCAGGAGTATTTAGCTATATGAAGCAACTCTGGAGGTTGATGAATTAAGTTGGCACATATTTGGAAAGAATGAAACTTTTTAGTGAAATCAACACAATCGTTCACCATTGAAGGCTAGAAGTATCCAAGCCTTAGAATTTGACCAGAAAGTATATGTCTAGACTGGTGGGAACCACAGACTCCTACATGTACTTCATTCATGACATCCATTGTTTCTTCACCATCAATACATCTGAAAATAATTCCATCAAAACCTTTATTGTAGAGAATTCTTTGGTGATTTGGGATATCATAAAGAGTAAAATTGACCACGCGTCACCAGACATGTTCCTTCCCAGGTCTATCCAGTGGGAGTGTTCCATTTTGAGGGTATTCTCTGACAGGTGTCATCCAACCTGTAGAATGACCATATGGTTCAGAAATGGGACTGATTTCATTGATTTCCACTGTTCTGATTTGAACAAAATGTGAAAATACACAACGGTGGGAAATACTGATGATTGTTTCATCCCGGTTTGGATCTTCTAGGGTTGTGGCTACATTATCCAATGCATCAGCTTGGAAATTTTATGATCGAGGGACATAAGAAAATGTCATTTCCGAAAGAAATTACTCCATTAAATCTCTAATTTAATCACACAAAGGGATTAACTCTTCCTTTCTGATGGCATAATCCCCATTGATTTGTTTGATTACCAAATTTGAATCACCTTTAAACTTCAAGTGATTCACATGTGCCTGAAGTGCCAATTCCAAGACTGCGATGAGAGCTTGATATTTTTCTTCATTGTTTGTACTGCCTTCCAACAATAAAAAGTAATAGGGTAGAATTGCCTTTTATGGGGAAATATGCATGATTCCTAACCCAACTTTGTTGAATTTAGGATCTTCCATTTTCTTCCCTATTGGACTTCTGGAGTCACCATCAAAGTACATTTCCCATGTTTGGGGATTATCTTGAATAGAAAAGACTTCATCATCAAGAATTTCAATATTTAAAGATGTATCTTCTACGGATGGGTGTTCAGTAAGGAAATTGGCCAGATCTTAGCCCTTTATTGCCTTTTGAGACAAATACTGGATATCAAATTGATGCAAAATAACTTCCCACATTTCCATACGTCCTGTAAACATTGGACGACTAAGGATAAATTTGAGTGGGTTATTGTGAGATACCAATTGGAACTATTGATTTTTCAGGTAGTGTATCAATTTTTGAACTGCAAATATTAATGCTAGGAAGCTCTTTTCAGTACTTGAATATCGAGTTTCGGCCTAAAGCATAGTCTGGCTGATATTGTAAAGGCTTTTTTCATTCCCAGGATCATTATTTTTGGCAAGGAAGGCACCCAATGACTGATCTAAAGTTGTCACATAGAGAATAAGTGGTCTTCCTTCAATAGGTGGAATTAATACCGGTGGACTCAAGAGAAATTTCTTGAAAATATTGAATGCTTTTTGACATTCTTCAGTCTACTGGTAGGTGACTCCCTTCTTCATTAATCTGGTGAAGGGAAAAAACTTACCCGCCAAATTGGAAATGAAACACCGAATATAGGCCAAGTGTCATTGAATTCCTCTTAATTACTTCAAATTTATATGAACTGACATGTCAATGATTGATTTTGTCTTCTTAGGATCAACTTCGACACTACGATGGTGTACAACAAAGCCGATAAATTTTCTTGAGGTTACCCCAAAAGCACATTTCAAGGGGTTCATCTTCAAATTGTATTGTCATATTTTGATGAATATGATTTCCAGATCGTCTATGTGATTAGAAAATTTTCTAGATTTAACCACCAAATCATCCACATAACATTCAAAATATTTCCCTAAAAAGGGTTTGAGGATATGGTGCATGGAACATTGAAATGTTGCACCTGCATTATTCTGGCCAAAGGGAATTACCTGATAGAAAAACACACCTTGAGGAGCTCTGAAGGCTGTAGACTCTTCATCTTATAGGGCCATTCATATTTGATTGTACCCAGAATAACCATCCATGAAGGAAAGATCTTCGTAGCCAGCTGTTGCATCAATTAAGAGTTATGTGATTGTAACTGGAAAATCATCCTTGAGACAATGCTGATTAAGATCTCTGAAGTCAATGAAAACTCTAATTTTTCCATTCTTCTTTTCACAGGGACAATATTGGCCAGCCATTTGGGATATTGAACTTCTCTGACAAATTCATCCTTGATAAGCCTATCATCTTCAGCTTCAATTTTGGAGGCATAAGTTGGGTGTGTTATTCTTTCTGATTGCTTGAATCCTCGATGTTCTTATGGAAAACCTAAATGATGAGTGGTAACATCGAGATCATGACCTATAATTTATGTATAATTCTAAGAAAATACATCTCAATTTTTCTTTAGAAATGAAGTATACATTTCTTGTTCTTCAAGAGTCATGGTCACACTAATTAAAGTGGGGTGTGGATCTTCTTTTTTACCCAGATATATTTCTCTGAGTTCATTCATAGTGGTAAAGATACCCTCTTCAAATACTGGAAGAGAATCCCTGAGATATTCCTCTTCTTCTTCAATACGTGTTACGTATTTTGTTTCTACTTTCATAGTAGATGACGAAGCAAAATTTCCATGGTTAGGGGAGAAGTTAAAATTTGAACGTCTTGGAGAAGAGGTTGTCATTTCTAACCCTATTGATGATGAAGGGTCTTTCTAGGGTGTTTCGGTGCGGATGTGCGTCGGGTTACGTTGTTCCGCCAGGACGCGTTCGCGCGTGCACCCGTCAACCCGAGGGGATGGGCGCGCGGCTTGTGGTCCCGCAGTCCCGCTTTCCAAGGGCGGGCGGCATCCGTCCCTTATTCAGGGGCGTCTTCTCCTTGATCGAAACCGGGATGATGGGATGTCGGCTCCTCCTTCCTTGGACGTCTCCTCGGAACTCGTCGCCTAATCCGGGTCTCCCTCATAGATTTAAGACATGCTCGTGAATCTCGTTCCCGGCGCCATATCTTCATGGACACCGGTTAATTACGCTGCTTCCACCCGGACGCTCCAAGGAGTCTGGTCGGGGCAGCAACCTGCGGTGAGGAGGCCGGGTGACTCTAGGTGCTGGGGGCGTGTCGTAACACTGCGGCTCTGCACGTCTGTCTTCCGTCCCTAATAGGGCTTCTCGAAGGCATGATGACCTGAGGCATCCCGCGCTGGGTGCGGGGAACTGTGTCACCTGAGGTTTTCCTCAGCTTCCCATGTTTAACACGGGGTACGCCGCGAGTTTAACGTCCAGCGGGGACGGCATCGGACTGATCAACACGAAGAGTGGATCAGATGACAGAACCCCTTGCGGGGAACCTCCGACGCTGGGGCCAGCGCATGGGCGGCTTCCCAAGTGATGTGGAGCGGAGAGAAGTGGCATGACCCCACCGGGATGTGGCGGCCCGGGTAAGGATCAGGATGGATGATGGAGTGAAGAGCTTGGACCCCGTAGGGGCTTCCTACGTACCGCGCGTTAGCACGGATCAAAGTCAACGTAGTTCGGGTATACAGTTTAATGTCATGCTGGACGTCGGCAAGCCGACTCACAAAGAGGTCGAGGCCGCCGAGCGGAGGATTGAACCGAACCACCTCGCACAGGGGGAGATGGAACGGCCGGGTGGATCACAGTTTCACGTCATGCTGGACGATAAAAGGAGAAATGGGAAAAGGGGCTGTGGGGAGGCACAGTGGAGATACACACGGGCAGTCTCCCACAGGGGCGGATTCATAGGTGAATCGACGCAAGCGTGAACCCTGGAGGGGTCCACTGATGGACGAACCGACGTGAATACGACCGGGATGACCAGGTGGTGGGCTTGAACCTCAGGGAGGCTTCCTACGTACCCTGTTTAGAAGACAAGGATCAAAGTCCACGTAGTTCATTCTGTCAGGACTTACGCACTTGAGGCAGCCCGGATGCGGCAAAACTCAGTTGGAAGGGACTTGGACCGAAAGTAGGAGACACCTCGATCCCAGTCACACCCTCTACTGGCTTCGGCAGTGGGGGAGCGCAATGGAGATACACATGTGCAGCCCCCCACAAGAAACTAGGGGTTTGTAATACCCTACCCCCCATGGGGAAAAGCCGCTCCCATTAAATCGTCCCTAAAGAGGGGAAATCCCGACATCCCTGCAGAGACGAGCGGGTGGGGGCCACATCCAAACCGGGGGGGACCCTGCGTGCGAGGCACGGGATCGGGTGATGCGGACGGTTTAACGTCTTGCCGGACGAAGTACAGTTTAACGTCGTGTGCTGAGGACGAAGCGGACGGTTTAACGTCTTGCCGGACGAAGTACAGTTTAACGTCGTGTGCTGAGGACGAAGGCGCTTGGCAGTTTAACGTCTTGCAGCACGGACGATAGGGGCTAGGCAGTTTAGCGTCATGCAGCTTGGACGTAGTACAGTTTAACGTCATGTTGGACGGATGCAGTTTAGCGTCATGCGGGACGAATGTGCAGTTTAACGTCATGCTGGACAAATGTGCAGTTTAACGTCATGCTGGACGTATGTGCAGTTTAACGTCATGCTGGACGTATATGCAGTTTAACGTCATGTTGGACGTATGTGCAGTTTAACGTCATGCTGGACGTTGGTTGCCGCCGATGGGTCCGTGTCACTTCGCGCAAGCCTGGAGGGCCGCACGGAAAGACGACGCACGGTGCGGGCACCCAGGATGAAGATCATCGGGCGCCACGCAGGCGGGTACCCTCAGGGGGTCAAGGGGGGCGACCCTGGCGGATTGCGCGCAAAAGAGGACCCGGCGCGCAATGGAGCCGCGCAGGCCACGGGCGCGCAAAATAGCGCGCCGGCCCAGCGCATTGCGCGCATCCCGGGAGGATTGCGCGTCGCGGCTCAACTTTGCGCGCGAGCCTCTGAAATTTCGCGCAACTCCTCCGGGCCCTCCGGAACGTGCCTCTGACTCCAAATATCACTTCGCTTTCCGCATCCGGAGCTTCGTTTGGGAACAACGGACTTTTCCGGCGTCTACAAAAGCCCCCCCTCGGAATCTGATCGGCGAGAGGTCGCAACGATCGGGTTCCGAGGGAGACGCCGGAATGCCGAAGTCCGGGGCTGCGCGGGACTTAGGCGCGCAAAAAGGGGCGCCGGGCGCGCAATTCGCCGCCGCGGTCGCGCAATCGAGCGTTCTGCGCGGCGCGGAACCCCGGCCTCGCCTATAAATAGGGGTCCAGGGTTCCGCGTTCCGTACACAGGCCTTCCGCGCGATAAGCTCTCAACGCTCTCATGCGCGAAATTGCCTCTTCCGGTCGCGAAATTCGCCCGATCGGCGCGCAAAACCATCCGGATTTCTCCTGTTTTTGCGCGAAAACCCGGAACTTTGCGCGATAGTCTTCCCAATTGCGCGCCGTCCACTTGGATTGCGCGCCAACCTTCAAACTTCTCTACCAGCCTCGTCCGATCCCGCACGCTTCATCCCTTAACCCGCACGACTCCCGAAACTTCTGAGATGGCCGCGCATCAAGGAAATGAGGGGGATGCCGCCATTCGCAGAGCAGAGATGGCGGCGAACGAGGAGGTTTACGGAGCCAAGGAGATTGTTTCCAACAATCAATCCCTGTTCGACTTACTAACGCCGACCCAGAAGACATATCCCCTGTCGGAAAACCTGCCGCTCTGGAACTTCGGCATCCTAGATGAGGTTCCGGTGCCAGGGTTCGAGGTTGATGCGCCACGGACCTGGGTGACTCGGGAGGACGAGCTTCCCCGCTATAACATCACCAACAATGGGCATCCTTCCAGGGAGACCAGGCACTTGGACGTCTATGTCCAGAACCCGAGGACGCGAACCATTGACGGGGGTGAGCCTACTGCGGAGAATTCTCCAGCCCTCTACTCGAGCACATATCGCCAGAGTGTCACTGACGACACCAAGGGCTGGCTGAAGGACTGGGACCTGCGGTCTGGGGGCAATTTCACCAGCGAGTGGGCCTGGGCGTTCTGGGTACGCCACACCTGCGATCACTTCGCAGAGGAGCTGCGGTACATCGGCCTATTTGAGGCGGTGTGGACGTCGCAGTTTCACTTCTACCAGCAGTCCGAGCTCGGGTCGGAGCTGTTCACCCGCTGGTCTCCGGATACCAACACCTTCCATCTTCACCATGGGGAGGTCGGCATCGGCCTCTGGGACATCCACTGCATCGGAGGTATCCCGCTGGAGGGCTACCAGTATGATGAGTTCCTGCCTCCGAGGAGCACCTGGGGCGACAGGTCACGGACTCCCATCCTGACGTGGCATCTGCTGGACCTGGATACAGAGCGGCTCGGGGTCAAGGACTTCCAGAAGGACATAGCCTACAAGGAGTGGTTCGGCCAGTTCTTGGAGCATGACCCAGCGGTCAAGATGCCAGGCAGGGGGAAGCGGTGCCCGACCGCGGCTCAGAGGAGCCGGAACGGGTCGTACTGGCGGGTCCTGGAGACGGGCGACTACCGCTCATGGGGGTACCGCGTCATCGAGGCCCGGGACCCAAATGTCCGGTACGCGGCGTTCCTGGCCGCCTTTCTGAGTGGGTGGCTCCTGCCAGTGCGGGACACGAGAATGGGCGTTCGCCCGGCGATACTGGCGGTGGCGGGCGCTATGGCCGCCAACAAAAGATACAACCTCGGGGTCCCAGTGCTGGCGAGGCTGTATGCCATCCTGGGACACATCTCACGAGGGGGGTCGCCACGAAGGATCTGTGGGCCCTTTCAGTTCTTCCACGGCTGGGTGGCTGCTCACCTCGGTGGGTACACGTTTCCGAACGCCATCGTTCCTCCGGGAAACGGCCTGCGACCCTCCCTGCTGAACATCGCGGGGGTCGCTCCGATGACCCTAAGTGAGGAGGGCGTGAGGATTCGGATTGGAAATCATGCCAATTTCAACTTCAGTCCGTTCCCCACTCCCGTTGGCCAGATGATCGACAACGGGCAGGGTCCGCTGGAGCAGCATGAATACTTCCTGAACATGCGGGGCGGGGTGCTCGTGGCTCGGATCGACGGGAAGGTGATCTGCGAGCCCTACGTGCCAACCCGGTTCGCTAGGCAGTTCGGGTGCCTTCAACGGATGCCGAAGAGGGTGTTCACTGCTGTCCGGGAGGAGGCGAACCCTGGCGTCCTTCGCCAGATGTGGCTGATGTTTGCCGCTTTCGGGTCTGGCGACGTCATCACTCTCCCTCCTACCGGGGTTGACGCAGGCTTGGCAACTGAGTATGCCGAACACTGGGCCATCGCGTACCCCGAGGGGCTTCTACGGAAGCCAGTTCGGCGGCTCGAGGTCACCCGTGCGGAGACCGGGCATCAAGGGAGGAGGCGAGGCGTCGCCACACGGGGGAGAACGGAGGCGCGCCAAGCGGCAGAGCCGGCGCGAGCAGGGACTTCGGCGGCGGGCACATCGCAGGCTGCCGCTACGACCTCGGCGCCCAGAGAGGGGGCAAGCGCGGTGGTCGAAGAGCGGCCCGGGAAGCAGGTGAGACGTGTGCTCGAACCCTCCCACGACGCAGTCTTCCCGGCGCTGTGGTCGGCCTGGATGACCCTGCGGCAGTCACTGGGGACCGACGCCATCTGGCGAAAGATTCTCAGAGAAGGAATCCATCTGCCAGAGGTCGGGCGCCTCCATATTGCCGACAGGGTGGACTTCAACCGGCAGTATGCGTATCTGATGGCCATGGACGATTACGCGCGCCAACGTGGTCAGCGTGCGGAGCCATCCCTTCTGGTGAAGGTGATGCTCGGTTTAGAGCCCGCTCCAGAACAGATGTCGCCGGCGGAAGATGAAAGTGGCAGTGACTCCGAGGAAGAGGAGGAAATGGGGGAGGATGAAGGCTCCGAGGGAAGATCCCATCAGGGGAGCCCACGGGAGAGTGGCGAGGTGGCCGGCTCTGACAACGTTGATGTCACTGAGCTCCTCGAGGTCCGCTTCTATCCCTACTCAATCTGCTTCATCCATTCTCTTATGCAGCTTCTAACCCATTTCTCCATCTTTCTCAGGAGCACACGGATGTTGGTCAGGCGTCCTCAGCGGGAGTAGGAGGGGCGCCAGCAGGACAAGGCGGGGGCCAGGCACCCATTATCGAATTGACCAGCGCGGAAGGGCCCCCTGCTGCAACTGTTCCTGCGGCGGCCGGGATAGCGGAAGATGACGCTCTGAACTCCCGTAAGTCTCCCTGCTTTACTGCTGGTGCTTGCCATTGACGATCCATGACTAACCATGGCATGCCCCGCGCAGTGATCTCAACACTGGAGGCTCGTCGGGTTGCCGAACCCGGGCCATCTACGAGTGGACCAGTGGTGGACATGCCGCCTGCTCCGGAACAGACTTCCCACACCGAGCCGGCCCCACCAACTGCTGATCAGGGGGCTGCGGACGCCGGCGGTGCTGACATCGGAGAAAGGTCGGGGGCTGACGAGGGTGTCAGCGCCGCTGGGGAGAGAGAAGAAGGTCACCCAGATGTTGGGGAACCTATCCCTCATGAGGACCTCCCAGGGGCGGACCCTGCAGCAGACCTGCTGGCTGCCTTCCCTGCCTACCGGCCTGCCGACCCCGAGGAGATGGACGACTCGGATGCGGAGGCGGTCGAGGAGAGCCGGATAACGCGCCGTAGGGGGTGGAAGTGCATCCAGCGCTTCCTCAAGTGAGACCCGTCGGAGTGGCTGGGGCGCATGGGATCACTTCAAACCTGGCTGCGCTTCCTGTGTGCCGGGGGAGCTGATGCCCAACGCCTCCATCTGACGGTCCGTGATTTCATGGCCGAAAAGATGGGCGAGAGCTGCCGGCGTGCCGACGTCACACAAAGTCGGGACATGTCGGAGAGCACGCCGGCGCTCCTCGCGGCGGAGCAGGAAGTCCGGCGCCTCGAAGGGCAGGCGGCAGAGAAGGAGGCCTTCGTCGCAACGTGTACCGAGCTCGTGGAGCAACTAGCAGCCCAGCTGGTTGACGCCCAGGTACAGCTGACGGAGGTGGGCCAACAGATGGTCACAATTCAGGTCGAGCGGGAGCGTGCACAGGCCAGAATCGACGAACTGCGTGCTGCGACCGCCGACGAAGAGAGCGCACGCAGAGAGCGAGAAGCAGCTCTAGAGGCCACCAGCCAAAGGGTAGCGGCATTAGAAAGACTCATTCAGCACGCTAATCCCAAAGGGCTTTGTTTTGCCGTTCCCAAAACATTTGCTTCCGCTACTTTGATCCATTTGTATGAATCAACATATTTATCTGCATCTTTTGGCTTAACATGCTCAACCACAATTCGTTGTCTTGCGGAAGTGTTAACCAAGCATCAGGCATCCATAATTGGGCCTGGATTGCTGGAGAAAAGAGGGAGGTCATTCCTAGGAAAGGAGACCTCAAGCCTAATCAATGTATCATCCCCCCAACTTGTTCCAACACACGAGCGGGCCAATGCTAGGGGCGTTGAGATTTTATCCGAACATAGGGAAATGAGAAAGGGTGAATCGCGTGTCCCGAATCCAGACATCCACAACGGTCGGCCTTCCAGGATATGCCCCAAGACGGTAGGCGGACAGTGGATCGACCATAACAACTGCGATAGACGGACCGAAGGTCATCATTCATATTGCAGGAGGCGGACCACATGTCATCATGAATACCGCTTTGGGGGTTCCTTCAGACACAAGGGTGGAAATCCAGATCAACAGGGCATGCGAAGCGTGGGGCGAAGTGACGATTTGTTCGGACAGAATCCAACGCTCTCAAAATTGCGCCACCGTGGGGAAAGCGTATTAGGCGGATGCACTAATCTGGCCGTGAATCACCCCAATTCTCAGACAGCACCTCTTTGACGAGGAAACCGTCGCTTCCCACCATTGCAGTGGGGCATCCCGAGCTGAATCGGGGAGAATATCACAACTGCACCACTCTACCAGAAGCCAGGCCAGACGGCCGGCGACGAGGAGGGGCGGGACTTAACGATCCCTGAGGCTGGACCCGAGTTGAGATGCCCGGGCGTTCCTACGTACTCCATCAGGCTGGAGATCAAGCCACACGTAGTTCTGAGAGTGCGGTTTAACGTCATGCAGGACGTAGAATCCCGTTTAGGGGAGATCTTAGTTTAGGGTCGTAGAGCTCGGACCATAAGGGGAGATCTTAGTTTAAGGTCTTAGAGCTCGGACCATGGGGCTAGATCTTAGTTTAAGGTCTTAGAGCTCGGACCATGGGGCTAGATCTTAGTTTAAGGTCTTAGAGCTCGGACCATGAGGAGAGATCTTAGTTTAAGGTCTTAGAGCTCGGACCATGAGGAGAGATCTTAGTTTAAGGTCTTAGAGCTCGGACCATAAGGAGAGATCTTAGTTTAAGGTCTTAGAGCTCGGACCATAAGGAGAGATCTTAGTTTAAGGTCTTAGAGCTCGGACCATAAGGAGAGATCTTAGTTTAAGGTCTTAGAGCTCGGACCATAAGGAGAGATCTTAGTTTAAGGTCTTAGAGCTCGGACCATAAGGAGAGATCTTAGTTTAAGGTCTTAGAGCTCGGACCATAAGAAGAGATCTTAGTTTAAGGTCTTAGAGCTCGGACCATAAGGAGAGATCTTAGTTTAAGGTCTTAGAGCTTGGACCATAAGCAGAGATCTTAGTTTAAGGTCTTAGAGCTCAGACCATAAGGAGAGATCTTAGTTTAAGGTCTTAGAGCTCGGACCATAAGAACCTCAAAGTACGCCGCATCGTGGTCCTATCCCCTGGGTATGCGAAGATGCACTGAGGGATAGTGTCAAGAGTGTCGAGGTTTCTCCTGGTCAGAATTGGAGGTGGAAAATGTGAATCATGCGGCCATTCACTCAAGGACTGGGGGCACCGGGGTAACGATATGGGAGCACTGCCGACCGTGGCGGAAAAGCAGCATCAATATCGCACTACCCGTTGGTGGAATGAGGCAGCAAACGAGCATCGACCGCTCAATCGCAGGATTCATATCGATTTGCTGCCCGAGGCCATTGGGGGCACCAGCCCGAGTCGGTGGGAGAGCACTGAGGCATTGTGTCCGAACCGTTCACGGGGGCTCCACCCAGGGCGTAGATGATGGGTCCGAATGAAAGGGAGCACGAAGCCTGAAAAGTGGAGGAAACCTGACCAAGCGGATCCTGATCCTCCTGGCAATAAACCAGAGTACTCTTGACACCGGTGGACCACTGCAAGGGGTCGGGGAACACGCCTTGAGGGTGACCTGAAGGCGGCGGATTCCCCAGAGAAGGGGGAATCTCTAAGAGGTGGGGGGCTGGACCCGAAGTTTCAAACATCCGGGCGTTCCTACGTATCCCATAAGGATGGGAATCAAGCCACACGTAGTTCTTGAAGGGCGGCGCAACACAATCGGGCACCAGCGCGGGGAAGAGTGCGGGTCTGACCCTCGCACACAGAAGGAGCGGCATTTGATATTTCTTGTTTGTCCTTAAAGATGAATGGTTTTTCTTTGTGCGGCGACATGCCTGTGATTGAGAAATCTCTGGCGTCGCCACAATAATCAAGCCACGGAAGGCATTGATAAATGGCGTGGTTATTAACCAGCGCCCAACATTAGTGTCCCCTGAGGAGAACATCACGATGCAGTGCCGTTTCTCATCGGGCGGCCAAGACGATCACAGTTTACGGTCGTGTGGTAGGACCAGACAACACAGTTTAAGGTCGTGTGGTTCGGACCATGGAGGAATCCGCTTATCGCGGTACGGCGGACACGACGGAGGTGGGAACATACCCAGCCCTGCGGTCACGCACGATTCCAGGAGAAGAGTCTTGGGATAGGGGTCTGCGTATGTCCATCACCCGAGGGGCAGAGATGCTAGCCTCCAGATATACTGGGCCCAAAACGCGATTGTTCGGGCGACTCCCTCCTCCTTATGGGGACGAGGGTCCAGCTACGCACGGCCCTTAGGGAGGACATCCGCATATACCCTTGGTGCTCAGATCATGGGAGCCTCAAACGGCACCATTACCCTGGTTGGTCTGCCTAACGTGTAGAGGTGTACTAAAGGTCAGTATGAAAAGAGTGTCGAGATTCCACTACAACGCACAAAGGCGGAGTGTGATGAGGACTGCGCAACCAATGTTCAGAGCCTGAAAGAGCCGACGTGGCGATCAAGGACGTTGCTGACCATATTCGCAACACAACATCCGATCGCGTCAGCCTAAGACGGGGCAAGCAAACGAGCATCAACCGCTCAATCGCAGGATTCATATCGATTTGCGGCCCAAGACCTTCCGGTAAATCGACCCGGAGCGGTAGGAGAGCACTGAGGCACCGTACCCAAATCGCTAACAAGGATCCCTTTGAGTGAAGGCTCGAACAAGGGGAAGCGCGAGGCCTGACAAGCAACACAGGACTTGTCGGGATTGAATCTGACACTACGATTCATAGACCGAAGTACCCAAAAACATGTTAACAGATCACCGAAAAGGGTCGGAGGACTCACCCTGAGAGCAACCAAAAGAGGGAAGATCCCCGTGATCAACCAAGAGACGGGGCTGGACCTGAAACACAAGCGTCCAGGCGGTCCTACGTATCCCATAAGGATGGGAATCAAGCCGCACGTAGTTCTTGAGAGGCAGTTTAACGTCATGCAGGACGATGAGGGGTGTGAGGTAGTCCCACACACGGGGGAGGCGTACGGCGCGGCCAGTAGACCGACGTGAATGAGGACATAATCCCCCGCTCACGCCACACGCCTCGCACAAAAAGGAGGGGAACTTGGGCCAGAGGCCCAACGCGGGATAGAGATTCCCGGGAAATGGGGCTGGGCCTGAAACATGAATGTTCAGGCGGTCCTACGTATCCCATAAGGATGGGAATCAAGCCGCACGTAGTTCTTGAAGTGCAGTTTAGCGTCATGCGGGATGGATGCTGAACAGTTTAACGTCTTGTAGCTCGGACGTGGTGCAGTTTAGCGTCATGCGGGACGAAGATGCTTGGCAGTTTAACGTCATGCAGCGCGGACGTGGTACAGTTTAACGTCATGTTGGACGTAACACTTGGCAGTTTAACGTCTTGCAGCGCGGACGATATGCTAGGCAGTTTAACGTCGTGCAGCTTGGACGTATGCAGTTTAACGTCGTGCAGGACGTGGGCACACTCAGACAAAGTACTGCTTGAGGAACCTAGCGTTGGTGGGAGGAGTGACACGCTCACCATCCATAGTCGCCAGGGAGTACGCGCCATTGGGATAGACCTTGTGGACAACAAAAGGTCCCTCCCACTTGGGCTCCAACTTGGGCGGCTTCCTGCCGGGGATCATCGGTGCTCTTAGGGCTAGCACTAGATCACCCTGCAGGAAGGAGCGGAGGCGAACCTTCTTATTGAAAGCTCGAGCCATTCTGCTTTGATGCCTCTCCAAGTTGTGCAAAGCGCGAAGTCTATTCTCATCCAGTGCTTCCAACTCGACTAGACGGGCTTCAGCAACTCTGTCCGGTGCTTGCTGGTCGTAGACCGCAGTGCGCAAGGACGGTAACTGGATCTCGATGGGCAGGACGACCTCAGCTCCATACACCAGGGAATAAGGGGTCATCTGGGTGGAATTGCGAGTCGTCGTCCGATAAGCCCAGAGGGCGTTGGGGAGCTTGTCCGGCCAACCCTTCTTGTTCTGACCAACCATCTTTTGCAGAATGTTAGAGAGGGTTTTGTTAAACGCCTCGATCTGTCCATTCGCCTGCGCATGGTAGCGAGATGTATGGTTCGAGCGAATGTTATACTTGGCGTACAACTTCTTCAACTCGGCTGCTCGGAAATTGGTTCCGTTATCCGTGAGGATAGCGTGAGGCACTCCAAATCGATAGATGATGTTGGAGGTCACGAAGTCAGCGATTGAACAGGATTTGACCTCTCTGAGCGGAATCGCCTCTACCCATTTGGAGAAGAAGTCCGTGGCGGTCAGAATGAACCGGCACTGGCGAGCTGTCGCCGGTGGGTAAGGTCCCACAACATCCAGACCCCAGACCGCAAAGGGCCAGGAATACCTAGTGGTATGGAGAAGCTCCGACGGCCGATGCACAAAGTTTGCATGAACCTGGCACGCATGGCACCTCCTGGCATACTCGATGCAGTCATGGATCATGGAGGGCCAGAAGTATCCCAACCTCCGAATCTGGTGGGACAGCTTCGGCCCAGTCTGGTGGGCACCGCATGAACCGGCATGAACCTCTTGCATGACTCGTGGGATCTCAACTCCCTGAAGGCAACGGAGGAGAACACCATCAAATCCGCGTTTGTAGAGGATCTGCTCTAGGCCGGGGCTGCTCTGGAGGACAAACTGCGATGCGCGGCGTCGAACTCGCTCGTGCTCGGCCCGATCCGATGGAAGAATGCCATGTTGGAGGTACTCAACCAAAGGCGTCCTCCAATCAGGGGCTGATCCGACTGTCATATCTGGGGTACTCGGGGCTCCGGGCATAGGGGCAACCGTGGTGAGATTACCTACCAACGGGCCGCGATCTTCTTCCGGGATAACGGGAGCGATGAGCCTGTGGCGCGTCACGCGGACGATCAGGTTGTTCTGTTCAGGCTCCGCAAGTGACGCAGCAAGGCTGGCCAAAGCATCTGCTCGACCGTTCTGCGACCGGAGAATATGGACAATTTCCGGCCGAGAAGGGAACCGGGCCATCAGAAGGAGGGTGCACTCCAGCAATGGCACAAGTTCCGGCTTCTTGACAACATAGTCGCCATTGACCTGCTTAACGACCAGCTCGGAGTCCCCTTTCACGCACAGACGGGGCACGTCGATCTCGAGAGCTAACTCGAGGCCGGTGATGAGGGCATGGTATTCCGCCTCATTGTTTGTACAGCCCTCTGACAACAGGAAAGAGTATGGCAGCACGGCTTGCTCCGGGGTAATGAAGACGATGCCCAAGCCCACTCTGTTGAGCTTAGGATTATCGAGTCTTCTACCGGTGGGGCTCCGGGAGGCACCGTCAAAGTGCATCTGCCAGCATGGACTGGCTCGATCGACCGAGAGAATGGCCTCATCAGGAAAGCCTAGATCCAGCGGCTGATCCGCGGAGGTTGGGTGAGCAGCCAGAAAGTCTGCCAATGCTTGCCCTTTGATGGCCTTCTGAGACACATACCTGATGTCGAACTGCTGGAGAATCACAGCCCACCGCGCTAGACGGCCAGTCAACATAGGCCGGCTCAGGATATATTTCAACGGGTCTACCCAAGAAACCAACTGTACCTCATGGTGCTGCAAGTAGTGCCGTAATTTCTGTACGGCAAATACGAGCGCCAGGCAGCTCTTCTCGATGGGGGAATACCTAACTTCCGCATCGAGGAGCATGCGACTGAGGTAATAGAGGCTATTCTCCGTTCCCTCGTTGTTCTTCTGGGCGAGAAGGGCACCCAGGTACCGTTCCAGGGCGGACACATAGAGGACCAGCGGCTTCCCGGATACAGGCGGCATCAGAACCGGAGGTTGAAGCAGGTACTGCTTGATTTCCTCGAAAGCGGTCTGACACTCTTTATCCCATACATAGGTGGCACCTTTCTTCATGAGCCGAGAAAAGGGCTTACACTTGCCGGCCAGATTCGCGATGAATCAGCGTATATAGGCTAAGTGGCCTTGGAACCCTTGCAGTTCCCGGATGGTACCTGGGGGAGGCATTTGGCTAATCGCCCTGATTTTCTCTGGGTCGATCTCAATACCCCGGTATCTTACCACAAATCCAAGGAACTTTCCGGAGGTGACCCCAAAGGCACACTTCAACGGGTTCATCTTCAGGCAGCGAGACCGGAGGAAGCCGAACACTTTCTCAAGATATTTGAGATGGTCCTGACGCTGGCGCGATTTGACAACCAAGTCGTCGACGTAGCATTCCACCAGTGTGCCTAGGATTGGCTTGAATATGCGGTGCATCGCCCGTTGATAGGTGGCACCTGCATTCTTCAGGCCGAAGGGCATGACCCGGTAGCAAAAGGTACCTTGGGGGGCCCTGAAGGCAGTGAACTCCTCATCCTCAGGGGCCATCCGAATTTGGTTGTATCCGGAGTATCCATCCCTGACGGAGAGGGCTTGGAACCCTGCCATGGCGTCAATCAACAGCTCTGTCACTGGAAGGGGAAAATCATCCTTCGGGCAGTGGCGGTTGAGATCGCGGAAGTCGATGCAGACTCTAATCTGCCCGTTCTTCTTCCTGACCGGCACAATGTTGGCTAGCCATTTGGGGTACTGAACTTCCTTCACAAAGTTGGCTTTGATAAGCTTGTCAACTTCGGCCTCAACCATGGCACCGTGGGACGGGTGCATCTTCCTGGGAGGCTGCTTGAACCCGCGATGGTTCGCCGGGAGACCAAGGCGGTGGACGGCTACCTGAGGATCTAGCCCCGACATCTCGTCATAGCCCCAAGCGAACACATCACGGTGCTGCCTGAGAAAGTCCACGTACTGCTGCCGCTCCTCAGAGGGCATGGCGGCACTGACCAATGTGGGTCTTGGATCGGCCTCGGTTCTAAGGTTCACCTGTATTAACTCATCGACCGTGGCGGGGACGCCCTCCTCAAAGGCTGGGGGTGCATCTTCCATGTCCTCTCCACTCGGGGAGGGATCGTCCATGGGAGAGACTGCGTTGGAAACTGCATTGGGGCTACCAGATCCTGCTGGGCCACTGGTGCTGGCGCGGGCGGTCGCGGTCATCTCATCAGGAGACTCGCGGGCCGTCGAGACCATGGCGACGTCCAACCGGTGAATCGGGAGGACGTAAGCGTCATTCAGACTTGCCCAGGGATCACTTACAACAGCGACAGGCTCAACCTCACCTGCCAGGATATGCTTATCCTTGCTCTTGTAATAGTCCGCGTCCAGATAGCGGGCTTCACATGAGGCAAAAGGAGAGGCATCTCCTTGAATCACGCCTACTCGACCATTAAGGGCGTATTTGAGGCATTGATGGTATGACGAGGGAACCGCCGCGTGAAGGTGGAGCCATGGCCTGCCCATCAATGCGTTGTACGCAGTGTCCTGAGAGACTACCATGAATTCGGTGTTGGCAACCAAGTCACCGAACTGGGTCTTCAAACGTATCTTGCCGACCGGGGTTTGCTCGGTGCGGTCGTACCCCTGGATCCTGAGGTCGGAGGGAATCAAGTCATCCTCAGACAACCCCAATCTCCGGAGCGTCCGAGTTGGAATCAGGTTAATCCCGGACCCCGTGTCGACAAGACAGCGCCGGACTTCAAGGCCATTGAACTGGCCAGTGACATACAGCGGACGAATGTGTCCCTGTATAGGAGGGTCTTCATCCTTACCAGAGAACGAGATAACTGCCTGACATTCGGCGTCCTCGATCATTTCGGCGTGAAAGGCCTCTGCAGCCGCAACCTCTGTCTCAAACTGGAGGGGGCTCTTCAGGGCTTCAGCGAGTGCCTCACGCATCTCAGATGACATGCGCAGAGCCTCAAGGATGGAGTGCCTTGCTGGGATGTCAGACAAGTGCTTCAGGACATCATAATTTTTGGCCAAGCGCGAGCCCCTGGTTGCAGGAGGTTGCTCTGCGGTTGGCGGCATGACGGGCCTTGCCGGTTGGATCGACGGCCGACTGGTACTTGGCGCATCTCGCTGTTCACTGGTTGCAGTCCGGGAAATGGTCACCGTACTGGGGTCAGGAGGCCGGGATGGACTCGTGGCAGGGCGGAGCTGGTCGTGACGCGGCTGAGGCGGTTCTGCCTGGTCCCACACCACAAACAGCGGCGGGGGCGAATCCGTCATCCCCGGATGGGGGGGCGGCGCACGTTGTGCTCGGTTTTGAGCCTGCTGCCTAGTCTTAGTGGCGTGCACGGCCTGGCTGGAGGTACCAACGGCTGTGCCCCGGCGACTCCTGCTGCTGCGGTTCTTCCGACGGTGGCGACGACCGGGGACACTAGGGAGGTCCACCTGGTGTTCTTCAACGTCGGGAACTGAAAAAGGATTTACCAGCTCGACGGTGTTAACCGAAGCGTACCCAACACCGTCATCGGACGAATCATCCATCACCGGGCGGATCCGAGGAGGGACCCCCATCTCCGGGGGCATGAAATCGCCGAGAGTGCGGGATAGTGGCGGAACCGGCGGTGCACGCTCTTCCTTCTTGCGCTGCCGCCGTTTGCTCCTCTTGGAAGAGGCAGGCTGGGACGACGATGCCGAAGCAGCACCCGCGGATTCTGGGGGCTCAGGCTGATTCAAGCGCGCACGGATGATTCCATGGGCGCGAATGGTTGTCTTGCGGGCCATCCAGTTATTATACTTCTGGGATCCGCGGTCGGAGACCAGCTGCCATTCGTCCTCGTTGCCACTATCGTCATCTGATCCCACGAACATGCCCGCCACTTGTGCCGGAGCTGGGCCCAACCTGACTACATTGTTGTTGATCTGGTCTTGGATCCAATCCTTAAACACGTAGCACCGCTGGATGGTGTGCCCCAGGGCCCGATGGTAGGGGCAGTAGCGGGGGTTATTCGTAAGATGTGCCTCCTCTGGCCTCCAACACTCAGGCAGTCGCACAATCCTCTGCTCCAGGGCGCTCTGGAAATAACCGGGGACCTGATCCTCGTGGAATGAGCAAGTCAGGTGTCGCGGGCCCCTGGGAGCGTGGTCTTGACGAGGGGCTGGAGGGGCCGGCCGAGGAGGTGGACCCTGATTATCTCGCCTGGGTTGCGGCGGTACATTACGCGGAGGGGCCGGCCGGTTCTGAGGCTGCCGCTGCTGGGCCGGGAACTGAGCCCGTGGAGGCGGATTCCTGTGAGGCTGTGGAGCTGGCCTCGCCGAAAACAGCTCCAATGGCCTGGGGGCCTCTATCTGGGCGACAGCAGCGGGCTCAGCCCTGCTGACTCTCCTTGCAGGAATCATTGGAGGCAGCGGGTGTGCCGGGCTGGCCTGTTGCAGGGCTTCCTCAAGACGTTGAGCTTTGTCTGAGAAGTCCCTGAACCCTCCGGGGTAATTTTGAGTGATCAGGGAAGGGACCAGCTCGGTCTTGACTTTCCCGACGCACATTGTCAGCAACTGCTCCTGAGTCAATGGCATGTCAAGGGAATACGTGAGACCCTTCCATCGGGCGACGAAGTCCACGACTCGCTCATCAGGCCTCTGCTTGCACTTGAAGAGGTCTGCGATACTTGTCTTCCGGGTCGTGGAACTGAACTGGTAGAGGAACTGTCTACGGAGGTCCTCCCAGCTGGTTACCGACCCGACGGGGAGCTGGCTGTACCAGACAAATGCTGGCCCTTCCAGTGTCTGAACAAAGCAGCGAAGCTTAGCGGCCTCTTGCTGCACCGGAGTCCCCAACATAGGCCCGCACCTCGAGTTGAAGTGGGCTAAATGCTGTGGCGGATCTCCAGTCCCGTTGAAGGGAGCGAAAGTAGGGTTCCCAAATCCCGGAGGCGCCGGCATATCATCCACCCATGCTGGGTAGGGCTTGCCGTCCGGTGGGATCGCCACCTGCCGAGTCTCCAAGGCCTCCAAGCGGGCAATGAGTGCCGCCATCGGATCGTCCGGACATGGGTTCCAGTCCTGGCGAGGATCTCTGACCACGAGCGCATTGCATGGCCCTTCAATTGGGTCGTCGACCGGGTCGTCGAACTCGGCAGCTCGTGGGATGGCGGGCGGAGCGGCCCTTGGGGCAGCGGGAGGAATCCGAGCGGGGTCTCTCAGGTAGTTACGCCGCTCGGGAGGGTGAGGCGAAACATACCGCGCCCTCTTGCCGTAGGCAATGGCCTCTCTCCTGTCGGCGAACACGGCGTAATCACGGTTTCCCGGGAGAGTCTCGTCGAGGAGCGGTTGTTCTGGTCCCTGCTGTCCTGGCCTAGGATCACCGTAGTCAGGTCGCCGTTCTGCAGCGCGCTCGGCGAGGAGCTGGTCAACCAGCTTCTTCTGTTCGGCGAGCTGCTGACGTAGCGTAGCCTTCTCGGGATCCTCCTCTGCCCTCTGCATGGAGGCAGATGGGTCGGCGGGCTTTATAGCCTCGCTGTGCTCTTTTCCTTTGCTGACGTTTCGGCTCAACGTCAGTGCTTCAGTGGGTGCGGGGAGCCCCAGGAGGTTCCTCTGATGACGAGTGACTCTCACCGATGGCTCTGATGACGGCTTGTCTTCGGGGGGGAAGCCCCCGTCGAGAAGTTCCAAGTCGTCCCCCTCTCCCGACAGGTCAGCCATATTGACCGTTTGTGTCCCTGGGGATGTACCCTCTGGGCCACCCAGCGAATCGGGCTGTCGGCGAATCACACTGAAGCGTAGGGCAGCGTACTGCCCCCATCCACGGATATACACGTGGGGAGTGGCTTCCCCGATAACTTTGCTGAGTACTTGAAAACACTCAACGCATCATTGTTGGAGGGCCTCGTGGTGCTCAAATGACCCGGGGTGCCGAACCGCGGGGAGCATGGCCAGGTCAATTTGACGGAACTGCTCACCAATATCCTCCAGGTGCACTTGAATCCCGGGGTATGGCATTTGTAGGCGGTGAAGACAGGAGCGAGTCTCCCGGAGAGTTCGGCGGAAGCATTCGAACTCATCCGGGGTGAGTGATTCGGGTGCATCAAAGCCCGGTCCTGCGACTGGCCAAAACTTCTCAGGGAAGTGGCCCTCTGCAAGGACGGTCCAGAAGCTCCACGACTCAAACTCGGGACCCAGATCTCCTTGGTCCTCTTCAATGGCTGGGAACGGACGGGGAACCGGCAGTGGTGCCGAGGCGGGCCGCCGGGCTGACGGGCTGGCCGGCGGTGAATACGGCGAACAGGCCGATTGGCCTCCATATCCCGGGCCGCCCTCTGAGGGTGGCGGTGCCCTGGCTACCACATCACAATAGGACGGGCCGGCGAGCGAACATCCTGTCGTAGCATCGGTGCTCGCCGAGGGTGCACCAGATCGTGGTTTGACCGTCGGTCCTCAGAAAAAGTCTCCAGCTTCTCCGATCGAGACGGAAGGCACTTCCGGAGGGGCCGGTACCAACCGCAAGCTTGATCCTTGGGGGTCTACCAGGCCCTCGTTACTCCGGATATACCTTCGGAGAGAAGCGGGGATCACATCGATCTCGCTCTCGGGGAGCACGAGGCTGACGTGCCGCATTCCTACCCCTGCCCTTGACTGGCGGGATTGGGGAAAGGGCTCTGTCGCCGAATCGTACTCCGCCTCTGAATCAGAGAAGCGAACCGGTCGGATCTCTGTCTGGAATTCCGTAACATTCTTCCCTCGGCGTCGACGCCTTGCCTTCCTGCCCCTGGGTGGTTCTTCGGGGCAGGGCTGATCTCTGTCCTGGCGTCCTCCAGCCGCACTGGTGATGGGGCCAAGAGGACTGGAAACCAAGGTGTGAGGGGCACCGGGACAGATATCAAATGGGACGCGGGGAGAGATGATTCCGGGCAGGCCTCCGGGCCGGGATCAGAAGGTGGGATGACCCATGCCTCCTGGATCGGCCACACGGAGTAGATCCCGCTGGTGAATAGCGCTACCGCGAGGTGGTCCGCGGTGGCTACTGCCTGCACCAGCAACCGGGAGAGTCGACCCAACCTGCCTTTGGGGCGGTCGAGGCCTCGATCCAGGTCGGGCATAGAAGTTCCCCTGCTCAGGATGCGCAGGGGCCTGGCGACTGGAGCCAACAGTGGCTCGGGCCAATGCGGCCGCTGTTGCTAGGGCCCCAAGGTGGGCATCCTCTTCCGCTCGTGCCCGACGTTGGCGTCGGGACAGACGATTCGGGATGAGCGGCGCGGGCAGGTGGAGAGCCCACTCTTCGACTTGAGAGGCCTGGCAGCGGTGTCGCCGTGGCCTGGCGGGAGTCCTTACCGTAGATCCCTGGAGCGAATCCCGGATAGGGTGATCCCGGGCATCTCCCACCTCATCCGCATAGGGAAGGGAACTGTCAGAGCGCTCCGGGGATAAGCTCCCGAAGCGGTTGGACGTTGAGGTAGGCAGCGGTGCCTCCCTGCGCGGCCCTCGGGGGCGGCGGTGGTGGCGAGGTGCAGCCTTCTCAAGGTCTAGGCGAGCCATGTCCCTAGTGGGGATGACTCCCTCTTCCTCATATCTCTGCACCAGGGTGTTGATCACCCTTCTCTGGATGACCTCCGAGGGGGAGAGAGGGCGTGGTTGTCCCGCAGTTGCGGCTGCTGGGACGGCTGTGGAACGGGCGGGACCGCGCGGAGTAGCCGCGTCGGTGTTTCCCCTACCCCTGCGCCAGTGGGCGGGTGGCGATCGGGCACTGGATCGGGCGACCTGATTTCTGAAAGCAGGGGGAAGAACCCGTTAACACTGACAGGAAAAAGGAATCGACAACCGACCATTAGCGCCACGACGCCTTCCGTGGGGGGAACCCAGGCCCTCGACGTTGCGAGACGGAGTGCCCGATGTCCCTTCCCCAGCCCCTGGCGGGTAAGACTGAATGCTTGGCCGGACAACATGCCGGTCTTCCAACACCTCTGAAAGCCATCGGTCCTCGTATCGAGGAGAAGAGATTCACGTCGGGTTCACCATTTTTCTGTTTCGGTGCGGATGTGCGTCGGGTTACGCTGTTCCTCCAGGACGCGTTCGCGCGTGCACCCGTCAACCCGAGGGGATGGGCGCGCGGCTTGTGGTCCCGCAGTCCCGCTTTCCAAGGGGGGGCGGCATCCGTCCCTTATTCAGGGGCGTCTGCTCCTTGATCGAAACCGGGATGATGGGATGTCGGCTCCTCCTTCCTTGGACGTCTCCTCGGAACTCGTCGCCTAATCCGGGTCTCCCTCATAGATTTAAGACATGCTCGTGAATCTCATTCCCGGCGCCATATCTTCATGGACACCGGTTAATTACGCTGCTTCTGCCCGGACGCTCCAAGGAGTCTGGTCGGGGCAGCAACCTGCGGTGAGGAGGCCGGGTGGCTCTGGGTGCTGGGGGCGTGTCGTAACACTGCAGCTCTGCACGTCTGTCTTCCGTCCCTAATAGGGCTTCTCGAAGGCATGATGACCTGAGGCATCCCGCGCTGGGTGCGGGGAACTGTGTCACCTGAGGTTTTCCTCAGCTTCCCATGTTTAACACGGGGTACGCCGCGAGTTTAACGTCCAGCGGGGACGGCATCGGACTGATCAACACGAAGAGTGGATCAGATGACAGAACCCCTTGCGGGGAACCTCCGACGCTGGGGCCAGCGCATGGGCGGCTTCCCAAGTGATGTGGAGTGGAGAGAAGTGGCATGACCCCACTGGGATGTGGCGGCCCGGGTAAGGATCAGGATGGATGATGGAGTGAAGAGCTTGGACCCCGTAGGGGCTTCCTACGTACCGCGCGTTAGCACGGATCAAAGTCAATGTAGTTCGGGTATACAGTTTAATGTCATGCTGGACATCGGCAAGCCGACTCACAAAGAGGTCGAGGCCGCCGGGCGGAGGATTGAACCGAACCACCTCGCACAGGGGGAGATGGAACGGCCGGGTGGATCACAGTTTCACGTCATGTTGGATGATAAAAGGAGAAATGGGAAAAGGGGCTGTGGGGAGGCACAGTGGAGATACACACGGGCAGTCTCCCACAGGGGAGGATTCATAGGTGAATCGACGCAAGCGTGAACCCTGGAGGGGTCCACTGATGGACGAACCGACGTGAATACGACCGGGACGACCAGGTGGTGGGCTTGAACCTCAGGGAGGCTTCCTACGTACCCTGTTTAGAAGACAGGGATCAAAGTCCACGTAGTTCATTCTGTCCGGACTTACGCACTTGAGGCAGCCCGGATGCGGCAAAACTCAGTTGGAAGGGACTTGGACCGAAAGTAGGAGACACCTCGATCCCAGTCACACCCTCTACTGGCTTCGGCAGTGGGGGAGCGCAATGGAGATACACATGTGCAGCCCCCCACAAGAAACTAGGGGTTTGTAATACCCTACCCCCCGTGGGGAAAAGCCGCTCCCATTAAATCGTCCCTAAAGAGGGGCAATCCCGACATCCCTGCAGAGACGAGCGGGTGGGGGCCACATCCAAACCGGGGGGGACCCTGCGTGCGAGGCACGGGATCGGGTGATGCAGACGGTTTAACGTCTTGCCGGACGAAGTACAGTTTAACGTCGTGTGCTGAGGACGAAGCGGACGGTTTAACGTCTTGCCTGACGAAGTACAGTTTAACGTCGTGTGCTGAGGACGAAGGCGCTTGGCAGTTTAACGTCTTGCAGCACGGACGATAGGGGCTAGGCAGTTTAGCGTCATGCAGCTTGGACGTAGTACAGTTTAACGTCATGTTGGACGGATGCAGTTTAGCGTCATGCGGGACGAATGTGCAGTTTAACGTCATGCTGGACTAATGTGCAGTTTAACGTCATGCTGGACGTATGTGCAGTTTAACGTCATGCTGGACGTATGTGCAGTTTAACGTCATGATGGACGTATGTGCAGTTTAACGTCATGCTGGACGTTGGTTGCCGCCGATGGGTCCGTGTCACTTCTCGCAAGCCTGGAGGGCCGCACGGAAAGACGACACACGGTGCGGGCACCCAGGATGAAGATCATCGGGCGCCACGCAGGCGGGTACCCTCAGGGGGTCAAGGGGGGCGACCCTGGCGGATTGCGCGCAAAAGCGGAGCTTTGGACGCAAAACAGCAGGTCGGCGCGCAAAATGGCGGGCTGGCGCGCAATCGGGCCAGCCCTTTGCGCGCGGATGATTGAGATTGCGCGCACCGGGCTTCGGGTAGCACGCGGGGGCAACGGCTCATTCTCTAACGAATGGCCACTTTGAAAATGGGGGGTGCGCGCAATCGGGCTGGATTGCGCGCACCCGGGGGCAATTGCGCGCAAGAGGCTTCTTTTGCGCGCAAAGGCCTTCGGGTTAAGGATTTATTCAAAGGGAAGGAGCCAAGGGGATTGCGCGCGAAGGCGAACCCCAAGGCTCTATTGCGCGAAATAAAAGAGGTTACCTGAAGATCGGCATTGCGCGCGGAAGGGGTTGGATTGCGCGAACGAGCGACGCTTCGGATTCTGGAAACCTTCAAAACGTCGTGGGTCGCCTTATATTTATAGGCAACCCCGGGCGCGGAATCCGGTCTCGGGCACGGAATTCCCTTCGCGGGCGCGGAATCAGGACCCGGCGCGCAATGGAGCCGCGCAGGCCACGGGCGCGCAAAATAGCGCGCCGGCCCAGCGCATTGCGCGCATCCCGGGAGGATTGCGCGCCGCGGCTCAACTTTGCGCGCGAGCCTCTGAAATTTCGCGCAACTCCTCCGGGCCCTCCGGAACGTGCCTCTGACTCCAAATATCACTTCGCTTTCCACATCCGGAGCTTCGTTTGGGAACAACGGACTTTTCCGGCGTCTACATAGGGTGATAGAGAGGAGATGATGGATTGAGAATTGACATCATTTTTTTCCTCTGGTATTGTTATACCTTCTTCTAGCATGGTTGATGAAGTATATAATTGCTAGATTTTAGTGGATGAAATGAAGAAATATCCATTTAATCTTTCATCACTGCTTGGAAAATCAACAATTTCTCCTAAGCTGTCTGGCTTGGTAGCCATAATTGAAATTATGGAAGTTTCCAAAAGAATGTATGGATTTAGTTCCATCCTGTCAATTTGACTGATAGGCAACACATAATCTATACTAATATGTATGAATGGATTTACTGGAATCTATTCCAACTATTTGGAGTATTAATTTTGGTGACCTTCTTTGCCATGGATTTTTCCTTTCCCTCCATGTGATAAAATTCAACCTCAATGTTTTGAGATTCACACGTTTTTAATGGGGCCTTGTCACCATAAAATGTCCCAATTTTACTATTGAAATAGTATTTGAGACATTGATGATATGATGAAGGTACGACCACAAGTTGATGTAGCCAAGGTCTTCTAATCAAAATGTTGAAGGTTGTATCCTGATGAACAACCATGAAATTAGAAATAGATACAAGGTCTCCAAACTGAATTCTGAGTGTAATTTCACCCAGAGGTTCTTGTTCATTCTTATCGTATCCTTGAAACATCAAAGTAGAAGAAGATAAATTAGATTTAGTGAGGCCCAATCGACGAAGTGTACGAATATGAATGAGATTTAATCACGAGCCTTTATTAGTGAAAGCTCGTTGGATGTCTATATCATTGACTTTTCTAGATAGATACAAAGCTCTGATATGTCCATGTACAATATCATCTTCATATTCATCTGAAAAAGATATCACAATAGGACATTCTGGAAGATCATTCTCAATATGGTAGACCTCAGTCGCAGTAATTTCAGTTTTGAATTCTTGAGGACTTGACAAAGCCTCAATAAGCACCTCCCGAAGATATTTTGATAGATTAAAGGCATCCAGAGTTGATAACTTGGCTGGTAATTTGGAAAAATGTTTCAAGACATCATAATTTTGATCCAGAGGTCTTCGATTCCAATCATAAAAATGTGGTTTTTCAGGTGCCTTGGAAGTTGATTCTTTGGAAGTAGATGAATCCCGTATCAGGTTAGGAGTTGGAAATTCTCTTGGATTTGGTAGATTAGAGCGACTAGGTCTATATATTTGCTGAGAGGAAGAAGGGGTGACCTCTAACTGGTCTTCTAAAATAACTATGTCAAGACTGAATCTCCCATGTGTGGAAGCACTTTCTTGTTCCTGTTGAGCCTGCTGAAGGGCTTTGCCCCGGGTTTCTGCCGCATATACTGTTCTAGAAGGGGTAGGATTGAAATAGTGGATTCTGGAATATCCACCTCTTCCCATGTATCCTAGAACTCTGTCTTTTCCTCTAATTCATATGTCAGATATAGGGAACTTAGGCTCATCATAATCGAAACTGTCATTGGCATAAGGATCTGTTAAATGAATCATGTTAACAGAACCAAAGATCACTTCTTCATCTGATGAAGATTCTGCAAGATTAACCAGTTTAGACTATGCCGTTTGGTGGGGAATTGCCCATGCTTTTTAAGAAAATATCATAAAATCTACCAGAGTCAAAGAAAACATAGGTTTTGATAGAATCTTGTCTTCCTCTAACTACTCTTCTTTATTCAAATTGCGCTGTTTCTTTGAGGATTTCCTTGTGATAAAGGGGGTTTTATTGTGGCAGACATAGTAGATGACAAAATTGGTTGATTCAATTCTATTCGTAAAATGTAATTAGTTTGTTTGATCGTTTTCCTGACCATCCAATCATTATATTTCTACGCATTTGTACTTTTGACTTCGTTCCATTCGCCTCCTTCCTTTGGATCAGTAGTAGTAACACATGCTACCTGGGTTGAAGAACCTTTCAGTTTTACTTGCCTAGAGTCCACCATCTTTTGTTTGAGGTCTTTGAAGACAAAACACTCCTTAATGGGATGCCCCAACATCTTATGAAATGGGAAATAGTTGGGAAGGTCTTAATCTCTTTCCTTGTTCGGCCTTTTGGGTCTCAGAAACTGAACTAGATTTTTTTCCAGAGCCGAGATGAGTAACCAAGAACTTGTTCATTTCGGAAAGAATAAAATTTGTTCTTTAAATCCATAAACTTTTTCTACCTTTGATCTCTTTTATCATCTTGATGAGGCGGTCATTTTTTTTGACGCTAAGGAGTTGGGAACTTTTGATATGATAAAAGTTTTGAAGTGGATGCAGGTACAAGTTCTTGTTTAAGTGTAATTGTACCAGTCTTTACTTTCCCAATTCTGCTTCCTAGAACTACTGGAATTACCTGAGTTTTAGCCTTATTCTTTATAAGAGAGTCTTCTATCTACTGAGTGATTGAAGTAAGGTCTCAAAACCTACCTATGTATTTCATAGGGATCAACGGTGTGCATAATTCATCACACAAATTTGCCACACCGATTGGCAGAAACTCTTCTTGAGGGAGTGCTAAACTTAAGGAATATGTTAATCCCATCCAACGAGAAATGAAATTTGAAACTATTTCATTATACCTTTTTTACAATTGGTAAGATTAAAAATTTTCATCTTTGGTAATGTTGAACTAAATTGAAGGATAAATCTTTGATGGATATATTCCCACCCAGTAATTGAATGAGATTGCAAACCTGTATACTAGACAAAAGAAGTTCCTTGTAATGACTGCACAAAACACCAAAGCTTAACTGATTCTTGTTGTTGAGGAGTTCTTATCATAGGATCACAACGAGAAAAAAAATGTGTTAAGTGTTGTTCTGGATCTCTCGAACCATTAAAAATTAGGAATGTGGTATTCAAAAAATTTGACGGGGGAGGAATTTCATCTACCCATTCAGGGTAAGTTCTCTTTTCTGGTTGAACTTGTGCACGCTTTCCTTCCATAGCTTCCAACCGAGCTATTAATGACTGAATGGTAGTCATTAATTTTTGGGAAACATATGGTTGAGATTGGACCTGAGCAGGTTTGATAACTGGAGTTTGGACGGGTGTGGCGACCGGTACTACCACTGATGGTAGTATTGTTGGTTGTTGTGGTGTATGACCCACAGAATTGGACCTGTGAGGGTGTACTTATAAAGGGGGATATTCTTGATCAATACTAGTAGCTACAACAAATTCCCTTGATTGATTAACTCTAGCATGATTAGGAGGAATACTACCTTGAAGTATTTCTACACTTAACCTCCTTAATTCCTTCATTTCTTCTTATTGTTGTGTGAACATTTCCTCTAATGAGACTGATTGGCCTTCTCCAGAGGTAGGGTGGGATTTAACCTTATTTTTTTCCTTTCCCCTTGTTGGATTCCTTTAGGAGAGGGGGAGTTGGTTATTTGAAATAATAACAAGATTCTGGTTAAGCCTTTGATTTCGGGTATGCACAACAACTTCATTTGTTTCAGTACGTACAACCTCTTGAATAGGAACTTCTTCATCTGATCCCTCTGAGTTAGCCACATGGTCTGGGGGATCAGTGACAATGACATTGATGACATTTATCGATGCATAACACATTGCATCCCTTCTGTCAGCGCTTCTGTGATACTGTCTTCTTCTACATCCTTTATGGGACATTTCCTTTTGTTTGTTTGATGCCTCATGAACTTCTTGATGAACCGTAATTTGGAGGGAATCTCCTGATAATTCGGCTCTGAATTCCTCTTGTGGCTTCTCCCCTAATCGAGAGAAGACTGACTTTCACTAAGGGATAGATTGAGAATTTGAAAACGTCCCCAGTCCAGTGGACTGGGGCTCTTCCTATTTTTTCTTCTCAACTCCTCGAATCTTGTCTGTTGATCCCAAGGGTTAGATTAAAAGTGTCCCTAGTATAGAAAGATGAGGTGGCTCTTGAGCTTGTACATCTGAAACTTTCTTAAAAGCTCTTCTAATTTTGCAGACTTTAGTCCAAAAATTGGCTAGATGCATCATCCTACATCCACTCAAATCACCTGGATTGGATGACCGTTGGATTATTTCTGACACCTTTGTCACCTGATGATGTGCATGCTCTAAACAAGAAGCATGTTCGATATTCTCATTTTCTTGATGCAAGAGTAATTCGACAACTTGTTCTTTATATTCCTGGCTTTGGGAAGAACTAGTTGAGGCCTGTTTTTGAGAAAGCCTTTGATTACACACAAAACTAGTTAGATGTGCCCAACCATGGGAAATAACATTGCATGAGACCACTTTTGGTGGGCTTTGTTGACTTGAGAGCACAGTGAAATGCAATGCTCCATGAACACCCCATCCACTGATATCAATACCAGATGAGGCATTGGTAATTAACCGGCACAACCTTTCTAATGTGCCAAGGCATGAATGCTGAAAGGCTATCTACTTCTTTTCAAAAACTACCACAAAAACCGTTTTTCCCAGTGCCCCCCCCCTTATCAGCGCTTTTTTTAGCACTGATAAAGGGACCCCCTTTATTAGCTCTTGTTTAGTGGCGCTGATAAAAGGGGGACCTTTATCAGCGATTATTTTAAAAGCGCTGATAAAGGGTCGAATTCAAAAAAACATTAAAAAATATATTAATATATTTATACATAAATATATTTATATTGAAATAGATATAATATATAATTTTTAAATATATTTTAGATAAGTATAAATGTACATTAACACATAATATACTTAATATATAAGATATTTAGTGAAACTGGCTTCTTAAAAATTTAAAAAAAATATTTTTAATTAATAATTTTCTAATTATTATGGAGTAGTAGTCATTTAATAACAATTTGAAGACAAAAAATATTAAAAAAATTAAAAAAATATCCAAAATAAGTTGAAAACGCAACTCAAACTTCAAATGACCATAACTTTGGATCCGGGTGTCCGTTTGAGCTCTACGACATATCGAACCGAAGCCTGCGACGAGCTCTACATAACTATGATTGGGGGTACCCCGATCAAAAATTGTTTGAGGCCAAAAGAGGCCTAGAAGGCCTCCAGAACTGAGTTTTTAGTCGGGGTACCCAAATTTTTTATCATTTTGTGGGTTTTCATCCTCGTTTGAGGGGGTATTATTAGCTTTTTGGTGGGGAATGAATTTATTCCAAGGTATTACATTCATATTGATATTATGTCTTTGAAATTTTATCGTTTTTTATAATGCACTGCTATTTATAATCAAATATATAACTATATGTACATAATTTTTATATATTCACACCTAAAAATTAAATTTTTAAAATAAATAATTAATCATATTTACATATAAAATATATTAGCTCTATCTAAATAATAACTAATATCTATTTTATTTAAAATACCAATATATGAATACTTATATAACTACTATATATTAATATAACTATATATATATATATATATTAATCTAGCTATATATATATATTAATATATCTACATATAGATTTATTAATATAAATATATATATATAAATCGAGATATATATTAATATAACTATATATATATATTAATATAACTATATATATATATTAATATAACTATATATATATTAATATAAATATATATTACTATACGAATAAATATAACTATATATATATATATATATCATGAAATAGAAAACAAATCAGAATAGACTAGTGGTAAGGGCTTAGGCGTGCAGGGGGGAGGTCTCGAGTTCAAAACATGCTGGAGGCAGAGGCGCGCGCATGGTGGTGGATGTTTGGGGATAGCATTGTTAAAGGGTGGAGGGGGTGCGTGCGGGCGCTGGAGGGGCTAAAAAGCACTTTTAAAAGGGGGGATCAAGTGCTATAAAAGCCCCCCCCCCCCCACTATTGGCATGATTTGTTTAATTTTTTGTAATTTTTTTTAAATTTTTTTAAATTTTTTTTAATTGTTTTAATTTTTTTTAACCTTTATCAGTGCTTTTTTAAAAGCGTTGATAAACGGGTCCTTTATCAACGCTAAAACGAAAGCGCTGATAAAGGAATCACTGATATAGGAGCCCTTTATCACCGCTAAAAAACGCTGATAAAGGGGTACTTTTATCAGCGCTTTTTTTGAGAGCTGATATAGGGGACCCCCCCCCCCCATATCTTCGCTGGCTTTAACAACACTTTTCCTAGGGCTGTTAAAGGCCCTTTTTAGCACTGATAAAGGTTGTATTTGTAGTAGTGAACCTTTGGATTTTGGAAAACCGATAGAGATGCCAAGTCAATTTGGAATTGCAACCCTTCTATTATCTTGACTTGATTTTGATATTCATCATAAGATAATATTTTCTATTTTAAGAGAAAGGGAGTTTTCCATATGTTCAGACGAATATAGTGAATACAATCTTCTGTCAACGTTTCTAGAATGTCATACAGAGATTCAGTCAAAGGCCAAAACATAACTGGTATTTCACCTTTTTCTAGTCATTTTATCATATTAAGCACTTCCTCTTTGTCATTTGATGGATATTATTCTTCCTGATTAGACCAAAACTGGTGCTTCTTTGTTGCTTCATCAGATTAAACAAGATTAGTAGAGAATTCATTTGTCAAATTCGAGGATGGTCAACCCTGGGGTGGTTTGGAGAATGACCTACACCCCATGCTATCTTCTAATTGAGAAAGTATTTCACCTACTAGTGGTAAGGCATCAGACATGACTAGATTGGCATTTTCAAGTGCCTCAAGATAAGAGGGCTTTCTAATTACTGCATTTTCCATTGAAAAATTTTCCAGGAAAGGCAAATTTGTAGAGACCCGTATCTTGACGTACATTGACATTACATTACTTTTGCGGAATACTTAGTACATAACAAAAACACACACACAAGGATCGTAATAGTTTAGTGTCTTTGGAAACTCGGATCGTAATCTACTAAACGTGGTGAAAGATCTTCAATATCTCCCATAAAGATCTTCCCCTTTTTTTTACCTAAAACCTTTCTTTATATCCTGGGGAAAAGAAAACATAAAAGGGTGAGCTCAAATGCTCAGTAAGGGTAAACAAAGGAAATATCAATCACATAATTTTCATAAGAACATAACATTTTTGGAAATCTTAACCTGCAAAAGAGAGCATAATTTCATAACATGGGATAAATCATAGTAGTGAAATGAAATCATAACTTAAAACATTACTCATTGTGGCATACACACATAATCATAGAGAATCATTTCTTGTTATTCAAGACTCATTGCCAAGACTATCTTAGTGGACAAAGTCCCTTTCTGAATCGAGTAATCCTCGTTTCAGTCCTGTTTCACTGAACCGGTATAACCTACCATTCCAGCCATGTCTATCTCATGAGATATAAAATCTTTACCCAATGCATTGGAGGGAGATATAGGTCCCACCCATCTTATAATGAATCCTTTCTTATGTGTGCCACATAATCATAAAACATACATCATAGTGTAACCCATGTAATAAAAATGGGATTCTTAAACAACATGACATCATAAAACAATTCATATAAGATAAAGGAATTCATAAAAAAATAATTCCATCATAACATGATCAAATCAATATAATAATAGAGATAAAAACAGAACCCTTTATTATCTTAGATGGAAAATAATTTTGATAAAACACTTGAACTCCATTCTTGAGGAAAATATCCTTTCTTTTTCAAAAACACTTTTCCTTTCTTAACATGTCATACAATTTTAAAATAAAAGAAGTTGATTAAAAATAAACTTGAATACTTGTAGAGGAAGCTTCTTGGAAATAATGTTTTAAAAATCCATTCATGCCGTATAAGTTAAAAAAACATTCTTCGTACTTTTGTCGGAAAAGTCAAAAAGTACCTCGTACGGAAAAACGACAAAAGATTCCTTTCATATTCTTTACTAAAAACTCACCTAAGGGTAAAATTGGATTTAAACTATTGAAAGTGGATGGAAACAATATTACATATTGAGGGAACATGGATGTGGATGATAAAATACACCCCAGAAAATACTTACGAATAAACAATCTCGGATAAAAATGAGATTGTGATATTTCCCTTACCTTAGGTCCGACTTGCTTTGTAAGTGTCCGAACCTCCTGTATAATGATTTAAATCATGTTATTGACTTATTAAAGAATCATATTCATTGTTATGATATCATATATGGTTCACTTATGACATTATATTACCCATTCTTTTGTAAATTCCATGTTAAAGAAGCGTTTTGGGTAAAATCGTTTCATTTATCGTAGGTGTTTTGACTTGTTTTTCTTGACATCATTATTACTTATATCATGATTTACTTACTTCCAGAATATAAAATATGATTTATATATCATATATATTCAGTATATATATATATATAATAGGTAGATAAATAAAATGAAAAACACCGTTCATGGAGACGGTAGTCCGTACGTACGCATGAACGTTGTTTTCCTTTCCTTATTGTCTTGAAATGGAAGTAAGTAGATGACATACATATGTATATATATACATAAATCCAGTAGCTTTATAATGTCATATATTTCATTATTATTTCTTATATATACTTTATAATCATTCTTAAATGGTTAACATGGAGAATGAATCTCATCGCGTCGTGGAGACGGTAGTCCGTACGTACGCACGAGCGATGATATCATTTCTATAAATATTGAATTGAATTGGAGTGGATTATACAATATATCAGAATCAATATGATGTTGTAATAACTATGTATATTTATTCTTTACACCATTATACCCATCCATGTAAGGTGGTGATGGAAAATAGATTACACCACGGCGTGGAGACGGTATTCCGTACGTACGCACGCGCGGTGATTTCTTTTTCCGTAGGATGGATAGATGGTGAAATAGGGTTGTTTCATACTTATAATAACATTTCAGTATATGAGTGATACTGATGTTATTACTTCATAATGAAACAACCTAAGAAGAAGAAGTGGAAGAAGAAATAAAGAGGAAAGAATTGGTAACGGTAATTACCTCTTCTTTGAAGCGCCTCTTTGAGACCTCCTCTTAGGGCACTAGAATTTGTCTTTGAGGAAGACCAGAACCTCTAGTATGTTTCTAGGGAAGTGGAGAAGAGATTTTGGCAGGGGTTGGCCGAGCTTGAGTGCTCAAATTGGTGTGAGGAGGAGGGGGAGGAGGTGTCCTTTTATAAGGGAGGAGAGGGGCACCTTAGGAATACCTCAAAATATTATTTTATATTAAAGTCACAATCGGTTTATAATGGTTCCAAAGGGTCTTATTTCGAAGCTAAAGTGGGGATGGGTCGAAATCCTATCAACCAATAGGATTTAGACAAGTTTAGGTTCTTATTTTAACCTTATCAATTAGATTTAACTCTAAGTTAAATAATTTAACTTTTACCGTGTCTTTTTGTTTTCTTTCACTATATGGTTAATACACTTACTATAACATGCCAAACGAACTCAAAATTGTTTATTATTAATATATATATCATTATCTAAGTCATTTGGCCGAACCTAAGATTTTTAGGAATAAAATAACAATTAATAATATAATATTTGATTTAAAAACTATTTTGTGTCAATTTTGACACTATTTGATATATGATTTTTGTGAAAGTCATAACAGAATTATATGTTCGAACCAAGTTGATTAAATCAACATTAATATATCATAGTAACCTAGAAAATTAGTTTAATTCATAAAAAGTCTCAAATTACATTTATGTTGGTGTTTATAACATCAATTATGTCAATATTTCATTAACAAGATAATTACTGCATCATCTTTGTGTCATAAATAAATTAATTTATTTGATGTCTAAAAATTACAAATAAAATACCATCATGTAGTAAATCTTTTTATCTTTCTAATGAATATTTACAATCGAATTTATATTATGTATAACCCCATATTAAAAATGATTTACTTATTAAACTTTGATTTTAACTATTTTAACCCTTCTTTAAATAAATTAATAATAAATGTCCTAATCTAATCCAAGTGGGCCTAAATGGTCATATTTTATTCCTAAGTTTGTTTTTGGTCGAATTACACTTGTCCAATAGAATTAGGACATGTGTTAGGTTAATATTAATATCATATTTACCCTTAGTTACCCTATTTACTATTAACCGCGGTAAAAAAAGTAAAAAGTTACTATTCACCAAAAATTATTTTCATCTCATTGAACCACATTTTAGTCCTTGATATTAACAGTGTCTCTCGGATTTTCGAAATTCCATTCACAGAACTGGTAAAATTAAGTTTTATGCAAAATTCAGTTTTTAACCTACCACTTAGTGGTTTCACTATTCATCAAAAATTGAAGTTTTTCAGAAAAATGCCAAAATTTCACCCTAAGCTATAATTGATATTCCGAATTCAAAAATGATTTCTATTTTACAAAATTCCCAACATATAAGTTGCATTAATTAATTTTATAATTAAATCCCGCTGTTAAAATAAATAGCGTGTTTTTAAGAAACAAAATCTATCAAAAGATTGACACTTGTTTATGTCTAGTTTAAATGTGAAATTACATCCAATGACCAACATTGTATTAAATTGTAAAAATATATTCTAAATATACTTTAAAACTACTCCAATTAATAATTTATCACTATTAATTATTTCGATTTAAAAAGTTGTTTTTTAATTATAATTTAGTAATTTTCACTATTCATCAGAATATGAAAGTTATCCGAAATGTACCAAAATTTCACCTTAGGCTAAATTCGATACTCCGAATCCAAAAATGAAGTTCATTTTGAAAAATAAGATTTATAGAATTTTAAAAAGTGGTTATTACTATTCATAATGGCTAGTTTTAATAATATTTTAATAGCATATCGTTGTTTAATGAAACTCAGTATTGCGTATTACACACGCTATCGAGGAAGGTCGCGATTGCGTGTAATGCAAGGCAAGTCAAGGATGTGTGTTGTGCAAGCTTTTTTTGGTGTAGCGTACAACACAAGACATTAGTGAAAATAAAAAAGAATATTTTTCATAAAATCTCGGGCTGTTACATTCTACCCCCCTTAAAATGAATTTCGCCCTCGAAATTCGTCGGGGTTATAAATGGTTTACTATTCGAAAGTTTCTTTAATAGAAACCCACATTGTAAAAGGGAATACCAAAACTTGGCTTTAAAAACTAAAGTATGAAATGTAACGATTACCCAAATAAACTAATCACTGGGTTTCCACATAGGTGAAAATATGGATATGGAAGAGAAATCTAACCATCATGTTCTGATGGAGAGTGGTAGAGAACATGGCTATGGAAAATCCAGTAATCACAAATCCATAGATTTGTGATGATATAAGGTACCATCTGATTCATCAGGTATAAGATCACTAGGACAACATTTTTGGTTTTCAAGATCATTTCCCTAAAGTTGAAAATTTTCTTAAAATAAATACTTACTTTATTTTGGTACAATCTCACTTTTGTTCATGCCTTGAACAATTTCTACTTCATCTCTTAAATAAATGAAGTTGAATTTGTTATTCATGAAGTGTTAGCAGATCATGTGATAGAATGACGGGTCATTCCATCTGTTTCAAACAAAAGGTTAGCAAAATTATATACATAAGTCGATCTATAGTGAGATTAATCACATATGGTTTCTAAAATGGACTTATACTTCATATATCATACTGCTTAATATGATAAAACTAGTTTCTACTAAACAGGGACTTCCTGTAGGTCAGTGGTAGGCGATAAAGGCCAGTCGCACTTCGGTTGTGGGTTCGATTCCTACAGCCTTGTCCGAAGCGATGGGCTGTCGCCCGTCCTGCAGGTTGTCCCTTTTCCTAAAACTACGTTACTATAACATCCCATCAATAATATCGAAAATCTTCTATCCTTAAACAATATTAACTTATGTCCAACATAATCTAGTCTAATCTTTAGGCTTATACATAATACTGCAGTCCACTCTCATAATATAGTGACAACGATTACCAGAGATTTAATACTGTCGTTGATGCCCACATATCATAAGATATGTCTTGTTGGTCACATTCCAAACACTCAAAGTCCTTAATTGTGTATTCTCTTGAATACCTTAGTGAAAACATGAGTGCAGTTAAAAGTTAACACTTTCCACATACCAAAATCCTCAAAATTCTATATACTCAAACCATGATATCACTTAGTCCTTATATTAATCATGAGCTCATGAATACTATTAAACATTTCATTTTCTCGCATATCATCTTATTTCCAAAAAATATCTCAATCACTTTGAATACCAAATCAATAAATATTGCAATACTCAATGATACAACATTATTTTGGAATCCCATTACATAAACACTTAATCATTCCACCACATCGTCGTCATATTCAACATTGCCAATAGTGATCGCATGTGATTTCCCTTTGTCCTTTGCCTTCAGTGGTTTCTCATGTTGATCATCACTAACCCTTGGATTAGGGAAATTATTAGCATAATGCACCATTTCCTTGCACTTGAAGCATTGAAGTGTTGGTGGTGCGTTCTCTGCAGTGTTTGCTTTATTCACATCATTAGAAACCCTTTTTCCATTACTTCGACACTCAGCTGCTCGATGACCTTCTTTTCCACACTTAAAACATTTTCTAGTCCCTTTAAGACAATCTCCACCATGCTTCTTTCCACAATTTGTGCATAAGGAAACATTCATCTTCTTTTCACCATTATTCTGAGATTTCTCCTTGAACTCCATCTTTCGTTTCTTGTCAAAACCATGAGATGGATATGTAACACCAACTTCCATTTCTACCTTGATAGCACAACGCACAATTTCTTCATAGCTACTGAAGTCTCTTATAGCTAATGCCCTTCGAAGACTTGGTTTTAAGCCACTGAAAAATCGATAAACTTTACTTTCAGGTTGGATGATAATACCAGAAGCATACCTTGCAAGTCTTGTAAAATTTGCTTCATAGGTACCAACAGATTCATCGTCCCTTTGCTTCAGTTCAAGAAACTCTTTCTCCATCTTTGTTCGAAGAATACGAGGGAAGTACTTACTGAAAAACAAGTTCTTGAACTCATCCCATTCCATGGACTCAATTTCATCTCTTGGCCTCGTATTCTTGATAAGATTCCACCATTGATCAGCTTCACCTTCCAAACGATATACTGCTAAGATGACTTTATCATGTTCAGAACATTGAAGAACTGAAAATATCTTTTCAGTAGTACTGATCCATTGTTCAGCCACAAGTGGATCAGAAGACCCACTGAAAGAAGGTGGACGTTGCCTCATGAAGGACTCAATAGAATATTGTTCCCTTCTCTGCTCATTTGGAAGTCCAGAATGATTCATAGCTTGTGTATGTATAGCAATAAGATTTTGCACTCCATCTCCCATAACATTTGTTTGTTCAGGAGGGCAATCATTGCATTGTCCATTGCATTGATCAACACGGTTCCTTCGGGTTCCAGCCATCGTCTAAAACCCAAAAAGAATAGTGTGAGAGGCAAAAATCATGCTAGGGAAAACAACATAATAAAGGGGGAGTACCTTCAATATCCAACATCTTAGGTTTAATTCTATGATCGTTAGCGTAATTCTATTACTATAACCTATACGTATACTTATCCCTAGGGACATCCCTAGACATACCTTAGAAATATCTCTAGGGATCTCACTAACGTTTTCGCATCCTAGTTTCCAAAGGTTGACTAAACATTTCCTCTGATACCAACTGTAGAGACCCGTATCTTGACGTACATTGACATTACATTACTTTTGCGGAATACTTAGTACATAACAAAAACACACACACAAGGATCGTATTAGTTTAGTGTCTTTGGAAACTCGGATAGTAATCTTCTAAACGTGGTGAAAGATCTTCAATATCTCCCATAAAGATCTTCCCCTTTTTTTTACCTAAAACCTTTCTTTATATACTGGGGAAAAGAAAACATAAAAGGGTGAGCTCAAATGCTCAGTAAGGGTAAACAAAGGAAATATCAATCACATAATTTTCATAAGAACATAACATTTTTGGAAATCTTAACCTGCAAAAGAGAGCATAATTTCATAACATGGGATAAATCATAGTAGTGAAATGAAATCATAACTTAAAACATTACTCATTGTGGCATACACACATAATCATAGAGAATCATTTCTTATTAGTCAAGACTCATTGCCAAGACTATCTTAGTGGACAAAGTCCCTTTCTGAATCGAGTAATCCTCGTTTCAGTCCTGTTTCACTGAACCGGTATAACCTACCATTCCAGCCATGTCTATCTCATGAGATATAAAATCTTTACCCAATGCATTGGAGGGAGATATAGGTCTCACCCATCTTATAATGAATCCTTTCTTATGTGTGCCACATAATCATAAAACATACATCATAGTGTAACCCATGTAATAAAAATGGGATTCTTAAACAACATGACATCATAAAACAATTCATATAAGATAAAGGAATTCATAAAAAAATAATTCCATCATAACATGATAAAATCAATATAATAATAGAGATAAAAACAGAACCCTTTATTATCTTAGATGGAAAATAATTTTGATAAAACACTTGAACTCCATTCTTGAGGAAAATATCCTTTCTTTTTCAAAAACACTTTTCCTTTCTTAACATGTCATACAATTTTAAAATAAAAGAAGTTGATTAAAAATAAACTTGAATACTTGTAAAGGAATCTTCTTGGAAATAATGTTTTAAAAATCCATTCATGCCGTATAAGTTAAAAAAAACATTCTTCGTACTTTTGTCGGAAAAGTCAAAAAGTACCTCGTACGGAAAAACGACAAAAGATTCCTTTCATATTCTTTACTAAAAACTCACCTAAGGGTAAAATTGGATTTAAACTATTGAAAGTGGATGGAAACAATATTACATATTGAGGGAACATGGATGTGGATGATAAAATACACCCCAGAAAATACTTACGAATAAACAATCTCGGATAAAAATGAGATTGTGATATTTCCCTTACCTTAGGTCCGACTTGCTTTGTAAGTGTCCGAACCTCCTGTATAATGATTTAAATCATGTTATTGACTTATTACAGAATCATATTCATTGTTATGATATCATATATGGTTCACTTATGACATTATATTACCCATTCTTTTGTAAATTCCATGTTAAAGAAGCGTTTTGGGTAAAATCGTTTCATTTATCGTAGGTGTTTTGACTTGTTTTTCTTGACATCATTATTACTTATATCATGATTTACTTACTTCCAGAATATAAAATATGATTTATATATCATATATATTCAGTATATATATATATATAATAGGTAGATAAATAAAATGAAAAACACCGTTCATGGAGACGGTAGTCCGTACGTACGCATGAACGCTGTTTTCCTTTCCTTATTGTCTTGAAATGGAAGTAAGTAGATGACATACATATGTATATATATACATAAATCCAGTAGCTTTGTAATGTAATATATTTCATTATTATTTCTTATATATACTTTATAATCATTCTTAAATGGTTAACATGGAGAATGAATCTCATCGCGTCGTGGAGACGGTAGTCCGTACGTACGCACGAGCGATGATATCATTTCTATAAATATTGAATTGAATTGGAGTGGATTATACAATATATCAGAATCAATATGATGTTGTAATAACTATGTATAGTTATTCTTTACACCATTATACCCATCCATGTAAGGTGGTGGTGGAAAATAGATTACACCACGGCGTGGAGACGGTATTCCGTACGTACGCACGCGCGGTGATTTCTTTTTCCGTAGGATGGATAGATGGTGAAATAGGGTTGTTTCATACTTATAATAACATTTCAGTATATGAGTGATACTGATGTTATTACTTCATAATGAAACAACCTAAGAAGAAGAAGTGGAAGAAGAAATAAAGAGGAAAGAATTGGTAACGGTAATTACCTCTTCTTTGAAGCGCCTCTTTGAGACCTCCTCTTAGGGCACTAGAATTGGTCTTTGAGGAAGACCAGAACCTCTAGGATGTTGCTAGGGAAGTGGAGAAGAGATTTGGGCAGGGGTTGGCCGAGCTTGAGTGCTCAAATTGGTGTGAGGAGGAGGGGGAGGAGGTGTCCTTTTATAAGGGAGGAGAGGGGCACCTTAGGAATACCTCAAAATATTATTTTATATTAAAGTCAAAATCGGTTTATAATGGTTCCAAAGGGTCTTATTTCGAAGCTAAAGTGGGGATGGGTCGAAATCCTATCAACCAATAGGATTTAGACAAGTTTAGGTTCTTATTTTAACCTTATCAATTAGATTTAACTCTAAGTTAAATAATTTAACTTTTACCGTGTCTTTTTGTTTTCTTTCACTATATGGTTAATACACTTACTATAACATGCCAAACGAACCCCAAATTGTTTATTATTAATATATATATCCTTATCTAAGTCATTTGGCCGAACCTTAGATTTTTAGGAATAAAATAACAATTAATAATATAATATTTGATTTAAAAACTATTTTGTGTCAATTTTGACACTATTTGATATATGATTTTTGTGAAAGTCATAACAGAATTATATGTTCGAACCAAGTTGATTAAATCAACATTAATATATCATAGTAACCTAGAAAATTAGTGGAATTCCTAAAAAGTCTCAAATTACATTTATTTTGGTGTTTATAACATCAATTATGTCAATATTTCATTAACAAGATAATTACCGCATCATCTTTGTGTCATAAATAAATTAATTTATTTGATGTCTAAAAATTACAAATAAAATACCATAATGTAGTAAATCTTTTTAGATTTCTAATGAATATTTACAATCGAATTTATCTTATGTATAACCCCATATTAAAAATGATTTACTTATTAAACATTGATTTTAACTATTTTAACCCTTCTTTAAATAAATTAATAATAAATGTCCTAATCTAATCCAAGTGGGCCTAAATGGTCATATTTTATTCCTAAGTTTGTTTTTGGTCGAATTACACTTGTCCAATAGAATTAGGACATGTGTTAGGTTAATATTAATATCATACTTACCCTTAGTTACCCTATTTACTATTAACCGCGGTAAAAAAAAAGTAAAAAGTTACTATTCACCAAAAATTATTTTCATCTCATTGAACCACATTTTAGTCCTTGATATTAACAGTGTCTCTCGGATTTTCGAAATTCCATTCACAGAAGTGGTAAAATTAAGTTTTATGCAAAATTCAGTTTTTAACCTACCACTTAGTGGTTTCACTATTCATCAAAAATTGAAGTTTTTCAGAAAAATGCCAAAATTTCACCCTAAGCTATAATTGATATTCCGAATTCAAAAATGATTTCTATTTTACAAAATTCCCAACATATAAGTTGCATTAATTAATTTTATAATTAAATCTCGTTGTTAAAACAAATAGCGTGTTTTTAAGAAACAAAATCTATCAAAAGATTGACACTTGTTTATGTCTAGTTTAAATGTGAAATTACATCCAATGACCAACATTGTATTAAATTGTAAAAATATATTCTAAATATACTTTAAAACTACTCCAATTAATAATTTATCACTATTAATTATTTCGATTTAAAAAGTTGTTTTTTAATTATAATTTAGTAATTTTCACTATTCATCAGAATATGAAAGTTATCCGAAATGTACCAAAATTTCACCTTAGGCTAAATTCGATACTCCGAATCCAAAAATGAAGTTCATTTTGAAAAATAAGATTTATAGAATTTTAAAAAGTGGTTATTACTATTCATAACGGCTAGTTTTAATAATATTTTAATAGCATATCGTTGTTTAATGAAACTCAGTATTGCGTATTACACATGCTATCGAGGAAGGCCGCGATTGCGTGTAATGCAAGGCAAGTCAAGGATGTGTGTTGTGCAAGCTCCTTTTGGTGTAGCGTACAACACAAGACATTAGTGAAAATAAAAAAGAATATTTTTCATAAAATCTCGGGCTGTTACAAAATTACTACTGCGTAAAGGACTTTCACGGCTAAATTTATCATCATGGGGAGGATCAACATGGTGGGTTAGAGCAAAAGATGAAACATTTTGCTCCTTGATCATCTGACCATGTAGAGGGTTATCATGGCTCTCATCTGAAGATGATACTTCGAGATTGACCGAATTTTCATGAAGTAATCCTTCATAAGTAAGCTTCTGATGAAGACCATCAGAAGTATTGTTGTTACTTTTGGAGTCTAGAAATGGGAGAGTAGAATCTTGAGTTGGAACAAACAATTGTCTGAGGGCTTCAAGAACTCTAGTATTGAGCAAGGCCTTATTGCAGATTGGCTCTTGATTTTTCAACTATGCTGTATGGCTCTTTTTCTTGGACAAATTCTTACTCACTTTGGAAACCACTTGTTGGCGAAAGTGGTTATTATAGGTAGTTCTATGTGTCTTATCAGGAGAAATGGTTAGTTTAGGCAGATTATCTCCATTTAAATCGGGTGTATATACCTGACATGATTATCTGTATGACATGGGGGGTATGCCCAATGACCCTCCTAGACTAGAATAGAGGTATGTATCCACTCCAAAGTGACATTTGGATGAGTAACTCCACTAACAGGGATAGATTTATGTTTCTTTCCATGTGATTTCACTGAAGTTGTTATAATATTCTGACAGGTACCCAGAATATGGGCAGGTATTTTCTTCTGCTTTTTCACCATTTTCAGAATGTTCTTGGTGACTTCAGCTGCTGGAACAGAAATATACATCCATTCAGTGTTTGGAGTAGGTGTTTTTTTCTGCTCCTGTCCCCCTTTTCCTATCAGTGAATTTTAAAAATTCTCATGTGTGGGGGCAGAAAGTTGTGTCTGTCTCCTATTTTTCATTGGGACTTTCCAATTGACATCTCCATGTGATACCAAATGATACTGTTGGTTAGCTTGAGAAATTACAGGTATATGTTCCTGCTGATTTTTCTCCACCAAATATGATTGATGAAATTCCTTTAATACTGGCAGACGAGACTGCTAACAGAATTGATGAGTGTAAGCAGGTGTATGTGCCTGTTTACAGGTGGTCACCACATATGATTGGCGGGCTTCTATGGATGCAGTTAGATGAGCCTACTGACTGGATGATGAATTATAAACAGGTGTATGTTCCTGGCTATAGTACTCTTCCATAATTGCCTAGTGGAATTGGTGTGTTACTACCAGACAAGTCACCTAGGCAGTGAAATCAGGACGGACGGGTGTATATGCCCGCTCATTGTTTTCCATCAAGTTAGATGGAAGGACTTCTCCAGAGGAGGCAGAGTTAAGAACCTACACCATGTTGACCGAATTTCACCTCTGATGGTTCGTATTGTGTGCTTGGGTCTGAGTAACCTAAGCCGAATGCCTAGATGTGATACCCTTATCATGTTGAGGGTGTACTACCACACGACTCTAGAGGTGATTGTTTATGGGAGTCCTAAGGAAGGACTCCTGTCTTCTTGAAATGAGTCCTTGAGTGACCTCTTAATTTACCTCTCTATAATATGGGAGGGACTGGTTGTTGTGTTCTAGGGATAACGACCCGAAACATTTGGAGATGGTGGTTGGCACCACCTGCTTCTTGATCACTGTTCATCGCTATCCGGACAACCAGGGTGAATTGTTAACTTGGAGGGCTTGTCGAGTAGCCTCCAGAGTCGAGATGGCACTGTGTTGATGGTATTCCCTCACCAACGCATTCGAGACCCAGCATTGAAGATGATGAGAAGGTGATGTATCCCTCAGAGTGAATGAGGATCCAGTAGGAGTAGCAGCCGAGGCATTCGCAGGTGTGAACTTTAAGGAATCCATTCTGTGTTTTAGAGAGATTTTGGAAAAGAGTGCATGTTTAATATAGCATACATAATCAAGATAGGTTTTTCCAGACTACATCTTTTGGATTAGCACATATGTTATTGATTACTTTGTTGGCCCTCATATTGAGTTTAATAGGGGCCTAACAAATAAGTAAAACATCATTTAACTTGGTTAAGGATTCACGTCGGGTTCACCATTTTTTGTTTCCTCTGGAAATGTGGATGACCTTGTTTGTTTATGGTTCAAACTTCCCAATTAGTTTCTAATGGGTTTATTCGTAGAACTAAAAACATCTAATGATTCTACATCCATTTGGACCTACTTTCCCAAGGTAGGTTCTCATTAGTTGTGAACAGATGAGGCATAATAATTTGCATTGGTCAAGATGATAGGAGGTCAGGCTCATCACACCTTTTTGGGAAGAATTATTGCGTACTCTGGGACACTCTTATAGATTTAAGTTATGTTCACGAATCCTTATTAATTCACCAAGTATAAAAATGAGTTTTCCTTTAGATTTATCAATCAATGATTGATATGTATGGAATTTAGAGAATATTTTATATGAATTTGAGGTTCTTCATAAATAGAATATCCTCAATTTGTATTAGAGATTATCAGTCAATGGTATCCTTAAATACATTATATATAAATCTCTTGGACATTATGATGACCATACTAGTTTTAAAGCCACTCAGTGGGTCACTTGAATTTTATTGCCATTTAGAAAGACAGAGATTATTTTAGAGTTGGGATCATACCCGCAGATGGGCAACCAATATATCCTTGTTAAAAATGAATTAGAACCCACGTAGTTCGATTAGAAGGATACAGTTTAGCTTTATATGGGATGCAAAATAATTAATTAATGATGTTCTTGAACCTTAGAAAGGCTTCCTACGTACTCTATTTTAAGGTAGAGATCAGAGTCCACATAGTCCGGGTAAGGAAATATGGGACTTATGCATGGTTAATGGCCCAAAAGAGATGTCTTGATTACCTTTACACTCTAATCTCACGTGAGTAATGCTCGGTGTGAGAAACAAGAGGTATCATTAAACTTGACGATGGTACCATGAAGGATACAGTAATGAAAAATGATGTGGGGCTTACGTACGTATGACTTCCCAAGTAGATGAATACCACGACTTAGGAAAGAAGCCCAGGAGAAGGGTCTATAAAGGTATATGTACTTTATAGAAATTTGGAGTTTTAACCCGGGGCTTACACCTGAAAAAGAAACCCAAATTAAGTGGGGCTTATTATTGGGGCTTATTCCAGATAAGGAAGCCCAAATCAAAAGAAATTATAATTTGGGCTTACTCCTGAGGAAGATGTCCAATGTTTAAGGAAACTATGACTGGGGCTTACTCGTGAGAAGGATGACTAGGTTAAGGGGACTTGTAACTTGGGTCTTAATCCTGAGAAAGAGGCCCAAATCAAAAGATCTTCACATCTCAAAGTATGAGGTTATATAGGAAACCCCTAACTATGGTGACATAAATCTTGTAAGTCATGAGTTTTTAGGAGAGGTTCTCACAGAATTCCTTTCAGATAAGGACGAAAACAAAAAAACCATCCCTTAAATGGCTTTGTAGAGGGTTTTTAAGGCTATGTCATGAAGAGGAGAGGTGGATTTGAGGAAAGGAGGTGACTAGGAAGGAGGCTCACAAGTATCTTTTTGGCGCGCAAGTCCTGGTCACACAAGTGGACTTGCATGACATGAGTCACCTTGGGCGACAAAGAATATATAAGAAAATACTTGGGTGAATTTAAACTCAAGCCCTTAGTATCATCCCTAGAGGCTTTCAGAAGGGTGGCGTGCAAGTTCCCTTGATAGGATAAGGCGACGCACAAGTGTCTTCATTTCCCTTCAAGGATGGACACTTAGGCGTGCAAGTATTGATGAGTTCTAACACTTAGGTCTTATTCTTCCTTTTTAGAGCTTTCATTCTAGGTAAATAATTACCTTATAAGTGTTCAGAAGATGTTAGACAAAGACTTGGGCAACCAGAGCTTGAATCTGAGTTTTGGAAAAAAATTCCTCGAAATGGGGAGCCCACAGGGGGTATTTATAGGCCTCCTGAGATTAGGGAGAAATTTCAATGTGGGTGCACAAGTGACCTACGCGCCTCACATCTAGCATGCAAGTAACATGCATGCCCAAGTCTAGTGCACAAGTGACTTGTGTGCCTTAATTCCTTTGCAACATTTGATGCTTCTTCCCTCTCTCTTCTTCTCTTTGTTTTTATTTGCTTGAGGTACTCCCCTTTGTCATTCCTTAGACTCTGTGATGAAACAGAGCATCAACAGGGTCATTAAAATATTCCCCCCTTATGAAATTTAACCCTTGAAATTTCCTTTTCCCACACTAAAATATATATGGGTAACCCTTCTTTATCATTTCCTCCGATTCCCATGTCGCTTCTTCAAACTTGTGGTTTCACCACAACAACTTGACAAGGGGCATTTCCTTATTACATAGAACATTTTCACTACGATCTAAGATCTTCACTAGTTTCTCCTCATAAGAAAGATCATAATCTAACTGTACCACCTCTTAAGAGATTACATGTTAAGGGTCCAGTACGTACTTCCTTAAGATAGATACATAAAATACATCATGTACTTTGGCCATGGTAGGTGGAAGTGCTATTTGATAGGTCACAGCCCCGACACGATCAAGAATATCAAAGGGGTCAATGTTACTTGGACTTAACATCCCTTTCTTTCCAAACCTCATGACCTTCTTCCATGGTGATATGAGAAGAAATACCATGTCTTCAACTTTAAACTCAAGGTCTTGTCGACAGTTATCTGCATAACTCTTCTGTCGACTCTGGGCTACCTTGATATGCTTCTAAATGGTTTTCACCTTCTCCAAAATTTATTCAACCAATTCTGGTCCAAGCAGCTTACGCTCGCCAACCTCATCCCAACACGGCAGTGTTCTGCACCTTTTCCCATAAAGGGCTTCATATGGTTCAATTTGGATGCTCGAGTGGAAACTGTTATTATAAGAGAACTCAACCAGAGGAAGATGTTGATTCCATCCTTCTTTAAAGTCCATTGATCACGCTCTCAGCATGTCCTCAAGTTTTTATATAGTCCGCTCGGATTGGCCATTAGTTTTAGGATGATAGGTCATACTGAAGTTTAGTTCAGTATTCAGAACATGTTGAAGAATCTTCCAAAACTTAGAGGTGAATCGTAGATCTCGATCAGACACAGTACATAGTGGTACTCCAGGAAGCCTTAACAATTCCATGATATATATCTGTGCCAGTTGATCCAATGAGAAGTCTTCCCAAATAGAAAGGAAGTGTGAAGCCTTTGTAAGATGATCCAAAACAACCCAAATTTCATTGTTTCCTTTGAATATCTTCGGAAGTATGGTGACAAATTCCATGGTGATGTTCCCTCATTTCCATTCTAGTATGGGTAATTGTTGCATCAACCCCTTAGAATTCTGCCTCTCTGCCATCACTTACTAACACACCATTCACTTTGATGTATATTCAGCGATCTCCTTCTTCATATTATCCCACCAATAATGCTCTCGGAGATCTCGATACATCTTTGTGTTTTTCGGGTGAATAGAGAAATCTGAACTATGTGCATCACCCAAAGATCCATCTTCATATTTTTACTTTATGGAACACATAGTATTTTCCCATATCTCACAATTCCTCCTTCATTAAAATTAAACACTAAGGATTTACCTTTTTCGATAGCTTCCACATTTTCCTGAATTCCCACATCATCTTTTTGAGCATCTTTTAATCTTTCCAAAAGTGATGGTTGAGAAATAATTTGTGAAAGGATTGATTATTATCCCTTATTTATAATTCCCATGTCTATCTTCATCAGATCTAAGAAGATTGGATCCTTTTTAATTCTCATCAATGATAGAATCCCTGGGTCCTTTCTACTTAGGGCATCTGCCACATTGTTCACTTTCCTAGGGTGGTAATGGAGTGAGCAGTCACAGTCTTTGATCATCTATAACCATCTTTATTGGTGCATGTTCAACTCATTCTGTGTGAATATATACTTTAGGCTTTTGTGGTCCATATATATTTCACACTTCTCCCCAAATATATAATGCCACCAAATTTTCAAAGAAAATATCACTACATCCAACTTGAGTTCATGTGTTGGATATTTTTATTCATGAACTTTCAATTGCCCTGAATCATAGGCAATGACTTTGTCATTTTTCATCAACACTCATCCTAGGCCCTTCTTCGAAGCATCATGGAATACCGCAAAATGTTCTCCACTTGTGGGTAAAGTGATCACGGGGGTTGTGATAAGCCACTTTTTCAACTCCTTGAAGCTTTCTTCCAATTCATCACTTCAAAAAAACATTACTCCCTTTTGAGTTAGCTTGTTAAGAGGTTTGGACAACCGTGAGAAATTTCTCACAAATTGTCGATAATATCCAGCTAACCCCAAGAATCTACAGATATCTGTTACCGATGTTGGCCTCAGACATCCCACAATTGCATCTATTTTGGAGGGATCCACAGATATCCCAATGATTGTGATGATATGGCCCAAGTATGAGCCCTCCTTCAACTAGAACTCACACTTTATATACTTTTCAAAGAGCTTATCCTTCCACATGGTCTCTAGTAAAGTTCTTTAATGCTCCTCATGATCCTTCTTGGCTTTGGATTGTATCAGAATATCTTCTATAAAGACTACCAAAAATTTCTTGAGGTAATCTCTAAAGACTCTATTAATCAAGTCCATGAATATTTCTGGAGCATTAGTGAGTCCTAAAGGAATTACTATGAATTCATAGTGCCCGTATCTTGTACGAAAAGCAGTCTTGCGGATATCTACCTTCTTCACCCTTGCTTGATAATATCCCAACCACAAATCCACCTTGGAGAAGTCTTGTGCTCCATGCAGCTGATTGAACAAGTCTTCAATTCATGGGATATGATACTTGTTCTTTATCGTGATTTTGTTAAGCCCACAATAATCGATGCATAGGTGTATTGACCCATCCTTCTTCTTGACTAAGAAGACTAGTACAACCCATTGTGAAGTACTTGGGTGTATAAACCCTTTATCTATATTCTTATGTAGTTGTTTCTTTATCTCCTCAAGCTCCACAATATCCATTCTACATTAAGTATTGGATATTTTCAATGTTGTAGGTACAAGATCAATTGATAATTCCATATCTCTTCTAGGATGAATACCAAGCAATTCCTCGAGAAACACTTCAGCGAATTCCCTCACAATAGGTATGTCTTCAAGGATAGTTTCCTCCTTAGATTCAATCATCTGAGCCAGATATGAATGCTCATAGGGTAGTAATATCCACGCTTGAGATGATGGATATAAGGAAGATTCATCTTCCTCCTTACACTTGTAAAGAACCGGGGGTCGATTCTCCACATGGAGAGTGATTTCCCTATCATGGAAATTTATGTTGGCTCTATATAAAGAATTCCACCCATGCCAAGAATCATATCAAATTCCACCATAGGGATTATCAAAAGGTTCTTCGAGAAGTTTAATCCATAGATTATGATAGGAGAGGAGTTAAATTCATTATATGCAATGATTTCCCCATTTTATGTACTCACTAAAATCTTCACTTCCATGATTTTTGTGGTGCTGGGATTGTTCTACTAAACTTTTGAGACATAAAAGAATGCGTATAACCTGAATAAAAAATTAAATTCTCGATTATTGATTGAATAACTAGTGTACCACTCACCACTTCATTTTTTGGGGTTCACTTCGGCAGTAGTGGTGGAAAAAAATCTCTCTTGCTGCCTTGGAGGTTGTTTTTTGCCTCTAAAAACCCTTTTCTTAGGGCACTGATTTGCAAGATACACTGGTTCATTGCTGTTTTAGTAATGAACCATGAATTGGGGTTCGAACGGAGCATTCCTCTCCTCTATCACAGCCACGAGTCATTGTTTCTGACAATTAATAGCTAGGTGCCCTTCTCTTCCACACCTAAAGCATTTCACCGTCCCCTTCACACAGTTTTTAGGGTTCTTCCATCCACACCATTGGCATGTGGGGTTCTAGATCTTCATAGCACCATTGGATTTATCCATCAGACCACCAGCATTGAATTCCACCTTATTCTTCTTATCTCCATGATACCCCTGAGATTCTACTATCTCCATCTCAACCTTCAGGGCACATCGGAAAATTTTCTTATAGCTGTCAAATTCACGGATCTCCAGTGCTTTTCGAAGGCTAGGTTTCATCCCACCAAAGAAGTAGTCAATCTTGCATTCGGGGGTAACGACAAAGCTGGAATCATATCGTGCAAGACTTGTGAAGTTTTCCTCATACACTCCAATAGATTCATTTTCTTTTTACTTGAGTTCAAGTAAGTCTCTTTCCATCTTAAGTCGAAAGGTGTGTAGAAAATATTTATGGAAAATCATCTTCTGGAAATCCATCCATTCCAATGCCTTGACCTCCTCCTCAGGCCTGGTATTTTTTATCAATATCCACCATTGATCAACTTCAACATCCTTATGATAATTATCCAATAGAACCTTCTATTGTTCAGAATATTGAAGGATGGGAAGATCTATTCAATGGAGTTGATCTATTGTTCAACGATTGAGGGATCAGATGATCCATTAAAAGTTAAAGGCCTTTGTCTCATGAAGCTCTCGATAGCAACTTAATCTTTCTTAGGGGGGTTGAAAGTTCCTCTTGACCCATGTTTCTATTCAAATATTGAGTTAGATGAGAGAGAAGTGTGTAAAAAGTTCATGATTCCCACTCCCATTGGATTGGGCATCTCATTAGTATAGTCATCACATTGATCTTCACATCGGTTGTTAGAATGAGTCTTCCTATTACCGACGATTGGCTGGAATAAAAGGAAATTTAGGGGTAACACATAAAGGGTAATATAAGGATGATACTGATGACTTATAAATAACTTTTATTTCTTTAACATATGAATCTATTGGCTTCAGTCTATGTTATCCACGATCTATATTCTAACATATATTCTTAGGGAATTTTTTTTGTCCCTTAATAATGGTTCATAATAAGCTTGTGAATTTACCAAAGCATGTCCCCTGAGAGTGTTGTAACCAAGAGTTCAGCAAGTCTCATTGTCATGCACCATTTCTCACTCGAGTCTAGCTCAAAGTGGTGTTTTCAGGTTTTACCCCTAGGATACATTTGTGCCAGAGCCGCCTCTACCTGCTCGTATCTTGACAGTGATGTATTTTCTTGATAAACCACTTACTCAATACTCACCAAAATTTAGGTATGCTTATATTATACTTAGTCTTGTCTCTAAGGCTTTACTAGGGTTTTCTAATCCTAATCCCAAAAATAACTATGTCTATCCTCTGATAACAACTATGAAAACCATGATTTTTATTACACAATTAAAAATAATTTATTACATAAACTTCATTTGATACAACATAGAATATCGAGAGGTCTAGTGTATTTGGGGATTAAGATCATTACATAACAACTTAAACCATGAAAAACAACATCTTTATCGAAAACTTCCTTTACATGACCACTACATTCCCTCATACTTAGCATTTCATGGGATAACCCGAGGACAATCATAAGAAAAGGGTGAGCTATAAAGCCCAGTAAGGGAATAAACATGGAGTAACATGAGGAATAAAATATATTTTATAAAATAGGAATATCATTAGAGAACAATAGAAACATAACCATAAAGGCATGATAAAACATGATAATCATAACATGGAAATGTGCCAATAACACTTAACCTGGAATTAGTAGGAGCCAAGGATCATTGCACATGAAGCATGAGTAAATACTCATTATACATGAAGCATGACTAAAACCTCATTGAACTTGAATTGGCATGAGTAAACACCCATTTCACATGACGTATCATGATACTATACTTTACCCAATTAATTTGAGCGCTATAAGGGTGTACCCTTCTTAAAATTTTTATTTCATACATAAGTGTTCCTCATGGATCATATAACATGAATTCAAAAAACATAATCATTTATTCACTGATAAAGGAATGTGTAATTAATACATGGAACTTTATAATCAATAATTAAATTTTCATAAAGTTGAATAACCTTGATAGAGAAATGTACATGGTATTCACTACACATTGACATTGGCTTAGAAAATCGTTGTAGTTTCGGCAGCATAACGGCATGATGTAAGAATTCATAAAAATGGTTGATGAAAAAGAAAGAGGTGTATAATCATATGTACATGAAATGGACATTAATGGGTTCATATAGATACATGTCCCAATAATTTTAATGGAATCTAGAGTCATGATACAAAAGAATTGCCTAAATGTAAAAGAAGAGAGAGAAATTTCTTTTGGAATTTTGGCATAGTAACAGGTGTACATGAGAGGAATTTAATGAGAGATAAAGGGTTCTACCATCATTCAAACATAAAGAGTTAAGTATGGGGGAGGTTAGAAACCATACCTCAACATTTAAAATTGAAATTAAAAGGTAATAACAACATTAAGAAAATTGGACAAAGATGAGAAAGGAAGAAAAAAACCCTTACTTGGAAGTGTGCTTCCAAAGGCTTTATAGAGGCTTGAGAGGGGCTTCTTGGGGGCTTGGGGAACCTTGGGAGGATTCTAGAGAGAGGAGGGTAGATGTTGGATGAACTCCAAAGTCTTTGAGTGGGGAGTAAGTTGGATATTGGGTTGGTTTATATAAGAAAGGTGAGGGAATTCTTTAATATTTAGGTTTGGGACACCTCATATTATACTAATCCAAACCACAAACCAGCCCATGGTTTTTGCCCATGGGTTTTGGAAAAGGTAATTTGAAAACAATATTTTATAAGGCCAAATCCCAAACTTTTTAAAATAATGGGGTTTCTTATGTGGAGGTCAGTCACACTCCCAAGGAAAACAATTTAAAAAGACAAGATGTTTAATAAATCTTGAAGGGTCCATTAATGCTTTGTAAAATAAGTCAAAAAACCAAAAATCACATAAATTTAATGGTAAAACATATATTTTACGAACATAAAGCTTATAGTATTTTATTACATCACTATTGGTACATTATGATGTCATAAAACACATTATATATTTAAATGGTATTTAATTTTTACCCAAAAAACTTGACTGTCTCCGAAAATTATGAAAAATTCACCGTTGGATAATTTCAACGTCCTGATTCCAGAAATAATATTTATTTTATCTAAATAATTTTATAAATATCTTAATTTTCACTTTTAAAATAAAAACTGACATTTATAAAAAATTCATGGGTTTTGACAAAAATGGATTTCAAACCTTAATAAAATTATGATTGCATTCATAAAATTATATGATAATTTATATTTAATACAAATAAATTTAGTAATAATAAAAATATTTTATAAAAATATTTTTTAATTCAAAAATTGATTAATTCATCAATATATATTTCTTAATTTAATATTAACTAAATATACTATTTGTGATTTAAAAACTATTTACAAGGTAACAATAATAAAATGAAAGTATATTCATTATTATATACAAAAATAACGCACATATTAAAAGTGCTAATGCCTTCTTACATAACCCCATATAACACCTGCATAATACTGAAGGGTAAGGTGTGTGATGGTGACCGACTCTTGGGGTGGCTCGGATAACATTGCTCTGGTGGTAATCTCTATCAACTTCCACTTCTCTCGTAAGTGGTTCTACTCAAGCATAATGTATTATAGATTGGATTGGGCTTGGTCAAGATTAAATCCCAATGATGAAACCTCCTTTCTGAACTCTAAAAAATGGGCTTTGTGTGGGGCACGTCAACTGGATGAGGCCATCACTTCCTTTGTCTGAGTAAATTGAATTTTTTAAAGCTTTATATTTATACTAATCATTTGATCACTGTTCAACGGATATATTAGCAATGATCATAATTATTACCAGTATTTTTAAATCCACAAACATAAAACAAAAGAAGTTGTCATTTTATATAAACATTTTACAAAATGATACATTTAATTAGATCGAGAGGGATTTCCATTAATTAATGTTTGGGTTGTTACACTCGGACTGATGGTGAGTCAAAGCATAATATATAGGTACTAGAGGACATGTTTCGAGCATGAATCCTAGATTTTGGGGGATCTTGGGAGAGACACGTTCCCCTATTTGAGTTCACCTACAACAATAGTTATTATGAAACTATACAGATGGAACCTTATGACGCATTATACGGTAGGTCGTGTCGATCTCCCTATGCTGCTAGAGTAAAGTGGGGAAGATTTATCGGGACCGCATCTCCTGAAGGAGAATTTTGTGAAGGTCTAGTTTATTAAGAAATGTATTGATGATACATAGTCTTGATAGAAGTAAAAAAATAAGATCACCATATGATACCTCTAGAGTTTGAGGTTGGTGATTGGGTTTTCTTACGTTTTTTAACAATACTGGGACACATGAAATTGGGAAACATGGTAATATTTAACCATGATATGTTAGGTCATTCCAAGTTCTAGAGAGAGTCGGGTTGGTATCCTATCAGTTGTAGTTACCTTAGAGGTAATGATCCATGCACGATATCTTCCATGTATCTCAGTTGTACAATAATCATTCAAACTTGTCTCATGCTTTCCATCCCAAGTATATTGACCATCAGGTTGATGCATCCTTTGAGGAGCATTTGAATAATATAGTAGAGAGGAGCATGAATGTTCTACAAGTCCAGCTATTTCCTATAATATGATTTCTATGGTATCAAAACTGTTTATAGGATGACACATGGAAGTGGGAGGCTAAATTATGTGCTCAGTGGCCAAAGTTGTTCTCAAGGGAATCTTGACCACCATGTAGAGAGAAATTCAGGAATGAATTGCTATAAGGGGAAATATTATTACAACCAAGGTTCTCATATTAAGTACAGATCCCTTCTTTCTCAGTTTTAATTTTTAAAGATGGCCTAGTGTCGGTACCCAACTTGTTCATTGGTGTTTTAGAGGTTTTTGGGGCTTGTAAGAAGCCAGAAACCAGGTTTTGAACTGAAAATGGAATGGAAAACGGTTAGTACAAACCACACAGGGCAAGCGACATGGTTTGACTAAATCATTTCAAGCTAGATAGAGGGGTGTTATAGACTACCCGGATAGTCCAAACCACATGGAATGGTCTGCATGACCGTGCATCCATGTCTACAATTTTTTAAACCTTTGACAAAGGACTAGATCACTATTTTCACATGGTTAGTGAAACCGTGCAAGGAAACCATGTGGGTTCCCCTTGGCTTATAGGAAAAATGCATGGTTAGTGCACGGTTTGCTAAAATGTTCCCCTAAACCATGAATCCCCTGAATTATGTAGATTTTAATAATTTCTGAATTAAAATAAATCTTTATTAAACTTAAATCCTATTTCATTCCACGCACAGAACCTCACCTCCATTGATGCTCTCAAAGGTGTCTAAAATTCTATTTCTGGTCTATTATTCATCCAACCTCCAATTATAACATGGTTTTCCTCATCGGATCCATATTTTTAAGATGTACATTCCTTTTTATCCGTTCTTGATACATATATCCATCAATTGTTTATTTGGGATTTAGGCATATATGCCTTAATTTCCCATTTTAATGTGTTTTGTATATTTATCCTAAACCGAGTTGAATTAGGACTTGATACTAGATGAGCACTCTGCTACCAATCTAAGGTAGGTGGTGTATACTTTTCTTTTGACTATCGGTGTTTTTTAAATATATTTACCATTACATCGCCCACCGGAGATTTCGGAATATACCTGATTTTGAATATTTTACTTGAAATAGTTGTAATCATACTTATTACGGATACCCATAGGATCTATTGTGATTTTTTGATACCCGTTTCATGAACTGAGGACACCTATGGGGTAAACCATCTTAAAATTTCATTTTTATTCCATATCAAACCAACCAAGGGGTGTGTTTTGGGTTTTTCTTATTATTAGAATCCCATTATAAGTGAAATGGGTTGGATGGGATGATTATGAGATAGTTTCCCTCCCTTTCTTGATGTATTATAGAGAACTTTAATTGGATAATTTTTTAATTGATCAAATGAGTTATGTTATTGCAATGTGTTAAATGGAATAAATCGAGTTAATTGAATGGGTGGGTATAACCATGGGATATGTTGAACTGTGAATTGTGATAGATGGGTGGGTATACCCATGTGATAGGTTTAATTGAAATGGATGATTAATGGGTGGATATACACATGTGTTTTTATTAAATATAAATTTAATACATGAGTGGGTTTACTCATGTGATGTTTTCTTATGAAATGTAATAAATTAGTGGGTATAATCATTATTTGGAATTGAATGAATGGATAAAATAAGTGGGTAGACTCATGTGTAATATATAAAAATTGTATGAATAGATTAAATGAGTGGGTAGACTCAAGTGTAATATGTGAAAATATTATGAGTAGATGGATGTTTGTATGGATACCATGGAAATATCTCCATGGATCATGAATGCGGTGATGGATTCCTTACATTTATCATGCCCCATGGGTCATGGATCCATATGATTCCTTGGGCTTTTCTACCCCTTGGATCTGGCTTTCTTGGACTCATGTTGGACTGGTCTGGTATGAAATACTCCTAGAACTCCAACTAGTTCCCATACTAAGTTTACATTGAGATGATCCTGGGACTCGATGAGGATACCTTGGTTATTTAAACCATGTATCTATCCCATGTGTATTCTAATAGTTTAGTTGATACGACAGGTCCATTCAAATGTGATTCACTTAGAGTATACAGTAAGGTCATGCAGACAGCGTATGGATGGTTGTACGAATTGAACATTTTTCGTGTTTATATTTCATATCTTTGTCTTGTTAGGAGCTAACAATTGTTGAATTTAGCCTTGAGAGACTATTTTTTATTACTTTTTGGAAGTAGTTATATGCCCTAGGCATTCACGCTCACATTAGTACTTACTTACACTTGTTTATATATTCCTTTGTTCTACTTAGAACTGTATAGAATTTTGTATGGTTACCTATTGGGATGTTATCTCACACACTATTTGGGCCTTCTTATGGGACCCAAATATATTATATGGTTGTAGGTGATAATAGTGTAAGGTTCCCTAGAATGGATTTTTAATTGTTGATTTGGATCAGGGGTGCATGGGGCCAAGCTGAGGCTTTCACTTCTCAGACATTTTTTTCATTTTTGTGAAGGCTTGTATTTTACTGTATTTCCATGTACATGTTTTTGATGTTTTCTAGATACATGTATCATCTCCATCATTGTGTATGATCAATATTTTGAGGTTGTTGTATGTTCTTATTATGTATCTACTATCTTTTTGTTTTACTACTTCTTTTATCCATATTTTATTGACTTCCACTATGATATAATCTGGTAATGAGGACATAGTATCCCCTAATAACACACCTAGTACCTTTATTCTAGTTATCATCCTATGGAATTTGTGGATATGTTCTTGAGGCCATGTAGCCAACCGTGCTTGGGGCACTATTGAGTGTCATCTGGGTTCAGGACATTACAATCAGGGAATGATTATAAAATCTAATTGAGATGATATTTGGATTTATGGTTGAGATAGATCAAGGAGGAATGTCCCTAACACGGAATATGTCACACCTAAAGAGTTTACCATTGGAACTGAATGCCCCATGGAGGAAAATTTGGTATTTTTTGATCAGAATTTCTCATAGAGGTAGATCTACAAGGTGTGTCCATAAGAAAAAAGATTTCACATCTGAGTTTACCAAATTGGATTGAATTAATTTTAAAGAATATATAGGATTTGGGGATTAGAACTCCCCCATGGATGTGGATCCATGAGGTGAATCTCTATGAGATAAGATATCACACCTAAGTTTTCCAATTTGGATTGAATTCCATGTAAGGTAGATATGAAGGTTCCTACCCAAGTAGAAAGATATCACAACTGAGTTTACCAATTTGGTCCGGATTCCTTATAGGTTAGATCTATATGTTTATCAATAGGAGGTAATATTTCACACATGAGTTTACCAATTTTGATCGAATGCCATGTTAGGCAGATCCATAGGGGTGTACCTAGGAGGTAAGATGTCACACACGAGTTTACCAATTTGGATCAAACGTCTTATGAGTTAGATTTGAATGTGTGACCCTAATATATAAGATGTCACACCTGAGTTTACCCATTTAGAATGAATGCCTTGTGAGTTGGATCCAAATGTGCATCCATATAAGGGAATATGTCACACTTGAGTTTACCAATTCAGATTGAATGCTTTATGGGATGGATATAGAAGAGAATACCTTGGCGGAAACACCTGGACAGTTAACCATTTTCAATATTCAACCATAGGGAGGCATCCTACATACCCTACTTAGGAGATAGGGATCAAAACCCACATAGTTTGATACCATAGTTTAAGGACATGTGATATGAATAGTTGACGAGATTCAATGTCATTTGGTAAGAAATATCATGTCACATATGGAGAATCAATGTTGGATAGTTTGGGGATTAAAAATAGAATTTTCCCTTCATAAGTGGATTTCTATTGGGGAATTGTATGGGCCTTACTCGTGAAATATTCCTATCAGTGAATCTTTGTAGACCATGGTGGGAGAGGGTGGCATCCCATTATGATCGTACATGGTCCATCCTATGTTCACCACATAGGGTAAGGCTAAACTTTTATAGAATTTTATGATGGTTTTTTATGTAGTTTAACATCATACAAGTAGGACATGGTAATAAGAAATTATATTTCATGCATCCCCGATGTGGGGGGACTCAATCCTCACCCCTTGGGCTTATGTGACCAATGATCATTTGACTTTGGGTGGGTAATGGAGTTGGCACTACTGTGGAGGATTGGCCAATGATGAGGTATACATTGCAGTCCTTTCTCTTAGAAGTAACTGGGGTTAGATTTTCTATTTTTAGAAGCAATCGGTAGGTCGGAGGCTTAGTCCGCACTTGGGGTGAAGTGGGTGATAGAGGAGTGGGTGACACTGGTCACATGGGGACTCAAGGTGTAGTTGAACCAGTCCTAGATTGGTGTTGGGCCCCCAAAATTTAAACTTCATTAAGGGGTGTTAGTAAAAGGGCTGCACCATGTATTGGCCCAAGATAGAGGATTCTGGAATCTTAGAGCCTTAATAAGAGGTTCTTCATGAATATCAGGTTCCCCATGGAGGTCAGGGGCTTCTCCAAGGGGTATTCTTCACAAAAGAGACACACCCTACCTAATACTAAAGTTCTAATTCATAGAGGGATTCCATCACAAAGGATGAATGTTTTTTAAAGCCTTAAGTTCCTTCGAGGTAATTATTCTTGATGAAGGTCTTGGGCCTTCAAAAAAAGAATATACACTTTGGGGGGAGGTTCTCAAGAACAAAAGGGAGGTGGATTCATGATAATTAGATACATTTGGTGATCCATTTTTTCTTTTCTTCATTAAGTTTATGAGGTTCATGAATAGAGAGTAATTTTTAGAAGTCAGAAGGTTGAAATCCCTCTAAATTTTAGACTAAATGGGTATTTATAGAGATAGGTGTTTCATTAATGCTGGAGGCCTCTATGAAGCTGTATGACCTTTAGAAGTGGTTGAGCTCCAAGATTCTGGATGCCAATGATTGGAGATTACTGTCAAGAATCTGCATGGTCTTAAAGAGGTTCATGAATACAACATTATATAGTGGGATCATCAGTGTTCATCCTACATGTTCTTGAAAAGTCAGTCGACATCCTAGGTTTTATGCTTCATATAAATTACCATTATGTCTTTGCACGGACATGAAGAGCTTATCATCTCCTATATTCTTTGATGAGAAGATCAGTTTCATTCTTGTGTGCAGTCATGAAGGCAACCCATGGCCTATGTTTGATACATCAATGAGATTATCCTCAATTATTTTCATGGTTGGTGACTTCACGAGATTATCTCATTCGTGAAGGTTGGTATCTTCATGAAATAGGCCCCTTTGTGGTATTTTTAGGCCGTTTTTCATTGGATTTTCCCAATACAATCTATGTTAGCCTTTCCATATTCAAATTCTCCCATGGACCGAATATTTCAATACCAAAATAATCCTCCCCCCAGAATGGGATCTGATAGAAAAAGGAGGGTAATATTTCTAGGGATAACCTATGAATTTTTTTGATCAACTCCCCTTAATGAAGTGCATTCACGAAGCCCATTCATGATTCACACATTATGGAGACGATCATGAACCTAGGGATGGTTGTACACCTAAAAGTATTGGAGGTTCCCCTTAGATGGATCATCAAACTTTTGGGAAGAGAAAAGAATATTATCTCTTTTCTTGAACCTCACATCCTTCTTGAGAGCTCTATGATTTTAATCCATACTTCTTGTGAAAATTATTCTCTCAATGAGTATATCCCTATGAATAGTTCTCTACAAACAGTGTTCCATGAACCTATCCTTTGAGAAATGACCTTTGTGAACTTGACCTTCACGATCCTAGACTCCACGAACTAATCTATACAAATAGAGATTCACAAAATAATCTCAGAAAAATCCAAATTCTTGAACAAAATAGATGCCCAAGGATCCAGTGATACTACCACACATAAAGATGAAATAGATAGGAACATATTTTCTAGGGAGGTAATTTGATGAACCTTGGACTATGACTCACTCACTAAATTGCTAAAAAAATCCTAGAGGGGGTATCAACTATGAAAAAGGCTGTAACTTTACAGTTTCTAGATGAGAGATGATGTATTTATCCCAGTGGTGAGCAGAGATAAGCATGCCTACTAGTTTAGAATCACTTAAAGATAGTACTAGTGGCCTAGGGATGTTAGGGGACACATCAAGAAGTAAAATGTGCCAATTATAGTAGTCACTCTCTTGAACCAAATAAAAAATATTGATGGGGATAAGTTGTAGGATGATACCCCCCTCCCCCCACAATTTGAGGCACTTCTTCTGGAGGGTTTGGAGGATTCACTCAAAGGATGGATCACAACTTCAACCTATGAAATGGAATAAATTTCACTAATACTGCTCCATGGGCGTATTGGTCATGCACATTGTTCTATGAATTTGAGGCCAAGATGAAGCGAGTATGAATTTATGTGCCAACATGGCCCCCACAGTTTCATGTTTACCACCACTAGGATATCATTCCAAAGCTACTGAGTAAGTGGTCACCAAGAACCCACACCTTTCATCTGCATCATAGGGAGGTTAGCATAATCATATGGGATCTTTACTAGATTGTTTGGATCCCAATCCAGGGAGATAGGTATGATGAGTTCCTCCTTATAGATAATATGTGGGTGGATCAGTAGCAACATTCAGATCCTGTGAGGGAATTGTTTTGGTTGGTGCAGGGAACCAGTGGGAACAATCCAAGGATGAATGACACCCATTTAAGCAATGGATCTATAATTTCATTAACTAATAGAAATAGGAGCCACTGAAGGGGATGATCTTGCAAAGAAGCTACTGCACGGTTTTGTACATGCATTGGGGAATACCAGTGGGGAAATGATCACTCGTACTTGAGGATCTCAGAGACTATATACTAGAAGATTTGGGGATACAACATTAAACCTAAATATTATATGGTTAGTATTTTGATATTCATTACCATGATGATCTATAGCTGGATTATCCCTATGATGGATGCACATATGGGGGTGAAACCGATAGCCTTCATTGTTCTAACGATGCTAGTTATGAGGCATTGTGTCAACCTGGTTGTCACAGTATTGGAGAATATGTATAAAGTTCTCTACCACATCAACTAGGTAAATACTCTAATTTGCATGTGTGAGACCCTCCAATTTTTTTAGATCTAGATGGATGCTCATATGGGAGGATATGCATACCCAAACCCCATCTCCACTCCAAATATGAATTTATGACCAGCAATTCTGAACATTGTCAAGAGTCACCCGCTTATGCGGAGCCTTGTGGATATGGTGGAAAGGGTTGGTCTGGCAGAGCGCTTTAAGATTCACCTATTTCCCCTTCCAATTGGAGCAGTTATAGATGATTTTATGGGGACTATTGACCAATGATTGTACCTCTTGGACTTCTGAGGTGGGGTTCTAATGGAAAGGGTTGGTCTCCATGTCATCTTTAAGTCATAAACCTGACGTCATTTTGTGAGGTAGTTAAAATTCTTGCAGCAACTAACACCAAAGGTGTACATGAATGTTCATCATGAACATAATTATTTGGAGATAATTTATATCTATTTCATAGTCAAATATGATCATATAAAATAGAGGAATTAGATACCACCACCTACTTTTGCATACATTCTCATATATGAGTATCCACAAAACTAGGAGAGAGCATATCCTGAGGAGATGTTGAGGAACCAAGAAACCCATGTAGGTAAAGGAGAGGCCCTACACCCATGAAAACGAGGTAAAATTGTGTTCAAAGAACATCATAGTTGTAGGATTTCCTCGGTAGGTAGAGCTACAAATTCATGGTAGGTACAGGTGGAGGTTGGATGAATAGGATGATCATTAGGCTTAGCTCCCATAGGAAAGAAGTTGTGGGAGGATGGTGATCCCTCTGGGGAGATCCCAAGGGTAGTTTTCCAAGTCCTAGAGAAGTGATTATGTCTCATATAATTTCATAGTGATGATATCTTCCCTAATAAATAAGAGCGTGGGGGACTCCAAAAGCAACTCACCATCCCTTGAAGGGTGTAGAGGTATCTCATCCCTGAGGGGATATACCTCACTGAGCTAGGTCATGTAAGGGAAGGATTCTGTATTCCTCACACCTAAGATATGGAATATATAGTGGCATTATAGGACATTCTCTACTCCCATGGAACTATGTATCCCTTAACCGATCTAGTAAGGGTGTTTTCTAGAATTCCTTCCCCTCGGGTCATCTTTATTGGTCATGCGGCTGCTAGCGTGGAAAAGATGGAGGATAGAGAGACTCTTGGGGAATTTATTCTTATCAAGAATCAACTAAATATGGAAACATGCTTCTAATTAGGTAAACTTCCTAATTTTCATGTGCTTACGGATATCACCCAACTCCTAAACTTATTTTTTAATTCCTTATCTCTCTTGTGTAGGAATTAACAAGCATGGAAGAGGGGGTCCATGATGATTCTCAAATAAAGGGAGAGGGAACCTCAACCCTTAAAGGGGTGTGTATGAGGGACCTCCCCTATGTTTTAGTTTTATGCATCCAAACAACGATTAAAGTGGTGTATGTAACAAATGTGGTGGCCTTTAGGGAAATTCCATTTCTTGGGGAATTACTCATGAACCACTAGAACCTCCTCATTCAGTTGTATTACTCAAGTAAGTCTATTATTCCCTTATACTTTTGTCTCTACTTATTTAACTTTCTATGTTTAGTGGACTTATAATAAAATTGCAGTTCAAGTTTCCTTCATGGATCAAGCATCAGCACCAAAATATGAATTTCTAGTAGTCCTTGATGTTGATACAATGTAGAGGGTGATGGTCCTCCAATGGAGATGTCCGAAAAGGATGTGGAGGTCTAGACAACCATGGATGTTTCATAATAAGGTACCATCGAGAAGATTCCCCCAATTGAGTGGTTTGAAATGGTTCCTATGATGGGAATGGTTAAAGGATCTCCAATGGTAGTTTTTATAAAATAGGTTTCACCAGAGGTGGCAGTTTGAGCTGAAGCCATGATGGAGTAGGTAGAAACGTTGCTGAAAGATGAGGTGGAAGGCTATGTTTTTTTATATGTTCCTAATCCTTAATTTCTACTGGTGGAATCTATGGGAGATGAGGCAAAAATATTTCTACTATTAGGGGCATCTATGGAGGCTAGGATGGTCGAACCCACCACACAGATGTTGTAGTGGGAAACAAAGACATCTTTTATAGGTAAAGGGGATGATGAAGATCCGTTTCTAGGCCTAGGAATTAATTTTAATCAATTCACACCTGAGGAATTTCACATGGATGGTCCACCAACATATATTCTAGTGGTCTCCCTCCACACAATTGATCGCATTTTCAAGCGCTTCAAATTAATTTTTTATTTTTTTTACTATAATTTATGTCGTATAGCAGCAACCATAGGTCATCTCTCGAAGGAGACTTTGATCATTAATATAAAAAAAGGGTTTTGATTGTGAAAATAGAAGAGGAATTATATTTTGTAAAAAATGGTGTTTAATGATTAATTATTCTAATAGAAACCAAAAGTGATAAAAAATTAGAAATGAAGAATATTAATTAAACATAATCAGTCCAAGGAAGTATCATGATGATCATCCTTCATCACTACAAGAGAAAGGGTATAGGTCATTTAATACCTGATTTGTAACACCGAGAAAAATAATTTTATTAATTTGATACTAGAATACCTCCTAGGGTTCATTTGGAAACATATAATGACTCATTAGATACCACTGATGATTGGGTGATTTGTGTTCGACTTCATAACTAAAACTCAAGAAGGAAACACACAAAGAACTCGATGCGCTATCCAAGTTTGTATGATATTTCAATGTGTTACCATGACTTGAATGTACATGTCTATGATAGTGTTTATGTACGTTCAATTAAACAATATGGACCACACAAACACTACAATTGAAAGGGGGAGAAGAAGTGGTGAATGGTGTGTGAAACATCACATGAATGGGAACCCCCAAACCCGATCATATGAGTTGAGAATGACATACTTGTACATAACTAAATAAAATAAAAATAGATGATGATTAAAAACAATATAAAAACATGGAATTAAAAATATCATTCAGTTATTACAAACATGAAGCTTAGAATTTACATCACGTTCCTCTCTGGGTGATCACAAGGAGTTTAGAAATCCATGAGAGGGGACGATGAAGAAGATCGTGAAGTAGAACTTACCATATCCTATAGAACTTCTAGGGATTATGAGAAGACTCCTTTGGGACTCCAAAATGGAAGCACCTTTCCTCCTAGTATAACTTGTAAATGGGGTTCCCAATTTCTCTTTTTATAAGGAAATTGGAAGGTAGTTTTGAGAACATAGATTGTGTACAACCATTTATCCCATTGTTTTTGACCACCAAGCAGTCGTGTATCTCTTTTTAGAAAACTAAAACATCATATCCCTACCTATTTAATATATCCAAAGAACATTTTTATACCAGTTGGACATATATAGATTGAGATAATGATAAAATACAAAACATCACTTTTTTACTTTGTGCAGATTTGATTCACTAGATAGATCAGTTAAAATGGGAATTTTATATACCAAATGGGTATTGGGATCCTTCATATGAAATGTATCACATTAAATTTTGGACCATCCAAAAAAATATCATCCCATTTGGATATACTATTTAGTATAAGTATGTGGTTTATTCCACTGATGTTCTTGGATTATGTGTAGATTGGTCCATTTTCCTTGGACTTTATCATGGGCCCTTAAAATCACCTCCACCTACAATGTAATTATCAAAAAAAGTAACATTTTACTTTTCAAAAGTGTCAAAAAAAAATGAGTCAAACATGAGTGAAATGTTTTATTATACTTGTAATTTTAAAATCAAAACCAGTTTAATACATTGGTATAAGGGTGAAATAAAACAGTGAATCATGGTATGATCACACCTCCACACCTAAACATTTGCACTCCTGTGAAAAGTATAATTTCCTAATCATGTACCATTTATAAATAAAATGTGTGAAAAACATCAAAAATTATTTTAAAATTAAATTCACCATGTCTCATTTGTGGAGTAAATTTTGTTTTATCATTTTTCCTTTCTCATACTCAATTTTTTTAACTGCATTTGTTCACCCATGCAACATGTCGCAACCTACCTAACCTAGAAATATTCCCTCTTCACTCAAGGAATATATTAAAGTGGATTTATTCTCTTTTACTAGAGTTCATATGATATTACCATTTTATTTCTATGATTATTAGTTCTCTACCAGTAGAAACAAGTGTGCTACTCAAGAGGACTTCTAACAGGTTGTTCTGAGGTTTAAGGGTTGGTATTATTTAATGTTCAAAAATATGAAGTAGAAGAGGACTGTTTAATATATTATGTAAAAAATAGGTCAATATTCAACAAGTGTTCACAGTGTATGGACACACTCATCCCCACACAAAGTGTATTACCTCCAAATCACTATCCCCACTATCTATTTGTGCGGGTCACAACCAAGCAGTGAATAATAATGAGTAAACATTATCTTTTATCCATTTTCCTCTTTTATTCCGTCTTTTTTTTCAATTTATAGAACTATTTTTTTAAATATATAGTTTTTCTAGATAAATAAGGGAACATGAGTAAAATAATGATTCAATATGGCTTGTGAACCCATTTCCCAAGGAAAATATGGGCACCCTTTATATCAATCCATAGTAATGATTATCTCCCTAGAATTCCCATGAAAACACACTCTCTCCCACACATGCTGAAAATAAAACAATAATATACACAATATATGGGTAGTTATGTATAAATTATATTTCAATGTGGATACCTAATAGACATTTCACGGTCTCTAAAGATTATTAAGGATAAAATGTAAAGGTGGCTGAAAATTCAGGATAAATGTAAAAATGGATTTTCAATAAATGAGTTTTTCATTTTGAATGTATAATAATTGAATCTTACCACTTCAAATAGAATCTAGGCAGGTTTTATTTTCTCTACATATCCTGAGACTCTCAATAAATTGATTAAAAGGAATAATATTCAATAAAGGGATTATAATATCTCTCAGGCAAGGCATTAAAATATTGGTTAGAGCAATGAGGCACTAGATTCAAAAATCCATTAAACATATAATGATGACTTGAAAATAAAAATTCTAGAAAAAGATATCATATCAACAATTATTCTAAAAACATTTTTTCAAAAAACAATGGAATTTTCTGCATAATCGACTGAAGCATGAAAAATGATTTTGAATATTCCTTTTAAAGTCAATTTTTATCTAAAAAATAAAATAAAGAAAAATAAATCAAAAATTAAAACACATTTGTTTGGTTATTTTATCTTAACTATGACATGTTACCATCCCCAAAAACTTAAAATTATATTGTCCTCAATGAAAGTATTTTATATAAATAGACTAGTAAATAAACGTAAGGAGAATGGATAGCCTGTTATGTGGTGTTATATGTGGCATCTATCAGTTATATTTACTACATGAGATGATTTTAAAAATCCTTATAGAATTTGTTGAGACTCTACCCATTAACGGTAATCCTATTTCTATTATTCTCATGAAAAACATGTATAGGACCAAAAGGGTAAACATCAGTAATGGTTTAAGGACCGAGCCATTGGAAATGAAGCTTGCCTGGGTGGAGCTTTAGCTAAAATTATACATGAGAGCCTTCTCACAAATATGAAACTTCTAATGATGAATCATCCAATCATGGATTTTATTTATTTTCTCTTTATATATTCATAATTTTTCATATGCATCAATAGGAATTTCCTCCAAATCCTGAATCTGCAACTTCTTGTGCTCACCTGCATATGAGATATTCATATTACATTGTTTAAAAGCCAAATATGCATAGTGATATACCTCTATCAGGAGGTGAAAATCCTTTACAAACACAATAATATATGGTGATAGTCTTAATGGGGTTTTAAAAGTTCTACAGGATGCCAAAAGTGCATTATCCAAGCACAAACTCCAATCTTTCCTATTGGGTTGTACCATTTTTTCCAAGAATTACTTAACTTTTTGTTTTGAGATTTATCCTTGTATATTAGTTTGGGGGTGATATGTTGTGGAGACTTTTTGAACATCCTCATAATTAAGAATAATATTTTTCATGTTTTGATTGAAAAAATTTGAACCTTGATCACTAATAATGAATCTCAGAAAACAAAACCTACTAAAAATTTGAGACATCATAAAATCAACAACCACTTGATAGTCATCGGTCCTAATGGCCTTTATTTATACAAATTTAGATATATAGTAAAAAACCAATAATAGGTACATAAATCCAAAAGAATATGGAAAAAGACCCATGAAGTTGATGCCCCATGCATCGAAGATCTCAGAAAATAACATGGGATGTTGTGGAATTTCATTCCTCTTAGATATATTCCTTGTTAATTGAAATATGGTACATGACTTAAAAAATAGATAGGCATATCTATAAAATTTTTTCCAATAAATACCTGAGTGAAGGAACTTTTGAGCTGTATGTTGAAAGAAATGGTGGCCCCCACAATCTAGAGTGTGGAAGAAGGTCAAAACAGAGGTGAACTCGTGGCCAGGGACACACTGATGAACAAATTGGTCACTAAAAATTCTCCAAAAGTAAGGGGTCTTCCAAAATTTACCATCGATAATAATTCTTACGTCTTTGGGATTGTGAAGTGCTGAAATTAGTGGATACCCTAGATGTTGATAGGAAATTCACAATGTCTTCATACTAGGGGGAAAGGTCCACAACATCAAAAAGGTTATCATGAGGGAAGAATTCTACAATAGGGATGGATGAGTCAACATGATGGTCGAGTGGTGGGTAAATCCTACTAATGTGGTCAGATACCACATTTTCCAATCCTCTCTTATCTATAATCTCAAGGTCAAACATTTGTAGGAGGAGCATCCACCGAATGAGGCAGGGTTTTTCTTCAGGTTTCTTTAGGAGGAAATGAAGGACATAATGATCATTAAAGACAATGATTTTTTACCCAATAACATATGAACGGAATTTTTCCAAGGAAAATACAATTGAAAAAAGTTATTTTTTAGTGGTTTTTTAGTTTTCTTAGGAAGGGTTGAGGGTACGTGAGGCATACACAATGACATGGGGAGCCTGCTCAACCGTTTGTGATAAAACTACCCCAACTGAAAAGTTAGAGGCATCACACATAAGCTCAAAGGGGAGATCCCACTTTGGTGTCTGGATGATGGGAGGTGATGGGAGACTCCTTTTTAGTCAATTAAAAGTATCCTCACATTTTTTATTAAACATAAACTCAAAATATTTTTGTAATAACCAGGACAAGGGATGTGCGATATTACTAAAGTCTTTAATGAATCAGTGGTATAAAACAACATGACCCAAGAAATACCACACCTAACAAACACATTTTGGATATGTAAGGGTTGAAATTAATTCAATTATTGATTTATACACTTGAATTACCTTTTTTAAATTACATTCCCAAGAACAATCCCTCATTATACCATGAAATGGAATTTGTCATAATTTAATACAAAATATTTTTCTATGTAACAGTGGAGAATAGAACATAGGTGATTCAAATATTTCAAAGAAATTTCCATAAACTATGAAATCATCCACACAAAAATCCATGCAATTCTATAGGTACTCAGAAAAAATACTAAACATACACCGCTGAAAAGTATCGGGAGCATTACAAAGACCAAAAGAAATCCTTCTATATGAAAATGTGCCAAATAGACAGGTAAATGTAGTATTTTATTGATGCTCAGGGGATATACGGATTTGAAAATAACCCAAATATCCATCAAAGAAATAGTAATAAGACTTACTAGACAATATTTATAACATCTGGTCAATGAAAGGTCGGGTAAAGTGGTCCTTTATCGTGGATTAATTCAGTCGATGGTAGTAAACACATACTTGCCAACTGTTTTGCACACGTGACGGAACCAATTCATTCCTTTCATTAGACACTACTATTATTCCAATTTTTTTAGGCACAATTTGAACTGGGCTAACTCATTTACTATCAGATATAGTATAAATTATCCCAGCAATAAGTAATTTACTGACTTTAAATTTTCCCACTTCAAGTAGTGTGGGACTCAACTGGTGTTGGGACTACCTTATGGGATTATCCTTATCATCCAAAAGTATATTGTTCATACAAATATATTGGTTAATTGTGAGAATATCATCCAATGTCCATCCTATCCCATTTTTACACTCCCTTACAAGATAAAGTAGTTTTGATTCCTGGTGTTGAGAGAAGTAATTGGAAGTAATGGTAGGAAATTGGCCAATACGCTCAAGATAAGCATATTTTAAATTAGATGTAGGTTGTTTTAATTCCAAAACTAGGGGTTTTTTGATTGAGGGAGTGGATTTTGGGTGAGTTATGTCAATTAAACTCTCTATCTCCTCATGTTTAGACTCTAAAGATAGAGAATCTATTGAAATGATATTTTCAGAATCATTGATGGTTATGGGTACCTCAGAATAAACACACTTATCAATTAAAGCACAAAAGTTACACTTTCCTGAACCCACATAACACTAAAAACATGAATGAAAGCTAAAATCATCCAAAGGTGAAGAATAGGAAAATAATTCAGAGTATGGATCTAAGAGAGAATTGTGTGTGTGTATCATTTTATAAAACATACATCAAATAAAAAGGAATAGTAAAGTGCTCCTCAATGAGGTGTTTCATAGCCTTGAGGATGTTCAAACTTACCTTTTCTCCACCAAACTCCATGGAAAGCATACCATTCTGAACATTGATAATCGTCTTTACTATTTTTAGGAGTGGCCTTCCAAGTATGAGAGGGGAATTTCCTTAGGTTTAGGTATCCTCCATCTCAAGAATGTAGAAGTATGCGGGGAAGATGGTATTCTTCACTTTTACAAGGATATCCTTGACCAATCCCGATGGGTGTGTTGTGTTCCAGTTGGAAATTTTCACTATGATTCTTGTTGGTTTAATATCTCCACCCTGTAGAGAAGTGTACACAGAGTAAGGCACTACATTAATGGAAGAACCTAAATCTATAATATCATCTGAAAAGAATCTATCCCCTATGGTACAATGTATCATCAAAGTTCCTAGATCCTTTCACTGGGTTTGTGTTACTGGTTGAATCAAGGGGAAGACAATACTTACTAGGTTGAATATCTCATTCCCCTTCAGTCTTCTTCTATGGGTGAAAATCTCTTTAATAAGTTAGGAACATTGAAATAATTTTTTAACTTCATCCAATAAAGTAATGTTAACATTCGTCTTTTTAAATGTACCCATTATTTATTTATCAATTTCATTATAAACATTCATCTTATATTTAGACAATATTTTTGTAAAGGAAGATGAATGTATTAATCATGGGAATCCTAAATAATAATTGGTTTACCCTTTTAGTTTTTTTATTCAATGGAAAAATTTATGGGTAGAGAAAGAGTGTTTTCAAGAGGGGGCATATGTGTTGTGTAGAATCAATAAAAGAAGAATATTACTTGCCAAAATGAAGTGTAATTGCACCTACATAACCCTTGTACATATGATTAGAAATAGGTTGGAAGGGTATTTTTTTAGAACCATGAATCTTGATCTCACTAATAGTGTTTTCCAATTATCCCACTTGAGTTCCAAGGTCTTGAATAGCTAATTGTGTTGTTTTTTAGAACTGGAGGTTTTGGGATTCCATTTTCTTCACCATGTCCTCAAGGATTGGTTCACATTTGGTTGGAGGAGGGGGATTATTCTGAGAAGTTAATGGATAATAATATTTTATACCATGGCCTTATTGATACCAATTTTTCTTGGGTAGCTCAGGTTGCCTCCTTGTTGGTACTACAGTTGTACTTTCCACTCGGGGATCTGATTTGGCATAAATAGTACATTCTTTAAGGATAGTGCTTACTAAAAAGAAATCCTTGGGAATACTGCTGCACAAGACTCATATGAATCATGAATTGTGGGAACTGGTAAAAAAATGAGTGTTATGAGAGAAAATACCAAAATGTAATGGAATAGAAGAAGAGTGTGAGTTAACTTGTTCTTGATCTAATTTCCTGAGAGGGGTATGCATATCTTCATGTTTATTATATACCTTTTGTTCTAGGGATGAATGACTTACCTCATGAACTCCTAGGGTTGGTGCAATTTCTCGTGTACCAAATTGTTTTCTATTTTGAGCCATGTTGTCTATTAAGTCACGAGTGGCAAAAAGAGTTTTATCAAGAAGGGAACCACCAGTTATAGCATATATCATTCCCTGATAATGGGGATAATTCTCTCATAGAAGTATTGAATTATAAATTGTTCAATAATTTTGTGGTTGGGGAAACATGATCAGAGTCTTTGGAATCTCTCCCAATATTCATGAAGGGTCTCTCCATGTGATTTCCTAATTATACAGATTTCTTTTCTAATTGATACACTTCAGGAGGCAGGGAATAACTTCACTACAAAGAGTCATTTAAGGTCGTCCTAAACCCTAATTTTGTAGGGAGATGTTATACCTGGTCTTTGGCTACACCATCAAGGGATAAATGGAATTCCCTAAACATAATTAGGTCCTTAGACACATTTCTGGTTTTTATGGTGGAGAACACTATAAAAAACACATTGAGATGTTTGTGAGGGTACTCATAAAAAAGACCATGGAATTTAGGAAGTAGGTGGATAAGGCCTTATCTCATCTCAAATTTTGATACATCTTTAGGATATTGGATGTACGTAGGTTTGTACTCCACATCTTGGGAGCTCAGTTCTTTCAAGGTTCAATTATTTTTATCCATGTTTTCTTGGGTATAATTGGGTTTAATTTTTCAGTGGTTTAGAACCACTTGAGGTTCCAAAATGGGTTCCTCAGTGTTAATTTATTTACCTACTCTGGATTTCCAAATTTTTTCTTGAAGTGTAATTTCAATTTTATGGTCAAATTCAAGCAGTTTTTTTTCTGATCAGGTCATGCAAATAAGTTGCGATGTTTTTTTTTTTTTTTTTAATTTTTATGATTGAAGATGAATAATAGATAAGAACATAATAAGGGTATAAGGGGAAAATAAAATAGTTTCTTTATACTACATAATGAGAAATTGAGATAAGAATAAGAGAGGGAGAAAGAGAGAGGAAGAACACACAAAAACAAAAACAAAATAATGAAAAAAAACCCAAAACAAAAATAGTAAAATGGGGGTGGGATATTGAAAGGAGTATTATTTAAGAAGTAAAATAAATAAATAAAAGTAAATTAATAATAAAATGATCTTGGATCCCTAGAAATGGTACCATAATTTGATCGCATTGTCGAGTGCTTCAAATTAGTTGTTTAGTTTTTTACTATAATTTCTACAGTATAGAAGCAACCATGGGTCATCTCTTGATAGAGCTTTAGATCATTAATTTAAAAATACGGTTTTGATTATGAAAATATAAGGGGAATGAATCTTTTTACAACATGTTTTTTGATGATTAAATATTAAAATATAAAACAAAATTGATAAAACAAAGTAGAAATGAACAAGATTAATCAAATGTGATCAGTCTTGGTAAGTATCGTGATGATCATCCTACATCACATCAAGAGAAAGGGTATAGGTATTTTAATCCCTATTTTGAAACACCTAGAACTATAATTTTATTAATTTTATACTAGTATACCTCCTATGTTTTAGTCATAAACGCACAATGATTCATCAGATACCACCGATGATTGAGTGATTTGTGTTCAACTTCATAACTAAAACTCACAAAAGCAACACAAGAAGAACTCAATGTGCAGACCAGTTTTGTATTATTTTTAATTTGATACAATGACATGAAAGTGAATGCACAAGATATTGTTTATGTGAGTTCAATTAAGCAATATGAACCACATAAACACTACAATTGAAAGGGGAATAAGAAGTGGTAAATGGTGTTTGAAGCATCACATGAATGGGTACCCCTAAACATGTTCATATGAGTTTAGAATAAAATACCAATACATAACTAAATAAAATAATAATATATGGTAGTTAAAATCAACATAACATCCATTAATTAAAAACTATCATTCAAATATTACAAACATGAAGCTTGGGATTTACATCACGTTCCTCCCCAAGTGATCACAAGGAGTTTAGAGGTCCTTGAGAGGGGAGGAAGAAGAAGATATTGAAGAATAAATTCCCATATTATCTATAAATTATAGGGATTATTAGAAGAATCGTTTTGGACTAAAAAATGGTAGCACCTTTCCTCCTTGTCAAACTTTAAAATGGGGTGCCCAAGGTCTCGTTTTATAAGAAAATTAGAATGTGGTTTTGAGCACACAGATTGTGTAAAACCACTTAGAAAATTATCGTTGACCTCTATACAGTCTTATCTCTCTTTGTAACAAATTTTAAATGTTTATCCACAACTTGTTACTATCTCCAAAAAAATCTAACACTAGATAAAAAACTAAAGTTCAAGATATTGATAAAATACAGAACACATCATTTGACTTTGTATTGATTTGATTCTTTGGAGAGATCTGTTTTTATTGGTATCATAGTGTCTGAATGGGGATTTATTTCCTTCATATTTAATGTATCTTATTTAATTTTGGACCATCCAACAAAATTACATCCCATTTGGTAGTACGGTTTAGTAAAAGTATGCAGTTTTGTCCACTGATGTTCTTGGATTCTGTGTAGATTGGACGATTTTTCTTGGACTTCATCATGGGCCCTCCAAATAACCTCCACCTACAATATAATTATCAAAACAAGTAAAACTTCCCTTTATAATAGTGTTAAACACAAAATAATTGAATCAAACATGAAGTTAATTTTTTTTTTTTTATTGTAATTTTCATTTGAAACACAGTTTAATACATTGGTATAATGGTGAAATAAAATAGATAATTGTGGTACGATCATCAATCTTGTACCTAATGAATAATTTGAGGATTATGGTTCATATGTCATCAAGTAGAACAGGATTTTTCATTAAAAGTCATGGAGGTACTTGAAAAACTTCATCACCGGTACCCAAATAGATAACCTTACAAACCATGTGGGATCTCTTTTACACTATGTATTCTTTTGAGGGACTATTAGAGTAGACTCCAACAACCATTATGTATTGGATTGATACATCCTTGTTGATATTTCATGTGTTTAATGGAAGGTACTCAACATTTCCTATAATAAGCTCAAGGTAGAGGGATCCAAGGTACTTGAGGTAGCTGAAGTGGAGATCACTCTCCTAGAATGTCTCGATAAGAAACATATGGTTATTTCCACTTCTGAAGACGTGATCATAAACAATCTGAAGGCCCAATTGGTGATGGATGAGGCCAAGGTGTCAGAGGAAAAATGAATGGTGGCTTAATGTTAGGCCTAACATAATTGGGTGTGGATCAAGGTTAAAGAAATTAGACTAAAATTTGAAGAAGAGAAATAAGACCTAGAGAAGATGTATTGAATCCTAGAGTCCACTGAGAATAGGTTGGTTGAGATCAAGTGTTTGATCATTGGGGTCGATAATTAAGAGAGTTTTCAAAGGAGAGGCTCCAATATGTGGATGACCCTCTGAAACATTGGTTGATTTATTTCAAACCTCAGCATGCTTGAACATGTTTATTTTTCTTTATTATTTCACTTTGATTATATTTATGAGATAACCAACAACCAATCCCTAGGAACACATTATTCATGACCACTGTGGGAAACAATGGATTACCATGTGATTGGTCATTCATATGAGAGTTTCATACAATCATAAAGAACATGCGGTATTCATTAATTGATTAACCACTGAGAGTGTTTGGGCTAAGAGAAGTTGTGGTTAGATAATGTGGCTCTCGGAAAAATTGAATTTATTTTCAAAAGTGTGCTACTTCATGAATGGAGTAACTATAGGGGAATTTGATTCTACCTGAACAAAGGGGAATGAAGAGAATAAAGATTCCCAAAATCATGAACATAAAGGTATTGACATGAAAATATAGGATAACAATTCAACATGTTCAAAACACATGATTTTTACCACTTATCCAAGAATGGGGATAAAAATGAGGTTTGACTACTGGTCATGTTTTAAAACACGAGACCTATCTCAGAATGTTTCCCAAAGTACTTTGGGGTGTTGGCCCAAGATGGTAGGTAATCCATTTTGGCTTGACAACATTGTTGTTAGGGCGTCTATTTGGATGTGTTGGGGGATGAGGATCCAAATAAAGGGTAATTTGTAGAATGGGAATGAAGTGATGGAATGTTATAATGGATTCTAACACTCTCAAAATTACACCTTTGTGTCTTAAATAACATTGGTAGGCATATTGGTCTAAACAAAAGTCAAACCCATCTTCCATGGGGAGCATCATCTCAGATGCTGAGCGATGGTTGGAGAACATGAACGATGTGGTAGGTGAATGACACTAGTAGAAATCGATTCTTCAAAAAAGTCCTAAGATTTCACATAGTTTTATATAATGAAATGAGGATGATAGTCATGCAGTTTTAACAAAATAATGTGAGGAATATATATCACATAAATTAATGTCATGTGATAGTTATGTGGAGTCTTTGGGGCTTATGTGATGGTCCACCCAACATTTCTTCCTCATGTAATGTCAATAGTGAATTTCATATCCATTGAATATTGTAGGGTTACAGTTTAACATCATGAAAAATGAAGTAGTGAACCAATGTAAATGAGACCCACTCAGTCGTAGGAGATGAGGGTGTAGGAGGGTACCATGATGAGAGAACTTGAACTGACAAACAGAATTTGGGTCAGGTCATACACATTTTAATTTCATAATGCTTGGACAAAGGGGTGGTGTGTCTTGATGGAATGTGTGTGAAATAAAAGGAAATTTATTCAAATTGAGGGGTATAGTAGGCCACTCGATTCCACCCAAAACATTCATGAGACAACTTATAGATATTTTGTGGTCATGATTATTAGACCATGACACTTAGTTAAATATTGTAGAGTTTGTATTGTGAGGTGATAATCCACAAAGGGCTGCAAGTAGAATGGAATAATCACAACCCAAAGTGAATTGAAGGATATGGATGCCCTAAAACTGAAAAACATGATCTTTGAGAAGCTTTCAGATAGTTTAAATTTATTATTCTTAGACATGGGCTTGAATATTAGTTTAAGGTAATAGATTTTGGACCCATTATAAACCAAAAGTGTTTGGTGCAACATGATGGAGTAGTTACCTGACATGAATGAGGTTCAAGAGAGGCCTGCATGAAATACGAAACACAAGGGATAAGTTACAGATAGTTTAAGATCAGGATACTAGGACCATACTCTTAATTTAAGGTTATAGAGTTCTCACCATGGATTTAAATTTAAGGTCATAGATCTTATACCTCAAGCGGTTACCCTAGAAATACATGTGTAGCATGGAAGATTGAAAACATGACATGAAATGAGGGACAAGGAGTCCCAACGCCACATAATAAATTCTCGATTTTATTCACACAGAGTTTTGAATAATTATTTTTGGACATGGGTTATCAATTTAATGTCATATAGTTTGGAACGGGTGGCACTCGTATATCTCAACCATTCCTAGGGATGCCCTCCTCCCAACTCTTAAGCCTATGTGATCCATATCCAGTATGAGAAACAAAAAGTGTAATGGAGTTCTTGTTTCTCATGGGGGAGAAAATGATGAGGGGAAGAAGTGGATGACAAATCCCACAAGGGAGAATATGACTTCCAAGACTTGGATAGAAAAGAAAGGGAATAACCAACATATGGGGAACAATTTCTGACCAATTTTGAAACAAAACTTAATACTCGATTCAGTTATAGATGAGGTGGGAAAATGTAAGTTGATATACTGACAAGGTTTGAAACATAAGATCTATTGTTTTCTGCTGAAGTCCCTTCAAGGCATGATACCAGGATGGTAGGTCATCCAATGTGTCCTTATAGCAATACTATTAGGGAGACTGTTCAAGTTAGGGGGATGATGGTTATCCAAATTGAGGAGAGCATAAAGCACTAAAGAAGAATTGGATGATCTCTTAGAAATAAGTTAATGGAAGATATGGGCCTATGATAGAGTATTCAGACATCACCATATATCCCATAAAGATAGAAATTTGGCCAAAAATAGTTTTTAGACACAACTTGGAAGGAGAATAATTCAAGTAGGTTGACCCTCTCTTGTGAGGTTATCAAATCATCTCACATTAGAAGGCATACCAGTTTTGTATGGGGTAATTTGTTCATTTTATTCTTTTTATATGAGGTATCTTAATTTTAGATAGGATAAATCCATCTCTCATTAAGTGGAATCCAAAATTTACATGGGGTAAAATCAAAGTTTAACAACATGCGCTGAGGACATGGGTAGGATATCACATTAATCTACCTATTCATTTCTTCCTCGTATATGTATACGAGGTAATATTTTCCCACTGATGATTTAAGGTAAATAAATTGATCTTATACTTATAAAGGAATCACATGAGAAATTTTGGGTTGATAAAACTAAAAATAAAAGAATTTATTATGGTGAATCGGTGGCTGAACCCAGAGATAGTAAGTCTATGTGTCTTTACATATCCCATAAGAATGAGAATTAATCCACAAGTAGTTATGGAGGGTGGATTCTTGGCCTCAATAGAACACCAGTGGTGAAGAAGGCCATGTAGATGAAGGGTGATTTCACATAGATTGAGGCCTTAGTGCTTGGACCAAGCGAAAATAGTTTAAGGCCATATTTCGAAGACCATGGAAACAGCTTAGAGTTACGTTTCATGGAAAATGGGAAATAATTTTAAATTTATTATGCTTGGACTATGGAATTATATATTTTTAGGGTAGTTCCATGGAACTAAAGAGGAAAAGGCCTCCGTAAATAGATCCAAAGGAGGCTTTTGAAGCACAAAATTATTAGAAAGAAAATAGAACATAGTCTAAGTCCACAATTCTAGGACAGGTGAAAAAGGTGGACATTTTTTTAACATCATGATGCTTAGACTAGGAAGTTTTTTGTCTCAGGGGTATTTGTGTGGAACAAAAGAGGTAAAACCTGATGTAAAAGGAGGGAATTCATGACCATGTACCACATAAATACCTTAAAACAAGTGGAACACAAGTTAAGGTTGTAATTGTTAGAATGTAGATGGGGATAATGCACCAAAAGGTTGATGAATTTTTAATCTAGTTCTAGAGACAGAATGTTTAGGCATCCCTAAATATCCCATGTGTATGGGGATCTATCCATTAATAGTAATGGAAAACGATATGCTAGAAGACCAACACTGGTGAGGTAAATACTCTGTCACAAGGAAATTTAGGCTTCCCACATTTGTTGTGAGGCATCCCATATTAATGGAATTGGGTATGGTTTTTTTACCATCCCATTGTTATTGTATGAGGCGTACCAGTTTTAGGAAGGGTAAACAACATCTCTTAATTATGATTTAAGTAGAATCTCAGTTTCTGATAGGGTAAGACCGCAGTTTAACATTGTGTGTCAAGTATGTTAGGATTTGTAGTTTAACGTCACCAAACATAGACTATTGGGTCTAAAATACTTTAAGGTCATAATTTTTGGAGCTATAACAAATAGTTTAAAGCCATGTTTCTTGGACCATAGAGAGTCTATTAGTTTAAGGTCTTAAATCTCAGACCAAGGTGTTCTATTAAGGTCATTGAGTTTAGACCATATAGAGGGGATTCTCAAATAGAAATGTGTGGTTTAGGAGAGTGGTAAACCATCATGAATTGATATAAAAGGAGGCCTAAGAAAAGGAAACACATTATAGAGAAGACACATAGATAGTATAAAGTTGTGATACTTAGACTTTGACTCCTGATTTAGGGTCATAGATTTTAGAACTAGACCCTCCTCATGTGAAGTATTGCTTGAAAAACTTGGTAATGGTGGGTGTTATGATATTCTCTATATCCATGGTGATTGAAGAGGATTCACTATTTAAATATTCCTTATAAATAATAAAAGGTCATTCCCACTTGATATCCAACTTCAATTGATTTTTAAAAGGTATCATCGGCATTCTATGAGACAATATCATGTCACCTAGGAGAAAGAAGAAAATGAGAAACTTCTAGTTAAATACTCTCACTACCCTTTTATGGCTCCTCTTTATATTATTGAAATCCAAGAGTATATTCTATTTAAGGGCATCCAATTCATCTAAATATACTTCTATCATTTTATCAGGTGTGTGTTGGTCATAGAAAGATATTTAGAGTGACATCAACTAAACATAAACAGGGAGGAATACCTTTGTGTTGCATACAATAGAGTATGGGGTCGCATGGGTGGAATTCTAATCTATTGTCTGGTAGTCCCAAAGGTTTTCAAAGATATTTTTCATATATATTTTCTTATTATGTACCATCATCTTCTATGAAATGTTAGATATGGCCTTTTTAAACACCTTGATCTTTCCATTTTCTTATGAATGATAGAGTAATGTATGGTTTAAATTGATGTTTTACTTGGAATATAATTTCATCACCTCAGTAGCCTCGAAGACTATTCCATTGTCTATGAGAATAGCCTAAGGAACTCCAAAAAGATGGATGATTTGTGAGATCATGAAATGAAACATGGATTGAACCTTTACTTCTTTGATAGGAATATCCTCTTCCCACTTGAATAATATATCTTCCATGATTAGAATGAACATTCTCTAGAAAGAAATCATTGGAGGGTATAGTCCAAGAACATGGAGTCCCCATACTACAAAGGGTCATGAATACTAAGCGGTGTGGATGATCTCTAATCATCAATGCACAAATTTGGTATGCACATGACATGCATGAAACCCTTTAGCATACTAGATGAAATTGTGAAACATGGTGGGCCAAAAGTATCCAATTATCCAAATCTAGTAGTAGAGCTTCAATCTCACATAAAGGGTTCCAAAGGACCCATCATGTACCTCCTCCATAACCTAGTGAATCTGTTGACGATCCTTTCTGTCATAGAGTCTAACAAATGAAAAGGGAAATACCTTCATCCAAAGTGATTCATCCTTTGAAGAAAACATCAAAAATTGACAAAGGAATGAACAAGGATTTGATTACACTTGGGTCACACAAGTTTCATAATGGTCATGAAAGTATACTTGTGCTCCTCCTATTGGTCACGTAGGTGACTTGCACACCCTAAGTTATTTTCACCCAAGGTCTTCAGCAACCTATAAATACCCCTTGTGGGCCCCCCATTTCAGGATGGAAAAATCTAGAAAGTCATATTTGAGCTCCCGGTACCCTAGTCTCTTCTCAAACCCTTCTGAACACTTCTAAGTTAATTTCTTACCTAGAACATAAGATCTAAAGAGGGGGAACAAGGCCTAAGTGTTGGAATTCATCAACACATGCGCGCCTAAGTGTCCATCCCTTAAGGAAAATGGCCACACTTGCACGCCACCTTATCCTTTCAACAGAACTTGCATGCCACTCATTTAAAGTTATTTAGGGATAATACTAAGGGATTTAGCCAAGCCTTGCTCAAGTATTACCCTAAGGGTTGACCATCACGCAAGTACCCATGTGGTGCGCAAGTATACTTGCGTGACCAGGACTTGCGCGCACACGCAGGACTTGAACGCCTCTCTCTTTTTGGGTGCCCCTTCTACCTATTCACTTTCTTTCTTCAAATACACCTCTCCTCTTCAATATTTAACCTTCAGAACAATCATCAAAACCATTTATAGCATGGTTACATTGTTGGTTTCTTTATCTGAACGGAATTCTGTGGAACATCTCTCAATACCTAGTGATTTACGTATCTTCATGTCACTAAGGTAAGATATTTCATTCATTAAAAATCATCCTTTAAGATGAGAAGTTCCCTAAACTGGGCCTCCTTTTCAGGAATAATCCCCAGTCATAATTTCTCTAATTTGGGCAGCTTCCTTAGGAGTAATCCCCACTCATAAATTCCATTAACTTAGGACTCCTTCTCATGAATAAGTCCTAAGTCTCAAGTCTCCTTAATAAATGGGCTTCCTTCATAGGAGTAAGTCCCAATATCAAATTCCCAAATAGGGGAATCCTTCTCAGGAGTAAGACCCAATTCCCCTAACATGGGCTTCTTTTTCAGGGGAAAGTCCCAGTCTTCAAGTTTCCCAAATATGGGAATCCTCTTCAGGAGTAATCCCCATGTTCCTAAATATGGGAATCCTCCTTAGGAGTAAGCCCCATATCCCAAATTCCCTTAACTCGGGCCTCCTTCTCAGGATTAATCCCCAGTTCTCAAGTCCCTTTAACCTAGGCCTCCTTTTCATGAATAATCCCTTGTTATAATTTCTCTTAACCAGTCTTAATTTGTTTTGATTTGGGCATCCTCCTTAGGAGTAAGCCCCAGGTCCCCTCATAATTTGGGCATATTCCATAGGATTAAGCCTTAAGTTAGAGTATCCAAATATCTATAAAGCACATATACTTTTATGGACCTTGTTCCCGGGCTTCTTCTCTAAATTAAGTCCTGATCTTTATCTACTTGGGAAATCACGCATACATAAGCCTCGTATCATTCCTTGTGACCATATATTTCATGGCACAAATTTTCAGGTTTACAGATACCTCTTGTTTCTCACACTGAGCATGAATCACCTGAGCTTAGAGTGTAAAACTAACCATGACAAATATCATTGGTCAGTTAATCATACGTAAGCCCCAAAATTCTTAACCGAACTACAAGGACTTCGATCTCTACCTTAAAAGTGGAGTACATAGGAATCGTATTGAGGTTCAAGCCCATCACCCATTAATTCTCATCTATCCCATATGACGTTTAACTATATCTTAATTCCTGAACTATGTGGGTTATGACTCTTTTTCTAACAAGGATACGTAGGTAGCCCATCTGCGGGTACGATCCCAACTCTGAAATACTCCACGTCCTTCTAAAAGACAATAAACTTCAAGTTCCTCGCTGAGTGGCTTTAAAACCAGTATGGTAATCATAATGACCAAGAGATCATTATATAATATGTTGAAGGATACCATTAACTAAGAATATATAACAAATACAGATGATTATCAGTCTATGAAGAACCTCAAATACATATAAAAGATTCTCTAAATATCATACATATTAATTTTTTATTGTCACATCTTAAGGAAAGCTCATTTTCATACTTGGTAGTGTAATAAGGATTCACGAACATAACTTAAATCTATAAAGAGAGTATATGAGTAGACAATAATTCCCAACAAAAAGGTATGATGAGTCTGACCTCCCATCCTCTCGACCAATGCAAATTATTAAGCCTTATTGGTCCACAACTAATGATAACCTACCTTTGGAAAGTAGGTCCAAATGGATATAGAATCATTTGATGTTTCCGATTCTATGAAAAAAATTGTTAGAAACCGATTGAAATGTTTGAACCTTAAGAAAAAAAGGTCATCCCCATTTCCAGAGGAAACAAAAAATGGTGAACCCGATGTGAATCCTTAACCAAGTTAAAATGATGTTTTACTTATTTGTTAGGCCCCTATTTAAACTCAATTAGAGGGCCAACAAAACAATCAATAACATATGTTCTTATCCAAAATATGTAGTGGCCGAATTCATCTTGATTATGTCTGTTATATCAAACATGCACTCTTCTCCAAGATCTTCTGCGTTATAGAAATGGATTCTCTAAACTTCACACATGTGAATTCCTCTGCTGTGAATACCTCTGCTACTACTCCTACTGGATCATCATCCGCTCTGAGGATGGAATCACCCACTCAGCGTCTTCAATGCTGGGGATCAAATACACTGGTTAAGTAATACCGTCGACACGGTACCATTCCGACTCTGGAGGCCACTCAACAAGCCCTCCAAGTCAATAATTCACCCTGGTTATCCGGACAGTGATGACCAGCGATCTAGAAGCAGGTGGTGCAAACCACCATTTCCAACCATTTTGGGTCGTTATCCCCAGAACGCAATCACCCGTCCCTCCCATATTCTGGGGAGGTGAATGAGAAGGTCACTCAAGGCCTTAATTCAAGGAAACAGGAGTCCTTCCTGAGGGCTCCCACCAATAATCTCTGCCAGAATCGTGCGGCAGTGTGACCTCAACATGATGAGGGTGTCGTCTCCAAGCGTTCGGCTCAGGTTCCTCGAACCCGAGCAGTCAAGATGAACCACCAGAGGCGACGACCGGTCAATAGTGAACAGGTTCTTATCTCTTCCATTTACAGAGAAGTACACCAACCTAACTTTGTGGAAAGCAACGAGCGGGCACACACACTCATCCGTTTTAATTCTGTTCTCCAGCAGACTCATCTGGAAATAACACACCATTCCTGCTAGGCAATTTCAGTGGAGTACTATAGACAGGAACATACACATGTTTATAAATCATCAACCAGTCAGCAGGCTCATCTGACTACATACAATGAAGCCCGCCAACCCAATGTGTAGAAAGCTAGTAAACATGCACTTACACCTGCTTACACTCATTAATCCTACCAGCAGTCTTGTCTGTCAGTATTGAAGGAAGTTTATCAACCAAGTTTGGTGGAGTGCAATCAACAATCACATACACCTTCTAGTATGGATCAATCATACCAACAGTCTCATTTGGTAGCACCCGAAGAAGTCAATTGGAAAGCCCCAATGACAAATAGGTGGCAGACTCAACTCTCTGCCCCCATACATGAGTACTATCAGAATTCACTGACAGGAAAAGGAGGACATGAGCAGGAGCACACACCTGCTCCAAGCACAGAATGGACATATATTCCTATTCTGGCAGCTAAAGTCACCAAACATATTCTAGCAATGTTGAAGGAGCAGAATCAAATCCCTACTCCTATTCTAGATGCCTTCCAGGATATAATAACAGCTTCAGTAGCATCACAGGGAAAGAAATGAAAATATATCCCTACTAGTGGAGTGAAACATCAACAGTTCACTCCCGAATAGACACAAACCTTTTTTCCAATCCAAGAGGGTTGTGGGGCATAGTCCCCCATGTCATATGGACAACCAAATCATGCACATACACCTGATTTGAGTAGAGATAATCATTCTAACCTGACTATTTCTCTTTATAAGTCACATACACCTTCCCATAATAACCACTATCATCAAAAGGTGGTTCCTAAAGTGAGTAATAAGGCATCTAAGAAGAAGACTCGTCTAGCACAGTCAAGAAACCAAGGGCCAATCTGTAATAAGGCCTTGCTCGATGCTGGAGTTATTGATGCACTTAGACAATTATCTATTGCAACTCAAGATTCTACTCTCTCATTTCCCAATAGTGGGAACATTAATTCTGAAGGACTGAATCAGACACTTCCTCATGAAGGCTTTCTTCATGACAGTTCGGTCGATCTCAAAGTACATCTTCAGATGAGAGTCACGATAACCCTCTGTGTGGCCAAAAGACTAAAGAGAAAGAGGTTTCATCTTTTGCTGTAAACCACCATGGTGGTCCTTACGATGATGATGAATTTAACTGCGAATGTCCTCTCTGTAGTAGTAATTCACATTGCTTGGAAAATTCCCCAATAGACAATGTAGCGATGAGAAAGCCCTCTTATCTTGAGGTACTTGAAAATGTGAAGCCAGTCATGTCTGATTCTTTACCATTAGCAGGTGAAATACTTTCTCAATCAGAAGATAGCCTGGGGTGTAGGTCATTATCCGAACCACACCTAGGTCATTTATCTTCTAGTTTGATAGGTGAATTCTTTACTGATCTTGTTGAATATGATGAAGCAATAAAGAAGAACAAGCTCAGGTCTAATCAGGTAGAAGAATCTTCATTGAATGATAAAGAGGAAGTTCTGAATATGAGAAAAGAACTAGAAAAAGGTGAAGTGCCAGTCATGTTTTGGCCTTTGGCCGACTCTTAGTATGACATTTCAGAGATGTTAACAGAATATTGTATTCAAGATATTCGTATCAACATGTGGAAAAATAATTGTCAATTGAAAAAGAAATTATTATCTTATAATAAATATGAAAATCATGTCAACATAATAGAAGGGATACAATGCCAAATTGACTTGTCATATCTCTCAGTTTCTCGATATCCGAAGGCTGAAAAGCAGCGGAGAGCCCTTCATCATTCATGTCTTGGCATACTAAGAAGATTGCGCAAGTTAATTGCCAATGCCCCATCTGGTATTCATATTAGGGGATGGGGTGTCTATGGAGCACTATATTTCATTGTACTCTCTATCCAAAAAAGCCCTCCGAAAATGGTCTCATGCAATGTTATTTCTCATGGCAGGCCACAACCAGTTGGCTTTGTTTGTAATCAAAGGCTCGCTCAAGAACATGCCTCAACTAGTTCTTCAAAAATTAGGCATACAGAGAACAAGTTGTCGAATTACTCTTGCATCAGGCAAATGAAAATATCAAACAGGCTTCTTAGTTAGAGCGAGCACATCATCAAGTGACAGAAGTGTCAGAAATAATCCAACGTTCATTTGAACTGGGTGATTTGAGTGGATGTAGGTTGATGCATCTATTCAACTTCCAGACTAAAGGCTGCAAGATCAAAAGATATTTTAAGAAAGTTTCAGATATAGCAGCTCAAGATCCACCCCAGCTTGCCAGATTGGGAACTCTTTTATCCCAACCCTTGGAATCAACAAATAGGATTCAAGGAGTTGAGTAGGAATAGTGGGAACAACCCCAGTCCACAAGACTGGGGACTTTTTCAAATCTTCAATCTCTTCCTCAGAGAAAGTCAGTCTTCTCTCGATTAGGTAAGAAGCCCCAAGAGGAACTAAGAGCCAAATTATCAAGAGATTACCTCCAAATTACGGTTCATCAAGATGTTCCAGAGGGATCAAATATACAAAAGGCAATATCTCATCAAAGACATGTAAGAAGAAAATATCACATAAATGCCGATAGAAGGGATGAAATGCGTTATGCATCAATTAATCTCATCAATTCCATTTTTTTTGATCCCCCATATGAGCCTCACTCAGAGGGATTAGATGAGGAAGTTCCTGCTCAAGAGGTTGCATACACGGAAGTTAATGAAGAAGGTGTGCGTACAAGAAATCAAAGGCTTGCCCAGAATCTGGGTATTCCTTCAAATAATAAACTTCCCCCTCTCTGAAATGAATCCAACAAGGGGAAAGAGAATAATCAGGTCACATTCCACCCTTCCTCTAGAGAAGGCCAATCACTCTCATTAGAGGAAAGTTTCACACAACAAGAGGTGAAAATGAAAGAATTAAGGAGGTTGAATGCAGAACTACTTCAAGGTAGTCTTCCTCCTAAGCATGTTGAAGTCAATCAACCAAGAGAATTTGTTGCAGCTACTGAGATGGATCAAGAGAATAATTTTTTACCAGTACACCCTCACAGGTCTAGTCCTATGGGTCATGCGCAACAAAAATTGGTGGTGCTACCATCAGTTGCAGTACCAGCCACCACACATGTCCAAGCTCCAGTGGTCGCACCTGCTCAAGTCCAAGCTCAACCGGTTGTTTCTCAAAATTTAATAACTAATATTGAGTCATTAATAGGTCGGTTGGAAGCTATAGAGGAAAAAAGATCTCAAATTCAACCATAAAAGAGAGCTTAACCTGAATGGGTTGATGCAATTCCCCCCCCCCATCAAATTTTGTAAGTACCACATTCCCAATATTTAATGGTTCGGGAGACCCATAGAAACACTTAACACATTTTGTTTCTCGTTGCGATCCTATGATGGGAACCCCTCAGCAACAAGAATTAGTTAAGCTCAGGTGTTCTGTACATTCATTAAAAGTGCCTGCTTTTTTCTGGTATACAAGCTTGCAATCCCGGTCAATTACTGGGTGGGAGGATCTCCGTCAAATATTCCTTCTTCAATTCAGATCAACTTTTCCAAAGACAACAATTTTTGATCTTACAAATTGTATGAAAAGGTAGAATGAAAGGGTTTTAGATTTAATTGCTCGCTAGAAGGGATTAAAATATTCCTTGATCTTAGCACTCCCTTAAGAAGAGTTTTTCCCAATCTGTGTGGAAAATTTGCATGAGGAATTACGCACACCATTGATCCCTATGAAATACGTAGGAGGGTTCCGAGACCTTACTTCAATAACTCAACAGATTGATATTCTCTTACAAAGACTAAAGATAAAGCTTGTTTAATTCCATTAGATCCAGGAAGGAGAATGGGTAAAGTAGAGACTACTACGGTTACGCTTTAACAAGCACTTGTACCTGCTTCTACTTCAAAACCTTCATCTTATTGAAGGGCTCCACCTCCTGAGCGTCAACAACAAAGGTCATTCCATCAAGATGATCAAATAGATCAAAGATGGAAACTAGTTGAGGATCTGAAGAGAAAAGTTTATTCTTTTCGAAATGAACAAGTTCCTGGTAACTTCATTTTGGCTCTATAAAATAATTTGGTTCAGTTTCCAAGGCCCAAAAGGCCAAATAAGGAAGGAGATGAAGACCATCCCAACTATTTCCCATTTCATCAGATCTTGGGGCATCCCATTCAAGAGTGTTTTGTCTTCAAAGAACTCCTACAAAAAATGGTGGACTCGGAACATGTAAAAATGAAAGGTTCTTCAGCTCAGGTAGCATGTGTTACTGCTAAAAATCCAGAAGAATAAGGCGAGTGGAAAGAAGTCAAAAGAAAAAAAATGAGCCTAAATATGATGATTGGATGGTTAGAAAAATGATCAACTGAACATATTCCATTTTGTGAAGGCAATTGAAGAAACCAATTGTGTCTTCTGCTACGAATGCCACAACAAAACCCTCTTCATCAGAGGGCAAGTCCCCAAAGAAACGAAATAACTCAAAGAAAGAAAAACAATCAGAAGAAGATGAGATCGTGTCAAAGCACAAGTTGTCTTTGACTCTAGAAGATTTTATGCCATCTACTTCAAATCCATGGACACTGTCCCACCAAATGGAACAACCTAAATTGGCTAAAAAGGTAGAGTCTTTATCAGATGAAGAGTTGATTTTTGGTTCTGTTAACATGATTCACTTAACAAATCTATATGCCAGCCACAACTTTGATCTTGATGATCCTGAGTTCCCTATATCAAACAGAGGAATTAGAGGGATTCCCAGAGGTCTGGGATACATAGGAAGATGTGGATATCCCAAAATCAACTATTCCAATCATACACCTACTAGAACTATGTATGCAGCAGAAACTCATGGCAGAGCCCTTCAGCGGGCTCAACAAGAACAAGCAAATTCTTCTACCAATAGTAGATTCAGTCCTGGTACAATTATTCTGGAGGATCAGTTAGAGGTTCCACCTTCTTCCTCTCAACAAACAAATAGACATAATCGGTTTAATTTTCCAAATCCAGGATTATTTCCAACTCCTACCCTGATTCAAGAGGCATCTACTTCCAAAGCACCAACTTCTAAGGCACCTACGAAACTACATGTTCCTGTTGGTAAATGGAGACCTTTGGATCAAAAATATGATGTCTTGAAACATTTGTCCCAAGTACCAGCCAAGTTATCAATTTTTGATGCCTTGAACCTATCAAAGGATCTTCGGGAGGCACTCATCGAGGCTTTGTCAAGTCCTGAGGAATTCGAAACTGAAATTGCTATGGCTGAAGTCTACCATATTGAGAATGGTCCTGCAGAATGCCATGCAGTGATATCTTTCACAGATGAAGATGAATATGATGTTGTGCATGGACATATTAGATCTTTTTATTTATCCGGAATGTTCAATGGTGTGGACATCCCAAGAGATTTCATTGATAATGGTTCAGGATTCAACCTCATCCCCATTCGTACACTTTTTCAATTGGGCCTCACAGAATCTGATTTGTCTCCTTCTACTCTGATGTTGCAAGGATATGATAAAAATGAACAAGAACCACTGGGCGAGATTACACTCAGAACTCAGTTTGGAGATCTTGTATCCAATTCATATTTCATGGTTGTTGATCATGATACAACCTTGAATGTTTTTCTTGGATGACCTTGGCTACATCAAAATGCAGTTATCCCTTCATCATACCATCAATGCCACAAATATTGTTTCGATGGTCAAATTTGGAAATTTTATAGTGACAAGGCCCCATTCAAAACATGTGAATCTCAATACATTGAGGCAGAATTTTATCACATGGAAGGGAAGGATAAATTGACGACGAAGAGGTCACCAAAGTTAATGCTCCGTATGGTTTGGATAAGATTCCAGTAAACCCATTCACACATGTGAGTACTGATTATGTGTTTCCTATCAGTCAAATTGAAAGGATAGACCCAAATCCAAACACTCTTATGGAAATTTCTATAATGTCAATTATGGAAATCAAGGCAAACAGTATGGTAGAAAGTGGTGATTCACCAAGCAATGTTGAGAGCTCAAATGAAGATGTATTTATTTCATCCTCTGAAATATAGCAAGTATATACTTCACCAACCAGACCAAAAGAAGTTATAGCAATTTCAGAGGTGAACGATGATGTCGATTCTCAATCTATCACCTCCCCTTTATTACCCAAAGAAGACCATTCATTATCAATAGGGTTAGAAATGGAATCTTCTTCTTCAATATATTCGAATGTTAACATCTCTCCAGATCATTGAAATTCTGCTTCATCATCTACTATGCAAGTAGAAACAAAAGAAGTAACACATGTTGAAGAAGAAGAGGAAGATCTTAGGGATGATCCTCCAGTATTTAAATTGGGTATCTCAACCACTGTGGATGAACTCAGAGAAATAAATCTGGATACAAAAGAAGATCCATGCCCCACTTTAATTAGTGCGACCATGACTCTTGAAGAGAAAGAAATGTATATTTTATTTTTAAAGAAAAATCAAGATATATATTCTTGGAACTATACAAAAATTCTAGGGCTTGATCCTGATGTTGCTACTCATCGTTTGGGTTTCCCAGATGAACATCGAGGATTCAAGAAAGCTGCAAGAAGAACACACCCAACCTTGGCTTCCAAAATTGAAGCTAAAGTGGATAAGCTTATCAAATATAACTTCATCAGAGAAGTTCAATATCCCAAATGGTTTGCTAATATTGTCCCTGTGAAAAATAAAAATGGACAAATTAGAGTTTTCATTGATTTCAGAGATCTTAATAAGCATTGTACCAAGGATGATTTCCCAGTTCCGATTACAGAACTCTTGATTGATGCAACATCTAGCTATGAAGCACTTTCCTTCATGGATGGATATTCTAGATATAATGAAATCCAAATGGCTTCAGAAGAGGAAGAATATACATCTTTCAGATCCCCTCATGGTGTGTTTTGCTGTCGGGTAATGCCCTTTGGCCTCAAGATTGCTGGCGCAACATATCAGCGTGCCATGCACCGTATCTTCAAACCCTTTTAGGGAAATTTGTTGAATGTTACGTGGAAGATTTGGTGGTTAAATCCAGATAACATCTTAATCACTTGGATTATTTGGAAGTCACATTCCACAAACTTCGGCAACATAATTTGAAGATGAACCCCTTAAAATGTGCTTTTCGGGTAACCTCAATAAAATTCCTCGGCTTTGTTGTAAGCCATTGTGGTATCAAATTCAATCTTGAGAAGACAAAGTCAATCCTTGGTATGTCACCTCCTTGAAATTTGAAAGAATTGAGAGGAATTCAAGGATAATTGGCCTATATTCGGTGTTACATCATCAATTTGGCAGGTAAAAGTTTACCCTTCAACAAATTGATGAAGAAGGGAGTCACTTACCAGTGGACCGAGGATTGACAAGAAGCATTTGATATCCCTAGAGTATCTCTTGAGTCCACCAGTATTAATTCCACCCGTTGAAGGAAGACCACTTATTCTTTATGTGACAGACTTAGAGCGATCATTGGGAGCCATCCTTGCCCAAAAGAATGATGTTGGGAATGAAAACAACCTTTACTATCTCATTCGGACTATGCATGAAGCAGAAACCCAATATTCAAGTGTTGAAAAGTGCTACCTAGCATTAATCTTTGCAGTTCAGAAGATGAGACACTATCTGCAACATCATGAGGTCCATTTGGTATCTCACAATAACCCACTCAAATTCATCCTTAGTTGTCCAATGCTTACAGAACGTCTAGCAATGTGGGCAGTTATTTTGTAGAAATTGTATATCCAATATGTGTCTCAAAAGGCAATAAAGGACCAACCTCTGGCTGATTTCCTTACTGAACACCCTTCAGTAGAGGATACATCTTTAGATATTGAACTTCCTGATAAGGAAGTCTTCTCTAATCAAGATAATCTTCAAACATGGGAAATTTACTTTGATGGTGCTTCTAGAAGACCAACAGGGAAGAAAATGGAAGATTCTAAATTCAACAAAGTTGGGTTAGGAATTGTGCTCATTTATCCAGAAAAGTTAGTGCTACCCTATTCCTTCCCATTGTTGGGAGGTGGTATAAATAATGAAGTAGAATACCAAGCTCTCATTACAGGATTGGAGTTAGTGCTTCAGGCACAAGTGAATCACTTAAACGTGAAAGGTGATTCAGACCTGGTAATCAAACAAGTCAATGGTGCAATCAGAAAAGAAGAGTTAATCCCTTTGTATGATTACTTCAGAGAGTTAATGGCAGATTTTCCTTCGGAACTGATATTTTATTATGTCCCGTGATCACAAAATGCTCAAGCTGATGAACTGGCTAATATAGCCACAGCTCTGGCAGATCCAAATCGGGATGATACAATCATCAGTATTGCCCACCGTCATACAATTTCACCTTATGTTCAAACTTGAACAGAGGAAATCAATGACATTTGTCCCATTTCTGAACCATATGGTTATACTATAGGATAGATGACACCTATTAGGGAATACCTTCAAGGTGGAACACTTCCACCTGATAGAGCTGGGAAAGAACAAATATGGCGATGTGTGGTCAATTTTACTCTTTATGACAGCCCATATCACCTAGAGAAAATTCTCTACAAAAGAGGTTTTGATGGAATTCTCTTCAGATGCATTGATGGTGAAGAGACAATGGATGTCATGAAAGAAGTGCATGTAGGAGTCTGTGGTGCACATCATTCCGGACATATACTAAATGATGAAATTCGAAGGCTTGGATACTTTTCGCCTTCAACAATACAAGATTGTGTTGATTTCACAAAGAAGTGTCATTCTTTCCAAGTACATGCCAACTTCATTCATCAACCCCCATAGTTGCTTCATACAGCTAAATACTCATGACCATTTGCCATATGGGGAATGGATGTAGTATGACCTTATCCTTTAGCTACATCCAAGCAGTTTAAGTACATTATTACAGCTACTGACTTCTTTTCCAAATGGTTAGAGGCAACACCACTCAAAAAATTTAGTTATAAAATCATTGTTAGATTCATCAAGTCTAACATCATTATCAGATTTGGTGTCCCTCATACCATATTGACGGACAATGGCACCAATTTCTATTCATCCGAGGTAAGGAAGTTGTATCAAGAATACAACATAAAATCCAACCATTCCTCTCGGTATCATAGAACAGCCAATGGACAAATAGAATACTTCAACAAGACTCTTTCAAACATACTGCAAAAGATGGTGGATAAAGATAAGAAGTCATGGCCTGATAAACTCTTTCATGCTTTATGGGCTTATCAGACCACCACCCGCACTGCAATGTAGTAAACTCCATATTCATTGGTATATGGAACAGAAGCAGTCTTGCCCATTGAGGTTCAATTACCCTCACTCAGGGTATCCAGTTGTGATCAGTCATCTACAGATGAACAATCTCAAAAGTTATTGGATGAATTGGAATGATTAGATGAGAAAGGATTGTGCACCTTGCACCACTTGGAAGTCTATCAGAATATAATATCATGAGCTTTCAACAAAAAATTTCATCTTTATTCATTCATTCTGGGAGAATTGGTATTGGTTCTCAGAACTTAGATGATACCAGGAAAGAAACCTCCCAAGCTAGAGCCAAAATGGTAAAGACCTTATTCAATACATAAGGTCTACTCCAATGGAGTTTATTCTTTAATATTAATGGATGGAGAACTCATCACGACTCCAACCAATGCCATATTTCTGATGATGTATTTTTTGTAACACAAATACCTTACATCCAACATGACGTTAAAATGTGTTGACCCTATTGCAAGACTATAAACTGTATAGTCCCTTTTATCCAACAAGACATTAAACTGTGATGTCCTTACTGCATGACGCTAAACTGTACAGAAGTCCCTTACGTCCAGTAAGACATTAAACTGCATAATTTCCTATCCATGCATATGACCTTAAAATACTTGCACCATCGTCCAGCATGACGTTAAACTGTTCCATAATCCAACATGATTTTAAACTGTGAAAAAGTCCCTAATACGTCTAACATGACGTTAAACTGTGTCCTCTTTTATCCTTACTACATTTTATTAAACTTTAAAGTACCCATTTGGTCCAACATGATGTTAAAATGTACTGCTCATTCGTCCTACATGATGTAAAACTGAACAAAGTCCCTTATGTTCTACATGATGTTAAACTGTATTTTTTCCATGCTACATGACACTAAACTGTACAGCACCAATAGTCCTCACTGCAAGACTTTAAACTACATAATACCTTCATATGTCCTACATGACATTAAACTGTGCATCGTTAAGGTTGTTGTTATATCTTGTTTCTCACACCGAGTGTGACTCACGTGATCTTAGAATAAACTTCAACCACAACACCCTCCTTGGACCGCTAACCATGCGTAAGTCCCAACACCATTTTTGTTTTGGGTTGTTTTCCTCAATAACAACTTGATTACCAATTCATTCTTTGATTGAACTACATGTACATTGATCCTTTCTTTCTAGGCTGGGTACATAGGCAATCTCCTGAGGTTTAATCCCAAAATCAATCTCTTCACATCGATTCACCTTCGTCTCATGCGATGTTGATTCATGAAACTGCCCCCAGAACCAGTATTTTTTTTACATTGGTTCACCATCGTCCTTGCTATATAATGTTAAACTGTTCGCACATTTTTCCTATACGATAATAAACTACAGCATTCTTTGACCCCCTCACCTAAGAGGGAATCATTATTTACATTGATCTCCAATCATGTTATATTCTAAGATTACGTGCATACATGGAAATGCCCGAACCTTTTATCTTGGGTGAAACCAACATTGCACTAAAGTCCCCTTTCACCCTTCACATGTACGAACCAAATCTGTACAGAGGGTATTTCAATAACTACGTGCGGATTGATTCCCATCCTTATGGGATACGTAGGAACATTCAAGCATCCCTTGAATCCAGCCCCAAGTCGTTCGGCCTAACCCCAAATTCCACCTAACCCCAAATTCCACTTTCATTCCCTTAGCTGAAAAGTGCCCTGTGAAAACATGAATGTGGTATGAAAACCCTAGTCTTCAATCACATCAGGTTTATAAAACACACAATTTTTGTTCCTCATTATGGTCAGAGCTCTATGACCCTAAACTAATATCTCCTACAATCTAATCCCACATGATGTTAAACTGTGTTTCAAGAACTACATTTGGCTTGATTCTCATTCTAATGAGATATGTAGTGAAGTCCAACACCTCAATCTAGGACCCATCCACAACATGATTATGGTTAAAATTGGTCTATGTATCTCTACAGGCATTGAACAATTCCCATTTTTTCAACTGTCATAATCCTAACCTTAGATACTTCCAGATCTCCACAATCCTTTTCTTGACTTCTGGTCACAAAATGTCTGATGTCTGAGAGTTCTTTTTCCTGACTATACAGCATGTGCCCTTAGGTGGCCTTGCATAAGTAGTCTACATAATGGACCTGTCAACCAAAAGATGTTATTATTTGACTATTGAGGCAATTCCCTTAGGTAGCCCTGCATAATTCAACCCCATAACGGGTTTTTCAAATAGTGGTAAATTCATCATTGGGAGGAAAACATCTTTTTCCCTTATTTGTCTTAATGAAAATATGTAGGGATCCACAAAAATATCCATCCTTAACATATTTGTCCCATATAATTTTTCATGATCTGAAAGTATTCAAGTCTATTGTTTATATTTCCCTTCCCTATGTTTGGTTCCGACCTTCACAGGAGTAACATTCATCCAATTCTTTGACAATCTTGATTTGAAATATCCTCTCTATATCCAGGTACCTCTTTCCATACAGAAGACTCTATGATTTGGAAAATTTGAATCTCTATAAACTTTCACTGGATTTTTATCAGTATAAAAGTAAATTTCTAAGAGTTCTTTTTCCTGACTATGCAGCACGTGCCATTATCCGGCTTTGCATAAGTAGTCAACATAACAGACCTGTCAACCAGAAGATACTATTATTTGACTATGCGGCCAATACCCTTAGGTGGCCCTACATAATTAAACCCCAAACGGGTTTGTTAAATAGTGGTAACTTCATTCTTGGGAAATACTTCCTCTAATGCCTCTTAGTCCCTTTTTCATATCATTCCTTAGATTCAAAATTTCTTAAGTCATAGTTTACATTTTTTTCCTCTATACTTGAATACGGTAATATGTTTTCAGATAAATTATCAAGGAATTGAGTCAATTTTAATCCATTCAGTCAAAGCTATTTCGAATTTAACATTAGCCTTTTTATGTCCGACGTTCATGACTTTAAACTGCCCACAAAAGACAAGGGAACTCTAAACAAAAAAAGTCAAAGTCCCAGCTCACTAAACATATACATTGTATGATCTAGGTAATATTGAGCAATAAAATATTAAAAGTTTGTAGGGTTATTTTTAAAATCCTAGAAAAAATAAAACTATGCTTACTTGGCCCATTGGCTTAGGTAAAATTTAAATCAGGTTGCAAAAGAAGGCATGCACAAATGATTGAAGATGAAAGTGTCTTTAATTAATACACAAGAGTTAGAAGGACATCCATAGACTGGGGTCTCTTATATTTTCCAAGAATTAAAAAAGGTTTTCAACATAAATCTTCATTTGATTTACAACATCTTGAGGTTAATCCGTAACCACCTGAAATTCATTCATTCAACTGGATACAATAAGAGATGCAGTGATACTAGCTCTTCTTGGAATGATTATAAAAGAATGTTCCTGAGTGCGGTTTGAGAAAATTTACTATTGATCAAACAGTGACTATGTTTCTGTCCAAGAGAAATGGAAGATGGATACTTGGATTTGAGAATGGAGAATTGGAATAAAGAGCCATTTGGAGAGAGTACTCCTTTTAGATATTTTTTCTAATATCCTAATAGTCTTCTCTCCATCAACCGGAAGTGGAAAACATATCAGCCCATGGTTTTCCATTTTCATATCTGCAAGGAAATGGCATGAAGAAAAAAATTTGAAAGTTCACACCATTGTTACTGCTCTTAATGCACAACATAACCGAAATAGAGGAGTAACAGTGCGGTTGCATCTCAGGCATAGAATACTTTACATCTGGAACGCTGACTCCTTGCAGATGACCATGGCTATACAGAGGCAAGTATATGCTCTATGGAAAATTAATATGATACTTATTCAAGTACTTGGTCAAATTTGGAAGAGTGGAGTCACAGATATCATAGTAATCATGGCCAATAACGTTCATCAGATCATCAATCTGCTTGCTAGACAGTTCATCAACCGTTCCAATTCTTCTAGGGGCCATTGAATCTGCACAAAGTTCGAATAATTAACTCTTAAGTAAGTTGATTTTTCATCACATTTCTGAAGAAATTCGAAAAAATGGCTAAGGAATTAAGGCGTGCAAGTCCAATTTTGGCGTGAAAGTATAGTTGTGACGCGCAAGTTTTGGGTGCGCATTTATCACCATGCAAGTCCAAATACCACTACAGAAGCGCGACACAAAGAACCAGAGGAAAACAAAACACTTGAGTGACGTAGGAAACTTGCATCGTGAGAGCTCAAAAGTTTTAAATCCAGTTTCATTGTGCGATAATGACCACACATATATAGGCCAGGCCGCACCCCTGTGCGCCGAGGCCTGCATGGCTCGCACCTGTTCGACGCCATCTGTGTGGCTCGCACCTGCGTGACGCTATCTGCACTCTCAGAACTTGCATGCCGCCCTTCCTTTCTTTTCTTCTTTACCTCAGAGTCACATCCTCATTCCTTTAGGATCCAACTCTGAGGGGGGACTTTTTTTGATGCTCCTTTCCGTCATAGAGTCTAACAAATGAAAAGGCAAATACCTTTATCCAAAGTGATTCATCCTTTGAAGAAAACATAAAAAATTGACAAAGGCATGAACATGGATTTGTTTACACTTGGATCATACAAGTTTCAGGATGGTTGCACAAGTATACTTGTGCGCCTCCTACTAGTCATGCAGGTGACATACGTGCCCTATGTTATTTTTTCCCAAGGTCTTCAACAGCCTATAAATACCCCTTGTGGGCCCCCGATTTCTGGATGGAAAAATCCAGAAAGTCATATTTGAGCTCCCGACACCCTAGTCTCTTCTCAAACCCTTACGAACACTTATAAGGTAATTTCTTACCTAGAATGGAAGATCTAAAGAGGGGGAACAAGGCCTAAGTGTGGAAATTCATCAACACCTGCGCGCCTAAGTGGCCGGCCCTTAAGGGAAATGACCACACTTGCGCGCCGCCTTATCCCTTCAACAGAACCTGCGCGCCACTCATTTAAAAGTCTTTAGGGATACTATTAAGGGCTTTAGCGAAGCCCCGCTCAAGTATTACCCTAAGGGTTGACCGTCGTGCTAGTACCCATGTGTCGCGCAAGTATACTTGTGCGACCAGGACTTGTGTGCCCACGGAGGACCTGCACGCCTCTCTTTTTTTGGGTTCCCCTCCTTCCTATTCACTTGATTTCTTCAAATCCACTCTCCTCTTCAAGATTTAACCTTCAGAACCATCTTCAAAACCATTTATAGCATGGTTCTTTTGTTGGTTTCCTTATCTGAAAGGAATTCTATGGAACATCTCTCAAAACCTAGTGATTTACATATCTTCATCTCACTAAGGTAAGAGATTTAATTCATTAAACCTCATCCTTTAAGATGAGAAGTTCCCTAAACTGGGCCTCCTTTTCAGGAATAAGCCCCAGTAATAATTTCTGTAATTTGGGCATCCTCATTAGGAGTAATCCCCACTCATAAATTTTATTAACATAGGCCTCCTTCTCCGGAATAAGTCCTAAGTCTCAAGTCACCTTAATAAATGGGCTTCCTTCTCAGGAGTAAGTCCCAATATCAAATTCCCAAATAGGGGCATCCTTCTCAAGTGTAAGCCCCAAGTCCCCTAACATGGGCTTCCTTTTCAGGGGTAAGTCCCAGTTTTCAGTGTTCCCAAATATGTGCATCCTCTTCAGAAGTAAGCCCCAAGTTCCCAAATATGGGCATCCTCCTTAGGAGTAAGCCCCAAATCCCAAATTCCCTTAACCTGGGCCTCCTTCTTAGGAGTAAGCCCCAGTTCTCAAGTTCCTTTAACCTGAGGCTCTTTTTTAGGAATAAGCCCCAGTTATAATTTCTCTTAACCAGTCTTAATTTCTTTTGATTTGGGCATCCTCCTTTGGAGTATGTCCCAAGTACCCTCCTAATTTAGGCATCTTCCTCAGGAGTAAGCCTTCTGTTAGAGTATCCAAATCTCTATAAAGCAAATATACCTTTATGGACCTTGTTCTCATGCTTCTTCTCTAAAGTAAGTCATGATCTTTATCTACTTGGGAAACCACACATACATTAGCAATGTATCATTCCTTGTGACCATATCTTTCATGGCACAAATTTTCAAGTTTACTGATACCTCTTGTTTATCACACCGAGCACGACTCACGTGATCTTAGAGTGTAAAAGTAACCACAACACATCTCTTTGGGTCATTAATCATACATAAGCCCCAAAATTCTTAACCGAACTACAAGGACTTTGATCTCTACCTTAAAAGTGGAGTATGTAGGAAGCCTTTTTGAGGTTCAACCCATCACCCATTAATTCTCATCTGTATCATATGACGTAAAACTATATCTTAATTACCAAACTACGTGGGTTCTAATTCCTTTTATAACAAGGATATGTAGGTATCCCATCTAAGGGTATGATCCCAACTCTTAAATACTCTATGTCCTTCTGAATGATAATAAACTTCAACTGCCCTGCTGAGTGGCTTTAAAACTAGTACGGTTATCATAATGACCAAGAGATATTTATATAATGTGTTGAAGGATACCATTGACTATGAATTTCTAACAAATACAGATGATTCTCTATCAATGAAGAACCTCAAATACATATAAAAGATTCTCTAAATATCATACATATTAATTATTGATTGTCACATCTTAAGGAAAGCTCATTTTCATACTTGGTAGTGCAATAAGGATTCAAGAACATAACTTAAATCTATAAAGAGAGTCCCGGAGTAGATAATTATACCCTCCAAAAAGGTATGATGAGTCCGACCTCCCATCCTCTCGACCAATGAAAATTCTTAAGCCTTATTGGTCCACAAATAATGGGAACCTAAATTTGGAAAGTAGGTCCAAATGGATATAGAATCATTGGATTTTTTCGGTTCTACGAACAAACCCATTAGAAACCGATTGTAATGTTTGATCCTTAAGCAAACAAGTTCATCCCCATTTCCAGAGGAAACAAAATCTCATCTCCTTGGATGCAATATTTGATAATTCCATCTAACCAATGTTTGTTGAGAGACTTCACAAGGTCAGGTCCACTATAGAGTGTGATCCATTTTGCACAGTGAAGGATCCACTCTAACTTAGCCTTATCAGATGGGATAATTCCACACTATAGGTACTCAACAAAGGGAGATTTCTAGTTTGGAATTTCCTCTACTGTGGAGGAACCTGAGGGTCCTAGTATAGGAGTACAGGTAGTTAGTTGGTTTACCTATTTACTATCATACTCATCATCTAACATGGGCAGTGATGATGCTTCAATCCACCACATTGATAATTAGGTCATCCAGATCAGGTTTTGTAAGAGATGTATTTAGGCCTTCTATGGCATCATCTTGAACATTCTGAAACCAAGGAATGTGAGTCACTTCTAGATGAGTAGAAAACTATACCATTAGTCAATGAGTTCACTCTAGTAGAGGCACTATCTCTAGAATTCTGACAATAGATTCACCATTGATCTATTTGATGTCTTATTTAGAGTATAAATCCACATGAAAGTAGTGGAAATAAAACATGAGGTATATCTCAATACAAGTAATAATATCCTGAAAATATGCCTCATTGTTGATGCAGTATTCTAACAAAAAATGATTATGGAATAAATGACTATGTTAAAGTGAAAAAGATGATCTTCAGAACTACTATGTTTAGCATGGGGATGCTAATCCTTATACTAGTTGGGATTTGGGAGGTACCGTCAAAATTCATCTTCCAACGGGGTATGGATTGATCCAATAAGAGAATAACCCTGTCTAAAAAATCAACATCCATGGTAAATTATCCAGGAGCCAGATGAGTATCCATAAATTCATCCAACTCCTAACCCTTTCCATCTTTATACAAAACATACCTAATGCTGAAGTATTTTAGGATCACTGACCATCATGCCAATCATCCTATTAACATGGGGAAATTCAAAATATACTTAACCAAGTCTTTACAGTACACCACCTATATCTTGCAATGCTATAGATAATGTAGAAGCTTCTATACTAAAAAACAGTGTGAGGAAGTTCTTCCCAATAGGGGAGTAGCTGGTCTCTATTTAGAGAATCATATAGCTGAGATAGTATAAATAGTTTTCTCTACCTTCATTGATTTTTTAGTCAAGAAGGGCATCAAGGGACTATTATATGACAGTTATGTTGAGAACCAAAGGCTTCACTGAGACTGGTGGAATAAAAAACATAGGTTGTACTAGATACTACATAATTTATTCAAATTTGTTCTAACACTTCTTACCCCACTAGTAGATGGTTCCTTTATTCGTGATTATTTAAAATGGACTACAGTTGTCATCCAAGTTAATGATGAATTGGTGTATATATACTAAGTGGCTTTAGAGGCCTCATAACTCCTGGATGTTTCTCAGGGGAGGAATTTGTCCAATGTCCTTGGTCTCCTTTATGTCAATTTCAATGTTTTTGTATATTATAATGAAGTTGAGAAACAACCCAGTGGTATCCCCAAATGCACACTTCAAGGGACTCATCATTCAATTCCAGGAGTAGAGGAAGCCAAAACATTTATCAAGGTGTTTGATATGGTACTAACACTAAAGGGACTTGACCACCAAGTCATCCATATATCATTCCACCAATCTATCGATAATCAATTTGAATATGAGCTTCATAGCCTATTGACAAGTGGATCCTACATTATTTTGGACAAAGCGAATCACCTGATAGAATAAGGTACCTTGTTGTGCCTTGAATTTAGTGGGAACCTCATACTAGTGTTCTATCTAGATATTGTTTAACCTAGAGTATCCATCCATGAAGTAGAGTTCTCAGAACTCAGTTGTAGCATCAATTAATAGCTATATCACTGGAAGGGGAAAATCATTCTCCATGCATTGAAGGTTTCTGTCCCGGAAGTTGACAAAATATATTAAGTGCTCGTTATTATTCCTGACTGGGATAAGGTTAGCTAGGAACATGGAGTATTGTACATACCTAATAATGTTTTCTTTGAAAATATTATCAACCTAACCCTCAACCATAGTGTTGTGCGATGGGTGAATCTTTCTGGGAGGATTATTGAACCTATGATGACTCGCTAGGAAACAAATAAGGTGGACAACTACTGGTGCATTTATCCCAAGATTCTCATTATATATCCATGAAAATATATCTCAATGTTATTTCTAGAATGTCACATACTACTGATGCTCCTTTGGAGACATGGCTATGCTGATCAGTATTGGCATAGAATCTTCATAGGTAACAAGTTTCACCTGAATTAGCTCATTAAAAGTGGTGGATACACCCTCTTCAAATGTAGGAGGGGAATCCTCCAAATCCTATACATCATCTGAGTTTTCAGAATCAATGGGAGGAGGTAGCTCTTCCAAGCCTACTGACTCGTTAAAATAACAGGTGTCTATTTGAGAGGACATGGAATCCTTTACAAGGGGTTCTTTCTCTACTAAAAATATGAAGATAGAGACTTTCAATCCATTATATCGTACCTTTGACCATAGGGTCCATTCTTGATATCAAATAAATGGTGTAAAGTCATATTATGTCTATTGAAGCATGCTCTACAAAATATGCAGGGATTTTATGAAATAGTGTCCATATAAAAAACCTCTTGTTACATCACAGGAGTAAGGATTTATGGAATCGCACGGGCCTATCATGTGTAAGAGTATGAGGCGGTCTATGTACATTCCTTTATTTTAGTGATATTGAAATTCTTTTTCATGGAAACAGTAAATCCACCTCCCAGGTTTGACATTAGGGACTCCAACCAGTGAATAGATAGAATGGAAGCACCATTAAAGTATAATCATAGATTGACCATGGTGACTAAAAGATCATTAAAAGAATATGTGCACTAAATCCCATATGTATGAACCTGATTCAACTATCTCTCTTATAGTGGTTGGCATCTTTATAGTAGTATTCACATGAGTTGAAGGGAGATTCATCACCCAAGAGTACCCATACTTGACTGTTGAGAGAGTACATGAGGAATTGGTGATATGAGGAGGGGACCACCACATGAAAATGAATACAAGTCCTCCCTGTAGTGAGTTGTGGGTGGTATATTATGGGACTACCATGAGTTTAGTGATTGATATGAATCCTAAAAACTTGGTCTTCAACCAAATCTGGCCACATGGTTTCTACTCAATCATGTCATAACTCTAAATTTTGAGGTCAGAGGGAGTTAGATCTTCTTTGGTCAGGCCCAACTTGTGCAACATCTAGTTTAGGATAATGTTAATCCCATAACCTTGGTCCACTAGTCACTGAAGGATCATCATTCCATTAATATGTCCTATAATCTACTGTAGGTGTACATTCCCCTACATGATGGAACAATAATCTTTCTTAGAGAATAATATGAGGTCTTATAATTCCTCATGCTCACCTCTTCTACATTGTAGGATTCTATGGAAACTATCTCTGCTTCAAATTGGAGGGGGATTTTTAATGCTTCTACGAGGGCCTCATGCATTTCTTTCAAAAAGTGGAGTGCCTTATGGATCAAAAGCCTTACGGTTATAACAGTGAAGAACTTCAATGCACATTAATAGAAATATAGCCTATATCTATGGTTTATAATTATGGTTATATCCCCTAAAACTATGATTATAGGATATACCCATGATTATATGAAATGTGGATAATGGAATCACCAATATAGATCTATATCCATAGTTTATATAGAAACTATGTATTTAGCCTATGATATTTTCATCATAGCCATAGTTTTAGTTAAATCGTGGATATATATCTACAACCATGGTTAGTAGAACTATGGGTATATCTTTTTCCAGTTGAATCCATATATCATTGATTCATTGAACTGTGGGTATAGCTTTCTATCCCAATTTAGTAGTAGTAGCCCTCCCAACCCATCCTAAACCACTAACAAAATAAAAACCATAGTACACATTCAATGAAATACATATATTGTGTACTTATAATTAAAGTAACAACTTTTAATAATTTTCAAACCATTTAAAATACAATAACATACATATACATCCATAAAAGGAATCAATTCAAGTCGTTATACTTTATCTACATTTCCATTTACTTATAACTAAAAAATATAGGGGATAAATATATCCCCCATAACCAATATCTTCATCATCATCACCAACATCCTCATCATGATAACCATCATAAACATCCATATCACCACCATCAACAACAATATCATATGGATCACCATCATCAACATCATCACCACAATCGCCACCACCATCATATCGACCATCACTAGGACCCTCATTGACATCACTCGGGACATCAAATAAAGCAATAATTGATTCCATGCTTGAATAAAAAGTAGTACCAATATCTAATAGGAATTATGGAATTATAACTTACACAGATTTTAGGAAGTGCTTAGTGATCAACTTACTTCTTCCATGCTCTTATAAAGTTTATTTGTCCTCTTTTTCTTCTGCACAAGTTTTTTTCTACTCAGTGGTCTGAGAAGTTTGAGAATTTCTCAATAATGGAAAATACCTTGTGGGGGTGATATTTTTCCATGTCTACATCAAACTCTCCCATGGTGCTCCTCACTAGATACCAAGCTCAAAAGAACATTAGTCTTGATGTTTCCATATTTTTTCCCATTGAGATCCCCTACTGAACTCTATTGAAAATTTAAACAAGATATTTAATTATGAATTAGATATCAAAATTTTAAATATCAATAAAAAAACTTACAGTCTTTTCTTGTGTTTTTTCATTTATATCACTTCCATTGTTTTTCTTCTTACCCAATAAAAATAATTTTTCTCAAGGCACAAGGCCTTCGATGCCCAAGGCCACTTACTATAAATAAAATTTATTATTATAATACTACATTATTGAATAATTTCAAAGTGATAAACCTAAAATGAATTAAAATTTTAGTTGTTTAAGAAGTTGATAAAAGGAAAAAAGAATCTAAATATACATTTAATTTTAAATTTAATACAAGTGTAATAACATAAACAATACATACTAATTACCATAATAAAGATGGTTATGATATGGATTCATCTTGTATGTTCATTTTTGTCCAATTCTACTTTTCTTCCATTATTAGGTTATACGGTCACTTATAAATTTTTATCATTGGGTCATTGGGTTCATTTTTTGGTTAGGTTTTTTAGTAATTTTTCCACTTGGCTATTTGGTCATTTGGCCATTTTTCCATTCAACCATTCAGCCATTTGGCCATTCCTCCATTCATCCATTCAGCCATTCGACCATTCAACCATTTGTTCAATGGATCATTTATCCATTTTCCCATTTATCCAGTGGTCCATTCGACCATTGGTCCATTCGGCCAATTCAGCATTTTAGGCTAATTATGAAAATTATATCATTTAGGACTACTATTCCATATAGTCCAATTAGGATATTTAATTAAATTTTAGCCAATAATGCCAATTAGGTCATTTATTTAGCCATTTTAGGACATTTAAGCCAATTAATCCATTTATTTGTCCAAATTGGTCAATTTTTCCATTTTAGGCCAACTGGGACATTTAGGTCAATTATTCCATTTATTTGTCCAATTTAGCCCAATTCGGTAATTTAGGCCAATTTAGTCCAATTATGTCCTTTATGCCTATTATGTGATGTATTTGGGAAATTTAGTCCAATTAATCCATTTTGGTTAATTTTTCCAATTATTCCATTCAGTTAGTCCATTTATGCTAATTAGGTTATTTAGTCCAATTAGTACATTTAGGCCATTTAGGCCAACCATGCCAATTTATGACTATTTAGGACTGTTAGTACCACTATGAAAATTATTCCAATTAGTCCAATTATGTTATTTAGGTCAATTAGGCCTATTATTTTAATTATTCCAAATAGGGAAATTTAGGTCATTTAAGATAATTTAGGCCAATTTAGTGCATTTTTGATAATTATTCCATTTAGGAAAATTAGGCCAATTTGGAAATTTATGCCAATTATTTTAATTATGCCAATTAGTCCATTTAGGCCATTTATTTCATTAAATCCATTTATTCCATTTCATCCATTAGACCATTAGTCCATTAAGCCATTAGGCCATTTGGTCATTTGTCTATTAGTCAATTTGTCCATTTTTCCATTTTCCACTTTTTTATTAGACCATTAGGCCATTAGGCCATTGTACCATTATGCAATTAGACCATGTTTCCATTTAACCACTTGGCCATTTGGTCTATTTTTCCAATTTGGCCAAATTGGCCAAATGGCCAATTTAAGAAAATTTAGGCCAGTTAGGTCATTTAGCAAAATTTAGGCCAATTTATTTTGTGTAGACCAATTTTTGGGAAATTTATTCCATTTGTGTCATTCATTTACATCATTTAGGCCAATTAGTCCATTTATTCTATTTAGTATAATTAGATCATTTAGGAAAATTTAGGACCATTTAGAGAAATTAGGACAATTTTTCTAACTATTCTTATTAGTCCAATTATTCCAATTAGTCCAATTAGTCTAATTATCCCAATTATAACATTTAGTCCAATTAGGCCATTTAGGTCATTTATGGAAATTTTTCCAATTAAGACTATTTAGGCCATTTATTCCTTGTCCATTTATGCCAATTAGACCACTTATACCAATTATTTAATTTAGGGAAATTAGTCCATTTAGGCCAATTAGGCCAATTAGGCCTTTTATGCCATTTAGTCCATTTATTCAAATTAGGACAATTAGGCCATTTTAGCCATTACGCTATTTAGGCCATTTAGGCCCTTAGACCATTTAGTCCATTAGGTCAATAGGCCATTAGGTCATTAAGACATTAGAAAATTAGGTTATTTGGCCATTTGGTCAGTAGATCATTTGGTCATTATGTCATTATGACATTATTTTATTGCACCATTAGGCCATTTTCCCATTTTTCCAATGGTTCATTAGGCCATTAGGCCATTAGGACATTAGGCCATTTGGCCAATAGTCCAATATTCCAATAAAACATTATTCCATTAGTTCATTAAGAAATTATTCCATTTAGGCCATTTAGGTTATTTAGGCCAATTAGAAGTTAGTTAATTAGGAATTTAGTCCATTTAGGGAATTTACACCATTTAAGAAATTTAGTCCATTTATTTTATTAGGCCATTAGGGCATTTTTCCATTAGGTCATTTGGACATTAGTCCATTTAGCCATTTGGCCATTCGACCATTTTGATAGTTTTCCATTTTCCCATTTGTCCATTAGGTCATTAGGTCATTAGGACATTTGGTCATTAGGCCAATTATCCATTAGTCCATTTGGCCATTTTTCCATTTGGTCATTTTTTCATTGGTCTGGTTTTCCATTGTGTCATTGGGAGATTTGATCATTAATACATTTATTCATTAGGTCATTTTGTCTATTTAGGTCATTAGGCTATTTAGGTCAGTAGGCCCTTTAGGTTGTTAGTTTATTTGGTCATGAGGTCGTAAGGTCAATTGTTCATTAGGCCATTTAGGCCACTTTTCCATTTAGGATGTTAATCCATTTAAAATTTTAGGTAGTAAGGTCTTTGGTATGTTAGGTTGTTTATGTTGTTTATGCCGTTTAGACCATCTAGGGTTTATTCTGTTTAGGCTTTTTATTAGTCCATAAGGTCGTTTAGTCCAAAATACCTTTTAGAAAAAATTCCATTTAGTCCATATGTCCATTTAAGATGTAAGGACATTTAGGTCGTTAGGTCGTTAGGTCTCTTAGGACCTTAGGCCAGTTAGGTAAGTTAGGCCATCTGTTCAGGAGGCTCTTCAGCTGAGTGGCCATTTGATCAGGAGGTCATCCATTGTAACATTTTACAAAAAACCATCATGTTTTGTTTCCATTTTCACTGCTTGATCAATTGTAACAAATTAATACCCATTGATTATTCAATATTTTCATTCCCACACCAAATAATTGACACCAAAATCCAATAATCTTAATTCTAGAGAGACTAGGTCAACAGGTAAACTTGATACATGAAATATATATATGAATAATACATCCAAATGAATATCTATATTTTATGTCCTTTAATGTAATGGTAATACTTTGATTTCAACCAAGTATGAAACTCTCTACTATTAAATGAATCTCTCCTTCTCAAAAGAAAATATTTGTGAACTCTACTTTTAATTTGTTTATGTTCACTATTTAAAATGATAATAAAAGTTTAATTTATATTTTAAATGACATAGTATGTGATAATAGATAAATATTCAAATTACTTACTTGATATGTCATCAAACAAACCATAGTTAAACAAGACTGTGTGATGTGACATATCCATCTTCTTAAGGCTCAATGAAACCAATGTATATGACCTAATAATTACTCATGTTTAGAGAAGATATGAGTTAGTGATCAAGTTCAGCAGAATTCTCATCTTTATTTCTCATTGGCCGGTTATGTCTTGTGCTCACACTAAATGAATACATTGAAAAAAATCCTTAAATTCTTGGTCCAGATGAACACTAACAATGGAACCTTCATGATGATTCTTGTTTCAGACATATGATTTCATTGTGCATATATTTATTTACATTTGATACATCCACCGAAAAGTAATGGTCCCCCTAATAAGTGTTTCAGTTTGAAGATGAACTAAAAAATAAAGGATGATAGTAAAAAATAATGGAGTAAACTTGTTTTCCAACTCACACATATTTAGTGTCGCCTCCTGATGCATTTTTATCAAGAGAGATTTGGACAACCTTTTATCATAAATTTATCAAAAAATTGAAAAATTGAATAACTTTATCCTTTATATTATTATATATTAAATATCATATTTCTATTGGAATCAATTCATTAAGAAGGGTGTGAAAATCATGAGATTTTAAGAAATTTACTTTAAACTCCCTTATGTTGAATCATATAGATATGTTGCTAGAATAGTCATTAGGAACATTTATATTTTTAAATACTTCTTCCAAAGAATGATTTTACTCTAAAGGTTTCATCACATAATAGGCATTATAAAATTAAAATATTTTTAACCAATACACAAGTGATGCAATTATGGTCGAATACCCCATTACAACAAGTTTTTATGAAATTAGAAGTCATATTTGGTCTTTCAATTGATATTTAGAAGAATTGAACGAAAATTTTCACATATATTTTTTCTCAATGTGCGGTATGTCTAAAAAATGATGCAAAAAATTGGTAGACCAATATAGAAGCTAAAAAAAGATAATTTTAATTTTACATTTGTAAGTGGGTTTAGGGTCTACATTATTCATATTTTTAGATTTCATATGAAATTATCCTAATGAAAGACTAAAATATTTCAATTCATTAAGCACATTAGTTCCTGACATACATTGTGGTGGGTTTTCAATGTCAAAATTATTATCAAACCTTCCGTGATTCTTCCTGTATTGATGATCCATTGACATGAATCATTGATTCCCAATGAAACTAAAATTATAATGATATTAAATAATTATTGATCATGTATTATTCATACAAATAAGAAATAATAGTTTTCCTTATATTCACCAAAAATACATCATTTCATTTTTAGGGAAATCATTTATATTCCATAGAAGGGAAATAAGCATCTAAAATATATTTTTTGATAAAGAACTGAATGTGTGCACACCCATATCCCAAAGCTACTTCAACTATCTTCTTAAAGGTTATAATAAGATGCATATATCATTTCTAGGATCATAAGGAATATATATTAGTATAATCAAAAATGTAAAAGGTTCTTTAAAACACATCTATAGAGTAATATTATAAATATGAATAAAAATTAGTCACGTGTTATGAGTAGTAAGAATATGACCAAATAGATTAAAACCATCATAATATAGACCCAACCTTAAAATATAAAGATTATATGAAAAATTTTGATGTTGTACATCAAATTCCTACCATATTAATCCATTTTCAGGATGAACCAACTCATCATTACCTTTAATTCTCTTAGAATCATTCCATCGCATATTGGTTGGTAATTCTGAATACACTAATAGATTTTGAATCCTGGGAATAAATTTAAAGTACCACATGACTTTCTATGGAACATGAGATGGTGTACCATCTAACTTTTTATTCCATAGTGGTGTAACACATTCTTTATAGTAATTATGTTCTATTTTTTCATCCCAAAATAAAATATAATATTTCAGATAAGCATGAATTTTATTAGTAGAAAATCTGATATGTTTAATTAACTTTCATCCTTTATAATGATTTGATGAAATATATAAACCATCTAGAATAAATTTATTCAAAATTTGAGAATATTCAATAGAGATATTAGAAATTACATACAATGTTTTCCATAATATAACAACATTAAAATTTCCCAATTTTTAATTTTACTACATTTCTGTTATATAGGAGTTCTGGAATCATCCATTAATTTTTTCACTCTCTCAACAACATAATATTAAGTATTTTCCTCATGTGAATTGATATAATTTCCTTCTTGTGCCGTAAAACTATCACTCTTATGATTATGCGCAAATGAAAACCAATCAGATATAAAATTCTACATACCACATCTTTTTTATGTTCATGACTAATAGAATATTTTTTTCTATCTCTCTATTAGGATTCCAATCATAACAATTTTTGGAAATCTGGATTTTTTTTATATGGTATCTAACTTATTATGGGTTAAACCATGGTCTTCCGATATAATTATAACATGGAAACTATATTCAACCTCTATCTAAAGCATTGTTAAATAAAAAAATCAAAAAAAAATATCCAAATTCATTTGAAACTCGGTTGAAATTCGATCTGTATGATACATCCATATTTTATCCATTATATTATAGGGAAAAAAGTTATGTTCCAACCAACAATGTAAATCATAATTAATAAATTCATTACAACCAATTTCAATAATAAAGTCATCAAGGAAACTAATATTTTTAAATTAAAAACATATATGAAAAATGTAATAAATAATATGGTAAACCTAATTTGTATGATATATTAAATGAAATAAAACATTTGTTAGAAAAAAATAGTCATTCCTAATTAAAAAGGATTCATTTCTAATTCCAAATGTAATTATAATCATAAAAATATTTCATGAATGGAATAAATTTTCTAAACATATTACTTGAATAATGGAAATATCATGTTCAATGAAAATACTTATATATTATTTGATTCATTTTGATACAAAAAATAAGATAAAACATTTAAATACATTATCTAATGACTTGTAAATAAATATTGGAAACATTATTTATAAATATGCAAGGGTCATAAAAGTACATAACAATGAGTAAGAAAAATAATAACAAAATTTAAAATATTTTTTTTAATATTCCTTCCCAATAAAAACATTTTCTTTAATAAAAAAATACCCAAAAACCCATAATCATATTTTCAAATATAATAATTTAACTACTTATTGCATATTAGAAATCAAGTGTAGTCACATTGCAGGAATACTCTAAAAAATGACATGTATGGAAGATACTGCCTACTAATATGTTAATCAATAATAAATAAACCTCATATAATAAATTAATCAATTTCTATAACCAATTGCTTCCAAATGAATAATCTCAAAAAACTAATAATAACAAATATCCAAATAAAAACACTAAAAATAACTTCTAATAACCTCTATAAGTAAAATTTAACAAAAATCATAATTTTACATACATAATACGTGAATGATTTCAACCCATATTAAATAAATCCCTAGAATAATTTAGCAAACAACTTACCCCCATAAAATAATGATGATTTTTTTAAATGATCCACCTCAAATACCTTTTTCTATAGTATAAGAAATCATCATCACCTTGACTGAATTTCACCTTACCTTTATATAATTCAATCAAAATATCCAACCCAAAAGGGTGAATTCATGCTTGAGAATATCAAAATATATATTATGAAATCCCCAAATGGAAAATACCCATTTCAACATCATATTTTCATAATAATGAAAAGATAAAATCTTAATAAATATTCCTAAAATTAACAAAAAAATCAACCCATTGGTTTGAATATACTGTTACTTTCATCAAGGATATTAAATGAAAAATCAAACATCACCCACAAATACACTACAATAGAATACTAAAGGCTTGTCCAAATTACAATCATTAACCCAAAATCCCAACAATAAAACAACACCCACAAAGATGATTATTTCAAATAATTTGAAATAATCCTAACCTAAATGTATCTTGGTTAGGTTTTATTACATAGATAAAAATAAAAACATAGTCAGAAGAATAAAAAATGGATTAGGAACTGAATATAAAGGAATATAAGAATCATAAAATCTCTAAACCAGGAGAGAATTCTATAAGAGGAGAGACATATTTTGTTCTTTGGGTGAGGGAATAACATTGTTCGATTGAAGGGAAGGGTATATGCCTCAATGAGTGAAGGTGGGGGTGGGACAAATGTAGGACTATATCCAAACAATTTTAAAAAAAACCATTGGTATAGATTATCTATAACCAAGGTTTATAATAACCATGGGTATAGATATACTCTTGAGAAGCTATAACCATGGTTTGTGTATACCGTGGGCATAGATTCATTGGGATATCCCCATTTTCTAGAAGTGAAATCATACTTATATGAATAAGGAGTGATTGTTTCTATAGGGGGTATCTCCCTAGTATAGATCATAATAGATACAGCTTGATGAACTGCTGGGTTCCAACTAGTATTGGAAATATCCTGATGCTGATTAGCTGATCTGTTCTGAACAACTGCCAGATGACTATAATTTTCTTATGTCTTGGATCTCACTAGACATGGTCAATCATTGAATAGTCATAGAGGACCTGATTGGTCAATTAATATTGTTTGTTGTGGAGGTGTTCCTGATAGAGATGGATGGGAGATCAATGCTTGTTTATATTTGTGAAAAACCTACTTTCTAGTCTCTATAGAATGCATGGATCAGTTTTATGAACTAGATTAAGAATTATGACGGCTCAAATTCCCTCATCTTTTCATGTTATGGCTTCACCTAGAGGCATTCAGGGGATTTCCTAGAATTCCTCACTAATAGGAATCATTAAGTGGTTTACCACCTCAAAAGTGTTCCTAGAGGCGTACTCCTAATCATTATTAGTGGATTTGTCTAGATCTGGGAAAACCCTTGGAGGGATCCCCAAATCATGAGACATGAAATCATTGAGGGTGTGAAATATATTTAGAACTATCATGAGCTCTCATTTCCCTTACACTGTAGGTTCATATTCCTTCCTGATTTGGAAGATAGATTCACAAATGTAGAATCCCTGGATGGGGGGAAGAATGGAGACCACAGAATATTATGGCCTACCTAAATAGGAAAAGATGATACCATGGGTGTGGGATACTTTCTTGTGTTCCAACTAGTCACCATATTTCTTTATCCCATGGTTCGAATCCTGATTCCACTCACTAGATCCTTCTTTGTCACTACTGGGGTTTGTGGATATAGGCATCACCTATGCTGAGACATCACCCAATATGACCATATCATGATCTACTTGATCATGAATCCAATATATGAACCCATAAAAGTATTTGGTGATATGTAAATGGATATTTTGGAATAACAAATGGTTGTGATAGTCAGTGATTCCAGCCTTGTGGGGACTTAATCATTTTGGAACCTTTAGAATTAAAATGTCCATGGAACAGATGAAATTTCTTAGCACATGTTTTTTCCTTAAAGGAATAGTTATAGTTTCTCCTATCTAGGAAGGGTACTCTTAAAGCCTGGCCTTGTTGATGGGTTAGATCCTAACGAGTGGATATATACACATACTCCCATCTAGGTATATGTTCTTAGAGAGGCAGTTCCTAATAGTTCTATGTTTGGAAAGGATTTGATTGATAGGGATATTAAACATAGTGAAGTTCTTCAGGAAAAGGGTCTAATAACTCAACTAGATTAGGGGAATATACTTATACTGCAATGGTATTCTATTCTTTTGCAGGCCTTCTCACTAGAGCTGGGAAAGGCAACAAGTATAACTATCTAGCTTGCTGCAAGGCATCCTCCAGAAACTATAACTTATCTAAAAACATTCAAAATTAAACAAGAATGTTTTGAGTGATGAGATTAGGGACCAACTCAGTCATGTAATTTCGTACGCACATCATTAAGAGGTATTCTTCAGTCAGCGACTTGTCAATTGAATATTTAAGTCCCTTCCACCTAGAAGCAAAGTCTTTTAATCACTCATCAGGTGTTTTATTTCACTTAAATAGGTCATAAATACATTTATTGTGTATGGTAGAGTTGAATTGGTAAAGGAACTGCCAGTGAAGGTCTTCCAAACTTGTGATGGAACCTATGGGTGGCTGGCTATTCCAGACGAATGCAGGTCCTTATTGCATCTACACAAAACATAGAATTTTGGAAGCCTCCTACTACTATGGGGTTCCCAACATTGGACTTTACCTTGAGATTAATTGGTCCAATTTCTAAAATGGGTCACTCATCCAATTTAATGGGATGAAGCTGGGATTTTCAAACACTAGGGGTGCTTAGATATTTTCCACCAATGTTGGGTATGAATTTCCATCAGGTAGAATTTCCACATGCCATGTCTCCAAGTCCATAAGGTGGGATGTAGAAGAAGTTATCAGTCATATTGGATAGGTACCCTATCTTGATTAGGTTCTATAACCACCAATGCATTTACATGTTCATAAAATCGATGATAAAGCTCATTGATTTTAGATCAGCATGATCTGAATCCTAAGGTAAATTGCATTGCTTATATGGGTTAGGAAACACGTGCCTCAGTCACATTCAATATACTCATGTCTTTCCTCTTCCTATATGCGTTGTGTTTCTGATATCAGATAGGGAAATTTGAAAAAGGATGACTTGTTTCCCTGGTGGAGGTGAAATGTGGTCCCTTCAGATAGTGTCGTAATATGGGCATCGATCAATAAAGAGATCAGCGATGAGCCTTTTCTACTCTTCGAGTTGTTGGAAAAATGTGGTTATCATGGGTTCTACCTCTATTTTTGGTGTGACCTGGAATGAATCAGAGGACCCAACATACTATTTACCCTTGTCATTATTCCAATAATTATATAGTAATATCTCATTGGAGGGATCCTCTAGGGCATATTCATGCCTCCTCTGCCAAGTAAGGGCACTAGTCAGAGGGTTTTCTTGGTACTATGCTGCCCCTTAAGGATGATTTTTTCTTACCATGATTTGCACTAGTGTCTTTATTCCCTTGAAACTCTAGTGGTTTGGAGATAACCATATTTATAGTAACAGTACCCAAAGGGGAATCCTCTTCATTAGAGGGTACGTCAAGAAAGCACAGTATAGGTATGCAGTAGAGAGTAGTGTATTGTCCCCTGTCCCTGATCTGCACGTGTAGGGATGCCTCTTCTATAACAAGGAAAAGCAATGTGGGGCTCTTGACATAGGTATTTTGAAGATTATGGATGTATCCCAATGAAGTAAGGCACTGAGACACCATGAGTGATATGATCTCAACCCTTTGGCACTATTGTTTGATGGCATCGAAGTGATCGTGGATTCTTGGATAGGCCACCTCAAGATCATGGAGATGGTGGAGCATCGCCCATATGATCTTGAGGAAACATATGGTTTGGAACTTGGTAAGAAACTTTGGGATGTCAAATTTTGGAGATTTAGGTGGATATAATACCAAATATAGCTATTCGACATCTAGAACCTCCCACATCCCCTCTTTATCAAATAAGGATACATGTTCTTGGTCAGCCCAAGCTCTGATCAGAAATGGATAAGAGATGATTGTAAGGACCAATGTTAATTGATTATACTATTTAATTTTCAATATATGAGTCACTAAGTGGTTCATGTGGTCACTACATACTGAGACATCTCTTAGGGTTGGTTTCAATTGCATCATCATATCCTCACAGGGCATGGTGTTTTCCACTGCCTCGTGCGAGAGAGTATCAGCATTTATTAGTAGCTCAGTAAAGTGAAAACCATTTAATGTTTATAACCCTAACCATGGAATCTATCTAATATATTAGGTGAAAGTAGAGATGAAGGATGTTTTCAGTGACAAAGGAGGATATACTACGAGCCCCTATAGGGGTAGGAACATCCTCCACCAACAAGTACCTACTGAGGGATCTTGGGATCCAATAGACCTCATATTTTGGGATATAAAACTTTAGTTGTCGAGATATTTTCCTAGAATCTAGTAGTTGTGGTAGAGATTCCATTATCTAGTCATATGTCCCCTCAGAGTATGAAATATCAACAAGTTCTATGACAATCTGTTATTTCCTTAGATTTCTACTTTGATGGTGAATATTTTACCTTCTTTCACAAGACATTTCTTCAAGGTAGGGTACCTCTTTGACATGGTGAGGAACTCTTTGTGGGTTGGTGGTATCATGGGTAGGACCTCTTCTTTTTTTGATTAGAACATGGGGAGGGCCTCCCAGTCAATAGTCTTTATAGTGGGTAGGACCACTACTTTGGCTAGTTAGGACACTAAGAGGACCTTCGAATCGACTGTCATAGAAGCGGGGAGAACCTCCATACCAATAATAAAAAAATTGGGGAGTAAATACTCTTGGGTTTTTTATGTTAAGGAGAGGACCTCATTGTTCATTAGTGTTGGAGTGCGGAGGACCTCCGCTGGCGTCATAGGGAGGACCTCTGTGATGAGTGTTTAAAAAGATAGGAGGGCCTCTTCATGGGTTGGTGATGTTTCATGGAGGGCCTCCACATTGAGTCTCAAAATCATGGCTTAGAATGTAATGTATTTTAGTGGTACCATGGATTTAAATATCAACCCATCCTACCTATGAGTTAGTTGGGGTCTCAATCCCAATTAGGGGAAGGCTTATCCCAATTTTTCTACTTTAGAGATCTGGAGGGATGCACCGGTGGTGGAAGGAGCCACTAGAGCAGTATAATATTTTGTCTATTGGAAATTTTCTAGGCCTACCCCTAACATTAGCATCAGGTTCATCATACCAGGGCCAGTGGAGTAGGATTTAAGTCCACATATTCTTTATCTTGAGGTATAGATTATTTTTATCATTGATGTAGCCAGTTAGGATCCCTCCAAAGTGGCTCCTAGATAGTACTTGTCTTAATGGTGACTCTATAATCCCATCACTCCTCATATTAGTGGATTTATTCTTCAAAAAATATTATTAAAGACTCATAAAGTGGGTCATTACCAGAACAGTAGATGGTTTCCCTCTGTGTAGCCTGCGGAGGTGGTGGTGTTGATGAGGATTTGATGTCTCCAGGTCATGGAGGGATATGTCCCTTATGGAAATTACCACATCCTACTCATACCAAATCACAAGAACATTGATCACCCTTCTCTAGATGATCTATGAGGGTGGTATGGTGTTTTAGTTCCCAGTAATCAAAGTCATAGTAGAGGTCATGGTGGGGTTGGAGTTGTGTAGTGTTGTCACATCAATATTTCTCATACCCTGGTTCCTACATGCACTAGGTTTCTGGTTTCATAATGAATGATTCTTGTAAGAAATGTGGATTCATCCTTCATTAAATGTGTTAGGGAAATGATTCTTGATTCCTCGACATCATACAATCTTCTGAAGATGAAGATGGATCCATGGTGAAAATTTCATAGTCTAAGGATACTTAATTTTAATAGCACCAATGTGTAGGAGAGTTCCATGATAAATCCACCATTTTCTTGGTGGGAACTAGCCCTAGATGTTTGAATATAGTGACATTATAATCTACTAACGCATCAGACACTACTAGTCCCCATGGATGGACGTGAAGAGATTCACATTGGGTTCAACATTTTTTTTGGTGAATCTCGATGATATAAATGTCTACATCCAATACCCAAATATAGTGTCCAAAATTACTAGTCCCCATGGTTTATGTATATTATATTATTGTTGGGTTCACCATTTTTGTTTCCAATGATTTCCCCAGGGTCACTCATGGTGCACATTTTCATTACCTCACATTCCCACTTTCCAAACATGGGTGGACTTCATCACTTATATCAACAACATATAATACTTAACTGAAATGGGAAGATGGAATGTTGGTTCCTCCTACCATGGATTCCTCCTGGGAGATTTTTTACTAATATAGGTCTCCCTCATTGATTAAGTCATGTTTATATAACTCATTCCTAGTTCCATCACTTTTTGGGACACTAGTTAATTACACTACTTCAGTCTTGGCAGGGCAGCAACCTTCGGTGAGGATAGTAGTCATGTTGGGAATCTTTGAGCATGTTTGGTCATTAGAATCATTGGGCACTAGTGAATATTTTTCATAAGTGGGAATTACATATGAGGAATCTTAGTTATGGACCCCATGGAATATCATGTTGATCATGAGGTAATAAATTCCAAGGGTGTACATATTCCAAGGATTTTTACCTTGGGAATGACTTTTTTATTGCATGGGGTAGGTGCTCTAAGTCAGGAAACATGTTTACATCCTACTGATATGGATCAAAGAATCGTGTTGAGATGGACCAGGGTATGATTTTAATGTCCTGTGGAGATGAGATTGAGCATCTGGTTGGGATGGGTTAAGGAGGTGTGTCCCTAAGAGGGACGATAAAACACCTGAATAGTATACCATTAGATCAGAATTCCCCACAGAGGTGGATCTAGGATTTTTTGGATTATAACACCCCATGGAGGTGGATCCAGGAGTTATGTCCCTGGGAGTGAATATTTCACACTTGATTTTACCAATTTAGATCAAATTCTTTATAAAGAGGATCTTGGAGGTGTATCTCTAGAGGGATGATGTCACACCTGAGTTTAACATTTTGAATTAAACACCTTGTGAGTTAAATCTATAGGTGTGTCCCTATAAGGGATGATATCAAACTAGAGTTTACCAATTTGGATCAAATGCATTGTGGGGAGGATACGAAGGTGTGTACCTAGGAGAGAATATGTCACACCTAAGTTTAATAATTTGGATCAAATGTATTATGAGGCTAATTAAGAGGTACATCCATAAGAGGGAGGATATCACACATGATTTTACCCATTTGGATTGAATGCATTGTGAGGAGGATCTGATGGTGTTTCCTAATGATGAACGATGTCACACTTGATTTTACCAATTTGGATGGATCTCCTTGTGAGGAAGACCTATAGGTGTGTCCCTATGAGGAAAGATGTCGTGCATAAATTTACCAATTCAAATCAAATGCCTTGTGGGTAGATCAAGAGGTGCGTCCATAAGAGGTAACACCTAGATAGTTTACCATTTTTTGGACTATACCTCATAGAGGATTACTACATAACCTACTTACAAGATATGGATAAAACCCCCCATTTAGTTTGATGCCAAAGTTTAAATTCATTTGACATGATGGATCCATTTTTTTGAAATCATGTGTTAATGACACTCATGTCATGAAAGGATCTCTGATGAGGGGTGGTGTGGGACACACACATAGATGATTCCCTTTACAAGAGAATTGAACTTTGTGGAATAGTGTGGGACTTAAACATGAATACTACTGAGGAGTTAATCTCTATAGCCCACAGTGGGATAGGGTTGAATACCATGATGATCATGCATGGGGAATAAGTTTTTCTCATATAGGTTAAGGCTATAGTTTTACATCGTGTTATGAGGACGTTATCATATTTTTTAACATTTTACTACTAGGATATGGATCTTGGTAGTTCTACATCATGAGGCCTAGATGTGTGGGGACTCACTCCTCACCCCTTGGGATTAAATTACCACCCCTAATAAACCTTTGGGTATGGAATAGAATTTTAATTTCATTGTAGGAGTGTTCAATCATTAGGTATGCATTAGAGTCCCCATGCTTAGATTCAATAGGGGTTAGAGTACCTATGCAGGGAAAAAATAGGTAGTAAGGAGGTGCAGAAAATAATCGGTTTGAATTGGGAGGTATGGGTCACATAGGAACTCAATGTGTATCCAAACTAGTCCTTGATTGTTGTGGGGGGCCAACAACTCAACCTTCATGAAGGGGTTCCAGCAGAAGGGAGTAACCATGCAGAGGCCCAATATAGAGGTTTCACAAATCTTAGGGCCTCATGGAGGGTTGGTTCAAGAAGATCATGTGCCTTAGGGAGGATAGTTCCTTCATAAAGGGATATTCCATGAAAAATATGGTTCCCTTACCTTGAAGTGTTGTTTTGATTCAGAGGTGGAGTTCTTCATAGAGGTCGAATGCTTCTTCAAGACTCAAGTTCGTCCTATTACATTCATATTCCATGTAGGAATTAGGACCTAATTCTTCCATAAAGGGATTAGGAATTCATGAAAATAATATCTACATTAGTTTTAGGCTCTTAGGAACACAAGGGATGAGGTTTCAAGATTATTAGATACCTTGGGTGATCTCTTTTTTCTTTTATTTTTTAATCTAAGGAGGTTTGTGAATAGGGATATATTTTTAGAGTTTCAAAGGTTATTATCCCACTAAATGTAAAAGTGAAGGGGGTATTTATAGTAATAGGGGTTTCATATATATTTGAGGCCACTATGAACCTCTATGAGCTTCAAAATAGGTTGGGATATATGAGTCTGAATTTTGTTGCGTGGAGATTACCATCAGCCCTTTGTGTGTGCAAGAAGATCATTGTGAATCTGACATTCTATGGCATGAAGATCTATATCAATTATTTGTACACTTATTAAGGCAGTATATGGACTATATTTGATGCTTGGTGGGGATTACTATCAATTCTTAATATGAGGATAAATAGATTCATGGCTCTGACTTTCTATGGAATGAAGATTAATATCATGCCTTCATGAACTCGTAAAGAAAGTCTGTGGCCTGGGTTTGACACTTCGTAAATATTACCATCAAGTCTTCATGTGTTTATGGAATTTGTGAACTTCAACCATTGATGTTATTAATATTTTCATGAATTATTATATACTCCCTTTACAGATTTTATATTAAATGTGCATAATTTGTGTGAAATATTAATGGTTAAATAATAAATATAATGTTAGAGCACTATTTGAAATCATCTAGATTCAAGTATGTTTACTGTTTTAATAATAACTATCACCATACAGATCACAATTTTGAGATTTATTTTTTTTAGGATTCCTACTTCAATATAAAACATTTCACTAGAAGGGATCATGGGCCAATTCGGTTATTTTAAGGCCCATATGGACCGCACAAGAAGACCCAAATAATTTTTGATGAAACTAGACCAGCTATAAAGATTGAATTATTGGGCTCAATATAGAATTACAAATCCTTTTAATCTCCTGAAATGTTTTTGGGACAATAGAAGTAATCTTAGATAAAATTTTCAAGACCCAAATCTAAAGAAAATGGGCCCAAATGAATCATTTAATCTCATCCCACCATTCTGGTCGGGAATTAAAATCATTACAGTATGCTTGAAATATATCCTGATATTTTCATCAAATCAGTCTGAGATGTTTCAAAGTGAAATAAGATATATATGAGGCCTACTTGGTTGAAAAAATTATTTGGATTTTATGGCATATTCCTATTCATAAATCCATTCACATTTTGGCCATCAAAAAAGCATGGATAGAAATGGACAGTTTAACATTGTTTATAAAAACTGCCATAACATTGGATCCATAAGTCCAAATGCCATAACATTTAGAGAGTAGTCAGAAAACATTATTATCTACAACATAGAGGAAGAGGATATCTCTATATTAGTCTATATTTATGTCCAAATCATCGAGCCAAGTGGAGGGGAATTTTGGGAATGAAAATATCCCACCATCTTGGGAAATAAATACATCCCCTCCTCTCTGGGCAAAGGGATAGAATTTCAGAAGATAGGATCACATATTGGCATGAACAAAGACTTTGCAATGGATTGATAGGACCTTACATACTCAGGTTTTCACTTGAGATACCCTTCCTCCTCTCCCTTTTTCCTTTTACTTTTGTTCTTTTCTTTATTTTTAATCTCGTAAGTGTTATTTTTGTAATTCTATTTTAGTGCCAGTCTCTTCTTCATATTGTGTTATAATCATCCACCCTAAGTAATTTAATATTAATGTTCTTAAAATATTTTTTAATATAGTGAATAAACTTCCCTTATTTAACTTTCTCATTCAATCTAAAGTTCATTTTTAATTCTCATAATCGTTCATGTGTGTGTGTTCATTGCATAATTCTTTTCTTATCTTGTTATTTTTGTTCTATTTATAATTCATCACCAAATATAAATATTACAAGATTAATAACCATATTAATGTCTGATTAAATCTACCATTTAGGTGAGTAATTATTTAGTGATGGTAATCAATTGGGAGCTTTTTCTCGATGAGTATTCTTTAATTTAACATTGTGTATGTTGGACCTAACATGTCATGGATTAATGACTAGTATTTTTTAACGAGTTGTTTACATGGATTATTAGAACCATCAATAAACTACCATAAACAATATATGATTAATATTAGAACCTAAAGTTATGTTAAGGCTTGGATTAATGTCTTAACACTTGGTAATTCCAATCAACATCAACTTGTGACATTGGTCATAATTTAATGAAATATAAAGCAAAGCTCAAGGATATCACAAGAATAACTACCTAATGATGAACTCACCCCAATATTTATCAATTTTTTAAAATCAAACATCATCCACAAATTATTTCATAATCTCTACAAACAAACCCCCAATCAGAATATAATCGACAAAAAACAATCAACTATTAAAAAGTATCATTGTTGAGGATTCGACCCGAGTGCGGCTATACACATTAGTAGAGCATCAGAACCTTCACCGGTCGATAGGTGAAAATAGGCTATGATTTCAAATGGAACTGTTGTTGGGGATGGTTTAATTAATCATTCTTTGTTTTTTTTTATTGTTAAAAAATTCAAAAAAACACAAAATTAAAAAAAATGAAAAAAACACAAAGAAAAACCCAATTTCTCATAAAAATCATAATCAGAAAAAAAAACAAAGAAATACCATCTTCCTATTTTGTCCAATGTCTCTCTAAATTCCTTGTAGCCTCCCAAACAATCCCTTGGATTTTTAGACACTGAAATTGATTAGACACTTCACCAACTTAAGAGGAACATAATATATAATCAACTCATTCAAGAACATGTCCTTGTCCAACAAATTGAATTAGATATGGCCAATCCTAGGGAACAAACACTTAAAGACCTTGCTGATCGTGATATGAATTACCAACCTCTTGGTATTCAATATCCAAACATAGAGGCTGACTTCAAACTCAAATCGAGTTTGATTCATCTTCTTCCTAATTTCCATGGGCTAACTGGTAAGGATCCACATCTCCACCTTAAAGAGTTTCAAGTGGTGTGCTCTACCATGAAGCCTTAATGGGTTTCTGAGTAACAAATCAAACTTCGAGCATTACCTTTCTTTCTATTTGATACAACTAAATCATTTCTCTACTAAATTCCAATTGTTTCAATAACCAAATGGAATGATATGAACTGAATCTTCTTAGAAACATTCTTTCATGCTTCTCATACTGCTTCTATCCAAAAAGAAAATTAGTGGTATTCTCCAATTCCCAAATAAATCACTTTATGAGTATAGGGAGAGGTTCAAAAAGCTTGTTGCAACATGAACAAACCACCAACTTCCTGACCAACTCATGATTCAATACTTCTACGAGGGGTTATTGGCTATGGAGAGAACTCTAATTGATACCGAAAGTAGTGGTGCTCTTATTGATAAAACGCCTACAGCTTCAAGAGATATCATAAGCAACATGGCTGCAAACACACAACAATTCTATACTCCAGCACATGCTTAAGTCAAAAAATCCCAATATAGTCAATCGATTGAGCCCAATAAGACGACAGAGAGGATGAGTGAACTTACAGGTCTTGTGAGACAACTAGTTGTGGAAGCCAAAGACCCAACCTCATCTTCTTCACAATCTCTATTCCCTGGACCTATCAAGAACTGTGGAATATATATCTCCCCATCTCATCCAACTGACGCATGTTCACAACTTCAAGAAGATCAATCTGATTCATCTAGACCAATGGATCTTAATGCAGCCTATTTTCAGTATAACACAACCCCTCAATAATCAGGTCAGTTCATTAAAAACTTCAACCAACCCTATTCTGAGCCCTTCTATTCTAACTATAACCCTATCTTGAGATATATGAATCCCATTTCTCATCCCCCTTAATACCTTCACCAAAACCCAAACCAATTCCAATATGGTCAAGGTGGTGGTAACTTCCAACAAACATACCCCTCTGTTCCTCAACCTCAAAGGATCAATCCTCCTCTTCCTTCTCCTAGATTCCACTATCCTAGTGTGCCTTCCCAATTCCCAAACCAATACAATTGCTTACCCAAGAACCAAAATCAAGGTAATCCCAATCCAAGACAAGCCTCTTCTTTTAAGAAACCATGGGAATGTGTATTGGAAAATCTTTCCTCTTTCACCTGTTCTAGCCTCAAAAACATTGAAACACAAATTGGTCAACCTGCATCCCACTTGATCCAGCAACAACAATCAAATTCTTCCCAACTACTAGTTCAACCATTACCTAACCCCAAGGGTAATGTAAGTTCAATTACACTTAGAACAAAGAATAAAATTTCTATACCTCAAGATAAGTCCTCTAACCCTCCTTTGAATGTTGAACTAGAAAATAAAAAGAAAATGAAACTCAAAAAGGAATCTGAATCCATTCCCTCACCTCCTTCAATTCCACTTAGGAACCCAATTCATTTTCTGCAAGCCGTTTCTAAGCCAAATAAGTCCTTTGAGCCTGATCCTGAAATGCTCGACATGTTTAGATGTTTTGAAGTGAACATTCCCCTCTTAGATGCCATTAAACAAATCCCTAAGTATGCAAAGTCTCTTATGGAATTGTGCACCCTAATGAGGGAACTTAGGACCATTGAAAATGTTTCCACCCAGTAGTCTATTCCCATAAAGTTCAAAGATCTAGGGACCTTTACAGTTCAATGCCAAATTGGAAGTTCCAATTTTGATGATGCACTCATAGAATAATAAGCCTCAGTTAATGTCATGCCAAAATCCCTCTTATACTACCTTGGTCTAGGTTCTTTACATTCAATGGGTGTTGTTATTCAATTGGACAATTCAAGCATAGTTAGTCCTGAGGGTATAATCGAGGATTTCCTTGTTCTTGTGAATGATCTTATCTTCATAGCTAACTTCTATGTCCTTGATATGGAAGGTGACAAAACTTCTTTCCAGTCTCCTATGATTTTAGGAAAACCTTCCCTCATGACATCTAAAACCAAAATTGATGTCCATTCTCACATATTATCAATGGAATTTGGTGACCAAATGGCCAATTTCAATATTTTTCAATCCATGAGATACCCATCAGAGAGTCAGTTTTATTCACTATCAATGCTTCCAAAAGTCTCTTTGAGAGTGTGTTGAATCCCAATCCATAATGTTCTTCATATTCTACTAATATAGGAGTTTTTGAATATTTCATACTCATTAACCAAGTAATAAATGATGAATTTTGTATTGACATTACAAATGAAAACTCCATTGATCTAAAGGATCTTGAAAACTATTTGGAATCCCATGTCACCTATGACATCCACTGCTCCAACTTGGATGGTAATAGGGAAAATGAAAAGGAATATTCATTTTTTTATTCAAAACAGATTATCTAACATTCAAAATTTCCTATCCATGATTCTAAAAATTATGTTATATGTGAGGTGAACCCTAAACCAATGTGTTTATATTGTCCTGATGGGAGTGAAGGTTGTGAGATGTGTTCCATGATTAATAAAGTGATCACTGGTGATGTTAAAATTGACCATTATTTGGAAAAACCCATTGATATAAAGGATATTGAAAAACTTATTCAGTATTATGACTCCATTGATCCTCATTACTCTACATTGGTAAGTGATTAAATAAATGAGTCAAAAACAATTGGTATCTAATACTCTAGATTCGTGTTATATGAACCCTACATAAATAAACCATCAGAATTGATACATATTCCTAAATTTTAAAGAATATAAAACCATCACTTTGTGAATAAAATCATTCCTCGCATTGAAGACAAAAGGGAGGATAGTCATATTATTTTTCCAACCTTGTTGAATTGAAAGAGAAACAACAAGGAAGGGATGAAATTATCCAATGAATCATCATGCCTACCAAAGGAAAATCTTTTATAGAAGCACACTGGAGTTGAGAAAATACGATGTCCACCATTAGACTATGGGTAGTCCACTACAACTGTACAACTGTAGACAAATAAATTCAGTGCTTCTTAGGAGGACACACATGTTTTCTTTTACTTTTATAAAATTTTAATTTATTTTTAGTTTTTAATTAGATGAATAATGATTTTTCTTTTTTAGGTAATATCCCACAATCCTTGAACCACATAAACTTCCATAGGATCCCCAACTTCTGATGTTGACCCACCACTGGATGGAGATGTAAACCCACTAATCCAAACCAAGGGGAACCTCTTTCCCTTTAAATTATTTATCTATCTATCTATATCATTCTTAATCTTCCTCCCTCATTCTCATTTTGTTTTTACCACTTTCCTCATCACACTATTTTATTTAATCTTTCTCTTTTGTGTGGGTGTGCCTTCATAAAAAACTAAGAAATAATTTAAAAAATAATATGAAAAATCAAGAGTCATACTTACCTTCTAATTTTCAAATTTTTTCCAACCATTTTGGGGCATCAAAAGACATGGTTTCATATCAAAAATCCTTTGTTTTCATCATATATTTGGATAAATAATTTTATGTCAAAACCAAAAACTTTTGAATGATCATTTTTTTATTTTGAAAATGATTTTCCTCAACCATGAGGAACAACATTAGCTTTCATGACAAGGCTATATATGGCCATATTTTCAAAATGTGTGTTTTTTAACCCCATTTGTGAGTCTTGAGTTTGTGGACCTTCGAGATGAATTTCCTAATTTAGTGTGCATTAATATGATAGAGGCATTTCTGTACCTCATGAGAATCATAATAGCAAAATATCCTCCCATTTCCCATATATTAATCCTCATTCTAAAAGACCTTTAGAGCCTTTGAAATCCTTTTCTTTGATAGCCACATTACAATCCCAATCCTTTATCCCATACAATATCAAAATGGATTTTCATTGCATATTTTGTTTGAAATTTAAGTGTGTGGGGAATGGATTTTATTTTGGGTACCCTTATGTTTATTTTCACCATGTTATCATATGATTGAGGGAAACCATCAATTTAAGGGTGGGGGAGAGGTTGTCCTTTAGTGGGGTTTGGGAATGTATATATGATTATATTGTACAAATGATATTGAAAGTTTTTCAAAAAAATATTAAAAAAATGAAAAAAAATAAAAAAAAAGAACAAAAAAGTATGGGTTGTGTCTTGGGTGGGTCAAAAATTACTCTTCCTAAACCTTTGATCTTGTAATAACTATTACAATTAGTTTTGTGAGGAGATCAATCATGGTTTTGGAGATGAGTGTGAGATATTTTTCATGTTAAAATTTCAAGAAAATAAAAAAAATTGAACACTTGTGTCATTGGGAGAAGTTTCATGATTTGTAAATATTTTATCTTCTAATCCCCTTTAAATTTGTTTCTTCTTTTATGTCTTATTTCACATTTTCATTTCCTCATAAATATTTTTTTCCATTTCCTTTAATGTCTCATTTCAAAAAATATGTGCATTTCTTTTTCCATGTTGGTGTTTTACCCCCTTTTTCTTATCTTTTAGATATCTTCTCCATATCGTCCCATATCCACAGAAAAACCCCTAAAAAGACCTATTGATTTTTGAGCACTTTAGGATAGGGACTGGAAGCTGATAGCTATTAAAAACTCTAAGATTTTCTCTTTTGGTTGGTGAAATAGTGAACCTCCATAAATGAATTTTATCATCTTGAGAGGTGTGATATTTGAGTGTCCACATTTTCCATTTCTAAATTTGAGCATGAAAAATTAATTGTTTTTGGAACATTGTTTCTGTAATAGTTTGTGGTGTAATTCAATATGGATGAGTGAAATAGTCTAGACCTCCCCTGATTAGTGAAAAAAATTTAATATTTGTTGGTGAGTGAAAATGATTTTGTAATGTTCTTTATATTTGATGCACATGGGGACATGCACAAGACTAAGTGTGGGGGTGTTTATGTTATTTATATTTTCATGAATTATTATATAACCCCTTTACGGATTTTATATTAAATGTGCATAATTTTTGTGAAATATTAAGGTTTAAATATTAAATATAATTTTAGAGCACTATTTGAATTCATCCAGATTCAAGTCAGTTTAATGTTTTAATAATAACTATCACCCTATTGATATAAATTATGTGATTTATATTATTTAGTATTCTTCTTTCAATATACAACATTTAATTTTGAGGGATCATGGACCAATTATGTCATTGTAAGGGTCATATGGACCACACAACAAGACCCAATGAATTTGTGATGAAACTAGACCAGCTAGAAATATTGAATTACTAGGAATAATCTATAATTTTAAATCCATTTATTCTCTTAAAATGTTTGGGGGAAAATTTTATGTGTCTTGGATAAACATTTCAAGGCCCAAATACAAAGACCAGGGGCCTGACTGATTCATTTAAACTCAGCCCACCATTCTGGCTGGGAATTAAATCAGTACTATATTCATGAAATATATCCTGATCTACTCATAAAATCAAGTTGTGATTTTTTTAATGTGAAATAAGAGATATATATGGCCTACATTTCAGAAGAAATCATTCATATTTGAAGGAATCTTCCTATTCAAAAATCCATTCACATTTTGTCCATCAAAAAAGATTGGATAAAAATGGACAGTTTAACATTGTTTATGAAAGCCTCTATAACATTGGATCCATAAATCCAAATGCCTCCAAATTTTGAGAGTATTTGGAAAACATTATTATATACAACGTCTAGGAAGAGGATATCTTGATATTAGTCTGTCTTAATGTCCAAATCATCGATCTAAGTGGAGGGGTAGTTTTGGAATGCAAACAGCCCAACACCTTGGGCTATAAATACATCCCATCCTCTCCTTGCAAGGAGTTGGAATTTTCAAAGAGATGATCTCATATTGGCACGACCAAACCCTTTCCAACAGCTTGGGAGGGACTTAAAAACTCAATTTTTCACTTGACATACCCTTCCTCCTCTCTTTGTTTCCTTTTACTTTTCTACTTTTCTTCATTCGTAATCTCGTAAGTGTTGTTTTTTGTAATTCTATTTCAGTGACAGTTTCTTCTTCATATTCTATTTTAATCATTAAAACTCTGTTATTTAATATTAATTTTCTTAAAATAGTATAAATTCATTGAATCTACTTCCCTTATTTCTATTTCTCATTCAATCTAAAGTTTGTTTTTAATTCTTATCATCATCCGTGTGTGTGTGTTCAGTAAACAACTCTTTTCTTATCATGTTATTTTTGTTCTATTTATAATTCATCACCAAAAATACATATTACCAAATTAATAACCATCTTAATGGGTGAGTAAATCTACCATTGGAGTGAGTTATTATTTAGAGATGTTAAGCGATTGAGATATTTTTCTCGATCAGTATTCTTTAATTTAACATTGTTTATGTTGGACTTAACATGTCAAGGATTAATGAAATGTTTAGTTTAATGAGTGGTTTTCATGGATTATTGGAATCATAAATACACTACCATAAACAAGATATGATCAATATTAGAACCCCAAGTTATGTTAAGGCTTGGATTAAAGGCCTAACACTTGGGAATTCCAATCAACATCAACTTGTGACATGGGTATTAATCTAATGCAATATAAACCAAAGCTCAAGGATATCACAAGATTAACTACCTAATGATGAACTCAACCCAATCTTTATCAATTTTCTAAATCATACATCATCCATAAATAATTTCATAAGCTCTACAAACAAACACCCCAATCATAATACATTCAACTAAAAACAATCGACTATTAAAAAGTATCATCGTCGAGGATTCGACCCGAGTGCTGATATACACATTAGTAGAGCATTGGAAACTTTACCGATCGATAGGTGACAATCGGCTGCACTTTCACCCATTCATGATGGTGGGGAGATTTGAAAAATTGTCCCCATTTAGAGATGTGTTGGCTGTTCGGTCTTTTATTTTCCCCGAACCGTCCATGCTGGTTTTACTTTACTTGACTTCTCATGTGGTACGCATACTTCGATGCCAATGCTCAAAATTGATACAGTTGGATTTTATCAATTAGGGTTAAAATTTTAATAACTACACACATTCCCTTATTAGTATATTTTCTCTATATAATTCCTCTTATGAAATAATAATTACATATCTCATGAAATGTGATTTTCAAAAATCATTTCATAAAAAAAATAAACAAATACTGATTTAAATGATAATAAATAAAATATATCATTTCCAATGGGCCATTAACTTGACCCAACAATAATCTGGAATTTTTTAAATCTGGAATAATAAAATATTTATTTAACTATTATTATTTTCATAATAAAAAATAAATTTTATATAACCATGATTCATTAATAAATATTTATTTTAATATTTATGTAACAAAATAAATACTTATTTAAATCTTCTTAGTAAAATAATAAATAAATAATTATTTATTTATTACCCTTGGAATAATAATCAATATATAAAATTCAACTCAGATATTTTAAACTCAAATATCTCATAATTGAATATTTTTTGATCAACATCACCTGAATTATTAGCATTCCACAAGTTGAGAAAAATATTTACTCTTAATATTAAATTAATTATAATTTAATGAGATTCTAAATACACTTGGTGTGTAACCCTTTATGATAATTTCTCAATGGAATTTAGTGAACTTAACTAAATTCCAAGTTAAGCGTTTAACAATACATCAAGAAAACTATAGATAATGATGTCAATGTTGGAAGAATAAAAACATCCCTAAAAACACTTATATGTAATATAATCCATTTTTATATCAATATCTAACCAAATAGGATGCATACATGTATCATTAGACCATATGTTTGATTTATTATTATTTGATTTTTTGAAATAAAATCTTCATAAAACTACCCAATTTGAGGATTTTTTTGAAATCCCTTTCAATTGTTTCCTATTTAGATTACTAGAATGACCTATGGTCAGCCTCTTAAAGAAGACACTCACAAGAACTATTGTTATATTTTTAGTCTTTATATTGAACTAAAATAAACTGCTAATATAAATATGAAAATAGTAGAAGTTTTATAAAATGAAAATGATATACATATATATATAATAAGAACAAAAGGATGTAAAATATAATTAAGTTAGTATGATAGACAATTCTGTCTATAAAAATTCAAAATGATGCAAATCATGCATCTTTTAAAATTAATTAATTATCAATATCCTAGTTTTGTTGAGATGGAAGGATCATTGTTCTCTTAATTTCTCTATTACTCATGATGATTTCTTACCTCGATGGCACACCGCATTGGAGGGGTAAAAATTTTATTATGTCTTCTCTTGAGGCTTGAACATTCCTATTTACCCTATTCTCAAACCCTACTTTTTTTACTACCTTTTTAGTTTATAGAGGTTAGTCTAAAGGTTTGAGATCTCTCTAATGGCACACCTAGAATCTTGATTTTAACCTAAAAATTCACTAAAGGCTTGTGTAATTTGGATCTTACTCTGGTTTATCAATTCATGTCTCACTGACCTTTTATTAATATGTTTGATAGGTTTTCATTCAAATCCTCAGGTTTGTAGGAACACACAATTTTTTGGTCTTCTTGATAAAAAACAAATTGTGACCCATTTATCATTGATTGAGGACTTTATTATCATATGTTCTAGAAATCCATGTAACTATAATATAAGTCACTATTATCCATTTTAGTGGTCCTATGAATTACATATGTAGTGGGATATTCCTACCACAACTATGTGGGTAAGTTTCCCTAATCTTCTGCTGCTATTTCAGAATTCCTCTAGTATTTGTTTTCTTGTAAACACAGTTAGTTAGTATTTTTTTGTGTAGTAGAATGAGATAAATTTTTCACCTGATTTTCCCCCACATTTCTGTTGAAGTGAAAGTCTCCATGACTCTGGTGGAATGAGTTGGATCCCTTTTGGGAAGAGTTTTGATGCAGACAACTTGCCTTTTTCAAATCTTGAATTGACCACTATATGTTCTGAAATTGTTTGGGTCATCGGACTTCATATTGTCTCTGAGGAATCAAGATGGACACAGGGTTACAAATTATAGGTTTTATCTATATAATGGAGATGATAAGGGATCTGACCTAACTGTGGACTAGGTTGGTTATGGTGGGTTGGTTCTAGACAAATCTATTCATGATGATGTGAGACTCTAGAATGTTAATCCAAATATTATTGACATTTTCAATCAATTAAGTAATGGTCTAGTCGAACCCAATCCAGTACAATCTCTTTTGGGGTCAGTGGTAATTGAGGGAGTGGGTGTTGTCTTGGAATCTAAACTCAATTCATCAAACACTACAACTTATGTAGGGGTTGTATTATCTGGAAGTGTTCATAAGCATGAAATGGGGTTGAAAGTATGAAAAATAGAGTTTATAAGGGTTGTGATGTTCAGTAGAGATCAATGAAAGGATTAACGGTTTTGGTGAAAGTAGTGAAGGGGTTTAGTCCTAGAATAATGTTTCTAATGATAAATATTAGTAACCTTTTTTAAGCCCTATGAACTAATGAGTCGGTCATGGATAAAAGTGAACCTGAATGTCTAGTGAACTTCCAAGAAGGATAAGATATTTCTAGGGATTATTCAAGGGATGAGGTATTTAGTCATGTTTTTATAGATAGTGTAAATGGAGACCACGATAGATGGATTTACAGCTAAAGGAGGAAAACAGAGGAAGGGTTCCTAAGACTCAAGGAGATACATTCTTTCTAAGGAGAAGAACGTTAAAGTGTGCAAGTATTAATCATACCTTACTAAACCAATAGATACACGATCATCCTCAAATTCAACGTCCAAGGAGATAGCCTATTAATTATCCTCCATTGAGAAGGAAACTGAAGGTGGGAATCAAACAGGAAAAGTGAATATAAGTGAGATGATGGTAGACATTAACCAAATTTTGTGAGGCTCTCTGTTAGAGTATTATGACAACAGTGATGCCATCACCATTCTAGTTTTTACCTTAAAGGTTGGACCAATTAATAAAAAATGGGTGTTAGGTAAGGATTCCTCGAATAATGTGTAAACATGTGTAGAGATACAAAGAATGATGTACATAGACATTACATTAATTTTGTGGAATACTTAATACATAACAAAAATAGACACACAAGGACCGTAATAGTTTACTGTCTTTGGAAACTCAGAATATAATCTTCTAATCGTGGTTAAATATCTTCAACATCTCCCACAAAGATCTTCCCCCTTTTTTCTTACCTAAAACATATCTTTAAATCCTAGGGAAAAGAAAACATATAAAGGGTGAGCTCAAATGCCTAGTAAGGGTAAACATAGAGAACATAAAACATTCCATAAACATTTGAATGTAAAAACTTGAACATAAAATCTAAATATCAAAATCTTGAGCAAATACATAAATCTTGGAAGTACGTGAGGCATATATCAAATAAGAACATCAATCATGATAAAATAGCATGGGAAAAATACATGTAATTGTGTAAAAGCATTAATCACATGATATGATTTCTATAGTAGCCAAGGCATTGCTTCCAAGACCATCTTAGTAGACAAAGTCCCTTTCTGAATCGAGTTCACTCCTCGTTCCAGTCCTATAACACAAAACCAGATTAACTTACTAATCCAGCCATGTCTATCTCATGAGATATAAATCCTTACCCAATTCATTGGAGGGAGATATATGTCCCACCCATCCCATAATTAAATCATTATTACTTGTGCCAAAACATAAACATAAACCATTCATCATAACCCAAAGAATAAAAATGGGTTTCACAAACCTCATCCCATCATAACATAATCCATATAAAACAAATGGATATCATTTCATCATAAGAAAAGTGGAACCATTTAATTCATGGATACATTATACTTGAAACATACACATATGAAATAATGTCATCTTGTATGGAAAACGGTTTTGATAAAACACTTGAAATGAATTCTTGAGGAAAATATCATTTCTTCTTCAAAATCATTTTCTTTTCACAAAATAACATGAAATTTTAAAAGAAAATGATTTGGTTGAAAATAGTCATTAAATATTGTATTGTAAGATTCATGAAAATAAGGTTTTATAAAACCGTAAAAATATGTTCATTTCGTTTAAGTTAAAAATACATTTTCCTCGTACTTTTAACGGAAAAGTTAAAAAGTGCCACATATGGTAAACAAAAGCAAGATTCCTTCCATAACACAATGTAAAATTAAAGAGGGGTAAACATGAATTTAAAAATACATGGAATAATATTAAACACTTTACAAAAACATTTTTATTGACATGGATGAAAAATATAACCCCAATAAATACTGACGTATAGGCAATCTCGGATAAAAATGAGATTTGAAAAATTATCTCTTACCTTAGGTCCGATATGCTTCGTACATATCCGAACCTCCTGTATAATTATTTAAATAATTTCACTGACTTATTAAATAATCATATTAATTGTTATTATATCATATATGGTTCACTTATGACTTCATATTAGTCGTTTTTTTGTAAATTCCATGGTAAAGCAGCGTTTTGGGTAAAATCATTTTATTTACCATAAGTGTTTAGACTTGTTGTTCTTGATATTATTATTACTTATATCATGATTTAATTACTTACAGAATTTAAATAATGATTTATATATCATATTTATTCAGTATATATATATTTATAATAGATATATAAATGAAATGAAATACACCATTCATGGAGACGGTAGGTCGTACGTACGCATGAACATTGTTTTCTTTTCCTTATTGACTTGAATGGAAGTAAGTAGATGACATATATATATATATACCTAAATAGAGTATCATTATTATTTCATATATTTAATTATTACTTATTATATATACTTTATAATCATTCTTGAATTGTTAACCTGGAAAATGAATCTCATCGCGTCGTAGAGACAGTAATCTATACGTACGCATGAGCGATGATATCGTTCCCATATTTATTCAATGGAATTGGAGTGGATGATATAAATTTTAGAATCAATATGATTTTATAATAATAATATATAGTTATTATTTACACCATTATACCCATCCAATTAAAGTGGTGGTGGAAGAACTGATTACACAACGGCGTGGAGACGGAATTCCGTACGTACGCATACACGCTGATTTCATTTTTCGTAGGATAGATAGAAGGTGAAATATGAGTTTTTCAAATTTATAATAACATATCAGTATATAATTAATACTTATGTTATTACTTTATAATGAAACAACTAAATAAGAGGAAGTAGAAGAAGAAAAAACTTGAAAGAGTCGGTAGAAGAGATTACCTCTTCCTCGACGCACCTCCTTTAAAATTCTTCTTAGGGCACTAGAGTTTGTCTTTTGAGAAGACCAGAACCTATATGATATAACTATATAGGTTGAGAAGAGGAATTGGCAGGGTTTGGCCAAGCTTCAAGGCTCAAAAGTGTGTGAAGAGAAGAGGGAAGGGGTGCCCTTTTTGTAAGGGAGGAGAGGGGTACCTTATGAAAACTTAAAATATTATTTTATAATAAAGTCATATTCATTTTTTAATAGTTCCAAATTGATTTATTTCAAAGATAAGGTGGGGATGGGTCTAAATCCTCTCAACCAATAGGTTTTAGACATGTTTAGGTTACTAGTTAAACCTTATCATTTAGATTTAACTCTAAGTTATATAATTTAACTTTTACCGTGTCTTTTTGTTTTCTTACACTATATGGTTAATAAACATACTATAATAAGCCAAAAGAACCCCAAGTTCTTAATTATTAATATATATAACATTATCTAAGTTATTTGGATGAACCGTAGATTTTTAAGAATAAAATTACAATTAATAATATAATATTTGTTTTAAAAACAATTGTATGTCACGTTTGACACTATTTGGTAATTGATATTTGTGAAACTCATAACAGCATGATTAGTTTGAAAAACGTTAATTAAATCAATAATAACATGTCATATTAACCTATATAATTAGTGGAATTAAAAAAGTCTAAAATTACATTTATTTGGGTATCTATAACATCAATTATGTTAATATTTCATTAATAAGGTAATTACTGCATCATTATTGTGTCATAAATAAAATAAATTATTTGATGTCTAAAAATTATAAATAAATTACCATTATGTAGGAAATAGTTTTATCTTTATAATGAATATTTATAGTCTAATTTATATTATGTATAACCCTATATTAAATTTTTTTATTTATTAAACACTGATTTTTACTATTTTAATTCTTTTTTAAATAAATTAATAATAAATGTCCAAATCTAATCCATGTTGACCTAAAGCGTAATATTTTATTCCTAAGGTTGTTTTTGGTCAAATTAAACTTATCCAATATAATTAGTACATGTGTTAGGATAATAATAATATCATTTTTACCCTTAATTGCCCTATTTACTTTTAACCGTGGTAAATAAAAGTAAAAAGTTACTATTCACCAAAAATTATTTTTATCTTAATGAACCAGATTTTACTTAATGATATCAACTGTGTCTCTCAGATTTTTTAAATTCCACTCACAGAAGTGGTAAAATTAAGTTTTATGTAAATTTGCAAATTCTCCTAGGAGGTGGGTAAAAGATGGTGAAAAGTTCAATAAAATTTTTATATGTCTAAAATTATTATCAAATGACTCCAATGAATTACATCGAACTTATATAGGTATTATGTATCAATTTTGACCTAAAATAAATTTAAATAAAATAAATTATTATTTAAATAAAAAGTCTGATTTTAAATAGTAACCTAGTGTTTTCACTATTCATCAAAAATTGAATGTTTTCAGAAAAATACCAAAAATTAACCCTAGGATAATTTCGATATTCCGAATCCAAAAATGAAGTCCATTTTGGAAGATAAAATTTATAAAATTTTAAAAAGTGGGTACTTCTATTCATAACGGCTAGTTTCTATAATATTTTAATAACATATCGTTGTTTAGTGAAACTCGGTATTGCGTACAACATACGCTATCGTGGAAGGTCGTGATTGCGTGTAATGCAAGCCAAGTCATGGATGCATGTAGTGCAAGATATTTTTGGTGTAGCGTACAACACAAGACATCAATTAAATTAAAAATAATATTTTTCATAAAATCTCTTGGTGTTACATTCTACCCCCCTTAAAATGAATTTCGCCCTCGAAATTCATCGGGGTTATAAATGGTTTACTTCTCGAAAGTTTTAATAGAAACCGACATTGTAAAAAGGAATACCAAAACTTATCTTTAAAAACTAAATTATGAAACATAACGGTTGCCCAAATTAACTAATCACTGGGTTTCCACATAAGAGAACATAGGTGAAAATATGGATATGGAAGAGAAATCTAACCATCAAGTTCTGATGGAGAGTGGTAGAGAACATGGATATGAAAAATCCAACAATCACAAAGCCATAAATTTGATATGATCTAAGGTACCATATGATTCATCGGATATAATGGCACGAGGACAACATTTTTGGTTTTCAATATGATTTCCCTAAAGTTGATGAATTTTAATTAGAAGAAATACTTACTTTATTTCGATATAATCTCACCGTTGTTCATGCCTTGAACAATTTCAACTTCATCTATTAAAGAAATGACGTTAAATTTTTCATTCGTGAAGTGTAAGAAGATCATGTGATAGAATTATGGGTCATTCCATATGTCTCAAACAAAAGGTTAGTAAAAGTTATCAAATATACATAAGTCCATCTATGGTGAGGTTAATCATTTATGATTCCAAAAATGGACTTATACTTCATCTATCATACTGCTTAATAAAACTAGTTTCTACTAACCAGGGACTTCTTGTAGGCCAGTGGTTGGAGATAAAGGCATGTCACACTTCGGTTGTGGGTTCGATTCCCATAGCCTTGTCCGACGCGACGGATTGTCTCCCATCCTGCAGGTTGTCCTTTTTCTAAAACTACACTATTATAACATTCCAGAAATAATATCGAAAATAGTTTCTATCCATAAAAAATATTATCTTATGTCCAACATAATCCATTTCAAATCTTTAGACTTATCCAAAATACTTTGTGAAATCTCATAGTAAAAAGAAAACAATTACCAGAAAGGTCATATAACAAGCATGTAAATACCATCATTTATCCCTCACATATCACAAGAAATATCTTGTTGATCGCATTCCAAACATGTGAATATATTAATCTTGTATTCTCTTTAAAAATCAAATACCCATTGAACCTTAGTGAAAACATGAATGCTGTAAAAATTTAACACTTTCCACATACCAAAATCCCAAAATTTCTATATACTCAAACCATGATATAACTTTGTACTTATATCAGTCGTGAGCGCATTTCATTTTTTCTTTATCCCTTCATTATGCACGTATCATCTTATTTCCAAAAATATTTCAATCGCTTTGCATGGTTACCAGTACCATATAATTATTGAAAACCAATACATAGATTTCCCAAAATTCCACGATAGCATAAATGAGATTCCATGATACTATTTTGAAGTCCCATTACATAAACACTTAATCATTACACAACATCATTTTCATACTCAAAATTACAAATAGTGATCTCATGTGACTTCCCTTCATCCTTTTCCTTAAGAGGTTGCTCAAGTTGATCATCATTAACCCTTGGATTAGGTCATTGATTATCATAATGCCCCATTTCATTGCACTTGAAGCATTAAAGCGTTGGTGGAGTTTTTTTTGTAGTATTTTCTCTATTCACATCATTAGCTACCTTTTTCCAATTACTTTGGAACTTAGCTGATTGATGAATTTCTTTTTCATAGTTGAAACATTTTCTAGTACCTTTTAGACAATCTCCACCATGCTTCTTTCCACACTTTGAACATAAAGTAACATTCATCTTCTTTTCACCATTGTTCTAATATTATTTATTGAACTCCATCTTTCATTTCTTGTCAAAACCATGAGATGGATATGTAACACCAAATTCCATTTCTACCGTGATATCACAACGCACAATTTCTTCATAGCTACTAAAGTATCTTATAGCCAATTCCCTTCGAATACTTTGTTTTAAGCCACTGAAGAATCAATCAACTTTACTTTCAGGTTGGATGATAAAGCCAGATGCATACCTTGCAAGCCTTGTAAAATTCTCTTTGTATATACCAACAGATTCATAATCCTTTTACTTAAGCTCAAGGAAATACTTTTCCATCTTTGTTTGAAGAATATGAGGGGAGTACTTATTGAAAAATAAGTTCTTGAACTCATCCCATTCCATGGATTCAATTTCATCTCAGGGCCTTGTATTCTTAATTAGAGTCCACCATTGATCTGCTTCACCTTCTAAACGGTAAATAGCCAGAATGACTTTTTCATGTTTCGAACAAAGAATTATGGAAAATATCTTTTCAATGGTACTGATCCATTTTTAGAAACAAGTGGATTAGAAGACTCACTGAAAGAAGCTGGGCGTTTCCTCATGAAGGACTCAATAGAATATTGTTCCCTTCTCTATTCATTTGGAAGTCCAGAATGACTCATAGCTTGTGTAAGTATAGAAATAAGATTTTTCACTCCATCTCCCATAACAATGGTTTGTTTAGGAGGACAATCACTGCATTGTCCATTACATTGATCAACATGGTTCCTTCGGGTCCCATCCATCGTCTAAAACCCAAAAATAATAGTGTGAGACGAAAAAATCATGTTAGGGAAAACAAAATAATAAAGGGGGATTACATTAAATATATAAAATCTTACGGTTAATTCTAATATTGTTACCGTAATTCTAGGACTATAACTTATGATTATACTTAACCTTAGAGACATCCCTAGACATACCTTAGAAATATCACTAGGGATTTAACTAAAGTTTTTTCATCATAGTTTCTGAAGGTTGACTAAACCTTTACTCTGATACCAACTGTAGAGACCCAAAGCTTGACGTACATAGACATTACATTACTTTTGTGGAATACTTAATACATAACAAAAACAGACACATAAGGACCATAATAGTTTAGTGCCTTTGGAAACTAGGAATATAATCTTCTAATCGTGGTGAAAGATCTTGAACATCTCCCATAAAGATATTCCCCTTTTGTTTTCTTACCTAAAACCTTTCCTTAAATCCTAGGGAAAAGAAAACATATAAAGGGTGAGCTCAAATTCTCAGTAAGGGTAAACATAGAGAACATAAAACATTCCATAAACATTTGAATGCAAAAACATAAACATAAAATCTAAATATCAAAATCTAGAGCAAAGGCATAAATCTTGGAAGTACGGGAGGCTTATATCATATAGGAACATGAATCATGATAAAATAGCATGAATAAAATATGTAATTGTGGAAAATCATTAAACACATAATATTATTTCTGTAGTAGCCAAGCCATTGCTGCCAAGACCATCTTAGTGGACAAAGTCTCTTTCTGAATCGAGTTCACTCCTTATTCCAGTCTTATCACACTGGACCTGATTAACTTACCGATCCAGCCATGTCTATCTCATGAGAAATAAATCTTTACCCAATGCATTGTAGGGAGATATATGTCTCACCCATCTCAAAATGAAATCATTCTTACTTGTGCCACAACATAAACATAAACCATTCATCATAACCCAAAGAATAAAAATGGGTTTCATAAACATCATCCCACCATACATAATCCATATAAAACAAATGGATATAATTTCATCATAAGAAAAGTGGAACCATGTAAAGAATAGAGACAATATACTTGAAGAATACACATATGAAATAATTCCATCTTGGATGGAAAACGGTTTTGATAAAACACTTGAAATGAATTCTTGAGAAAAATATCCTTTCTTCTTCAAAATCATTTTCTTTTCACAAAATGCCATGAAATTTTAAAAGAAAGGGATTTTTTTGAAAATATTCATGACATATTATAGTGTAAGATTCATGAAAGTAGGGAATTATAAAACCTTAAAAATATGTTCATGTCGTATAAGTTAAAAAAACAATCTCCTCATACTTTTAACAGAAAAGTCAAAAAGTACCACATATGGTAAACAAAAGCAAGATTCCTTCCATAACACAAAGTAAAAGTAAAGAGGGGTAAAAATGACTATAAAAACAAATGGAAGAATATTAAACACTTTAAAAAAACATTTTTATGGACATGTATGAAAAATATAACCCCAGTAAATACTTATGTATAAGCAATCTCGGATAAAAATGAGATTTGCAAAATTATCTATTACCTTAGGTCTGATATGCTTCGTACGTATCCAAACCTCCTATATAATGATTTAAATAATGTCATTTACTTAGTATAGAATCATATTCATTGTTATGATATCATATATGGTTCACTTATGACTTCATATTAGTCATTCTTTTGTAAATTTCATGTTAAAGCATCGTTTTGGGTAAAATCGTTTTATTTATCGTATGTGTTTGGACTTGTTGTTCTTGATATCATTATTACTTATATCATGATTTAATTACTTCCATAATTTAAATCATGATTTATATATCTTAAAAATTCAGTATATATATATATAATAGATAGATAAATGAAATGAAATACACCGTTTATGGAGACGGTAGGCCATACGTACGCATGAACGCTGTTTTCTTTTCCTTATTGACTTGAATGGAAGTAAGTTGATGAAATATATATATATATATACACATAAATCTAGTAGAATTATTATTTCATATATTTAATTATTACTTATTATATATACTTTATAATCATTCTTTAATTGTTAACATGGAAAATGAATCTCATCACGTCGTGGAGACGGTAATCCATACGTACGGATGAGCGATGATATCATTCCCATATTTATTGAATGGAATTGGAGTGGATGATATAATATCTTAGAATCCGTATGATGTTATAATAATCATATATAATTATTTTTTACACCATTATACCCATCCAAGTAAGGTGGTGGTGGAAAAACTGATTACACCACGGTCTGGAGACGGTATTTCGTACGTACACACGCGTAATGATCTCATTTTCCGTAGGATGGATAGAAGGTGAAATAGGTTTGTTTCATATTTATAAAAACATATCATTATATAAGTAATATTAATGCTATTACTTTATAATGAAAAACTAAATAAGAGGAAGTAGAAGATGAAAGAAACTTGAAAGAGTTGGTATAAGAGATTATCTCTTCCTCGACGCACCTCCTTTAAACTTCTTCTTAGGGCAGTAGAGTTGGTCTTTTGAGAAGACCAGAACCTCTATAATATAACTAGAGAGGTTGAGAAGAGGAATTGGCAGGGTTTGGCTGAGCTTAAAGGCTCAAAAGGTTGTGAAGAGAAGAGGGAAGGGGTGCTCTTTTTATAAGGGAGGAGAGGGGCACCATAGGAAAACTTAAAATATTATTTTATAATAAAGTCATATTCGGTTTTTAATATCTCCAAATTGATTTATTTAGAAGCTAAGGTGGGTATGGGTCGAAATCCTCTCAACCAATAGGTTTTAGACAAGTTTAGGTTACTTTTATAACCTTATCATTTAGATTTAACTCTAAGTTATATAATTTAACTTTTACTGTGTCTTTTGGTTTTCTTACACTATATGGTTAATAAACTTACTTTATCAAGCCAGACGAACCCCAAGTGGTTCATTATTAATATATATAGCCTTACCTATGTTATTTTTCTGAACCATATATTTTTTGGAATAAAATAACAATTAATAATATAATATTGTTTTTAAAAACAATTTTATGTCAATTTTGACACTATTTGGTAATTGGTATTTTTGAAACTCATAACAACATGATTAGTTCGAAAAACGTTAATTAAATCAATACTGAAAAGTCATATTAACCTATATAATTAGTCAAATCCATAAAAAATCGAAAATTACATTTATTTGGGTATTTATAACATCAATTATGTTAATATTTCATTAATAAGGTAATTACTGCATCATCATTGTTTCATAAATAAATTAAATTATTTAATGTCTAAAAATTATAAATAAATTACCATTATGTAGGAATGATTTTTATCTTTATAATTAATATTTATAGTCGAATTTATCTTATGTATAACCCTATATTAAAAATGTTTTATTTATTAAACTTTGATTTAAACTATTTTAATTCTTCTTTAAATAAAATAATAATAAATGTCCTAATCTAATCCAAGTGGAACTAAAGGGTAATATTTTATTCCTAAGGTTGTTTTTGGTCAAATTACACTTATCCAATATAATTATTACATGTTTTAGGGTAATAATAATATAATTTATACCCTTAATTACCCAATTTACTTTTAACCGTGGTAAATAAAAGTAAAAAATCAATATTCACCAAAAATTATTTTTATCTTATTGAACTAAATTTTACTTACTGATGTAAACCGTGTCTCTCAGATTTTTGAAATTCCACTCATAGAAGTGGAAAAATTAAGTTTTATGTAAATTTCCAAATTCTCCTAGGAGGTGGGTAAAAGACGGTGAAAAGTTCAATAAAATTTTTATATGTCTAAAATTATTATAAAATGACTCCAATGAATTACATTTAACTTATATAGGTATTATGTATCCGTTTTTACCTAAAATAAATTTAAATAAAATAAATTATTATTTAAATAAAATGTCGGTTTTTAAATAGTAACCTAGTGTTTTAACTATTCATCAAAAATTGAATGTTTTCAGAAAAATACCAAAACTTTACCCTAGGATAATTTCGATATTACGAATCCAAAAATGAAGTCCATTTTTAAAGATAAAATTTTAAAAAGTGGGTATTAATATTCATAACAGCTAGTTTGTATAATATTTTAATAACATATCGTTGTTTAGTGAAACTCGGTATTGCGTACAACATACGCTATGGTGGAAGATAACGATTGCGTGTAATGCAAGCCAAGTTAGGGATCCATGTAGTGCAAGATCCATTTGGTGTATCGTACAACACAAGACATCAATTAAATTAAAAAGAATATTTTTCATAAAATCTAGGGGTGTTACAATATGGGAGCGTATCAACCATTATGAGGATGAAATGTTGGAGTACACCGTTTCGATTAAGGCCTCTATAGAGGTGGCAGAATAGATTGTCTAGAGATTAATCCATGTGGAAACCGTTAAAGATCAGTGTGAATAGATCAAAAAGTAAAAACGTTTTTGATAGGGGGATTCAACAAAAGTAAGATAATGACAGAGGAGTACCTTCAAATGTGGGATAAGATGTCTGATTGGGATGAAGACCATATCAAGGATCACCTGGGAACAAAGGTTACTGGTATTCAATGGAAAAAATATAGGGATAATTCTAGTTATAGTAATAAATATTATTTTAATGGTTAATCTATTTCTTATCGTGCATAATGTTTTTTGGATTCTTTTTTGGGGTTACACAATTTTTCCTTAAATTTTTTTGAAATTAAGTAAAAGGTATTTTCAATCATTCATTCATGGTGATATTAAGACCTTTCACTATACACCTTTATGTTATAATGGTAATTATCCTATACTGGGAGTAAGGTAACACCCTGATATTTTATCATACAATTCTTAATAAATACATTTTGTTTCTTTAATAGTTTTATTTACATGCAACACTGAGTTTAAACAAACCAGGTTATGCTATTGAAATATTTTTATTTAATGTGAGAGTTAACTCCTAGCCATTGAATTGGTGGTTATGAATAGGACAAACCACATAATATATATGTGTCTGTTTGTGTTTCATACTAAATATAAATTTATTATTTAATCCTAAATAAATTAGTACTAAACGTTTAATAAAGTTATTTTATTTTTCAAAAATATCTTTCATAAAAAAAAATTTTGAGAGAATATTATAAATAATTTATAGAAAATTTATAATTTTTCTGATAAAAAGGTTATAATTTTGGAAATCTTCATATAAAAATTATCTTAGGGTTATTTTTTGGGGATTCTTCTAAAAATAATGATTATCTAGTGAATTATGAAAAATAATAATTTTTATTGAAAACATTATTTTTATTTCCAGAGTTTACCAAGTTACATTTTGTTTTAAAATTTTCAACAAGTCAATTTATTCCTATAATATTATTAATAATTTATTTAAGTTCATTTTAATCAATTTTATGTTTTAATTTGGTTTAAAACATTTTTATTCTTAAAATGGAATTTTTCTATAAAACTATTTTTCATTGTGTTTTGTCTTTTCATCGTAAATTAATTTCTGACACTTATAGATATTTAATCTTGAAAAATGGATTATATATTTGAAATCATGTGATCCAAAATTTTCAAATAGGTTCCACTTATTTTTGGTTAATATTGATATTAACCAAAGTAAAAATAATTACCACGATAAAAGTAAAATATGTTAATTATGGTTAAAAAAATATGATAAGGATTAAAATTCATTAAAATACTTGAATTAATTTATTATATGAATATATTTCATTCGTAATCATATAAACATAAAAAATATGACCTTATTTTTTCATTTCACATTCATCTTGACATTTATAATACTTAAATAAAAGATAAATTTAGAACATTCACTTTATTGATTTTAATATATATAATATTTTATGATAGATATTAAAATAAATTTTCTTCAATTATAAATAATTATTTTAAATATGATTAATTTTTTTATCATGGTAATTTATTTATAATTTTTAGTAATTAGATATTTACCTTAAATGCTTACCTAACACCGACATAGTGATTGTGAATGGAGTAGAAAAATCAAGTTAATATTTTAAAAACATTAAAAGTAATTTAGTTTCAATGATTTATAGTGTATCAAAAATATTTTAGAAAAATATAACATATTAGTTATGTGTTAGAATTTAATATTATAATTATATTAATTTCATTTTTCTCCCTGAAAAATTAATTGAATTGTTTCAAAAATGGGATTAATGATATTTTATAATAAATAATATTTTATTAAATTATTTAAAATTCATAAAAATCCAATATTCAGTAAATTTAATTGTATATTTTTTAAAATATGTACCATTTTCCATTTATTATTCCTTTGTTCTTTTATGGTAAATTTTTTTACCTTTAAAGTGTAGAAAACTTTGATATTATGGAAATTGTTGAAAGGGTTAACAAAGGTCATTAAAAGTAAGAGATAAGGGTAAAAACATAACAAAAACTTATTAAAATTTTACTTTTAGGAATATATATACTCATAATTATATTATATTATAATTATATCAATTTGGATCCATTTATTCTTGAAAATTAATATATATTAATTTAATACTTTAAGTAATTCCAAGAGTTCCCCTACCCTCACTTGTAATAGAGAAGATCCTCACCTACATTATTCAAAAAAAAATTAGCCTACTATATTAGAGAATAAATAACCTAACATTATCTTAGATTACTTCACCACATCCTATAGATTCTGGTATTTCCAAAAGACTGACTTTTCGTGGATTAAGGTGTAAGCCAAAGAAGGTTTCTCAAAGAAGAGGTATAACTCGTAACCCAATATTTTTTATTATATTTCGTATTATACCTCATTTTATATATAGTATAGATTATAAAATAATGAATTTATTTTATTAAATATATTTTATTTTTATTTTTATGGAATAACCATTATCCAAAATCATTTCATCCTTTGGAAAACTATAATGTCGCTCATGTATACATGTGGACTACCAACTCGACCGAGCGATGTGATTAGATTTTCACTTTTATTTTACTTAGATGGAAATATTGATAAATTTAATTAATAAATATTATATTCATTATATAATATTTATTATTATTTAATTGGGAATTATTATTTTAATTTCTTTCATACCAAACATCAAACAATGGAAACATCCCTCGTGAAGAAGTGGACTACCATATCTACAAAGTGATGTAACTAATTTTTCATCACTAATTTTTTTAAATAGTTATAAAAGTATATATGATACATTTGAGATTAATAAAATTATAGATATGATTTAACCATGATCAAAATATTAGGTTTGTGACTGCTAAATAAAAACATGCATGAAAAATTAAGTGGATATCACATTGAACAATGGTTTTAATAAAAAATTGTTAATAAATATTTAATAAGATGTTATAAGTAAATCATAAATGGTAATATATATATATATATGTGTGTATATGATAATTTTTCTAGAATTTATGTATAATAAATCTATATTTATTATAATTTAGGGTTCAATGTGTACACTTAAATACAATACTTGATGTAAGGGATTTATGTCTCAATCCAATTTTATTTGGGATTATTTATACTTGAAACTCTATAGAGAAAATTATAAGACTCTTATCTAATAAATCATTTTCATTTTTATTTTAATATGGTAATTTCTATGGACTACATGTTTTCCTTTCATTTTCCTCACTTTAAGTACTCAAGATACAAAAACAATGTTTTCACAGAAAACTGACTATGTTTTGATAATCATTCAAAACAAATCATTTTATACCCATATTTTCTTTAAAAATTTGAAAAATGTTTACTATTCTCATATAAATGTTTAAATTAATCTTCATTCATGATTTAATTTTCAAATATATTCTTCAGAAGAATCTTATTTTCATTTTATTAAAATGTAACTTTTGAATTTGTATCATAAATTTGAAAGGAATCCTTATTTTATCTTTCACGTCATGTACAGAATTTCCCTATATTATAACCACTCAAAGAATTGAATATTACTTTAATTGTTTCCATGTTTATTTTCAATGAAAGTGATTTCAAACATTTTTTTAAAAAAACTCTATTTTAAATAATATATTTGAAAATGAAAAGTGTATTTTTCTCAAGAAATATTCCACTGATCTTTTAAAGGAATTATCATCTATGATAAAATCATTTTCTTTTAATTATGATTTAATGGGGATATAATCCAATGATACCATTCTTATTTATTATCTGTGTTGTTAATGGATATTATGAATAATTGTTTAGGATACCAATTTATTCTCCACTGGTTTTTATATAATGATATTATGAAATATTTATTAAACCCACTTCCTTTCCATGAGTTTGTTATGTTGTTCTGATTAATGTTTTATGAACTTATGGAATATATATTTATGGTTTTCATTATCGGATGGGTAGTCCCATTATTATACAGCCCTCAAATTTATTGGGTAATTTTCTATATCTCATGATATAATTATAGGAAATAATTCAATTTTCTTGATACAATAAGGAAAGTGGGTAGGGGTTCCTATTATAATATAAGAAACATGTGATGATACATGATCTATTATGATATAGAAAATATGTGTTGATTCTTGATCCACTGTGATTTGATGGGCTCGATAGCTGACCTTGAAATTTGAGATGGTTTATATTCTTTATAGAAGTTCCACACTCTTATGATAGTTTTTTATGATTATGATAAAACAATATGCTTCATGATTTATATAAGCTGATTCCTCACTATTATTATTTGTGTATTTTAAATTTTTGATGTTTTATTCCATGAATCACATTTTTGATCCATGAAATATTGGGTATGAAATAATTAATTTATATTCATGATATTTAACCTTATTATTATCTTATGAATTTATATGATCATTGATTGATATCTCCCATATTTACCCTTACTGAGCATATGAGTTCCCCTTTATTGTGTTTCCTTTCCCTAGGTTATGAGGGAAAGTAATAAGTATTTTATGTCAAAAAGGTTATAAGGTGAGAAACAAATTATTACATATGATGAAGAATGTACCTAAATAATATTAATATTTATATAGTATCCAAATACACTGAAACATTACTATTATGGCATGGATAATAATGTTATATAATTAATATTCATCTATAGAGATGTAATATTTATATATGAAATTCTTAGGTCGCTATAGTTTGTATTTGTAAAGACCCGGAATTTACATGGAATTTTTTTTTCTTAAATACATGGAAATTTTACGAGTCCATGAAAACTGACAGTTTGTGATTCCAAGGCCCGGTGTCCCTAGAATCAATTTTTGATGTTTTTTTTAGGTACGTTCAGTAAACATATGAGCCAGTTTTTATTACTTTTGAACAGGTCCTCATAATTGAAATCTGAGGACACAGTTGAACTCGCAGCGTCGGTATTCACTTATGAATAATTTCACCTCAACGGCAGATGGACGGAATTATAAGATATATTATGGGTTTTTAATGAATGATTTTAATAAAAATAAAGTTGTATCTTTTTTTTATTAAATTTGGTTGAAGCCTCCATGTAGAAGTTGGAGGCTCTATCCACCACACCTTAACCTCCCATGAGAGGTTATGGTGGTAGTGCCCACCCGAACCTAACTTCCTCTTCAAGTTTAATGTGGTGGGGACCACCCGGGATTTAAACTCCCTTGAAACTCCCCATTAATGGAGAAACCCTCAAACTTCCATTAAGTGTAGGGGAGCCTCTTCAACTCCCCTAACAATTAATGTGCCTTATCCTCCTTGTTAATTAATTAAGCCAACACTTCCAATTAATTAATTAAACCATTTGAATATTATGCCAACAATTTAATAAAATATCATAATCTATTATTTTTGGCTTGGAAGTTTTCAATTGGGTGAAACTTTGGAGAGGAGAGAGCTTGGGGAGAAAAGCTCTCACCAATTAAGAACGAAGAATGTTGGTGAGGAGCGCCTTCGACTTCCTTCCTCAGAGCCACCATCGACGTAGGACGTGTTCGCCTACAACGAATCAATGTCCGCCTTTCCAGTGACTTCATCAAACATCAACGAATAAATTTAGGGGTTCAATCTTTGTTAGTTGTTGCATGTTCTTCATTTTCCGTTGAGGATTATTATTCGAAGTTGTCTGCTATCACCCTAACACGGAGGGTGTGGGCCGAACAAACATGGCCCGATCACTCCTCCTTCTTTGTGGAATTTGACGTTAAATGAGGCATGAGACTAGGATGAGAAATTCCTGTCAACTTTAATTGCAGATCAAAGGCGACGTCCCAAGGAATGTGCAGCTACTTCCAGAATGACAATCGGGCCACTGGAACTCATCTGGTGACCCAGGAAAAGTCCGTCGGCAGATGAACCGACAACTGCCACCGCATCGAAGGCGGCAACACAACTGCACCACAGGAGCAGTATCCTGTGGCCGAATAGCTGTGGCGGTGTAGTGGTAGCCAGTGCAAGCCCTGCCATGAAAAAAACCGGTGGCCCGAGCCACTGGGTCGTCGGAGAAGGCGTTGTGCAACCACACCGCGCCGTCGAACAAAAGGGGGTCACGACCCCTCGCCGCGGTGGTGAAATGGTGGCTGGCGCAAGGTTGTCTGCAAAGAAGACCAGCGGCTAAAGCCACCAGGTTGCCAGAGGAGACGAGGCACAACCACGCCATGCGGGTGTGGCTGGCCGCTCGGCCAGCTGGGAGCAGCTGGACCCCACCGCATGGGTCCCGCGTGACCTGGACCGGCGCCACCTAGCGCCGGTTGGACCCCCACGGAATGGATAAGGTCATTTGGGAATTCAGGGGGAGCCCCCATGGATGCAGCTATGGAGGATCCCACGACCACCAACCATGGGCCTCGCACGAGCCAGACCCAGTGTGGTTCGGGCCACCCCCGTGGGCTAGGCCGCCCTCGCGGGTCGGGTCTCCCTCGCAGGCCAGGTCGGACTCGTGGGCCGGGTCGGACCCATGAACCGGGTCAAACCCCAGTCCGGACCCTGGTTGGGCTGGGTCGGTCTGACTGGGCCGGACCGGACCCGGACCTGTTTGACATGTTTCCACTCTTTTGCCTGTAACTTGAGCTACGTGCGTCCGATTGACAAACCATCTGTAGTGATAGAAACTTTGTAAGGATATGGTTCTTTTGGTATACCCCACTCGAGTTTTGGACATAGTTGGTGTATGGGTGGGTTGGATCAAATTTAATTTCAACAGGGCCCTCAGAACGGAAATGCCAATAACTCTCAGACCGGGCGTCTGATTGATGCACCATCTATTGTGTTGAGTTTATTATGGGAAGGCAGATATTTTGGATACATCAACTTGGGGATTTGTGGAAGTTGATGTATCGAAACTTGGATTGAAGAGCAGACCCTCCCAGAATCAACCATACTTTGTGTGGAACCCTGTAACTGGCTGTGCACGGACGACTGTTCCTAGATCCTATGTGGGTTTGACAACTCTGACGATTGTTCCTAGATCCTATGTGGGTTCGACAGCACTGAAGAATGTTCTGGGATCCTGTGTCGGTTCGATAGCACTGACGATTATTTCTGGATCCTGTGTGGGTTCGATAGCACTGAGGACTGTTCTGGGATCCTATGTGGGTTCGATAGATTCGATGATTGTTCCTGGATCCTATGTGGGTTCGACAGTTCTGTTTACTATTCCTAGATCCTGTGTGGGTTCAACAGTTCTGATTTCTGTTCCTGGATCATGTGTGGGTTCGACAGAATAGATGATTTAGTGGCTACATCTGATCATCTCTATATCTCTACATAAATTGTATACCTGTGTGATCTGAGTCAGTAAATTTGTGTTTTCCTCATGATTGAGATGGATTACTTGATAACTTAGGTATATGTACGGGCATATACATAAGTTGGGTTATCTATTGATTTCATACGTTTTGGTTTATCCATGTTGTATTTTTTGAGACCTTGAGGGTCTCGGGGTCCCTACTGAGTGTCGTTCTACTCACTGATGCACGGGCTATACCTTCACTTCGTTGTGTTGGATGCAGATGACAGACAACACTTACTGAGGCTGAGTGTACTAGTACTGGATGGTGCCCAGAGGTGGACCTCACGATGAGTCGGTACCCAGAGGATACTGAAGGATGCAGAGTGTTGAGGAGGCTATCTGTACCTATCCTTTAGGTAGGATCCGTGGTGGATAATCCAGGAGCAGCTTTTCATCTTTCAGCTATTTTGTTCCTTTTCAGTTGTACTTGTACTTTACATTTGGGATTTTATTTTTAGCCCCTTTACTTTTCAGAACTCTCTTGTTATATAGTTTTTCTTAGTGTTTTGTATCTACCAATGTGCTCTGTTGTGTGTATGTTTATGGTTATAAAGGAAGCGCCTTCCCAAATTTAGGTTATTACGCCTTTGGTGCTAGTCACCAACCCCTGGCCTATGGAAGGCGGGCTTGGGGTAGTCATGGAACAGGCCTTGGGGGACGGGTTGTGACAAGTTGGTATTAGAGGAGTCAGTTCTACCACAGAACATAAGACTCTGATCTTTTCTGTGAAGCAATATTTCTAAGGGTACTGAGTGTGGTTTTCAGTTCAGGGAGTCCAGTGTTGGTGGGGCAGCCGACGTATCCATACACCAGGACCCTGACTTCTGATTTTCAACTCAGTGCATGAAAACATATATTTGCGTGTGTGTTTTGAGGATTTTCTTTGTGATCTCTTTGAGTCGTCTCACCAGGTATAACTTTTAAACCATGGAACACCTGTTTCTTTTAATGATGCCTCTATGCAGACAGCCATCCAGGATTCCAGGCTTTGTATGATATGGTATCCCACCGAGCGACGAGGATTCGGTGTAGAGCCCTCTTAATATGTTGGCACCTTCGAGTGGTGTACCAGCAGCACCACCACCCATTGGGCAGAATATACCACCAGCAACACTAGAGAACAGTGCACACCAACTGAGCACGTTGCACGAGTTCCAACGGTAGAGGCCTCTGAGTTTTTTAGGCGAGAAAAATTCCCACAGAGCTGAGGGATGGATGGAGGTGATTGTTATAGTTTCCAACCTATTTGAGATACCAATAGAGGAGACGGTGATTTTAGATACTAGTCTTTTTTAATGACTGACCATGAGGATGGTCCGCTTAGTGCTGACGCTTCGGTATGTGGACCGTTTCCTGAGATAGTACCTTCAGGTAGTGTTCCAGCTATATCACTACCAGTTGGTCAGTAGTTACAACTGGCAGTACCAGTTGTGGAAATAAGTAGGATTAGTTCCTTACACGTGTTTTAGCATTAGATACTCCTCAGGTTCCAAGGTGAGCCCGACTTACAGGCAGTTGAGGACTGGATCGAGGAGGTGGCAGAGAGTTCTCTAGAAATTATACATCTTCGGCAAGACGACATGTCTGTAGATGAGTATTCATCAAGGCATACTGATCTTTACTAGAACTCGATGAATACGATACGATCAGTTCATCAGGGCTCTAACCTCTAATTGAGGTGTTTTTAAAGGACATATAAGCCAGAACTATTCCTCTGTGAATTCCTACTTATGCTAGGGTGCTAGGGAGAACCTTTGTGGCTTGAATGTTCTTTGGATGAACGGATACAGCCAATGAATGTTAGTAGTGGGAAATCAGGGAACCAGTGCTAGTCTCAGAGACTTGGGTGTGTAAAATATTTCAGGAAGAGGATGTGTTAGGGAAAGATAAATCTACAGGGTAGTAGATTTGGAATCAAAGCTAGGAGAGCAGCATGTGGTGGTGTACATTTTGACCTGTTACAACCACCCCCATTTTTTGGACACTGCCAAGATCAGGGGGTTGGAGGACAGGGGAAGACAGTAGTTGCATGCGATCAATGAATGCAGTCCAAGGGATCTAGGAATGATTCAAGGTACAGTCTATGTCTACTACTAGTTGTCGTATAAATATACATAGGTACCAATCATTCCTTCCTTCCACGAATCTTGTCCAGGACCTATAGTTTCCTGTTAAACCGTTGACTTGACCCTCACGTCTAGAGATACCATTGGGAGGATACTTGATAATTACACTTACGCCGACGGTGTGATCTTCCCGTTGAGGTGAGATTTTTGGTTGGAACCTCTTGGTGGAAACGATGAGGCCTTACGCTATTATTTTGGGTTTGGACTTGACATCCATAGTTCACACTCAGGTTGACTATATTAGGAAAATAGTTTGAGGTTTATATAGAACATTAAGATAGGGATTTCCTTGGTCAGAGAAAAAGGAAACCCAAGAGGCATAGGATTAACTTATGTAAAGTAGGGTGTAACCAATCACTCATGAGTCATCCAACCACACCCTCATGACAACAAAAGTTGACTTTGGGACAGTCTATACTCTTGAGAAGGGGAACATGGTAGCAGATGTACTCAGTAGAAGATCTGGTATACAGCTTCTAGGCGAGGCGATGGAGCAGCTGGCTGCTTTGCAGATATCCTTTGTAGATAGAGATGGAGTAGCTTTCTTTCAGTCCCTTACAGTCACTCTCAAACTTCCTCAGCGATTCATGGAGGTGCAACGTGGGGACACTGACTACAGGACATGACGTGCTCCGATATCCATAGAGTAGGCACCTGATTGATTTTATGATGGTGGGGAGCACGTCATCCTCTTCATAGGACATACTATGGTATCAGTGTCACTTCAGGAGGAAGTGTTGAGGGAGTTCCACACATCCCCTTTAGCGGTACATCTAAGAGTGGTGAAGATGTACCAGGACCTTTGATGATAGCACTGGTGGCCAGGTATGAAGAAGGCAGTAGCGGAGTTTGTCTCTCGATGCCTCACTTGTCAGCAAGTGAAGGCAGAATACTAGGTACCAGCAGGCTTGGTCCAACCTTTAGAGGTCCCATAGTGGAAGTGGGATGGGATATCCATGGACTTCTTGATAGGAATTCCACGTACATACAAGGGTCACGGCTCGATTTGGGTGATTGTTGATCGACTCACAAAGTCATCCCACTTCCTACCAATCAGAGAGCAAGGTTCAGTAGAGAGATTGGGACGCCTCTATGTGTAGGAGATTGTGCGGCTAAATAGAGTAACTTCTTATATTATCTTAGATCGTGATGCACGGTTTACTTCCTGGCTATGGAAGGGGTTGCAAGAGGCTTTCGACATGCATCTTCATCTGAGCACCGCCTTCCATCCTCAAACAGTTGTCCAGACTGAGCGAACCATTCAGACCCTCAAGGACATGCTACATGCTTGTGTCCTTGACTTCAATCACAGCTAGAAGGGTCACTTACCTTTAATGGAGTATGCATATAACAACAGATATCACTCCACTATAGGGATGGCACCTTTTGAGGCGTTATACAGGCGACCTTGCAGATCACCCTTCTGCTGGATTGACCCTGGGGAGTCAGCACTAGTGGGAACAGGGATGGTACGAGCTACCACAGAGAAGGTACAGATCATCCAGGAGCAGATGAAGATAGCACACAGCATACAGAACTCGTATGCTGAAAGGATACAGAGACCTCTAGAGTTTGAGGATGGTGACCACGTCTTTCTACGGGTCTCACCTCGATGAGGATTATGGAGATTTGGATGAGGCGGCAAGTTATCTATGTGTTTCATCAGACATTTTCAGGTCCTCAGTAGAGTTGGCGAGGTGTCATACCGCTTGGATCTTCCACCTCAGTTGCGCCAGGTGCATGACGTCTTCCACGTATCTCAGTTGAGGAGATACGTGCATGACCCTTCCCACATCATTGACCATAGAGAGTTGTACGTCGACAATGTGGTGACTTTTTGGAGGTTCCAGTGGATATTGAGGATCGATAAGAGCATGTCCTTTATGGATGGTCGATACCTCTATTGTGCATTCATTGGCAGTACGAGAACCTCCAAGAGAGCACTTGGGAGCAGGAGACTGAGATGTGTGCCCAGTATCCCCAATTGTTCTCTTAGTTTGAGTTATAGCTTATGAGGACGTAAATACCTGAGGTGGGGAGAATTTAAAGACCATAATTTCCATGGAATTTTTTTTTCTTAAATACATGGGAATTTTACGACTCCAGGAAAACTAACGGTGCGTGATTCTGAGGCCCGGTGTGCCCGGAATCAATTTCTGAAGTTTTGTTCGGGTACGTTCAACAATTGTACGAGAGAGTTTTTATAAATTTTGAATCGGTGCTCAGAATTGAAATATAATGGAACCGTTGAACTCGCAGCACCGATATTCTCTTAAGAAGACTTTCACCTCGATGACAGATGGTCGGAATTATAAGATAGATTTTGGGTTTTTAATAAATGAATTTAATAATAATAAATTTGCAACTTTATTTTTATTAAAGTTGGTTGAAGCCTTCATCTGGAAGTTGGATGTGGGAACCACCACACCTTAACCTCCCATGAGAGGTTATGGTGGCGGGGCCCACCCTAACCTAACTTCCTCTTCAAGTTTAATGTGGTGGGGACCATCCAGGATTTAAATCCCCTTGAAACTGCACATTAATTGAGAAACCCAAAAACTTTCATTAAGTGAAGGGGAGCCTCTTCAACTCCCCTAACACTTAATGTGCCTTATCCTCCTGATTAATAAATTGAGCCAACACTTTCAATTAATTAATTAAACCATTTGAATAATATTCCAACAATTTAATAGGATATCATAATTTATTATTTTTGGCTTGACATTTTTCAACTAGGTGGAACTTTGGAGAGGAGAGATCTTGGGGAGAAAAGCTCTCTCCAACGAAGAATGAAGAACGCTGGCGAGTAGCATCTTCAAATTTCTTCCTCTGAGCCTCCATTCACGTAGGACATGTTTGTCTACAACGAATCGACATCCGCCTTTCCCGCAACTTCATCAATGATCAACGAACAAAGGTAGGGGTTCATGCTTTGTTAATTGTTGCACGTTCTTCGTTTTCCATCGAGGATTATTATTCAAAGACGCCTGATATCACCCTAACACGGAGGGTGTAGGCTGAAAAAACATGTCCTGACTCCTCCACCATCTTTGTGGAATTTGATGATAAACGTGGCATGAGATCGAGATGAGAAATTCTCATCAACATTAATTGTGGATCTAAGGCGACGTCCCGAGGAATGCGCGGATACTTCCGGAATGATAATCGGGCCACCAGAAGTCGTCTGGTGACCCGCGGAAAGTTCGTCGGTGGATGAACCGACAACCGCCACAGCATGGAAGGCGGCGGCGCAACCCCTCCACAAGAGTAGTAACCTATGGTCGACGGGCTACGGCGGTGTAGCAGGGGCCGGCGCAAGCCTGGCCGTGAAGAAAACCGGCGGCCTGAGCTGTCGGTTCACCAGAGAAGGAATGGGGAAACCACACTGCACGGTGGAAAAAAAGGGTGTCTCCGCCCCTGGCCGCGACGGTGCAGCGACGGCCGGCGTAAGGCCAGTCGCAAATAAGACCTGTGGATTGAGCCACTGGGTCACCAGAAGAGGTGCAATGCAACCAGGTCATGTGGGTGTGGATGGCCGCTCTGCCAGCTGGGAGCAGTGGGACCCCACCACGTGGGATCCTGCATGACCTGAACCGGCGCCACCTGGCACCGGTTTGAACCCCCCAAAACGGATAAGGACATTTGGGAATCTAGGGGGCGTGCATCCCCCTAGGATGAGGCTAGGGCGGATCCCACGACTGCTAGCTGTGGGCCTCGAGGGGGCCAGACCCAGCGCGGGCCGGGCCGCCCCCACGGGCTGGGCCACACCCTGCGCGGGCTGGGTCGCCCTCGCCGACCGGGTTAGACTTGCAGTCCGGGTCATAATCATGGGACGGGTTGGACCCACAGACCAGGTCGGACCCACAGACAGTGTCGGACCCCAGTCCGGACCCGGGTCGGGCTGGGTCGGCCCGACTGGGTTAGACCAGACCTGAACCTGTTTCACATGTTTCCACTCTTTTTCCCGTAACATGAGCTACATGCATTCGATTGATGTACTGCCTATGGTGACAGAAACCTTGGAAGGAGAAGGTCCTTTTGGTATAACCCACTTGAGGTTTGGACACATTTGGGGTACGTCCGGGTTGGATCGAACGTAAATCCAACCATTCCCATGAAATGGAAATGCTAATAACTCTCAGACCGGACGTTCGATTGACGCACCGTCTATCCCGTTGAGTTTCTTATGGAAAGATGTATCATTTGGATACATCAACTTGGGGATTCATGGCATTTGATGTATCGACACTTGGCTTGAGGATCGGACCCTCCCGGAATCAAGTATGCTTTATCTGGAACCCTGTGGTTGGCTGTGCACTGACGACTATTCATGGATCCTGTGTGGGTTCGACAGCTCTGACGACTGTTCCTAGATCCAGTGTGGGTTCGACAGCCCTGACGATTATTCCTGGATCCTATGTGGGTTTGACATCACTGACGACTGTTCTTCGATCCTATGTGGGTTTGACAGCACTGACAATTGTTCCTGGATCCTGTGTGGGTTCGACAGCTTCGACGATTGTTCATGGATCCTATGTGGGTTCAGTAGCTCTATTTAATATTCCTGGATATTATGTGGGTTCGACATTTCTGAATTATCTTCTTGGATCCTCTGTGGGTTTGATAGAATAGATGATTTAGTGGCTACATCTGATAATCGTTATCTCTCTGCATAATTTGTATACATGTGTGAGCTGAGTGAGTAACTTTGTGTTTTCCTCATGATTGAGATGGGTTACTTGATAACTTAGGTATATGTATGGTCACATACCTAAGTAGGGTTATCTATTGATTTCATACCTTTTGGTTTATCCTTGTTGGATTTTGTGAGACCTTGATGGTCTTGGGGTCCCTACTGAGTATCGTCATACTCACCCATGCACAAGCTATGCCCGCACCTCATTGTGTTGGATGCAGACAACGGACAGTGCTGAATGAGTCTGAGTGTACTAGGACTAGACGGTGATTGGATGTGGACCTCACGATGAGTCGGTACCTGGAGGAGACTGAAGGATGTAGAGTACTGAGGAGGCTATCTGTACCTACCCTTCAGGTAGGATCCATGGTGGATGATTCAGGAGCTGCTTTTCATATTTCAGCTGTTTTGTATCTTTTCAGTTGTCCTTGTAATTTATAGTTGGCCTTGTATTTCTAGCCCCTTTACTTTTCAGCACTCTCTTATTATACAGTTTTTCTTAGTGTTTTTTATCCAGTTGTGTGATTTATTGTGTGCGTGTTTATAGTTATAAAGGAAATGCCTTCCCAGATTTAGGGAATTACACCTTTGGAGCTAGTCGCCAGTCCCTGGCCTATGGAAGGTGGGCTTGGGGTAGTCACGGCATGGGTCCCAAGGGATGGGTCGTGATAGTATAAGGGGAGGTTTTTTGAATATATGTAGATTAGGATTAGATAAAATCAGTGAAAAATCCTAGGGATAATTATAATTATAATATAACATCCTAATGGTTAGGTTGAATAAAATATTCTCTATATAACTATTTCTTCTCACACAATAATTTTTTGTTTTAGTAAATGGATGGAACCAAAATAAATTACTCTAAAAATGAATTTGACAGCCAATATAAGATTTTCTAACTGAGAAATTGAATTCTATTGGAGATGTAATATAGAATACTATTACTATGATCATGTAACATTCTTAGTTCATGAATCATCTAGGAATCCAAATGATAAGTAGAGGGAACAATGTATTTTGGAGTCTTTTATGATGAAAAATCCACCTTCTTTTAGTGGATAATCTAATCCACTAGAGGTTGAGTGATGGATCAACACCATTGAGAAAATATTTTATTTATTCCATAATTTTAAACATAAAAAAGGTGTCTTAGTCATTTATAAGTTTAATAATATCAATGGTGTAATATAATTAATAATACTAGGAAATAGGAAGAAATTGGCTCTATGGAATCCGATGAGATTAATAGGATATTTTATGCAAGTAATTCCCTTATATTATATATAAAATAATGGATATGGAATTCCTTGATCTTAATAATATGGATGATGAATAATTGGTTCTTATGATGAAAAGTTTACAATAATTGCAAGTTTTTATTCTATCATAACGATCAAACCTAAATTAGAAATGATCCCTTTTTGCTAGCTTAAAACTATGTCTTTGAAAGACATTAGTAATAAGATAATTTAGTAGTGATGAAGAAATCATTTCATTTTCATGCATGGTATAAATATAAATCTAGGATTACCACCATTCCTATTATTTTGATATAAAAAGTAATGTAGAGTCTCAAGAAAACTCAAATAAATTACATAGTGAAAAGAAAGTTTAGCCTTCTAAATGTTAAAAATGTGGGAAGAAACATTAATAGAACTGTTTTAATATAACTAAGTGGTTATTTCTATATGTAATTGTGGGTTAGAATTCCTGTAAATATTGAAATATGATTAAGATGACATATGATAAAATTCATAAAAAAATATTACAACCAATGCACAACCAATTTTCAAATGATTTTAATGCAAGGAGTATGGTAAATATGCTAGCCAATGCACACATCCAAAGGGTTTTTATAATTATCGAAATCAAAATCCTATTAAGGACAATAAAAAATGGAAATATCATGTGATTATGACTAACAAAGTGGGTTTCATTAATGACATGGTAAAATGTACACTTTTCATCCACTCTAGAATAGTTAATGTCTTATTTGATTCTTCCCCTAGTTAAATATGATCTAATTCTATAAATAGATTGGATTTATTAATATGGAGTGAATATAAAGTTCCCAAGAAGTGGAGTCACAATTCATATACCAAATGTACCAATTATCTTTTATGAGTGTGAGAGTGAATACAAAATTCTAATAGAAAATACTTTTATATTATGGGTTATAATTTTTATCCATAAGGGTTATTTATCTCAGATATTTGGGGAGAAACTCATAAATGAGTATATTATAACTATATGGGAGATAGTTTATATATTTCTAATAGAATTTTACAGTCTTAATTTGAATCATGAATTTGAGTTTTCAATAGAACTCATACCTGGTGTTACACCTATTTTCAAAGACTCCTTATAGAATGTCCCCAATTAAGCTACATGAATTGAAGAAGAAACTCTAAGAGAATCTTGATAAGGGATTCATACACTCTTGTGAATCACCATGGGTTTTACTTATTCATTTTGTTAAGTATAATGACGGTTCAATGCTTCTTTTCATTGATTATCAAGAACTTAAAAGGGTCACTATAAATAAAAAGTATCATCTACCTTGTATTGATGATTTTTTTGATCAATTACATGTAGATAAATACATTTCCAAAATTTAACCTCATTTAATATATCATCAACTGATGGTTAAGAAGGAGTATATTTTAAATACAACCTTATGTAAGAGTTATGGTCATTATGAATTTATAGTGATGCTATTTTTAATTACTAATTATCCTTGTATCTTCATGGATTTAATGAATAGAGTCTTCATAGATTACCTTCACTAGTTAATATCAGGCACAATAGATTATATTATTATATATTCTAAGAGTAATGATGATCATGAAGATCACATGACATTTTTAATAAAGACCCTAAGTGTGGAGAAGTTATATTAAAATTTTAACAAGTGTGAATCTTTTCTTTATAATGTTCCATGCATGTGTCATATAATCTTATGTACTAGAATTTATATAAATCCTTCCAAGATAGAAGTTTTTTAGAAATATACAAGACAAACCATGGTTACTAAAATCCATATTTTGTTTGGTTGGAAGGATATTATCGGTGCTTTGTGGGAGATTTTTCATGACTGTATAATCTAATCTCGAATCTGACTTGGAAGGGGTTTAAGTTCATATGGACTGATGAATGTGAAGAGAATTTAAAGGATTTGAAGAGAAAGATCTCCATTAAACCAGTACTCACACTACCATATGGTGGAGAATGGTTTTTGATCTATATTGATGCATCAAAGAAGGTATTGAGATTTTTACTAATCCATAAAGATATGGTGGGATCATATTCATCATGCTAATTAAAAATACATGACCAAAATTACCTGACTTGTGATTTAGATATGGAATTGGTAATTTTTCAATTAAACATATGGAGGCATTATATATATAGTAAAATGTGTGAAAAATTTATGGGTCATTAAATTTTGAAGTATGTATTCAAATATAAATAACTAAATATGCACCAAATAATATGGTTGGAATTGATTATATATCATGACTACTCAATACATTACCACCCTAGGAAAGAGACCAAGGTGGATGATGGTCTGATTTAGAAGGACCATGCTGGTTTGGATATGATCAGGATTGAAAGAGATATAATAATTATGGATTTTTAGAGGATAGAACTTAATATAATATAGATATGGGATATCCTATATTTCTCAAATGAATGTATAACCATCCATCCATGTTAATATTAGAGAGGCATGGAGGGAAGATGTAAAACTATGTAATAAAGTAAAAGGTCTTTATGAATCCAACCATGATAGTGATTGAGTGACATGGTTCAGGAATATAGTATATGTCCCTTCAATACTATAATTGGAGAAGGAACTATTAGATGATGATCAAAGTTAAAAAATTTCTATATATCCTATAATTATAAAGATATATAATGATCTAAAATGAATATTTATGGTGGAAAAATATGAAATTGGATATTGTAGAGTATATATTTCAATTCAATGTCTGTCAATAAGTTAAGGCTAAGTGATAGAAGTATAATGGGAAATTATAACCATTACCCATACCTAAATGGAAGTTGGGTTACATTACAATGGATTTATTCATCAAACACCCCAAAGCATCTAAAAGGAAAAATGTTGTCTGGCTCTAGTTTATTTCCAAATGATGTCAGTAAACCTCATTTACATAAAATTAGATTTTTTTTCTTTATCATATTTCTAATTTATACATTAAATAAGTGTTTTGATTTTATGGAGTTCCACATTCTATTGTATTTGATCAGGATATTAGGTTTACCTCAAAGTTCATGAAATGTATTCAATAATCATTGGATTTAGATTTGTGTATTGGAACTTATTATTAATCTCAGATATATGTTCAATGTCATAAAACCATTCAAATCATATATAATATGTTGATATGATTTTCTATGGATATCAAATGTGATCAAAACCTTCCACTAGTCAAGTTTTCTTTCAATATATTCTTTCACTTGAGCATTCAGATGGCACCTTATGAATCCCTCTATAGAATGAAGTGTATAACTTCAACGTACTGGCATAAAGTTGGTGAAATAAATCTATTAGAGCCTAAGATAACTAATGGAGATAGTAAAAAAATCTAGATCCATTCGTTAGCTTATAATTTAATAGTTTATAGAAAAGTAATGGTGGAAATCATCAATGATATATGGAGTTTAAAGTTGATGAAAATGTATCATTATGAATATCTCCTTATAAGAAGGTTATGATATTTTGAAAGAATGGAATGTTGATCCCAATATATATTAGACCCTTTGAAATTATTGATTGTATTGGGACGATAGTTTATCATTTTTCACTTCAACCGAATCTCTCTCAAGTTCAAAATGTGTTACATGTTTCTCTCTTAAGGAATATGTATCTTATAAGGAACAATTGTCGGTGGTTTTAGATCATAGAGAGAATGTTTTATCAAAATATATTATTCATATGCTAAATATTTTGTGGATAAACCATAAATTAGAGGAAGAAACAGGGGAACCCAAGGATGTGATGCAATAAAGATATCCTCAATTGTCTGTATTAGAGTGATGTAATTTTTAGGATTAAATTAATTTTAAGGGACATAGAATGTAACCCCTTGAGATTTTATGGTATATTTTTTAATGCATAAATTTTATTTCTTTGATATCTTCCCTTACATACAACACCGAGTTTAAACAAACCATGTTACACTATGGAAATATTATTATTTAATTTGATAGCTATCACTTAGCCATTGATTTGGTGGGTGTGAATAGGATTAACCACATTATGAAATATATATAAATTCCTTACTCAATACAAAACTAACAATTATTTCTTATGAAATAAGCACAAAATTTTCTGTAAAGTCATTTTATTTTTCAAAATTACTTTTTCTTCAAAAACAGTTTTTTTTAATTTTTATTAGTGAATATTATACTTAATTAGTAGAAATTTTAAGGATTTTATTTGATAAAATTTTTATCAGTTTTTAAAATCATCATATCAAAATTATATTAGGGTGAATTTTTAGTATTTTTCTAAAATGATTGATTTTCTAGTGAATAGTGAAAATTGTAATTTTTATTGAAAATTGTATTTTTGTTTCAAGAAGTTACAAAGTTCATTTTTTTTAAATTATTTCAAAGAGAAATTAGTTCTGTTATATTATTAATTTTCCAATTCAGTTAATTAGAATAAATTTTGTTATTTAATTTGGTGTAGAAACATTTTATACTTAAAAATTCTTTTTTCTGAAGAACAAAAAATTTGTTGTGTTATGTGTTTTTATCTTAAATTAATTTCTTCCACTTTTAAAAATTGAATCTAAAAAATGGATTCTATATTTGGAAACAAAATTTTAAAATTTGGTAAATTTTTTACTCTTATTGTTTGTGAATATGAATAGTAACCGTGTAAAATTTGTGTTACCACATTAACGGTAAAATGACTTAATTAAGGTTAAAATGAATATGGTAAGGCTCCAAATTCATTCAAACACATGAATTTATTTTATTTTATTAATATATTTCATGAATAATCATAAAAAAATTCTAAAATATGGCATTTTTTCCATTTAAATTTGAATTTGACCATTATAATACTTAAGTAAATGATATAGTTAAAAATTTCACTCTATTTATTTTAATATCTATAACATTTTTTGACATGGATAAATATAACTTATGTTTTATTATAGATTTTTATATGAAATATGAATTAATTTTTTATCATGATAATTTATTTATAATTTTTAGTGATGAAATATTTACTTAAAATTATTACGCAACACCGACACAATGCTTATGCAAGCAGTATTCAAACTAAGTAAATGATTTTAAAAACACTAAAAGTAATTTCTTGAGAGTTTTATAGTTCCCCATGAATTTTATAGATATATATAACATATTATATATGTATGAAAATTTTATATTTTAATTCCGTTATTATGATGTTCTTTTCAAAGTCAAATTAAATGAATAGTTCCAAAAATTACATTAATTATATTCTAAAATAAATAATATTTTATTAAATAATTCATAATTCATAGAAATATTATATTATGAAAATTTAATGGGATATGGTTTAAAATATTATCCATGTTCATTTAGGTGTCTCTTTTTCTTTTCTAGAAACATTCTCAACTCGTAAAGAGTAAAAAACATTGATATTGTGATAATTGTCAAAAGTGTTAACGGGGGTTAAAACTAAGAGATAATGGTAAAAACAAATACAAATTTTTTTGAAATTTATTTTTTTATTTTATTTAGGCTAATATTTATCTTATAGTTAATTATATTAATTTGGAGCTATTTTTTCATGAATATTAATTTATATTAATTTAATACTTCAATTAATCCCAAGAGTTCCCCTCCTCTCACTTATAAAATGGAACCTACTCTACTTAATTATTCCCAATATTTGAGCCTTATATATAATCCAATAAAAAACCTAATATCATCATATATTCTTTCACCAATTATAGATTGTATGTTCATTATAAATTACCATATTTTCTTGGTGTAAGGCATTATTGAAAAATTGTTTCTCTATGAAGAGATATAACTCTTAACAGAGCATTTTCAATTTTAATTTTTATTATAAATCCTAAAAATAAATTGAATCCTCTAAAAAAATAATTTATTATTTTCTATATACTAAATTATTATTATAATGGAACAACCATTATCCACTTTCTTCCATGTAAAGACCCAGAAATTCTATGGAAATTTTTTTCATAAATATATGGGAATTTTACGAGTCCGCAGTTTCTGACGGAGCTTGATTCTGAGGCCCGTTGCGCCCGAAATCAATTTCTAAAGTTTTGTCCGGGTCCGTTCAGTAAACGTACGAGCGATATTTTATATCTTTTGAACCGGTGCTCAGAATTGAAATCTGAGGGCACCGTTGAACTCACAGTGCCGATAATCAATCAAGGAGACATTTACCGTAGTTGCGTTCTAATGTGAGTGGAATATGGTTTTTGAGGTTTCTATTTAAATTGAATAAAAATAAAGTGTTAAATTTATTTTTATGTGTGATTGTTAAAACCTACAAGGGGAGGTTAGTGGTGGGGACCACCCGCACATAACCTCCCTTCAAAGGATGTTATAAGGTGGGTCCCACACGAGTATAAAACCCCCTTAACTCCTTTTTAACCCATGGAACTCCCAATTTATTTCAGAGCCTCTTCACCTCCTCCATTATGGTGCCAATACACCTAGAGTTTAATTAAAGTCTACAATTAATTATCTTTTTTAAAACTTTTGAATTTTTTTTGGAATGTATGGAAACAATAAAATTATAGAGAATCTATTATTTTATTTTGTTTGGTGATTCTCTTTGGTAGAGATTTAGAGACCTCTTGGAAGAACATCATCCTCTCTAGACGAAGAATGCTCCTACCACCGAGAATAAATGTCGTCTTCTTCCTTCTTCAACTGAAGCAAGGAAAGGGAAGCGACGCCCACAGGAACGCCGACATCATCTTTGACTTCGTCACCTTTGAACGCCCATCCGCCAATGATGAGTACCTATATTCCTCTTCCTTTGTTGACAGAACGATGCCTTCTTTTCGTGACTCCATTAAATGACACCGACAAGCAAGGTAGGGGTTTGTTTTGATTAAATTAAATCCTTGTTCCTCGTAGTTTACTATGGTTCGACATTGACCAATTGTTAACACCTAATGCAGAGGGCGCGGGATGAACAAACACAGCCCGGCGTCCCTCCATTGGTTCTTGTTTGGTTGAAGTCAAAGGCCGAGCCGGAAGGGCGCGGTGCCGTCGCACCGCGCCGGAGAAGAACTGCGGCCATGAGGGTCGTGGCTGACGAAAGAGGCATGGCACCGTTGCGCCGCGCCATGCCGGAGGTGTGGAACCACAACCAGGGTGGGTCATGGAAAAGGGGTTCCACGACATCGCACCGCACCAGAGAGGAACCGCGGCCGGGAGGGCCACAGTGGATGAAGAAGCGTGGCGCCGTCATGCCGCGCCGGGGAGCCGAAGGCCGTGGCCAGGTCGGGCCGCAGTGGTTGTGGCACGGAGCCGCCGTGCCACACAGAGGGCAGGAGAACTAAGGCAACATCGCGCCGCGGTGGGGGAGCCCTAGCAGTCGGCCGGGCTGGCCACCGTGGAGCCGGCCTAGCAGGACTACCCGGGTCCCGTGGCTCCAGAACCGGCGCAATGAGCCGGCTCCGTTTGACAAAATGGGGGGGGGGGCGCGACAACCCCCTCCCACGTGTGGCCAGCCGGCCGACATGGGTTGGGCCACCACGGTCGGGCCTCCCTTCGGCAGGGCCGCCATGGGCCAAGCCACCAAGATCGGTACCCCCTTCATCCAGGCTGCCACAGGCTGGGCTGCTACGGGCCGGGTCACCCTTCGGCCAGGCCGCCATCAGCCAGGCCACCCTCAGGCTGGGCCATGCCTTCGGGTCGGGCTGTGCCTTCAGGCCGGGTTGCGCCTTCGGATCAGGCCACCCCTTTGGGCTGATCCTCTCCCTTGGTTTGGGTCGCCCACTCGGGTCGGGACGACCACTCGAGCCGGGCCGACCATTAGGGTCGGGCCGCACCCGCGGACTGGGTCAGACCGGACCTGAACCCGCTATGGCCATTTACACATTTTAGCCCATATCTTGGGCTACGGGTGTCTGATCGACAAACCGTCTGTGGAAAAGGATTTCTTGGAGTGATGCTATCATTTTGGTAAACTCCAATTGAGGTTCTAATGCAGTTTGGGTATGGTTAGGTTGGTTTGAGCCTAAGAAACCAACCGGGCCCCTGGAACGGAAATGCCAATAACTCACATATCGGGCGTCTGATTGACACGTCGTCTGTCGCGTTGGGATCCTTTTGATGAGAAGGAACTACAAGATACATCAACTCGAGACTTCATCATAGTTGATGTATAGACACTTGGCTCGAGGAGTGGACCCTCCCGGAATCGAGCGTGCTATGTGCGGGAACCCTATGGTTGGCTGCGATAGAGATGACAAGATCCTCTGTGGGTTCGACAGTGACAATATTGTACTAGGATCCTCTGTGGGTTCGACAGCTATGGCTTCTGTACCGGGATCCTCCATGGGTTTCACAGCCGTGACTGCTGTACCAGGATCCTCCATGGGTTCAATAGTGATGACTTCTGTACCGGGATCCTATGTGGGTTTGACAGCGCTGATATTGTTCCAGGATCCTATGTGGGTTCGGTAGAGGAGATGATTCAGAGGATACATCTAATCATCTTTACCCCTCTTCATGTGTTCAATACCTATGTGATCTGGGTCTTGTCTTTCAATCTTTATCATCGTGATGATTGACTTTACTTCCTTTGTGGATTGGGTTGTGCTTGGGCTCGAGAGTTGGAGGTGGACTGTGACTGGTAACTTAGGTATATGTATAGTCATATACCAAAGTAGGGTTGGTTAATACTTCGTGATTATATATTCTTATTTGGTTTGTCCTTAGTGGATTTTGGGAGACCTTTGGGGTTCTCAGCGTCCGCTACTGAGTATTTTTATACTCACCCCTACACGGGCTTCACCCATCCCTTGTTGTGTTTTGTGCAGATGACGGTCAGCAGTGATCGAGGCTGAGGGTTATGGACGGGATGCTGCTCGGAGCTGGACTAGATGAGACGTACCTCAAGGAGGAGTTGTTTGAGTTTTGTACCTACCCTTTAGGTAGGATTCCCCGGTGGATGATCGAGGAGCTTTTTTCCCTTTTTTACTTGTACTTGTACTTGTTGTTCAGTTGGGTTTGTATACTGGCCCACTTACTTTCAGCACACTTTTTCTTTTCTATATTAGTACTTTTTACTTCCACTGTTTGTGTTCAGACTATGTGTATTACATGTTTAAAGACAATTCCTTCCCTTTTTGTTGGGTATTCACATGTGGTGCTAGTTACCAGCCCCTGGCCTATGGAAGGTGGGCTTGGGGTAGTCGCGGCATGGGCCCCGAGGACAGTTCATGAGAAATTGGTATCAGAGGATTCGGTTCTACCGAAGAACTTAGAATCTTATTCTTTTAACAGAAATAAGTTTTTTGGGTGTGGTTATCAGTTTAGGAAAACCAGTGTTGGTACGGCGGTCGACGTATCCATACACTAGGACTCTAACTTCTGATTTCCGACTTAGTGCACAAAAACACTGATTGTGTGTGTGTTTCCTTTGAAAACATTTCTTTGTGATTACTTTATGTCATCTCACCAGGTATATTGTTTTGACCATGGAGCACCTGTTTCTTTTCAGGATGGCCCCACGTAGGCATCCAGCTAGGGTTCAGAGTTTCATACGAGATGGTAACCCACCGAGCGACAAGGCCTTGGTGCAGGGCCCCATCACTACGGAGGTACCAGTGGTACCAATACCTGCTGATCCACCGATACCACCAGCTCCAGCAGTAGAGTGTGCACGCCATCTGAGTGCATTGCATGAGTTCCAGCACTAGAGGCCGCCCAGGTTCAGGGGAGAGATGGACCCACAGGCAGTTGAGGATCGACTGGATGCTGGTTTGATAGTTTTCAGATTGGTAGGGACACTAGCTAACCTCATGGTGATCCTTGTAGTGAGTCTCATGCATGGAGCAGTAGGAAGATGGTGGATCCTGATGCTCTAGGTACATGACAAGGCATCACTGCTCTGGGTAGACTACGAAAGTCTCTTCCGGTCAGAGCTTGTTCCAGCCACACTTCGTGTGGTGCGGATACAGGAGTTACTACATCTACAGTAGGGTAGATTGATAGTAGCTCAGTATTCAGCAAGGTTTACCGACCTCTCGTGCTACTCCACGAAAATGGTACGAGACCCGTTCTTCAAGGCCTGGAACTTTGAGCAGGGACATAGACATGAGATCAGGGAATCGATGATCTCCCTCAACATCCCGACGTCGGCTGGGGTGCTGGAGTAAGCCCTTCTTGTGGAGAGTTTTCTAGCTGAGCAGTCACCAACAGCGAGACCCACCATAGGTCGACACCTAGAAGAGACTTCTATAGCTAGTAGTAGAAAGATGTCTTAGAGGTCAAAGTGGACCAAGCCATCAGGTGGGTGACCCCAGGATATAGGTTCGGTTGTGCGGGGAACACGAGACAGATCCATGCATACGAGGAGCAGGGTCACATGGCTCGTGACTGCCCGACCCACCATGCAGATGAGCAGCAGACAGTAGAGGGACCTCCCAGGCAGAGGCAGAGGTTCGAGCATGGTGGTCTACTGGGAGCAGGTAGACGTGGCAGAGGATTTGGCCAAGCAGCAGGTGGTTGATGACTTTTTGAGTCCCTACCACCACCACCACCACCAGGAGATCCACACCGACCAGAGGGAGCTGGCGGACAGAAGCGGGCTCATCTCCAGGCAGTTGAGGCCTACGACCACGACGCACTAGAGATGATTCAAGGTACTATATGTGTCTACTACACCCTTGCTGCAGTACATACAGACATAGGTGTGAGTCATTATTTTATTTTTGTTACCCTTCTTCAGAGATCGGATATTCCTATGGAGCTGTTGTCTTGATCCTTACGACTAGAGACTCCTACCGGAGTAGACTCGACGATTACGCATTGGTGCCGGCAGTGTCAGCTTACTCTAAGAGGTGAGATATTCAGCTGGGATCTCCACAGAGCAGCATTGAGTCCTTACAATGTCGTCTTGGTTATGTATAGGTTATTCACAGTTCGTGCTCAGATTGAATATATTAGGCATAAAGTACAGTGTGTCTGTGAGGATGGGATGAGGTTTACCCTCACCGACGAGAAGGGATCCTTTGCAGTGTAGGATGGACTTAACCAAAGGAGGGGGTATCCAATCACACATCAGTTGGCTAGCCTCATTCTCAGAGTAGTTGATGTGCAGAGTCTGAGTTTTCCTATTGTGGTGGATCAGTATGCGGATGTTTTCCCGGACGATGTACCAGGAGTACCTTCTTGGAGAAAGGTGGACTTCTACATTGAATTATACCCCAGGACAGCACCGATATCTATTCCAGCATATTGGATGGCTCCCTCCGAGCTTCATGAGCTACTTACCGCTGGAGGACTTACAGGGGAAGGGATTTATCGAACCCAGTGTTTCACCCTGGTTGTCCTTGATTTTGTTTTCCAAGAAGGTGGATGGGAGCTTGCGTCTGTGTGTTGATTATCGGCGCCTGAACTAGGTGACTGTGAAGAAAAATTACCCACTCTCAAGCATTGATGATCCCCTGATCATCTCAAGGTAGCACGATGGTTCTCGAAGATAGACCTTATGTCAGGATATCACCAGCTCAGATTTTGTGATGAGGATGTGCAGAAGATGGACTTCAGGTGTCGGTATGGCCACTACGAGTTCTTGGTTATGCCCTTCGGCGTAACCAACACTCTAGAAGTGTTCATGAGTCTCATGAATAGGATCTTCCAGCCTTACCTCGATCGTTTTGTCGTAGTATTCATCGAAGACATTCTGATCTACTCAACTACTGAGGAAAAGCATGTCTACTATTTGCGGGTCGTACTAGACACACTCTGAGAGAACCAGCTTTATGGTGAGCTCTCAAAGTTCCAGTTCTAGATCCAAGAGGTAAAATTTTTGGGACATTTCATCTCAGAGGCTGGAGTTACAGTGGATCCAGTGAAGATCGAGGAAGTGCTTGCATGGGAGCCACCCAAAAGTGTGATGGAGGTACGGAGTTTTTTGGGACTGGCTGGGTACTATCAGAGATTTGTGCCAGATTTCTCCAGAGTTGCAACACCGCTTTCAGCATTGACGAAGAAAGGGAAACCCTTTGTGTGGTCAGAGATATGCCAGTAGAGCTTTCAGTAGCTCTAGTAGAGGTTGACTAGTGCGCCCATATTGCGGATACCATAGGAGGGCATTGGGTACGTATTTTACAGTGACGCATCAGGGACCAAACTCAAGTGTGTCCTGATGGAGGAGCAAGCAGTGATCGCATATGGTTCTCGGCAGTTGAGATAGCACGAGCAGAACTATGCTACCCATGACCTGGAGTTAGCAGTAGTGGTCTTCACTTTGAAGATGTGGCGGCACTATCTTATGGTTGAACACTTTATAGTCAACTCTGACCACCAGAGTCTCAGTTAAATCTTCTCGCAGAAGGACCTGAACCTGAGATATCATTGTTAACTTGAGTTCTTCCCGGACTATGACTTTGAGATAGTCTATACTCCCAGGAATGGGAACATTGTAATAGATTCTCACAGTAGGAGATCAAGCATTCAGTGGCAAGGAGAGGCAACGGATCAGCTAGCCACGTTTCAGATATCCTTCATGGATAGAGATGGACCAACCTTTCTACAGTCTCTCACAGTTACACCTCCACTTCTTCAGAGAGTCAGGGAGGCACAACGTGGGGATGTTGACTATGAGATGCAACATACTCAGATATCCAATGGGCATGCACGAGATGGATTTTCTGAATGTGGGGAGCACATCATTCTCTTCATAGGACGTACCATGGTACCAGTTTCACATCAAGAGGAAGTGTTGTGGGAGTTCAATGCATCTAATTTAGCAGTACATCTAGAAGTGGCGAAGATATATCAGGACCTCCGACGACAACACTGGTGGCCAGGTATGAAGAAGGGAGTAGCGGAGTTTGTCTCCTGATTCCTCGCTTGTCATCAAGTGAAGGTGGAGCACCAGGTTCCAGCAAGATTAGTTCATCCCTAAGAGGTCCCATAGTGGAAGTGGGATGGGATATTCATGTATTTCATGATGAATCTTCCATGTACATCTAGAGGACACGACTCTATCTGGGTGATCGTATACTAACTCACCAAGTCGGCCCACTTCCTACTGATCAGAGAGAAGGGTTTAGTAGAGAGACTGGGATGACTCTACATATGAGAGATTGTACGGATTCATGGTGTGCCATCAACAATCGTCTCTGATAGAGATGCTCATTTCACTTCCTTACTATGGAAGGGGTTACAGGAGGATTTCAGGATGCAGCTTCAGTTGAGAAATGCCTTATATCCTCAGAAAGATGGTCAGACTAAGAGAACCATTTAGACTCTTGAGTACATGATCGTTGCATGTGTCCTTGAATTTGTTCATATCTGGTAGGATCACTTACCCTTGGTAGAGTTTACGTATAACAATAGCCACTACTCCACTATCGGGATGACACCTTACGAGGCACCGTAAGGCCGACCTTGCAGGTCACCTCTGTGCTGGACAAACCTAGGGGAGTCATCACTTGTAGGACCAGATATGGTGCAAGCTATGATGAAGAAGGTTCAGATCATCCAGGAGCAGATGAAGATAGCACAGAGCAGTCAGAAGTTCGATGCTGATAGGAGACGGAGACCACTAGAGTTCGAGGATGGCGACCACGTCTTTCTATGAGTCTCACCTCGACGAGGTCTACAACGATTTGGCCGAGGCAGAAAGTTATCTCCATGATTCATCGAACCATTTCAGGTCCTCAGCAGAGTAGGAAAGGTGGCTTACTGCTTAGCTCTTCTACCTCAGTTGGACCAGGAGCACGACGTCTTCCAGGTATCTCAGATGAGGAGATACCTGCACGACCCATCCCACATCATCTACCACGGGGAGCTGGACATCGATGACGGGGTGGATTTCATGGAGGTTCCATTGGAGATTGAGGATCGACAGAATTGGGTCCTACGTGGATGGTTGATACCTCTGGTTCACGTTCACTGGCAGCACGGGATCCTCCAAGAGAGAAAATGGGAGCGGGAGGCTCATATGCGTGCTCAGTACCTTCATTTGTTTCCTTATTGTGAGTTGTAGCTTACAGGGACATAAATCCCTGAGGTTGGTAGAATTTAAAGACCTGGAAATTCTGTGGAAATTTTTTTCTTAAATACATTGGAATTTTACGAGTCCGTAGTTTCTGACGGTGCCTGATTCTGAGGCCCGGTGTGCCTGGAATCAATTTCTGAAGTTTTGTTCGGGTGCGTTCAGTAAACGTACGAGTGAGATTTTATATCTTTTGAACTGGTTCTCATAATTGAAATCTGAGGACACCATTGAACTCACAGTGTCGGTAATCACTTAAGGAGACCATTACCGCAGTTGTGTTCTGAATCGAGTGGAAGATGGTTTTTGGGGTTTTTATTTAAATTCAATAAAAATAAAGTGTTAACTTTATTTTTTTGTGTGGTAGTTAAAACCTCCAAGGGGAGGTTAGTGGTGGGGCCCACCCACACATAACCTCCCTTGGGAGGATGTTATAAGTTGGGGCTCACACGAGCATCAAATCCCCTTAACCCCCCCCCCCCCCTTTAACCCTTGGAACTCCCAATTTATTGCGGAGCCTCTTCACCTCCTCCATTATGGTTCCAACACACCTAAAGTTTAATTAATGTCTAAAATTAATTATCTTTTTGAAAACTTTTGAATTATTTTTGGAATTCATGGAAACAATAACATAATAGAGAATCTATTATTTTATTTTGGTTGGTGATTCTCTTTATTGGAGCTTTGGAGAACTCTTGGAAGAACTTCATCCTCTCAAGATGAAGAACACTCCTACCACCAAAAATCAACGTCGTCTTCTTCCTTCTTCAACCGAGGCAAGGATAGGGAAGAGACACCCACGAGGAATGCCAATGTCATTTTCCACTTCATCACCTTCGAATTCCCATTCTCCAATTAAGAGTACCTCTCTTCCTCTTCCGACTTTGACAGAACGACGCCTCCTTTCGGCGACTCCATCAAACGACACCGACAAGTAAGGTAGGGGTTTGTTTTGATTAAATTAAATCCACAATCCTAATCATTTACTATGGATCAACATTAACCAATTGTTATCACCTAATGTGGAGGGCGCGGGCCGAACAAACACGGCCCGATGTCCCTACATTGGTTCCTGTATGGTTGACGTCAGAGGCGGAGCCGAAAGGGCATTGTGTCGTCGCACCACGCCGGAGAAGAACCAAGGCCAGGAGAGTTGTGGTGGACGAAATAGGCGCGACACCATCACGCCGCACTATGCTGGAGGTGTGGAACCACGTCCAAGGTGGGATGCAGAAAGGGGTGTGGCACCGTCGTGCCACACCGGAGAGGAACTACGGCCGGGAGGGCTGCAACGGATGAAGAAGATTGGCATCGTCGCGCCGCGCATTGGAGCCGAAGGTTGTAGCCAGGTTAGGTCACAGCGGTGGTGGTGCGGTGCCGTCATGACGTACGGAGAGCAGGAGGACCATGGAACCGTCACGCCATGGTGGAGGAGCGGGGGCGGCCGGCTGGGCTGGCCACCGTGGAGCTGGTCAAGTGGGACCGCCCGGGTCCTGCGACTCCAGAACCGGTGCAATACACTGGTTATGTTTGAAAAACCAGGGAGGAACCCCCCTCCCACGCATGGTTGGACGGTCCACCATAGGCTGGGATGCCCTCAGGCTGGGCTGCGCCTTCGGTCCAGGCCGCCTTTTTGGGCTGGGCCGATCCCTTGGTTCAGGCCGCCCACTCGGGTCGGGCCGACCACTCGGGTCGGGCCACACCCGCGGACCGGGTCAGACCCCGGTTCGGACCAGGTTAGGCCAGGTCGGTCCGACTAGGTCGGACCAGACCCGGACCCACTATGGCCATTTAAACCTTTTAACCCGTATCTTGGGCTATAGGTGTCTGATTGATGAACTGTCTTTGGTGATGGAATTCTTGGGGCGAGATGATTCTTTTCACATACTCCACTTGAGGTTCAGATGAAGTTAGGGTATGTTCGGGTTGGTTTGATCCTAAAAATCCAACTGGGCCCCTGGAACGGAAACACCAATAACTCACAGACCGGGCATCCGATTGACGCGTCGTCTATCGCCTTGGGATCCTTTTTATGAGACGAAACTACGGGATACATCAACTCAAGAATTTTTGATAGTTGATATATTGACACTTGGCTCGAGGAGCAGACCCTCCCAAAATCGAGTGTGCTGTGTGCGGGAACCCTATGGCTTTCTACGATAGAGATTACAGGATCCTTTGTGGGTTCTACAATGATGATACTTTACCAGGATCCTCTGTGGGTTCGACAGTGATGACTTCTGTATCGGGATCCTCCCTGGGTTCGACAGCGGTGACTTCTATACCGGGATCCTCTGTGGGTTCGACAGTGATGACTTTTGTACCAGGATCCTACATGGGTTCGACGGCGCTGATATTGTTCCAGGATCCTACATGGGTTCGGTAGAGGAGATGATTCAGAGGCTACATATAATCATATCTACTCATCTTCATGTGTTGTATACCTGTGTGAGATGAGTCTTGTCTTTCAATCTTTATCATCGAGGTGATTGAATTTACACCCTTTTTGGATTGGGTTTTGCTTGGGATCGAGATTTGGAGTCAGACTGTGACTGGTAACTTAGGTACATGTATGGGAATATACCTAAGTAGGGTTGGTTGATAATTCTTGATTATATCTTCTTCTTTGGTTTATCCTTAGTGGATCTTGGGAGACCTTCGAGGGTCTCGGGGTCCCCTAATGAGTATTGTTATACTCACCCCTGTAAGGGCTTCGCCCACACCTTGTTGTGTTCCATGCAGACGATGGTCAGCAGTGATCGAGGCTGAGGGTGATGGACGAGAGGCTGCTCAGAGCTAGACTAGACGAGATGTACCTCAGGGAGGAGTTGTTTGAAATTTTGTACCCACCCTTCTGGTAGGATTCCCCAATAGACGATCCATGAGCTATTTTTCCCTTTTTACTTGTACTTATACTTGTTGTTTAGTTGGGTTTGTATACTAGACCACTTACTTTTAGCACAATTTTTCTTTTCTATATTAGTACTTTTTTCTACCACTGTTTTTGTTCAGACTGTGTGTGTTACAGGTTTAAAGGAAATGCCTTCCCTTTTTTCGGGGATTCTCCTTTGGTGCTAGTCGCCATCCCCTGGCCTATGGAAGGCAGGCTTAAGGTAGTCACGGCACGGGCCTCGAGGACTGGTCATGACATTCCCTTCCATTGGAAAATGATAATGTTGCTCATACATATGTGTAGACTACCGCTTACACGAAGAGAAGCGATTCATTTTTTGTTTCTATTTTATATATATGGATATATATTTTATATATGATATATTAATTATTGTATAAATGTAATTTATTATGTACATTTATTTCATTCAATTCATTTAAAAATGGATACATCACTTGTGCGTACATACAAACCACAATCTCCACAAAGTGATGTAATTCAATTTTCATCACCAATTTATATAAATAATTATAAAAGTTTATATGAAGATCATGAAATGATTAAAATTATAGATATTATGGTACTATTATTAAATTATAAGGACCAAGACTTCTAAACCAAAACATGCATGAAAAATGAAGCAGTTATCACCAAGGATAGTAATTTGAATAACAAATTATTAATATACTAGTGATCTGATGTTATAATTAAATAAAATATGGTATTATATATATGATTATAGTTATATAATACATTTATAAAAAAACAAATTTATTAAATATGATTTTTTAGTGCATATTAATAAATATGACACTTTTGGTAACATATTTAGGTATCAATACTATTGTATTCGGGGTTATCTAGGCTTATATTTCCAGTGAGGAAATTATATAATCCTTATATAATAAATTCCTTATATTTTAATCTTATCTGTTTATATTTTAGAAATATATTTTTTCCTTTTATTTTATTGAATTTAATTACTGAATATACCGAGAAAAACAATTCATGAAAACAAGCTATGTTTTAATATTCGGTGAGGAATATTTTTCTTCTCTATCTATCCTTTCATTAAAATATTTTCATGAATGTTTTTATGTTATCCTATGAATTTTTAAAGTTTTTTCTATCCATATTTTAATTTTTATAAAAAAAATTAAATGAATCTTCTTTTCATTTTCTAAACAAGTTACTTTTGAATTTTTACCAAAAAATCTGAAAGGAATCATTTTTTGTCATAAAAGGTATTAAGATAATTTACTAACATAATTTCTATTGAAAGCTTTGAGTATTACATTAAAAATATTCATGGTTCTTTTAAAATAGAATTATTTCCATAATAGTTTGGAAATTTTTTATATTTTAAAGAATTGATTTCAAAATGTAAAGGGTATTTTTCCCATGAGATATTCTAGTGATATTTTAAAGGAATTTTCATTTATGATAACATCTATTGATATTAATTATGATTTAATAGGGATATGATCCAATGATACCATCCTTATTTTTTCTGTGAATTGTATATAATTATGATGAATAAATTTTTATGAAATCCATTTATTTTTCATAGGTTATTCTTTGATGATATTTTGAAATATTTATAAAACTAAATTTCTTTCCATGGGTTATGTTATAATGACATGAATAATTTTTCATGATCTTGTGGAAAATATATATATATATATGTGGTTTTTCTTATGTGAAGGGTAATATTAGAATTTTATAACCCTCAAATGCATTGTGTAAAATTCTATATCTCATGAGATAATTATAGAAAACAAGTTGATGTGCTTTATTCACTTTGGTAAAAAGAAAGGGATTCCTGATCCACTATAAAAATTGATGCTTTTTTCTAGCATGCAATTATATGGGAAATAGCAGTTTATTCTTGATCCACTATTATTTAATTTTCTTTATAGATAACCTTGACCTATGAAATGGATTTTATACCTATGATTATTCCCTACTCCTATTATGTTTTTTATGCTTATTATCTGAACTAATGGATCATGGTTGATTTCTAATTATTCCTCACTCTTATGATTCATGTATTTTAAAATGATAAAATTTTATTCCATGAATCGGGTTAATGATCTATGCTGGATTGGGTTTGAACTTTGTATGTTATGATCATGATCTCATACCCTTATTATAATCTTTTGCTTTCATATGATCATCGATTGATATCTCCCATTCTACCCATACTGAGCATATGATCTCACACTTTCTTATGTTTCCTTTACCTATGTTATGAAGAAATTTTTTATATATGATTTTTCAAAAAGGGTACAAAATGATAAGAACATTATGAAGGATGATGAATAATGTACCTAAATAATATGTTTGTGTATTTAGTCTCCAAATACACTCAACCTTTATAGTTATGCTGTGGATTGTAATTTTACATATTGAATATTCATCCAAGAGATAAAATATTTATATAAGAAATGCATGAGTTTATATAACTAACTCATGAAAGATAACCTCTTCCAAAACTTAACAAAAAATTCAATTTGATGAACATAAATACACAATCCTTAAAACAACATATAATTTCCTTAAATATAGAAGGAAAAAATATATTAATAAGGAAGGATGAAACTGATCACAAGGACAAAAAGAAACTACACAATGTAATGGGAAACACCGTTAATAAATTTATGGGATAGAATAATGAGAAAGTGTAAGTGCATGAAAACATGAATCATTATTTTTTACCACCCTCAAAATGACATGATTTTTAGTTATCATAACCTTAGGGATGAAAATCATAGTTAGAGAAATACAAATAGGAAATAATTATAGAGAGTAAAAAAGTTAACTATTATTATTAAATATTTAGAACTATTACAGAGGAAATGAATAAAAAGCCTAAACTATTTCAATTAGTATAGAATTTAAAATATCAATGGGATAAGAAGATGTTTTATAATAGAGGGAAATTAATTTAAATAGGTAGAAATGGACTCCATCCATATTTAACATGCATCAACTAGTTTATAGGGAAGGCTTCATCACATGAAACACTATATTAGTGTAAATTTCCCATCTGGGATACATTTTATATTTTTATTCAACTTTTAATTACTTTAAATATTCTCATGATCATTTTTTGATTTTATTATTTAATTTCCCCTTCATTTTAATTCACACGGTCACAAAAAATATTTAGAAATATTTAAATGGATAAAAGAATCAGGATTCATTCCATGTTACTTCTCAATGTGTCATTTTGTGAAGGGGTATGGGATAAAATGTAATGTCCCGAACTTAATTAGGTATAGACTATTTTTACTTTATTTCAGTCTAATTAATTAAGTGACTTGGGACGCGCTCCTGCGCACCTCGCTGCGGGTCTCGGGCAGCTTTTTATTTAATTTAAATAATTGCAGACATTTCAAGAAACATGTCACGTCGTGCTTTGGCACGGTGTTCAGGATTTAAATAATTAATTAAAGATTTGAAGATAGTAATAAGATATTTGAAAAATATTTAAAAGAAATCATGAAAGGATAAAAAGAAATTATGAAATAAAATAAATACAGGGTTACCAGAAAAATGAAAATAATTAAAATGGGGGGTTCCCATTTTTAATTATATTTATTATTTTCCTTTCTAGTCTTTTGTTTTATTTTATCTTTTTTTTTATATTTCATTTTTTCTTATCTTCTATTTTTCTCTTATTTTTCTTTTCTTTTCTTTTTCTTTCTTTTCTCTCTTTTCTTTTTTATTCTCCTCTCTCCCTCTCCCACTCATCACGTAGCACCCCTCAATCTCGTCACACCATACAACAGCCCCTTCGGAAGGTTGTTGCTCCTCTGACCGATGTTAGATTACTTTGACGTCTGGTGCGCAGTAAACCTTAGAGAAATTATATAATTGAGAAAGTGGAATCGTTCAATTCTATTGAGTATTCTGCGCTCAGTTTGTCATGAAATATTCTTAACCTATTTTGGGGTTTTTCTAAAATCCTTCATTTTCATCCATTTTAGGTCAAATAAAATTCTACCGCTGATCTTAGAGTCATCTATATCTAAAGGTAGAGTTCCTACTCGCTTTCCCTCTATTTAGTTGCGATTTATAAAAAACACACTGTTGTGTCGTTAGTCGGTGCCTACCAGCTTTGTCCAATTTTACCCATTTTAATTAATTTATTGGTTTTGTTTAATTGTTTCAGCCTTAATCATCTTAAATTAATTTTTTTTGAATGGTTTCAATAATATTGGAAACCCCTTTAGGTGTTCTGACATAGTCGGCATATTTTTCTGTTAGCCGGGTTATTAATTTAATTAGCTGCGGGTATTGTGCAGCCCCTTTTATTGTTTTTAAATTAAATGAATAGTTGTTTGAATTATTGCAACAAATTTAGACACCTCTTTGTGTGTGCCGACATAATTGGTGTATTATTCCATTATCTAAGTTTATTGTTTGATTAATTTCATGTGTTGCGAAGAAACTTTTTATTGTAATTAAATTAAAAAAAATAGTTGCTTTAACATGAAATTTAATTGTTTGATCATTATAACTTGTTTTGCTGAACTGTTTATTATTTAAATATTCTTTATCCACTAACGTTGATATGATATGTATATTTCCTTGCAAGTTTTTATGTTTTACTGTTAAATTTATGTCTTGTGATGCATGGGTGGTATTTGGTTAGTTTTCAAGTTGCGACTTTATATGATGATTATGTAATATCTTCTACTGTGAAAACATTAATTAAATTCAGGGTGGGGAAAGGAGGAAGGTCCCGTATTAAGGGCCATGATCAGACCCTCTGTTCCTTACTATTACTGTTATGTGTTGGGGGCAGTGTCATTGGCTTTACCGGACCGAGACTTCCCTGGATTTTCTAATACTTTTGAGTGATATCGGTTCCAAAAGGGCCCATCGGGATGGATCTATTGGAAATGTGGATAAGACAGCCTTGGATGACACTCGAACCCTTTTTTCGAGATTGGTATGGACTTAGGGTAAAGCCATGCCTCGGACGATACTTGGTCTTTCGAAAGATTGCCTTAGACGGGCTCGATGGCATTGGATAAATTGACAGATGTTCCGTAGCGATACCTTCAGGACGTGCTCAGACTCCAACTCTCAACCTGATCCTTAAATAATGATGTACTTAAGCATTATGTTATTGTTAATTGAGTCTATTGAGAATTGAGATATTTTTCATGATATGTGGAAGTGTGCCTGGTTGACACTGGACTTGAACCCCAAGTTAAAGCATAAGCTTGGGGTATAATTTTTCCTGGTTTTACCCTGATTTCTGGGTTTTATATATATACATATATATATATATGCATGTTTGTGCATTTCTACTGACAGGTACACTTTCAGACTACCAGCTTAGGCTGAAGCAGTTGACCAGGCACGGGTGCCATTTGGGACCCAGGACGACTTATTTAATTCATTGCAATGCAATTAATTTATTTGAAATGGTTATGTAATGGAACACTATATTTTTATTTTTTCATGAAATGGAAAGGGTTAGAAACCGTGGGTGCTAGTGTAGAGGGATTTTATCTCACACCCTTCTCAAGCATCATCGACACCTGAGTAGATTACATGCTCATAGGTATTGACAAGGGGAAGCATGATGCTTCTAATGCTTAACTGTTCATTACTAATTAGGATGGAGACTGGGGCAGAGGACCAGGACTTGATCACGATGCATTTGCTTCTTGTGTCTTTTCTTTTAGTTGACTGTGTGTTTGAGTTCTGTTTTTTGTACTTTCAGTTTAGACTCATATCATGGAATGACACTATTTTGTGAGTTTCTACACTTGGTTTTTATTATTCAGTTGGATTATTTACATTGCTTCTACTGCAGTTTATTTATTCACACACTTTTGGTACTTATTATTTTTTGTGTTTTTACTTCTATTGTGATATTATCCGGTACCTATGGGGGCATAGTCTCCCCCACGGACACAAAAAGGACCATCTCTACTAGTCAGTAGCCTCTGGCGTTTGGGGAGATGCGGTAGAGGTTATGTGATGCACCAGTCCAGCCACTGTCTTAGAGGTGAGATGGTTCGAGATGTTACAAAGTGGTATCAGATGTGGTTTTTCCTTTTTTCTTACTATTTGGGTTAGACATGAGACTAAGATATAGGGATTTGGGATGTAATCTATGCTTGGACATAGCAAACCCATGTACAGGGGAAAACTCAAATTCCAAGGTTGGGATTGCAGTTATTGATTATGCCAGTTACTGTTGATATGATTTCACCTTGGGTGAATCACTTGTATTGTGTTGTTATTCTGCGGATATTATAGAAATAATGGGTTTACCATTGCAACCAAATGATACAAGGGAAAAAAATCCCATGCGTCATGATAGGCACTATAGGATTTAAATGCCATGTCATGTCTACTTTCAGCGTGCATTAGAGTGTTGCATGTGAGTGTTGTTATACCTTGTGGTGAATTTTTGAATTTTTGGTTTATTGAATATACGGTTGTGTTAGTCTGTTATATGTTAGCCTGAATCAACCTATGAATGGGTTGTATAACTATATTGTTGTCTCTTATATATCAAAACCCATCTCTTGAGGCGGGTTGTCTGTTGTTTAGTACTCAGAGGCAGGCTATGTACCTAACCTATTTTGCACCCTAATTGTTTTCTCACCTTATTTGCTCCTTGTATAAGGGTGTGTTTGGCTGTCTTAGACAAATGTCACCGTGATGTCTTCATGTTGTGTCTCAAGAGAGAGGCAATGAGCACATTCCATAGATGGTGGGTCCTGAACCACCAGTGGTTCCTCTCATAGAGCCTCATGTGGCACTACCTCCTGTGATCTTCTAAGGGACTCTAACTCTCAGTTCAGGGATAGTATCCTCAGGTTTATGCAGTCAATTCAGAATATTCCCAGACCTATCCCATCTATGGAAGACCTTACATGGGACTTTCTGTAGCAGCACCCTCCAACTTTCTCAGAGAGTGGCGGCCCTCATGCTGTAGAATCATGGATATAAGCTGTGCGGCCTATCTACGACCACCTTAAGACACCTCTAGAGCGAAGGGTTAAGCTTGCAGTCTACATGATTCATGACACCGCCAAACGTTGGTGGGATATTGTTTCTCAGGCTGAGTATGATAATGACATGGCTTAGGCTGATTTCCAAGCAGCCTTCTACAATCACTTTTTTCTGCAGACTCTGAGAGATGATCATGCGCGGGAGTTCTTACATCTTTAGACTGTGTGTGTTACAGGTTTAAAGGCAATGCCTTCCCTTTCTTCCACTGTTTTTTTTTCAGACTGTGTGTGTTACTGGTTTAAAGGCAATGCCTTCCCTTTTTTTCGGGGATTCTCCTTTGGTGCTAGTCGCCATCCCCTGGCCTATGGAAGGAGGGCTTAGTTTAGTCACGGCACGGGCCTCGAGGATGGGTCATGACATTCCCTTCCATTGGAAAATGATAATGTTGCTCATACATATGTGTAGACTACCGCTTCCACGAAGAGAAGAGATTCATTTTTTGTTTCTATTTTATATATATGGATATATATTTTATATATGATATATTAATTATTTTATAAATGTAATTTATTATGTACATTTATTTCATTCAATTCATTTAAAAATGGATACATCACTTGTGCGTACATACAAACCACAATCTCCACAAAGTGATGTAATTCAATTTTCATCACCAATTTATATAAATAATTATAAAAGTTTATATGAAGATCATGAAATGATTAAAATTATAGATATTATGGTACTATTATTAAATTATAAGGACCAAGACTTCTAAACCAAAACATGCATGAAAAATGAAGCAGTTATCACCCAGGATAGTAATTTGAATAACAAATTATTAATATACTAGTGATCTGATGTTATAATTAAATAAAATATGGTATTATATATATGATTATATTTATATAATACATTTATAAAAAAATAAATTTATTAAATATGATTTTTCAGTGAGTATTAATAAATATGACACTTTTGGTAAGATATTTAGGTATCAATACTATTGTATTCGGGGTTATCTAGGCTTATATTTCAAATGAGGAAATTATATAATCCTTATATAATAAATTCCTTATATTTTAATCTTATCTATTTATATTTTAGAAATATATTTTTTCCTTTTATTTTCTTGAATTTAATTACTGAATATACTGAGAAAAACAATTCATGAAAACAAGTTATGTTTTAATATTCAGTGAAGAATATTTTTCTCCTCTATCTATCCTTTCATTAAAATATTTTCATGAATGTTTTTATGTTATCCTATGAATGTTTAAAGTTTTTTCTTTCCATATTTTAATTTTTATAAAAAAAATTAAATGAATCTTCTTTTCATTTTCTAAACAAGTTACTTTTGAATTTTTACCAAAAAATCTGAAAGGAATTATTTTTTTATCATAAAAGGTATTAAGATAATTTACTAACATCATTTCTATTGAAAGCTTTGAATATTACATTAAAAATATTCATGGTTCTTTTAAAATAGAATTATTTCCATAATAGTTTGGAAATTTTTTATATTTTAAAGAATTGATTTCAAAATGTAAAGGTTATTTTTCCCATGAGATATTCTAGTGATATTTTATAGGAAATATCATTTATGATAACATCTATTGATATTAATTATGATTTAATAGGGATATGATCCAATGATACTATCCTTATTTTTTCTATGAATGGTTTATAATTATGATGAATAAATTTTTATGAAATCCATTTATTTTTCATAGGTTATTCTTTGATGATATTTTGAAATATTTGTAAAACTAAATTTCTTTCCGTGGGTTATGTTATAATGACATGATGAATTTTTCATGATCTTGTGGAATATATATATATATATATATATATATATATATATATGTGTGGTTTTTCTTATGTGAAGGATAATATTAGAATTTTATAACCCTAAAATGCATTGTGTAAAATTCTATATCTCATGAGATAATTATGGAAAACAAGTTGATGTGCTTTATTCACTTTGGTAAAAAGAAAGGGATTCCTGATCCACTATAAAAATTGATGCTTTTTTCTGGTATGCAATTATATGGGAAATAGTAGTTTATTCTTGATCCACTATTATTTAATTTTCTTTATAGATAACCTTGACCTATGAAATGGATTTTATACCTATGATTATTCCCTACTCCTATTATGTTTTTTATGCTTATTATCTGAACTAATGGATCATGGTTGATTTTTAATTATTCATCACTCTTATGATTCATGTATTTTAAAATGATAAAATTTTATTCCATGAATCGGGTTAATGATCTTTGCTGGATTGGGTTTGAACTTTGTATGTTATGATCATGATCTCATACCCTTATTATAATCTTTTTCTTTCATATGATCATCGATTGATATCTCCCATTCTACCCGTACTGAGCATATGATCTCACACTTTCTTATGTTTCCTTTACCTATGTTATGAAGAATGTTTTTATATATGATTTTTCAAAAAGGGTATAAAATGATAAGAACATTATGAAGGATGATGAATAATGTACCGAAATAATATGTTTGTGTATTTAGTCTCTAAATACACTCAAACTTTATAGTTATGCTGTGGATTGTAATTTTACATATTGAATATTCATCCAAGAGATAAAATATTTATCTAAGAAATGCATGAGTTTATATAACTAATTCATGAAAGATAACCTCTTCCAAAACTTAACAAAAAATTCAATTTGATGAACATAAATACACAATCCTTAAAACAACATATAATTTCCTTAAATATAGAAGGAAAAAATACATTAATAAGGAAGGATGAAACTGATCACAAGGACAACAAAGAAACTACACAATGTAATAGGAAACACCATTAATAAATTTATGGGATAGAATAATGAGAAAGTGTAAGTGCATGAAAACATGAAGCATTATTTTTTACCACCCTCAAAATGACATGATTTTTAGTTATCATAACCTTAGGGATGAAAATCATAGTTAGAGAAATACAAATAGGAAATAATTATAGAGAGTAAAAAAGTTAACTATTATTATTAAAAATTTAGAACTATTACAGAGGAAATGAATAAAAAGCCTAAACTATTTCAATTAGTATAGAATTTAAAATATCAATGGGATAAGAAGATGTTTTGTAATAGAGGGAAATTAATTTAAATAGGTAGAAATTGACTCCATCCATATTTAACATGCATCAAATAGTTTATAGGGAAGGCTTCATCACATGAAACACTAGATTAGTGGAAATTTCCCATGTGGGATACATTTTATATTTTTATTCAACTTTTAATTCCTTTAAATATTCTCATGACTATTTTTTGATTTTATTCTTTAATTTCCCCTTCATTTTAATTCACACAGTCACAAAAAATATTTAGAAATATTTAAATGGACAAAAGGGTCAGGATTCATTCCATGTTACTTCTCAATGTGTCATTTTGTGAAGGGGTATGGGATAAAATGTAATGTCCCGAACTTAATCAGGTACAGATTGTTTTTACTTTATTACAGTCTAATTAATTAAGTGACTCAGGACGCGCTCTTGTGCACCTCGTTGCGGGTCTCGGGAAGCTTTTTATTTAATTTAAATAATTGCAGAAATTTCAAGAAAAATGTCACGTCGCGCTTTGGCACGGTGTTCAGGATTTAAATAATTAATTAAAGATTTGAAAATAGTAATAAGATATTTAAAAAAGATTTAAAAGAAATCATGAAAGGATAAAAAGAAATTATGAAATAAAATAAATACACGGTTACTGGAAAAATGAAAATAATTAAAATAGGGGGTTCCCATTTTTAATTATCTTTATTATTTTCCTTTCTATTATTTTGTTTTATTTTATCTTTTTTTTATATTTCATTTTTTCTTATCTTCTATTTTTCTCTTATTTTTCTTTTCTTTTCTTTTTCTTTCTTTTCTCCCTTTTCTATTTTATTCTCCTCTCTCCCTCTCCCACTCATCACATAGCACCCCTTAATCTCATCACACCATACAGCAGCCCCTTCGGAAGGTTGCTGCTCCTCTGACCGATGCTAGATTCCTTTGTCGTCAGGTGCGTAGTAAACCTTAGAGAAATTCTATAATTGAGAAAGTGGAATCATTCAATTCTATTGAGTATTCTGCGCGCAGTTTGTCATGAAATATTCTTAACCTATTTTGGGGTTTTTCTAAAATCCTTCATTTTCATCCATTTTAGGTCAAATAAAATTCTACCGCTGATCTTAGAGTCATCTATAACTGCAAGGTAGAGTTCCTACTCGCTTTCCCTCTATTTAGTTGTGATTTATAAAAAACACACTGTTGTGTCGTTAGTCGGTGCCTACCAGCTTTGTCCAATTTTACCCATTTTAATTAATTTAGTGGTTTTGTTTAATTGTTTCAGCCTTAATCATCTTAAATTAATTTTTTTGAATGGTTTCAATAAGATTGGACACTTCTTTAGGTGTTCTTACATAGTCGGCATATTTTTCTGTTAGTCGGGTTATTAATTTAATTAGTTGCGGGTATTATGCAGCCCCTTTTATTGTTTTTAAATTAAATGAATATTTGTTTGAATTATTGCAAAAAATTTAGACACCTCTTTGGGTGTGCCGACATAATCGGTGTCTTCTTCCATTATCTAAGTTTATTGTTTGATTAATTTCTTGTGTTGCGAAGAAACTTTTTATTGTAATTAAATTAAAAAAAATAGTTGCTTTAACATGAAATTTAATTGTTTGATCATTAGAACTTGTTTTCTGAACTGTTTATTATTTAAATATGTTTTATCCACTGACGTTGATATGATATGTATATTTCCTTGCAAGTTTTTATGTTGTACTGTTAAATTTATGTCTTGTGATGCACGGGTGGTATTTGGTTAGTTTTCAAGCTGCGACTTTATATGATGATTATGTCATATCTTCTACTGTGAAAACATTAATTAAATTCAGGGTGGGGAAAGGAGTCAGGTCCCGTATTAAGGGCCATGCTGAGACCCTCTGTTCCTTAATATTACTGTTATGTGTTGGGGGCAGTGTCATTGGCTTTACCGGACTGAGACTTCCCTGGACTTTCTAATGCTTTTGAGTGATATCGGTTCCAAAAGGGCCTATCGGGATGGATCTGTCGGCAATGTGGATAAGAAAGCCTCGGATGACACTCGAACCCTTTTTTCGAGATTGGGATGGACTTAGGGTAAAGCCATGCCTCGGACGATACTTGGTCTTTCGAAAGATTGCCTTAGACGGGCTCGATGGCATTGGATAAATTGACAGATGTTCCGTAGCGATACCTTCAGGACGTGCTCAGACTCCAACTCTCAACTTGATCCTTAAATAATGATGCACGTAAGCATTATGTTATTGTTAATTGAGTCTATTGAGAATTGAGATATTTCTCATGATATGTGGAAGTGTGCCTGGTTGACACTGGACTTGAACCCCAAGTTAAATCATAAGCTTGGGGTATAATTTTTCCTGGTTTTACCTTAATTTCTGGGTTATATATATATATACATATTTATATATATATATGCATGTTTGTGCATTTATGATGACAGGTACACTTTCAGACTACCAGCTTAGGCTGAAGCAGGTGACCAGGCACGGGTGCCATTTGGGACCCAGGAAGACTTATTTAATTCATTGCAATGCAATTAATTTATTTGAAATGGTTATGTAATGGAACATTATATTTTTATTTTTTTTCACGAAATGGAAAGGGTTAGAAACCGTGGGTTCTAGTCTAGAGGGATTTTATCTCACACCCTTCTCGAGCATCATCGACACCTGAGTAGATTACATGCTCATAGGTATTGACAAGGGGAAGCATGATGCTTCTAATGCTTGACTGTTCATTACTAATTAGGATAGAGACTGGGGCAGAGGACTAGGACTTGATCGCGATGCATTTGCTGCTTGTGTCTTTTCTTTTAGTTGACTGTGTGTTTGAGTTCTTTTTTTTGTACTTTCAGTTTAGACTCATATCAGGGAATGACACTATTTTGTGAGTTTCTACACTTGGTTTTTATTATTTAGTTGGATTATTTACATTGCATCTACTGCAGTTTATTTATTCACACACTTTTGGTACTTATTATTTGTTGTGTTTTTACTTCTAGTGTGATATTATCTATTACCTGTGAGGGCATAGTCTCCCCCACGGACACAAAAAGGGCCATCGCTGCTATTCAGTAGCCTCTGGAGTTTGGGGAGATGCAGTTGAGGTTATGTGATGCACCAGTCCGGCCACTGTCTTAGAGGTGGGATGGTTCAGGATGTTACAAAGTGGTATCAGATGTGGTTTTTCCTTTTTTCTTACTATTTGGGTTAGACATGAGACTAAGATATAGGGATTTGGGATGTAATCTATGCTTGGACATAGCAAACCCATGTACAGGGGAAAACTCAAATTCCTAGGTTGGGATTGCAGTTATTGATTATGCCAGTTACTGTTGATATGATTTCACCTTGGGTGAATCACTTGTATTGTGTTGTTATTCTGCGAATATTATAGAAATAATGTGTTTACCATTGCAACCCAATGATACAAGTTAAAAACATCCCATGCATCATGATAGGCACTATAGGATTTAAATGCCATGTCATGTCTACTTTCAGCGTGCATTAGAGTGTTTCATGTGAGTGCTGTTATACCATATGGTGAATTTTTGAATTGTTGGTTTATTGAATATAAGGTTGTGTTAGTCTATTATATGTTATCCTGACTCAACCTATGAATGGGTTGTATAACTATATTTTTGTCTCTTATATATCAAAACCCAGCTCTTGAGGCGGGTTGTCGTTTTTTTAGTACTCAGAGGCAGGCTATGTACCTAACCTATTTTGCACCCTACTTGTTTTCTCACCTTCTTTCCTCCTTGTATAAGGGTGTGTTTGGCTGTCTTAGACAAATGTCACCGTGAAGTCTTCGTGTTGTGTCTCAAGAGAGAGGCAATGAGCACATTCCAGAGATGGTGGGTCCTGAACCACCAGTGGTTCCTCTCATAGAGCCTCATGTGGCACTACCTCCTGTGATCTTCTAAGGGACTCTAACTCTCAGTTCAAGGATAGTATCCTCAGGTTTATGCAGTCAATTTAGAATATTCCCAGACCTATCCCATCTATGGAAGACCTTAAACGGGACTTTCTTCAGCAGCACCCTCCAACCTTCTCAGGGAGTGGCGGCCCTCATTCTGCAGAATCATGGATATAAGCTGTGCGGACTATCTACGACCACCTTAAGACACCTCTAGAGTGAAGGGTTAAGCTTGCAGTCTACATGCTTCATGACACCGCCAAACGTTGGTGGGATATTGTTTCTCAGGCTGAGCATGATAATGACATGGCTTAGGCTGATTTCCAAGTATCCTTCTACAATCACTTTTTTCTGCAGACTCTGAGAGATGATCATGCGCGGGAGTTCCTACATCTTTAGTAGGTCTCTATGACTGTGTTAGAGTATTCTACTCATTTTACAAAACTTCCGTGTTTTTTCCTATCTCTGACTGGTGATGCACAGACTACTATGAGGAATTTTGAGGATGTACTTGAGTACACTATCTGCTCATAGATGAACGTCTTCCATTTGACCAATATTATATAGATCTTTAATCAGGCTCTGATCTCATAGCGAAATTTCCGGGAAGCTAAACTAGTGAGCCAAGGTGGTTCAGTTCCGGGACAGGGTGATGGCTCTTCTGGCAGTAGGAAACATTGTTTTGAAAGTGCATGTTGGGGAAATCCTAGACAAATAGCACGTCTTGATAGCTCGGTCACATGTTTTCAGTGCGGTAAGGATAGTCACAATAATCCACAGTACATGAGAGATCTGAAAGAGTGCCGAGTTTGTGGAAGGATGGGTCACCTTCAGCGTTTCTGCCGTTCCTTCTCTTCAGCATACAATGGTATAGGATCTACACCAAAAACTCTATTAGGTATAGGAATTATGACTCCACAACAGGCTAGAAGTTATTTTCCCACCGGTCTATTAGTCTGACGAAATGTGGAGGTCGTGGTCAAGGAAATCAAGTTCCAGACTATCAGCATCAGTAGAGTGGACCTGCTCAGGCCAACCATGAAATGTATCAGGGTTGTGGCTCAGGTCCCACGTATGCAGTGAAATGAGAACTAGAGGAGCAGAGTGCATGGCCATCTACTATTAGAGGTACTATTCTAGTAGCCACTACTTTAGTTTCTGGTCTTTTTGATATCAGTGCATTATACTCCTTTATATCTGCTACTGTTGTTGAATGTCTTGGTTTTATAATTGAGTACCTTTAGAGCATCATGTCTCTTGACACCCCACTTGGGTTCAGGACAGAGGGCATACTCCAATGCCAAGAGTGCCCCTAGAGATATGTGGTTAACTCTTTGTTTGGAATTTCTATATCATTGATATGTCTGGAATTTAAGTCATTCATGGTATGAATTGGCTTTCTCCTTACCATGCCCAAGTGGATTTATATCACCATAAGGTGTCTTTTATATCCCATATGGGTGACACATATCTTCACTAAAAAGAATGGTACCTGCAGGCAGAACGAGCTAAGCTTAAATATGTAGGGTTGGGCAGAGTGACTGCATGGTTGGAATGTCTCTTCATGAGTGCTCAGGGAATGCAACTAGTTGAATTGCCTCCAGTGGTGGATCTTTTTAGGGACATCTTCGCAGATGATTTCTCTAGATTACGTCCTATGGGAGACCTGGATTTCACTATTGAGCTCATGATAGGTGTGAGACTAGTTTCTATTCCTCATTATAGGATAGCTCCAACAGAGCTACAAGAACTCAAAAATAAGCTTGAGGGCCATGGGGCTAAGGGTTTCATCAGACCTAGACCATTGTTGTGGGTTTCACCTATCCCTTTTTCCAAGAAGGCAGATGGTACCTTAAGGTTATGCATGGATTATTGTCGACTCAACCAGCTCACAGTAAAGAATTGATATCCATTGCCTCATACAGATGAACTCTTTGACCAGCTCCAGGGAGAAACTATTTTCTCCAAGATTTATCTGAGGATGGGATATCACCAGGTGCATGTGCGACCATCTAACATACCATGTACAACATTCTGAAGTAGGTATGGCTTGTACGAGTATCTGGTTATGCCTTTTGGCCTCATGAATGCGTCATCAGTCTTCATGGCCCTGATGAACTGGGTTTTTCATCTGTATTCTGATTCCTTTGTGGTAGTCTTCGTGGACGACATCTTAGTGTATTCATGTTCTAGACCCGACCATGCAACCCATCTTGAGATCATGCTGAGTACACTGAGAGACAACCATCTATACTCTAAGCTCAGTAAATACCACTTCTGTATTGATAAGGTACACCTCTTGGGTCATATTATATCTGAAGTAGGGGTATTAGTTGAACCAGAAAAGCTAAGCATCATGGTTTCATGGGAGCAAGACAAGAGTGTATTAGATGTCCACAGTTTCTTAGGGTTTTCTAGATATTACAAGCGATTCATCAAGGATTTATCCCTCTTAGAAGTGCCTCTCACAGCCTTGACTAATAAAGGTGTACAGTTCATCGGGTCAGAAGATTGTGAAATTTCATTTTAGGAATTAAAAGGAAGAATGACCTCAGCCCCAATCCTGATTCTTCCTGAACCTAGTAAGAGATATAAAGTTTATTGTGATGCATCAAGAATTGGACTGGGTACAGTTTTGACACAGGGTGATCGAGTCGTGGCTTATAAATACAGCCACCTGAGACCTCATGAGCGGAATTATCCTACAAAAGACCTTGACTTGGTAGTTGTGGTTTAGGCTCTATGCTATTGGAGACACTATTTGTTAGGTGAGAGATTCATTGTTTACATGAATCATAAAAGCTTGAAATATATCTCCACTCAATGATACTTGAACTTTAGGTAATGAAGTTTGGTCGAATACTTGTAGTCCTTCAATTTTGAGCTTTTTTATACCCCTGGGAAGGGAAATGTTGTAGCGGACGCTTTAAGCTGCAAGACACAGACACAGTCCATGTAGGTAGCCAGAAGTGAGTGGCAGATGATGGCCTTGTTTTCAGAGATGCATCTAGAGGTTCAGAAGTGGAGTGGAAAAGCAGTTCTAGTAGCTCTCCCAGTGATATCCTCTCTTCTGGAGTAAGTCCATAGGAAATAGTTGATTGAACCTGAGGTTATCGTTTTGAGGGAAATTGTTACAGGAGAGAACTCTTCTCCTGGTTGGGTTATTGATGGTAGTGAAACCCTCCTTTACCATGGGCGTGTATGGGTACCTTCAGGTATACAGGAAGATCTAATGAAGGAATCTCACACCTCTGTTTGGGCAGTTTATCCTGGGCTGACCAAGATGCATAGAGACATGTGTCGACAGTATTGGTGTCCTGGTATGAAAAATCATATAGCAGGTTTCATCACTCAATGCTCCCCCTTCCAATAAGTGAAGGCTGAGCAATAGCAACCTAATGGACTCCTATAGCCTCTATCCATTCCAAAAAGGAAATGTAATGACATAACCATGTATTTCATTACACTCTTGCCATGATCTCCCCGAGGTAGCTATATATTATGGGTGTTTATTGATAGGTTGACCAAATTTGTGCACTTTTTTCCTATCCGAGAGATCTTTACGATTGATGAGTTGGGAAGATTGTATATCCGGGAAATTGTGCAACTTCATGGTGTACCTCATTCTATTGTCTTGGACAGGGATGCCCATTTTACTTCATAATTCTGGAAAGGGTTGCAAAAGGCACTAGGATCGCAGGTATTTCTGAGTACTGCATATCACCCCCAGACCGATGGACAATCTAATAAAGCTATACATGTGTTAGAGGATATGTTACGGGGTTGTATCCATGATTTTGGAGGTTCCGGGGAGAATCATTTACCTCTGGTTGAGTTTACCTATAGAAAACTCTTCCAGGTGACAATCCTAATGGCTCTATATGAGGATATTTATGGTAGACCATGTCATTCGACTTTATGATGGCTCGAAGAATGTGAGGCAGCTCTTTGGGGTCATCATCTCATTCAGGAGACTTCTGAGAAAGTTCACTTGATTCAGAAGCGTATGACTACAGCTCAGTCAAGGTAAAAGTATTATACTGATTGTCACCGCAGACCTCTACAATTCAAGGAGGGACATCGAGTCTTTCTGCGTGTTTCTCTGAGTTTTGGTCACAGGTGGATCTGAAGACAGGGGAAGTTATCAACGAGATATGTAGGGTCGTTTGAGATAGTGGAGTGAGTTGGTCCGGTAGCCTATCGGTTACTACTACCTTAGAGGTATCATTCCATGCATTACATTTTCCATGTATCTCAGCTTCAACAATATCATCCAAACTCATCTCATTATTTTGACCCTCACGACATCGAGCTTGGCACTGATGCATCCATTTCGGAGCATCTGATTCATATCGTCGACCGTAGCATGAAATTCCACTGAGGCAATTCAGTACTACTGGTCCTGGTGTTATGGCAACACGGACGTGTTCAGGACGATACCTAGGAGCGAGAGACGGATGTATATGTGCAGTGGCCAGAACTCTTCTCTGGCAACGTTTCACTACCCACAGAAGGGAAACTCGGGGACGAGTTGTCTTAATTCGGGGAGTTTGTAATATCCCAAAATTAATCAGGTATGGACCGTTTTTACTTTATTGTAATCTAATTAATTAAGTGGCCCGGGGCGCGTGCCTATGCACCTCACTGCGGGTCCCGGGCAGCATTTTATTTAATTTAAATAATTGCAGACATTTCATGAAAAATTTCACTTTGTGCTTTAGAGCATTGTTCAGGTTTTAAATAATAAATTAAGGATTGGAAAAGAGTAATAAGAGATTTAAAGAAGATTTAAAATAAATTAAGAAAGGATAAAAAGAAATTCAGAAATAAAATAAAGAGGGGGTTACGGAAAAAATGAAAATAATTAAAATAGGGTATTCTTATTTTTAATTATTTTTATTATTTTCCTTTCCATTCTTTTATTTTATTTTATCTTTTTATTTTATTTCCATTTATCCTTATCTTAAATTTTTCTATTATTTTTCTTTTCTTTTCTTTTTCTTTCTTTTCTATCTTTTCTTTTTCCCCCTCCTCTCTCCCTCTCCCACTCATCACGTCACAACCGTCAATCCCGTTACACCAACCAACAACCCCTTAGGAAGGCCACTTCTCCTCTGTCTGATGCCTGATTCCTTCATCATCAGGTGCACAGTAAACCTTAGAGAGAGGCTGACGTTGGGCAAGTGGAATCATTTGATTCCATTGAGTATTCTGCGCGCATTTCATCGCATAAGATTCTTACCCTATTTTGATGTTTTTCTAAGATCCTTCATTTTCATCCATTTTAGGTCAACTCAAAGTATAAAAAAGATCTTAGAATCTTCTATGACTACAAGGTAGGGTACCTATTATCTTTCTCTCTATTTTGTTGTGATTTATAAAAAACGCATCGTTGTGTCGTTAGTCGGTGCTTACAGGCTTTGTGCAATTTTACCTATTTTAATTACTTTAATGGTTCTGTTTAATTGTTTCAGCATTAATCATCTTAAATTAATTTGTTTGAATGGATTCAATAATATTGGACACCCCTTTGGGTGTGACGACATTGTCGGCGTATTTTTTCATTAGCCGGGTTATTAATTTAATTAGTTGTGGGTATTGTGCAGCCCCTTTTTATTTTTTTTAAATTAAATGAATAGTTGTTTGAATTATTTCAACAAAGTTGGACAACCCTTTGAGCGTGCCGACGTGATTGGTGTATTATGCCATTAGCTGAGTTTATTGTTTGATTAATTGCATGTGTTGTGAAGCAACTTTTTATTGTAATTAAATTAAATAAATAGTTTTTTGAACATGAACTTCAATTTTTGGATCAATGGCACTTATTTTGCTAAACTATTTATTATTTAAATATGCATTATCTGTTGAGTTTGATATGATATGTATATTTCCTTGGAATTTGTTGTGTTGTACCGTTAAATTTATGCCTTATGATGCACAGGTGGTATCTGGTTAGTTTTCAAGATGTGACTTTATATGGTGATTATGTCATATCTACTGCTGTGAAAAAAATAATTAAATTCAGGGTAGGGAAAAGAGGTGGGTCCCATATTAAGGGCCACACTTAGACCCTCCATTTCGGACTGCTACTATTATGTTCCGGGGGGTGGTATTATTGGATTTTCTGGACCAAGACTTCCTCAGAATTTCTAATGCATATGAGTGATACCGGTTCCAAAAGGGCCCATCAAGAAGGATCAGTTCGCAATGTGACTAAGCCAACCTCAGATGACATTGGACCCTTTTTTCGATATCTAGATGGACTCAGGATAATGCCATGTCACGGGCGATACTCGGTCTTTTGAAAGATTTCCTTGGATAGGCACAGTGACATTAGATAAATTGATATATGTTCCATAGTGATACCTTTGTGATGGGCTCGGACTCCAAATATCAACTAGAACCTTAAATAATGATTCAATTAATGTTTTGTTATTGCTAATTAAGTCTATTGATAATTGATATATTTCCCCTGATATGTGGAAGTGTGCCTGGTTAACACTGGACTTGAACCCCAAGTTAAAGCACAAGCTTGGAGTATACTTTTTCCTGGTTTTACCTTGCTTTCTGGTTTTATATATGTGTGTGTGTGTGTGTTTTTTCATTTCTACTGATAGGTACCCTTTCAAACTACCATCTTAGGCTGAAACAGGTGACCTGGAACGAGTGCCGTTTAGGACCCATGCCGACTTATTTATTTCATTGCACAACAATTAATTTATTTGAAATGGTTATGTAATGGCACACTGCATTTTTATTATTGGACTAAATGGAAAGGTTTAGACACCGTGGGTTCCCTCCCACTGGGATTTTATCTCACACCCAGCTCGGGTGTCTTCGACACCCAAGTAAATTACATGCTCGTGGGTATTGACAAGGGGAAGTGTGCTACTTTCGATAATTGGTTGTTCATTGCTATTTAGTATGGATACTGAGGAAGAGGATCGGGCCTTGCTCGCGATGCAGTTGATTCTTGAGTCTTTTCTTTTATTTGACTGTGTGTTTGAGTTCTGGTTTCCGTACTTTCAGTTTAGACTCATATCATGGCATGACACTCTTTTGTGAGTTTCGGCACTTGGTTTTTATTATTCAGTTGGATTATTTACATTGCTTCTACTGAAGTTAAACTATTCACATGCTTCCGATACTAATTATTTGTTTTTGTTTACTTCCGCTATGATATTATCTATTACCTATGAGAGAATAGTCTCCCCAAGGACACAAAAATTGCCCTCGCTACTAATTGACAACCTCTAACGTTCGGGGATATGCACTTGAGGTTATGTGACACACTGGTCTAGCCACCATCTTAGAGGTGATCCGAGTCGGTACATTACATGAAACATGGTCTACTTTATAATAGACTGTCTATATTCACTATATCATGTTTTTCCCTTACCATTTTAGATTGGAATCCCTCTCTCAAAACACAACTTCTTCTATAATGTTTTCTTTTATATTTAGATTCACATACATTATATAACCTATAAACATGACCCAATATTCTCAAAATAAATTTCATTTATTGGAAATTAATCCTCATGGAAAATCCATGAATCTTATGTAAAATTTGGATCATAACTTTTAATTTTATTTATTAGTATTCATAACTCTTATGTGTCGTATTTTCCTCTTAAACATCACTAAAACAATCAAATTTATCAATTTTGTCTTAGAATAACTCTTATGTATGTGTATATGACTCATACATATCATAATGTGACTTTTACATGCCATATTCCATTATAAAAAGAATCACATTCACTTTTTTATATAACACTAACATGTAAGAGGACAAAGTAAAATGACATTTTTAGAACTCATCCCTTTGTAAAATTCATCCCATGTAATATTTCTATTGTACATTAAATAACGTCAATGAATATATCTTCTACTTTGATTTGGATTTCTTCAAAAAACTTATGGACTATGTTCCTCATTATTCTAGAAATTAACAAATCTTCAAAAATCATGCATATTCCTAAAATTAAAAACTTCTAGGCATATTTATGTTATATTTAGTAAATGTATCCTTATACATCCAACTTTTGTTATCATTTCTCAATTTTTTCTTCTTTTAATTCAAAAGTTGCTTCTTTTAGAACCTTCCCACTACAATAAATATAATATAAGTTAAAGTATTTCCAAGAAAATGAGTAAAATTAATAATATTTAAATGACTAAAAAATAGAAATTTTCCTCTTTTTATAATAAAGTCCAAATTATTCCTAAAAACAAAAAATATTATAAATACCAATAAAATATAAAAATAGTGTTGATTAACTAATTTAATTACACAGTAAAAAATATAAAATAAAGATCTCAATCAATTCCTCCCCTCTTAAAAATTTCACTTTTAGTAAATTATTTACTACTAAGTTCAAATAAAATTTCTCAAGTATAAATTATTAACACATTTCAATTATAAAATCCTTGGAAATATCATTATTTCTAATAATATACCAATTAATTAAGTCATCAATAGTCATAAAAGTTCATCTAATAACTAGGTAGTTCCCTTGTTCATTTTGTACCAACCTCTTTGGAAATATATCTATCTTTACACAAGATATTTTTTACAAAGATTTTTTCTAATAATCAAAAACACACCTAATTTTTATAGACTTCCTTCCTTCATTATATATATAATTTATTGTGATATAAAATTATTTCAATCATGAGGACTTCTATTCGGAAAAAATACATCAAGGATTCCTCTGGGGGGTTTTGGGTGTGATTATGTTTGTTGACAAATCCATATTACTTTGAATGAGTATGGTTGGTGTTTTCTGAAGAAGTTGTTTAAGGTGGATTACTTTCTCACTGTTTTCCAAATTTTTGGGACTTAAAATCTAGATTTTGGTTTTTGGAAAAGGGTTGTTTTTTCATTAAATAGATTTCTCATACTATGAAGCTTAGTTTGCAGACTATGAAGATTAGTTCATAGACCGAAAAGGAAATATACAGAAAAGTGAAGGAACATGGAAAATTAACAATTTCCACATATAAAAACTATACGGACCATGAAGTATGGTACAGGGAATGCAAATAATGGTATCCGGACTATGTAAGGAAAATAGTTAGTGGGATAATGGTAGTTTGTGACTGGAAAATGGTTCATGGGAGGTGTGTCGTTTGCAAAAAAATAGGATGTGGATCATTTGTGGAAGGAATCAGCCACTATAAAGGATCAAGGCACTATATGGACCACATAGGAAAAACGGTTCACTATAGGAGCATAGTACATAGTGAAGGATATACCACATTAAATATTTTAGAATAATGGATTAATGGATTTTACGAATCTATTTTCATATATAAGGATTGATAATCCCATCGTTACTTAGAGTTATTTTCATTAGAAAACATCTTTGCTCTAGGAATAATTTGGCTAAGTATGAAATATTTTTTGAGGGTGTTTGAGAAGGAGAGGAGTTCGCGAGGAAGGATTCCTTGAAAAGTTAATTGGTTTGTGGGAACAGTTCAAGAAAGGTGGTTTTGGGGGTTCTATAGCTCGCAAAACAAAAGCATCCATGGAATGAAGATACTCTGTGGAAGAGATGACGGTCCATGGAAGTAATATGGTCTGTAGAAGTAGAATATATCTTCAGAGGACAAAACAGACCATGAGATAAAGACAGTCTATAGAAGAAGAATCTCTCTGTGAAGCAAGGGTGGTCTACAAAAGAATAATCCTTCTACAAAGTAGGGACAGTCTACAGAGGAAGTGGTGGTCCTCAAAGAATTCGGGCCACATGGTTCATCTCAGTTTGTGGAGGAACCAAGGTAGTTTATGGAGGACTTGAGAAAGTTCGCTAAGGGACTAAAATTTCCACAAAAGTAATTTAAAAAAACTAACAGTATGTAGAAAAGTGTATTTCTTATATGGGTAAAAATGGGACTTCAACAGAGCATCTATATACAGTTGATGATGCGTGTTTTCATGAATATGAAGGGACAAACAATTCCATAAAATGTGAGCGGGTCCCTTCAAAGACCTGTTAGCAAAATAATAAGAAGATAGTGATCCTTTCCACCGGAAATAATCAAGAGATAGATACATAGGGAGTGACCCTTGGGAAAGTGGCAAGATGACCCTACACCTTGTAAAGGCAGTGGTCCTAGGCATAGAAGTGATCTAGCCCAAACCTTTTAATTTGGAAGTGAGCCTTACTGGATTTATTACATCTACATATCGTCATTGTATGATCCTTGTACATATCCCAGTGAGGGTGAACCAAGTAATTTTTTTTAGTGTGCATGGTTTAAATTTTTTTTATACATTACAATGGGAAAGAGAAAGAAAAGAGTATTTTCTTTAACAACAAAACAATATTTGAAGGTGTAGTTGTTTTAATCTGAAATACCCTAATTCACCCACCCCCTCTCAGATTATTTAACCTAATTGGGTTAACAATTGATATCAGTGTCAAAGGATAAATTTCAAAGGTTCTCTATTAGTTGAAGAAAAGAAGTTTCTTATCCACAAAGGGATTCGGATCTTTGATGGGAACAATTTCCAATTATGGAAGAATCAAATGTAGCAATACTTATGATCATTTGGAATGGCTTTCATTATAGTAGCGATGCATGGGATTTTTTCCAACATAGACAGCCGTGATTTAACATAATATGGATGAAGGGAATTGGATGTAGACACAAAAGGAATCATTTCTTTAGGGGGTCTTATCCAATTCCATATATATGAAGGTGATTTTATGTAAATCATCACATGAAATGTGGGAATTTTTTTGAATATTTATGAGGGTGACTCAAAAGTGAGAGAAGAAAAGTTTCAGGTTATATGGAACAAGTATGAGGATCTCATAATGGACGGAAATGAGTCTATTAATACATTCTTTGACTGGGAAATGTTGTTGTGGAAGTCATGTGTGGTCTTGGAGAAATTATTATTGATATAAATATCATAAAGTGAATCTTGACAAAACTTCCACTTTGTTTCAAGTCTAAATTTTCTATTCTGTGAGATAAAGATCCAAAGGAGATGACATTAGATAGCTTACACAGTACTCTTGTTTCATATGAGATGATAAATTATGATAATGAGTCTGTGTAAAAAGGGAAATCCAAATAGGTGTCTTTCAAGGCAATGAAGAATATTAACATTGAATATGGTTAGGAATAAGAAGAGTCATATGATTTTATGTCAATTCTTTCCTCAAATCCTTAAAGATGTTAAGTAAGATTCAAGAGGGAATACCCAATTGCATGCTTTTGATGTGGAAAGGTTGGAAATCTGGATATAAGGTTCCCCAAGAATTTTTATGGAGATGAAGAGGATGAATGTTCAATTCCCTTGAAAATTTCTTCATCCTACATGAAAGGAAAAAAATTAATAGAAACTTCTTCAAAAAGAGGAATCTACTTTCAAAATAATATGATAGTTTAGAAGAATATAAGGTATAAGAGTTAGAAGACTGCAAGGATCATGAAGAACATTCTATGTTGGTGGTTGTGTAAAATCCCCAAACAAGAGAAGAAAGATATATTGATGAAAGAGAAATATAAGGAAGAGTTGACCTTTTGGTTTAATTAGAATCATCTCTGTAAGAGATAGTTTTTTAGAGATCAAAAATTAAGGAATTCAACAAAGTGGTCCGTGATGCCAAATAATATATGAAGTGGTAGGAAAAAGAAAAGTCTATGATGAATGAAGACACTGAAAAACTGAAGTCATTAATGCCATAAATCTCAGAAAAGGTGATTGAGTACAAACTCGAAATTTATGAATAGAAAAGAGAGATCAATAGTTTGACTAATACTAGAAAAGATAAAATCAAATGTATCAAAGAGTGTGAAGAGGTAGTTATTAGTATGCAAAGAAAAGTGAAATATCCAGGGAAACTCTTAATTATAGCAAACAAAGACAAATAGGAAACAGATAAATGGAAATTATAATTCAATGTTCCTATAAAGTAGACAATGGATTATCAGGAAAGGAAAATGATTGATCAGAATGATATAGTTGTTATGGTTCTTGATCACAAAAATAAAACAGTAATTTTATAGTATTACAGGATGATTTTTTTCCATCATAATTCATGAAAGATCAAATTTATCAATCAGTACCGAGTATGAAATCAAAAACACGGATGAAAAATAAAAGATAGTTGAAAAGGCGGTTGTTGTATAGATTCCTTTTAAAGTATCAGATCATACTATAATATGTATTGTTTACAATAGACAAAACTATCATATGAAAGGTAATAAATATATGGTTAGAAAAATAAGGTATAATAAGGAAGGTATCATATGATTTGTAAATGATGAAGGCTTGAAGATTGATGGCTCAAGAAAATCCAAATTTGGGGGGAAAGAAATGTGACATGATGATGTCTTAGTAGTTGAAGGTCTCAGTAAAAACTTCCTTAGTGTTAGTAAACTATGTTACTAAGGACATTACATAAGATTTTCATAGAATTTATGTGTAATAGATGCAAAAGACAGTGTAGTATTTCTATTGGTAAAGCATTCCAAAGGAAATATTTATCATATGAGCGCAGAAGAAGATGTGTGCTTTCTATCCAAGGAAGAAGAAAACAAGTTAGGGAATAAATGCCTTGTCCACTTGATCCAAAATTCCTTATATGATCTTATGAAATGTGATGATAGAAACCCATACTCAACATACATGGATATTACATCATTTTAGATAAATATTTAGTGCATTACAAAAATACATGACCAAGGACCAACATAGTTTAGTGTCTTTGGAAACATGGAAACAAAATCTTCTATCCTAGTGAAATATCTTCAATATCTCCCATAAATATCTACACTATTATCACTTCTACCTAAAACCTTTCTTCATTACTTGGGGAAAGAAAACATAAGAAATGGGTGAGCTCATATACTCAATAAGGGTAAACAATAAATACACGTAATCATAAACATGAACATAGTAGTATGATAATGCGATCGTAACATTATGAGGTCATAACCTGCATATCAAATGTCATAAACATGAGATATGGGATAAATATTGGTAGTCCAGAAGACATGAATCATAATGAAATAAACATCATGATCCATGGAATCATAACTAAGGAATAAAAAAGATGATTAGTGGCATACATATAAGAATAGAAACTTTTTTTCCGGGCTAACTACCAAGACATTTATAACATGTTAGGGTTGGGCTACAACCTGTGTACCCACTTTCTTTTAGACTTAGTCCACAACCCGTGTACCTTCTTTTTTTGGGCTCGGGCTACTACCCGTGCACCCTCTTTCATTTAGGCATGGTCTACAACACATACACCCTCTTTCTTTTTGGGATTAGGTAACAACCCAAACACCCTATTTCTTTTCGAGATTGTTCTAAAACCCATGTACCCTTTAAACTCAAAAACATATCATTACCCAATGCATTGGAGGAAGATATAGGTCTCACCATGTCATTGTAAAATCATTCACACATGTTCCACAATATAATAAAACATTCATCATATCAGGACCCATAAAAAGATATAGATCTTATAAACATCAAATAATGACCCATAAAATGAAATGGCTATCATTAAAATTTCATCAATTTATAACCTATGAAAAAGATATAGGTTTTTTAACCATTTAATCAAATCATATCCCGTGAAAGAGAAAAGTATTTCATAAATATATAATATGTGAAAGAGAAATAGGTTTCCAAATGACCATAACATTAAGCATAACCCATTCATTGAAATGATATGAATAGAACCTTTAGAGAATTTATAAAAACCGAATGACTAAAATCAATGTATGTCATCTTAGATGGAAAATCATTTCGAAATATGTTTCAAAAAAACTTCTTGGGGTAAATATCTTTTCTTCTTTGAAAAAGTCTTACTAATACATAAAACCATTTAAAAATCATTTTCTCATAAAATACCTTGAAAACCTATAAAGAAGACTTGAAACCATTTTTAAAATATTTTTCCTTGAAAATTACTTTGAAAAAAATTGTTAAAGATTAACCTTTTAAAAATTAAAACGAATATTGAAAGAATGATGGTGGGTAAACCTGTTAGTGTCGTATAAAGTAAAAAAAGGAACATTATTTTTGCATGGTAAAAAGGATAGAAGGAATTCCATGTTTGGAATGTGAAAATAATATTCCATTTAATATATTGGTAAAATATAAAAATGGAAAAAAATTAAAATCTTATAGCATAGTGGTATAATATTCTTCAAACCCCTTTTTAGAAAACATAGATTTCTGATTGAAGAAAGGGTAAAGTCGGGCATTCCTAAAAACACTTTTTACCTATATTATATACCAAAGAGTATAATATGGTAATAATACATTTTTATATCATGAAATAATATAGGATAAGTAAAATCATGAATATTATTGAGATATGTATCATAATATTTCATCAAGGGAAGCAATAACATAAACAATCTTGGAAAGCGATGAGATTGTCTTAATAAACTCTTATAACTCAGTAAATAGGGATCATACTCTCCTGGTAAAAAATGGATATTAAATGAAGCTTAATATATCATTAAAATAATTAGATTAATAATAAAACATGTAAAATTTAATTATATACACCTCTAATAAGATTTTAGTTTCAAAATAAAACATGAATATCAAAGAAGGAAAATTGAGACAAATTGTTTTGCTGATTTGGTAATTATTGAAAGAAAAAATCCATGGAAGAAGGATCATAAAATGGAAATTTTAATACTCAAAATATTAATTAAAAGATAAATATAATACAATAATGGTAATTACATACACCACACAAAAGGAAAGAGTGGATAACATAGCTTGTATCTCACAGAAATTTAGAGTGAGATGAAATCACATTACCTTGTGTCTTGACTCTCTCCATACTTGTACAAGATTACTGTATAATAAATATAATTTTATTATATATATTTTAAAATAGTAATATTATTTTAAATAATACCATAAAAGTTTTTATTTCTAACATATATTACCCACTTGTTAACGATCCTATGTTAAAGTTTCACTTCAGGTAAAATTCACTTTATTCTTCGCATGTGTCTTAATTTGTTATATCTTTTATCATTAAAATTATATCATGATTCCATAATTTTAACCATGATATAAATATAATTTATATTCATTATATTATTATTATAATAATCTATATAATATAGTATTATAAAATGGAATACACCATTCATGGAGACATTAAGTCGTATGTACGCATGAATGTTATTTCTGTCTTTATTGTCATATCGAAAGAATGTATGTAAATGAAAAATATATATATGTATATATATATAATTATATCATTATTATTAATATATCATATATATCATATAATTTCTTTAAAATTATCCTTAATCAATTTCATGTGGTGTGTGAACAAATCAAATCGCTTTTAGGGGGTGGTAGTGCACACTTCCTCAAATAAGATTATCATATTAACACCAAATGAGAAGTAAAGATATGTGTGTTTTAAAAGTAATACATAAATTTAAATACATAATAAATATAATATATTAAATATATAAATATAGTGTTGGTCATAATTGTCACCATGATTGGTGGTAAAGGAGAAATGAACAATCATTATTTCGTGAGGCTATAATTTGTCGTACACAGAAATAGTATGTTCAACATCCATTAAGTGGATGTGTGTATAAGTGTCGGTTATAAAAGTTTCATAAAAAATCATATTATATGTAGGATAATTTTTTATTTACACAATTTTGGAATAAATATATTTTAATGGTTGAAAAAGGGAAATAAAGGAAATGGGTTTGAGAGAAGACGTTACCTCTAAATCAGGTAACTCCTTTTGGTTTATGCAAAAAGGCTTCCTTGAAAAAATTTATTCCAAAAGGTAGGATTGAAGGAATAATATAGTATTGTTGGCAGTCTACTTGGGCAGATATTGGACTAACTTAAAAGGTTTTAGAGGTGTGAGGAATGGGTAGAGGTGGTGGCCTTTTATAGGGAAGGAAAAGGACTCACATGGAATTTTTAGAAACAAATTAGGTATGCCCATGTTATTATCTAAAAATGTATTAAAACCAGAAAAACCTTAATAATGGAAGGTTTATGTCCGAAATATGGATATAAAATGGGTTTTAGAAAAGTTTATTAGTTATTTGGGCCCTTAATTTTAGGGTTTTGTCCCTAATTATGCTTAATTTGGTCTTAACTATTATGATTAATTTTAATAAATTTTACCAATAATTTTGATCAAAAATTAACATGGTCTTATAAGAATATAAACATTAGACTGAATAAAATATTTTATATAATAATTTTTAAATTCTAGTCATAGAAGCGACAAAATTAAGATTAGTTCTAATCCTGCAAACAGGATGTAATAACAGGGTTTTAAAGTAGGAAAAAGTTCAAAAGTTTGTTAATATGTTATATTCATTATCAAAGTGGAATTGATTATAATGAATTTTATTGTATTAGTAGAATAAATATTTATCTAATTTGACCTCAAAACTAATTTATAGTACCATTTATCATTAATAATTAATTATTAAAAAGGCAGTTTTTACCTAAAAAGATGTATTTTTAACAATTCATCAATGAAGTTTCTCAGAAAAAAGACAAAACTTTACCCTGATATAATTTTGACATTATAAATTCAAAAATGAATTTTATTTTATCAAATTTAATTTATAAATGTGTATAAAATTACCTTCATTATTAGAATCAGTTCATTCAAGAAAATGATGTTTTAAAAAATAAAAAGGACTTTTCCAAAAAAACATATCTTTTATTATCAATATGTTTTATTTAAATAAAACAAAAATATTTGAAAAGTTTTAATCACTAAGTTTAACTTCTAGATTATAATTACCTTAAATAATTAAAACAATAAAAGATTATGTTTTGTAGAAACCCAATTTTGTGTGCATCATATGCCAAGTCGGTGTTTCTTATTGCACAAGCCAAGTTGGTATTGCGTGTAGTACAAGCCAAGTTGGTATTGTGTGTGAAAGGAATGTTTTAATGTGTGTTTTAATATATATATATATAATATATATATATATATAAAGAACAATTTTCAGTGTTATGTGAAATGAAAAATATTGAAAAGTTAAATTAACTTTAAAAATAATATTTCCCAAAATCTCAGGGTGATACATTATACACCCCTTAAAATGAATTTCTCCGTTGAAATTTTTCTGTGTTACCAAAGGTTAAATACTTCAAAGTTTCATTTTTACACACCCACATTATAAAAATGGATACTAAAACTTCCCTTAAAACTGGATATTTTGAACCATACCAGTTACACAAAGTAATATATAACTAGGTTCCCACATGGGGGAACATAGGCAGAAAGTGAAAACATAGATATTAAAGAAAAATATAACCATCATTTTGTGATGAAGAGTGATAGAGGAAAGGTTTGGGAGATGGTTGACAATCATAAATCCATAAATGTATGAGGACCTAAGGGACCATCATGCTCATAAGAAATGATGGTACTAGAAAAACATTTTTGGCTTAAAGATCCATTTTCCTAATGTTAAATAATTTTCATGAAAGGAATAACTTGCATGATTTTAGGACATCGTTTCCCTTTTTTGTTCATTTATCCACTTCAAAACTTTTTCTAAAAAGGATGCTGAATTTTTTTCATTCTTGAAGTTCTAACAGATCATGAGATCCATGATATTCCAACCCATTTGTCATAAGTTACCATCAGTAAAAGGTAGTTTTAACATGCTATACAACATAAATAAAACCTTATATATAATATATCACTTTAATATTACTAACTTAATCTTAATTTTGACTTAAAAATTATATAAATGGTTATAATTAACCCTTTATTCCTTAGATAGGTTCTAACCTTTAACCAAAATAATTTGAAACTCTGATCCATTCTTGTACTGATAGAATATCAAATGTGATTTTATTATTCCATTATCCCTATCAGGAAAGATAATCACATGAAATCACACAAAAAGATGAATATTAATACTTTTATAGGGATTATTCATACAAAATCAAACATAAAATTCACAACTAAGGAAGGAACGATAATTCTTAATTATATGGGTTCACTTCATCCATTACAATGGCATATAATTTCAAATTTTCCTTTGTCTTCAGAGGTTGTTGGTTCTAATCATCATTATTAACCCTTGTATTTGGGGTCATTCTAGAGAAATTACCAAACTCCCTAAAATTGAAACACTAATGTTTATAAGGTGCATCCAAAAGAGTTAATTCATTATTTTCATCATTATATAACTTTTTTCATTTACTTCGGCATTCAACCGCTCAATTTCCCTCCTTTCCACACTTAAAACATCTACTAGTCCCACCATGTTTGTTTCCACATGTAGAGCACAAAGGAAATCACATCTTCTTATCTCCATGGTTTTTTATTGACCTTTGAACTAAATTCCTATCTTCTTTTTAAAACCATGAGATTTATACATAACTCCAACATCCATTTCAACAATGATTGCACAACACATAATATCTTCATAGTTACCAAAGACTTTTATGGACAACGCCCTTATAAGACTTGTATTTAATCCACTAAAGAGCCTATCAACCTTACTTTCTTTTTGGATTATAATTCCAAAAGAATATCTCACAAGTATTTTGAAATTATCCTTATAGGTACCGAATGATTCATCATATTTTTGCTTAAACTCAAGGAACTCATTTTCCATATTTGTATGAAGGACACGAGGAAAGTACATATTGAAGAATATGTTCTTGAATCCATCCAAATCCATGGATTCAATTTCATCTTGATTCCTCTTATTCTTGATTAGAGTCTACCACTGGTATACTTTACCTTCTAACAAATAAATATCCAAAATGAACGATGGTCCTGGTATCTATTTTTAGCATAAATAATAGAAAAAAAGATATGCAGACCATCCATGTTAAAATCACAAGTAAACAGTTGATCAGAAAAATTAAAGATTTTAATATTCTGCAATGATCTATGGTAAAAAATCCAAAGAGAATCAATAGAAGAGTCATTCTTGCAAGCACCTAGAAAATATCAAGGTTTGGTGTGCATCCAAATCTAAACAAATTGATAAAGACATCCTCTCTCTGGAAGATAACCTCAATCTCATTCAAAATACTTCCACTAATGCAGATTTTTCTATTGACCCCGAGAATGAAATAAACATTGCTTTGAAACTCAGATCTATCTTGGTCTTAAAAGATAATATTCGTAAGAAAGTTTTCAAAGCAAAGTGTCTAACTGATGAGGATAGAAATTCCAAGTTTTATAATTCCTTGCAACATATTAGGAAAGTCACTAGACCTATTTCATTACTCAAGGAGAACGATATTCTATTAGATTCTAAGGAGGCCATTACTACACATGTTGTTTCATACTTTGAAAACATTTTTAATGGCCCACCCATTAACAAATACCTCATCCCAGATATTATCCCTTCTCTTATTGATGATGAGGATAATCGTTCACTCCTGCGAATTCCTTTTGATCATGAAATTAAGGACATTGTCCTTGCTATCAATTCTGACAGTGCCCCTGGTCCTGATAGTTTTAATAATGGTTTTTATCAGCAACATTGGGATGTCATCCATGATGATGTCTATAGGCTGGTTAAATCTTTATTTTCTCATGGTTACCTCCCTCATGGTCTCAATGCTCAATTCCTTACCTTGATTCCTAAATTGGCTAATGCTTCTAAGATTCATTTATTTCTGCATATTTCTCTATTAAACTCTCTTTACAAAATTATTACTAAGACCCTGGCTAATCGTCTCTCTTTTCTCTGTAACAAAATCATCTCTTGGAATCAATTTGGTTTCATTAAAGGAAGATCCATCTAGGATTGTATTTGCCTTGCCTCAGAATGTACCAACATGCTCAATAAAGTTTGTATAGGAGGGAATGTGGCCATTAAGCTTGATATCAGTAAGTCCTTTGATACCATTGACTAGAATTTTATTTTCAGGGTTCTTCATCATTTTGTCTTTAATGAGGTCTTTATTGATAGGATTCGCGCTCTATTCACTTCTTCTTCCATATTTGTTCTTGTCAATGGCTCCCCAAAAGGATATTTTAAATGTTCCAAGGGTGTCCGATAAGGAGATCCTATATCTACTATCCTTTTCACCATTGCGGAAGATTATCTCAACAGGCTTTTGGATAACTTGGTCTCTCAGGACAAGCTATTACCAATCCAAGCTACACGGGGTGTTAATACCCCGACCCATCTTCTTCATGATGATGATATCATCCTTTTTATTAATGGTAGCAAAAAAAATCCTGAATCTTAAGAATGCTTTATCCCATTATGAGGATGTTTCAGGTCAAGTCATCAGCTGGAGTAAATCCTTTATCTTCTTTAGTAAAGGCTTCCCTCCCAATCGTAAAACTAACATTATTGAAAGCCTTAGAATTAAATAAGGTGTCTTTCCCTCTACATACTTAGGTGTCCCCATTTTTGGGGGAATGCCTAAAGCGGTCTATTTTGCCTCTATGGTGGATCAGATCCTTATTCAACTCTCATGCTGTAAGGGGAAATCTCTCTCCATGGCTGGTAGGATTTGCCTTGTTAAAGCTACCATTATCTCCAAGATGGTGTACTCGCTTATGATTTACAAATGGCATGCCTCTATTCTCAAAAGAATTAATGGTTATTTCAAAAACTTTGTTTGGACTGGCATCACTATTGAATGTAAACTGGTCACTATCCCTTGGTCTACATGCTGCAAACTGTTGTAAAAGGGTGGCCTTGGTATTAAGAACATTAAAATTTTCAATGATGCTCTTTAGGACAAGCTCACTTTGAACTTGATCAATCATAATAGCAAGGACAACGAGTTCCTCAGAAATAGGTTCATAGATAAGCTTAAAAAGGAAAATTGAGTTACTTAAGCTCTTCTATTTGGCCTTCCATCAGGGACTCCTTTCAGAATATTTTGCTTAACTATAGATGGCTGGTCAGTAAAAATTCCTCATTGAACTTCTGGCTTGACAATTGGACTGGATCCCCCCCTAATCTCTATGCTGCCTCCACACTCTCCTCTAGATACCATAAATCTCTCTATTCAGGATATGATTAATAGACACCTACCCATTCTCCCAGATTCCATTAGGCATGTGGTTGATAGTCATTCTTTCATTAATACAGATGATTTCATGGTTTGGGAACCTTCTCATAATGGTATTTTGGATTATAAAGCCTTTAATAAGCATAATTTTTCTTCTTCTGAAAATAATTTTGGGTCGCTCAAACATTTTGATAATCACTGGATCAAACCCTCTAGACTTAATCTCATCTGGCGGATTGCTCATAATAGGATTCCTACTAAGGTCTGCCTCCAATCCTTTGATATCCAACTTTTCCCCAAATGTCAAATGTGTCATCAACATAGAGAGGATATCAATCACTTGTTCCTATCTTGTGCTACTTCTACTGCTCTCTAGAACTTTATTACTGACTTGTTTGATTGCAGATGGATTCGTTCTAACTCAATTATTTCTCATCTTAAATGTTCTATGGAGCTCAACACCTCAAAGCAAATCAAGAACCTTTTTATGGAGGTGGTTTCCAAGCTCCCCCACATTATCTAGTATGATCAAAATAATATTATTCATAATGGGAACTCATAGAATTTTAATGCAGGTCGTTCGAGAATTCTCACTGCTATCAGAGATGCTGCATCGATTCAGAATGCCAATTGCATCAATTCTGTTGAGGACTTTGCGATCATCAGACGTCTCAGAGTTGCAGGGATCTACAAAAAACCTCATCAACTTATTGAAGTATTCTAGCAAGCGCCTATTCTGGGTTGGATCAAAATTATCGTTGATGGAGCCTCAAAGGGGAACCCAGGTCCAACTAGTTTTGGAGCTGTCTGTAGGGATTATCTGGGCCACTGCCATGGGTGCTTCTATGGAGGTTGTGCCAACGCCACTTCCTTAGAAACTGAGATGATGGCAGTGATTAAGGCTATTGATTTTGTTCAAAAGAAGGGCTACAGCTACATCTGGATTGAGAGCGACTCCACTTCCGTTGTCCAAGCTATTTGGAATGGTGTGCTTCATCTCTCCTGGGCACTCACCTCTCATTGGATGAGATGCGTGGACTCCCTTCAGCATATCAGATATATTGCCACTCATGCATACCATGAAGCTAATATGGTGCTAGATTCTCTTGCTAATAAAAGTATCAATCAGGGCGTTACATGGTTTTATAATTTAACAGTTGACCTCCTACCTCTCTATGAAAGAGATTATAACAAAATTCCATATTTCAGACTTTTTAGTTTCCCCCTTTTTTAATAATAATCCATGTCTTGGTCTTTGACCAAGGCACCACCTTTTAAAATAATGAAGAGTTACTTATAGGATTTCTAAAGTATTAATCCTTCCTTAATATATAACCCCTTAGTTTTATTCATGTTTATTCACATCCATCTTCTAATTAAATCCTTTACAATTTTTCATGAAGAGTTTGTGAATTCCCAAAGCATATCCCCCAAGAGTTTCAACCCAAGTCTGCATCAAGGCCAATTTTCATGTACCAAATTACGTCGAGTCAATCTTGGAACTTATTTTCATATTTTTTACCCCTAGGTATATATTTTCTAGAGACACATCTACTTTTAGTATCCAGACAGAGATGTATTTCTAGGAATCCATGCACTCTATCCTTTACCAAAATTCTAGGAAATTTTCCTAAATATTAACTCATTCTAATACTTATCCTTGGATACATTCCTATACATATCCTTAGAAATAAACCTAGGGATATCACTAAGGTTTTCTAATCCTAGTTTCTAAATGTTGACTAAACCTTTCATTTGATGCCAACTATAGAGACCCAGGATTAACATTCATGGATATTACATCATTTTAAATGAATATATAGTAGAATGAAAAAATACATTCCCAAGCACCGTAATATTTTAGTGTCTTTGGAAACTTGTAAACAAAATCTTATATCCTAGTGAAAGATATTCAACATCTCTCATAAAGATGTACACCACTATCATTTTTATCTAAAACATTCCTTCATAACCTATTGAAAGGAAACATAAGAAAGGGGTAAGCTCAGATGCCTAGTAAGGGTGAAAAATGGATACATTTAAGCTTAAACATGAACATAGTAGTATGATAACATGATTGTAACATTATAAGAACATAACATGTATATCAAAGGTCATAAACATATTCTATGGGAAAAATAATGGTAGTTCTTAATACATGAATCATAAGGATATAAACAGAATGATCTAATAAATCATAACAAAGGAATCAGACATAGGATTTGTGGTATGAATATAAGAAGAAAAACTGTTATGTTAGGGATAAAAAACAAGAACTTTATAACATGTTAGGATTGGTCTATGACCCATGTACCTAGAATGGACTTGGGATAGAAACCCATGTACCCAGTTTCTTTTAGTCTTGGGCTAGAACCCATGTACCTTATTGTTTTCGGGATTGGGTTACTACCTATGTACCCTCTTTCACTTAGGCTTGTGTTATAACCCATACATACTATTTCTTTTTGGGCTTGGGCTACAACCCAAACACCCTCTTTCTTTTTAGGCTTGGGATAAAACCCATGTAACATTTGAGATCATATAAAACATATCATTACCCAATGAATTGGAGGGATATATAGGTCCCATCCAACTCATAGTAAAATCATTCACACATTTACCACAAGATAATAAAAAATTCATCACATCATGACCCATAAAAATATATAGGTCTTATAAACATCAAATCAGGACCCATAAAATGAAAAGTGTACAATTAAAATATCATCACATCATAACCAATGAAAATAGATCGGTTTGATAACCATTTCATTAATGTATAACCTGTGGAAGATAAACATATTTCATAGACATATAACCTATGAAAGAGAAACAAGTTACATAAAGACCATTACATTAATCATGACCCCATTCAATCAAATGATATGAATGAAACCTTTAGATAATTTCCAAAAGGGAAATTATTAACATTAATGGATGTAATATTAGATAGAAAATGTTTTTGAAATATCTTTTAAACATGTTTCTTGAGGAAAATATCCTTTCTTCTTTGAAAAGTTTTGTTAATACATAAAACCATTTAAAAATGATTTTCTCAGAAAATACGTTGAAAACTTATAAAGAAGAATTCAAACCATTTTGAAAATATTTTCCTTTGAAAATTACTTTTAAACAAATTTATTAAATATTAAACTTTTAAAAATGAAATATAATCTTCAAATAAATGACGGTGGGTAAATCCATACATGTCGTATAAGGAAAGGAACATTTCTTTTGTGCGGTAAAAAGGTTAGAAGGAATACCTTGTTCAGAGAGAGAAAAGACGATTCCATTGAGTAGATTGGTAAAAGAAAAAAAATGGTAAAAATTAATTTAAAATATTATAGGATAATGTTATAATACTCTTGGAAACCATTTTTAGAAAACATAGATTTCCGACTGAAGAAAGGGTAAACTCAAGCTTCCCTAAAAACACATTCTTAACTATATTATGAACCAAATTGTAAAATATGGTACTAACAAAATATTATATCATGAAATAAAATAGGATAAATAAAATCTGGAATATTATTGATATATTGATCAAAATATTTCATCAAGATAAGCAATAACATAAATTATCTTGGAAAGTGATGAGATTGTCTCAAAAAACTCTTATAACTCAATAACTTGGGATCATACTCTCCATGTAAAAAATGAAATTAAATGAATCATAATATATCATTAAAATACTTATATTCATGATATAACATGTAAAATTTAAGTATATACACATCAAATAATATTTTAGGTTCATAACAAAACATGAATCTCAAAGAAGGCAAATTGAGATAAAAATGTTTTACTGATTTGGTCACTTTTGAATGTTAAACCCCACGAATGAAGGATCATAAAATGAGAATCTGAATACCAAAAATTTCAATTAAAATTTAAATATAATAAAATAATTTTCAGTTCATAAACCACACAAAAGGAAAGAGTGGTGAATATATCTTGTTTCTCATAGAAATTAAAAGTGAGATGAAATCCCCTTACCTTGTGTCTTGACTCTCTTTGTGTACGTACAAGATTCCTATATAATAAATATAATTTTTATATAGATATTTTACAGAATAATATTCTTATAAATAATACTATATATGTTTTTATTATTACCTAATTTTACCCACTTGTTAACTATCCATTGTTAAAGTTTCACTTCAGGTAAAATTCACTTTGTTTTTCACATGTGTCTTAATTTGTTATATCTTTAGTCCTTAATCTTATATAATTTTTACATTATGTAAAACATGATATAAATTTAATATATATACAGTATATTTGTATTATAATAATAAAAATAATATAGTATAATGAAATGGAATACACCGTTAATGGATATGGTAAACTGTACGTATGCGTGAACATTGTTTCTGCCTTTATTGTCGTATTGAAAGCAAGTATGTAAGTGAACCATATATATGTATGTATTTTTTTGTTTTTGTATATATATATAATTATTCAATTTGAATTAATATATAATATATATCATATAAGTCCATTAAACCCATCCTTAATACATTCCACGTTGTGTGTGAATGAATCACATCACTTTTAGAGGCGATAGTCCACACTTCCTCAAACGAGATTATCGTATTAACACCAAATGGGCAGTAATGATATGTGTGTTTTAAAAAGAATAAATAAGATTAAATATATAACATATTACATACATTACATATATAAATATATTGGTCATCATAATTTCCACCAAGATTGGTGGAAAAGGATAAATGGACAATCATCGTTTCGTGATGCAGTAGTTCGCCGTACACAGAAACATTATGTTCAACATCCATTAGATAGAGGTGTGTCTAGATTTTGGTCATAAAATTTTCATAAAAGCATCCTAGTATATGTAGGATAATGTTTTTTACACAATAATGGAATAAAGATAGTTTAAGGGGTGAATAAGGTAAATAAAGGAAAGGAGCTTGAGAGAAGAGGTCACCTTTAAATCGGGAAACTCATTTTGGTTTGTGCCAAAAGGATTCCTTGAGAAGATTTAATTAAAAATAGAGGAATCAGGGTCTAAGGCGATATTTTTGGGAGTCTATGTGGGCAGATATTGGATGAACTTAAAAGGTTTTAGAGGTGTGAGGAATGGATAGAGATGGTGTTCTTTTATAGGGATGGAAAAGGACTCATATGGAATTTTTAGAAACAAATTATTTCTGCATATTTTATCACCTAAAAAAGTCTTAAAAAAACAAAAAACCTAAATACTTTAAGGTTTAGTTATGAACTATGTACATAAAATGGGTTTTATACAAGTTTTTAGGTCATTTGGGCCCTTAATTTTAGGGTTTAGTCCTTAATTAAGCTTAATTTGGCCTTAACTATTGTGATTAATTTTAATCACTTTTACTAATCATTTTGGTCAAAACATAACATGGTATTATTATAATCTAAAAAAGATACTGAATAAAATGGTTTATGATGGATTTTTGAAATTCCAATCGTAGAAGAGATAAAATTAAGATTAGTTCTAATCCCGCAGATGGGATGAAATAACGGGCTTTTAAAGTGGGAAAAAGTTCAAATGTTTGTTAAGATTTTATATTCAGTATCAAAGTGGAATTTATTCTAATGAATTTAATTGTATTATTGTATGTAATATTTCCTTAATTTGACCTTAAAACTAATTTTTAATATCATTTATAATTGATAATTAATTATATAAAAGATCAGTTTTTAACTAAAAGGCAGTATTTTTAACTATTCATCAAAAAATGATGTTTCTCAAAAAAATTCCAAACATTATCCCTAAGATAATTTCAAAATTATGAATTATAAAATAAAGTTTATTTTATCATATTAAATTTCTAAATGTGTCAAAAATTACATTCATTTTTATTAGTAGTTCATTTGAGAAAATGATGTTTTTAAACATAAAAATGACTTTACCGAATATCGTATATTTTATTATAAATATTTTTTATTTAAATAAAATAAAAGAATTAAAAAAGAATTAATTTCTAAGATTAATGTCTTGGTTATAATTATCTTAAATAATTAAAATAATAAAGAGAGTTGTTTCGTAAAAACTCAATGTTGTGTGCATCGTTTGCCAAGTCGGTGTTGCTTGTAGCGCAAGTCAAGTTCGTGTTACTTGTAGCACAAGACAAGTTGGTTTTTCATGTGAAACGAATGTTTGAATTTGTATTTTCATATATATATATATATTTATAGTGTCATGTGAAATAAAAAATATTGAAAAGATAAATTAATTTCAAAGAAACTAATTGTCGAACCTCAGTGTGTTATGGTGATACTTATTGTGGCTTACCTAGATTATCATGTGATCGTACCCATACCCTCAATGCTTGTCAACTCAGGAATATCATTCTAAATACATATAAGTCAATAGTGAAAATGTCAACAAAGTTGCTTGAGTTTCTATATATTGATGTGTGCAGACCAATTTTACCAAGATCTATTGATGGGAGAAGATATTATGTTCTCTTAATTGATAATTTTAGTAGAATGGAATGGATGTTAATAATCACTCTCATATATGAGGTTTTTAGTTTCATAAAAACTTATCAAATGGAATTTGAGAATATATTGGGTCAAATAATTTTAAAGATTCGAACAGATACTGGAATAGAATTCACGAATAGACGAGTGTAATATTATCTTGAGAAACATGTGATAAGGAACCAAGATTCGATAGTAAGAACTCCAAAGTATAATGTATTAGTTGAGAGAAGAAATAAAATTATCAATAATAGGGGTACAACAATTGTTTTTGAGAAATACCTACTAGGGAGGTTTTGGAACGAACTAGTGATGACATCAGTCTATATATAAAATAGAGCTTTATTGTGTCCAAAATAATAGATGACTCCATATGATTTATGGTATGGAAAGAATCCAACATTTAATTAAATTCAAGCCTTCAAAAGTTAGTTTTTCATTCTCAATAATGATAAATACAGGAATTTTTAACCCTCTGGAGATGAAGGGATATTTCTTCCCTACTCAAAGAAAATCAAAGCATATAAATTCTTAAACAAGAGGCTAGTAAAGGTTGATGAAAAAATGACATGACTATAGTAGAGAATGAGAAAAATATTTATAAAATACATGATTATTCTTGAGAGGATAGTGATGAAGAAATAAGAAAATTAGGGGATATTCTAATTCCTTATGTTGATTCACAAGAAGATTCAAATAATGAAAATGATGAGAAGAATTTAGTATCTATATAAAGATAGAAGATATGAGTTGAAATCCATTGAGAGATTAAAATTAGTGATCAGAAAATACCAGTGAAGACAATGAGGATGAATACTCTACAAGAAGCACCATACTTTTCTTACTTAGAGCCTAAATGTTTTAATGAAGTAGCTAGAGATAAGAATTGGGTTTAGGCTATGAATGAAGATCTTGACCAAATTGAGAAGAATCATATATGGGAGATTGTTTCAAGGCCAACAGATAATAATTTCATTGGGAATAAATGGGTATTTCCCAATAAAATGAATTAATATGGTGTGGTAATTCAAAACAAATCATGACTAGTGTGATAAGGGTAATCCTAGATATTGGGTATCGATATTGATGAAAATTTTCACCTATTTCAATGTTATAGACAATCAAATTAGTCTTGGATAGAGTAGTGTAAAGAAAGTTCTATGTTTTCTAGATGGAAATCATGTCATAATTTTTTAATAGAGTTCTGGAAGAAGAATTTTACATTGAGTAGGTATATGGTTTTCTCATTCATAAAGATGATAACAGAGTTTTTCTTCTGAATAAGCCTCTATATGGGTTAAATCAAGCACCAAGAGCATGGTATTCAAGATTAGATTATTTTCTTAGAAAAGATTGGTTTCCAACGTGGTGGAGTTGATTATAAATTATATTTCAATAATGATGGTGATTAAAAGATGATTGTACTGGTATATTTTAATGACATAATATTTGGTGGGTCAAATGAAGCTCAATGCAAGAAATTTTCAGAAGTCATAAAATTTGAATTTGAAATATCATTAGTGAATTGATATTTTTCCTTGATTTACTGGTGACATAAGAAAATAATGGAATATTCATTTCTCAATCCAAATATGCCAAGGAGTTTCTGAAAATATTTTTAATGGATAATTCCATGAAGATGTGGACTATGGTGTCTACCTGGATGAAACTATCATAGGATGATGATAACAATGAAATCAATATCACAGAATACATGAAAATCATTGGCAGTCTATTGTACTTGATAGTGACAATATAAGATGTTGTTTTTTCCATGTTCCAGGAAACCCACTTTTTTAGTGAAAATAATACTTCATTATATCAAGGTCATTGTGTATTTCAGTTTGATTTAAAATGACAAATATCAGCAATAGATATTTGGATATATGGATGCATATTAGGATTGTTCAATAGATAATAGAAAATCGAGATCATGTGGTGCATTCTATCTTGGAGGATTGTGTATTTCTTGGATAAGAAAGAAACAAGATTTCATTTCATTGATCAATATTGAAGATGAAAATATTATGAATACTCAAACATGCACATAGTAATTATAGATGAAGTAGTAGCTTGAGGATATGGGATGTAAAGTGAAGTCTCTGATTGGAATCCATTGTGATAATTAAAGTTCTATAAATCATAGCAAAAATCTATTTCATCACTTAAGGAAAAATCACATTGAAATCAAGAATCATTTTATCGAGGATAAGGTGGATAAATGGATTATAAATTGGAGTATATTCCTATAGAACTACAGGTTGTAGACATCCTGACAAAGCCTTACCTAAAAAAACTATTTGATAGGTATCGACTAGATATGGTAGTTCAATCAACTCACTGCACATTAAAATAATGGGTGTAGAACCCCCTCTCCCCAATTAATGGTGTGTTGTTCCTTAATCTGTTAATATGTGTTCTCTAACCTTTGGAATAAAATGAATAAGTGACCTTCGGGTTCGTTGACAAAGGGGGAGAAATTTTGGCTATAAAGGGGAGAAAATCTATTAATAAAGATAGGGGAGAAGCTGATATGGGGAGAATTGATATAGGGGAAGTATTTAGATCATAATTTTCTAATGGTGATTGATCGAAGATTATATATATCATGATAGTTTAGGTTCATGATTAAAGTAGTTGAGTTGTTCTTGGAATGGATTAAATAGATTCGTTGATGTACTTTTCATTATACTCTTTTTTCACATGTCGAGTATAGTTTATGTTGGCTTAGATTGTGTATTAAGTAAAAATTTGATCACTATCTTAATCGCAAGAAGAAAATGTTGATACAAGGTGGAAGGAGATTTGACAATGTATCAAAATGATAATAGTTTTCATCAAACCCAAATGGAGAGATTGTTGTGAAAAAATCCCTCAAGGAAGTGTCTTAGTGTTTTTGAGTGTGATTTTTTTATTGAAAAATCCATATGACCATGAATGAGTATGGATCGTGTTTTCTAAAGAAGGAGTTTAAGGTGGAATATTTTCCTAGTGTTTTCCAAATTTTTGGGCCTCAAAATCGAGAGTTTGGTTTCTTGAAAAGGGAAGTTTTTTCACATAACATAGTTTTCGAATCACAAAGCTTAGTTTGTGGACTGAAAAGGAGATATGCGGAATGGATGGGAAAATCAGAAAAGTAATTATTTCTAAATTGTAATGTTATTTGAACCACGAATTCTGGTATGCGGAACACCCAAATGGCCCGAAGGCCTTCATTTTTATTGATTTTTGATAACCCCGCATTCAAGGGATTAGGGGGAACCCTTACAAGACCCGTAGGATTAGAGATTACATGGTCCATAGGCTTAAGAGACGTTATATGACTCGAAGTACAGTTTAAGTGCCACATAGTGAAAATAGTTCATAGGAAAATGTCATTTTGCGAGAGTAAAATGGTTCATGGGAGGTGTTTCATTTGTGGTAGAGTAATTGGATCATTTGCAGAAATAATCATCCACTAAAGTGGATCAAGGTGCTATATAGACCACGTAGGGAAAAATGGGTTGTGGAAGGATCTTAGTATGTGGTGAACGCTAATATCACATTGAAGATTTATGTAGAATAGATTATCTTATTTTATGGATCTATCTTACTATATAAAGTTCGCTAGTCATATAATTACATAGATTGATTTTCATTAAAAAAAATCTTCTCTCCATAGAGAATTTGGCTAATCCAAAAAGAGTTTGTGGGGGTGTCAATGAAGGAGAAGAGTTTTCAAGTGAAGATTCCATGAAGGGTGAATTGGTTTGTAGTAATAGTTCATGAAAGGTGATTTTAAAGGATCTACATATTTTGAAGGAAAATAATTCAAGAAATGAGGAAATCCCATAGAAGAGGTGACGGTCTATGGAAGGAAGATGGTCTGTGAAAGTTGAAGAGGTATGTGGTGGAGAAAACTACCCATGGAAGAAAGGTGGTTCTTGGAAGAATAATCTCTCCAAAAAGCAGGGGTGATCCATGGAGGAAGAATTTTTCTTTGAAGTAGAGATGATCTGTGGAGGAAGTGGTAGTCAATGAATCACTTGTTCCACATGGTCCAACTCAGTTCGCAGAAGAATTTAGTAAGTTCATGAAGGGACTAAAACATTTTTTGAAAGTAGTTTATGAAAAATAACAGTACATAGAAAAGTAGATTTCATCTATTGGTAAAAATAAGACTTCAAAAGAGAATCAACCTACAGTTGTGGATATTGTTTCATGAAAATAGAGGTACCTAAAATTCCATAAACTATGAGTGGATACCTTCCAAGAGTAATAAGGTGATCCTTTACCCTAGGATTGATCCAGAGAAAGAGACATAGAGAGTGACCCTTGGGAAAGGAGTGAGCTAACCCAAAACCTTGTAAAGGTAGTGATACTTAGTGGATTTGTTACATCGGCACATTGCCATTTTATTCTCCTTGTATATATCCCAGTGAGGGTAAAATATGTAAAATTTATGTGTCTTATGAATAATTTAAATTCTATTCATACATTACACTGGGAAATAGAGAGAAGAGTATTTTTTATAATAGTGAAATAAGATCGGAAGGGGCAGTTGTTTTAATCTTTTATACCATGATTTACCCCCCCCCCCCCTAGGTCTTTATCCTAATTGGGCTAACAATGTTTTGATTGGTTTTTTTCAGGGATAAGAGTTGGAAGGTTATAGATGTTAAACATTTAAAGGAAAAATGATGAGGTTGGTCTATACTATGAATTATAATGCATGGAGTCCAGATTCTTCTCAAAAATTTAATCCTTACTTAATCTACATTGAAATATATTTTCATTAAACTATTTTTTAATTTCATGGTTAGTTTACACATGAATTATTTTATCTGTAATAATTTTTTCATGTTTTCTTCTCTAATCCTTTTTTGTACCATTATTTTCAATATGTTTTTTCTAGAAAAAATTTATTTAAAATATAACTAATTAATACATAAAAATTAAAAATTTATGTGAAATCACTTTCCCTACATTTTGAGAGATATTTTCTTTCAATTTCCACACATTATGATTTCTTTCTTTTTATTTTTTTTATAACTTCTTAAGTTAATGCATAATCCTCAAAGTAGTTCCCAAAACCTCATTACTAGATCCATTAACAATACATCTAGATCAATCCCTCACACTTTAGTTCAAGAATAATAATTTATATAATGGAAATTGGTTTCTTTATTTTAATGTGGTTACTTAATTAAGCCATCCATGGCCACCGGGAACTTAATATGTTGAAAATATGTAAAAATATTCTCAAATATAAGATTATTATAAAATGGAGCTTTCAAAATGATTCCTTGGTCATAATTTACACAATAATAAACTATGAAATATTATAAAAATAGAATAACTAACAAGTTATAGATCTCATAACATGCCTGAATACTCTCAGGTAAAATAGAATTGGAAACCTCAGGTTTGAATTAGTATTTTTCTCGAAACCTTGGTTTTTATAAATGGTTCTTGTTTTATAAATTTTGTTAATCTCTTCATGTGGATTTTAAAATTGTTTTAAATGAAATCCTTGAGCATGTGTCCATTTGAATTTTTGGTGTATGTTTTGTTGAAGGTTTGGAGCTTAAGGGACCATTTGGCATTGAAAATGTGAAAGTGGTATTTGTGTGAGGTTTTGGGTATTGTTTTTGGACATGTTAAGTTAAATGAATGTTTGGAACTTCCAACTCTAGTGTAATATTTGTGTTGACTCTTTGAAAGAATTTTTCTTTGAAAATTGTGTGCTCATTTGGAAACCTTAATATTTCGTGAAATATTTAAAATGCTTATATGTTAAAAAATCCCGGTTAGAACCTTTTAATGATATTAAATTAAAATGTATATACACATATATGGGGAAACTCTATAAGGGGATATCCCTTTATGGGTTATCGTATAGATTGTTTGTGTTTGGGGTAGGAAAGTGAGATGATGGTAGCTAAAGTGAGTCACGTGTGCGAGGGCCTCCCACTTACATAGTATTGTTACACCATGGTTTCTTGGGAATCTTTTAGTTGATCAAGTGGTGGTTTTTTATAGACCTTAATAGAGGGGTTATTACCCCTGGAGTTGTAGATAGACCAATAGGGATGTTCCACTATTGAGGCTGGATTAGGGCAGCTAGTTGTTTATTTACATAGGGGCTTCACCATATGGCGGTAGGTGGTTCCAAACCGATTATGTATAGAAGTATTCTAGGGTTTTTTTGGATCACCCATGGTTTGTATTTTATTTTCTTATTTACTTTCATCTATACTTTTTTTCCGGCTAATATTGTTATCTGTATCATTTTATCACAGCTTCAGTATCTCTTATCTTGAGTTTTGTTTATAAAATAGAAAATGCTTTTGGAAATGATATGTAGCGTGTGTTGGATTTTTCTTTTTACTTTTATGTGAAAATCATGTTGCTTATTTTAAAATGTGAAATACCTACTCTTATACTTGTATTTTAAACATGTGTTATTGGATTGTTTTTGGAAGGGAGACATTGGATTCAGTGGTTCACTATTAGCATCCCTACTGACCATCCTGATGCGCACACCTATTGTATCTTTCCATCTCCAGGTCTAGTTCTGTTATGATTTTCCAGGTTTAGATAATCATTGTTGGATCATGGATGGTCATGTGGTTGTATGTGACCAAGAGGTCACATAGAGATCGCGTGTTAGAATTTTAGTTTGTACGTTTTAGTTTCAATAATGTATTTTAGTTTTCAACTTGTTGAGATATATTTTGTAACTAGATCTGTTTACATTATTTATGTTCAGTTTTTGGTTTTTGTGGCTTGTTTGGTTCATTTATAAATTTGGTCCTAGTTTATTACTTTTGGGCTAAATTGTTCTCTCTTGTATGTTTTGATACCCCACACTAGTGGTCATACTAGGGGGGTCATGAACGCCCCTACAGACATGTAATGGACCGGGTTGGGTGGCCGAGTTAGGTTCAAGCCATCTTTGTTCATGAAAATATGCTATCAAAGGATGCCCTTGTTATTTGTGATGTCTGGTATGAAGATATTAGGATTGTTGGGACTCAGTAGGTAGGTGTGGGAAGAGCATCACAAACTCTTTCTCACATTGATCCTTGAGTCTCTAGGGGTAGTCAGTGGTTTGATGCTTCTATCTTGGGTTTTTTTGAATTGAGGGATGACAATAGAGGTGAATCGTGTTATGTTGAGGCCTCACATGGGGTGGTGACCCATGTGGATTCCATGTTCCTGGTTCAAGGTCCTCCTAGTGTTATGCCTTACCTAGGGCATGGACCACCACCATGTCGCTAAGTTAGGCATATGCACTATTTTCTCATACTAGTGGTTTTTTTGTTTTGTTTTATTTTGATTTCAATTTATGTGACTGTTTTTGGAAATATAATGTGGAATTTTAATGTGAAAATGGTTTTGGAATGGAAGTTCTTTATTCAATTGGTTTTAAATGGGTAAAGTTGGTTTTTAAGGAGGAAATATTTCAATTTATAAAATTTGGTATGTGTTTGGATTTGATAATGAAAATAAATGTTTGAACATTTTCACTCCTTATAGAGGTTTTCATGTGTGAGGTTATGTACAAAGAATGTGTGGGGACACTTGTTTGTGGATGATGTAAGTGGGATTGGATGAACACATATGTGATAGTTTATAAGGTACCACATGTGGGGGTTTTTAAAAGAAAAAGTAAAATGAATATTGGGAACTAGATTTGGTTTAAAATGAGGGTTTCAGTATTTTGAAAGTGGTTTTTAAATGTGGAGATTTTGAAAATTAATATGAAATGGAATTTTTGAAAGGTTATTTTTGGTTGTGCTTTTATTTGTTTGGATTCTGAGCTGGTCATTTTTGAGCTCACGATGTTTTATTTTGATTATGTTTTAGGTTTGATGCTAGATTATGTTTGTGTTCCTCTTATTTTTTCAGGATGTGCTACCCAGAACATCTCCACAAGGTTTGCAACGAGTTATGCCCAGTTTCAGGTTCTTTTTGAGTGCTTCATGTTTATTTAAGAAACCGATGTCCATTAGAGGCAGTTGTGTCGTTTGTTGAATTGGAGTGGGTCTTTAGGTTGTTGGGAACTCTCAGAGTCATTAAGGTTCTTCCCATATCAGTTTTGTTTGAGGGTCAAGTTTTGGGACTATTATAGGTTGTATGTCCCGCCATCGTTGAAGTTTAGGGTGTAATTAATAGTGGACGGCTTCATAAAGTTTCCCTATCTTGCAAGGTGTTCATACGAGAGGAACCTATTCTTAAGCATTCATCCAATTTGGTTCTAACTTCTAGTTTTTCAGACCACTTTCTGTTGTGCCACTAGTGTGGTGGGTTTGATAATTTGAATTCATCTTGTCACAACCCTCTAAAGTCCTGCACTCGATGTGGTCATTTGAGTCACTAGAAAAGTCATGTAAAAACAGTTGCTTGATGGAGGAGTTGTGGCTGAGGGATTATTATGCATGGCTGTGAGGTAGAAAATGCTTCATCCATTAGAGCCTTAGCCTCAGGTCTCAAGGTCAATCTTGTACACAGTCAAGAGTTATTGAGGGGTGTGTGGAACCTCATCCCGTGGTATGTTTTCATCTTTGGGATGGAAATATCCAAAGTTTCCTCATTCTACTCTTGTCATCATTGTAAGTTTGTTCTTGTTGTGATAGAGTGATGATCTCATTATACCTCAACCCTAGTGGCCTTATTTACTCCAAATGTGGCTTTTAAATCATTTTTATTCCATGAGGTGTGTGGGGATTGTGAATGTATGGACCCATTTTAGTTTTGGTTTTAGTTTCATTTTGGTTCATTGGAGTGATGTTTGGGTTGAGGATTTGGTGGGCGGTGTTTCTAGGCCCCTCCATAATTTGGGTTCCTTTCTATGATTTTCCCTCTGGTGTGTTTTGGTTTTGTAGGGGATTCATTTGTCCTAGTGTCCCGGTATGTCGGTTTACCCTGTAATGGTTTTAATCCTAGTGGTGGAATATTTCTATTTGCATTGAGAAAGTGGGTTGAGTTCAGGTTAGGAATTCCCTAGTATCTGGTTTCGATGAGGATTACATAGTTAGTGTGGGGGTGTTAAATTGTTTTCTATGGGGTGTTATTTGGTCCTTATGAAGGAAGTTAATGAGTTTGGTTTTTAAGTTCCTGCATCCCCCCCGGGTGGTGTGTTCATGTTTCAAGTTTTTTCTGTTAGTGAATTCTCAGGGTGAGGAGAACCCTCCCATGTTACCCCCTCAATCATGGGTAGTGATTCTTCTTGAATTGGTCCGGTGTGATATGTGTTGCGAATGGACACCTTGATTCTATAGGTTTACTTTGGTATTTTCTTGGCATGGACTCGAGTTGTGTCAATTGTTGTCTTGGTGACTTTCCGGGGTTATAAATATTTGTGGTTGGGGGAATTGACACACCCTGACCATTTTAAATTATTTTATTTTATTATTGTTTTGGCTTTGATTAGCCTCACCAAGGTGTGGGTTGAGCGCTAGTCCAAATATTTTGATGTTAAATGATTTTGGTGGGTTTTAGACTGATGCCCGGGCACCACGCGGTTTCCAATAATCGTGTAGTTGGCCCAGGTTCCCCTGCAGTTGCCCACTATTTAAAATAATAAAATTTTTTAAGAATTAAATAAGGTAATTTTTTAAAAAATAATAATATTATTATTATTTACTAGATAATATTATTATTATTATTAAATATTGTTAATCATATTATTATCATTTAAAATTTTTATTAATATAATTATTATTAAATTTTTATTAATATCATTATAATAGAAAATTAAATGCATTAAATTATTATTATTATTTTATTATAAATATTAACATTATTTTAATTATTATTATTATTAGCATTATTTTTTAAAAAACAAAAATAAATAAGTTGAAATTATAGAGGGAGTACCCCCTTCACCCTCAGGGTGCCGCACAGCGCACCCCTCTCTTTATCCCTCGGTGTGACTACACCCCCTCCCCACTCTTGTTCGGCCTGTAGTGCATCAAACCCCCCTACCTCTGACCTTCTCCCTTCCTCTGATGAACCCCCCTTCTCCCCCTCCTTGTACCGCATTCTGGCGGCCCGACCTCCCCCCTTCTCAGTACCTCTGGCCAGCTTCTCTAGCCAAATTCCCTTCCTGGTGTGCCTCCAGCGAATCCACCCTACTTTGGTGTAGCTGAACCTCCCTTCGCAGTGCCTTTTCCTTACTCTGGTGTAGTCGAGATTCTCCTCGCCAACAACCCTCTCCTCCTCTGGTCTGGTTATACCTCTTTTCTTTTTTTCATAAAATTAGTCAAACCCTAATGCCTCAATTGTAATTCAAGTGTTTTCATATGGATAGGGTGTTCAGATCACTAATAGGGGTTATATTTACTTCTCCTTGATTTTTTACTCCATCTTCACTTGGTTTGAGGTAGTCGAATCCGATTTTATCCTTTCTGATGCATTTCTTTAACACTTCCTTTCGTCAAATTATTTATTTTATTTGATTTTCATCTTTATTAAAATTTTAATTGGTCTGCTATAGTGTTTTAAATCTGTTATGAGTTTTTAGAAAAAAATATTTAGTGGATTTTATTGAATATTCTTATTCATTCCAAGGAGTTTTATTAATTCCCAAGGTTGCTTTAATAAATTTTTGTATGGGGTTCACATTTGAATAATGCTTGTGTCTTTTTTATTAGGGGTTCTTATGGTGTTATAGTTTGAAAAAAAATAACATTTAAGGTGAATCTTTAATTAAGATTATGTGTTTATGCCTCCCAAATATTTGATAAAATGCCTTTGTTTTTGTAAAGTGAAACTATGGGTTTTATGAATTATTTATATTTTATTATGTTGTGATATTAATTTCTAGTTTGTGAAATTGGTTTGGTGTATAAAATTTGATAATGATTTAATTTGGAAATTATGTTAAAAATTATTTGGAAAAGGGGTTTTATGGATTTAAGAAGATTGTTTTTTGTTTTCTAAATAATGTTGGTGGTTGGATTTAGTTTAAAGAAATGGAGTTTTTTGTAAATGTCCCTTTTTGGTTTCCTCTTGGATAGTTAGTGTTCCATTGGATGTTGGCACATCCATGAGTGCACTACATTCACACATGAATGTGCCCTCAAATGAATATGGTGCATTGAATTGGTATTTTTTTCGAAACTTGGGATTTCCTAAGTGGTTCTTGTTTTCTAAATGTCTCTAGTCTCTTTGTGTGGCTTTTAAAAAAGTTTGAGATAAAATCCCTAAGAATATTTCTATTTGGATTTTGGTGTATATTTTATTGAATTTTTTGAACTCAAGATCCCATTTGGAATTGAAAATGTAAAAGTGGTATTTGTGTGATGTTTTGGGTAATGTTTTTTAACATTTCAAGTTAAAGTCTCATTTTGTCACTTCTAGCTCTAGTGTAATATTTGTGTTGACTCTATGAATTAATTATTCTCTAAAAATTGTGTGCATGTTTGGAAGCTTTAATATTTTGTGAAAAGTTTAAAATGGTTATATGTTATAGCGGCCTAGTGGGCACCTTTGAACGATATGAAATGAAAATGTATGTACACATATATGGGATACCTCTATAAGGGGATATCCATTTGTGGGTTATCGTATCGAGTGTTTGTGTTTGAGGTAGGAATGTGCGGTGATGAATGGTAAGGTGAGTCATGAGTGTGAGGGCCTCCCACTTACAAAATATTGTTACACCATGGGTTCCTCGACATCTTTTAGTTGATCAAGTTATGGTTTCTTTCTAGCCTTGATTATATGGTCTAGTACCCCCCCCCCATAGATTTGTAGACAGTCCAGGAGGGATCCTCCACTAGTTAAGCCATTTTAGGGAAGCTAGTTGGTTATTGAATTAATGGATTCAACATACGTCAGTAGGTGGTTCCAAACTGAGTACATCCAGGTGTCATATAGGGATGATTAGGATCACCCATGGTTTTTATTTTCTTTACATGTTTACTTTCATCAATACTTGTTTTCTAGATAATATTGTTATCTATATCATTTTAGCATAACCTTAGTATCTCTTGTCTTAGGTTTTGTTTATAAAATGGAAAAAAGTTTTGGAAATGATATGTATCATGTGTTGGGTTTTTATTTTTTTTAATGGAAAAATCAGGTTGCTTATTTTAAAATGTGAAACCCGTTATTTTATACTTGTATTTAAAACTTGTGTAAATGTATTATTTTGGGAAAGGATACATTGGGTTTAGTGGTTTAGTTTTGGTATCCCTACTGAGCATCTTGATGATCATTCCTAATGTATCTTTCCAGTTATAAGTCCAATTATGTTATGATTTTCTAGGTTTAGTTTCTCAGTGTTGGATCATGGTTGGTCATTTGGTTAGAGGTTACAAAGAGGTCACATGGAGATTGCATGTTAGCAGTTCAGTTTTTTCAGTTTAGTTTCAGCAATGTATTTTAGTTTTCTACTTGTTGAGTTATATTTTGAAACTGGATCTATTTACATTTTTTATGTTTAGTTGTTGGTTCCTGTTTCTTGTTTGGTTTATTTATATATCTGGTCCTAGTTTATTTCTTTTAGGCTAAATTGTTTCCTCTTGTATGTTTTGATGCCTGGCACTAGTTTTCATCATAGGGGGGATCAAGAATGCCCCTCAGGACATGCCACAGATTGGGTCTACTGGCTGGGTCAGGGTCGACCCAACTTGGTTTGTGACAAAATGGTTTTAAAGGATGCCCTTGTTATTTGGGTTTTCGGGTAGGTGTAGATTAGTACTGTCAGGACTCAAGAGGTAGGTACGGGAAGAGGGTCACAAACTCTTGCTCACACTGATCCTCGTGTTGCTAGGGTTTGTCCAAGGTTTGAGTCTTCTGCCTTGGATAGTTTTTATTTGAGGGATGAAAATGGAGGCGAATAGGGTTATGTTGTGGCCTTAGGTGGTGTGGTGACCCATGTAGATTCCAACGACCCAGTTCAAGTTCCTCTTAGTGATATGCCTTTTTTATGTCATGGCCCACCACCATGTCTCCAACTTAGGCACATCCACTAGTTTCTCATTCTAGTGGTTTGTTTTTTGTTGTGTTTCATTTTTATTTCAGTTGATGTGAGTGTGTGTTGAAATTGAAAGTTTCCTTTTAAATTCAAAAAAAAATTGGATTGGGAGTTCTTTCCTTAAATGGTTTAAAATGGGTAAAGTGGTTTTTTAAAGAGGAAGTATTTTTATTTGGAGAATTCGGTATGTGTTTGGATTTGATAAGGAAAATAAATGTTTGAATCTTAGAACTCTTTATAGAGGGTCACGTGTATGTGGGTATGTACAGGGAGTGTGTGGGGCACTTGTCTGTGGATGATGTAAGTAGGATTTGATGAACACACATGTGACGGTTCATAAGGTAACACTGTTTGGTTTTTTAAATAAAAAGAGAAATGAATTTTGGCAATTGGATTTGGTTTAAAATGAGGGTTCTAGTATTTTGAAAGTGGTTTGAAAATGTTGTGATTTTAAAAATTAATTTGAAATGGAATTTTTGAAAGGGTATTTTTGGATTTTCTTGAGTTTTTTTTTGGCTTCCAAACCGATTATTTTGAGCTCGGGGTGTTTTCTTTTGATTGTGTTTTGGGATTGATTCTGGTTTCATTTTCTGTTCCTCATGTTGTTCAGTATGTGCCGACTTGAAAGTGTCCCCAAGGTTGTCAATGACGTATTCCCAATTTCATGTTCCTTTTCAGTGTATCCTATTTATTGTTGTAATCAATTTCCCTCATATGATTTTGTGGGGTTTTTGGAATGAGAGTGGGTTTTTGGGTTGTTGGGAACTCCCAGGATCGTTAAGGTTCATTTTGTCTCAGGTTTTTTTGAGGGTCCAGTTTTGGGACCAATGAAGGTTGGATGTCCCACCATCATTGAAGTTTGGGGTGTGGTTAATAAAGGTCAGATCTTGTGAAGGATCCCCATGTAGAAAGGATTGAATATCGTTGGAACCTATTCTTAAGGATTCATCCTCATTAGTTCTAACTTCTAGTTTGTCATACCACTTTCTGGTGTGCCACCAGTGTAGTGGGTTTGAGAATTCGAAGTCATCTTATCGCATTCCTCTAATTTATGGAACTCGGTGTGGTCGTTTATGTCAATAGGGGATGTCCTATAGGAATAATTTCTTGAAGGTGTTGTAATCAAGGGATTCTTATGCTTGACTATGAGGCAGAATATTTCTGAGCCATCAGATCCCCATCCTTAGGTCTCAGGGTAAAGCTCGCGTACAATTAAGAGTTACCAACTGGTGTGTGGAACCTCAGTCTGTGGAATGTTTTCAACTTTAAGATGGAAATATCTAGAGTTTCCTTTTCCTATTCTTGTCGCTGATGTATGGTCATTATTTTTTTGTGGTGTGATGATCTCATTATACCGCAACCCAAGTGGAATTATCTACTCCAAATGTAGCTTTTAAATCATATGTATTCTTTGAGGGGTGTTGGGATTGTGAATGTATAAAAACATTTTGGTATTGGGATTAGTTTCAGCTGGGTTTGTAAGGGTGATGTTTGGGTTGTGGAGTTGGTGGGAGGTTTATCTAGCCCCTTCCATTATTCTAGTTCCTTTATATGAGTTTTCCTATGGTTTGTTTCAGTTTTGTAGTTGATTCCTCCATCCTAGTGTCCTCGTGTGTTGGTTTTCCCCATAATGGTTTTAATCATAGTGGTTGAGTTTTTATGTTATCATTGATAATGTGGGTTGAGTTTGGGCTAGGAATTCCCTAGTCTCCAGTTGTGATGAGTATTATTCAGTCAGTGTGGGAGGTGTTAAGTTAATTTTTTTGGGGTGTTATTCGATCCTTGAGGATAAAGTTAATGAGTTTAGTTTGGGAGTTCTCACATTGCTCCCCCCTCCCCCCCCCCTCGGGGTGGCCTGTTTGGGTTTCAAGGTTTTTGTGTCGGTGAATTCTAATGGTGGGGATATCCCTTTGTGTTCTCCCCTCAATATAGAGTAGTGGTTTTATTGAATTGTTTGGGTGTTACATGTGTTGGAAATGGTCACCCTGAGGCTCTTGGTTTCCTTTGGTTTTGTCTGGGCATAGAATTGAGTTGTTTCAACTATTGTCTTGGTGACTTTCTAGAGGTATAAAGTTTTATGGTGGGGAGAACTATCACACCTCTACCTTTCTAAATTATTTTATTTAGATATTTATTTGTTTCAGTTATCTTCCCTAAGGTGTGGGTTGAGCACTGGTCTAAATATGTTGACTTTAAATGATTTTAGTGTGTTTTGGACTAGTGAATGGATACCGCATGGTTAGTGGTAACTGTGTGGTCGGCCTGGGTGCCCCTGTGGATTCCCACTATTTAAAATAATAAAATTTTAAAAGAATAAAATAAGGTAACTGTTTAAAATGTAATAATAATAATAATATAGAGTAGATAATAATATTATTATTATTAAAAATTGGTAATAATATTATTATCATTTAAAATTGTTATTAATATAATTATTATTAAATTATTATTAATTTCATTATGATTTAAAATTAAATGCATGGAATTATTATTATTGTTGTTATTATTATTATAATTATTATTATTATTATTATTATATTCTTATTATTCTATTATTTTATTATAAATATTAACATTATTTTTGTTATAATTATTATTAATAGGTTTATTATTTTCAAACAAAATAATTAAGTTGAAAACCTAGGGGCGTCTCCACCACACCCACCCCCCTTCCCCTCTTCTCTCTCATGGTGCAACACAGTGCACCCCCTCTCCTTCTCCCTAGGTGAGACCGCACCCCCCTCCCCCTTCATGTTTGGTCTGCATAGTGTCGAACCCCCTCCTTCTAAACCTCTCCCTTCCTATGGAAAACCCCCATGCTCCCCCTCCTTATGTCTTGTTCCGGTAGCCCAAACTCCCCCTTCCTAGCACCTCTGTCCAGTTGCTCCGGCTGGCTTCCATCCCCAACATGCCTTTGATGAATCCACCATACTTTGCGTAGCCGAACCTCCATTTTTTACACCTTCATCTTACTCCGGTGTGTCCAATATTACCCTCATTAGCAACCCTCTCCTCCTCTGGTCTATTTATACCTCATTTATTTTTGGTGTTTTCATCAAATTAGCCAAACCCTAATGGATTAGTTGTAATTTTTATGTTATTCTTATGGCTAGGATGTTCAGATTATTCATGGGGCTTAGACTTCTATCTATTTAAGTTTTACTCAATCTACACTTATTTTGAGGTTGGTGAATCCGTGTTTATCCTTTTTGATACATTCCTTTGACACTTTAATTTTTCAAATAAATTATTTTATTAGATTCGAAGCTTTATTATACTCTTAATTGATCCTTTTTAGTGTTTCTAAATTGTTATCGTTGTTAGAAAAATAGTTTTAGTGCATTTATTTGAATATTATTATTCGCGCCAATGTGAAAGGAGTTTGATTAATGCCCAATGTTGTTTTAATAAATTTTTGTATGTGGTTTTTATTTTGATAATGCTTGTGGGTGTTTTGTTTGTGTGTTTTTATAGTGGTATAGTTTAACCAGAAAAATAACTTTTAAGGTGAATCTTTAATTAAGCATCTATGTTTATGCACCAAAACTATTTGATAAAATGCATTTGTTCTTGTAAAGTGAAACTATGGGTTTTATGAACTGTTTAGCATTAATTATATTTTTATGATAATTGCTTGATTGTGAACTTAGTTTTGTGTATCTGGTTTGATAATGATGTATTTTTTCAATTGAGTTAAAAATGATTTGGAAAAGGGGTTTCATTGATTTAAGGTGATTATTTTGTGTTTTCTAAATAATGTGGATAGTTGGATGTAGTTTAAATAAAATGGTGTTTTTTGGAAATGTTCCTTTTGAGTGTCCTCTTAGATAGTTAGTGTGCCATTGTACATGCCCTCAAATGAATATGGTTCTTTGAATTGGTATTTTTCTCGATACCTGGGTTTTCCTAAGAGGTTCTTATATTCTAAATGTTGTTAGTCTCTTCTTGTGGCATTTAAGATATTTCAAAATTAAATCCCTGGGCGTATTATCGTTTGGATTTTGGTGTATCTTTTTTTTAATGTTTGGAACATAAGGGCCCATTTGGCATTAAAAATGTAAAATCGGTATTTGTGTTATTTTTTTGGGTAATTTTTTTGGACATGTCAAGTTAAAGGCCTATTTGGAAAATCCAGCTCTAATGTAATATTTTTGGTAACTCTTTGAAAGAATTGTGCTTTGAAAATTGTGTGTCTATTTGGCTACCTTAATGTTTCGTGAAACATTTCAAATGGTTATATGTTATAGTGGTCTGATTGGAACCTTTGAATGATATGAAATGAAAATGTATGTACACATCTATGGGGAACCTCTATAAGGGGATATCCGTTTTGGGGCTATAATATAGAGATTCCATGTTTGGGTTAGGCAAGTGCAGTGATGGTAGGTAAGGTGAATCACACATGTGAGGGCCTTCCACTTAAACAATATTGTTAAACCATGGGTTCCTGGTAATATTTTATTTGATAGAGTGATGGTTTATTTCTAGCCCCGATTAGATGGCTTAGTACCACCTGGAGTTGTTGACAGGCTATGAGGGATGTTCCACTAGTGAGGCCAGTTTAGGCCAGCTAGTTGGTTATTGACTTAGGGGTTTCACCATATATCAGAAGTTGGTTCAAAACTGAGTATGTCTAGGGGTCTTCTAGGTATTTTTAGGATCACCCATGGTTTTTATTTTATTTTCTTGTTTACTTTAAAACATACTTGTCTTCTAGCTAATACTGTTTCCTGTCTCATTTTAGCATAACCTTGTTATCTCTTGTCAAGGGTTTTGTTTATAAAATGAAAAACGGTTTTGGAAATGATATGTAGTGTGTGATAGATTTTTCTTTTTTTTAATGGTAAAATAATTTTTCTTATTTTAAAATGTCAAAAACCTACTTTTATACTTGTATTTCAAACTTGCGTAAATGGATTGTTTTGGAAAATGAGACATTGGATTTAGTGGTTCACTTTCAGAATCCTTACAGAGCATCTCGATGCTCATGCCTATTGTATCTTTCCAGTTGTAGGTCAAGTTATGTTATGATTTTCCAAGTTTAGCTACTCAGTGTTGGAGCATGATTGGTCATGTAGCTGGAGGTGACCAATAGGTCACATAGAGATCACGTGTTAGCAGTTCAGTTTGTTAATATTAGTTTTAGTCTTGTATTTTGTTTTTCATCTTGTTGAGTTATATTTTGAAACTGGATCTATATACATTATGTATGTTTAGTTGTTGGTTATTTTGGATTGTTCGGTTCATTTATCTATCTGGTCCTGGTTTATTTCTTTCAGACTGAATTATTCCCTCTTATTTTTTTTGATGTCCGGCACTAGTTTACAACTTGGGAAGATCGGGAACTCCCCTCGGTATATGTCACTTACCAGGTCAGGTGGTCAGTTCAGGGTTTACCAAGCTTGGTTTCTGACATATTCTATGTTATAAATGGAATTGGTAAATAATGTGAAGCATGTTTATTATGGATGATAATAATTCAAAATGAATGTTAATTGAGAATGGCACTTCTCTAGTTTTTTGCAACCAAACAAAATGTTAAGAGCATTTTTTTTCCTTTGATATCTTGTTATATCATGATTCCTTATATTTCCCATAGTAGAACCTATTAATAAATGAATTTTTTAATTCAATATTGAATAAGAATTGGTTTTGTGATAAATGTGTTTATTGGGTCTTGAGTTTCCAGTTTTCTTGAGATGGTTTAATGCCTTGTTTAGGAGTCACGAGAGCTCATTTTCATGTGAATGTTGGATGCCTTGTTTTGAGGGATTAGTTTCCTTGTTTACAATACTTTTTAGTTCATTATTATTTTGTTATGAACTCTATAAATGATCCTTTTTTTAGATTCTAGTACGGATGATCCTTGAGGGATGATGTGTTACATAGGGTGAGGAGGACCGAATATGATGTGAACCTGGGATGGTTAATCATGGGATAAATATTGTGATATGAGGGCAGGTAGTCCTGGATGTTGTTGCACTAGATGATGCCTATGATGGAGAGATGCATTGGTATATGCGTGTAGGTGTCGAAGATGGAACAGGAGATGATGGAGTGGGTTAAAGTGGGTTTTACCCATTGATGTGATTCTAAGAGCTAGTTTGGTCTATCTTGAATCTATTAAATGGATGATGGTTAGGTTTCTTGATTATCTGCATTTCGGCTCCCACTAATTAAGGCATCTATATGTCCTTGGTTGGTTGTTTTCTCTTGTTGGTAGATTAGGATAGTTTTCCTAGAGTACCTGTATATGGTATGATGCTAACAATCAATAAATAATTCTTAACCCATGGGGTTGGTTGATGATGGAATGAAAATACTTTAAAGTTGTTAATCTTGATAAACAATAGACTTGGTTTTGATTATTCCTATAGGGTATTTAATTTACTCTGATGATTAATGAAATGTAATGTAATGTGGAATAATGGTAATGGTTAATTAATGTTTAATCAATTAGATAACAGAAGGATATGTTAAAAATAAAACACGTAATCAATGTTTCTATTTTATATTCTTGTATATTTATAGGATATCTGGTCTCAGAAGTGGAAGTCAGTAATTCAAGCAACTTTAGTTGTAGTTGAGTCTATGACTATTTTATGACCATAGTTTGGTTAGGATCCATAGTATGTCAGATATATTCTATGATTTCATATGCTTCCCCATCCATGTTGGTTAGAGAAAATGACACCCAGTGGCCTCTGGGAGGGTGTTTTCCCCAACATCCCAGTGGGAGGATCTATGGCTGACTACCCCCTCTAGCCCCACTCTCTTCTCTCGGTCGTTACTTTTTTTGTATTCCCAAAAAGTTATTTCTCCAATATTTATATAAATAGGGTTGTGATGTCTTGTGGTTATTTCACACACATGTATTACCAGATATAATATCCAAAGGATTATCAAAGGTATGAAGGTTATAGGTACTTACTCAGTGTATGGGTTGTAATGGCATGAGGTATAATACCCTACATATCAACCATGTCACATGGGAAGTGGTGTTTCTTGGAAATTACATGGTTACATAATATGGATATTCTTATGGAATGATGTGGATGTGATGCATAAGGTGCATGTTTTGATGCCTTGACCATGTTTGTTTTGTCTAGATTACTTTTGGAGAGAGATGCCCAGGATGTGCGATGTTGGGAAAGAGTGGAAAAACATTGGTCAAGTAGGAGCAGGGTACCCTTGATGTTTCATTATTATACTATATTCTCTCTTTTATGCATTAATTGGTTAGCGTTTTCCATGGTGAGGTTGGGAACATAGTATACCTATTTTGGTAACAAGTTATTTTCACTATTGTTTACTATGATTAAGTGTGATGTTTTTATCATTTTTATGAGAGGATTAGGGGAGGATCCAACTTAGTATACTATTATACCCAACCTATGTATATATAAACTATTTTTTAGGTTATATGGAGAATTTTGGTGATCATTCTAGATATTACTAGTTCGAGGTTTACCAGGAGCTATTTGGGTTTCATTGTCACAACTATATTTTCCTTTTTAGTACTTCCAGTTTACCTTTATATTGATTAGTATTTTATTCCATTGAATTTTTTCCCTTAGATTATATATATATATTTATGAGTAGGTTTTGATTTTTGTTTCTTTATTATCTCTCTCGTCTATACGATTCTCTTAGAGTGTAATTCCTCCCATATACATGTTCATTGTACCCTCGGTGCTAGTCTCAAACCTGGGAAATATTGAAGGTGGGACTTGGTAAGTCACCATCTCTCTCCCATCATTGTGGTGCCTTTGTAGAGATGGTTTCATGATAGAGTGGTATCAAAGGTTTTGGTTTCATGGATATGATGGAGTTTGGAGTAGGCCCAGGTGATGTTTGATGGGTTGGTAGGGAAACATTGTCAGTGAAGTTTAGTAAGTGATTTAAACAAGGGATACCAAATGAGAAATGGGTAAATAGGCCCCCCTATGATATGATTCATATAGCTTTAAATTTACTGGACCTACTAAATGAAATGATTCTAGTTTTAGGGTAGAGACCTAGGAAAGTATCGTGCATCATTCATCTTTGCACATGTTTTTGATATGATTCGAACGTGGGGTTGGTTAAAACCTTAAAAATATAATAAAAATATTTAATTAATGTTAAATATTCCATATTCTAGGCTTAGTATCTATAATAGTTAGTTCATTTGGTTAGCATAGCTCTAGGCCAACATCCTCCTTAGGATCGCACTAAATATGTTAGGTAGGATGTGCCAAAAGATCATTGTAGAGTAGAGGTCTACAATAATGACACATGGAGGAGGACACTCTTAGAATTTCACCACCATATTTTATTTAATTTTGAGGGCTTCATTTTATATTCAATAACATAGGAATTTTTAGATGAGGTTTAGATAGATTTCAGTTTTATTTTTTCTTATAAGGGGTACTTCATTTCATTGGTTGTTAAGATGCCATGTAGAGTAATGAAGAAGTGGTGGTTCTTGATCCTTAGCAGGCACAAGGAGTTGGAAGTATCATGAGCTAATTTCTTTGACCAATTCATAGTAAAGTTTCTTTAGTTTAACAAGAAGTAGTCTAGTCTCTAGGATATGCTTACCCTTAAGTACGGCAGTTCTAGCGTGTGAGATTTTTGAATCTATTTCAAGACCCTTCTACAGTATCATTTAGACCTTTTTTAGATAAGGGGATAGGGTGAGTAATTTTAAGGGGGATTTGCATCTAGATATCAAAAACTAGTTAAGACCATTTATACTAAAGATGTATCATGATGTACTAGAGATATAAGAGGTTATTGGTAGACTTTTGGCCAGAATCATGTTATAATGAGATGGGAGTCCTTAAGATTATTAATGAGGTAGATTTGTGTTCTGAGGTTACCATTTTTCATGATAGAAGAGTTTGTGTTCAGCTATGGGTAGGTCCCATCCCTCATCATCTTATTTCTCTAGGGGAGGAAACTCTTAGAAATATCTATGGAATCAGACACATGTTTTTGTTATGGATGATGAAGTCATCAGTGGCGACAGTGTTAGACCTTTCTGAGAAATCAACATGTTCCAGGTCTTCTTCTTCAGGTTCCCCAATTAACGTAGTTTTAGTCGAGGTAAGCTGCAATTGGTTGGTCCAATTTGGGATCCATATATAAAATATGGTATAGGTAGAGGATAGACTTCATATGCTCTTCATCCTCATAGAGAAGAGCTCTATCCATATATTTGGTCACTATTAGGGAAAGAGAGGCCATGAAGTAGGTCGTGGTCATCTTCATGATTTAGCGTTACCAGTGCCAGGTGAACCAACATCATTCAAAGTACCCATTAATTATTTTCTACATGGTTTCATGCTTTTTTTTATTTAGAAGTGATTCAATCCTTTATATCATCTACCCTTATCCATTTTTTGGGACTTGAGGTAGAGAGGATTCCTGTTCCCTTGGAATTTACTATGCTAGTTGGAGATTGAGATGAATTGTAAGAAGTTTGTAGAGACTATGAGATAGTATTGTGGAAACACTTATATTTGGAATATTTACTATGTTTGATGATCTATCCATATGAAATCATCCTTGGTATGTATTTTTTGTATTATATTCCAGCTATCATGGATTTTTTTTATGAGGCTGGTTGTGTTTTATAATACTGAAGAAGATCTAATTGTGTTTGTTAGTGATAGAGACCCTCAAAGGGGTCAGATATTTATTTTATACTTTCCATATTTAATGGAATAGTTAATGTTGAGTTCATCAATGGTTCATCAGTTGGTGTTTCCTAGTGTTGTGGAAGAGTGCCCTGAGGTTTTCCCAGAAGAAAATTATAGTGTTTCCCCCTCAACAACAGATTGAGTTTGGGATCAAGCTACAACCAGGTGTGAATCATATCTCGATGTATTTTTATAGGATGGTTCATTATGATTTGTGGAAGCTGTTAGTGAAGCTCAATGATCTATTATAGTAAGGTTTTGTTCGGTCGAGTGTGTCACATTCGGGTGCACAAGTTTTATTTGTAAAGAAGTCCAACAGTATTTTTCATCTTTTTATCAATTATCATCTCTTGAACCAAGTGATAGTTAATAATCACTATCATATTCCATATATTGATGATATATTAAATCATATTAAAGGAGAAAATTGTTTCTCAAAGATAGATTTTTGGTCTAGATATCATCATATGTGGCTGAAGGATTAGGATATTATGAAGACTGCTTCCTATTGTTGTCATGAACATTATGAGTTCATTATGATGTCATTCGGTGTGAAGAATACTCCATCTTTGTTCATGGGGTTGATTAATATAGTTTTTAGATATTATTTCGATAATTTTATGTTAGTTTTCATTAATGAAATCATTATATACTTTGTGTCAGAGGAGGATCATGTAGAGAATATGTATGATGTTTTGGGAGTTCATCATTGTGAGCAACTATTTGGAACGTTTTTTGAAGCGTGAGTTCTAGGATCATGAATTCCATTTATTGGGGAATGTTGTATTCCAATAGGGAGTAGCTATGGATCCTTTAAATATATAGGATATTTTTTCTTGGTAGGCCCCCTAGACAGTAGTAGAGGTACGGTGTTTCCTTGGTCTTATAGGATATTATAGGAGGTTCAAAATTGATTTATCTCTAGTTGTGAATTCTCTTACAACCTTGACTTAGAAGGATCATGTATTATTATAGATAGACTAGTGTCAAGTGTCTTTTAAATACCTAAAGGATAAGTTTCTCAGCAATCCAGTTCTTTGTTTTCCAAATAAGGAAGTTGATTTTAAGGTTTTTTGTGATGATTTACATATTATCTTTGGTTGAATTATGATGAAGAAGATATTAGATGTTTTGTATGGGTCTTGGCAGTTACATCCCCATAAACATAACTATGACTCCCATGATCTCCAGTTGGAAGCACTGGTGTTTTATTTCATGTTGTGGTTACATTACCTCATTGACATGGGCTTTGTAGTTTTTACTGAAAATATGAGCCTGAGGTATGTATCCTACATTAATGAATTGACATGAATTAGTGTTGGTGGATGTAATTCTTATAGGATTACAAATTCATGATTTTTTATGAACCTAGAATGGGAAATATTTTATCTAATTATTTGATAAAGAAGTCGGGTACTGATGTCGTGCATGAATAAGGGGATTCCTAGAGATTTATGGATGTGATCTCTGCAATACATATTGATATGGGAGTGTTTTGGGGTATAGGTTGCCTTTTCCATATTAAAATTTAGTCATATTTGTTATAATAGGTGGATGGGTTCCAACTAGCAGATTCTAAGGTAAAGTTCTAGAGATACCGAGTTATTTTTAGTGATGACCCTGATGGGCAGTCCAGGGATGGACAACACTGGGTGTTTTTCTATGAAAGAATTTTAATTACTTCGGTGATGTGTGATATGGTTCTCTATGAGTTATATAGTTTACCTTTGGTAGTACATCCAATCCTGAGAAATATATACCAATCTTTGAGAAGTTATTTTTGTTGGCCTGTATTGAATTGTGTAGTTTAAAAGTTTGTTTCTTGATGTTTGGTCTGCTAGAAGTTAAAGGCCAAGAATCATGTTCTTGGTGGTTTGATCTACTTAGTAGATGTTCTCTAGTGGAAGTGGGAGGAAATACCAATGGACTGTGGTATGAGTTTACCATGAGCTCAGGGAGTCTATGATTCTATATGGATGATAGTGGAACATTTGATGGAATCATCCCACTTTATAGTGATCAATGAGTCAAGCTTAGTGGAAGTTTTTTAAAGATAGTATCTAGAGGAAGTAGTGAGACTCCATGGAGTCCTAAGGATGATAATCTCTAATTGAGATCCTCATTTTACTTCTTTGGTGTGGAGATGTCATCATCATGATTTTGATTCTCATTTATGCCTTAGAACTGATTTTTCATCCATGGATGGATGGTCAAACATAGCAGACCATCCAGACTCTTGACGACATGTTGTTCTCCTGTTTCCAATATTTTGGATGTTCATGGATGAGACACCATACCTTAGTTGATTTTGTTTATAATAATAGTTTCCTCTCCACCATTGGTATGGTTTCGTTTAAGGATTCATATGGTTGACCTCATCTTTTTCCATTAAAATAGACTGGGGCCAGAGAAGTATCAATCTCAGGCCAAAACATATACAAAATATGATAGATATGGTTCATGTAATTAAAAATACACTACTAGAAAATTGGTATTTACTTAGTATTTAAATCCACTATTTACAAAAATCAAGGGTATAGATTTTATATATTATGTCTATATCCACAGTTCATTTAAACCATGGGTATAGACATGATATCCTAATGATTTTTTGAAAACTATTGGGGTGGACTCCCACATATTTTCACAGCCTCCCACCCTTCCCACTCCATCTTCACTCGAGCTATATCTCCCCACCCCATCAACAATGTCATGTTCTTCCCTCACTCGAGTGATAAAAAATAGCTCACCACCTTCAGAGTTATTTCTTGATTCAGTGATTTCCTTATTCTGATCTTCTTTGATAGTGAGTTTCAAATCCTTCTTCTATTCTACAGAACACTGTTTTCATTTTTATCTATTTATGAAAACCTAACCAAGATATAGTTAGTTCATGATTCTTCTGGATTATTTGAGATAAGGTTCTTTGTGGGTGATGTTTTATTTTTGGGATTTTAGTTTATTGATTGTAATTTGGATGGGGCTTTAGTATTTAGTTTTTTTATATTTGTGTGTGATGTTTAATTTTTCACTTTACATCCATGATGGGAGTACCAGTATATTCACAATAACCATATAAGGTTGACTTTATAATGGTTAAACCAACCATTTATTGGTGAATGGACTAACAAGATTTTATGTATAATATTCCCTCTTCTACTCCACATGTTGATATATATTTTTATATATTGGTTTTTAGATTTATAAATCGATTTACATATATTTAATTTCTGATATTAATTTTTTTATAAGACATTAGAAATTAGTGATGTGGGTACTAGTTTGTAGAAGTTAGTTTTAAAAATCCCATCTATTATTTGATGGTGTATGTTATATTATACATATATATTTATTTAGTGTGAAATTTTTGTGGTTATCATGGAAAACATAATACTTTAATGAATTTAAATTATCATCTATAATGTGTATACTCCTGGAATGAACTAGGCTCATGTATAATATTATTTGAGGCTTGTCGATGAGATAGATCACTAGATGTTGTTCTACCTAGTCTACTAATGGGTGGACTTTGTTGTCAATTACAGGAAAAATTATTATAATTTTAATTTTTCATTAATGAATATATGGTGTTGGAATGGTTATTTTTCCTTTGGGTATTTCATACAATGTATGTTGATATTCTCAAGAATATATACCCCTTTTGTGATGGATATTTAGATCGAATTTTATAAAGGAATGGGGAAATTTAGTCAAGGTAATGATGATTATATATGGTCTAGAAAAAGGACTTTAAGGACGATCATTTAAAAAAATTTCACCTTTTTTAGAGGTATGTTTTTTGATGAATTATTCTAGGAATTTATTTAATACGGGTTGAAATTTTCACTTATTTGGAATGGAAAATTATGGGTTTTGATATATTTTATTTATAGAATTTATTAGAAGTTATTTTCATGGTTTTCATTTGGATTTTTTTATTATTAGTTTCTTTAGATGATTCATTTAGAATAAGCTGGATAAATAAATTGATTTATTCTTTATAGGAGGTCTATTTATTATTACTAAATCTTTAGGATAACATCAATAGAATGTATTGGTAGGTAGTATCTTCCATTAAAGTTATTTTTCATAACATGTTTATGGTGAAAATACACTAGATTTATAATATGCAATAAATAGTTAAATGAATATATTTTAAAATATGGCTGTGGATTTTTTATAATTATTTTTTTATGTTAAATAAAATGTTTTTAATGGGTAGGTATATTGACATAAAAAATATTTTAAATTTTTTAATTATTTTTCATACTCTTTGTTTAGGTATTTTTGTGACCCTTGACTCTTTTTAAATAATGTTGAAATTTTTTATTTATATGTAATATGGTTATAGGATTTATTCCTTTCATGACATCACTCTTAGAATATAATTCCATTTGGAATTAGAAATGAATTATTACATGTTTTCATTATAATGAAAGTTTATCTAGCAATATATAATTTAGGCTAAGATATCTTGAAAATATTCACATGAGTTATAATAATTTTTTAATCAAATTTTATTATATGAAATAAAAAATATTCCTATTAAAAAAAATTACATGGAAATGTTTTTATTATAAATGTATTACACCATTCATTTTTATAAAAACATAAAGGAATCATACAGGAAAAATAATTTACAAATTACACTTATACAACAGGTCTTGAGTAAATGTTTTCCATCATAAAAACAAGTGTATTTAATTGGATTAATGTCATATTAAAAACATGGATGTTTTAAAAACAATTATTTAATAATGACATGTATATTTAATTGTATTTTTTGATAGTTTCTTCTCATTACATGTCTTATAATTTGTATGGATTGTTATTTATTGGCATCACTTATAGAATATGTTGTTTCCATTATTCTTTTTTTTCTATATACTATCATTCTTTGATTGCTTTCATATTAAAATTGGTCAAAATTTATTTTGTAATTGTTGTTTACATTTTTTATTGGAACATAACTTTTTTTCCTTGTAATAAAATTGACAGAAGTTGGATGTATCATACAAATCATATTTCGACTAATTTCTAAAGAATTTGGATATTATTTTATCTTTTTCATTTAACAATGCTTCAGATGGAGGTCATATGTAGTGATCATGTTATAATTGAGTTGAAAGGCCATGGTTAATCCAAGAAGAAGTTAGCTACTATAAAATATTTGGATTAAAAAATCATTATGTTTGGTATCATAATTGAGAGGTGATATAGTCTTCTACTATTCATGAATGGAAAGAAAGAAGTGGTTTGGAGAATATGATATTTTATTTGTTTCCATTTCGATATTATCATGAGATATATTGTATTCTAGTGAACGATACTAATTATATCAATACACATGAAGAAAATATTAATGATGATGATGTTGAGAGAGTGAAAAAAATAATTAATGATGCTCGAACTCTTGTATATCAGTAATATACTAAAATAATAAGTTTAAAATGTTTAATGTAGTTATATCATGGAAAAACCATGTATGGAATTTCTAATATCAATGTTGATTATATTTTTAATTATTTGAAGTAATTTCTTCCTGATGGTGTAGATATTCCCTCAAATCATTATAAGTCATGTATGTAAATTTAGATGCTCAGATTTTCTACTAATAAAATTCCTTCTTATTTGAAATAATATAGTTTTTTTGTGTGGAAATAACAGACCTCAACGTAACACCCCTAGAATTTACAAATAAATTTATTATAGAATGCATGGATCACTGAGTCTCTAAAAACACCACTTTGTTATAACATAGCGAAGTAAACATAAGTTTTTCAATTCTGTGATGTGAATTACGAACATCAGACATACACGATTGCAATGAGTAAGTTATTTGGAGTCTGATAAGTAAAAAAATATTTTTTAGTGAATAGTATCCTACCCTTATTAATAGTAACATAACCTTATGAATAGTGATATACCCTAATGAATAGTAACCTTACCTATGATATTATATAAATAATATTCAATTTTGATTATGATATACCTATGTTTTATAATAAATAAATAAATGTTTTAAAACTGTCTTTTTAGAATAAATTGTGATTTTAATTAAATATTAAATTAATCATATTTCAAAAATTATTTTTGAAAAATAGAATTCATTTTTGGATTCTTCATGATGAAAAATGGTTGGGGTGAATTTTTTGGATTTTTTGAAACACTTATTTTTAATGAATAAGGAAATACCACAATTCCCAAAATAAGCTAAATACACTAATTATAGAGTCATGTATGATGTTATGCTGATTTAAGCCCAATTTATTCATATTCACATTATTAAATTACTATTCTTGGTCAAAGAATACTCACTATTCCTTGTCTTGTGGAGAAATCATAAATTAATGATTATAAATTGAGAAATCCACTCTCCCCTCCACTATAAAAACCCTCCATCCCTCCCTCTTTTCTACACTCCTCCCAAGCCTTGTTCCTTCTCCATATTCTCTCCAAATATCCTCCCAACCTCCTCTCCCACTTCCATTAAGCCTTGGTCTCATAAAAATACAAAAACCTATCCCTTAAAGAGGCTCTCAAGGAAGTTTGGTTTAATAGGTAAATTCATCTTTTCAATTCTTTGTCTTTCCTTTCAAGTTATTTTTTTTCTTTTTCTATTATTACCGCTCTTTATTCAAATTTTGTGATGACTCCAGTTCCTTACATGTAATGGAATGTTTTCATGAGGGTGGAATAAGTTATCATCATCTCTTACTTTTACCATATTTTATACTAGTAGAAAGAATACCAACAGAGATGTGTCAATTTACTAGATTCAAAGACGATGGGATTTCGATTTCTATTATCATTCTCAACTCTAGTCAAGAAAACATTCTTTTTATGGTTGAACTAGAAAATTATATATGTAATATAACCTATTTAGGTTTCTATAATTCATTTGTACAAATGGTATTAAGTTATAAAGAAAAATGAGTTCGTTGTAATCAAAACCCACAAATTAACTAAAACAGTTATCATTAAAGTTCTATATAATAATTAATCCTCATTCCATGTAACCAAATTATATAAATGACCACTAAAACCTATATATGATCATAAATAATATTTTTATTCAACTCTGGATATTTACATCCATTCCACATGAACTCCATGACTTAAGAACAAGTGATCCGATTATGAAAATAAAGAAAATGAACATTGTGGAACGACAAAATTCAATATAATAAATTAAGAAGAAGGGAAAATTGAACTAAACATAATTATGATAAAATAAATACATGTCTAATAGTTTTGGAAATAAGTTATTAATAAGTCTAATTTCATATTCCATGACCTTAAGTTCAAGAGCGGAACACATTCACACTTAAGGTAAGGGGTTTCTTTATCTCACTTCCATTTTTGTGAGGTTTCCCTTATTCACTAATAATACTTGTGCATGGTGTATGTATAATGCCCATTGATGTAAAATATCATTAATGTCTTTATTTTCATGGTATTAAATGTATCATTTTAATATTATTAATTTTGGGTCATATGAATCGATTGATTACAAAGTGGTAAGTGTTTTTCCACCCGAACTTCCATTTTCATTCGGGATACATTTATTATCTAATTGCCTTAATTAAAACCTTTTATATTATTATTTACTCCTAAAAAACCATGTGTCTGGGTTATATAAATTTTTACCAACCTGAATATTTCCTTATTTTATAGATGGTTACACGTTTTAAAAGGAACTTTTGAAATTGTTTCTGAACTACATGCCCGGTCCAAGGGGATTTCTCTAATTCTTGCCTATTTTCAAGGGCACTCTATAATCTATTTTTGGAAACCATTATCTTTATAAAATCACTCATTTTATTATGAAGATACTATCATACTTAAATTATTATTTTATACAAATATTTTTCTAAAATAACTCTTCTTGTCAAAGTAAAAGATTATTTATCTCAAGATTTACTTGAAGATTTTTTAAGAGTATTTTCATCTGTTTCAACACTCTTGTTGATTCTTATGTATTATTGAGATTAGTATTCTATTTTATTGTATACCATATTAAATTTAATTATTTTTTATTATTTTTTATATGGATGTGATATCTTAAAACCATTCACCAATTTAATTTGAATAGTTAGTGTTTATGCTTAATGTTTGGGGAAAGTTATTTTCATTTCATATATTAGTTTCAATGTGAATGTATATGAAGTTTATGTTTATCCCTATTAATATGAGTAATGCATTGGACATAGTAAGTTTCTGGTGGGGCCCACTATATCACCTCTGTGCATCGGTAGGTCTCAAGAGAAAAACTACGGTCTTGGCACAAGGCCCTGACAAAATGATTATTTATGGTCTTGGCACGAGTCCTTGGCGGTATGGTTGTGTTGTCCTACATTATTCATTCCCTCATTATGAAAAAATAATTTATGGTTCATGCGATTATTCTTCTAGTATAATACCCATGATTATGTTTTATCATGGAATTACTTACTAATCTCTTATTCCTGCCATAATGTGTTCAAGTTTTTACTAAATGCACATGCTTTTGTGTATTCAACATGCCAAATGCTTATGTTATGATATATTTCACTGTATTTATTACCCTTACTGAGTGTTTGAGCTCACCCCTTTCATTTTTTTCCTTCCCTGGGTTAAGAAGAAGTGATCATTTATTGAGTTTTCAAGGATGCAGTTTATTATATTTTGTTATGTATCATATTTTGTTTCATTTCAAAATTTAAAATGGGTTCCATGTATGTATATAGTTCCTTCAAGACTACTAAAATTATTTTTCCTTAGGGATGATTATTCTTTCTTTATATACAAATTTAATAAAATAAGGCACCGGCTCCGGGAAACTGGGGTCGGGTCCTTACAGTAGGTATCAAATAAAGGATAGTAGAAACATTGAGAACTAGATTTAGAAAACATAGGTTAAGGAACAAAGTACTAAGATATTATTTGAGGATAAACAAAAAATAACATCCTTTAATTTTGGTAAGTAATATATAATGTGGATATTTCAAGAAAATAAATCCTTGTTTGGATATAAACAAGTAGAGGTGGCTCTGGCACAGATGTACCTAGGAGTGAAAACTCTGATAAGGAGTTTCGGGCTTGACCCAGGGTATCCTGGTACACGAAAATGGGCCTTGATTCACTATTGGTTTGGAAATCCTGGGGGATATGCTTAGGATAATTCACATTTTATTTACCCACCATTGTGAGGGATTTATGTCCCTAAAGTAACTAAAGTATATGGTTCTAGGATTTACGATGCATAAATTTATGTTATATGCAATACAATGTTTAGAGTTATAGATAGGTCATAATTTTATGAGGTAATATATAATATTGAATAGATTAGATATGGATCATAGCAGAAGGAATGAGAACATCACCAATGTATGGGATGTGAAGTGCAAGAAGGATCATATCTCTAATGGTCTTAAACCATCTTTTTAAAGGAATATTGTCTCACATGTATCCTCATCGTATGATGAAATAATATAACGTGTTAACAAGGTATGTAAAGACTTCTCTGAGTCCTATGGATTTTAAGGGAAGAAAAAGAATAAGAGTATGGCAGAGAGATACAGGGATAAAGGGAATAAGGTAAATAGTTGTTTTCCCACATGTGATAACTGTGGAAAGAATCACCCAGTTGAATGATTGAAGGGAATGGGTGTTTTCTACAAATGTGGAGAAAAAATACACCAAGTTCATGATTTCAAGGGTTGGAAAATGGTTTCCAATGTAAAATACTTAAATTTTAATGAGATGGGACACCATGCGAATCAATGTCCCAATCGTCAAAGGAATATACCCCAAATGATGATTTTGGATAATGAGCAAGTTATGATCTTACCGCAGATGAAGTAGAATGATTAATATGCCTAGTCAAGAATCAAGCCATTTGTATATTTTTCCAGTAATGTACTGTTTGTATGAATTATGAGATATATAAGGATTGTACTGCAGTACTCTTTCATTAAGGATTTGAGGTCATATGATGAATGGTACAAAGAAAAAGTGATTCAGTGGAATTTTAATCTTAAAAAAAGATTGAGGGGAAGACAACCCTTAATATATATTTTATGTTGAGATAATGATAAATAAATAATTAATTCGGATAAGTATTGACTACCTTGGAACTAATTATTGACTTGTCGAGAAGTGGTTTATGCTATCATCAATAAAGTTTATAGAACTTTTGGATTTAAGGAATATATTCAATAATATGTATCTTAGTTAAGGAATATGGATGAATGCATGTTTCCAATATGATTTTTACTGTAATTCAGGTTATTACGATATTTCAAGAGGATACATGATGGAGTTATTCACATGTTTGGAATGTGAATTTTAGAGTTAATTCTTGTTGATTAAGGGTTAATGATAAGTTCATCTTGGAAATTTAGAGGACTTCATTATAATGTGTTGAATCATTATATTTTGGAATTTTTTAACCATTTATAAAATAGTTTAAGTTGATCATTGTATGATATTTTAGAGGTTGATCTATTTCTTCACCAAATGGCGTTACCCATGCTATGTGATGAGGTATATATAGTTAAACTACAATAAAAGGATGAGTTTATAAGTATAAATGTATATTTATACTCTTATAAAGTGGAATATTTCCTCAACTCAAGGAAAATTGTCTTAAATAAAAGGTATTCCTTTTATCATAATCATTGATAATATTGAAGAATTTATTTTTTTAGTTTATAGTTTTTTAGTAATCAACATTCATGTAAACATGTCATCTATCATCTTCCATCAGAACTTCATATTTAGATTTTTCTTCCATGTCCAGTTTTTTTTCTTCCAACTAATGTCACCTCATTCGAAAGCATACTTTTTTGGGTGACCACCTCATCTCTATTAACCTTTTTTCATCAGGATATTTTATTAACCCTATTTCCGATGTGGGTTTCCATAAGGTAATTTTCATGTATCAACCATTAACTTTCAAAGTTCAATTTCAAATATCGAGGATGAAATTTTTGTGAGGGGATAAAGTAACACCCCAAGAATTTATAAAAAGATTTATTATATAATTCATGGAACACTCAGTCTTTAAAAAAACCACTTCGTTATAACCTAGCCAAGTAATCATAAGTTTGTCACTTTTGTGATGTGAATTTTGAAAATCTCACTTACATGGTTGCGATAAGTAAGTTATTTGGAGTCCGATAAAAAAATTTAATTTTCGGTGAATAGTAACCTACCCTTATGAATAGAAACATACACTTATGAATAGTGATATACCCTAATGAATCGTAACCTTACCTATGAATGCATATAAATAATATTCAAGTTGGATTATGATGTACCTATGTTAATGAATAAGTAAATAAATGTTTTAAAACTATTTTTTTAGAATAAATTATGATTTTAATCAAATATTCAATTAATCCAATTTAGAAAAAAAATTGAAAAATGGACTTCATTTTTGGATTCTACATGTCAAAAAATGTTTGGAGTGAATTTTTGTGATTTTTTTAAAATACTTGAATTTTTTATGAATAGTGAAATACAACAATTTGAAAAATAAGATAAATACACTAATTATAGAGTAATGTATGATGTTTTGTTGATGTAAACCCAATTGATTCGGATTCACATGATAGAATTACTATTTTGGCCATAGAAGACTCATTATTCCTTGTCTTGTGGAGAAATAATAAATTAATGAATATAAAATTGAGAAATCCCCTCTCTCCTCCACTATAAAAACCCCTCATCACTCCCTCTTCTCTTCACCCCTATCAAGCCTTATTTACTCTCCAAATTCTATCAAAATATCCTCCCAACCTCCAATCCCACGTCCATCAAGCCTTGGTCTCATAAAAATACCAAAACCACTCCCTTAAAGAGGCTCTCAAGGAAGTTTTGTTCAAGAGGTAAATTTCTCTTTTCAATTCTTTGTCTTTCCTTTTAAGTTCATTTTTCCCTTTTTCTATTATTAGATCTCATTATCAAAATGTTGTGATTAATCCATTACATTAAATTTACTTGAATGTTTTCATAATATTGGAATAATTTATCATCATATCTTCCTTTTACCTTTTGTTATACTAGTAGCAAGAACACCATCCGAGATGTGTCAATTTACCACAATCAAGGAAGACGGGCTTTTGATTTCTATTATCATTCTCAATTATGGACATGAAACCATTATAGTTATGGTCAAACCAGATTATTATATATGTAATATATCCTATGTTAGTTTCTATAATCCCGTTGTAAAAATTCTATTAACTTATAAATAAAAATGAGTTTGTTGTATTCAAAACCCACAAATTAACTAAAACAGTTATCATTAACGTACTATATAACAATTCATCCTTATTCCAAGAAACCAAATTATATAAATTACCAATAACACCTATATATGATTATAAATAATATTCAAATTCAATTTTGGAGATTTGTATCCATTCCAAATGAACTCCATTACTTAAGTACAAGTGAACCAATTATGAAAATAAAGAAAATGAACACGGTGGAATGAAAAACTTCAATATAATAACTTATCGAGAAGGGAAAATTGAAATAAATATAATTATGATAAAATAAATACAGGTATAATAGGTTCTTAAATAAGTTATTAATAAGTCTAATTTCATATTCAAAGACCTTAAGTTCAATAGTGAAACACATTCAGACTAAAGGTAAGGGGTTTCTTTATCTCACTTCCATTTTTGTGAGGTTTCCCGTATTCTCTACTAATACTTGTGTATGGTGTATGTATAATTCCCATTTATGTAACATATCATGAATATATTTATTTTCATGGTATTCAATTCATCATTTTAATATTACTAATTTTGGTGCATACGAATTGATTGATTACAAAGTGGTAAGGGTTTTTCCACCTGAACTTCCATTTTCATTCGGGTTAAATTTATTGTCTACCTCAACGAAATATTTTATATTATTATTTACTCCTCAAAAATTATGTTTTTGGGTTATATATATGTTTACAAAAAAGAATATTTCCTTATTTTATGTATGGTTACACGTTTTAAAAGGAACTTTTGAAATTGTTTCTGAAATACAAGTCTGCTCCAAGGGAATTTCTCTAATTCTTTCCTATTTTAAGGGCACTCTATAATCTGTTTTTGGAAAACATTATATTTATAAAATAACTCATTTTATTATGAAAATACTATCTTACTTAACTTATCATATTATACAATATTTTGTCAAAATAACTCTTCTTTTCAATGTAAAACATTATTTATCTCAAGATTTACTCGAAGATTTTATAAGAGTGTCTTCATCTGTTTCAACACTCTTGGTGATTCTTATGAATTATTGTGTTTAGTATTCCATGTTATCATATACCATATTTAATTTAATGGTTTATTATTATTTTGGATGTGGATGTGCTATCTTAAAACCATTCACCAATTTACTCTAAATGGTTAGTGTTTATGCTTAATGTTTGGGGAAAGTTATTTTCATTTCATATATTAGCTTCAATATGAATATATATGTTGTTTATGTTTATCCCCATTCATAGAATGAATTAATTGGACATAGTGAGTGTCGGGTGGGTCCCTCTATATCCCCTTAGTGCATCGGTAGGTCTCATGAGACTAACTACAATCTTGGCACAAGTCCTTGAAAAAATTATTATTTATGTTCTTGGAACGAGGCCTTGATGGTATGGTTATGTTGTCACACATTATGAATTCCCTCGTTATGAAAATATAATTTATGGTTCATGTGGTCATTCTTCGAGTATAATAACCATGATTATGTTTTATTATGGCATTACTTATTCAGCACTTATTCCTACCAAAATGTGTTCAAGTTTTTATTAAAAGAACATGTTTTTACATATTCAACATGCCAAATGTTTATGTTATGATATCTTCTATTGTATTGATTACCCTTACTGAGCGTTTGAGATCACACCTTTAATTTTCTTTTCCTTACCCAGGTTAATAATAAGAGATCATTTATTGTGTTTTCAAGGATTCAGTTTATCATCTTTTGTTATGTATCATATTTTGTTTCATTTCAAAATGTAAAATCCGTTCAATGTATGTATCTAGTTTCTTCAAGAATACTAAACTGATCATCCCTCCAAGATGCTTATTCCATGCTTATATAACAATGTAATCAAATAATGCACCGGCTTTGAGAAACAGGAGTCGGATCCTTACACTCAATGATTGTAAAGAATGTGGTACATCTAAATGGAAGGAAAATGAATATGCAACTCCATCTCATGTTCCTCATAAAGTCATGTGGCACTTTCCTATGATTCCAACGATTCAAAATATATTCATGTATGTAAAAATATCAACCAATATTTAATGGAATGGTGCTGATTTAATTGAAGGTATTAGTGAGTTGGGTCATCCTATATGTCATGACTCGTCCCTGGGGGCCCGTGCTGTGACTACCCTAAGCCAGACTTCCATAGGCCAGGGGCTGGAGACTAGCACCGGAAAGAAATATCCTTGAAACCGTAAATGAATTGAATTTTAACCTGTAAACTCACACAAACCAAGCACATAGTAAGATACAAGCACAAGATAAAATATAAAGTAAACAGGGTGTGTACAGTAAGTAAAGGGGCCAAAATACAAGCCCAACTGGAAAGTACAAGTAAAAATGAAAAGAACCGCTTATGTGAACACTCGACAAGGTCACTACCTGGAGGGTAGGTACAGCTCTCAAATAGTCTCCCCTGCAGATCGCCTTGTCTATTGTTCACCTCCGATCAGCCTCCAGTCTGGTACTCTCGACCTCGATCATCATTATACATCGTTTTCACTAGACACAGCAAGGTGCGGGCGTAGCCAGTGCAGGGATGACTATAAAGATACTCAGTAGGGACTCTGAGACCCCATAGGTCTCCTAGAGTTCCACAAAGAAAAATACCACAATGAAAGACTTTAACTCTACTTAGGTATATTCCCATACATATACCTATGTTATCAAGATATACCGATCTCATTCATGATTGAAGAATACCACAAAGGTAACACCACAAGGGTTGAGATACCACATAGGTAAAACCAATGAGATATAAGTACCACATAGGTAACACCACGAAGGTATAATTACCACACAAGTACACCATGAAGATACAAGTACCACATAGGTACAACACACAGAAAATTACTATAAAGGTAACACCACAAGGGTTGAGATACCACACAGGTAAAACCACTGAGATAGAAGTACCACACAGGTAACACCATGAAGTTATAAGTACCACATAGGTACACCACAAAGATGCAAGCATGACACAGGTACACCACGTATAAAATTACCATAAAGGTAAGAACTCATCTCACACAGGTATAAGGGAATTATAGAAGTACAAATGATTAGTCGCAAAGCTAGATCATCTTATTCTGTCAAGAGGAATTGTTACTGATCATACAGAGTCTGACCCACACAGGATCTATAGGCACTAACCCCCGCAATGACCCAGACAAGATCTGACCCACCCGGAGTCGATAGGTACTAACCTCTACTGACCCACATAGGATCTGACACACATAGGATCGGTATGCGCTGAGCACTGACCCACACAAGATCTTACCCACATAGGATCGGTATGCGCTGACCCACATAGGATCGTTGAGCACTGACCCATACAACATAGATAGTTACTAACCCTCACAATGACCCATACAGGATTTGACCCACCCAAAGTCGATAGGTAACTAACCTTCATACGATCTGTCTCCAACCTCCACCTCACTGCCAGCCACTGGATTCCTCGCTCCCGGTGTGCTCGAGTTCCGTAGAACCTGTCCCTAGAGTTATTTTTCATACCTAGACCTCCACTAAGCTCCACAAATAAGTAACCCAAATGATTTTCATGTTATAAGGGACCCAACACAATAGATGGTGCGTCAATAAAACGCTCGGTCTATAAGTTATTAGAATTTCCGCTCTAAGGGCTCGGTTAGATCTGTGGCTCGATCCAACCCTGTAGTACTCCAACTTTATCTAAAAGTAAATTTTATTATACCAAAAGGACCATCTTAATCCATGTATTATAGTTCTATAGATGGTTTATCAAACGGACGCCCGGTTCTCAAGATATGGCCAAAAAGGCGAAACTGGGTCCGGTTGGGCAAGGGTCTGGTCCGACACGGTCTGACAGACCTGGTCCGACTCGGCCTGGGCCGACCCGACCTAGCTCGGGTCGACTCGACCCGACATGGGTCCGTCCTAGCCCGCTGGCACGTTCTTCCCGAGCTGGTGCCGAAGGGGAAGCACCCCCCTTCCATTCGGGATGTCAAAGGGCAGCGCTTTAGGGTACTGCCACGTCACACGCAGGACCCAAACGGGTCCCTCCAATCATCCACGTCCAGCCTGGTGCTTCGTCCGGTACTCCTCCCAATAGCACGGCTACGCGACACTGCTCCACCGTGGTCGGCCGGGTGTCGGCCACTCTCCAGCCTCCGTCGCAGCCAAGCGGTCGCGGTCTCCTGCTCATCCGACGACATGGACGCACGCCGCCCTACCTTCATGCGGTTAGTCGGTGTGTCGACCCTCCTCTTCCGCGGGTCACCACATCTCTTTTCTTCACATATTCGCAATATTCGGGTTGAGGGCTCTGCGCTTATATGTTACGCTCAATAAAATATTGTGTTTCCAGCGTCATTAAATATTTGGTGTTGAAGAATGCACGAAGAACGCATGGAGAATCAAGAGATAAGAGGAAAGGTATATGCATGGGATGATGACCATGTTAGTTTGGCCATTTTCATTGAGAACCCAGAATATGAAGAATTTTCAAATAAATTCAATCATATTAAAAACAAACCCCTACCTTGACGTTCCCCTATAGGAGTTGTCGTGAGGAAGAAGATGAAGTCGGTGAAGGGGGTGCTGGTGTTTGTCGATCCCGCAACATGTCTCTAATTCGGGCTCATGTGTCATCCTAGTTCTTCATTGGGGGTGGTTCTTTGTTGGAAGATGATCCTCCAAAAACTCTCTCCAAGTCTCTCCTATTTTGCCAACGATTTTTCCAACCACAAGCAATGTGAGAATCCAACTTAATAAATTACATTTATTAATTTAATTAAAGTTGGAAGATTAATTAAATTGAAGTTAGCACATTAAAAAAGGGAATTATAAGGTTTTCCCCCACAATAATTGGGAGTTTGGGCGGTCTCAACCACTAAACATTCAAAATGGTGGTTTCAAATAAAATAAATAAAAAGTTTTTTTTGTTTTTTTCTACTCCCACAAAAATCTGAAAAACTAACTTCCACCATCGATGCACTGTGGTCAAGGTGAAGGTATCCTTCAGTGAATATCAATGATGCCAGTTCAACAGTGTTCTCAGATTTCAATTTCTTGCATCAGTTTAAAAATCATAAATGCTGCTCGCACGTTTATTGAACGTACCCAAGAAAAAGATCAGAAAATTATTAGCGGTCACCCTCGACCCGTGCCGGTGGAGGTTAGGCTCTACCTAAGTGAAGTAAGCCCCAACGAACCCAATGGTACTCTAGGATTTCCAATCTGAGTTACCATTTAAAAGTTATGGATTTTAAAATAAATTAATTGTCAATTAATTATTTTATTTTTGGCCAAAAAGTAACTTTCACTGGTGGCTGGTGTCGGACAATGTTAGTATCTTCCTAAAGAAATCATACCCTAACAAGTTCAGTGGTGGTCTCAGAATTTTAATCCTAGTTACTGTTTGTGAGTTATAATCATTTGAAAAATAAAATAACTTTATTTAATTATTTTATTTACGTTTATTCCATTTTTGGGATTTCGAATAGGAGACCCACGCCAACTAAACTTAAGTCACGCCTGGGGTAAACCAGTCATCCTGAGTGCAATGGTGACCTCATATTTATGATCTGAGTAACTATTAAATATTTATTCTAATTTTTCAGGAAAACTGCTTATGCACACTAATTAAACCTTAAAAAACTTCGATGGATCATTTCAGGCACTCCAGGCCTCAGAATCGTGTGTCATCAGATTTCACAATCTCAAAATAATTCTATATAAATAAAAAATTAGCCGGAATTTTCGGGACATTACATTATCCCCACCTTAGGGTTTTATATCCCTAAAATCCACAATAAAGGAAAAACAACCAAAACAGGGTACTGAGCACAAATCTGAGCCTCTTTCTCCAATGTTCTCTTTTAGAGGTTCTCATGCTACCAGCATACGTGCAGCAGAGGTATCGACCACCCACTAAGGACCCCCTCCTATCGATCTTCAATCTCTACTGGAATCTCTGTAAAGGTCACCCCATCTTCGAAGTTCAGCTCGCCATGGTCGATGATGTGAGATGGGTCATGCATGTATCTCCTCAGCTAGGATATGTTGAAGACATCATGCACCCTCTCCAACTACGGTGGAAGAGACAAGAGGTATGCTACCTCACATATCCTATGAAGTATCAGAAAAGGACTGATAAACCTCGGTGATAACTTACCACCTCGGCCAAATCTCTATAGTCCCCATCGAGTAGAGACTCACAAGAATATGTGGTCCCCCACCTAGAACTCCAAGGGTCTTCGTATCTTGTCGGCATAAGACTTCTTCCAACTCTGTACAGTCTTCACTTGCTAACAATTGAGACATTGTGATACAAACTCCGCCACTACTTCCTTCATCCCAGGCCATCAGTACTGACGTCGGAGGTCCTGGTACGTCTTCTCTACTCCAGGACGTACCACCATAGGGGACATATGTAACTCCCTCATCACCTCCCCCTGTAACTCTACTTGTACCATGGTACGTCCTCTGAAGAGGATGACTTTCTCCCCACCTTCAGAAAATCCATAAGGTGCCTACCCTGAGGATATCTGAGCATGTCGAGCCTCGCAGTAAGTGTCCCCAATTTGCACCTCCCTGACTCACTAAAGGATTGAGGGTGTGACTTTCATAGACTATAGGTATGTTTATCCATATCTATCCATTAAGAATATCTGCAACGCAACTAGCTACTCTGTCTCTTCACTCAGCAACAGCAGACCAAACCTCCTGCTGAGTGCATTTGCTACCACGTTCCCCTTCCCAAGAGTATAGACTATCTCAAAGTCATAGTCCTGGAGGAACTCTAACCATCGTTGTTGTCTCAGGTTCAGGTCCTTCTAAGAGAAGATATACCTGATACTCTTGTGATGATAGTAGACTATAAAATGTTCACCCATCAAGTAGTGATTCCACGTCTTTAGCACAAAAACCACTGGTGATAACTCCAGGTCATGGGTAGCATAGTTCTACTTATCAGCCTCTGTCTCAGCTCCTGAAAGCTCTGCTGACACTTCTCCATGCACAAAAAAGTCTCCCCCTTTTTTTAAATATGAAAAGGGTCATTTTACCCTAGAGAAGTCGGGTAAAAATCTCCAGTAGTACCTAGCCAAAGCAGACATCTCTCTCTCTTCAGAGAGGTAATCCTGGAAACATATTTTGAAAAACAAATGTCCACATGCTCTACCACTCTTGTTTGGAACTAAAAACTCAAAACTCCTACTACCACAAGGGTAAGTCTAGCTGACTCAAGATTGATTGGCTGCACCCTCCTATGCATGAGTTTATCATGTGCTGTCTAGGTTTCCTTTTTCACCGACCAGTGAAAATCTCATTCCAATGTTGTAGGTAAAACACAACCCTTTTTCCTAATACAGTGAATCTGAGTATGAACTGTGGATGTCCAGTCCATACCCAAACTTACATCGTAAGGCCTCGATGCTGCCACCAAGAAGTTCCAACCAAAACTCTTGCCACAAGGGTCACATCACATCATTGGCATAAGTGTGATTATTGAGTATCCTCCCAAAGGTATCTCCAGATGTGACGTTCAAGTCAACGGTTTAATGGGAAACTCTAGGTCTTAGAAAATATTCTTGGAAGGAAGGAATGATTGGTACCTATGTCTATTGATAGGTAAGCTAGTAGTAGAGATAGACCATACCTCGAATCATTCCTAGATCCCTTGGGTCACACTCCTGGACCGTATGCAGCTACTACCTTCCCCTGTCCTCCAGCTCCCTGAGCTTGGTGGGGACCACATATTGGGGTGGATTGTAACATGTTAAAATGTACACCACCTCATACTTCTATCATATCTCTACTTATATTTTTGTATCCCTGTAGATTCATCTATCCCTATCACATCCTCTTCCCTAAAAATTTTACACGCCCAAGTCTCTGAGATTGGAACCAGTTTCCTTGTCTCCCACTGATAACATACAATGGTTTTATCTTCTCAGCCAAAGGACATTCAACCACAAAGGTTCTCTCTAGAACCCTAACATTGGTAGGAATGCATAAAAGAATAGTGTTGGCTTAGATGTCCCTAAATACACCTTGCTCAGAAGTCCGATCCCTGAAGCACTGTTTGTATTGTATTCATCGAGTACTAGGAATGGTCGGTACACCTCGATGAATACTCAGCTACCGACATGTCATCCTACCGATGCTATAGATGTTCTAGGGAACTCTCAACTACCTCCTAAATCCATTCCTTAGCCTCTTGTGATTCGGGCTTGCCTTGGAACCTGAGGGGTATCTGATGCTAAAACATTTATAAGGCACTAAGCCTACATGTTTCCTCTACTGGTATCTCCGGTTGTAATTGTTGACTAATGGGAAGTGATGTTGCTGGCACACTACCCGAAGGTACCATCTCATGTAATGGTCAATGTAACAAAGCCTCATTATGCTGCGAACCATTCTCATGGTCACACATGAAAAAAGACTAGAAGATAAAGTCACCATCTGTTCTACTGGTGACTATACTAGGTGGAAAACTCAAGCCACTGCCTCCAGCCAGCCCTCTGCTGGCTAGGATTCTAACTCACCTCAAAACCTCAGAGGCCTCTATCACTAGAAATCATTCAATGCGCTCATTAGGTGGGCATCATCTATTAGTAGAGCTAGTAGAAACTCATGTCCAATGGGTAGTGGTTCTGCGGGTACACCACCCGAAGGTTCTAATGCCATAAGAGGGCCCTACACCAAGGTCTCATTGCTTGGTGGGCCATCATCGTGCACTCTCTCGAGAATCCTAGTTGGATATCTATGCAGAGGCATCCTGATAAGGAATTGGTGTTCCATGGTCATTAAGTTATACCTGGTGAACTGACTCCAAATAAATTAAAAGAAAAACTTTTCAAAAACTCACATAATCAGTGTTTTCATGCGTTGAGTTGGAAATCAGAATTCAGGGTCCTGGTGTATGGATACATCGGTCGCCACCCCAACATTGGACTTCCCAAACTGAAAACCACACCCATAAAACATAACACGATTGATTCATAGAAAATATAAGAGTCCTAGTTCTTTGGTAGAACAGAACTCTTCTGATACTAATTTGTCACAACCCATCCCTGGGGGCCCATGCCGTGACTACCCCAAGCCTGCCTTCCATAGGCTTGGGGCTAGAGACTAGCACCAGAAAGTAATATCCCTAAAACTAGTAATGCATTTACTTTTAACCTGTAAACTCACACAAACTAAGCACACAACAAGATACACGAACAAGATAAACTATAAAGTAAACAGGGTGTGTACAGTAAGTAAAGGGGCCAGAATACAAGCCCAACTGAAAAGTACAAGTAAAACTGAAAAGAACAGCTCTTGTGAACACCCGCCAATGTCCCTACATAAAGGGTAGGTACAGTTACCTAATTTTCGCCCATGTGGATTGTCTCGTCTAACGTTTACCTCCGATCAGCCTCTAGTCTGGTACCCTCGACCTCGATCAGTGTATTCCTTCATCTGCACAAGACACAGCAAGGTGTGGGCATATCCTATTCATGGGTGAGTATAATGATACTTAGTAGGGACCACGAGACCCCGTAGGTCTCCTAGAGTTCCATAAAGGAAAATACCACAAAGAAAGACTTCAACTCTACTTTGGTATATGCTCATACATATACCTAAGTTATCAAGACATACCCATATCATTCAAGAGGGAAGAATACCACAAAGGTAACACCACAAGGGTTGAGATACCACAAAGGTAAAACCATTGAGATAGAAGTACCACACAGGTAACACCACAAAGGTATAGGTACCACATAGGTACACCATGAAGATTCAAGTACCACAGAGGTACACAACACCGAAAAGTACCATAAAGGTAACACCACAAGGGTTGAGATACCACAAAGGTAAAACCATTGAGATAGAAGTACAACACAGGTAACACCACGAAGGTATAAGTACCACACAGGTACACCACGAAGATGCAAGTAACAAACAGGTAGACCACACAAAAAAAGTACCATAAAGGTAATGACTCAGCTCATATAGGTATAAGTGAAGTATAGAAGTACAGATGATTAGTCACGCAACTAGATCATCTTATTCTGTCAAGAGGAACTACTACTAACCATACGAAGTCTAACCCACACAGGATCGATAGGTACTAACCCCTCAATGACCCACATAGGATCTGACCCACCCAGAGTCAACAAGTACTAACCTCTGCTAACCCACATAGGATCTAACCCACACTGGATCGGTATGCGTTGACCAACACAGGATCGGTGAGCGCTGACCCATACAGGATCTGACCCACAACGGATCAGTATGCACTAACCCACATAGGATCGATAGGCACTAACCCCCTAAATGACCCCCACAGTATTCGACCCGCTCAGAGTTGATAGGTAACTAACCTCCATATGATCTGTCTCTAACCTCTACCTCCCTGCCTGCCATGGGATTCCTCGCACCCGGTGAACTTGAGTTCTGTAGAACATGTCCCTAGAGATATTGGTCGTACCTATATTACCACTAAGGTCCATAAAAAATTACCCCAAAGGATTATCACGTCAAAAGGGACCCAGTGCAACAGACGGCGCGTCATTCAGATGCCTGGTCTGTAAGTTATTAGTGTTTCTGCTCCGAGGGCCCGATTGGATTTGGAGTTCAATCCAACCTGGCTATACTCCAACTTTATCCAAAACTCAAGTGTAGTATACCAAAAGTTCCATCTTGGTTCAAGGATTATCATTCCACAGATGGTTCTTCAAACGAATTTCGAGTTCTCCAAATATGGCCAAAAAAGAGAAACTGGGTCTGGATAGGCCAGGGTCCGATCAGACCGACCCAGACTGGCCCACATAGGGGGCGGCCCAGCCCAGACTGTTGGGAGTGTCCTGCTGGCATGGCCCGCCTGAGCTGGCGTCGAAGGGGGAGCGTCCCCCTTTCATTCGGGATGCCAAAGAACAGTGCCTTAGGGTGCTACCACTTCACCCACAGGACCCAAGTAGGTCCCACTGATCCACCACGTGCAGCCATGTGCTCCAGCTGGTCCTCCTCCCAGTGGTGTGGTCATGTGCTACTGCTCCACCTCGGTCGGTCGGGTTCCGGTCACTCTTCGTCCTCTGCGTGGCCATGCGGCCACGGTCTCCTACTCATCCAGTGGTGCAGATGTGTTCCGCCCTACCTTAATACGGTCATCCGGTGTGTCGGCCCCCCTCCTCTTCTGTGGGTCACCACATCTCTATTCTTTGCTCGAAAAATAAAATGTTCTCATATATGAAATCTTCAGGTTGAGTGATCTGCGTCCAGATGTCACGCTCAATCAAATATTGTGTTTCCAGCATCATTAAATATTTGGTGTTGAAGAACGCATGAAAACGTGCAGAGAATCAAAAGATAAGAGGCAAAGTATATGCGTGGGATGATGGGCAATGTTAGTTCGGCCATCGTCTTTGAGAAACTAGAATATGAAAAATTATCAAATAAATTCAATCATATTAAAAACAAATCCCTAACTTGACGTTCACCCATATGAGTTGTCGTGAGGAAGAAGATGAAGTTGGTGAAGGGGATGCCGACGTTTGTCACTCCCGCAACACATCACCATTTTGGGCTCATGCATTGTCCTTGTTATTCGTTGGGGGTGGTTCTTCATTGGAAGATGATCCTCTAAAATATCTCTCCAAGGCTCTCCTCTTTTTCCAATGAATTTTTCCACCACAAGAAATGTGAAAAGCTAACTAAATAAATTAAGATTATTAATTTAATTAAAGTTGGAACATTAATTAAATTGAGGTTGGCTCATTAACTAGGGTAATTCCAAAGTTTTCCCCCACATTAATTGGGAGTCCAGGTGGTCTCCACCACTAATCATTCAAAATGGTGGTTTCAAATAATATAAATAAAAAGTTTTTTATTTTATTTTTTTCTTCTCCCACGAAAATCTGAAAAACTAACTTCCACCCTCAACCCACAGCATTCGAGGTGAAGGTCTCCTTAAGAAAATATCAGTGTTGTGAGTTCAATGGTGTCTTTAGATTTTAATTCTGAACATCAGTTAAAAATTTATAAAATGTCGCTCGCACATTTACTAAATTTCCCCAAAAAAAAATTAGAAAATTACTAACAGTCACCCTCGACCCGCGCCGGTTGAGGTTAGGCTCTGCCTAAGTGAAACATGCCCCAAAAAACCCAGTGGTACTCTCAGATTTCCAATCCAAGGTACCGTTTAAAACATATGGATTTTACCATAAAATAATTTTCATGTAATTATTTTATTTATGGCCAAAAACTAAATTTCACTGGTGGCCCACGCTGACCAATTCTAGTATATTCTTAAAGAAATCATACCCTTAAGAGTTTAGCGGTGGTATCATATTTTTAATCCAAGTTACTGTTTGTGTGTTATAAGCATTTGAAAAATAAAATAACTTTATTTAATTATTTTATTTATGGTTATTCCATTTTCAGGTTTTCTCATAGGAGGCTCATACCAACTAAACTTAAGTCACACCTAGGGTAAACCTGTCATCCTGATCACAATGGTGCCCTCAGATTTCTAATCTGAGTAACCATTTAAAATTTATTCCAATTTTTCAATAAAACAACTTAGGCACGCTTATTAAACCTTAACAAAACATTGACTGGTCATTTCAGGCACTCCGGGCCTCAGAATCGCCCGCCATCAGATTTTGAGATCTCGAAATAATTCCATATAATTAAAAAAAATATACACTATTTACAGGACATTACATTGTATATTGATTAACATGAAAGGAATTTTATACACAACATCATAATTTTACATCTGGGGTTTTTAATGTTAGGTTAGGTCTATCCTGTGATGGTTTTAATCCATTTAGTCAGTTTTTTACTCCCCATAGCACATGGCCAATATCTATTTACATTTATAATCTTCCTCCATGTATGTGTATGAAATGAAAACATTCACATTTTTGAGTAAAATAATATCTGGAACTTCTGATCTTTCGAATTATATAGAATTATACTTGAAAACTTTAATAATATAATTAAAGTAGCTTTTGGATATGGGTGTGCACACATTCTATACTTCTTCAAAACATCTATTTCAGAGGTTCTCTTCCCTTCTATATACTATATATGATTTCCCTGCTTATACAATGATGTCTGGTTTGTGCACGATGAGAAAAATATCATGTTCTATTTTTATAAAGAATACACTATTGAGAAGGTTTTAATATCATGATAGTTTATGTTTCATGAGGATTTGACAAATCTTTCCAAAGGATGATCAATATAAGAAGAATCCCTGGAGGTTTGAAAATATTGTTGGCACTGATCATCAGCCTCAATAAATGTCAGGAACTAATGCACTTAAGGAGTTAAAAGATTTTATTTTTTCTTTAGAGAAAGGTTAGTTGAAATCTAAAAAGAGAAAAAATGTTGACACTGAAGCCACTTACAATTGGAAAAAGAAAAATATCTTTTTTGAGTTTCTATATTGGTCTACCAATTTGTTACATTATTTTTTAGACGTAATGAACATTGATAACAATATATATGAAATTTTTCTTTAAATTATTCTAAATATCATGGGGAACACCAAATATGACTTCCAATATTGTCGGGACTTGTTATATTGGGGTGGTAAACCAGAACTACATATTGATTTTATCGATGAAAAAAATGGAAATTTCTTTGTGCTTCTTATGTGATAAAACACTTAGAGAAAAATAAATTTCTGTAATTATTGTAGAATATCATGGACCTTAATAGATATTCTATCAAAATATATAAACAATTCAACTGAAGGGAGTTGAAACTAAAATGCTTAAAAACTCATGATTTCCATATCCTTCTTCATGAATTGATTCCAATAAAAATATAGAATTATCTATCCAATAATGTAAGGTTTATGGTGATTCACTTATGACATTTTTATATACCTTTTTCTAAAATTTTATCTACATATTTCTTGATATAAATTTTGTAATTGGTGCCATTTATTTTGTTTGAGTTATAAAAAAATTTCTCTATGATTTTTCACTTGCATGCTTCATTTAACCAACCTTCTTCCAAATTAAATACTTCTTATGGGACTCATTGATTTTAAATGGATGTATCCTACTAAAAGAAATATATTCACAATGAAATATTATGTCTAAAACAAAATCATCCTAAATTTTCCATTGTAATAGGTTATCATGCTCAAGAATTGTATGGATTTTTGTTCGATGTATTTTCCTAATGTGATAACAAGACATAACTAGCCAATGAGAAATAAATAAGAGTAGTATGGAGAAATTTATCCCCTATTTTTATCTTTTCCCCAAGCATGAATAATTATTGGGTCATATACATTGGCAACATTGATCCTTAAAGAGTGGGATACGGTACATCATACATTATTTCTTAATTATGGTTCGTTCGATGACTATATCATGTAAGTAATTTGAATATTTATATTTTATCCCATAGTACGTCATTTCACATATACCTTAAACTTTTATTATCATTTTATATAGGAAACCTAAAAAAAGTACAAGTAGAGTTCATTGATATTTTCCTTTGAGATGTAGAGAGTCTTTAAATAGAAAAGAGTTTCCTTCTTGGTAGGAATAAAATTTATAACCATTAAATTAATTAAATTAAAATATAGATATTCATTTAATTCTATTATTCATATATATTTCAGGTGTCGAGTTTACATATTGTCTTGGTCTCTCTATAATTAAGAGTGTTGTTTTTTTTGCCAATTATTTTCTTTTTGAATAAAAATATTTAGTAATAAATGGGTATATATTTGTTATAATTGACCAAGTAGTGAAAATTATAACACAACATGGTGGAATTATGCTAACTTCTATAACGGACTCTTATGCCAGTGCATTACATAGTAGGCCTTAATATTAAAATGTGTCTTATTATGGACTTATGAAGAAAATATAGTTATTGGATTACTAATCTCATGGTAAAGTCACTATAATGAAATATAAATGGTTTGATTTAATGATGTCACATGGTATATTTATTGATGAATAGGGATTCACATTTATTAACATGACTCAGTTCATGTCTACCAGTGAACCATATATTTTTTCATCAATGGAAAAATGAGTGTTTTATGTGAACGATCATTGGATACCTAATTATGATATCATTATTGAAGTAATCCCAAGTCATAATTTTCATGATGGTGGGGATGAGATTTACACTATCGATGGCCTCATTGGTGTTGACCAAAATATTTCATTTGATGGCCTGAATTTTCCAATTGTGAGGGTTAATGTTGATCATGAATTAGTGGTGGGTAATATATATATAAGTAACTATATATGATCACAATTCATTAATTTTACCTTTAAATGGGTTTCTTAGGTTGGTACTACTATAATTACTCTAATTTAGTTTTGTTTTAGGATGATATGTTTGTTTTAGTCATTTTTCTTCATTGAAATTAATTATATTTATTTCAGTTTAAAAAAACTGGGTTTAAAATAAATTTTTAAAAAATGTATAACTTAATTTTAAATTATATTTTCTATAACATGTTATGATATTGTTTATGTATTATTTTACTTCTAAGTTGTATGCATTATTTTTAAAAACTATTTCTAAAAAATGTACATTTCATTCTTATACAAATTATTAAATATATTAAAGAAGTTCGAAGGAAGTTATTAATTGATAATGATTAAAGAATGTGTGAGATTAAGTTGCCTCCATTATTTCCCTTAGTGATTATGATAATATTAATATTTTTCTTCAGCATTACATTTAATTTCATGTTCTTATTCTTTATCAAAAAAAAATAGGAACATACAGTTGAACCATATTTGACTTATACTCAACCTACTCGTATGGTTATGAGCATGGGTTCTCTTAGATCTAGACAGAGCACCCATCATAGCCATTCAGACCCTAACCCATCAATGGACACCCCATCTACCACACCTTTCCATCACCCACTTGAGCCTTAAAGGATATTCCCACCCATGCCTCCATCGTCATTTTATTTAACCTCTTCTTACCATATCATGTCTATGCCTCCTCTAGGTATCTTTCAACCTTTACCATATCCATATCCTTCGATATATCCTTATCCCTACTACCCATATCTATCCATGTCTACCACGCCTCCATTTCCTACAATCCATCCAGGACCTCATGATTTTGTTCCTTCAGCTTCCACTATAGTGCATGCAGATCACCTAGTGCATGCATTGGAATAGGAATATCCTTCAGAAGTTGCTGATTAAAGAAATACCATGGATCCATCAGAGCCTAATGATTATTCTGCATCATGTTTTTTTATTAAAATTATTTTAAACAATATCATATCATTTTTTCATATTGTACTATGACTTAATTATTATTATTTTTAATAGATCTTATTCAGTGGGATATTATAGTATGTAATGTGGTAACACCCATATACATGAATCTTGGAATCTCAAAACGCAAATAATTGTGGGTTATAATGAATACAATCATATGATAGTTAAAAATTACATAGAGTGTAGATGTTTCGTGGGAACCTTATCCAAGTAAAATGATATCATTATGGTGAAACCAGTATCATGGGGGCATATTGGTAATAAAATCATAGAGAAAGAACGGGCATAGATATGGTGAATAGAATTTGTTAAATTTATATATATATTATTTGTGTGTTTATATGAATTAAAATATTATTTACAATGTTGGATTAACATTACTGACAGTGAAGCTGCTAAGGTCGCATGGTTGATAGGTCTAGGGGAGTTATGGTGATCATATAAGCACAACATAAATTTTGGTTGGAAGAGTAGAGTTGGTTTTGATTTAGAGGGTGTACCAATATTCCCTGAATTCCTAAAAACAAAATATCATGAAATGATCACATTTTGGAAGAGTGATGAGTTTAAGGAATTCCTAATCTTTAATGGTTTGTATAGAAAATTTAAATATTATTAATTGAATTGAATTTTTATTTTAGGATGCATCGGGAAAAAACAAAAAAAACAATGATTCAATTATGTATTTTTACATTTTGTGGAGCACTAAAATTATAAATCATGAGAGGCACTAGGTACTTTAATTTGAATAGAAAAAATATCTATATTTATATTGTTACTTTGTTATATTTTGATGCTGAAATTTAAGTTTTCTTCTCATTAATCCCATTATTACAATGCTGGAAATGTACCTTTCAAATAGTTAAATATCCAAATTGACAAATGGCCAAATATTTTAATGACCAAATGACCAAATATCCTAATGGAAAAATAGCCTAATTGTCTAAATGGGAAAATGTCCTAATTGGCCAATTGGCTAATTAGAAAATTGTCCAAATGGACAAATGACTAAATGGTCAAATGGCCTAATTGAAAAAATGGCCAAATGGGAAAATAGATAAATGGAAAATTGTCCAAATAACCTAATGACCAAATAGTGAAAATTACCAACTAACCTAATAACCTAATGACCAAATGATCAAAATTACCAAGTGATTGAATAACAAAAATGGAAATATAGTCTATTGACCAATTAGATAAATGGCCAATTTTCCAATTATCTAAACAACCTAAGGACCAAATGAAAAAAATTACCAATTTATCAAATTAATTAATAAAAAATGATTAAAATTAATAAAGGACTGAATAACCAAATGTCCAAATGTCTAAATGACCAAATTTCCAAACAACCTAACAAAACAATGAACATAATTCCCAAACGGTCAAAATTACCAAGTGACCAAATAACCAAATAATGTAACACAAATATAATTGGACCAAAATTAACATAAAAGAGGAATTTGTATCATAACCTTATTTATAATGATAATTATTATGTATTATTTATGTTATAACGCTAGTATTAAATTTCTAATTAAATTTATATTTAGATTCTTCTTTATTTTATGGATTTACTCAACAGCTATAATTTTAATTCATTAAAGATTTATCACTTCAATATTATTCAATAATATAGTATTATAATAATCAATTTCATTTTCATAAATTGGTAGTGGGCATTGAAGTTCATGTGCCTCGAGTGGAATTATTTTTCTCGAGTTGGAAGAAAAAGGATGTAAGTGATGTAAATTCACATTCATAAGAAAAGATTATAATTTTTGTTTATTTATATTCAAGTTTTTGATACATAGTTCATAATTAAATATCTTATTTATATTTTAAACAGTGTTCCCTAGAGGCTCTCGATGAGAACAAAGATCATAAATTCAAGCCAAATTATCATTTGAGGCAGGTATTAGGTGAGGAGCACCAGGGGATATTACGATGCAGACCCAAAAAAGACATCAACCCCACTAGGTATTAGCCCAAATTAGTCACCTTGCAAGACTCTCAAACCAATGATCTATAAAATTATCTTTCATCTGTAGATGAGGCCAAAAAAATCTTTACATGAGTGTGAAAGGGTAAAATAGGTCACCAAACACTTCCTAAAATCTATGTCAGTTATATTTCCATAACATAAATCAGAGGATTATTCTATATTTAATTCATGTATGGAATCAATACACTATTTATATGTTGCATCAATTAATTTCATTGAGGGTCCTTTTGGCAGTCGAGCTAATGATACTACTGGTGGTGATGGAGGGGGTGATGATGATGGTAGTGGTTGTGGTGCTCCAGATGATGTTATTAGTGATGGTGGTGATGAGTATGGTTTTGATGGTGATGAGTATGAGGATTTTGGTGATGGGGGGATATTAATCCCCTACATTTTTTTGTTATTAGTAAATAGGCATGTGGATGTTTTTTAATGACGTTAATTGATTTCTTGTGCGGATGTATATGTATGTTATGGTGTACATGGTTTTAAAAATTATTATAAGAAATTGGTTGAATGATAAATATACAATATATGTATTGAAATGAAAATGTACTCTGGTTTTTATTTTTTTTAATGGTTCAGGATGGGATATAAGGGTTGTTGCTACCATTTTGGGATTGGTAGTTATACCCACTATTCAATGTACCATAGTTATATGGTGTCTGGTGGGACAAACTATACCCATGATTCTCCATATCATGTGTATAGATACATACATATAGTTTAGCTAAAAGAGTGGTTATTATGAAAATCTCCTAAGATATACCCATGCATTCTATATAAACCATGGTTATAGAACTATACCTATGGTTCCATCATCCATGGTTCATAGAACTATGGGTATAACCTATAAAAATGGTTTTATTGGCTATACCCAAGATTCTAAACCGTGCGTATAGGATATGTTTATAGTAGTGAAAGTATGAAAGCATCATAGGATCATTATAAATCCTATACTAATCATATAATGAGTCCTCTAGAGTTCTTTTTTGGAGATCACATGTCCTTTAAGGTGACTCCTCATCATGGGAATTGAATTTTTGGCTGAAGGATTAATATTTATCCATGAATTTTAGGCCTTTTGAGGTGTTTTCTTATGTTGGATATGTGGCATATCGAATAGCACATACCATTTAGATGAGTCAGATACATAATTTTTTCAAGTGTCATAGCTCCATCATTATCTCCACGATGAATCTCATGTCATCGATTGGGGTGAAATTTATATTGATGATGATGTGAGATTTGAGGATCAACCTGTGGAGATCTATGATTTCTAAGAGAAGGTTTTTTTTTCTGGGAATTTTATTTCTTTGGTTCATGTCTTGTGGAATCATAGTTTCATGAATGAGAGTACCTTGTCACATGACTCATAGGTATTCACTTGACCCCCAATCTATTTTATATTTATCTCTTCTCTTGTAATGTTTTCCGTTTTGTGGTTTTGACCTTTGTGGTTTATGATATGGTATCCTAGGGTTTATTGTTGTGGATTTACTATTTTTGATAAGTATCTACCCTAAGAGAGTGTTTAGGAAATAGTTCAAATTTTTGTGTATTTTTGCATTGTTTTCCTCTAAGTGTGGTGGTTGAGCTCTTATGGTGGTGATACCTTTGAGAGGTATCTCATGGGGTGGTTGTTCAGATGGCCCATTTTTTGTTTCCTCTATGGTTTTGGTTTTGGATTCTTGAGGATGATTATTTTTTGAGAGGTCTCTAATGTAAGGGACCAAATAAGTGTAGAAAAACCCTTTGTGTGTTTCTGAGGATCATGGTGCTCATAGAAGGCCTAGAAGAGGTATGGAGGGATTTACCTATGAAATGGTGGAAGTAGAGTGAATGCATGACATGTAAAGATTACACACCTTGTATGTGCAGTTCATGACACTTGTATGGATGTTTCATGATGTGTAAAATTTCAGGGAATATAATAAAAATGATTTGTTTTTCATAAAAAAATGAAACCCAACATTTACATGATATCAAAGGGAAATACATGTCGTGTAAATTCCCAATGTTGTACATCTTTAAATATTTTAAACACTTGGTTTTTTTCCCAAATGTTATGGTCAACCATGCATCTCTCCCAATTATAGGCTATCTATCAGCCATTCCTTCAGCATTTTAAAATATCTTTTATGGGAATCAATCCTTGGGCTATTATCCATGATCTGTCATGAACCAAGTTGATCTTAGGTGTGTTCCATCTTCTTTTTCTTGTGTTTTCTCATTGTTTGTTATTGTTTCCTCCCATTTCTTCTTTCTATATGATAGAAAATTATCTCCCATGTTTTAAATGGTTTTTTTATTGGTTTAGTTATGTTGTAGCTTCCTTAGATGGATTCAATTCTTGCGGGAGAGTTGATTGGACATCCATGATGTAGTACAATATCGTTAAAAGAAAATTGATGGATTTTTAGGTAGTGGATTCATTGCTTCTCTTATATTATTTAAGTGAAATAATAAATTGATAATATTTTATCCCTTTTGATGGAAATGAAATTAACCTAATAATATTTAACCGGATTAAAGAAATTTGTTGTGATTTCATGTCGATGATGTTCTTTCTTTGTATTGTGATACCATTTTTTGTTTTGATTTTTTAGATAGAGTGATATATATTTCTTGATTTGTTAGCATATTTTTTGGTCATATGGGTTATCATGTTCTTCATTATGTAAATTGGTTAAGAATATAAAGATATAATTAATTGATAATTGACTTCCTAAATAAATTAAAGAAGAAAAATGTTTGTAATCTTGTGTTTATTATAATTTTATGATAATAAAATTGATGTTTATGGAATGGGTAATTGAAATTGATCATCCATTGATCAATGGAATTGATAAATAATATGAAGCATTTTTATTCTTGATGCTAATAATTGAAAAGGAATGTTAATTGATAATAGTAATTCTCTAGTTTTATTTTAAACTATAATAAATTCTAAGAGCATGATTCATTTTTCATAGATTCTTTAGCTTGATACATTAGATTTCCTATAGTTAGAACCTATTAATAAATGAATCGGTTGATTCAAGATGAAATAAGAACAATTTGTGTGATAAATATGTTTCATGGGGCTTGAGTTTCCCATTTTATTAAGAAGGTTAAGTACTTTATTTTGGATCCATGAGAGAACATTTTTATATAAAGGTTGGATGCCATGTTTTTAGGTCTCATTTGCCCTGTTTATTGTGATTTTTTTCCTACTTCTTTTGTGATGTTCTCAGGATATGAGCCTTATGTTATGATCCTAATATGGATGAGCCTGGAGGGATAATTTTTTATATGGGTAAAGGAGTTCTGGATGTTATGTGAACCTAGGATGGCTGAGCTTAGGATATTTATTTTGATATGTGGGAAGGGAGGATCGAATGGTGTGGCAGTAGATGACTCTTATGATGGTGAGATGCATCGATATATGCATGTAGGTGTTGGGGATGGAACCAGAGATGATGGAGAGAGTTAAATATGGGATTACCCATTGGTGTAATGTTGAGAGCTGGTATGATCAATTAGGAATCTGTTAAATATATGATGTTCTGACTTCTTATTTTTCTTTATTCCTTTCCCCACTAATTGAGGTGGATGGATGTACTTGGTTGCATGTTTCCTCTTTGTTGTACCTTAGGATGATTTTCCAAGAGTATCTAGACATGGTATAATGATAACAATGAACAAATAATTCATAACCCATGAGGTTGGTTGATTATGGAATTTAGATTCTTTAAAGATGTTAATCTTGATAAACCATGTAATTGGTTTGGATTATTCCTAGAGGGCATGTACTTTACTCTAATGATTAATGTAATGTAATTTAATCTAGAATAATGATAATTTTTAATTAATGTATACTAAATTAATTAAAGAAATGAAGTGATAAAAATAAAATAAGTAATTAATTTATCTCTTTTATATGCATGTGTTCTTATAGGATATATGGTCTTAGCAGTTCCTACTGGGAGTCTGAGGGACGTTAGCTACAGTTGAGTAAAAGAAAAGGTTATTCCTATAGTTTGGTTGTGATATATATTATATCTTTTACTTGTACTGGTATGCATGGTGGTTAGTTTTTTCATATATTTTTGTAGAGTTTTATGATGTATTTTGGTTATGTCACATACATTTATTGTAGGATATAGTATCTAAATTATTTTTATAGGTATAATGGTTATAGGTTCTGATGTCTTGAGGTCTTTACTTGGTGTATGGGTTGTAATGGATTGAGGGATAATACTCGACATTTTAAAAACTTCATAAAAGTTTAGGCGGATCCCATAAATTACTTGGTTACTATATATGGATATTTTTATGGGATTATGTGGTTATATAATGCATGAGGTACATTTTTTGAACCTTGCTCGGGTTTTTTTGGGTTGTGTTACTTTTGGAGGGAGATACTAAGGATATGCGATGTTGAGGCATAGCATCCAACCAATGGGGGGGTAGGAGTGGGGTACCCTTGATGTTTCATTATTATACTATATACTCTATTGTATGCATTACTTGGTGGGATTTATCCATAGAGAGTTGGGGAATGTAGTATACTTGTTTGGGTGATGAGTTAGTTTCACTATTATTCACTATGCTTTATCATTGTTTCTTGATCTTTTACATGAGATTCTTTGGGGAGTATCCTACTGAGTATATAGTTATTCTCACCCTACATATATATAAACTTTATTTTAGGTTATCCAAAGTTGGTTGGTGGTCAGGTTGGATATTACTTGATCAGGGTTTAGCAGGATCTATTTGGGATTCATGGTCATTACCATCTTTACCGTTTCAGTACTTTTAGTTTCCCTTTCAATTTTTCAAAATTTTATGGAATTGCATGTTTTCACTTGGTTTTTATTTTTATATATATGTCTAAGCAGGTGTTGGTTGTTCTATCCTTCATATATCTATCTTCTAATTATTTCTCATAGATGGTAATTCCTCACATATGCATGTTCATTATACTATCAATACTAGTCACCAACCCGGGGCATACTATAGGTGGGACTCAGGTAGTCACCATCTCTCTAGTCTCATTGCGGTATATTTGGTGTGAGGAGTTTTTAAAAATAAAAAAAATTAAAGATAAATAGGATAAAAGACTAATATAATTATCAATAAATAAAGAAAGAAAGTTAAATTTCTCTTCTGTTAATAAGGTTATAAATTTATCAAGATACAAAAAAAGATATATCATTTTTAAATGTGTCTAAAGTGAAATCAGTGATTAAGGGGAATGTGATTAAGCTTTTAGTGATATTAATTATAAACTAATTATTTCCCAAGTGAATGTCAAAGATATCACTAGTGATAAATTTAGCGAAGCTAGTATTGAAGAATAAATTGAAATAGAGTTCATGATAATGAGACAGTTAAATAAGTGTCTTCTAAATATCACTAAATTGGAGAAGGATATTGGGAATTAAATAAAGATAAAAAATAATTTATTGGTATATAATCTATTTACACATAAGTAAAAAACATTAATTAAAGAGTATTATGATTTAAAAAATATTCTCAATTATAAGAATACTTTTAAAGAAAAAATGAATGAAAAGGTAAATAAAAGAAGAATGATCTTTAACTTTTTTTATACTAGTTAGTATAACATTAAACTGGACAAAATAAAATTAAAATTATATAATTCACTTAAAGTGTTTGGAGAACATTCTAAGAAGAATGATTCCCAAGAAGACCAAACAATATCCTTATTAAATAGTGAAGAAGGTATTAAAAAGATATTGGTATTTTATAATTGAATAACAATGTAAAGAAGACCAATTTTGTGGCTAAATCAAGTATTCCCAAAAATTTGAAACTCTATGAACACAAACATGAATAAAAAACTACTATAATTGGTTATTAAAAAATTGTTGAAAGAATTTAATAATAAAAATAAGGTGTTGGAGAATATAATAATTTTAGTTCAAAAAAAAGGTTCTAAAATGTTTTTTTAAAAGATGTAAGAATTAAAGGTAACATATTTTTTATAGAAAATTATTTAGAGAGAAATGTATTAATTTTATGGACATTGTTGAAACTTTTGAGGCTTTGGAAATAAAACAATAATTTTTTTATAAATCAACAATATTCCTATGAATATAGTTGGTTTCAGAGGTAGACGTTTTCAGGGAGTCACCCTACTCAAAGAAGAGAGATAAAAATATAAATTTAACAATCTAAACTAAAGATTTAGAATGGGTTTTATCCTTTGGAATAAGTATATAAAAGATGTTTACATCTAGGCCTCCTTATAAAATAATGCCTCACTATGCTTCGAGTCCAATGTAGTAGAAATAACAATAATCCTAAGTCTCATGTGAATAAGTAGAATGTTAAAGAAATGGTTCTTATTGTGAAAGTTTTACTTAAGGATTTAAATAAGTTTCCCTGGATATTACATAGTGTATGTTCTTCACATATTATAGTGGAATTAAATTGTTCAAATAATTTTGATTATTTAAAAGAAGGGTCAAGGACAATTTGGAATTTTGGGTCACCCAAGATAAAAAGAGTTGGTTCATATGTGATTTTAAAGGAGAATATTAAGTTAAAGAATTACTTATATATCGATGGAAAAAAACATGATAATTATGAATTTTATATTGATTAATTAATTGAGGTGATTATAAGAAAATATAGTTTCTTTTTTAAGAGTCTAAAATTTTTCATAATTGTGAAAACAAAAGAATAAAATAAGGTAAATTTAAGTGGTAGATTCTTATAATTAATGTTACCCAAGTGTGAGAGAATAAAACCATATTGGGAATAAAATACATGTTAATATTTTCCATAGTAATATGAGTAATCTTACCCAAATATAAACCATTTTTGATGGTCCAATAACTGAAAGAGAGAGAGAGAGGAATTGGATATTCTATACATTCCAAAAAGGTAATATTACTAGTTTTCTATAAAAAAAAGTATTGAAATTCATAAATGTAATCCATTAGATCTTATTTATTTTGTTATTTTTAGTCCCAATATAATGAAATAAAATAATTGAGATAAGAATATTGTTTACTTTATTGATGAATATACTCACATCACTTAAATTATGTTTATGATATTAAAACCGAAGCCCTGAAATATGTTCAAGAGTTTAAGGTGAGGTGATGAAAAGTATTTTGTTTAGTCCTTAAAGTAGATCTGGATGTATAATGATGCTAAATGTACTAGTAAAATTTTTGAATATTATATTCATAATCTTTGTATTCATCATGAAATCAGTACACCATACACACCATAGAAAAATGGTGTTAATTAATAGAAGAACATAATATTAGTAGAGATGTATTAGAATATATTGATAGAGCATGTAACATCTTGATAATTTAAGAGAGAAACAATTGTGGAAATTATAAATATTCAAAATTGATGTAAATATATGAAAAATTTAGATATTTCACCATGTGAGATATATTATAAGAAATTTAAAAGATTTAAGTACCTTAGAGTGTTTTAAACCACTACCTTATCAATGTTAAAAGTGTAATTCTGGGAAAGTGATGAAGATAAATCTTTTTTGGTTAACCAATAGGATAAATTTATAGATATAGGTGGATATTTAAAAGGCGTAAAAGTTAAATAGGATGATTATGATAGCTATAGGGATTAGGAGAAACCTCTCTCAAGTCTTACAATACTTAGAATATATTTTGAGGGCCAAATAATCATTAAATATTGAGTATAACAACTTCAAACCAAGATAACATTGAGGACTACAAGTTATAACTCACTAATTTCTCAAGTTTAACCATGAAATGTTGATAAATATTTAGATAATCAAGATTGGTTTGATTCTATGAAAAAATAATTACACTAGATAGGGAAAAGTTACACTTGTAAACTAATACCCGAGACTATATAAAATAATTTTCTTGTAAAAAAATGGGTGTTTATAAATAATTTAAATGAAAGAGGAGAAATTTTGAGAAATAAAAACTTATGTGCAGGGGATATTCTAAAGTTTAAGGAATTGATTTTTAGGAGTTCATTGCTCATGTCTCTAGACTAGAAACCATTAGGATATTTATTTCTATTACATCAAAAATTAAATAAAATATTTTCAAAATAGATTTTTTATCTACCTTTCTCAACAGAGATACGGAAAAGAGGTTTTAATTATTAGATCATATGTATTATTTATTGGTAAATATGAGAAATATTTTTAAGGTTTAAATAAGGCTCTATATAGGTTTTAACAAGTCCCAAGAGCATCTATAACGACTCAAACATTAATCAATGAAAATTCCGCTTGATCTAATTAAATATCTTATTATGAAAAATGGTTATATAAAATATTGAATTCCTTGGTTTTATGTTTTTGGATTTCAAAATACAATTAAGAATTGTTACCCTTTCTAATATAGACATTGAACAGTGATCACATGATTAATAAAAATATAAGGCTTTAACAAATCCAATTTACTCAAACAAAGGAAGCGGTGGCCTCATCCTGTAGAATTTCACCATACAAAGCCCATTTTTCGAAGCTCAAAAAAGAGGTGGTGTCACTAGGCTTCACCCTTGACCAATCCCAAGTCAAGCTTCAACACATTAAGCTCAACCAGAACCGCCTACAGTATATGTGGAAGTTGATAGAGATTACCACCCAACGGATGTTATCTAAGCCACCCCAAGAGTTTGTTACCATCATACACCTTACCCTTTAGTCATATGCATGTGTTATAAGGGGTTATTTAACAATACCTTAGCACTATGAATATGTGCATTATTTTTGTATAGAATAAAGAGTATACATTCATAGTTTTTAAATCACAAATAGAATTTTTAGTTAATATTCAATTATGAAATCTATTTTGATTAATTAATGGATTTTTGAATTAAATAATATTTTAATAATATATTATTACTAAATTACATTTATTTAATATAAATGATCATATAATTAATACAATTGTAATTTTTATTAAGGTTTGAAATCTTTTTTTGTCAAAACCCATGAATTTTCGATAAATATAGGTTTTTATTTTAAAAGTAAAAATTCACATTTTTATAAAATTATTTATATAAAATGAATATTATTTTTGGAATCAAGATGTCAAAATTTTCCAATGGTGAATTTTTCATATTTTTCATAGAAAATTGAATTTTTGGGTAAAAATTAAATACCATTTAAATATATAATGTGTTTTATGACATCATAATGACCCAATAGTGGTTAAATAAAACACTATAAATATTATTTTTGGCCAATATATGTTTTACCATTAAAATAATGTGATTTTATTTTTATTTTTTTTTACAAAGCCTTAGTGGACCCTCCAAGACATATAAAACATTTTATCTTTTTAAAATTATTTCCTTAAGAGTGTGACTTACCACCACATATGCAAGCCTAATATTTTAAGAAGTTCAGCCATTGGACTTATAAAATATTTTTTTCCACTCCCCATTGGCAAAAACCATGGGCTGGTTTGTGGTTTGGATTAGTTTAATATGTGGTGACCCAAGCAAAAATAATAAAGAATTCCCTCTCCTTTCCTATATAAACCCACACAATATCCCAATTACTCTTCACTAAAATCCTTTTTAGTTTTTCCAACCACTTCCATCCTCTCTCTAGGATCCTCCCAAGGATCCCCAATCTCCCATGAATCCTCTCACAAGACTCTCCTAAGCCTTTGGGATCACACTTCCAAGTAAGAGATTCCAACCTTTCTTATTTTAATCCATGTTTCTTTATATTATAATACCATTTTTATTTTAATTAAAATTTTTGGGGTATGATTTATCACCTACCTTATATTTCCCTCCCTATTTTTGAAATTATGATAGACATATTTCTCTCTCATTAATGACTTTTGTGTACTCCTATTACCATGAAATTCTATAAGGATTTTCTCTCTTCTCATTCACATTCAAGAAATTATTTTGTATTATGAATTTAATTTCCATTACATTTGTTGGGAAATGTATCTATATGACCCCCTTACATTCCATTTCATGTACATATGATAAGATACCGTTTTCTCTCTAATCAACCATTTTTATGAATTCTTATTTCACGTCGTTATGCTGCCGAAATTTTACTATGTTTTTTCAAGCCAAAATCATTGTGTAGTGGATACCATAACCATGTCTCTATCAAGGGTATTTACCTTTATAAACATATACATATTGAACATTACTTTAATGTATTTATTCCACATTCCTTAATCATTTAATAACTTATGATGTTGAATGATTCCATGTTATATGATAAATGTGGCACACTTATGCATGAAATGAAATGTTTAAGAAGGGTGCCCCCTAATAGCACTCCAATGCATTGAGTAAAGATTAGTATCATGATAATCCAAGTTCAATGAGGGTTTATTCATTCTAATTCAAGTTCAATGAGGGATTTCTTATTCTCTATGTGAAATGATCCTTGGCTCATGATAAAATCATGTTAAGTGTTGTTTCCACATTTCTATGTTATGATAATCATGTTATATCATGCCTTTATATTCATGTTTCTTTTATGCTAAATTGACATACCTATTTCCTAACATGTATTGTATTATTAATGTTATTCCTTGTTTACTACCTTACTGGGCTTTATAGATCACCCTTTTCTTATGCATGTCCACAGGTTATCCCATGAAATGCTAAGTACGAGGGAATGTAGTGGTCATGTAAAGGAAGTTGTTAATAAAGATGTTGTGTTTCATGTTTTAAGTAAATATGTAATGTTCCTAATCCATAAAGACACTATACCTATCGATCTTCTATGTTGTATAAATTGAATATTTTATGTAATAAATCATGTTTATGTGTATAATAAAGAGTAGGGTTGTTATAGTTTGTATCAGAGGATAGGTTTAGTTTTTTTGGGATTAGGATTAGAAAACCCTAGTGAAAGTCTTAGGGATAATACTATGTATAATAATTACATCTATGTGTTTTGGTGAGTATTGAGTAAGTGGTTTATCAAGAAAATACATCTCTTTCTGGATACGAGTAGGTAGAGGCAGCTCTAGCACATATGTACCTAGGAGTAAAAACTCCGATAAGGAGTTTCAGGCTTGACCTGAGGTATCCTATTACATGACAATGAGCCTTGCTGCACTCTTGGTTACGACACTCCTGGGGGATATTCTTTGGTAAATTCAAAAGCTTAGTATGAACCATTTTTAAGGGAATAGAAAAATTACCCTAAGAATAAATTTTGTTAAGTAGATCATGGATAACATATATTCAATCCAATAGATTCATAAGTTAAGGAAATAAAAGTTATTTATAATTCATCTATTTTTTTGCTTGGATTACCCTTCATGTGTTACCCGTAACTTTTCTTTTATTCCATCCAATGGTCAGTAATAGGAGAACTCGATCTAACAATCGATGTGAAGATCAATGTGATGACTGTTCCAATGAGATGCTCAATCCAATGGGATAAGGAATCACAAACTTTGTCATGATACTCTCTCAGTTAAATCAAGCTATGAATAGAAACATGGGTTAAGAGGAACATTCAAACCCCCATTATAAATAACAAGTCGCAATCGAGAGCTTCATGAGACAAAGGCCTCCTAAATTTAATGGGTCATTTAATCCCTCAATAACTGAGAAATGGATCAAATCCATTGAAAAGATATTCTCCATCTTTCAATATTCCGAACAAGAGAAGGTTCTTTTGGATACTTATCATATGGAGGGTGAACCCGATCAATGGTGGACATTGATCAAGAATACAATGAATGAGGAGGATATCGAGGCATTGGAATGGAGTGATTTCTGGAAAATGTTTTTCGATAAATATTTCCCTTACACCCTCTGACTTAAGATGGAAAGAGACTTCCTTTACCTTAAGAAAAAAATATGACGAATCAATCAAAGAATAGGAGGAAAACTTCACAAGGATTTCACGATATGCCTCTAGCTTTGTCGTTACCCCCGAATACAAGGTTTAACACTTCTTTGGTGGGTTGAAACCTAGACTATAGAAATCCCTAAAAATCTATGACTTTGATAGATATGAGGAAATTGTCTGATTTTACCTCAAAGTAGAAACTGAGATCGGAGAATCTCAAAGGTATCATCGGGTTAAGAAGCATAAGGTGGACTTTAATTCTAGAGATCTGATCGATAAATCCAACGGTGATAAGAAAACCTAGCACCCTACTTTCCAGAGGTGTGGAAAGAAGCACCCCGAAAATTGCCTAAAGGGGATGAGGAAATGATTTAGGTGTGGATGAAAAGGGAACCTAGACTTTAAATATAGATAAGAAAAACCCATGGCTGCGATAGAGGAAAGGAATGCTATGTTTGACTCTCAACACATTATTCATTGCTTCAACTGCAAAGAACCAGGGAACCTTGAAAATCAGTTCCCTAATCCAAGGGTTTTCATAGGCAACCAACAACCTCCAAGGAAGAAAGGGAGAGATTTTTCCATAACTACTACTCAAGTGAACCTCGAAAATGAAGGAGTGACAAGTATTCTAATTATTCATTCAATAATAGAAAAAAAAACTTTCTGATTCTAGTTCTACACATTATTTTCTATCCTTAAAGTTTAGTAGAACAATCCCAACACCACCACAAATCATGGAAGTAAAGATTTTGGAGAGTAATGAAAATGGGGAAATCATTGGATCTTATGAATATAAATCCCCCCTATCATAATTTTTGGATTGAACTTCCTAGTGAACCTCATCATACTCCTTCTGGTAGAATTTGATGCAATTCTCAGCATGGATTGTCATTCCATATATAGAGCCAACATAAATTACCATGATAGGTAAATCACTCTCCATGTTGAGAATCTACCCCTAATTATATACAAGTGAAAGGAGGAAGATGAATCATTTTTAGAACTATCATCTCAAGCGTGGATATTGCTTCCCAATGAGCACACGCATCTAGATCAGATGATTGAGTCTAAGGAAGCAACCATCCTTGAATAAATGCCTATTGTGAGGGAATTAACTGAAGTGTTTCTTGATTAATTTCATGGTCTTCCTCCTAGAATAGATGTTGAATTATCTATTGAACTTATACCTGGGGCGTTTCCAATATCCAATAATCCATATATAATGGCTGTTGTGGAGCTTAAGGAGCTAAAGAAACAACTACATGAGAATATGGATAAAGGTTTTATATTCCCAAGTGCTTCACCATGGGGTGCTCCAATCCTCTTAGTCAAGAAGAATGATGGGTTAATACACCTTTTTATTGATTATCGTGAGCTCAATAAAATCATAATAAAGAATAAGTATTGTCTTCCTCGAATTGATGACTTCTTTGATCACCTACGTGGAGCACAATACTTCTACAAGGTGGATCTACGATCGAGATATTACCAAGGGTGAAGAAGGAGGATATCCCCAAGACTTCTTTTTTTATAAGGCACAGGCACTAGGAATTCATAGTAATGCCATTCGGACTCACCATTTCTCCAGAAATCTTTATGGACTTGATGAATATAGTCTTTAGATATTAACTTGAAAAAAATTTGGTAGTCTTTATAGATGATTTTCTTATATACTCCAAAACCAAGGAGGAGTATGAGGAGCATCTAAGCAGTGTACTAGAGACCTTGAGAAAGGATAAGCTCTATTCAAAGTACAACAAGTTTGAGTTCTAGTTTAATGAGGTCTCATTATTGGGCCATATCATCACAAGAAATAGGATATATGTGGATCTCTACAAGATATCTACAATTGAGGGATGGATGAGGCATACGTCGGTAATGGATATATGTAACTTCTTGGGGTTAGCTGGATCTTATCACTGATTTGTGAGAAATTTATCATGATTTTCCAACCCTCTTACCAAGAAAACCCGGAAGGGAGTAAAGTTTTCTTGGAGTGATGAATGTGAAGATAGCTTCAAGGAGTTGAAAAATATGCTTATTAATTTGATTTTGCTCACTTTACCCACAAGTGGAGAACTTTTTGTAGTATTTAGTGATGCTTCGAAGAAGGTCATGGGTTGTTTGTTGATGCATAATGACAAATTAATTTCCTATGGCTCAATTCAATTGAAAGTTCATAAGAAAAACTATCCAACACATGATCTGTTGTTGGTTGTAGTGATCTTCTATTTAAAAATTTGGTGGCATTACCTCTTTGGGGAGAAGTGTGAAATATATAAAAACCACAAAAGCCTCAAGTATATATTCAAATATAAATATTTGAACATGCACCAAATAAGATGGTTAGAGATGATCAAAGACTATGACTGCTCAATCCATTACCACCCTGGGAAAGCAAAAAAGGTCGGGGATGATCTAAGTAGAAAGGATCATGCATATTTATCAATGATTAGAATTGAAAAATATCCAATCTTCTTAGATTTGGAGAGGATTTACATGGAAATCATTAAGGTAGGAACATCATCAATCCTTTCTCAAATGATTCCCCAACCATCCCTCATGGAGAAAATAAAGGATGCTTAAATAAAGGATGTAGAAATTATGAAAAGGGTGGAAGCTATCATAAATAGGAAATCCTTAGAGTTCATGGTGGACAAGGATAGAATTGTGAGATTTGGGTCATGATTATATATACCATTTGATCCAGAGATAAATAAGGAGATTCTGAATGACGCACATAGCTCAACCTTCTCTATTCACCCAGGGAGCACAAAAATGTATTGGGATCTCTGAGAAAAATTTTGATGGGACAATATGAAAAGGGAGATTGCTGAATATACATCAAATTTACTAGTATGTCATCAAGTGAAGGGTGAGAGGAAAAGGTCTAAGGGGGTGATACAACCACTACCCATACCAACATGGAAGTGGGAGTACATTACCATGGACTTTGTCACTGGACTTCCAAGGACATCCAGAGGAAACAATTCTATATGGATCATTGTGGATCATCTTATGAAGATAGCTCACTTTATTGTGATTTGAGAGGACTTAACATTTGACCAACTTGCAAAAAAAATCATTAAAGAATTTGTAAGGTCATATGGAGTACCACTATCTATTGTATCTGATTGTGATCCAAGATTCACCTCGATATTCTGGAAAAGTCTCCAATATTCTCTAAGCACTGAACTAAAATTAAGTACGGCCTATCATCCTCAAATTGATGGTCAGTCTGAGTGAACTATTTATACACTAGAATATATGTTAAAATCATGTTCTATGAACTTAATAGGAGGATGGGAACAACATATTTCGATGGTTTAATTCTTCTACAATAACAGTTTCAACTCGGGCATCTGAATGGAACCATATGAATCCCTTTATAGGAAAAGGTTCAGAACACCGACATGTTGGGATGAAGTTGGTGAGCGTAAGCTGCTTGGACCTGAAATGGTCGAATAACTGTAGGAGAAGGTGAAACCCATTCAGCAGCATATCAAGGCAGCTCAAAGTTTACAGAAGATTTTTGCAGATAACCATTGAAGAGACCTTGAGTTCAAAGTTGGAGACATGGTATTTCAATGCATATCTTCATGGAAGAAGTTTAAGAAGTTTGGAAAGAAAAAGAAGTTAATACCTAGGTACATCAACCCCTTTGAGATTCTTGATCGTGTCAGGACTGTAGCCTATCGAATAGCACTTCCACCTACCATGGCCAAAGTACATGATGCCTTTCACGTATCCCTCTTAAATAAGTATATACCAGACCCTTAACATGTACTCTCTTCAGAGGTAGTACAGTTAGAGGATGATATTTCATACGAGGATCATCCAATGAAGATCTTAGATTGTAGGGAAAAAGTTCTACAAAATAAGACAATGCCCCCCGTGAAAGTGTTGTGGAGAAACCACAAGTTTGAGGAGGAAACACAGGAATTGGAAGAAGTGATGAAGCAGAGTTACCCACATCTGTTTTATTGTGGAAAAATGAAATTCCAAGGGATAAATTTATTAAGGGGGGAAGATTGTAACAACCCAAACTTTTATCAATTAAAATTTCTCTTGATCTAATTAAATGTATTATTATGAAAAATAGTTATATAAAATATTCACTTCCTTGGTTTTATGTTTTTGGATTTCAAAATACCGTTAAGAATTCTTATCATTGCTAATATAGTCATTGAATAGTGATCACATGATTAGTATAAATATAGGGCTTTAACAAATCAAATTTACTCAGAAAAAGGAAGTGATGGCCTCATCCAGTAGACTTTCCCTCTACGAAGCCCATTTGTTAGAGCTCGTAAAGGAGGTGGCAGCATTGGTAATTTCTCTTAACTAATCCAAAGTCGAGCTTCAACATGTTAAGCTCGAGTGGAACAACTTAAGGGAGAAGTGGAATTTGATAGAGATTACCACCCGAGCGATGTTCTCTGATCCACCCTAAGAGTCGGTCCTCATCACACACCTTACCCTTCATTCTTATGCCGGTGTTATAAGGGGTTATGTAACAAGACCTTAGCACTATGATTATCTGCATTATTTTTTATAGAATAAATAGTATACATTCATAGATTTTAAATCACAAATAGAATTTTTATTTAATATTCAATTAATAAATATATTTTGATGAATTAATGGATTTTTTATTTAAATAATATTTTAATAATATATTATTACTAAATTAATTTTATTAATTATAAATGATCATATAAGGAATATAATTTTAATTTTTATTATGGTTTGAAAGCTATTTTTTTCAAAACCCATGAGTTTTCTATAAATGCTAGTTTTTATTTTAAAAGTAAAAAATTACATTTATAAAAAAATTATTTAGATATAATGAGTATTATTTTTGGAATCATGACATCGAAATTGTCCAATGGTAAATTTTTTATAATATTCTGAGAAAATCAAATTTTTTGGTAAAAAATTAAATACCATTTAAATATATAATGTGTTTTTTGACATCATAATGACATAATAGTGATGTAAAAAAATACTATAAACAATATGTTTGGACAATATATGTTTTAACAATAAACTAATGTGATTTTAGTTTTGTTTGTTTTATTTTACAAAACCTTAGTGGACCCTCTAAGACTTATAAAACATTTTATATTTTTAAAATGATTTCTTTGAGACTCTAACCCACCCCCACTTAAGCAAGACTAATATTTTAAGAATTTTGGACATTGTCCTTGTAAAATATTTTATTACACTCACCTTTGAAAAAACCATGGAAACCCCATGGGCTACTTTTGGGTTTGGATTAGATTAATGTGTGGTGACCCAAACCAAAATAATAAAGAATTTCCTCTCTTTTCCTATTTAAACCCATGCATTCACCCACTTCCTCTCCACTAAAAGCCATTAGAGTTCGTCAAAAATCTATGCTCTTATCACTAGGATCCTCCATAGTCACCCCAATCTCCCAAGAAGCCTCTCTTAATCCTCTCATAAGACTTTGGGTTCACACTTCCAAGTAAGGGATTCGTACCTTTCTTATTTTTATCCAAGTTTCTGTATATTGTAATACCTTTTTTATTTTAATTAAAAATTTTGGGGTATAATTTATCACCTCCCTTATATTCCCCTACATATGTTTGAAATGGTTAGTGACCTCTTTATCTCTCATTAATGCCTTCTGTGTACACCTGTTACCATGCTAAAATTCTATAAGGAATTTCTCTCTTCTCATTCACATTCAAGTAGTTGTTTTGTATTATGAATCTAATATACATTAAATTTTTTGGGAAATGTATCTATATTACCCCTTTAATTTACATTTAATCTAAATATTATTAGATACCAATTTCTCTCTCATAAACCATTTTTATGAATTCTTATGTCACGTCGTTATGCGGCCGAAATTGCACTGTGTTTTTCCAATCCAAAATCATTATGTACTGAATACCATACCCATGTATCTATCAAGGGTATTCACCTATATGCGCATATACATATTTAATGGTAATTTTATATATGTATTCCAAATTCCTTAATCATGGAATAACTTATGATGTAGAATAATTCCATGTTATATGATTCATGTGGCTCACTTATGCATGAAATGAAATGTTTAAGAACAGTGGGCCTTGATAGTGCTCCAATGCATTGGGTAAATATTAGTATCATGATATGTAAAGTTCAATGAGGTTTTACTCATTATAATTTAAGTTCAATGAGGGTTTTCTCATGCTCCATGTGCAGTGATCCTTGGCTTATGCTAAAACCATGATAAGTGTTGTGGCCTCATTTCTATGTTATGGTAATCATGCTATATCATGAATTTATGTTCATGTTTATTTTATGCTCCATTGATATGCCTATTTCCTAACATGTATTTTATTATTAATGTTATGCCTTGTTTACTCCCTTACTGGGATTTATAGCTCACCCTTTTTATATGAATTTCCTCAGGTTATCCCATGCAATGCTAAGTATGAGGGAATGTAGTGGTCATATAAAGGAAGTTTTCAATAAAGATGTTGTGTTTCATGTTTTAAGTCATTATGTAATGTTCCTAAAACCCAAATACACTAGAAATATATATCTTATATATTGTATCAAGTTAAAATTTTATGTAATAAATCATGTTTAAGTGTGTAATAAAGAGCATAGTTTTTATAGCATCATATTCCAAGTTATATATATATTTGAAGAAGTTAAAATCTAGAAAATAAATAGTGGAAAATATATGTCTATTAAAAAAGAAAAAATTATCTATTATTTTAATTTTTCATGCAGATGATATAATTTTCACCGAAAATAAATAAATTTATTTAGAATAGTTTTCTGTGAATGTAAAGAAGTTATTTGAAATTTCTATTCTTCACTAAATGATATATTTTCTGGGCTTAAAGATTTCTCATAAAGAATAACATATCTTTATTTTTTAATATAAGTATGTTGATGAGCTTATAAAAAATCTTGGAGTGTGGATTCGAATATGGTTTCTACATTATCCCATTGGGAAAAAATTAACAAATGAAATGGAATGAAATTATTTTTATCTAAAAGATCTCATAAAGTCGATTGAAATCTTATTTTACTTGAAAATGTCTAAAACAGCTTTTTTTATGTTTTCACCCTTCATTACAAGTTTTAAAGTTCACCAAAAATGTTACATAAGATAGATAGGAAATTAATTAATAGATTCATACAACTCACTATATATTTGGGATTCTATTATAATAGTTAAACAATTCCTATTATATTTGGTTATACAAATATAGATTGGGCCAGCTGTGTTGATAAAAGAAGATTTACATCTAGTAGAGCTTTATTTCTAGGTGAAAGGTGTCTGTTGGCTTACATAGATATAATTTTTAGTAACCTTTAGTGCTATTGATGTAAAATATGTGGCTATATCTTAAGATACACCTAAAATGATGTTGATTTAGACTTATTTGAAATATCTCAAGGATGAAGTGAATCTTTCACTACTCTTGGGTTGTGATAATCAATGTATTATTAACTTATCAAAGAATATTATTAATAATTAAAGTTCCAAGTACGTCAATATAAAATATCACTCCATCAATGAGCTTTTGGATATATAGTAATTTAATCTATAATTTTTTTTTCTTGCCTGGGAGAAAATAAAAAACATGTTCACAAATCCTTTTGTAAAGGATTCATTTAAACTATTGTGGTAGAAGATGGGAGTTCATCCTTATTTCTCACATGGATAAGGTATAGTTCTTCTTTCCCATAAATAATCATATTCTTTGGATATTTTTTTCAAAGGGGGAGAAAAATAAAACATAAATCTCTTTATATTTAATCTATTAATGTATTCACAATGTGGGAAGACAAATATATAAGGGGATTGTTCAAAGGTATGTTGTTATATTATTAAGGGGTCATATATTTATAGTGGGGTTTTAAAAGGGGTAAGATATGAAATCAATGCTAGGGGTGTAATTTTTTGTTAAGATATTTTTGACATATTTTAATAGTTTTGTGAGAATGGATGTAGTTATATATTTCTTACAAGTTCAATGAATGAATTTTTGAAGTGGAAGAAGTGGAACATGAGATAACCTCATATGGTATCACATGTGGAATGAAAAAATGATAAAATTTGATATTTTCATGTTGTTTCAAGTTTGATTCATAGTTGTGTAGAATTTAATATAAATCACTATTTTTATATAAAACATGATATTATCATTTGATGTTCTTATTTACTCTAAATTTTCTCAAGTAAGAATAGAATTATTAAATGGTGATCCATTGATAAGTTGGTTGAGATTGAAAGTGATTTAAGTTAATATAATGAAAAATATATAAAGTGGGAAATTGTTGGACCTAATATCTATTTTGAATAAGTTGATGAGATTTTGGATATTTTTAAGACCCAAATAAAAGTTATAGTTTTCTAGGATCATTGGAGTTTTCTCTAGATAAGATGAATAGAATGTGTTGAAGTGGATATGTTTAATGTGTTTGGTTTTATTTTCAATGAATAAATCATACTCAATCTCAAAAAAAAATAGATTATAAAATATGAGGTGAAGTATTTGTGGAAGTCTATAGGATTTGGGATTTTGTTTTTTGAGAAGTTTGAAACTAATCTATAATATCTATGAAATTGAGCAGTTTTGGACAAACAAATTGGTTAAGTATAATATCTTATGAAATCTTAGAAGATATTTTTTTCATAAGACTTAATTTATTTTGTAATATGTTTAGCTGAATAATATTTTTTTCTATATGAAGTTGAAATTGAGATAAAAGAATGTATATTATGATAAATATAAAAGATACTTTTCATATTATAAGATATGAAGTCTGGGTATGATTCTAGGATAGTGCACAAGTTGCCTTATAATTCATATATTTTTTACATGTATGTTTTCATTCTCATAATATAAATAAATAATGTAATATGAACAGTGCATAAGATAAATTGAATATATAAGATATGTTTCTCGTAAAATAATGGGATTGTGTAAGAATATTTCCATGTAAGATATATTGATTGCGTAAGATATGTTTCACCTAAGATACAGGCATTACATATGTTGTGGGAAATTGTAATATGAAGTTATCATATGATATGGGGATCATTTAAGATATCTTCCATGTGATATGAACCCCATCATAATATGTGAAATTCATATTATAGGTGAATGTATTAAATTGAAAATGTAGTAAAGGAATGGATTTACTAGAAGATTTGTACGGCTTATAAATTCATATGATTTAGTAGTTTTTTCCTTGAATCAAATCAGGTTATTCTTTGTGATTTTTACTTTATTGAAATAAAATTAAAAATAATAGGTTGAAATGAATGTTGTTAATTGAGGATTCCACACTATAAGGAGGAAAACCATGGTAGGGTGTGGAATGTTATCATTGACATGTGGATGAAATTTTAAAAGAATAAAATGATATGTATTTCAGTAAGTTTATTTAATAGAATAATATATAGATATTTTTGGGGGAATTTATAGGGAAATATCACGGTCGATATTGGAGGGAATTTCAAATTAAATATTCTAAATTCAAATATTGTATGAAAATTGGAGAAGTATTTTTGAACTACTGACCCTATTTATGAATCGAGATGAAGATAATGGTAATTTCCATAAATCATTTATGGAAATAGTATTCATATAATAAAATTAATATAAATTTTGAAGAAGAATAAGAAGAATAGAATATCCAAAAATACAAAAGAGATAGGTAATACATTGAAGCCCTAAAAACTCCTTATACCGAAGAGAGAAAAAAAATGAAGAAATAAGAAAAGAAAAAGGTAGTTCTTTCTTGATACCATGAAAGAAAATGAAGATTAAGAAAAATAGACTTGTCATTATACGAGTTGTGGAGAAAGAAGTAGCACAGTGAAAAAAGGGTTGAAGTAGATATTATTATAAGGCTCACCTATTACTACTAAAATTTTATAAATTATTGTAATTATGCAAGATCTACATACATATTTGGGATACTATATTGCAATATAAGTTCATGGATATACCTTTATTGTTGTAATATATAAGTTTATACTAGTTGGTAGTGTGATCATGGGTGATTATAAATAACATCAAGTATTAACATTCTTGTTTTTAGAGGGGAACCCTCTAAATATATCATTCTTATTTCTTTGTGTAATTGTGTGTATGTTTAAATAAAAATTATAATCAATCTAATCAGTGGTGGATATTGTTTTAAATAGAAAACATAAAAATAATTATAAATTACTAATTCTCCCCCACTTAGTGATCCCACTGATCCAGTGTGTGATAATTCATAAACCCTTCTTAATAGAATATTTTAGTAACCACTTAAGTTTTCAATATTATATGTCAATAAAGTTCTATTTTTATAATATTAAAATATAAGATTTTTTAAAATATTTTTATGAAAAATAAATTATGCAAGCATATTCCCCATAATAGTGTCAATGGATTTATGTGAGTGGTTTTTCATAAAAACCTGTCAATGTTTTCTTATTTTCTTAAGAATTTACTGTAGTGGAATGACCTGTGGTCGATATCTTAGGGAGGATACTATAAAAACATTCCCTCTGTTATCACTATTTATATTTAAATAAAATATAATAAAAATTAAAACCTGAAATTGAGTGATTTATAAACTACAAATGATACCTATAAATATGTATATGAATGAAAAATAAAGAAAAGGAGATGAAAAATAGAATGAAGTTGGTAATAAATAAGTTGACTCTCATGGGTGTTGATAGTGATTGAAATCATAGTTATTATAAAATAAATTAATTTTCATTATACAAATAAAAGTAGAGAACAAAATTTTCCACTCCATATATTCTTTTACTAATGATAATTATCCTACATCAAAATCTCTTCATGCATGATAACCACTTTCTAAATTTATCTTAGAAACCTATTCTTTGAACATCGATACCCAAGAAAAACATTATTTTAAGAATGCATTAAATATAAAAGGGATATAAAATAGTTAAATATGGTAAAATAAGATGTGTAAAAAAGATAAAATTGAAAAAATTCCTTTCTATATATTTAACTATTACTGGAATCCTAGAATAGAAAAAATTGTAATCATTAAAGTGTAATGAATCTCATAACATAATTTTTTACCTCAATTAAAATATAATTAATGTGAGTTCTCTATAAATGTGGATATGAGAATCATAATAGGATAAACACAAAATAGAAAATGAGCAGAGAGAAAAAAACAAACTATTATTTACAAATACAGTACTATTATGGAAGAAATAAATATAAATCATAAAATATTTCAGTTGGGGAAAAATTTAGAATATTAGTGGGAGAATAATATATTTTATAATCTAGGAAAAATAATTAAAATATGTATCATAGGAATCCAATAATTTTTTACATGAATTTATTGGTGTATGGGGGTATGATTCGTCGTATGCAGTGTTGGATCAATGAGAAGTTTCGACTTCGGAATCATGTTTCCATTTTTTTCTTAATAATTAAATTCATTCAAATATCCACAGAATATTTAGTTGAAATTTTTTCTTAAATTCCCCTTTGAATTTAATTAACATAGTCAATAAAATATTTTGAAATATTTAAATGGAAAAAAGTGTTGGGATTCATGACAAAACACTTTAAAATGTGTGATGTTATGAAGGGGTACTATCCACAGTGTGGTATACTTCATTTTAGTGAGACTTTACTTTTGTGTTAGGTGTTCTTAAATTTTTATTTTTATATTTGAATACCTTTTTGACACTATGTATTATGCCACAATGTTTTCTTCATCATTTTTATTCCCATTCTTTTCCTGAACTTTATGCATGCACTAATATTCTCAGAAAAACCATTACGTATTTTAAATCCATCCTTGTGTAAAAGTAATATATCTTACATATCATGTGGGCATGGTTTTTTAATTTATGTTCCAATAATGGGGACTCTTATGTATCATCTGTTTAATCTTATATATCCCAATACATAGAAATTTTTTCAATATATGGCTCAAAAGGACTCTTATGTAAGAGTATATGACTTATACATATAAAAAATGTGGAATTTTCATACTATAGTACTTAAAAAATTACTCTTCACTTTTTTTTACATATTATGAATTAGAGGATAGAATAAGATAAACTTAAAATAACTCAAACCATTTTTAAATTCATCCCACGTCAATTATATTTCAAAAGTTAAATAACTTTTCATAATTCATATTTTCTTTTGCTTCCAATTTATTTAATAGAATTCCAAAATTTATTCCTAAATATTTTTGAAATTAATAAATATTAAATTTAATACATGTTTTGAAAATTCATAACTTCTCGGTTTCTTCATGTTATCATTTTTAAATTTCTCCCACTTCAGATAACATTTTATATAATCTTATACTTTTTTCTCCTTGAATTCATAACATGCTACTTTTGGATATTTCTCCATACTATAAAAATAAAAACACTTAATGTATAGCCATGAAAATTAAAAACAAAATAATGTTTTAAGTATAAAAAAATAAAATAAGTTAGTCTATTTTTATAAGGAAGTCAAAATTATTCCTAAAAATAAAAATTTGATAATTAACCATAAAATATAAAAATGGTGGGGATTAAGTTATTGAATTGAAATGTAAAAAAATAATTAAATGTTTAGCTCTTCCAAAAATAGGGAAATTAATTTAGTCAGTTAGTTCTATTTAAATCAAATGATCTATGGTATCTTATTTTATTAGTATATATGGAACAAATACTTTCTTAAAATATTCAAAAAAATCATATCCCTTATGACACACCAAACATATACCACCTCGACATGATCATATAGAATCATGATTTTAATCCATACATAAAAATATGTGATTAATGATACTCATTAATAATAATCTCAGCTATATGTTCTAATATACACATTCATAGATAGGAATATCTAATGACACATACCATGTTCAATTCATATTGGTGGGCTTGTACTCATGGCCTTCTTACTTGGGGATCAACAAGTGAAAATTTTATGAGAATAAGAATCATTTACTTCTTATCCACTAATAACTAATATTCAAAGAACATTTATGTCTCATTAGAAAGATTTTATCTTGACTATTAGACATATGTTTAATAATATTTTCAAAGTGTGTCTAGGTTCTAATTATATAAAGTAATTATGATAACCTTTTTTTGTCACAAATACTTTGGGAAAACTATCACATTAATGTTATATAAAATAACAATCATCTTTCAGTAATATATTAATTAATATTATGGTAATTGAAAGTATAAATTTAGTTTCTTCTATGTAACCTTCTCCAAAAACAACTTGGAAAGGTTTTAAAGAATAAAATATAACTACATTGAGTATAATTCATAAGCACACAACATATACATTAGAAGATACATGACTCGGGTGGATGAAGAACATATCAATATTTTATATAAATAATAACACACCATGTAAAGGATAATTAATTCTATTATATACATTATAGAATTTTTTTGTAGAGAAAAATCCATTAACTTTTATGTATTCCACTTTTACATGTCGTGCTCCCCCACCAACCTATAAATGTTTCACAATATTAAATAATATTTATGGGTAGATCAAACATAATAAAAAAATAGAAAAAGAGGAACGATTGAAGTAACTACACATCATATAATTATTTTTTCTATAAAAAAGAATCATGAGAATCCAAATTGAGAATTTTTAATATAATTGGGGGTGTTACCACATGGATTAATCACCCTACCCCCAAATATTTTAGTTATTTTCAATTTTTTTAACTTGTTCCTCATTCTCTTATTATTCCTTAGGATCATCCTATATCTATAGGAATGGTTTCATTTTTATCTACCCTTTCAATATTCCCATATCCATGAGAGGTAAAGAGGAACTATTTTGGGGTTTTTTTATGATTATGTTTGTGTTTTAATAAACATTTTTTGTGTGTTTCTATTTATATTTTGATTTTCATTTCATAATCTATTTGTTGATAAAATTTCCAAAATCAATGGTTGTGGTATGTTAATCCAAGAATAGTCCAATCATAAGAAAATAAGAGATGTTATAATGACCAAGCTCATGACCATTGGTTGATACAATTTTCACTATTAAGGTTTTTGATAAAAATATATAATTAAAGAAATCAATCATCTGACCAAGGGATAAAAAACATAATGAATGAAACTGTTCATTGATGTTCTAAGAAATGAAAGTATAATTGAATCCCTATTATTAATTAATTATATATATATATTCAGATACATGATGATTTTTTATAACAATCCCTAATTAAAATTATAACCTCAGAACACTCCTTTTATTTGATTCTTCCCTTATGTTTTTCTATTTCCTTATTTTTTTGGTTCTTTTTTCTACCTTTAACCTTTAAATATACCACCTAAGATAAATTGATATATCACTAAATAACAACTACATATTTTCTTCATTATGGTTAAACCCTGATACTATTATACTATGTTATAGTTAGGAAAAATAATTTTTGTATCTTAATATAGGTGCTTTAAATTCTTGAGAGATTATCAAGGAATTAAAAACCACATGTTCAAAGAGAAAGATAATTAATTTGACATTTTTCATTCTATTTTCTCTTTTAATTTTTATTTTTCTTCTGATTCCTCATCTCCTATACAAATATTTTTTATTTTTTAAAAATATTTTTATTTCCTCTTTTAAAAATACACTCTGTAATATTTTTTTTAGAATTTTTTTACACATATTACAGAGTTTATTTTTATTTGTATGATTTAGTGATGTCATATTCATATTGAGAGAATTATTCCCAATACATGGACATGGATTTTCAAGGTGATGAATACCCATGTAAATTTGATAATAAATCACCTACAAAATTATATTTTCTGAAAGATATAAATCTAAATTAAAAATAGTTATCAATGGTGAAAAGTTTCATCAAATATTAGTTAAACCAATCCAAAAGGTCAAAAAGGCATGAAATTTACTCATAAGGGTGACAATGATAATAACTGATGTGTAAAATCCTGAAAAAATTATGAAATTGAGTCCCTAGACTTGGTGTCAATTATAAAACATGATATGATGTAAATCCTAATAATTTTAGATGAATTTTCTTATAAATGATCTTTCATGTACTAAAAATGAAGATAAATATGCATTATAAAATGATAACACTGGATGTTAATATAAATAAAATTTTGAAACCTCCCTTGATTCATTACCTACTCCAGAAGAGAGTTAAATATTTTCATTTCAATGGAATGATGGATCATGAAAACATGAGAATAAAATTTTAAACCCCTAAAACATTGTGTCTAATTTTTTGAAAATATAAGTGAAAGATGGATGAAGTGATTCTTGGATTATTGTTATGGACCCATCCTTATAGTACTCGCAAGGTTTACATTAGTTAAGATCAAATTGAGTTGTTGATAAATATAATTTGATTAATATTATGGTTGGATTTATTGAAAAAGGTAAGGTTCATAATTATTGGTATAAATGTATGGATAATACATTTTAATCATTTAGAGATGTTTATGAGGTTATTCTGAAAGTCCATAAGTTACATGGAATAAATATTTGTTGTGTATGTTTTAGGTAGACTTAAAAATATGATTGTATATTGGACATGTGAATATGTGTCATACATCAATAGTGTAGGTGTAATTCTAGTTAGAATATTTGAATTTGGAAAAGTTATAGGGTCTCTATATTTATCATTGGGAATGAGAGTGGGTGGAATCCACCTATTTGTGTTTTTTTTGTCTCAACATATATGGCATAGACCTCAATGTACATGAGATCTTATGGATTTGTAGGGTTTTTTCAAGTTGTTTATGTGTGATCGGGTTTTTTAGGTGACATTATGCCCTGAACGTACATGTGAATTCCAAACTGAATAAGTGTGACCTGATTGTGTAGGTGTAATATAGGAATTATCAATTTTCTACAAAATCCTCCAATAATGGTTTTTTAGGTAAATTATTATTTTTAACTAGTGATATTATTTGTGATATATCTAGAATATTGTTTTCTAAATTAGATGATTATGAACCTATTTCTCATTGATTTAAACATCATATAACCATAACTAAAATACATGATTTAAGACAAATAAAAAAGGAGTGGTAATGGATTTTTCAGTGGAATAAATAAAAGTTTATTTCATAATTAAAAATAATAGTTTTTTCTATGAAGAATAATATATTTTTAGGAGAATTTATGTGCCACAAGGAAATATTATTTATTCTTCCAAGCTATTATTTTAAAGCTTCATGATTTTTTGGAACTCATAAAGAAGTAAGATCTATTTTGTCCACACAACATACTAAGGAGAAGATAGAGTTGGTGATGTTGAATTTATTTCACCATGTATCATCATAGAGTATAATTTATTTTAAATACAGGTTAAAATTGATAATATTAGGACTATAGAACTTGTGTTATTTTTAATACATGATTTCACTTTTAAATAGAGAACTATAAATATATCATCAAAATAGAATTGTTTCATTCTATAAATAGAAAATTATAAATGGTTATTACAATATTTGATAAAATATAGAAAGGTATCCCACATAAATATTTTATGGATTTTATAAGATGTTGAAAAAGAACAAAAAAGAGAAGATACCATCTTTGGGGATGATTAAAATATACAGGAGAGAAAAATAAGGGGGCCTACTAAAATTATTGACACGTCTGAAGTAGGATAAAGAATATTGGAACCTGCGTCATCTTTAAGATTTTTATCTAAAGAATAATTATATTTTTTTGATAAATAATATTGAAGAGAGAGGAATACATCAACATTTCATAGTAAAGAAGATCATTCCAGATTTATTCTTGAAATAACAATAAAGAGATGATTAAGGAGGGGTTCGCAATGGGTCTATGAAGGAGCATCCCATATGGAGTTATGTAAAGAATCTACACATATTCAAGGATGCATAAAGATTACTAGTTTTTATTTAAGTATGGACCTAAATAACTATATATTTTATGTAATCTTTCCTTGGTTAGTATGTAAAGTAGGAGGAAACCATTAACGTAAAGGTGTTCTTCCCTAGATTAGTGAGTGAAGTAAAAGGAGCACCAGTGATCTAGTGGCATCCTTTCTTGGAGAAATGCATAAAGATATAGGAGGTGTTGGAATTTATACTTAGGTAGTATTGATCCAACTAAAAACCCTTATAATTGTAGTTATCCCTATATATATTGACCATATTGTAACCACCAAATAGTAGTGATCATTTTTGTTAATTGGTGCATTGACACACTATCAATTTCATTCTCTTTAGAGTAGTCTTATGTAAGTGAACCAAGTAAAAATAATCATTTCCATACATAAATTAATTTCATAAAAATTTTCATATATTTTTTTGAGGTGGAGAATAAGTAAATTATTTTTAAAATTTTCCAAGATAATTTGGAAACAAAATAAAAATGAAAGAAAAGTGAGAAATTGGTAAAAAGGATAAAATGTGTTTAAATTGGTCACATCCTAATTCACCCACCCTTTCTGGTTTCCTTAAAGACATAAAAATGGGTATCAAATATATAAGTTTTTCTTTTTTATTTAACCAAAGAATTATTTTTAGTGTTCTTACAAAAATGAAGGCTATATGTATGATTCTATATTTTAAGAGTTAAAAGTTTCAAAGGTGTAAATGGGAGTTCATGACATACATAGAAGAAGTTTTATAAGTTTACGGGGAAATTTTCCATTAAGAAATTATTTTTTGGAGCCGACATGAAGTTATCTTTCAATAAAATAAAATAAATCTTCAAATTTATGCTTTGGTCAAGTAGGCATTAAATAAGGCTCTCAAATAAGAAATCGTCAAGAACATTTATAACTATAACTCCCTAAAATATATGTGGATAAAAATTGGATACTTATATGACATATATTCCAAAAAAATCAATGAGAAACATTATTTTAGAATTCATCATGTAAAAAAAATAAAAATTATAATAATTCGACTAAGATGATGAGTTCTCTAATTGTTGTAATAAATTATAAATCTCGTGTTATATATAATTCTAAATATATTTTTTAGAAATCATGTGTGCCCAAAATCTCAAACTCTCTCATGGAGTTGAAAGAGACATGAGATTCAGGTAAATAAGAAATAATGACATTAATTTTTCTATCCTTGGAGTGTTCACACAGCCACTATAAAGAGTTCCAGTCCCTTGAAGAATAGGTCATTTAATGTAAAACGCTTCATAAATTGTAAAATTTCATTATGAATGATATTTCCTTTTAAAACAAAAGTCTAAATATGGATGAAGTGTACTTTAAGTTTGAAATGAAGAATATAGTCATGGGAATGCAAGATAAAGGTTATTTTAATGTATAAATGTCCCAATAAATTATAAATAAAATGAACGTCAAAATTGAATTTAAGAAAATAATTACCCCTCAAAAACTCCACTGGAAGAGATGATATGGGGTGGTGTGTAAATTTCCTCAAAAATAAAAGATATGGTTGTCAAGATATAGGATGAATATGAGAAAATTAGGGAAATATTTATAATGGGTTGAAAACCTCTATTGAGAATATAAATATCCATCTAATTACAACCTTGAAAATTGGAATAAAAACATTTACATGTATGTCAGTCCCAAGAAATCTATAATATGGATAAAAACATAAGTTTATTGTCAAATTTAGAAAGGAAAATGTAAAAAAGAAAGATACCTCCAAAATTCTACTATTTTGGAAGACATGGACACATTATGAGTAGGAATATTAAAGAAACAAAATCTAAAATGTGAAATAATACATGCTACATCATCATATAAATTGATAACAGAAACTTCATGGTATATTTTTTTATGGAAAATTATTTCTTTATTCTAAACATTGTTATTTTTAAAGACATTATTGTACAAGTATAACTAAATAAGTCACTAGGAGAACATCAAGTCTTATGAAATTCAAGGAAGGTGTTTTTCTAGAAAGAAACCTTTAAGCTCAAAACAATATTAACTATTATGGAGGAAAATTGAATAACTTGACAAAGGGTTCATCCATCACTAAAATATAATTGCTCAAAATATAACACCTGGAATGAAAAAAAATATGGAAGCAAAAATAAATGGTTTTCCTGACTATGAGAAAGAATGAAATGAAGGATCCACCATGGAAGGATAATTCTGAGATGAACCTCATTTCCATAAAAGATAAGGCATATATAATTTTTCTCATATAAATAACTAAAAGGATATAAGTGGGTATTTATATAAGGTTACTCTGATGGATATATAATCCATGAGAAATCTCTACTGAAGCTATAAAATAAAAGGATATCTATGAAAGTTATGTCTATTCCAAAATTATGGAAAATTCCTAAACAATAAAGAAAAAGATTTTTCTTATAAATGAAGAAATGAGTTTCAGTGGTTTCACATAAATAAGATCCATTTTAAATGTTTTTGGTAATCTAGTAGAAAGATATGTTCAGGATGAATAGGATGAGGTTGAATAATTTATCGAGTTCCATTATAAAAATCATAATAATGGAAAGGAAAGGTGGAAGATAAGGTTCAGTTCATTATATATATCCACATTCATAAAATTGAGTAAGATAAAGGTATTCATCTCCCCATGAAACTAAATGTTTACTAACTATTTTGATGAGGTGCAAAAATAAGGGGATGATACAATCTGTGGGGAATAAGTGCTAAAAATTGCATGATGATAAAATGAAAGATATAAATATTTTGAGATAGAAAAGGGAATGAAACCAGTGAATTCAAGAGTATTTTACTGATTTATTTTCTTATTAATACTAAATAATGGAAACAAGGTCAAACAAATATCATCAAGTGATTCTAAGAAACCTATTTTTTAAAGATATTTCCAAAAATACATGCTAGAATTGAAATTTATTGGTGAATCTAGATCCATTTTAAGATCCTAAACTGAGCTAAAAGAGGTGTTAATGACTTATATTAGTCCACTATAGTCACATGATGAATCTTATATAAAACAAGTTCAGTTAATCCATGAAATTATAAGAATAATACCACTAAAAAGTTAGATCGATTGTGAGTAGCAATAATGACATAAAAGTTTTTACATGATCATATGTCTTTTAAAAAAACTAGTGGTATAATCTATACACTATTTAATAGATACAATAATCTAATAAGTTTGAGGTTTTTCCCCAACGATAGGAACCCCAAAACTAAATAAAAAATAAAGAAACTTTATTATGAAATTTAGGGGGATTTGAGGATGAATATTCAAGTTTTTTTATCCTTATCTCTGATTGGAGGATCCTGTGAAGAAATAGTGTTCAAAGTGGTATTACTAGTTCAAAGTTTACAACTAGTATCAATTCAAATGTTATGTTCCCAAATTCATGTGTTGTAATGATTATATACTAATGGTTTTGTCTAAAAGTGTGGTGAGATCATAGGTTTGTTTTTTTTTGGCATGAAAAAAGTGAAATGTTTTTGGATTCATGTGTTTTAATTGGAAAAATAATTAGTTAAATAGATAAATATAAGGAAGTTAATTTATTATCATTATTAATATATTGATACCAGGATCTATAGGCTTGTATAATTTTTTGACAACCCAATATTTAAGTGGTAAATTCATTTACTCGGGTTCTCTAAGTTTTTGTAGATAAAGTTGGATAAGTTTCTTAATAATTATCTTGAATGAAGTTATAAACTTGTCAGTCCAACCAAAAATATTTTAAAATAATTCATAACAATTTGGTTAATAGGAAATGTTTTTCAAATGGGGATAAGAAATTTCCCTTATCCTTAATTTAGGACTGCAATCCAAGAATAAGTGCATCCCTATAATGTAAAAGGGAGAGAAAAAGTTACATATTATCATGGAGGAAAAGTGAAAACCCCAGAAGAAAATATTATTGTTTTATAATGATAAAGGGGTTTTGAGGGGTTGGACACATTCAAAGGTAAAGCGTGATCTAAAATTTTATATTACTATCCTAATGGGGGAGAATATCTATAGACACATATGAAAGGGGAGATAAGAAAAAGATAAATTTCTTACATTTGGCCTATTTGTATTTAATTGACAAATGGGAAGATATTTTGGAGGGGAAAAGATTTCATATTGTCAATAAAATATAATGGAGGAGATTGATGAACTCCTATAAGGTTGTGTTATATTTGTTAATGATATGACTGTAATAGTACAAAAATGATTCTTGTAGTGTTTTTAAGGACTCATCCTTATTAGACTCACAATAGTGAAATAAATCAAGGCCATATGGATTTTTTGATAAATGGAGTTTGATTGACATTATGGTTGGATTTTTTTAAAAAGGAAAGATAATGTGCATGAATCTTAGAATTATGGTATGGATAATCAATGTTATATAATTTGGATAAGTTCGTGAATTGATTACCAAAGGTTGGAATTTACATGGAATTAATATGGGTTGTGTATTGTCATGGATCCTTGAATGTATGACTGATTTTTTGGACAAGTTTTTATGTGTAATAAAGTTGTATTATAGGTTTTCATTTCATATAGTAGATGTGAATTTGTAAAAAGAATGGGGTCTGTGTATGTGTCATTAGGCATGAGAATATTTGTTATCTAGTTACATATGTGTTTTTGGTCTTGACATATATATCATATACCTCAACATATGTATGACCTTCCAAATGCATAGGTGTGTTTACCAAGTTGTGTGTATGTGATTAGGCTATGTATGTTTCATTCATACCTAGAGTTATGTGTGAATTATAAACTATATTTTTTCAGCTGACTGTGTAAGTGTCATCTAAGACTTAAAAATTTTCTAGAAAATTGGTCAACAATAATTATCATTGGGGAAATTACTATCATTTAACTTGTGATATTATTTGTGATATTTCAGCAATATTTTTTTCTAAATTAGATAATTATTGAACAATTCCATAATGATTCAAAAATCATGGAACTCAAACTAGAAGCCATAAATCAATGCAAAGATAAATAAAGGAGATATAGTCTATATTTAGGGGAATAAATCAAAATATATTTCACACTGCAAAAGAAAAGTTTGTGCTATCAAAAAAAATAGATGTTGGAATGAGGAGTTACGAGATACAAAGGAAATATTTTTTATTTATTCAATCTTTTATTTCAAAGATACATGATTTATGGGAACTCATAGATAAAGTTGGTCATATTTTTTTATAGAACATTCCAAATAGAAGATGGAGTTTTTGACATGGAATTTGTAGAACCATGAAACACCATGTAAAATAGTGTATTTTAAACAAATAATCTAGTTATAAACCTTAGTAAAACTAGACAATAATTTATTTTTAATACATGAAGTAACTTTTACATGGAGTACTAGAAAAATGTGATCAAAATGAAATCATTCTGATATTCCATAAGAAAAATATAAAAGGAAATTTTTATATTATAAATATATTGAACATTCCCTATTATAAATATTGTTTATCCTCCATAGAAATTGAATAAAGAATAAAAAGAGAAATGACCCTCTTTTTGGATGATCAGAAGATCCAAGAGAGAATAAGGAGAGACACTTCTAAAATTATCAGCACATTTGAAGTAGAAATAAGAAGAGTGGAACTGATTCCATATTAAAGATCTGTACTTCAAAAAGAATCTGATTTGTACCATGTAGAAAACTGTAGAGAGTTTAATACATCACTATTTTTTTGTGAAGAATACTGTTCTAAAGTTAATTGATAAAAAAAGAAGAGGATATACTCTAGGAGAAATTTAAAGGAGGACTATAAAGGATCATCCCATGTGAAGTTAAGTAGAGAACCTACATATATTCAAGGATTTATATAGCTTCTCATTTATTATTTAAGGATGTACAAACATGTTTATAAAATATAGATAAACATTTCCTGAGTAATTAAAAAATGATGAGGAGAAGCATCGACCTTGAAGGTGTTCTTCCTCAAAACAATGAGTGAAGGAGAAGAAACAACAGTGAGTTAGATGAATCCTTTCTTATAGCTATGTGAGAACTAAGAGTAATTGATTATTGTGAACCTTAGGTGGTAGTGAGCCAAACAAAAACACTTGTAAGGGTAGGGAGCCTCATATGGGATGACAACATTGTAACCACTGAAAAATAGTGATTTTAGTGGTTAATTAGTGCATGGACACACTATCAACTTCATGCTCCTTAGAGTAACCAAGTGTTGAAGAGATGATTAAAAATACTCATTTCCTTATTTTAATTATTTCCCTACACATTTTTATACAGTTTTTTAAGGTGGAGTGCAAGGAAATAAAGTGAAAAAATTTCCTACCCAAGTGAGAATAAGATCCAAATAAAGGAAAAGTGGTAAATCAATAGAAAATCCAAAAATGTATTCAGATCGGTAAGAACATAATTCTCCCCCACCCCCTCTTAAGGTTCCATGGGGACATAAAAAACATTATATCTTATAACCACCTCTAAAAATATAATAATGGTTCACACTATATTTATAGATGGACGTGTAAGACATGCGGACCATTAAAGAGACATGGGTTAAAAAAATTGCTTCATGTAAATAAAGTAGGGTTACATAATCCACCCCATCTCCCTCTCAAATAACAATAATTTGTCTCAAAATTGAAATGTACAAGATATATGTGGTGTTTTTCTGAGAAAAATTCACATCCTCCTTGAGACTATAGCTTTGAACAGGTCTCTAGGTCAATCCAGTGTCCTTAGACAATAGTGCTTTATGTGAGGAAAATGAGATTATTCTATTTATATATTTCTTTTCGATTTTAACTAATTACATGGTGTGTACTTATACGTACATGTTGTGTAAATATATTTATTATTATTTTACACTATTTTTATTAAATAAAATGATATATTTATATCTATGTAAGTAGATTTCGTGTATTATTATACATTGTGTGAGTTTATATGTTCATATTAATATTCCTAATAACTTTTAATTATACTGTATATATGTGTGTGAATTATATATGTGATGTATGTGTACAATATATTATATATATGTCATATTATATAATATAATTATAATATAATATATAATTTAATTAAATAAAATTTAAGTAAATAAATATGAATGAAGTCAATGTTTATGTATGTTCAATATAGGGTATCAGAATCATCATCAGTTCGAATCCCTCCATGGTCAACATCAATGCATGGGTGTTTCTTTTTAAAATAATTTTTTTATAAAACATAATTTGATAAATTCATAAATAATAAATATTATAAATTATAAATATAAAATAAATGATATATTTGGATTTATTAGTAGGTTCTCAACTAGAATCCAAAAGCCACAGATTTGAGTCATCCTTATTAAGATTATTCTAACCTTTTTCGTTAAAAAAACCACAAATCATGTGAAACATAATAAACTATGTTTATATTTATATAAATAATAATCTATATACATATATAATTAATAAACTAAATATATTAATATTATGAAAATTTTATCTGTATAAAAAATAGAAATAAATCATTACATGGTGTGTGGCCATCATAATACATGCAATGTAGTTTCCCTTAAATTCCTTATCCCCCTTCCTTTAGAAAATATTATGTGAGAATCCCCCCCATATTTCATTGTCTAGATCATACCCCAGTCTATTAATCTAAATCTATCACTACAAGGATTTTTCAAGCATCTGATCTTCTGAATTTTTTTCCCCAACCCAACTCTACAATAGAAGGGGAGTAATCTATTTCAAATGTGAAGAAACCCACTTCTTCATTAGCTTAGGATTATCTCGTGTCATAGAGAGTCTATATGGAGACATGGTAGGAGAAGATAGTTATGGACCTGTCAATGCCATATCTTCTATCATAATCAGTGGTTCCTACTAAGGTGGCATCATAAGATCTTTTATCTCTATCATCTTGAGGAGTGCTATTTTGTTTATAATCACCACTATATATTCCTTCAACAGCTACCACAACATCACACTCATCAACCTCAATACAATGGGAATGATATATACCAACTCCATTAGCTCAAGCATATTATACATAATTCTACCTAATATTTGATTCTCAAGGCCATTCTAGTGACTATCCATGATGAATCTAAGGACACACTATTAATCACAGAAGTCTGGTTCTTGACATGATCCTTCCAATGAGGCTTGGTGTCCTTGAAGATAATGAGTACTTACTGAAAAATACTCATCTATTGGACATTATTCATGTTAACACTCCCTCTTTTAGAAATTTATTTTTATAGTTCTCTAATATAATTGAGTTTAATCAGCCATAATACTATATTGAGGTGAGTGATACTGAGAAAGATATCTAGTTCTGGCTAGGAGGATAACCCTCATTGCTCACTATGAGAGATTTTTTCATATGGTGTGTCTTGTACCCCCATCCCATCAACCCACCACCTATAGACCCCCTTACCTGACTAAACAAAAAGTATATTCTTTATATGTGTAAAGATATTCTCAGACCCAATGTTCGATACACTCTCACCACATAGAAAAGTGCTTTGATCATTTACCATATCATTTTCCTTACCACACTTGTTTTAGTAACATTTTATTCCCAAAATATGAGGATAGTGGGGTCATATCTATTATAAATATGGTGTTCCATACCTATATTTTCATACTCGGCTACCTATTTTTCAACCTCCAATTTCCAGGATATGTTCATTGGCTACCAGGGTAACTTTGATGGCGGTTTCTATGCCATCTGTTTAGAATAACACTTAGGATTTTTGATCTCTCTACTCCTTTCAATCTCTTAGGTGCTCAAAAGAAGATGTAATGTCTTATAATTATTTACATGGGGATGATCTGAAAGAGAGAATCCACTAATATCCTCATGAACAAGTGTCCCTATATTTTCTGAGGATGAGTATCACAATGCCTCTATTGGTGAAGCTGATTAGGTACCTCCACTAGATCTATAGGTATTAGAAACACCACCTAAACCATTATATTTCACTTATTATACCACATTATCTTCTACCCATCCACAATCCACCATCGATCCTTCCAAATTTGACCCTTCTATGGCCACAACACCACCCCTATATTTGGATAATTCATCGGTTTTAATTTTCATGGATCACATGGATTGATAATTTTATATGATATATCAGTGCTTTGATAACATTTGTGGGTAAATTTTTCATCTACATATGGATATAAACTATATTTCCTAGTATTATTAATGATTTTTTTCACCATCCTCAACAGTTTCAACCATATCTACACAATCAACAATGATTGAAACTAATTCTAGGGTGTAGTTTGAGTAAATCACTATTATGTTTAAAGAATCAGTTGGAACTTTTAATCCTACCATACCAGAAGTATCAACAAAGCATTAATTTCATGTTGATTTTTCTTTAGTAGTATCTTCCACTGATCAAACAAAATAGTGGATTGAGGCCCCTCATCTCTATATCCCACTAATGTGTTCTTTCGGACATTAATGATGGTAATTAAAAACATTTCCTCTCTTAATAAAATCCCATGATTGAATCTAATACCTTTTTTATTATATATATCCCTTCCTATGAGATTATTTGTTTGACCATACATTTCATTTAATTTTCATCAAAAATCATTTATTTTTGGGGTTTCATCACTCTATAATTACCAATATATATTAGAGGTGTATCCTTAGAGAATATTTTGAATACATTGATATATACACTACCCAGGGTTTTATAGTCTTTAATTTATCTTTTCAATCATTTTATAATTCAATTCTCTTATTTCTCCCCTAGTCTCATGTCATGTCGTTCCACCCTTCTCTTACAATATGGTACACATGTAAGGATATATAAAATTTTAAATATGGGGAAAGGTACATTGACCCAAAAATGTCATTTTATTTAATGCTAAAGAAGAAAAACAATTATTTTGAGTATCATTTTAGTGTTGGTTTTGATAAAAAAATATGAAATGAAATAAAAACATCTGAATGAACTTAATATCTATACAATTTTTACGTGTAAAATTTCAATTTTTGTTAATTAATTTTGAAATTCCAAGAAAATATTTCAAATATTTCATGTTAATGAATTATGAATTGGAAAATAAATTTATCTGGAATTAGTTTCAAATTAACAAACTTATGATTTTGAGATTCTTTTCATATACATTTTTAAGCATTATTTATGAATATAGGAGTCACACACATGGTTTATATAAATCATAATTTTGTAACCATGAGAGTCAATTTCAATAAAAAATAGGAACTTCATTTAAAAAAATCAAATTCAAAAAAAATTATATCCCACACAAAGAAAAATATGTATTTACAAAATATTTCCCCAAACTAATAAAGGATCCTCTTATCACATCATTTGAAAACGTAACTTGGTTGGGTAAACTATAAAAGTGTTAAAAACCTATTTTTTATTGAAGTGGTATTTTTTGTGTTTTTTGATATATGGGAAAAGGGGAATTGAGTAATGATTTTTTTAATAGGAATAAATGGAATATATTTTTGAGATAATAAAATTTTAATGAATGAATTTGGAATGAAATTAGGTGAATGGACTTTGGTAGTATTTATATGGATGAGTGAATCATAGATTTTGTTTTTTTTTTTTGAATTAAAATTATTTCATTGGGTTCTTGATGTATAATGTGAGGACAATCAATATTTCACTCTTGTGATTTTTTAGAGATTTTTTTGAGGTTTTTCTTGAGGAAGGACAAATGACTAAGTGTGTGGGAATTTTATACACTCAGTTTGTGTATATAATTTTGGTATGTTTTAATAGTTAAAACGTTAGATAATTTTGGATATATGTTTTTATGTGACTCATATTATTTATTTTTATGTTTTTCTATTTCAAGTTTTTATGTTTGAACGTATAACTTTACAACGCTTTAGAGAATAATAGATAACTATATGGTGTATAATTATTAAGCACACATCATATTAATTAGATGATACACGAATCAAATTGTTAGAGTACATGAATAGATTCCTACTCAATAGGCAAATTCTATGTGAAGGATAATGCACACCATGTATGTTCTTTTTAGATATGGTTGGTGAAGAAAATGTGACTACATTCCATGGATTCTACTTCTACACACCATGTAACCCCACCAACCAACACACATCATGTAATATTTTTTAGATTTGGTGTCTTTTAACAAGCTACATTTTATTATTCATTAATTGTATATTAATGTTATTTAATATTGATAGATATATTATTACATTATGTGTGTTATTCTATATACCATTAATGTGATAATGTATTTAGTTTATCTATCGGATCAGAAGGTTATAGAAGCTCACTTCTATGGTGACAACATCGAAGTGTTATAATGATATTATTTTTTTAACATGTAGGGGGAATCCCTCCTCCCCCCATATTAAAACAAAGTATCCTATTATTATTTTGGGTAAAGGGATCCCATTACATGACCTTTATAGGTCCATAAGGAATTAAACCCCAACACATTACACTCATAGGCCGAGACCCATAGGACCAATCATGGCCCAAAGGACTCATAGAGAACAGCTAAGCCACATGATACACTGCCAATACTATACCGATCAGTTCTATCCAACCACCCAACATCTCTACCAATTCTCTTCATCATCCATTTATCCATAGTTCCATCGATCAGTTGATGATGTCACCCGATTCATTTTCCTCTCGTGACGACTCCACTCTTGTAGACAATCAATGTTGTAGACACCTAGACCCCAAACTCCTAGTTCATCTACATGATGCATATGTTCCCATGGAAAGATAATTTCATTATTATTCAACAGCATGACCCATATTCTCAGTTCTTCCTGTGATGCCTATCACTCCTACAACTATACTTATACCGGTAAAAATTCCCCAAAATTTGGGGCTTCTAGAAATTGATCATGGGATTGATGTAGTATTACAAGGCTGGATTGACCACTAGGCCAAGACCCCAAAAACATTATATGATTATATTCTTAAATATATGTTTTATCAAAAGATGAAATCTATCTTTTAGAGCATAGATGATGTAAGCTATTAATTTTTGGAGGATCAAGAGAAATTGAGACTCCATTGCATGCAGTATACACTTGGTAATCACCAAGATATGAGTCTCTAAGAATATAACATATCATTATAATTAAATATGTTATATGTTTCGTTTTATATTCCTATCTACAGATGTGTGAACTTTTCATCAGAGTTAATATTATTATTAATTCATATCAAGATTCAAACACTTAAATTTATTGATAAAAAACATGACAATATATTCTTCTAGTGAGGTACTATATGTTGGGTGCATCATGAGTGATGTAAAATTATTGAATATATCATGAAATTATTTTTACCTTGTGATTTAATGTAATTAGATATCTCAGACCCTTTGATTGGAATGGAACTATATAATTTATTCCTTTTCTGTGGTGTTTTTATTAATAAGTTCATTTTAGGAAAGTCAAACAATGATATATCAATCATATGGGTTGATGAAACTAGTAATCAAATCCTCTCGATGAGATATTGAGATAATGGGATTATATTATATAGTAATTTTTCATACGAGGTTGTTATCATTAGACATTTAACGACTTTTTCTATGGGTTCTTCGATGAGTTTTTAGACAATAATCTTGGATCTTGGGCCAATTAGACTAATTTCACTAAGAAAGATGACTAGAGGGTCATGAACTAAGTATATCCATAACCTAAATTAAATTTTATTTTAATTTGACCTTAGAATAAATATTATTCTCAAGTTTTTAAGAATAATAATTATTCAGTTTATGTTGATCACATATATTATGTCACTAAATATTTAAAAAATACGTGTGTGTTTAATATTACATAAATATTTATTTTCGAGTTGGTGAAGATATTACTTATTTATTTATTGAATGAATGATGCATTGATATTTTTTTATTTTCATAAATAGTCACTATTCAAGGTTTGATAAATGTTGAGGAATATTTTCAAATCGATTTAAGAGTATGATGGGAAGGATATATTTAATATTATTTAAATGAATATTAATTTATTTATTTACGAAATGATATTTCAATTATTTATGTTTTTTTTAAATGTTAAGGAAATAATAATCATAATATTATTATTATCTGGTGTGGGGTTCAATTAAAATTAATATAATGGTTAAGGTCCTTTGTATAATAACATATTCTCCGACTTATTTATTTAATTCTAATTTTATCATTTATAGGTTTAGCTGATTTATTATGCACACAATTTATATATAGAGAACTCTCTCAAGACTGTATGGAATTTTTTTTTAACCACCCTCAAGAACAGAGAGTTTTGATCCCTATCCCCCTCTCAAGATTCGATAGAACTATAATAATCTATTAATAATTGAAGGAATTATCTTTGTGATCAATTGTGAATGATTCAAGTAGTTGGAATCATCTGTGGTGGCACCTAGATATTATATTATGACATTGACAGATTTGTGGGGAATTTGTGGATACTAATAGAGGGATTATACTTTTGATCCTTCATCATATAGATATTATGAAAAGATTTTTCAACCGATTATACAATAAAGAAAAAATTACAAGCAAAAGAAATTCCTATTTATATAAATAAATTATAAATTATATGCGAAAATATCCTCTTAGAATCATCTTGGGTTTCTATCATTAAGTTCTTATGATTTATCAAAGTAAAGTGATGAAAATATATTATTGGTTATAGGCCCAATCTTCTTCAACTACACCTTATATTCCTCAAGTGGTATTAGTATAGCCATTAATTAATATATAATTATTTATTATTTATTGATCTAATTACACATTTGTTTGTTGGTTTTCATTTTCATTTGTTTATTCTTTAATCCAAAATTCAACATAATGTGATCATTCTATTTCATATGATTAATAAAATTATAAGAACATATGAGAACACTTTAAGATCCCATCTAGAGGTGCTGGTGATTCTGGATGGATAATGTGGATTCATAGTGTGTGACTAAAAAATACATGTTGTGTACCCATGTTCACCACAAGAAGAAATGTTGCACCATTTTCATCATGTCATGTGGGAGAAAAATATATGGTTTCATTACACCCCACGAATTTACTGGCCATATATAATGCATTTTTTAGGGTAACATGGTGTGTAGTTTGAATATATAATGTGTTACTCTACACGGTTGACCCTGTGGGAATCGCAGAAGTCATGTGTTTAAAGTACATGACATGTAATTAATACAAACAGAGTAATTCTTGGAAACATAGAAACAAATACCATTTGATATTACATGATCTATATCTATTATACACATCATGTAACTTATAAATTCTTACATGGATTACACTCCAAGTCCCTAGGCTTGTTTCATAGGTGGTAAGAAAATGGAGTATGTAGTGTGTAGTGAACTGTACACATCGTGTAACTCGTACCCTCTCATTTAGAGTATACACTAATCTATGTTATCACATGTGATCAAAAACATGATTAATAAAATAATTAAAACACTAAACCAAAATAAAATACATGTATCTAGATTAAATTACATGTGACGTGGTTTCCCCACAATATACACTAAGTGATTTTCTATCAGGTGTATAGAATTAATTAATTAAATTAAGGATTCTCTATGTAATTATATAACTATTCATTATATATATTCATTTTATATGTTGTTTACTCCACATAAATTAATAGTAGAACACATAGTTTGCAATTATAGCATGCCATGTAGTAATAAATGACAAGTACACAACACGACTTGAATCTTGGAACTACATATGGTGTAATATGGTTCCACATTGTGTATAATGCATTTCATGTAAGTATATAGTATATGAAAAGGACCATATAGATAAAATTAACATACCATATTATTTTATAGTATACATTTATTAATTTATAAGGGTAGACAATGTGTTCTCTTCAGTACATGTCATATTAAATTCAAGACTAAATTTAAAACTGATGTGATGGTTACACATCGTGTGCCCTATTAGTACACATTATGTATGAAATGATTCTAACTAAAATAAAATTATTTATTTTATTTTAAATTATAGAGTATAGGAATCTCTAAGATTATTTGGATGAATAATTAAGATAAATTAATTAATTAAATTAATAATATATTAAATTTTTTATTTAAGGAATTTTATCTTGATAAATAACTAATTGAAATAAATGATATCTAGTTTTAAATGTGTATTCATTTCATGTGTGGATGATCTGATGATTGATTTTCCATTTTATGTGTTGAGTTTCTTTTAATTTAATTATTATTTCATGGGTTTTGAAATAATTTTTATAAAATTAAATTGTGAATCATGCCCTCCACTTTATGAAATATATACCTGTATATCCATGATTTATTTTATATAACCCCATAACCCAGGTTTTGAAAGTGAGGATGGTTCGAGGTGGAGTAGAGGTGAAGCCAAACATGTAGATACATAGGTGAATATATAGAATGTTATAGCTCAAAAAAAGATCTATTCTAGGAGTTATTCTCCTCGGTTCAAGGCTTATTTTATCATCTTTTTGATAAACATGCCAATAGAAAATATCATGACCCTAACACATGATTTTATTTTATTTATATCAAATGAATATTTAATTATATATGTTTATTTTATGTTTGATCATGGTTACTTAAAATAAATAAATTAATAAGTATTAAAGATGAAATAAAATAAATTTATTATGCATAAATTATTTTATTAAGACATTTTTAATTAATTATGTAAAATCAATATAAAATTAATAGTAATTTTAAAGGATATAATAACGAATATTTTCACATAATGTAAAAATAAGTCAAGGAAATATTAACTTTATAAACACCATCCTTTAAATGATTTAGGAAGAAATCATAAATCAAAGTGTTGGTTTGGACCTTATTATTACACTTACATTTATTTAGGGTTTTTAATGAAATATTTTAGTCAACTTAACAAACTTATCATTAAGGGTAGTTTCCCTCATAATACATGGATTAACTTGGAGTCAAGTGCTAAGGAAATATGAGTTTAGGATTTTAGGTTTGGGATTTGAATCAACATATCCAGGAACAACGAGTAAATGTAGTTGTAAAGGATGACTACTTAAAAACCATCATGTAATTTTTTCAGTCATTGATTTAGGGAATGAGATGGTAAATATAGATCTTTTAAAAATTGCCTACTTTTTTACTCAAAATCATCAACATCACCATCAATAAATTTTTTTTAGTGGAAGCATTCTTGAAAAAAATTGATATCACGATTCCTTGGAAGCAATGTTGTAAGCCACATGCTCTCAAAGGTTTTTTCATTAAAAATATCTTCCTCTTAAATCAATACCTTCAAGATCACTTTATATGGAGTTTGGTTAATGATAAATCAATTATATATGATTACTTAGTGAAAAATTTCAGGAAAAATCAAAATTTTTAAATTTGAACGATGTTGACTCATCCATCTGGCTTACATCCAAGAACATATTCACCATCATTTTTATGCAATCCCACTAGTTGGATAATAAAAATTATTCTCTTATTTTTTTCTTTGATAATTGGATAGGTATTCCTCTAGTTTATATGCTCAAATTATCCTCCTAAATGGTGGATTCTAACACCATAATCAGAGATCAAATGGATTACCTTAACTCTCTTCCTGATGTTTTCAGATCATATGTCTGTAATTATAATTTCATCAGTTGTGAGGACCTGCTAATATAGGAGTCAGTGATGGATGAAATACTAAATTCTAATTTGTACTATAGGAATGATATAAAGGGTAGTCCCAGTTGGATCAGATCCATAAATAAAAACTGGATATTAAAATCTAGACTAACGTTGTTATGGTAGTTGGCCTTCTCAAAGGTCCTAGTTGATTTTAGTTTAAAAATTGTGGGTATATTTATTTACACAATATTTTTCTTTTTTCATCATCACATGGAGGGTTTGAATCATATTTTCTTATGTTATATCATGGCCTCAAGGATTTATAATGTTGTTTTTGATATCATTGAGACTCATCCTCTACACATGTACTCAACTCTTGATCATATAAACAAGTGTTTTAAGCTTCCACTTTTATAGAAACTTAAGAACCTCGACAAAGTGGTAAGAGAAAAACTTATTCATGTAATATGTAATGGAAAGAATAAGAAAATTCATGATCATTCCACTTTAAACATTCAATCATGCACTGTTAAAATCATTTTGGTGGTGCAAAATTCTAATTCTCTCTCATGTGGCCACAATAAAAATTTTGTACATGACTTATCAGTCCTGAGATGACATAATATTTTAGTTGATTTATACACTTATTTAGGTACTTTTTAAGTCATTTGTAACCTGCCTTTAATTAGTTGGATTAATTGAAATTCTAATGGAGCTTCCAGAATAAATCTAGACCTTGTGGAATTTTGGGCTATTTATAAAGACCAGAACGGCGATGTCTTGGGCTGTATTTATGGCCCATGTGGAATATTATCTTCTTTTTAAGATGAATTTTTTGTCTTTATTAATGAATTTTACATGGAATTTAAATTTAATTGTAACAATTTATGTTTTGAGTGTGACTCTACCACAGGTGTGCAAGCTTTTATAATTGGTAATATTCACCTCTCTTGGAAGATGACTTCTAAATGGATCAATTTCTTGGACATTCTCTAGTCAATAAACTATATCATCACACATGCTTATCGTGAAACCAATTATATTGTATAATTTCATGAAAATAATTGGTTTAGTTAGAATGACACCATCTTTTACATCACCCTTCTCGATGATTTGATGTCTCTTTTCCAAAGAGATAAAAGTAAAAATCCTTTCTTTATACCAGGGTAACTTTTTTTTCAGTGATTTTAGGAGACATGTCCTTCAGAAAAGGTCTCACGTATTTTTTATAAAAAAAATTATTAAATCTAATTTTCTTTTTTTGTATAAAATATCATTTGATGTGTCCTCAATATAATCGGCATGATACAGTTTGGAGAAATAAAATATCCTGATCTTGAGTAACTTCAAGATTTGGTATAGGAACTTGCACATTGTATTATGATAATGGAGGAAGTCTTTCCTATTTTAGTCCCATGTTCTTGATGAGCCTTCTAAGGGTGCAATTGAGGAATATATCTCTATATACTTTAAACACTTAGATGATGTTCTAGATATCTATTGTTTTATTTTGTCATCTATGTCTAGTAAGCTCCAAAATCTTTACAAAAACATGGATTCATACACCATGTTGTCTAACTTTTTTTTATCTATCTTAGAGATGGATGAAAAATAGTGGTATAAAATCTACAATGTAGTTTTAATATTCATGTTTCAATAATTTGTGCTAGTGGGTCCTCATGTAATCAAGATGGCTATATTGACTGTTTGGGTATAGTTTGTTTTGAGATACCAAATGAGTTTTACACTAACCTATAACTTTACAAACTCTTTCAGATGTTATCTAGTTTTATTGTGAATTATAATATGAACATTAATGATAAATTACTTCTAAATATTATTTCCCTGATTCTCCAAGAAAATAAGAACATGAGGTGTGAAAAACAATTAGTCCATATGGTGACTAAGAAAAAAGTCAAAGTAAAGTTATATAAAACTAATTACAAATTTAAGGCTTCCATGAACCACCCAACTAAGAAGAAGAAGATCCAAAATCAGGCAGGGGAATGAGATAAAAAAATGTTTTTTGTGTGGAAATAATGACCATTGGAAGAAGAACTGCACCATAGTGAAGAATTAAAAGGAAGATTTAGGTGTGTTTGTTATCAAATAAACCTCTATAAATCAACTATTTGTGTATTACATAAAACTTTTAGTACTCACATTTTTATCAAAATATAGGAACCAAGTTGATATAATATGGTTTTAAGAGGTGATGTGGACTTTGAGCTACCAACGTAGAAAGACTAATTGCACTAGCTATTGGAAACTACCACCTTACATTTCCAATGGGGTTGATTTTAGTTTTATAGAAATTTTATTATATTCCTAGGGTTTCCAAAAATATTATATCCATGTATAGTGTATACATGGATGGCTTAATATTCAATTGTGTTAATAAAAACTTCAAATTTTATAAATATAACATTTATTATGGTATGTCACATCTTAATTGTGGTATTTATGTACTATAATATAAAAATAAAGTGTTGGTAATCAATAATGAATAAATTTTACATGACTCATATCACACCCAGTTGTGGGATCATCAATGTTTTCATGTAAATGATAAGTGCATAACAAATATATATCAAGATGTGTGTTTATATAGTATAGAACTAAAGCCACCTGGTATATGTCGTGCTTGTTTTCAAGGGAAGACGACCAAAACATTATTTTTTGAAAATGGTGAAAGGGACATAAATATTCTTAAATTGGTTCCTAAAAATGTGTGTGGATATTTAATTATTGAATTTATAGGTGGATAATTTACGTGATTTTACTGATGAGTTTTTTAAATATGGATATGTTTACTTAATGAGGTATATATCTGACTCCTTTTAGAAATTTAAGGAATAAAATAATGATATGTAGAATCATAGTGATAATAAGATAAATAAGGTTTGATTTTATTAATTTGGAAAATATATTAACCAAGTGTTCAGAAAATATCTAAAGGACTTGGATATTTTTTTCAAATCATTCTTCCTTATACATCATAGTGGAATGGTGTTAGTAAAGGTAGGTACCACACCTTTTTAGGCATAGTGAGGTTGATGATAAGTCATTTAGATATTATATTATCATTTTTTAATATTCATTAGATATTGTGACATAAAAACTAAACCTGGTTCCAACTAAAGTGGAAAATGGAATTTCATGCGAGTTATGGTAGGTGATGAAATCTGTGTTGTAAAATTTGCATGTATGGGAATGTTAAGTGTCTTTAAGGATACTTCTAGAAACAAACTTTCACCCTAAGGAAAAAAGTGTATATTTATAGGGTATCCCAAGAAAACAGTGGGATATTATCATTATAAATCTTTAGTTAAAAAGGTAGTGGTAGCTAGAAATTCCATGTTCCTTGAGTGGGATTACATATCCAAATGAGATAGTGGGAGAAACATTGACTTAGATGAAGTTGATGATCAGTATATACAAGAGTTTACATGGGAAAAAATTCCTCAAGGACCCATGGAAGAGGTTGTTCCAAAGACACAAGTATAACATACGATCATTAGAGAGGTTAAAGAACCATAGAGATACGGTTTCCTAGTCACCAAGGATGGTGAATAGTTATTATTTTATAATAATAAATTCTATCCTAAAATGAAACAAAAAGCATCTCAAAAGATGAAAATTGGATGGAAGCCATGAATTTTGAGATTAATTCCATGTATAAGAACAATTTTTGGGCTCTTGTTGATACTCTATTAGATGTAATTCTTGCTATGTGAAAATGGGAATTCAAGAAGAAATTTGACATTGAAGGTAATGTTAGCACCTCTAAGGCATGGATACCTACTAATGGGTTTAAGTAACAATGAGAAATATACTATGAGAAAATTTTTTTCACTAGTTTTATACTAAAATTAGTCGTAATTTTTCTTCTCGTAATAGTATACGATGTTTATGAGATTTTTAATATGGATGTCAAAACATATTTACCTTATTGAAACCTTATAGATGATATCTATGTGGAAAAACTAGTGGGATTTTTTAATAAAAAAGATTCTAATAGGGTTTAGAAGATGTAAATATCCATTTATGGGTTTAATAAAGAATATATTTCATGGAACATTCACTTTGATAAATTTATAAGATAATTTGGTTTCATAAAGAATGAGTTTAAGCTCTATATCTATAGATAGTTTAGTGATAGTGTAGTCCTTTTCATAATATTATATGTTGATGAAATATTACTAATTGTAAATTTGATACCTATCATATTTTCAATTAAGATATGGTTGAACACATTCTTATCCATCGTGAAATTATGTGAAGCATCCTACAATTTATGGATAAAGACCATTCGTGATAGATCTAAGAGGTTTCTTGGACTAAGTCAAGGTACATACATTGAAAATATACTAAAGAGATTCAGAAAAGAAAAATCTAAGTGGGTATTATTACCAATGTCACATGATATATATATTTCCAAAAAAAATGTTTCCTCAGAAACATTAGGTGAGACATCATATGACCAAGATTCCTTACACATCAACAATATGATCGGTCATGTATGTCATGTTATGTACTAGGATTGAACATTCAAAATATACTAAAGATATTTAGAAAAGAAAAATCTAAGTGGGTATTATTACCAATGTCACATGATATATATATTTACAAAAAAATGTTTCCTCAGAAACATTAGGTGAGACATCAGATGACCAAGATTCCTTACACATCAACAATATGATCGGTCATGTATGTCATGTTATGTACTAAGATTGATATTGTCTATGTATTGATCATGGTAGGAAGATATCTATATAATCTAAGAGACAATCATTGGATAGCAGTAAACACTATCATAAAGTATATGAGGAATACTAAGGATATTTTCCTAGTTTATGATGGATATGAGGATCTATTAATCATGAGATATATGGAATAAATTTTATAAATATATCAAAATAATCTAGAATCGTAGTTAGGATATGTATTCACCTTCATTGGAGGAGATGTGAGATGAAAGATCATATAACATCCTGTGATTATTGATTCTACAATAATTTCTGTGTACATTACAGCTCCTGATGCAGCTATAGAATTAGTGTAGATATGAAACTTCATATTGGATCCTGATTTGGTGCTTACCAGTAAAGATATTATGACATCGTATTGTGAAAATACCATATAGGTGACTCTCATAAAGGATCCATGACCACATCAACAGAAAAAACATATACTTTATAAGTATCACATATTGAGGAATTTTTCTCAAAGGGGTGAGGTCACAATAAGTAGAGGTTCCATTGAGGAGAATGTGGTAGACATATTGACTAATTTCTTATCTCAACAGAAGCCTGAATATCATGTGAGAGTAATGGATTGAAAGTCATTTGCAGTTGGACCTAGTAAACATATGTGTCTATTGGGGTTGGTTCCCTATAAACAAATAATTGTTAATTATTATTACCTATATATTCATGGTATTGAATATTAATAACTATATTCTCATATGATGAGTTCTATTATTTATAACACTAATGTGATAATGTCCTAGTAGTATATATTTCATCGAAAATTCATAATTGTTCCCTGTTAAAATGATAACCTTGATGTGATTTAATGATACTATTAAATATATCTTCTAGGAATGGATGAAAACTATCAGACAGGATTTAAATGATGTTGTCTATCAAGAATTGGGGGCTCATAAGGCATAAATATGTCTTATCATAAAGGTTACACTTGGTAATCTCCAATGGATGAGTCTATAATAAAAGACATGCCAATAAGAATTCAATGTGTTATTTGTGCTATTGTATTATATTATCTGTGAATGTGCATATTAGTCCCTAGAATTGAGATTATTATTAATTCATATCATGATTCATATACTTTGATGTATTGAAAAAACCTGTGATTACAAGTGCTCGTTGTGTGGTAGGATACATTGGTTGTGTAACGAGTGATATGAAATTCATAAATAATTCAATGAAAGATATTTCCATTCTAATTTAATGATAGTAGATATCATATTCCCATTTATTGGAATGAAATTTTTTGCTAAAGCTAATGTTCATGGAAGTTTTATTGACAAGTTCATTTCATGAACGTGAAATAAAGATATATCAAGTAAATAATTTGATGACATAAGTAATGCAACCTGATTGATGTTACATTAAGAAAAAAGGATTATATTATGCAATAACTATTTGTAAGATTTTTTTTCATTGAAACATTAACTTCTTTTTATATGGGTGTCTTGACGTGTTTCTCGGTGTTGATTTTGAACATTATGCATGTTAGCGTAATGTAACTAAGAAAGTGACCTAGTGGGTCACACATTATGTATATCAAGAAGCTCAGTTAAATTCTATTTAAATTTAACATTATTATAAATATTATTCTCTAGTTTAGAGGAAAAAAATTATTCAGGTTATATAGATCACATATATTTAGTGACCAGTTATTCTAAAGAATATATGTGTGTGAGTCGAATATTAAATAAATATTTATTTTTGAGTCAGTGACTAGGTTATTTATTTATTTATTTATTGAATGATGTAGTTTTATTTATTTATTTAAATAAATATTCACTTTTTAATATTCAATAAATTCCAGGGAGGATTGACGCATCGAGATAAGACTATAGTGGGAATGATATATTTAATATCTCTTAATATTAACTAATTTATCCAAAAATGGTTATTAAAATTATCTACAAGTTTTGTGTACGTCGGGGAAATAATAATAATAATATCATTATTATTAAATGTGAGGTTAAATTAGAATAAATAGAATGGATAAGGGCCTTTATAAAATAACTTATTCTTTGACCTAATTATTTAAAATAGATTTGATCATTTCTAGGGTTAAATGATTTTTTGTGCACTTCATTTCTCTCATAACTAGAGATAACATTCTCTTGTATCCTCTCCATAATAGAGAGAATCGATCCTCCTCCTCTCGATCAAAACTTATGGGAACTAGATGAATCCTTCATGTTTATAAGGTATTCTTTTTGTGATCAATGATGAAAGATGTAAGTGGTTATAATCATCTATAATAGCACCCAGAGATTCAATGGTGATATTCTAAGGTTCATGGAGAATGGGTGGATAACACTAGAGGTATTATACACTTGAATATTTTGTCACAATGACTATATGATAAGAGCTTTCAACCTATTTAAGAATGAAGATATAATTTAAAACAATGGAAATTCTTATTTATATTAATTAATTATAAACTATATGTGAAAAGATACTCTCTTTGAATTTTTCAGGGTTTCCATCATCAGGTTCAAGGAATTTATTTGAGGAAAACGATGAAAACAATTGTTGGGATCCAACCTAACATGCTTCTAATGCACCATGGAACCTTCAATATTCAATCATAAACACTGGTATCTTAACCATTTATGGGAAAAATTGAAAAAACAAATAGTTAACCCTAGTACATGTTGTGTAATTATTTTTCCTATAAAGCTAAATATTGGGCATCAAAATTAGGAACCATTAATTCAGGTGGTTCCACTTGGATGATTCAACCCCCCCCCCCAAGATTATAGTTTCTTTCAATTATTTTCCTTTATTTTTATCTAAATTTTCTTCTTATTCCTCATTTTACACTTATATATATGGGTAGGGTTTAGTTTTTTCACAACCATTTCACTATTCTAATGGTCATGATAGGAAAAGAGGTGTTGAGTTGGGGTTGTAATAAGATTATGGGTGAGTTGTAATAAATAATTTTTTGTGTTTCCCTTTATATTTTGATTCTCATTTCATAATCCCTTGGTTGGTTTAATTTTCAAAATCACCTTTTATGCTCTATCATATCAAAAATATTTTAATCATGGGAAAACTAGAGAGTTTACAAAATAAAAACCCACGACCATTAGGTGAACCCATTATAAGGACCCATACTTAAAACATTGCATAATCTTGAGTTTTAGTAAATAATTAAATTTCTTTCACATTGAAGATCTTTTAAAATTTATATCTTTAGAGAATTAGTATATAATACATCCATAACAAACCACGTTAATAAAAAGACGATACTAATGAAATAGTATCAATTTTTCCAAAATATAAACCTTTTAAAAATAAAACATAATTTCTTTAAAATATCATTAAAAATTTTACCATGACTTTATCCTTTCTCTTACCCATCCTTATAACCTATGAAAATCATTTAAAAATATGGTATAATCACAAAAATCTTATTAAATGTCATAAATAAATAAAATCGTTGGTCCAGTGAAATCATGAAAACCCATTAAAAACTCTTTTCTTGAAAACTCATAAGCATGCATAGAAAAATCATGAAGTAAACTTGGGATATAATTTTCATATCACTATTAAATTCACACTTACAAATGCAATAATATTACAGTCAAATTTCATCTCCATAATACCCAATGCATCAGAGAGCTATAATGGGGAGCACTCGTTATATCTTGAGCTATAATGGGGCTCAAACCATCATATCTTAAGGTATAATGATCCTTATACCCACATATCTTAATCTATAATGGGATCAACTTATAATGAAATATTTCCAATTAACAAATCATGAATAAAATACTTAATAACTCATTTAAAACCTTGATCAAAACACATTTAAATACCATAATACCATTTTCTCATACAAATCACTTTTAAAATATAAAAATTGTGCACATAATAGTGAAATTTTATTATTAAAAAATCACCTTGAAAAAACATAATAAAACATTATAATAATGAATAGTTGTGAAGGTTGGAAAAACCACTCATGTTGTATATAAAAAAACAATCTTTTTGAATTTTATAAAAGAAACATTTAAAAGGATTTCAAAAGGAAAGTCCCTTACATAAAACATGAAAGAGATCCATTTTCAAAAAACATAAGATAAATTACAACATTAATAACCATATTTATACATTCATAAAAACCATTTTGAAGTCATTTATATAAAATATAAAGAATAATAAGAATAAATCATTAAAACATTTACAACTGTGTTTTAGTTAGAGTCCCTTATCTTGGGATCGACTTACTTAAAATATGTTCAAAGCTCATGTATAATGGTTTCAAATGATTTAATAATTTATTAAATAAATATAATCATGTTTATAATACCTTACTTGATATTTTTATAATATTTTCCACCTATTTATTAATAATATTTTGTAATTTACATTGTTTTGGGTGTGTTGTTTTCATGGTTTCCATGGTCAGATTATTATAGATTTTCTTGTCAAATGGAAAAAAACTCCATAAGTGGAATTAAATGATTTTAATATGTTTCAATAATTTTAAATGATACTATATATCATTTTTTCTGATATAATTATTAATAATTAGATAAAACATTAATGAAAATGATTTAATTTGTTTTGGCGGTTTTTATGATCATCACAAACTTATATTATTTTATTAAATATCATGTTTATATATTGTTTATAGAAAATTAAATAAATTATAATATTCATAATAAAATTTTATTTAACCATAATAATAATTTTATGAACATCCTTTAATTCGCTAATGAAAAATTAAAGAGTATCATCCACAATGGCGATAAATTGACACATCACAGATGATATTCTCATTTTTAGAATAAAATGGGATGGATATGAAGTTTAATGATGAATTTTTTAATAAAAATGATAAAATTATAGTATATATAAGATAAAATAGTTTTAATTCCACTTGGATAAGGTTATTTGAATATCGAAAAATAAATGAAAAGAAATTGAAAAGTAAATAAAAGAAAAAGAAAGAGAATTTTACTTCTTGAATTCTCCTCCTTGAGAACCTCTTTAAGGCCATTCTTTTTGTCCTTTTGGTGAGACCATTAGGTCTTGGACGTGTGTAAGAGTCTTGGTAGGTTAATTAGGTAAAAAATTAAACAAGATAAAAGTATTTTTGGTGTGAGGAGAAGAGGTGGTGATGGGTGGCATTTATAGTGGATGAGGGGGTGTTTTCTCGTTATTATATTCATTAGTTTATTATTTTGGATCAATACTATGAATATCTAGAAATTATCACAAAATATATTATAATAATTAGGAAGAGTTCTATATGTTTGTTTTACATCAGCTTTACATCATCTATGTCTCAATAATTCATCAATTTGTTAAATGCCGTAAATTATTGTATTTCACTATTCACCAAAAATTCAAGTATTTTAGAAAATTCCCAAAAATTAACTCTAACTATATTTTGAAATTTATAATTCAAAAAGGAACTCCATTTTTTGAAAATAATTTTCTAAATATGAGAAATTTAATTTTTAACAAAAATCATATTTTATTCTAAAAATACCAAATTTAAAACTATAATTGATTTTATAACACTTTGAAAAATCAATTGAGGTCTGATAATATTATATTAAAACCATAATACAAAAAAATATATATTTATGAATCTATTTTATGAAAATATATTTTTTTTAAATAATTATTTTAATTATAAAATTCTAATTAAAAATTTATGACTTAAAAAAATACCAACACATAATTTATCATTTCTAAAACATTTATTTACTTATTTCATGATATAAATATATCCTGATTACACTTATAAGATACATAAATATTATTAATACTCTCATAGGTTATGTTACTATTCTATTTTTCATATTACTATTCTTAAGGTCAAGTTACTATTCCAACTTGATAAATTCATTAATTTATATAAACAACACTTGTTTAATTATACATTTATAATGAATTTTACTATTTAATTATTAAATAAAAAAATATTTTATAAGTACTTGGGTTTTTACATTCTCTCCACATCATGGAAATTGTGTCCTTGAAATTTTTATTCACTTATTAAACAAGTTAGGATACCTTTCCCTCATAAAATTTTCGTATTCCCGTGTCTCTTCTTAAACCATGTGGTTTCTCCACAAAACCTTAACCTAGTAGGTTACATTATTCCTCAATATTTTCTCTCTATAGTCTAGAATCAGAAGAGGATTTTCCTCAAGAGAAAGTTTCTCTTACAAATGAACTACTTTTGAGATCAAAATATAAGATGGATCTGGCACATAATTTCTTAATATAGTAACATCAAAAACATTGTGTACCTAAGGTAAACTCATAGGAAAGGATATTCAATAGAAAAAACCTCTAAATTTTTCCAGAATTTCATAAGTTCCAATGAACTTTGGACTTAGATTTCCTTTGTTAAAAAAAATGCATAACACTTTTCCAATGAGTGATTTTAAGGAAAACGTGATCACCAACCTCAAAAGAAAGGTATTTCCTCCTATTATCTGCACAAATTTTTTGCCTACTTTGAGCTTTCCTAATGTGTTGTTGAATCATATTCACTTTATCAGTAACTTCCTCTACTAATTATGCTCACATAAACTACATTTACCTGACTTTATCCCAAAATACTGGAGTTCGACACCATTTTCTATATAACGCCTCAAAAGTGTCCATATTTATATTATAATCAAAACTGTTTTAATAAGTAAAATAAACTAAATAAATTTGTTGATCCCAACTTCCCTTGTAATCCATTGAACAAGCTCAAATCATATCCTCCAATGTTTTAATTATTCACTCGTTATGTCTATCAGATTGAAAATGAAAAGTAGTGATAAAATTTAATTTTGTGCCCAATAACTTTTGAAGGCCTTTAAAAAAGTTATATGTGAACCTGGGATCACAATTAGATATAATGGAAAGAGGAACTTGATGTAACCTGAAAATCTCTTTGAGGTATTGTCGAGAAAAATGATCCAAATACATAGTATCTCGAATATGAAGGAAATGTGCAGATTTAGTTAGTCGGTCAATAATAGCCCAAATTTCATTGTTACCTTGATAAGTCTTTAGTATTCCCACTATAAAGTCCATGGATATATTTTTATATTTCCATTTTAGTACTAGAAAAGTTTGAATCATCCCCTTTGGTCATTGTCTCTCTGTTTAAATCTGTTTACAAGTCGAACATTTCATTGTAAAATCGAAAATATCTCTTTTGATTCCCAGGATAAACTGAAAACAAGGAACTATGAGCTTCACAAAAAAAATATTTCTTTAGTTGGGAATCACAAGGAAAACATAATATCTTCCAAAATATCAAAATACAATATTTATAGACATTAAATTTGATAAATTTACCTTTCTTCACAAATTTTACCTTTTTCTGTAACTCACAGTCTTCCTTCTTTAATTTTTGAATTCTGTCTAATAGAGACAACTTCACTAACACCTGAAACAAAATAAAAGAATTTTCTACACCAATAACATCCAATCCAAAATTTATCCAATCATTAAACAAGGGGTCATGCTCCAAATTTAACATGGTTTATGTAGCGTTACTTTCCTATCTCAATGCATTAGCCACTTTGTTTGATTTTTTGATATGGTAAACAATCATACAGTCATAATCCTTGATTGATTCCATCAGTCTTTTCTATCTCATGTTCAATTCCTTATGAGTGAATATATACTTCAAACTTTTATGATCAGTATATATTTCAAATTTTACTCCATACAAACGATGCCTCCAAATTTTTAATGCAAAAACAACAACATCTAATTCTAAATCATGTGAAGGGTAATTTAACTCATGAGGTTTCAGCTGACGTGAAGCATAAAAAATTATCTAATCATTCTGCATTAGGAAACAACCAAGTCCTTCAAAAAAATCATCACTATAGATGAAAAAATCACCATTTCTAGAAATTAGGGACAAAACCAGAGCATTCAAAAATCTTCTTTTCAATTCCTAAAAACAAACATCACATTATTTTATCCAGATGAATTTTAACTCCTTTTCGAGTTAACTTAGTCAATCAACTAGATAACCATGAAAATTTTTCAACAAACCTGTGGTAATACCCTAGTAAACTAAGATAACTATGAATCTAGTTTATATTTTTGGGCCTTATATATTCTTCAAAAACTTTCATTTTAGTAGTATCAATAGTTATTCCATATTTAGAAATAATGTGACCAAGGAAGGAATTTTTTTCTTCCAAAATTCACACTTGCGGAATTCTCTATACAATTTATTTTCTTTTAAGGTTTGTAAAAAACCCTTATATTTCTTTAATGTTCCTATTTACTTTTATAATATACCAAAATTTCATCAATAAACACAACCAAAATCTTATCCAAGAACTCCTGGAATATTCTATTCATAAGTTCCATCAATACAGCTAGTGAATTAAACAACATAACTAAAAATTTATAATACCCATATCTAGTATTTAAAACAGTCTTCAGAATGCCTACTTCATTTATATTCAACTGATGGTACCCCGACCACAACTCAACCTTCTAAAAATATTGTTCTCCTTAGATCTAATCAAAAAAATAATTGTTATGAGAAAAAGGATGCTTATTCTTAATAGTGATGTTATTCAAAACTCTATAATCAATAAAAATTATCATTGAGACATCTTTCCTTTTAATAAACAATATGGAATCACCCTTTGGTGAAGTCCTAGGTTGGATAAATCCTTTATATAATAATTCCTACAACTTCTATTTCAATTCAAGTAGATTTTAATGGACCAGACCTCCTCGATCCACTACTTTTTCAAAATCCAGTGTTTGGGGTGTTCAGGGAGGCATCATTAGCTCCTTTCAAGAGTTTTCTAAAATTCCAATTTTTCAAACAGATGGAAGCGTTGGTGACTCAACATCAGTAGCTCAGAATCAGTAGGATGAGGCATTGGTAGTTTAGGCATTGGTGAGTTTGGGCGCCACTAGGTTAAGGCATTGGTATGTCGATGTGTCAGTAGGTCAGGTATCTGTGATTCAGGGCGTTGGTAGGTTGAGGCATCGATAGGTCAATTCTTTGGTGAGTCAGGTGTTGGTGAGACACATCAGTGGCTTAGTATTGGGGGATTATCCATCGATGAGTCAGGTGTTAGTGACTCACTATCGGTGACTCGTGTCGATGAATCACCCATTGGTAAGTCATTTCCATTTTTCCCATTTTTTCTAGTTTCTCCCCTCTTACATTTTATTTGACATAAATAGAGTTTAAAACCTTATTTTAACGTTTTTAAATGAATTTAAAATGATATTAATTATATATTTAATATCCTAACACTTTTAGGACTTTTAAATAGTCAAACTATAGGGTCTTGACCAGGATCCAACTTTAATGGTCCTTGAAACTGTTTCCCTTCCATTGATATAGGATCTGGCTTTTCTAAACTCATGATCTTATCTTCTTTTGAACCCTTCTATTTCCTTTTCATGTGCCCAGAACCTTTCTTCCCCCATGGAGTCGCATCTGTGTTGTATTTTTGGATTCAATTTTCCCATGGAGTCTCCTACTTCTTGTGCTACCCCTTATGTTTTTCGGCATAAGGAGGAGTTTCAAATCATATGTTCTTTATGGTAGGGATCACTTCGTATCTCTATTATTTTTGCATCATGTGGGGTGGGTGTACTAATGTCTTCTTATGGTTACAGTTTAAACCACTTTAATGAAGATAAAAAGAAGAAATAAATGTGGGGTTGGGAAGACAATGATGATGATCACTTTGTTTTATATGTTATCCTTGATCTATGTTGTGTTTTATAAGGTTTGTATGCCTTCTAAAAATTCTAGTTGTTGGTGGCCTCTATTTGCACACCTTTATAACTTTTGAATTTTTTTTGCCTTATTAAATGGCTAAAATTTATGAAATTTATTAACGACCTACACCCGATAAAATAAATTTATTCCCTGAGATTGAACTAGTTTTTGTGATCGCCCCTGAATAATGAAAGTGAAATTAAAGAATGAGTGTTGTTAAATCTGAATACACTTTGATTTTTTTGTGTGGTTGTGTGTGGTTATTTCTGGCCTTTTTTCTTGTGATGATTGTATGGTGTTGTGGCTGGGAGTATGGTTTTGAGTATGGGGTGTTATGAGTGGTGTAATGGAATCTCAGGTTGAGTGATTGGTTGATTGTGGAATGGATGAACTTTTTATGTTGTGTTACTGCATCTGGGAAGTGGTTGGGTAGTAGGGTTGCAGGTTTCAGTTGTGTTATGTTTATGTTACTAAGTGTGTTTGGTGTGGTGTTGTTATGTAGTGAGGCTGCGGAGTATTATTATGATGATGTTTTATGGGGGTTTACTTGTTGAGAGGAAGGACAGGATGGAATGACTTTGAAGAATGATAGTGAAAGTGGTTGAATGGGTATTAAATAAAGGGGAGTGTGTAGTGGGACTGTAATCTGGTTTGGTTTTTCTGTTTTATTGGATGTGGTGCTTTTTGTGCAGCAGGGCTTCCGAGGATGGTTTAGGAGGGACAAATTTGAAGAAGTATGGTGTTTCCTTGTGTGGGCCTTTTGGCCGGGTTTCCAGAGACTTTCAGAAAGTTGTGTGGGGTACCCTATCAACGATGTCATTACTATTTACTTTACTTTACTTGTGTTATTTGGTGAGCGTCCTTTGATGAGGATGGGGTGGATTGTATACCTTGTTAGTTGATTTTGAGTTTTTGTTGTTTTCTCAGAGGGGAACTAGTATTCTTATCCACTTGCGCATGAGTGACTTTGTATTTTCTTACTGAGTATACTTGTATGCTCACCCAACATATATAAAATAATTTTCATGTTTCTAGGGATATTATTTGGATCGTGATGGACTTTACTAGCTCAAACTTTGGGGATAGTTGTTGTGTCACTTCTTAGTTATATTTTGGTATTTACTTTGGATATTTTTATTTTATTTCTAGCAATTTTACTTTAAACATGCATGGGGGATGGTTTTTGGATTCTTTTATATGTGTGTGTGTGTGTGTGTGTGTGTGTGTGTGTGTGTGTCTTATAGTTTTTTTAGGTTGATACATCTTATCTCCCAATTTTGGTTACTATAAAAATGGAAATTCCTCTCATTTCGTGAGATTTAATACCCTTGGTGTTGGTCGCCACCCCAGGCCCTATTGAAGGTGGGACTCAGGGGTCATTATCTCTTTTTTATCTTGAAGGAGGGTCATGAAAAAATGGTATGAGAGGTCTGATGGTTGAGATATTGGATGGATTTTGGAGTTAGGCACAGAGATGATTTCATGGGATACTAGGGAAATAGTGTTGGGAGATCTTGGTGAGTGACATAGGCTAGGCAAAACCGTCTAGGACAATGGATTTTAGGGGCCCCATGATCTGGTGCAATGACTCTAAGCTTACTAAAAGACCAAGTGAGGCTTTACCATTTTTGGTGTAGAGACCATAGGAAAGGTACATGAATCATGATGACTTGTGTTCTTTTTTTTGTAGTTTTTGGGAAATTAAAATAAACAATGAGTTAAAATGAATCCCAAATAAAATTACATACTACTCAGGCTTAGGATTTCCCGGTTTACTTTTCATCTATGGAACCCGGTCATCGCCTGCGTGTGGTACAAGCAATGGAAGCTTAGAAAGCTGGTCCATCTGATCAGTGGAGGGTTGATCCAGAGGAGGAGGACAACCAATGGAAGAAGTCTCTTCGTTCATTCCATCAGAAGACTCTGGTAAAGTACGTATGAAGTGTTTTAGACACAGAGATAGAGAGATGGATCTAGGAGCTTTATATTGCCTTCATCTTGATGTGGGATCCGACAGAGTACTGGCTTCCATTGAAAGTTGGTCAGATGAGGGGAGTTTCACGTCAATGATGGACGTTGTACCTAGGGGAGAGGAAGGAGATTGATGTTATATGGGTTGATTTGGATAAGGATTTCTAGGTGAAATTATTTTCTCTAACCATGAAGGCAGATAAATAACAAGAGCTACTCTCCCTCTAGAAGGGGAGTATGTCAGTACGGGAACTAGGGATCAAGTTCAAGGATCTTCTTTTCTTTTCTCCAGATCACTTTCTGGATGAGGATTCTCGGGCGAGATGTTAGAGGAGGCCCTATTTCCTTCCCTCTAGTATGAAGTTATTCCCTTCATCTTGTCAATATATCTATAGGTCTAGAAGATTGTGGAAGTGGTTGAGAGGATGAAATCATGAGGAGGTATACCCTGAGAGGGGATCTATCAAGGTTCTACAAAGGTAAAGGCTTCAAGAAGTAAGTCTCGGGTGGAAGTTCCTTCTAGGTTTCAACCAATGGGGATTCAACCTCAGTAATTTCAGTTTCAACCTTCTGGTCTGCATGTTTTTTCTATAGGATTGGGACCGCAGTGTTCCACTTTTAGGGGCTACAGCCACCTTCAAAGTCAGCTTCTAGTTCTATATTAGTATGGTGGAGGTGCTTAGGTTCATCGCCCACCTCAGTAGTAGTTGTCGGTCAAGCCATTTCAATAGCAGGGACAATAGGATCCTACTCCACCGAGTAGAGACAGAGTAGATGGGGCTGACCTCAGGGTTTTTCTTAAGGACCTCGACCCAGACATGGTCGATGAGGCAGTCAAAAGCATAGGAGAAGAGGAGTTGGTTGTGGTCAGTTTCACACCTGTTTCCTCTGGAATTGGGGATGACCTAATTGATTATGGGTTCAAACATTCCAATTGGTTTGTAATTGATTTGTTCGTAGAACTGGAAACATCCAATGATTCCATATCCATTTGGACCTACTTTCCAAAGGTAGGCACTCATTATTTGTGGACTGATGAGGCTTAAGAATTTGCATTGGTCGAGAGGATGGGAGGTCAGACTCATCACACCTTTTTAGGGGAATTATTGTCTATTTCGGGACTCTCGTTACAGATTTAAGTTATGTTCGTGAATCCTTATTACATTACCAAGTATAAAACGAGATTTCCTTTAGATCTAACAATCAATGATTGATATGTAGGAGATTTAGAGAATATTTTATATGTATTCGAGGTTCTTCATCGATAGAGAATCATCTGTATTTGTTATAGATTCTTAGTCAATGGTATCCTTTAATACATAAAAGTATCTTGGTCATTATGATGACCATACTGGTTTTAAAACCACTCAGTGGGGAACTTGAAGTTTATTGTCGTTTAGAAGGACATGGATTATTTCAGAGTTGGGATCGTACCCGCAGATGGGCAACCTACATATCCATTGTTTAGAAAAGTAATCAGAACCCTTGTAGTTCGAGTAAGGGAGTATGATGTTTATGCATGATTGATGGCTCAAAGAAAGATGTCATGATTACTTTTACACTCTAAGCTCACGTGAGTCATGCTCAGTGTGAGAAACAAGAAGTATTGGTGAAACCAGACAATTGTGCCATGAAAGATGCAATGATGTGGGGATTATTTATGCATGACTACCCAAAGTAGATGAATATTGGGTTTTACTTCAGGGAAGAAACCCAGGAACAAGGTCCATAAAGGTATATGTACTTTATGGAGATTTGGATACTCTAACTTGGGGCCTACTCCTGAGGAAGATGCCTAAATTAGGAGGGGACTTTATGATTGGTCTTTACTACTGAGAAAGAAACCCAGATCAAAAGTAAATTAATAGTGGTTTAGAGAAATTAAGATTCGGGCTTACTCCTGAAAAGGAGTCCCATGTTAACTTACCAGAAGCGGGTTCTTCTCTTCTTGCAACAGCAGCAGGAGGGATATTGGGAACAGACACTGGCTCTTCTCCAGGAGCAGCCAAGTCATCCTGAACTTGTGTTTGTTCACCAGTACCCTCTGTGGTCCTCAAAGGAGGGTCATTCATCTCCCTCAGAGGGGAAATTAAAGAAGCCCCTGCAATCCCTAGAAATATGAGCAACCTTTTCATGGGTATAGACTCATGATTATCCAAAGGACTTACTGCTACTAATGAAGTGTTTAGTTGTGGACTTCCTCCTTCATTGCCTTTTCTTCTTTGGTTTTTGGGGAGTATCGGCAGTCTCCCTTACAAGCACTTGAATTGGAGAATGGAAGGCCATGTCTAACTCTTCATTCATGGTCTGATGGCCTAGAGATATCTCCCCCGATTCATGAGCAGATTCAGCATCAGCCCCGATGGCAGTACCACCAGGGCTATATTGTGGTGAAGGAACCTCAGTAGTTTCTTTCTTTGCGAGCTACAGGATGAAGAAAATAATTTCCTTGAGTAACAAATCTTTGACAAATCAAACTACAAAGAAAATAAGGAAAGAAAACTTACATCTTCAGGAGCCACGTAATTGTGCCACTCCTCATCAGTCCCCTCAGCGGCGCCATGATCTATCATTTCCTTCAACCGCTTAGTGATAGGATTGGAATTTTCAGTGGCATATATGATCATTTCTAGCTCTCTGATATAAGCCCGCGCTTCATTGTGGTTATCCTTGTAATGGATATCTGTAGAAGCCACAAGATTCCCTATTCCAGGGAGTTGTAGCCCCTCGTACAAATCCAACCAGGCAGTTTTAGTACCACAATATAAACTTTGCCATGTCTGGACAGCCTCTGGTCATAGATATTCAGTATGTGTACCAGAAGGCTATGAGGAAGGTCCTACAATCTTCGACTTCAGCTTCTTCCCAGCTCCTGCAACTATTGATAGAGAATAATAAAATAAGACTTGTTGCTCTATAATGTAATGGTGATTAAATTGCAACAATGAAGTAACTTACCAGGAGTTTATGGAGTGGGTCTTTTGATTCTGACTGTAGGATTATATCAGGAACGAGGCCGCTTTGCCGCTTGTTGTGACTCATCATCCCCATCTTGGGAATCCGGTGAGTCAGTCCTAGATGAGGAATCTGACAAATCATCCTCAGGTGGGGAAGCATCACCTTCATGAGGAAGGGTTTATTTCTCTATGTTCCTCTTCTTTTTCCCCACCTGATAAACCAGGTGATTCAGCACCCCTCTAGGGTATGATTCTATCCAGTGCTCGGCATACCATGTAGTCAAGTTATATGCCTCTTTTTCAACTGGTAGCTCAAACACTTCCCCAGTCTTCTCCGTAGATGTCAGCAACCAAAGTTTTGGGGAAACCATCAGATGTTTCTCTGACCTAACATGCATGGGGGGTGAGATACAGCGGTCTACTGTAAAAACATTAATTGATGTTCAAATCTATATGGAGCATAGGCCCCGCATATAATCTCTCTGTCAAGTCTGGCGACCAGTAAACCATCTCTACAGGCAGTATGTATACCCTCAAATCCAGGCCGGTTGTTCCATCATCAACAAACCGCCCAATTGGCAGATTTCCATAAGGAAAGAAATTAAATTCCTTATACATGCTCAGCCTCACCTTCATTTCATAAGAGTTGAGAGCTATTGGAGCAATTCTAGAGAATGCCTACACTGATGGCCTAAAATAACTTCCAAGAATCTGTACTCCATTCTGTACATTATACGTCCTGAAGTTAGTGGTGATCCATCCCCATAAAACTTGGAATGGTCTCACTATTCTTAAAGGAGACTTACCCATGAAGACGTGGAGTAAGCTCTTGTGAATCATTTCTAAAATGGGGGTATCCAACCCAACCATTTTTCCCTCAGCCAACTTTGCCGCAATAACGAAGGTCCCTGGCCTGACGCCTCCCTTCGATTCCCTAACTGGAAGAAGATAAACGCTGAGCCACAAGGCCAAGAATCCCACCAGACGAGTCTTCTTTGGGATTATCTGATTCACCTAATATCCCCACTTCTCAAATTCCCCTGCTTCCAGGTTTGGCTAGAATGTTCCAGGAGCACCCCTCTTCTCGGTTTTGGGGTAGGTGGTAGGATGAGTGGGCCTCTTCTCCTTAGGCCCCTTATTCTTGGATTCCTTCTCCTTCGATCCCTTTTCCTTCGGATCCTTCTCCTGCTTATCGATAAGAAATATATTCATCCATTCCTTTGGATGAGTATCCTTTCTAGAATGATTTAAGGAGGTCTCTGAACTCTTGAGCTTGTGGAATATTTTCAAAAATTCCCGAGCTAAAGTCGGAGTATTCTCTGAATGATTCCAATTCAGCTTGGGAGGGATGAATTCATCATACATATCACCCAAAATTGGATCCCCTGAGATTGTTTGGACATCCGACAGACTGATTCCTACTTCTCCATGATTCAAATGGAAAGAATTGGTTTCTGGGCTCCAATGGATGAGTATCTCTGGCACAAAGTTATCATGCCTATAAACATATGTTTGCCCAGCCCAGACAGCTTCATATAAGGAAACTCCTTTCAAATACTCGACAAACTCGGCACAGGTTTGTTGCACCCAGTATTCCCACATCCAAGCTGGCTTCACACCTCCTCCAGGGCGGATGTCCCAGCTCTTCTTCCAACCTTTGGATTGATCCATCTGAGAATTTTGGAAGATTGAGGGATAAAAATGTGGTTGCAGCTCAGGATTATGAAGTTTCAGATCTGGCATACAAGGGCTATGATGCATCATATGGGCCTTCTCCACTGTTCCATCATTTATAAATACTCCTCCACATGAGATATTTGCTGCAGCAAAATTGGTGTAGTTCTGAAACAAATAAATTGGAAGATAGTTCTTTGCCTCTAGAAAGGTAACTTCTCATAGATGACCATACCCATACAATGGTAGATAGATTATTTGTGAGAAATCAAGATGATACTTCTTCAGGTACTTGGCCAAATCCAGGAGAGTGATGTCACAGACGGTATAGTAATCATGGCCACTGATGCTCATCGTATCATCAATCCATTTGCTATCCAGTTCATCAGTCGTTCTGATTCTCATGGGAGCCATTGAATCTACACAAAGGTTGAATAAATTAACTCTTAAATGGGTTTATTTTTCATAAAATTTGTGAAGAAATTAGAAAAAATGGCAAAGGAAATAAGTCTCTCATGTCTAATTCTGGCGTGCAAGTATGGGTGTGTCACACAAGTATTATGTGTCGTGCAAGTGTTTGGCACGCAAGTATAACCATGCAAGTCCAAATACCTTGACAGCAGCGCGATAGTGAAGAAATAGCGGAAAGCAGAGCAACTTGCACGGCGAAGATAACTTACACGATGAGAGCTCGAAATTCTAAAATTCAGTTCTTTGCGTGAGGAATGACTGTGTATTTATAGGCCAGGCCGCACCCTTGCGCACCGATACCTACGCAGTTCAACACTTGCATGCCGCCTGCTACGCGCTCAACACTTGTGCGCTGCATTTCCTTTGGTTTTCTTCTTTTCATCAGAGTCACATGTTCATTTCTTTCGGATCCAACTCGGAGGGGGGACTTTTGTTGACACTCCTTTCTATCACAGAGTCTAAACAAAGGGAAAGGGAAATTCCTTAGTATAAAGTGATTCATCCTTTGAAGAAAACATCAAAAATTGACAATGGCATGAACCAAGATTCAAATTCACTTGGGTCGTGAAAGTTCCACTAAGGTCGCACAAGTATACTTGCGCGCCTCCCATTGGTCGCGCAGGTGACTTGCGCACCTTCTTTTTAAATTCGCCCAGGGTCTTCTCCAGCCTATAAATACCCCTTGTGGGCCCCCCATTTCGGGGAAGAAAAATTCCAAAACCTCATATTTGAGCTCCCGGTGCCCTAGTCTCTTCTCAAAACTTCTGAACACTTATAAGGTAATTTATTACCTATAACGAAAGATCTAAAGAGGGGGAGGAAGGAATAAGTGTTGAAATTCATCAACACTTGCGTGCCTAGGTGGCCAGCCCTTAAAGGAAATGGCCACACTTGTGCGCTACCTTAATCCTTCCACATAACTTGTGAGCCTCTCTTCTAGAAGAATCCAGGGTTAGTATAAAACGATTGAGCCAAGCCTCACCCAAATTCTACCCTAAGGATTGAAAGTCACACAAGTACCCAGATGTCGTGCAGGTATACCTGCGCATCCAGGACTTGCACGCCCACATAGTACTTGTGCGCCCACGCAGTACTTGCATGCCCCTTCATTTTTTTAGTGCCCCCTCTTGCCTATTTCACCTCTCTTATACCTATCCACCTCTCCTATTCAATATTAATCCTTTATAACTCTCTCCAAAGTCATTAATCGCATGATTTTTTTGTTGGCTTCCTTATCTGAAAGGAATTCCGTGGATCATTTCTTAAAACCTAGTGATTTACATATCCTTATGTCACTAAGGCCAGAGAGTTCATTCATTCAACCTCATTCTTTAAAGATGAGATAATCCTTAACCTGGGCCTCCTTTTTAGGAATAAGCCCCAGTCTTCAAGTTCCTGTAATATGGGCATCCTCCATAGGAGTAATCCCCAAGTTCCCAAAATCTAAATTTCCTTAACCTGGGCCTCCTTTTCATGAGTAATCCCCAGTCCAAATTCTCATTAATATGGGAATCCTCCTTAGTAGTAAGCCCCAAGTCCTCATTAATCTGGTCCTCCTTTTCAGGAGTAAGCCCCAATCCCTTAATCTAGGCATCCTCCTCGAGAGTAAGCCCCAGTCATAATTCCCTTAACCTGGGCTTCCTTTTCAGGAGTAAGCCCCAGTCTCAAATATGGGATTCCTTTTCAGGAGTAAGCCTCAGTCTCAAATATGGGCATCTTATTTAGGATTAATCCCCAATCATAATTCCCTTAACCAGGGCTTTCTTTTCAGGAGTAATCCCTAGTCTCCAATATGGGCATCCTCCTTAGGAGTAAGCCCCAAGTCCATTAATTTTTCAAATCCCTTTAACCTGGGTCTCCTTCTCAGGAGTAAGCCTCAGTCTTAATTTCTCTTAACCAGTCTTAATTTACTTTTGATCTGGGCTTCCTTCTCAGGAGTAAAACCCAATCATAAATTTCCCTCCTAATTTAGGCATCTTCCTCAAAAGTAAGCCCCAAGTTAGTGTATCCAAATCTCTATAAAGTACATATACCTTTATGGACCTTATTCCTGGGTTTCTTCCCGGAAGTAAAACCCAATATTCATCTACTTTGGGCATTCATGCATACATAATCCCCACATCATTCCATCTTTCATGGTACAATTGTCTGGTTTCACCAATACCTCTTGTTTCTCACACCGAGCATGACTCATGTGATCTTAGAGTGTAAAAGTAATCATGACATCTTTCGGTGATCCATTAATCATGCATAAACATCATACTCCCTTACTCAAACTATGTGGGTTCTGATTCCTTTTCTAAATAAAGGATACATAGGTATCCTATCTGCTGGTACGATCCCAACTCTAAAATAATCCATGTCCTTCTGAAAGACAATAAACTTCAAGTGCCCCACTGAGTGGCTTTAAAACCAGTATGGTCATCATAATGACCAAGAGACTTTTATGTATTAAAGGATACCGTTGACTAAGAATCTCTAACAAATACAGATGATTCTCTATTGATGAAGAACCTCAAATACATATAGAAGATTCTCTAAATATCATACATATCAATCATTGATTGTTAGATCTAAAGGAAAGATCATTTTATACTTGGTAATGTAATAAGGATTCATGAACATAACTTAAATCTATAAAGAGAGTCCCAGAATAGAAAATAATTCCACTCAAAAAGGTGTGATGAGTTCGACCTCCCATCCTCTCGACCAATGGAAATTTTTAAGCCTCATTAGTCCATAAATAATGAGCGCCTACCTTTGGAAAGTAGGTCCAAATGGATATGGAATCATTGGATGTTTCCTATTCTACAAAAAAACCTGTTAGAAACCAATTGGAATGTTTGAACCCATAATCAACGAGGTCATCCCCAATTCCAGAGGAAACAAGCCCCACTCCACTTCTCACGGATGCACCATTTGCGACGTGATCCTCTGGTCCCTGCTGCTCTTGTTTCTCACACCGAGCATGACTCACGTGGGATTAGAGTAAGAATTGACCACGATATCCTCTTATGGGCCTCCTCAAAGTGTAATCCCCAATCCATCACCATGGGCCTCCTCAGAGTGTAAGCCCCAATCCACATCTTGGGTTGCCTCAGAGCGTAATCCCCGCACCAATCAAACTACATGGACTTTGATCTTTGTCTCCTAGGAAGGGTATGTAGGAAGCCTACCCGAGGTTCAAGCCCAACAATGGGTCATTCTGACCCCCTTTCACATTGGTTTCACCATTTTTTATTTCCTCTAGAATTGGAGATGACCTCATTGATTATGGGTTCAAACATTCCAATCGGTTTCTAACGGGTTTGTTCGTAGAACCAGAAACATCCAATGATTCCATATCCATTTGGACTTACTTTCCAAAGGTATGTTCTCATTATTTGTGGACTAGTGAGGCTTATGAATTTGCATTGGTTGAGAGGATGGGAGGTCGGACTCATCACACCTTTTTGAGGGGAATTATTGTCTATTCCGGGACTCTCTTTATAGATTTATGCTATGTTCATGAATCCTTATTACATTACCAAGTATAAAATGAGCTTTCCTTTAGATCAAAAAATCAATGACTGATATGTAGGAGATTTAGATAATATTTTATATGTATTCGAGGTTCTTCATCGATAGAGAATCATCTGTATTTATTATAGATTCTTAGTCAATGGTATCCTTTAATACATAAAAGTATATTGGTCATTATGTTGACCATACTGGTTTTAAAGACACTCAGTGGGGCACTTGAAGTTTATTGTCATTCAGAAGGACATGGATTATTTCAGAGTTGGGATCGTACCCGTAGATGGGCTACCTACGTATCCTTTGTTTAGAAAAGGAATCAGAACCCACGTAGTTTGAGTAAGGGAGTATTATGTTTATGCATGATTGATGGCTCAAAGAAAGATGTCATGAATACTTTTACACTCTAAGCTCACGTGAGTCATGCTCGGTGTGAGAAACAAGAGGTATTGGTGAAACCAAAAAATTGTGCCACGAAATATGCAATGATGTGGGGATTATGTATGCATGACTGCCCAAAGTAGATGAATATTTGGTTTTACTTCAGGGAAGAAACCCAGGAACAAGTTCCATAAAGGTATATGTACTTTATGTAGATTTGGATACTCTAAATTGGGGCTTACTCCTGAGGAAGATTCCTAAATTAGGAGGGGGTTTATAATTGGGTTTTATTCCTGATAAGGAAGCCCAGATCAAAAGTAAATTAAGACTGGTTAATAAAAATTAAGATTGGGCCTTACTCCTGAGAAGGAGGCCCAGGTTAAAGGGATTTGAAAAATTAAGGGACTTGGGGCTTACTCCTAAAGAGGATGCCCATATTTGAGACTGGGGTTTACTCCTAAAAAGGAATCCTAGGTTAAGATAATTATGATTGGGGATTAATCCTAAGTAGGAGGCCCATATTTGATACTGGGGCTTACTCCTGAAAAGGAATCCCATATTTGAGACTAGGGCTTACTCCTGAAAAGGAATCCCAGGAAAAGGGAATTATGACTGGGTCTTACTCCTGAGGAGGATGCCTAGATTAAGGGATTGGGGCTTACTCATGAAAATTAGGCCCAGATTAATGAGTACTTGGGGCTTACTCCTAAGGAGGATGCCCAGATTAATGAGAATTTTGACTGGGGCTTACTCCTGAAAAGGAGGCCCAGGTTAAGGAAATTTGGATTTTGGGTAATTGGGGCTTACTCCTAAGGAGGATTCCCATAGTATAGGAACTTGAAGACTGGGTCTTAGTCCAAAAAAGGAGGCCCAGGTTAAGGATTCTCTCATATTTAAATAATGAGGTTGAATGAATGAACTCTCTAGCCATAGTGACATGATGATATGTAAATCACTAGGTTTTAAGAGATGTTCCACAGAATTCCTTTCAGATAAGGAAGACAATAAATAAATCATGCCATGAATGACTTTGGAGAGAGTTCTGATGGCTTAATCTTGAAGCGTAGAGTTGGATAGGCATAAGAGAGGTGAAATAGGCATGAGGGGCACCCAAAAAGAAAGGGGCACGCAAGTACTACGTGGGTGCGCAAGTACTGCGTGGGCGCGCAAGTCCTGGTCACGCAGGTATACCTGCGCGGCATCTGGGTACATGTGTGACTTTCAATCCTTAGGGTAGAATTTGGGTGAGTCTTGACTCAATCCTTTTATACTAACCCTGGATACTTCCAGAAGAGAGGCGCGCAGGTTATGTGGAAGGAGTAAGGCGGCGCACAAGTGTGGCCATTTCCCTTAAGGGCTGGCCTCCTAGGCACGCAAGTGTTGATGAATTTCAACACTTAGGTCTTCCTCCCACTCTTTAGATCTTCTGTTCTAGGTAATAAATTACCTTATAAGTGTTTTTAAGCTTTGAGAAGAGACTAGGGTGTCGGGATCTCAAATATAAGGTTCTGGAATTTTTCGTCCCCAAAATGGGGGGGCCCACAGGGGGTATTTATAGGTTGGAGAAGACCCTGGGTGAATTTCAAAAGAAGGCGCGCAAGTCACCTCTGCAACCAATGGGCGGCATGCAAGTATACTTGCATGACCTTAGTGGAACTTGTGCGACCCAAGTGCATTTGAAACTTGGTTCATGCCTTTTTCAATTTTTCATGTTTTCTTCAAAGGATGAATCACTTTATGCTAAGGCATTTCTCGTTCCCTTCGTTTAGACTATGTGACGGAAAGGAGTGTCAAGAACAACACATAAGAAGTAGTTACAGTGGAGACAGAGAACATTCGAGGTACAATCATCCTGTTTAATACTCTTGTTTGAACCTTGTTAGATTTAAGATATTCACACTCCTCTTTTCACCCGGTCTATCCAATTCTTTAGGATTGGACTTATAGTGACTTTCTATGACCCTAGAATTGAGTACACTATTCAGAGGTTAAACCAGCTTGCTTGATGTTTTCCAGAGATATAGATTGATGTTGGGGCCACATCAGTCTAGTGGTGATCACATTCTTCTACAGATGCATCCATATGGTGTTATCATTAGCATCGATTGTTTATACTCTATGAATGTTTTTACCGAATTCTTATGGAGAAGAGTCGTGTTTTAAGATGTGAATGGACAATGTGTGCCTTTCATCGGTGAGCTTAGTTTTCTAATGGTAAGTCATCAGGTGGAACCTCTTATTTCTTTATTGGCCAAGATATTAGTGGATTCAGTGGATGGTGAGGTGTTGGGGGTTCTAAGAGTTATTAGGGAGTTATTAGATGTTTTTTCCGATGAGGTTTTGACTTTAACCCCTCGACGTGATGTTGAGTTCGGGATAGACTTGCAGCCCGATGCTTCTCCAGTTTTGATGGCTCTTTAGTAGATAGAACCTTATGATCTGTGGGATCTAAGGATTCCAATTGATGATCTGATGAAGAAGGGATTTATGCAGACTAGTGTATCATTGTGGGGTGCTCCGGTCTTGATTTTGAAGAATGAAGATGGTGTTCTATGGATATATGTAGACTACTGGAGGTTGAACTAGGTAATGGTCAAGAAATGTTACCCTCTCCTAATGATAGATGATATTTTCAAATAGTTGAGGGGAGAAAGTTATTTTTTCTAAGATTGATCTATGGTATGGGTATCACCAGTTGAGGGTGAATGAGGTTGACATCCCAAAGACTACTTTCAAATGAAGGTATGGGCGCTTCGAGTTCATGGTTATGTCGTTCAGTGTTACGAATGCACCAGTTGTGTTTATGGGACTTATGAACTTTATCTTTCATGATTTCCTAGACCAGTATGTGGTCTTATTCACTGATGACATCCTGATCTACTCTAATTCAAAATAAGATCATACCAATCATCTCAGGACTATCTTGGAGGTTCTTCGATGTCGCTGTCTCTATGGGAAGTTGTCTGTGCGTATGTTTTGGACATGAAATGTTCACTAAATTGGACATGTAGTGTATTATTAGGGGATATCATATGTTTCGTCAATGTTAGAGGAAGTTTTTTCTTGGGAAGCACTGAATGATGTCGTATAGTTTTGTATTTTTTCAATTTGGAAGTCTATTACTGGATATTTATACTCTATTTATCTCAAGTAGCAGCTCATTTGACAGCTCTTACTAGAAAAGTCCAAGATTCTTTATGGAGTGAGCAGTGCTAGGAATCATTCAGCTATCTAAAGGGGAAGTTTTTCAGTACTCCAGTTCTCTAGTTTCTTGAAGAGGTTGTAATTTTTAAGGTTTTTTGTGATGCTTCCCACCTAGGATTGGGATGTGTGTTGATTCAGTAGTGAGGAGTGATCTCTTATAGGTCTAGGAAATTATATCCCCATGAATATAACTATGCCACCCATTCTTTGGAGATACCATTGGTCATATTCACACTGAACTTTTGGGGGCACTACCTCATTGGGAGATATTTTTGGTCTTCATGCAACACAATATATTAAGGTATATCTTTTCCCGGTGAGATCTGAACTTGTGACAGTAGAGGTGGATGGATTTTTTTCAGGACTTTGATTTTGAGATCTCCTACACCTAAAAAAAGTGGAATTTTTTAGTTGATTCTTTGAGCAGGAATTCATAGAGAGAGGTAGTTTGGGAATCTGTGGGTGCTTGTAGGGTGATGAAGGTGTTGGTTTCCTTGTACATAGATGCAGGAATGGATGGCGGTAGAGGGTATTTTTTCAGATGATGTTGCATTCACCTTTGAGTTAGTGATTGGAGGATTATCGGTAGGGAGACTCATAGGTATAGGTGGTGAGTGATCATGTTGATCAAGGTGATTCTCCAGAGGGATGGTCAGAGGATGGCTAGAATAGGATGTTGTTCTGAGGAAATCTATTTGTCCAAATAGAAATGCATGAGGGAGTTCTCTATGAGTTTCACAAATCACCCTTATCGGTAAACCTAGGATTTTCCAAGATTTACCACAGCTTGAGAGAGTTGTTTTAGTGGATCGGGATGAAGTGGGTTGTGGCAGAGTTTGTGGCGAAGTGCTTGGTGTGCTAGCAGGTGAAGGCTGCGCATCGTGTTCCCAGTGGTTTTTTACATTACTTAGATATCCCTGAGTGTAAGTGGGATGAAATATAGATGGATTTCCTCATAGGTTTACCCATGGCTTAGGGAGGATGTGATGAAATATGGGTAGTAGTGGATCGGCTGACAAAATCATCTTACCTCTTAACGATTAAGGTTTTGAGCACAGTGGATTCCTTGGAAAGAAGTTATATGGATTAGGATGTGCAACTGCATGGGGTTCCAACATCCATCATCTCATATCAGGATATACATTTTACCTCATGAGTCTAGAGGGGATTCTAGGATTATTTTTTCAAGCAGTTACGCCTCATCACTTCTTTCCACCCTCAAACAGATGGATAGACAGAGAGGACCATCCATACATTAGAGGAAATGTTGTGGGCATGTGTTCTAGACATTGGAGGATTGTGGGTATGACACTTTCCCTTGGTAGAGTTAGCTTACAATAATATCTATCACTCTTCCATTGGTATAGATATTTTTTAGGCTTTATTCAAAAGGTCATGTTGTTCACCTTTGTTCTGGATAGAAGTTGGGGAGGTAGTTGTTCTCGGTCCATCCATGGTGTAGAGTATGACCGAGAAGGTGATTCTTGTCTGTGAGAGGATGAAGGAAACATAGGACTGGTATAATTCATATTCCAATCATATAAGGAGGCCCTTTTAGTTCGAGGTTCGAGACTATATATTCTTGAAGGTTTCCCCTTGACATGGGAAGTAGAGGTTCGGTAGAGGGAGAGAGATTTCCCCTAGGTTCATTGGACCCTTTGATGTGTTGGGGCGATTTTGTGAGGAGGAATACCATTTGGAATTTCCACCACAGTTGGAGAGGATCCATGGAGTCTTTCATGTCTCTTAACTTTATCATTATCTACATGATGACTCCCATGTCATTGACTGGGGAGATTTGGATATTGAGGGCAATACAACATTCGTGGAGGGACCAGTGGAGATCCAGGATCTTCAGAAGAAGGTGCTACATGGATGGACTATTCCTTTGGTTTGTGTGTTGTGGAGGCCTAGTGGCATGGAGGATAGTAATTAAGATCGATAAGCGCAGATGCATGCCTAGTAATCGGGGTGTTTTTAGTTTTTCTATTTGTAATGTAGTGATTGGACCTTGTTTGTTATAATATGGTTGCTTCCTTATTCTATAGTGTGTGACGAAGTCATAACATGTGAAAAGGGGAGACCATACTCCTTTTCAAGATGAATTAATTGAGATGTGATCAAACCCATGCAGGCGAGTCAGTGTCGCTCATGGCGGATAGTATCTTGACACGGAGGAATTAATTCTCTAATTCATGGGTCTATACATTTGGTGCTTGGGTGGGGTGTCTTATGGGTGTTTGGGTTAGCATATATGGGAGTTTCTGTTCTTGGATGTTGAGGTTTCACTCCATCTTTCGAAAAACACATGGTGGTTTATCCTTGAGAGGTATCTTATGGGGTGGTTGTTTGGAACCCTCATTATATTGGCTTTGGTTTTGAATTCTTGAGGGCGAGAACAGTTTGAGAGTTAAATGATATAATGTATGGGACCTCCCCGATCCATTAATTTTTCAAAATCCACTGTTTGGGGTGTTCTAGGAGGCATTAGTAGCTCATTTCAATAGTTTTCCAAAATTCCAGTTTTCCAATGGTAGGACACGTCGGTGACTTAGTGTTGGTAGCTCAGCATTAGTAGGTTGAGGCATCAGTAGGTTGGGAATCAGTGAGTCAGGGAGTTGATAGGTTGAGGCATATATAGTTCGAGGTATTGGTAAGTTATGATTCAGTTAGTCCGGGCATCAGTAGGTCGAGGCATAGATAGGTCACTTCATCGGTAGGTCAAGGCATCAGTAGGTCGAGCGTCGGTGAGCCAGGGTATCAATAGGTTAAGGTGTTAGTATTTTGAGGAATCAGTAGGTCGAGGCATCGGTAGGTCAGGCATTGGTGAGTCATCCAATGGTGAATCACATCGGTGGCTCAGCGAGTCATTTCAATTTTTACCCAGTTTTTTCAGTTTCTCCCCTCTTACATTTTATTTGACATAAATCGATTTTAAATCCTTGTTTGAGTTTTTCTAAAGGAATTTAAAAAGATATTAATTATATATTTAATAACCTAATGCTCTGGGGACTTTGAAATGGTCAAACTATATGGTCTTGACTATGATCCAACTTTAATGGCCCTTTAAAATTTTTCCCTTCTATTGATATAGGATCTATCTTTTCAAAACCCAAGATCCTCTCTTCCATTGAACCCTTCTGTTTCCTCATCATGCACCGAGAACCTTTCTTCCCTGATAATTTTCAGATGTGTTGTAGGAGAGGATTCATCTTTACCTTTTAGTCTCCTACTACTTGTGTGAACCCCCCCCCCCTATTTTTTAGCTAGAGGAGTTTTTTATCGTCTTCTCTTAAAGGTAGGTATCCCTTCATCTATCTTTTTTTTGTGCATCATATGGGGTGGGTGTACGAATGTATTATTATAGTTACTATTCAAACCAATTTTATAGAGATAATAAGAATAAATAAATGAGGGTCTGGGAAGATGATTATGATGATCGCTCAGTTTTATATGTTATACTTGATCCATGTTGTGTTTTATAATGGTTTTTTACCTTCTGAAAATAATGTCCATTGGTGGCCTCTGTTTTCACACCTATATGATTTGTAAATATTTGTTGTTATTTCCTTATCAAATGGAAAAAATTTATGAAATTCATTAACCACCTACACCGGGTTAAATAAATGGATGCCCAAGTATTGAACTAGAATCTGTGATCACTCCTGAATAATGAAAGTGAAATTACAGAATTAGTGATTCTAAATATGAATACACTTTTAGTTTTTGGTGTGGTTGAGTGTTTTGTGTGGTTTTTTTCAGCAATGTGTCTTGTGATGATCAAATGGTGTTGTGGATGGGAGTGTGTTTGTGAGTATATGGTGGTATGGGTGGTTTAACTGAATCTCATGTTGATAGATTGGTTGATTGTGGAATGGATTAACTTCTAATGTAGTGGGACTGCATCTAGAAAGTGGTTGGGAAACGAGGCTACAGGTTCAGATTATGTTATGTTTATGTTACTAGGTGTGATGGGTGTGGTGTTGTTATGCTACGAGGATGTGGAGTATGGTTTTGATGAGGTGTTATGGTGGTTTAATTATTAAGAGGAAGTACAGGGTGATATGACTTTTAAATAATGATGGTAGTAGTTGAACGAGTGTTCAATAAAATGGAGTTTCTAGTGAGACTGAAATCTGGTTAAGTTTTGTTTTATATATGTGGTTCTTTTCATGGAGTGGGGCTACTGAGGATGGTTTAGGATGGATAATTTTGAAGAATTATGGTATTAACTTGCGTGGTCCTTTCACTTGGGTTTCCAGATACTTTTAGGAAGTGGTGTGTGGTGTCCTATCATTTATGTGCTTAATATTTACTTTACTTTACATTCATTATTTGGTGAGCATGATTTGGTGAGGTTTTGGTGGATAGTATACCTTGTTAGGTGATTTTGAGTTTCAGATGTTTTCTCATAGGGGAATTAGTATACTTATACACTTGTGCATGAGTGACTTTGGATTTTCCTACATAGTATAATTTTATTCTCACCCTATATATATATAATTGTTTTCAAGTTTCCAAAGATATTACACAGACCATGATGGTCCTTACTAGCTTGGACTTTGGGGATAGTTTTTGTGTCGCTGCATAGTTTTGTTTTGGTATTTACTTTGGATATTTTCATTATATTTATAGAAATTTTACATTAAACATGCATATGGGATGGTTTTTGGATTCTTTTATATATATTTATGTCTTGGGGTTGTTTTGAGTTTGATACATCTTATCTCTCGATCTTGGTTACCATAAAAAGGGTAATGCCACCCATTTCATGAGATTGAATACCCTTAGTACTGGTCACCACCCCAAGACCTATTGGATGAATAACTCATGGGTCAATATATCTTTTTCATCTTGAGGAAGGAGGTTCTAGAAAAAAGTTCTACTTGATCCATTCAATAAGGGGTTTAAAATTGGCTTAGCATCGAGAACAAACTCAATGGTAAACTCAACCTATAAGTCAGGAACAGCACCGGGAAAATCATCAGGAAAAACATCAAGACACTCGTTTACCACTAACACATAATTAATCAAAATAGTTCCTTTATTTTCAACAATATGTTCAAGATAACTTTCATTTCCATCTTTTAATAGTTTCTTAGATTTTTGATATAATATCAATGATATGGATTCATTATTTTACACAAACTGAAACACTTTCTAAAAGAAAATCTGTTAGCTATACAATCAATCTTAGCATGGTGAACAGAAAATCAATCCATACCCAAGATAACTTCATACTCTAATAAAGGAAAAACAACAATGTTTGTAGGTAAATCCCTTCCACCGATAATGACTGGAAGATTCTTATAATTTCTTTTGGGATTTATATTTCCTCCAGGTGTTTTCACCTTAAGTTATGGATTTATTTATTGAGGTGGAATTTTAAATTTACCAGAAAATTTCTCAAAAATGAATGAATGTGTAGACACCGAATTAAACAATGCATTAGTGTATTATATATAAAAAAATAAATGTACCTAATACCACTTTTTTTTATGTCTCATAATCTTCTGAATTAGTTTTAAAGTATTTTTCCACACCCTTATATTTTCAATCTTGCTGATTTACCACCTGAGTAACTAAATTTGGACACACATTTGAAAAAATGACCCAACTCCTTACAGTTAAATCATCTTACCATCAGCTTTTCATCATTATTCTGATCATTTTCCTTTCACCCACGATCCATGTTTCCAAACTTTCCACATCGGTAGCACTTCCTATAATTAACTAGAAATTCTATAGGATTATTTTTACCACATATTTAGAAGAAGGGAATTTGATTTTATCACCTCCAAATTTCATTGATGAATTATTCCCCAAAGTATTCCATCTAGACAGCTTCTTATTCTTATTATCATAAGGCACATATGTGTTAGTAAACTCTATTTCAACCTTTTCAGCACAATTAACAACTTTCTCATAGCTTATAAATTCGTATATGGCCAAATATCTTCATAAACCAAATTTCAATCCTGATTAAAACCAGTTAATTTTTTTATTAATGTCCCCAAAAAAATTCGTTGCATACCCAGCTAATCTTGGGATGTTTTATTTATATGCAGCTAGAAAATCTTCATCTTTTTTGCTGAATTCCAGAAATTGTTTTTCCATTTATAGTCAAAAAAACTAAGGGAAATATTTCTCAAGGGAAATAACTTTGAATGATCCCCATTCCATGGAGTCAAGATATTCTTTCTCTATGATATTCTTAACCAAGGACCACCAATTATCAGCTTCACCTTCAAAATAAAAAATGTAAAGGGTTTCCTTTTTATGTTCCAAATATCCCATGACATCAAATATCATTTCTAGAACATTGATCCATCCTTCGTTCACCATTGGGTCAGATGATCAACTAAAAGATATGGGATTTTTCCTCATGAAATGCTCCATGAAATACATTTTCCTTCATAGTAGATTGGGTTCCTCTCTAAAAGTAATACCACCACCATTTATCACATGATTCAACTAATCCATTACTATCACAAATTTCATGGTTCCAATTCCCACCATTCTAAGATGCATATTCGGATAGATATCAGCCCCTTGGTACCTTCCTACTTCATCTTCCCTGTTTATTCTATGAAAAACCATTCTGAACAAATATATCTTAGATGAATAAACGTGGAAATCTTAAAATTCTATATCATTTTAAATTAACCATAATGTAAAAAATAATTTATGGTATTTTATTGACATCATCCTATACTTTAAGGTTATATAAACCATCCTCTGGTACCAACTATAAGAACTCAGCCTTAAAAATAACATAATATTGAATTTTAGTCATGAATTTATTTTCTTTCACATTGAGGATCTTTTCAGGTTTAGAGATTTATATAATTAGAATATAATACATACATAACAAACCACATTCATAAAAATAGGATACTTATAAAATAGTATCCATTTTTTCATAATATAAAACTTTTAAAAATAAAACATTATTTGTTTGAAAAATCTTCAAAACATTCAACATGACATACTCCTTTATCTAACCAATCCTTATACCCTGAAAAAAAATATTTAAAAACATGGGATGATCACAAAAAGCTTAGTAAGGGACATAAAGGGAGAAAATCATTAGTCCAGTGAAATCATGAAAACCCATTAAAACCCCTTTTCATAAAAACTCCTAAGAATTCATAGAAAAATCATGCAGTCGTCTTGGGAAAATCATTAACATATCACTATTACATTCACACTTACAAATAGAATAACCTTACGGTCAAATTCCATCATCGGAGTACCCAATGCATTGGAGATCTATAATGGGGCTCACCCGTCATATCATGAGCTATAATAGGGTTCAACTTATCATCTATTAAGCTATAATGGGGTTCAACCCATAATATCTTGAGCTATTGTGGTCAACCCAACATGAACAATTTTAATGGAATATATCATGAATAAAACACTTAATAAATCATTTAAAACCATAAGCAAAATACATTCAGATATCAAAATACCATTTTCTCATCAAAAACACTTTTAAAATATAAAAAAAGCACACATAATAATGAAATAATATTCTTTAAAAATAACTTTGAAGACATATAATAAAAACGTTATAATAATAAAGATCCATGAAAGCATGAGAAACCGCTCATGCTTTTTATAAAACAAAAAACCTTTTTTGAATTTCATAAATGAGAAATTTAAAGAATTTTAAAAGGAAGGTTCCTTACATAAAACTTCAAAAAGATACATTTTCAAAACACATAAGATAAATTAAAACATTAATAACCATATATATACATTCATAAAAACTATTTTAAATACATGGATATAAAATAGAAATATTTTGAAGATTAAATGTTTAAAACATTTAAAACTATGTTTTAGTTAAAGAGTCCATTACCTCAGGTTTGAATTCCTTAAAATGTGTTAAAACTTACTGTATAATGGTTTAGAAAGAGTTATTAATTTATTACATAACTATAATCATTTTTATAATACCTTAAATTATCTTTTTATAACATTTTCACACCACTTATTAACAATATTTTTTTATTTCCATTGTTTCGGGTGCGTTCTTTTCATGGTTTCCAATGTTGGTTTACTATGGATTTTCTTATCGAATGAAAAAAAACTCCATAAGTATAATTAAATGGTTTTAATATGTTTCTATAATTTTAAATGATACCATATATCATTTTTTTTCTTGTATGAGGATGAATCATTAGATAAAGAATTAATGAAAATGATTTAATTTATTTTGGCGGTTTTTATGATCATCACAAAATCTTATCATTTTATTCAATATCATTTATATTATTTGGTTCCAGAACATTAAATAACTTATAATATATATAATAAAATATTATTTAATCATAATAATGATTTTATGACTAGCCTTCAAATCACTAATGAAAAATGAAAGTGTATCGTCCATGATGGCGGTAAATCGACATATCACGGATGATGTTCTCGTTTTTAAAATAAAAGGGGAAGGATAAGAGTTTTGATGATGAATTTCTTCATTAACATGATAAAATTATAGTATATATAAGATACTAGAGTTTTCATGCCACTTGGATAATGGTTCCATAAACTGTGGGCTATCGAGGAGTCGGTATAGAGTTATACCCATAGTTTTATAGAAACCAGATTGGGCTACACCAATCCAACAAAAAAAAAGTAAAGACAAAGTACAATTTCTGAGTAAATATGAAAACTCTTCATTAATATATTTATGCCACTAAGGTTTAAATAAGGCATCCTTAAATATATAGGTTCCACATAAGTAGTATGAACTTTCAGTTTAAAAATACCAGGCTTGGAACATGTGGTCATAGGTTGAGAATTATAAGGAATGTAATGAGTTGACAGGCAATAATACTTCTATGAGGAAGGAGCATTAGAAAGTTATTTTCTCAAATAATTATCACCAAGATGCTGTCCAAAAAACTATGCTAAGGTGGTATGAGTACCAGGAGACTCATCAGGGGAAATTGAAGTAGCAAGAGGTGAATTAGTCTAAGGAGAAGAGGAGAAACTAGCAGGCAGTAAACCATAAATTGAAATTGAAGAACCTTGGCTATTAGCTTATTTAGTAATGGGACATGAATAATACACTAAAATAGGAAATCAATAATATTTGGAACAACTTTCAGAAAAAAAAATATGATGATAAATCTAAGTGCCAATGAAGAAAAGGAAACCATGATTCATCAAATAAAACATGTCGTGAGATAAAAATACTACCAGTTGAATCCAAACACTTGTATCTATTGAAGACACTTTCTATTTATTTATTTTTATATATAAATTAAGGAGGAAATATACATGAAATTAATATGTGATTAAGATGATATTATTGGAAGGAAGCTAGTGTCTCTAAGTTGGTTGATGGGGTGAAATAGATTTCTAAAGTCTTGATACAAAAATGAGTTGAGTTAGGAAAAATGAATTAGGATTGGTGATTCTTCTTAAATCTTGGAAGTTTGTAGGTTCCACCATTTTTTATGTGATAGAGAAATGAAATTATGTTTTTCCATTGGAATAAATGAGATCAATTTTATGGAAATGAAATGAAGTTCTTTCATTGGAATAACTGAGATCAATCATATGAAAAAGTTGGATGAAGAAATTTCTTGGAGTTCATGTGATGAATTTTTGGTAACCAATTTGATTTAATAGAGGATTTTTGAACCATAGAGTGTGGATGATGTTAATCAGTTTAACTCTGTGAAGGTGATGTGAATACTCAACTATGGTTCTTGTGGATTTAGATTGTATGTAAATATTGAAAGTGTTGATGAAATGGTTTTGGTGTTGTCCACAAAATATCAGAAGTGAAGTTGGAAAACTTTGGCTTGATTATATCCACTCAAAAAACACCAAATATTAACTATTTTATAAAATTTGAGGTCAAAGACTTAGGTTATTTGGGGGAAAAGGATACATTACAAAAAAAATGAAACATACAATGTAGGGATGTACTCGGCGAGACTCGAACTCAAGACCTCATTGATACCCATAAGTGAATCTACCACTGAGCTGCACCATGGGGGACATTTTTTTATTAATAAAATTCATTGTAATTGTTTAGACTGCTTCTAGTTGACCATCTTTTGGAAACTCTATTAAGGGAATGATCCAAATGAAATTTCTCAAATGACTCCTAGAAAACACCCAATGAATCATATGTAGTCCACCTAATGACTTTTACACAATCAACAATCACTTGTGAAGCTGGTTGATTTTTGGAGAATCCATCCATTGAAGGAAAATCATTTGTATGATGTTTTGAAGAATATTACAATGCCTTGAAGTGATTTTGAGTTAATTTGATGGGTTGGATAAGTCTCTCATATTACCTAATATGAGATCAGTCAAAGATGAAATTGTAAGAGTTGGTGTCCTAGAACCAACTGGTTGTACTTTTTTACCTGGATATTTAATGTATTTAAATATTAAACATATTATTTGTTGTTCTACATGACTATGTTATAATAATGTCCTAAAGTATTTGTTTCATTGATAAGGTTGTGGAAGTTCCCCGCTATAATGATAACCTTGAAATGATATATAAATATTATTAAATATAGTTCTAAGATTATGTGACATGCTATAATGGGACACATAGCATACAGACCATGAGGTGTGAGTACTCGTAAGCAGATGAGACTTCCTCCCGTGAATTTCACACTTGATAATCTCCAAGACAAGAGATTATGAGAACAGACTTTCCAGAAGGAATTCCACATGTTTTTGTGTCATCATATATTTCTATCTATGAGCATTTTTAATGATCCTTAGATATTAATATTTTCATTAATACGTGTCACGACTCACACACTTTGATTTACTGATGATAGATGTCACACAGATAGTTGGAAAGAAGTAGGGTACATTGGGTGCATCATGAGTGGCATGTTATTAATGAATAAATCGAGGAAGGATTTGTCCCTTCCATTTATGGAAGTTGATATCTTAGCCTTTTGATTGAAATAGAACGGTCACGCAAAATTCTATAGACATGGTCTAATAATGAGTTTATTTCATGTAGTCAAAGAACGACGTATCAATCATAAAAGTTGATGAAACTATCATTAAACCTACTTGATGAGATATTTCAACAAAGGTATTATATTACACAGTGATTTTTTTATGTGTATGTCATTGTTGAAAATTTAAGTTCTTTCTCTTGGGTTCCTTGACCCCTTGCTAGACAGTACTCTTGTACTTTATGAAAGCCAGCCTAATACCAACGATAAATAATCCTAGAGGGTCAAACACTAAGTGTTTCTGGTGGTCTCGGTTAAATTATATTTGAATTTAATTAATAAATATTATTCTTAAGATAGTGGAATAATTTTATTCGAGTTAAAATGATTGCATAAATTAAATAAATATTTATTCACTGGATTGTGGGTAAAATAATATTTTTTATTTTATTGAACATTTAATAAATATTTATTTATTAGTTTTTAAATAAAATATTTATTTAACAGAATAAATTATTTATTTATTTATTTGGGTGTTCAATAAATGGAAGTGGAGTTCAAGCGGACCAAGGCTTGTCTAGTAGTAAAATAATTATTTTAAAGATGATAAATAATTATTTAACTAGTTGGCACAAATTAAAATAACGTTGTTATTATTTTGTGACATGGAATTTTATTTATAATTCCATTTTTCTCAATTTGGTACATAATAAATAATGATCTGGTATTATTATTAATAAAATGGATTTTCTCTAAGGTTATGAATGTATTTAATTGTTGTTATGAAATTAAATATTGTAACTGAATCCCCATGTTAATAAATAGACATGTATATCTATTATGTCATGTACTGAATTGCACGTTTGGTGAATTCTGAATTGTTGAGCTAAAAAATTTCTCTCTCGAATCCTCTTCCTTCCCCTCTCAAGAATGAGGGATGTTCTTCAAGGCCGAATAACAAGTAATCAAGAACGACTGATACAAGACGCTCGCTTAGCCACGCTAGCACCCGAAGAATGATTGGTGTCGATCAGAGGACATCAGAGAACATGTGGATCACCGCTAGAGGGATTCTAGTTTTGATCCTTGCAAGTGCAACAAGTTGATCTTGAAGGGTCAATCCGGACGATCAACATCATCAATGAAGAAAATACTATAGTTCTAGGTATTCTTTTCTTTATAAAATTAATTAAATTAATTATAAACATGATGTGCAAGATCCTCTCTAAATTTTTTGGTCCTCTTCCTTCTTTATCTAAATATTTGATTCTATTTCATGGATACTGGCCTTCATCATCGTATTGATCCCAGAATAATCCTTGATCATGATAAAAAATTAAATTTGGCCACCGGCCCAACTGCGCTTCCGCAACGCCTGGAACCTTCAGAAATTTCTATGCTGGAGTTGAAACATCACAAAGGAATAATACATGGAAATATGTATGAGTCATTAAGATTGACGTAAGAGTAATTTGGATCGAAGTAAGAATCATTTTATAGAGATATTAAAAAGATAAAAAATGGAATGAACCCTCTTTGTGTGGGTAAGGATGATTTTCCAACTATGTAAGAATCAATCGAAGAACTGTAAGAATTAACTGAAAAACCGTTAAGGATGATACTGGTTTCTATATAATTTTTATGACCATAAGGATAATATATGGAAGCTGAGCCAAAATATTATAAAGGCTAATCTGACGTAAGAGTCATGCAGCCAAATAGTGACGTATGAGTGATTACATCTGCCAAGTATCGACATAAGAGTACTGACATTCACATAGTAGTACCAACATCAATTTAAGGATCATCTATCTTCCTACACTTGGTGTATACAATAACCTAAAATTTTTGGTCGGGGGCCTAAGTCCCCTGTACCCCATATGTAGGGGCACGTTTCCCCCTACAACCCCCAATGAGCTCATTGTAGAGCTCGAACTATGAAATTTGTGGTCTGGTGCACAGTACGGGAGATGATACAAGAACATCTAGAGATGATGTCCTGAAGCATTGTTTCTAAAATATTAACATTACATAAAATATTAAGCATTATATAATTTATTGTCCCAAAGTTACAATATGAGTTATCGATATTAATCTGAAGTGAATCCAAAAGATGATTGATGAAGAAAGGTGCACATTTGAAACATATGTTGAAGTGAAAAAAGAATGAAGATATATTTTCAAAATATGATTCGTAGAAAGAAACTATTGTTTATCCAAAAGATAAAGTATCGATCACCGGAAGTAGAGGCATCAATGAAAACATGATGCATAGGAAGAATGAAACCATGGTGATGGTTTCATATTCACCACAGCCGGTGATATATTATTCGTTAAGAATAATAAAACCTACAATTAAGCAGTATATGGAAATAATCTAAGATTGAAAATTTTAAAATTTAATAATGGATTCCATGTATCAAATTGAATAGGGGATTATAAATTGAATATTGTAGTGGGTATTCAAATGATAAAATACTTGGATGGTACAAGCATGGTACCAATAAGGCTCGATTGGTTATACCAAGTTTGTATGCCTAAATCCATTAGAATTTTTCTTGTCATAGCTAAACTTCTAAGATCATTTTATTGGTCATTGGATTTCAAGATCATCTTTCATGGAAGTTGTCTATACGACACAACCAGAAAGAGATGATGATATCAAATGATGCCAATAAGGGTTACAAGTTACTGAAATCCAATTTTGGATTAAAGTAAGCAACAAGATCTTAGAGCATTCATTATAATTGAATCTTTGCTTTGTGTCTACCAAAGGATAGTGGGAGTGCCAATGTTTTCTAAGTGAAATATGTTTGGAAACATATGGAAAACATATCTTGATCATACAGTTAGATAAGATTAGAATAAATGAAATTCTCCAATGATTGACTTAAACTAGCAACTTGAGTTCTAGGGAATAAGATCTACTATGGTAAATCCATATCTTGATTGGTCCTAGTCAATAGTACATATAGTGACATTGTATTGAAAAATACAAATTGGAACAATTCAAGTGTAGAATTGTTTCCAATGTCACAAGGCTTAATCTCTCCAGGTTAACATGTTTGGAGCATGGGAAGAGATTAATGTTGTGAATTGACACCATATGCTTCAGCGATGGATCAATCACATATATCATGTTATGTATAATAATTGATACTTCCAAAATATACTTTATTGTAGGTAGATATCAATTATTTCTAGGATCACTACAAGTGAACCAGTCAGAACTATCATCTTGTACATTAGCAAGTACAAATGATATGTACCTGGAATATAGAGAGGAAGGTATAATAGTTTTTGTGGGACGCAAACTAGTAATATTTAGATCAATTTCATCTAGTATCATAGTTAGTCAAATATGATGAGTGAGTCAAGCTCATAAAAGCTAGTGGTAGCCATATCTACAAATATCGAGTACCTTACAGCTTCTAAGGCATCTATGAAGTAGTTATCATTCGCAATGATTTGTTATAGTTCTTGGATTCACACCTAGTGAGAAATGTATTATCATGATGTAAACTATGATATTCTTACTAGCCAAGTTGTCAAGTTATGAAAATGTACAAAAAGGGGTATACTCGGGGATACCTTATCTTGAGAAATTTTACTCAAGTAAATGAGGTCGCATATAGTAAATTTTCTATGTGGCGAAAATGTGACTGGCCCAGTAGTTAAGTCCATTACTCAGAAAAAGCATGGTATTTATCATGTGAGTGGAAAACAAGTTTAGTTAGAAAGTTGGATCTAGTGCAAGTGGAAGTGTTGAAATAGTGTGTTCCCTAGACCCAACTATGTTGTACACTTGATTACCATATCATGTGTACTGTTAGTTGTATATGATATCATCTTACCATTATAGTGTAGACTTTTCTGTGTGTGCTATTGTAACGGTAATTTCCAAAGATTAATTGTCGTATCGAGAGGTTATAGCAAATCCCAGGCTATAATGATAACCTCAAGATACGATGAAATTGATCTTAAATATATGTTCTATAGTCTAGATACATCTTAGTGACTGGACACGGTAGATGTTTGAATATTATGTGTTGGGGGCTCATAAGTATTGAGACTTCTTATCATGAAGTTCACACTTGGTGATCTCTAGTATTGAGATCATGAGTACAGACCCGCCAATAGGAACACCATGTGTTTTGGGTGTCATTGGTTGTTCCTATCTATGGACATGTGTATTGGTCTCCTCACTTGAGACCATTTTCAAAGCGTAGTATTTTATTACATACTTTGATGCAAGATAAAAACCATGGAAATGAAGTCATGGTGAGGTAGTTGGTGTTGGGTGTGTCATTGGTGGTATGACATTGGTTGAATGGTCATGAAAGGATTTGTCACTTCCATGTTTAGAAATTTGTATATCTCAAGCCTGGTTGATTAGGATGGTGTTTCCTTCATAAGTCTTTTGACAAAGTAGTTGAAAGGAAAATCCATCTAGATAGATCAAAAAATAATAAAGTAAGATAAGGACGATTACACAAGATTGTGTCCTACTTTATGAGATATTTAATGACAAATAGATTATAGTGCACAGTCAGTGTTCGTAGGATGGTAGTCGTTGCTATGACTATCCTTATCTTTTTAGGGGCCATGATGGGTTACTAGACTCCACTCTTGGTCTGTGGATTTATTCACTTCTATCGAAATAAGGTCCTTGAGGGTCAAACACAATATCATATTCAAGAATCCTCCCTATTTAGTGGAATAGGTATATGGATATAGTGGGCCCCGCCATAGGGTTCGAGTATTGTCCAAGTTCTTGATCACCAAAATCATTAAATAATATTCAATAATATTCAAGTTATGAATATTTTGGATTGAACTTATTTAATGTATTTATAGGTTTAGTAAATACGAGAAAATTTTAATCGAATGAATATTATTTTAATATTCGAGGTTCGTTTAATTTTAATCGGGACAGCGATGAGTTAAATGACTCGGTTTTATCACGTAATATATTTTATATATAATACAAGTATGTGATAAAATAATAAATAATATTTGTGCAGTTTAGTTCATCAAAATTATTTATTTAGTAGACATTGAAATAAACAGGGGTCAGGGAACCCAACCAGGTATTTTGTAATTCCACTATAAACAAGAGAGGAGGTTCTCTCCCTTGGTGTTATATTTACTATTCACTCACTTCATGGAGTGAAATATTGAGCCTCTCTCTCCTCATGCTCTATAGAGAGAGAAGCTCTTGATCCATGGAGCTTGGATCAAGATCTTCTTCAAGAATCGAAGTCATCTCGATGTGGTGATCATCGGGACGTCGAAAGCATCGTCGGATCACTGCTCCAGTACTCGAAATTCAACGATCAACGTTCCAGCGGATTTTTGGAGCACGTGTGGACAATATGGAGGGATCCTGCGTTGGATCATTCAAGCGATGATCGTCATCGACTAGTTGCATTTGACCACGGATTCAGATTTGAAATGGGTATGTTTTCATTTTAGTTTTGTGCTCTTAATGATTTATGCAAGATCCTCGGACCTCTTCGGGGCATGGATCGTCATCGACGACAAGTTCCGTCATCTTGAAAATGAAAAATTTTAAAATCTCTAGCCCACCAGCTTCCACTGTGGGCCCCGGAACCTAACAGTGGTATCCGAGGGAGTGAATAGATTTTCCAAGCCTAGAAAATTAAAATTTCATTAACCTTAATTATAGGGTTCAAAACTGGTCTCATCGGTTCAAACCGCGCATCGACCCGATCTCGAACGGTCAAGTTATGGCCGTTTTAAATTTTTGAATTGGATCGAATTTGCGTTTTTTATCACGGGTATTAAGTGTCATTTATTCTAAAGAAATGATCAAGTTTAGATCGGTTCATCGGATATAATTAAAATTGTTCAAATTATAATTTTTACAATTTAATAATTTCCATAATATTTTATTATTATAATAATATTTATTTTATTATTATAATAATATAGTAATAATAAATTATTATTTTAATATAATAATTTTATTGTTATCAATTTAAAATTCTAAGTACGATTTTAAATAAGTGAGATGACATGACTTAAAAGAAAGGTGTGGACTTTAACTCATTTAAAAAAATGAAGGGGTGTGGAAATTTTTAAAAGGGGAAGGAGATTTAAAAAAAGTTGGAGAAAGTAAAACATAAAAAGGGGTGTGGCGGGTCGCCACGGGTCACCTGCGCACCAGTCGTCAGAGCCCTCCCAACGGACGCCGCACATCAGGCTTTTCAAACCTCCATGCGCCGCCTGCCTCCGCAGCCCCACCACCCTCCCCTCAGCCATGCATGTCGGCCTCTAACCTACTCCCGTGCGACGTCATCCCACCGCAGCAGTAGCCCCCCAGACACCGCTTGAAGGTTGCCCAGCCTGAAACCAGGTTACCCACGCAACAGTTCCTCTGGTTCTGGCCTCCTCCCAGCCCGCGACCGAGCTCTTCTTCCTCGGCATGGTGCACTGCCAGGTCATGGAAACCCCATGGGGTTTCTTCTTAGCTGACACCGAACGCCGCTTACCCCATGAACCAGCTCGCGGCCACCAACAGCTACCCCGGTTTCCTCCCTTCAGTGGTGCTGCACAGCCGGCCTCCACCTGGACCGCCTCCCCGCTGATCTGAAACCAGTTCCGTCGTGGCCCAATGGGGAACTGCAGGACAGATCCACACCGGTCGGACCCTTCCTTGGTTCATTGGCCTTCCTAAAATCCACCTTCGAACATCCATCAACTCCTGGACTGCCATTGCGGCTTCACCGTCGCCTGACCAGACTGGGCTGGTCAGACTAGACCAGAAACACCGGCCCTACGGTCAAGGTCCGAGAGGTACTTTTATTTTTCCTTCAATTCTTTCCGCAGGGTAAAGGTTGGCCCCGAAGTGGTCCGGGCTAACCTTCCCAACCCAGAACAGGTTTGGGAAAATCGGACCGACCCTGTTTGGCCATGGCATGGCCCTGCGCGGGTTTGGCCCGACCCGCATAGGCCATGCAGCGGTGTTTTCGGGGATCGATAAATTAAATTAATCAAGATTAATTAAATTAATTAATTTAATTTTAGTTTTTAAATTAAATTAATTAAAATTAATTTTGGTTAATTATTTTAATACCCGAATAAAATTAATTCAATTTAATAATTAAATTGAAATAAGTTAAATTAATTTAATTTTGGAATTAAAATTAAATTAATTAGAGGACCAACACTTAATTAAATTATTTTAATTTATTAATTTATTTAATTTAATTAGATAACCCTCATACTTAATTATTGCATTTTAATTTTATCGTGCTTTATTTTACCCGCATTCTGGTCTTGAGCATCGACCCGTATATGTTGTCTTTTATTTAATTAATTATTTTAACTTCATGTGATGCTTGTAATTAATTAAATAGATGGTTTGTGCATCGTCTTTATTTTCAGTTAAAATTTATAAGATCCTGTGCACCCAATTTTTACCTAATGTGCATTTATCCCACTAGTTCTCCTCGCCTGTGCGCGAGTATTATTGTACTTCAGATGAAAACGGTGAGAAATGTGGACCCCGCCAAGATGAGGCGGTGCATGACGGTGTAAGACGACACGTGGATTTCACCAAGATGAGGTGGTACTCCAAGACGTGATGTGGACCCCGCCAAGATAGGGTGATGTTCCAGATGTGAAGAGAACATACAGGATAGAGGGAAAGCGGTATCATGAGTTAAGCTTCAACTCAGGTACGATGCCTTTAGGTCATTTTGATGCTCAAGACTAGTCAGGTACTAGTTTACCTTTATGCATTTATTTATTATTTTATGCATTTTCAAACAGTGGGAAAATACATAAAATAATAGATAATAAAATGCATAAAGAAGTGGCGTGTGTTTTTCTATTAAAGTTCAGTTGTGAGCACGATAACATAGATGAGCAAGTAAAATATAAATAGATCACATTCGTCAAGAGAAAAAGCAATCAAACCCTCAAAGAAAATATTAGGTCACAACTGTCTTCCATCATTCAAGTTTGAATAAAACCGGGTGTTTGAGGTGTCAGTCATGCCATAGCTGAGGGTGCCTCTTACTACCGGGGAGTTCTTATTAAGATGGTGGGTCGACTTAACTAAAATTGCAGCAAATAAATAACCATAGCTAGCTTTTTTTAATTTTATAGGCAAGCGTTGACTAAATCAGTAAATATTTTTTAAGCTGGGACTTCCCTCAACTGATCAAGGAACTGCAAGTTAATGTGGTTGGCCAGCCAAAAGCCTACCTTGGACCCTCTGAGTGGTGGCATAGCCATAGCTTGTATACTATGAGGGGGGTTCAGGGATTCTTGCCACTAGAATACTCAATAGTATTCTGATTATAGTACAGTGGGTTCCTAGATTTCTAAAAATTAGTGGGACACATTTAATGATTAAATAATCAGTAATGTCACATTTGGTAATCAATATTAAAAGTTCAATCTGCTAAATTTTATTTGTAAAGAATGAAAAATAATAGGACAATAAAACTGTGATAAATATTAGACATAGCTAATGTCCAAACAAGCATGAAATTCAACGTGTAGTATAGTCGCTTATGCATATTACTACCATAATGGAAATTCAAGCTGTTTGTGTCCCAACTTGTTAAGCCAGCTCAAGAAGCGAGGGTGTAAAACTGCTTACAGGAGACTCATGAATCAAGCATATGATGGTTCTTTCATATTGCCATCATCAAAGTCTGATGTTAGTTGCGGCTGCTATAACATGACATGGATTATGTTTCATGTAGTCTCATCTCCAAGATCCTTTCGAGGAGAAAGCGAAGCAAGATTTTAATGTGATGGTCACACTCAGTTTGTGTAAAGTGAAATAAAGTTTACAATCTTTCATACCATCCCATTCATATACCTTTTACACCCATTTACTCTAGTTTTGTTTAAGGGTAAAAACAAATGGTATAAAATGATCTCTTCATTACCTTTAAGGTAACATTTTCCAAGTAATAAGAATATTAGATATAACGCCATATTTTAATCTTATGGCGAATAAATTGAATGACAAGGCCAAAAGGCCTATGGAAAGTTATGCCAAAGGAACCTTCGTCATGTCCTTCAAAGAAAAGTAAATGGTTATTTAACAGGAGGTTATTTTCATCACATATTGAAATAAATTCATAGAAGTTTAAAAACTGGAATACTTGAATCAAGTACCTACTTCTCATTCAGTTTATATTCATCAATATAAAGTATTGTTACTCGCATACTTCTTGGATATTAAATACAATATGCTTTTCACATATATGTATTGAAATATAGTAACAATGTATGTAGGGAAACATTACTAGGATTAAGGTGTCTTCTCTAAGCAGCTGAGAAAGGGTGATTCCTAAGTCAGTGATGAGAAACCCATAACATCTAATTTCCAAGTAATTGATTCAAATTAACAAGTTATTGAGTATAACCAAAAACATTTACCTCATGTTACCATTTGGAAATGATGAGGCATTATTCCATGTTTTGGAATGAATGTCGTTTGTGGTAACATACTCAACAAATAGTTCACTGGTACTTGAATCAAAGGAAATACATGATGAAAATAAAATGTAAGACCTACCCAGTTGTGGAAATTTAGTTCTTTGTCAAGTAAAACTAAAAGAAGATGTCAAAAATATACCCAGTATAGTATTTAGTCTTGCCACAGCTAAACACCTTTGGTATTATTGACATCCTTAGTTTATACAAATAAAACTTTATAAATAAAGGTGTGCTACAAAGCTTCTAAGGTTAGTTCAACAAGATAGTGTGAACTATTCCAAGGAAATATAGAGGTAAAAATAATTCATAATATTCCTTTAAGTTATTAAGGAAAGTAATGGAGAATTATATGCATGGTCAGAATATATGAGTTGCTTCGGATTGGCATGCCGAAGAATATCTTGACTATCCAATCATCTATCATGATAATGTAGCGTGGATTAATTCCTAAACACAAGTTACCTTATCTACATCACCGTATTGATGTTTATAAGCAAGATCGATGAAAATTTCTTACATGTTTATATTGATCAACAAAATATAGCGTGAAGCAATTCCTAAAGGCACATTTTATACATAAAAGTCATGATGTAAGTTGTATCAATATTGAAACTTGTTGAAACTTTCATTATATTTCATGATATTCTTTGCAAATAACATCATAAACTCATAACCAATATGTTAGCTAAAATGATAAATATACATCATACGAGTCGTAGTATGATGAAAATACATTACATCATAGGACATGTGTTGGGATGCAAAAATTTCGTTAAGATATAAACAAACAAGCATCAAGCTAAACACGTGGTGCATCTAAGTAAATATCCTAACAGTGGCTTAGGATATTACATAAATCCCTAATATAGAAAATATATAGTGAAGAATTAGACTGCATTTCAATATAAGTGTGCACATCTCTATTAGAGGTAGTGGGAGCTGAATTGAGTTGGACTTAGTCAATGCTCCAGATGCACAAATGGTTAGAATAGGAAAAAGTTCCACAAGTACACATGGAATAGTCATGTTCCAGTGACACATACTACATTGGAAGAATGAAACCATGGTGATGGTTTCATATTCACCGCGGCTGGTGATATATTATTCATTAAGAATAATAAATCCTACAAGTAAGAATTATATGGAAATAAGCTAAGATTGACAAATTTAAAATTCAATAATGGATTCCGTGTATCAAATTGTAAAGGGGCTTATAAATTGAATGTTGTGGTGGGTATTCAAATAATAAGATACATGGATGGTACAAGCATGGTACCAATAAGGCTTGACTGGTTATACCATGTTTTTATGCCTAAATCCATTAGAATTTTATGTATCATATATAAACTTCTAAGATAATTTTATTGGTCATTGGATGTCAAGATCATCTTTCATGGACGGTGTATATATGATGCAAAGAGAAAGAGATGATGACATCAAATGATGCAAATAAGGGTTGCAAGTTACTGAAATCTAGTTTTGGATTAAATTAAGTGACAGGATCTTAGATAATTCATTATAAATGAATTTCTCCTTTTTTCTACCAAAGGTTAGTGGGAGAACCAATGTTTTCCAAGTGAAATATGTTTGGTAACATATGGAAAACAGATCTTGATCTTCCAGTTAGATAAGATTATAATAAATTCAATTCTCCAATGATTTACTTAAACTAGAAACCTGCGTTCTAGGGAACAAGATCTATTGTGGTAGATCCATAGTCTTCTTGGTCCTATTCAATCGTACATATAGTGACATTATATTGAAAAATACAAGTTGGAACAATTCAAGTGCAGAATTGTTGCCAATGTCACAAGGCTTAATCTCCCCATGTCAACATGTTCGGAGCATGGGAAGAGATTAATGTTGTGAATTGATACCAAATGCTTCAGCGATGGATCAATCATGTATGTCATGTTATGTACAATAATTTATACTTCCATATTATACTTTATTGTAGGCAGATATCAATTATTTCTAAGATCATGCAAGTGAAGTAGTCAGAACTATCATCTTGCACTTCAGCAAGTTCAAATGATATGTACCTGGAATATGGAGAGGAAGGTATACTAGTTTTTTTGGGACACAAAATAGTAATAATTAGATCAATTTGATCTAGTATCACGGTTAGAAAAAGATGATGAATGGGTCAATCTCATAAAAGCTAGTGGTATCCATATCTACAAATACCGAGTACGTTGCAGCTTCTAAGGTAGCTAAGAAGTGGTTATCATTCCCAATGATTTGTTCTAGTTATTGGATCCGCACCTAGTGAGAAAAGTATTATCATAATGTAAATTATGATATTCTTACAAGCCAAGTAGTCAAGTTATGACAATGGAAAAAAAAGGGATATACTCAGGGATATCTTATCTTGAAAAGTTTTACTCAAGTAGATAAGGCCGCATATAGAAGATATTCCATGCAGTGAAAACATGGAAGGCCCAAAAGTTAAGGCCATTACTCAGAAAAAGCATGGTATTTATCATGTGAGTAGCTAACAAGTCTAGTTAGCAAGTTCGCTCTAGTGTATGTGGGAGTTTTGAAATAGTGGGCACCCTAGACCCAACTATGTTGTACACTAGATTACCATATCAGGTGTACAGTTAGTTTTACATGATTTCGTCTTACCATTATAGTGTAGACTTTTATACATCCTCTATTATAATGGTAATGTCAAAAGATTAATTGTCATATCGAGAGGTTATAGCAGATCCCAGGATATAATAAGAACCTCAAGATATAGTGACATTGATCTTAAATATGTGTTATATAGTCTAGATACATCTTATTGACTGGACACAGTAGATGTTTGACTATCAGGTGTTGGGGTATCATAAGAATTGAGACTTATTCTTCTAATGTTCATACTTTGAGATCTCTAGTAGTGAGATCATGAGGATAGATCCACCAAGAGGAGCACCACATGTTTTTGGTATGATTGGTCATTATTATCTACGGACATGTGTATTGGTCTCTTGACTTGAGACCATTACCAATGCATACTATTTGATTATATACTTTGATTCAAGATGAAAACCATGGAAATAAAGTCATGGTGAGGTAGTTTGTATTGGGTGCGTTGTTTGTGGTATGTCGTTGGCTGAATGGTCAAGAAAGTATTTGTCGCTTCCAAGTTCAAGAAGTTATATATATCAGGCCTGGTTGATCATGATGGTTATGCCTTCATAAGTCTTTGGCCAAAATATTATAAAGGAAAATCCATTAGGATAGATCAAAAAATAATAAATCAAGATAAGGACGATGACACAAGAGTGCATCCTACTTTATGAGATATTTAATGACAAAGAGATTATATTACACAGTCAGTGTTTTTAGGATGGTAGTTGTTGTTATGACTATCATTATCTCTTTAGGGTCCATGATGGGTTTCTAGACTCCACTCTAGGTCTGTGGATTTATTCACTGCTATCGAGATAAGGGCCTAGAGGGTCACACACAATAGCATATTCAAGAATCCTCCCTATTCAGTTGAATATGTATATGGACATAGTGGGCCCCACCACATGGTCTGAGTATTTTCTACGTTCTCAATCAACAAAAGAATTAAATAAATTCAATAATATTAAAGTTATGAATATTTGGGATTGAATTTATTTAATGTATTTACAAGTTTAGTAAATACGATAAAATATTAATCGAATGAATATTATTTTAATATTCAAGGGTTGTTTAATTTTATGCGTGATAGTGTGTCAAGTTAAATGACTCGGTTTTATCACGTAATATATTTTATATATATTACAAATATGAGATAAAATAATAAATAATTTTGGCGCAGTTTAGTTCATCAAAATTATTTATTTAGTAGACATTAAAATAAACAGGGGTTGGAGAACCCAACCGGGTATTTTGGAATTCCACTATAAATAAGAGAGGAGGCTCTCTCCCTTGGTGTACAATTCACTATTCACTCATTTCATGGAGAGAAATCTAGAGCCTCTCCCTCCTCCAACTCTCTAGAGAGAGATGCTCTGGATCCATGGAGCTTGGATCAAGAGCTTCCTCGAGCACCGAAGTCATCTCGATGTGGTGATCGTCGGGATGTCAAAAGCATCTTCAGATTTCCGCGCTAGCACCCAGAATTTGACGATCGATGTTCCAAATGATTTTTGGAGTGCGTGTGGAAGATCTAGATGGAAACTACTTTGGATACTTCAAGGGATGATCGCCATCGATTAGTTATAGTCGACCGCATCTTCAGATTTGAAACGGGTACGTTTTCATTTTAGTTGTGTGATCTTAATGATTTACGTGAGATCCTCGGACCTCTCTGGGGCTTGGATCATCAGTGGCGACAAGTTTCATCATCCTGTCGATGAAAACTTTTAAAATCCCTAGCCCATCAGCTTCCGCTGTGGGCCCCGAAACCTAAAAGTGGAATCAGAGGGAGCATGTAGATTTTCTGAGCCTAGAAAATTAAAATTGAATTAACATTAAGTAGAGGGTTCAAAACTAGTCTCATCAGTTCAAACATCACATCAATCCGATCTCAAACGGTCAAGTTATGGCCATTTTAAATTTTTGAATTAGATCGAATTTGCATTTTTAACCACAGGTATAAAGTTTCATTTATTCCGAAGAACCGATCAAGTTTAGATCAGTTCATCGGATATAATTAAAATTGTGCAAATTATAATTATTAAAATTTAGTAATTTAGATAATATTTTATTATTATAATAATATTAATTTTATTATTATAATAATATAATAATAATAAATTATTATTTTAATATAATAATTTTATTGTTATTAATTTTAAAGTCTAATTAGGCTATTAAATAAGGGCGATGACTTGACTTAAAAGAAAGGTGTGGACTTGACTCATTTAAAAAAAAGGAAGGGGTGTGGAAATATTTAAAAGGGGAAAGAGATTTTAAAAAAGAAGGATGGAGAAAGTAAAAAATAAAAGGTGGTGTGGCGGTTCAAGCAAGCAATGATAAAGAAAACAAAAAAAATAAATGGATTTGCAGGGGTCTGAGTGGACCCCTTCTCCCTCCCACGATGCAACCCTGAAGGTGTCGCGGGTCACCTGCGCACCAGTCGCTGGAGCCCTCACGGCCGACGCCACACATCAGGCTTGCTAGACCTCCGCGCGCCGCCTGCCTCTTCATCCCGGCCACCCTCCCCTCGGCCATGCATTCTGGCCTCTGGCTTACGTCGGCGCAACACCATCCCACCACCGCAGCAGCCCCCCGGACGCCGACCTCCACCCATTCGGCCTGCTCCCACCAAGAGGACGCTGCCTGAAGGTTGCCCAGCCTGAAACCAGGCTCCCCGCATAGCAGTTCCCTAGGTTTCGACCTCCTCCCAGCCCACGACCAAGCTCTTCTTCCTCAGCATGGTGCACTGCCAGGTCACGAAAACCCCATGGGGTTTCTTCCCAGCCGACGCTGGACACCGCCTACCCCAGACACCAGCTCACGACAACCAATGGCTACCCCAGTAGCCTCCATTCAGTGGCGCTGCACAGCCGGCCTCCTCCAGGACCGCCTCCCTGCTGATCTGAAACCAACACCGCCACAACCCACCAAGGAACCAAAGGATAGAGCCACATCATCCGAACCCTTCCTTGGTTCTCTGGCCTTACTAAAAGCCACCCTCGAACATCCATAGACTCCCAGACTGCAGTTGTGGATTCACTATTGCCTGATCGGACCGCGCTGGTCAGACCCAACCAGAAACATCATCCCTAACAGATTCGATCAAGGTCCGGGAGGTACTTTTATTTTGACTGCAATTATTTCCACAGGGTAAAGGTTGTCCCTGAAGCGGTCTAAGCGGACCTGCCCAACCTGCACGGGCCATGCAATGGTGTTTTCAAGGATCAATAAATTTAAAAAATAAATATTAATTAAATTAATTTTAGTATTTAAATTAAATTATTTAAAATTAATTTTGGATAATTATTTTAATACCAGAATAAAATTAAATCAATTTAATCATTAAATTGGATTAAGTTAATTTAATTTAATTTTGGCATTAATATTAAATTAATTAGTGGATCAATAATTAATTAAATTGTTTCAATTTATTAATTCATTTAATTTAATTAGATAACCCTCATACTTAATTAATGCATTTTTATTTTATCGTGCTTTATTTTACCCACATTCTGGTCTTTAACATCGACCTGTGTATGTTGTATTTTATTTAATTAATTATTTTAATTGTGTGCGCTGCTTGTAATTAATTAAATATATGGTATGTGCAACATCTTTATTTTTGGTTAAAATGTATAAGGGCCTACGTGCCCAATTTTTACCCGATGTACATTTATCCCACTAGTTCCCCTCACCTTCGCGCGAGTATTATTGTACTTCAGATGAAGATAGCGAGCGGCGTGGACCCTGCCAAGATGAGGTGATGCACGACGGTGCAAGACGGCACATGGATTTCACCAAGATGAGGTGGTACTCGAAGACATGATGTGGACCCCGCCAATATAGGGCGATGTTCCAGATGATAAGTAAACATACAGGACATAGGGCAAGTTGCATCATGAGTCAAGCTTTGACTCAGGTATGATACCCTTAGGTCGTTTAGATGCTCAAGACCAGTCGGGTAGTAGTTTACCTTTATGAACTTATTTATTATTTTATGCATTTTAAAATAGCGAGAAAATACATAAAATAATAGATAATAAAATACATAAAGAAGTGGCGTGTGTTTTTCTATTAAAGTTCAGTTGTGAGCATGACAATATAGATGAACAAGTTTAATATAAATGGATCACATTTTTTAAGAGAAAAAAAATAAAACCCTTAAATAAAATATTAAGTCACAACTTCCTTCCATCATTCAAGTTTGAACAAAATCGTGTGTTTGAGGTGTCTATCATGTCATAGCTGAGGGTTCCTATTACTACCAGGGAGTTCTTACTCAGATGGTGGGTCGACTTAAGTAAAATTACAGCAAATAGATATCCATAACTAGCTTGTTGTAATTTTAGAGGCAAACATTGAGTAAACCAGTAATGATTTTTGAAGTTGGGACTTCACTCAACAGATCAAGGAACCAAAAGTTAATGTTCTTGGCCAGACAAAAGCCTTCCTTGGACCCTTCGAGTAGTGGTGTGTCCATATTTGGTAGACTATGAGATAGGTTCAGGGATCCTTTCCACTAGAATACTCAAGAGTATTCCTATTCTAGTACAGAGGCTTCCTAGAATTCAAAAAAAAATTAGTGGGAGACATTTAATGATTAAATAATCAGTAATGTCACATTTGGTAATCAATATTAAAAGTTCAATCTGCTAAATTTTATTTGTAGAGAATGGAAAGTAATACCACAATAAAACTGTGATAAATATTGGACATAGTTAATGTCCAAACAAGCACGAAATTCCAAGTGTAGTATAGGCACTTACACACATTACAACCATAATGGAAATTCAAGTTGCTTGTGTCCCAACCTATTAAGCCACCTCAAGAAGCGAGGGTGTAAAACTGCTTATAGGAGACTCATGAATCAAGAATATAATGGTTCTGTCATAATGATATCATCAAAGTCTCATGTTAGTTGTGGCCACTACATCATTACATGGATGATGTTACATGTAGTCTCATCTCTAATATCCTTTAGAGGAGAAAGTGAATGAAGATTTGAATGTGATGGCCACACTCTGTTTTTGTAAAGTTAAATGTAGTTTACAATCCTTCATGCCATCCCATTCTTATACCTTTTACACCCATTTACTCTAGTTTTGTTTTAAGGTTAAAAATGAACAGTATATAGTGAGTGCTTAATTACCTTTAAGGTAGCATTCTCCAAGTAATAAGAATATTAGATATAATGCCATATTTTATTCTTATGGCGAATAAATTGAATGATAAGGCCAAAATGCCTATGACAAGTTACGCCAATGGCACCTTCGTCATGTCCTTCAAAGAAAATTGGATGGTTATTTAATAGGAGGTTATTTTCATCACATGTTGAAATAAATTCATCGAAGTTTAAAAATTGAAATACTAGAAGCAAGTACCCGTTTCTCGTTCAGTTTATATTCATCAATATAAAGTATTGTTTCTCAAATATTTATTGGATATTAAATAAAATACTCTTTTCACATATATGTATTGAAATACAGTAACCATGTAAGTAGGGAAACATTACTAGGAGTAAGGCGTCTTCTCTAAGCAGCTGAGAAAGGGTGATTTCTAAGTCAGCGGTGAGAAACCCATAACTTCTAATTGCCAAGTAATTGATTCAAATTGAACAAGTTGTTTAGTATAACCAAAATAATTTACCTCATGTGCCCATTTTAACATGATGAGGCATTATTCCATGTTTTGGAATGAATATTTTTTGTAGTAACATACTCAACAAATAGTTCACTCCTACTTGAATCAAAGGCAATACATGTTGAATATAAAATGTAAGACCTACCCAGTTGTGGAAATTTAGTTCTTTGTCAAGTAAAACTAAAAGAAGACGTCAATAATATACCAAATATAGTATTTAGGCTCGTCATAGCTAAACACCTTCGGTATGGTTGACATCCTTAGTTTAGATAAAGAAACCTTTAGAAATAAAGGTATGACACCAAGCTTCTGAATTTAGTTCAACAAGATAGTGTGAACTATTCCAAAGAAATATAGAGGTAAAAATACTTCATAATATTCCTTGGTGGTCATAGGAACGAGTTCCACAAGTATAGGTGGAATAGGCCTGTTCCAGCGTCACATACTACATAGGAAGAATGAAACCATGGTGATGGTTTCATATTCACCGCAGCCGGTGATATTTTATTCATTATGAATAATAAATCCTACAAGTAAGTAATATATGGAAATAAGCTAAGATTGACAAATTTAAAATTCAATAATGGATGACATGTATCAAATTGCAATGGGGATTATAAATTGAATACTGTGGTAGGTATTCAAATGACTAGATAATTGGTTGGTATAATCATGTTACCAATAAGGCTCGATTGGTTATACAAAGTTTGTATGCCTAAATCCATTAGAATTTTACTTGTCATAGCTAAACTTCTAAGATCATTTTATTGGTCATTGGATGTCAAGATCATCTTTCATGGAAGGTGTATATACGATGCAACCAGAAAGAGTTGATGACATCAAATGATGCCAATAAGGTTTGCAAGTTACTAAAATCCAGTTTTGGATTAAAGTAGGCAACAAGATCTTAGATCATTCATTATAAATGAATCTTTTCCTTGTGTCTACCAAAGGTTAGTGGGAGCGCCAATGTTTTCCAAGTGAAATATGTTTTCAAACTTATGGAAAATAGATCTTGATCTAATAGTTAGATAAGATAAGAATAAATGAAATTCTCCAATGATTGACTTAAACTAGAAACATAAGTTCTAGGGAACAAGATATATTGTGGTAGATCCATAGTTTTCTTGGTCTAAGTCAATCATACATATAGTGAAATTGTATTGAAAAATACAAGTTGGAACATTTCAATTACAGAACTGTTGCCAATGTCACAAGGCCTAATCTCTCCAGGTTAACATGTTCTGAGCATGGGAAGAGATTAATGTTGTGAATTTATGCCATATGCTTCAGATATGGCTCAATCACATATGTAATGTTGTGTATAATAATTGATACTTCTAGAATATACTTTATGGTAGGCAGATATCAATTATTTATAGGATCACTGCAAGTGAAGGAGTCAGAACTATCATCTTTCACTTCAGCAAGCACAAATGATATGTACCTGGAATATGGAGAGGAATGTATACTAGTTTTTGTGGGACATAAACCAGTAATAAATAGATAAATTTGATCTAGTATCACAGTTAGGAAAAGATGATGAGCGATTCAAGCTTATAAAAGTTAGTGGTATCCATATATACAAATACCGAGTACGGTGGAGCTTCTAAGGCATCTAAGAAGTAGTTATCATTTGTAATGATTTGTTATAGTTCTTGGATTCACACCTAGTGAGAAAAGTATTATCATAATGTAAATTATGATTTTCTTACAAGCCAAGTTTTCAAGCTATGAAAATGTACAAAAATGGATATACTCAGGGAAAACTTATCTTGAAAAGTTTTTATCATGTAAAGGAGGTCTCATATAGCAAATGTGCCATGTAGCGAAAACATGGAAGGCCCAGCATTTAAGGCCATTACTCCGCAGAAGCATGGTATTTATCATGTGAGTAGCTGACAAGTTTAGTTAGCAAGTTGGCTTTAGTGAAAGTGGGAGTGTTGAAATAGTGGGTGCCCTAGACCCAACTATATAGTACACTTGATTACCATATCATGTGTACAGTTATTTATCCACGATGTCATCTTACCATTATAGTATATACTTTTCTACATCTGATATTATAATGATAATGTACAAAGATTAATTTTTGTATCGAGGGGTTATAGTAGATCCCAGGCTATAATTAGATCCTCAAGATACAATGAAATTGATCTTAAATATATGTTCTATAGTCTAGATATATATTACTAACAGGACACAACAGATGTTTGACTATCAGGTGCTGGGGTAGTTGATACTTCTTCTCATGAAGTTCGCACTTGGTGATCTCTAGTAGTGAGACCATGAGAACAGACTCTCTAATATGAACACCACCTGTTTTGGGTGTCATTAGTCATTCTTATCTACGGACATGTGTATTGGTCACCTAACTTAAGACCATTACCAATTCTTACTATTTGATTACTTACTTTGATGCAACACAAAAACAATGGCAATGAAGTTGTGGTGAGGTAGTTTGTTTTGGGTGCGTCGTTGGTGGTTTGACATTGGCTGAATGGTCAAGAAAGGATTTTTCACTTCCAAGTTTAGGAAGTTGTATATCTCAGGAATGGTTGATCAGGATGGTGTTTCTTTCATAAGTCGTTGGCCAAAGCAGTAGAAAGGATAATCCATCCAGATAGATAAAATAATAATAAAACAAGATAAGGACGATTACACAAGAGTGCTTCCTGCTTTATGAGATATTTAATGACAAAGAGATTATAGTACACAGTCAGTGTTCATAGGATGGTAGTCATTGTTGTGACTGTCCTTATCTCTTTAGGGTCCATGATGGGTTTCTAGACTCCACTCTTGGTCTATGGATTTATTCACTGCTATCGAGATAAGGGCCTAGAGGGTCACACACAATAGAGTATTCAAGAATCCTCCCTATTTAGTTGAATAGGACATAGTGGGCTTCGCCATAGGGTCCGAGTATTGTCCAAGTTTTTGATCAACAAAAGAATTAAATAAATTAAATAATATTAAAGTTATGAATATTTGGGATCAAATTTATTTAATGTATTTACAATTTTAGTAAATACGAGAAAATATTAATCGAACAAATATTATTTTAATATTTAAAGTTCGTTTAATTTTAAGCGGGATAGCAAGTCGAGTTAAACAACTCGGTTTTATCATGTAATATATTTTATATATATTACAAGTATGTGATAAAATAATAAATAATATTGGTGCAGTTTAGTTCCTCAAAATTATTTATTTAGTGGACATTGAAATAAACAGGGGCCAGGGAACCCAACCGGATATTTTGGAATTCCACTATAAATAAGAGAGGAGGCTCTCTCCCTTGGTGTGCAATTCACTATTCACTCATTTCATAAAGTGAAATAAAGAGCCTGTCTCTCCTCCCATTCTCTAGAGAGAGAAGCTCTCAATCCATGGATCTTGGATCAAGATCTTCCTCAAGCATCGAAGTCATCTCGATGTGGTGATAATCGGGAAGTTGAAATCATCGTCGGATCACCGTGCTAGCACCCGAAATTCGACAATCGACATTCCAGCGGATTTTTGGAGCTCGTGTGGATGATCTAAGGGATCATGCTTTGGATCCTTCAAGCGATGATCGGCATTGACTAGTTGCAGTCGACCGCGGCTTCGGATTTGAAATGGGTACGTTTTTATTTTATTTTTGTGCTCTTAATGATTTTCACGAGATCCTCGGACTTCTCTGGGGCTTGGATCGTCAGCAACAACAAGTTTTGTCATCCCGCCAATGAAAAATTTTAAAATCCCTGGCCCACCAGCTTCCGTTGCGGGCCCTAGAACCTAACAGTGGTATCAGAGGGAGCGTGTATATTTTCTGAGCCTAGAAAATTAAAATTGCATTAACATTAAGTAGAGGGTTCAAAACAGGTCTAATCAGTTCAAACCGCGCGTCGATCAGATCACGAACGGTCAAGTTATGACTATTTTAAATTTTTGAATTGGAATAAATTTTCATTTTTAACCATGGGCATTAAGTTTCATTTATTCTGAAAAACCGATCAAGTTTAGATCAGTTCATCGGATATAATTAAAATTGTGTAAATTTTAATTTTTACAATTTAGTAATTTCATAATATTTTATTATTATAATAATATTTATTTTATTATTATAATAAAATAATAATAATAAATAATAATTTTAATATAATAATTTTATTGTTATTAATTTAAAAGTTTAAGTAGGATTTTAAATAATGAAAATGACTTGACTTAAAAGAAAGGTGTGGACTTGACTCATTTAAAAAAGGAAGGGGTGTGGAAATTTTTAAAAGGAGAATGAGATTTAAAAAAGGATGGATAAAGTAAAAAATAAAATGGGGTGTGGCGGGTCAAGCAAGCTGTTGGGGCGCAGCAGAGATGCGTGGTACCTCAAACACACAAAAACAGGAGCAACGGAGAAACACAAGAATTTTAACGTGGTTCGGTCATATGACCTACGTCCACGGGAGAAGGGGCCGACTCTCTATTCACTCTTCTCCGTATCCAACTCTACGGAGGATCACCAATACACAAGGGTTACACACCACACACAGCTCACACACCCCACATACACCTCTTTCAATACATGGGATTTTAATCCCATTTTATAGAGGAACCAAAACCCATGTTTCTTCAGTTTGGTGGGTAGTTCATCTACCGCTAAAGACTTCCTCCATACTGTCGTCGGCTGCTGTCCAACTTGGCTACTCCTACTCCTTGCCGACAAAGGAGAAACCCAACTGTGCAAAAAAGAAACTCCACCAAACACTCCCAAATTGGGAGTGGTCCCTACAAATATCCCCCTCACGACCAATTTGGGGTAGAAGCTTGACCTGTTGTCTCCTTGAAAACATCATCAGCAAATCGAACATGTTTCTTCATGCCAGATGATGTGGCACTTCCACCATCTTCACTCGATCTCGGGGTGACTGCGGTCTCCATCAAATGATACAACCCTTGGGACTCCTTCCCAGTAAACATCACTGCATCCCTACGTGAGACTTCCAACACTCCACCTGCTATGGAAATCTTGAACCCTCTTGCATCAAGCCTACTCAATGATATCAAGTTCCACCTCATCCTCGGAACGAATTTCACGTCAGCCAGTTTACGAACTGCTCCATCTGGTGTCTTCAATTTCACTGTCCTAACTCCTCGACCCTCGCATGTTGACCCATCACCAAGTTCCACCGAGTCTCGCACCTGCTGACAGAGGTAAGGTCAAAACACGTTCAACGGTCTACCAATTGATAGAGGTAAGGTCAAAACACGTTCAACGATCCAGATCACCCGCTGACGTGGCGCTGACGTGGCATGTCGGAGCTTTCACCGGAATCTCTCCGGAATTGTTTCCAGTGGCGTGAATAGTGTCTTCTTCTCCGGCACGGGGTTACTGTTCACCCACGGGTTTGACCAAACTTTGACCGGCCATATCTCCTTCATTTCAACTCTGTTTTCCTCATTATTTGCGCCATTGGAATCGTCTCGTCGTCCTCTTCCCGAATCTGACCTCAGAAAAATTTTCCGACCACTTTCAATTTTCTGGTCACCGGAAAATTTGACGTCGCCTCGCCGGTTCACCTCGGTTCGCTCCCCCGCGCCTCTGATACCACTTGTTGGGGCGCAGCGGAGATGCGTGGTACCTCAAACACACAAAAACAGGAGCAACGTAGAAACACAAGAATTTTAACGTGGTTCGGTCATATGACCTACGTCCACGGGAGAAGGGGTCGGCTCTCTATTCACTCTTCTCAGTATCCAACTCTACGGAGGATCACCAATACACAAGGGTTACACACCACACACACAGCTCACACACCCCACATACACCTCTTTCAATACATGGGATTTTAATCTCATTTTATAGAGGAACCAAAACCCATGTTTCTTCAGTTTGGTGGGTAGTTCATCTATGCTGAAGACTTCCTCCATACTGTCGCTGGCTGCTGTCCAACTTGGCTGCTCCTACTCCTTGCCGACAAAGGAGAAACCCAACTGTGCAAAAAAGAAACTCCACCAAACACTCCCAAATTGGGAGTGGTCCCTACACAAGCAAAGAGAAAGAAAACCAAAAAAATGGATTTTTTATCCCTCCCACGGTGCAACCCTAAAGCCGTCGTGGGTCACCTGCGTACCAGTCTCCGGAGCCCTCCCAGTTGACGCCGCAAACCAGGCTTGCCTAACCTCCATGCGCCGCCCTCCTCCTCAGCCCGGCCACCTTCCCCTTGGCCATGCATGCCGGCCTCTGGCCTGATCCTGCATGACGTTATCCCACCGTAGCAGCATCCCCCCAGACTCCGGCCTCCTCCCTTTTGGCCTTCTCCCACCTAGAGGAAGCTGCCTGAAGTTTTCCCATCCTGAAACCAGGCTCCCCGCACAGTAGTTCCCTGGGTTCTGGCCTCCACCCAGCCTGTAACCGAGCTCTTCTTCCTCGTTATAGTGCACTACCAGGTCGCAGAAACCCCATGGAGTTTCTTCCCAGCTGACGTCGGACGCCGCCTGCCCCAGGCACCAGCTCGCAGCAACCGATGGCTGCCCCAGTCGCCTCCCTTCAGTGTCACTGCACAACTGGCCTCCTCTCGGACCACCTCCCTACTGATCAGAAAGGAAACCAGTGCCACCATGGCCCACCAGGGAACCGCAGGACAGAGCCACACCGGATGGACCCTTCCTTGGTTTACCGGCCTTACTAAAATCCACCTCCGAACATTCATTTGTCTCTCAACTGCCATTGCGGGTTCCCATCGCCTGACTAGACCGTGCTGGTCAGACCTGACCAGAAACACCGGCCCTACCGAATTCGTTCATGGTCCGGGAGGTACTTTCATTTTGCCTGCAATTATTTCTGAAGCGTAAAGGTTGGCCCCAAAGGGGTTCGTTCGGACCATTCCAACCCGGAACGGGTTTGGTCAGATCGGCCCGACCATGTTTGGCCATGGCATGCCCTTACGTGGGTTTGGTCCAACCCGCACAAGCCATGCAGCGGTGTTTTTGGGGATTGATAAATTAAATTAATCAAGATTAATTAAATTAATTAATTTAATTTTAGTTTTTAAATTAATTTAATTAAAATTAATTTTAGTTAATTATTTTAATACCCGAATAAAATTAATTCAAATTAATTATTAAATTGAATTAGGTTAAATTAATTTAATTTTGGCATTAAAATTAAATTAATTAGTGGACTGAAAATAAATTAAATTATTTGAATTTATTAACTAATTTAATTTAATTAGATAACCCTCATACTAAATTAATGCATTTTAATTTTATCGCACTTTATTTTACCCACATTCTGGTCTTGAGCATCGACCCATGTATGATGTCTTTTATTTAATTATTTATTTTAACTATGTGCAATGCTTGTAATTAATTAAATAGATGGTCTGCGCAACATCTTTATTTTAGGTTAAAATGTATAAGGGCTTCCGCACCCATTTTTTACCCGATGTACATTAATCCCACTAGTTCCCCTCGCCTATGTGTGAGTATTATTATACATCGGATGAAGACTACGAGCGAGGTGGACCCCGCCATGATGAGGCGGTGCATGATGGTGCAAGACAGCACATGGATTTCACCAAGATGATCCGGTACTCCAAGACATGAAGTGGACCCTGCCAAGATAAGAAGATGTTCCAGATGTGAAGCAAACATACAAGATAGAGGTCAAGCTGCATCATGAGTTAAGCTTCGACTCCGGTACGATGCTCTTAGGCCATTTAGATGCTCAAGACCAGTCGGGTAGTAGTTTACCTTTATGTATTTATTTATAATTTTATGCATTTTAAAACAGCGGGAAAATACATAAAATAATAGATAATAAAATGCATAAAGAAGCGGCCTATATTTTTCTATTAAATTTCAGTTTTGAGCGTGAAAACATAGATGAACATGTTTAATATAAATGGATCACATTCATTGAGAGAAAAAACAATAAAACCCTTAAAGAAAATATTAAGTCACAACTGCCTTCCATCATTCAAGTTTGAACAAAATTGGGTGTTCGAGTTGCCTGTCATGCCATAGCTGAGGGTGCCTCTTACTACTTGGGAGTTCTTATTAGGATGGTGGATCGACTTAACTAAAATTGAAACAAATAAATAGCCATATCTAACTTGTAGTAATTTTAGAGGCAAGCGTTGAGTAAATAAGTAATGATTTTTGAAGTTGGGAATTCACTCAACAGATCAAGGAACTGCAAGTTAATGTCGTTGGCTAGCCAAAAGCCTACCTTAGACCCTCCGAGTAGTAGTGTAGCCCTAGCTTGTAGAATATGAGGGAGGTTTAGGGATCCTTACCACTATAATACTCAAGAGTATTCTTATTTTAGTATAGAGGGTTTCTAGAATTCAAAAAATTAGTGGGAGACATTTAATAATTAAATAATCAGTAATGTCACATTTGGAAATCAATATTAAAAGTTCAATCTGCTAAATTTTATTTGTAGAGAATTTCAAGTAATACCACAATAAAACTATGATAAATATTAGACATATTCAATGACCAAACAATCATGGAATTACAAGTATAGTATAGGAACTTACGCACATTACTACCATAATGTAAATTCAAGCTGCTTGTGTCCCAACCTGTTAAGCCACCTCAAGAAGCGAGGGTGTAAAACTGCATACAGGAGACTCATGAATCAAGCATATAATGGTTCTTTCATAACGCTATCATCAAAGTCTGATGTTAGTTGCGGCTGCTACATCATGACATGGATGATGTTACATGTAGCCTCATCTTCAAGATCCTTTCGAGGAGAAAGTGAAGCAAGATTTGAATGTGATGGTCACACTCAGTTTGTGTAAAGTGAAAGACAATTTACAATATTTCATGCCATCCCATTCTTATACCTTTTACACCCATTTACTCTAGTTTCGTTGAAGGGTACAAGAAAATTCTATAGAGTAAGAGCTTCATTACCTTTAAGGTAACATTCTCCAACTAATAAGAATATTAGATATAACACCATATTTTGTTCTTATGGAAAATAAATTTAATGACAAGGACAAAAGGCCTATGGAAAGTTACACCAAAGGCACCTTAATCATGTACTTCAAAGAAAACTGTATGGTTATTTAATAGGAGGTTATTTTCATCACATATTGAAATAAATTAATGGATGTTTAAAAATTGAAATACTAGAAGAAAGTACCCGCTTCTTGATTAGTTTATATTAATCAATATAAAGTATTGTTTCTCACATACTTCTTGGATATTAAATACAATACGATTTTCACATATATGTTTTGAAATACAGTAACCAAGTAAGTAGGGAAACATTACTAGGAGTAAGGTGTCTTCTCTAAGTAGCTGAGAAAAGGGTGATTCATAAGTCAGTGGTGAGAAACACATAACTTCTAATTTCCATGTAATTGATTCAAACTTAACAAGTTGTTGAGTATAACCAAAAACATTTACCTTATGTTCCCATTTCGACATGATGAGGCATTATTCCATGTTTTGGAATGAATGTTTTTTGCGGTAACATACTCAACAAATAGTTCTTTACTACTTGAATCAAAGGAAATACATGATGAATATAAAATGTAAGACCTACCCAGCTGTGGAAATTTAGTTCTTTGTCAATTAAAATTAAAAGTGGATGTCAATAATATACCTAGTATGGTATTTAGTCTCGGCATATCTAAACACCTTTGGTATTGTTTACATTCTTAGTTTAGACAAAGAAACCTTTCGAAATAAAGGTATGCCACAAAGCTTCTGAGGTTAGTTCAACAAGACAGTGTGAACTATTCCAAAGAAAGCTAGAGGTAAAAATACTTCATCAGATTCCTTTAAGTTATTAACAAAAGTAATGGTGAAGTATATGCATGGTCAAAAGATATGAGTTTCTTCGGATCGGCATGCCGAAGAATATATTGACTATGAAATCATCAATCATGATAATGTAGCATGGAGTAATTCCTAAACGCATGCTACCTTATATACATCACCATATTGATGTTTATAAGGAGGATCGATGATAATGTCTTACATGTTTACATTGATCAAAAAAATTTAGCATGGATAAATTCCTAAACGCACATTTTATACATCAAAGTCATGATGTAAGTTGTATCAATATTGCAACTTGCAGAAAATTCCATTATATTTCATGATATGATTTTCAAATAACGGCATAAACCCATAACCAATATGTCAACTAAAATGATAAATGGATATAATACGAGTCATAGTATGATGAAAATCCATTACATCATAGGATATGTGTTGGGATGCAAAAAGTTTGTAAGATATAAACAAACATGCATCAAGCTGAACACATGGTGCATCTAAGTAAACATCCTAACAGTGGCTTAGGATATTACATAAATCCCTAATATAGAAAACATGTAGTCAAACATTAAAATACATTTATATATAAGGGTGCACAACTCTATTCGAGATAGTGGGAGCTGAATCAAGTTGGACTTAGTCAATGCTCCAGATGCACAAATTTTTGGCATAGGAACAAGTTCCAAAAGTACATGTGGAATAGGCATGTTCCAGTGACACGTACTACATTGGAAGAATAAAACCATGGTGATGGTTTCATATTCATCGCTGCTAGTGATATATTATTCATTAAGAATAATAAATCTGATAAGTAAGCAGTATATGGAAATAAGATAAGATTGACAAATTTTAAATTCAATAATGGATTCCATGTGTCAAATTGAAAAGGGTATTATAGATTTAATATTGTGGTGGATATTCAAATGATAAGATACATGGATGGTACAAGCATGGTAACAATAAGGCTCGATTGGTTATACCAATTTTTTACACCTAAATCATTTATATTTTTACTTTTCATAGCTAAACTTCTAAGATCATTTTATTGGTCAGTGGATGTCAAGATCATATTTTGTGGAAGGTGCCTATACAAAGCAACCAGAAAGAGACGATGACATCAAATGATGCCAATAAGGGTTGCAAGTTACTGAAATACAGTTTTGGATTAAAGTAAGTGACAAGATCTTAGAGAATTCATTATAAATGAATCGTTGCCTTGTGTCTACCAAAGGTTAGTGGGAGAGCCAATGTTTTACAAGTGAAATATGTTTGGAAACATATGGAAAAGAGATCTTGATCTTATAGTTATATCAGATTAGAATAAATGTAATTCTCCAATTATTGACTTAAACTACCAACCTAAATTCTGGGGAACAAGATCTATTGTGGTATATCCATAGTTTTCTTGGTCCTGGTCAATCGTATATATAGTTACATTGTATTGAAAAATACAAGTTGGAACAATTCAAGTGTATAATTGTTGCCAATGTCACAAGGATTAATCTCTCCATGTTAACATGTTCGGAGCATGGGAAGAGATTAATGTTGTGAATTGATACCATATGCTTCAACGATGGATCAGTCACATATTTCATGTTATGTACAATAATTGATACTGCCATAATATACTTTATTGTAGGCAGATATCAATTATTTCTAGGAGCATGCAAGTGAAGCAGTCAGAACTATCATCTTTCACTTCAGCAAGTACAAATGATATGTACCTGGAATATGGAGAGGAAGGTGTACTTGTGTTTGTGGGATATAAAATAGTAATACTTAGATCAATTTGATCTAGTATTGCAGTTAGTCAAAGATGATGAGTGAGTCAAGCTCATGAAAGCTATTGGTAGCCATATCTACAAATATCGAGTACGTTGCAGCTTCTAAGGAAGCTAAGAAGTAGTTATCATTCACAACGATTTGTTCCAGTTCTTGGATTCACACCTAGTGAGAAAAGTATTATCATAATGTAAATTATGATATTCTTACTAGCCAAGTTGTCAAGTTATGACAATAGACAAAAAAGGATATACTCGGGGATACCTTATCTTGAGAAGTTTTACTCAAGTAGATGAGGTCGCATATAGCAGAAATGCCACGTGGCGAAAACATGGAAAGCCCAGCAGTTAAGGCCATTACTCAGAAAAAGCATCGTAATTATCATCTGAGTAGCTAACAAGTTTAGTTAGAAAGTTGGCTCTAGTACAAGTGGGAGTGTTGAAATAGTAGGTGTCATAGACCCAACTATGTAGTACACTTGATTACCATATCATGTGTACAGTTAGTAATACATGTTGTCGTATTACCAATATAGTGTAGCCTTTTCTGTGTCCGGTATTATAATGGTAATGTATAAAGATTAATTGTCGTATCGAGAGGTTATAGAAGATCACAAGCTATAATGAGAACCTTAAGATACAGGGAAATTGATCTTAAATATGTGTTCTGTAGTTTAGATACATCTTATTGATTGGACACAGTAGATGTTTGACTATCAGGTGCTGGGGGCTCATAAGCATTGAGACTTCTTATCATGAAATTCGCACTTGGTGATCTATAGTAGTGAGATCATAAGGATAGACCCGCCAATAGGAACACCACATGTTTTGAGTGTCATTGGTCATTTCTATCTACAAACATGTGTATTGGTCTCCTGAATTGCATGTTTTGGGTGTCATTGGTCATTCCTATCTAAGGACACGTGTATTGGTCTCTTGACTTGAGACCATTACCAATGCGTACTATTTGATTAAGTACTTTGATGAAAGATGTAAACCATGGAAATGAAGTCGTGGTGAGGTAGTTTGTGTTGGGTGTATTGTTTGTGGTGTGACATTGGTTGAATGGTCAAGAAAGTATTTGTCACTTCAAAGTTCAGGAAGTTGTATATCTCAGTATTTGTTGATCAGGATGGTGTTGCCTTCATAAGTCATTGGACAAAGCAGTAGAAAGGAAAATACATTAGGATAGATCAACAAATAATAAAGCAAGATAAGGATGATGACACAAGAGTGTGTCCTGCTTTATGAGATATTTAATGACAAAGAGATTATAGTACACAGTCAGTGTTCATAGGATGATAGTCGTTGCTATGACTATCCTTATATCTTTAGTGGACATGATGGGTTTCTAGACTCCGCTCTTGGTCTGTGGATTTATTCACTGCTATCGAGATAAGGGCCTATAGGGTTACACACAATAGCGTATTCCAGAATCCACCCTATTCAGTTAAATAGGTATATGGACATAGTGGGCCCCACCACAGGGTCCAAGTATTGTCCAAGTTCTCGATCACAAAAATAATTAAATAAATTTAATAATATTTAAGTTATGAATATTTGGGATTGAATTTATTTTATGTATTTACAAGTCTAGTAAATATAAGAAAATATTGATCGAACGAATATTATTTTAATATTTGAGGTTCGTTTAATTTTAAGTGGGACAACGAGTCGTGTTAAATGACTCGGTTTTATCACGTAATATATTTTATATATATTAAAAGTATGTGACAAAATAATAAATAATATTGGATCAGTTTAGTTCGTCAAAATTATTTATTTAGTGGATATTGAAATAAACGGGGGCCAGGAAACCCAACCGGGTATTTTGGAATTCCACTATAAATAAGAGAGGAGGCTCTATCCCTTGGTGTTCAATTCACTATTCACTCATTTCATGGAGTGAAATCCATAGCCTCTCTGTCCTCTCACTCTCTAGAGAGAGAATCTGTCAATCAAAAGAGCTTGGATAAAGATCTTCCTCAAGAATCAAAGTTATCTTGATGTGGTGATCGTCGGGACATCAAAAGCATCGTTGGATTGTCGCGCTTACACCCGGAATTTGACGATCAAAATTCTAGAGGATTTTTGGAGCGCGTGTGGATTATCTAGAGAGATCCTAATTTGGATCCTTTAAGCAACTATTTCCATCGACTAGTTGCAGTCGACCACAACTTCAGATTTGAAACGGGTACGTTTTCATTTTAGTTTTGTGATCTTAATGATTTATGAAAGATCCTTGGACCTCTCCGGGGCTTGAATCTTCAGTGAAGAAAAGTTTCATCATCCTTCAAATGAAAAATTTTAAAATCCCCGACCCACTGGCTTCCGCTGCGGGCCCCAAAACCTAACAATAATTTTGTTTTGCGCAAGTTGGAACACAATAAATAATAACATTGTATTATTATTAATAGAATGGGTTTTAACTAAGGTTATGAATGTATTTAATTGATGTTATGGAATTAAATATTGTAAATAAATCCCCATGTGAATAAATATACTTGTACATCTATTGTTCCATGTACCAAACTACACACCCATCGAGTTGAGAATTGTTGAGCTAAACAATTTCTCTCTCAAATCTGATTCCCGCCCCTCTCAGGAATGAGGTACATTCTTCAAGACTGAAGAACAAGAGATCAAGAATGAAGGACATAAAACAGTTGCTTCTCCATTCTAGCACCTGGATAACAAGTGGTGTCGATTAGAGGCCATCGGAGCACATGTGGATCACTGCTAGAGGGATTCTAATTTGGATCCTTGTAAGCGCAAAAATATAATCTGAAAGGGTCATTTTTGATGATCAACATCATCAACAAAGAAAATACCAAAGATCCAAGTATTCCATTCTTTATAAAATTAATTAAATTAATTATAAACATGATGTACAAGATCCTATCTAATGGTTTTAGGCCTCTTCCTTCTTTATCTATATCTTTGATTCTATTTTGTGGAGACTGGCATTCATCATCGTATTGATCCCAGAATAATCATTGGTCATGATAAAAATTAAAATTGGGCACCAACCCAACCACACTTCTGCTGCGCCTAGAACCTTCAAGTGGTATCAGATTGGTTACATAATAGTTTATAATTATTTAAACATTTTTTTGATGATTTATGCATTTAATAATTTAGTTGTTTCAATTCAAGTTAATTGTTCTGCAAATCTGAATCTCGAGATATGTTCCACCTCTTCAGTTTCTCGTTCACCTTATAGAAACGATCTTTTATTTTAATTTTGATTAAACTAAAACAAAGTATCTCATCCAAAGGTGACAAAGGTTCTTGACCGTACAACACCAGAACACACTATGTGTTTTCGGTAGTACACACCGTGTAGTCAAGGTTCAATGCATCGGGTCTGGTCCGCCAAACCAAGCCATGTCATTGGAGTTTGTCTAAGTCTTAATGAATTTATGTGTTTACTAGGAATAGGGGGCACACGTTTTCCATATTACATGTTGCATGGCCCACTGGACACGGTGTATAGTCCCTTCGTGTTAGGGTTGGACCATGTACCCCATATAATGCTTACCCGAATGGGGACCATCTAATGAGGAACTACACGACATGTGTCCCACTGGACATGCCATGTACTCTGAATATTTTCAAAGTACATTTACACACTGTTTCCTAGAGTGTGTACTTGGGATGGACAGTGAACAATAGTACACGTCGTGTAGTTGGAACTACACATCATGTACTCATCCAAATAATACAGATTTATTAAAATTTATTATTATATTATATAAACCCTTGAGACGTGTACCATCATGCGAGCGTAAAGCTAAGGCACAACATGTGATAGGTGTTTTATATATTTCTGTTTAATTTAACTTCTACCAAATGTTCATTTCTACTCATTGGGTAGTTATGAATAGGAATTCATTAGGTTTCATCCAAGGTAAAAGTTACATAAAAAGATAATTTTAAATGAATTTATTTGTTTAAAATTATGATGGATGAGAATCTCAAGGAAATTCAGAAAAGGGTTTAAGATAAAAGTATTAATTAATTAAAGATGATAATTAATTGATTAGATCATGATTTATATTAAAGAATAATGATTAAATAATTTAATTATAGATTTATTTATGCGTAAATATCGTTTCATGTATGGATAATCATGAGCTAGACCAAGACCTTTGTATGTGGATGGTTTCTTTTTACTTTATTTATTTAAATTATGTTTTTTGGCCTATGAGTCATCTCTTCATTAATATGTAGGTCATGTGTGCCCAAGGTTTCTTTTATGTAAAACCCATTTTTACCCCTCACCTGCATGTGAGTTAAAAAAGGCATATGTAATTGATGGAACTCTCAAGCTAGTGAAGGAGGTTCATGTTGGAGTTGAGATGAAACCAATCCTAGGAGATACAAAGGTGGACAGGTGGAAAGTTGTAAAAATGAATCCAAAAGGTTCAAGGTGTTTCTCCCCTGGGTCAGGGTTATTTTATGAACCTCTAGATAAATTATCTTTTAGAAAAGTTCATGATCATTCCCTTTACTTTATTTTATTTCTGTCAGTTTCATGGTTTATCATTATGGATGTGTTGTCGCAATCACATAATTGATGTATTAAACAAGCATGCAAGATGGAAATAAAATAAACCAGACTTATGTGTAAATATTATCAAGACATGGTTAATCACTTAAGTAAGTTCCACTTAATATTAAAAATCATGTGATAATGATAATAAGAAATTCATGCATAAGAGATAAAAATCCCTCAAATAAAATATTAAATCAGGCCAAGCCTTTCACTACTTGATTAAGGGAAAAACTCAATAAAACTATGTGTTTGATTAGTGGGACACTTACTTGTATACAGGAATCCCTTATGAATGGTTTTGGGTTGACTTAACCATATTACATCAAGGGGAGTAACCCTTACTAGACTTGGCATAATATTGGAGGCAAGAGTTAAGGAAATCCAAAATCAGGATTTCAGGATTGGGGAGTCCACTCAACAGATCAAGGAGCTACAAGACCTTAGTTGGCAAAGACCTACCTACATAAATACCTTCAAATAGCTTGAACAACCCTTGTTAGGGTTATTAGAAGAGTAATATGGATCCTTTCCACTATAAAGTCATAGAAACTGTGCATTCTGGGTTCAATGGTGAGGGTCATTGGGACTTGATAAAATAGTAGGAGACTTAATAAAATTAATTTATTATTTCTCATAAAAATGTAATCAAGAAAGTACTAATGAGATGCTCTTTTAATTGTAGAATAAAAATGAAAATCTCATCAACCACACTATCCTTTCGATCAATTTTGGATAAATACAACATCCTCACCAACAGTAACTTCCAAGAATAGTTTAGACGCCTCCGAGTTATCCTACACCATGAATGGAAGTCTTACATGTTGGAGTCAGCATTACCTGATCTTCCTACCAAAGAGGCAAGTGATGAGGATTTCCTGGTGTATGAGAAACATATGAACGACCCAGTAGACATTCAATGTTTGATGCTATCATCAATGTCTAGTGAGCTCATGAAGTCTCATGAAAACATAGATTCTTATAGCATGCTTGATCACCTCCATGGTCTTTACTAGGATATATCAAGACAAGAAAGGTTTAATATCTCTAAGGCACTCTTTAAGAGTATGCTTAGAGAGGGTGCCCTAGTTCGGCCTCAGGTAGTCAAGATCATTGGCTATATTGAGCACCTGGAGGTTCTAGGGTTTAAAATCCTTGAAGAACTGGGCACCGATATCATTCTCACATGACTCCCTCAGAGCTTTTCTAACTTTTTTGCCAATTTCAACATGAACAACATTGAGAAGTCTCTATCTGATCTTCTTATCATCATTCGCCAAGTGGAAAAATATATGAATCATGACAAGTCTTCTGTCCTTATGGTGAATAATATGAAAGGGAAGGAAAATAGATTTAATCCCAAAGCTTCTTCATTACCTTCTAAGAAAAAGAAGATCAATGGGGAGGAAATCGAACATGAGAATATTTATTTCACATGTGGCAAGAAGGGCCACTGGAAGGAAAAATGCACCCAGCCTAAGAAGCAAGGGGAAACTTTAGGTGAATTTGTTATCAAATGTAATCTATATATTTCTAAAAATTGGGTATTAGATACATATTTTGGTTCTCCCATGTGTATCCAAATATAGGAAACAAGTATATTGGGGAAGATTGACCGAGGAGAGATAGATCTACGAGTAGCCAACATAGTCAGACTTGTTGTTGTAGCTATCGGGGAATACCACCTCACGTTGCCAACTAGGATGATCTTGGTGTTAAAGGGTTTTTATTATATGTCTTTTGCTAATAAAAACATTATTTATGTATCTAGATTAGATACAGATGTATTTTTATTCAGATTTTGAAATGAATGTTTCTTCTTTTACAAAGATATAATTTTTTTTAGGGTACATTTATACAACAGTCTTTATGTGCTAGATTACTAAAACTAAGTAATGGAAATTGATAACAAAGATACTTCACATGAATCATACCACACCCAACTTTGGCATCATCGGCTAGGTCATGTGAAGAAGAAATTCTTGAAAATGTTACATCAAGATGGATTTTTAGATTCTTTCAAACTAAAACCACTTGGTGTATGTCATGCATGGTTACAAGGCAAAATGACCAAATCCCCATTTAGTGGTAAAGTTGAAAGGTCTAAAAAAACTTCTTGAATTGGTTCATACTGATGTGTGTGGACTATTTCTAGTTGAATCAAGGGAAGGGTACTCATAATTCATAACTTTTACTAATGATTTTAGTAGATATGGATATATCTACTTAATGAGGTATAAATCGGATTCTTTTGATAATTTCAAAGAATACAAGAATGAATTTGAGAACCATCTTGGTAAGAAGATTAAGAAACTCTACTCAAACCAAGGTGTAGAATATCTTAATAAAGACTTCATTGATTACTTATGGGTTTTTGGGGTCCTATCCCAACTCACTCTTCCTTACATGCCCCAATGGAATGATGTGAATGAAAGGGGGAACCACACCCTATTGGACATGGTGAGATCAATGATGAGTCATGTGAGTCGTCCATTATCATTTTAGGGATATGGGTCACAAATAATGACACACATACTAAACCAAGTACCAACTAAATCATTAAATGGTATTCCATATGAGTTCTAGAGTGTAAATAAATCCATGTTATCGAATTTACATGTGTTGGGAAGTGATGTGTTTGTTAATCCCTCTTCAGGTAAAACACTTGCACCCCGAGGCACAAAGTTTACCATTATAGGATACCCCAAGGAAATAAGGTGATATTACCTATACAACCCCTCATATAAAAGGTTATAGTGGCAAGACACGTCATATTCATTGAGAGGGATCACATATCCAAAAGAGATAGGGGGAGCGAGATAGACTTCGATGAATTTTAGGCTTAAGGTACACAAGAGTTAGTTTAGGAGCAGATTCTACAAAGCCTTGTGGAAGAAAGAACTATTCTAGAGACATAAGAACTATGTAGGAGTACAAGAGAGGTTAGAGAACTGGAATGGTATGGTTTTCTAGTTACCGAGGATGGTGACTCATTATTAGTTGATAATAATGATCCTATAAACTACAAGGAAGTAGTAAGTGGCACAGATATTTCCAAGTGGAAAGAAGCCATGAATTCTGAAATGGATTCCATATACCAAAACCAAGTCTGGATTTTGGTAGATCCTTTAGTTGATGTAAATACTATTTGTTTCAAATGGGTATTCAAGAAGAAATTGGACATGGAAGGACAAGTCAGTACCTATAAGGCACAACTAGTTTCAAAAGGGTTCAAATAGCGTCAAGGCATTGACTACGAAGAAACCTTTTCACCAGTTTCAATTCTAAAATCATTCAGGATTCTATTGGCCATTACTGCTTACCAGGAATATAAGATTTAGAAAATGGATGTTAAAAGAGCCTTCCTTAATGGGAACCTTCATGAAGATGTCTACATGACACAACCTTAAGGGTTTATGACTCCAAATGATGCCAATAAGATATAAAAGTTTCATAAATCCATTTGTGGATTAAATCAAGCATCCAGGTCATATAACAGTCATTTTGATGAGTCCATGATGAAATTTGGTTATGAATTAATATGAGCCTTTTGTCTACAAATGGTTTAGTGGGAGTGTAGTTGTTTTTCTAATAGTATATTTTGATGAAATTTTACTTATTGAAAATGAGATGCAAGTCCTAAAATATGTTAAGGCATGGTTGAGTCAATGCTTATCCTTGAAGGAATTGGGTGAGGCAGCATATATTCTTGGGATCAAGACCCATCATGATAGATCTAAGCGATTTCTAGGCCTATGTCAAAGTACATACAGTGATAAGATACTGAAGAGATTCAGTATGGAACAATCCAAGAGGGAATTGTTGTCAGCATCCCATGACATTCATCTTTCCAAGAAAATGTGTCTTTAGAAATGTGAGGAAAGAAAGATAATGGAAAGGACTCCATACGCATTACCGATTGGGGCAATCATGTATGTCATGTTATATACTAGGATGTATGTTGCCTATACATTGAGTGCGGTAGAAAGATATCAAGCTAACCCAGGTGGCAACCATTGGATGGAAGTTAATAATATCCTAAAGTATTTGATGTGAACTAAGGATATGTTCCTGGTTTATAGAGGAGATGAGGAACTAGTCATCAGAGGATATGAAAATGTTGTTTTCCAGAAAGATCAAGATGGCATGAAGTTGAAAAGGGGATACATCTTCACTTTGAATAGAGGTGCAGTGAGTAGGAAGAGCTCAAAGAAAAGTGTGGTCACAAATTCTATAGCAGAGTATGAGTATATCATAGATTTTGAGGTAGCTAAAGAAGTATTTTGGATGATAAGATTTGTATCAGATATGGATGTGATACCTAGAAGTAAAGATCTCATCACATTATACTATGATTGTTTCTGACACTTTTGTCGGGGCATGCACATCCGTCTATAGAGGACACGCATCTACTTCCCCGCATTCCTTCTTTCCAAAGGCGGGTGGCATCTGTTCCTTGTTAAGGGACGTTTTATCCTTGATCGAAATGGGGTGATGGGATGTTGGTTCTTCCTTCCGTGGATTCCTTATTGGAACTCATCACCTAGTCCAGGTCTCCCTTATAGATTAAGTCATGGTTCATGAATCTCGTTCCTGGTGCCATATCTTCATGGATGCCGGTTAATTACACTACTTCTGTCAGGGCATTCCATGGGGTCTTGACATTGTAGCAACCTTCAGTCAGAGTAGACGGAAACATCAGTCATGTCGGGGCATCTTTGGATGCATGTACATTGGGGAACCTGTATTCTTCCTCATAAGAGGGAATCTCAAGGGTGCAGAAAACAAGGAATCCCACGTCGAATGTGGGGAATCATATATATTCCATAAGCATATATCTAAGGTTTTCCTCATCTTCCCATGTTTAACACGGTTTATAACGCAAGTTTAATGTCTAGCAGAGATGGTTAAACCAAAGGCGTGTCTTCTGAGGTTTTCCTCAAGCATCTCATGTTTATCACGAGGAAGGCCGTGAGTTTGACGTCTTTCGGAGAGATAATGAGGGTGTTCAGAACGTCCCATAGAGATGGATCAGATTTGTACATCCTAATGAGGGAACACCTGAAAGATGGATGGATCAGAACACCCAATGAGGACGGATCCGAGGTGGTATGCCCCATGGAGGGGATATGTCACACCATAATTAATGGCTGATCTAAACATCACTGAGGGCGGATCAGGGAGAGTACACCCCGGAATGGGGAACACCAAGTTTTACCATTGGCTAGGATTGAACCTCAGGGAGGTTTCCTATGTACCCTTTGTAGATGATAGGGATCAAAACCCACGTAGTTCAAAGGGTTGATGAATCGAGGTGTACACAAAAGACAACAACCCGGAGACGCGTTGGGGCTTACGTGTGAATTGTATCCCAGGTACTGGTAGGAGTAGTGAGGGGGTGGATGACATGATCCCACCAGGATGTGGTGGCCCGGGTAAGAATTAAGAAGGATAATGTAGAATTTCATGTAGTGGAGGGGGAATGAAATGGGATCATTGTGAAGGTGATGGTAGTGTTGGTCTTGAGCCTCGAAGAGACTTCTTACGTATCCCCATGGAAGGGAATCAGAGTCTGCGTAGTTCAGTGGGACGATGGGACACCTGAGGAGGCGGCCCATGAGAATGGACGCATGGATGGGACCCAGAATAAGTAGAACCTCCGAGTTGGGTCATGGTCTTCCCGAAACACATGGGATCGAGGGATAGATTGGGATGAGACATTGGTGATACACTTGAGCCTCATGGAGGCTTCCTACGTATCCCTGTAGTAGGGAATCAAAGTCCGCGTAGTTGATATGTCAACGGCTTACCACCTAATGAGGTTGACAACGACTTACTGCTGAATGAGGTCATAATGGAATACCGCTAGATGGGGTTGAACCAACATGAATAGGGACCTGAGTCCCAGATAGGTGGTGGGATTGAACCTCAGGGAGGTTTCCTATATACCTCACCTTGGCAAGGATCAAAGACCACGTATTTCAAGATGGGTGTGGGGCTTACACTCTAGGCTGCCCAGGGAGTTGGTGAACCGATATGAAGATAGTTGGAATAATCAATGGGTGGTGGGCTTGAACCTCAGGGAGGCTTCCTACGTACCCAACCTTGGCAGGGATCAAAGTCCACATAGTTCAAGAGGGTGGAATGGGGCTTACACTCTAGGATGACCAAGATGAAACAGGAGTCGGTGAACCGACGTAAAAGTGGACCTGGGGTCCAGGTGGATGGTGGGATTGAACCTGAGGAAGGCTTCCTACATACCCTTCCATGGCAGGGATCAAATTCCACGTAGTTTAGGTAAAAAAGGTGTTATCGAACCGACGCGGAGGGGTGACGGGACAACTGGGTGTTGGTGGGATTGAACCTTGTGTAGGCTTCCTACGTACCCTAACTTGGCAAGGATCAAAGACTACATAGTTCAGGAGAGTGGCATGGGGCTTACACTCTAGGCTGCCCAAGGTGTTGGCTAACCGACGTGAAGATGTTCGGAACGACTGGTGGGTGGTGGGCTTGAACCTCATGGAGGATTCCTACGCACCTTTCCTTGGTAGGGATCAAAGTCCATGTACTTCAGGTGGGTGGCTTGGCACACTGACACGAAGACGATCGGGGCCAATGGCTGGTGGGCTTGAACCTCAGGGAGGCTTCCTATGTACCCTACCTTGGCAGGGATCAAATTCCACGTAGTTCAGGTGGGGGTATGGGGCTTACACACTAGGCTGCCCAATGGGTCGGTAAACCGACGTGGAGGACATGGGGTCCAATGGTTGTAGCAGGCTTGAACCTCATGGAGGCTTCATACGTACCCTACCTTGTCAAGGATCAAAGACCACGTAGTTCAGGAGGGGGTATGGGGCCTACACTCTAGGCTACCCAATGAAGATGTCATGGTCGGTGCCCACTCTAAGCCCATGTGAGTCATGCTCGGTGTGAGAAACAAGAGGTAGCAGAGACCTGACAATCACATCATGATAGGTGCATTTGTGGGAAGTGAAGTGGGGTTTATACATGGAGTGGACCAAAGAGGAAACAGGGGCTTATGCGTGGTTAACAGCCCGAAGAGTCAGGACATACTCCAAGATGGAGGCTCGTGTGCCGCTATGGAGCGGAAATGGTGTAGGGGGCTTACGCAAGGAAACTGCCCGAGTGCTGCTATGGAGCAGAAATGGTGGATGGGGCTTATGCAAGGAAGCTTCCCGGGTGCTGTTATGGAGCGGAAATGGTGGATGGGGCCTATGCAAGGAAGCCTCCACGGGTGCTGCTATAGAGCGGCAATGGTGACTGGGGCTTACACAAGGTAGTTTCCCGGGTGCCACAATTAAGTGGAAATAGTGGATGGGTCTTACGCAAGGAAGTTGTCTGGGTGCCTTTATGGAGCAGCAATGGTGATTGGGGCTTACGCAAGGTAGATGCCCGGGTGCTACTATGGAGCAACAATAGTGGATGGGACTTATGCAAGGGAGATGCCTAGGTGCCGCTATGGAGCGGCAATAGTGATTGGGGCTTATGCAAGGTAGTTTCCCAGGTGCCGCTATAGAGCGGAAATGGTGGATGGGGCTTATGCAAGGGAGCTACCCGTAATGTATTCCTCATGGCTGACCATGAGGGAATCCCAAACCACTAGTGGGTTGAGGCCTTCACCTATGCGCTAGTGCACAAGAGGGAAAATTCCAAGGGCGTTGGAATCAGTCCGAACAAAGGGAGATGAAAAGTGTGAATCACATGCCCGACATTCAGAACGCGGTGAGGGTGGCATGACAATAGAGGATAACTATTGACCATGCTCAAAACACAACATCCATATCACGTTAGCCTGAAATGGGGACAAACAAATGAGGGTCGACTGCTGACCATATTCGAAACACAGGACCTGACTCAAAGTGTCGTCTAAAGTCTTCTGAGGCGTTGGCCCAGGACGGTAGGTGAGCCGATGCGGCATGGGACCAGGCCGTTAGGGGGGCCCTTCAGACATGTATGTGGATGATGATCCGAATGAAGGACATGCAAAGCGTGAGGTGGAGTGGTGGAATGTTTGAACGGATTCCAACACTCTTGAAATTATTCCACTGTAATCATGGCATTAGGCATCTTATGCTTGGAGCACAATGCATCTATTATTTGGATCAAGAGTCATTCTATATTTGAATCCTAGGTAATACTGCAGTTTATAGTAATGTAGATAGGACTATTGGCATCTCATGCTTGGAGCATAAGGCATCTCTTATTTGGAGAAAGAGGCATCCTATGTTTGGAACATAGGGAGTACTATAGTTTATGGTCATGTAGATAAGACTATTGGCATCTCATGCCTGGAGTATAAGGCATCTCTTGTTTGGAGCAAAAGGTATCCTATGCTTGGAACATAGGGATGCACTACAATTTATAGTCATGTAGATAGGACTATTAGGCATAAGGCACCTAGAAATGGATGATGTTGGGACTTACACAAGGGAGGCCCTTTTTGGTTCAACTTGGCATAGGAGCCAAGTGATAGGGTTTGGAGGAGTTGCCTGAGGAATGGTTCGACTCAAGGTACTCAGGAAATTGATGATGAGAATCTCATCTCACGACATGGGAATGGAACGAAGAGGAATATGTCGACTCAAGGTCTTTCATGGTGTGAGGAGGAGTATCCCAAATCATGGTTTTCTAAAGGTGGAAGGTGGGTGCGCATAAGGTTGAAATGAAAAATTTCGGCGTCTCGACCCGAGAAGTTCGCGGTGCAACTCTCTATATTTCATGGGGGTTAGTGACGGTAGCGGAGGGACCGGCCCAAAGGTTCAGGACCGCAGCCAGGCCCTGACGCCAAGCAGGGGTGTGGGGGTGAAGCCCCTGTGATTTGGACCAGTGGTCGTGAAGGTAGGATCCTTGCAAAGGATAAGTCTTCGTGTAGTAGCTTCACGGAGCAAAGGGGCTTGTGGAGCATGGGGTCTCGCAAAGCATGGACTCGCCAAGCTTGGACTAGCTGAGCAGCCTCGCAGAGCATGGACTCATGGGGCAGCATCACGGAGCATGGACTCGCGGAGCATGGTCTCATGGAGCATAGACACACAGAGCAGCAACCAGAAGGAAGCTGCTCGTGGAGCATGGGCTCACAGAGCAGCAACATGAAGGAAGCTGCTCGTGGAGTATGGCCTCGTGGAGCCGCTTCGCGAAGGAAAGCGGAGCTCCGTGAACCAGGAGATCGGCCACCCAAAGAGTGAAGTGGCTATCTGGAAAATGGGGGTGAGCTGGGTATTTATAGGGGAGAGGCACCGTGAAGTGGGGTTTGCTCGGTGCGAAGACGGAGCTTGCTCTGTGGCGGTTCGCGAATGTCAAAGCGGCTCGCGGAGCGTTACTGCCTCCTTGCTTCGCGACGGCTCGCGAACGTCAAAGGGGTTTGCGGAGCATCCCAATTCCTTGATTTGCGGAAGGTTTGTGAATGTAAAAGGGTTTTGTGGAGCTTCCCACCTCCTTGATCCGTGGTGGCGCTCCACGGTCGTAGAGGGTACTTCGCGAACGGGCTTCACGAACCAATTTTCCAGCCCAACATCAAATGTCCATAACTCCTAATCCGTAACTCCATTCGGGCCATACAACCTACCAAATAGAAGCTTGAAAAATAGGCTACGATCTTGGATCATATATGAAAGAATCTAGAAAATTTTGGGGATGCGTTTTCCAGTTCCAAAAGTGATAATACTACAGTGGTGGCTCTCGCAAAAGAGCCAATGTCACATCAGCGGATGAAGCACATAATTTGGAAGTATCATATCTTGAGGGATTTTTTTCAGAGAGGTGATGTTAAAGTGAACAGTATTTCCACAGAAGACAATGTGGTAGTCCCCTTGACTAAAGTCTTAACTTAGCAAAAAAATGATCACCATGTGATGTTTGGCTGACTGAAAGTCATAGTCAGTTGGCTCGAGTCCAAGTGGGAGTTTGTAAGAGTTAGTATCCTATAACCAACTGGTTTTACTTTTATTACATGTATATTTAATGTCTTTAAAAATTAAAAATCTTATTACATATTGTTCATTGTCCTGCATGACTATGATGTAATAATGTTTTAGAGTATTTTTTGTATTGATAAGGTCATGACAGTTCCCCACTATGATGAGAACCTTGAAATGCTATAATAATATTCTTAAATATAGTTATATGGTTATATGAAATACTATTATGGGACACATAGCATTTATATCATCTCGTGTGAGTACTCATAAGCAGACGTGACTTCCTCTCATGAAGTTCGTACTTGGTAATCTCCAAGATAAGAGATTATAAGAATAGACTTGCCATTAGTAATTCCGCATGTGTTGGTGTCCTCAGATATTTCTATATTAGAGCATGTGTAATGATCCTTAGACATTAATATTATCATTAATATGTTTCATGACTCATTCACTTTGATTTACTAATGATATTCTTCACACAGATAGTTGGCAAGAAGTAGGGTACATTGGGTGCGTCATGAGTGGAATGTTATTAATGGATAAATCGAGGAAGGGTTTTTCCCTTCCATTTATGGAAGTTGATATCTTGACCCTTTTATTGAAATAGAACTGTCGCGCAAAATTCTATGGCCACAGTGTAACGATGAGTTTATTTCAGGTAGTCAAAGAACGGCGTATCAAGCATAAAAGTTGATGACACTATCATGAAACATTCTTGATGAGATATTGCAACCAAGGGATTATATTCCACAGTGATTGTTCGTATGTGTATGTCATTGTTGAAAATTTAAGTTCTTTCTCTTGGGTTCCTTGACCCATTTCTAGACAATACTCTTGTACTTTAGTCAAGCCTTCCTAATGCCAACAAGAAAGAATCCTAGAGGGTCACACAATAAGTGTTTCTGGTGGTCTTGGTTAAATTCTACTTGAATTTAATTAACAAATATTATTCTTAAGATGTGGAATAATTTTATTCGAGTTAAAATCATTGTATAAATTAAATAAATATTTATTCACTGGATTGTGGGTAAAATATAATTATTTATTTTATTGAACATTTAATAAATATTTATTTACTAGTTTGTAAATAAAATAATTATTTAATAGAATAAATTATTTATTTATTTATTTTGGTGTTCAAAAAATGGAAGTGGGTTTCAAGCGGACCCAAGCATGTCTGGTAATAAAATAAATATTTTCAAGGCGATAAATAATTATTTAACTAGTTGGCATAAATTAAAATAACGTTGTTATTATTTTGTGACATGGAATTTTATTTAAAATTCCATTTTCATAAGTTGGCACACAATAAATAATGACCTAGTATTATTATTAATAAAATGGGTTTTCTCTAATGTTATGAATGTATTTAATTGTTTTTATGAAATTAAATATTGTAACTGAATATCCATGTTAATAAATAGACACATACGTCTATTGTTCCATGTACCGAACTGCACATCCGGTGAAATTGAGAATTGTTGTGCAAAACAATTTCTCTCTCAAATCCTCTTCCTTCCCCTCTCAAGAATGAGGGACATTCTTCAAGGTCGAATAACAAGTAATGAATAATGACTAACACAAGACGCTCGATTAGCCGCACTAGCACCCGGAGAATGATTGGTGTCGATCAGAGGCAATCAGATCACATGTGGATCACCACTAGAGGGATTCTAGTTTGGATGCTTGCAAGCGCAACAAGTTAATCTGAAAGGGTCATTCCAGATGATCAACATTATCAAAGTATAAAATACTAAAGATACAGGTATTATTTTCTTTATGAAATTAATTAAATTAATTATAAACATGATGTGGAAGATCCTCTCTAAAGGTTTTGGGCCTCTTAATTCTTCATCTAAATATTTGATTATATTTCGTAGAGACTGGCCTTCATTGTCATATTGATCTCAAAATAATCCTTGATCATGGTAAAAAAATTAAATTTGGGCACCGACCCAACTGCACTTCCGATACGCCCGGAACCTTCAGAAATTTCTATGTTGGAGTTGAAAATTCACAAAGTAATCATACGTGGAAATATGTATGAGTCATTAAGATCTACGTAAGAGTAATTTGGATCGATGTAAGAATAATTGTCTAAATAGATCTAAAAGATGAAAATGGCATGAACCCTCTTTGTGTGGGTAAGGACGATTTTCCTGTTGTGTAAGGATCAATCAAAGAACTGTAAAAATTAACTAAAAACCCGTTAGGATGATTTTTGTTTTTGTATGATTTTTATGACCTTAATGATTTTCTATGGAAGATGAGACAAAATATTATAATGGTTGATCTGACATAAGAGTCATGCAGCCAAATAGCGACATATGAGTGATTACATCTGCCAAGTATTGACATAAGAGTACTGAAATACACATAGGAGTCCCGACATCAATTTAAGGATCATCTATCTTCCTACACTGGGTGTATAAAGTAACCTGAAATTTTGGTTGGGAGCCTAAGTCCCCTGGACCCCTGATGTAGGAGTGCATTTCCCCTTGCAACCCCTAACAATCTCATCATAGAGCTCGACCTGTGGAATTTTTGGTTCGGTGCGTAGTACGGGAGATGATACAAGAACATCTAGAGATTATGTCCTGAAGCATTATTTTTAAAATGTTAAAATTACATAAAAGATGAAGCACTAAATAATTTATTGTCCCAAAGTTACAAGATGAGTTATCGATGCTAATCTAAAGTGAATCCAAAAGATGATTGATGAAGAAAGGTGCACATTTGGAAGAAATGTTGAAGTGAAAAAAGAATGCAGATACATTTTAAAAATATGATTTGTAGAAAAAAACTATTGTTTATCCAAACGATAAAGTATCTCTCATTAGAAGTAGAGGCATCAATGGAAACTAAATGTGACAACCTTGAAAAGGTTCATAAAACTTTACTAGAAGATAAAAGATCTTAAGAATGTAGAATGAAGAATCTTATCATAGTGATACATAAGATTAACAGTTTATTATATAATAGCTAGGAAGATAATATGTATGTGTTACAATCAAATTGATACATTAGGTTTATCTATTTGTAATAATTTGAGGTTTCTTGAATGATATTATAGAAGTTACTTAAGAAAATTCTATATTGATCATTTAATGTAACAATCGTCATGACTGCTTGAAAAGAGTTCATGATTGATGTTGAGTATGGAAGATGGAATTTTTCTATGATTTATGGAGAATTATATTAATGTTTTGATTCTAAAACATGAACCAAAAACATGAGGGATAAATATTTTGTAATGTGAATCTAGAAATTAAATCAATAGATACTAAAGAGGTTGATGTGGCAGACTAGAAGTTAGTAATGCTTCTTACATTATTTGATGTATATCTGAAAGTGTATTGAATGGAGTTCTAAAATATACTAAAATTAAATACATACCAAATTCTTTAGTTATATTGATAACCCCATCATTTTCAAGATGGCTAAGTACAAATAATATTCCACAAACAAAAAGTTGTTTCTTAACTTGAGAAAACAACTTGTTAGAGTTGCATCAAAGGGAACAAGTTGGATAATTAGAAACATCAGAGATGATTACCAATTATTCTAATGTCAATTATGTTAAATGAATACTTATATATGCATTTAAGCCAACAAAAAACATGATTTTTCAAATAAAAGTAGTTTCTAGTAAATTTTAGATAATGTAAAAATATGAATTTGAGATTCAACAACAAGAAAATCATCAAACCTATATCATGTATAACCAGGGTATATGTTTTAATAAAACTGTAAGGATTGTTATAAATTTTTTTGTATTGAAGATAATACTCGAACAATACCTCTCATCATTTGATCAAATAGAATTGTTATCAAGGATGGTAATCCCAATATACTGATGGAAAGGAACTACATCTCAAACAACCACAGTAGATATTCCACCTATAATGAAAACATCACAGACATGATTGATTGATGGTAAGGGAAAACAAGTCAGCCAGCTGAATGCTATATTTTCATAATAACACAATACAAATTATAAAAAATTCTGATCAATGTTGTGAAGATTTCATAGTACAAGATGTAGAAAGAATCAATAATAAAATTCAATGAAGCTTTAATAGATTAAATTCCAAAAAAAATTATAAAAACTAGTTATCTATGTGTGGGGGTAGATTTCCCTAGTTTTCTATCTATAAAATTTTATCGTGGTCCTCAAAGAGAAAATTTTATTAGTATAAAATAATTGATTTAAAATAGAAGATAAGACATTTACATACCATAAAATAGAACCCTATCAAGTGTCTGGGATGTAGAGTTTCCGTGGAATATCTCTCACTAGTCACCCTTCTCTCTCTCTTAGAAGAAACCTTATAACTAACCACCTAAACCATGAATGAAACAAAGATAGAATTTCTAAACTAATCAACATGCATTTGATTCAATTATGTATCAACACAAAACAAGGATTTTTAGAATTCATCGATTCTACCTGTAGTGTAAGCACAAACCATTTAATTATAGGTGTATTAATAGCGGGTCATGTGTTTGTAGGTTTTTCCCACTCACACTAAGGATTATAAACTATTATTTATTAGTGATGCATGTAAATCACTGTCCTCTTTGTGTGTGTGCGTATTTAGTTGTGTTTTATGTATAACCAAAGGTGATAAGGGATAATGAGAGGTCCATTTTATCTAACTATAATATAATAAATAAGAAAGGGGATATAATAGAATGATTTTTTTGAAAAAAAAGTAATTAACACTACTTCACCCTACCTCTTAGTGTTGCATACATCCCCAATTGATTCATTTAAATATTAGGGATAAAAAGTTTGACTAAAGGAACTACAACATTTGGAGGATGTAGATGGATGTTTATTACATTCAAAATGAAATAGGTATAACATTAATTGGAATTAATCTGGAGAATATAGAGAAATATTAATGGGAATGGCTAGATCATAGGGCACTCAGAATGGTGAGGGTGACATTGGCGAGGAATTAATTTTCCAACATTAGAGAGAATAAAACAACCCAATCACTAATGAGTACCTTGATAGACATGTATGAAAGAAAAATACATTTAAACAAGGTTATTATGATTTATAGGTTTTTTGGAATGAATTGATGTAATGAAAAACAAATTCAAACCATGTTAATGATCGTAACATGATCCAAATTTAGCTCAAGTTACTGAAAGCCACATTTACAAATGATATATGGGAATTGCTTCTATTTTCAATGCTACTGGAGATTTGGGAGGCAATGGTCACTTCTTCCAATAACTCTATTAGAAAATAAATCTTTGTCTTTGAATAAGTAATTAATTTATTCTTGAATTAATAAATTAGGTGGAAGAATGTCTAAGAACATCTAGAAATACTTTTATTATATATGGTAGAAGAAGGTCACACAATCAAAAAATGGGTCAAAAGAAAGATAAGAAGTCTAGAGACAAGAGTATACGTAAATAAAACAGACTCAAAACTGCTTATTGGAACTATGGTAATAGGATGAATCTCAAGAATGATTACAAGGATTATAAATCTAATTATGAAAGATCAGTTTTTGGAAGTTTCAGTTCTTTAAAGTCAACAGAATATAATAATTATTTGTTGTTAAGTGTTCATAATCTTGTGGAGTCATGGATAGTTGATTTTAGAGAATCTTTTCTTTCCACATCAGATCATGGGTTCATAGATAATTATGTATTCAAAAAAAATTCAGCAAGGTACACTTGGTGAATGATGAGGCTCTTGAAGTTTTCAGAAAGGGTAATGTGAATATTCGGATATCAAATGAATGCATGATGGTGTTAAAGGAAGTATGACATATCACAGGCTAATAGAAAAATATAATTTCTATTAGAAAGATATATTACCAGGGATATGACACTAATTTTTATAATGGTGTATGCAAAGTCAATTGAGGATTAATGGTTGTGGAAAGGAAAGTTAAGGAAGGAACCTTATGTCTAACCAAATGTTCATATCGAAGTTTTGTGGTTGGAACTATAACTACTGTATGTCTAGAGTTATGAAATAACTAGCTTGGTCATCCTAGTGATATGAATATGAAGGTTCTTTTGGAAAAGGATGTATTGAAGCTTAATCATACCAATGTTAGAAATTGTGAGAGTTATATACTCAGGAAACAAAAGATGGTTTTATTTAAGTTTAATAGAAGGAAGCCTCAATGCAGAAATATTGAACTTGTTCATTTTGATGTATGGGGACCAACACTAGTTTAGTATCATGAAAGTTCCTTATATATTTCACTTTTATTAATGCAACTCTAAGAAAATTTTGACTTATTTCTTGAAGTATAAATCTAAAGTGTTTGGAACTTTCATAAATTTGAAATACATGGTGAAGAGAGAGACTAAATAATGTTGAAGAATATAATAGAAGGAAGATCAAAAAAATATTTCCAGAATAAGGGAATAATGCATGAGAAAATTGTTCTAGGTACACTGGAATAAAATAGTGTGTCCAAATAGATGAACATAACATCCTATTATTTTTTGTTGATGATATGATTCTAATGGGATTGTGCATTCAACAGTTCTTGGATTTGAAGTGGGATTTATCTATATCTTTCAAAATGAAGGATTTCAGTGTTGTAAGGAAGATTCATGGGATTAATATTGAAAAAGATAGGAGCAATGAGATCTTTTTGTTGCCTCAAAGGGAGTAGAATTGAAAGGTCGTTGAGTAGTTTAAAGTGGTCAGATGTAAATCGGTTTCAAATATTTTGGTCAAGAACTTTAAATTATAAAATGGGAAAGAAGCATGAATAGAGGACAAGGTGAGATATATAGACAAAGTTCTATTTTCATCAATAGTTGGAATCTAAAAGTATGAAATGGTTAAAAAATGTATTGATTTAAATCCCTAAATAAATGGAGTACACACAAGTATAGATTTAAAACTATAAATCATCAACATGTGGTCAATTTGAATAGACAATATATGAAAAACATTCTCCATTATCATTTCCTTAAATTACAATTCATGTACCTATTTTATAAATACTTTAAAATTCATCTCATGTTTATTTTAACCCCACACAATCTTTGAATAGAAATAGTGAAAATTCCTTTTTAGAAAACAACTTTTCATTTTTTAACCACATTTCAATAACATTCATTTAAATAAGCCATTATCATCAACAAATCCCATAATATTAATTCTCACTCTTCTTTTTATCCTAAACGATTCTGCAGAACCATTTTAAACATGATATCAAATTAAATGAGACATAATTTCCATAATATAGTTCTCTCCTAAAAACTATATATTATTTCTAAACCATTCAGTTCAAAGACAATTTATAAAAAAAATTATAATATATTATTATTCCAGACTTATGGAATTTCATAAGTCTCTCTTTCAAATCACTATTTTTATAAAAAAATCATAACCAATCCTTTAATGTCACTAAAAATTCATTATAAACTAAAAGTCTCCTTCATGTCATGGTAGTTATGTCACACACAATACTCTATTTTAGAGAACATCTAATATATTATTAATTAATTCAAATTAATATCAATCACTATCAAGGTTTTTTAACAATAAACATCACCCTTTGACATATATATAATATCATAGGCATACCATTATCAAGATACACAAACAATATGAAATAATTACCTACCTAATCCCAGTGAGTCATAATGTATCCTATGCATTTTTCATAAAAAATGTCAAGATCACATACCAAGACCATAGGTGAGATTTCATACTATAAACAACCTTCATGAATCACATAAAAATTAAAAAACCAAATTCAATCACTAAATAAACTCAATTATATAATAACTATAATCAAAGAATGACTAATACCTAAGAGAAACCAATGTGATCAATTTCCAAATAATTAACCCAAAAATCCAGAAGCCTAAAGTACCAAATAACTACAATAGAGTATCCCAAAATTTCCCCCTAAAATCTAGAAAACCCAAGGACACAAAATACCTAGGTCACCTTCAATGAAAATAGAGGAAAATAGTTTGTGGGATGCCCACAACAGCCTCTTTTATACAGGAGAATAGACAACCCCTTGATCCAAGATGAATTTCACCATGCTCAGGTGGGATTCACCTAAAAATATTTAATTCATTAACAGGGATTAAAAGAAATGAAAAAAAGGAAGAGGTGAGGAGAATACAAATATCTTTTGAGGTCAGGAGGTGGAGGTTGAAGGAGGCGGAGGTCGGGATGAGGCGAAGGCCGGGAGGAGGCGGAGGCTGGGAGGAGGTGGATGCCGGGCAGAGGCGAGGGTCGGGAGGTGGAGGTTGACGCGAGGCTTGGGAGGCGGAGGCAGGGGGTCGGGAAGCGGACATGGGGGACGGGCTGCGGAGGCAGCTGTGGACGTAGAGGCAAAGGAAATAAGTTGAAAGGAAGGAGGCGAGGGCCGGGAGGCGGAGGTGAGGGCGGGAGGTCGAGGTCGGGGGGAGAGGGTGGAGAGGGCAGGGCTCAGGGGAGACATGGGGGAGGAAATGAAAATAGGGAGGGGAGCCCAGTAAAAAATTGAAATTGACGTTAGTATGCCCACAGTTTTCATAAAACCATGGGTATTGGTTAAAAAATACCATATATACCTATAGTTTTTTTAAACTCTGTGTATAGACCCATTTTCCAATAGTGAAAAGAAAATGAAATAGAATTTTACCTCTTAAATTCAACTCCTTGAGAACCTCCTTAAAGCCATTGGTTTTGGTCTTTTGGTGAGACTGACGGTTCTTGGACGTGAGTTAGAGGATTGGGAAGGGAATTGAGAAGAAATTAAACAAGCTACAATGCTTTGAGGTCTGATGAGAAGAGGTGGTGAGGGGTGATATTTATAGTGGATGAAAGATGTGTTTTCTCGTTATTATAATCATTAGTTTATTATTTTTAGCTCAAGACTATGAATAGTTTGAGTATTATCACTAAAATATTAAAATAATGAAGAAGAGTTCGATATTTTGAGCTTACATCAGGCTTTCATAAATTTTTTAAATACCGTAAATTACCCTATTTCGTCATTCACAAAAAAATCAAGTATTTTAGAAAAATCCCAAAAATTCACCCTAACCATTTTTCGACTTGTAAAATAGAAAAATGAACTCCATTTGTTGAAAATAATTTTCTAAATATGAAAATTTTATTTTTTAATTAAAATTGTAATTTATTCTAAAAATACCAATTTTAAAACTATAACTAAATTTATAACACTTCTAAAAAATAATTAAGGTCTCATAAAATTATCTTAAAACCATAAGACAAAAAAATATTTATTTATGAATCTATTTTATGAAAATATATTTTCTTTTAAATCATTATTTTAATTATAAAATTGTAGTTAAATATTTTATGAGTTGCAAAAATACCAACACTTAATTTATCATTTCCAAAACATTTATTTACTTATTCCATGATATAAATATATCTTGATTACACTTATAAGTTACATAAATTTTATATATACTATCATAGGTAATGTTACTATTCTATTGGTCATATTACTATTCCTAAGGCAAGTAACTATTCCAACAGTATACATTCCTTAATTTCTATAAAATCGTTTGTTTAATTATACATTTATAATGAATTTTACTATTTAATTACTGAATGAAAACAAATTATTTTATAAGTATCTGGGTTTCTACACCCACTGCCACCATTTTGGGTTTTGATAAAACTACGGTTTTAAAGAATTTAATCACTGAACAAAGGGATAGAAATTAAAAGAATAGAGTCATTCGTTGTCAAATCAATAAATAACGGTATAATTGAATCCCCGTAATGAATGAAATTCACAGTTTACATAAAATTCATGATGATAATTTTTATAATAATTGCTAATCGAAATGGCATCAACACATTATTTTTTCTTTGTTTCTTTTCTTATTGTTCATTCTTTCTATAGCTTCCCTGTTTTCGGTTCATTGTTTTCACCATTTTCTTTCAAATCTAGCATCGTGATAATCAGTAGGCACAACGTTGAGTCATGCCTACATTTATGTTCTCCTATGGTTCGACCCCAATATTGCGCTACTAAAATGGAGTTAGGGAAAACAATTTGCACGTCTTGCAACAGAGGCGTCAATAGAGCGCGCGCGCCCACCCAAATATGTTAGAAACAGAGTGTAGAATCACACAGATATGTTAGAAACAGAGTATAAAATTATACACACATTGTATACATGACAAATCATATATATGAATATGTATCTATATATATGATCGATTTACAATACTACACTATTTTGTATGTGTATATCGTAGAATCTGAAAATATTGAAAACCCACACCATATTGTATGTGGATATCATACCTTGTTGTCTTTTTAATGTTTTTTTATTTCAAAGCACCCATTCATGTTATTTGCTAATTTATGTGCCCACAGTAATGAATTATAGGATGATAGAAAGGTTGATGGGAATATATAATTGTGTTCCAAAAGCGAACTCACCTAATCTACTTATTACCCTCCATGTTTCAATTTCCTCAACCCTTCCCAATTGTCTCCCAAGGCCAAAAAGGTAAAGGGTCACCCTGCTGATACCCACCAGCACTATTCTGCTTATTTTGGTTGAGCAGATTCCCCCACCCCTGCATGAAGTGACGCACTCATTTTATTAAACGTCCGACCACTCATGGGCCCCCGCGTCTTTATATCCTTGCATGGGTTCTGTGGTTTTGATAAAGCGTCTTTTTTATATCTTCTCACGGGTTTAGTGATTTTAATAAAGTTTGAACAAAAGTGGGTGTTCAAGTTGCCTGTCATACCATAGCTGAGGGTGCCTCTTACTACTTGGGAGTTCTTATTAGGATGGTGGATTGACTTAACTAAAATTGAAACAAATAAATAGCCATATCTAACTTGTAGTAATTTTATAGGCAAGCGTTGAGTAAATAAGTAATGATTTTTGAAGATGGGAATTCACTCAACAGATCAAGGAACTTCAAGTTAATGTCGTTGGCTAGCCAAAAGCCTACCTTGGACCCTCCGAGTAGTAGTGTAGCCCTAGCTTGTAGAATATGAGGGAGGTTCAGGGATCCTTACCACTAGAATACTCAAGAGTATTCTTATTTTAGTATAGAGGGTTCCTAGAATTCAAAAAATTAGTGGGGGACATTTAATGATTAAATAATCAGTAATGTCACATTTGGAAATCAATATTAAAAGTCCAATCTGCTAAATTTTATTTGTAGAGAATTTCAAGTAATACCACAATAAAACTGTGATAAATATTAGACATAGTCAATGACCAAACAAGCATGGAATTCCAAGTGTAATATAGGAACTTACGCACATTACTACCATAATGTAAATTCAAGCTGCTTGTGTCCCAACCTGTTAAGCCACCTCAATAAGCGAGGGTGTAAAACTGCATACAGGAGACTCATGAATCAAGCATATAATGGTTCTGTCATAATGCTGTCATCAAATTCTGATGTTAGTTGCGGCTGCTACATCATGACATGGATGATGTTACATGTAGCCTCATCTTCAAGATCCTTTCGAGGAGAAAGTGAAGCAAGATTTGAATGTGATGGTCACACTCAGTTTGTGTAAAGTGAAAGACAATTTATAATATTTCATGCCATCCGATTCTTATACATTTTACACCCATTTACTCTAGTTTCATTTAAGGGTACAAAAAAATGCTATAGAGTGAGCGCTTCATTACCTTTAAGGTAACATTCTCCAACTAATAAGAATATTATATATAACACCATATTTTGTTCTTATGGCAAATAAATTTAATGACAAGGACAAAAGGCCTATGGAAAGTTACACCAAAGGCACCTTCATCATGTCCTTCAATGAAAATTGTATGGTTATTTAATAGGAGGTTATTTTCATCACATATTGAAATAAATTAATGGATGTTTAAAAATTGAAATACTAGAACAAAGTACCCACTTCTAGATTAGTTTATATTCATCAATATAAAGTATTGTTTCTCACATACTTCTTGGATATTAAATACAATATGATTTTCACATATATGTTTTGAAATACAGTAACCAAGTAAGTAGGGAAACATTACTAGGAGTAAGGTGTCTTCTCTAAGTAGCTGAGAAAAGGGTGATTCGTAAGTCAGTGGTGAGAAACACATAACTTCTAATTGCCAAGTAATTGATTCAAACTTAACAAGTTGTTGAGTATAACCAAAAACATTTACCTTATGTTCCCATTTCGACATGATGAGGCATTATTCCATGTTTTGGAATGAATGTTTTTTGTGGTAACATACTCAACAAATAGTTATCTACTACTTGAATCAAAGGAAATACATGATGAATATAAAATGTAAGACCTACCCAGCTGTGGCAATTTAGTTCTTTGTCAATTAAAATTAAAAGTGGATGTTAATAATATACCTAGTATGGCATTTAGTCTCGGCATAGCTAAACACCTTTGGTATTGTTTACATTCTTAGTTTAGACAAAGAAACGTTTCGAAATAAAGGTATGCCACAATGCTTCTGAGGTTAGTTCAACAAGACAGTGTGAACTATTCCAAAGAAAGCTAGAGGTAAAAATACTTCATCAGATTCCTTTAAGTTATTAACGAAAGTAATGGTGAAGTATATGCATGGTCTAAAGATATGAGTTTCTTCGGATCGGCATGCCGAAGAATATATTGACTATGAAATCATCAATCATGATAATGTAGCGTGGAGTAATTCCTAAATGCATGTTACCTTACATACATCACCATATTGATGTTTATAAGGAGGATCAATGATAATGTCTTACATGTTTACATTGATCAAAAAAAATATCATGGATAAATTCCTAAACGCACATTTTATACATCAAAGTCATGATGTAAGTTGTATCAATATTGCAACTTGCAGAAAATTCCATAATATTTCATGATATGATTTTCAAATAACGGCATAAACCCATAACCAATATGTCAACTAAAATGATAAATGGATATAATACGAGTCATAGTATGATGAAAATCCATTACATCATAGGACATGTGTTGGGATGCAAAAAGTTTGTAAGATATAAACAAACATGCATCAAGCTGAACACATGGATCATCTAAGTAAACATCCTAACAGTGGCTTAGGATATTAAATAAATCCCTAATATTGAAACATGTAGTCAAACATTAAACTAAATTTCTATATAAGGGTTCACAACTCTATTTGAGATAGTGGGAGCTGAATCAAGTTGGACTTAGTCAATGCTCCAGATGCACAAATTTTTGGCATAGGAACAAGTTCCAAAAGTACATGTGGAATTGGCATGTTCCAGTGACACGTACTACATTGGAAGAATAAAACCATGGTGATGGTTTCATATTCATCGCTGCTAGTGATATATTATTCATTAAGAATAATAAATCTGATAAGTAAGCAGTATATGGCAATAAGATAAGATTGACAAATTTAAAATTCAATATTGGATTCCATGTGTCAAATTGAAAAGGGTATTATAGATTGAATATTGTGGTGGGTATTCAAATGATAAGATACATGGATGGTACAAGCATGGTAACAATAAGGCTCGATTGGTTATACCAAGTTTTTACACCTAAATCATTTAGATTTTTACTTTTCATAGCTAAACTTCTAAGATCATTTTATTGGTCAGTGGATGTCAAGATCATATTTTGTGGAAGGTGCCTATACAAAGCAACCAGAAAGAGGTGATGACATCAAATGATGCCAATAAGGGTTGCAAGTTACTAAAATACAGTTTTGGATTAAAGTAAGTGACAAGATCTTAGATAATTCATTATAAATGAATCTTTGCCTTGTGTCTACCAAAGGTTAGTGGGAGAGCCAATGTTTTACAAGTGAAATATGTTTGGAAACATATGGAAAAGAGATCTTGATCTTACAGTTAGATCAGATTAGAATAAATGTAATTCTCCAATTATTGACTTAAACTACCAACCTGAATTCTGGGGAACAAGATCTATTATGGTATATCCATAGTTTTCTTGGTCTTGGTCAATCGTACATATAGTTACATTGTATTGAAAAATACAAGTTAGAACAATTCAAGTGTAGAATTGTTGCCAATGTCACAAGGATTAATCTCTCCATGTTAACATGTTCGGAGCATGGGAAGAGATTAATGTTGTGAATTGATACCATATGCTTCAACGATGGATCAATCACATATTTCATGTCATGTACAATAATTGATACTTCCATAATATACTTTATTGTAGGCAGATATCAATTATTTCTAGGAGCATGCAAGTGAAGCAGTCAGAACTATCATCTTGCACTTCAGCAAGTACAAATGATATGTACCTGGAATATGGAGAGGAAGGTGTACTTGTGTTTATGGGATATAAAATAGTAATACTTAGATCAATTTGATCTAGTATTGCAGTTAGTCAAAGATGATGAGTAAGTCAAGCCCATAAAAGCTAGTGGTAGCCATATCTACAAATATCGAGTACGTTGCAGCTTCTAAGGCAGCTAAGAAGTAGTTATCATTCGCAACAATTTGTTCCAGTTCTTGGATTCACACCTAGTGAGAAAAGTATTATCATAATGTAAATTATGATATTATTACTATCCAAGTTGTCAAGTTATGACAATAGACAAAAAGGGATATACTCGGGGATACCTTATCTTGAGAATTTTTACTCAAGTAGATGAGGTCGCATATAGCAGATATTCCACGCGGCGAAAACATGGCATGCCCAGCAGTTAAGGCCATTACTCAGCAAAAGCATGGTAATTATCATCTAAGTAGCTATCAAGTTTAGTTAGAAAGTCGGCTCTAGTAAAGTGGGAGTGTTGAAATAGTGGGTGCCATAGACCCAACTATGAAGTACACTTGATTACCATATCATGTGTACAGTTAGTAATACATGTTGTCGTATTACCATTATAGTGTAGACTTTTCTGTGTCCGGTATTATAATGGTAATGTATAAAGATTAGTTGTCGTATCGAGAGGTTATATAAGATCACAAGCTATAATTAGAACCTTAAGATACAGGGAAATTAATCTTAAATATGTGTTCTGTAGTTTAGATACATCTTATTGATTAGACACAATAGATGTTTGACTATCAGGTGCTGGGGGCTCATAAGCACTGAGACTTCTTCTCATTAAATTCGCACTTGGTGATCTATAGTAGTGAGATCATAAGGATAGACCCGCCAATAGGAACACCACATGTTTTGAGTGTCATTGGTCATTTCTATCTACAAACATGTGTATTGGTCTCCTGACTTGCATGTTTTGGGTGTCATTGGTCATTCCTATCTAAGGACACGTGTATTGGTCTCTTGACTTGAGACCATTACCAATGCGTACTATTTGATTAAGTACTTTGATGAAAGATGAAAACCATGGAAATGAAGTCGTGGCGAGGTAGTTTGTGTTGGGTGTATTGTTTGTGGTGTGACATTGGTTGAATGGTCAAGAAAGTATTTGTCTCTTCAAAGTTCAGGAAGTTGTATATCTCAGGCCTGGTTGATCAGGATGGTGCTGCCTTCAAAAGTCATTGGAAAAAGCAGTAGAAAGGAAAATACATTAGGATAGATCAACAAATAATAAAGCAAGATAAGGATGATGACATAAGAGTGTGTCCTGCTTTATGAGATATTTAATGACAAAGAGATTATAGTACACAGTCAGTGTTCATAGGATAATAGTCGTTGCTATGACTATCCTTATCTCTTTAGTGGCCATGATGGGTTGCTAGACTCTGCTCTTGGTCTGTGGATTTATTCACTGCTATCGAGATAAGGGCCTATAGGGTTACACACAATAGAGTATTCCAGAATCCACCCTATTCATTTAAATAGGTATATGGACATAGTGGGCCCCACCACAGGGTCCAAGTATTGTCCAAGTTCTCGATCACAAAAAGAATTAAATAAATTTAATAATATTCAAGTTATGAATATTTGGGATTGAATTTATTTTATGTATTTACAAGTCTAGTAAATATAAGAAAATATTGATCGAACGAATATTATTTTAATATTCGAGGTTCGTTTAATTTTAAGTGGGACAACAAGTCGTGTTAAATGACTCGGTTTTATCACGTAATATATTTTATATATATTAAAAGTATGTGACAAAATAATAAATAATATTGGATTAGTTTAGTTTGTCAAAATTATTTATTTAGTGGATATTGAAATAAACGGGGGCCAGGAAACCCAACCGGGTATTTTGGAATTCCACTATAAATAAGAGAGGAGGCTCTATCCCTTGGTGTTCAATTCACTATTCACTCATTTCATGGAGTGAAATCCATAGCCTCTCTCTCCTCTCACTATCTAGAGAGAGAAGCTCTCAATCCAAAGAGCTTGGATAAAGATCTTCCTCAAGAATCAAAGTTATCTTGATGTGGTGATCATCGGGACATCAAAAGCATTGTTGGATTGTCGCGCTTACACCCGGAATTTGACGATCAACATTCTAGAGGATTTTTGGATCGCGTTTGGATTATCTAGAGAGATCCTACTTTGGATCCTTTAAGCGACGATTTCCATCGACTAGTTGCAGTCGACCACAACTTCAGATTTGAAACGGGTACGTTTTCATTTTAGTTTTGTGATCTTAATGATTTATGAAAGATACTTGGACCTCTCCGGGGCTTGAATCTTCAGTGAAGAAAAGTTTCATCATCCTTCTAATGAAAAATTTTAAAATCCCCGACCCACTGGCTTCCGCTGCGGGCCCCAAAACCTAACAATAATTTTGTTTTGCGCAAGTTGGAACACAATAAATAATAACATGGTATTATTATTAATAGCATGGGTTTTAACTAAGGTTATGAATGTATTAAATTGATGTTATGGAATTAAATATTGTAACTAAAGCCCCATGTGAATAAATATACTTGTGCATCTATTGTTCCATGTTCCGAACTACACACCCATCGAGTTGAGAATTGTTGAGATAAATAATTTCTCTCTCAAATCTGATTCCCACCCCTCTCAGGAATGAGGTACATCCTTCAAGACTGAAGAACAAGAGATCAAGAATGAAGGACATAAAATAGTCACTTCTCCATTCTAGGACCTAGAGAACAAGTGGTATCGATTAGAGGCCATCAGAGCACATGTGGATCACTGCTATGGGGATTCTAATTTGGATCCTTGTAAGCACAAAAAGATAATCTGAAAGGGTCATTTTTGATGATCAACATCATCAACAAAGAAAATACCAAAGATCCAAGTATTCCATTCTTTATAAAATTAATTAAATTAATTATGAACATGATGTGCAAGATCCTCTCTAAAGGTTTTAGGCCTCTTCCTTCTTTATCTATATCTTTGATTCTATTCTGTGGAGACTGGCATTCATCATCGTATTAATCCCAGAATAATCATTGGTCATGATAAAAATTAAAATTGGGCACCAACCCAACCACACTTCTGCTGCGCCTGGAACCTTCAAGTGGTATCAGATTAGTTACATAATAGTTTATAATTATTTAATCATTTTTTTGATGATTTATGCATTTAATAATTTAGTTGTTTCAATTCAAGTTAATTGTTCTGCAAATCTGAATCTTGAGATATGTTCCACCTCTTCAGTTTCTCATTCACCTTATAGAAACGATCTTTTCTTTTAATTTTGATTAAACTAAAACAAAGGATCTCATCCAGAGGTGACAAAGGTTCCTGACCGTACAACACCAGAACACACTGTGTGTATTCAGCAGTACACACCGTGTAGTCAAGGTTCAATGCATCGGGTCTGGTCCGCCAAACCAAGCCATGTCATTGGAGTTTGTCTAAGTTTTAATGACTTTATGTGTTTACTAGGAATTGGGGGCACATGTTTTCCATATTACATGATGCATGGCCCACTGGACACGGTGTGTAGTCCCTTCATGTTAGGGTTGGACCATGTACCCCATACAAAGCTTACCCGAATGGGGACCATGTAATGAGGAACTACATGGCATGTGTCCCACTGGACATGCCATGTACTCTGAATATTTTCAAAGTACATTTACACACTGTTTCCTAGAGTGTGTACTTGGGACGGACAGTGAACAATAGTACATGTCATGTAGTTGGAACTACACATCATGTACTCATCCAAATAATGCAGATTTATTAAAATTTATTATTATATTATATAAACCCTTGAGACGTGTACCATCATGCGAGCGTAAAGCTAAGGCACAACATGTGATAGGTGTTTTATATATTTCTGTTTAATTTAACTTCTACAAAATGTTCATTTCTACTCATTGGGTAGTTATGAATAGGAATTCATTGGGTTTCATCCAAGGTAAAAGTTACATAAAAAGATAATTTTAAATGAATATATTTGTTTAAAATTATGATGGATGCGAATCTCAAGGAAATTCAGAAAAGGGTTTAAGATAAAAGTATTGATTAATTAAAGATGATAATTAATTGATTAGATCATGATTTATATTAAAGAATAATGATTAAATAATTTAATTATAGATTTATTTATGCGTAAATATCGTTTCATGTATGGATAATCATGAGCTAGACCAAGACCTTTGTATGTGGATGGTTTCTTTTTACTTTATTTATTTAAATTATGTTTTTTGGCCTATGAGTCATCTCTCCATTAATATGTAGGTCATGTGTGCCCAAGGTTTCTTTTATGTAAAACCCATTTTTACCCCTCACCTGCATGTGAGTTAAAAAAGGAATATGTAATTGATGGAACTCTCGAGCTAGTGAAGGAGGTTCATGTTGGAGTTGAGATGAAACCAATCCTAGGAGATACAAAGGTTGACAGGTGGAAAGTTGTAAAAACGAATCCAAAAGGTTCAAGGTGTTTCTCCCCTGGGTCAGGGTTATTTTATGAACCTCTAGATAAATTAACTTTTAGAAAAGTTCATGATCATTCCCTTTACTTTATTTTATTTCTATCAGTTTCATGGTTTATCATTATGGATGTGTTGTCGCAATCATATAATTGATGTATTAAACAAGCATGCAAGATGGAAATAAAATAAACCAGACTTATGTGTAAATATTATCAATACATGGTTAATCACTTAAGTAAGTTCCACTTAATATTAAAAATCATGTGATAATGATAATAAGAAATTCATGCATAAGAGATAAAAATCCCTCAAATAAAATAGTAAATCAGGCCAAGCCTTTCACTACTTGATTAAGGGAAAAACACAATAAAACTATGTGTTTGATTAGAGGGACACTTACTTGTATACAGGAATCCCTTATTAAAGGTTTTGGGTTTACTTAACCATATTACATCAAGGGGAGTAACCCTTACTAGACTTGGCATAATATTGGAGGCAAGAGTTAAGGAAATCCAAAATCAGGATTTCAGGATTGGGGAGTCCACTCAACAGATCAAGGAGCTACAAGCCCGTAGTTAGCAAAGACCTACCTACCTAAATACCTTCAAATAGCTTGAACAACCCTTGTTAGGGTTATTAGAAGAGGAATATGGATCCTTTCCACTATAAAGTCATAGAAACTGTGTATTCTGGGTTCAATGGTGAGGGTCATTGGGACTTGATAAAATAGTAGGAGACTTAATAAAATTAATTTATTATTTCTCATAAAAATGTAATCAAGAAAGTAATAATGAGACGCTCTTTTAATTATAGAATAAAAATGAAAATCTCGTCAACCACACTATCCCTGCGATCAATTTTGGATAAATACAACATCCTCACCAACAGTAACTTCCAAGAATAGTTTAGACACCTCCGAGTTATCCTACACCATGAATGGAAGTCTTACATGTTGGAGTCAGCATTACCTGATCTTCCTACCAAAGAGGCAAGTGATGAGGATTTCCTAGTGTATGAGAAACATATGAACGACCCAGTAGACATTCAATATTTGATGCTATCATCAATGTCTAGTGAGCTCATGAAGTCTCATTAAAACATAGATTCATATAGCATGCTTGAGCACCTCCATGGTCTTTACTGGGATATATCAAGACAAGAAAGGTTTAAGATCTCTAAGGCACTCTTTAAGAGTAATCTTAGAGAGGGTGCCCTATTTGGGCCTCAAGTAGTCAAGATCATTGGCTATATTGAGCGCCTGGAGGTTCTAGGGTTTAAAATCCTTGAAGAACTAGGCATCGATCTCATTCTCACATGACTCCCTCAGAGATTTTCTAACTTTTTTTCCAATTTCAACATGAACAACATTGAGAAGTCTCTATCTGATCTTCTTATCATCATTCGCCAAGTGGAAAAAGATATGAATCATGAAAAGTCTTCTGTCCTTATGGTGAATAATATGAAAGGGAAGGAAAATAGATTTAATCCCAAAGCTTCTTCATTACCTTCTAAGAAAAAGAAGATCAATGGTGAGGAAAGGGAACATGAGAATATTTATTTCACATGTGGCAAGAAGGGCCACTGGAAGAAAAAATGCACCCAGCCTAAGAAGAAAGGGGAAGCTTTAGGTGAATTTGTTATCAAATGTAATATATCTATTTCTAAAAATTGGGTATTAGATACATATTTTGGTTCTCCCATGTGTATCCAAATATAGGAACCAAGTATATTGGGGATGATTGACCGAGGCGAGATAGATCTACGAGTAGCCAACATAGTCAGACTTGTTGTTCTAGCTATCGGGGAATACATCCTCACATTGCCAACTAGGATGATCTTGGTGTTAAAGGGTTGTTATTATGTGTCTTTTGTTAATAAAAACATTATTTCTGTATCTAGATTAGATACAGATGTATTTTTATTCAGATTTTGAAATGAATGTTTCTTCTTTTACAAAGATATAATTTGTTTTTTTAGGGTACATTTATACAACAGTCTTTATGTGCTAGATTACTAAAACCAAGTAATGGAAATTGATAACAAAGATACTTCACATAAATCATACCACACCCAACATTGGCATCATCGGCTAGGTCATGTGAAGAAGAAATTCTTGAAAAAGTTACATCAAGATGGATTTTTAGATTCTTTCGAACTAAAACCACTTGGTGTATGTCATGCATGGTTACAAGGAAAAATGACCAAATCCCCATTTAGTGGTAAAGTTTAAAGGTCTAAAAAACTTCTTGAATTGGTTCATACTGATGTGTGTGGACTATTTCTAGTTGAATCAAGGGGAGGGTACTCATAATTCATAACTTTTACTGATGATTTTAGTAGATATGGATATATCTACTTAATGAGGTATAAATCGGATTCTTTTGATAATTTCAAAGAATACAAGAATGAATTTGAGAACCATCTTGGTAAGAAGATTAAGAAACTCTACTCAAACCGAGGTGTAGAATATCTTAATAAAGACTTCATTGATTACTTATGGGTTTTTGGGGTCCTATCCCAACTCACTCTTCCTTACATGCCCAAATGGAATGGTGTGAATGAAAGGAGGAACCACACCCTATTGGACATGGTGAGATCAATGATGAGTCATGTGAGTCTTCCATTATCATTTTAGGGATATGCGTTACAAACAATGACACACATACTAAACCAAGTACCAACTAAATCATTAAATGGTATTCCATATGAGTTCTAGAGTGTAAATAAATCCATGTTATCGAATTTACATGTGTTGGGAAGTGATGTGTTTGTTAATCCCTCTTCAGGTAAAACACTTGCACCCCGAGGCACAAAGTTTACCATTATAGGATACCCCAAGGAAACAAGGTGATATTACCTATACAACCCCTCATATAAAAGGTTATAGTGGAAAGACAGGTCATATTCATTGAGAGGGATCACATATCCAAAAGAGATAGGGGGAGCAAGATAGACTTCGATGAATTTTAGGCTTAAGGTACACAAGAGTTAGTTTAGGAGCAGATTCTACAAAGCCTTGTGGAAGAAAGAACTATTCTAGAAACATAAGAACTATGTAGGAGTACAAGGGAGGTTAGAGAACTGGAACGGTATGGTTTTCTAGTTACTGAGGATGGTAAATCATTATTAGTTGATAATAATGATCCTATAAACTACAAGGAAGTAGTAAGTGGCACAGATATTTCCAAGTGGAAAGAAGCCATGAATTCTGAAATGGATTCCATATACCAAAACCAAGTCTAGATTTTGGTATATCCTATAGTTGATGTAAATACTATTTGTTGAAAATGGGTATTCAAGAAGAAATTGGACATGGAAGGACAAGTCAGTACCTATAAGGCACAACTAGTTTAAAAAAGGGTTCAAATAGCGTCAAGGCATTGACTACGAAGAAACCTTTTCACCAGTTGCAATTCTAAAATCAATCAGGATTCTATTGGCCATTACTGCTTACCAGGAATATAAGATTTAGAAAATGGATGTTAAAAGAGCCTTCCTTAATGGGAACCTTCATGAAGATGTCTACATGACACAACCTTAAAGGTTTATGACTCCAAATGATGCCAATAAGATATAAAAGTTTCATAAATACATTTTTGGATTAAATCAAGCATCCAGGTCATGGAACATTCATTTTGATGAATCCATGATGAAATTTGGTTAAGAATGAATATGAGCCTTTTGTCTACAAATGGTTTAGTGGGAGTGTAGTTGTTTTTCTAATAGTATATTTTGATGAAATTTTACTTATGTAAAATGAGATACAAGTCCTACAATATGTTAAGGCATGGTTGAGTCAATGCTTATCCTTGAAGGAATTGGGTGAGGCAGCATATATTCTTGGGATAAAGATGCATCATGATAGATCTAAGAGATTTCTAGGCCTAAGTCAAAGTACATATAGTGATAAGATACTGAAGAGATTCAGTAAGGAAAAATCCAAGAGAGAATTGTTGTCAGCATCACATGACATTCATCTTTCCAAGAAAATGTGTCTTTAGACATGTGAGGAAAGAAAGATAATGGAAAGGACTCCATACGCATTACCGATTGGGGCAGTCATGTATGTCATGTTATATACTAGGATGTATGTTGCCTATACATTGAGTGCGGTAGAAAGATATCAAGCTAACCCAGGTGACAACCATTGGATGGAAGTTAAGAATATCCTAAAGTATTTGAGGTGAACTAAGGTTATGTTCCTGGTTTATAGAGGAGATGAGGAACTAGTCATCAAAGGATATGAAAATGTTGTTTTCCAGAAAGATCAAGATGACATGAAGTTGCAAAGGGGATACATCTTCACTTTGAATAGAGGTGCAGTGAGCAGGAAGAGCTCAAAGAAAAGTGTGGTCACAAATTCTACAGCAGAGTATGAGTATATCATAGATTTTGAGGTAGCTAAAAAAGTATTTTGGATGATAAGATTTGTATCAGAGATGGATGTGACACCTAGAAGTAAAGATCTCATCACATTCTACTATGATTATTTCTGACACTTTTGTCGGGGCACGCACATCCGTCTATAGAGGACACGCAGCTGTTTCCCTGCATTCCTACTTTCCAAAGGTGGGTGGCATCTGTTCCTTGTTAAGGGACGTTTTATCCTTGATCTAAATGGGGTGATGGGATGTCGGTTCTTCCTTCCATGGATTCCTCATTGGAACTCATCACCTAGTCCAGGTCTCCCTTATAGATTAAGTCATGGTTCATGAATCTCGTTACTGGTGCCATATCTTCATCGATGCCGGTTAATTACACTACTTCTGTCAGGGAATTCCATGAGGTCTTGACATGGTAGCAACCTTCAGTCGGAGTAGACGGAAACATCAGTCATGTCAGGGCATTTTTGATGCATGGACATTAGGGAACCTGTATTCTTCCTCATAAGAGGGCATCTCAAGGGTGCAGAACCCAAGGAATCCCACGTCGAATGTGGGGAATCATATATATTCCATAAGCATATATCTAAGGTTTTCCTCATCTTCCCGTGTTTAACCCGGGGTATAAAGCAAGTGTAATGTCTAGCAGAGATGGTTAAACCAAAGGCGTGTCTTCTGAGGTTTTCCTCAAGCATCTCATGGTTATCACGAGGAAGGTCGTGAGTTTAACATATTTCGGAGACGGAATGAGGGTGTTCAGAACGTCCCATAGAGATGGATCAGATTTTTACATCCTAATGAGGGAACACCTGAAAGATGGATGGATCAGAACACCCAATGAGGACGGATCCGAGGTGGTATGCCCCATGGAGGGGATATGTCACACCGTAATTAATAGCTGATCTGAACATCACTGAGGGCGGATCAGGGAGAGTACACCCCAGAATGGGGAACACCAAGTTTTACCATTGCCTAGGATTGAACCTTAGGGAGGTTTACTATGTACCCTGTGTAGATGATAGGGATCAAAACTCACGTAGTTCAAAGGGTTGATGAATCGAGGTGTACACAAAGGACAACGACCCGGAGACGCGTTGGGGCTTACGCGTGAAATTTTTCCCAGGTACTGCTAGGAGTAGTGAGGGGGTGGATGACATGATCCCACAAGGATGTGGTGTCCCAGGTAAGAATTTGGATGGATAATGGAGAATTTCATGTAGTGGAGGGGGAATGAAATGGGATCATTGTGAAGGTGATGGTAGTGTTGGTCTTGAGCCTCGAAGAGACTTCTTACGTATCCACATGGAAGGGAATCAAAGTCCGCGTAGTTCAGTGGGACGATGGGACACCTGAGGAGGCGGCCCATGAGAATGAACGCATGGATAGGACCCAGAATAAGTAGAACCTCCGAGTTGGGTCATGGTCTTCCCGAAACACATGGGATCGAGGGATAGATCGGGATGAGACATGGGTGTTGTACTTGAGCCTCATGGAGGCTTCCTACGTATCCCTGTGGTAGGGAATCAAAGTCCGCGTAGTTGATATGTCGACGGCTTACCACCTAATGAGGTTGACAATGACTTACTGTTGAATGAGGTCATAATGGAATACCGCTAGATGGGGTTGAACCAACGTGAATAGGGACCTGACTCCCAGATAGGTGGTGGGATTGAACCTCAGGGAGGTTTCCTATATACCTCACCTTTGAAAGGATCAAAGACCACGTAGTTCAAGATGGGTGTGGGGCTTACACTCTAGGCTGCCCAGGGAGTTGGTGAACCGACATGAATATAGTTGGAACAATCAATGGGTGGTGGTGGGATTGAACCTCAGGGAGGCTTCCTACGTACCCTACCTTGGCAGGGATCAAAGTCCACGTAGTTCAAGAGGGTGGAATGGAGCTTACACTCTAGGATGACCAAGATGAAACAGGAGTCGGTGAACCGACGTGAAAGTGGACCTGGGGTCCAGGTGGATGGTGGGCCTGAACCTCAGGAAGGCTTCTTACGTACCCTTCCATGGCAGGGATCAAATTCCACGTAGTTTAGGTGAAAAAGGTGCTATCGAACCGACGCGGAGGGGTGATGGGACAACTGAGTGTTGGTGGGCTTGAACCTTGTGTAGGATTCCTACGTACCCTGCCTTGGCAAGGATCAAAGACTACATAGTTTAGGAGGGTGGCATGGGGCTTACACTCTAGGATGCCCAAGGTGTTGTCTAACCGACGTGAAGATGGTCGGAACGACTGGTGGGTGGTGGGCTTGAACCTCATGGAGGATTCCTACGCACCTTTCCTTGGTAGGGATCAAAGTCCATGTACTTCAGGTGGGTGGCTTGGCACACTTACACGAAGACGATCGGGGCCAATGGCTGGTGGGATTGAACCTCATGGAGGCTTCCTATGTACCCTACCTTGGTAGGGATAAAATTCCACGTAGTTTAGGTGGGGGTATGGGGCTTACACACTAGGCTTCCCAATGGGTCGGTAAACCGACGTGGAGGACATGGGGTCCAATGGTTGTAGCAGTCTTGAACCTCATGGAGGCTTCATACGTACCCTACCTTGTCAAGGATCAAAGACAACGTAGTTCAGGAGGGGGTATGGGGCCTACACTCTAGGCTACCCAATGAAGATGTCATGGTCGGTGCCCACTCTAAGCCCATGTGAGTCATGCTCGGTGTGAGAAACAAGAGGTAGTAGAGACCTGACAATCACATCATGAAAGGTGCATTTGTGGGAAGTGAAGTGGGGTTTATACATGGAGTGGACCAAAGAGGAAACAGGGGCTTATGCGTGGTTAACAGCCTGAAGAGTCAAGACATACTCCAAGATGGAGGCTCGTGTGCCGCTATGGAGCGGAAATGGTGTAGGGGGCTTACGCAAGGAAACTTCTCGAGTGCCGCTATGGAGCGGAAATGGTGGATGGGGCTTATGCAAGGAAGCTGCCTGGGTGCCGTTATGGAGCGGAAATGGTGGATGGGGATTATGCAAGGAAGCCTCCCCGGGTGCTGTTATAGAGCGGCAATAGTGACAGGGGCTTACACAAGGTAGTTGCCCGAGTGCCGCAATGAAGTGGCAATAGTGGATGGGTCTTACGCAAGGAAGTTGTATGGGTGCCTTTATGGAGCATCAATGGTGATTGGGGCTTACGCAAGGTAGATGCCCGGGTGCTGCTATGGAGCAGCAATAGTAGATGGGGCTTATGCAAGGGAGATGCCTAGGTGCCGCTATGGAGCGGCAATAGTGATTGGGGCTTATGCAAGGTAGTTTCCCAGGTGCCGCTATGGAGCGGAAATGGTGGATGGGGCTTATGCAAGGGAGCTACCCGTAATGTATTCCTCATGGCTGACCATGAGGGAATCCCAAACCACTAGTGGGTTGAGGCCTTCACCTATGCTCTAGTGCACAAGAGGGATAATGCCAAGGGCGTTGGAATCAGTCCGAACAAAGGGAGATGAAAAGTGTGAATCGCATTCTTGACATTCAGAACGTGGTGAGGGTGGCATGACAATAGAGGATAACTATTGACCGTGCTCAAAACACAACATCCATATCACGTTAGCCTGAAATGGGAAAAAACAAATGAGGCTCGACTGCTGACCATGTTCGAAACACAGAACCTGACTCAAATTGTCGTCTAAAGTCTTCCGAGGCGTTGGCCCAGGACGGTAGGTGAGCCGATGCGGCATGGGACTAGGCCGTTAAGGGGCCCCTTCAGACATGTAAGTGGATGATGATCCGAATGAAGGACACACAAAGCGTGAGGTGGATTGGTGGAATGTTTGAACGGATTCCAACACTCTTGAAATTATTCCATTGTAATCATGGAATTAGGCATCTTATGCTTGGCGCACAATGCATCTATTATTTGGATCAAGAGTCATCCTATATGTGGATCATAGGTAATACTACAGTTTATAGTAATGTAGATAGGACTATTGGCATCTCATGCTTGAAGTATAAGGCATCTCTTATTTGGAGAAAGAGGCATCCTATATTTGGAACATAGGGAGTACTATAGTTTATGGTCATGTAGATAAGACTATTGGCATCTCATGCCTGGAGTATAAGGCGTCTCTTTTTTGGATCAAAAGGTATCCTATGATTGGCACATAGGGATGCACTATAGTTTATAGTCATGTAGATAGGACTATTAGGCATAAGGCACCTAGAAATGGATGATGTTGGGACTTACACAAGGGAGGCCCTTTCTGGTTCAACTTGGCATAGGAGCCAAGTGATAGGGTTTGGAGGAGTTTCCTGAGGAATGGTTCGACTCAAGGTACTCGGGAAATTGATGATGAGAATCTCAACTCACGACATGGGAATGGAACGAAGAGGAATATGTCGACTCAAGGTCTTTCATGGTGTGAGGAGGAGTATCCCAAATCATGGTTTTCTAAAGGTGGAAGGTGGGTGCGCATAAGGTTGAAATGAAAAATTTCGACGTCTCGGCCCGAGAATTTCGCGGTGCGACTCTCCATATTTCATGGGGGTCAGTAACGGTAGCGGAGGAACCGGCCCAAAGGGCCAGGACCGCAGCCAGGCACTGACGCCAAGCAGGGGTGTGGGGGTGAAGCCCCTGTGATTTGGACCAGTGGTCGTGAAGGTAGGATCCTTGCAAAGTATAAGTCTTCATGTAGTAGCTTCACGGAGCAAAGGGGCTTGTGGAGCATGGGGTCTTGCAAAGCATGGACTCGCGAAGCTTGGACTCACTGAGCAGCCTCGCAGAGCATGGACTCACGGGGCAGCATCGCGGAGCATGGACTCGCGAAGCATGGTCTCATGGAGCATAGACACACAGAGCAGCAACCAGAAGGAAGCTGCCCGTGGAGCATGGGCTCACAGAGCAGCAACATGAAGGAAGCTGCTCGTGGAGTATGGCCTCGTGGAGCCGCTTCGCGAAGGAAAGCGGAGCTCCGCGAACCAGGAGATCGGCCGCCCAAAGAGAAAAGTGGCTATATAGAAAATGGGGGTGAGCTGGGTATTTATAGGGGAGAGGCACCGTGAAGCGGGGCTTGCTCGGTGCGAAGACAGAGCTTGCTCTATGGCGGTTCGCGAACGTCAAAGCGGCTCGCGGAGCGTTACCGCCTCCTTGCTTCGCGACGGCTCGCGAACGTCAAAGGGGTTTGTAGAGAATCCCAATTCCTTGATTTGTGGCGGGTTTGTGAATGTAAAAGGGTTTTGTGGAGCTTCCCACCTCCTTGATCCGTGTTGGCGCTCCGCGGTCGTAGAGGGTGCTTCGCGAACGGGCTTCACGAACCAATTTTCCAGCCCAACTTCAAATGTCCATAACTCCTAATCTGTAACTCCATTCGGGCCATACAACCTACCAAATCGAAGATTGAGAAATAGGCTACGATCTTGGATCATATATGAAAGCATCTAGAAAATTTTGGGGATGCGTTTTCCAGTTCCAAAAGTGATAATACTACAGTGGTGGCTCTCACAAAAGAGCCAATGTCACATCAGCGGATGAAGCACATACTTTGGAAGTATAATATCTTGAGGGATTTTTTTCAGAGAGGTGATGTTAAAGTGAGCAGTATTTCCACAGAAGACAATGTGGTAGACCCCTTGACTAAAGTCTTAACTTAGCAGAAACATGATCACCATGTGAGGTTTGGCTGACTGAAAGTCATAGTCAGTTGGCTCGAGTCCAAGTGGGAGTTTGTAAGAGTTAGTATCCAATAACCAACTGGTTTTACTTTTATTACATGTATATTTAATGTATTTAAAAATTAAAAATCTTATTACATATTGTTCATTGTTCTGCATGACTATGATGTAATAATTTTCTGGAGTATTTTTTGTATTGATAAGGTCATGACAGTTCCCCACTATGATGAGAACCTTGAAATTCTATAATAATATTCTTAAATATAGTTCTATGGTTAGATGAAATACTATTATGGGACACATAGGATTCATATCATCTGGTGTGAGTACTCATAAGTAGACGTGACTTCCTCTCATGAAGTTCATACTTGGTAATCTCCAAGATAAGAGATTATAAGAATAGACTTGCCATTAGTAATTCTGCATGTGTTGGTGTCCTCAGATATTTCTATATGAGAGCATGTGTAATGATCCTTAGACATTAATATTATCATTAATATGTTTCATGACTCGTTCACTTTGATTTACTAATGATATTCGTCACACAGATAGTTGGCGAGAAGTAGGGTACGTTGGGTGCGTCATGAGTGGAATGTTATTAATGGATAAATCGAGGAAGGGTTTTTCCCTTCCATTTATGGAAGTTGATATCTTGGCCCTTTTATTGAAATAGAACTGTCACGCAAAATTCTATGGCCACAGTGTAACGATGAGTTTATTTCAGGTAGTCAAAGAACGACGTATCAAGCATAAAAGTTGATGACACTATCATGAAACCTTCTTGATGAGATATTGCAACAAAGGGATTATATTACACAGTGATTGTTCGTATGTGTATGTCCTTGTTCAAAATTTAAGTTCTTTCTCTTGGGTTCCTTGACCCATTTCGAGACAATACTCTTGTACTTTAGGCAAGCCTTCCTAATGCCAACAAGAAAGAATCCTAGAGGGTCACACAATAAGTGTTTCTGGTGGTCTTGGTTAAATTATACTTGAATTTAATTAACAAATATTATTCTTAAGATGTGGAATAATTTTATTCGAGTTAAAATCATTGTATAAATTAAATAAATATTTATTCATTGGATTGTGGGTAAAATATAATTATTTATTTTATTGAACATTTAATAAATATTTATTTACTAGTTTGTAAATAAAATAATTATTTAATAGAATAAATTATTTATTTATTTATTTTGGTGTTCAAAAAATGGAATTGGGTTTCAAGCGAACCCAAGCATGTCTGGTAATAAAATAATTATTTTCAAGGTGATAAATAATTATTTAACTAGTTGGCACAAATTAAAATAACGTTGTTATTATTTTGTGACATGGAATTTTATTTATAATTCCATTTTCACAAGTTGGCACACAATAAATAATGACCTAGTATTATTATTAATAAAATGGGTTTTCTCTAATGTTATGAATGTATTTAATTGTTTTTATGAAATTAAATATTGTAACTGAATATCCATGTTAATAAATTGACACATACATCTATTGTTCCATGTACCGAACTGCACATCTGGTACAATTGAGAATTATTGTGCAAAACAATTTCTCTCTCGAATCCTCTTCCTGCCCCTCTCAAGAATGAGGGACATTCTTCAAGGTCGAATAACAAGTAATGAATAATGACTGACACAAGACGCTCGATTAGCCGCACTAGCACCCGGAGAATGATTGGTGTCGATCAGAGGCAATCAGATCACATGTGGATCACCACTAGATGGATTCTAGTTTGGATGCTTGCAAGCGCAACAAGTTAATCTGAAAGGGTCATTCCAGATGATCAACATTATCAAACTAGAAAATACTAAAGATCCAGGTATTATTTTCTTTATGAAATTAATTAAATTAATTATAAACATGATGTGCAAGATCCTCTCTAAAGGTTTTGGGACTCTTAATTCTTCATCTAAATATTTGATTATATTTCGTAGAGACTGGACTTCATTGTCATATTGATCTCAGAATAATACTTGATCATGGTAAAAAATTAAATTTTGGCACTGACCCAACTGCACTTCCGCTGCGCCCAGAACCTTCAGAAATTTCTATGTTGGAGTTGAAAATTCACAAAGTAATCATACGTGGAAATATGTATGAGTCATTAAGATCGACGTAAGAGTAATTTGGATCGATGTAAGAATAATTGTCTAAATAGATCTAAAATATTAAAATGGCATGAACCCTCTTTGTGTGGGTAAGGACGATTTTCCTGTTGTGTAAGGATCAATCAAAGAACAGTAAGAATTAACTGAAAAACCGTTAGGATGGTTTTGGTTTTTGTATGATTTTTATGACCTTCAGGATTTTCTATGGAAGATGAGACAAAATATTATAATGGTTGATCTGACATAAGAGTCATGCATCCAAATAGCGACATATGAGTGATTACATCTGCCAAGTATTGACATAAGAGTACTGAACTACACATAGGAGTCCCGACATCAATTTAAGGATCATCTATCTTCCTACACTGGGTGTATAAAGTAACCTGAAATTTTGGTTGGGAGCCTAAGTCCCCTGGACCCCTGATGTAGGAGTGCATTTCCCCTTGCAACCCCTAACAAGCTCATTGTAGAGCTCGACCTGTGGAATTTTTGGTTCGGTGCGTAGTACGGGAGATGATACAAGAACATCTAGAGATTATGTCCTGAAGCATTATTTTTAAAATGTTAACATTACATAAAAGATGAAGCATTAAATAATTTATTGTCCCAAAGTTACAAGATGAGTTATCGATGCTAATCTAAAGTGAATCCAAAAGATGATTGATGAAGAAAGGTGCACATTTGGAAAAAATATTGAAGTGAAAAAAGAATGCAGATACATTTTAAAAATATGATTTGTAGAAAAAAAACTATTGTTTATCCGAAAGATAAAGTATCTCTCATTGGAAGTATAGGCATCAATGGAAACTAAATGTGACAACCTTGAAAAGGTTCATAAAACTTTACTAGAAGATAAAAGATCTTAAGAACGCAGAATGAAGAATCTTATCTTAGTGATATATAAGATTAACAGTTTCTTATGTAATATCTAGGAAGATAATATGTATGTGTTACAATCAAATTGATACATTAGGTTTATCTATTTGTAATAATTTGAGGTTTCTTGAATGATATTATAGAAGTTACTTAAGACAATTCTATATTGATCATTTAATGTAACAATCGTCATGACTGCTTGAAAAGAGTTCATGATTGATGTTGAGTATGGAAGATGGAATTTTTCTATGATTTATGGAGAATTATATTAATGTTTTGATTCTAAAACATGAACCAAAAACATGAGGGATAAAGATTTTGTAATGTGAATCTAGAAATTAAATCAATAGATACTAAAGAGGTTGATGTGGAAGACTAGAAGTTAGTAATGCTTCTTACATTATTTGATGTATATCTGAAAGTGTATTGAATGGAGTTCTAAAATATACTAAAATTAAATACATACCAAATTCTTTAGTTATATTGATAACCCCATCATTTTCAAGAAGGTGAAGTACAAATAATATTCCACAAACATAAAGTTGTTTCTTAACTTGAGAAAACAACTTGTTAAAGTTGCATCAAAGGGAACAAGTTGGGTAATTAGAAACATCAGAGATGATTACCAATTATTCTAATGTCAATTATGTTAAATGAATACTTATATATATGCATTTAAACTAACAAAAAACATGATTTTTCAAATAAAAGTAGTTTCTAGTAAATTTTAGATAATGTAAAAAATATGCATTTGAGATTCAACAACAAGGAAATCATCAAACCTATATCATGTATAACCAGGGTATATTTTTTAAGAAAAATGTAAGGATTGTTATAAAATTTTTTGTATTGAAGATAATACTCGAACAATACCTCTCAGATTTTGATCAAATGGAATTGTTATCAAGGATGTTAATCCCAATATACTGATGAAAAGGAACTACATCTCAAACAACCATAGTAGATATTCCACCTATAATGAAAACATCATAGACATGATTGATTGATGGTATGGGAAAACAAGTCAGCCAGCTGAATGCTATATTTGCATAATAACACAATACAAATTATAAAAAATTCTGATCAATGTTGTGAAGATTTCATAGTACAAGAAGTAGAAAGAATCAATAATAAAATTCAATGAAGCTTTAATAGATTAAATTCCAAAAAAATTTATAAAAACTAGTTATCTATGTGGGGGGTAGATTTCCATAGTTTTCTATCTATAAAATTTTATCGTGGTCCTCAAAGAGAAAATTTTATTAGTATAAAATAATTGATTTAAAATATAAGACAAGACATTTACATACCATAAAATAGAACCCTAGCAAGTGTCTGGGATGTAGAGTTTCTGTGGAATATCTCTCACTAGTCACCCCTCTCTCTCTCTTAGAAGAAACCTTATAACTAACCACCTGAACCATGAATGAAACAAAGATAGAATTTCTAAACTAATCAACATGCATTTGATTCAATTATGTATCAACACAAACCTAGGATTTTTAGAATTCATCGATTCTACCTGTAGTGTAAGCACAAACCATTTAATTATAGGTGTATTAATAGCGGGTCATGTGTTTGTAGGTTTTTCCCACTCACACTAAGGATTATAAACTATTATTTATTAGTGATCCATGTATATCACTATCCTCTTTGTGTGTGTGCGTATTTAGTTGTGTTTTATGTATAACCAAAGGTGATAAGGGATAATGAGAGGTCCATTTTATCTAACTATAATATAATAAATAAGAAAGGGGATATAATAGATTGATTTTTTTGAAAAAAAGTAATTAACACTACTTCACCCTACCTCTTAGTCTTGCATACATCCCCAATTGATTCATTTAAATATTAGGGATAAAAAGTTTGACTAAAGGAACTACAACTTTTGGAGGATGCAGATGGATGTTTATTACATTCAAAATGAAATAGGTATTACATTAATTGGAATTAATCTAGAGAATAGAGAGAAATATTAATGGGAATGGCTAGATCATAGGGCACTCAGAATGGTGAGGGTGACATTGGCGAGGAATTAATTTTCCAACATTAGAGAGAATAAAACAACCCAATCACTAATGAGTACCTCGATAGACATGTATAAAAGAACAATACATTTAAACAAGGTTCTTATGATGTATAGGTTTTTTGGAATGAATTGATGGAATGAAAAACAAATTCAAACCATGTTAATGATCGTAACATGATCCAAATTTAGCTCAAGTTACTGAAAGCTACATTTACAAATGATATATGGGAATTGCTTCCATTTTCAATGCTACTGGAGATTTGGGAGGCAATGGTCACTTCTTCCAATAACTCTATTAGAAAATAAATCTGAGTCTTTGAATAAGTAATTAATTTATTCTTGAATTAATAAATTAGGTGGAATAATGTCTAAGAACATCTAGAAATACTTTTATTATATATGGTAGAGGAAGGTCACACAATCAAAAATGGGTCAAAAGAAAGATAAGAAATCTAGAGACAAGAGTATAGGTAAATAAAACAGACTCAAAACTGCTTGTTGGAACTATGGTAATAGGATGAATCTCAAGAATGATTACAAGGATTATAAATCTAATTATGAAAGATCAGTTTTTGGAAGTTTCAGTTCTTTAAAGTCAACAGAATATAACAATTATTTGTTGTTAAGTGTTCATAATCTTGTGGAATCATGGATAGTTGATTTTAGAGAATCTTTTCTTTCCACATCAGATCATGGGTTCATAGATAATTATGTATTCAAAAAAAATTCAGCAAGGTACACTTGGTGAATGATGAGGCTCTTGAAGTTTTCAGAAAGGGTAATGTGAATGTTCGGATATCAAATGAGTGCATGATGGTGTTAAAGGAAGTATGACATATACCAGGCTAATAGAAAAATCTAATTTCTATTAGAAAGATATATTACCAGGGATATGACACTAATTTTTATAATGGTGTATGCAAAGTCAATTGCGGATTAATGGTTGTGGAAAGGAAAGTTAAGGAAGGAACCTTATGTCTAACCAAATGTTCATATCGAAGTTTTGTGGTTGGAACTATAACTACTGTATGTCTAGAGTTATGAAATAACTAGCTTGGTCATCCTAATGATATGAATATGAAGGTTCTTTTGGAAAAGGATGTATTGAAGCTTAATCATACCAATGTTAGAAATTGTGAGAGTTATATACTCAGGAAACAAAAGATGGTTTTATTTAAGTTTAATAGAAGGAAGCCTCAATGCAGAAATATTGAACTTGTTCATTTTGTTGTATGGGGACCAACACTAGTTTAGTATCATGAAAGTTCATTATATATTTCACTTTTATTAATGAAACTCTAAGAAAATTTTGACTTGTTTCTTGAAGTATAAATCTAAAGTGTTTGGAACTTTCATCAATTTGAAATACATGGTCAAGAGAGAGACGAAATAATGTTGAAGAATATAATAGAAGGAAGATCAAAAAAATATTTCCAGAATAAGGGAATAATGCATGAGAAAATTGTTCTAGGTACACTGGAATAAAATATTGTGTCCAAATACATGAACATAACATCCTATTATTGTTTGTTGATGATATGATTCTAATGGGATTGTGCATTCAATAGTTCTTGGATTTGAAGTGGGATTTATCTATATCTTTCAAAATGAAGGATTTCAGTGTTGTAAGGAAGATTCATGGGATTAATATTGAAAAAGACAGGAGCAATGAGATCTTTGTGTTGCCTCAAAGGGAGTAGAATCAAAAGGTCGTTGAGTAGTTTAAAGTGATCAGATGTAAATCAGTTTCAAATATTTTGTTCAAGAACTTTAAATTATCAAATGGGAAAGAAGCATGAATAGAGGACAAGGTGAGATATATAAACAAAGTTCTATTTTCATCAACAGTTGGAATCTTAAAGTATGAAATGGTTAAAAAAAGTATTGATTTAAATCCCTAAATAAATGCAGTACACACAAGTATAGATTTAAAACTATAAATCATCAACATGTGGTCAATTTGAATAGACAATATATGAAAAACATTCTCCATTATCATTTCCTTAAATTACAATTCATGTACCTATTTTATAAATACTTTAAAATTCATCTCATGTTTATTTTAACCCCACACAATCTTTGAATAGAAATAGTGAAAATCCCTTTTTAGAAAACAACTTTTCATTTTTTAACCACATTTCAATAACATTCATTTAAATAAGCCATTATCATCAACAAATCCCATAATCTTAATTCTCACTCTTCTTTTTAACCTAAATGATTCTACAGAACCATTTTAAACGTGATATCAAATTAAATGAGACATAATTTCCATAATACTATTCTCTCCTAAAAACTATATATTATTTCTAAACCATTCAGTTCAAAGACAATTTATAAAAAACAAAATTATAATATATTATTATTCCAGACTTATGAAATTTCATAAGTCTCTCTTTCAAATAACTAATTTTATAAAAAAAATCATAACCAATCCTTTAATGTCACTAAAAATTCATTATAAACTAAAAGTCTCCTTCAAGTCATGGTAGTTATGTCACACACAATACTCTATTTTAGAGAACATCTAATATATTATCAATTGATGCAAATTAATATCAATCACTATCAAGGTTTTTAACAATAAACATCACCCTTTGACATATATATAATATCATAGGCATACCATTATCAAGATACACAAACAATATGAAATAATTACCTACCTAATCCCAGTGAGTCATAATGTATCCTATGCATTTTTCATAAAAAATGTCAAGATCACATACCAAGACCATAGATGAGATTTCATACTATAAACAACCTTCATGAATCACCTAAAAATTAACAAAACAAATTCTATCACTAAATAAACTCAATTATATAATAACTATTATCAAAGAATGACTAATACCTAAGAGAAACCAATGTGATCAATTTCAAAATAATTAACCCAAAAATCCACAAGCCTAAAGTACCAAATAACTACAATAGAGTATCCCAAAATTTCACCCTAAAATCAAGAAAACCCAAGGACACAACATACCTAGGTCACCTTCAATGAAAATAGAGAAAAATAGTTTGTGGGATGCCCACAACAGCCTCTTTTATACAGGAGAATAGACAACCCCTTGATCCAAGATGAATTTCACCATGCTCAGGTGGGATTCACCTAAAAATATTTAATTCATTAACAGGGATTAAAAGAAATGAAAAAAAGGAAGAGGTGAGGAGAATACAAATATCTTTTGAGGTCAGGAGGCAGAGGTTGAAGGAGGCGGAGGTCGGGATGAGGCGAAGGCCGGGAGGAGGCGGAGGCTGGGAGGAGGTGGATGCCGGGCAGAGGCGAGGGTCGGGAGGTGGAGGTTGAGGCGAGGGTTGGGAGGCGGAGGCGGGGGGTCGGGAAGCGGACACGGGGGACGGGCTGCGGAGGCAGCTGTGGACGTATAGGCAAAGGCAATAAGTTGAAAGGAAGGAGGCGAGGGCCGGGAGGCGGAGGTGAGGGCGGGAGGTCGAGGTCGGGGGGAGAGGGTGGAGAGGGCAGGGCTCGGGGGAGACGTGGGGGAGGAAATGAAAATAGGGAGGGGAGCCCGGTAAAAAATTGAAATTGACGTTAGTATGCCCATAGTTTTAATAAAACCGTGGGTATAGGTTAAAAAATACCACATATACCTATAGTTTTTTTAAACTGTGGGTATAGACCCATTTTCCAGTAGTGAAAAGAAAATGAAATAGAATTTTACCTCTTAAATTCAACTCCTTGAGAACCTCCTTAAAGCCATTGGTTTTGGTCTTTTGGTGAGACCGACGGGTCTTGGACGTGAGGAAGAGGATTGGGAAGGGAATTGAGAAGAAATTAAACAAGCTACAATGCTTTGAGGTGTGATGAGAAGAGGTGGTGAGGGGTGATATTTATAGTGGATGAAAGATGTGTTTTCTCGTTATTATATTCATTAGTTTATTATTTTTAGCTCAAGACTATGAATAGTTTGAGTATTATAACTAAAATATTAAAATAATGAAGAAGAGTTCGATGTTTTGAGCTTGCATCAGGCTTTCATAAATTTTTTAAATACCGTAAATTACCCTATTTCGTCATTCACAAAAAAAATCAAGTATTTTAGAAAAATCCCAAAAATTCACCCTAACCATTTTTCGACTTGTAAAATAGAAAAATGAACTTCATTTGTTGAAAATAATTTTCTAAATATGAAAATTTTAATTTTTAATTAAAATTGTAATTTATTCTAAAAATACCAATTTTAAAACTATAACTAAATTTATAACACTTCTAAAAAATAATTAAGGTCTCATAAAATTATCTTACAACCATAAGACAACAAAATATTTATTTATGAATCTATTTTATGAAAATATATTTTCTTTTAAATCATTATTTTAATTATAAAATTGTAGTTAAATATTTTATGAGTTTCAAAAATACCAACACTTAATTTATCATTTCCAAAACATTTATTTACTTATTCCATGATATAAATATATCTTGATTACACTTATAAGTTACATAAATTTTATATATACTGTCATAGGTAATGTTACTATTCTATTGGTTATATTACTATTCCTAAGGCAAGTAACTATTCCAACAGTATACATTCCTTAATTTCTATAAAATCGTTTGTTTAATTATACATTTATAATGAATTTTACTATTTAATTACTGAATGAAAACAAATTATTTTATAAGTATCTGGGTTGCTACACCCACTGCCACCATTTTGGGTTTTGATAAAACTACGGTTTTAAAGAATTTAATCACTGAACAAAGGGATAGAAATTAAAAGAATAGAATCGTTCGTTGTCAAATCAATAAATAACGGTATAATTGAATCCCCGTAATGAATGAAATTCACAGTTTACATAAAATGCATGATGATAATTTTTATAATAATTGCTAATCGAAATGGCATCAACACATTCTTTTTTCTTTGTTTCCTTTCTTATTGTTCATTCTTTCTATAGCTTCCCTGTTTTCGGTTCATTGTTTTCACCATTTTCTTTCAAATCTAGCGTCGTGATAATCGGTAGGCACAACGTTGAGTCATGCCTACATTTGTTCTCCTATGGTTCGACCCCAATATTGCGCTACTACAATGGAGTTAGGGAAAACAATTTGCGCGTCTTGCAACAGAGGCGTCAATAGAGCGCGCGCGCCCACCCAAATATGTTAGAAACAAAGTGTAGAATCACACAGATATGTTCGAAACAGAGTGTAGAATTATACACACATTGTATACATGACAAATCATATATATGAATATGTATCTATATATATGATCGATTAACAATACTACACTATTTTGTATGTGGATATCGTAGAATCTGAAAATATTGAAAACCCACACCATATTGTATGTGGATATCATACCTTGTTGTCTTTTTAAAGTTTTTTTTTATTTCAAAGCACCCATGCATGTTATTTGCTAATTTATTTGCCCACGGTAATGAATTATAGGATGATAGATAGGTTGATGGGAATATATAATTGTGTTCCAAAAGCGAACTCACCTAATCTACTTATTACCCTCCATGTTTCAATTTCCTCAACCCTTCCCAATCGTCTCCCAAGGCCAAAAAGGTAAAGGGTCGCCCTGCTGATACCCACCAGCACTGTTCTGCTTATTTTGGTTGAGCAGATTCCCCCACCCCTGCATGGAGTGACGCACTCATTTGATTAAACGTCCGACCACTCACGGGCCCCCGCGTCTTTATATCCTTGCATGGGTTCTGTGGTTTTGATAAAGCGTCTTTTTTATATCTTCTCACGGGTTTAGTGATTTTAATAAAGGCACCCCCCCCAAATTCACGGCTCTCCAGAAAAGTAAATGTCATAAAAATAACGTCAACAAATATTATTCTCTTTCAATGATTATCATTTTAAAGTAAATGGCAAATAAGTGTTGCAAAAGTATTTCATTACAGTGCCAAACTCTCAAATAAGGAATTACATTATTCCGTTTTTACATTGTGCCATTTCTATGCGGAAAAAAAACGCTGATAGTGTCAATGGTGATAAAATACAAGAGCGTTTTATTAGATTTGATAAAATTGGTTTTTATCAGCGCTACACTTAGTGATGATAAAGTATGTTTTTTGTTAGTTCTGGCAATGATAAAACATTATCAGTGTTATTTCTAACTCTGATAAAATTTCTCAACAACATCAATGTATTGTTATATGAATAACACACTGCAACATTCCAAATAAATTGCAATTACAAATAATTTTACATTGCAAACATTCCAATCATTACTACAAAAAGTGCCTTCAATGATTACCAAAGCGGTCTCTAAAGTCTTGTAGCGGTCGTCCAGCGTCATGCAACCGCTTTTTGATTGTCACTATCACTACCACAAATACTGGCAAGGGATGCATCAGGTTTTGTCACCACTAAGCAAAAAGCGCTGATAAAAGGAGAGTTTTATCAGCGCTTGCTAAAAGCACCAATAAATCTACCTCTATCAGCACTAAAAAAGCTCTGATAAATCTGTGCTTTTTATGATCATTTTTTTAGCGCTGATAAAAGGTAGATTTATCAGCACTGAAAAAGTTTTTAATAAAAAATATTATTAATTTATATAAAATTATTATATTTATATTAAAAATAATGTTTATTTGTATACATTAAATAAAAAATGCATGTTTATAATTAATATATATTTTTTAATAATTCAAATATATATATAATAAATTTCATTAAATAATAAATATATTTATTGTATTTAATATATTTATATATTTATAATTATATACAAATACATTATATATATATATATTAAATATGTATATTTATAATTATATTAAATATGTATATTTATAATTAAAATTATATATAAATATTTATTTATTTAAATAAATATATGTTTTCCCATGAAATTGGTCAATTAATGCGTGAATATTATTGATGTTCATATGTTGTATATTCGTCATGAATGTTCATTTATACATTACACCCTCATTACAATTCATGTTGGTCATATATATGATAACTTGTTTTTTATGATCTATACTTTACTCGGTGTATATGATTCATTAATGTTCATATGAAGCTATTATGTTCTCATAAATACTAAAAGTCATGATAAAAAAATTTAAATAATAAATGTATTTATTATATTTATAATTACAAATATTTAGTTATATATAAATACTTTTTAAAAATATATATTTATAATTATATATAACTATATATATATAAATGATTATAAAATTACAATAATTTTTTAAAATGATAAATATATTTATTATATTTATAATTATATTTAAATACATTTTAAATATATTTATTTATAATTGTAATTACACATATATATATACACATAAATAAATACATGTCTTTAATGAATATATATATATATATATATTTATTAAAGACATATTTATTGTATTTTTTAAATGATAAATATATTTATTATATTTATAATTATATACAAATACCTTTTAAATATATTTATTTATAATTATAATTATAAAAAATATGAATATATTTATTGTAAATTTTTAAATGATAAATATATTTACTATATTTATAATTATATATAAACACTTTTTTATCAAATTAAAATAAATACATTTATTATAATTTTATAATTATATATATTTTTATATTAATAAACATATATATATATATACATATAAATATATTCATAATTATATAAATATACATATATATTTATAATTATAATTATAAATATATATATAAATAATTAGACAGTTATAATAAATATATTTATAATAATTATAATTTTATAAATATATATAATTACAGAAAAATATTTATAAATATATACTATTATGTATACATATATACAAATATTTATATTTATAAGTATAAATAATATATATATATATATGTAAATAATTATAAAATTATAATAAAAATATTTATTATAATTATAATTATAATTATAAATTAATATATTAATTATATATAAATATATATATATATATTTAAATACTTTTGAAATTAAAATAAATATATTAATTAAATATATTTTTTATAATTTCATAATTATTTAAATAATTGTATATTTATATTTAAATAATTATTAAATTATAATAAATATATTTATTATAATTTTATAATTATTTACATACATATATATTATTTATGCTTATAAATATAAATATTTGTATATATGTATAAATATTTGTATATATTTATAGTTATTAAATAATTATTAAATTATAATGAATATATAAAAATATTTACAATTATAGTTCTAAATAAATATAAATATATTTAAATAATTATAAAATTATAATAAAGATATTAATTATATATAATTATGAATATAATAAATATATTTATTATAAATTTATAATTATAAATAAATATATATTTGTTATATATATAAATATAAATAAATATATATTTATTAATATTTATTATATATATATATATTTATATATATAAAATTTATTATCATTATAGTTTTATCAACATTTTTTTAGCACTGATAAAAGCAGGTCTTATTAGTGCTTTCTGTTTTAGCACTGATAAAACATACCATTATCGGTGCTTTTTAGTTATTGCCGATATAAGGTTTACCCGCTTTTATAAATAAACCCTAACAATCTCATCCTCCCCTTGCACGCCTCAAGCTCTCGTGGAAGCCGAACCCTGCATCCTTCTCCTCCTTCACTGCCAACTCCTCAGCCTCCTCCTCCTCTGCCACTGCCATCGACTCCTCCTCCTCCTCCACTGTCGACTACTCCTCCGCTGCCACCTCCTTCTCCTCCTCCGTTGCCGACTCCTCCTCCTCCTCAACCGATGTCGCCTCCTCCTCCTTTGCCTCCTCCTCCTCCTTCCCTGACGACTCCTCCGCTGTTGCCAACTCCTCATCCTCCTCCTCTACTGCCGACTCCTCATCCTCCGGCTCTCATACACAAGTTTCATGCTTTACATCATCTTCAGGGCCAATGTTCAAGTTTTTTACTTGTATACAATGCATTGTCGGTACTATATAAGATTTCACATTGGTGTCGTGGTAGCTTATACCCCTAGCAATTGTTTCTATGATTAGTGGATGTTTTTGAGGTCTAAGAAGCTGGACTCGGATGTTTGGTATTGTTGAAGAGATGAACTATTTGTCACCAGTTTCACTGTCCAATTTATATATATGAACATGAGATAACCATTTTGGAATAATTATATTATAGATTATTTTGAATCTTGAATTCAATAATTGTTCCCCATAGGAATTCTTTTAACAGTGGGGGATTATTCCTTCTTTCATTTATAAATTAATTAAGGTGTTGTAAAGGCTCATCAAGGGTAGTGTAGTTTGTTTTAGAATTCATGTTCCCTATTTTTTTGAGACTGTGGTAATAGTGAAAAATCTGTGTCTTATGTGTGAATATATTAGCTACATGATGAATGACTTCATTCTAAGTGTTGTATTTATAGTCACTTGAGTTTGCCAGGTGATATTTAGAGGTCTATAGCCTATAGTGTATGGTTATCTGAATTTCATGATTGTCTTCTTGAAATTATGATTGATTGGGTAACCGATAATCTTCGAGTATGTTGAATAATGGTTTGATGATTTTGACATGGTTTCATGATATGATCATAGGTTTATTTCATATGAAGAAATCATATCACAACCAGGATAAATTTAACAATTTATGTGGGCATTTTGTTTTTGCGTTTCTCAATAATGGTGTGTTCTATAATGCCCTCTTTGATGGTACCCTTCATTATGGGACAATATAAGGATGATTTTTATGGTTATTGGTTTTCTTCCTAATATGTGGATTGATGATCAATTTTTATAAAGACAATTGGTGTCGAATCAGAGTATAATCTACATGACATGAGTTTACACCATTTTCTCTGTCCCTACTAGAATAGGAATGATTATTGAGATTACTATGAGGATCTGAAAATATATATCCCTTATAGTAAGAGATAATGTATCCATAGTAGTATAGATATTACATGGCTTAATGATTGGTAAGATGTAGTGGCTTATATTTTTCAAAAGTAAGAGATAATGTATTTTTTATTTTTGTAGGTCTTGTTCCATTATGTTGGTAAAATTGTAAATTTACTCTCATGGATGACCTTATAAGATGTAGTGGCTTATATTTTTCGATGCTCATTATGAGAAGAGTCCCTATCATTGGTATTAATACCATCCCTGGTAAAGAGACCCATACTTACATATATATAACATCTTAATAGATATCCTAGATGTATTTTCCAAGGACTTCTCTAGGTTACCACCCAAGGGATAGGTTGAGTTTATGATTGTGTTCTTACTAGGTGTGGTGCCTATTTCTATACCACCATATAAGATGGATCATGTAGAGCTATGAGAGAAGAAGGCTCAATTGAATGAATTTGAGGTGAAGGGGTTCATATGAATGATTATGCCCCCTTGGGGTGCCTTAGTTTTTCTATAAAAATTCAAATGGATCATTGAGAATATGTGTGGACTATTAGAGGTTATTCTAAGTGATAGAAATTGTAACGAACCGGACCCAAACAACCACCCAAACAGTGCTAAACGGGTCGGGTTTTACTACCTTAGGCGCACCTCCTCGAACGCCGAAGGCTGCCGACTAGTAGCGAGGGCCTTTATAGGTATAGTGGGGAGACTATACCCTCTCAGAGGATAATAATGGTACTGGTCTGAGTATAATAATAAAGATGCAGTAGAATATTGACTCAGAAGACTCAAACCAGACCCGCAGAGTGGAAGCACAATCAATATCAATAAACAACGGAGGTAATAAATATAAAAAACAGTAGCGAAAAGTAAACACAACAGCATGTTAAACACTTGTAACTACCACAGAACAACAAAACATGAATCCAAAGAAGATCATACATATCCAGATATATAAAAAGGGTGCCAATGGCTAACCAACTATCGCTACAAAACAAGTAAGAATGCTGACATAGGAAATAAAGAAAAACAAGGTAAACTCCAGCTATGAAAGACCTCAAGGTCCCTACCATCCCCATGCGATAGCTAATGCAGTCCAACTCCTGAAGATGGCCTCTTTCCTGCACGTAAATTCATAAAGTCTGCACGCGTCCCGAAGGGCCCTTGTAGGGTGTGAGATGAATCTCAGTAGGATATCACCCAACGGTGCGTACCTAATATAAGTGTCTAAATATGCATGCAGTTATAAGGAAAATAGTAAACAGTACGATGCACAAATGAACACAAACTCCACTGGTGCTCAGAATCCACCATGGAGTGTCACCTGCTTCGGCCAACGCCAGAATCTCTATTATGTAACCCGACACCGTGTTCCCCCTCACACCATGTGTCTCAAGTACCGACGTCCCAAAGGCACACCCAGGAGATAGTAACCCGGAGGAACAACGATACCTGTCCTCAAATAAGAAACTGGAGGGACAATGATGTATGCCCTCAAAATAAAGTAAATAGAGGAATAGTAATGTCTGCCCTCAAAATAAAGTAACCGGAGGGACAACAATGTCTGCCCTCAAAATAATAGTGAGCCTCTGCCCCCAACATGATAGCCTCAATGCTATCCCTTGAAGGCTTCTCACCTCCCATGTAGCTTCCTATGACAAGCACCCCTAAACCAATAGTACCTAAACCACAACTAATAGGGGCCTCTACCCACACGAGTGGTCAAAACCACCTCATCACTGAGTCTCTCTGTGTGCACACTACTCATAGTTCTGGGTGAGCGGTAATAACCAAAATAGTACCCAAGCCACAACTCCTCTGACACCTCGTGTCCCTGCAACCATGCCGCTCAAGTCTAATGGTCTTGCCATCCCAGTAACTCGGGCCATGCCCAACCCGAAAGTCATCCTTCCTCAAACCGACGCCCATGACGGCCAATCCCGTGGTCAAAACCACCCAACGTAACCTAGGCCAAGCCCAAACTGTGATCAGAATCACTCAAGAATATCTGGGCCATGCCCAACACAACCCAAAGGTTCCAGCATATGCAATTCAGAAATTACATATATACCATATTTAAACAGAACAGGTAAACAGTCAAAACAATCTAAACAGTTCAATTGAACTAAGAAAGTGTTGTCCCATATCAGCACTGAGGTCTTTAAGGTCTCCAACAATTCATATCCATGTTTAATAAACTATACTCAACAGTTTAAACAATACAAAACAATTATAACCTTTTTGGCATTCCCCGACCAAAATGCCCTGATGAGCAACGACCAAAATTCCCCGATCCTGCTCAAGAAAAACTAGTAACAAGTCATAACCAAAGGCATCCAATAGGTCAAATAATAGTTAAACAGGCAATAACAAGTAATATAGGGTCACACTAAAAAATACCTGAAAATGCACCAAAGGTTGTGCCGCCCAAAAGTCTATGAAAACATAAAAAGAGGTATGCACCACCTACCTGATACTCGTACGATGATACTCCTCTGATAACAACCTCCAATTAGGTCTAAAACATGGTACATCTACAAACAAATCAAAATCTTTCAAACCCCTACAACTCGCTCTAGAACAAAAATTAAGAAAAACAACTGAAGAAGAAACAAGGCCTTACTAAGGGGGTTCCAACGCATCTGACGATGATCGAAACAGAGTTCGGACAAACGATTGGGAGAAAAAACAAGCTCCACCCATCTCTCCCCACCCAAACCCATAGAAGGGTTGAGTTTCTACCTCAAAATGAGGCTACTGCCTGTTTTAGCGAAAAAAAGAAAGTACATGGCATGTACTTATAACTACACGTTGTGTATCATTTTACCATTCATAAGGAAGATGATATCTTGTCGAGGGCTTGACAACTGACAACACAACATGTACCTATAGTACACGGCGTGTACCTCTTTACCCTTCCTACATCCCCAACACGCCATGTATATACCCATACACGGACCCTCTATATGGCATGTACAAATGGTACACGACGTGTACATGCTAAAAACATTCTACCCAGCCAACAGGCCTACACGCCATGTATGGCCTCCACACGGTCAAGGGTACATGGTGTGTCTATAACTACATACCGTGTAGTAAGAAATTCCTACACGGTCATCACACGACATGTACTCAATGAGTACATGGTCGGTACTTGACCAACCCATACACAACGTGTACTTTAGATTACACGGCGTATAGTCTGGAAATTTCCAGAACTTCCCAGATTTCCCTAGTTCTCTCAAGAACAAGTCAAAAATTAAAACAGGGTTGGGATTTTGACCCGTTCTAGAAACTCGGGTTCTTACAATCTCCCCACCTTAACATAGCTCATCCCCGAGCTATCAAAAGGAACCTGAAGATGACACCGAACATACCACCCCAATCAAGTAACCCAGACTACCCCAGTCTAAAAGGTCCTAGATAAATTTTCCAAGGGGATCCCCACCTTAGGAATTGGCTAACTCGATCTCAACTCGAAAAAACTCAACACAAGAAAAGGTTCACTAACCTGTTTTTCGGATGCATGGTCCTCTCGTGACGCATCGTCACCCTTGTGCCTCATTAGTGCTCCCATATCATTCCTGACACCCAAAGTATCATGCAATTCATCAGTGTCTGCCTCCACGAGGTCCGGCATCCCATGGATGGTCAAAATAAAACCAGATTCCATCCACATCAAGTAACCCGCATCCTCGATACCCCTATGCTCGAAGCACCTCAAGTAACCCGCATCCTTGATGCCCTGATTCCCATGGAACCTCAAGTAACCTACATCCTTGATTCCCTATGACCATGACACCACAATTAACCCACATCCTTGATTCCCTTGATGCTACACATCACATACATATATATACATATATCACGCACCCGATATGGTTCCAATCCCACCAACCAACATCTAGTCAGTCCACATAGATTATGTGCATCATGTGCACTCAAAACAGACATGCCTATATAGGTCACACCAAAATGAAAACATGGAAATTATGGCCACACCTGTGGTTCAACTATAACCATCGTCAGCTCACCAGCCTGCTCAGCCTCTGGAAACTCCACAACGTGAACCTGGACTGAAGTACGACTGCCTGATGCCTGAACTCCCTGCGGTGCTGCTCCAACCACTAGTCACTAACCCCTCAGTTGGATCCCAATATCTCTATCACGTCCTCTATGTGCAGCTGAACCTCAGATACCCTCTCATGGTCCTAAAACTGAACCAACTCTAGATGCCACCGTCTGTCCTGGTCCTTGCTTTCCTGCTATCTGAGAAGGCTGCCTGCAGAACCTCTCAAGATATCCGACCTATCCACATGCCCATCACTCCTTTGGAGGCCTATCACACTGAGTCCAAACATGTCATGTCTGTCCACACTGAAAGAAAACCATTGAAGAACTGATACGAGGTGGTCTAGCTGAGTCCTTGGCATGACTGCCCTGCTGGAACTCATCCCGTCCTTGCTTCTTACTGTCTGAACCATCACCTGAAGCTGTCGTTCGACCAACTTGGGGCCTATACCTCTGGTTACCCGCCACTATAAGCGCTTGATTCACTGCCTCTAAGAATGAACCCAGCCTAAATATATTCACTTGGACCTGAATGGCATGTCACAAGCCATCCTCAAAGCGCCTCACCCTTTTTGCGTCATCACTTACCATACTAGTTACAAAGCAAGAAAACTCAGTAAAAGTAGTTGCATAGTCCATGACGGACATGTCTCCATGATGAAGACTCAAGAACTCCTCTTCTCTCTCTACTATCAGTTTCTCTGGGTAGAAGTGCTTGAAAAACCCGTCCTCAAAGTCTTTCCATGCTAGTACCTCGTGCCTATGAGCCTGAACATGCATATCCCACCAGCGCTTTGCCAATCCTCGCAGCCTGTATGTCGCCAGCTTGACCCTCCACCCTGGAGGCATCTCGAGCTACTTGAAGATCATCTATTTTCTCTCTATACAGTTCTCATCCCCCTGTAGACCACCCTCACCCTAAAAAAGTGGCGGGTGCTGTGACTGGAATTCCCATATAAGATATTCCATAGATAGCTCTATACCCTCCGCACCTCTGTCGATCCCCTGCAGGACACATACCAGGATAGGTCGGAGCTACTCATCGAGCCATGGTCCGAACGCTTCCAAACCCGATTGATATCCTGCCTACACTAGATCCTGAACAAGATCCTGTCCCTGAGCCTGTACCTACGGCTCCTACTCTGCCTTCACTAGATCCTGAACCTGATCTGGCTCCTGCGGCACTGTACCATCTCCCATATGATGCTCCATCTATGTCACCCAAAAAGGAACCCCCTAAATACCATAAATGGTCAGAAATCCCACATGCATAACAATTTATTCATATATAACGCCGATAAAAAAATCAGTAAAAGGCAGTGCATAATTACTACCCTTACTCTCCCCCACCGAAACCACGCCCCATGAGATCCCAGCCTTTGGCCTCCTTACCCACCCTTAACAGAGCCAAGTATCAAGAGTACCTCGGGCCATGCCCATCCTAACAAATAACATTGCCTCAAACCAAAGACTGAGTCGCCCAATCCTGGTGATCAAAATCACCTCAACCATAGTACCTTCTTGCTCTCATAAGAGCCAGACCCAAATACCCCTCCACATGCAATTCTACAAATATACAAATCATGGCATACCACATTGCAATAAATAATCAATTCTATCGGAAATTCCACTTATTCACATTCCAAAGCATACAAATCATGGAATTTGACATCATTCACATGGTATTATCACATCACAAAGCATACATGCAATTATGAAATTGAAATACCCTAAAATGTGCCTATCAAAATCCAAGCAAACAAGGCTTTCCAAATCGGGCCAAGGTCCAACTCTCTCTTACCATACCGGGTCAAGGGTTACACATAAAAATCAATAACATCACACACCAAGTGAGTCACCAAGGTGGAAATCATATAAAATGTAATCTAAGAAAAAGCAAACAATAATTCCCACCCATAGAAACTTGGTTCATCCTTCATACCTGGGGCTTCAGGCACCCAAGCACAAGCTAGAAACCCAGTTCCAGTAGCAAGCTATCTTCAGTCTACCATATCCCAAATAGTAAAACCACTAGAGAAATAAAAGAAAATTCTCAATATCATTAGTATCCAGTGAAACACTACTACTAAATCCATATCAAGAACTCCTATGATACCACTTTGTAATGAAATGGACCTGAATAACCACATAAACAATGCTAAACGGGTCGGGTGTTACTACCTTTGGTGCACCTCCCTGAATGCCAAAGGATGCCAAATAGTAGCAAGGGTCATTATAGGTATAGTGGGGAGGCTATACCCTCTCGGAGGATAATAATGATACTGGTCCAAGTATAAAAATACGGATGTAGTGGAATATCAACTCAGCAGACTTGAACCAGACCCACAGAGCAGAAGCACATATCAATAAACAATGGAAGCAATAAATATAAACAATAGTAGTGGAAAGTAAACACAACAACATGTTAAACACTTGTAACTACCACTGAACAACAAAACATGAATCCAAAGCAGATCATACATATCCATATATATAAAAAGGGAGCCAATGGATAACAAACTGTAGCTACAAAACAAGTAAGCATGCTGATATAGGAAATAAATAAAAACAAGGTAAACTCCAGCTAGGAAAGAACTCAAGGTTCCTAATATCCCCATGCGATAGATAATGCAGTCCAGATCTTGAAACTGGCCTCTTTCCTCCACATTAATTCATATAGTCTACACGAATCCCAAAGGGCCCATGCAAGGTGTGAGACAAATCTCAGTAGGATACCACCCAACGGTGCGTACCTAATATAAGTGTTTAAAAAGGCATGCAATTACAAGGAAAACAGTAAACATTAATATGAAAAAATGAACACAAAATCCACTGGTGCTTAGCAGCCACCATGGAGTGTCAGTTACTTTGGCCAATGCCAAAATCTCTGTCATGTAACCGACACCATGTGCTCCCTGACACCGCGTGTCTCAAGTATCGATGTCCCAAAGGCATGCCGAAGAGATAGTAACCTGGAGGAACAACGATAACTGTCCTTAAATAAGTAAACGGAGGGATAGCGACGTCTAACATAAAAATAAAGTAGCCGGAGGGAAAACGATGTCTTCCCTCAAAATAAAGTATCCAAAGGGACAATGATTTTTTCCCTCAAAATAACAGTGAGCCTCTTCCCCCAACCCGATAACCTCAATGCTATCCCCTGAAGGCTCCTCACCTCCCATGTGGATTCATATGGAAAGAACTCCCAAACCAATAGTACCTAAAATTCAACTAACAGGGGCCTCTAACCACACGAGTGGTCAAAAACACCTCATCACGAAGAATCCCTGTGTGCACACTACTCATAGTTCTAGGTGAGAAGTAATCACCAAAATAGTACCCTAGCCACAACACCTCTGAAACCTCTTGTCCCTATGACCATGCCACTGAAGTCTAATGGTCTCGCCATACCAGTAACACGGGAAATGCCCAACCTGACAGTAATCCTATCTCAAACCGACGTCCATGATGCCCAGTCCCGTGGTCAAAATCACCCAACATAACCTGGGCCAAGCCCAACCTATGATCAACATCACTCAAGAATATCCAGGCCATGCCGAACACAACCCAAAGGTTCCAACATATGCAATTCAGAAATTACATATATAACATATGTAAATAGAACATGTAAATAGGAAAAACAATATAAAAAATTGAATTTCACTAAGCAAGTGTTGTACCATACAAGCACTGAGGTCTTTAAGGTCTCCAACAATTCATATCCATGTTCAATAAACTATACTCAACAGTTTAAAAAATAAAAAAAAATTATAACCATTTTGGCATTCCCCGACCAAAATTCCCTGATGATCAATGACAACTAACTTGACTCCACTCAAGAAAAACAAGTAACAGGGCATACCCAAAGGCATCCCATAGGTCAAATAATAGTTAAATAGGCAATAACAGGTAATACAGGGTCACACTCAAAAATACCTGAAAACGCGCCAAAGGCCGCCCCGCCCAAAAGTCTGTGAAAACACAAAAATAGATATTCAACACCTACTTGAGACTCATACGATAATACTCCCCCTATAACAGCCTCCAATTAGGTCTAAAATGCGATAGATATAAAAAATAATCAAAACTGCACAAACCCCTATAAATCACTATAGAACAGAAATCAAGAAGAACGACTCCAGAGGAAACAAGACCTTACCCAGGGGATTCCAACGCATCCAACGACGATCGAAACGGAGTTTAGACGGACGATCGAGAGTAAAAACAAGCTCCGACTAGCTCTCCCCACTCAAACCCATCGAATTGTTGAGTTTCTACCTCAAAATGAGGCTACTTCCCATTTTAGTGAAAAAAATAAAGTACACAGCGTGTACTTATTACTACACACCATGTATCATTTTACTATTCATAAGGTAGTTGATATCTCACCAAGGACTTACCGACTGACTACACGGAGTGTACCTATGGTACACGATGTGTACCTATTTACCCTACCGACATCCCCAACATGCCATGTATATCCCCAAACATAGCCCCTCTACACGATGTGTACAAATAGTACATGACATGTACATGCTAAAAACATTTTACCTAGCCAACAGGCCTACAAGCCATGTATGGCCTCCACACAGTCAAGGGTACACAACGTGTCTATAACTACACATCGTGTAGTAATAAATTATTACACGGTCATCACACGGCATGTACTCGGTGAGCACATGACCTATACTCGCCCAACCCATACACAATGTGTAATTTAGAGTACACGACGTGTAGTATGGAAATTTTTGAGACGTCCTAGATTTTCCCAGTTCTTTTAGTAACAAGTCAAAAATTCAAACAGGGTCAGGATTTTGACCCGTTCTAAAAACCTGGGTTCTTACAGAAATGAACTTATATCCACTTATAAAAATTGATGGACTATTTGGTCAACTTAGAGGTGCTAAAGTGTTCTCTAAGATCGATTTGATATCAGAGGGTCAAACCACATTCTTCTTGATTGGAAACTCTAAGAATGTCTTAACCAAGAATGTTGTATGGTTCCTTTACTTAGATGATAATGAGAGATCCTTCTAAGATCATAATGGAAGATTGATGAAAACACCAATCTCAACCATAAATGATCAGGGTAATGTGTATGTATTATATTTTTATGTATCAGGAGTTAGGATTTGAACATTTCCAGTTCATGATGGTCATGTGGTTTCTTATGGGTCCATAAAATTAAGGATACATAATAGAAACTTCCCAATCCTTTCCTAGATTTGTAAATAGTGGTGCTTTCTATGAAGTGTTATTGGTATTATCTTTAGGGTGAGATATGTTTTTGGAACACACTAAAAAAGTGTTTGAAATATATACAATCAAAAAGTGAAATGAACCATTGATAGCAGATAAGGTTTAAGTACCTATAGTCCTTTAACTTTGACCTAATGTATACCCTCCAGAAGGAGAACATTTTTTCTGATGTATCATATTGGAAGGATCAAGCTTAGGTAGTACATGATTCAATCATCAAGTAGAATATGGTATCCCACTTTGAAGAGATGTGACTTTATGTTCAAAATCATCATGGCCAAGTGACACTTATATCTTTATCTATCACTTATTCACTCCTCAGTAGTACTACGAGAGTAAACTATATTATTTATTCTATTTATTCATGTGAGACACAATAAACATTTTAAAGCTTTATATTTTATAAAATGTTGGTTATTTTTGATTCATGTATCCTTTATAATGTGCCTATCTTGGGATATTTTCCTTTGTGAAAATGCCTATGTGGCTCTTTTAAAATTATACATGTGTTTTGAAATGTTTCTTAAAAATTTATATGTATTCAATATACACTTTTTTTGTTTTAAATATCTTTAAAATTATATAATAATAGGAATTGGGGTTTTGAGAAAGAGTGTTTGCAACTGATTGGTTTATTTTAAAAATGGCATGTTATTTTAGAATAGAATTTGTGTAAATGGTTGTTTTTTTAATGGTATTTCAATTTTGATTTTATAAATAGTTTTAAAAGGATAATTATAGTCTATAATTTTTTTTAGTCTTGGTTAATTTTTATATCAATGTTTGGTGTATTTATTTTGTTAAATATTAATATTACCGAATCAAATAGGATTGATATGAATAAATAATGGATGGATTCCAACCATATGACAAAAGAGTATAAAAATGGTGTGAAAGAGTTTATCAAGTTTTAAAAAGATCATTCATATGACCCTTCTCAAATCATTTGTTTGTATTTATGTTGTTTTTATTCAAGACAAATTAGTAAAGAGGATTTGAGAGAACACTTGATCTATCATGTAATAGATCGAAGTTATAAATGTTTGAATAAACATGGGGAAAAGTGAATGTAGCCAGTGGATGGGATAACACTGCGTTTTATGGATAATCTAATACAATTTCAAGTATGGAAAATAAAGAAGACTATATCAAGGATGTCACTACAGATTTGAATGATAATAAAGATCATATTGAGGAAATGAAAAGGACAGTTGAGGTTGAATTTTGTGATTTCCCAAAATTGTTTGAGAAGTTAAAGATTTGTGCAAAAACTCTATTATATGGTGGTTGCAATAAATATAAAGCATTTTCAGCTATACTTAAGCTGTATAATTTGAAATCAGGCAATGAATGAAGTGATGCTAGTTTTATAGAATTAATTGATCTCTTGAATAACATGCTCCTAGAAGATAATGAGCTCATGATATGAACATATGATGCCAAATGGATGTTTTTCTCGATGGGTATGATCTTTAAAAGAATACATGCCTACCTGAATCACTATATATTGTTTCAAAAGGACCAAAAATCAAACAGAGAATGAACAATGTGTGGTTCTTATCAATACAACAAAGATATATCTGGTCCTATGAAAGTTATATAGTACTTTCCCATCATTCCAAGGTTTAGGCACCTATATAGATGTGAGAAGACTACAAGGAATTTGACATGGCACACAGATACATGAAATAGAGATGGGAAACTACGTAACCCGATAGACTATCTTTAGTGGAAGATAATTGATCATGAGTATCTTGAATTTGAAAATGAGCTGAGAAACCTTCATCTTGCATTATCTACACATGGAGTGAATCCTTTTGGTTTTCAAAGTAGTACTAACAACACATGGCTAGTTATATTGGTAAATTATAACTTTCCACCATATTTATTCATGAAATGAAAATACATCATGTTATCTATGCTTATATGAAGACCAAAACAATTGGGTAATGATATTGATTTTAATTTGGCTCCATTGATCGAAGATTTGAAATTATTATAGGATTCAATTGTTATGTTGTATGATGCTTACAAAAATTAATATTTCATGTTAAGATACATGTTGTACAGGAAGATAAATGACTTTATTACCTATGGAAATTTTTCAGGATATAGCATTAAAGGAATTCAATGTTGTTTGGTCTACGAACAAGGTACACAATAAATTAGGTTGAAACATTCATCGATAATTGTGTTTCTAGGACATCAAAAATTTCTACCCCAATGACATAAGTACCGATCATTTATGAAATAATTTGATTAAAGTTCCAAATAATTTACATCACTATATCCACTAAAAGGTGATCAACTATTTGAGAAAGTAAAAGACATGGACACTGATTTTTATAAACCGTTTTAAAAAAACCTTACAAAACTGGTTGGGAAAAGAGATCAACTTTTGTTGAATTACCATACTAGAAGTTTCTATACATTAGATATTTTCTTAATGTTATGGATGTTGAAAAAAATGTATGTGATAGTGTCATATTCACATTTCTAAATCCACCCGGCAAAACAAAGGATAAAATTAAGGCTAGGTTAGACATGGTTGACATGAGAATACAAGAAGAGTTGGTGTTAGTGATGGGTGAAAAACAAACTTTTCTTTATCTAGCTACTTACACTCTTTCCAGTTAAGAGAGATATTATTTTTTAAATTTTTTGAATGATGTAAAGGTTCTAGATGGGTATTCATCAAATATCAAGAGCATTATCTCAACAACCGATTTAAAGTTAAAGGGTCTGAAATCACATGGCTTCCATGTTTTGATGCAATATTTAATGCCTATAGAATTACATTTAATTTTTACCAAGACTGGCTGTCATAAATTAACCAAGATTTTCTTATTCTTCAAATATATATACAACAAAGTTATAAAACCAACTAAATTATTGACTATTGAAAGATAAATTTCCATCATATTATGTGAATTGGAAATGTTCTTCCTTCCAACATTCTTCAATATGATGGTTCATTTGATGGTTCACTTGGTGAGAGAGATTCAACTATGTGGTCCTATACACTATAGATGGGTTTACCCCATTAAAATATATATGATGATTTTGAAAGGGAATGTAAAACATTGAAGTCATCCAGAGAGTTATATTATAGAGAAATATATTGTTGAGGAAGATGTTGAATTTTATAATGAATACCTATCTGGTGTAGAAATCATTGGTCTATCGAAATCTCGTCACATTGGGCTGCTTGTGGGTGAGGGAATTTCTGGAAGAGATGTTGTCACAATAAATATTACAGATTAAGAGCAATCCCACCTTTATGTTTTTTATAATAGTTTGGAGGTTTCCCCATATGTTGAAACCCACAAAAAAATTATTAGGAATTTGAATCCATCAAAGGTTGAAAGATGGATATATAATATACATAATCAACATTTTATAGGATGGTTTCACAACCATATTTTAAAGGAGTTAGATGAAAATATGGATTAAATTTCAGAATGACTTTGATGACTAGATAGAGGACCTAGTGTGTATATATTATCTTATAATAGTTATGTAATTAATGGTTATACGTTCTCTGCAAATGAGCATGATGGAGACAGTACCATGAAAAATAGTGGATTTACACTAGTGGCTGAAGCGATGCATGTTTCTGGTACTAAGAACATAAATCCAATTTATGTGAATATGTAATACTTTGGCATCATCAAACAAATATGAGAGTTGGATTATAAAACATTCTAGGTGCCTATTTTTTAATAAAAATGGGTTGATAATAGGAGTTCTATTAAAATAGATGAATTGGGATTCATGAATGTTTATTTCAGTAAGGAAGGGTACAAAGACGAACTGTTTATAATGGAATCATAAGTAGCACAAGTATTTTATGCTCTAAATCTTGTAAATCTAAAGTGGTCAATTGCTCTGTTATCGACCATAACCACTGAAGAGTAAAATAAAAATTCAACTAAATACAACCCTTTCATTGGGCCATCGTAATCATTTTTTAGTGGTCCTAATGTAGACAACATTTTTAATGTTAGAGGAGACCACAATGAATGGATTTAGATCATCTATAGAGGGGTCAAATCCATTCAGCATTTAAAATAGAAAAAGAGATTTCAATAATTAGGTTACATTTTTTAATACACATTGTGTTACCTCATGTTATTATCCATTTGATATTGCATTTATGTACTCGAAATTAAATGTTAAACCACTTCTGCAGATAATGAATTGCACATTTGCTAGTACTCCCAATCTTGAGGAACAAAAAGTCTCTCAACCTACTACTGCTCAAAGTGTAGAGAAACGACCTTCTACATGTGATGGTGCCACCATTCCCAAGGAACAAAAGATTTCTCAACCTATTGTTGTTCCCAGTACAGAGGTACAATGACCATCGACACATTCTGATGTTATCGCTCTAGAGGAACCTATTGACGATGTAGATTATGGGGAAATGGTAGGTGATGAAGGACTGACGTTGCAGAAAAATAGGAGCATCATAGCTTGACGGTGTTAGAAAAAACCATTAAGGTGAAAGTAAAAGACATCAAATTCGTGGTTTGATGGAATGTGAAAGGCTAACATGTTAACCCCCAAAAGGCCATGTTCAACAATAATATTAAAATCCTCACTCGGAAACACATGCTCATTGATGTAGATTCGTGGCAACATATTGTGCCAGGGCTTAAGACACTAGTGTGGGAAGCGATTTGGTAACATTATGATATAATTTATTTTAATAAGAAAAAAAATTAAAATTGACTTACTCTTCACCATCCATTGCAGATTTCATTTATAGTAGATGAATCCCACAAGAAATATGTATTAATGCTTACTGGAAGGATTCATAGAGGTTTTCACACAATCCTAACAAGACATCATCTTAAAGATACTGAATGGAAAATAAATCCGCACCCACCGCTTATATATTCACACCTGATAACCCAATAAGTATGGGATGCGTTTACTGGCTGTCATATAGATGTGTAATTTTTGGTAGATTATGGCTAGTAATATGTTGTTTGACGATACATGTATTCATCACATTGATTGACAATTTTTTATTTATGTAACAACAGCTGAGTTCTAGAAATAAACAATGAGCAGTAAAACCAGTATACCCCTTTTACAAAGTAAGGATGGGGTATGTTTTACTTTAAAAAAATTGTTATGTATTTTAAATATATCATAATAATTTTATGTGACATGAAACAACACCATAATTATATTCCTTGGTTTATATGAAGATTGATGACTCCAAATACAAATCCACTTCCATCCCATGCCTTGTTCTATGGAAGGAGGCACGTGTAAATAAATACAGGATACTAATAGATGAAAACATACAAAAATTGTAGGAAACATGTGTAAGTATTACATAATAAAAATTTGTTTTTCATAAAATCGCTATTACATAAGAATGCTAACTTATTTTTCTATATTTTTTAGATAACATAGTCACAAGAATTAGTAACAACTATACCAGATGAACACATACTATATGTGGCCTTGAAGCAGCTAGAAAAGTATGGCTGCATCAGAGGTGCGGGTTTTGGGGTGACATCCTGAACATATTTTGAGAAAAAAATAAAGAGGAGGATTGTAACGCCCCGACCCCAGCTACCCAGAGTCGGTGCATTACTTCGTAACATTGGCATGATCACAAGAAAGATCAAATCTCGAAAGACCGATTGGTTTAGTAGCCTTGGAAATACTAGATATATTCATATGTTTTACATTACATCATAAAATGAAAAACTAATACAACAACATAATGTTTCCACAATACACACTATTAACCCCTCATAAAATCCCTGCAGGTCATTCATAACTTACTTCTTCACATCCTGGGAAAAATAAAACATAGAAAAGGGGTGAGCTCAAATGCCCAGTAAGGATAACAATATAGCGGAAACTTTCATAAATAAGAATAAACATTTAAGGCAATGTATAACTAAAACAAAATCCTTTTAAACATGAACTTTCAACATGGTATGGCATAAATAAAATGAAATAATGCCATTTACTTATTCACATGGATATTCTACTAATCGAATAATCACATGCAAAAATCAATAACCACTTTCATAATGTTGGAATGCATAATGCCAGACTATCATAACCACATAGCCAAGGCCTCGTGCCAAGACTACAAATAAGATTTTGTCAAGGCCTTGTGCCAAGACACTAGTTTGTCTCATGAGACCTACCGATGCATCGAGGAGCTATAGCGGGCTCCACCCGTCACTTATTAAGTCCAATGCATTCCCATATGAAAAGGTTTAAACATAACATAAACATTCGTATTAAAACTAGCATACGAAATGTCAATAATTTCACAATAAACTATGAATGGTATAAAAATAGCACATCCACAGTCAAACATATCACAAAACCTTCAATACAATATAGAAGTTTTGTATCTTAATAAATCAACTTCAAATAATCTTAAAATCCATCAAAGGATGTTGACATAGATGAAATCAAAATTCTTTTAAAAGAAATATCTCCTTTTATTTTGAAATCATTTAAGATCCATATAAAACATTTTCTTTGAAAATATTCTTATAAGCTTGTAAGGAAAGCTTTGAAGATTTTATAACGGCGTAAAATAACCGCACCCGCCGTATAAGTTAAAAAAAACATTCTTACCTCAATTCTGTCGAAAAGGTTAAAAAGGACCTTGTTTTGAAAACGACGGAAAGATTCCTTTATAAACCTCTTATAAAAAGTCAAACAAGGGTATAAATGACTTTAACCCATATTCTTGTAAATAGTAAAAATGTTTTGAAATACATTTCAAAGAAACATGGATGTGGATGATAAAGAGATCCCAGTAGATTATTACGTATAATACAACCTCAGATAATGAAGAGATTGTGAAATAACCCTTACCTTGTACTTTTCCTTGGTTGTGGTAGGTTAACCTCCTGTATAATGGTGAAATAATTGTTATTAAATTATACAAGAATCATATACATTAATATGATATCATATATGATCTTTTAATATTGATTTGATAATAATATCTTAGTATTATCGTTGTTTCGGGTGTTAACTTACTTGTTTTCTTTCATATGTTTTGTTACGTAAGACATGTTTGTAAAGGATAGGTTGTATATTATTCATATCCAGAATGATATCAAGTCCTTAAACATCATTTTTAAATCATAAAATGATAATTACGCTTTAATGGTTACGATGGAGAATGAATCTCATCGCGTTCGTGGAGACGGTAGTCCGTACGTACGCACGAGCGACAATATCATTCTTTTGATATTAAAATAATATATAAATGGATGGTATATCATATATACAGAATCATTAACATGTTATATTTATTATTTACATGAGTTACACATCATTATTATACCCATCCAAATAATATTATATTGAATAACAATTACACCACGACGTGGAGACGGTAAGCCGTACGTACGCACGTATGGTGACATGTTATTCAAAGGGTGGATAGAATACTGAATATGATTGTACCATATTTATAATAACATCACAGTATATGTGAGATACTGGAGTTATTATTTCAGAATGGTAAGAACAAAGGAAGAAGAAGTGGAAGAAGAAATGAACTTAGAAAAGGGTGGTGAAATCATTACCTCTTCTTCGGGTTCTTCCTTTTGATTTGATCAAAAGGGCTCCTTAGGTTGGCTTTCTGATCAAACTAAGGCCTCTAGGTTGTAGTGAGGGATGTTGGGAGAGTATTTGGTCAGAGTTTGTCCGAACCAAAAGGCTTTGAAGGTGTGAAGAAATGAGAAGGAGGAGTGCCCTTTTATAAGAGGGGTGAGGGGCACCTTTGGAAAAGTTAGAAGTATTAATTTATAATAAATTCATATTCGGTTTACAAAGGCTCCAAAGTTGACTATTCAAAGGATGAGGTGGGGATAGGTCGAAAACAACTCAACCAATAGAATTTAGACAGGTTTGGGTACTTATGTTAACCTTATCTTTAAGTATTAACTCTAAGTTAATTAGTTTCACTTTTACAATGTCTCTTTGTATTTTTATATAATATGGTTAATAAACTTACTATATACATCCAAGCGACCCCCAAGTGGTCCATTAATGAGGAACCTATAATAATATAAGTCTCTTGGCCGATCCTTAGATTTTTAGGAATTTAATATCAATTAATAATATAATATTTGTTTTAAGAACTCTTTTATGTCAATTTTGACACTATTCAATAGTTGATTTTTGTGAAACTCCTAACAGATTGATTACTTCGAACAAAGTCAATTAAATCAATCCTAATATATCATATTATCATAGAAAATTAGTTTAATTCATTAAAAGTTTCATATTATAATTATTTGGGTATTTATAAGATCAATTATGTTTATTTTTCACTATTTTAGTAATTACTGCATCATCATTGTGTCATAAATAAAATAAATTATATAATGTCTAAAAATTATAAATAAAATATCATTATGTAGGAAATCTTTTTAGCTTTCTAATGAATATTTACAATCGAAAATCCAACATGCATAACCCTATGTAAAAATTGTTCTTCTAAAAGATATATGCTTGTGTCATTTTTGTATTCATTTTAACTTAATTAAAATAAAGTGTCATTATCACTTACAAGTGGATCCATGGGGTCCCAAAATTGACACAAAGATGCCCATGGTCGACCATGTATCAACCAATAGGGTTAAGACACGTTTTAGGGTAATTTTGTATTATTATAATATTATTTTTTTAACCCTTATTTACCGGATTTACCCTTTAACCATGGTAAATAAAATATTTACCGCAGTAATTATTCAAAATGTGTAAAAATAAAAGTTACCTATTTACACAATTTGAACATCCTGATTCCAAATATGGAATCCATTTTCCTAAATTCAAAACACAGAAGTGGCAGAAATTAATTTAAAATTAATTCCCGCTGTCAAAACAAAAAGCGTGTTTTTAAGAGATAATAACTATCAAAAGATTGACACTTGTTTATGTTCGGTTTAATTGTAAAATTATGTCCAATGACCAAAATTATATTAAATGGTAAAAATATATTCTAAATATACTTTAAAACTACTAAAATTCATAATTTATCACTATTAATTATTTTGATTTAAAAAGTTGTTTTTAATTAAAATTTAGTAATTTTCACTATTCATCAAAATATGAAAGTTATCCGAAAAGTACCAAAATTTCACCTTAGGCTAAATTCGATATTCCGAATCCAAAAATGAAGTCCATTTTGAAATATAAAATATATATGATTTCAAAAAGTAGGTATCACTATTTACAACGGCTAGTTTAATTAGTTGTGGTGTGTGTTAGAACTCGAGGTTGCGTACAACACACGCTATCGCATTATTCGAAGGGAAACGTACCGTAGAAGCTTGGGGTGTTACAATGATCAAATTAAATTAATAAAACAAATGAGGGAAATTATAACTACCATTGAAGAACAATTTTAATGGCAGAGATAGATGATGTAAACTTTTATGGGGGGAGGTAAGGAGAAGAAGAAACTCAAGAACAACCACCACGTGGAGATCTTAACCCACCCCCACCAGCTATGAGGCTATCCATTCCCCTAAAATAGATGTCTTAGCCAATGTAATCAATGTTCTGATAAATGTTTTTGTGAAATGTGAATCAGATAGACACTGATACCTTTCCTATACTAATATTCAATAGGGTGACAATGACTGATTTATATCTATAAAAACCCACCAATTTCCTTGTATAGAGGGATAAAATGTTCAATATTAAAAACAAAATGCTACAAAGTTGAACACTTACAAAAAATAATGTGATAGTGTCGATCATCATAGCCCATGAGCCGAGAATTGAGCTATCTATTCCAATTCATGAGGAATATATTCATACGTTCAAACAATTTGTTCGAACATTCATCACATGGCCCTCACATCTTGTAAAAAACATGTTGGCAAGGAGGTATAAATTTATAATATATTTATCAATCTAAACCATTAAAAATTAATGAAAAAAGGTTTAAACCAATGAATTTTATTACATATGGACAAAGGGAAGGTGATGAAATGAAAGAGAGACTCTAAACTATCTAAAGGATCAACCAATCAATCCAAAATATCTAATAAAAGAACCATTAAACCATCCATTCTATATCCAAATTTACTATAATTTAAGGTTCATGTGGAAAAAAATTTATAATATGGTCCTAATTACATAATTTATTTTGAAGAAAATATGTATGGAGAGAAAGATTAAGACTTCATTAGTGTTGAGAGTATAAGTTAAATCCTCAACTATGAATGGCTAGACAGCTCAATTGTAAATGTATACATGAGGTATGTTTTCATGATTCTATATTCTAAAAGCTGATATATTGTGTTAATTATGAATAAATATATTTCATATTTTTGGAAGATGAATATATAAAAAATAATTGAAGGGATTTTCCCATGAAATAAAATTTGGACATGTTAGTCCTCACATCTCCTCTATAGAACAAACAAAAATAGTTACCAATAAAAAAGATGAAATAGTGAAAGGTCTGATTAAATCATTTGAAAGAAAAATTTTGTATTATAGACTCTATTTAATAACAATGATACATGGGTAAAACTCTACAATTTAATCGTATAAAATATATTTTTATTTCTTTCATTACATATTGTTTTTATGTTTTTAGGCAATATTGGATGATCATTGGGGTAAATATGGATAATCAAAAGATTTATTTCCTAGATTCAATGCATGGATATCCAACAAACCATCCACACATAATGATGTTTTTCAATTTTTAATACACTATATCTAATATTTTAGAACTAAACAGCATGTTATATAATTTATATTATGTTTTAATGAGGATTCTCTTATGATACGATGGTGCATAAATATCACGAAAAACAAGTAATGATGCCAGGGGATAAGCATGAGTACCATGAAATGTATTATGACTAGAAATGTATCTGGGTATATATAATAATATTTCACTATCCAAACACATATCAAAACAAATTACTTATTCTACTCATTTTTTCTGCAGTGTTCGAAACAAACCAATAGAAAAGATTGTGGTTATTATGTTTGTAAATTTATGAGAGAGATCATATTCCAAGAAAAATGTAGCATCACTGCAGAGGTATTTTCAAAGATAATTAATATTTCATTTAAAATATTTATTCATAATTTTTGTATTTTTATTTTTCTAGTACTACTATGACTGTAAAAAAGACTCATATTCACAAGATGATATAGATGTGCTCAGAAATGAATGGGAATCATACCCGATGGAAGAATGTACACAAATATCAAAATTATGTGACTTCCATAGAAGTAGTTTATTGTTTCATATTTATTTTTAATTTACTTATTTTAAGTATTAACTATCAAATAATTGTTTTCTTATACAGTTGGATTCCATTATTAAATTTGGGGTGGTTTGTTCGAAACTGATCGTGCTCCTGAGAGATTGGACTTTGAGGATGAAACTTAGAATTAAATGATAAGGTATTTTTTTAAAATAATATGTTTTTCCTCATAATATTATATGTTCTATACTGTATTAATATTATCTAAATTAAATGCATGACTACTCATGCAAATAATGTCTTCTACAGACTTATTCTCCCTCAAAATCTTCTCACCCCTGCATTATCGACATTTATCACCTTCCTTAAAAGGTAGTAAAGGTAACTTGAAGGAAAGTGATAAATTTTAACAATTTAGGGGTGAAAGGTTGACAAATAAAGCAAATGGAAAGTATGGTAATGCATGATGTGGTTGGTATGACTCATAGTGTGTCTTTTTATGTAATTAATTAATTTTTTCATAATTTTATCTACTATTTGTAAGTTAATTTCCTTATCATTTTATCTAATACTTATTTAATTTAATATACTAATTTTATCCTTATATAATCATTTATATATCCCTTGTTTAGATAAATTGAGCATCTATGATCACCCTTTCTTATGTTTCATATCCCTAGGTTATTAAGAATTGTTTTAGAAATGATATGTATAAGAAGGTTTATAGTAAAGAATAACTTAATATAATACACTTATGAACTATTTTTTATGTTTCCATGTTTCCAAAAGCACTAGACCTAAAATATTCTAGCACAGTGTGACTGGTATGACTAAAAGTGCCTGTTATCACTTTAAAATTGACATTTTAGTTCAAAATATGTCACTAAATGAAAACCAATAAAACACACTCTGATTATACTCATAATCTAGGAAAGAGATTCATAAGTCATTTTTGACATATATGAAGTAGTCTCATATCAAAATGATGCACGATGTGATCAGTATGGCTCAAAATTCATGTTTCTAGTATGAAATGACATTTTAGTAAAAAAACACAACTTGCATACTAAAAACTGATGAAATTCATTTTAATTATTTTCATACTATAGTACTATGATCTATATGTAATATGTGACGTGTAGGAATAAACCAAACCTCAATATGATGCACGATGTGGCTGATATAACTCAAAGTGTCTCTTTTTTATTTAAAATTGACATTAATTTAAGTAAAAAAAACAAGTGACATACTAAAACCAAGAAAACAAGTTTATATTGTTCTTGATATATTAGGAAAACAATCCATGAGTCATTTGTGACATGTAGGAGTCACCCTGACCTCAATATAATGCACGGTTTGGCCAGTATGACTCCAAGTGTGTATTTTTATTTAAAATTGACATTAATTTAAGTAAAAAGAATAAGTGACATACTAAAAATTGAGAAAATGAATTATTATTGTTTTAATATTTTAGGAAAATGATTCTTGAGTCATTTTAGACATGTAGGAGTCAATAAAACCTCAATACGACACATGATGTAGTCGGTATGACTCCAAGTGTTTATTTTTATTTAAAATTGATATTAATTTATGTAAAAAGAAAAAGTGATACTGAAAACTAAGAAAATGCATTCATATTGTTTTGATATTTTAAACAAAATGATCCATGAGTAATTTGTGATGTGTATGAGTCAACCAAACCTCAATACGACGCACAATGTGACTGGTAGGACTCAAAGTGTGTGTTTTTAATTAAAATTGACATTAATTTAAGTAAAAAGAATAAGTGACATACCGAAAACTGAGAAAACACATTCAGATTACTTTGATACTTTATGAAAAATATCCACGAATCATTTTTGATGTGTAAAAGTCAGCCACACCTCAATACGACGCACAGTGTGGCCGATATAACTCAAAGTGTCTCTTTTTATTAAAAATTGAGATTAATTTAAATAAAAGAAACAAGTTATATACTAAAAACTATTAAAGAACATTCATATTGTTTTTATAATTTAGAACAATGATCCATGAGTAATTTATGATGTTTAGGAGTCAATCACACCTCAATTCGATGCAAAATGCGACCGACATGACTAAAAGTGTCCATTATCAGTTTAAAATTGACATTTTAGTTCAAAATGTGTCACTCACTGAGAACCAAGAAAACACAATCATATTGTATTGATAATTTAGGAAAGTGATTCATAAGTCATCTTCGATGTGTATAAATTAGTCTCATATCAAACTGATGCATGATGCAGCCGATATTACTACAAATGTGTGTTTCCAATTTGAAATGAAATTTTAATAAAAAACACAACTGATATACTAAAAACTAATCAAACACATTTAGATTGTTTTGATATTTCAGTAAAATGGTCTATTAGTCATTTTTCACATTTAGTAATCTACAAACCTTGATACGATTCACGGTGTGGCCATTATAAATCAAAGTGTCTCTTTTTATTTAAAATTGAAATTAATTTAAATAAAAACAACAAGTGACATGCTGAAAACCAAAAAAACACATTCATTTTTTTTGATATTTTAGTAAAATGATCTATTAGTGATTTTGGATGTGTAGGAGTCAATAAAACCTCAATATGATTCTTGGTGTGGCCATTATAACTCAAAGTGCCTCTTTTTTATTTTAAATTTACATTAATTTAACTAAAAAACAAGTGACATACTAAAAACCTAGAAAACACATTCAGATTGTTTTGATATTTTAGGAGAATGATACATGAGACATTTTTGATGTTTATAAGTCAAATTCACCTCAATCTGACACACATTGTTACCAATATGAGTAAAAGTGTCCGTTATCAGATTAAAATTGACATTTTAGTTTAAAATGTGCCACTCACTGAAAACTAGGAAAACCCACTCTAATTGTATTGATAATTTAGGAAACTAATTGATAATTTATTTATAACGTGTATAAAGTATTCTCACATAAAACTGATGCAAAATGAGACCTTTATGACTCATAATGAATGTTTCCAGTTTGAAATGACATTTAGTACAAAAAACACAACTGACATACTAAAAACCAAGCCAACACATTCAAATTGTTTTGATACTTTAGGAAAAGGATCCATCAGTAATTTGTGATAGGTAGGAACTATCTACTCCTTAATCCGATGCATGGTGTGACCGATATAACTCAAAATGTGTCATTATTTAAAATTGACATTAATTTTAGTAAAAGAACAAGTGATATACTCAAAACAGAGTAAACGATTTCAGATTGTTTGGATATTTTAGAATAATGATCCATAACTCATTTGTGAAGTATATAAATAAGCCACACCATAATAGGATGCATGGTGTGATTGGTATAACTCCAAATGTGTCATCTTATTAAATATTGAAATTTTATTAATGTATTATTTCATATTAATGTTTAATCTATTTCTTATAGTATTACTAACATAATATTTGTTTTATTATATAAGCAGAATAATTTTCGTAGGTTGAGATGATTTGTTCAACAACTTCTATCCTAGGTGAAATTTTTTGAGAGGGGATCACGGGCATCAAAAGATGAAATATTAATATTTTAGAATGTTTGTTTGATAATTGTAAATGTAAATATATAAAACATTTTGTTTGAAATGTAAATAGTATTGTTTGTTTTTTATATACCATGTGTGGAAATTTTGGTATTAATGATTTCAATTAAATGTATATATCATTGTTTGAAATTATAGGTTGGTTGTATATAGCATTTGAAACAGGTTTTTTCATTTGAAATTGTTGGTTGGTTGGTTTTTATTGGTTGTTTTTTCAAGTTGGTTGTATTTGCAAGTTTTCTAGGTGTTCTATTATATTAACAACACACTACAGGTGTTTATACCTTTATCAACACTATCTAAAGGGATGATAAAGTTTGGACTTTATCGGTGCTAAAAATAGCACCGATAAAGGCAACCTTTATCAGCGTTATTTTTAGTAGGGATAAAGGACCCCCTTTATCAGCTCTTTTTAGCAGTGATAAAGGAGATACCCCTTTATCATCACTATGATTAACAATGATTTTCTATCAATTTTAAAATACAATTTGTGCGTTTTTAAAGGGAATTTTTGTAGTAGCGTATAGTCTATAATGACTATAGTTTAGTGGTTGCTATTGCAATGATTTTTTTTAAAAGCACCAAATACACCCCGCAAGTGATATTTTGAAAAAAAACCAAAACAACCATAATTTTGAAATTCAGTATATATATTCATGAAATATAATTTTATAATCTCATAAATAACATCATCCTATCATTTTCCATGATCAATATATATAATTAAAAAACAAATTAATTAAAAATTAAAGTTAGTGCAGTAAAAAAATAACAACGAACTAATTATTATAACACAAAAACTTATTTAAATTAAAAGTTAGTATAATAAAAATTTGGTTTTAATTTAACTTTCAACAGATTATTAGTTTCTAATTATTATTTTTAATTTAAAAACTGCTTATTTGATTAATCTGAGCATTCCACATTTTTGATTGACATGAATTCTTCTTGTACATATAAAAAATAATCTAAATTTAGTTGACCTATGATTTCAAATCAATCCATATATGTCCCAAGGAAAATCCTTGAAAACCCTTGGGATAAGCAAACCAATGAGATTTATATTGTACAAATATTGTACAAGCACTGTATCATCTTGGAAGGGGTGACATTTATACTCCTGGTCGTGGGAAACGAAATTTCTAATGGTTTTTCGGGCCGATTCTGCATCAATTTGAGGTCATTTACTATAGTTTTGACTATTATATGCATGTTTTAGTATTTTAAGACACTAAAAAGAGATTTTTAGTCATCCTAGACAAACAAATTCGATCTAAAAGTTACCAATACTTACATTTCACACATTATTGTATGGTTGTAGCCAAGGATTTAATAGAAACCAGAGGTCATTATCTTGATTTCTATCCAATGAAATGTTTTTAAAGATTGGTAATTATTTAAGATATTACTATAGAATAGGCTTTTAAAAACACTAAAAAAATTAATCAAAAAATATAATAATCTAAGAACTGTTAAAAGGGGGTCCCCTTTACCAGTACTAAAAAAATCGCTAATAAAGATCCCTTTTATTAGTTCTAAAAAACAATAATAAAAAGAGTATTTTATCAGTGCTAAAAAGGCGCTCATAAAGGGGGTCTTTTATCAGTGTTTTTTGTGATGATAAAATAAACTATTTATCAGCACTAAAAAGTGGCGATAAAAGTTAAAAAAATAAATTTTCAAAAATATTTTTTTTACTAATTACAAATTTAAAGGTGGACCACCCTTTTTAACAGGGCTCAATGTTCAAAGTCCCCTCCCAATAGGGATACCTTCTTCACCTACTCGTGTGCACCTGTCTTCACTGGGTTTCAAACATGAGACTTCTCCCTCACTAATATACACCTCTATCACTCTTCTATATTTATTTGTTATGTATTTTATGATATATATATATATATATCAATTTCATTACACTATATATATATAATTATTTTTAAATACATATATAAAATTTGTTTTTTGTTTCTGTGTTTACAAATACATACATATATATATATATGTGTGTGTGTGTGTGTGTCTTTATATAAAATTATACATATTTTTATTTATTTAAATATATTATATATTAAAATTTATATAAAATTTTTAGAATATATAGATAATTATATATCTGTTTGTCAATACACACATAAATATATTTATATATATATATAAACATTATAAATACATTAATTGTATAGGTATATAAATATCCATACATATTTATTTTAAATATAATGGATATTAATTTTTACTTAAATATTGTATATATATATAACGACACTTTATACGTAAATATGTTTTCATATTTATTTATAAAATTAAATTTTTATGTGTGAATATATACAAATATGTATATATATTTATATATTTAATTATAAATAAGAGTAAAATATGAAAAATTATGAAATTTTAATATCATAATATCTATATGAGGATAATAGTTTAGAATAAATTGAGTCACCACCAAAAAAAAGATAAGAAGGATCTCTTAAATGAGAATGAAATTCTATCAAATGTTAAAAAATAGGGGTATCCCAAACAAAAACTGAATTTTGGAGGAATTATGATCCTTTTTCCCCATAAAACTATTATTAGGGATCTACCTAGTCATCGCGGTGTAGATAATTTCATAATCTTCAGTTTGATATGTGGTAGAGTTCAAATAGACACTCGAATAAAAAGATATGACTGTTTGAAGTTTGAGTCACATTTTCAACTTATTTTATATTTTTTATTAATTTATTGAATTTTCTATCTTAAATTTATTATTAAATGACTAATACTCAATAATAATTATATTTTTTTAGTTAAATTTGTTTTTAATTATTTTATACACTATTTCCACTGAATATCTTATATATTAAATGTGATTACATATTTTGTAGTATACAAATCATATTTTATAAAATATATTATATTTATATCAATAAAATATATTTATATATTAATATATGATTTTTAATTATATATAACTTTTTTTATGAAATATACCTTTTATCAGTGCTAAGAGAAGCACTGATAAAGTCACCCTTTATCAGTACTAAAAACAAGAACTGATAAAAGTACCCTTTATCAGTGATAAAAAAAGTATTGGTAAAGTTGGTACTTTTATTAGCACAAAACAAACACTGATAAAGGGGTAATTTTATCATTTTTTAGTGCTGATAAAAGTGCTTTTATTAGATCTTTTTTAGCACTGATAAAGGGTAGCATTGGATAAAACCAATTTTTTGGTTGTGAGAACCTCAAAATTGATTAGTTTGATCACATAACACATAATATTGATGTGTCATATGCTCATAAATGTCAAAAATAATTAAAATAAATTATTCATATGATTTCATGTCAAGATGAAGTCGTTTTATAGGGTTTTGACCGTTAAACACACGTTTTAGTGTTTTAAAATACCAAAAATGTGTTTTCATTCATCTGAAATAAACAACTCCGATTGACACACTATTAGTAAATAAATTTTAAAAATTAGTATAAGGTTGTTTTATTATGATTTCACATCAATTAGTGATTATTTTCTTGGTTTTGACCCCATACTGCAAGTTTTTAAAGACAATTTATCCTTTAAGAACCACCTATTTGGTCAATCCAAACACAATGACAAGTCGCCTTCTCATACATGTCAAAAATAATTAAAATCTAATTTTCCTATGATTTAATGTCAATATAAGGTCTTTTTCTATGTTTTTGGACATTATATGCACATTTTAGTGTTTTAAAACACTAAAAAGGAGTTTTCAGTGATCTTGATAAAATAAAAAATCAAATTGACACATCATAAGTCCCTATATTTTAAATACTAGTATACAATTTTTTCTGTACGATCTCATGTCAATTAGTGGTTGTTTTCTTGGTTTTAACCCCCCAACACATGTTTTTAAAGAGTGTTATTTTTTAAGAACTATTTATTCAGTCAGTCCAATCACACTGGATACCAAATTGATGTTTAATTTACTTGTATATGTCAAAAATAATTCAAAGTCATTTTATGTATGACTTGACATTAATCAAAGGTCATTTTATGTAGTTTTTACTATCACACAAATGTTTTAATTTCTACAAAAATAAAAAGTATTTTTAAGATTTATTAGGAAAATGAAAACCCTGATTCACAATTCATCAATTATTACATGTCATAGATCAATATAATATTGTATACCTATGATTTAACATATATAAAATGTCATTTGTATTTTTTTGACTCTCTACCACATGTTTTTAAAGACTGTTAATTCTTCATGAACTACTTATTCATTCATTCTGAGCACACCGCACATCAGATTGATGTGGAGTTTACTCGTATATATCACAAATAATTCAAAAGAAGTTTTCCTATAATTTCACATCAATCCATGGTCATTGGCTATGAATTTAACCATTACACACAAGTTTTAGTTTTTTAAAACACTAAAATGGAAATTCCGATTATCTTGTGAAAATGAAAAATTTGATTTATGTGTTGTAAGTCCCTATATTCTAAGATTAGTACATGATTTGTGTCTTTTGATTTCACACCAATCAGATGTTGGTTCCTTAGTTTTAACTCCCCACGCTCAACACACGTTTTTAAAGATTGTTGATACTTTTAAGAGCCACTTACTCGGTCCGTCCAAGAACACCACACATTGTATTGATGTTTTGTATTCTTATAGACATGAAAAATAATTCAAAACAGATTTCCTATCATTTCACATCAATCTAAGTGTGTATTAAATGATTTTTACCACTACACCCATATTTTAGTGTTTTAAAACACCAAAAATAAGTTTTTAGTCATTCTTGTAAAAGTAAAAACTTTATTTGATGAACCCTATATCCATACATCTAAAAAATATGTATAAAAATATTTTCCATTTATTTTATGTAAATTGGAAGTCATTTTCTTAGTTATGGGCCCATGGTGCACATTTTTAAATACTATTACTTCTTTAGGAACCACTTATTTGGTCAGTACGATCACACCACACACATGATTGACAACTCATCTACCAATACACATAAAACATAATTAAAGTATGTTTTATTATGACGTCACATCAATCTAAGGTCATTTCTCTATATTTTTTTATTGTTAAATGATCATTTTAGTGTTTTAAAACACTAAAAAAGAATTTTTGGTCATCACAAGAAAGCAACAACTCCGATTGGCATATATTTACTATTGGAGTTTGTGTTCTAGAACTAAATGTTTTTACATTGATTACATGTATAATGGAAGATTTTAATATTAATAAATACATCTTATTACATATTATTCATTTTTCAATATGACTTTGATGTAATAATGTCCTTGGGTATAGGTCACACTGATAATGTCATAATAGTTCCCCATTATGACAAGAACCTTAACATTACATAATGACATTCTTAAATATATTTCTACAGTTGGATAACATACTATGACGTGGGATTATAGTATATTTACTTTTAGGATTGAGTACTTGTAAGCAAATGATACTTCTTCTTATGAAGTTTCCACTTGGTAATCTCTAAGATGGGAGATTATGAAAACATACCCGCTAGTTTAAATTTTGTATGTTTTAGTATCATAAACTATTCCTATATGTGATCATGTGTAGTATTCCATATACTTTAAGGTTATTATTAATGCATTTCATAACTCACACACTTAGATTTAAAAACTAAAATTGTGTCACCATACATTCATGAGAAGTAGGGTATGTTGGGTGTGTCATGAAGAATAAGTTATTAATGGATATGTCAAGGAAGTATTTTTCCCTTACATATTTATATAAGTTGATTTCTTACCCCTTATACTGAAATAGAATCACAACATTATTTCCCAGGACATGGTGAAACTATGTATTTCTTTCAGACAGTCAAAGAAAGGTGTATCGAGCATATAGGTTGAAAACATGGTTGTGCAGCCAAATTGATAAGATATTGTGAAAAAAGTATTATATTACATAGTGAAAGACATTATGTGGTTGTCAACATTGGGATATTAAGTTCTTTCTCTTGGGTGACTTGACCAATTTTTAGATAGTGATCTTGGACTTTTGAAAAACCCGCCTAATGTCAATTAGAAGGAATCTTAGAGGGACACACATTAAGGGTTTCCATTTATCGAAATAAAATTATATTTAAATTTAATTATTGAAATAGATATATTATTCTCAATATAGAGTAATAATTTTATTCAAGTTTTATTGACCGCATAATCTAAATAAATATTTATTCACCTAATTGTGAATAAAATATTTTTTATTTTATTTAGTTAATATTTAATAAACATTTATTAACTAGTTTGTGGATGAAATATTTATTTATGAAAATAATAATAATTTTAGTATTCAATAAATGTTGGGGAGTTGGAGCGGATCTAGATCATGTTCGTTGATAAATATTAATTTAAAAATTGGTAAAATAATATTTATATTTGTGCAAGTTAGAAAATTTGAATAAAATAATAATAATAATAATATTATATATCATGGGGTTTGATAAATATTATTATATTATTTAAGGGCCGGTACACAATTAACATATTTTTTAACCAAAAACCTTGCTCTATAAATAGATGATTATGCCTATTGTGTTGAGCTAATTGAAAAATTGAGAATAGAGAATCATTGCACAAAATGGACTTCTCTATCAATTTTTTTCCTATATTATTCTTAGGAATAAGAAGAAATCCTTTAATCCCAATGGATATTGAGTGATTACCATGAACATTGTAAGAAGAATGATTCACCATACTAGCACCTAAAAATAAATCAGTGCCATTTAGAGATCAAAAGAGCATGTGTGGACTTTAGCGAGAGGGATTATATAGTTGGACCATATGAGCACAAAAAAGGAAATATAAAAAATGTTTTATATGATAAAAAATATCTTCAAATAATGATCCTGATATGAGGTAATTTTTATTTAGATCTAAATAAACCAATTATAAATTTAACATGAAAATATCCTCTCCGGGTTTTAGGTTCACATATGGTAATGTTCGGGTGAAAAATTTGTTTTTTCATGAATTTTACAACATGCACAATTTGAGAGTGATCCATCATATCTAAAAAACCTTTTGGTTTATTTATATGCAAGGTGCTTCCTTTATGCTCCAAACATTCAAGTAGAAAAAGTAGTAACTTTTTAAATTTATAATTTTATTTTTGATTGTTGATCTATATGTTAAATAGTGGTTATATATTTAATTTCCATAATATTAATTCTTTAATCCATTTTAATTAATATTATTTTGATATATTAATTATTATCATTCATGATTTCATTTTCTTAAAGGACTAATAATATATAAAGAATGGAGTGAGATTCCATCAGGAAGTGACAAGAATTTTGGCCTATAAAATTGGGTTACATGACGTGTATCTAGAGTACACACCATGTACCCAAGTGAACTACACCCAAACATGCCATGAGATACACGTAATTCCAAACATTAACAATGCATGGTGCATTTATTTCACACCATGTGTAGATCGGGCCAGCCTGGCACAAGGATTGTATGATTACATGGCATGAAAATGGCATACATATTGTGTATTCCATACGGTTTAACGATGAAATTAACCCTAACTATGTAGTCAAATGCACAGTTAGAGCCGAGTGAGACCGAAATCCTAGAGCATTAATGAAATACATGATATTTAGATCACATATACAATTTTTCTTTTATTAATTCATGTATCTAAAGTTTATGTCGATTCATTTTGAAAGACAAGGAGACACACAGTTAGCGGAACACACGACGTTTAGCTAGAGTACTTGTTGTGTGGTATTGCGTCCGAAGAATACATTGAGTTCTTTGGTGGGTTGCACAGGCACATGGAAAGCATGATATAGGGTGTGTACTGACTAGCACATGTCATGTGGTCTAATTGAGATACATTCCAAATACCTATATACTTATCCAGGATACATAGAAATTGGGGTACATAATATGTAGCTCATAAGTACACATTGTGTAGTCTCCCAATAAATGACAAAATTAAATTACATTAAATTACTATTTACTTCATTAAATCCTTATTATACTGATTGACACTATATTTTTTTTTTGAAAATTTAATAATGGTTTTAAAGAATTATTAAATGATCAATTAATTTATTGTAATTATATGTAATCATTAGTTATGCTGTTTATTCTTCACGTATGCATTTATGATGGGAATCACCAAGAAATATGAATGGCCATTAAGATAAATGGGAATTAATTAATTAATTAATGAAATCACATTTATCTTAATAATAAATAAAGAATAGAAATGTATGTTATCTTATGTACTTTTTTCATAATCATTTCTTGTGGATGACCGGTAATGAGCTTGCCTAAGATTTTTTTATGTGTTGGAATTATTGGATTTAATTTATTAAATGGTTTTACAATTATTAATTATTAAATTAAATATGATGTCTTGCATGTCATCTATCACTCCTTGATTATGTTGAACCTTCATGTCCAATGTTATTTATGTAATCCCCCTTAACCAATCCTTTGGTTCCCCTCACCTATGTGTGAGAAATAAATACATGTAATAAATTGAGTATCCAATGGTTCATGGAGGTGGTTCAATATGGAATTGAGATGACACCAACCCCAGTGATACACATGTGAAAAGTTATAATTCTTCAATTCATTCCAAGACTAACACAAGGAGTTTTTCCCTAGTTAATAGGTTGATTTATTTTCTGCTCAATAAATAAATTGTTAGATTATCTAGGGATTGGGTAATTTATTAATTTATTTATTTCTATCATATGAATTATTTATTTTATGGATGCAAGATTGTGATCACACAAATAAATGAACTAATTTAAAAATGTGGAATATAAATAAATGGATTATACATAAATTTTATATTGAAACATGGTTAATCACTTAAGTAAAATCCAATTAATATTAATAAGACATGTAAATGACAAAACAAGGTAATTTTTATTCATAATAAATAAAATCCCACAACTGAATATTAAGTTAGACTTGGCCTTCTATTACTTGATTAGGGAAGAAATCCATAGAACTAAGTCTTTGACCAACCCTAATTGGGATACTTAATTTTATTATGGAGTTCTTATGAAGGTTATGGATTGACTTAACCATCTTACATCAAGAGAAGTATCCCTAACTAGAATTGATGTAACTTGGAATAAAGTGTTGAAGAAATCCATGTTAGTTTTTTTGTATTAGGGATTCCACTGAATGGATCAAGTAGATTCAAGCCTATAGTTGGCAAAGACCTACCTATGCAAATTCATTCAAGTAGCTTGAAAAAACCTATATGGTGTTATGTGAAGGGGTACATGGATCCTTTCCACTAAAATGTCTAGGAAACAAAACATTATGAGTACAATGGTTGTTGGGATGTCATAAAACAATGGGATATTTAACAAAATTAATTTTATAATTATTATGTCTCACATAATTTGTAATCAAGAAATGTACTAACAATATGATCTTTTATAATTGAATAATAATGGAAAGTTCATCATCTATATTATCTCTATGATAAATATTAGAGAAAGAACATCTCCTCACTAGTAGTAAATTCCAAGGATGGTTTAGACCCCTTCAAGTTGTGATGATCCATGAATGAAAATATTATATTCTAGAATACCCTTTACCTAATCCACTTACATAGGAGGTGATTGATAAATACTTCACTATCTATGATAAAAATTTGATTTAAATAGTGATGTTCAATATTTAATTCTTTTTTCAATTCCAATTGAACCCATGAAGTCTCATAAAAACATGGATTCTTATATCAGGATCAATCATCTCTATGGTGTAAAATATAAGAGATAAGGAAATTAACAATTTGAGATATCCAAGGTACTCTTTTAGAATAATATTAGAGTGGGTACACTAGATGGACCTCACGTAGTCAAACCCATTGGATACATTGAGTACCTAGAGGTTCTAGATTTTAAAATACCAGATGAATTATACACCAATATCATACATGCATGTCTCCCTAAAATATTATCTACATTTATTTTAATTTTAATATGAATAATATTGAGAAGTGTCATCCAGATCTACCAAATCTTCTTCAGAAAATATAATTGGAAATGAAGCACGAAGAGCCCTCCTTCCTTATGATGAATAAATGAAAAGGTCAATAAAATATCTCTAATCCTAAATATTCTTCACAATTCCCTTCCAAGAATATAAAGATAAAGGGAATTAAAGGAAAAAAGATGATACCTTTTTCACGTATGTAAAGATGGGCCATTAGAATAAAAATTGTACCCAACAAAAAAGCAAGGGGAAGCATCAAGTAAGTTTGTTATTGAGTTCAAATTATATGTTTCTAGAAATTAGGTATTAGATACTGCATATGGTTCTCACATATGTATTCAAGTACAATAACTAATTAGATTCTGAAAGATTGATTAGGGGGATGCAGATCTATGAGAAACCAACAAATACAAACTTTCTTCTTTTATTATCGAGGAATACCATCTCATGTTGCCAACGAGAATGAACATGGTTTTAAAAGATTGTTATTATGTCCTACCAATTACCAATAATACTATTTCTATATATAGACTTGATACAGAAGGATTTATTTTCATGTTTGATAATATATGTTTCTAATTTTGTAAATACAACATATGTTATGGTAAGGAATATTTAAATAATGGTCTTTATGTGTTGGATTACATAAACCAATTAATAGAAATCAATAAAAAAACTGATTCACATGAATCATACCACACCTAACTTTGGCATCATTAGCTAGTCCATGTAAATGAGGATAATTTGAATAAATTACACCAAGATGTTAACTTAGATTATTTTAAACTAAAACCATTTAGTGTATGTCACACATGTTTACAAGGAAAAATGAACAAAGACCCATTTAGCAGAAAAGGTAAAATGGAAAAATATATTCTTGAATTAGTTCATACCAATGTGTGTGGAAAATGTTTTGTTGAAGCAAGGGGTGGGTACTCATGATTCTAACTTTTACTGATGATTTTAGTAGATATGGATATATCTATTTTATGAGGTATAAATTTTATTTATTTGAGTGATTCATGGAATGAAATAATGATGTTGAGAACTATTTGATATGAAGATTAAAAATCTCTAATAAAAACATGGTGAAGAACATATTAATCAGGACTTCATTGATTATTTAGGGGAGTTTCATATTCTATCTCAACTCACACCTCTATATACACATCAGTGTAACAATGTAAATGAATGGTGGAACCACACCCTATTGGATACAGTGAGATAAATGACGAGTCATGTGAGTATTATATTATTCATTTGGGGATATGTGTTATATAAAACTTCACAAATACTAAAATAAGTTCCAAATAATGTGTAAGATGACCATACTAATCGTGGAATGAAAAGAAACCTCAATTGTTGTACTTACTTGAATGTTGTTGCAAAGAATTCGATAAGGCATCTTCAGGTAACAAACTTTCACCCCAAGGCACAAAAATGTACCTTTATATGATGCCCTAAGAAAAAAATAGATATTAACTATATGACCCCTGAAAAATATAATAGTGTCAAGACACACCATATTATTTGAGAGGGATCACATCTTTAAAATAGATAGTGGGATTGAGATTGACTTCAATGAAATCCAAGATCATGGTAAATAATAGTTTGTATAAGAAAAAATTTCACAAATCCCCATGGAAGAAGATGTTCAAGAGACAAAAGTAATGTGTAAGAGTGTAAGTGTGGTTAGAGAACTATAATGATATGATTTTCTGTTCACTGAGGATAGTGAAACATTATTAGTTGATAATAATGATCCTATAACCTATAAAGAAGCATTAAGTGACATAAATTTTTCCATATGATAGGAAAAAATGAATTTTAAAATGTATTACATGTACAAAAAAGAAGTTTATATTTTGGTATTTTCACTAGTGTTTGTAAATACCATTGGTTGAAAATGGGTATTCAATAAGAAATTAGACACATATGGACAAGTAAAAGCCTATAATGTATGACTAGTTGAAAAAGGGTTCAAATATTATCAAGGATTAGACCATGATGCAATGTTTTCACTAGTATCTATACTGAAATCCATCATAATTATACTTTCCATTATGGATTTATATGACTATGAGATTTTTAAAATGGATGTTAAAACATTCTTCCTTAATGGGAACCTTTAGGAAGATGTTTATATAAAACAACTAGAAGATAGGTGACTCCAAATGTTTCTAATTAGGTATTGAAGTTGTAATGATCCATTTATGTATTAAATTAAGAATCCAATTCATGGAAAATTAGGTCTAATGATGCTATAATAGAATTTGGTTTCATATATAATGAATATGAGACTTATTTCTATAAGAGGTTTCGTGGGATTGTGGTGGTTTTCTTAATACTATTTGTTGATGAAATATTACTTATTGAAAAAACACATATAATATAGTCTATAAAATCCTGGTTGAATAAATTCTTCTCTATTAAGGAATTAGGTGAATTAACTTATATTATTGGGATAAAGATTCATCATGATAGATCCAAGAGGCTTCTATTCCAAAATCATGGTCTATATATTGACAATATATTGGATATATTTAGTATGGAGCAATCCAAGAGGGGGATTTTTCAAACTCCACATGAAATTTATCTTTCTAGGAAAATGTATTCTTAAACACAAGAGGAAAGAAAAATTATAGAAAAGATTCCATACAGATATTTGATTGGGTTAGTCATGTATATTTTGTTATGTACTAGTATATATGTCCCCAACACCTTGAGTGTCGTAGGAGGATACCAATAAGACCTAGGGTAATTCCATTAGATGGCAGTCAAGAATATCTTTAAACATTTGAGGTGTAATAAGGATATATTCTTGGTCTATGGAGAAGATAATGAACTAATCACCATAGGATGTTCATATGATTGTTCATAAATAGATAAAGATTATCTTAAATAATAGAAAACATACATCTTCAGTCTCAATGGAGGTAATGTAAGCTGGAATAACACAAATAAATCTTTGATCACATATTATAGAGTAGAGTTTGGGTATATTACATATTCTGAGGAAGCTAAAGAAGATTCATGGATAAACAACCTCATCGAAGAGTTTTATTTGGTAACTAATAGTATAGATCTTACCACACTTTATTATGATAATAAAACCGTATTATCTCTATCTATGGAGCCAATGTCACATTAGTGGATGAAGTATATACATAATAAGTATCATATACTGAGGGATTTTATCAGAGTGGTAAAGTTGGAGTGATTAAAATATCTATGGAATACAATGCGATGGACCCCTTGACTAAAACTATGACTCCGTAGAATCATGATCATTTATGAGTTCAAGCGGGCTAAAAGTCATAGGTATATTTCTCTAGTAAAAGGGGGATTTTGTTGGATTTGATGTTCCAGAACCAATTTTATATACTTTGATTACATTTATAGTCTAATATTTTAATACTAATAAATAATTCTTATTACATATTGTTAATTTTTCTGTGTGACTTTGATGTAATAATGTCCTAGGGTATCTTTTACATTGATAAGGTCATAAAATTCTCCCACTATGGTGATAAAATTAAAGCCGCATAATGATATTTCTAAATATTTCTTTACTATTAGATAATATATTATGATGGAGAACATAGTATATAGATTTTTAGGTGCAAGTACTCATAATCGAATGAGGTTTCTTCTCATGATGTTCACACTTGGTAATATTAAAGATGGGAGATTATGAGAATATAACCACTAGTAGGTATTCCACATGTTTTAGTGTTATCATATATTACTATCAACATGTGTGTATAATGGGAATTAGACTTTAAGACTATAATTAATGCATTTCAAGACTCATACACTTAGATGTACTAACCAAAACTACGATGCCATATGTTCGTGAGAAGTAGGGTATGTTAGGCATCTCATGAATGATATGTTATTGATGGATAAGTAGAGGAAGGAATTTACCTTAAATATTTATGGAAGGTGATATCTCAAACCTTTGATTGGAATAAAAATATCACCTTAAATTCTATGGATATGGTGTAATGACATGTTTATTTAAAATAGTCAATGATAAATGTATTAAGAATATAGGTTGATGCCATAATTGTGTAAACTTATTGATGAGATATTGTGAAAAAGGTATTATATTACATAGAAAGAATTTTAATATGGTTTATGATGTTGATACATTAAGTTATTTCTCTTGGATACCTTAGGCCATTGCTAGACAATAATCTTGAACTTTAGGAAAACCCACCTAATAATAACGAAAAAGACTCCTAGAGGATCGTACACTATGTGTTTCCATTGATCCTAATTATATTCTATTTGAATTTAATTATTACAATAAATATTATTCTCAAGACTAAGAAATAATATTATTCAAATTTTATTGACAGTATAAATTAAATAAATATTTATTCACTAGATTTTCAATAAAACAAATCTAGTATATTTATTGAATATTTAATAAATATTTATTTTCTAGTTTTTAGATAATGTATTTTTTAATTAGTAAAATATTTATTTAGTAATTTAATAAATTTCGTGGAATTGGAGAGGACCAAGATCATTTCAGGTGATAAATATTAATTTATAATCCAGTAAAATAATATTTATAATTGTTCAAGTTAGTTGATGGCGTAAAATAAGAATAATAATTATATTATATTTCATGGGTTTTTATAAATATTATTATATTATATATGGTACAATATTCAATTAAATAAATTTTTATCCTAAACCTTAGCTCTATAAATAGATGGTTATGTCTATTGTGTAGGGTTTATCCAAAAATTGGGAATAGAGAATCGTTGTGCACAATAAACATCTCTCTGGAAAATTTATTTCTCTCCTCCTCTAAATAACAAGAACAACTCCTTAAAGAATAAAGGATCTTGAGAAACAAATACAAACAACACAAGATGATTGATTCATAATTCTAGCACCTAGAAATCAATCAGTTCCATTCAAAGATCAAAGGACACATGTGGATCACCATTAGAGGGATTCTACACTTGGAACCTAAAAGTGCAACGAAGGTAATCTGAAAAGGGTTTTAGATGATCTATAACATCTTTGAAAAAAGATCATAAGTTGTGGTAATATTTCTTCAGATATAAATAAATTAATTATAAATTTAATGTGATAAGATCCTCTCTAGGTTCCTAGTTCACTTATGTCAATATTTGGTGGGAAACTTTAACTAGTCATGAAATTTATATTATGATCAGTTTGGGAATAATTTAATGGGTATGAAAAACAAATTTTTATGTATGGACATCCACAACGCTTCCAATATACCCAGATCCTTCAACCAATCCCTGCATATCAAAAATAATTATATGGTTATTTTCTAAGGATTTCATGCCAATCCTAGGTTCTTTTCCTAGATTTTAACCCATAACTCATGTTTTTAAACTTGTATAATTATTTAAGAAATTATTATTCATCAAGTCTATAATCTAAGATATAAAATACACAATGAAATTTGGTTGGAACTATTTATGGATTGAATCAGATTCAAATCTAGATATAGAATCCCCAAGGAGCCGATCAAGGAAGGTCTAATAGAGGCTCTTCCCTGAGTGGAATATCTATTTAGAAAATCTTGATCATATGTAGTAGAATGTGATACATGTGTATAGATAAGATAATTAAGTATATGATTCAATCAAAATGATGGATATTGCAGAATCTTTCTTAGATTTTTTTATGCACCACTCTTTCTACATACACTTTATGAACTTTGACATTAGGTGTGACTTGTAACACCCTGAGATCTTAATATATGATTACCATTAAATAAGACAATGTGTTCTATAACTTGTATCACATTCTAAAACCAATGTAAACAAAACAAAAAATATTAATAATATATTATTAATAAAGATATAATAAACACTAATATGGTAAACCATTAATAGTTATTACCGTTAGAATGTAATGAATTAATACGATTTAATATTAAAAAAGTTTATTTTCAATAAAGGTCATTTTATTTATATTATATATTTTATTTTAAAAATATAAATTTACAAATTTTTTAATTTAATTTGATAAAGTAAAATTTATTCTTGAATTTCTCACAATATAAATATTTTAATATGTATTTTTATATTTTTTAAAAAATAATTGGTTATCAGTTGAATATTAAAAAATACTGAGTTTTGCTAATACCGTTTTTGTTATAAAGAAAAAAAGTTTTTGAAAAATTTTTGAAATAAAAAAATATATTTAAAAATTAATATATATCATTTATAAAATCTATTTTCAATTTATAAAACCCATGAATATAATTTTATAAAAATAAGTAATATTTTATGAAAACCTATTTTTCTTCTATTTCTTTAATTAAATTTACACATGATGAAATAAGTATTTAGATTTATCTTAATGACACATAACTCTTATTAATATTAATAATCTTATTAATATCATTATAATTAATATCATTGATAGTTTTAAATATATATATAAAATTTATTCTTAAAAATAAACGTTTCTTTAAAATAGGGTTTTAAGTAATACATTTTCTAATGTTAAGATTAATTTTCCTACACATATAAAGTTAATTTGATAAAATGATTCTTATATTTTATAAAATAAAAATATTATTATTTAATATCATCAATTTCATTTTTTGATTAAAATTTATATTATTAGGTTTAATGTTAATTAACACAATATTACTAAAATAATTATTTTAATATTTTTATTTTATTAATATCAAGTAATTTCTATTAAATCAATTAAATTTAACTAATTTAAATGATGTATATAATATGATATATAAATTCATAAATAATTATATTAACACTAATTTAATTGGTAATCAATACTAAATAATATCAAGAATCCATAATGGTTAAAATGTCATTTTTCTTCTAAAATAACATTTCTACATATTATATATTTTTATTTAAAATTTAATTTTATAATTTTTAGAAATTTTATTTGAATACATAAATGTTAAATTTAGTTCTATAACACCCAAATATGTTTATATGGGTTATTATCTATTATTAATAAATCTTAAAATCTCTTAGTTAAAAAACTAGTTAACCAGTTCAAAAGCAAAAGAGGAAAATAAAAAAAGTTAGTGGTAAAAACCATATAACATGTTTAAAAAATGTCTTTAAAGCCTTGGTTGAGTATTTATAGACAAAAATAAACCAAAAAATAAATTATTTATAATATTTTGAGGCATTGACCTTGGAATTATGTCATGAAATTATTTAAATATACTGAGTGTTTACAAAAGTTCCCTTTTCCTCTATTATAAAAGGGGGTCACTTACACCCTTTAAAAATTATACATCACATCATAATTTTCCTTGAACCTCTACCAAAATCACCTCTAATATAAATATATCACACTATATTAAACCACCATTAACACTATGTTATCCGAATCCCTTTAATTTCAAGGGGTTTTCTAAGGATATATCAAATTTCCAACATAAGTATTGTCTACTTCATAAGTTTTTCTCATTAATATTCATCTTAAAAATATCTTAAATACAAAACAATATAATTACATAAGTATATTTATATAAATTATATGTTATTATATTAATTTAATAAAAATTATTTATTCCTATCCATATTCTAATAAAAACAAAAGTGTCGTTAGTGTGTTGTGAGGACTACCACCTCTACAAAGTGACGTTTTCTATTTTTTCATCAACACCATTCAAGGATCATAAAAATTATGTAATAGTTGAATAAATATGATATATAAATATAAAAATTATTCTAAAATGTAAAGTTATAATTTAATTTCATTCCCTCTCATTTTTGAGAAATGAAAACATTAATCGTACATATGTGGAAACTATTGCCTCCACAAGCAATGAGTTTCATTTTTAATCACCAGCCACCAAAAAATGGAATAAAAAAATGTTTAATATATAAAAATTATTTATATAATAATATTATCATTTTTTACATAAGGAATAAAATTTAAAATTTTCTCTACCATGGTTAACATACTTAAAAAGTTTATGAAAAATTGACCAAACAACCTCAAGTAACCGACATAGGGAATAACACTATATAATAAATAATTATAATATGATAATAAATGGTACACAATTACTAAAATATATAATAATAAGTTTTCTAATTAGGTATATAATAAAATCATTTTTATTATTCAGGATGTTAGGCATATTCACAGATTGAATTTGGAACAAGGTAAGGGTTTTCATCTTAAATTCCTCTATTTGAGACACATTTTTTATTATGAACCTAGTTTTATTTTTGTGGTGTGTATACCACCCATATAATAAAAAATAATATGAAATAAATTTTAATCATTATATTTTAAGTTCAATTAAAATCTCTATATTTCATGGGATTTTGATTAAAGTTCTACTCAAGAGATAATATTTTTCATGGTCTCAATTATGATTCTTTGATACATGTTACATGTTAAGAACTATTCTTAATTTTTTATGTCAAATTCACTACCCATGGATATTTTTTTATCATTATATATTTATCATATGGGATTTAATTTTCAAATCATCTTCCCTGATTCAATTGGTCATCAATACAATTATTTCCACAGTAATAAGGATTTTTGGTAACTCAAATCGACTTTTTGAGTTGCAATGTTGTATCATAAACATTATTATTCCATGATTAGGTCCATAAAATATAATATTTTATTATATATAATTTTATGATCTTATTTTATAAAATATTTTTTTAATACAAATAATTCATTATCACTTTTTTACAATGTGGGTTTCCAACAAAGGAAACATCAGGTTTCATAAATGTTTCTTTTATAATCAAATGTTTTGGATCTAAATTCACAATATAAAAATATAGTTAATTTTAAAGTATACATTATTCAAGATTATTTTAAAATTAAATGTTTTCAAGGATCTTTTACTTCAATATTTTAAAAATACATTTAGAATTGACTCATAACTTACAATTTTACATCATTGTTAAAAATGTTTTCTAAAGAATCTTTTAAGTTTTCACTTACATTTATATTTCCATTTTAAAAAGTATTTTTACCTAATAGGGTTTATTTTTCAATATTTATACCCCAATATTAAAATATATTTTGGGGGAATGAACTCATGATACCATAAAATCCAATTCATGATCCCCTCTTGGGTGGTATCGTTCAAGAATTGTTTTTAATGGTTGTTTTTCATCTATTTCAATATCGATCTATGTTTATTTTATTACACTGATGATATGTTATTTTGAAATCATCCACCTTATTCTTATATATGGATGATGACCATGATTATTCTAATATTTAATTATTCATATAATCATTTAACCATACAGTATGAACATCACATTTTACATATTTCATATTGGACAATGTTCACCTAAAACAAATGTTATTCTATTGATATAGATAAAATAATGGAATTTAAAATGTTTTTATTAGAATATATATTATTATTGGAATTATGAATATGTATTGTTTAATTATCCTCCATATTCCTCCGTATGGGTTATAATAATGTCATCCCTTTATTAATATGGGGAAAAGTATTGGAATTTTGTTTATTATTTTTCTAATACAGAGGATTATTGGAAAGTTGACTATATAATGTTTGAACATACAAATTATTTCTCTAGATGTGCTATGATCATGATGAATTTTTTTACTGGGAAAAGTATTGTAATTCATGATTATTAGTGGCTACAAACATAGGTTGATTATGTATTTGATTTCTATATTTCTCATTATATGGATAACCAAGTTTTATTGAGTAAGAGATTCCTCTGGGAAAGGTATGAAATGTCTTGTTGAATATTATGGTGTATTCACTGGACTTAAACAAGTGATGGGTGGGAACTGACATTATATACCCCCTCGATGAATTGAAATATCTCATGAGACAAAATATGTTTTTGGGATTATGGCTATGCCTACCCAATTCAGTTAGATGTCTTGACTGTAGTCTTGATGACAAGTAAAGTTCCTTTGAATAAGGCCTTAAAATTAGGTTTTGTTGTAAAAAATTATGAATCTAATCAATATGATATCACTATTATTGATCTTCATGTTATTATTTGTTATCATGTATATAGATTGCTCTAAGTTTCAATTTGATTATGGATTCATGTGGTTTACCTATTTCTGCCATATTGTTTATCCCATGTTTATGTCAGGATTTATTTTGTTTTATATTTCCCTTACTGAGAATTTGATCTCACCCCTTATAATGTTTCCATTTCCCTAGGTTATAGTGAAAAGTATCACCCATGAATTTAAAAGGGTAACATGTATGAAATAATTTGTGGGAGACTTTGAAGACTTGTCATGAATTTAATAGTATCAAATATAATGGGAAAATTTTACATTTGATATAAAGAACATGGGATTTATCAGATCATTTTGTGTTATTATTCACTAAATCTCTTAAACTAAAAAGATTCTTAAGATATAATAGATTCAATAATCAATATTGATTTTGAAATTGGGGATAATTATATCAAGGTTTTTGTAGCTAGTATCAAAGAAAGTATGTAAAGTATGTGTTTGTTAACACTAGATCTAGGAATTATAGTCTAAGTAATAACATAAAATACATATATATCTATGTAAATATCTCTTTTAACATGGAATAACACTCTTTTCATTAATAGTTTTAAGTGATGGGTTCTCCTTGGTATCTAAGTTTTTCTTCTTCTTATTTTGGAATTCTTACCACACCACACATCAGATTGATATGATGTCAATTCAAACACATCAAAAAATATTTCAAAACCAGTTTTCATATGATTTAACATCTATTTGAGCTCATTTAATATGATTTTAAACATTACACACACATTTTAATGAATTAAAACAATAAAATGTGTATTTGGTCATCATAGAAAATGAAAACTCAAATTTATTCATAATAAATTCTTAAATATTAAAAATTTGCATTCAGTTTTTTTCCTATGATTTCACACTAAATATATTTCATTTTCTTGGTCTGTAGTCCTTGATGCACATTTTTAAAGATGGTTAATTATTTAAGACAAATTATTTAGTAATTTTGAGGACACTTCATGTCTAATGTTTTTGTTTTCTACTATTTCACATAAAAAATAATTCATTGGAAGTTTTCTTATTATTTTATGAAAATAAGAGGTCATTTTTATGGTTTTTATCCTTACATGCATGTTTTAATGTTTTAAAATAGTAAAATGGTGTTTTCAATCATCTTGGAAAATCAAAGATTTTAATTGACACATCGTCAGTCACTGCATTTCAAAAATAAGTATATGATTGATGCACTATGCTTTCACACCAAAGGAAATTTTATTTGTTTTAACCCTATGGTGCATATTTTTAAAGAAAATTAATTCCTCAAGAACCACTTATTCATCCAGTTTGAACACACTACAAATCAAAAAGATTTTTTATCTACTCATACATGTCAAAAAATAATTCAAAAAGTGTTTTCATTTGAATTAGCATCAATCTAAGGTTTATTTCTATGTTTTAATCTTTACACACACATTTTAATACATTAAAATAATAAAATGAATTTTCCATCATATTTGGAAAATGAAACATTGATTGATGCACTGTCAGTCCCTAAATTTAAAAAAAATTATAATTTTTTCCCTATGATTTCATGATAATTAGAGGTCATTTTCTTTATGTTTACCACTTTGAAAACTTTTTTAAAGAGTATTAATTCTTTAATAATTGATTCTTCAGTCAGTTTGAGCAAACCACATGTAGGATTGGATTAATTTTTTTTTATAATTAATTAATAAAACACTCTTTTTATATGATTTCATGTCAATTTGTGGTTTATTTTTATGGTTTTGACTAATACCCACACATTTTAGTGTTTTAAAACACTAAAAATATGTTTTCAGTCATCCTGGGAAAATAAACACTCATATTTAAGCTCCAACCATCCCTATATTTTATAAATATGTATATGGTTTTTTTTATTTTTTAATGTAAATCAAAGTTTATTTTCTTGGTTCTAACCCCATAACACATGTTTTTAAAGAATTTTAATTCTCTAAGAACCACTTATTCATTTAGTCTGAGCACACCAAAAATTGGATTGAGGTTTAATCTATTCGTACACAATAAAAATAATTCAAATGAATTTTTCATATGATTTAATATCAATTTGAGAATATTATCTTTTCTTATGAAAGTTAAAAGAATTTTTTAGTGTTTTAAAATAGTAAAAATTCATTTTTTTTCATCCTAGGAAAACGACAGCTCAGATTGACACATCACCACCATCATTCCTTAGCTTCTTAACTACTTGAAAAAATCTTGGTATCCTATTATTTTCCTTTTAATAAGGAGTTATTTTCCAATTATAAACAACTATTTGAACTTCATTAATAGTTCAATGTGTATTAGTAAATTCACTGAACACTTTCGATTGAAAACATGGATCAAATATTTACAAATATCATTTAAAATAAACCACATTCTTCCAAGATCATTTTACTTTTTTGTTGGGTTGAAAAATTTATATTTATAAGTTTGTATCATATTTTAGTTTTCATTATCATTTCAATTATTATACCCCCACATTCTTAGTTTCTTATAAACGACTCTTCTTTACGTTTTTTTAATGATTCTATCTTCAGGTCTGGATATTCTGTGTGATTTTCATTAAAAAAACTCTTATATACCTTATTAAAGATTTTATTTCTCTATTTATTTATTAACACTTATGGATATAGAAATGACATACTAAATTTGGATTAAATCATTATTGGTAGGTAACATTTCTTTCTTCTTCCCACTAATTTTTCCTTACAAGTATCTTCTCTTGAGCTTTAAAATTTTAGAGGCATTCTTGTGTGTTCTAAGAAAGTTTCTCAATTCTTGTTTCCATCCCAAAGAATTTTATTTGAGTGAGTTCGATGTGATTTTATATTATTTTGGTAAATTTCTATACGCTTTATTCATTTTTAGAGAGCTTAGTTTCCATTTTCTCTAAATGATCCAACATCATCCTTGTTATATTGTCATTATTAGATGAGGTAGATTTTTGTTGACTATAAATCATATGAAAATAAAACTATGAATACATATTTATATAATATTTTTTATATTTAATGATTCCCACTTACGTGTTTTGAGGTATATTAAATTTATTTCTAAAATCTAGTTGAAATGAATTTGAAGATCTATCATTTTTCTCATCAACCCCTTTCTGTAGATTATTTTTTAATTTACAATACCAAAGGAAATTTATCATTATAAAAATCATATAAAATATCTCTTAAATTTATTTTCCCTTAAATTTCATTATTTCTAGATTGATTTAACCTATCTTAATTTATTCATGTTATTATAGATATTTTCCTCCAATATGGTTTCAAATTCACTTGATTTATTGATAATATAGCCTATTGTAATTTGATTTGATCCCTAAAGAATAATCAGAATTGTATCTTGAGTTATGGTTTTGTAAAATTGTGTATTATATTCCCTTTATAATATGATTTAATAGATATTTTATATGATTTTTATAATGATAAATTTCCTTTGGTATTGTAAATTAAAAAATAATTTACTAATTAGATTAATTCTCTAGTTCTCTATATGAGTAACACTCCTCTTTCTTCTTCACATACGCCTTTCAGACCAAAATCTACAATTGTTTTCAAATTTAAGAAATCTCAATTTTAACTTCATTAGTGTTAGTTTCTTCAATAACCAAATCATTGCTTCCTCACATTGTTTTCTATTGTGTATTCCAATCTAATTTTCTTAAATTTACCTATAACTCCTTAACACATGTTTTCAAAACTTCATTCGATAGTTATGACCACAAGCGTTTGTCCATCAAGTGTGCATCCATCATATAAGTATTTTATAATCAATAAGAGAGGTAAAATTTTGGTAGGGTAATCTTGATACTAACATTGGTATCTTCACCATGACTCTTGAAAGTGTTCCTATACCCCTTGAATGAAGTCTAAGATCCTACTTCTCATATCCTTCATTTTCTTTATTGGAAAATTTTTTCTCATAAATTCATCTTGTAATTCATTTTAAGGAATTATTGATTCATATAGGTAAAAAATGTATCAATGATTATTTTCTATGATTTTAACATTATAAAAAACTCATTTTCTTAGTTTTCATCCCCTTATGAGATATATGTTGTATTAATAAATGTATAAAGGGTTAAGCAATATTTTTGATCATACTGAGCAATTCGAACATCAAATTGATATGCGGTTAACTCATATAGATAATAAATGACTCAATGATCATTCAATTATTTTTTTACTCCAATATAAATGTTTTTATCTATTCCCCATCCTGATGACTGATATATAATTTTATTTAAAACCTAATGGGGAAATGATACTTTGGATCATACCAAGAAATCCGTACATCTAATTGATATACGATTAAATCTTAAAGATTGTGAATGACAAAATAATCATTATCCTAAGTCTTCATACCAATCCAACTATGTTTACCCATTTTGACATCTTTCACATGATATGAAGCTTCAATACAAATGTGAAGGCAACACAATACTTTCTAACATACTGAGAAAACTAGGCATCAGATTGATAAATGGCTGATTCATACATGTCATAATTGTCATAAGGATCATTGTCCAAGATTTTAGAATTATCCACAACCCATTTTATCTTTTTGACCCCTTTATGGGAGATATGTCAAATTAATAAACATATAGAAGGTTTAAAGTAGTTTTCAATTATATCTATAAAACTGAACATTATATTTTTATGTGGTTGATTGCAATGATTTAATGAAAATTCTGGATCATTTGTTAAGTTTTTACCATGAAACTCTAATATGAGACACATTTTTTTTCATTAATACAACATTAATATAAATATAAAAAAATAATTATACATATAAAATGAAATGTTAAATAATAACAAATGAACAGAAAATAATTTATGCATCTAGCGCATCCGCATCTGGATCACCCATGGACTTACTAAGATGCCCATTAGTTGCATCTAGATCCTACAATATATATAAATATTATATATTATGAGTATGTCAATAAAAATTAGTGTGAGTACAACTTATTTTTTTCCTAATGTACCAAATATATGTGCACCAATAACAAGATCTCTTGGTGTCACCTCATATATATTTGTATACATCTATGATAATCCCTCCACATAATTTTTCTATATTATCCAAAACTAATCACCTGTAATGACCAAAACTATTATAAGTGAAATTTCCCTTTTGATTTAATTAAATATATTATTTTGTAAAATGGATATAGAAAAAACATTCACTCCATTTGTTTTATTATATCCAATTGTATTTAAATGACTATTACATATCATTACTGTGATAATATAGCTGTTGAACAATGATCACATGACTAGTATACATATAGGGTTTTAACAAATCATTTCGAAACAGACAAAGGAGTTTATAGCCTCCAAAAATAAGATCGTTCTCTATGAAGCTCATTTATTATAGCTTCTAACGGAGATATCATTTCTGGGATTTTCTCAAGACGAAGCCCAATCTTAGATCCAATAACCTAAGCACAAGAGAAACCATTTATGGTAGAAGTTCAAGCTCATTGAGATCACAACCCAAAAAATGTTCGCTGAATGACCCCATGAAAGCCCCACTATCTGACACCTTACTATTAGGGATTATGCTGGTGAAATAAAGGGATATGCATCAATACCCTATCATTATGATTATGTACATTATTTTTTTATATAATAATGAATATACTTTTATTTTATTATTGGTTTTAAAGCACAAATAGTATTTTTAGTTAATATTAAAATTGAATTAACAAATATATTTTTATGAATTAAAAAATATTATTTTAATAAAATATTATTATTAAATTAATTTTATTAAATAAAAATTATCATAAATTTTTTATGAGGCTACATAGTTTTTTTAAGTTTTAAAAACTGTTTTTGTCAAAACCCGTCAATTTTCAATAACTGTTAGTTTTTATTTTAAAAGTAAAAATTGATAAATTTATAAAATTATTTGGATAAAATGAATTTTATTTTTGGAATCAGGATGTAAAAATTATCCAATGGTGAAGTTTTCATAATTTTCTGAGATAATTAAATTTTTGGGTAAAAATTAAATACTATATAAACATATAGTGTGTTTTATGACATCATAATGACCTAATAGTGATGTAATAAACACTATAAAATGAATATTAGGAAAAATATAAGTTTTAACTTTAAAATAATGTGATTTTATATATTTTTTTAATTATTTTATAAAGCCTTAGTGAATCCTCCAAAATGTATAATCTATTTTATTATTTCAAGTTCATTTCTGTAATAATGTGAATCACCTCCACATATGAAAGGATAATATTGTAATATAATAAATCCAGGGCCTTATAAAATAAATTTTTCCACTTCTCTTTGGAAAAAACCATGGGAAAAAACCATGGTAAGGTTTGTGTATTTGAATATTGAATTGTATAGATTCCAAAACCCAAGTTTGTGAAATATTAATGAATTCCCCTATCATTTCCTATATAAACCCTCCAAATCTCGCACTTAATTTCACTAAAAAATACATGGATCATATAATTACTCTATGATAACCTCTATATATAATCCTTACAAGGTTTCCAATATCTCATGAATCCCCTCTTCAATCTTTTCAAGTCACACACTCAAGTAAGGTTTCCTTTTATTCTTATTTTTATCCCAGCTTCCTTATATCGTTACACCCTTTTATTTTCATTTATAAATGATATGGTATATTTTAGAACCTACCCCACACCACCATTATTATTTTATAATTATGATAGGACCCTTTATCTCTCATTAATCCCTCCCATGTACACCTGTTACCATTTTGAAATTTTATAAGAGTTATTCTATTTCTCCTCTTAATTCAAGTTTATTTATTATGTTATGACTTTTATTTCAAAATTAATTATGTTGGGACATATATTAATATAAACCTATTACTATGCATTTCATTTATATATTATTATAAACATATTTCTCTCTCATCAACCCTTTTTATGAATTTTTATGTCACACTGTTAGGCTGTCGAAATCGCACTGTGAATATCCATGAAAAACAATAGTTCAAGTGAATACTGTACCCATTCCCTAATAAGGGTTTTCACTTTTATAAACATATACCTTTTTATTTAGGACTTAAATGTATGTATTCTACACCCATTGATCATGGAATAAATTATGATGATGAATGAATCCACACTTTATTATCTATGAGGCACACTTAAGCATAAGAATTAAATGAAAGTGACATGTGCACCCATAATTATATATCATTAAAATGCATTGGGTAATGTTTAGTATCATAATATAACATTTTGGGATAAGGTTTTACCTGATTCCTTTATGGGACTTTTTCCACTATGATGTTTGGGTAGTTTATCCTTGACCTATGATGCAATATTTTAAGTTGTTGTCACATTTCAATGTTATGATTATCATGATATATCATGCCTTCATGTTCATGTTTCTTTTTTTATCTTTTTATATTCTTATTGTTTAACATGTGTTTTCTTCCTCATTTAATTCCATTTTATCCCCTTATTATGCTTTATAGATCACCATTTCTCATGTATGTCCTCATGTTATCCCATGAAATGTTAAGTACAAAGGAATTTTGTGGTCATGTAAATGAAATTTTCAATAATGATATTGTATTTTATGTTTTAAGTTGTTATGTAATGTTACTAATTTACTCGGACACTATAATTATCAATCTTTCAGGTTTTATTAAGTGTAATTTTAAGTCATTAAATCATGTATGAATGTAAAAAAAGAACAAGGTTTTTATAGTTGGTATTAGAGGAAAGTTTAGTTATTTTGGGGATTAGGATTAGAAAATTATAGTGAAAGTCTTAGGGGTAAGACTAAGTATAATAAAAAATAACTAAGTCTTAGTGAGTATATATTAAGTGGTTTATCAAGAAGATAAATCCCTATTTGAATATGAAAAATTTGATGTGGATCTGACACAAATGTATCTAGGGGTAAAACCTAAAAACACCACTTTGATTTAGACTCGAACGGAACTGGTGCCCAAAAACAAACCCTTCTACACTCTTGGTTTGACACTCCCAAAGAATATTCTTTGATAAATTCATAATCTTAGTATGAACCATTATTAATGTAACAAAAAAATCCCATAAGAATATACGTTAGGAAATAGATCATGGTAACTTAGATTGAAGCCTAGAAATTCATAAGTGAAGGAAATAAATGTAATTTATAAATTATACATTTAATGTCATTGGATTATCCTTTATGTATTTAATAGTTAAAAATAATTACCCCTAATTTTTATTTTATTCTATCCAATGGCTAGTAATAGGAGTAATCGGGCTAGAAACCGATGGGAAGATCAATATAATGACTACCCTAATGATATGCCCAATCCGATGGGAGTGGGAATCACAAACTTTATCATGATAATCTCTTAGTTAAATAAAGTTTTGAATATAAACCTAGACCAAGGGGAAGGTCCACCCCCATGAAAGAATAATTCATAATCGAGATATTCCTGAGACAAAGGCCTCCTACATTCAATGGATCATCTGATCCCTCAATCGCCAAAAAATGGTTCAACTGCATTGAGAAGATATTATCCATCCTTTAATGCTCCGAATAAGAGAAGGTTCTTTTGGATGCTTATCGTATAGAGGGTGAATCTGATCAATGGTGGACATTGATAAAAAACATGATGCTTGAAAAAGATATTGAGGTGGTGTGATAAAAGGATTTCCAGAAAATATTTTTTGATAAATATTTTCCTCACACCCTCCGACTTAAGATGGGAAGGGACTTCATTTCATTCAAGAAAAAAGATGAGGAATCCATCAGAGCATATGAGGAAAACCTCACAAGTCTTGCATGATATGCCTCCGAATTTATTGTGACCCCTAAATGAAAGGTTGACAACTTCTTTGGAGGGCTAAAATCTATCATATATAAATCCTTGGAGATCCATGACATTGAATACTATGAGAAAATTGTCTAATGTACCCTCAAAGTAAAAATAGAGATTAGAGAATCTTAAGGGTATCTTGAGGATAAGAAGAAGAAGGTGGAGTCAAATTATGGTGGTCCTATAGAGATATCTAAAATCAAAAAAATTTCAACACCCTACTTTCCAATGGTGTGGAAAGAAGCACTCTGGAAATTGCTTGAAGGGGATGAGGAAATGATTTCGGTGCAAGAAGGGAACCTAGCCAGTGATTGTCGACAAGAAAAACCCACTACTGAAATAGAGGAAAATAATGATATGGTAAAAACTCAACACATTGTTCATTGCTACAAATTCAGGTAACCAAGTCATTTTTTAAACCAATGCACTAAGCCAATGGTTTTTGGAAGAAACCAAAAACCTCCAAGGTAGCAAGGGCAAGTTTTTTCCATCACTACCACCAAAGTGAATCCTAACAATGAAGTGGTAATAGGTAAAATAGTTATTAATAAAAAAAAAACAAATGTACTTTTTGATTCTAGTTCTATGCATTCTTTTATATCTAAAAATTTTAGTAGAATAATCCAAATACCACCACAAATCATGGAAGTAGAGATGTCAGTAAAAACAGAAAAGGGGGAAATTATAGCATCCCATGTATATAACTCCTCCCCTATCAAAATTTGTAGATTGAGTTTACTAGTGAACCTTATCATACCCCCCTTTGTGGAATTTGATTCAATTCTTGGCATGGATTGGATTTCCCTATATAGAGCCAATAAAAATTTATGTGAGCGGGAAATAACTCTCTATATGAAAAATCAACCCCCGATTATATACAAGTGCAAGGAGAAGGATGAATATTATTTATAAATTTAATGCCAAGCATGGATATTACTTCCATATGATCATGTGTATCTTTCTCAGATGATCGAGTCTAAGGAAGGAATCATCCTTGAAGACATTCCTATTGTGAGGGAATTAATTGATGTGTTTCCTGAGGAATTACCTAGTCTTTCTCCTAGAAGGGATTTTGAATTATTGATTGATATTATAATTTATGCATTGAAAATATCGAAGAATCTGTCTAGAATGACTATTGTGGAACATAAAGAGATAAAGAAACAACTACAAGATAATTTGGATAAAGGGTTTAGACACCCAAGTGCTTCACCATGGGGTGAACCAGTCCTATTCGTCAAGAAGAAGGATGGGTAAATGAGTCTTTGACTTGATTATCGTGAGATCAATAAAATCATGATAAAGAATAAGTATCCTTTTCCATGAATTAATGAATTGTTTGATCAGATACATGGAGCACAATACTTCTCTATGGTGGATCTGTGATTGGGATATTACCATGTAAGGGTGAAGGAGGATATCCCCAAGACAACTTTTCATATGAGGTATGAGCATTATGAGTTCAAAGTGTTTCCATTAGGACTCCCTAATGATCTATAAAGCTTCATGTACTTGATGAATATAATCATTATAGATCACCTCAAAATTTTTTTGGTAGTATTTATTGATGATATTCTAATATAATCAAATAATAAGAAGAAGTATGATGAGCATTTAAGTACTATGCTAAAGAACTTTCAAAAGGAAAATAGTTATTCTAAGTATAAAAAATGTGAGATGTGGTTAAATTAAGTCACTTTCTTGGGGTATATCATCAAAATAAATAAGATATATATGACCCCTTTAGATAATGAGGAAATTAAATGATGGATGAGGCCAACATCTGTGACAGATATCCATAATTTCCTTGCATTAGATAGTTATAATTTTCAATTTCTGAGAAATATCTTGTGCTTGTCAAACCCTCTAACCAAGATAACTCAAAAGGGAGTCAATTTTTCTTATAACGATGAATGTGAATAGAGATTATAGGATTTGAAAAGGAGGATTATCACTGCATCCCTACTTACGCTACCCATAAGTGGAGATCTTTTCATGGTATTCAATGATGCTTCAAAGAAGGTCCTGGGCTATGTGTTGATACCAAATGAAAAAGTAATTTCCTATGCTTCAAGGTAGTTGAATTTACATGAGCATAACTATCCAACACATGATCTGGAGTTGGATGTAGTGATCTTATATTTTAAAATTTGGTGACATTACCTCTTTCAGGAGAAGTGTGAAATATATAGAAATCACAAAATCCTCAAGTATATATTGACATAGAAAGAGTTGAATATGCACAAACCATGATGATTAGAGTTGATCAAAGAATATGACTACTCAATTCACTACCATTTGGGGAAATATAATAAAGCGGTAGATGTTTGAAGTAGAAAGGTTCCAAAAATTCTTTCATTGATGAGAATTTAGAAGGATTTGATCTTCTTAAACTTGAAGAAGATGGACATGGGAGTTATAAAGGAAGGAACATCATCAATCCTTTCACAAATGATTTCTCAACCGTCTCTTCTGGTGAGGTTAAAGGATTCTCAAAGAGATGATGTCAGAATTCATAAGAAATTGGAAACTATTATAAAAGGGAAATCTTGAGAGTTGAATGTTAATGAATAAGGTGTTATAAGATTTGGGTCAAGACTATGTGTACCATAAAATCACAAGTTAAATAAATAGCTGTTGGATGATGCATGTATCTTAACCTTCTCTATCCACCTTGGAAGCACAAATATGTATCGAAATATCTAGTAACACTATTGGTGGGACAATATGAATAATGAGATAACATAATATAAATCAAGATGAATATTATGTCATCAAGTGAAGGTGGGAAGGAAAAAATCTATAGGGATGATGAAAATATTACCCATACCTACATGGAAATGGGAAAACATTTCCTTAGACTTTGTGACCAGGATTCCTAATAAATCTTGATTAAACAATGCTCTCTGGGTTGTGGTGGATATTCTTATAAAGACTACACACTTAATTATGATTTGAGAGAATTTCTCATTGGATTAACTTGCATGGATATAAATTAGAGAAGTGGTGAGGCTACATGGTGTACCACAATCAATTGTATCCGGCTGAGATCCAAGATTCACTTCTATGTTCTGGAAGAATCTCCAACATTCTCTGAATACTAAGTTAAACTTCAGTATGACCTATCACCCTCAAACTAATGTCCAATCTAAGTAGACTATCCAGACACTTAAAGATATTTTGAGGGCATGCTCAATGGACTTCAAAGGAGGATTGGACCAACATCTTCCTCTAGTTCAGTTCTCTTACAATAATAGTTTCCAGATAAGCAACCACATGTATCCTTATGAAGCCCTTTATGAGAATAGGTGATGAACAAATTCATGCTGGGATAAAGTTTGGGAACAAAAATTACTTAGTCCTGAAATGGTCGAGGAAATGGTAGAGAAGGTTAAGACCATTCAGCTTCACATCAAGGCTACTCATGAGTTGATATAAAATATAGGCTGGAAATCATTAACAGGACCTATAGTTTTATCATGGAGACATGATATTCCTTTTCATATCTCCATGGAAGAGAGTAATGATATTTGGGAAGAATGGAATGTTTATTCCAAGGTACATCAACCCTTTTGAGATCCTTGATTGCATCGGTGAAGTGGCCTACCAACTAGCACTCCCACCTAACCTATCTCACATAAATGATGTGTTCCATGTATCCCTATTGAGAAAGAACATAATAGAACCCTCTCATGTACTCAATATAGAGGTGGTACCATTAGATAATGAACTCTCTTAAGAAGAGAAGCTAGTGAAGATATTAGATCGTAGAGACAATGTTATATGGTAAGACAATGCACCTGGTCAAAGTGTTGTGGAGAAACTTTAAGTTTAAATAAGTAATAGGGGAATAATAGGAGGCGATGAAACAAAGTTACCCTCATCTATTTTAATCTGGGAAATGAAAATTTCAAGGGATAAATTTCTTTATGGAGGAATATTGTAACTACCCAAACTATTATAAGTGAAATTTTCCTTTTGATTTAATTAAATGTATTATTTTGTAAAATATATATAGAAAACACATGCACTACATTTATTTTATTATATATAATTGGATTTAAATGACTATTAAGTTTAATTACCATTGATAATATAGACATTTAATAGTTATCACATGACTAGTATAAATATAGGGTTTTAACAAATCCTTTTGACATAAATGAAGGAGGTGATGGCCTCAACCAGTAGGATCGTTCCCTATGAAGCCCATTTGTCATTGCTAACTAGGGATATAGAATTTATAAAATTTTACCTAGATCAATCCCAAGCCGAGATCTAACAACTTAAGCATGAGAGAGACCATTTATGGGAGAAGTTCAAGCTCATTGAGATCACAACCCAAACCATGTTCACTGAACGAACCCATGAAATCCCCACCACCACACACTGTACTCTTAGGGAATATGCTGGTGTAATAATGGTATATGTATCAAGATCTTAACATTATGATTATGTACATTATTTTTGTATAGAATAATAAATATACTTTTAATCTATTATTGTTTTTAAAACACAAATAATATTTTTGGTTAATATTCAAATTGAATTTAGAAATTAATTTTAATGAATTAATAAATAATATAGTAATAAAATTATTATTATTAAATTAATTTTATTAAATAAAAATGATCATATAATTTTTATGAGGCCAACTATAATTTTTATTAAGGTTTAAAAACTATTTTTGTCAAAACCTGTCAATTTTCAATAAATGTCTGTTTTTTATTTTAAAAGTGAAAATTGAAATATTTAGAAAATAATTTGGATTAAATGAATATTATTCATGGAATCATGATGTCAAAATTATCCAACAGCGACTTTTTCATAATTTTCTGAGATAGTCAATTTTTTTTGGAAAAAATTAAATACAATATAAACATATAGGGTGTTTTATGACATCATAATGGACCAATAGTGACACAATAAACACTATAAAAGGGATATTAGGCCAAATATAAGTTTTAACTTTAAAATAATTTGATTTTATATTTTTATGACTTATTTTATAAATCCTTAGTGAATCCTCAAAAATGTATAATATATTTTATGATTTTTTGTTCATTTCTTTAATAATGTGACTCAACTCCACATAATCAAGGATATTGTTTTGTATATTGGGCCCACATACTTATAAAATAATTTTTCCACTATTATTTTTCAAAAAACATGGTAAAAAATCATGGGAAGGTTTTTTGTTTTTAATATTTAATTATATAGATTCCAAAACTTAAGTTTGTGAAATATTAAAGAATTCTATTATCATTTCCTATATAAACCCATCCAAGATCCAACTTCTCTTCACTAAATATACCTGTAGAATTTACTTACTTTGTTCTCCCCTCTCTATATTCCTCCCAAGGCTCCACAAGCTCTCAAGAATCCCCTCTTAAATCTTTAGAAGTCACACACTCAAGTAAGGTTTCCTTCTATTCTCATTTTTATCAAAGTTTACTTATATTGTGACACCCTTTTATTTTCATTTAAAAATGACGGGGTGTGTTTTTTCAACTCCCTATAATTTCCTTATTATTTTTTAATTATTATATGACCCTTTATATCTCATTAATCCCTACCATATACACCCATTACCATGCTGAAATTTCATAAGAGTTATTCCATTTCTCCTCTTTCTTCAAGTTTATTTATTCTGTTATGCCTTCTATTTCCAAATTCCATATGTTGGTACATGTATTTATATGAACATATTACTATCAATTTCATGTATATATTATTAGATACCTCTTTTTATCTCATCAACCATTTTTATGAATTTTTATGTCACACCGTTAAGCTGCCGAAATTGCACTTTGAATCTCCATTCCAAAACAAATGTGTAAGTGAATACCATACCTATTTCATGTCAAGGGTGTTCAATTTTATACACATATACATTTTTATTGAGGACTTACATGTATTTATTTTATACCCCTTTATCATGGAATAAATTATTATGATGAATGAATCCATTCTTTATGATCTACGTGGCACACTTAAGCATGAGAATAAAATGAAAGTAACTGGTGCACCCAGAATTATATAGCACTATGATGAATTGGGTAATGTTTAGTATCATGATAAAACATGTTGTAATAGGGGTTTAACTGATTACTTTATGTGACTTTTTCCACTAGGATGTATTGTCTGTTTATCTTTGACATATGGTGCAATGTTTTATGTTATTGACACATTTCCATGTTATGATTATCAGGAAATATCATGCCTTTATGTTCATGCTTATTTTATGATCTGTTGATATTTCTATTGTCTATAATGTGTTTTATTACTCATTTTATTCTATTTCTATTCCCTTATTAGGCTTTATAGCTCACCCCTTTCTTATGTATTTCCTCAGGTTATCTGTTACAATGTTAAGTATGAAAGAATGTTGTGGTCATGTAAAGGAAGTTTTTAAAAGTGATGTTGTATTTCATGTTTTATGTTGCTATGAAATGTTATTAATTTACCAATACACTAGAAATAATGATCTTTCAGGTTGTATTAAGTGTAATTTTATGTCATTAAATCATGTATGAATCTAATAAAAAGAACAAGGTTGTTATATAATCCTTAATGCATTCAACATTTTTCATTTAAACATCTACCTTAACATTTGTAAACATCCTTGAATCAATATAAGAACCCATCAACCCTTCTATAACAAATACATGTCATGGTACAACTATACCATAGGTTAATGAGTAACCATGACTATCATGCCCCATGACATGCTAAAATATCTCATATCTATGTATAGTTATATGTTTCTTATCCTCTAAATCTCAGCTAGTTTAGAGTTAAACCGAGCCTATTTAATATAAATAATGAACCAATGAACAAATATTAATTATTTTCACAAAATAAAAATAATTTTTTGACTAAATTATTTACTTACTATAATACTGAAACCATTTGGATCACCTGTCGATGTGTCCTCATCCATACTACATTTAGCCAGCGGGATCACATCCCTGGTGTAACTAAAATAAGGTGACCAAAAATTACATATTTATCTTTATATAATACTATAATACTTTAAATATATAAATAATAAATTAATTTTATACTTATAGTTCATCTAAATTGTGGAACGTTCTAAGTTCCAAGTCTAAAATGTATTCCTTGCAGTGGTTGATTACATGAATAACGACCATAATCAATCTATATTCATATTATTAAATTAGAAGACATATAAAATTACCAAAATTAATAAAATTTTCTATCACCACCTCACTTGACCAAAATCACAACCAACTCATGCCACCGGGTGGGAATAATGCCTGAAGGGACTAGCTTTGTGATGTTTGGAAAAACTGAAATTGATGTCCAGTGATCTCTCTTAACCCTTCCATTGCAATCCTTCCATATATTTCCATAATTGGCAGTGCACACTACCCAAATATCATTTTTACAGGATGTAAAACAATCCAATTTTTTTAAATGTCAGTGAATATTATAATAATAAAAATAACTCTATGAAAAATTAAATAGTGATTTTACCTGAACCTCACTTCATAATTTTTCAATCGTATCCTAGGTGAATTAAGTACACTCATGATTTTTCATAGGGAATATTTGTATGTCTTACATCATATTCCTTAACTAATGAATCAGTGCTCTCTCACCCTCTCCAATTGGATGAAAGGTGCCATCAGATAACCCATCTAGCTGGGTACTAGAGTTCATGGATCAAACCCCTCTACCATGACCGTTGTTTTGCTATAAGAAATACCAAATCCCTCTGAATATAAATTATTAATGAAATAAAAAATAATTTATTTTTTATTAAAAATTAAAAACTGACATGGGAACATACTTATAGACAATTAAACAAATTAACTTAAAAAATGAAAACATAAATTCTTGCAATGCTAGGTTAAACACCATGAGATTCATATAACATATCTATATACATCTAAACGTAAATTATTTAATTTTATATTTTTTAATTTTTTAAATAGGAACTCATATAATCATGAACATCATTAAAGAGATTACATCATAATATTAAAATCTGATCTTTCTTAATAGAACCTTAACTAGCTGGAGTCATGTTCTTTGTATAGTATCCCATAAATACAAAATATATTGAAATATATTAATCTTTTTATATTTACCTAGAAAACAATTATAAGAAAAATTTCAATGATCATGAAAATTTATCATATATCCTTAAACTTCCCCCCTGACCCATTATATATATCCTTCTCATATAACTATAGTGGTTTGTTCAAGTGTTTTTTTTCAGAAATTTAGTAATATATGCTTTATATATTCAATCATAAAACCCTAATTTTGAACTTTTTTACCATAACTTTACAATTTTAATCAATACCAAAAAGTAAACATTCTCCTATTGAGATACCATTATAAAGGGAATGTTTCTTAATCTATCATCTTTATATAATGAATTTTTAAATTTTACTAATAAAAATTGGAAATGATCCACATTTATTCCAAAACCGTATTAATCCAATCAAATATCAATAATATACATTTTGAGACACAATTATAAATAACCCCAATAATGTCCCTTAATAGTCCATAACAATAACTATCATTAATAGGTGTACAAAAATTAACACTGTTTTATATTTCTCAATTTATATCAATATTATTAATACCAAAATCGAAATAAATTAGAATACAAAGACTTGTAATGAAGATCTACAAAAAACAATCCATCAAATAGTTGGTTGAGATTTTTAGTAACCATATGATAAACTGATTCATATATCCTGTGAATATAAATATTTTACCTAATTAAATGAATAAAGGTTTGAAATAATAAACCTCATATAAATTATTAAAAAATTAAATGAACTATATACATGTACAAGAGTCTTGAATATGTAATGAAATGTGTTGAAATGAAGTTGTTGGATACGATGATCAGTGGAATAAGGTCTTTCCCATTTCAACTCAATAACATGAATCCTAAATTATAACACATAAAAAGATAGTAAAAAAATTAAGTATATAAACACAAGGAATAATAGTTAAACTATAAAACATACTATATGAATAGAATAAATAGTGGACTATTGAACAATATGTATTAATGAGATTTAACCCACTCTTCATAGTCCATATAAAACATTATACCTTTTCAAATTGGATATTCATAAATCTAAGAGGGTTTATCTATTTTGTTTTCAAACTCATCAATATAAGTTTCACAAAAATTGGAGAAATCATCCATTGACCAACCCTTGGTGATCGAAGCTTTCGGATGAGATCTATTGTTCACATACCATTTCAATGTATTCAAGTACCACTATATTGGATAAATCCACCTAAATTGTATGGTACTACCAACAAAGACTTGACTAGTTAAATAGACAGCTATGTAGTCCATGAAATCTAAAAAATAAGGTGATTAAATTATAAAATTCAATAAATATCTCAACAACATGGGTAGGAAAACCATTATGAATTATAGTTAGAATTAGATATCAAATTAAAATATGATTATCATGAATTTTAAAATCATATAATGTCATTCTCGCCAAATTTTCATGATTATAAATATTACATAAATAACCATAATTCACATTGATCTTTAAAATTGAATAAAATTTTCATTATCTTTTTTACTTATTGTGTATTGTACAACACAAATTTCCACCCTATTACCCTTACCCAACTATAAATGTAATGGTTTTTTTAATCCTATTTCTTTAAAATCACATTGAGTATTGGTATTATTCATTGATTTCCCCTTTGACACCCAAATAGTGTACAATATATTATTTCACACATTTTTATCAATGTTCATAATATCCAAATTGTAATTTAAAATATTATATTTCTAATAATGTAATTTGATATAAATACACCGCTTCTTCTAATTATGACTTCATTTTCTATTTATAGTATTAATGGATGGAAATATAGGAGCTAATAAATCTTAAAAATCAAATAATGTGTATATTTTTATTAGTCAATTTGTGTTAGAATTTGAAATAAAAACACAATTTTTGGTTTCGGTCTATACTATCTATTTCCATGAAAAAAATGTATTTTCTCCACTTATATAGTGGAGGAAAAATGAATATGTGACCAAGGAATAATCACTTTATGAAGTGTAGAATCCATTATGATTTCTTAATTTTATTATAATAAGGGTAGGTGAAATATAATTTTGTAGCCCAACCTGACATGTTAGCATACATTGGGAAGTTATTTATTTTACATAACAAAATATCCTGAAGTCAGAACACTTTATTAGTTGTCGAGTGAAAATTCCTTACACCATATGCCTAAAATTATTACATCTTATCAATCAAAAACTGTATATAAACATTGATTTTGTCACTGGGTTATCTTGGTCCATCAATAAGAGTTGAAAGTAACAAGAATAATTACTTCATACATTACCATGGAGGAAGGTTGTATAGAACCAACACCACTAGACATGTACTATGTGTCACACCAAACATAAACCTGAATGGGTTAAAATCATATATTTTCAATCTCAATCAAACATTAAGACGATCCTAATAAAATTCTTAGTATCTTTTATCAAACTCTATCCATTAAATAGAATCCATTAGGTGAGTTAAATCATTATTCTATTTTTTCTCTTGAAATTATATGTCACAAGCTTAGAAATTTTTACTAACATGGATAATCTTTTCAACCAAGTTTTCAATGGGAAGTAACACATCTTCTTAGAAGTAATATTTTTACCACTATTCAACACCCCAATATGAAGGATCTGATTACATTGATTAATCTTGTTTCACTTTCACTAAGAATAATAACAAATAGTACATGTAATAAGTTTTACATTCTCTTTTTTGAATAACATATAGTTGTTGTGTCACTCATGAATTGTCTCATATGTGAAACCATGGATATTGGTCAACTTGTGAGCTTGATAATACAACTATGTAATCTTCAATTCAGTAGGGAGTAACTTCTTAAACATTACCAACAACATATATAAAGAAGTATCTATCTACTGATTCATTGTATTCTGGTGTAATAGTTCAATAATGAATGAAAATTTATTAAATTTCGTACATCTAGAATACAATTTAGTACTTTCATAATCAATAATTTCAATGATTCTCTATATGTACAAAAATTAGTATTACTCCCTTCAACTTAATCAACCACGATGTTACTATATTCATTTAGAAATTGAAATATCATGTCATTGATAACTATGTTCATTGAATCAAATATTCTTGGATAAATGCCCATCTGAATACTTTTTGATTAGTGAAATGTAATAGATTCTTCCCAATGATATTCCCCTTTATTATAGTTTTTAAAAACCCATTTAGAAACATATGTTCCCTAATGATATATCATTTTACGTAATATCTATTTTCACATTTTCTATATAGACAACTAATCAAATCACTTTTAAATCCTATGGAGAAATTAATAAATTAGTTAATCCCATTATAATATTTTGTAGAAAATCTATTCGATAAATCAATCCAAGCCATTCCCATATCTACATCTATAAAAAATAATAATATAAATATATAAGAAATAATTATTAAACTAAAATTCAAATCAAATAAAAAAATGTGTATGAAAATATTATTATTAGAAAAATAAAATGATAACAATGTATACCAATTGATTTCCTTTTCAAAAAAATAACCATTAGGAATTATTATAAAATTAACTATGTTATATTTAATTATTATGTTTAATAGAGAAAAAAACCCAAACCATTCTACCATGATAACAAATATAATGTAAGAAGTTGATTAGAAAATAATAAATATTCAAAATATTTATTAATGAAAATAAACATTATTTAGTGAATATATTAAACATATTTATTAATATATATATATATATATATATATATTTCACTAATTTATATTTAATTAATATATTTTACTAAATTTTTTAAAGTACATTATATATATGTATATGAAAAAATAATTTGTCAATAAAGGGGTCAACAAACAAAATTTTGATTAATTAAAAAAAATTCTCACTGTAGTAAAAAAGTTCCAAAATTATATATATTTAATTATTATAAAATAATATAATTTTTTATTATATACATTTTCATTATGTATATTCAAAAAATAAATATATTACAACTGAAATTTTACAGTAATAAATATTTTTTATTTTAATATTTTTCTAATATATACTATCAATGTAAATTTAACAAATTAGATTAATGTGATGCCTAACTATAATCATAATAAAAAGTTTAAAAACTAGATCATTGGAAGATATTTATTTATTGGAAATAAAATAATGTATAATATATTTCAACTCATTTAAACAAAACAAATTAAAACTATAAAACAACACATTTATCAATTTAGGAATTTTAAGTCTTGTGTGAAACAAAGTAGACTTTTCTAACAAAAAAATGATTTGATGTATTGAATTATAATATCTTAAATATTCTAAAACCCCAATTCACAAAAAATAATCACTTAATCAACAAAAAAAATTAAATTTAAATCTGAGTTTTTAAAAAAATTCATCCAAAATCCCAGGAATATGTGGGTAAGTGTTAGGAGAATGAAGCACTAACTGACCACAAGAGAGTGCATAGTAAATTAGGTGGTGACAATAGAGAAATGGAGAACATGTAGGTGGTGTGGGGGGGGGGGGTTATTTTGAGGAAATGGGGTTGGGGGATTCTGAGATTAACGTTTAGTTTATAAGGGGATGTGGAATCCACAATCTAAAGGGTTGAGGGTGAGAGGGAGCATGGGGATCATGGTGGGTGTCGAGGGTGAAAAGGGAGGGAGTATGGGGAATGAAGGAACATGAGAGGGAGGAGATGAGGGTGGGGAGTGGGGGTGGGGGGGGGGGGGTTGGGGTATTTTGGGGTATAATATATTGACCACCAAGTAGATCTTTCACAATTTCCCCATGTGAATTGGCTTATTTATCTAGTAGTGAGTACATTACAATTACATTTATATGTAAAATATATTACAAATATTTAAATTTTCAAATCACATCGATAATAATCCAAGGCATAGAAGACCAAATAGCTCTATTTTTAATTAACATGAGACCCCTTTCCAAATATCTATGTTTCAAAGAGATAGTGATTAATATATATTAGTAATGAATTAGGGTGTGGTGTCATTTTATTACCCAATTCACATGAAAAGAATTATTATACTTAGATAATCAAGATGGAAGAAAACATGGAGGCCTGAGAAGTCAATACTATATAATAATATTTAATAAGAATTTTTTTATAGATTTATCATTTACAAAATAGTTATCATGTTTCCAGCATTGATAAATTTCCGAAATATTTATCAGTTCTACAGAACGTGTAGTTAAAATAATCTTTTATCCATTCTAGTTAAAACACTGATAAAATTCATTTGTTGCTGCTATTGGATTTATTGAGCCCAATTATTTTTAAATGAATTTGAGTCAATTGATATTCACATACTATACACCAATATACAGTTATCATGGATTTAACATCCATGGTGAGATTACTAGAGGGTGTAGGTGGAAGTAAAACCCTTCTCAAGTGTTTGGGGGCTGAAATAACCTAGCCCAAATTTTAGGGGAAACACAAATAGGTCACTGTAATAATGTGAAAATAAAAATGGTTACTATAATAGATTTTAAAATGTGAAATAACATGTTAATATATCTCTACCAAATAACTTCCATTTTTACTCTAGCACAATGGGTTTATTTTATATATTTTCACTAAAATAATGCGGTTTACTATAGCAAGGTGTGATTTTATGAGTTCATTTTGAGATTAGGTTCTAATATTATGATATTTTATGTGAAAACCTAGGTAATACAAGAAATAAATCAATTTTATGATTCATACATATTCATTTTATGGATTATTATTCATCATATTTTTATAAATAATTCCACATATTTCTTGAATCGAAAAAGAAATATTGTTTTTAACTAAATTATTTCTATATTTACTACGTGGTTTTATTTAAAGGTAAAATTTCATTATTTTATAACTTAAAATAGGTAAAATATGATTTATTGTTTATATAATTGGGGAAAAATAATCCTAACATGAATTATTGATATGTTTTTGAAATAGTTTATTTTTTAGTGAATAGTGAAAAATACAAATTTTACAAATACTATCATTTTATGATATTTTTATGATATAATAATGAATTTAAAGTTTATGAAACATTTTTTCCAGAAAATATATATTTTTAATAATTAATATTATTCATTTTACAATATAATGTTGAAATTAGACATCTATGTTTGACATTTTGGAAATTTAAGTGATATTCTTATTCAAATAAAAACTATTTTCAATAATTATAATTAATCTTGTATTAAATTGTTTACTTTAGGTTTAGTTTATATTTTAAATTAAAATTAGACTAATTTTATTTAAAATTAACCAATTTATTCAACGGGAATCAAAATTTTACTTGATTTTCGTGTAAAATCCTTTTACTACTTATAAAAGACATTTTCTAAAAACAGTCTTCTATTGCATTTTGCGAATTTATATTAAAAATTAATTTTTATAAATTATGGAAATTGAATATTAGAAAATTTATTTAATATTTTTAATCATCATGTTTAAAATTTTTAATGTATGAAATTTCATTTTTATCCATAATGAAAGGTTACCATGGTAAATGTTTGTCATTATAGTTAAGGTTAAAAGGAGTTAAAAAGGGGGTTAAAATAAGTGATAAGGTTTAAAATATATATAAAACATGTATAAATATAAATTTATAAGTTTTTTTCAACCTTAATTATCATATATTTAAAATTAATCAAAATTTGAACCACTTTCCATGTAAAATACATTTATTATATTTTAAATTCTTAATATTTATAAGGGTGCTACTCCTCTCACTCATAAAAGGGAAACTCTTATCCCCACCTTACTACACAATTTGAGTAGTATATATTGAAAATTATATACCAAAATACCTTCCCAATTTTCTTACCCACATCATAGAGGTCCTAGTTGTACCAACCAATTATAGAAGGCTCAAGGTGTATGCCAAATGAAAATATCCAATGAGGAGGTATAATTATTAACCGAATTATTTCAAGTTTCTTTTAATATTCTAAATCCATAAAAATTATTCCAAATATCCTAAAATAATTAAATATTTATATTTACCATACTTAGTTTTTTATCATGATGATATAAAAACTATTTTCTATATTCTTTTCATCTTAGGTTAAATGTAATCTTTTCTCATGCGTACGTGTGGAATGCTGCATCCCTGAAGTGATGTGTTTCATTTTTCATCACCACCAAACATATATGGTTATAAATATGTATTTAATTTATAAATTTTATTTTTATAACATAATTAATATTTTTTAAGATTAAGTATTATCTACCTTCTTACCCTATTATCTGTTGGGAAATGATAACGTCGCTCGTGCATACGTGTGAACTACCACCTCCATGATGTGATGTGGTTCATTTTTCATTTACACCTATCAGGTATGGTCATAAATATAAATTTAATTAATAAATATAATATATGATTATAATTATCAAAATTTAAACCTTTATCTAATTTATTTCCTTTTCATCCATTATAAAAATGGAAATGTCACACATGCATACGTGTAGACTATAACCTCCATAAAATGATGTGTTTCATTTTTCATTATCAAATTACATGAATATATTTAAAATTAAATATAAATGTAAAAACATATAATTATAAAAAATTTAAGATACTTGATATGATTGAATAATGACCCCTTTGATCGTGTTGAACACACCAAAGTTGTTTTGGACCGGACGACCTCAAAACATCTACCATAAACTTAAAAAAATTATTAATTAAACAGAGCATGGTAATAAATAAAATAAAAGAAATAAAGATAATGTAATGAACATAAAATTTTTTCTTAAGTGAGTAAATAATTAATATAATTTTATTAATCAAGAGTATATAATGTACGAAGCTAGACAAGACTCAAGGTAAGGTATTTTTCTTTAAAACCTTATTTTAAAGTTTTCCTTTCAAAATATTTCTCTTATATATTAATTTTCCTAAAAATGCATAAATAATATTTTTATATATAATAAAATAATTATTTAAATTAATTTTATACCATCCTTTACTTTTTAAAAAGGTTTTAAAAACATATTTTTTAAACATTTTCTGGACGGATCACTTCTGACTCCTTTTTACAAAAGTGTGAAAGAATATTTTTTTTAACATTTTCCACACCTATCATAATATGAATTATTATTTATTTACATTACTATAAAACATGTAATTGATTTTCAAAGATAATCATATACCCATTATTCTAGGAATTGTTTTATGGGTTTTCAAAAAAATTAATATTTCTGCTTATTTTTATATGAAAATGTAAAGTGCTTTGCTTATTGGTTAAAATGTGTTTTTAGAGGGTTTTATGATGAAAAAGTGAATGTTTAAATTTTTTTTTCCAGATACGGTACTTGGAAATTATATATGATGATGCGTGATCTTGGAATATAACTCTTTAATGTATTAGGTAATGATTTATCTTTCGAAGATAAAATATTAGAGATAAAAAACTACATTGCTCCTACTAAAAGGGTTCTATGAATGAATTTAATATTTATTTGAATATGATTTTCCAAGGTTCTTACGTGGATTTTATAATCTTTTTAGTATTTTTAAAAAGAAATTTTTTTATTTTAGAATAATATATACATGATTTTAATAATGGATGTTTTTTTAATAAAAACCATTTTGATTGGTTCTCATGTTTTTTCAAGATGATTTCATGGTTTTTATATGTATGCTACTAGTTATAATGGTTTTTATTTGATAAAAAGCTGTTTTTTATATTTATTTATGATTTATTTATATACTTAAAGTTTATTGTCATAAAGTTAAACATTTTATGGGTTTTTTTATTTTTCACTGGACTAATACACCTCATTTATTTTTACATCCCTTATTGAGGTTTTTGTGCTCATCCCACATTTTAAAATGTTTTTAATAGGATACAAGGATGTGTAAGAACTATAGCAAGGCCAATATTTCTATTATAGTTTATTTTCTTATAATAAGGAAAAGTTTCATTATAGTAACCCACAATTTACATAAATTGATATTACATTAGAATAGATGAACTCTCATTAAACTACATAACATTTCATGCCATAATCTTAATGGTATAGTGCTGTTGGAAACATTTATATATAAAAAACTGGTACATAAGTGAACTATATCATCTCCCACTATGTTATTAATAACTAACAATCTTCTTAAACATATCATCCATATTACCTTTATTCATAACTTGGGGAAAGGAAAAATAAAAAGGGTGACCTCAGATGCTTAGTAAGGAAAAATAAGAGAGACATTAACATAACATGATCATAAGGGTATGATAACATGATAATAACATTTTAAATTCATAACCTATATTTAATAGATAATAATATTTATTCATTGAATAAATATTGGATGTTCATAAGAAAATATTTATTACAAAATAAAATAACACAATCCATGGAAGCATAAAATTTTTATAAGATATGTAATTATGGAATACATATAAGCATAAAAAAATAATTTAGTTAGCAATCAAGTCTCATTTACAAGACTATCATATTGGATTGGGTTCAATCCCCAAACCATTTTAGTGGTCATAGTTCAATCCCATGACTATCATTGTGGAACAATTCCATTACTAAATTAGGTTCACTCCCCAGATCATCCTTATTTATTTCAAAATATACCAATATTTACCTAATGAGTTGGAGGGATATATATGTCCCATCGATCACTGGTTATAAAATACCATAATTCTTGGTTATAATATAACCAACATCCTTATTTATAACCTCACATACATAGAAAATATTTAAAAATATTTAAATTTTAATTTAAATGTTTTTTAATCCCACTAAAGTGTTATTTTAAGGTCAATTGTCACATTTTATGGTTTTAGACTCATTTAAAGCTTAATTGAAAAAATGGCCTAATTTTGGATTTTAAATATTTTAATTTATTTATGTATATTTAGAATAACTATTTATATAGGGATTTAATTTATTAAATTACTTTTTTAGGCTTCAATACATCTGGGGTTTAATTTCATTCTTGTGGGCTCAAATCTGAATCCATCATTTGAAGGCACTACTGGAATTTGGGTTTTTCCCAATGGCAGTATACCAACGGTTCAAATGAACCGTTGGTATACTCAGCCTTTGCCAACGGTTTACTGAAACCGTTGGCAGAGGGCATTCCAGTGACCCATTTCCCAACGGTTCTATAGAACCGTTGGGAAAGGGGTGCTAAACTTATCCCTTTCCCAACGGTTTATTGAAACCGTTGGGAAAGGTTGCCTTTGCCAACGGTTTTTACAAACCGTTGGCAAAGGTTTTGGCCAAATAGCAACCCCGATCTGCTCTCCCTCATTCGAGACAGAGCCCTAATTTTCCTCCGATCCCGTGCTCTCGCGAACCCCCCATCCGAACATCATCGACCCCCGTCCGAATAGGTACACCCCCCATCCGAACAGGTAACAATTGATCTCAAGCAATTTGTTGTAGTTGTTTTAATGAATTGATTTTTCCATTAATTAAAACATAAACACTATGGTTCCATTTTTATAGAAGCTTACATGCCAATGGTGGACAATTTTATAATGCATATAGATTCTATTATTTTTAGATTTCTTCTCTTATGGATATGTGTTGGTTTTCCACATGGAATGCCTTGACTATCTAATTAGCATGATAGAGGGTTTCTTTTGGAAATTTCTAATGGAAATTACATGATCCTATAAACATTTTGATGAATTTTCCTAACCTAGATGGATTGTCTGATGTTTCTCTAATGATCAAGGACGGAATGTTTGGAGGACATCACAAGTCCTGACTGGTTGATCCTAGAAGCAATTTCATGATAATGGATGTAATGCCTATAGGGAATCTCTTGATTTTGGTGATATTATCCTTTTTCATCAAAAGAAATGTTTGACACATTGGGAGGGAAACTCTAGAGTCAGTGTGACATGTCTTGAAGGGTGATTTATGTCCATAGTGACATGATTTGAGGACATCACATGACCTAGTTGGTGTGCCTGGAGGGTGTTAAGGGAGCCATCTAACATTCCTGACATTTAATATGAGACTGAGATAATATGTATTGATTCCCCTATATAGAAGGAGATACATATCTATTGGAAAACATGTAGTCTGTATGGTGAGAATTAAAGGCTTTTCATTACAAGGGTGGCATATTCATGGGTGCCATCTGATTTTATTTGACATGTCAAGGGGACATCAAATGATCAAAATAGGTTTCTAATGGAATGTATTGTGAATAGGATGAAATTTCCTAGTGCAATAAAATTTCATAGGTGATGCATGTTATGAACATTATGGTCAACATATATTTCCTTCACCTTAGTCTCCCATATTTTAGTATTTCATCCATCCTTTTATCCCAAATTCCATAGATTTATACATTATTTTATTATATTATGTCTCAAATTATCTAAAATATGTGTTTGATGTTCTTCACGTGACCTATCATAATTCCTTCTCATAATCTATAGTGATCCTGGGAAGATCCCATGCATGATTCATGATCACTAAAATTATTCTGCTGATCATACATAATGGAAGCCTTACAGGATGTGAGATGATTATATCTATGAAATCTACTCAGGTACCTGGTGAGGAAGTGCATATTAATTCAAAAAGATAAATCGCATATGAGGATACCCTACTAATATGGTTATGGGATGAGGCATGCTCTGATGTGATAACACATTAAGTTCTTGTTGGTTTTACATTTTTTCAATAACACATTAGTATGCTTTTTTCACATGTGTAGTTGATACCATGATTATTTTCTTCATTTATCATTTACTTAAATGTATTTTCTATTAAAGTTCAATCCTATTGAATTTATTATGACAAAATGACTTATATGAATTATTTTTACAGAATGGACAGAAGTTGGATGTATGAAACCGATCGTATCTCAAGCGATTTTCAAAAACAATTTGGAGAGATTTATAGATTTTGCATTTCACAATGCTTCAGATAGTGGTCGCATACACTGCCCATGTTCCAATTGTGTTGGTAGACCTTGGTTGAGTCGTGAAGAAGTCAGCTACCACATAACCAAAAATGGTTTTCAAGCAAACTACTTTGTGTGGTATCACAATGGGGAGAAAATGAAATCTCAAATTGGTGATGATCGAAATGAAAGGACTGGAATGGAGAATTTGTTAGATGATCGGTTTCCGTTTATTCGTCATCATGAAAAAGAAAGGATTTAGACTCAAGAAGACGTCGATATGAGGACAACCGATGCATCTAGTGAAAATGATGATATTGATAGGGTGAAAAAATTGAATGATGCTGCCACGACTCCAGTATATCGACAATGCGATAAAATGAAAAAGCTGTTATTTTTAATCCGATTGTTTCATGGAAAAACTATGTATGGGATTTCTAATACAGCAATCGATTACATTCTTACCCTCTTGAAGGATTTACTTCCAGATGATGCAGATATTCCCTCAAACCACTATATGGCATGGAATTTAGTTGAGGAACTTGGATTTTACAGAAACGAAATTCATGCTTGCCCGAAAGATTGTAGTTTATTCTGGGAAGAAACCGCTGAACGAAATGAATGTATAAAATGTGGCACATCCCGCTGGAAGTCAAAATCTGATGGAACACCATCCCGCGTTCCACAGAAAGTAGTGTGGCACTTTCCATTGATCCCCATACTCCAGAATCTTTTTATGTCTGATGATATATCAATAAAAATGAGATGGCATGATACCGAGAGAAAGAAGACTAATGATGAGTTGGTTCATCCTGCAGATGGATTTGCATGGTAGAGATTTGATGCTCGACATCTTGATTTTGCAGCTAACGTGTGTAATGTGAGGTTGGGTCTTTCATGCGACGGTTTTAATCCGTTTGGGCAGATGCTTACTTCGCACAGCACATGGCCAGTTTTTATACACATTTATAATCTTCCCCCATGGTTGTGTATGAAAAAATCTTCCACTTTCATGAGTATACTCATATCTGGTCCTTCTGATCCCGACATTGATATTGATGTATACATGAAACCTTTAATAAAAGAGTTGAAACTTCTTTGGGATGTGGGTGTGCGCACATACAATGCATGTTCGAAAGACATATTTCAGATGCATGCTGCGCCTATGTGGACGATCAATGATTTTCTGGCTTATGCAATGATATCTGGATGGAGCACGAAGGGAAAACTGTCATGTCCAGTTTGTATGAAGAATACACGATCCAGAAGACTGAAACATCATTGTAGTTTCAGTTTTATGGGACATCGACGATTTTTGCCAAAGGATCATCCATATAGAATGAATCTTCGAAGATTTGATAATACTATAGAGACCGATGATCCACCTCAGCGTATGTCTAGAACTGATGTGCTTAATGAATTGAAAGATTTCAGTTTTTCGTTCGGGAAGGGTCAAATGAAATCTGGAAAGAGAAAGAATGTTTCCACAGAAACCTGTTACAATTGGAGGAAGAGGAGTATCTTTTTTGATTTGCCTTATTGGTCAACCAATTTGCTACGTCATTTCTTAGACGTAATGCATATTGAAAATAATATATGTGAAATGTTGCTTTTAGTTCTTCTAAATGTCAAGGGGAAGACAAAAGATGATTTACGATCTCGACGTGACTTGGTGGATTGAGGCATCACACCAGAATTGCATCCTGTGCGTATCAGTGAAAATAAATGGCAACTTCCATGTGCTTCTTATGTGATGACACCTACTAAAAAAACAATTTCTGGAAGTATTAGAGACTATTAGAGTTCCTGATGGCTATTCAAGCAACATATCTAAACGGGTCAACAGAAGAGAGTTGAAGTTAAAATCTTTGAAGACTCATGATTATCACGTTCTACTGCATGAGTTGGTTCCAATAACAATCCGTCATCTTTTGTCCAATAATGTAAGGGTGGGTGTTATTCGGTTGTGCCATTTTTTTAGAGATCTTTGTGCTAAGAAGTTGTCCAAGTCTTTCTTGCAAAAAATGTTGACAGATGACCCATTAATTTTGTGTGAGTTGGAGAAAATATTTCCCCCATCATTTTTCACATGCATGCTGCATCTGACTGTCCATATTCCAACTGAAATACTTCTTGGAGGACCTGTTTATTTTCGTTGGATGTATCCAACTAAAAGAAATATGTTCACATTAATGTCTTATGTTCGAAACAAGAATTATCCCGAAGGTTCTATCGTGAACGGTTACTTAGCTCAAGAATGTATGGATTTCTGTTCGATGTATTTGTCTGATCTTACTACAAGAATGAACAGACCAATGAGAAATGAAGAAGAAAAATATGAGCAAATTGAACCCAGTTTTCCATCACTTCCTCAAACAGGAGGAATTCCTGGATCATATACATTGAAGACATTAAGCCATGAAGAGCGGGAGATGGCACATCGCACAGTTTTGTTCAACTGTGATTTGTTCGATGACTATATCAGGTAACAAAATTGAATATGTATATCTTACATATATATCTGTTAAACTATTCATATTTTTTTATCTACAGGGAACATAAAACAATGATAAATAGGAAGCATCGTTCTTTATCTTTGAGAAGGAGAGAGACTTTTCATAGCAAAGAGTTTTCTGCTTGGTTAAAATTGAAGGTAAAAATATTACTGTTTAAAATAATTATTTCAATATTTACTTAAGTTTAACTGTCATTTATATTGCAGGTATTGAGTTTGTCTGCTGACTCTGTCTCTAAGGAAATAAGAGCTTTGGATTTTGGTCCTAATACCGTGGTTCGTGACTGTAAATCAATTGTTATCAATGGGTACAGATTTATTGTCACTGAACGAGCCAAAAACATGAGAACACAACATGATGGTATTATGGTTACTACCACAACAGATTGTTATGCCAGTGCATCAGACAGTAGACCGCGACTTGAAAATGTGGGTTATTATGGAGTCGTTGAGAAAATAATAATATTGGATTATTACTCTCATGGACGAGTCACAATGATGAAATGCCATTGGTTTGATTCGATGACGAGACTTGGCACATTTATTGATGATTGTGGATTTCTAGTAATTAATATGACCCACACTCTTGCTACCGAAGAACCATATGTGTTGGAATAAATGGCTAAACAAGTTTTTTATGTCAAAGATCAACTTCAACCTGAATTTGGTGTCATAGTTGAAGTAATTCCAAGACATATTTTTGATGATGCTGATGATAGAATTGACACTGTCCCTATTTCCATTGGAACCAATCCATTTATTTCTTTTGATGACTCCAATATCTCAATTGTCAGAGTTGATTGTGAACCTGAATCTGTGGTTGGAAATATATAGAATCATTCATCCATGTTCTCAATTATTTTGGTTTACCTCGAGTTGGGTTGTTAAGGTTGGTAATATTCATATTTATTTAGTATTGATCACAAATATGTTTTAGCTGACTTGACCGTTATGTGAATTTTCAATGTTTATTGGTTGCTGTTTTATTTGAATTGCATTTTCTAATTTGGAATTGAACTGTATTCAAACCAAATCAAACAATATTTCTAGCTTGGTTAACATTACAACTTGTATGTTTTATTAAATTCATTCAAGCTCTTCTAAAACAATTGATAGCTAAATTACCAATGAATCCCCTCATTCCCTCATATATTTAGTTTTTTGGTTTACACATTAATTTCCTTTTTCTAATTAATTATGTATTTGTTTTCAAATGCAGGAAATGCAGCCAATTGAAGAGAGACGAAGAAAAAAAATGGCGGAGAACAATCGTCGGATGGAGGAGGTAGGCATTCCACCATTAGTGCCTAAAGTGAGTACTTTATTTCATATATATATATATATATATATTTACAGAATATATAATGTCATGTGATTAATTTTTTTGTAAACTTTTTTGTAGGATCCACCGTTACGTCGACAGTTATTCGACGAAGAGCCTAGTACTGGTCCTAGTACTCAGGCCGGTGGTACGAGGAGGGTTCGTACTAGAGGTGGACGTAGAGCTGCGCGTGCCCGACTAGACCCTGCCCCTCCCACTGACATTTCAGCCTTCCCACATTCTGATCCCGGTGTGTCTTTAGGGACACATGGGGTATTTAGGCCTCCCATGTTTTCGCTACCTTCTGCATCTTCTGCCCCATCATTTTCACATCCCATGATGATTCCCACTCCCCAGTCAGCATCAGGTCATACAACTGTTCCATCTTCTTTTCCTTCTACTTCTGTCTCTCTGAGCTTTTATATTCCATCGTCTTTGACTCCTGTTCCACTAGAGGGTGTTCCATCAGGTTCTGTGGATCCGACGCCACTCATTGATCAGACTAGCGCAAGTATATTTATAAAACCCTGAAAAATTTTTATAGCAATATTTATTTTCATTATAAAATGTTTTGATAAAATATTTGTTTTTCTTTCATGACAGATACATCTACTGACAGGAGGCGGGGGCGGGGCCGTACACACATGCGTTCGGTGTGGAACCGTCGCACACAGGTTATGGTGGAATATAATGAAGACAATCAGATGGTTGAGAAAACAGGGCTACAATGTCGGAGTTTTCTGGCGACGCTTGCCAAATACTCCGACATCATTCCCGTCAGCCCGCTGTCGTGGAGACATTTGCCACATGAGGTCAAAGATAGAGCTTGGACAGAGATATGGGTAAAAAAATCTGTTGTATTTAATGCCATGAATTATTTTTGTATTTATATGAATTAATATTTTGATTTCAGCTTCGATTTAATTTTCCTGATGGTGAGGGTGCACGACTGGAACGTCTAAAGGATTTAGGCGAGCTTTGGAGAGCCTACAAGCATGAGATGTATATTGGCTAGCGTGCTAGAGTTGGCACTGAGTTAGAGGCGGTACCAGTCGTGGATTATTGTCTTATAGAGCAGTATCGTCAGATGATTACTCATTGGACGAGTACCCAGTTTAAGGTATGAATTACATTTGAGGTATTTAAATAATAACTTTCAAGTTTTTCATTAATATTATCCTTTTAATTATCGAATTTTATTTAGGAATCATCTGTAAAAAATAAAAAAAACATTGATGCAAAAAAATACCTCCATACACTAGGACGCACGACGATGCCGGATCATGAGAGGCAGCAGGTATGACAATTGTTTATACGTTTTCTTCACGACTTACATTTTCTTTTGTTTCCTCAATTATTTAATCATTTGCTAAAGTTTTTATATAACTTTTGTTTTCAATGTCATTGTAGAGGCATGTACAAAATATTAAAGGACGTGTGCCTCGAGCAAAACTGTTTTGCTCGAGTAGACGAAAAAAGGATGGAAGTGCTGTCAACGAAGCGACTCAGCAGCAGATTGTAAGTTTTAATCTGTTGATTTTATATTTTAATATCTATTTTGTAACTCAATAATATATTTATATTTGTAACAGGATGCTTTAGAGGCCCTCGATGCCCAAGAAGCAGACAATTTTGGGCCATCTGATCACTTACATCAGGTGTTGGGAGAGGATCATTCTGGAAGAGTACGCTGCCGACCTAGGATAGCCCCGACGAGGTATTGGCCTGCCTCAGGTATGAGTTGTAGTGCCACCGAGCTCCAGCAAGTTAGGGCACAGGCAGAACGGGCTGAGAAAAGGGCCACAGAGACGGCAGAACAGTCTGCTAGGGCAAACACTGCATTTATGAAATTTATTGAAGTTCTACGTCCAACACTTCCAGCAGAGGCTAGCCCAGCGATTGATGAATACATGTCGTAGATACATTCTATATATGGTGCACCAGGTGGCAGTTCCAGTGGTGGTCAGGCCGAGGTCCAGCTTGAAGATGATGATGGCGAGGGGTCTGATGCGGAAGAGGAGGGAGATGAGGAGGGCGAGGAGGAGGGCGATGGCGAGGAGGAGGGCGCTGTGGAGGGTGAGGATGATGAGGAGGACGATGACGAGGGTGTGATGATGATGATGATGGTGATGGTGATGCTGACGTGGTACATATTGATCCGTTACATTTTTGACTTATATTACTAAGATTTGATGTTTAATCTATTCTAGTTGTTGGTTTTATCTAGACTCGTAGTATAGTATTGGAGTTGAGTTATTTTTATATATTGTCTGTTTTTATGGATGTTGTTGTCTTTTAGTGGTTGTGTGTTTGAGAACTCCCTGGAAAACCCCCCTCATTCTTGGACCCTGGACAACCCCCCCTCATTCTTGGACCCTGGACAACCCCCCCTCATTCTTGGACCCTGGACAACCCCCCCTCCCCCTTGGACCCCGAACACCCCCCAAACACCCCGCGGACAGCCCCGCGGACAGCCCCCTGGACAGCCCCCCGTACAGCCCCCCACCCCCCACCCTGGACCCCGGATAGCCCCCCGGACAGCCCCCCGGACAACCCCCCACCCCCCCCCCCCCTTGGACCCCGGACAACCCCCCAAACACCCCCCGGACAGCCCCCTGGACAGCCCCCTGAACAACCCCGAACAACCCCCTGAACAACCCCTGAACAACCCCTGAACAACCCCTGAACAACCCCCTGAACAACCCCCGGACAGCCCCCTGAACAACCCCGGACAGCCCCCTGAACAACCCCCAAACACCCCCCGGACAGACCCCGCACAGCCCCCCCACCCTCCTCCTTGGTCCCCGGACAGCCCCCCGGACACCCACCGGACAGCCCCCCGGACAGCCCCTCCACCTTCCTTAATTTCATTAGCTCTGAAATGTTTCATAGCACGATCAACTAAAATCTAATCCATACTAAATATGATATAAAAATATTCTATATGAATTTCCATAAGATATTAAGTGAAAACAAAAAGTGACATATGAAAAACTGACCAAACACATTCTAAATGTGTTGATGCTTTAGGAAAACGATCCATGGGTCATATGTGATGTGTACGAATCAACCCTGCCTCAATCCGAGGCGTGGTGTGGCCGGAACAACTCAAAGTGTATGTCTTTTGTTGCAAAAGGACATCATTTTAAGTGAAAAACATCAACTGGCATACGGAAAACCAGCCAAACGCATTCGGATTGTGTTGATACTTTAAGACAACGATCCATGGGTCATTTGAGACATATACGAGTTAACCCCGCCTAAATCCGAGATGCGGTGTGGTCGGGACCACTCTAAGTGACTTTCTTTTGTTTAAAATGGACAGTATTTTAAGTATATACGTAAAACCAACCAAACGCATTCGGTTTCTGTTGAAACTTTAGGAGAACGATCCATGGGTCATATGTGACGTGTACGAGTCAACGCCACCTCAATCCGAGGTGCGGTGTGACCGACACCACTCAAAGTGTCTCTATTTTGTTTAAAATGGACTTCATTTTTAGTGAAAACAACAAATGACATACGGAAAACCGACCAAACGGATTCTGATTGCGTTGATACTTTAGAACAATGATCCATGGGTCATATGTGACGTGTACTAGTCAACCCTTCCTCAATCCGAGGCGCGGTGTGGACGGAACAACTCAAAGTGTATGTCTTTTGTTTCAAAAGGACATCATTTTAAGTGAAAAACATCAACTGGCATACAGAAAACCGACCAAACGCATTCGGTTTCTGTTGAAACTTTAGGAGAACGATCCATGGGTCATATGTGACATGTACGAGTCAATGCCACCTCAATACGAGGTGCAGTGTGGCCGACACCACTCAAAGTGTCTCTATTTTGTTTAAAATGGACTTCATTTTTAGTGAAAACAACAAATGACATACGGAAAACCGACCGAATGGATTCTGATTATGTTGATACTTTAGAACAATTATCCATGGGTCATATGTGATGTGTACGAGTCAACCCCCCCTCAATACGAGGCGCGGTGTGGCTGGCACAACTGAAAGTGTATGTCTTTTGTTTCAAAAGGACGTCATTTTAAGTGAAAAACATCAACTGGCATACGAAAAACCAGCCAAACGCATTCGGATTGTGTTGATACTTTAGGAAAACTATCTTTGGTTCATTTGAGATGTGTACGAGTCAACCCCACCTAAATCTGAGATGCGGTGTGGCCGGTACCACTCTAATTGTGTCTCTTTTGTTTCAAACGGACAAGATTATAAGTGAAATAAACAACTCGCAGACGAAAAACCGACCAAACGCATTCGAAATCTATTGAAATTTTAGGAAAACGGTCCATGGGTCATATGTGACGTGTACGAGCCAACCCGGGCTCAATCCGAGTCACGGTGTGGGCGGGACCACTCTATGTGACTTTCTTTTGTTTAAAATGGACAGTATTTTAAGTACATACGGAAAACCGACCAAACGCATTCGGTTTCTGTTGAAAATTTAGGAGAACTATCCATGGGTCATATGTGACGTGTACGAGTCAACGCCACCTCAATCCGAGGCGCGGTGTAGCCGACACCACTCAAAGTGTCTCTATTTTGTTGAAAATGGACTTCATTTTTAGTGAAAACAAAAAATGACATACAGAAAACTGACCGAACGGATTCTGATTGTGTTGATACTTTAGAACAATGATCCATGGGTCATATGTGATGTGTAAAAGTCAACCCCACCTCAATCCGAGGCGCGGTGTGGCCGGCACAACTCAAAGTGTATGTCTTTTGTTTCAAAAGGATGCCATTTTAAGTGAAAAACATCAACTGGCATACGGAAAACCGGCCAAACGCATTAGGATTGTGTTGATACTTTAGGAAAACAATCCAGGATTCATTTGAGACGTGTACGAGTCAACCCCGCCTAAATCCGAGACGCGGTGTGGCCGGTACCACTCTAAATGTGTCTCTTTTGTTTAAAACAGAAAAGATTATAAGTGAAATAAACAACTGACAGACGAAAAACCGACCAAACGCATTTGGAATCTGTTGAAATTTTAGGACAACAATCCATGGGTCATATGTGACGTGTACGAGCCAACCCATGCTCAATCCGAGTCACGGTGTGCTCAGGACCACTCTAAGTGACTTTCTTTTGTTTAAAATGGAACGTATTTTAAGTACATACGGAAAACCAACCAAACGCATTCGGTTTCTATTGAAACTTTAGGAGAACGATCCATGGGTCATATGTGACGTGTACGAGTCAATGCCACCTCAATCCGAGGCGCGGTGTGGCCGACACCACTCAAAGTGTCTCTATTTTGTTTAAAATGGACTTCAATTTTAGTGAAAACAACAAATGACATACGGAAAACCGACCGAACGGATTCTGATTGTGTTGATACTTTAGCACAATTATCCATGGGTCATATGTGACGTGTACGAGTCAACCCCGCCTCAATTCGAGGCACGGTGTGGCCGGCACAACTCAAAGTGTATGTCTTTTGTTTCAAAAGGACGTCATTTTAAGTGAAAAACATCAACTAACATACGGAAAACTGACCAAACACATTCGGATTGTGTTGATACTTTAGGACAAAGATTCATGGGTCATTTGAGACGTGTACAAGTAAACCCCATCTAAATCTGAAACGTGATGTGGCCGGTCCCACTCTAACTGCGTCTCTATTTTTTAAAAGGGACAAGATTATAAGTGAAATAAACAACTGACATACGAAAAACCGACCAAATGCATTCGGAATCTGTTGAAATTTTAGGACAACGATCCATGGGTCATATGTAACGTGTACGAGTCAACCGCGCCTCAATCCGAGTCGCGGTTTGGCCGAGACCACTCTAAGTGTATCTATTTTCTTTAAAATGGACTACATTATAAATACATACGGAAAACCAACCAAACACATTCTGATTGTGTTTATATTTTAGCACAACAATGCATGGGTCATGTGTGATGTGTACGAGTCAACCCCGCGTCAATCCGAGGCACGGTGTGGCCATCACCATTCAAAGTGTCTCTCTTTTATTTAAAAAACACTTCATTTTAAGTGAAAACAACAACTGGCATACGGAAAACTGACCAAACGATTTCAGAATATGTTGATACTTTAGGACACCGATCAATGAGTCATTTGTGACGTGTACGAGTTAACCTCGCCTCAATCCGAGGCACGGTGTGACCGGTATCATTCCAGGTGTATGTATTTTGTTTAAAATGTATATGATTTCGAGTAAAAATATATGGTGTACAAAAAACCAATCAAATTATGAATTGAATTCCGGATTCCACATATGATTGTCATCTAAATTTTAAATTGAATTCTAAATGAATTATGTATGTTTATAGTTATGTTATGAATTCTAATTTAATTATGGATGAGTATATTTCCAGGATGCATTATATGTGTTGGTTGGTTGGTTTTCATTATTTAAATGTGTTGGTTTTTTCTCTATATGTATGCATTGTATATGTGTTACAGTTACAATAATTGGATTGAAAATTGAATTGAAAATGAAAATTGAATTGAAAATGATCCCAAAACAGACCTGCTGTGCCAATTGCAGGCTGCTGTGCAATTTGCACAGCAAAGCCTATGCCAACGGTTTCAAACCGTTGGCATAGCCCATATGGAGCTGTTTTTACCAACAGTTCATTAAACCGTTGGTAAAAACAGACTATCCCAACGGTTCAAACCATTGGGATAGCTTTTGGAATTGGTGTTTTTACCAACAGTTGGTAGAACCGTTGGTAAAAATCTTTCCCAACGGTTTTCAAACCGTTGGGAAAGAAAATATTCATGGGATTCCCCAACGGGCCAAACTGTTGGGAAAGGATTTTCCCAACGGTTTGGCACAACCGTTGGGGTAGGTTGATTTTTTCTAACCTATCCCAATGGTTCCTTGTAAACCGTTGGGAAAAGCCTTTCCCAACGGCTTACTTCCCCACAGTTGGCAGAACCATTGGTATAACATATACCAACGGTTCAGAACCGTTGGGAAAGGATGGATTTCTAGTAGTGAGGCCCAAAAGAAGATCACAAGTTAGGCCTCAAAATTTGTGTATAGATTTGGAGATTTTTGAAGCAAGGACTATATATTGTAAATTGATGAAAAAATGGAGATGAAATTAGAAAATGATACAAATGACATCTGAAGGAACAACTTTCATAACTATGGACCCAAAAAAATCTTCCAATATAAATCCAATAAATATATGGGAAATTGGATTTTCGAAATTCAAATATTCTTCTTATATAGAATAATTTTTTTGATTAAATTTGATATAACTTCTTTTAAATATTAGGGAAGAAGCTGAAATTTTTTGGTAAAATGAGAAGGACATTTTGAAACAACTTTCCAAAAGACTATTTTTCTAATTTCATTCATTATATAGGACTAACACATGAAAAGTTTTATAGGAAAATTACCCTTTTGCCTATAAAAATGTATCCCCTATCCTTATCAAAATATTAGAAACCCTATGAGTAATTTTTCATATATTTTTAGTTTATTTTATTTTTAATGGTATTATGTATTTTTAATATATTTTATTCTTATTCTTACTATTATTCTTATACTTTTATCTTTTGTGTTTCCACCTAGTTTTTCTCTACTATGATCTCTAATAAACATGATCATGAGTATCTAACCTGAGGGATTTCCCCAAGGATAAATCTACTGTTGAACCCAATTAATTTCACAATTTTTTTATTATTTTATTAGAGTTATATCATGGGGGATATTAGTGGGTAATGTGCCTTTGTGTCTCCACATGCCACTTGAGGCTTAACTTTCTCTTCTGAAATATTTTCTCTTGATTGAGGAGATGGGTGTGTGGTCTCTTGATGATAGTTGAGTGAAATATATATTAAAAATCATAGGTATAAGAGGATATTCACACATATGAGGGATAATGTTAATTAATAAAATTTGAAACCAATAAATAGATGATGGAGGTTCGCTTTGGGTGTTCTCCTAGGAGGATCTCTTTTCTGGTTAACAACGTTCTGTATGCATCCATTCTATTTTCATCAAACACACACACATACAGATATATATATATATATATTAATATTTATTTCATACTTAAGACCCACTTCTTTATATTATTTATTTTTATATTATTTATTATATAAACAGTGATAATAGAAATTCAATGTTGTGTGAACTGCCTCCTTGTGACTGACCCTGGGTGTGCACTATATTGCATTCTTAGGTAAATAAAACATTTATATGGGATTCATAAAAAACACTCACATATCAATTTGGTGCTATTTTTAGGTAGGCACAAAACTTTCAAAAACGTTTTTTCCTAAAAAATATAGAAAAAACATTTAAAAAAAATATTTTTCCATGATGTTTTCAAATGATTATTTATTTAATTCATGGAATAATTAACCCTAGGTGTAAGAAAAAATTATTAAATCAAAATTTTCCATGGAGGATGATATTTCTGTTATTGTCATACACTTTATGTAATTTTGGAAATCAAATAATGAGGAGCAGACATTCAAAAATTCATTGCTGAAATAATAGAGGACATGAACAAACAAAATTTTAAAGTGATGGACCAAGAGATAACTGAGCTCTCTAATTAATTTATAGAATGATATCAAGTAGACAAGGTCCAAGAATCATACCCCTTAGTCTTCCCTAATTTTTATAATAAAATACAATAGCTTGAGGCCCAACTAGAGGACTATCAATATCCCAACTATATTAAGAACCCGATCCATGTTGACTATGATGAGATTGAGTGGATTCATAATGAAAAAGACTTACCTACTAAGATACACATGAGTGATCAATACGACCTATAAAAATTCAAGAATGAGTATGGGGTAACAACATGATCTCCCCATTCCTTACAAAGTAGATGATCCATCACTAATCTACTTATCTCTAGTTATGGAAGAGGAGGAATCTACACATGTGATGGACTTTGAATAAAGGATAGAGGAACCCGACTACCTACCTCCATATACTAAGATCCAACTTCAAGAGGAATTTATCACTAAAGAAGTGATTGAACCGAAACCAACTCAAGGATATAATCCTTTCTTTAACTCTATATTTTCTATTTTCATTCAATATGATTTGAGTATCATTCCTTATTGTTTTGAATTCTCAAATTTTGTTGTTCCTTGATTTTCCTTAGAGGAATATGAAAAACATGAACCTACCTAGGAAAACATAGATCTCTATAACTTTATTGTAAATACATTTTAGGAAGGCCCTAAGGATATAAAAGTAGCTAAGCCCGAGGAAATCAAGATACAGGCTGCTCACACTAAAATGAATAATTCTTCTTTACATTATTCAGGTTTAAATTCTTTCAAATTAAAAATACATTTTAACCCTAATTTTGAAATTTAAATACATTAAGACCATGTTGAGACAACACTAGAAGAACAAGAGAAGGTTTCACATGTAAAAACCAAATAAGAGGATGATTCACGATTTATCCTACCCCCTCCATGCAAGTTTTACTTAATTATGAAGGGCTAGGATCTGGTATACTCTATCCATGGGTCTATCATCACCAACAACTAAGATGTGGAAGCTAAGAAAATCCATATGTGTTGGTTTAAATCAAATAATCTTTATCGACCAACATAATTTGGATGATAGTTGGTACTACCATATAGAGGTAGTAAAAATTCAGGTCCCACTTTGGGAATCATACCAAGACTTATCCCTTTAAGTTTTTTCTAGGAATTTATATTTCAATTTTAGTTTTAGGAATTAGTCCAGCATGTATCCCACTCCCTCTTATATTTTTTAAGCTTAAATGACATGATCCTTGTGCTTAATTGAGTAATTTTATTTTTTATATTCATGATGACACAAGTAATACAAAAAATATTGGAGTAAGAATAATAAATATTTATTTCAAAAGGGTGTTAACTTTTAATGTTTAACTTCTGAAACTACTTACTTTTTTGTATGGGATTCTGATTTGATTTATAAACTAGAATTTCCTACCTACACTTGGATTTATTCATTAATTTACTTATAAAGGAGACATGAGTTTCTTAGAAATTTTTTGATTCCATGTTTTAGATTTCAATGATAACGAAATTCAATGAGTAAAATAATTAATTTTATGATAAAAATGAATCATAGATATTAAAATTAGGACTCATCATTTTAGATTTTTTTTATTCTTGTAAATGAAAATATCCTAACATTTTTCATGATTTGAATTTATAAAATTAATGTGGATTTATTTTTTTATTAATTATTCCTTGATTGATTTTTTTAAAAAATATGAACCATTCCTTAGAGGATTTATAGACCAAGTACTTCCTATTTTATCTTGAGAATATTTATTGAGTGATCTTGGGATAAGTCACCTACCAGAACTTTCATTGAAACTATCAAAGCTATGACTTTGCAAAAACACATTTAAAATGTTTGCGACATATTTTGAAAAGACCTTATACTTAAATAACACCTTTAAATTAATCATTTTTTATCCCATAGAATCCATTAATTGCCTCATTAGGGATTATCCATGTTTCAATCCATTTTTTCCATTTCTACCCTCCTCTTATTATGTGCATGATATTTTAAAGTTGATGGGTGGGGGTGAAGGGGGTCATGGTAGAAGGGGTGATATATAATGTTTGGAAGAAGTGTGGGGGTTATACATATGGGGACTGATAAATTTTTTCGATTCATTAAATGTAATTTATTTTTTCCCCTCTTGAATAAAAAAATAGAAAATGACAAAAAGAACTATTTTTTTGAAAATAATGAGTTGTGATTTTGGAAAACCAATAATCACCATTACTAAACCTATGATTATTATCATATATGGTTATGTGATGGATATGAGGTTTATTTCAAGCATAAATTAAAAAAAATAAAAACTTTATTTGAAAAAACTATAAAAGTAGAGAAAAAATTAAACGGTGTTCACAAATCATTCATTATGATTTAATTTTATCATGACCTTACTTTGATTTTGGGTAAGTAGAAGTTTCTAATTTGAAGGGTATAATTATATTTAACATTAATTTTTTATATCATGTATTATAATTAAGAAACAATACTTCTCCTTAAGTCATAAATTTTAAACATCAATTCCTACCAACCATAAGAATTAGAGTCATTTGAATCTTTAATGAAATCCCTCATGATTTTATTTTACTTTTGTCTTTACAAAGTGAAGAAAGTAGTTAATTTACAAGACTATAGATAAGGATAATGTATTCATGGTATGAGAATAACTATAATTTAATTCTATTTTAATTTTTTGGGGAAAATAATCTATTATGAGGCTGATCATGATTTTGTATGATTAATAATAATGAATTAAGGATCTTTAATGAAAGAAAGAACAAGTTTTTCCATTTTAAAAAGGATAATGTAAAATAATTGAATTGATTGCTTCTTTAGAAAATAAAAAATTATATTGAAATTTTATGTGAAAATTAAAATTTTGATTTTACATTTATTATTGTTTAATTTTATTACCTTTAAATTTGAATAATGATAACATTGACACCCTCTAATTTTTTATGTTGAGATTTTTCTTCTTGAGGAAAAGCATGGTTTATGTGTTGGAGAATTAAAAGAAAAAATATTTTTAATTATATTAATTTTAATTTCAACATTTTAAATACAAAAAAGTGTTATTTCAAGGTCCATTGTCACATTTTATGGTTTTATAAGCATTTTGAGCTTAATTGAAAAAATGGCCTAAATTTGGATTTTAACTATTTTAATTTTTTTTAAATATTTATGGCATAACTTTTTATTAACATATTTAATTAATTAAATTACTCTTTAGGATTAAATACATTTGAGATTCATTTAATTTTTTTGGACCCAAATCTAAATCCTTCATTTTAAGGCCCAAAAGAAGTTCACAAGTTTGGACTTAAAATCTATGTACAAATTGGGAGATTTTTGAAGATGAACCTATATCTTGTAAATGGATGACATAATGAAGCTAAAATTTAAAAATGATAAATATAAGATATAGGGAAATAAATTTTATGACTATGTATTCACTTTAATCTTCTAATATCAAGGCCATAAATGTATAGAAATTTGGATTTTTGAAATTCAAAGATTCTTCCGGGAAAGAATAATTTTCAGATTAAATTGGATTTAACTTCTTCCACACGTGGAGGATGAAGTTGATTTTTTTTCAAACAAGAAATAAATTTTGTGGCAAAGTTTTTGATGGATAATTTTTATAATTAAATCATTAAATATGTTGACCACATAAATACTTTTGGAGAAATTTTTTGAACCCAAAATGTCACCCCTTTTCCTATAAAAATGTATCCCTCTCCTTAAAAATATTAGCAACTCTATGTGCCCATTTTCTATAATTTTTTAGTTTATCTTTTCGTGTAATAGTATTATGAAATTTTAACATATTTTAATCTTCTTATTCCTATAATTATCATATTTTTATCTTTTAGTTTTCTACCTTTTTTTACTCACCATTACCTCTAATACTCATGAACACGAGTAACTAACTAGAGAAAGTTCCTAGGAGATCAATCCAGTGTTAAACCCAATTCATTTCAAATTAATGTTTATTTTTTATTATTTTAATAGAGTTAGTTCATGGGGGATCTTAGTGGGTAAGGAAACTTTTTGTATCGACTCTCTACATGAGGATTAACTTATCTTCTTTAATATTTTCCCTCAAACAAGGAGGTGGATGTGTTGCATCTAGATGATCACCAAGTTCAATATATATTCAAAACCATAGGTAGAAGATGATATTCATGCATAAAATAGATCATGTTCATGATGTAAATTTTAAACTAATAAATAGATGATGACTTTTTACTCTAGGTGTTCTTATGGGAGGATCTTCTTTCTGTTTAACAACATTCTATCTTCATCCATTTTATTTTCATCGTACTTATATATATATATATATGTATTCATATCTATTGAATATTTCATACACAATTATTTATATTATTTATTCTTATATTAGTTATAATATAAATAGTAACAATATAAATTCAATGTTTTGTGAGCTACATCCTTGAGATTGACCATGGGTGTTCACTATATATCATGCTTAGGAAAATAAAATTTTTATCAAGGATTCGTGATAAATCCTTGTGCATCAGTAACCACTTTACTTAGTTATAATGTAACCACCATCCATTGTTATAACATAAACAACACCAAATAATAAAAAACATACATAAGTGTGCTACATGATCATAAAATATTCATTATATCATAACTCATGAAAAAAATGGTTTTCATAAAAATTTCATCATTGTATAACCCATGTAAAAGAAACAATTTTCATAAATATTACATCATTTAGTCTTAGTGTAAATCATGTAAAAGGAAATAATATCATAAAAATATTCTCATCATAAACAGAAACCATCCAGAGAAAAAATAAGGATGGTATCATTGGATCATATCCCTAGTAAAGATTAGTTATTATCAAACGAAGTCATCTTAGAGAGAAAATGATTTTAAAATATAACTTGATATATTTTTTGAGAAAAATAACCTTTCCACTTTGAAACAAATTATTTAAAATATGAAAATTTCTCAAATATTAAAGGAAAAAATTATTTTTAAATAAACTTGTAAAATTTTAAAGTAATCTTTAAATCATTAAATGATCATGATGGTGAAAAATATCATTCATACCATATACATTAAAATGAATATTCCTATCACATTTTTGGTAAAATGTAAAAAGAGCCTTACTTTGAAAATTAAAAGAAGATTAATTTTAAACCATTTTATACAAAATTAAAAAATTGTTAAAAATTAATTTAAAAAATATTTATATAATATTAAAAACTTTATTTAAATTTTTTTTGAAAACAAGGACATGGAAGAAAAATAATTAACAACTTAAGAGAGAAAATATTTCAGTTTTCCTTAAAAATATTCTTTTAGAATTTTGAGTACATAAAGGGTGGAAAATTGAAGGAAACCTATTTTTTAATGAAATAACTAGAGGATAAAAATTTTTATGAGTTTCTTGAGAAATATGTTATAATATTTCATCATCATGAGAATAATCATAAACAATCATGATAAATAATGATATTATAATGTAAAACCTTTACCAAATTGGTATATTTTGACTTATAAGACCCATGAAAGAATAAAATTAAATGAAAATTTAAATATAGTTATAATAAATACATTCATGATATAACATGTCCAAGGGGATGTATATATACCTCATAAAATAAAATTGTTATATAACTCAACATATTTCCCAAAGAAGATAACTTGAGAAGAAATTCCCTTACCTTAAGTCACAAATTCCTTCATAAACTTTTGTAATAACTTTATCATAAATATATTTTTGTTATAAATATATTATAGATCCATAATTATATGTATCATACCATATATTATTTACTTATAACCTTTTTAGCAATTTATTAACAATTCGTTGTTAAAATCACATTTGGGGTAATAACTGCTTTATTTTTTGTGTATGTTTTGGCTTGGTATTTTTGGTACTTTTATTTTGATCATGGTTCTATAATATTTATAATTTTAAAAATGATATAAATATCATATATTTTAATTGTACATGTATTGAGAGTAATCAATTAAAGTTAGATATATAAAATGAATTATATAGTTTAGGGGGATTGTAGGCCGTACGTATGCATGAACACTATTTCAATTTTCTAAATGGGTGGAAGGAAGGAAAGGTAAATATTAATTAACATTTAGAGAATAGTTTTTTATATATTTTATATCATATATATTAAATTAATATATCGTTATTACTATCCATGTCAAAATGAAATAATAAACATATCACATCGCTTTGTAGAGGCAGTAGTATACACATACGCATAAGCGATGTTATCATTTTCCAATGGATTGGAAGGTAAGAAGTTATATGTCATATTATAATTAAAATATTATAAATATTATATAAATATAATATATAAAAATTATATCCATAATTATCTCCATTAGTGACATGTGGTGAGAGAAAATTAATTACATCTTTGTGAGGTGGTAGTTTTCCATACACATGATAGACAATTTTGTTTCTCATTTCATGGAAGAGGAGATTGATATAGGTTATTAAATTAACATAATAACATCTAATTATAAGGTATATACTAATGATATTAAATTACAATAGTTTAATAATAATTTAAGGAGGTGTAAGAAGAAATAAAATAAAAATGCTCGGTTAAGAACAATACCTCTTCTTCGGACAACCTCTATAAGTTATTACCAAAATCCTTTTTAGGAGGGTTTAATAATAAAAATAATGAATATAAGATAATCATAGAAGATTAAATAAGGGATTGGGGTAGGTATTGACTAAAAAAAATGGGTTATGGATATACAAATAGGATAGAAGAGGGGGTTGCCTTTTTTAAGTGAGGGAGAGGACACACTTGGAATTTTTGAAAATAAAGAGTAAACACATTTTAAACATTCCAAAAGAATCCAAAATAGATCATTATAAAAAATATGTGATATAATGTCTATATATTTTAATAAAATTTGTTTTGGACAATTTTTTATGTTATTTTACTTCTCATCATTTTAGTTTAATCTTTGATAAAACCCTTTGAAACCTTAACCACGATAATTGAATTTTACTATTTTTACTATTAATTTTGAAAATAAAATTAATTTGAATTTATTATATAATTTTAATTATGATGATTTAAAATATGGAATATATTTTTATAAATTTAAAGAAAAAAGTATATAATTTTAACATAAAATTAAACCCACAAACTTAATAAAAAAGCGGTTTTCCAAAGAGAGAATTTTCATAAGTATAGAATGTTTTAATATCAAAAGTCAATAAAAAATTTATTCCAATGAAATAAATTGGTTTCATTTCAATAAAATTTAACTAATGTTACTTTTTAAACCATATTAAGAACATGGAACCTATAAATTCTTTTATTGAAAAGGAAAATTTTAATAAAAATAATCCTTTTCACTCTTCATTAAAAAAATTAAACTTTTCAGAAAAATAAAAAAAATTCACCCAAAGATAATTTTGACATGTTGATTCCCAAAACTAAAGTTAATTTTTTCAAAAAGTTTTTCTAAAAGGGTCAAAAATTATTTATATTATTTGATCAGAAAAATAAATAAAAATCCTATTTTAAGAAAAAGGTATATTCGAAGAATATAAAGACTATACTAAAAATTAAGTTCTTATTTATAAATATATAATTTTCATATAAGAAATTTATAATTAATTTTGAAAACTTGGTTATTAATATTCATACTACCAAATTTTACATCTACGTTATAATGGTCATGTTAAAGTGATAATATTAATAGTATATTGTGATTCCTTAGAACTCGGTGTTGCATGTAACACAAGATATTGAAGAAAATAAATTTATTTGAAAAAAATATTTCATAACATCTTAAGTTGTTACATTATACACCCTTTAAAATAAATTTCTCACTAATAATTATTTCAATATGATACAAACAACTAAGGATACTTCTGCCTCATCACATCTTTAGGTTCCCATGTAGATTCCTCAAGTTGGTGGCTTAGCCATAAAAACATGACCAAGTGAGTGGTATTTTGTTATATAACTTTCTCAATAAGATATAAAATATCTATTGGTTTGTATTCATAATAAAGATCAAGATCTAATGGTATGAAGTATGAGTTCAGTATAAGTGAATGATTAGGTATTTACTTCCTCATGAGAGATACATGGAACACATTGTAGACTTGAGAGAAGTTCAATAGTAGCGTTAAGTGATAATAAAACTTCCCTAATAAATCAATAACCCATAAGGGGAAAATATACAAAGGTATTAGCCTTACTTTATTCCCAAATCTCATAGCCTTCATCCGTGGATAAATTAATAAAAAAAGTTCTCTACAACTTTAAAATCCATATCACACTGATGATTGTCCCTGTATCTTTTTTGTCAACTCAGAGCTTCCTTACTGTGATGTTGAATAGATCTCAATTTATCCACAATTTACTCATCCATATTGGGTCCTAATAGATTTATTTCTCTAACTTCAGCCCAGGATGTTGGAGTTCTACACTTTTTTCTATAGAGGGATTCATAAGGATTCATCTGAATTCTTGAATGAAATATCTTGTTGTATGAAAATTTAACTATAGGAAGGTGTTGATCCCGAACAGAATTAAAATCCGTATAATAAGATATTAATATATCCTCTAGGGTTCTAATTGTTCTATCAGACTGAACACATATCCAATGATGATACGTAGTGTTGAAACTCAATTATGTATCAAGGTATTGCTAAAGACTTAGCCAAAAAAATCAAGTTAAACCTTGGATCTCGATCTGATATAATAGAATGTGGTACTACATAAAATCATACCACCCCTTAATGTATATCCTTACAAGATCATATAGCGAAAAATATTCTCTAATAGTTATTAAGTGTGCTGACTTCCCAAGGTGTTGGATTACAACATATATACCATTACTCCATTTAGATGTTTTGGGGAGCCTAATGACAAAATCCATAAAGATGTTTTCCCATTTACATTCAAGTGTGGGTAATGGTTGTGACACCCCCTTAGACATTTTTCTCTCATCCATAACTTGATGACATACCAAGAAATGTGATAAAAACTCTGAAATATCTCTCTTCATGTCATCCCACTAGAAATACTCCTTTAAATCTATATACATATTTCTAATTTCAGGACGAATAGAGAATGAAGAACTATGATCCTCCTCTAATAGATCCTTCTTCAAAAATAGTATTTATGGGACACTAGCATGGTTCTTAAACCTTATTACTCCATCGTAATCAAGATTACACTTAGGAACATTTTTCACCTTCTCTACAGCTCCACATCCTTCTTTTATACCTCATTAATCTTCACATGGATAGATGGTTGAACAATCAATTGAGGAAGATAATATTTCTCCCCTTCCTTAAATATTTTTAGATATATCCATTGAAAATCCATAAATATTGGATATTTTTTATCCTTTTCATAGATGGACTAGCATGATCCTTTTTACTCAAATAATCTACCACCGTGTTTTTTTCCCAGAGTTGTAAGAGCCTATTTTTTTATTCATGTACACATCCTTATGAATTTAGTCTAATCCTTTATTTATACCTAATATGAATGTATAATGTGTTCATAGTTGTGTTTTGGATATCGAGAGAATGTTAAGAGCTCGTAACCCTAGTTGGTGGAAAAAAGGAATGGTCCACATGGTTACTAGAAACCATTTGTTCTAGTTCGTATGACTTCCCTAACTATGTGAGGGCTGTACAATGGACTAAAGTAGGACACATGGTTTGAGGAAACTATGTAGATAGGGGTTCATCTTCATGCAGTTGGTCTGTGATTTTTAAAAGAGCCACATAAATTGGTTGGATCATTATTTCTATGACCATGAAACCTAACCATGTGGGCCCCCTTGAGGTTGTGCCATGCGCACGGTTGGCGCACAGTTTGGACAACTATGCGACTAAACCATGAAACATATAAATTTTGGGTAAAATGACCAAAATTCCATTAATGACTAATATTTTTAATCCCTATTATCATTTTCTTATTCCATTGCATTGAAATCCTCCATTTATCCCATCCGAGGTCCCCTTTTTCATAACCTATATTTTAGGATATCTATTCCATGGAAGTTTCATCTAGCCTCTGTTGGTCTTATTGGGTTCTTCCAGTAAAGATATTTGATCCTTAGTATTTGTTCATCATTCTTCTTTCAATCAATAACATTATTTTGATGCAGTTTCATATTCCCTATTTTTATGGTGTTGATACCTTATTCCATTTTATTCCAATATAGTCCAATATAAAGATTTATACTAGATGAGGGGAGTTCTATAGCCTTGAGGTAGGTTGTCTATGAATTATCCCTCAAGTATATCTATTTATAAACTGATGTCATTGTGTGCACGCCGATTTATTTGGGTGGAATTTTTAAATTCATATTATATGATTGTAATCAATATTCTCATATTCTAGATCCCCTTATATATATTATCATATCATCTTGGAGGTTATAACCTCAATACTGACCACCCCAAGTAGGTAATTTCCTGCCTTTAGTGGCTTTTATGGCTATTTGCACCATTATTCGGGTGAACTAGACTTGGCCACATTAAAGGTAAGTGTTTAATTAAATGAATGAATTGTTAATTCTTGGAACATGTATAGTTATCATATTAACCTTCTATGGTAATTGAAAAAATTAATTAATGAACCTTTAAAGTCTAAATAGAAAGTATATTATCTATATCACTAAGCCTAATTGACTATAATTGAATGACATGTTTTCATATCCTTATCCCACCATATCAAGTTTATAAAAGGTAGCAGAATGAAGCTAATAAATTATTAATTAATTAAACCAAAAAATTCTTACATGTCCTTTTAGCCTCGTCACCTTGTATGAAATGAAATGGATTGAACCACATGATTTATTAAATGGAATGAGTATTACATGGACTAAATTAAATAATTAATTATTTATATGGGGCCTATTTCATACAAACCTTTTCATTTTTATATGAGTGGTCAGAATTGAGCCAGCCTTGGATTCCTAAGGGAATGAATTGATCACTCATTGGATGATATTTGGATTCAAGTAACCAGTTTACAAGGGAGATACCCACCTAAAAACACGGTCCTTGTCTACAAGTGGATGCATGACATGACATCATAGGATCCCTTCACTATCTCCTAGATATTAGGATGCCTTGTATAAACTCTTTAGATCTATCTTGATTTCTTTAGATATGTGGAACCATGGATTCACCACATTGGGCCCAGTTATAATTGTCCCATGTCTACCTTGGACGAGATCCTTGGACATGATTATTAATATTTATAGTTGAATGACCTGGGAGATTCCCCATAGATTACACTTGGATCCCTTATAGACAAAATTCATGTTATTACTAAGTTGTAATGACCCCTGAGGTCAAGTATTCCTTAGTTATTACCTTGGATCCTCTATTATTATTATTATAAAAAAGGATGCCTTGGTTATTAACTTGGATCCTCTATTATTATTATTATTATTATTATTATTATTATCATTATAGGATCTATTGGTTGTACCTTGGATACACTTACTTCAATTATTATAAATTATAATATAATTAGTTAAATTATTACATGTTTAGAGACATTACCAGCTAATGATAAAGGAAGTATTAGTTATTATTATAGAATTAATTTAAATTTTTACATACCTATACACTTTCAGCTTATATTTCTCAAACCGGATGTTATAGATGTCATTGGTGGTGGCCTAATGAGATGTATATCACACCCTATCTGGTCCAATGATGGTACCTGAGCATATTATATGAATATAGGTGTTAATAAGGGGAATCATTTTGATTTGGACACCTAATATCGATTGCTTGAGTTAGGATAGATCTTGGTAGTAGATGACCAGACTAGTTATTGGGATGTTTGGAAAGTTTTTGGCTTCTTTTTGGCTTATTTTGTATAGCCTATATTGATTAATTCCATGTATATCTATTTTCTAGATTTTGTAGATACATAGAATGTATCATAATCATTTTTTATATTATTCATTATTTCAATTTTGATAATTATTTAGTTCTTGGATGTTTATTCTTGTATTCAGTTTTTTATTCATTTATTATATTGATCCTTATATTTACCTAATATTAAATATCTGTTCTGATACACTCTAGTAATGAGGGTTTAGTATCCCCATGGACACACCCTAGGACCTCACTTATAGTTTTCAACCAATGGAATTTTAGGTGGAGTGTGCTTGAGGCCATGTGGCCAACTGGGTTCGGGGAACCTTTGGGTGGCACCCGGGTCAGGACATCATAAAATGGTATCAGAGAAGGTTTTTATTTTCTTTTATCTTGTTTTTTTGGGAATATATATAGGATATTGGAAACATATAGACCTTGTTTATAGCCATTTGTGGGTGTATCTAACCCACATTAAGGGTAAATACCACGTTCCATAGGAATGAGAGATTGTTGTTCTGCAGTTTTCTTATTACAGTTCATATACTTTCACTGTAGGGGGATGCAAATGAATTGGGGTATTTTGATATAATTTATGGATATTTACCTTGGATTAATAAGGAAATTATAATTTTTACATGAATCATTATAAGAACCTATAAATTACATTACATGCATATGACATTCCATATAGGTTCATTTCAATTCTTTCATTGCTTGTGTTTCCTATGATTTTTGAATGATCCATGGTTGTTATATATATGACTATGCTTTTAACATCTTTTATAGGGAAAGGAGTTTGTTATTTAAAGATTAAACATCAATATAAATAGTTTTTTTCTCAGTAGTTTGATGGTGGAATATTAAATATCTAGTTCTTACCCATGTTTTCCATGTACCACTGGTTACATGAGTTGATATTTGGCTATTATAGAGTGATTTCTAGTTCTAATTAATGAGGTGTATGAGCCCTCATGGATTGAAATGGGTAATTTACTAAGTCAAACCATCATATATTACTCATTAAATTTTAATAATGAATGTATACAGGGTTAAAACAAAGTTAAATGGTTTTCAATTTTAGGGATAAGGTGTATGAGCCCTTATTCACTAGGAATGATGATCAATTTTAATTGAATATTTTTATATATAAATAAATAAATACAAAATTTAAATGTAATTATTTACTTTTAAAATCAAATGGATTCCTATAAAAGAATATAAAAATTTAAATTTACTGTTCACATAATGGAACCACTATAAACTAAACGTGGACACTTACCAATACCCTAGCCTTTTAAGAAGGTAGTTGGGGTAGCACCTTTGGTAATGAGACCTTATTATTATGTTCTACTAATGATAGTTCTTAAATCTATTATCAAATCCTATTGGGAAGAATGTTCTTGTCATTTTTAGAGATATTCCACCATGAAATCCTCAATTCATGCGCCATGAGGGTGGCAACGACCACACTCTAGAGGTGGTGGGTCCTGATCCACCGTGGTGCCTCTAGGAGTTACACCTAAATAAACTATTGATATACTTGAACTAGGAAATAAATCTCCAATTTATGAGGGTTTTCTATATCCAAGGTAGTCCATGAAGGGTTCACCATGACATTCACCTACAATGACTGATCTGACATGTGAGTTCCAGCAGCAACATCCTCCCATCTCCTCGAGGGATGGCGGTCCAAAGGATGCAAAGTCTTGGTTAGAGGCTACATTATCTATCATTGAGTATTTAGAGATGCCTCTAGATAGGATGGTTAATATTAATACCTACATGATTTGTGATTCTTCCATGCATTGGTGGGATGTGATTACCAAGGCTAATCTTCATTAGGACATGGTCTATGAAGAATTCAAAACTATATTCATTTTTATCGAGATATGAACAAGATAGAGAGTTTATTCATATGAAGAAGGGTGCTATGTGTATTATGTAATATTAAATGTTATTTAATAATTTACAAGACTTTTCACCACTTCTAGTTGGGGATGATCTATCGTGTCCTAGACGTTTCCAGGATGGGATTAATTATGCCATTCATAATTAGGTTAATGTATTTATCCCACCTAATTTTTATGAGATTGTGAACTAGGATATTGTAAATGAGTGAAAAATGATGGAAGATGATAGTTCTAGGAATAGATGTTCAATTCTGAGATAGACCATTAGTTATTTGGGTATCATCCAGCTTTCCCTTGAGGCTTATCGATAGATAAGTGGAGGCGATAATGTCTGCACTGGAACCTCCATTATATTCCATCAGTGTGGATGCCAGGTGCATCTGAAGTATCAGTGTGATAGAGTCCCTATTGAGTTTATTTCTTGCCGTTGTATGGGTCATATTTAGAGATTATGTCAGAAAATTCCATATTATTTGAGTGGAAGAGGATCCACACTAGATCCACCTTTAGGATAATGATCATTTACTCCACTTTAGGTGGGGAGTTGGAGTAGCACTAGAAAGAGAGACCAAGGAGGAGGTCATGGCCATAGTAGCTAGACTCTTGATTAACAGTGTCAATGGAGCATAGCTTCTCAAGTTAGTCTAGATATAGAACAAGGCTGTGGATCAAGTAATTTTCATGCTTTATAGATGATACCCAAGGTTTAGAGTGCATGACTGTTGACTATATGAGGTACTATTCTAATAGCCTCCACTTTGGTATCTTCTTTATTCAATATATGTGCTTCACACCCCTTAATATCTTTATTTACCTTGGGATATTTTGAGATATAAATTCATAAATATTGTTGTAAGATGACCCTAGATATGCCATTGGGTGTTTGGTTTGAGGGAATATTCTTATGCAAGAACTTACCCCTTTATGTATGTAGTTATCCCTTCTTGTGTGACCGATTCATACTCGAGATGATGGTATTTGATGTTATTCTTGGAATGGATTATTTGGTTGTATATCATGACTATGTGGACTTATATTACTATAGGGTTTCCTTCACATTACTATATGGAAGTAGTTATCTCCAGAAGGTTAAGTGGGATGTTCAGGTTGGTAGAGATGGACCAAATCATCATGGGATAGGTGGAGTGACAACCTATATTTCTAGTCTATTTATAGAGGATAAAGGCTTATATTATGATGAATAATCTCCAGTATTAGATTATTTTAGGGACATTTTTTCTGATGATTTTTCTCGATTAAATCTTGGTGGATAGGTAGAGTTTACAGTCAAGCATATTCCAATAGAATCACCAGTGTCTATTACTCTTTACAAGATAGAGCATACTAAGCTCAAGGAGTTCAAGTGAAAATTAGAGGATTTAGAGGCCAAGGGTTTTATATGTCCTAAAACTTCTTCTTGGGGTTCACTAGTTATTTTTCCAAGAAGGCATATGAGAGCCTTATGATGTGTGTGGATTATTGATGGTTTAACCAACTTATAGTTAAGAACCTATATCCACTAACTTTAATAGATGATCTATTTGACCAAATATGAGGAGCTAATGTACTATCAAAGATCAACCAGATAATGGGACAACATCAGGCGTGATTTAGGCCTTTAGACATACATCATACATATTTTCATAGAATGTATGTTTTGTATGAGTGTGTTGTTATTTATTTTTAGTCTCACAAACATGCCCACTATTTTCAAGGCTTTGATGAATAGAGTTTTCCACCCCTATCTCGATTATTTTGTCGCGGTATTTCTAGACAACATATTATTATATTATCACACCCATAGTGACCATGATTGACATCTTTATATAATTCTAAATACACTGAGAGGGAATTATATTTATCCCAATATTGATAAGTTCCACCTTAGGATTTACCAAGATTAATTATTGGGTCATATCTTATCTGAATTAGAAGTATCAGTAGACCTAGAGAAGGCGAGTGCTATTGTTATTTAAGAGAATCCCAATAATTTTTTTGATACAAGGAGTTTCTTAGGGATTCATGGATATTAAAATAATTTAATATAGGAAATATCATTCATTTATACACCTCTTACTAGTCATATAAAGCAATATGTGAAGTTATACTAGTAAGAACCATGCAATAAATCCCTTTAGAAGAAAAATAGAAGGCTTGTTTAGGAACTAATTTTGATTTTGTGAGATCCTAGTATAGGCTATAAAATTTTCTATAATTCATCAAGAATTAGACTGGGTGTATTGTTGATATTGGAGGATAGAGTCACTGTTTACTAATCTCGGTAGTTGAGGCCTCACGAGAGAAATTACCCAATGCGCAACCTTGAGCTAGCTGCAGTTTTCCATGTCTTACATTTCCCAAGACACTATCTGATGGGAGAGAATTGTTTGGTGTATAAAATCCATAAGAGCCTCAAGTATATATTAAAACAACATGACATGAATCTCAAATAGTAAATATGAGTTTAATATATTCAATCCTTCAACATAGAGCTTGCCTATATGCCTATAAATGGTAATGCGGTAACAAATACACTGAGTTGGAAAAATCAGGAACATGCCACACAGGAAGCCAATGATGAATGAAAATTTATTTCCCCATTTACTGACATTCATATAGAGTTTTATGAGAGTCACAATCAGTATTATCTTACAGAATTAATATTTACCTCTTCACTCCATGAGAGGGTAAAGAGTAGACAATTTTTATATCCTGAGGGGTTGGTTCTCTAAGAAAGTGTTGTAGGTGGGGACACTCCTCCAGATTGGTCTCTATATAGATATGATTTCCTAATTATACATGGGAATATCTGGTTTTCTATAGATATGAGAGAGGAACTATTGCGAGAGTCCAACAATTCTCAATGGGTAGTTTATCCAAGAATCTCCAAGATGTATTAAGGTATGTGACACCAGTATTGGTGTCTAGGGACAAAACATTATATAATATATTTTGTCATTATCTATTACTCCTATAAAAAGGTAAAGGTGATGAACCATTATTCTGTTGTCTTATTACAACTGCTTCCAATCCTAGAATAGAAATTATAAGGTGTTTCCATAGACTTTGTAGTCGGATTACCAAGGTCACCTTGAGGTAGGGACGTAGTTTGGGTAGTTTTGAAAGAGTGAAAAATGTATCTCACTTCCTTCCCAACTAGTAGACTTTCTCATTTGATGATATGGGAATATTGTTTGTCTATGAGATCATATAGATACATGGGGTACCTTTTACTATCATTTAAGATAGGGATACTCATTTCACATCAATATTATAGTCAGTTTAAAAATAAATATGGGTATAAAAGTTCTTATGAGTACCACATTTTAACCTCAAAACGATAGCTAGTTGAAATATATGATACATGTGTTAGAGGAAATTATCCAAGCATGTGTGCTTGATTTAGATGAATCCTAGGAGAACCGTACCCATCTTTTCAATTTCACCTACAATAATAGATTTTATGAGATGATTTAGATGAATCCTTATGAGGCCTTGTATGGTAGGTAGTGTCATTCACCCCTGTGCTGGTTAGAGATAAGAGAGGCAATAATACTTGGTTTTAATCTCATTCAAGAGACCTTGGAGATGGTTCAAATGATCAGGAAGCATAAGTATAATACTCAGTCTAAATAGAAATTGTATACTGATTTCTTCTGAAATTATATAGAGTTTGAGGTCAGGGATTGTGTTTTCCAATGGGTATCACCTAGGCTTGGTCATATAATGATACAAAGGAAAGGGGATATGTCACTGTGATTTTTCGTGCTGTTTGAGATTCTGGATAGTGTCGGGATGATATCCTATTGGCTACTACTACCTCATATGTACAATTTTATGAATGATGTCTTCTATGTATCACAGCTTTTCCATTATCATGCTGATCCGTCTCGTAATTTTGATCAAGAGGAGGTTAAGTTAGATTTTGATGCTTATTTCTAGGAGTTTACAATATGCATCGTAGACTAGATCATGAAGGATATCCATGGTTAGTCTGTCCCTTTAGTAAGGGTGCTATAGAAGTATAGATGGGTACAAGGTGAGACTTGGGAGCAGGAGGCTGAAGTATGTGCTCAAAAGCCAAAGTTATTCTGAAACAGTGTTTTGTCTCCCTTGGAAGTTGAACTTGGGGATGAGTTCCATTAATGGGATAATAATGTAAGAAATCAACTTTTCTTTCAGTTAAGAATAATTCTGGATTCTGTATAATCCTTTATTTACACCTAATATGGATTTTTAATGTGTTCAAGATTGTTTCATGGGTATCTGAGGCTTGTTTAGAGCTCAGAACCTCAGCTAGTGGAGGAAAGGACTGGGATACATGGTTATTAAAAACCATGCCAGCCAGTATGAATGGTTTCCCTAACCATTCAAGGGATATATAGTGGGATGAAGGAGGTTGCATGGTTTGATAAAACGAGCATGCTAGGGGCACATGCCCATGCGAGTGGTCTACAATTTTTAATAGTCACTGATCATGGTTGTCACATGGATTCTCAGACCATGAGACCCAACCATGTGGGATCCACCTTGAGGTATTCTCATGTGCACGGTTGGTAGATAGTTTGGCCAACCATGCGACCAAACTATGCGATCAAGAAATTTTGGGTAAAATGACCAAAATACCCTTAATGACTTATATATTTAATCACTTTACTTATTTTCCTATTATAACATACAAAAATCCTCTATTCCTCTTGTTAGAGATCCCCTTTGGCATAACTTATCTTATTGGATATCTCTTTAGTCCGATGTCTAATCGAGATTCTGTTGGTCTTGTTGGATTCCTAGAAGTAATATCTTTAATCCATAGTTTTGGGTCGTCGTTCTTCTTTCCATCAATGATGTTATTTTGATGTAGGATAATATGACCTGTTTTCTGGGCATTGATATGTTCTTCCATTTTCTTCTGATCTAGGTGGAACTAAAGGCAGATACAAGTTGAGGAGAGAGAACCTTGAGGTTGGTGGTATATGACTCATCCCTAAAGTATTTCCTTTTTATATATATCCATTGTTTCACAGACAATGATTTCATGGGGTGATGCTTATAAAATTCATATTCTATGCCTGTAATCAATATGATTGTATTATAGAGTCCCTTTTATATATGATCATCACAAATTTTGAGGCTATAAACTCAATATCAACCACCCCAAGTAGGGTGTTTCCTATTATATGATTTTAGAGGATTTTATGGATATTTGAGCTACTATTCAGGTGATCTAGAATTGGCCTCATAAAAGGTAATAATTTAATTAAATGAATGGATTGTTAATTCTTAGAACATGTATAGTTACCACTTAAAACTTTTAAGGTATGTATCCCAATTAATTAATGAACCATTAAGGTGTAAATGAATATTATATTATCTATATAACTTGTTCTAGATTACTATAATTAAATGAAATTGGTCTCACATACATATCCCTCCTAGTTATGTTTACGACGACTAAAGGAATGAACCTAATAAATGATTAAATAATAAAAATAATATATAGTTTCATGTATTTTTAGGATTTTCACTTAATATGAAAGGAAATATAATGCATATCATGATTTATTAAATGTCCTGAGTATTCCACAACCTAAATTAAATAATTAATTATGTATAAGGTTCATATTTAATAGAGGAATTTTGATATTTATAAGAGTGCTCAGACTTGAGCTAGCCTTGTATTCTTGAGGGGATTCCTTTAGAACTCAAAGGATGAAATTTTGATTCATGGAGCCCATTGCTGAGGGAGATACCCACCATGGAACCTGGTCCTTGTCTACTAGAGGATGCTTGGCATGATGCACTATAAAAAAATGATTTATACCAACAAAAATTTATTAACAGAAAAATATTTGTTGGTAAAAATGGGCAATTCCAACAGATGCTAAGTTTTATTGGTATTAATTATAAGTACCAAAACATTTTTTACCAATAGATATATTCATTTATATTGATCATTCAATATGAACAACTATTAAATCTATTACTTTATCATATTAATACCAAAATTTATTTACCAAAACTTGAATTTTTAAGTAATAATAACTACTAAAAAATATTTTACCATTAATAATTTTTTTTACAATAAAACATTTATTAATAATAAAAATTTTATAGAAAAAAACTTTATGAGAATCCAATTTTTTATATTATTATTTTTACGACCAAATTCCATATCCATTTTTACATTATTATTAAAAAATATTATATTAATTGATTTTAATTTTCAATTTTATTTTAAAATCAATAGTGTCTATATTTTTAAATGTCATTCATTTAATAAAAATTTAAATAATATTTATAAAAAACAATTTAAATCATTACGATATTTTATATATTTACATATATATTTGATGCTCTCTATATAAATATATGATAATTAATTTTTTTATTTAAATTTAATATACATAATTTAATATCATCAAAATAAGTAATATTATTTTATTAATAATAAACATTCATATATTGAAATTTATTTTATGTTATAAAATAAAACAAATATTTTTTAAAAAATGTCATACTATTCATATATATACTTATTATAATTTCGATTTAAAAAAATGGTGATATTTTATATTTTATTTATTTTATTTGATTTTTTAAAATCATTATTCATCCTTCCCTAAGTTGCCTCCACTCACCACCGTATGATCAACCCTCTACCTCCTCTAGAAAACCATGACTTCATTGCCCTCTACTGATGCCACCACCGCCACCACCACCTCCACAACCCCCTACATCCTATGCAACCATTACTACCCTCAGAGAACCCATCGTCCTCCACCACTCTTCCTCAATGACATCCATCCCATCCATGACAACCTATACCTCCCATGCGACCCTCCACCTATGCCACAGACCCCCCCTCCACTATAACCATCTTCCTACACTAATGTCCCACTCCATCACAATCCTTGGCACCTTCCACCCTATTTTAGCACCCTTCATGTCTTACATTTCATTCCTGAACTTTCTATCTTGACTAACATCTCATTTTTTGTAATGAGTTTTTTTTGAAGAAAATGGAAAAGTTATAAGTAATTGCTGGATTTGTGTTTGTAGTGAAATGTGAAATTTGTATCTATGAATTTTTTATTGGGTGTTTGTACATAGTGTTTATGTGGGGTTTTGAATAAGCATGTAAGCGACATAATTCTTGTGTTTATTAGTTATATGTGTTGCTATGTATTTAAAGGAGTCCTCACCCTCATAATGTATAGATCATATTTTAGTTAGGTCCGTGTTTGGTATTTTTGATTAAGAATAGATCTATTTTGGTTTTTTTGTTTAATGTGGGTTGAAATACTTGATTTTAGTTTGATCCTCATTTTAAGTGGATTGGCCTTCATCCCCCATTAATAATTATGATGACTAGAAAAAAATATTTCATTAAAACATTCATTACCAGCCTTTGAGTCATTAATACATAAATTCCTTTATAAAGTTAGAATGTGATAAACCTCTATGTTATTATCTTATGGGTCCATAGTATACTTATCACAACATTGAGGCTTCAAAGAGAATTATTATCTTCAATAGTTATATTAAGAGGATCATCAACTACCCCTCCCTTATCAATAACCATCTCAGCATAATTTGCGAAATTTAGTAAAGATTGTGAATTCTTACCAATTTGAGTGACCAAACCTTATTCATTTTGAGGTAGATTAAAATAGTCTTAGATATGATTTATTCTATCCAAGAACCGTCTACAGAAACCCAAAAAGTAAATAAATGACAAGTTAACTCAAATATAAAGATCAGGGGTGGAATTGTGTACATGTAGAGGAAAAACCCAAATATGATTTATTATTGGAAGATCATTAGATAGACATATGATGTAATATTTATTATATTATCCACATAAAGGATCACTACTCATACATAACTAGGAAAGATAGCGTATTCAACACCAACTTATAAACTATTATTTACAAACCATATGATAAGCCACACTAAAAACATACATGGTCTGGGTTTAAAAGAACACATGCCATGTGATTAAGAGTTAAAGAATTAGTATCTATTCAAACCAATTGAAACGCTCTAATAATCTATGAACATAACCACCTTTGGTAAATAATCAACAAAATTACCCAAACAATCCATTCAAATCAACCACATGTTAATAAAAATATAAATGTGATCCATATAAATAATGGAGTGAGCTACATTGATGAAACGCCACCAATTAGCTCTATTGAGAACAATATTTTCATTGAAACCATTTAGATCAAGAGCATCTTGAATGATTTTTAAGAGTCCATTTAGGTATACCTTCTCCTCTTTTAATATTTATTTGAATCCACATTATGGACGAGTTTTCTAACATATTTTCACAATTGATAATATTTCCACCTCTTTTGTTTTTTAGATAATTGTGTTATTTAATCCCTTCACCATATATAATTTTTTATGTTATTTTGAGATATTTACATTCATCAACATACTTTTAATTACATATAGTATATTTTAATTTCGTATTATATGTTTCTTACATCATACACTTAATTATATTATAAATTAGTATTTAATGGTTTAAATATACTGTAAATTGTATGAGTAAAATATCGTTGATGAGGGATTTTTTTTTGCACATATAAAACATGGTGCTCTGCGAATATATACCATTATATATATTATTTTACATCATTCATTCTTTCATATAATACTCCATACCAATGGCTATTTGTTGTTTTTTTATTGTGAACCAGGTTTTCTGACAACATATCAACTATATTGAGACATTATATCAGTATTTGTGGTTTATTTATGTTAATCTGAAATTTTATTAACTCATTGGTAATTTTTATTTATCCTTAAATTCTTCTATTACATTTATTTTCAATTATTTTTAGATCTATATAAGAATATCTATTTTGACTAGTTTAAGTTCAAACCCTCTACTTTTAAGAAAAAATATAAGTCAAGACTCTACAATAAAATATAGCTCAATTGGAACAATAATGATTTCATTTTATTGTAAGAATATTATATCTAAAAGCATTATTTTTATACAGGTAAATTACAATGGCCTGTTTCCATTATTGAACCTCATATTTACTGATTCAAAATTTTAACTTGAGAATAAATATATATTTAACTATATTTAAATTGTAGGTTATATAACGTATCTCCAGAAAACTAAAAAGATAATTCAATGTATAATATATTAAATAAATTATTAATTTTCTTTAGGAATAAGGTTTACTATTCTAATGTAACAATACAGTGCAAAAATTGTAATGAATCGCCATCATCAACCATTTCAAGGTATGGATTCAAATATTTTTTATTGATTTAGATATAACCATTATAGATTTTTTGAATTAATTTTAAATTTTATATTAAAAATATTATATTTTATGTTTTTCTAGATATAGAGTGTAATTGTTAGTAAGTGATCATAGTGGATTTATTTTTTTTTGTTATTTTTGTAAAAAAAGTAATGAAATTCATATAAAAAACCATGTCAAAGCTCAAAGATATTTAGATTCATTTAGACACAAATTTTCCTCTATAATATTTTTTATATTTTTTATAAGGCATTGCAATATTTAATCTCTTTATTTTATGATAATGATGAATTTGGATTCCCAAAACAATAAAATATCATGATATCTAAAATACTTCTACTCCCTGTGGACATCTCAAAATACAATATTTGAAACAATCACTAATACCTTAAACACATTACATTAAAAGTTCTCTTCCTTGCCTGAAATTATACAGTTTGGAATCCTTATTCAAGCTCAAGTGACTTTATTATTCAATCCGAGCTTAAGATCCTTGATCTTGGCTGGCCTTTGATTTTTTTAGTTTAGGTTATCTAATATATAGGATATCACTCCTCTAAAATTGATGTTTCTCTTCTACTTTGGGAGATTACTCTTCTAAATTGGGAACAAATATGCTTATACACAGCGCTTTACTCTAATGAAGTTTGAAAATAGTCTTATAAAGTGTAAAACATTTACTCCTCTACTAGAAATACTCATCCTAAAATAGAACTTAAAAAATTTTAATATTCTACTGCACAATACGACCCTTATGTGTTCTAAAAAACTCAATCAAATTTGGAGATATCAGAACCCTTGATTTTAAAGGAATCAAGGACCAAGAATATGATGTACCATATATAATACAAACTAGCATATGATATACATATTACAATTTTCACTACTTTGAGTTCAAACTGTAATGAATATTATTAATAAGGGGAATAAATTGTGACATTGTTAGCTAGGTTATGGAATTAAACTAACCAATCATATGATTTTTTTTCAATGAGTCTTTCATTTTTATCACCTATTATGTATAATTATTTCATGGTACTATTTATGTTTTCAAATTGAAGTTTAGTTTTAAAACCTTAGTAATTCGTCACATGTCAACCTATAGGATCTTCTGTTTCTTGACTGATTACATAAAAATAATACTTATATTTATTATTTCTCTCTTTTTTAATATTATCTACCATTTAATTTTATCCTAAGAAATTATAGGGTAATAAAGGATCAAAGGTGATGTACAGTTTTTAAATTACATAGTGCAATTCATTTCCCTAAAACTACTTTGGTTAGGCACTTAACATGTGGTGTTTAATTATTCAAATTAATAGTCTTTTCACCATATGGTTATTATTAGATACAAATTTTACTATAAATGTGGTATGAAATTACTATCCAAGAACTTTATTTAACTATTTGGCTCTATGTTTAACTTTGTGGTATTAATCCTTTGGACCTAGTAGTAACCTCTCAGTTCCCATATCTTTCTGTATGCATAGTTTCGATTTGTTTTGAGACTTCATTATGTTAATATTCAATAAAATCTGATAGGTATGAATAAAAGTTGAATTATTTAAGTTAATTTTTTAGTGAATCATCATATCAGAATTATGATTAATATCATTAATACATATTATGATTGTAGTCCATTATATAACCATGTCGGTACAGATATATAAAAGTTTTCCAAAGATATCTATACGTAGATTTTATGAATTTTAATCTTGAATGATTACAATTTTTTCTTATTTTTTTATTGAAATTATATCCTTCATGACAACCTTGGTTTCTTAAGATAATTACATTGTGAATAACTATGAAACAAAATTATGATTTTGGCCTTTATAATAGAGAATATTCTGAAGAATAAATGCAATATAGAAGAAAAAAATTTCCATGAAGAATAAATGTGAAAAACAATATTGGATTATGATGTAATTATGATGTGACAAGTAAAAAAATTAGAATGGATCCATGGTCTATAAGAAAAGGAATTCAGAGCATAGAATCATTAGTAGATCCCTCATAGTATTTTTGGAATATAAATGAAATTTCTTACACAAGTGTAGTTGATCTATATAAAAACAACATTATAAATGGTTACTTGTATATATACAGTATACTTAAATGAAAAATCATTATATATAGGCCATTAAACTATCCTTTAGTTTAATTTAGTGAATGAATTAGGAGTGAATGAAATATTCATGCTTTCCAGCTAGACATGAGCACCTATGAACTCTAACAAAGAAGTTCCCATAGATACATTAGTATAATGAGCATGTTCAAATAAAAATCAACAAGTATAACAAACACTTACATCTAGATCCATCTGGGATACTATATCAACAAATTGCGAGCTCGCCTTCTTCTCTGAAACTCCATATAACAACTCAAATGATTAAACCACCATTTTACATTTTTGTAAAGTCAACTCATCACGAACCATCAGCCAACAAAGATCAAACAAAAATTATACTATTTAGATATAACATATATTGATAAAATATATTTGGATTATAATAATTATTTATATTAAATAAAATATAGGAATTATCCATTATTTCTATAAGAAAATTTATATCTCAATTACTTAAACACATTTTATTCTTTGAATATTAATGCTGAACAAACTAAGCACCACAAAGACTCTATAAATTTTACTAAATTTATTAACTTTATTTTTCAATGAATATTGAGGTATATTTATTTGTGTTTAAAGATATATTATTTTCTATACCTCACTCTATTCAGTATTGAAAATCAATTGGTTTATATATTTATTTCAAATAAATTCACTCCAAGGTTTTTATGTAGAAGATATGACACCTGAAATGTAATAAATAACCATACTTGAAGATGTTACAGTTGATATCATACATGAATTGTATGTCTTAAAAAATAACTTGCCAAGTGATTCAAATGAGACAAATCCAACCATATTGGATGTTGAAGATGTTATAAATGATGATAATTCACTTTATTTCATTGAAATACCTTGATGCACCATGATAAGAACTCTTCTATTATTGCAAGTAAGATCTTTTATTTTCATATTATTGTCTCATGAATTTTTGTGTGTGTGTTTTTTGGTGGTTATTTCCTTTATAACCTGATTATTATTTTTAAATGACACATTGGGATTTACATAACTTTTATGAATTTTAAAATGAAAATAAACCATCATTTCTTGAGTCTTTTCATAATATGTTTCTTTTAATTTTTTATATGCATTTAATAGAACAAATTCATGACAATTTTTAGCTTTTTATTAGGGATTTTGAAATGAATTTTTAGTTAATATCATGAATAGAGATTTCTATTTTAGGATCCCTTCTATTCTTGGTGACTCTTTTTGTTTCGTCTTTCTATTGCTTGTTCATATATAACATTAACCAAAGTGATTTGAGGTTATGAATCCCCAAGTATCATGATGCCAGTACACTCAATACCATTACCCATGCCTCCAAATATGATAGTAACACGCCGAGGTTTCACCACGATCATCCATGCCTCTAAATCATGATGAATGTGTGCTTGTTTCTTATTTTTTAATCATTATCTTCACCTCTTTTTCTTTCATCTTTCTCATTTGAAGTGTTTTTTTATTTTATAGGGACATAATCAATTTATATTTTATTTAATACCCATATTCTTCTTTTTTCTAGTGTGAAATTGAGGATGAATTGTTTTTATATATAAGTGCAAGAAGGGGACCTGATTATATGAGTTGTGGTGATTAGCTGATTCTAGCCACTAATGAGTGTGGCCTGCATCTGAAATTGGAGTTGACTTGCATCATGATAATATTGCGAACCTAATATTAGTGATCTCTACCATTCTATGAATGTTATTATTGAGTGGATGAACTACATGTGTAAAAATTTTCTTATATGTGTACAATATAGGTGAAAATACTAAACAAAATTTAATTTCTATGATCAACAGATCAATTTTGATTCAATTAGTAAAAGTATATCTTTACTATAATTTCTTATTAAGTAATTAATTATATTAATTACTTTATAAAACAGGCTAATTTCTATGACACATCATTCATTCTTAGTTTTGGTTGGGTTTTTGGTATCTTATGATTCTTTCTTTTATAATGGTAGAGTCTAAAGATTTAATTTACCTTTCTACTCCTAGCCATTCCAGTTGTGATAAGAATATGTTGTTAAGATGGTATGACTCTGAGTATGATATACTCTGTAATACCAAAGGTAGGATCGAAATAAGAATGAGATTCTCAAATACAAGAGGGGGGGGGGGTGAATTGTACCTTTTAAAATTCCTTAAGGGAGTTTTTAGAATGGTAATGTTTAACAAGGTTAAACAAGATAATTCATAAGACCTCTATAAGTTATAATCAATTTCAAAATTTTGGAAAAGTGATTCCGGAAATGAAACTTAACAAAAGTTACCAAGATTAAGATTCTTCCTTGAAGCGTATAGAATCTAACTAAATCAGAGTACAAGTAAGGAAGTATAAGAATGTTATACTTTCCTTAGAAATACAAAATGCAGCAGAAAAATAAGTAGTAAAACTATAAGTAAAAAACAATAACTCTTTTAACCCAAAGAGAAGGGTATCCAACAACCTTAGATAAAGGTCCCTTGATTTATACTTTCAAGCAAGCTTGTCTTACCCACACTAGGGTATGCCCTCGATACGAAGATCAGAGTCTGTCTTGCTATCCTCGCAAGCCCTCAACTATAAGGTAGTCGGAACCTCTATCTTCCTCAGTAAGGAAGCCCTCAACATCAAGGTGTTGGAACCTCTGTCTTCCTATCCCCAGAATCCCCAGATTGTAATCAGCAATAATCAGAGTCTCACGAAGCAAGTTTGCACAAGGAAAAGTTTGAACAAGCCATTCAAACATTCTGTATGAAGCTTTGGGAGTTGATAAGATCCTCCCTCTCTAGAAATCACTTTAGGAAGTTATGAGCACCAAAATTCCAAAAAGTTATTTAGTGTCAAGCTCGTTCAAATGAGCTCCTATTTATAGGCGAAGCTCTAACGGTCAGATCCCTCCTCCAATGGTCGTATTTATCCTTGAATTTAATAGGGATGTGTACACGTGTCACTCAATAAACGGTTAGTAAATAACTGAAATCACGACATTGTTTTGTAATGAAATGAGTGTACGTATAAGTAAAACTAAAATTCATAACGTAAGAAAATAAAAGTTCAGAGTCTAACCAAAATAGAATTCGGAGTCTATAATAAAGATATATTAGGATTCTATTTTGTAGGAATTCGGAACCTGAATTCTGTAGAAATCTAGAGTCTGAATTTCTAAGGAAATTAGAAGCCTAGTTTCACTAGAATTCGGAATCTGAACTCACAGAGTTCAGAGTCGAACTCGTAAAATTTCTTAGTTGAACTAGTAGAAGTTTGGAATCGAACTAGTAGAAGTTCGGAGTCGAACTAGTAGAAGTTCAGAGTTGAACTAGTAGAAGTTCAGAGTCAAAATCATTGAAGTTCGGAGTCGAACTAGTAGAAGTTCGGAGTCTAACTCATAAAAGTTCAGAGTTGAATTAGTAGGAGTTCAGAGTCGAAGTATTAAGAGCTCGGAGTCGAACTCATTAAAGTTAGTATCCAGAATTCAGAGTGGAACTTTATGAGAGTTCATATCTAGAATTTGGAGTGGAACTTTATGAGAGTTCATATCCAGAATTCGGAGTGGAACTTCATTAGATTTCTTATCCAGAATTCGGAATGGGACTTCATTAGAGTTCGTATCCATAATTCAGATCCTAAAACAGAATGCTTCATATCTAAGAATTATATGATTGTAAGGTTTTAGAATATGAATATGATTTTTATACTTAAGAAAAATATTGATATGAGCAATGAAAATATGGTTGGGGTAAATTCCTTTGGGAAGGAAATTTTCCTTATAAAAGTAAAATATAGTTTTTCTTAAATGTACGGTGTTTGTGATTTTCAAAAGTAGAAGGAATGGAAAAGTCATAAAGAAAACCTTATTGAGTCAACAATCTCCCCTTTTTTGGAAAGTAGAAAAAACCTTTCGAAAAAGAAATATAAGGACTTAGAAAGAATTTCTTTAGACTTTGAAATTAAAACTTATCTCCCTTTATTCATGGATGATAGTGAATACAACTAACTCCCCCTTAGGCTTAGGAACTCTAAGGATTGTATTCTGGATTTCTGGAATTGAGTTTTCATTATCATAGGAATGAAAAACATCGTAATGAGGAACTCCCCCTTACTTAAGGATAGTTCTTCACTTAGAAATTTTTCTTCTCCATTTTAAAATTTTCTTTCTTCCCTTTTGAGTAGTTCTATTTCATTCTCCCCCTTTGTGATTTTCAAAAAGAATTTAAGGGAATGGAAAAGAAATATGGTACCTGAAACATTAGTAAAGACAACAAACAACAAAAGCAACCAGTGGTTTCATTAGAGTTGAAAAAATATTTACAACAAAAAGAATTACAAAAAAAACCAGGATTTGTCTATTTGTCCTCCTTTTCCTTGGGAAATAGCTTCTTAAACAGAGTTTTCATCTTCTTCAAGTCTTTCTGGTTCTCCTCAACTTGCTTCTCCAAATCTTTTATCCTTTCATCTTGAGCTTTCAGGGCCTCAGATTGTGCCTTAATAACTTCATCTTGCTTTACAATATTTTCTTCAAGCTCAATCTGGAGATCTCTATAACTTTTAAAATTTTGAGCAAGAGAGTTAACCTTTCTATTAAAGTCCTTCACTTGTTGATTCCGAGAATTTTTCTCAAGGTTCAACTTTTCTGGAAGATTTTTAATCTTGGCATCCTCAGTATCAAAAGAATCATTAACATCATTATGAAAATGATCAAAATCTGCCATGTCCTCATCAACTTTCTTTGACCAAAGAGTTATTTTTCTTCAAGATTTACTGTGGACATCATAATTGATAAGGAAATTTCTATGATATTCTTTAATCTTCACACACTTATCCATCACCATAGATAAGGATTATGAATTCTGATTCAGACTGTGTTGCATAATCTAGAATTTGGAGTCTATGGTGGGAAAGATTAGAATTGTGTCCACCAACTTTTTCAAAGATTTAACAATAAAGTCATGAACCAATGCTGATGACTCTGAATCCGATAATTTGCTAGGGGATTCTTCTTCTTAATTTTCCACCAACTTTCTTCTATAAGCACCAACAACATCTTTCTTTATATTGATATATTTTGTTGGGGTGTCCATGAGCACTTGTTTCCCTTTATCAACTTTTGGAACTGCTCATCAGAAGATTCTTCCTCGCTTTCAGATACTTGCACAATCTTGTCTTCATCTGGTTTTCCCTTCTCTGCTCCTTATTCAAGAAAGTGCTTCTCATAAATTACTTCCTCAGATGATTCATTCTCTTTTTCTTCTTCCTCAACATCATCTTTCTTACCTTATTTGTCATCTCCCTTTCTTGGAGTGACCAGATTTGAAGATTCATCCTTTTATTGACAATCCTCAACTTGTTAAATAAAGTCATCAAGATCATCACTTCATTCTTCTACTTCTTCAATTTATTCAACAACATCTTCCTCTACTTCTTCACCAGCTCGTTTCTCTACTTCTTCAACAACTTGTTTCCCTTTAGACTTTTCCAGAGTAAAGTAGTTATTTCCAGGGGTCTCTTGTAATGACTCAACAAGGAAGGTTTTCCAAACAGGAATATTCTTGGAGGCTACCTCTATGGCTTGAAAAAGGGATTGAACGATTTCAGTCTCAGACATATTCTTCTTCATCTTTTTTTATTTGGCCTATTTTTCTAACTCATCAGTATCATTTTCTCTTAAGTCCTTAGCCTCAGCAGGGTCCAATCTGAACTATGGATCCCCTTCTTTACTTTTCTCCTTATGTTCCCTCCACTTAACATCCACCTCATCTAGATATCCTTTCTATTTCTTCATCTTCGGAGGTACAGATTGGGTTTCCTTAGATTTAGGAGTCTTTTCTTCAGTAACCACTTCTTTCAATTTCCTCTTCTTAGTAACCTTCTTTACTGGCTCAACCTTCTCTACATTTTCCAGAGTGACTTCTGCCTTTTATTCTGGAAGATCGTAAAACTCACTTGATTCCTTTGAAAAAGAATCTTTCATCCTGTTTGAAGTATCATCACTTAACAACATCATCTTACAAATTCTCGGCTTGGAAGTGCAAGAAACCTTGAACTAATGAAGACAACGAATAATAAGATTGGAGATAAGAGCAGGATACATAATGATTTGAGGCTTCAAAGATCCATTCTTGATATTCTGAACTGTAATAAGAATGTGCCTCATCAGATTTATCTTCCTTAAATTTACCAAAAAATCTAAGATGTAGATATCACTTTTCTTTAGGTTATCGTTATCTCCTCTTCTCGGAACGAAAAACCCTTGAACCAACAACTGGAGAATCCGGTTGTTGGGGGAGAGATGAGAAATATTTTCTATTTTATCATCTTTAATCCCAAGTCATTTCATTGACTTCACTTTGATAAAACTTCCTTGCACATACGGTAGATTATGTGAACTAAATTCTGCTTCACCATCACATGAAAAGCGCACCAAGCTTGCTGCCTTAGTGTAAGATAACTTGTAAGTCTTACCATAAGAATTAAAAGAAAATTTTTCTCTGCCATCTTCTTCATATAAGGAAATAGAATCATAGAATTCTACTAGTAAATCCATATAAACAGCATCTTAATCCCATAGTTTGGATACACAAAAATCTTCCCAACCATTGTGTTTGATATTCTTAAAAATTAAATCATCATACTCACTAAAAAAATTCAGATAGACTAACCTTTCCCTGTGGACTAACCATTTTGAGATTGGCTTCATCGAAGACATATCTTGGGAAGTAGTTTCTATAGACATTCGGAATAGAGGAGCACTAAAAGATTCGGAACGGGCTTTAAGAGTAGAGGCAGGGCTTCAGCACGAGAGGGCTTTGAAAACGATGTGGGAAAAATGGGGGTGGCCTTTATATAGGCGATGGAGGTGACCTTTCACCTTCCAAAGAAATCTAACAGTTTAAAAGCTCTCTGATCTGATCTGACAGTTGAAAACATACCCTCAAGAAAATATTGAATCTGATTTTTAAGGTTTTAAAAACATTCGGATTTAAGAAGAAGCAAATCCGAGAAATTTTATAAGAAAAAGAAACTACCAGCAACTAAAAACAATTATGAAAACTTGAGTAAGGAAAAAATATATTTTGGATTGGATAGGAAGATTATTCATAATAATTAATATTCTTCTTAAATACAATTTGACTATGAAAAACTCATTATGAAAAACTTACTATGAAAAACTCACTATGAAAAATATGAGTACGAAAATTCCCATTACGAAAATTCTCATTACAAAAATTCTCATTACGAATTCTCAGAACAAAAACTTTATTATGAAAATTTCCAGTACGAAAACTTCATTACAAAAATTTCTAGGATGAAAATTTCATTACAAAAATTACTTGTACGAAAAATTCATTACAGGAATTTCTAATACAAAAATTTCATTACGAAAATTTCGATTCCAAAAACATTTGGAAGAGACATTACGGAAATTTTTTGAAAGACTCATCAAACAAATGTACTCCACCTATGAAAAGGAGTTTATTACTGTGAGGAGAATGGTTCAACAAGTAGTTAATGAAGGAATATTACCTTACGGTTATCATTCCTAACTTCTGTTTAATGTATTCAAATCTATCGGAGGGTAATTTTTTTTGAAAATGTCAGTAAGTTGATATTGCATCTCGATAAATTGAAGAATGATATATCCTTTTAGTGTGTGATCCCTAATAAAGTGATGCTTAATATCTATGTAATTTTCACGAGAGTGTTGTGCAGGGTTTTTATAAAGGGAAATGGCACTTGTGTTATTACACAAAATTTGAGTCTTAGTAAAACTCAAGCCATAATCTGTGAGTGTGTGTTACATTTACAACACTGGAGCACAACAACTTCCAGCTTCTACATATTCAGATTCAGCAGTGGATAGTGATACTGAATGTTGCTTCTTTCATGACCAAGAATGATCTTCCATTACACTGAGGCAAGATAAGTATTGGCTCCTAAGGTTTTCTACGTTCAAAGTTTATACATTCTCTTGCCTATGGGAAGAAAGAATAAATTCTTCCTTGGAATTGTGTTCTAAGGACATATCATTCCTAAAATTTACAAGGTATCCTTCATCACATAATTGACTTATACTGATGAGGTTGTGCTTAAGACCTTTAAAAAACAAAACATTTGAAATCAAAGTTTTTCCCAGAAGAACGATGTTACCTTTACCAATAATTTCTCCCTAAGAATTATCTCCGAAAGTTAATTTTCCTCCATTTGTCTTGATAATCATTTCAAAATAGATTTTGTTACCAGTCATGTTCCAGGAACATCCACTATCCATGTACCATGTATTGTTGTTGGTACTTTCCCTATTTTCCTAAAAATAAGAAACAAGTTAGGTTTTTGGAATCTAGACTTTCTTAGATTCGGAATTGTTAGACAACAAAATTTTGGGTACCCACATCTTCTTAGAAAGGTAAGCCTTATGAAATCCTAAAGATTGGGTTTTGTTTAATGACCAATTCTTTGCCCAGTGACCACCACATTGACACTTTGTGCAAAATTGGGGACTTTGAAGAACAAAGTAGTTGTTACTAAAAATTGGTTTAGAACTTGTGTAACCAAAACCAAAAGTATTCCTTTGAGGTCGGATTTTTGAATACATTTTATCAAAATTTTCCTTACCATAGGTAAAGTTTGACAAAAACTTCCTCAAGGAAAATATTTTGGATTTGAGTTTTATAACAAGGTTCTTGTCTTCAAAAACATGTGATTTTGAACTAGAGTTAGGCTCAAAAACATCTTTCTTAGAAATTACATTTTCTAGATCTTTTGAAAGCTTATTATTCTCAGAATTTACTTCCTCAAATTATTTTGAAATCCTTTCGAAATCAGAATTTTTCTTATCAAGATATTTAGAAAGATATGATATTTCCCTATTAAGAATAGTATTCCTAGAGTTTTCCTTATCAATCTATTTCAAGAGTTTTGAGTTATCAATATCAAAAAGTTCAGCAAACCTAGAAACTTCTTTATAGGTAGGTAAAGTATTTTCCTCATCAGAAGAGGATTCTTCATCAAAAGAGTTATAATATTTACTATCATTAGAATTTAATGAAACATTGGTCAATGATTCGGCATTGTGTACCTTATTCATAAAGATATTATTATCAATAGGTAACCTGGCTATAAGACCAAGATTCTTCTGTCCAGAAGATTCATAATCTGAAGATTCATCTGAAGAGTCACCACCACTGGCACTCCAGGTGTCATTGGCTTTCAGAACGTTCTTAGATTTGGACTTAATACTTCTTTCTGTCCCTTTATAATGTCTTTCTTTTATCTGTTTTCTTTTGAGAAAGGGACAATCCGGTCTTATGTGTCCACTTCTCTTGCATTCATAGCATGTGACCTCTGAATCTTTCTTATCTTTCCTTTCCTTCTTCTTATACTTGGATAAGAAATTTCCTTGTCCAACTATCTTGTTCATCCTTCGAGGAAGATTAGCTAACTCATTTTCTGAGACTTCACTCTCACTAGATTCTGATTGGATAATAACCTTCTTAGACATGGATCTAGTAACTCTCTTAGGAGTCTTAGCTTTCATGTGATTTGAAGTTGTAGTAAAACCAACACTAGAATTCCCATTCTTCTTCTTTATGTTGTCAGCATCTCTCTTAATTATTGTCTCATGTTGAAGAAGAGTCCCAAATAGTTCATCAAGAGAAATTTGAGTAACCTTTCTGTTCTCATCAATTGCTGTCCTCTTTGATTCCCACTTATTTGGCCTGATATCTATAATTTTATCCACAAGATCCTCGTCATCCAAACCTTTTCTCCCATTGATTGTAAGCTGTTTATGATAGTCATAAACCTTTTCTATACTTTTCTTATAGGTTCTCCATAAGGAAAATTGAAACCATGATATTCATCTCTAAGTGTAGCTCTTATAGTCTCTACGACTTTGGATGTACCAAAATGAGTAACTTCAAGTTTCTTCCATATACAATTAACTATTTCACAAGAAGAAATTGGGATATATATGTTCCTAGTCATTGAACATAGAAGAGTATTGCGTACCTTATAGTTGAGTTGATATTCATGCTTTTCTTGATTAGTAAAATCACTTACTTCCTTATCAGGAATCTTGTATCCTCCGGTAAGCATGGCAAAGTTATATACCCCAGTATTGATAATGAAAGTCTTCATGCGATCTCTCCAATATTCATAATCATTGCCATCAAAGATAGGTGGTCTGGTAGGATTTAATTTATTGATAGAACCAACATTTAAACCTGCCATCCTTAAGAAGGTCTTTGGCAAAAAAACTTTTTAGAAATATAAGTTTGTAAACTAAGAAAATATTCTAAGCAAGAAATTTTTTATCTCTAAGCAAAAAGAGAATCCAAACTATGATTCTGAAAAATAGATTCTGAAAAATATGAATCCGGAAATATGAATCTGAAAAATAAAATCTGATAACTCTCTTCTGAATCTAATCGTGAGATTAATTTCAATGGAACTAATTCTCTATTACTAAGTGTCAGATTGTTATAGGGTATGAGTTCACCTGCTTTGATACCAATTGTTAAGATGGTATTACTCTGAGTATGATATACTCTATAATACCAAACGTAAGATCGAAATAAGAATCAGATTCTTAGATACAAGAGGGGGGGGGGGGGTGAATTGTTACTTTGAAAATTCCTTAAGGGAATTTTTAGAATGGTAATTTTTAACAAGGTTAAAAAATATTATTCACAAGACCTCTATAAGTTATAATCACTTTCTAAATTCTGGAAAAGTGATTCTGGAAATGAAACTTAACAAAAGTTACCAAGATTAAGATTCTACCTTGAAGCGTATAGAATCTAACTAAATCAGAGTACAAGTAAGGAAGTATAAGAAAGTTATACATTTATTAGAAATACAAAATGCAGTGGAAAAACAAGTAGTAAAACTACAAGTAACAAAAAATAAATCTTTTAACCCAAATAGAAGTGTATCCAACAACCTTGGATAAAGGTCCCTTGATTTATACTTTCAAGCATGTCTGTCTTACCCACACCAGGGTAAGCCCTCGATATGAAGATCGGAGTCTGTCTTGCTATCTCCGAAAGACATAAACTATAAGGTAGTCAGCACCTATGTCTTCCTCAGAAAGGAAGCCCTCAACTTCAAGGTGTTGGAACCTCTGTCTTCCTATCCCTGGAAGCCCTCGATTGTAATCAGAAAAAATTGGAGTCGCACGAAGCAGGTCTGCACAAGGAAAAGTTTGAACAAGCCATTAAAACTTTCTGCACGAAGCTTTGAGAGTTGATAAGAGTCTCTCTCTCTAGAAATAACTTTAGGAAGTTATGAGCACCAAAATTCCAAAATGTTATTCAGTGTCAAGATCGTTCAAATGATCTCCTATTTATAGGTGAAGCTCCAACGGTTGGCTCCCTCCTCCAACAATCATATTTCTCCTTGAATTTCAGAGGGACCTTTACACGTTTCACTCAACCAATGGTAAGTAAATAACTGAAAGCACGTCATTGTTTTGTAATGAAACGAGTGTAAGTATAAGTAAAACTAGAATTCAGAATGTAAGAAAATAAAAGTTTAGAGTCTAACCAAAATAGAATTCAAAGTCTATAATAAAGAGATATTCAGAATTTTTTTGTAGGAATTCGGAACCCGAATTCTGTAGAAATTCAGAGTCTGAATTTATAAGGAAATTCAGAGTCTGGTTTCACTAGAATTCGGAATCTTAACTTATAGAGTTCAGAGTCGAACTCATAGAAGTTCGGAGTCAAACTAGTAGAAGTTCTGAATCGAACTAGTAGAATTTCAGAGTCGAACTAGTAGAAGTTCAGAGTCAAACTAGTAGAAGTTCGGAGTCGAACTAGTAGAAGTTCGGAGTCGAACTCATAGATGTTTGGAGTCGAACTAGTAGAAGTTCAGAGTTGAACTCATAAAAGTTTGGAGTTGAACTAGTAGGAGTTCGGAGTCGAACTAGTAAGAGTTCGGAGTCAAACTCATTAAAGTTTGTATCCAGAATTCCGAATGGAACTTTATGAGAGTTCGTATCTAGAATTAAGAGTAGATCTTTATGAGAGTTCATATACAGAATTCAGAGTGGAACTTCATTAGAGTTAATATCCAGAATTCAGAATGGGACTTCATTAGAGTTCGTATCCAGAATTCAGATCCTAAAACAGAATGCTTCATATCTAAGAATTATATGATTCCGAGGTTTTAGAATATTAATCTGATTTTTAAAACCTTGGAATCATATAAGGTGTTTGTGATTTACAAAACCAGAAGGAATGGAAAATTCATAAGGAAAACCTTATTGACTCAACATATGTGTCTAATTTTAATGATAAACCGGTGACTAATTATTAACCTGAAATTAATTATGAGCGTAGTGAAAAATACCTTCTAATTGAATAGTTGATTCTAAAGCGGAATAAGGTAAGATTATGGATGGGAAGGTCTCTCAGTTAATTCTCGAGGGGAGGCTTGATATTGGTGTGGGTGTTGCTAAAGAAGTTCGATTCAACCCTCATAATGAGAATGGTTTTGTGATTGCCCAAGATTGTGGAGCCCCAATCAATAATTTCTAGATAGATCTAAGTCATATCCACTCTTGACATCCAAATATCATTTTCCTTTATTTGTTATTTTTTGATTGGGATTAATGTGTTTGGAGTGTCCGAATGGATTATTTCCCCATATCTAATGATTGAAATAAGTTATGATCAAGCATATTTTATTTTTCATATTGATTAATGTTTTCAATTTGTGATTTCTATGATCTGATATGCCATATGTTATAGATGAAAAGAAGGAAATAATGGAATATAATAGATATAACCCGCCATTTCATGTTATGTATAATTTCTTAAGAAGTTTGGTTTCTCAACACCAATAAAAGGGCATATTTGTATATGTTTTTAACTTTTTATGATGAATATTTTTCCCAATTTAATATAATTTTTATTATTTTATATAATTTATAAAATGCACCACATATTTTGATTATGTATTTATTTATTATTTATAAATGTTTTCCCTCAAATATTCTCTTCATTTTTATCCAAAAAAAGTTTACGATAACTTGAAGAACTATTACAAAAACGATCAAAGTGGCATGCTAAGAATGCTTCCTCATCCCAAGTAAGATTTTTTATTTACAATTAATTTATATAGTTTTAATATATTTCTACTCATTTAATAACTCTAAAAAATGAACTATTTTATTTTAATTTAGTTTTAAAATTTATTTTTATGTTTAGTAGATTTTCATAAAGCTGTTTCAGAGATAATCAACAAAATTTGATGTAGCATTTTTAGTTAGGACTTTAAAACATTATCTTATTAAACCATTTAGAATATTCTTTGATGGATTTGAATCCTAAGCCTAAAATTTTCATTTTTGATTTCTTAAACTATCATTATATTCCCAAACCAATTATTGATAATTTTTTATGGATGGTTACATTTTTTTGCTGAGAATTGATCAATTTGAATTGATAAATTTAGTTATTTTAAAAAATAATATAATTTAATAAAATTATAAGGTATTTTTAAAGAGGATACTATTTTTTTCAATGGATTCTATTTTATAATATCCCCGAACATGTGTGATTCTATGCTTTACTTGAGTTTTCAATGTTTTATTTTTTCAGGAAGATTATTTTCATTTTTTTGATTTGTTTCTTTTTTTAATGATTCTAGTGATACTAATAAAAAGAAACTATTTATTTGTGATTCAGTAATAAATACCACTATGTAAGAATAATATAACAAAATTTTACTGTATATGTTAATTTTTATATATTTTTAAAACTTGTTTTTTTAAGTAACAAATTTTATATATTTTTTCTATAAAACATTTTTGATAAATACCTGAGAAATAATTTATTTTTCCAGGAATTTTTTGATGTCTTCATTACCTATAATTACTCCACCATCTAAACTATGACATTAGAAAACACCCTCCTATTAGCTGGACTAGGTGATTGATGTGCCGATGGCCATAAATCCAAGTGACTTGATGAACTCTATGTGCAAACCTAGTTCATGCAGATCTACTAGATACTGGATTCCCTACTATGTGTTGCGTTAAGAGATTTGAGCATCTTCTTTATTATGGATTCCATAAAATCAATTCTAGTGAACAACACCATGCTACTATATGTTGAATTTTTTCTAAATTCATAGGTGTAACATTTTTTTATTCAAATTGATATTTTTCAACTTACACTTGTGTTAGGGGTGGATTGTGAGACTATAGTCTTAGTTGGTTCCTATAAAATTCATAGTTGTAAATGTATTATTTTTGTGTTTTTGTCCTTATTGATTGTTTCTATAATAAAAATTAACAGAAATATTGGTGGATCCAATAAATAAATAAGATGGTCCTATTTAATTTGTACCATTAAAATTAATTTTATATTTCTTATATAATAATTATATTAGGTATTTTTTATATAATTATATTAATAGATATAATATAAAATTTTACTAATAGATATTATAATGAAAAAAATGTTTTTTGTATAAAAAATATATTACAAATAGATATAATTGTTGTTTTTTGTTAAAATAACAGATAAATTGATATGGTTAATGAAATTAGAGACAAATATAAAGTGTTGGTAATACTAATATCAACAGATAAATATGTTGGTGAACATTTTGATCAACACATATATCATCTGTTGGTAGTATTATAGTTGTAAAAAAATTATTTTCAATATCATAATAATATTTAATGATAGGGTTTTTACCGAATTTTTAGTGACAAGGATATATCTGTTGGTAAAATGTTTTACCAACAGAAAATGTACCTTTACCAATAGATATGTCCATATTGGAAAAAATTAATTTTTTAGTGATTCTATAGGATCCCTTCACTCTCATTTGAATACTAGGATTTCTTGGATACACTCGTTGGATCCAAATTGATGTCTTCAAACACATGGAACCATAGATTCACACCATTAGGACTAGTCATTATTATCCCTTGTTTACCTTGGATGAGATACTTTGACATGGATAGAACTATTTATGGTGGAATGCCTTTGGCGATACCTCTTGGATTACTCTCAAACCCCTGATAGCTAGATTTCATATTATTATTGATTTGGAAAAACCTCTGAGGTCAAGGATGCCTTGGTGATTACCTTAGACCCCCTCTTATTATCATCATCAAGGATGTCTTGGTAATTACCTTAGATCGTATATTTTTATTATCATTATAAGATGAATTTTTCATATATTTGATCCAATTAGTTCAATTATTATAAACTGGATAATAATTAATTTAATTATTACATGTTTAGAGACACTACTAACTAATGATGAAGAAGGTATCAATTAGATTTATTTAATTTCCATACATTTGTATATACTTACAAATTGTAAGTTTATTTTTCTTAGAATGGATGGTATAGACATAGTTTGAGGTTGTCTACTAAGATTTATCTCACACCCTATCTGGGACACTGATGGTACCTTTTCATATTGTTGTATTATGGTGTTAATAAGGGAAAGAATCCTGCTTTTTACACCTGGTCTTGATTGATTTCATGAAGATCAATATTGATAGAAGATTACTAGGCCAGTTCTTTAGATGAATGGATACTTTTTTGTTTCTTTTTTCCTTGTTTTGTATAACATGTATTTACTACTGCCATGTATACCTATTTTACAGTTTTGCAGAGACATGACATGTATAATTATCATTTTATATATGATTTAGTTTCCAGAGTTTGATTATTATTTAATGATTGGATGTTTATTCCTTTATTCTACTACTTATTTATTCATTATACTTATTCCACTATTAACCAAATATTACATATCTGCTATTTTTCACTCTAGTAACGATGGAATAGTCTCACCATAGACGCAACCTAGGCCCTTGATTTTAGTTGGAAGCCTCTGGATTACATGGGGGGGGGGGGGGGGGGCTTACCACCATGTGTCGAACTGGGTTTGAGGAACCATTGAGGTCACTCAGGTCGGGACATCATAAGGGTAATAATGTATTGAGTATTTATAATCATTAATCACATATAACCATTTTATATGGAACATATTAAACTCCTTCTATGTGAATATATAATTTAAGATTCTTTTATCAGTATATATATCATACTTTACCCCTTAAAGATAGCACCTCTATATTGCCAACAAGCCTGTACCCTAGTGGTACAGGCTCCTGCTTGGTATCCAAAAGACCCAGGATCAAATCTGGGTAGGGGTGAATTTTCGGTACTGTAGTAGTACTTTAGAGGGTATTGTTGTAGCGGTGGCACTATAGCAGTGGTAGCACTGTAGTAGTGGAGGGATGAAGCATATACTGTAGTGGCGGCGGTACTGTAGTAGGTACTGTAGTAGCGTGTGTAATGTATTAGTACTATTCACCATGGGGTCCTTTGGAAAAAAAGGGCTTTCAAGCCTTGTATTCAGGCCACTTAGTCTTGGGTCTTCGGGATATGTAATGGGTCTCCCTCTACCCAGTCTAAAGAGGTCTTTTCTTTAAATAATAAATTGAGGCTTCGGCCCCAACCTTTAAAAAAATAGCACCTCTATATATTTAATACAAAAATTACTATAACTAACACCAAATCATGAGTTGGGTAATTTTTCGTATGAACATTCAATTTTCATGTGGAATAGTCTATAATCATGTCATTCTGCATGATAATGGAGTCCAATCACTTCTTAGATTTATCAATATAGATTACAAACCCTTATCCACTATAGGGTAATATAAGAATTGGTGCACTGACTAACCTTCTCTTTATATCATTTAAATCTTTCTCACATTCATCTATCTGAAGTAACTTTGATCCCTTCCAAGTTAACTTAGTTAGTGGATTAGATAATCATGATAAATTCTCTACAAAATGTCAATACTATAAATCCAAATGAAGAAAAAATAGGATATTGGTTACTATGGTTGGTCTAGGACAATGTTCAATAGCCTCTTTCATTGATGGATCCATTTATATACCCTCACTTGATATTATATGACCAAAAAATGAATCCTTTTGTAGAAAAAATTCATAATTTGTCAAATTTTTCATACAGTTTATCATTATTAGTGACTTTAGTACAATTCTCAAGTGATCTTCATGCTCTTCATTTCACTTTGAATATATAATAATATCATCTATAAAGACTACCATAAACCGATCAAGGTAATATCTAACTATTATATTCATTAAATACATGAAGACAATGGGGTAATTATTATGAAAAAATGGAATCACTATACATTCATAGCATCCATACATTATACAAAATTCCATATTAGGTATACACTCCTTATTAACACTCAATTTAAGATATGAAAAATGAAGGAAAATCTTGGAAAATTATTTCTCTCCATGTTGTTAACAAAAAATTCATCAATATGGGGTAATAGATACTTGTTCTTGATTTTGATCTTGTTCATCTCCTAAAAATCATTGAAAATTCACATCAATATATCTTTCTTATTAACTAAAAGCACAGGTGCACCCCAAGGTGACACACTTGAATGTATAAATACCTTTTCAAGATTCTACTAAATTTTATTCTTTAAACTTTTCAACTTAATTTAGGCCATTATATAGGGAGTCTTTGAAATAGGTGTGGTACTAGGTATGAGTTCTACTAATAACTCAATTCTTGATTTGGTGGAAGACTAGGAAAGTCTTCTAAAAAAACATAAAAAAACTCCCACACAAATGGCATATCATCGATGTTGGGTTTCTCCCTATCCATCAGGGATAAAAACCTATTTTAAATAGGAATCAATACCCATAAAATGGATTTTATTTCCATCAAAAGTTAATATTTATCATCAAATTGATAGATGACCGTAGGTTGGTTTGGAATATCAAACATGAATTCCCTTCCTTAGTAATTGATCTAGGATTTATGTATAGAAATCCAATACATGTATAAGATAAAATCAAATTAAATAATAGGGAGGATAATAGGATTTTAATGAAACACATTCCCATAAAAAACAACGGGAGAATAGTAACAAACATGAGATGCGATCATCATTCCATTTGGGGTTTTCATTTCTAATTCAACATCTAATCATTGGGGTGCTATTTTTATAATGTTAGAAAATTATTTAGATATATTATAGTTGGTAGATCGATAGACAAATAAGTTATCCCAAATGGACTAAAGGCTTTATTTTTATTTTATTATTGATAATACCCATTTTAAGGGTTGAAGGGGAACCCTTACATGACTCGTAGGCCCAAGGCCCAAGGCCCGACACAACTCGAAGGCCAATACATGAACCGAAGTCCTAGAGGCATAATATGCCCATTACATGACCCATAGGCACAAACCACTGGATTTATCCCTATCCAGCTTCTGCATCATTGATCGCCTAGCTCTCCACCTTGCATTGCTGATCAGCTAGCATTTCCCCATACAAAGTTCTACGGTGCCTAGTCCCGATGTCAGTTTCCATACCCTCTCATTCTTCTAATCTTGTTAGATCTGCATCTAGTGACTGCTACTCTTTCTCTGATCCTCTTCTGGGGCCTACTCTATGTGAGCTGGGCTACTCCATGGTCTCTATGGCTCGAAGGCCCTGAGGCCCGAAGGCCTTTGATGACCTGAAGGCCCTAAGACCCGTAGGCCCAAACCGGTGGCCCAAAGGCCCAAATCATATGAATAGTTCTGGTTATTACAGTACAAAACAATACTGCCATAGTAAATTCTATAGTACCTGCTACAATTCCTGCTATAGTACTGCTACAATACCCTAGAAAATTCACCTCCACCCGGTTTCAAACCTGGGTCTCTTGGATGCCAAGATGGAGCCCTTACCACTTGGATACGGGCTTGTTGGACATAGTCAAATAAGTTGCTAGACATTCTAGAGTGGATATTAAGTGTAACTTTTACCACATTGTTATCTCACACCTCATTAGAAATAGTGATCACATGATATTTCCCTTTCTCTTAGCTTAATAGGATTTTACCATCAATCATCATAATTAACCTTTTTATTTTAGTACTGGTTACCATAACACCCATAATCCTTGCATTTGAAACATTGGAGTGTGGGTGGTGCATTCCATTACGATTTTTCTCTATTCATATCATTATTTAGCCTGATCCCATCACTTCATAAATCTATTTATGGATGAAATTCCTTTCCATAATTATATAATTTACTAGTCCCCTTAAGAAAATTTCCTCCATGTTTCCTTCCACACTTTTAGAACTAAGAAAGGGTCATATTCTTCTCTCTATGGTATTTAGAGTTTCTTTTGAATTCCATATTTTTTTCTTATAAAAAACACGAGATTAAGGGGTGACTACAATCACTATTTATACCTTAATAGAGCATTAAATGATTTCTTCAGTGACAATTAATTCCCTTATGACCAAAACCATATGAAGACTTGGTTTTAATCCACTGAAGAATCGATCACCCTTAGTTTTGGGTTGGATGATAATACATAAGCATACCTCACATGCCTTATAAAATTAATGTCATAGGCTCTAATATATTCATCATTATTCTACTTTAACTCAAGGGATTTATTGTCTATTTTTATATGAAGAATACAAGGAATAAAATTATCAAAAAATAAGCTCTTAAACATATACAATTTTTCATCTTATTGAGTCATATTCTTGATAAGATTCCACCGAGGATTCACAATGCCTTCCAAATTATAGACAAGCAAAATGAATGTTTCATTATTAAAACAATGAAAAATGGAAAATATATTTTCAATCATACTGATCCATTTATTATTAATGAGTGGATCATTAGAACCTTTAAAATAATGTGGATGTTTCATTATAAAGGACTGAATCGAATTTTGTTCCATCCTTTACTTATTTATGATTTCATTATGATTCATAGATTGATAAATTTGTGTGAGAATAGAAATGATATTTTTTATTGAATATCCCATAACATTTGGTTTGTCAAGAATATGATCATTGCGTTTTCTGTCACATTAAATACTAACATGATTCCTTCATGTTCCATCTATTGAATAAAACCAAAAATCATTGTGTGAGAAACAGTAATCTTATTGGGAAACTACACAATCATGAAAAATTACTTATAGAAGGTCTAAATCATGAAAATTTATTTTTAAATATATGAATAATTATGGTTAACCTAGGTCAGTCATGGTCATTATTCAAATCCTTCGTGATGTCTTATAAAGAGTTTTTAAGTTTCCAAAACATATTTTCATGGAGTGTTAAACCATGTGTGAATAAAGGATTCTTTTCATGCACTAGGTGATGATTGAGTTCATCTCAATTTACCCTTTTTAGAGTTTTTAGAACAAGGTAAAATTGAGCTAGAGCCACTTCCACTTGTATTATCTAGAAAGTTGTTAAATTTATTTCAAATCATTCACTCTATCCTTCAATAAAATTCTAGGATATTTTCCTATACATATACTTATACTTATAATCCTCATTAAATTTTTATTATCCTATTTTCCAAAGGTTAACTAAACCTTTCCTTGATACCAAATATAACAAACCACAGTTTCCATAAATAGATATTACATCAGAATAGATGAATATTTATTACATAAACGAATTATCTATGCAAAAATATTGTAGGTCTAGTGCCTTTGGAAACTAGAAAAACCTTTCTCATAAGTAAAATATATCATCTCTCATTAAGTTATTTATAAATACCAACCTTATTAGTCATATAATACATAATACCTTTCTTCATAACCTGGGAAAAGGAAACATAAGAAAGGTTGATCTCAGATGCTCACTAAGGGTAAATAAGGGAGATATCAGTATAATATGAGTATAAGGTTATGATAACATGAGTATAACATTTGAAAACAATACTCTACGGATATTAGATCATAAATTTGATCCATAGAATAAATATTGGTAGTTCATAAGATATGAATCATGAAGGAATCAAAGACAAAATGATATTAAAGAATAACATTGGCACAATATATGAAATTGTGGCCTACACATATGAATAGAAAATAATTTCCTATATATTTAAGGATCATTTTCAAGACTATTATAATGTGATGGGTTTACTCTCCAAACCATCGTAGTAGTCGTGGTTCACTTTAATGACTATCATAGTGGACAAAGTACCTTACTGAATTGAGATAAATCCCCATTCAAGTGTTATTTATCACATGAGATATCAATATTTACCCAATTCATTAGAGGGAGATATAGTTCCCTCCTGTCCTTGGTTATAACATAACCACCAGCCTTGGTATTAACATAACCATTAACCTTGGTTATAATGTAACCAACATCATTGATTAAAACAAAACTAATGACACATAATTAAAACCATACGTAAGTGTTCCAAAATATCATAAAATAGTCATCATATCAGAACCCATGAAAAGAAATGGGTTTCATAAACATTTCAACATAGCGTAACCTATAGGAAAAAATGGGTTTAATAAACACTACATCATTTCATGTTAGTATAACTCATGGAAATGGAACATGTTTTGTAAACATTTTTCATCATAAATATTGAACATACATGGAAATAACAAGGATTGTAACATTTTATCTTATCCATAGTAAAGTTTAAGTAACATTGAAGGATGTTATCTTAGATGAAAAATGATTTTTAAATCCACTTGAAATATTTATTTTGGAAAATAACCATTCCATTTTGAAAAAAAATTATTTAAAATATAAAAATTTACCAAAAATTAAAGAAAATATTTTATTTTAAAACAACCTTGTAAACATGTAAATGAATCTTTAAATCATTTAGTGGTCATGATATTGAAAAATACCATTCATGATGTATATGCTTAAATGAAAATTCTGTTCACATTTTTGGTTAAAAGTGAGAAGATCCTTGTTTAGAAAATGAAAAGAATGTTCATCTTATATTTTTTTAAAATAAAATATGGGAAAAGATTAATTTAAAAAATCAGTTTATAATATTAAAATATTTCATTAAAATATTTTTAGAAAACATGGAAAAGTAGTAAAAATAATTTTCGGCTGAAGAGATAAAAATAGTTTCATCTTTCCTTAAAAACATTCTTTTGTAATATTGAGTATATAATGGTAGGAAAATGAATAGAAAACATGTATTTTACTAAAATAACAAAATGATAATAAAATTAATGAGTTTATTGGGATATATATCATAATATTTCATCATCAGAAACTTAATCATAAATAATAATGATAAATAATGAGATTTTAATATAAAACCTTTACCACTGGGTGGCATTGTTTTTCCATCTTTTGGTTTGGCTGTGCTTTTTGTACCAAATTTTTGTTGTATTTAACTGAATTTATATTTTAGTTAATAAATTTTTAGGGCTGATATTGCTTGAGAAATAAAGTTTCTTGATGATATAATAAGTCCAATGGTATGTATATATACCATATAAAATAAGATATGTGCATAACATCATATATTTTTTAAAAAGACAATTTGATATGAAATTACCTTACCTTATGTCTCTACATTTTAGACATTAGAAACTAATTTAAAATAAATATAGTTTTATTATAAATATTTTAAATAACCACAATTATATTTATCATACCTTATATTATTTAATTAGTACCTTTTATTACCTATTTATTAAGAATTATTTTTTAAATTTATGTTATAGGTAATGACTGCTTCATTTTTCATATAATTTTTGGGTTGGTAATATTGGTCCTTTTACTGTAATCATTATTCCATAATAATAATAATTTTATAAATTATATAAATATAATATATATTCATTATTTATTTATTTATAATTATCCATTAAATTTAGATATAGAAAATGAATTACACCATTCATAGAGAAGGTAGGTTGTACATACACATGAACATTATTTCAATTTTTTCGATTGTTATAATGTAATAAAAATAAATATTAATTCAAAATTAATCAATAATTTTTATATCATATATATATATATAATATTGATTTAATCTATCCTTATTACTATACATTTTAAAATTAAATGGAAAACCTATTACACCGCTTCGTAGAGATGGTGGTCCACACGTACACACGAGCGATGTTATCATTTTAAAACAGATTGTATGTTAAGATGGTAGATTGGATATTATAATTAAAGAAGTATAAATATATCATCAATATAATATATAAAAATTATATCCATCATTATATTCTCCTGTGATAGGTGGTGATTGACTATGAATTACATAGGTTCGCGAGGTGGTAGTCCACTGTACACACGATCAATGGATTCTCTTACCATTTGATGGAATTGGAGATGGATATAAGTTATTAAATTATAAGAACAAAATATTAGTATATGGTATAAAATTATTTTATTATATTATCTTATTTTAATAATATTTTATTAATATGGAAGGAGAAATAAAATAAAAACGCTTGTTTAAGACTAATGCATCTTCTTTGGGAAACCTCCTTAAGTTTGCCCCAAAATCCTTATTATGAGGGTTTAATTATTCAAATAATTACTATTTTATGTGGTTATGGAATTAATAAATATATATATAAATATATTGGCTTAAGAAAATGTTTTTTGAAGTGTCAAGAGGAGAGGATAGGGGGATAACCTTTATAAGTGGAGGAGATGACACACTTAGAAGTTTTGAAAAGAAAAAGGTGTTCCCACATTTTAAACATTAAAATAGGGTTTTAAATGGATAATTATAAAACATTAGATGATATAAGGATGAAATATGGACATATATTATGATTTTTATAAGTTTATGTTGTCATTTTACCCTTTATATTTTTTAGTTTACCCCTGGTAAACGTATTTTAACCTTAACCATGATAATTAATTTTTATTGTTTTACTATTAATTTTGAAAAAATTAATTTGGCATTATTATATAATATAAATTATTATTATTTAAAATATGGAATCCATTTTTCAAAATTCCATTCATAAAATTGAAAAATTTTAATCTAAAATTAAACCCGCCGATGTGACGAAAAAGCTATTTTCGAAATAGAAAAGTTTTATAAGTATAGAAAGATTTAATATCAAAATTCAACCATAATTTGAAAAAATTGATTTAAAATGGATGAATTATAATATTATTTAACTAATTTTACTTTTAAAACCATCTTAAAACAAAATTTAACTTGTAAATGCTTTAAATAAAAGATATTGTTTAATAAAAATCTGCATTTTCACTACTTATCAATAATTTAAGCTTCTCATAAAAATGAAAAAAATTTACTCTAAACTAATTTTAAGATTTTTATTCCAAATATGATGTTAATGTTTTGAATAAATTTTCTAAAAGATTCAAAAATGAATTTTATTTATTTTTTAACAAAAAGAAATAAAAATATTTTTTTGAGAAAAAATTATTTTTGAAGCTTATAAATAGTTTACTAAAAAATAAGTAATTATTTAAAAATATATATTATTTAACTAAAAAATATAAAATAGTTTTTTTAAAAAATTTATTCATATTCATACCTAAACATTTAATGATAAGGTTATAATGGTCATGTTTAAATAATAATTTTAATAATATATCAAGGTTCCTTAAAATTTGATGTTGCGTATAAAGAAAGAAATCAAAGAAAATAAATATATTTTAAAATAAATTTTCATAAAATCTCTGGGTGTTATTGTATTTAATGGAAAATAACTGTAAATTTAAGAACCTTTTTATGGAAAAAATGTAAATTGTGTGAAAGTGCCCTCATTTTCATGTAATGGTCTTCCTAATTCTCTAAAACTCTAAACCTAAATGATCACTGAAATTAAATAATATGAAATAATTACTCTTAAAATCATAAATAGGGTTTTATTAAGTTATAGGGTACTATAATTGATATTAAAAAAAGGTTTTAAGTAACTTTATAGGGTATGATGGAGTTAAAATACACTTTTAAGAGATTCCACATTAAGATTATATTATACTGGGATAGAATTTGTGAATCAATATATTTCTTCATCTAATCCATGTATATTTATATTGGTTTCACATATAATAAACAAGGTAAATGATGTAGTAAGGAATTAATATGTTAATATCCTCCTGAATGAAAGAACTAAATAGTTATAGTTAGAGATGAGATATTTATGGATATGTTAACTCACTTGATATTGGAAGGAAATGGTTGTACCCATTATAGAGAGGAATAAAATTATATCTAGGGGAATATGACTATAGTATAAAATTTCATGATATATAACCCTCCAAATTTTAGTGGATATTCATACCCAGTTAAAGATGAAGGATAGACAAATTCATTATAGAAGATAATCAAAGTTTTGGTTTGTTCAGGAATAAAAAACCAACAAAATCTATTTAGAATTTTGAAGGAGAAGTTGATAAGTGGTGGTATTTGGTTAAAAATAGAAAATAGAAAAATTAAATTGATACCATGAAGTGGTTAGTCTTTAGTGAAATTTTATTAATAAATATTCCATTAATTGTTTTTACTAAGAATGGAGAGAAAATTTATAGAATTAAAGCAAAGGGAAGAACACCCAATTGCTTCTTTGATGAAAAACTCATTAGACTGGACAAGTATTCACCAAAATTAATTTTGAAACATGAAAATAAAAGTGATATATTTTACACAGGTCTAAAATATATATTTAAAAATATTTTTGGCCTCTCATGAATTTAAAAACTATGAAAAGGTTTTCAAATGTTCTAAGAAAGTTGAGATGGAGTTTACCTACACTTATATACCACATGAAAACAAAAATAATAAGTATTCAAGGTAAAAATATATGGATAATAATTCAAAAAATAAATATACAAGAAATATTTGAATATGTTTCAAATATGGTAAAATAAATTTTAAGTAATTCTTGAGAGGATTAAGAAATTGTAAGAACCTGGGTTTTCATACGAGGTATGAATCCTTTTCTTTTTTGGTTTAACTGTTCTATTGAGGCCTAATGTAGATGCGTAACTTGACCGAGGGATTTATGGTGGTGTCCGGGGCTTGTTCGAAGCCCAGAACGAAGTTTTAGGCTGGAAATGTCCCGGCATATGGTTTGCGCACGGCCTGCGCACGGCCTAGGTAAACCATGCGCCTTGGTGCAGGCTTCACAGAGGCTAGAGCACGACCTGCGCACTGTTTGAGGAAACCATGTGGGGTGGCCGTGAGGTTGCCCCTTGCCTTCCAGTAAGGTCCACACGGTTTGTCAAACCGTGCGGGTAAACCGTACGACCTATTGTGTTTTGAAATTTAATTAATTTTCATTTAAATTAATTAAATTTTTATAAAAACCTAACCTAGGCCTTCTTCTTCAACTAGACAGTAGCAGGGGAGCTCTCCAAGGAAGCTTTGGAGGATTTGAGCCTTCTCCTTCATCCGATCTCCATTTCAACCTCCATTCATCTCGTTAGATCTGCAATGGTAAGTCCTCAATTCCTTTTTAATCCTTCTCAATTCTTCTGGTTGTAATGAATGCAGATTGGATTAAGGCTCATATGCCCTAATTTTCCATTCTTTCTTCTATTCTTCATATTTCTTCCAAACCAGGATGAATCTGAGCCTGATACAGGACGAGCTATCTAGTACAAGCCTAAGGTAGGTGGTCTCCTGCTTTTTGATGATTGTCCAGTTATTTATATATGCCGGAGTTCCACGTGCCCACTTTGGGGTGGCGCTCAAACCTGAAATTTTACCCTGTTATTACCTAGAATGTTGTAGGTAATCTGAATAGGATGGTATGTGATTGAGTTAGGTTGTATATCTTGGATAGGAACCACCCCTTGGGTGCGTTTCCTTGAATGAATCTTTTACGGTTTTTGACCCAGGATGCCTATGAGGCATGTTCTTCCTTTCCCTTGTGGGTTGTTAAAAATGGAATTGAATATGAATATAATTGTAATAGAATGAAATTGTAATTGAAATGGTTTCAGGTATGAGATGGAGTTTTTCCCCTTGACCCTTGAATGCTAATTCTTGAATTGATATCCCATGTGAGTTAAATTCTTTTGAGCTATTTTAAATGTGAAACAAAGTCATGGGTGAACCATCAGACCAATGGGAGTTTCCATGGACAGACTCATACGAGACTTGTTACTGAAATGCCGAGTGAATCATGCATCCAGTATGAGATGCCATGGACGGACTCAACAGGGCATGATATGTCATGGGAGATACTCAGATCTTATTTATAGGATCTCGGGGACGGTCTCAGATGACAGACTATACCACACCTAGAGCAAGGCTTGGTACCTAGGAGGTTCACCGGAACGGGCTTGTAGAGCGATGCCAGGTTCTTAGAGGTTCGTTGGAACGGGCTTGTAGGGTGTTGGTGGATTTTATCCCTGAACGATGCCTAGTCTCTGAATTTTGAATTCCAGGTATGGGTTCAAGGAATGGTTTGAAATCATGAATGAAGTGACTAATGAATGGAATGGATAATTGAATCGCCGCCAAGCCAAAGTCCATGTTTGGGTCGGTCTTGCTGGTTTTCCTTGTTTACTGTTTTCCATATTATACTACGTGTTTTATATATTCACTGACAGATTAGCACAGATCTTTGGTGGTTTCCTACTGGGATTTAGTCTCACACCCTATTTGGGTCATCTCTTTGTACCCAAGCAGATTATATGATTTCAGGTAATGAGAAGGGGAAAGGCCCTAGTACAGGTACATGACTTGCTGCTCGGAGTAGGTGAGCACGGGACCAAGTTGAGGCTTGCAATGCGACTAGGGATACATTTTTGTTTCTTTTTGGTATTTTGTGTACTTGTACTGTGTTTTATTGACTTGAACCATTATATATATCATATCCTTCTGTTGCTTATCTATTTCTGTTGTCTATGTGTTGTCCACTGGTTACCTCTTTCTGCTATTGTATGTTTGAAATTCCACTATGATACTTTGGTAATGAGGGAATAGTATCCTCCACGGACTCACCCATGCCCTCACTACTAGTCAGTAGCCTCTGGCGTTTTAGGAGATGCGCTTGAGGCCATGTGGTGACCGGTCCGTCTACCCTGTTGAATGGTAAGTCAGGTCGGGATGTTACAAAGTGGTATCAAAGGCTTTTCTTTTTCTGATTTGACTTACTGTTTGGAGACTATAGACAGGAGTAGGAAGGGAAGGGACTTTGGAAATAAACTGTGCCCAGAAGTTGCAAACCCGTGTACAGGGAAAAAGCCAAGTTTCCTCATATGGAATGGTGTTTCTGGTTTTGATTATTACAGTTGTTCTAATTTCACCGTTGGGTGATGCACATGTTTTTTACTGATACTATTGATATTATTTTGGGTTTTATTTCATTGTAACAGGATGAGATGAGGTTTTTCCATCTCACGCATCATATATGCACCTTGTTAGGACTCACATGTCATGCATTATGCCATGCTATCTAGGATGCATTCGATATTGCATGCTATTGTGATAAGTGTAGTGATAGCTATTGCATGCTGTTTTGATAGTTTATTGATAGGTGTGCCTACTGTTGTGTTAGATTGGGTGCAATGAATGAAGAGTGGCGTCATCTTTCAATTCATAAGGTGTATGTGCCCTTATGGATTGGGAAATGACGCACCAATGGGATGTAAATTCTAAATGAAATTGAATTGTATGGTTATATGGGCATCAATTTTTGATTAATGAGATGTTATGGGCCCTCAGGGATCAGAACTTGGTGGACCATTGGTTAAATATTTTGAACAAAGTTATGTTAAAAGAGTGAATATTGAAAAAAAGCCTGACCTAGACTAGTCTTCTAAGTGGGCAAGTGGTAGTGACTCTAGTGGTTTTTGGTAACTGTTCCTTATGCAGTCCTGAATTTAGAAGAAGGCTGTGGGTTGATGTGGTTTTTAGGAAGGTCTTGACCTATCCCGTCCTAGTTCTTGTGCTCCTGAGTTTCAAATCTCATTAAAAACCTTGAACTGAGGCATGTGTTTGGCATTGAAGAGTTATGCCACAATGGCGACCTCCAGTCATATGTCGGGAGAGCAGTGACGACCACATTCCGGAGATGGTAGGCCATGGGCTACTAGAGGAAACTCCAGTTGTGCCTGCTGCGGCACCAGCGGTTCTGCCAGACACTAGTGCTAAGGAACTATTCCAGGAGAACTTGTTGCATTTTATGCAGACCATTCAGGGAGCACCGTGACCTGCCCCGACTATGGCAGAGTTGATGCATGAGTTCCAGCAGCAGCATCCGCCTATGTTTTCCGGGGATGGCAGACCATAGGCTGCAGAGTCCTGGTTGGAGGCGATACTAGCTATATTTTGAGCATTTGGAGACGCCTCCAGAGAGGAGGGTCAATCTCTCTATGTACATGATGCATGATTCTTCCAAGAGGTGGTGGGACGTGATCACCTAGTCAGATCGTCATCAGGAGATGGCTTGAATATAGTTTCATACAACCTTCTACGATTTCTTTTATCCGGAGACTTTGAAGGCCGATCAATCCTAGGAGTTCCTATATCTGGAGCAGGGCGCTTTATTAGTGATGGAATACTCGGCCCATTTTATTGAGCCTCAACACTTTGCACCTATCCTGATGGGCGATGAGCTGTCGAGGTCCAGGAATTTCGAGGATGGTTCGAGATATGACATCTGATCTCAGATAAATGTCTTCAGGTTGACTATCATTTCTAGAATTTTTAACCAGGCGCTAATCACATAACGTAACCTGAGAGAGGATGGAGGTGCAAGCCAGAGTGGTTCGACATCGAGATTAGGTACTGTAGCGACTGTTAGTAGGAAGCATCATCTGGAGCTTCCACACAGTGATTCTAACAGTTATAACCAATCTTCGGTTAGAAATCTGAGGTGCTACCAGTGCGGTAGGATGGGACACACAAAGCCACAGTGTCTGAGGGACCCATTGAAGTGCTGGTCATGTGGCAAGGTGGGTCATCTTCAACGTTTCTGCAGAACATTTTCACCAACAACCAGCAATAGAGGGTCTGCACCAACTTCATATGCCGGAGCATGGTCGACAGCTTCTCATCAGATAGGGAGTTGGGGTGCGACTGGCCGATCAGGATGAGGTAGTGTTCATGGTAGAGGTAGCTAGGCTCAGGGTACACCGAGATGTCAAAGTGGGGCAGTTCTGGGTAGTGAGGTTGTGTCACAGGGCCGTGGTTCAGGCCAGATGTATGCAGTGAAGCCTACTTCCGAGGATCAGGGAGCAAGACCGTCTATGGTGAGAGATACGATCTTAGTAGCATCTGTTATTTCATCTTCCCTCTTTGATACAGGTGCATCGCACAGTTTTATATCTGCTCCGATAGTGAAAAGCCTTGGGATAGTTGTATTGTCTTTTGATGACATCTTTACTCTAGACACACCACTAGGGGTTAGGGAAGAGGTTGTACGTAAGTGTAGAGGGTGCCCCCTTGAGGTTGGAGGGTGTCACTTCGTCTGGGATCTTTATGTTCTTGAAATGACAAGTTTTGATGTCATTATCGGTATGGAATGGATAGTAGCTTACCGAGCCTACATTAATTGTTACTATCAGATGGTGATTTTCACATCACCAAAGGGTGAATTGTTTACTCTTAAGGGTGAGTGGGATCTCCAGGCAAGCGGAGCTGGACCAGAGCATTGTGGGACGGATGGGATGATAGCTCAGATCACTAGTTTGTTTCTAGATTATCAGGGAGTGAGCCAGACGAACCTTCCTCCAGTAGTTGAGCGCTTCAGGGATGTTTTTCCTAATGAATTTTCAGGTTTACCTCCTGAGAGAGAGGTGGAATTTTCCATTGAGCTAGTGCTAGAAGGTGCACCAGTATCCATTCCTCCTTACAGGATGGCTACAACGAAGTTTCAAGAGCTCAAGAAATAGCTTGAATATTTGGAGTCAAAGTGGTTTATTCGACCCAGTACTTCTCTGCGGGGTTCACCGGTCCTTTTTTCAAAAAAGTAGGATGGGACTCTTAGGCATTGTGTGGACTATCGGAAGATGAACCATCTGACGGTTAAAAACCGATATCCCTTGCTGTAGATAGATGACCTATTTGATCAACTTCGAGGAGCTAGGGTGTTCTCAAAAATTGATTTGAGGTCGGGGTATCACCAGGTGAGTGTTCGACCTATAGACATACCTTGTACAGCTTTATGTAGCAGGTATAGTTTATATGAATATCTAGTTATGCCATTTGGACTCACGAATGTGCCAACAGTTTTCATGGCTTTGATGAATCACGTGTTCCATCCTTACTTAGACTTGTTCTTAGTGGTTTTTGTGGATAATATTTTGGTGTATTCTCGAAATTGAAATGACCATGCCAAACATCTTGAGATCGTCTTGAATACACTAAGAGAGAATTAGCTATATGGAAAGATTACTAAGTGCCACTTTTGGATGGATCAGATTCACTACTTGGGCCATGTTATCTCTGAGACAGGAGTGACTGTAGACCCAGAGAAGGTTTGAGCTGCGGTTTCTTGGGAACAACCCAAGAATTTCTTTGAAATACGGAGTTTCTTGGGGCTTGCTGGTTATTATCTTCATTTCATATAGAATTTCTGATGCTTAGCAGTGCCGTTGACATTCCTGACTAAGAAGGGCATGAAGTTTGTATGGACAGATTCTTGTGAAGCAGCCTTTCAGGAGTTGAAAGGAAGGTTGACATCCACAAGAGTCCTGATATTTCCAGAATAGGGAAAGAGTTACACTGTCTATTGTGACACATCAGGTATTGGGCTAGGTTCAATGTTGATGCAGGGAGACAGAGTCATGGCATACAGATCTCGACAGATGAGGCCACACGAGATGAATAATCCAATGCAGAAACCAGATCTAGTAGCAGTTGTTCATGCATTGCGCTGTTGGAGACACTATTTATTGGGAGAGCATTTTGTGGTGTACACAGACCAAAAGAGCCTCAAATATATATTTACTTAGTGTGATCTGAATCTTAGGCAGTGATGATGGGTGGAGTACCTACAGTTCTTTGATTTCGAGCTTGCTTATATGCTTGGTAAGGGCAATGTAGTCGCTGATGCTTTGAGCAGGAGGGCTCAGATACAGGCAGTGCAACAGGCTAGCAACGAATTGAAGCTTATGTCCTTGTTCTCTGAGATGCATATTGATGTGTAGAATAGCCAACGACAGTATTTTCTATCATCTTTAGCTATGACTTCTACCCTCCTGGACAAAGTAAGGATAAGACGACTATCAGATTCGGAAGGACTAATTCTATGGGAAGGTGTGTTAGGTGAGGACCCTCCTTCTGGTTGGACGATAAGCAAGGATGGAGTTATTCGTAGCCATGGATGTGTATGGGTTCTAGTGGATATTAGAGTGGAGCTGATGTAGGAGTTTCATGCTTCAGTTTGGGAAGTTCATCCCGGAGTCACTAAGATGTATCGTGACTTGCGCTAATAGTACTGGTGGCCGGGCATGAAGAGGGAAGTGGCTAGTTTTATCACGAGATGTTCCACCTGTCTGTAGGTGAAGGAAGAACACTAGTGGCTAGCTGGGATTTTACAGAAGTTACCTATCCCAGAGTGGAAATGGGATGATGTTGCGATGGAATTCGTGGCTGGTTTGCTAAGGTCACCTTGAGGTAACGATGCTGTGTGGGTTGTGGTTGATAGGCTCATAAAGGATTCTCATTTCTTTCCAATCAAGGAGACCTTCAGTGTAGATAAGCTGGGAAGGTTGTATATCCGGGAGATAGTACAACTCCATGGGGTCCCATGCACCATTGTTTCAGACAGGGATGCTTGTTTTACATTACGTTTCTACAGATTTTTCAGTGGGCGCTGGGTACACAGGTGCTTCTGAGCACAACATACCACCCTCAAACTGATGTCTAGTCAGAGCGTACGATACAAGTGCTTGAGGACATGCTGCAAGCATGCGTCCTAGATTTTGGGGGCTCGTGAGAGAGGCATATTCCCCTAGTCGTGTTTTCTTATAAAAATAGTTATCAGGAGATTATACAGATGGCCCCATATTAGGCTTTATATGGTAGGCCATGCCGATCACCCCTGTGCTGGTTAGAGGTAGGTGAGGTAGCTGTACTGGGATCGCGTCTTGTTCAGGAGACTTCGGAGCAGGTCCAGTTGATACAGAAGTGGATGGCTACCGCATAGTCTCATCAGAAGTCATATGCTGATCGCCGCAAACGGCCCCTAGAGTTTGAGGTCGGTGATCAGGTTTTCTTGCGCATTTCACCAAGGTTTGGACATAGGCGGATCAGAAGACAGGGTAAGCTATCACCAAGATTTGTTAGGCCTTTTGATATTCTGTAGAGGGTTAGGCCGGTAGCCTATCAGTTGTAGTTACCTCAGAGGTACCGAGCCATGCATGACGTGTTACATGTTTCTCAGTTACGACGATACTATTCAGACTCGTGTCATATCTTCCAACCCGAGGAGGTCAAGATTCAGGTGGATTCATCCTTTGAGGAGCATCCGATTTGTATCGTTGATAGAAGCACGAAGGTTATCTGAGGCTGGTTAGTTACTCTAGTATGTTTGCTATGGCAGCATGACCGTTTACATGATGAGACTTTGGAGCGGGGGGGGGGGGGCAATGTACGTGCACAATGGCCAGAGCTGTTCGCAGACGAATCTTGACCACCCTTTAGAGAGAAATTCAGGGACGAATTTCTATAAGGGTGGAAGATTGTAATAACCCTAGTTTTCGTATGAGGTACGAGTACTTTTCTTTTTTGGTTTAACTATTCTGTTGAGGCCTAATGTGGATGCGTAACTGGACCGAGGGAGTTACGGAGGTGTTCGGGGATTGTTCGGAGCCTGGAACGAAGTTTTAGGCTGGAAATGGCCTGGAACATGGTTTGAGCATGACCTGGGTAAACCGTGCACCTTGGTGCAGGCTTGGCAGAGGCTGGAGCACGGTCTGCACACGGTTTGAGGAAACAGTGCGGGATGTCCATGAGGTTTCCCCTTGCTTTCCAGTAAGGTCTGCACGGTCTCCGCATGGTTTGTCGAACCATGCAGGTAAACCATGCGACCTGCTGTGTTTTGAAATTTAATTAATTTTCATTTAAATTAATTAATTTTTTTATAAAAATCTAACCTAGGCCTTCTTTCTTCAACCAGACATTAGTAAAAGGAAGCTTTGGAGGATTTGATCCTTATCCTTCATCCAATCTATGTTTCAACCATCATTCGTCTTGTTCGATCCAAAACGGTAAGTCCTCAATTCATTTTTAACCTTTATCGATTCTTCTGGTTGTAACGAACGCAGATTGGATTAAGGCTCATATGCCTTAATTTCCTATTCTTTGTATATTCTTCAGATTTCTTCCAAACAAGGATGAATCAGAGCCTGATACTAAATGAGCTATTTAGTATGAGCCTAAGGTAGGTGGTCTCATGCTTTTTTCTGATTTTAAAGTTGTTTATATATGTTGGAGTGCCGCACGCCCACTTTTGGGGTGTCGCTCGAACCTAAAATTTACCCCTGTTATTACCTAGCATGTTGTAGGTAATCTGAATAGGATGGTATGTGCTTGATTTAGGTTGTATACCTTGGATAGGAACCACCCCTTGGGTGAATTTTCTTGAATGACTCTTTTATGGTTTTTGACCCAGGATGCCTATGAGGCATGTTTTTCCTTTCCCTTGTGGGTTGTTAAAAATAGAATTGAATATGAATTTAATTGCAATAGAATGAAATTGTAATTGAAATGGTTTCAGGTATGGGATGGAGTTTTTCCCCTTGTCCCTTGTATAGTAATTCTTAAATTGCTATCCCACATGAGTTAAATGCTTTTGAGCTATTTTAAATGTGAAACAAAGTCATGTGTGAACCATGGGACCAATGTGAGTTTCCTTGGACGGACTCATACGAGACTTGTTAATGAAATGTCGAGTGAATCATGGATCAAGTATGAGATTCCATGGATGGACTCAACCAGGAATGATTTGTCATGGGAAATACCCAGATCTTATTTATAGGATCCCCGGGACGGGCTCAGATGACAGACTATACAACACCTAGAGCGAGGCTGGGTACCTAGGAGGTTCACCGGAATGGGCTTATAGAGCGATGTCGGGTTCCTAGAGGTTCGCCAGAATGGGCTTGTAGGGTGTTGGTGGATTTTATCCCTGAACGATGGCTGGTCTCCGAATTGAGTATTCCAGGAATGAGTTCAAGTAATGGTTTGAAAACATGAATGAAATGACTAATGAATGGAATGGATACTTGAAGCGACGACAAGACAAAGCACAAGCTTGGTTAAGTCTTGCTGGTTTTACTTGTTTACTATTTTCTATATCATACTGCCTATTTTATATATTCACTGACAGATTAGCACATGATCTTTGGTGGTTGACTACTGAGATTTAGTCTCACACCCTGTTTGGGTCATGTTTTTTGACCCAAGAAGATTATATTATTTTAGGTAATGATAAGGGGAAAGGCCCTAGTACAAGTACTTGACTTGCTACTCGGAGTAGGTGAGCACGGGACCAAGCTTAGGCTTGCGATGTGACTAGGGATAAATTTTGGTTTCTTTTTGGTATTTTGTGTACTTGTACTATGTTGTATTGACTTTGACCATCATATATATCAGATCCTTCTGTTGCTTATCTATTTCTGCTATCTATGTTTTGTCCACTAGTTACCTCTTTCTGATATTGTATGTTTGAAATTCCGCTGTGATACTTTGGTAATGAGGGCATAGTCTCCCCCACGAACTCACCCAGGCCCTCACTACTAGTCAGCAGCCCCTGGCATTTGGGGAGATTCCCTTGAGGCCATGTGGCGACCGGTCCGGCTACCATGTTGAATTGTAAGTCGGGTCGGTACGTTACATAAAGTCTTATCTATGTGGTATATTCAGTCATGTGGCTTACCATTAAAAGGAAAAGTGTTCTAATCTCACTAGAAAAGAGAAAAAATATAGTCAGTCAGGGGTGATATGTTTTAATTTCCATGATTTTGGTCTTTATAAAAATGCATGTATGAATTTAGTTAATTAATGTGGGAATCATCAGAATCAAAATATAAAGATTTGGAAAAGTATTTTTCTACTACTATATCAGATTCTAGACCCATATATGAAGTTTTGATCACTCCAATTTTGTCAGTAATTTTATAAGATTGACCTCAGATAAGGATACCATCAGTTGGGTGTGCTTGAGGAATAAATTCCATGGATACAATTTTATACAAGGATGGGCCACTAAGAGTTTGTGGTTATTCCTTTCAGGGTAACAAATGCACTTGCAATATTTATGGACCTTATGAATGTGTTTTCTGTGAGATACCAGATAAATTTATTTTGGTATTCCTTGAATAAATTATAGTATATTATAAAATTTATGTGTATTTTGAGAAATATATAAGGATTTTTTTATAAGCATAAAATAAAATAAGTTATTTGGAAAATTCAGAAAATAAAAATTTTTGTTATAAAAAAGTTCTTTTCATTGGAATATTTTTTCTAAATATGGAATAACTTTTGATCCTAATAAAACTAAATTGGTGGAATATTTTCAAATACCTAAAAATGTCACATAGATTTTATGTTTTAATGGATTAGTAGGTTACTACCAATGATTTATAGAAAACATTTCTACGCTATCTAGTTCACTAACTAAGTAAATTTGAAAGGTATCTAATTTAATTTAGATAAAGGAATGTGATGAATGTTTTTTGGAATTGAATAAAAGACCGGTTAATTCTCAATTATTATATTTTATATTAATAATTGAAATATTTTTCATTTATTGAGACATTTCATTAGTGGGACTTCATTGTGTTTTTGATTCAGAATGATTGAGTAATTTTCTATACACCACATTAACTAAAATAACATGATTATAATTATCCAACACATGATCTTGATCTTATAATGTTTTATTTTTTTACTTTAAAATTTTTGATGCATCTTCAATATGCGGTAAAATATAATATTAATAGATCATAAAAGTTTAAATTATATATTCACCAAACATTGTTGAATGAGGAATATAATATGGTTAGAATTTATAAAGGATTATGATTTCATTATTCAATATTATCCAAGTAAAAACAACAATTTAGTTGATGACTTGAGTCAAAACTATAAATCATAATTATCTATGTTAAGTTCATAAAATGATCAATTAGTTAATTATTTAATGAGAGTTGTACTAGAATTTGTATATATAAAAACTTCTTTTTTGGATAGCATATCAGTACAACCATAATTGTTAGAAATAATTAGGAAGGATCAGTAGAATGATTGTTGTTTTAAATGAAAGGTATAATTGGTTATGAAAGGTAAATTTCTTGTGTTCTTTGTTGAATAAGAAGGAATTATTAGATATGGTAATAGGTTAAGTGTTTTAAGGAAATTTTAATTGAATAAATAATTATTGAGTGAAGGTCACAACTCTATATTTTCAATTCATGCTAGAAGAACTATGATGTATAGAGTCCTTTGGTAATATTATTTGAAGTATTTAATGAAGAAATATATTTTTAGTTTTAATATGAAATGTTTTATTTTTCAACACGTTAATGATAAATGAAAAATATTAAAGGGGATACTTTGAACTTTTCTAGTTTGAAAATTAAAATGGGAGAAAATATCCATGGATTTTTTGGTTGGATTACCAAATACAATTCAAGGTGATAATGAAATTTGAGTTATTTTTGTTTATTTGACAAAATATACACATTTTTTCTATTCAAGATACTATGAGTTTTGTTCTTCTTGATAGAAATTATACTAAATATAAAATCATGTTACATGGAATCCCTCTATCTATTGTATATGATCATGATCATTGGTTTAAATCCATTTTTAGGAAATAAATTCAGATGCAATTGGGTATTGAAATAAATTTCAGTATAGATTTGATAGATATCTTAATAGAATAGTTATAAATTTGGAAGATATGACTTGGTATTGATATATAGATCTTCAGAAAAGTTGGGATTTTAATATTCCTTTAGTGTAATTTTTTAAAATAATATTTTTTATTATAGCATACATATGGAACCATTTAAGGAATTCTATGGAAGGTGGTGTTGAATTACAACATGTTGGGATGAATTTGGTGAGAGAAATTTATTGGGACTAAAATTAGTAGAAGTGATGGTTGAGAAGGAAAAGAATATTTACCACTATATGAGGGTAGCTCAAATCAAGAATAAGGATTATATATAAAACTAGAGGAAAGATCTATTGTTTATGGCTGGTTACTATATTTTTATTAAAGTATCTTCTTAAAAAGGTATTATGAATTTTGTATGGAAATGGAAGTTAAGCCCATGGTATATTGGTTGATATGAAATTATGGAGAAAGTGGGATTATTTACTTTCTTATTAGCCTTACCTTTGAGTTTATATCTCACAAATGATGTGTTTCATGTTTCATTGTTAAGGGAAAATATACCTAATGCATTTCATATCATTATCTAAGATGTAGTTAGGTTATAAGATAATATGTAATATAAGGAAACTACATTTTAAATTCTTGGTCACAGAGATCACGAATTTTATAATATGGAAACTCACCTTGTTAAGGATTTATATAAGAACCTTATGAGTAAATAAGCAACATGGATATATGAAAATGTTATGATAGAAATATTTAATCACCTTTTTAAGCGTTGAAGAAAATTTTAGGTACATAATTTATTTTAGGGGGAAGAATGTGGAAACATATTTTTTCCTAGAAATAGATCTATTTTTTGATTTATAAGTATTAATTTTATATATTCATATTCATCATTGTTTTTAGAAAAAATTATTTCTTGTTTATTTCTTATTGAAAATCATTCAAATATATTGTAACCAACATAAAATATTTCAATAGGCATCATTTAGACATTAAAACTATGATTATGATTATGTAAAAAATATTATATAAATCTTTTCTATCCTATTGGAAATGAAAAATTTACCCATGCATACATGCATAATATCGCCTTCACGAAGTGATGTGTTTTTTTTCAACACCACCTCAAAAAAATGGTAATAAATAGGGATTAAATGGATATATATGATGTTTATAACATAATTTTAATTATATAAAGATAGAATATTATCTATATTCTTACCCTTATATCCATTGAAAAAAGATAATGACACTCAGACGTACATGTAGACTATCACCTCCATGAAGCAATGTAATTTATTTTTCATTTACACCAATAATGGATGTTAATAAATATGAATTTAATAATTAATGTGATATTTATAATATAATTATAATTTTTTAAAGGCTCACCATTATATACTTTATTTACTTTTCATTTGTTACAAAAATGGAAATTTCGCTTATGTGTACGTGAAGACTACTACCCCCATGAAATGATGCATTTAATTATTCATGATCACATTAAATGTATAGTTTTAAATGTATATATAAGTTTTAAAAAATTATAATTATATTTTTTTATTATTTTAGATAGTATGTAACCCTGACCGCTTCAAACATAGTCAACAAAACAAAGTTTCGTTGGACCGAATGATCTCAATATGTATGACACAAACTTAACTAAGTTATTATCTAGAGAAAAAATTGCAATAAATATAATAAAAGGAATAATTATAATGAAATTAATATAAAAAATATTATTAAGAATGTTAATATTTAGAATAATTTTATTATTCATGAGTTAGAGAATTTAATAAGCAAGACAATACTCAAGGTAAGAGATTTTTCTTTAAAACATTATTTTAATGTTTCTCTTTAATAATATTTTTCTTCCATACAATGTTCTTAAAAATGTTTCAACAATATTCGTCTATATATTATAATTATTTTTTAAAGTATTTTATATATATCATTTTTCTATATTTTTTTAAAAGGAACCTTTTTAATGTTTTCCATATGGGTTACTTTTTATTCTTTTTACCAAAGTGAAAAAGAATGTTTTTTAATTTTTACCAAAAGACTATCCTTTCCAAGTTTCATAAATATTATTAATCATTAATAATATTATATATTTTTTAATGTTTTTTCAAATAATATCCTATTACAATTATTGTGGGATTTTTTATTTTTAAGAGCTATCAAAAGAAATGGACATTTCTCCCTGCTCTTATGTAAAAATGGAAAGTGTATTTATTATGGGTTAGAATGAGTTTTTCAAGGGTTTTATGTTAAAAAGATTTAATATTATAGATTTTATATTCTTGATATTCTACTTAGAAATTATAGATGATGATATGTGGACCTATGATATATCTATTTTAGGCATCGGGTAATGATTAGTCTTCAAAGAAAAAATGTTAGAGATAACTGATTAGGTTACACATATTGAAAGGGTTATATTAATTAGTTCAACATTGGTTGGAATATAACTTCCTAAGGTGACTACATGGTTTTTCAATACATTATATGATTTTTAAATTAAAGTATTTTAATTTTTAGAATAAGGTATCAGAGCTTTTAAAAGTGATGGGTTTGTATAAAAAAATCAATTTCATGGGTTTTCATCTTTTCTGAAGACGACTTCACAGTTTTTTGTTTTTATATATTTTAAAGGTATTCTTTGAGAAATGGTTTATTTTAACATGTGGTTATGATTTATTTATATTCTCAATGTGTATTGTGATAAAGGTATGATTTTTATAGGTTTTGATGTTTTTCACTAAACTAATGAGTTTTTTTATTTTTATATCTATTATCGATATTTTGTGAACATCACACATTTTCAATTTTTTAACAAGTTATAAGGATGTTTCAAAATTATATAAAGGTCAATATTTCTACTATAGTAACCTGTTACAAAAGAAAGAAATGTTTCTTTAAAGAAACAAGGGCACAAATTTATAAACCTATTTTTTGGAAAAAAATTACACTATATGGAAGTGTCAATTTTTTCATAATAATGTGTTGTTTAAGTTTTATGGAGTTATATTTAACCCTATATCTTGCTCCTATAATTAGTGAATTGTTATACCTCTCTATGAATATAGGTATTATTCTTGATCCATGTAAATATTTGTGTCTTATATCCTTATTTTTATTCTCCTTATATTTTTTCTTTATTTTACTCTTCCACAAAATCTGTAGATATTTTTACTTATTCCATTTCTATTACACATGTAATGTGAAACTAAATTTACAACACACTGTAATAACGAAATTAATAAAATAAAATAAATTAAAAATAAATTTATATTACATTAAATTACAATTATAAAAAATATTAGATTAAAAATATTTAAATACATTACTATTATATTGATAAGTATATATTTTTTTGAAGAATTTAAAATTTTCAACTGATTAAAAAAAGATATTGAGTGCCCTTAAATTCCTATTCCATTGGGTTCCATTATAATAGATCCTGATCACATTAACAGTTATTGAACACACTACTGCGATCTTGGAAGAAGTATGTTCATGTAATAAAAAACCTTTCTTATTTTAGTAATAATATAATGAAATAAAAAAATAGACATATGATATAATATTTCATAAATAAAAAAAATGAAAACATGAATACTAAACTATAATTCATAAGTAAAAGGATAACATAATATGTAAATAAAACAAATTACAAATAAATATATAACATTCAGCATATTTACTTTGTTTTGAGAATGTGACACACATTCTGTCATACCGGTCAAACTATTCATCATATTGATGTGAGATTAATTACTATATAACACCATGATATTTCAGTTATAATTTAAAATTAAATAAATACTATTTTGAATATCATCATTCACATGTATCACTGAACTAAAACAAACTGAGATACATTTTATTGAGATAAAATATTATAATTAAATATAATCATTAATATATTGTTACAATGCAAAATGAAATATAATTAGTAAAATTATATGTATAATAAATCCAAAATTAAATAAAAAATACTTTTTATAAAGGTAAACATTTTTATAGGGTTTCATGTTTTTCACTGAACTAATGGTTTTTCTTTATTTTTATATCTATTATCAATATTTGGTGCTTATCCCACATTCTCAATTTTTTTCAAAAGTTATAAGGATGTGTCATAATTATATAAAGGTCAATATTTCTACCATAGTTACCTGTCATAAAAGAAAGAAAATTGTCTTGAATGAAAGAAGGGTGTAAATTTATGAACCCATTTTTTGGAAATAAATTACACTATATGGAAGTGTCAATTTTTTCATGTAATGGTTTTCCAAAATATCCAAAACTCTAAACCTAAAATTTCATATGAATATAAGAATGTGAAACCATTTATATTAAACTCATAATAATGGGTGGTTTATGTTTTATGGTGTTATATTGTACCCTATATCTTGCTCCTCAAATTTGTGAATTGTTTTGCCTCTATGAACATAGGGATTCTTCCTGATCCATATAAATCTTCGTGTCTTATAACTATATTTTTATTCTTCTTATATTTTTTTATTTTACTCTTCCACAAAATCAATATATATATTTACATCTTCCATTTATATTACACGTGTAATATTAAAATAAATTTAAAACACATTGTAATATCCAAATTAATAAAAGAAAATAAATTACAAATATATTAATATTACATTAAATTATAATTATAAAAAAGTTCACATAACAAATATTTCAATACATTACTATTATATTGATATGTATATATTTTTTGAAGCATTTATAACAACCAACTTAAAAACAATTAAACATATAAAAGATTGAGTAGCCTTAAATTCCAATTCCATTGGGTTCCATTCCAATAGATCCTGATCACATTAACAGTTATTGAACACACTACCAAGATCATGAAATAAGTATGATCATGTAATAAAAAACAATTATTATTTTAGTAAAAATATAATGAAATAAAAAAACATACATATGATATAATAATTCATAAATAAAAAATAAGAAAAATATGAATACTAAACCATAATTCATAAAAAAGGATAACATAATATATAAATAAAAAAAATTACAAATAAATACAAAACTTTCAACATATTTACTTTGTTTTGAGAATGTGACACACTTTCAACCATACCAGTCAAACTTTTCATCATATTTATGCGAGGCTAATTACTATATAACACCATAATATTTTAGTTATAATTTCACATTAAATAAACACTATTTTGAATATCATCATTCACAAGAATCACTGAACTAAAACAAAATGATATATATTTTACTGAGATAAAATATTAAAATTCAAGATAAACATTAATACATTATGAGAATGAAAAATAAAATATAATTTGGAAAATTATATGTATAATAAATCCATATGTAAATAAAAAATACTATAGATATGAAATATTTATCTTTATGGCTCACTATGAACATTATCACCCTGATTTCAACTATGAAATGAATTAAATTAATTTTAAAAATAATATATGTGTTGAGAAATAAGTAAATGTATATGATGAATGATTTTTTGTAATGAATTGGAGGTTATATATAATAATAAAATATAGTATTTGTAAATATGTTCATTGGATGTATGGTCATTGGAAATATAGTCATTAGAAATATGTTCATTGAATATGAATATATTTGATAGGTATACTGAATTTATGTATTGTTGGTATGAAATTTAAAACAATATAATTCAAAACTAGTTAACAATGAAAAAAATGATTAAAATATTTATTTATAAAAATAATTTTATGAATTACATATTATTATTTAGAGAGAATTATTCAATTGAAATAAATATTTTAATATTAACAAATTAATAAAATTTAAATTTTATAATATAAATAATAAATTTTAATGGTATTTGGTGAATATTAATTAATATAAAAGTGATATTTTTTAAAGAACTTTTTCTAAGTATTATGTATTTGTTTTAATTAATATTTACTAAAGACTCATTTCAATGAAATAAATTTAGAATATATACATTAAAATAAATTTTCATTCACAATTTTTTTTACTAGGCAAGTAATAAGAAAAAAACTCATGTTATGCTTAAAAGATATATTTTTCCAGAAATTGTTTTTCTACATTATTAACACATAAAATAATTTTTTTTCCAAGAAAGTTAATTTTAATTATAATAAAACGATTTTAATATGTTTATTCATAATTTAGTAATAATTTTATTTTCATTTTTTAATATAACAACATTCTACCTAAGTAAATATGAGTTTCCATGATGAAAAAATTATCTTTCAAAGAATTATTTTTAAAAATGTTGGGTGATTTTTATCAAAATAAACTAATTAGATCATTTTATTTATGAATATAATATTAATTTAAAACTTATGAACAAATATATTTTCACTTATTTAATTCGTAATTTATGGGAAATAAGGAAAGACACATAATGTATAAATATACAATTTTACACAAAAACTATTTTTTCTATATCTTATGTTTCAATATAAAAATTTATTTTCATATATTTATAAGTTTATTTTGATTAAATGGTGTCTAAATTCAGATTCATCGTGTCAAAATTTGGTAACCATGGTCATATTATATATTTAGTTTAAAAAATAAGTACCATGGAAAATATTTAATCACGGTTAATTGGGGTAAAAGGATTAATTTTCCATGGATCAAATTCTGTTAAATTAACTTGAAACGTTGCCCTTATAGAATACCTTTTCAGTGTTTTAAATTTATACCCACATGTATCAAAAACATTTATTCACCTAAATCTCTTGTATACAATGTTATTCCATCTTTACCCCTTACATAACTTTAGTGTATACGGGAATGCCCCTCTTTTTCACATATAAAAGGTGCTCACTTACACCCAATTCAATACATAACTATCCATGAAAATTCCCTTGAAATAGTTCCCATATTAACTCCCCTAGATCCTTGTTCATGTTTGATACCCTAGTTACAAAAATGTTTCCCAATTCCTTTAATTCAATGAGGTTATTTAAGATAATATTCAAGTAATCAATATGAGTATTATACACTACCTAACATTTTATTCTATATATTTATCATCCAACATGATAAAAAACTATTAAAACCATGATAATATAAGAGAATAAGTATAATAAGTATAATTAAATGTTATTATATTAATTTATAAACCATTATCTATCTCCCTCTCATCCATTGTGAAGTGAATATGGGGCTTATATTATATGTCGACTGCCACCTCCATGAATGGTGTATTTAGTTTCTCATCAATGAATTACATGGATGGTTAGAATAATATATTAAATTAATAAAAATAATATTTAGTACACAATTAATATTTTGGAAGGATAAATTATGTATTCTATTAATATATGACCCATTATTAATATATTAACTTCAGTTTGTTTAAAATTACCAAAAAAAGATTGTCACCAATTTTATCTTCCAAAATCATAACTAAAACTCACCTAGAATAAAATTAGAAATTTTTAAATAATAATATAAAATAATCTAGGAATTATTGTCTCGGTATTAAATAAATTGGTTCGACATCAATATTATAAAGTAGGTATGAGAAAATCCATGTTACAAACATCAAATGAAGAATAAATAATAACTAGCTAATAAATATATAATTAAATATTATAATTTAATGTTATAAAATTTAAAGGATATGAATAATTTTATTAAATAATTTTTTAATACGGTTATACTTACTATATAGGAGGTTAATGTTCTTTCAATAAAGTCAAGAGTAAATGTATTGGGTTTTTAACTCAATTTCCATTCATTAAGTTATGATTATTTTTCTTGAACATATTAATATTAGTTAAGAACATTCTACATTATGATTTTATTATATTTTAATTAATTTTATATTTATATGTATTTAAATTTAATTCTCATAACATCATTTTCAAATTAATCTTAGTTAATAAATATGATGCTTGTAACTGTTTTTTGTTACAATTCCCCTTCATTGAGGCATGATTTTATATATTAAACCATTGATTCTTTGAAATTGTGTAATAAACATACCATTTAATTTTTTAATAATAAATCACCTTAAATCATGTGATTTAAATGTTTTTAAAATTCTACCTTTCATGTTTTGTTAATTCATATACTACCCAAGATATAAGTGGTTTTTTTAACACAATTTATTTATCTCAATTTATATGGTTTCTTCTTGAACTCCATTATTCTAAGTTCTATATATTATTATGCATCCTATTTCATATGATATTCCATCCTTTCTCTCTATTTAAATCTATTTTTATTATTTCAAAAAAATTTATTGGTGATTTTTTTTCTCATAAATGTATAATTTTGTTAAGAGTAATTCCAATCCTCTTTAATTACTATTTTTTTCTCCATGCCCATATTATTTAATTATAAAAACATTTTCCTTAATTATTTTTAAATCTAAATGGGTATTATCTATTGTGATATTCATATTTCTCTTTCCTATTTCAAAAGAAAAATTTTATTATCTCTTTTTATGATGTGACTTTTAATAATTGTATTTTTATGTATTAAAAATGCCTTTTTCATTCCACATTTAGTTATTTTATCTTACACTCTACATTTATTGAATTAAAATTTATTAATTTTCAAGGTTACTTTAATTGGGTTTCCTTATAAATTATTTTTGAAAAATTATCCATGTCAGAAAGTTCTAAAATAACTTTGAAAGTTCCCATAACTTATCATTTTTACAATAATGTTAAAATTGTTTCATGAAATTTATTTTTATGATTTTTTCCATTTCTTCCTCAATCACACAATGTATTTTCTCTTATGGGATAATTTTCATGATCAATCTCGAAATGTTATTATAATATTAATTCTTCTAAGAGATTTAATATTTGTATTGACTAATCTAATCATGAATTATTTTTATGCGATACCATTTTGAAACGATTTTCTTTTTAGGGGTTATTTATTTATGATGTAATAAATGAATAATTTAATGTGTCATGGTTTATTATTAAAATATGGGTGGTTCCATTATATCAATATAATGAATCTAGTAATTATTTAGATCTCATGAGATAATTATTAAAAATGAGTAGAATCCTCTCCCTACTATGGGATTCAGGTAGTGATTTATAGTCCATAATGTTATGGGAATAAGATAATGGTGACTGCTCCACTATGTTATAGGAAATAGGTAGTGATAACTTCTCTACTTTGTTATATATTTATTTATGCTTATGTTTGTAGAAAATTCCACTAATTTTCCATGTTTCTAAGTTATGATACATTTCTATGGTACATTACATTAATATGTTATACTCCATGGCTTATGATCACTATCTCAAGATTCCACCATATTATTCAATGTTTATGCTTGATAATTTGAGATTATATTTTATTATCACATGATTTATAGACAACTCTTATCATTCCATATTTTCATAATTCTAAATTTATCATATTCCTATGTTTTTTATATGATTTTGCTCTAATTATTTTCAAATCGTTGATATGTTTTCCCCTTACTAATATTTTGATCACACCCCTTATTATGTTTACCATTTACCCAAGAAATTATATACAGAAATATGTGTTGAAAGACGTTATATATATATTTTTTGTGAGATATGTTAAAAAAATTATGTGAAATAAAAATTTTATGTAGTTATTCTCCAAACAGTATAGAAAAATAGACCTATAAAAACGGTTTGGAACTGTTGGTATATTTCCCAAAGTTGTTGGTATAGGCTATACCAACAATTTGGGTGATTGGGGGGCAACCATTGCATCAGTATAGACCTATACCAATGGTTTCCAAAATATAGGTATATGTGTCTATACCAACAGTTTCCAAAATATTGGTATATGTGATATGAATTACCTATACCCATGGTTTTCAAAACCATTGGTATAGGTAATTTTGAAAAAATACAATAGGTTTTGATCCATGGACCTCTGACCTATAACTCAAAAAGATTACCACTAAGCTACACTATTTTTTTGAAAAATAATTTGATAAATATATATATATATATATTTATAAGTAAAATAATTCTTGATTGTTTTCAACGTTATTTGAATAAATAATTCATTAAACATTCAAAATTCATATACCAATGGTTTTCCAAAAAGTTTGTATTGGTATTTCGAATTTTGGGACCTATAAAAATGAGTTTGGAAGAACCATTGGTATAGTGTCATTTATTGGAGGCTATACTAATGATTCTAGCCAAACCATTAGTATAAGAACTACCTATACCAATGGTTCTGAAAAAACTATTATTATAGGGTCATTTAATTGATTCTATACCAAGAGTTCTTCCAAAAATGTTGGTATAGGTACCCTATACCAATGGTTTGGCCTAACAATTGGTATTTGGTCATTTTATGGTACATATACCAATGGTTTGGCCAAAACTGTTAGTATAGGTCTAGTTTCCAATAGTGAAAGGCACTAAACCTTTAGGTTTTGGGGATGTGTGTGTATTTGTGATATGTGATATTTAATTTATGAAAATGATGTGAAATAAATGAAAGTTTATCATGGGTCAGCTCAATTGATATCAAAGATGGTATTTAAAGAATGTGTTATAGCCCCAAACCTGAGAGTGTGGGTCTAAGGCATATTATAATACAAGTCACCAATGGATAATAAATCCTTCCCCCGAAGTACTATGAAAATATGAAAATGTTTTATCTATTATTACAATGTGAGGTGTATTTTGAAATAAAATTTCCGCATTAAATTGAAAACACACATTTTTTATTATACTTGTCACAAACCATATCAGATTGAAGAATTATTAATTCATATATATCATAAATGAATAAATTATCATTTTACTAAAGTATCATGATAAATCAAGTTTTTTTTCTTAGTATGTAATGCAAGTTTTGATGTAAATTATCACTTTTAAATAAAAACACACACCTTCAGTCATACCAGAAACACCATGTGTTGAAATGATGTAATGATAATTCCTATATATAAAAAATAAATTGACAACCTTTTTACTAAATTATCAAGATAATTTGAGTGAGTTTGTCAAGTTTTGAATATTTGATACATGTTTTGGACTGAAATGTCACTTCTAAATGAAAACATGCAATTTCTATCAAACTGGACACACCGTGTGTCAGATTGAAGCATAATTAATTCATATATATCATAAATAAATTCTAAATTTGTTTTAATAAAGTATTATGATAATATGAGTCTGTTTACTCATTTTGGACTATATGATATACGTTTTTAACTAAAATGTGTCTTTTAAACAAAAAATAGGAACTTTTATCATTCTGGCCACACCACATGTCATATTGACATGTAATTAATTAACACATGTTAATAATGTATAGAAAATAATTTTCATAATGTATCATTAAAATAATAACATGTTTTCTATGTTTTGACAATGTGAAGTGCGTTTTGACTTAAAATTCCTGTTTTAAATGGAAATCATGTACATTCAGTTATACTGGTTACACTGTAAATCAGATAAACATGCGATACATTATTATATTTAAAAAATCAATAATCAATAATTTTGATATAGTATAAAGAAAATACACACATGCCTTCTTGTTTTTGTGAATACGACATGTGTTTTGAACTAAATTGTCACTTTTAAATGAAAACATAAACTTTCTTCTACCAGCCATAGCACGTATCAAATTGAAATGACACTAATATCATCATGTATTAATATAAATATTTATTTTCTCTAAAATTTCAACACATTGTGATTATGTTTTATTAGTTTTTGGTGAGTGACATGTGATTTGAACTAAAATGTCCCTTTTAAATGAAAAACACACAATTTTTATCATACCAGACACATCGTGTTTAAAATTTATGTAACATTAATTCCAAAAATTCAAAAAAATGTATAAATTTATTTGTAAATGTATAAAGACAATATGTAGGTTTTTTCTTAGTTTAGTGTATTTGATGTGTGTTTTGAACTCAAATATCACTTTCAAACTGAAATCATGCATTTTTAATCATACCGGTTACACAACATATTGGATTGTTATGTAGTTAATTATGTATATCACAAATGGGTAACTAATAATTATTTAATATTCTACATAAATCGAAACATAATTTCTCTATTTTTACTATGTGAATCATGTTTAGAAGTAATATGATTGTATTAAATTGAAAACATATACTTTCCATTATACTAGTCACACTACATGTTATAATTTTTTGAGGATAATTCCTATATGTAAAAAATATATAGAAAATAATTTTACAAAATTATCATGTGAATTTGTGCACTTTTGACCAATTTTGAGTAGTAAATTCACATTTTGAACTAAAATGAAACTTTTAAATGAAAATAATCACTTTCAATAATATCTACCACAATCCATGTTATATTGATGTGAGAAAAACTATTACATAATTAAAACTTATTATAACTTTTTTTCCTATGGTATTAAAGATAATATAATTATGTATTATTTTATTTGAGTATGTGATACATGCCATGAACTAAAATGGCACGTTTCTATGAAAACATTCACGTTCATCCATACCATCCACTCAATGTGTTAGATTTATGTGTGGTTAATTCATAAACATAAAAAATAAATTACCAATTTTTATCCTAAATTATAAATAAAATATGATTTAATTTTATCAGTTTTGAGTATGAAACATGTGTTTTGCATCAAAATGTCACTTTTAAACTAAAAAAATACATTCTAACTCATGTCGTCTACACCATGTATGAGATTGATGCAAGATTCAATTTTAAATATCATAAATTAATTATAGATATTTTACTAAAATATAAAAAGGATCTAAGAAAATTTTATTTGTTTTGAATATGTGACACACATTGTGAACTAAATGGTCACTTTTTAATGAAAAAAAGTACTTCCCATCATAGCAGCCTCACCATATGCCGGATTGATATGTAGTTAATTTCTACATGTCAAAAATTAATAATATATAGTTTTTAAAAAATATTAATAAAATATGAGTGTGTTTTATTATTTTTGATTATGTGATTTTTATTTTGGACAAAAATTATCTTTTGGTATAGCTTTAATTTTTTAATAAATTATTTTACATTAAGGTCCCCCTATTTATAGGTGGATCCCTAGGACATCATATAACATCTCTGAGACATCTTAATCTCTCTCAGTAATATTCTCAGTAATCTAATCCACTCTTATTTTATATCTAATGCATTAATTTATTATCTTATCCTTTATATTATTCTCATAAGTCTATATTAATAGTCTTATAGACATTACACATCAATTTCCAAGGGAATTTATGATCATAAAGAACCTAAAAATATTTTTATCATTTTATCTATCTAGTTTGAATCCTATGAGATATATCCATATTAATATCTCCATCTCATTGAACAAATGGGGATAAATATAAAAAATAATAGACTTTTGAAATAACACAAACTCCTAATCTCAAATTAATAACTTTAATACATAATATATTTATAAAAGCTATGATTTTTCCTTGAAAATCTAGTGGAACTACCTCTATGGTGAAAATTGTGACATATATACTAATCAAAATAGTCTAAAGTATATATTGACATAGAAGGAATTCAATATGAATAAATGGAGATGGTTAGAGCTCAATGACTAGAATTACCATATTAACTATCATTTGGGAAAGGTGAACAATGAATATAATTCTATTAGTAGAAGAGAACCTACTACTCTATCAATGATGTAGATTAAGAAAGACCATATTTTTATGGATATGAAAAAGATGTATCTTGAAATTATAATGGAATGGAAAACATCCTACCTTTCACAAATTATTTCCCAACCTTATATCCAAGATAAGATTAAGGAGGTGCAAAGGGATGACATAGAGAATCAAAATAAGGTGAATGCACTAAGGTAAGGTAAGCCACAAGAGTTCCATATCAATGATGATGGTGTGATTTGGTTTGGAATGATGTTGTGTGCAACTTCATCACTTGAGATAAATAAGAAGAAATTGGATAATACACATAACTCACCTTTTTATATACATCATAAAAGCACCAAAATGTACTGGGATATTTGAGAACACTTATAATGGGACAAGATGAATAATGAGAATGCAGAGTATATATCAAGTTTCTTGATATGTCATTATGTTAAAGTGGAAATACAGTAGTCTAAAGGGATAATGAAACCATTGACTATACCCATGTGGATATGGGATAATTTCACCATAGACTTCATCGCAGGTCTCTCTAAGACATCCAAAATAAAAAAAATGTGATATGGGTTGTGGTGAATTGACTTACCAAGACTTCCAAATTTACTTATATTCTAGAAGATCTCTTTCTTAAAAAATATGCCAATATATATGCTAAAGAAGTGGTGAGGCTGCATGAGGTACCACTTTTAATTATATCTGATCATGATCTAAGGTTCACATCTAAATTATACAGAAGTCCTCAACATGTTTTGAGTACTAAATTAAATTTCAGAACGAACTATAACCCCCAAAAATATTACTAATATGAAAGGACTATTAATATTATTGAAGACATGCTAAGATCATGCTCAATGTAATTCAAAGGTGTATGAGATTAGTATCACCCATTGGTTGATTTATCATATAAAAATACCTTCCACTCAAGTATTCATATGGCTCCATATAATGATCTATATGGAATCTAATGTAGAATGTGAACCTGTTGGGAAGAAGTTAGCGAATGAAAGCTACTTTGACCTGATCTTGTGAAAGAGAGGATAGAGAAGGTTCAATCGATCAAAAAACACATCAAAGATGCTTAGAGTAGAAAAAAATATATGATGAAAACTGTTGAAGGGATTTGGAGCCTGAAGTTAGAGACATAGTCTTCCTATGAATATCACTATGGAAGAGAGTCATGTATTTTTAAAAGAAAGGTAATCTTAGCCCAAGGTACATTGGCCCCTTTGAGATCCTTGATCTCATAAGAGTAGTGGCCTATCGACTTGAACTTCCACCAAATATGGTTCATATTTATGATTTGTTCCATGTATCTATCCTGATTAAGTATATACTTGGCCCATCATATGTACTAAATGTGGATGTGGTACAACTAGATAATGACCTCTCATATGAAGAGCAGTTGGTAAAAATCTTGGACTAAAGAGACAAAGTCTTATGAAATAAGAAAACTCACATTTTCAGAGTGTTTTAGAGGAATGATAAGTATTAAGAGGTGACATGGGAACCAAATTAAGCATTTAAGGAAAATTATCCTCACATGTTTTCTCTTTAGTTTGTAAAAAAAAATTTTGTGGGAGAAATTTCAAAAAGAGGGAAGAATGTAACGACCCAAACTTTCATCAATGGAAAATTTCCCTTATTATAATTAATTTATATTGTATAAAACTAATAAATAGAATATAGAACCCAATAAAAGTATCATTATCATAAATGAAGAATAAAATACGTGTTATTTATAGAAATTAAGGAATATATACCGATAGAATAATAACCTGACTTTTGGAATAGTAATATGAACATTAGGAATAGTCATCCTGCAAATAAAATAGTAGGATCACCTATGAAAGTATAAATTAAATTTAGGCATATTATAAATGAAAATAGGATATAATTATACCATATTATAAGTAAATAAATGTTCTAAAAATGACAAATTATGTGTTGGTATTTTTGTAAAACATAAATGTTTATTTACATTTTTAAAATTAATATATTGATTTAAAAGAAAATTTATTTTTCTATAATAGATTCATAAATTAGTATTTTTGTGTCTTATAATTATAATATAAATTTATGTAACTTAATTAAATTTTCCAAGTGTCATAAAATCCGTTATTATATTAAAATCATTATTTTTTGAATTAATGGTAATTTTAATAAAAAATAAAACTTTTAATATATAGAAAATTATTTTAATAAAATGGTGTTCATTTTTAAATTCTATAATTTTAAAAAATTTTATGGTAAATTCTTGGGATTTTTCTAAAATAATTAAAATTTTCCTGAATAGTGAAATATGATAATTTACGATATAAGCTAAATACACAAATTTGGGAGTAATTATTGAGGTATGGATAATTTAATAACCATTATATTTATACCAAATTATACATTTACTATATTCAGTAATGGGAAACAAAAATATTCAAAGTCTTGTGCCAAAATAATAAGCTAATGAATACAATGATAAAAAAACACCCCTCTGCTCTCCTATAAATACCACACATCACCACCTCTTCTCCTCACACATTCTAATCCTTGATGATTATCTAATTTCTTCCCATATTTCTTCTAATACTCTTACCAAATTCTTGTAGATTATCATCTTAATAAAAGACCAATCCCAATTTCCCAAAGGAGGTTCTCAAGGAGGAGATATTTAAGAAGTAAAATCCTCTTTCATTTTCTTTTAATTTATTTTCAACTTATTTTATTTTCTTGTCCTATAATCACATCCAAATCCCATAGTGTCATGATAAATCCATTATCTTTTATATACTATAATTTTATTGTGTTAATGGAATAATACATCATCTAATCTCTTCTCTCTTAATTTTATTCTAAAAATGAAAATATTATCCATGATGTGTTAATTTACCGCCATCGTGGATGATGCATTTTCATTTTCTATTATCGCCTTAAAATCTGGTCATAAAAACATTATTATGGTTAAATCAGATTATTTTATATATATTATAATTTATATAATGTTCTGGATCCAATATTTAAACATTAAATTAAATAAAATGATATATGTTTTTGATGGTCGTAAAAACCGCCAAAATAAATTAAATCATTTTCATTAACCTTTTATCTAATGATTCATCCTCATAATATATAATAAAATGATATATGAGAAAACTTAAACTTATATATGTTCATTAATAACATATAATTTCAATTTTGGATAATTATTCTCATCTTACATGAACTTCCACACTTGTATACAAGCGAACTGATCTTAAAAACCAGGAAAACGAACTGTCCTAGAACAACGAAATTGAACTCTATAACTCTTCATAATGCTCATAAAAAACTTAATAAAATTATAATAAATAGAATAAATATATAATATATTCTACATTTATTAATTAATTTATATAATTTTATTATCCATTTCATCAATTTGAATAAATAATTCGGACATAAGGTAAGTTGATTCTCGAACCCGAATCCTTTTGTTTAGAAAATTCATTTTCATGCCAAATTTAAATGTGGATATTCTTTTAATATTACTAAAAAATAATTTTATTTTCAGTTCAATTTATTTTATGGAATATAAATATTTTTAATCTAATTTTATTACAAATACAATTATCTTCCAAAATAAATATCCTTTCAAAACACATTTTTACTTCTCTTGAGTTGTTTCTTCTTCGCTCAATAATGATGAATCTTATACCAAATATGTTTTTACCTTTCCATTCAGGAACCCCAAGTTTATGATTTATTAAAGAATTATGAAACTCATTCCTTTACATGGTTTACTTCATGACATTTATTGGTATAAGTTCAATGTGGCATGCCTGATTATATAAATGTTATGATGTGATGGGTGCACCAAAAATTATATAGAACTCAAATGCATTTTGTAATGTGACTTATCACATGCGATAATGTGAAATTTTAGTGAACATGATTTTATATTTTTCCACGATGATGATTTTATGATTATGAACATATGATATTCCTTAACATTATGCTATCTTTGTTCACAAATATGTGTGGTATTTGACAACTAAGACATGATATTTCATTTTTATGCATTTACACATTCCATAAATTTATCTAATACTTTTTATCATGACTATGATGATGATAATATTCTAATGTTATGATGATAATGATTATTCTCATCCATGTTATATTGATTAAGGTTATTATCTATCCTCGTACTAGGATTTTATCTCATCCCTTTCTTTGATGTATATCCTATTGTGATTACTTGTACTAAGAAGAACATGAGGGCCAATAAGAACCTAGAGAAGAAGGAATTAAATTAATTTTTTAGTTTATTACATGTAAGTGATGTATGGTCATAATTTTCCTAATATACTAAACCTTTATATCCTACTTTTGTAATGAATTTTTTTATGTTTATCATAAAAATGAGGTAATAGTCATGTAGGAAAAAGAAGGGATACTTTAGTCAGCCTCAGTGTGTAAGACCCAATAAAATAAACTATAAGAAATATTATTCCATCCATAATTAGGACATAAAGGATTCCTTAACAAGGCCCGAGTTCCATATTAATAATCAAAAGGGAAACCTGAGTGTGTAAGCCTCTATTAGTGGCCTGATATGATTGCCTCCATATTAGGGAAACCTCAGTGTGTAAGCCCAGTTAGAACTGAATTAGGAGAACTGTGATTTCTTCTACATCTAGGATATATTGTATACCTTCTTAAGGCTCAATCTCCATATCAAATATATTAGGGAAACCCTAGTGTGTAATCCTAAATCAACCAAACAATAAGAACTCAGATTCCTACCACAACTAGGATATATATGATATCTTCTTAAGGCCCGAGCTCAAGTCAGAATCCACTTCAATGTAAGTCCAAACAACTATTTAACATTCCAAACTTTGGGTCCCAATATCTCCCATGGGATGATCATTATTCCTCATCCACCAATGGACCTAGAAATCAACTGAACTAAAAGAACCTTGATTCCTTCTATATCTAGGATTCGTAGAATTCCTTCTTAAGTCTCGAGATATATATTAAACACTCAAAGGGATATCCCAACACTTAAGGACCACATCCATATTCAATGAGACTGATTACTTTCTATCTCTTATTTACTAGTCCAATCATGGATCATGTAGGCTTAGGGACTTTCAAAGGTGATATCATTCACATCATGAGTCTCCACCAGTTAGGGAAACCTCAATGTGTAAGTATTGATCAGTGGAATGATATGACTACCCCCATGTAAGGAAATCAACCTCAAGGTAAGTCACAAGAGAATTATCGAACTATGATAACTCTGATTCCTACCAAAACCAAGATACATTGGACACCTCCTTAAGTATTGAGCTCTATACTCGGTGACCAAGTGTCGTCATATATGTCCTATACACATTACATTAAATTTAGTGTGATTAAAGAGCAATGTGTGTTTTGATTCTTATTATGAACAAGATATATAGGAAACATCATAGAGGTTAAATACCATCCTCAACATATTAATCGACCCCTTTTATGAAAACACATTATTAAGTTCTTGGTTTTATGACTTCAACATACATGTAGCTACCCACTAATGGGAAAGTGATGAAGAACCATAGATACATAAAGCTGGATTCACTAATTAATTACCCTTTAAATATAAATTGATTTAACCTATGATCATTTTTTGGGTAATCATTCCCATATTGGGATTAAGAATATATTAATGATCATATCATAAATTTATAAGAGAGTCCTGGAATAGGAAAAATTCCCCCCAAAAGGGTTTGATGAGGCTGACCTCTCATCATCTCGACCAATGTGAGTTCCTAAGCATTGGCAGGTCTAAAACCCCAAAGGACCAACTGCATTTGGAAAGAAGGTCCGTACTCAGTTATGGATGTGGGAGGCATTGTAATTTTTCATTATTGATAAAAATGTTATAACCAACTTGAATGATTAAATAATACATTGAACCCCCCGTAATGAAATCCTCGAGAAAAGCCATCCACATCTTTTCAACATAGCAATAATGGTAAAAACGATGGTAAATAATTTAACTATAAAATATACTTCACAATATAAAAAGGATGGGATGTCCAGTCCTCATTGGACCATTTTTTTGATCACATGGGTGGTTCTATCATTTATGATGAAATAAAAATGGTAATCCCAATGTGAATCTCTCAAATAAAAAAAAATGATCGGTTGGCCATGTGTTGGGCCATTTTTTTACACATATTATACAAAAACATGGTGATCCTAAAATGAATATTACAGATGATACTCTATATCTCGATTTCTCACGAATATGTCCTTCTTCACGTTGACAAGTATATACAAGAAGAATGGCTAGATCAAGAATAATAAAGGAAAATTGTGTTACAAATGCATATCTGATTGAGCACATACCATGACTATGATAATGCACTGATCGATGGCCTTGTTCCTTGTTATCTTTGTGTATTTAGAAACTTCTCTCACAAAAAACACTCGACCCAAGACAATTTCTTCATCTGGTGACCATTATAGAAAATCATAAATGGATACAACTCATGTGGATCTTAGAATAACCTCACCAACCTAAAAACTTCAACGTTAGGTGGAAAATGTAATGGTCCCGTAATATTATCGACATGGTATAATATCAACCCTTTAAGCTTCCCATGAGGGACTCCAAATTATAAAAATGATGAGTCTACATGGTCTAAAGAAAGATTTAGCAAATCTAGTGGTGCTCATTGCCACCACCAAACAATTTAAAATATTATCTTCAAAGTGTGTTATTCACCACCTTCAATATATAATGAAAGTGGACTAAGGATTCAACTACAGATACCTTCTAATTATGGATCCACTATAGAGGTCTACTGTCAACCAGCGTCACCAGTGCCATCCCACCGGTACCCCTTAGTCACCTGTTGAGGACACCATCTGATAAACCAACACATATGAAAACCATGCATGTAAAATAAGGAAGACATATTAGGTGCAAAAATATTTGGATAACTGGGAGTGGGATCATATCAATGCTTCTGTAAACAAATCTGATCAATATATTTCGGAAGTAACCAGTAATCAAGATCATATCCCTGCTCACTCAATGTAAGTCTATAGGTACTTTCATACAACATTCATTAGGGAGGCACATATCCCGACCTCCATGCATGATGTCGATCAACATATTTCAGTGGCATATAGAAGAAATATGTGAGCTTATATCCCCACTTAAATCAATGATATATTACAATACATAACGGAGATAGAAAATTTGAAGGCTTGGATTCCTATGCACAGTTTTTTATAGTGACATTACATATTAGAAATAGATAAAGAACTCTACCAACATATTCCAACATTGGTACAAATATAGGGATTAGAACACATTATTATCCCTACAACTAGGGAAACACAACACTCTAATCAATATGAAAATGTTGTTACTTTGGATAAATCACACATTCTTACTCCCATACAAGAAGATTATCGGTATATTTTGATAAAGTATAAGGTGATGAACTTGGATAATATTAAAATTACCAATGGGTATTACCGAGTGATATCGATACATGTATCAGGATAGGTTCATATTCTTGGCATAAAATTCCAACCGCATATTTCAAAGGCCCAGGATTGGGCTCATATCCCTGTTATGGCTGGATCTCACTAAGTGTGAGCATCAAGTGACCTAGTACAAACTCATATTACTATTTAAAATACATAAAAAATACTACAAAGGACCATGATTGGGATTATATACCTGTTTTAGCTAGGACTAACCATGTGAGAGTGGAACATTCCTATGGATAGGCTCATATTCCTTATCTTTTTTTGAGTTCCGTTGGAATAAACCTATAGGGAATTCATATTTATACTGGGCTCATACTTCCGTTAAAAATATGGGTCACCAAGTGAGAGTGGAACAAGCTTCAAAATAGGCTCATATTCTTGCAAAAAAAAACTAGTGGCATGCTCCAAAGTCTCAGGATCAAACTCATATCCCCATTTTGACTGAGGCTTACCAAGTAAAAGTGGAACATGCCTTGAGATAGACCCATATTCCTATAAGTGAAGCTAATTGGTGTATTTTAGAAGCTTATAAATAGTAGGATCATATTCCTATAGAACTATATAGTTACCAAAAAAGTATTAAAACCATCATACAAAGATCATATCCCTAAAAATTCCTAAAAGGTAGGTCATCATATTCCATCTTTGATGTAGTATGAGGATCATATTCCTAATTTTATTAATTCTAGTGTACTTGAGGTTGTTCAAGACACATTTTCAACACCCCAAGGGTCCATAGACTCTTCAAAATAATAAGAAGGCGATCATTACAATGATAGTCCTCCACATGGTAGTGTACAAAGGGATTACATGAACTCGACTCTAGACATTCTCTATAGTCAGCCACCCCACAATAATATCTCCCATATATAAGGAAATCCTTCCCTTTCCTAGGTACATCCATATAGATAGGTTCTCAAAACTCATTTTCCTTCGTATATAGAGTTTACTGAAACATTGAGGTCAACCACATATATTTCACCATAAAATTGCAGAAACACTTCACTTCGGCCAGTAGGTAACCCTGAGAAGCATCTTTTATGGTCTTTACAGACAAAGGCATGTAATTATGATGAAGAGGAGTCTAAAATTGAAATATGGAAAGTATTTTCTAAAAGTAACTACCACCATGTTCTAACCCCTCTCTACTTATGACCATGAGATCCCAGATAAGCCAAAAAAGGAGTTATTTCACAATCTATGCCAAAATATGTGGGAAACTATTCAGATTCTGAAGGATAGAAATATCATTTATCCAAGATATGAGTATCACTTTCATACCATCAATACACTCTATTATCAGCTAGATATATCCACCTTTTCCATATCCTGAAACCTAAGAATTAAGGAGCATGAAAAAAACCTATATAGTGTTTTCTGACACACCATGAGAACTATTTACCGACTAATTTTTAGAGCATCATCATATGTATATATATGAGGATGGTCTAAACATGGAGCATTTTACTTCATTATATCCCCAAAATATCATAAATCCCCAAATACGACATCCTATAATGTCATAGCGTCCATAAAAATTTGGGGACCGAGTAACGTATGAGCCAGTTAGTCACCATAAAGGAATACAACCACTTCAAAGCTGCTTATACACCATAGAATGAGGGAGATTATTGCCATTATATCTTTTAACTAGGCCCCTCGAAGAAATGAGAATGCATTATAGATACAGAAGTTGAATTTTCTATCAACCCATCAACTTCCCATAGAATCTAACTCCCATCATGGGATAAAATTTCTACTAGATCATAAAAATGAACAACTACACCACATCAAATAGGTTGCAACAATAGCTTTCATAGTAGCCATTTAGGAGTGAACCTATCCCGCCAGACCAAGGGAATATCTACCACTACCACCACCTATCAAATTATCAATCTCTAAGGTTATTCCATGCACATCAGTATCAACTACAAATCTTCCCCATCCCACTAGGAAAGGGTCATTTATATCTTAATTACTATTTATGTATTCATCATCTCCAGATAGGGTCCTAAGAAAATCAACAACAACTCTAGACCAACCCCAACCCTCTAGGATGGGGGCATTGATATCTCAATGTTTTTCCAAGGAGTCATCAAATCATAAACTAGAATCATTGAATCCTCAACATTCGAATCAATCAATATTAATTTTTTCACCAGGAAAATTTCATCATCATCATCACCATAGAAGGAATTAGTTTTCTCTAGGTTGTTAGGTAAATATCGGTTATCGGCATCCCATCCTTTCCTCCCACCACAAGACGAACCCCTCATATTCCGGGCTTGTTCGTTAATCTTGACTGGAAACTACCTCAATCTCCTTACTCACTTGCTGAAATGGGAGGAGTGTACAATTATGGTAATCAAACCCCACTAGGGTTGTAAGAAAAATAGGTTTAATATGACCAAGGGTTCATGAAATTACCCCAATGTAGGCCACAAATAATAATCTTGTTGTATTGAGGGTAATGAGACAACCATAATTTCAGGATATAACTTTATAAATTTTATCACTATCAATATAAAATATAATATGGATCAATATGAAAATTTATAGGGGTTAATATGAAAAATATAACTCAAGATAAGGATATAAATGCACCCACTGAGGCTACACGTAACCAAAACCAGAGGAGGATAGAAAACCTAGAACCTATGAATATCAAATTTTCATACCTATGATAGAACATTTCCCAAGATAAAGGAAAAGTTGTGTCTACATCCCTATCACCACCAAGAAGATAAATGGATTTCATAATATGAGAATAAGATAAAATTCTCAGAAAAATAAATGAGGTGCTACTCATGGGAAACATCCCCCCTAGGTATCTGATAAGTGTAATTCATGCATACATTTTAGAGTGCTTTAGTATACAATTTTTTCTATTTAATTGATTAATATTTCCAAATTTAGAGTGAATTGATTTGTTTTATGTTTTATGGTAGGAAATAACTAATATTTGAAAAGGGAAAAAATAAGAGAAATTATGTGCGGTACGACACTAGATTTTTGAGAGAGAATTAGAGCTGGAAACTAAAAAAATAACCACACGTCATGTACATAGATTAAATTTCGTGACCATATCAAGTGAAAAAAATCTATGTTGGAAAATTCATGATGAGTATACAAATTGTGAACTGTAGGTGAATAATGTGTGTTGGTATTACATGATCTGACCCAGGTCAAACTGTCAAAGCAACGTCCACCTATTCAACACAGCGGAGGAAAATTTGGATCTGAGTTACATGACGTGTAACCCAAGTACACATTATGTACTTGGTGACATGCAGTGAAAAAATAGGTGACATGGGATTTAGGTTTTGGATAATTTTTCCTATAAATATAGGCCTCCATCCACCATTCCATTTAACTATGTGGAATAAGATTCCAAGAAGCACCAACAGAAAGCATCCAGATGGCAAAGTGATGATTCAGGGTCCTGCTTCACCGCTATTATTCCTCAGGTACTCATGATGCTCACTCCCATCATGATAAAGTTGTATCTTTAGTGCTGGGTGATGTGATTATAGGGGTATGTGTGGTTAAAAATTAATTTCTTTTCATTATTCATGTTTTGAATTATTCAGAACACCATTTATTAATTCCAATATTATTCTTTTTTTCAATTTCATGACCATTTCTTGTGATTTGAAGAGTATTATTTCATTGAACCAATTAATTATCCTAGTTTTCACATGACCACTATGAATTCTACGTTAGTTATGTTTGAAAAAGGTTTTGGGTTACCTATACCTATGATTGAACCTAGTAGATGGCCATTCCAATGGTCTAATCATAGGATTTGAGTGGTATACCTAGACCAAGGATCCCTGCTGACCCAATTCCGACACCAAGATTGAAAAAACACAATTTAAATTAAATCCCTAGCACAAAAACTAGAAATCATTGAGCTTAGAATGCCTCCCATATTGATATTTCAAATCAATTTTGGTTTCAATTTATTTATTTCTAAATGAATTAAATAATTACAATTTCAATTTCCAAATTAATTTTATAACATATGCTCTATACCTATTGGTTCGACACTCTAACTTGATGAGTACTACATTTTTAGTTAGGTTGTCTGAGTTTGTATAAATTAAGAAATCTGGTTAGCCCTGTAGGAACTAACAATGTCCCACATGTGGTCAATATCATCTTTCGAAAGAGACAAATATTATCCCTCCTAATCCAAACGTCTTGAAAAAGTGGAATTAGAGTGTTATAATGGATATGGTTCCAGGAAGTTAGTCTACATAGATGAGGAAGTCCAAAATGATCGTGAATTACCTCCATTATAGTGAAAACCCATCCCTCACCAGGGAAATAATTTAGTATTAATATGAATTGAGAATCAATTTGAGATGAAAACAGGGCCACCTCATTAGGCTCTATCCACTCCTTATAGACATTAGGTGACTTAGGCAATAATACATCCAATATTTATTAATTCCATCGAGTCTCTAGCTACTACAATGAATTCCATATAAGGGAGACACATAGTTGTATAGTCTAGAAGAATCCATATCCTGAATGGGGGAATGAAATATTTCCCACACCCAATTTTAGCAATCCTACCTTCTCCATTTTTGATGCTGTAGGGGACCCCAAACAACATCTCACTCACTTCATATTCCATTATTGTCCAATGATGGAACATCAAGACCAATAGGTGGTTCCAAAGTTGAGGTTATTTTTGTAGAATATAACAAGGACAGCCTTTATTTGGAAAAAAAACCATCTAGAAAGATCTGTTGTAGGATGGTAAGACCTTCATCATCAATTGCTTTACAAATTTAGCTCTATGTTAAGGAAAAAAATAATTCTTGACCAAAAAAATGCTAGAAAAGTGAAAATGATAGGGTGCATAATATAATATCTTGATGGAAAGGTTTAACCTATTCACTCATAATCCCTCTCTCTCAAGAGATATTTCTAGAACTCTGTACTAAATAGCATTAGCATGATCTAGAGACACCTCTAATCTTGATGATGTATCTATATGGGTTTTGTGAGTTTGCAGAAATGAAAAAGTGATTGGAAGACTCTATTTAGTTAACCCAAGGTAAATCTTAGATTATTCATTCAACACATATGAAAATTATTATAAAGGTACAGAATGAATTTTTAAATCTAAAACTAGAAAAATTGCACATCAAAGTACCTAATTAGTCTCCAAACCTTCCAACACCTCCTTTCAAATGAAAACATCCACAAAATTTCCCTTGGATATAATCCAAAAGAGATAAGGGTTGCCAAGGATTTGAATAATAGATTAATAAATCACACTACTTAAAAAATTATAATGTACTTGGTTATTTACTTGCAGTCATGGAAAATAATCTTCTTAAGTTGCTACAGAATAAGAATCTCAGTGAGGCCAACCTTACTGATCACCCTGACTACTACCTTTTCTATTAAAGGCTAGGTCCCAACATCTAGTATTGCTTCATCTTCAAATACTTCCTCCAAAGCATGATATTTTCTAGAAATGTGATATTGGATAACTCCTTGATGTAGGATACCTAAATAACCATTTCCCAATTATAAGAATAAGGTTACTAGAAACAAATCTTGGCCATACGTGGGAAGAAGTTCCACAACTAGATGATACAGAAGACATTTGACCGAGCTCATGATATCTTCATAGCTGAACTTCATTGTCCCATAATGTTTTCAAAACCTAGGAAGGTTAAATTTAATATTCATATTGATGGTGGATGAAACCATTGGATACATGAATAGACAGAAGAGAAAGTGTCCTACTCAGCTCTAAAGCAAGCTCTGATCCTTGAAAATGTCTTCCCTACAACACTCAAAGCACATGAAACATCCCACTAAATAGAACACTAATCATTTTAATATCTCATATTTTGTTCTATAAACATGATAAACTTGGTATAACACTTAAATGATTATGAATATTTCTCTTATTATGAGTTCCCCACACTTAAACGAGGAACATGAGGCCACATTAATAAGATCTGAGGATACATGGGATAACATAGGTGTGGTCGGACCCAATATTTCATTCACATCCCCAAAGAGGAAATATATATAGTGTGACCCATGCTAAAGAACTCAAGAAAGACCATTGAGGACATGGAGTTATATTGGAATCCTAGAATGGTCAGACGCACCCAATCATCTCACATGACCTCCTTAAAGGGGTGCAATTATTTGATTATCACAGACAACTAGGAAGGCCAACACATCCTATTCCACTAGTATAATATGGTCCATTGACCTTGACACAATCATGATTCCTACCCACCTCAAATACCTCAGATCCTAAAATATATATTTAGAAGAAATACCTTTTTGGGAATCACTGAATTTTGGCATAAAAGTATCAAATTACAAACATGCTGGCAGTTTCCCTCGCCTAGCTCTCAATACTAGGTGTGATCCATCTCTCAAAATAAATTATAGAGACAGTTTTTGAAGCCCTCTAAAGCCCACATGAGTTTGATGAATAATTCAATACATCTATTGTTTATCTATTGGGGAACATGCCATCAGACTTCAATGTCACCAGTTTATTCATAGAGTAGGATCATAAAGTGGTTATCCGGATACACATCATACCCCTATATGTTTTAGGTAGACTCGATAATGTTGAAATATGAAAGTATATGATTAAAAATGGTTCTGGGATCAATCTCATCATGATTTTTACCCTCCAATATTTGGGACATTACAAAGGGGACCTATCTACACAAATATGACCATTCAATGGTATTATAATCATGAGAAAGTACCTCTTAGGAAGATCAAGATCAAAGATTAGTTTTTGGATCTCACATCAAATTTTGAGTTTATAGTTATCCATAAAGACACCACATATAATTTCCTTCTTATAAGGCCCTATATCCATATCCACACATCAGTTCCATCAATATTCCATCAGTATTTGAAGTACCCCATTGATGGAAAGGTCGACATACTATATGGTGAAAAATCACCCTTGGAGACTTTAAAGGCCACATATACTGAGTCAGGATTCTATAAAAGGGAAAAACCAATGGTGGATGATAATATATAGATTGTATCCCACAAATGATTAGGGAGTGACCCTATGAATACCTTGAGTATTATTGATAGTGATTATCTTCTACCCATAAATCTAGTTGAGGTAATAGACCTGATATCAGATGTCCGAGCTCATTCTTCCCCCAACAAAAATCTAAAATACAATCAACTATGGAATCTATTTGCAAAGAATTTGATAATTTGGGATGATAATATCTTTTCCCATGGACTTTCTCATACCTGAAGTTATAGATATGCCCTCATATAGTCAAATTCATCTAAAAATTCCTCTATAGACTCCGAGGTGGAATAAAGAGAGGATGAACTTATGAACACCCTCCCACATTTAAGGAAGGTTTTTTCACCAGTATTGATGATCTCAATCCAATAAATATAGGAACTTAATAATACCTATTGCTTATACAGATTACTGAAACCATTCATCTTGAGGAGAAATGTATGTATATTTAATTTCTAAAGCAACATCAATACTTTTTCACTAGAAATTATATAGAAAATCGTAGACTCAATATAGATGTGGCTATCCACCAACATGGCCTAATAGATGATAATTAAGGCTTCAAGAAAAAAACTAAGAGGATACACCCCTCCCATGTTACTAATGAACAATAATAAGTTAAAAAATTGATTAAAAATATTTTTTTTTGGAGAAGTGGAATACCCAAGATGGATCACCAATATTTTCCTTTTTAAGAAAACTAATGGGTAAATTAGGGTTTGCATCATTTTCAGAAACTATAATCAATACTTCCCAAAGAATTATTTCCCATTTCTGATCACATAACACTTGATGAACACAACTGATAGCTTCTAAGATTTTTCTTTATGGATGGGTATTTTGGGTACAATCAGATAAATGTTTCCCATAAAGATTAAGAAGTCACAAACTTTAGAGCAGCCTAGGGGATATTTTTCTATGAGGTCATGAAATTTGGGTAAAAAAACACTGAATCTACACACCAAAATTCCATGAACCATATCTTTAAGTCTTTCTTATGATAAATAACCAAATGTTATTTCAATGAACTAGTTTTCAAATATTAGCAGTGCGATGATCACTTCACAGATCTTCGAATAGTTTTTAATAAGCTTTGGTAGCATAGTCTAAAGTTGAATCCACTAAAATGTGATTTAGGGGTATCATATAAGAGGTTCCCTAGTTTTTTGGTACACTACCATAGAAACAAGGTAAACCTTGAAATACTAGCATGATCCTAGAAATGTCACCCTCTTAGAATCTGAAAGAACAGTGGGAGATCCAAGGGAACCTCACCTACATTTCGAATTTTATAGCCAACCTGGACATAAAATATCTCCCCTTCACCAAGCTAATGGGTAATGGATTCACCAACCAATGGGATGAGGACTGCCAATAATTCTTCACGAGTCTTAAATAGTACCTACTACACCCACAAATCTTGATGTCGTCAGTGGAAGGAAATCCACTTATATTATACGTGGATGCCATGGAATTCTCACTTAGGGCCCCACTTATAGAAAAAAATGATGCGAGGAGTGATAAAAATATATACTACCCCAACTGAATGATGATAGGTAATAAGTCTTGATATTCTAATGTGAATAAAACTTCCTCTCACACATCCTTGTAATGAAAAATCTATGGAATTACTTGCAGCACCATGAATTCAACTTGGTCTCTCGTATTGATCTGCTCAAGTATTTCCTTATCCATACCATGATGACTAGGTATTTGGCCAAATGGGTGGTCATTCTGAAATAAAAAAAACTTTTAGTTTATGTCATGGAATTTGGTGAAAGAGAAATCCCTAGTCGATTTCATTATGACATAACCCACTCTAGAAAGAACACAAGTGGAAACCAAACTTCCAGATCTTAATGTTTTGTATACCATTGAAATTCCCAAAAAAATGGGAGATGTATTTTGATAGTGCCTCTCAAGTCCTACTGGCAAGAAACTTAAAAACCTTAAGTTCAATAGAAATAGATTTCGTATTGTATTTGTTTCTTTGAACAAATTGATGTTTCCTTAATATTTATCACTATTTGAAAGCTGCTAAAACAACAAGGATGAATAGAAGTCTCTAATTAATGGATTTTAACTAGCCCTAAAAAAGTTTAAAATAGCCCACTTGAGCATCAAGGGGGATTAAAATCTAGTGATAAAAAAAACTAATGGTTAATATTCCATAAAAAAAGTAAGAAATTACCTCTCTCATTTTCTATGTCATAGGAATAAAGTTGGAGTTACCTTTTGAGCCCATATTTTATCATGTCCCACAATCAAAGAATACTTGTTCTGATGCATTGGCTAATGTAGCTATAGTTCTGGTCAACCATGATCATGTTAAAGAAATCAAATCACACAATGGATGATTGTTTCTTCAATCACCATTTATGACGTTGAGGAGATCAATTAGGTCAAAAATTCCCCAGAAGATTATAAACCAGCATCCACCGCTAGATGGATGGAGCCCAAAATTAGTTATCTTCAAAATGGGACTCTCCCAGCTGATCGAGCTGGAAGAAAATTGATTCAGTTCCAAGAAGTGAAATTTACCCTGTGGGATGGTCCAAATGAGAAAAATCCCTCTACAAGAGATACTTCAATGGAATCCTCCTTTGATGCATAGTAGAAAGAGAGATTACCACCATCGTGGAAGAAGTACATATAGGTTCCAATGATGCAAATCAGTCTATGACTAGGAACTCCCACCAAATCAATAGGATGGGTTATTATTGTAAATCAATGATACAAGGATATGTGTAATTCACTAGGAAATTTCATTCACACCAAATTCATGAAAACATCATCCATAAAACCCCATAATTCCTCTATATAGATAAATATTCCTAGCCACTCACTGTGTGGGGAATGGATTTTGTGGGTCTATACCCCCTCCATAACTAAATAGTTTAAGTAAACCCTTACTTCTAATAACTTATTTTCTAAATGGGCTAATGAAATACCGCATAAGGAAGTTAGGATGAAGAATATCATCAATTTAATGATGCCCCAAATCATTACTAGGTTTGTAGTCCATCAATGATATTAACAAACAATGACACTAACTTGTGTTCTACCGAGTTATGTAAATTGTACCATGAGTACAACATCAAGTCCAATCAATAATCTCACTATTATGTAGCGATAAATGGAAAGACCAATACATTAAATAAGTCACTATAAAATTTACTCCAAAGGATGGTCAATAAGGACAATAATTCCTGGCTGAAAAATCTCTTATAAGCTTTATGGGCCTACTGTAACATCACACATACTATTATATAAGTAACTCCATATTCATTAGGGTATGGAACCGAGGTAGTGTTTCCCATAGAAGTAAAATTTACCTCACTTTGAATAGTTATTTGCAGACAACCCTTGGATAATGAGAAATCAAAAAATAAATTGGTTGAGTTGGAGTGGCTTGATGAGAAAACATTTTTTACATTACACAACCTTTAATTTTATTAGAATCAGATCGTACGTGCCTTCAATAAAAGGTTCACTTCCATTCATTCTTTCAAGGGGGACTGGTATTGGCTCTCAGAACCCCAATGATTATAGCTAAGAATCCTCCATAGATAGAACCCAAATTGGAATGGCCTTATATCATAAATAAGGTCTATCAAAATGGATCTCACTCACCAAACATAATGGAAATGAAGTATATCACACCCACCACCAATGTGAGTTTTATTAAGAAATACTATGCATAACTACTTTTAAGCATCTATAGTCCTGACCAAATGATGTTAAACTATATGGATCACATCGTAGATAGAAGAAATTAAAATTTATAAAGGTATTACTGCAAGAAATACTCTACAAAATTTATTTTGTTTTTACCGCATGATATTAATGTGCATAGAAAATGTCCTCACCACATCATGTAAAACTACACAGATCCATAATTTTGCTTTTCTTCCACATTAGGTGAAGCTCATCCTTACCACAAGATGCTAAAATTCATGGATTATGTTCTCACCGCATGAAATTAAATTTAATGGTTCCCAAGAACTATGTGTGTCTTTATTCTTGTCATCACATGATATATAGTAATGTTCAAAGTTTCATTCTCAGACCTAGATATGAAATTTCTCTTCTTTCATGCCAGTTCACCTTTATCCTCACCACATAATGTTAACCTACACAAATGATATACCCTACACATGGAACTAAACTTCATGGTTTTCTAAAATATGTATGGATTTATTATAATTTTAGTGAGATATGTAGGGACACCTCAATCCTATATCATGGACCAACAATTTCCTGATACAAAAATCCCATTTCATCTCCATTGTTACCTTTCTATGTCGAAAGGAACCATTCCCATTCCTTGTTTCTCACGCCGAGCATAGACCACATGAGATTCGGAATTTTGGTAATGGATTACCTACACAAAAAAAGAATATCATTGCAAGATAGGGTTATCATGTTCCTGGATGCAAGACCTTAAAATGAACACCATAAGTCCTTGCTACATGATGTTAAACTACATGGTTAATGTATCATTCATGGAATACAAATATGAAATAACATGGGGCTCTCCCTTGAAGAACATTATACATGGTGTTAGTCTCCCACCAAACCTCCATTCCAGAACTATGTGTGAATTGATTCCCACCCATAAAAGATACGTAGTGATTCCCAGACCTCTATTCACAGGCCTAGTCACAATATTTTATTTTCAAATTAGGGAGCCTATATCCTTGCCTTAGGAAATTAAACTACATGGTTTCTCATGAACTATGTGTGGCTTGATTCCTACCAAAAAAGTATATGTAGTGATGCTTATATCTCTAATATCGGGTCCAGCTACAACAATCGATGAGAAAAATGACCCCTCTACATATGGGTCAGACCTACATAAAGAGTTTCCTATTCAATAAGTATGTGTTCCTTGGTTTTTATCATCACATGATACATAGTGATGCCCGAATATATAGTCCCAAGTACAACTGCAAAAATCAACATAAAAATACCCCCTCATTTCATACGGGTCAAACCTACATAGGGAGATTTCATACAAGAACTACATATGGGGTGATAGATAACATCAAAGGATACATAGCGATAACCAGATATCTAGTCATGGGTTTAGACACAACATACGGAATGATAAAAATTAACCTATGAATGCATATCGTTTTAACCTATATAGTAAATGTATTTACCATATGAAATTAAGTTTAATGGAAAAAAAATAAATGCAAACCTCTTTTTAAAAAACGGTTGACCCATACATGATCATTTTTCCTAATAACAAGTCAGATCGACGTATGAATTTCTTGCACATGTGATAAATTTTTGTAAGAAGTGTGTAGCATATGGCTACCCACCAATAAGCATGTTCTTAGATAAAAGGTACCCCTTGAATCTAAATTCCCATTAAGAGTGAAAAGTATCCCAAAGGACATCTTGCACAATTTTTCAGATTAGTTCTCATGTCCTTTCCATATGACATTAAACTAAAAGTAAGGGAACACCCTTTTTGCATGACATTAAACAATATAGAAAATTTATTGCTCACACAAAATTAAAAATGAATGAAAAATACATACCCAATACATGATTTTAAAATGTGAAGTCCATCATATCAAAGGACCACAAGAGCCTAACCCCGATCAACCAGAGAACAATGTGCTTTTATTATCTTTTAATCCCCACATCATGTAAATCACACTCCTTGTCTTAAGGACATTGGGTTTCAACAAACATTTCATAAAACATAGAAATAAAAATATATATCTCTATTTGACCTTGATATAGATGCATAAGGGATTATACCTACCAACTAGAGACATCTTGGACCTATATGAAGGGATTTCTGATCCTTGTGAGCCTGACATTATCGCAGAACTCAACACATTAGGGTGTTTTGGGCCGTCCAAAACATGATTTTCACATATCAATACTCATGACCTTAGAAAAATGATCCATGATTTACAATTTTTTAATCTACCACATTGAAGGATATTGGAGTAATATTGACCATGGGTATCCTAATTAGAATCTTATGTAACATTCCTCATATATTAGGTCCATGACTATCATGACCTTAAACTGCCTGAACATTGGTCAAAGATTTACAAAATTAAACTTTTTCTATGATAATCTAAATAAAAATATCTTAAACTATTAGTGAAATAGATAAAAAATCTTTTAGGTTGAAAACCTTCAAACGGAAGCCTGATAAAAATTCAAGTCGCATCTCACTAGAATATTCATCTCCAGATGTTAAGGAAAATTAGATTGAATATAAATATGGTACAAAGATCATAAGTCTTATTTTTTGTAGCCTTTGTAAAAGCTAGGCTATACTCGCTAGACCCCTTAGTATTGGAAATATTTAGAGTAATTATTTGTAACGTCTCCTCACTATGATAATGTGTTCACTAGGTGATGACACAACTTTTAGTGTTCTCAAAAGCTTCTTGAATATTATATTTTCCATAAATCACACTTCATGATTTGAGCACCTCGAATACCTGTAATCTCCCATAGACCTTAGAAAAATATACCCATCATCAAGGGGCCCTTTGTTTAAATATGAAATTATGGATATGGCATCTTCATATCCTCCTTTGGTCATCAACCAAATTCATTATTGCATTGTAAAAAGGGATTTATGATTCTTGTGATCCTAACATCATCATGGTACAACCTAGCACTTGAGGGTGTTCTGGTCTCTTCTGGAAGTGATTTTCCTTTACCATCTTCATGACCCGAGCACTTTAGACTATGATTTTCAATCCATATAACCAAACTATTCAAGAGGATTATACATCCTTAATGTTACGTCACCATTTTTTTCACCCTTTCTAAAAACAATAATGAAACACTGCATTTCCAAACCCTTTGATGGTCCAAACCCCATGATGCAAGACCACCGGATATAGGGACCAAGCTTCAAAATAAAGAGATAGACTAACCTAATGTTATAGAACCCTTCCTTGATAGATTTATCTCTATATCCCACTTCGTCACCCATACATTTGAGTCTTCGAAAATATTTCATGGCCCTCAAAAAATAGTGGGGACACCTCTATTTGAACATGATATTGACACATAAGGTAATTAATATAAAAACTAGAGGTATCTCTCCTTGTAGGAAAGGAACTTTGATCATTATGAGCCCTATCAACACCGTGGAAGGACCAAAAACCGCAAAGTGTTATAGTTCATCCCCAATATGTCTGACCGATTCCATATTTCTCAAGTTAAAAATTTTAGGTTATAACATACTCAACCCATGTTACTACATTATAGGTAAACCTAGCATACTTAGTATTTCACCCTCAACTAATGAATCCCATATAAATAATCTATATACCTTGGAGAAGAGTGGGGAAACATCTGTTTGACCATTGTATCATCACATAATGTCTTTGACATATCAACCAAAGGCATATAATCCTTAAAATAAAGAACCTATAATCCTCATAAGCCCCACCAAAACACAATGAAATTCATCACCCCATATGGTTTTGGGTCATCCCTGGCATGTCTTCCCCTTATTCATTATTCTCCAATGTTATCCTAGAAGTAATAATTTAAAATCCAAATAATATCTATGTCCTTACCACATGATGATAAACTTCACGACAGATGTCATTACCGCAACATGTTAAACTGCATGACATATGTCCTTACTACATGATGTTAAAACTACATGATATTTTTCCTTACTATATGATGTTAAATTGAATGGAAGATTTCTTTATCGAATAACATTAAAATACATAGTAGATGCCCTTAATTCATAAAATTATACTACAAAAAGAATAAAACCTCACAAACGGTGTAATACCAATGATAGAATTTCTAAGCTAAAAGAACCTAAACTATAATAATGGATGGTCTGAGATAAAATACCATAAACTAAAGTAATGGTAGGTCTGATCTAAAAGACCCTAAACTACAACAATAGAAGGTCCAATCTAAATGACCCTAAACTACAACACAACAATGATCTATATTAAAATACTAGAAAAATGGTCAAAACTTTTCAGGTCAAAATCTTGAAAGATGGAAGCCTGAAAAAAATAAAAATCCCCAACAACTAATTTTTACTCCATATAAAGCTTAAGAAAAAGTTAGGGAAATATAAAATAAAAAGATAAAAATATTTTTGGGCCCAACATATATCTTTAGAAAAAATTAATCTATGCTTTATAATCCCACTGACTTTAGAAAAAGATATACCACTCTCCCTCTAGGACACATATTTTACCAAAATTTTCCTTTTGTAAATCATGTAATCTCAAGATAACTAGAGAAGAAACATCAATAAGAAATATCATGTTGGTGGGAATTCAATATAATTTCTTGAGAGAAATATCTTATGGTTAAAACATTCAAATCAAGGCATTCTGATTTATTTGGTACTATGAAAAAGATGGGTATAATCCATGATCCATACAACATCAGGTCTATGAAATATCATGCACATAATGAATGGAAGAAGATTGGACAACCACATAGAAAGTTCAAAAGATATGTTCAATGCTATCATGTAGATGGAGTAATCTCCACATATTAAAGTATCTCCCAAGAATATACAAGAAAAGAAACAATTATGAAACCACATAATTGTCACAACATGCTTTCATAGGATTCCTTAAGCTCAATATACTATTTCTCCTAAGAGGCAACGGATTGGTGCAATTTATTGACATATTTTATTTTATTCCTTGGCAACTTGTTGAAATTCCTCCATCCTTATAGCAACACCAAGCCTGGCCTTCTCCTCTATGTAAAATATCCCATGTTTCTCCAATATATGTTTCTTTGATATTTGGATTTCATGATGATATTAGGATAGATATTCATGAATACACATAATTTCAAATTGAATAAGGTCAATTTAAACTTTTCCAATGCTAGAAAAATCCAATGACTTTACTCCACCACACACTATGAAGCTTCATTTATATCATCATACCAACTTTTCTTTATTAAAGAGGAAGCCTCAACTGCTACCACCCTCAATTCAGGGGACCTATTTCTCTCTCCCAAATAGATCACCTCTTTCACCCGAGTATAAATGGTTTTATAAAAAAAGTCATCCTAAACAAATAAGGTAAACATGAATCAATAGGGACTCATCTATTACTTAAGCCCTTCCAAATTCATCTCTGAAATAAAAGTCCAGATCTCTATCCACAGTTATCACCACACAGACTGGTAAAGTGACATAGACTTTGGACCTTGACCCAAGACCATCCTCATAATAGGGAAATGTTCTAATATCAATTTTTAGAGTGAGGAAGTTGTGGTCATAGTCTTAGATGAAGTAGTTATGTATCCAACCTCTACATTGGACAACTTAGTCAGAAGAATCCCCAAGGAAAAAGGGACCTCAACTTCAGAGCTCTAAACCAAAGGAACTATAATAAGAGTGAAAAGGGTTTATCAGTCAAAGGGTAAATGATATGATATCACCAGGTCATGAAAATATATGACCAATGTTAGAAATATACATTTCCTGGTTGTGTGTCTGGCCACATACATTTCCCAAAATCCCCCCTCTGGTAATGTGGCAACACCCTCTTGTGATTAGAAACATTGAAACACCTCTGGTTCTTTATCTAATGACATGATTTTCTCATAACCCTTAAGGTATTCAAGAACAAAAGATATATGAGGCAACATGACACAAATAAAATCATGTGTCTATTTCCTGAATAGGTATTATCCTACTCTGAAACGTGCCTCTATCAAGGCTAACTCAGTAGAAGAATTTCTACCTGTATCAGTATCTTCCAAAAGGCAGTTTTTCTACACCAGATCAAAAAAAATGATCCCTGAAACTTCTATAGTGGGTATTGGGCCTAACCATGTTTGTTTATAACTCTTATCAACTTCCAAATAGTATATACATGTTATACAATGATCTATTGAAACAAATTAATTCTCAACCACATCTTTAGGGGTAGATACGTGCTCCTACAAATAGGATCAGTGGGGACCTACTCATTTTTGAAAAATCCGAATGTGTTACTACAATAGTCTAGATGAATGGAAGTGTGAAATGTCACACTTACTTAAGGATTATGGGTGAGAGGGATCCATTTTTTTGGGTAATTCCTTTTACCTTTCCCCTATGGGGAAGGATCTTCAAAAGGAACCAACACTGAGAGCATTATAGAGGGCCCCCTAGAAGGTGATGATGTCAAGGGAATATATCTAGATATGGAAATCACCTCCCTCACATGGAATCGTTTAATCAGGTACACCTCATCATTTTTTCCCCAACCATTTCTTGACTTAGCTCTGATAGACGTACCCTAAGGAGAATATATGGGGGATGAAAAGAGTGTATAGTCTTCTATGGTATTCTACTGTGTCAGAAAAAACACAAAGAAAATTATCATAGTTTCAATAGAACCATGGAACTTTGAGAAAAGTATGAAGATTTTATTTACTAATGGCTTGATAATTGGATATCCTTGTCCATCCATGGAAAACTTCAGCACGCCTCAGAACACCACCTTCCAAACTAAAGGGTAATATAAAAACCAACCCCTGAAACTTTACAACATTACATCAAGGCCTCAGATAAAATACCTAACATCTATAAGATTGTCTTTGAAAGTAATGAAAAGGGGGTGGTGAAATATAGAAACATTACAAAGTTAATTCTTCTTGGAATATTATGTCCTAGAGATCATCCTCTGAGTTCAGTGTTCTCTAGTCTATCAACTTTTGAAATTGTACATGATATAATAATGCAGGTGTATATTCACTCACTAACACCGAATCTGCTACAACCGTACTAGCTAGTGCTGATACTGGTAACGAGATTAATGGTAAACACATCACTTACTTTTGAGATCATTCTAGGGATGTTGGTCATATTAAAAGCAACTATTTTTAGGACTAGGATTGGCCTTGAAAGTTGGTTGTAATTTGATAGCCTCACATAAAAATTTCGATAACTACCCATTGGGATATGTTCAGACACAAATATCAGTGTAATTTTGAGACAAACTAATCTCTTCTTTATAGGGATGGAGTTATATATTATCCTGAGTCTCCTCCCTAGTAAAAATAATCCCAAACTATCAATCCACCATTGGATAATTTTTATATTGAACATGAATAGGGTGATGACATATCGACTGAATACATAGAAGATAACGACTAAACTATAAAGGTGCGTACCATTCATAAAGGAGGTCCCCGGAAATGTAGGCTAAAAGGATACCCTCCTAAAGTGACATCATATAAGATCGATACTCAAGTATGGCCTCACTAATATCTACCATACTACCAATGGGAATTGGGCTATTGGTTTTGAAGAGGAAGCAATCATAATGACTCATGAAGGCCATAATCTCACAATCCTTTAGTGTAATAGTCCTTACCCCACTAATACAAAAAAAAATAGTTTGAATAGAATTTTGGGGATTATATAGATGGTTAGGTACTCATAACTACTTAAATGAGCCCCCATACAACCCCATAATTTCTAAAAGTGTCTGGATATTCTATTTGGTCCACTTCCCTGATATAAATATATATATTGAATAAGTGAGAGAGTTTGGATAACATAGGGATGTATAACCTAAAATGATTCCATCCTACCATAAAAGTCACCATTATGAATGTGGATACCCTAAATCCACCATTTTATTTTTTAATGAGTAAGTAAATTCTCTGGTACATAGAAAGGAAACTGGCTAGATGGATAGTCAGGTCAACATAAAGGATAACCTCCCACCCCAGATGGTAAATTTCATTCATCAATTATGGTATAATAGGTTCCATCAGCACTACAAGATTTTTTAATAGGGAAGGAATTTGGATTTTTGGCTTCCATATTAGAATGTTCTTTCTTGACGAAGTATTTATCCCATAGATTAATCATGAAGTCTTCTGTAGGAAGTGGGTCCTTTTCGAGGGCCTTTTGGGCCAACCTAATCATCACTTGAGAAAGTGGGGGGGTTCCTCTCTATGTTATCCCATGTAGATGGTAGGGGAAAACTCATCATACATCCCTCCCAGTATGGGTGTTCCACAAATATGTTCCCAATACTAAGACCTAATTCACGAGGCATAAGGTGTAAAGTGTTCATATCTAGACTCTAGTGATTGATCAGGTCCAACATAAAGCCTTTATTATAGTAGGAAGATGTTTTGAGATCTGGATAACCTCATACATCCAAATATTCTTCAGATCAATGGAAAATTCAAAGAAAATATACTAAAACAAGAAGGGACAACCCTAATATATACTATAACTTCCCCCTAATCAAATATCCCAGTTGGGAAACCATCTGATCCACTTTCTTGTGACAAAATCTTGTATTATGGAATTGTACATATGAGAATCTAAATCATACTCACACTTATTATCATCTATGTCTGTGGAAATAGATGTCAGTTTGTGTTTGTCTATGTATACCCCCACAATAATGAAATGGACTGTATGAGAAACGTTCACTTGAAAAGTATTTTCTGTTTTTATAATCTAAGTAGGATGAATGATTGGTGACTTTTAAAAAGGGATATGAGCATCATTGGTAAATCCAAACCCATGGAGGGGAAGGAAGTATAAAAGGGGATATTCCTTAAGTTTCACCCATATTAGGTTCACCAGAATTTTCATCAATGATTAAAAAAACTAATGGAATGTGGCCTCCACACTTTATACAATATAATTCTAGTGATCCATTACTGATTTAGACTCATTATTAAGAAGATTTGAGGGAACTGTGATGAGATTGAGAATATTTCAACCCTTCTATTTATTTCACATATGTTCATGATTTATTACATATGATTATACAAAATAAAACCCATAATATTGAGAATTATAGTGCATTTTGGAATTAGGTAAATTATATAACAACCTAAAAAATGGGATATAAAAACATTATTGAAAACTTCTTTGACATGTTAATATTATTCAATCATACTTAAAACTTTATGAGATAACTTGGGGACATACATAAGAAAGGGGTGAGATATAAAGACCATAAAGGGAATAACAATGGAATAAAATGATTAAATTAATACATGTTATACAACAAGAATATTAATGGGTCATAAAATAAGTGATAATCATAATCATGAATAATAATACATGATTTATCATGATAACATAATGGAAACTTGGGAAATGTGGAAATAAATTTAAAAACTATATCATAAACATAATCCTGGGTTCACTACCAAGAAATCATGATGAAAACAGTTTCATGGTGGATTAGGTTCAATCCCCAATCCCTTATATTATGTCTCATCATACTAAAACATTACCTAATGCATTGGAGTTCTATATAATTTTGGCACACCCACCATTTTCATTTCGTTCTCATTCTTAAGTTTTATATATAGATCATACAATGTGGATTCATTCATCATCATATTTTATTCCATGTTCTTGGAGGGTGGAATAAATACATTTAAGTCTTCAATGAATAAGTATAAGTACATAAAGGTGAACAACCTTTATAGTAAATGAGTATGAGTATTCACTACACAATAGTTCGACATGGAAAATTAGGGTGAAATTTCGGCATCATAACAGGGGCGTATGAATGTCCATGGGAGGGATTGATGAGAGTAAAAGGGGTATATCATAATTTATAAATAAAATGTATAATATTGGGGATATATAATAACATATCCCAACAATATTAAATGAAGATAAAATACACAATATAAAGAAGATATCTGAATAAAGAGGAAAATGAGAGGATCCCTTACCTTGATAGGGTGATTCCAAATTCTTAGGAGGAGCATCATGAGAGCATGGGGAACTATGGTTGGACTATAGAGAAGGTAGGATAGAGTAAGGAAGTAATCCAAGGTTTTTGAGTGAATATAAATGGGATATTGGGTGGGATTATTTATGAAATGAGTGGGGAATTATTTATCATTTCTCAAACTTAGGTTTTGGACTCTATATAATAAAATAACCAAACCCAAAAAACCCTACCATGGATTTCACATGGTTTCTTCTAAATATGGGAAGTTTTAATTATTATGTTAGGCCAAGGTACAAAATTATAAAAATATTACCCTTACTGATGTGGAAGTGAGTCATGTTTTTAAAGAAATGATTTTCAAATTTTAAAATATACTATAGGTTTTAGAGGATTTAGAAATACATTATAAAATTAAAAAAATAAAATTAATATTAAATTATATTAAATTTGAAAAAAATATTGTTTCATGTATAGACATTATAATATTTATTAAATCATTTTTTTCGTGGTTATAATGTGATACTACACACCATATATTTATTCTGTATTTATTTTTTACACCAAAATTTGATTGTGTCATAAAATTTGGAAAAAATCATTGTTGTATAATTTTGAAATTTTTATTCCCAAAATAATATTTATTTTTATTAATCAATTTTAGAAATATGGAAATTTTTACTTTTAAAATAATAATTTACATTTATTGAGAAACATTGGGTTTTTTGAAAATAAGAGCTTTCAAACCCTTATAAAAATTACATTTGATTTCATAAAAATCAAAAAAAAAATTTATATTTAATAAAAATAATTTAATAATAATATTTCAATACAAGATTATTTATTTAAAACATCCCTTAATTCATCAAAACAAATTCCTTTATTGAATTTTTATATTACCATAAAATACAATTTTTGTTTTATTGTATCCAAATAGAAAACATTTATAAAGTAACAATAATTAGATGCAAATATATACATTATTCTATACAATATACATGTTTATATTATTTGTGCCTTGATACAAATCCCTTTAACACACCATTAAACTACCTAAGAGTATGGTGTGAAATTGTTAGACTTTCATGGGGTGGTTTGATATACATGGTTTGGGTCATGATCTCGATGAGATTGAACTTATCCCATTAATGATTTTGATCATGCTTAAATTATTGGATGTAAGCTTGGTATTGGTATAGGGAAATGTATATTGATTCTATATCCCTCATAATCTCTAATAAATGGGCTTCGTATTGTATGATTCTACTGGTTGAGGCCATCCCTTCCTTTTTCTGTGCCTACTAGAATTGTTAAATCCCTATATGTATACTAATTATGTGATCACTTTTCAATAGCTATAATATCAATGGTAAAGATGCTTATTGGTGTTTTAAATCCTATAGGATAAAATGAGGGTAAATAAGTTCATGTGTTTTTAATAAGCATAATATATAATAATAAATTTAATTAAATCACAAAGGGAATTTTATTTGTAAAGGTTTAGGTTGTTACAATATCCCCCCTTAAGATATATCACCATTGATATTTTCATTTCACGCACTAAAATATATGAGGGTAACTCTATTTCATCACCTCCTTTAGTTACCATGTTCGTTCTTAAATCTTATTCTTTCTCCACATCACTTTAAACAAGTGCATTGTCTTATTCTATAGACCTTTGTCTCTATGATGTAAGATATTCACTGGTTGCTACTCGTATGAGAGATCATTCTACAATGGTAACAAATATGGATTGAGTACATATGAGGCTTCTTGTATGTAATTCCTCAAGAGAGATACATGGAATATATCACATACTTGAGATAGTTTATTTGGGAGTTTAATTGATAGGCAATCACTCCAATGCGATCAAGGATATCAAAGGGAAGGATGTATCTTTGACTAAGATTTCCCTTTTTCCTATATATCAGGAATTTATTCCATAAAGATATAAAAAGGGATACTATGTATTAACCTCAAACTCTAGGCCACCTAGAAAAATTTCATCATATCTCTTATGTTTAATATGAGAATCCTTGTTGTGCTACCAAATGGTCTTGAACTTTTCCACCATTTCCTGGACCATTTTAAGACCTAGTAGTTTGCATTCCCCAATTTCATCCCATCATGTAGGTGTTCTTCACCTCTTCCCATAATGGGATTCATAGGGAACAATTTGGATGATTTATTTGAAACTATTATTGTACTATATGAAGATTTTGATCACATCCTCCTTTGAAGTCAATTGAGAATTATCTCAACATGTCCTCGAGTTTCTGGATAGTCTGCTCAAATTGGCCATCAGTTTGGGTGGTGATAGTCTGTGTTGAAGTTCAACTCAATATTTTTTTTATGTTATAGACTCTTTCATATCCTGTAAATCTTGGATCTCGATCAGATACAATCGATAGAGGTGTTCCATTTAGCCTCACCACTTCTCAAATGTATATCCTTGCAAGTTTATCGAGTGAGAAATCCCCTTTAATTGTAATGAAGTTAGAAGTATTTGTAAGATGACACACCAAAACCTATACAAAATTATTTATTTTTGATGTATTTATAAGACCAATGACAATGTCTATGGGGAGTTTTCCCATTTCCATGTAGGTATGGGTAATGATTGCATCATACCCTTGGACTTCTTACTTTCTTCCTTAACTTACTGACATAAAAAGAATATTGATTTATATTCCATGATCTACTTCTTAATATTGTCCCACCAATAGGGATCTCAGATATCTTGATACATCTTTATGATTCTTTAATGGATGGAAAAATTCAAACTATGTGCATCATCCACCAGTTTCTACTTTTTATCAGTATTTGATGGCACACATAGTCTGGAACCAAATATCACAGCTCCTTTTTCTTTAACATTGAACTCTGAGGATTTATAATTTCTTATAGCTTTAAAATTATTTTGGATTACCACATCATCTATTTGAGAATACTTTATCATCTCTCGAACTGAATGTAGGGGTATTTTAATATTAAAAAAACCAAAACCACCATGGACCCAGAAAGGTCAACAAAGCATAAAGCAGTGAAGGCCAAGTGAATCATTTCTAAAAACCATGATAAATTCAAGGGAGAGAGTTCCATACTAGATAAAATAATAGTAGGGTAAGATGAATTAACCTAGGAGGCAATACAATCATCCTAAAAGTTTCCATCAGACGAGGTATGGATCACATTTTCCCATCCAATGATGTTTTTGCATCTTCAAATAGGGTATATAATGGGCCAAGGGGGGTTACAACTTCATCGAACATAATTATAGATAACTTTGTACTCATTTTCAATTTCTATAATGGTAATATTGTTAGAAAGGAAAATTTTGAGACCATTGAGTATGGTGCAAGACACCTACATAAGGTAGTTTCCATGGCCATATGAGATGATAAAAGTATGACCATCAATCCATTGGAGTCTCAAACAACACCTCCTCCTTTCATGGTATCTGAACTATAAGAGCCATAGATATTGAGTTTAAACCCATTGATTGGGGGTCCAATGAACCCATTTACCTAGTTGAGACAATATTTATGGGGATGGATTATATTGACTACCACTCATGACCATCCTCAAGGTATGAGAAGAATCCCAGTGCGTGGCAAGAGAACCCAAACCAGAAGCAAGACAACTAGACCAGATCCTAATGGAATAGTATGAGATAATGATTAACTCTACCTATTCTTTGTTCATGGAATTCCAGAAGCACCATAAACCCATTACTAGAAGGGTGGACCTCACAATATGTTTTGTATCACTCAAATACTTACCCAAAAACCATTATAGATAAAACAGGTTTCTATTTCCCATCATAAGAGATATGAAAATAAGTTTACTTAGGCTCTTCCACACATCTCATTCCAATCTATCTCAAATAAAAGATGATATGTCAATTCATTATTGGGACAACTACATCATAAACACTTGGACATGAGATATATTCCCTTGTTCCGATCTCCTCATCATTTGGGATTACATGGTTCTAGATACACCATAAGAGAAAATTTAATTTGATCAGAATGTACCTGCACTATACAATATCATTAATGTCATTGAGAGAGTCAACATGAAGGATCATCCTGTAGACTTTGTCCAAGAAGTGACCTGACACACTCCCTGGGAACATCAGGCGATCATGTTCGACTGAGGGTTGAATAACATTGAAGATGTCTCATTGATAATTGTTTAGGGTGTCTTGAAAGAACGTAGGATAAGCAAAATTTTGGGATAAGGTGATATCAAGAGTAGGACATCTCAAGAATCCAATAGGATATCCCACCATGTTATCACTTCATTAATTAATGTCCCACTTCCAAAGATCCATCGTGAGTGACATTGAAGAACCATAACATTCTCCCTAAGTGACCACCAAAGTCTTGAGACACTACCTCTCTGGTTGGTTAAATATCCGCCATACTTGCACATAATAAATCTTCCCCATAGTAATCACCCTTCCATGGAATCCCAAACAAACATGGCTTGAAGGATGTGGATAGTGAATGAAATACTTTTGATCCTAATTCCCCCTGACCTAATTACCTTGGACAACCTATCTCAAGAGGCCCAGTGGCAGTGGTCCTCTGAGTGGGAATCCCAAATAGAGGAATTCATGATCTTCTCAATGTTGTGAATCATAAATTTGGGGACTCTCCATACAGAGATGGAAAGAATCAAGATGTAAGTAAGGACATAGTTGATCAAAGTTAGTCCCACCTTTAAAGGACAAGAATAGATTCTTCCAGTTGTGAATAAACCTTATATTTTTAGCTATATGGGAGTCAAAGTGATGAATGTAGAGACCTCTAGGAGAAAATGGTGATCCCAAGTAGTCCCTAGGGAATGATTTCTCTTAATTATTAGGTCTTCAATAATCTTGGCCCACCTATCTAAGAATGAGTTAGATATTTACACACAACTCCTCTCTTAATTGAACATTATCCCCTCTAATTACAATATTCCTCTATTTATTTTTTCATCCCTTGAATGGAACTCCTACTAACATTGGTGATAATGAGGATGTAATTAGAGAAACAATGGTGAGAAATACCATGTATGTTTCCCCAACCATTTAAGGGGAAGATATTCCTATTCTAAATGCATTTGAAGTGAAGTATGCTAAAGGAGTCTTGTGCCATAATGAAGAGAATATAGGAGAGAGGGTGTACCTTTATTAGGCCTCACACATATTTAAAGATGCCACACCTTTTACCCATGAAATAAATTTCCAACCATGGATAGATGAATCACTAGAAGAGTAAATCAAACACCAAAGAAAATAACCCCATGCATGTCATTAACTTTAAAATGAATCCCAATTAAATTGTATCATTGGACTTATCCATATTAAGTTTTATAGTAATATTGGATCTAGAGGTCTTTATATTAATGGTAGTGATCATATCTTGGGTGAGAGAAATAGCCACCTGGGGAGATCTCCCTTTGATGAAACCATGATACTCCTATACAACCCACTCATGAAGGTGTATTGAGAGTATCCATTTGAGAATAGTTGCAAAAACCATGTATAAAAATTTAAACATACTAATTGGTATAAAATGAATAATCGAGGAGGGGTCCCTTACCTTATGGATGAGGATAACTATAGTTGTACCGGCCAACTGGGGTAGGCTATATCCTTATAAGAAGTCTCAAATAATATCTATAAACTAGGAAATGATAATATTCTTAGATGCAAAATAAAAGGATCCTTGGAACCCATCTAGGATAGGGGCACTTTATTGGTTCAGATAATTCACTGCCTCCGAAACCTCTTCTATATCAAGAAGCTTCACTAGATCCTAGTTTATCATATTAGAGACCACAATGGGGATAACATCACATAGAGTGGAATGGCCTCTTGGGTACCCATCCAGCATGTCTAGCTTAACACATAAAATAAGTCTTTTGATGTGATATTCAACCATGAACCTAACCACCTTAATGTCACTAGTGAGGGACCCATCATCCAGTTGGATGTTAGGTACTACCACCAGTTTCTTCTATTTGATAAAGGAATGGAAACACATAGTGTTCTTATCACCGACCTTCAAATAGAGCCTCTTGGACATATCTTAGGAAACACATTCCTTCTTCAGAAACATTCTTGCAAGGAGAATCTTCTTATCGACTAGGTCATTGAACAAATCATCATTCCAGCATAATTATAGATTGGAATCAGTTGCCTCGATCTCACCTTCTACAATGACTGTTGGAGTTGGTGGCCTAGAACCAAATACTTTGTACTTTATTCATTAATAAAAGCCTTATCACATCTTGATTGTTCTTCTACATGACAATGTATGTGATAATGTCCTAAGGATAGCTATTGTATTAAAGGGTCATAGCAGATCCCTACTATGATGAGAACCCGAAAGTGCCATAACACTGTTCTTGAATATATGTTCTATGGACGAATGATGTTATTTGAGGGACAAAAATAATACAGGCCATTAGGGGTGAGGACTCATAACAATTTAAGGCACCTTCTCATGGTGTGCGCCCTTGGTAATATCCAGAAGTATATTACGTGAACGAGACCCGCCAGTAGGAAATCCACATTTCATAGTGTCATTGGATGTTCCTATCTGCGGATGTGTGTATTGGTCCTTAGAAATTAAGATTATTATTTATGGGTATTACAAATCGCACACTTAGATGTTTTGACAAAAACAGTGATGACACACAGTTCGCAGCGAGGAAGGATACATTGGGTGTGTCATGAGTAATACCGCATTAATAGATAATGTGAGAAAGGATTTGTCTCTTCTGTTCTATAACAGAAGTAGATATCTTAGGAACTTTTAGAGAATTGATATAACCTAATTAAATCCATGGACATGGTAAGGAATGGGCAAGTTTAATTTTGGAAAGTCAAAGAAAGAATAATCGAGCACATGGGTTGATGGCACTCGCATGCAAGCCGCTTGATTAGAGATATCGAGACAAAGGGATTATATTACACGGTAAGTGTTTGTATGAGGTGACATATCAATGCGGCGTCAAATAATTTCTCTTGGGTCCCTTGAACTGTTTCTAGATAGTAATCTTGGACTTTAGGCAAGATCGCCTAATGACAACGAGAACTAGACCTAGAGGGTTACACAATAACTGTGTCCATGTATATCAGTTAAATATTAATTTAACAAGTTAAATAAAGATTATTCCTGAATGTGGTTTAATAATTATTTAAGGATGCCTGATCGCATTTATTTTGACACTAGTTATTTGAGAGAATATATTGTGGGTGAAATAATATATTTATTAGCGAGTAATGCAGTTACATTTATTTAAGAAATAAATAGCCATTACTCTAGGTATAATAAATGTGGTGGAGGAAATAAAGAAAAATGGAAAATAAAAGTACACGCTGTGTAAATTAAATATACATGCCATATAGTTTTATGGAAAACGAGTACATTCCATGTATTAATGATTACATACCATAAAGTTTTTCTAGTCGGGATTTTGAGGATATAATATTATTTTATTAAATGATATTTATTATAATCAGCATGGGATCATGTCAAGGAATTAATAATTCAACATGGGGGTTTTCAATAAAGGTTAATGAAATAAATAAAATGCGTAACACATTTATTTATAGTCATAACTCTATAAACTCAAACCAGAATTAAATATCTTCACAACCCCAACACATTTCCCCAATTGTTGTGCGCAAAAATTTTGGAGAATTATTTCAAGACAGAAAGAACTACTTCCTCCATGAACGCTCTCAAGACCGAGAGAGATCCTCCTTTATCTGATCAAGGTGATCGAAGGCGGTCATTGCAAGTGAAGGTTATTCCGTGCTAGCACCCAGAGATCCCTTCGAAGACATCCAGAGATAAGTGACACACGTGTGGATCACCGCTAGAGGAATCTTACACTTGGATTCTACAATGCAACAGCAGATCGCAAGATCGGGACCAAAGACATCAACGAAGAAATAATTCCACCAAGGTAATTCTTGTGAATTAATTAAATTAATTATAACTAACATATGATGATAATATCTCTATGGTTCCGGGACTCCCTCATTTTGTTTTTAATTCTTTGTTCTATTCCAAAGATCCGATATTTTATATCATGACGGATCTCGGTTTGAACGTTTTTTAACACTAAAATCAAAGTTGGGCGACCCAAAAACATGCTTCTGCTGCGCTTGGAACCTACAAGTGGTATCAGAGGGGTCATATCGTTGATTATAATTATTTAGCTTTTTGTTGGTGATTCACGCATTTAATAATTTAGTTGTTTCAATTCATGCTAATCATTCTTTAAATCTGAATCTTGAGATCTTTTCCTCCTCTATCATTTCTCTTTCACCATACAGAAATGAACATTTCTTTTAATTTTTGATTAAAATAAAATAGAGGATCTCATTTGGAGAATCCAAAAATTCCTAGCCATACAACCCAAGAATACATGGCGTGTATTCGGAAGTACACGCCATGTAGTCTAGGTTCATGCATCGGACTGGTATGCCAAATCAGACCGTGTATTGGATCCTATCTAAGTCATTTATGACACCGTGTGTTGACCAGGAACTGGTGGCACATGGTTTCCAGATTAAAAACCATGTGGTCTAACTGAGCATGACGTGTAGTCCCTTCAGGTTAGGGTTGGACCATGTACCCATACACGGCTTGCCCAGCTGGATACTGTGTAACGCAGATACTACATGATGTGTGTCCAAAAGAACATGCCGTGTACTCTGAAAATTTCCGAAGTATATTTACACGCCATGTCCACGGGCTTGTACTTTGGATGGATGGTGAAGAAAATTACACGTCATGAAGTCGGAACTACACGCAGTGTACTCACCCAAATTACGTATATTTATTAAAATTTATTATTATATTATACAAACCCTTGAGAAGTGTACCATGGTGTAGGCATAAAGCTGAATCACAAGACATGATAGGTGTTATATATATATATGTGTTTAATTTAACATCTGCATAATGAATGGGAATTCACCAGGTTGCCTCCAAGGTACATGTTACGTACAAGGATAATTTTAATTTATTTAAAATTATAATTTATGATAATATTAGGGAAATTTAGAAAAGGGTTAAGATAAAAGGATTGATTAATTAAAGATAATTAATTGATTCGAGCATGATTTATCCTAAATAAGAATGATTAAAGAATTGAATTCTAGTTTTATTTATGCTTAAATATCGTTGCATGTATGGATGATCATGAGCTAGACCAAGACCTTTGTATGTGAATGGTTTCTTTTAATTTATTTATTTAAATAAAATTTGTTGGCCTGTGAGTCTTCTCCTCATTAATATGTAGGGCCTACGCGCCCAAGGATTCTTTTATGTAAAAACCAATTTTACCCCTCACCTACGTGTGAGATAAATGCATATGTAATGGATGGAGCTCCCAAGCTAGTGGAGGCGGCTCAAGTCAGGAGCCAAGGTGAAACCAATCCAAGAAGATACAAAGGTGGATAGGTGGAAAGATGTACACACAAACCCAAAAGGTTCAAGGTTTTCTCCCATAGTTCTTGGGTTAGTTTATTAACCACTAGGTAAACTAACCAAAAGAACAAATCTCATGATCATTCCATTTATTTTATTTCTGTCAGTTGCATGATTTATTTATTGTGGGTGTGTTTTCACGATCACACAATTAATTAATTAAACAAGCGTGCAAGGTGAAACAAAAATAAAGACTGGCTTATGCGTAAATATTATCTTAGACATGGTTAATCACATAAGTATATCCCACATAATATTAACAATCATGTAATCAAAGATAATAAAATGGAAATTTAGGTATAAGTAAAAAATCCATCAAAAGAAATATTAAGTCGGTATAGACTTCCATAATCTTGTTAGAATCGAACCATAGTTCAAAGTGCTTGACCAACCCCATTTGGGGTGATTTAAATTATCGGGGAATTCTAATTCAAGATTTTGGGTTGAATTAACTTGGTTCACATAAAGGGTTGACTTCCACAGTAGGACTTGGTGTGACCAAGAGGCAAAGTTTGAGGAAATCAAAAATAAAAGGATTTCAGGATTGGGGAGTCCACTCAGCGGATCAAGGAGCTGCAAGTTAATGCTGTTGGCATTTAAAATGCCTACCTAAAACCCTTTAAGTTTCTTGACCAACCCTAGTTGGGGTAATGCGAAGGGAAATATAGATCCTTGCCACTAGAATATTCAGGCAACAGAATATTCTGATGTCAATGGTGAGGGATATTGGATTTTGATAAAATAGTTGTAGACTAAAAAGTATTAATTTATTTATTTCTCTCAGTTTTGCAATAAAGTACTAAACCATTGATCATCTTAATTTGTAGAAATGACAAGAAAATGACTTCAAACATATCATTACGAACCATACTCGAGAAGTAAAACCTTCTCATCACCACCAATTTACAAGAGTGGCAGAGGTGTTTACGCGTCATCCTTCACCAAAAAAGGAAATTTTATGTGATGGAAGTGCCTATTCCAGTTGCCCCTGGAAAGGAGGCAAGTGATGAGGAACTATATCTCTACATGAAACACATGGATGATGACACATATGTACAATGTTTCATGCTATAGGCCATGTCCAATGAGCTCTTGAATCAACATGAAAACATGGACTCATATAACATGATGTCTCACCTTACAGATCTCTACCAAGAGAAGGCGAGATAGGAGAGGTATGAAATCTCCAATACTTTTTTTACAACTAATCTTGGAGAGTCTGTGCCAGCTGGGCCTCATGTAGTCAAGATTAATGGCTACATTGAACACCTAGACATCTTAGGGATTAAATTCCTAGATGAGTTGTGTACAGATCTCATCCTATCATCACTGCCCAAGACCTTCTCCAGATTCATTATCCTTTATAACATGAGAAACAATGAGAAGAGTCTATCGGAACTTCTGACCTTAATTATCCAAGTAGATAAGGACATGGTGTGTGAAAAACCCACAGTCCTTATGGTGAATAAGAAAAAGAAGGACAAGGAAAAGGGGGCAAGGACATATAAACGGTCTGAAGTCCCCCGAGCACCATCCATCCAAGAAGGGGAAGACCTAGAGGCAGTGTAAGGAATGAGAGGCGGTGTGTTTTCATGTGGAAAGAAAGGCCACTAGAAGAGGAACTTCATCCAAAAGCGTGGGGTTGGTAAAAGTGCATTCGTTATCGAGTGTAATCTTTCTATTTCTACACATTGGGTATTAGATACAGCTTGTGGGGCTCACATTTGTATTCAAATTTAGGAACCAAGAAAATTTAGAAATATTTCCATAGGAGATGTGGATCTTTGAGCTGCTAATGGTGCATGGCTAGTTGCATTGGCTATTGGTGATTACCACATCTCATTACCAACTGGCATGATTTTGGTTTTAGAATACTATTATTATGTGCCTAGTGTTACCAAAAACATAATTTTTGTATCTTGTTTAGATATGGATGGTTTTATTTTCATGTTTGGAAATACGGGTTGTCTCTTTTATAAGAACAACGTATGTTATGGTATAACACATTTAAATAATGGTTTGTATGTATTAAATTATGAAAACCAAGTTTTGGAAATCGATAACGAAAAAACTCACATGACTCATACATCACCCAGTTGTGGCATCACCGTCTCGGTCATGTAAACGATAAGCATTTGACAAAGCTCTACCAAGATGGTTATTTGGACTCTATTGAGATAAAACCACTTGATAGATGTCACACTTGTTTATAAGGAAAAATGACCAAGCCAACCTTTGGTGGACAAGGTGAGAGGGCCACATAGCTTCTAGGATTGGTGCACATAGATGTGTGTGGACCATTTCCAATAGAAGCTATAGATGGATATTCTTACTTCATTACTTTTATTAATGATTTGATTAGATATGGCTATGTCAACTTAATGAGGTATAAGTCAGAGGCCTGAGAGAAATTTAATGAATTAAATAATGAAGTAGAGAATCATCTTGGTAAGAATATAAAGAAACTTTGATCAGATCGAGGTGGAGAATATCTGAACCAAGAGTTCATCGATCTTCTACAGGAGTCTAGGATTATATCTCAGCTTACTCCTCCTTATACACCACAGTGGAACGGTGTTAGTGACAGGAGAAACCACACCTTGTTGGACATGGTGAGGTCAATGATGAGTCTTGTGGATCTTCCATTATCCTTTTGGGGATATGCATTACAAACTGCAACATACACATTAAACCGAGGACCATCTAAGGTGGAAAATAGAATTCCATCCGAGTTATGGAATGGAAGGAAACACACTTTGTCGCACACACGTGTATGGGGATGTGAGGTGTTTGTTAATGCCTTCTCAAGAAAAAAACTATCACCTCGGGGCACGGGGTGTATCTTTATAGGATATCCTCAAAAAATGAAAGGATATTACCAATATAACCCTCAAGAAAAGAAAGTGACTGTCGCCAGACAAGCCGTCTTTCTTAAGATGGAGCACATCTTCAAAAGGGATAGTGGGAGCAAGATTGACTTCGATGAAGTTGATGCTCAAGATACATAGGAGTTGGTGAAAGAACAAGTTCCACAGTTCCCCATTGAAGAGGTTCCAGAAACAAAAGTACTGCGTAAGAGCTAAAGATAGGTAAGGGATTGAGAGAGATTTGGTTTCCTAGTCATTGAGGATGGTGAATCATTATTGTTGGACAATGATGAACCTCTCTCCTACAAGAAAGTAGTAGAAAGCTCAAAAGATGCATGATAGATAAAAGCTATGAAATTTGAGATGGATTCTATGTATCAAAACCAAGTCTGGGTTCTGGTCGATGAGCTAGTTGATGTAAAGCCTGTTGGATGAAAATGGGTATTCAAGAGAAAGCTGGACATGGAAGGTCAAGTAAGCACCTATAAAGCAAGGATAGTGGCTAAAGGATTCAGACAAAGTCAAGGAACTTACTATGATGAAACCGTCTTGCTAGTTTTCATGTTTAAATCCATAACAATCATACTTTCCATAGAAGCTTACCATGACTCTGAGATTTGGAAAATGGATGTCAAAATAGAATTATTTAATGGAAACCTTTAGAAAGTTGTCTATATGACACAACTATAAGGGTTTGTGACACCAGGTGAAGCCAAACGAGTTTGAAAGTTATAGAAATCCATTTATGGATTAAATCAAGCATCTAGGTCATGGAACAATCGATTTGATGAATCCATAAAGGAATTTTGTTTCATTAAGAATGAATGTGATCCATGTGTTTATAAGTAGTTTAATGGGAATGTGATCGTTATCCTAGTAGTGTATGTTGATGATATATTGCTTATTGGAAACTATGTACCGGTCTTACAGTCAGTTAAGGACTGGTTGAACAAGTGTTTCTCTATAAAGGACTTGGGTGAAGAAGCCTACATTCTAGGGATCAAGATCATTTGTGATAGATCCAAGAGGCTACTTGGACTAAGTCATGGTACATACATTGACCAGATATTAAAGAGATTTAGTATGGAACAATCCAAGAAGGTATTGGTTCCAGTGTCACAAGGCTTATATCTTTCTAAGAAAATGTATCCCCCGATACAATAGGATAAATATAGAATGAGTAATATCCCATATAATTCGGCTATTGGATCCATCATGTATGCCATGTTATGTACCAGGCTTGATGTTTCCTATGGACTGAGCATGGTAGGAAGATATCAAGAAGATCCTGGAGAACATCATTGGACTGCTATTAAAAATTTCTTTAAGTATCTGAGAAGAACTAAGGATATGTTCCTGGTGTATGGAGGAGAATAGGAGCTTGTCATTAGAGGGTATACTGATGCTGGTTTTTAGACAGATCAGAATGACATGAAGTCACAATCTGGATATGTTTTCTGTCTCAACGGAGGAGCTGTGAGCTGGAAGAGTTCAAAGAAGCCAATTGTTGCCGATTCTACAGTAGAGTCTAAATATATAACAACTTCTGATGTATCTAAGGAAGCTATCTGAATTCAGAAATCTATACATGATCTTGATGTGGTGCCTATAAGTAAAGATCCTATCACTTTTTATTATGATAATACTGCAGTGATTTCTCTTGTGAAAGAACTAAGGTCACATCAACAGACAAAGCATATACTCCGAAAGTATCACATATTGAGAGATTTATATCAAAGGGGTGAAGTTGCAGTGAGCAGAGTGTCCACGGAAGAGAACGTGGAAGACCCCATGACTAAAGGACTATCTCAGCAGAAGCATGAATATTATGTGAGGGCTAGAGGGTTAAAGGTTGTTATTAGTTGGCTCTAGTCCAAGTGGGAGTCTGTTGGAGTTGGTGGCCTAGAACCAACTACTTTTTCTTTATTCATTAATAAAAGCCTTATCAAATCTTGATTGTTATTATGCGTGACAATGCATGTGATAATTTCATAAGGATAGATGTTGCAATAAAGGGTCATAGCGGATCCCTGCTATGATGAGAACACGGAAGTTCCATAACACTGTTCTTGAATATATGTTCTATGGACGGATGATGTTATTTGAGGGACAAAAATAATACAGTCCATTAGGGGTGAGGACTCATAAAACATTGAGTCACCTTTTCATGATGTGGGACCATGGTAATATCCAAGAGGATATTATGAGAACGAGACCTGCCAGTAGGAAATCCACATTTCATAGTGTCATTGGATGTTCCTATATGTGGACATGTGTATTGGTACTTATACTTTATGATTATTATTAATGGGTATTACAACTCGCGCATTTATATGTATTGAAGAAAATAGTGTGTTGACGCTCCTTTTCCTCACAGAGTCCAAAGGAATGTAAAGGGAAATAACTTAGCACAAATTGATTCTTCCTTTGAAGAAAACATCAAAAATCGAGAAAGGCATGAACAAGGGATCAAAAGCACATGTGCCGCGCAAGTTATATCACTGTCGCGCAAGTCTACTTGCGCGATGCATGATGGTCGCGCAAGTGACTTGCACGACCTAAGTGATAACAGCCCGGGGTATTCTCCTGCCTATAAATAGACCCTGTGGGCCCCCTATTTCGGAAGGAATTTTTCCAGAAACTCATATTTGAGCTCCTGGTGCCCTAGTCTCTTGTCAATGCTTTCGAAACACTTCTAAGGTAATTTCTTACCAAGAACGGAAGATCTAAATAGGGGGAGGAAGGCCTAAGTGTTGAAACTTATCAAGACTTGCGCGCCTAGGTGGCCAACCCTTAAGGGAAATGACCACACTTGCGCGCCGCCTTACTCCTTCAATAGAACATGCGTGCCCCTCTCTTGGAATAACCTCAAGAGGATTCTAAAGGCCTTAACCAAAAGTCGCTCAAGTATTACCCTACTGGTTGAACACCGCGCAAGTACCCAACGTGTCGCGTAGGTATACCTGCACGACCAAGACTTGCGCACCCATGCAGTACCTGCGCGCCTGCCAGGACTTGCGCGACCCTGCCTTTTTGGGTTCCCTTCTTTCCCATTTTACCCCTCTTAAGACATTCCACCTCTCTTATTCAAGATTTAGTCTTCAAGACACTCTTCAAATCCCTTTATGGTGTGATTTCGTGATCTGAATTCTTTATCTGAAAGGAATTCTGTGGAATATCCCTCAAAACATAGTGATTTACACATCTTTATGTCACTAAAGATTGAGATTTCATTCATTCAACCTCATCCTTTAAGATGAGAGAATCCAAACCTGGGATTCCTTTTCAGGAATAAATCCCAGTCATAATTCCTTTAACTTGGGCTTCCTTTTCAGGAATAAGTCCCAGTCATAATTCCTTCAACTTGGGCCTCTTTTTTCAAGAATAAGTCCTAGTCATCATTCCTTTAACCTGGTCCTCCTTTTTAGGAATAATCCCCAGTCTTAATTTCTTTTAATCAATCCTAATTTACCCCTGATCTAGGATTCCTTCTCAGGAGTAAAACCCAATCATCAATCCTCTCCTAATCATGGGCCTCCTTTCCAGGAGTAAGTCCCAGGTCAGAGTATTCAAATCTCCATGAAGCACATATACCTTTATGGACCATATTCCTGGATTTCTTCTCTGAAGTTAATCCTAATCTTCATCTATTTTGGGCAGTCATACATACATAAGTCCCACATCATTTCTTATGATTGCATCTTTCATGGCCCAATTGTCTAATTTTTACCAATACCTCTTGTTTCTCACACCGAGCATGACTCATGTGAGCTTAGAGGGTAAAAGTAATTATGACATCCTTCTTTGAGCCATCAATAATAAACATCATACTCCGTTACTCGAAATATGTGGGTTCTGATTCCTTTTCCAAAACAAAGGATACATAGGTAGCCCATCTGTGGGTTCGATCTCAACTCTGAAATAATCCATGTCCTTCTGAATGACAATAAACTTCAAGTTCCCCACTGAGTGGCTTTGAAACCAGCATGGTCATCATAATGACCAAGAGACTTTTATATAAATATGCCGAAGGATACCATTGACCAAGAATCTTTAATAAATACTGATGATTCTTTATCGATGAAGAACCTAGAATACATATAAAAGATTATCTAAATTTCCTACATATTTGATCATTGATTGTCAAATATAAAGGAAAAGCTCATTTTATACTTGGTAATGTAATAAGGATTCATGAGCATAACTTAAATCTATAAAGAGAGTCCCGAAGTAGACAATAATTCCCCTCAAAAAGGTGTGATGAGTCCGACCTCCCATCCTCTCGACCAATGCAAATTTCTAAGCCTTATCAGTCCACAAACTAATGAGCGCCTACCTTTGGAAAGCAAGTCCAAATGGATGTGGAATCATTGGATGTTTCCGGTTATACAAACAAACCCGTTAGAAACCGATTGGAATGTTTGAACCTCCCATTAAGAAGGTCATCCCTGAATTCCGAGGGAAATAAAAAATGGTGAACCCGACGTGAATCCTTAACCAAGTTAAAATGATGTTTTACCTATTTATTAGGGCCCCTATTTAATACTCAATGAGAGGGCCAACAAAAACAATCATTGCCATATGTGCTCATCCAAAAGATGTAGTAGCTGAATTTATCTTGATTACGTCTGTTATATCAAACAGGCACTCTTTTCCAAGATCTTCTGCATTTCTAGAATGGCTGCTCTCAAGTTCACACTTGTGAATACTACTGCTGTAAATGCCACTACTGGTACTCCTGCTGGATCATCGTCTGATCTAAGGACGATATCACCTACTCAGCGTCTTCAATGCTGGGTATCAAACGCGCTGGTTAAGGAGTATCTTCAAAAAGGTACCATCCCAACTCTATAGGCTTCCCGACAAGCCCTCCAAGCGAACAAATCACACCGGTCATCCAAACAATGATGACCAGTGATCAAGAAACAGGCGGTGCTGACTACTGCCTCCAACCGTTTCAGGTCGTTATCCCCAGAACACAATTACCCTTCACTCCCTTATTCTGAGGAAGTGAATGAGCAGGTCCCTCTATGCCTTAATTAATAAAGATAGGAGTCATTCCTGAAGGCTCCCACCAATAATCGCTGCCAGACTCGTGTGGCAGTGCGTCCTCAACATGATGAGGGTACCGACCCCAGGCGTTCGGCTCAGGTTCCTCGAACCTGAGAAGGTAAGACGAACCACCAGAGGTGGAATCCGGTCAATAGTGAGCAGGTTCTCATCTCTGCCATCTCCGAAGAATCCCACAAACCTAACTTTGTGGCAAGCAATGAGTAGGCACACACACCTGCCTGTTTTAATTCCGCTATCCAGCAGACTCTTCTGGCAGCATCACGCCAATCCCGCCAGGAAATTCCGGTAGAGTACTATAGGTAGGAACATACAGCTATTTATACATCATCTGTTAGTTAGCAGGATCGTCTGACTACATATGATGGATATCTTCAACCACGTTTGGCGAAGTGCAATCAGAAGGCACATGCACCTGCTAGTATTAATCAAGCCTACCAACAGTCTCTCTTGGTAGCACACGGAGAAGTCAGTCCGAAATCTTCGGCGACAAACAGGAGGTAGAATCAACTCTCTTCCCCCACACTTGAGTACTTTCAGGATTCACTGAAAGGAAAAGGAGGACAAGAGTAGGAACATACACCTACTCCAAGCATGGAATGGACATATATCCCCGTTCCGGTAGCTGAAGGCACCAAGCATATTTTATCAATGGTGAAAGAGCAGAAGCAAATTCCTGCTCATATTCCGGATGCTTTCCAGGATATTATAACAGCTTCAGTAGCATCGCAGGGAAAGACACATAAATCTATCCCTACCAGTGGAGTGACACGTCAACAATTAACTCAGGAACAGACACACACATCTGATCCAGTCCAAGAGGGTTATGGGGCATACTCCCCCATATCATACGGACAACCAAGTCAGGCACATACACCTAATTTGAGTGGAGATCGTCAGTCTAACCTGGACATATTTCCTAATCAGGAACATACAGCTCCTCAGATTAGCCACTTTCATCAACAAGTGGTTTCCAAAGCGAGTAAGAAGGCGTCTAAGAAAAAGACCCGCCCAACACAGTCAGGAGATCAAGGGCCAATCTGTAAAAAGGCCTTGCTCGATGCTGGAGTTCATGAAGCCCTCAGACAGTTATCTATTGAAATTCAAGATTCTACTCAGTCATTTCCCAATAATGGGAACATTAATTCCAAAGGTCTTCAATAGACACTTCCTCATAAATTCTTGCTTCATGACAATTCGGTCAATCTTGATGTTTCATATTCAGATGAAATCCACAGGAACCCTTTGTGTGGTCAGAAGACCAAGGAGAAAGAGATCTCATCTTTTGCTATAACCCATTATGGTGGTCCTCCCCATGATGATGAATTTCACTGCGAAAGTCCTCTCCGCAGTAGTGATGCACATTGCCCGGAAAATGCTCCAGTGGACAATGTAGTGCCGAGAAAGCCCTCTTATCTTGAGGCACTTGCAAATGTGAAACTAGTCATATCTGATGCTTCATCGCTAGCAGGTGAAATACATTCTCAATAATAAGATAGCCCAGGGTGTAGGTCACTCTCTGAACCACCCCTAAGTCATATATCTTCTAGTTTGATCAATTATTTCTCTACCAATATTGTTGAATCTGACGAAGCAACAAGGGAACACCAACTATGGTCAAAACAGGTAGAAGAATCTTCATTTAATGATAAAGAGGAAATTCTAAACATGAGAAAACAACTGGCTAAAGGTGATGTACCAATCATGTTTTGGCCTCTGGCTGACTCTTAGTATGACATTCCAAAGATGTTTAAAGAAGATGGAATCCATGATATTCATCTCAACATATGGAAAACTATTTGTCAATTGAAGAAGAAGGTATTATCTTATGATGAATATGAAAATCATCTTAAGATAATAGAAGGGTTACAACATCAGATTGATTTGGCATCTCTATCAGTCTCTCGATATCCGAAGGCTGAAAAGCAGCAGAGAGCCCTTCAACGTTCATGTCTTGGCACACTAAGAAGATTGCATTAGTTAATTGCCAATGCCCCATCTGGTATTCATGTCAGAGGGTGGGGTGTTCATTGAGCGCTACATTTCATAGTGCTCTCCAGCCAGCAAAGCCCACCGAAAATGGTCTCATGCAATGTTATTGCCCATAGATGGCCACAATCAATGGGCTTTGTTTGTAATCAAAAGATTGCTCAAGAACATGCTTCAACTAGTTCCTCTCAAAATCAAGCATACACAGAACAAGTTGTTGAATTACTCATACATCAAGCAAACGAGAATATTGAACATGCCTCTCGTATGGAGAAAGCACACCATCAAGTGACAGAAGTGTTGGAAATCATCCAACATTCTTTTGAACCAGGTGATAAAAGTGGATACAGGTTAATGCATCCAGCTAATTTCCGGACTCAGGTTCGCAAGATCAAGAGATCTTTTAAGAAAGTCTCAGACATAGCATGTCAAGAGCCACCCCAGCTTGCCAGACTGGGGACTCTTTTGAAGCAACCCTCAGAATCAACAAACAGGTTCTGAGGAGTTGAGCAGGAACAGCAGGAACAGCCCCAGTCCACCGGACTGGGGACTTTTCCAAATCATCAATCCCCTCCTCAGAGAACGTCAGTCTTTTATCGATTGGGGAAGAAGCCTCAAGAGGAATGAAGAGCCAAATTATCAGGAGATTCCCTCCAAATTATGGTTCGTCAAGAAATTCCGGAGGGATTGTGTCAACAAAACGAAATGTCTCATCAAAGACATGGAAGAAGACAATATCACAGAACTGCTGATAGAAGGGATGAGATGCATTATGCATCAATCAATGTCATCAATGCCACTGTTGCTGATCCACCATATGAGGCTCACTCAGGGGACTCAGATGAAGGGGTTCCTGCTCAAGAAGATGTACACACCAATACAAATGAAGAAGGTGTGCGTACACAAAATCAAAGGATTACTCAGAACCTAGGTAATCCTTCAAGTAACCCACTTCCCCCTCTCTAAAAAGGGTCCAACAAAGGGAGGGGAAAGAATCAAGTTACATATCCTTCCTCTAGAGAAGGACAATCGCTCTCACTAGAGAAAAGGTTTGCACAACAGGAGGAAGAAATGAAGGAATTAAGGAGGTTGAATACAGAACTACTTTAGAGTAGTATTCTTCTTAAGCATGCTGGAGTCATTCAGCCAAAGGAATTTGTTGTAGCTACTATGATGGATTAGGAATATCCTCCTTTATTAGTACACCCTCACAGGTCTAATCCCACGAGTCAAGTACAACAACAGTTGATAGTGCTACCATCAGTTCCAGCACCAACCACCACATCTGTCCAAGTTCCAATCATTACACCTACCCAAGTCCAAGTTCAACCAGATGTTTCTCAAAAGTTAATAACTACCATTGAGTCATTAACATCACGGTTAGAAACTATGGAAGGGAAACGTAAGTAGATTCAACCAGAAAAGAATGTTTACCCTGAATGGGTAGATTCAATATCTCCTACATCCAGTTTTGGAAACCCTGTATTCCCTACTTTCAATGGATCAGGCGACCCTGAACAATATTTAACACATGATGTGTCTTGTTCTGATCCTATGATGGGAACTCCAGAGCAACAAGAAGCAGTAAAACTCAGATGCTTTGTATGGACCTTGCAAGTACCAGCCTTTGTCTGGTATACAAGCTTGCAATCCCGGTCAATTACCGGATGGGAGGATCTTCGAAAAAAATTCCATCTTCAGTTCAACTCAACTTTGCCAAAGATGACAGTTTTCGATCTTACAAACTGTAAGAAAAGGGAGAATTAAAAAGTCTCTGATTTCATTTCTCGCTGGAAGGGGTTAACATATTCCCTGAGCTTAGTACTCCCTCAAGAGGAACTATTGCCAATCTGTGTGGAAAATCTGCGTGACGAATTATGCACGCCGTTGATTCCTATGAAATACATAGGAGGGTTTCAAGACCTTACCTCAATCGCTCAGCAGATTGAAGATTCCCTTATACAGGCTAAGGCTAAATCTTGTGTAATTCAATCAGCTCCAGGAAGGAGAATGGGTAAAGCAGAAACTGCTATAGTTATGCTTAAACAAGCACCTGTACCTGTTTCTACTTCAAAACCTTCATCTTCTCGAAGGGCTCCATCTACTAAGCGCCAGCAACAAAGGCTGTTTCATCCAAATGATGAAATAGATCAAAGACGAAAAAATTTTGAGGATTTGAAGAGAAAAACATACTCTTTCCGAAATGAACAATTTCCTGGTTACTTCATTTTGGCTTTGGAAAATAATCTGGTTCAATTACCAAGGCCCGAAAGGCCAAACAAGGAAGGAGATGAAGACCGTCCTAATTATTTCCTCTTTCATCAAATGTTGGGGCATCCCATCCAGGAGTGTTCTGTCTTCAAATACCTCCTGCAAAAGATGGTCGACTAGGGACAAGTCAAATTGAAAGGTTCTCTAGCTCAGGTAGCATGTGTTACTACTATAGTTCCAAAGGAGGAAGGTGAATTGAAAGAAGTCAAAAGAAAAAATGCACAGAAGTATGATGATTGGATGGTCATAAAGACAATCAATCAAACTCATTCTATTCTGAGAACACAATTAAAGAAACCAATTGTGTCTTCTGCCATGAATGTTGCGGCAAAACCCTCTTTATCAAAGGGAAAGTCCTCAACGAAACGACATAATTCAAAGAAGAAAAAAGAATCAGAAGAGGATGAGTATGTGTCAAAGCCTAAGTTGTCTTTGACTTTGGCGGACTTCATGCCATCTACTTCAAAGCCACGGGCACCGCCCCACCAAACGACACAACCTAAATAGGCTAATCAGGCAGAGTCTTCATCAGATGAAGAGTTAATCTTCAGTTCTGTTAATATGATTCAATTAACAGATCCATATGCCAGTCGCAGTTTCAATTATGATGAGCCTAAATTCCCTGTATCAAACAAGGGAATCAGAGGAAGTTCCAGCGGTTCAGGATACAGGGGAAGACATGGATATTTCAGAATCCACTACCCCAATTATACCCCTGCTAGAACTGTGTATGCAGCAGAAACTCGTGGTAGAGCCCTTCAGCGAGCTCAGCAAGAACAAGCAAGTTCTTCTACCAATAGCAAAGTAAGTCCTGGTACAGTTATTTTGGAAGACCGATTGAAGGTTCCATATTCTTCCTCTCAGCAAGAAAATAGATCTAATCGGTCTAATCTTCCAAAACCAAAGATGTTGCCAACTCCTATCCCAATACAAGATGCATCAACTTCCAAAGCATCTGCTTCCAAGGTACCTGCTAAACCACATATTCCTGTTGGGAAACACAAACCTCTGAATCAAAAGTATGATATATTGAAACACTTGGCCCATGTACCAGCCAAGTTATCAATTTTGGATGCTTTGAATCTGTCAAAAGATTTTCGAGAAGCACTCATAGAGGCTTTGTCAAGTCCTCAGGAGTTTGAAACTGAAATTGCTGCAGCTGAAGTCTATCACATATAGAATAATCCTACAGAATTCCATGCAATAATATCTTTTACTGATAAAGATGAAGATGATGTTGTTCATGGGCATATCAAACCTTTGTATTTATCTGGAAAGGTCAATGGTGTAGACGTCCGAAGAGCTTTCATTGACAATGGTTCAGGAGTCAACATCATGCCCATTCGTACACTTCGTCGATTGGGCCTCACGAAATCTGATTTATCTCCTTCTACCATGATGTTACAAGGATATGATAAAAATGAACAAGAACCACTTGGCGAAGTTACACTCAGAACTCAGTTTGGAGATCTTGTATCCAATTCGGATTTCATGATTGTTGATCAAGACTCAGCTTTCAACGTCTTGCTTGGAAGATCCTGGCTACATCAGCATGCAACTATCCCTTCATCATACCATCAATGTCTCAAATACTGTTCTGATGGTCAAGTTGGAACATTATATGGTGATAAGGCCCCATTCAAGACATGTGAGTCTCACTACATTGAGGTGTAATTCTATCACATAAAGGGAAAGGAGAAATCCACAACAAAGGAAATTACCATAGTTAATGCTCCATATGGTTTGGAGAAGATTCCAGTAAATCCATTTACACATTTGAGTACAGATTATGTGTTGCCTATTAGTCAAATTGACAAGGTATACTCAAATCAAAATAATCTTATGGAATGATCCGTAATGTCAATTATGACAATCGAGCCAGACAACATGGGGGAAATTGGTAACCCACCAAACAGTAATGAAATCACAAATGGTGACGTCTTCATTTCATCTGCTAAAATCCAACAAGTCTATACTTGTCCAATTAGGCCATAAGGAGTTATAGAAACATTAGAGGTAAACAATGATGTCGATTCTCAATCCATCATGTCCTCTTTATTACCCAAAGAAAACTCTTCATCATCAATAGGGTCAAAAATGGAAGCTTCCTCTTCAAAATGCGCAAATTTTGACATCTCTTATGATCATGAAAATTCTGCTTTGTCATCTACTGTGAAAGTATAAATAGAAGAAATAACACATGATGAAGAAGAAGAGGAAGATCTCAGAGATTCTCCTCCAACATTTGAAGAGGGTATCTCTACCATTGTGGATGAACGCAGATAAATAAATCTGGGTACAAAGGATGATCCACAACCGACTTTAATCAGTGCGTCCATGACCCTTGAAGAGAAAGAGATGTATATTTCTTTTCTAAAGTGAAATAGAGATATTTTTGCTTGGAACTATACATAAATGCTCAGTCTTGATCCTGATGTTTCTACTCATCATTTGGGTTTACTAGAAGAACATCGATGATTTAAGAAATCCACGAGAAGAACACACCCAACTTATGCTTCTAAAATTGAAGTTGAAGTGGATAATCATATCAAAGATAACTTCATCATAGAATTTAAGTAACCCAAGTGGTTGGCTAATATTTTCCCTGTAAAGAAGAAGAACGGACAAATTAGAGTTTGCATCGATTTCAGAGATCTTAATCGGCATTGTCCTAAAGATGATTTCCCAGTTCCGATTACAAAACTTTTAATTGATGCAACAGCTGGCTATGAAGCACTTTCCTTCATGGATGGATATTCTAGATATAATCAGATCCGAATGGACCCATAAGATGAGGAATCCACAGCCTTCAGAGCCCCTAAGGGTGTGTTTTGTTACCGGGTAATGCCCTTTGGCTTAAAGAATGCAGGTGCAACATATCAGCGCGCCATGCATCATATCTTCAAATCCTTCTTAGGGAAGTTTGTTGAATTCTATGTAGGAAATTTGGTGGTTAAATCCAAACAACGTTCTAATCACTTGCCTGATTTGGAAGTCATATTCCGCAAGTTTCGACAACATAATTTGAAGATGAACCCCTTAAAATGTGCTTTTGAGGTAACCTCAGGAAAATTATCATCTTTGTTGTATGCCATCGTGGTATTGAAGTCGATCCTGAGAAGACCAAGTCAATCCTTGGTATGTCACCTCCTCAAAATTTGAAATAATTAAGAGGACTTCAAGGACACTTAGCCTATATTCTGCATTTCATCGCCAATTTGGAAGGTAAAAGTTTACCCTTTACCAAATTGATGAAGAAGGGAGTCACTTACCAGTGGACTGAAGAATGTCAAGAAGCATTCAATATTCTCAAGAAATACCTCTTGATTCCACCGGTACTCATGCCACCTATTGAAGGAAGACCACTTATCCTCTACGTGACAGCTCTAGAGTGATTGTCGGGTGCCTTTCTTTCTCAAAAGAATGATGCTGGGAATGAAAACAGCCACTACTATCTTAGTCGAACTATGCTTGAAGTAGAAACCCAGTATTCGAGTATTGATAAGTGCTTCCTGGCATTAATCTTTGCAGTTCAAAATTTGAGACACTACCTACAACATCACAAGGTCCAATTAGTATCTCACAATAACCCGCTCAAATTCATCCTTAGTCATCCAATGCTTACAGGACGTCTATCAAGGTGGGAAGTTATTTTGCAGCAATTCGACATTCAGTATGTGTATCAAAAGAAAATAATGGGCCAATCTCTGGCTGATTTCCTGGCTGAACACCCTTCAGTGGAAGACACATATTCAGATATTGAACTCCCTGATGAGGAAGTCTTCTCTATTCAAGAAAGTCCTCAAGCATGGGAAATGTATTTTGATGGTGCTTCCATAAGTCCAATAGGGAAGAAAATTGAAAATCCTAAATTCAACAAAGTTGTCTTAGGGATTGTTCTCATTTCTACAGAAAAGGTAGTGTTACCTTATTCCTTGTTATTGTGGGAAGGTGGTACCAATAATGAATCCGAATACCAAGCTCTTATCGCAGGCTTGGAATTATTGCATTAAGAACAAGTGAATCACTTAAAGGTGAAGGGTGATTCAAACCTGGTAATCAAAAAAGTCAATGGGGATTATTCCATCAGAAAAGAAGAACTAATCCCTTTGTATGATTAAATCAGAGATTTAATGGCGGAATTCCATTCATAACTGAGATTTTCTTATGTCCGAAGATCACAAAATGCTCAAGCTGATGCGCTGGCTAATATAGCCACAGCTCTGGCAGATCCAAATCGGGATGAGACAACCATCAGTATTTCCCACCATTGTGCAATTTCACCTTTTGTTCGAATCAGAACAGAGGAAATTAATGAAATTAGTCCCATTCCAGAACCGTATGGTCATACTAGATGATGGATGTCACCTATCAGGGAATACCTTCAAAATGGAACACTTCCACCTGATAGAGCCGAGAAAGAACAAATCCGGCGACGTGTGGTCAATTTTACTCTTTATGATAGCCCAGATCACCTATAGAAAATTCTCTACAAACGTGGTTTTGATGGAGTTCTCTTCAGATGCATTGATGGTGAAGAAACAATGGCTATCATGAAAGAAGTTCATGCATGAGTCTGTGGTGCCCACCGTTCTAGACATAGATTGTCTGATCAAATTCAAAGGCTTGGATACTTTTGACCTTCAATGATATGAGATTGTGTTGATTTAACAATGAAGTGTCATTCATGCCAAGTACATGCCAACTTCATTCATCAACCTCCAGAGTTGCTTCATACAACTAAATACTCGTGGCCATTTGCCACATGGGGGACAGATGTGGTGGGACCTTACCCTTCGGCTACGGCCAAGCAGTTTAAGTACATTCTTAATGATACTGAATTCTTTTCCAAATGGTAAGGAGAAATAACTCTCAAGGAAGTCAGTTCTAAATGTGTTGTTAGCTTCATCAAGTCTAACATCATTACCCGATTTGGTGTCCCTCATACCATATTGACGGACAATGGCACCAAATTCTGTTCATCCGAGGTGAAGAAATTGTATCAAGAATACAACATCAAATCCAACCATTCATCTCAGTGTCATGTAGTGGCCAATGGATAGATAGAATCCTTCAACAAGACTCTTTCAAATATACTGCAAAAGATGGTGGATAAAGATAATAAGTCTTGGACTGATAAACTCTTTCACGCTTTATGGGCTTATCAGATTACCACCCCAACTTCAACGCGATCAACTCCATATTCATTGGCATATGGAACAGAAACAGTCTTGCCAATTGAAGTTCAATTAACCTCGCTCAGAGTAGCCATTTGCGATCAGTCATCTATAGATGAGAAATCTCCAAAGCGATTGAATGAATTGGAACGGTTAGATGAGAAAAGATTGTGCACTTTGCACCACTTGGAAGTCTATCAGAATCGAATAGCATGAGATTTTAACAAAAAACTTCGTCTCTGTTCATTCACTCAAGGAGAATCGGTATTAGTTCTCAGAAATCCAATGATACCAGGAAAGAAACCACCCAAGCTTGAGCCAAAATGGGAAGGACCTTATTCAATACATAGGGTCTACTCCAATGGAGCTTATTCATTAATCTCGATTGATGGATAACTCATCACTACTCCAACCAACGCCAGATTGTTGAAGAAGTATTTTGTATAAACTACAAAGTACCTCTCACTTTGTCCTTGCTATATGATGTTAATCTATACAACAATGGTCCAATATGAACTTAAACTGGAATATGGTCCAGTATGACCTTAAACTGCACCACAGTGGTCTAGCAAGACGTTAAACTGCATCATCATCAATGGTCCATACATATGACCTTAAACTATTTTTACTTTCGTCCTACATGATGTTAAACTGTGAAACAGTTCCTTAAATGGTCCAGTATGAGCTTAAACTACACCATGGTCCAGTATGACCTTAAACTGCACCATGAATGATCCATGCGTATGACCCTAAACTATTCGCGCTTTCGTCCAACATGACGTTAAACTGTATTGTCCCCATCGTCCTAACTACATGATGCTAAACTGTACATAAATCCCTTGATACGTCTTACATGACATTAAACTATACTTTGTCCTTTCTATATGACATTAAACTATACAGCAATGGTCTAGTATGGCCTTAAACTGCAATATGGTCCAGTATGACCTTAAACTGCACCACATTGGTCCAGCAAGACGTTAAACTGCATCATCATCAATGGTCCATACATATGACCTTAAACTATTTGTACTTTCGTCCCACATGACGTTAAACTGTGAAAAAGTTCCTTAAATGGTCCAGTATGACCTTAAACTACACCATGGTCTAGTATGACCTTAAACTGCACCGTGAACGGTCCATGCATATGACCCTAAACTATTCACGCTTTCGTCCAACATGACGTTAAACTGTATTGTCCCCATCGTCCTAACTACATGACGCTAAACTGTACAGAAATTCCTTGATATGTCTTACATGACATTAAACTATACTTTTTCCTTGCTATATGACGTTAAACTATACAGCAATGGTCCAGTATGACCTTAAACTGCAATATGGTCCAGTATGATCTTAAACTGCACCACAATGGTCCAACAAGACGTTAAACTGCATCATCATGAATGGTCCATACATATAACCTTAAACTATTTGTACTTTCATCCCACATGACGTTAACCTGTGAAAAAGTTCCTTAAATGGTCCAGTATGACCTTAAACTGCACCATGGTCCAGTATGACCTTAAACTGCACCATGAACGGTCCATGCATATGACCCTAAAATATTCGCGCTTTCGTCCAACATGACGTTAAACTGTATTGTCCCCATCGTCCTAACTACATGACGCTAAACTGTACAGAAATTCCTTGATACGTCTTACATGACATTAAACTATACTTTGTCCCTGCTACATGACATTGAACTTTGCAGCACCAATAGTCCTAATTGCAGGACATTAAACTGCATAGTCCCTACATACATCCTACATGACGTTAAACTATGTATCATTAAGGTTGTTGCTACCTCTTGTTTCTCACACTGAGTATGACTCACGTGAGCTTAGAAAAAACCCCAACCATAACACTCTCTTTGGGCTACTAACCATGTGTAAGTCCCAACATCATTTTTTAGGTCGTTGTCCCCAATAACAACTTGATCACTAATTCATTTTTTAATTGAACTACACAGACTTTGATCCTTTCCTTCCAGGCTGGGTATGTAGGCAAACTCCCAAGGTTCAAGCCGAAAATCAATCTTTTCACATCGGTTTACCTCCATCTGATACGATGTTAATTTTTGAAACTGCCCTTAGAATCAATATCTTTACATTGGTTCACTTTTGTCCTTGTTATACGATGTTAAAATACACAACACTTTTGTCCAGTATGACAATAAACTACAATATTCTTCGATATCTTCACTTGAGAGGGAACCATTATTTACATTGATTTTTCAATCATGTTTTATTTCAAAAGACTACATGCATACATGGCAATGCCTAAACCTTTTTATCTTGGGTTAAACCATCATTATACTAAAGTCCCCTCTCACCCTTCACATGTACGGACAAAATTTGTACAAAGGGTATTTCTAGAACTACGTGGACTTAATTACCATCCTTATGGGATATGTAGGAACATTTGAGTGTCCCTCGAATCCAGCCCCAAGTCTTTGGGACTAACCCCAAATTCCACTTTCAGTCCCTTGGATGAAAAGTCCCCATGAAAACACACACTGTGTATTTCTTACAATGGTCCAAGCTCTATGACCCTAAACTAAGATCTCTAATACTTTTGTCCCACACGATGTTAAACTGTAGTTTAAGAACTACGTATGGCTTGATTCTCATCCTTATGGGATATGTAGTGAAGTTCAACATTTCAATTCAGGACCCAGCCACAACATGATTATGGTTAGCATTGATCTGTGTATCTCTATATACATTGAAAAATACCCATATTTATGTGTCATAATTCCAAACATAAATATTTTCAGATCTTCATAACCCTTTTCATGACTTCTAGTCACAAAAATGTCAAACTTCTGAGAATTCTTTTGCCTGACTATACAGCATGTGCCCATAGGCGGCCTTGCATAAACAGTCTACATAACAGACTTGTTATCCAAAAGATACTATTTTATTTAACAATGCAGCCAATGCCCTTAGGTGGCCTTTCATAATTCAACCCCCTAATGGGTTTTTCGGATAGTGGTAACTTCATTCTTAGGAAGAATGCCTATTTTGTCCTTATTTGTCTTAAATGACAGTATGTAGGGATTCGAAAAAATAACAATCCTTAACATATTTGTCCCATATCCTTTTTCATGATCTGAAAGTATTCAAGTCTATGGTTTATATTCTCCTTCCCTACGTTTGGGTCAGACCTTCGTAGGAGTGATATACTTCTAGTTCTTCGATAATCTTGTTTGGAAATATCGTCTTCATATTCAAGTACCTCTTTCCATACAGAAAACTCTACACTTTGGAAAAATTTGAATCTCCATAAACTTTCACTGGATTTTAGCACTAGGAAACTAAATTTATGAGAGTTCATTTTCCTGACTATGTAGCACGTGCCCATAGGAGGCCTTGCATAAACAGTCTACATAACAGACTTGTTATCCAAAAGATACTATTTTTTTTAACTATGCAGCCAATGCCCTTAGGTGGCCCTGCATAATTCATCCCCCTAACAGGTTTGTTAAATAATGGTAAATTCATTCTTGGAAACTACTTCTTCTAATGGATTTTAGCTCTTTTTCATTTCATTTCTCAGATTCAAGTATTCTTAAGTCATAGCTTACATATTTTCCCTCATACTTGAGTATGGTAATATGTTTTCAGATGAATTTTCAAGAAATTGAGTCAATTATAATCCATTTAGGTCAAAGCTATTTCGACCTTAAACATTATCCTTTTTATGTCCGATGTGCATTACATTAAACTGCCCACAAAAGACAAGGGAACTCCGAATAAAAGTCAAGTTCCCAGCTCACTAAACATACATTTTCTATGATTTAGGTAACAATGAGGAATTAAAAGGTTTGATGTTTGTAGGGTTATTTAAATTGATCCTAGTAAAAATCAAACTATGCTTACTAGGCCCATTGTCTTAGGGAAAATCTAAAGAATTTAGCAAAAGAGAACACATGTACAAATGAGTGAGGGTGAAAGTGTTTTTAATTGATACATAGGAGATAGAAGGACATCTACAGACTGGAGTGTCTTATCTTTTTCACGAATTACAAGATGCTTTCAACATAACTCTTCATTTGATTTACGGCATCCCGAGCTTCATCAGCAACCACATGGAATTCATTCATTCAACTAGATACAATAAGAGATGCAATGATACCAGCTCTTCATGGAACAATTGTAAAAGAATGTTCTTGAGTGCGGTTTGAGAAAATTTTCTGCTGATCAAACAGTGACTCTGTTTCTGTCCAAGAGACTTGGAAGATGGATACATGGATTTGATAATGGAGCATTGGAAGTAAAGATCCATTTGTAGAGAGTACTCTTTTCAGATATTTCTCTAATGCCATGTCTGTCTTCTCTCCACCAACCGACAGCGGAAAACATTTTAGCCCATGGGGTTTCCATTTTCATATCTGCAAGGAAATGGCATGGATGGAGAATTTGAAAGTTCACACCATTGTTGTTGCTCTTAATGCATAGAATAACCAAAATGGATGAGTAGAAGTGCAACTGCATTTCAGGCGTATAGTTATTTGTATCTGGAAGATTGACTTCTTGCAGATGACCATGAACACACAGAGGCAGATAGATGCTCTGTGGGAAATTAAGATGATATTTCTTCAAGTACTTAGCCAAATCTGGGAGAGTGATATCACATATATCATAATAATCATGGCCAATAATGTTCATCATGTCATCAATCCTCTTGATAGCCAGTTCATCAGCCGTTCCAATTCCCTTGGGAACCATTGAATGTGCACAAAAGATGAATAAACTAACTCTTAAATGGGTTTATTTTTCATAAAATTTGTGAAAGAATTTGAAAAAATGGCAAAGGCATTAAGGCGCGCAAGTCAAAAACTTGGCGCGCAAGTATGAAGGTTCCGTGCAAATATTTGGCGCGCAAGTACCACAACGCAAGTCAAGACACCTTGATAGCAGCGCGCCATCAAGGAAACACCAGAAAACAGAGCAACCTGCATGGCTAAGGTGACCTGCGCGGTGAGAGCTCGAAGGTTTGAAGTCCGGAAATACGAATGCTTTGTATGAAAGTGAGGCCCTCTATTTATAGGCCAGGAAGCCTATCTGCGCGCCTACACCCAGTGTTCTCAAGCCCTGAACAAGTCGAGCCTGCGCGCAAGGTGTTCCACACTGAACACTTGCGCGCCACCATTCCTTTGGATGTCTCCTTTTTCCTCAGAGTCACATCCTCATTTTCTTTCAGATCTAACTATGAGGGGGGACTTTTGTTGACGCTCCTTTTTCATCACAGAGTCCAAAGGAATGTAAAGAGAAATGACTTAGCACAAATTGATTCATCCTTTGAAGAAAACATCAAAAATAGATAAAGGCATGAACAAGGTATCAAAATCACATGTGCCGCGCATGTTATATCACTGTCACGCAAGTCTACTTGCGCGACGCATGATGGTCGTGCAAGTGACTTGCGCGACCTAAGTGATAACCGTTCGGGGTCTTCTTCTGCCTATAAATAGACCCTGTGGGCCCCCCATTTTAGGAGGAATTTTTCCAGAAACTCAAGTTTGAGCTCCCGACGCCCTAGTCTCTTCTCAAAGCTTCGGGAAGAATTCTAAGGTAATTTTTCACCTCGAACGGAATATCTAAATAGGGGGAGGAAGGCCTAAGTGTTGAAACTCATCAACACTTGCGTGCCTAGGTGGTCATCCCTTAAGGGAAATGGCCACACTTGTGCACCGCCTTACTCCTTCAATAGAACATGCGCGCCCCTCTCCTTGAAGAACCTCAAGAGGATTATAAAGGCCTTAACCAAAAGTCACTCAAGTATTACCCTGCTGGTTGAACACCGCGCAAGTAACCAAGGTGTCGCGCAGGTATACCTGCGTGACCAAGACTTGTGCGCCCACGCAGTACCTACGCGCTTGCCAGGACTTGCACGCCCCTGCCTTTTTGGGTTTCCTTCTTGCCCATTTTACCCATATTAAGCCATTCCACCTCTCTTATTCAAGATTTAGTCTTCAAGACACTCTTAAAATCCATTTATGGCGTGATTTCTTGATTTGACTTCTTTATCTGAAAGTAATTCTGTGGAATATTCCTCAAAACATAGTGATTTACACATCTTTATGTCACTAAAGATTGAGATTTCATTCATTCAACCTCATCCATTAAGATGAGAGAATCCAAACCTGGGCTTCTTTTTCAGGAATATATTCCAGTCATAATTCCTTTAACTTGGGATTCCTTTTCAGGAATAAGTCCCAGTAATAATTCCTTTAACTTGGGCCTCCTTTTTCAGGAATAAGTCCCAGTCATAATTCCTTTAACCTGGGCCTCCTTTTCAGGAATAAGCCGCAATCTTAATTTCTCTTAATCAATCCTAATTTACCCTTGATCTGGGATTCCTTCTTAGGAGTAAAACCCAATCTTCAATCCTCTCCTAATTTTGGGCCTCCTTTCCAGGAGTAAGTCCCAGGGTAGAGTATTCAAATCACCATGAAACACATATACCTTTATGGACCCTGTTCTTGGATTTATTCTCTGAAGTTAATCCTAATCTTCATCTATTTCGGGTAGTCATACATACATAAGTCCCACATCATTTCTTATGATTGAATCTTTCATGGACCAATTGTCTAATTTTTACCAATACCTCTTGTTTCTCACACCGAGCAAGACTCACGTGATCTTAGAGGGTAAAAGTAATTATGACATCCTTCTTTGAGCCATCAATCATAAATATCATACTCCCTTACTCGAACTATGTGGGTTCTGATTCCTTTTCCAAAACAAAGAATACTTAGGTATCTCATCTGCGGGTTCAATCTCAACTCTGAAATAATCCATTTCCTTCTGAATGACAATAAACTTCAAGTGCCCCACTGAGTGGATTTGAAACTAGCATGGTCATCATAATCACCAAGATACTTTTATATAAATATGCTGAAGGATACCATTGACCAAGAATCTTTAATAAATACAGATGATTATCTATCGATGAAGAACCTCGAATACATATAAAATATTCTCTAAATTTCCTACATATTTGATCATTAATTGCCAAATCTAAAGGAAAAGATCATTTTATACTTGGTAATGTAATAAGGAATCACGAGCATAACTTAAATCTATAAAGAGAGTCCCAGAGTAGACAATAATTCCCCTCAAAAAGGTGTGATGAGTCCGACCTCCCATCCTCTCGACCAATGAAAATTTCTAAGCCTTATCAGTCCACAAACTAATGAGCACCTACCTTTGGAAATCAGGTCCAAATGGATGTGGAATCATTGGATGTTTACGGTTATACGAACAAACCTGTTAGAAACCGATCAGAACGTTTGAACCTCCCATAAATAAGGTCATCCCCGAATTCCAAGGGAAACACAGTGCCAACACACTGTTCGCAGCGAGGTAGTATATGTTAGGTGTGTCACAAGTAATATCGCATTAATAGATAATGCGAGAAATTATTTTTACCTTCTGTTCCATAATGGAAGTAGATATGTCATGCCCTTTGATGGAATTGATATAGCCTAAGTAAATCCATGTCCATGGTAAGGAATTGGCAAGTTCAATTCTGGAAAGTTAAAGAAAGAATAATGGAGCACATGGGTTGATGGCACTGGCATGCAAGCTGCTTGATTAGAAATATCGAGATAAAGGGATTATATTACACGGTAAGTGTTCGTATGAGGTGACATGTCAATGCGGTGTCAAATTATTTCTCTTGGGGGCCTCGACCCATTGCTAGAAAGTAATCTTGGACTTTATGCAATCCCACCTAATGCCAATGGGAAAGAGACTTAGAGGGTCACACACTAAGTGTGTCCATGTATCTCAGTTAAATATTAATTTAACATGTTTAATAAAGATTATTCTTGACTGTGGTTTAATAATTATCTAAGGATGCCTGATCGTATTTATTTCGACACTAGTTATTAGAGAGAATATATTGTGGGTAAAATAATATATTTATTATCTAGTAATGTAGTTACATTTATTTGAGAAATAAATAGTCATTACTCAAGGTTTAATAAATGTGGTAGAGGAAATAAAAAAAATCAAAATAAAAGTACACGTCATGTATTAATGATTACATGCCGTGTAGTTTTTCTAGTCGGGATTTTGAGGATATAATATTGTTTTATTAAATGATATTTATTATAATTAGCATGAGCACATGTCAATGAATTAATAATTCGACATGGGGGTTTTAAATAAGAGTTAATGAAATAAATAAAATGCATAACGCGTTTATTTATTGTCATAACTATATAACCTATAACCCAATTATAAATATCCTCAAAACCCCAAAACTTTTCCCTAATCGTTGTGCACAAAAATTCTAGAGAATTATTTCTAGGCCTAAAGAACTGCTTCCTCCAAGAATGCTCTCAATACCGAGAGATATCCTCCTCCATCAGATCAAGGCGATCGAAGGAGGACATCACAAGTGAAGGTTCTTCTGCGCTAGCACCTGAAGATCCTTCCGACGACGTCCAGAGATACGTGGCACATGTATGGATCACCACTAGAGGAATCCTACACTTGGATTCTACGACGCAATGACGGATCGCAAGATCGTGACCAGAGGCATCAACGAAGAAATGATTCCACCAAGGTAATTCTTGTGAATTAATTAAATTAATTATAACCAACATATGATGATCCTATCTCTATGGTTCCAGGACTCCCTCCTTTGGTTTTTCATTCTTCATTCTATTCCAAAGATCCAACATTTTATTTCATGACAGATCTTAGTTTGAACGTTGTTTAATGCTAAAATCAGAGTTGGGCGACCAAAAAATGCACTTTCGCTGCACCTAGAACCTACAATGACTTAGTCCTTAAATCATATAGGTCGATCCCTTATCGATGTTTGGAATTAATCCTTGAGTTTATTGAGGTTTTTGTGAATGTCTATCCACTTCATGTCCTATAGGCTTAGTCCATGAGGCATTAACCACTAATTGTAAATCTAGGAATAAAATCCATTGTTCAGTGAAGGATTACTTATTAGAGGTACTCACTCATGGTGATATCCATATTAACAATGGATTATGGTTAGATAGAGACTAGATCAAGTGTGTGACATTAGAATCTAGATAAGAATAGATGGAATGTATGTTTTATAGTCAGCGCTTGATCCCACACCACATATAACAATATCCTTTTTGGTTTTTACACCGAGTAAATTTATCTCTTGTTAATCCCAGATCCACCAGGACTATCTGAACATAAAACTATGAGAGGTAATGCATTTCCTTCCTCATATATATACCTCTTCAATTTTTTCATATGGGTTCATGATCACATGAAAGTACCATTTAATATATTCTTCGATAATATATCTCAAGATCATTCCACAAGATTTTTCTAGAACTCGGGTCACATTTAGTGTAAAAAAAGGTTAGGATACTCATTCCACTCACATCAGTTACATTAACCATAATATATTTATCAGTAGAGGCTAGAAGATCAACAATAAAGAGATTAGTAAAACAATTATTACATGGTGGTTCATGGGTTCACCTTGTATGAAGTGGTGTATGCCTATCCTCTAAGAAAAAAAGACATCTTCAAAGAATCCTTCTCAGGTTTGAGTATTTCAATGAGAGTAATTCTATTTAAGGAGATTTTTGAAGAAAATAATTTAGTATTCACCTAATCTCCAAGGCCCCAACCTTTCCAAATTATAAATGAGATCACATGAAGAGGGAATTCCTAGTTTGAGACCCTAGAATGTATCTTGTACTATATTGGTGAGAAGTACATTAGAATTCTCATTTGGTATGAGATCTGGTGTAGCCACTACTAGATGTAATAAACTAAGAGGATAAGGCAGGAAGCCATCATCTTCAACATGTGATAATGAACTATAAATCTTTGAGATTAATATAATAGAGACAGTTGAATAAAATGAGTCATGGGGGTGAGTGTTGTTAGTTAAATACCGTTGGACTTGTTTGGAAGGTCGAGATTGGTTCTATAAGGCTTCCAATGAAACCCAAAGCATAATTCCCATTTGATCCGTAGATATGGGAGGGGTAGGTCTAGAGGAACCCCATTCATGACACAAGGAATAATTTCAATAAGGGTTATTGATTAGAATAAGACTTCACTGGCATAAAAATGAGGGTCTTTTGTAGGCTTCAATGAGACCAAATTCTTGCACTAGTTTGGTTGTGGAGGAGGAATAATGCTTTTTTGGTAAAGGGTAGCTCGATCGGGTGAGGACACATTAAAGATTTTTTGATCCATATATACTTTACACATCTCCCAACGAGATAAAGTCATTAGAATTTTAATGAATATATTACTGAAACTACCTCTAGATCATGCATTGGGTAGTATTGTTCAAGATATTTCAATTTTATAGAATCACATGCTTTCACTTTTTCATTTTTCATTAAAAAATATCCTAATAAATTCTTTGAAGCATTTATGAATACCATGAAAATTTCTCCACATGTGGGTAGTGGGAGTACATGTAAAGTGATAAGTCTCATTTTCAACTCCTTGAAGCTCTCTCCACATTCATCATTCTGAAAACATTTGACTCCCTTATGATTTATCTTGGTTAGAAGGTTTGAAAATCTTGATAAATGTCTCACCAATATATTATAGAACCCAACTAGTCTAAGGGATCTATATATTTATTTAAAGAATGTTGGCCTTGACCATACTTCTATTAATTTTGTCTTTAAAGGGTCCCTAGATATCCCATTGCTTGTGATAATATTCTCCAAGAATGAGACTTCCTTTAACCAGAACTCACATTTGTTATATATTGAATAGAGATTCCCCTTTTGTAAGATTTTTAGTACAATGCTCAGATGCTCCTCATACCCCTCCTTGATTTTGAATTATATTTGAATATCACCTATAAATATTACCACAAACTTTTCGAGGTAATATGTAAGGACTATATTAATCAATTCTATAAAGATTTCAAGAGAATTATTGAGTTTGAATTGTATTACTTTGAACTCATAACACCCGTACCTTTTATGAAAAGTGGCATTAGATATATCCTCCTTCTTTACCCTTATTTGATAATATACTTAACAAATATCCACCATGGAGATGTATTGGGATCTACATATCTGATCGAAAAGTCATCAGTCCGTGGAAGAAGATTATTGTTATTTGTCATGATCTCGTTGATCAAAAGATAATTAATGTAGAAGAACATTGACCCATCATTCAATTTGATAAAGAGGAGTGGTCCACCATAAGGTGAAGAACTTGGCCATATGAAATAGTTTTCAAGATTATATTTTATTTGTTTATTAAGCTCCTCAGTTCCAAAATATCAATTTCATATAGATTATTGGATAATGAAAATTCCCCAAGTATAATCTTGATTTAATGTTCAACATCTCGATAATGAGGGATACCAAGTAATTATTTGGGAAACACATCATCTTATTCACTAAGAAAGGGAATGTCTTCAAGGATGATCTTTTCCTTAGAATCAATAATTTTTGAAAGATACACATACTAATTGGGAAATAATATCCATTCTTGAGATGTTGGGGATATATTATATTCATTCTCCTCTTAGAACATATATATAATCAGGGGTTGAATCACAATTTAGTGAGTGGTTTCATTCTAATAGATGTTTATATGGGATCTATATTGGGAAAGCCAATCCATACCTTGAATTGCATCAAATTCAACTAAAGGGTGTATCACAAGGTTATCTAGAGAATTTATTCCACAAATTTTGATAGGGGGAGTTATATACTCAAAATGTAATAATTGAACCATTTTCTATTTTCATCGACATCTTCACTTCCATGCTTTGTGGGGATATTTGAATAGTTACAATAAACTTGTGTGATATAAAGGAATGTGTAAAAATAAAATTTAATAAGTTTCTTTCTCTATTATTGAATTAATAACTATTGTACATGTCACTAATTCATTGTTTGGATCAACCTAAGTGGTTGTGGTGGAATACGATCACCCTTACTACCTTGGAGATTATAGACTATCTCCGAAAACTCTTTTCTTAGTGGATTGGTTTATAAAGTGACCTTGATCCTTATAGTTGAAATAATGAAAAAAAACAAATAGGGTTGACGAGAGCATTAGTTTAATCCATCGTATTTGTGGGTTTCTCATTTTGTAAATCTCTATCTATATTTACTTCCTTCCTACACCTAAAGCATTTACTCACCCCTTAGGAAAATTACAAAGTTCTTATTTATACAATTTTGTAAAGTGGGATGTTGAAATTTCTTAGCACCGATATATTTAATTATCAGACTATCAGAATTAAACTCCAATTTATTCTTTTTATCCTCATTATACCCTTGATATTCTCTAATTTCCATTTTTTACTTCAAGGGAACATCAGATAATTTACTTATAGCTATCAAAATCACATATTTCTAGGGTTTTCATAGACTAGGGTTTATCCAACCAAAGAAGTGGTCAAATTTTCATTCACATGTAACAAAAAATATAGATAAATACCATGAGAGTATTATGAAATTTTCTTTATACACCCTGATAGATTCATCATCTTCTTCCTCGAGGGAAAGTAAATCCCTTTACATTTTAAGTCTGATAGTACAAGGAAAATATTTATCTAATGTTTTTATGAAATTTCTTCCACCACATCACCTTGATCTCTTACTCAGGCTTCATATTATTGATAAATTTCCACAAATAATCATCTTCTTCCAATATATGATAAACTTGTAGTATAAACTTCTCTTTCTCAGAACATTAAAGGATATATAAGATCTTCTCAATAGAGTTGATCCATTGTTTCATGATTAGGGAATTAGATGATCTATTGAATTTCAAAACCCAAAGTCTCATTAATGTCTCAATTACATCCTGTTATTTTTAGGGTATTTCTTCAATCCTCATAATCTAGTATTCTATTTAGAACCTGATTTATCTGAGAGAGTATCATCACAAATCTCTCTATTCCTACTCCCATCATGTTGGTAATCTCATTTGGCCCATCGTCACATTTCCCTTCACACATGTTGTTTACCCGATTCCTCTTATTTCTGGCCATTGGCTAGAATAAAATTAAAATTAGAGTTGATTATTTTTATAATATTAAACACATACACAAGAATCCAAATACTTTAAAGGTATAACTTATATGTGACATTTTTTTATTAACTTATGAATTTCTAGGATTCAACCTATGTTATCCATGATTTCTTTCCTAACATATATTATTATAGACCTTTTTGTTCCGATAATAATGGTTCATTATGTTATTATGAATTTACCAAATAATATACCATGGTAGTGTCAAACTTGGTCTGAAACAAGTCCTGTTTTCATGCACCTGTTCCTGGTTGAGTCTAGTTCAAGGTATTATTTTTAGGTTTTACCCATATATACATATATTCAAGTGGCACATCCACTTGTAGTATTGAGATGAGGATGTATTTTGTTAAAAATCACTGAATATATACTTTAAAAAAATTTAGGGATGTTTTATTATACTTAGTTTATCCCTAAGGCACTCACTAGTGTTTTATAATCCTAATCCAAAAAAATAACTAAAATTTTATATTGATACCAACTATGATAACCCCACTCTTTATTATGAATTTATTCATTATTTATTACATAAGATTACACATAATAAAACCCATAAGATCAATAATTATACTGTATTTTGGAATTAGATAAGTCACATAACAACTTAAAACATGGGATATGATTTTTTTTGAAAACATCGTTAACATGCTCATATTATTCGACCATACATAAAACTGCATGGTATAACCTGGGGACATATATAAGAAAGGGGTAAGTAAGGGAATAAGCATGGAATAACATGAAGAAAGTAATATATTTTAGAAAATATGAATATAAATGGGGCATAAAAGGAGTGAGAATAAAAAACATGAATAATAAGACATTATATAGAATGATAACATAAAGGTAGCATAAGAAATCTGTAAGAAGATTAAATCACTACATCATTAACACAAGATAGGGATAAATTCCATGAAAAATACTTAAAAATGTACCATGATGTATTTGGTTCATTCCTTAATCCTTTTTATGACATTTTATTATACTAAAACATTACCCAATGCATTGGATCACTATAAAATTCTGGGATCACTAGTCACTATCATTTCATTTTCATTCTTAAGTGTGTCACATAGATCATAAAACATAGAATCATTCATTATAATATTTTATTCGAAAACTATGGATTGAAGAAAACATACATGTATGTACCCAATAAATTATCATCAGTGTGTAAAGGTTAATACCCTTGATAAGAAATGGGTATTTGTATTCACTACAAAATTTATTGTCATGGAAAATCACGATGAAATTTCTACAATATAACAGGGTTGTATGAATGTTCATGTGAGTGATTTATGAGAGTGAAAGGGGTATTTAAAAATTTCTATATAGAATTAATAGTAATGGATATATGGAAGAACATATACCAACATTATTAAATGAAGTAAAAATACATAAGATAAAGAAGATACTTAAATATAGTGGAGAAGGAGAGGATCCCTTACTATGAGAGGGTGATTCCAAATACATTGAAGGAGCTTCATGAGAGATTGAGTTAACCTTGGGGGGACTCTATAGAGTATATAGATGAGTAATTATGTTCTCCAAGGTTTTTGAGTGATGAGAAATGGGAGTTTGCATGGGTTTATAAAGGAACCGATTGGGGAATTCTTTATCATTTCTTAAACATAGGTTTTAGACTATATATAATAAAATAACTAAAACCAAAAACCATACTATGGTGTTTTTACCATAGTTTCTATAAAAGTGGGATGGATTTAAATATTATATTATTCCAAGGGATTACCTTATAACAATATTACCCTTGATGATGTGTAAGTGAGTCTTGTTTATCAAGAAATGATTTTAAAACCAAAAAATATATTATAGGTTTTGAAGTATTCATAAAGGATTTATAAAATTAATTAAAAAAAATTAATATTAAATTAATTTAACGGGGAAAATATTTGGTCATGGAAACCCATTATAGTATTTATTACATCATTTTTGGGTCATTATGATGTCATAATACACATTACATATTTACACCATATTTAGTTTTTACCAGAAAATTCAACTATCTCAGAAAAATACGAAAAAAATTCACAATTGGGTAATTTAGACAATCAAATTCAAAAAATAATATTAATTTTTTTAAATAACTTTCTAAATTTTTTAGTTTTCAATTCTAAAATTAGAATCCACATTTATTGAGAAATTCTTGGTTTTTTGGAAACAATAGTTTTCAAACAGTTATAAAAGTTACATTTGAATTCATAAAAATTATACGATAATTTATATTTAATAAAAATTATTTAATAATAAAATTTCAATTAAATATTATTTATTTCAAAAATCCATTAATTCATCAAAATAAATTACTTAATTAAATTTTAATATTACAAAAAAATAAAATTTATTTTTTATTGTATAAATTTAAAAAATATTTATAATATAACAATAATAAGAAAGAAAATATATTAATTATTCTATAAAATATAAATATTAATATTACTAGGGTCTTGATACACATCCATTTAATACACTAGAAAACTCCCAAAGAGTAAGGTATGTAATGGTGAGATTTTCATGGGGTGGTTCGGCGTTCATGGTTTGGGTCATGATCTCGATGAGCTTGAACATATCCTGTAAATGGGTTTTCTCATTCTTATGTTATTGGGTCTCAACTTAGTATCAATCAAGGGAAAACACCAATGATTCTATATCCCTTAGGAGCTCTGATAAATGGGATTTTTTGTGTATAATCCTACTAGTTGAGACCATCACGTCCTTTGTCTGTGCCAATTTAACTTGTTAAAACCCAATATTTATACTAATCATATGATCACTATTAAACGACTATATTATCAATGGTATATATGATTAATGATATTTTAAATTTCATAGGATATAATGAAATCAAAGAAGCACATGGGTTTTAAATTTCCATAATATATAATAAATCATTAAATTAAATCACAAGGGATATTTTATTTATAAAATTTCAGGTGGTTACATTGAATAAATCTACATAACAATAAGATGGCTATGTCAAAAAAGAGATAATCCCATCAAAATGAAATACATAACTCTGGTAGCATCATGAGAACTGCATAAACCTTTAGGGAATTTATGATTGCATGACCTGATACAATACTCATAGACCGTGTGAACCATGAAGATCTCACTGAATGCATAGTCTGCAAAAATCCTTTCCATCAAGACCATAATTGGTAATCATGTTTGCATGGCCTTTACATGGTCCTATGATTCTCATAATAATCTAGTCATAATATGACTAAACTAATAGATCTCAAAAAACATGTGTGGAAAAAATATATCCACGGTTTAAGAAATTATCAAATATAGATTCATGCTTGATTTAAGTGAGTGATAAGGAAATTTTTTTTCATTTGGGAAGATCTAAAAAATCAGTGATTGTGAAGAGTTCTTTTGAATAGGTCTTTCAATTATTTTTTGTGAACTATCATATGAAGGAGTCACATGATAGAAACATATCACAAGACATATGGAGAGTAAGAGTATCCAACGATTGAGTTTCCCTCAATTATCCTATTTATAGAGTATTCAATGGAATAAAAAAGGTCTCCTGTAAGACCAAATGTTCCCTAAGACACTAATTGGATGTATCCATAAATACTGAGGTAGATATATAATTTCCATATAACTGATCCCCTGACCCCATGGATGTCCCTCCCAATGGAGGAAATTTGTTGACACCCACTAAATGGGCATAAAAAATATATAATGGAAGAAATACCCAAATTATGGGTATTATTTTATCTATAAAAAATGATGGTAAGGTAGAAAAAACATGCAGATCACGTGATCTTCTAAAGGACACAAGATCACATGACCTTCATATGGTCATACGAATGGGTCATGTGCAACGTATGATCAGATGGAGATCATGCATATATATTTTGACAAGAATACTTGTTATTGGGAGGGTTTCCAAGACATTCATTGATTATTTGGTGGATTCCAAGTGAAATAATTATGTGAATTGTCAAATACTATGTACCTGTAAATCATCAAAAAATCCTTGTAATATAAAGGAAAAAATGGAAAATATAGAAGCCTATTATGGTCGTAGATCTTAATATGATGTGATAAAGAAGTTATCAAGACATTATGTAATCCTTGGATACTTGTATACCATATCATGAAAGATCCCACAAGAATGACATGAAGGGTCTTACACTTTCCAATTCAATCCTATGTTTCCCCTTTGACTTCATAGACAAGAAGAAGGGATGTCCATGACAATGCTTGTGAATCAACACAAGGCCCTCTATTGGTAATGCGATGCATCCCTGATAAATAGAGTGATTATCTTTACACAATTCATACAAATTTATGAGATCCCTGAATCTTATGAAAAAAATAATGAAATTAAAGTGGAAAAAAGGGAAGCTTCTTTCATAGCGAGGATACACTTATCATCACACAAATGTGTTTATACACCTTGTTAAATCTCCATTGATCCCACAAATCCCCCCTCGACATTTTAGCATAATATTGAATAAGTACTCTGGAAAAGATGACTTGGTCACATGAATTACCCCAGACAAGTCTATTTTGTCTCCCAGAGAACCCGAGACAAAGTATATCAGGTCATGTGAAAGCCTTTCAATAGGCATCTTAATCTCACGAATCCCCCTAGATATGATGGACTAACCATGTAAAAGCTGCTTAGAATGTCAACATGGTTAAAAAAGACCCATTTTATTAGAAAATATACAAAATAAGTGGTGTTGATAGGATGGTATTATGGTCACTGATCACCACATGACACCCACCCATGACAGGATCATGGGAAGTGCGTTACACCATATCCCTCTGCTGAATCAAGTCCAAATATGTGAGATATGGGCTGAACAATGTGGAATATAACTAGAGTAGTGATGCCTATAAATACCTCCCCTCAACAAAAAATAGGTTTTATGTTCTGACTAATGCATTCGGGATCCAAATCCATTGGTCAATTGCACATGGGAGTGTAGGAGTGGACTTATCAGAGTGACTGATCATGTGATTGTGAAAGTCATATATTAGGTAAAATATGGGGAATGAATCGAAGAGTTGCACAAAATTAATTTTCACTTCATGTGATCTCTTAAGATCATGCGAATAACTTTTGGTGTGTCGACCAGACTATGAAAATGATATACTTCATGTTGGTTGAGATATGTGAATCCTAAAATAGGATAACACTAGAAACATATTGGGCACATATTCAATAAAAATAAATAATAAAAACTAAAATACACGATACTTACCCCAAGTAAGATTCACTGATCCTCATGAGCTTCACATGACATATCCAAATCCTCTAAAAACACTAGGATGCATTGTTCAATTCATGTGATGTCTTCTAAACATGTCATGTAGAACATGATATTTTCCATGGACATGTAAAATAGGTAACATGATACCTTCCAGTCATGCCACATGAGTTCTGAGAATCCCTCCAGGTTCGCTATCCCGATCATGCGATGTCCTCCAGACATGTCTCCCAAGTTATATGGTGACACTAGTGTATGTCAGCGAGGTCTCGAGAAGCACTCTAGGCTTACCAACCATAAATTGTGAGACCCTCCATGTTTTCTATCTTTGTGTCATGATGAAACCAAAACAAGTTAGATAGATCTCATGATTTCCTATGGAAAATTCAACCAGATAATGCAGAATCCTCCAGATATGTAAGTCTAGATTTCCTGATTCCCTCCACACAAGACAACCATATCTTGTGATACCCTCTAGATATGTGATCATAAATTATTCTATGGTCACCCAACATGTCATTAAAGTTTACAGATGACCTCTATAAAAGTCAATTAGATCATAAGACTATCTTTAGACATACCAACTAATCAATCAGGACATGTCCATACGTCCACATACATGTTAGGCAGACAATCAGGCTAGGTCAAGAAGAAATCTCAGGACATGATAACATTGTCTAGTGGATATATTATGGAAACCTTAGTGAGTAATACCTAATAAACTAAACTATGAGAACTCTGATTCCTTCCATAATCAATATAATTAGGTTGTATTCCTAAGGCCCAAGCTCCATATAAGCATCTAAAGGGAAAACTCAGTGTGTAAGCTTCGATCAGTGGTATGATATAATTTCCCCCATATTAGGGAAACCTCATTGTGTAATCCCAAATTAGAAGTAAAATACAATAACTATAATCAATTTAATAACCAGTATACATAGGACAAATTCTTATGGCTTAAGATCCATATCAAATATATTAGGGAAAAGCTAGTGTGTATTCCCTAATAAAAAAACTATGAGAACAATAATTCTTTCAATAATAAGGATATATAGGATGCCTTCTTAAGACCTGATCTCAAATAGGTATCCACTATGGTGTAAGACTTTCCATGTCTTAAAAATTCCAACCATATGGACCCAATTTCTCCCATGGGCCAATCATTATTCCTCATCAACCAGAAGGTTAAGAAATCAACTGAACAATAAGAACTTAAATTCCTACCCTATCTAGGATATTTAGGATGACTACCTAATTCCCTAGGCTCTATATTAAACAGACAAAGGGATATCCCAACACATAAGTCCCACATTCATATACAGTGAGAATGATTACTTGATATCCCTTATTTCCTACATCGACCATGGATTAGGCTTAGGGACTTTCAATGGTCATATCATTCATATAATTAGTCTCCACCAATCAGTGAAACCACAATGTATAAGCCCTAATCAATGGAATGATATGACTACCCTCCTTACAAGTGAATCCACCTCAGGTTATGTCCTAAGGGAATAATCGAACTATGATGAATCTAATTCCTTCCATAACCAAGATACGAGGGATTCCTTCCTGAGGCTAGAGCTCAATACTCAATGCCTATGTTCCCTCATATATTTCCTTTCCTCTCGAAGTTAAATTCAATGGGTTTAACAAACTATGTAGGTTTAGATTCTTATTATAAACATGATATGTAGGACACCTCATAGTTGTTCAATCCCATCCTCAAAATATTAATCACCTCCTTGGATAGAAATAAATTCAAAAGTTTCTAGTTATACGTATTAAATATATAACTAGATACCCACTATTGGGAAAGGGATGAAGAACTTAAAATACATATAGATGGATCCACTAACAAATTCCCTTATATATATAAATGGATTTAACCTATGATAATTTTCTAAGGGTAACCAGTCCCATTCTGAGATTAGGAATAAATTCATGAACATAACTTAAATATATAATAATGTCTTGAAATAGGAAATAATTATACCCAAAAATATGTGATGATATTGAACTACCATCCTCTCAACCAATATGTGTTCCTTATCATCATTGTGTTCGAAACCCTAAAGGACCACCTTCTTTTAGAAAGAAGGACCATATTCAGTTATGGATGTGGGAGATGCTGTGACTCTCCATTTGAGTTAAAAATTGTAAAATATACTTTAAATATAATAAAGGAAATTAAACCACCCAAAAATATATCCATCAGTCTAATATATCCACATCTTTCTGAATAAAAAATGTTAAACCTAACATGAAATTAATTAACTACAACGTCTCTTTCACAAGATAAAAAGTATAGGCTTACCAGTTCTTGTCAGAACATTTTGTTCCTATCACATAGGTGGTCCTTTATTTTTTGATGAAACACTATTGAAAAATTATTAATCTTAAGAGTTATCTTATTTTGAAAAATATGTAAAAGATATAATACATTTGTATCATTTAATAGTTTTTCAACTTCTTGATATGTTATCAAGGATATGAATACATTCATGAAATGAAACTCATTCTAAAAAACTTCTTTATATATAAAATATATCTTATCATAGTAAGAAGAGAGCTATTATATACCCAAAAAATCCAACTCTACTAGGGGAAGAACAACTAGGTTTTTAGGTAAATTATTTCCAAATACAAAAACATGTAGAATTTTATAATTTATTTTTTCCTTAATAATACCCCAAGGTGTTTTACCATAATTTATAAATCCAATTCTTAATTTATAATTTTTATGTTAAAATAAAATTTTCAAAAATGAAAGAGTGTGATACCCATTATAAAAAAAGACATTAGAATAATATGAGAAAATAAGAGTTGTACCTATTTCCACTTTGTTTGATGGACCAATATATGCTGAATTTGTTGAAAATGATTTAACCAAACCCTTCTCCTTATAGTATGGATGATTCTCATTTTTTTTATTATTTGGACATTAATCCTCATAGTGACCCATTTAATTACATATAAAACACCTTATTATTTTCTTATCAAAATTTATCTTACTAATACAAGATTATTTTTCATTGTAGTTGTGATATATATTCCCATTTTTTTCAGTAGTAGTACATCCAAGATTTCATAAGGAATTCCCCAATATTCTTTTTACTAAAACTATAAAAAAATGAAAAATATATTTTCTTAGCATCATATTTATTTGTTACATTCTTACAATGTGCCTGCCACATGGATCCATTTTTCTGATTGTTTTATTTAGGCACCTGATAATCAATAGACTCCATTTCCACATTCTCAGCACATTAAAAAAATTTCTCAAAAATTTTAAATTCATTGGAATAGAATTGTATTTTATTCATTGTATTCAATACTAGGAAAAATGATTAATTTTATAATCAAGATCCTATATACAATTTGATGCATACCATGAAAATTGGGTGAGATTTTCTTCATATATGGGCACTGCATTTTCCTCCTTTTTTCTCAATTACTTGAATTCTTTTCTATCCTATTTCAAATATCCATAGGAAAATACTTTTTAATGAAAATATTATTAAATTAATCCCATTTAAAAGACTCAATATCTTCACTTCCCCTGATATTTTTAACCATTTACCACTATTTGTAAAATTCACCTTCAAAATGGTAAATATAAAGAGTTATTATTTGATGAAATGAACAACCCATGATGTCTAATATATTTTATAAGAATTTAATACATCCTTCAGCTACCACTGGGTTAGAATATCCACTGAATACTTGAGGGTTTTTTCTCGTTAAATGATCAACTATATACACATTCCTTCAGAGTGAATATCATTTCTCTGTCACATGGATACCACCACCATTTATATCTTGTTTCAATTGATCTATCACAGTAAAAATTATATACTCTTTCATTTCCTTTCATTCCGGTTTACTTATTTGGAATGATATTTTGTTATTTATGCCTTCCCACATTAGTTTACCTATTTTATATATAGGAAAAATGACAATAGAAATACTTTAGATGAAGAAACATGGTAATCATTAAATTTTGGTACATGATAACCATACATTTAAATATCTGAAAGGTTTATACTAACATTATCCTACCCTCTAAAACTATATAAAACCTTTCTGTAATTATAATAATAAATACCTAATATTAGATAATACATATTCTAGTATCTTTAGACAAATGTTAATTTTATTTTATTTAAAAAATATATATTAGGTTTAGAGTTTTAGAGAATTAGGTCATCACCCTTACACAAATAAATATTAAATAACAAGGTGTAAAATTCCACTATGTGTCTATTTTCCCTTAAAATAAAACATTTAATATATAAAATGTTTTATTATCAAGAAAAAAATTCATAATTTTGATCTTGAACTAATCCTTGTTCTTAATCATCCTTAAAACCATATTAAAAACATTTTAAAATATGGAATGAGCAGAAAAATATTTGTAAGTGACATAAAAAGAAAGAAAGAAAGCCATAAGTCCATTGATACTCATGAAAGTTTTCTCTTTTAAAAATAAAAATTAGATTCAATGTAATAAAAATCTTACCCAAGAAATAAAATTCTCTGTTCAATGATTTTCATAAAAAATGTAATAATAAATATAAATGGAAAAAAATAAAACTCATAAAGGTAATTTTCAGTCTTGAAAAAATTATGAAATGTTTTCACAAAGTTATAATCTTCACCCATAAAAAATAGAAAATACTTATCATTAAACATAAATCATTATCCTACCGTAAGAAAACATAAGATTAATATAAATATAATAACAATCATAATTAAAATGTATAGTAAACTTGAGGAATAATTTCAATATCACTCTCACAATCACTCTTAAAAATGGAATAACTAATACATTCAACTTATATACCCAATGCATTGGAGGGCTATAGAGGACCCACCCATCCTTGGTTTAAAATGAAACCCAACATAAAAGTTTTATAATGGAATAAAACATAATCAAAAATAATTCCCAAGAACCATAAAATAATCATAAGATCTGATAGATTTATTTTTCATTATTACACTCATACCTCTATTTTTTCACCCATAAGAAAAAATTTCCAAATATTGAAATATCCATTTTATTTTAAAACTATTCTTGAAAATAACTATAACATATGAATGGAGGGTTTTTTTATTTAAGAAAATATGGAATCTTATAATGGAATTCAAATGTAAAATAATGGTTGTGGTGGTAGAAAAATTTATTATTTTCTTATACGTTAAAATAGAATATTCATTTAGTATTTTATAAAGAAAGTCAAATTGTTCCTTATAAAATATGTTAGAAGATTCATTTTTAAAAAAATTGAAATAATTTAAAAAGATTCATAAAATTTACTTTCTAATTATTTTATGTAAATATAAATATATATATAAAAAATTATTAAAAATATATACTTGGAAGAAAAATAGTTGGTAAGGTAAATTTAAAGTTGGATTTTTTAAAAGAAAGTCCCTTACATTGAGTCCAGCATGTCAGGTACGCTCTTTATCAACCTAAATAATAAACTTATGTTAAATATTTAATTTATTAAGAAAAAATGTTAAATTTTCATTATTAATTTTAACTTATTTATTACCATTTAATATTCCATTACTTAATCAATGTGGTCCATGTCTGATGTTTTGAAGATATTAGACTCATATGTCCAAAAAGACATCAGTAGGTTGAATATGGTCAAATAGGTCATTATTATTTAATATATTGAATAATAATCATGAAATAATTTTAAATTTTATACCTAAATTATAATTTAAAAAACAACCAAAAAATATGGTTATGAAAACTTAAATATGTTACAATCATGGAGACGATGGCTATACGTACAGATGAGTAACATATCCTTTTTTCAATGATAATTATAGAATGAAGGTAAGCATTATTTTCTATTTTTATAATGATAATTATATGATAAATATCTTATTATTGAATTAAATACACTTACATATATCATCCATGTGATGTGGTAATTAAAAATGTATCACATCATTTCGTGGAGGTGGTAGTCCACACGTACGCACGAACAACGTTATCATTTTTCAGTGAATAGATATGTAATAATGTTAATGATATATTAAATTTTATAAAAGATACATATATTATTAATATCATATATATGTTTTAAATCCAGAATTATAACTATCCTTTATAAGAAGTTATGAAAAATGAATTATATCAGTTCACGAGGAGGTAGTTCACCACACATATGAATGATAGTTTCCTTTTCCATTTGATGAAAGAGGAGATGTATATAGGTTATTTAATTAACATAATAAAATATCAATATATGTAATATAATTATTCTATTAATTTAAAATTATTGAAGAAATCTTAAGGATATAGAAGAAGAAATAACAAAATAATCGGTTAAAAACTATACCTCTTCTTTAGACAACCCATTAAGGTTTACACCAAAAGATTCTATAGGATGGTTTTATGATCATAAAAGGGCTATATGAAATGGTTAAGAATGTAAGTATATTATTTGGGTTGGTATTTCACAAACCAAAAATATTTTTAAGTGTCATGAAAAGAGGATAGGAGATGCCATGTTATAAGAGATGGGAGTGACACTCTTATAAATAGATAAAACATTAAACAAATAATAGTTATTTTTTATGTTCAAATGGTTTGAAAATTATTTATTTAATATATCATATAATTATGGATCTATATCATCTTATTCAATAATTTTTTACAATTTTTTATTATATTTATACCCTTAAAATTTTAAACCCCTATTAATCCTTTTGATGATTATAGTAATGTTTTTTATTCTTTATGGTTTAATATACCTACTATAAAAGAGAAAAAACCGATAAAGAACCATGATTTATATCAGAAAAAATATTCCACTCACTTTTATGATGATAATATTTTTATAAATTTAAACCATTTAATAAAAAATTATTTATTATAAAATATTATTAATTTCATTCTTGACACTATTTATTTTATTTGACATTAAATACATTTATAAAAAGACATAATTAGAATATATAAAATTAAAACACCAAAAATATGATATAATTATATTAAAAATTAATTTTAAACTACAACTCACTTATATAATATTTGTTTTAGAGTTTTTGAAATCATTTTATTTTATTTTTACTACTTTCATAAGCACTGTGTTAGTGATGCATAAGTATTTAATGTAATTATTTTATTCCTAAGAATTATAAATAAATTACCATGATAAAACAATTTAAATTTAAAAATAATATTTATAACTAAACTTATCCTCTCTTTATCCATATTTTTAAATTTTAGATAAAATAAAACAAAGTGAATGACATTTTGACTTTTCCTTATATAAAATAATGTAAATATTAAAATCAGGGAAAAAGAGAAATAAAAGGACATATATTCAAATTTTGGATGATTAGGGATGATATATAATCATACAATTAAATAAAGTAATATTTTATGGTAATTGGTTTTCCTTGTCATTTTATTTTAACCTTAAATACCGGATTTAACCCCTACCATGGTAACAAAAATTAATAAGGTTAATATTCATAATGCCCCAAAATAGTAGAGAAATATTTAATAAATTTAGACCCAATGATTCATAAATTAGAGTATATTTTTTTTCAAATTTCAATTCATATAATTGGTTGAATTTATTTTAAAATAAAGTTAAAAAATGCGATGAAAAATGATTTTTAAGAAAAATTCATTTTTAAGTATACAAATGTTTTTAGACTAAATTAAAGTATAAAATTAATTTCAAAGACCATAATTTGGTTATTTATAATAAAATGGAAAATATTAAATTTTAAAACTAATCCATAATATAATTTTTTTTTGTAAATACTTTCAAAGAAAAGTAATTCAGTAAAAATAAGTATTATTCATTATTCATTGAAAATTCAATCTATTCAGAAAAGTATCAAAACTTCATCTTATGATAATATTGATATGTTGACTTCCAAAATTAATTTTTTAAAATTAAATTTCTATAATGTGTAAATATGTTTCTTAAATAAAACCATATAACCCATGAAACCCCAATTTGGTAAGAAAGGTAGTAGTTTTCCTTTTGACTGAAAAATTACCAAATATATTTATAATAAAGGTCAATATATATAATCTAATTAATAAATATTAATAATAAATGAATATGGTTTATATTTACATACAAATGAGCCTTATACTAGTTGGTGAGGTCTCTCTATGTGCATCCATGTGACCCTGGTTCAAAACAAGGCAGAGGAATAATTACGGGGTACTTTAGCAGTACTGTAGTAGTACTATGAAAGTATTGTAGTAGGTACTATTCCTTACATTAGTAGCCAAAAATATTCACCTTGGGCCAATTTTTTGGGATTAGAGAAAATTAGGCCTTCATGCCACCCAGGCCTTCTATACGATAATGATTTCGTTCTACCTTTAATGCCTTCAAGACACCTCAAGGCTTTCAGGCCACCAGATGTGCAGATGCCCAAACAGATTTTACAAGGAACCATCTCTAGAGGAGGATTCAAGAGTAGGGAGAATTCACTAGAGTAGGGCTAATATATTTGGAATAATGAGATGGTATGACGTTACCATCGTTACTGAGCCTGCGTATCTTTTCACATGATAGCTAGCTGAACAACCATGAAAAATTAGAGAGCTGATCACAATGCAGATGCTGGGGAGGGGCGGTTTCAAGTAGTCATAGTATGTATGATTTCTTTAAGACCTATTAGTCTTGTAATGTCTCCAAGCCTATAGGAAATTTAATTTTAGGGTTCTTCTTCAACCCTTAAAAGGGTGAATATCAAAAATAAATAAAAAATAAAGGCCTTCTGGCCATTCAGGCAGGTTTATATTTACATTACCTGAGATGTTAAATTTCTTATTTCTTTCCTTGGATTTTTTATATTGATATTAGGATCTATATTCAATTACACTTAATTCATTTTTATATTTAAAAGATATTAAACTACAATTTCACTTGATTATATTTATTTTTCATGTCCATGATAATAAAGAAATATAATAAAACATGTATTGAAAAGGAAGAGATTCATTGAAATGGGAGTATGAATTTTAATTTTATATTTTTTATAGCTCTCCCAAATTTTTAAATTTTTTTTAGTTTTTAACTAAAAGTTTATACCCCACCTTTTACTTCTATTAATTCATTGATCTTAGATAAAAAATCATTAAGAATAAACTTAATTAAATGTTTTATATATCTTCATCAAATGAATTTGAATTAGAAATACATGTATTTAATAAGTAAAAATAAACATGGTATGGATAGATTTTAAAAAACATGATTTTGGGGAATTTTTTTGACTTATATAGGTGTAATTTTTCTTAGACTTAACATTATTTAAATTTCTCAATTTTTTTGATTAATTTTTTATTGTTCTATTACATGGAAGATTTTACCAAAAAGTTTTCTTAGTCCTGAGGGGGATCTAATATATTTTATCTCATTCTTGATTATATTTCATGATTGAATCAAGCATGCTTTCTTCAAATACTTTCATTTCATATTTTTTAATGATATTATGGTAAAAAATAAATTTTAAAATGATTAGGGTAATTTTATTAAAAATACATTTATTCATGAGACTATATTGTACATATATCCTTATTTAAGCATCAAGAAACATTGTGTGAGATTTATATATAAAAATCACATTATAATCATATAATATCATTTCCTACCCCACTCTTAGTGTTTTTCATGACATTAAATTGAACAACTGTGGGGTAGGGGTTATCTATGGTGAAAGGTTTTAAATCACATTGTAGAGAAGGTGTGGGGTGTTTCATAAGATGTTGTGGATGTTTCATGAGTATCTTTCATTATATATCATTTTTTATATTGTGATTTTTGTTTTCATTAAAATTAAAATTAAAAATAGAAAAATATATAAAAATGGTTTATGTATCAAGTTGGTAAAAAACCCTTCTTGACCAATTATCTTGATCATTTGAGGTTGGTTAGTGGATTTGAGACATTTATAAGAAAATATTTTCGAAGAAAAGAATGGAAATAAGAGAAAATAATTATAAGGGGGTATTTTTCCATTATGATTTCATTAATTTATTCTTTTTTTTTGTTTTGGAGAAAGTGTAGAGATTCCACACATGAGATGGTGTATCTTCATTGATCATACATTTTTATATAATATTTTAATAGTTTAATCACCCTTTTAAGATTTACTTATTTTTACATCATTGCCAACGAACCCAATGATTTAGATTCATTTGATCCTAATTGTAAATTCCTCTTGATTAAGTGATATATTTATCTATATAGGGTGAAGATTTTATATTAAATGCAATCCTATCATAAGGAATATGTACTTATGTTATACACATAAGTTTATCAAATTTTTACATTGAGTGGGGATAGAAAATAACTAAAGTGTGGTAGATTACAATTTTTATTCACATTAATGATGAATTTAAAAAAATGAAAAGAAAATAGGTGGAGAATTTTTATTTCAAAATAGAGAAAGTAAAATATATTCTCAATAATATTTTCTTGAAAAACGGAGGAGTAGAAGATTTTCTTATACATTATTCTTAAAAATTTATTCAACATTAATGGTCATTCAACGTTTTTGACACTAAATGAATGAATCTAAGAAAATGAAAAATATGGGGAAATCATGATTCACTTTAGGATGCGTCATTCACACAATGTATAGAGTTGAGTAAAGGTACTCATCCCATTTATAAGGATATTAATGGGTAGTTTATGGACAAAATCTATATTCATGAGGTGAATAGTTCAAATATATAAAGAACCATGGTAGTGAAAAGGTGGTTCAAGGTGGGAAACACAGTTCAAGACCTGAAATGACTAAGGAAAAATAGTTTAAAATATGAATCCATACTTTTTATGGAATGAAACACTATTAATTCCTTGAACCCATAGTAAACATCACATTTAAAAAAAATGATATTTTAGATTCCATTAGAGTATTTTTTGGATCATTGACCATGAAAATTGGATGAAATCAAAAGGATTTTCTTGAAAATATAACTTCAAGAATAAATATGTTTTTATGGCTATAAATACTATTATTGGAAACTGTTGATAAGAGTATATATACCCAAGTGTATAGTGTTTCGACAATATAGTATTTTTCAGGACAGGATGCTACTATTTTCAATATTATGTTCTTTAAGTGTTTTTCTCACCCTCTAATTTCTAGTATTAGAGGATGATTTTATTCTGTGAAAACATATTTGAAGTATGGGTAATTACTCTAGTTTATGTTTAGTTTTTTATATTTAATTCATATGGGGAAATTTTATTCCAATTTGTTTTCTTCCCTCTCTTCCTCATTGTTCATTTTATGACCATTACTTGTTAATTAAGGGAGTTCCTTATAAAATGATAGTTGGAATGAGGAATTATCTATGAACATTGGGTGGGATGATTTTTGATTTTTAAATATGGTTTTAGGTTACCTATTTCACTAATAAACTGAAGTAAATGACCATTAGAAAAATAGAATTTATGAAAGAGAGTGTAATCACCCATACTAAGTGGGTGACTTACACATAATTCCAACAACAACAAGATTAATTGTTTAAAATTTACAAAAAATAGTGAATGTACATAGATAACATATGGCTTCAACACTTTGTTTTCATTGAGTTATCCTTGTCTCTCAAAACTCACATGCTAAATAGTTTAGCTTTTAAATATGCTTTCATTCATAGTTAAGGTATTTATTATTAGATTATTTTTATTTCTAGCTTTCAATTCATAGGAACAACCACGAATGTACATAATACAATATTAGATAATTATATAATTAGTTATTATTGATCCATTAACTTTATAAATTAGGAATTTATTACAATATAGAGGAATTAACAATGCCCTTTGGGAGAATCAACTAACCCAAAAGTAACTAACGAAAAGTGATTTATTGGGGGAAATAGTTTGACAACACACATTCCATCTATCCTTGAATTTTTGACCATTACATTTAGCCTTAATATTTTTTTACTAATATTTTCACAAGACACCACTCCTGTATTTATTCCACCATATGTTGTTCACCATGTAATATTTTACAATCAGAAAATATTCAACATGTTATTCCTTATGAATTGTAATATCAATTGGTCCAGAAGCCATTGTCTACACAATAACATAAAGATTTAATTTAATTTATATATATAATATTGGACACATTATATTGTGAGAAAACCATTTTTACATTAAAAAACTTATAAGATACATTTTAAATGCTCATTGGAATCATTTTTTACTTAAAGGATGAAGGGATTTATACCCTCATCCAAGAATCCAAATCCCTTACTTATCTTATCCTCTGACATATGATGAATAATTTACATTGGGATTTTAATAAAATGATTGAGAAACCCAAATGAAAGGTATATCCTCAATTGAATTTTCATTTGAACTTGAATTTTTCTATTTAATAAATTAAAAATTGACCAATTTCTTTTTTCAATATCTAGGGTATAATATACTTATACTTATCATGAGGCCATTACGAATGGTTCATACATTCAAACATCCTTATTGAAATTAAAATTCATGAATCCCAATTGATTTTTTATTTTACTCCAGTTATTAACCCATTTTCACAAAGTAATTATCATATGGAATGTTTTAAATAGAACACCTATATTTATTATATTATTCCAAGGTACGACATATCTGGTAGATTGGATTTCTATCCTTGCTAGCTAATACAAGAATATCTTCCACCATAAGAGTAACTCCACTATTTTTTATCATAGTATATTTATCTTATTCCTTGATAAATAATCCGTAACAATAGTTTAATAACCATTATATTATAATACATGTACACATTGTCCTTTAGCTAGTCATCAAAGTCATCCTAATATTAAATTTGGATTTTTAGATAACTCCTAAAAAATATAGTCTCAAAATAATCTTATTGACTATTAATTATGGATATTTGATATCTATGTTTCATCCATTGATTGGAAAATTACCTAATAATTATTTTATAAGTTTTAACATATGATGTGACCTCTATAATGTTATATAAAACATTAATGTTTTCATATTACTACACAATAGCGGTAATTTAAAAAACAACTCTTCTAGAAATTATTTATCTGACAAGGTTCCCATTGTGATGCTATTTTGGGAGACCAATTTTTCTCTACATAATATAGGTAGTCAAAAAAATTCAATGAATTCCTTAATAATATATATCCCTTCAATATAGACTTATGAACAAAATTGATTTTTGATGCACACTTTCAAATTATTTATATATAATTCAATGGGGTATATCTATCTATAATTTATTTAACCAAGTGAACCACCAAGTGATCTACTATATGGTAATGGGAAAATAATATTAAATTTAGATAATATGATAACAATTTTATTTTTCATTGTTTAAATCTTCACTAGCTCTATAATAGTATTGTATATAGCTTTGAAAAAGAAGCAAATACTTGTTAATGTGTGTTAGAAAGTTTTAGGTAAAATTAAATGTGAAGTCATATACATTAAATATTCAATAAAAATATGATAGTAATTTGATTTTAACCCTTTTATATTTAGTTCAATCATCAATAAGACATTATTTATATTTTATGAATACCCCACTAGAACCTTTATGACAATATGGAAGTAGAAAAAAATATTATCTTTCATGGAAAGAGTGTAGGGAACTTGTGTAAGAAAAATTAATCTTCCACCCTTCAATAATGAAACGTATTCCCTTATCTCTATAAAAATCATTCCCAACATAATATTAATGTAATATTTTTTTTCATTTAGTAATGTTCAAATGGAATTATCACATATTTTTTCTTTATGCATGGCTTCAAGAGAGTTTCTGATGAAAAAATAAAATATTTTAATTCAAAAAAACAAAAATCCCTTTTTCCAACCCTTTTTAGTAAGGTTTCTGGAAAAATGTTTTAATAAATAGTGACAATTTCATTTGAGGTATCCAACTATTCATCAAATGTTAATAGAGAAAATATTGTACCACATTTTGATTTCTCATCGAATGGTGTTATCTAAGATCGATATTTAATTCATCAGGATACAAATTTATGATTTCCTAGAAACACTACAATTATGGAATCCTTAAATCTATTTAAGAATGTACCTTATTCACAAATGGTACTCTTTAACATTCCATTAATTTTAAATCTAACAAAATTTCTATAGTCAAGAATTTTATTTATCATCTTTCTGAGCATGGTAATCAATGATGGCACTTCATTTATATGAGCATTATACACTATAAAACATAAATACAACATTAATATTATATATTTAGAAAATGGATAAAAACAAGAATCAATATCATTACTTGGTTGTTTGTGTCTTAATATAAGTTGAGACAACATAATTTACATGTGTTTCATGCATAACCATAAAGAAATGTTATAATTTACCAATATAATTAGCCATGTACTATGAGGGACACTTTTTACACTAAAATGATTCATTCCATCAATAGATATCAGAAAAAGAGGGTTTCCCAAATCATTTCAAAATTTAGGATATTTATGATTAATTTTCTTCTATTGGAGAGGGTCTGCTATATGATGATATATCTCATCTTGATTTTTTTAATTACATGCCATGTTAGTTTCTTTATAGTATCCTCACATATATTTATAAGTATATTTTTTTAATAATTGGTAAGTACCATAGAAATTTCAAAGGACTATATTTCACTCTATTTTATCATGACACACCAAAGTTAGTGAATCTTTATGTGATTCACGATCCATTCGAAGAAATATAAAATCAATTAGAAATACATATATTCATTAAGAGATCATACCCATTGAATATAACATTGGCTTAGTATCATATATTAAATAAGAAATATCATTATGTTTTGGTAAAATATCATTCATGGGAGAAAGTAGTTCTGTAAACCTGGCGTCACACCATCCATTTCCAGCTCTCCAATTATATAACTTCAGTACGAGTAACAATGTTGTATATTTAGTATAATCAGTATAAAATTTTATCTTTTCATAGCTCTTTGAATTCAAAAACTAATTTGTAAAACCATGAAGGTGATCTTCAACTGATGTTTCTATTTCTTTTATATGATCTCCATCATCATTTACAATTATTCTTGTTTTTGACTATCCATAAACCGTAGTGTTATCCCATTCTCAAGCTACGCACACTTCTTCCTTATTCTTTTTCCATTATTTTTAACTTCGATATATTCCATGAAAAATCAAGTGTTCTTCTAACTCATCTAGAAAATTTATTCTTGAACAACAACAATGTAAATGAAGACAAATAGTTTGAGCAATGTCATTTAAAATCTCTTTTGAAAACATACATGTCCTCATACTCCTTTATCATATGATTCATATCTATCAAATTTCAATCCATATTCATCCTATTTGTTTTAATAATATTCATATTTAACAATAATTAATTAAAAATAAGGTATACATATAATGTATCCTTTTTACATGCATAAATTATATAAAGTATAAATTTAAAAAAAATATAATTATAAATTATAATACATACTTATATATAGAATATAAAAGAATAGATATAAAGAATTTTTAATAACATTTTACAAAATATATACACAATATAATATTTATGAATATAAATATAACTTATAACACACACACATATATGAAAAAAATAAATATTTATGTGTAAACATCTAATTATGTATCTATCTCACTCTCTCTGTGTGTTTATAAACATATAAATATACATGTATATATATATATATAAAATTACAAAATATAAACTATAAATGTAATTAATATGTTTGAAAATTATGATCATACATAAATGAAGTATAAGGAATATATATATATATATAATGAACATACTTTACATTATGTATATATGAGTTTATTTATTTAAAACAATATAATTCTATATTAAAAATAACACCAAAACACACACACAAACACACACACATATATATATGTGGGTATATGTACACTAATACACACACACACACACATGATTGTGCAACAAACATATGATATAAGTAAGTATTTAATTAATGATATCATCTATATATAAATGCACACACACACAAACACACATATACAGATTTACATATATAAACAATTAAGGATCATATTTATAGATGATTATGGGAAGAATAAACTAAAAAATAAATAAACCACTCATAATTAATTTATAAATCCTTAAAATCATGTTATGAATAGTACACCATTGGTTTTTAAGGTTGATTCATCCAAAAGTTTCAAAAGGTGATAAAAAAGTCCACGTTTAATGAAATTGTGCATGATAAATAAGAGCAGTGTAGATATTAGGGTTATTTTAAAGAGGGACAGGTTTTTATCGAAACTAAAAAAAGTAATGATAATAATAACCTTTATCAGTGAAAAACTCATTAATCACTGATAAATAAAGATTTTATTAGAATGGATAAATACATGACTTTATCAGCAGTAATTTTATCACTGCCGTAAGATGATTTATGAGTCCTAAAATTAGGGATGATAAAACATAAAAAAAAATTACTAGCTTTTTTAATGCATATAATAAAAATAATTTTATACATTAATAATATATTAATAAAATTATTAAGTATTTATTATATTTAATTAATATAATTTATATTTTTAAAAATATTATTAATTATTTAAATGAATAAATATTTTAGTCTAAATAAAAATTTATAGTTGTATTTGTAAATATTAATTGTATTGAATTTAAATATAAAATAAATTGACTATATTTTACTAATTATATAGAAATATTAAATTTACCATTAGTTTTTTTACTGTTTTTATTTAGTTTCTATTTTTAAAAAATTAAAATTTATAATAGTTATTTTTTAGAAAGTGTATTCAAATTCAGGAACAAACACATACATATATAAATTCCATTAATTATATTGGAATTTTAGTAAGTATTATTATTATTATAAATAATGACACATATATAATAATGATATTAATAAAATTAAAAGAATATGAATATGTTTATAGAAATTTATAAAAAAATATTAGTGTACTGAAGTTATAACTTCATTTAATTATAATTTATTGATATTATATTATAACTGTATATATATGCATGCATGAAAACAGACATTTTAAAGGTATATGTGACTGTGTCTATGTATGCATATATATACTTTAAAAATAAAATTTTATAGAAATCATACAAAATATTACTTAATAATATTATATATATCATTATAGTTAATAATCATATAAAATTTATATAAGATTATTAATATTTGAAAAATATATATTAGTAGTTATTAATATTATTTTACTATTATTAGTTATATATTCAAAAAAATATTGATTATAAAAAAGAAAAAAAATTCACACTAAATAAAAACAAATAGTTCTATGTGTAAGGACCCATTTGGCATATACACAATATTGATAGGGGTGAATTAGGGTCGGGAACTTTTTACCATTTTTAAAATTTTAACCATTTTACCTCTTAAACTTGTTCGGATCTTGATACTCATATTCTCTTTTCCTTTTTGTATTCAAGAATATGAAATAAGATAAAAGATATCATAAGATGTTTTTATAAGGTTCACTAAAGAATAATGGTAGCTATTACTTGATACATTTGGTGTTGAAAAATACATATATTCTATACTATAATGTCATAATAAAGACAATGTTACGGATAAAAAATAATGTTATCCAAACTGTGAGTCCCTACAATTCAAGAAGGGGGGGGGGTGGAAATAATCTTTCTTCCTAAGACTTGTGATGACATGGTCAAACATGAAACTTGTCACTAGTTATTTATTATTCCATTGAAGATAGTCTCCACCTTCTTTATTAAGGTACCTTATAACACCAATAAATTATTCATCCTATTAAGACTTATTTTGGATGTCACAATTCTTCATTATTATATACATCCACCTTCTTCACTTTGATACTAGTACAATAACTAGTCGAAAAATCTACTTATTCTTCCTTAATATGGATTCTATCAATTAAATCCTCCATCTTATTTTTCAATATGATAATATTAATCTGATGATGATACACTTGATGAAAATTCGTCAATCCTTCTTATTAACCCTATTAATGTGATACCAAATGATAATAAAATTTATATATGATATATGTTTTAACCATTATTATTCTTGATCATATGGTACCCATTAATTAAGTGATAACTTCCTATAAATAAATCAATCAAAGAAATTCTTATCGTTTACAGAAATTAGTGGGTTTCTTTAACTATTATTGCCTGAATAATAATCTATTGATAGTTGATAAAACAATTTATCTATTTTAGAATCAATGATATAAATATTACTGTGGATTGATATCTCATACTCCCATGATCTATAATATCAATAGAAGTTATTATATTGATTATACTCTATTATTCTATTTCAGTAAATATTTATGTAACTGAATCAAACCTCAAATAAAATATTATATTATTTAAGTGTAACATTGTATAATCTCAAATGCATCTTATCAAGATTGTAAATCCTAAAATAACTAATATGTTACTATAATTATTTTATGTGTTAATTATATTTTATTCAATGTTCCAATTTTTACTATACCCTATACTTAAGTCTCAACTACACATGTAGATGTTTAGTTATCTTTATTCTTGTGTATGTGCATTCAAGTTTCACACCTGATCATTCATGCACAGTATCATCATCTTTCAAAACTGAACTTATATATGATATTTCATGAGGTATCCTTCAAAAAAGTGTTGATAAATGGTTCTATATTTCATGACATTATATAATGAAAATAATGAAATAAATATATGGAAGAAATAATTCATGGGATGTCTCTTTTACATTACATAAAATCGATTGGATTCATAGAAACTATAATATTGCACTATCTGTGTAATAGTGTGAATATATTGAGACCATGTTTCATTATTCATCATATAAATCTTCATTGTTTTGTGAAGAAGTTACAATATGTAAAACTAATCTTTAGAAACTCAACTGAGTTTTGTGGAACTTTACTTTATTAAAAGTGGAAGCTTATGATTCTTCTTCACGCATGGTTTATGTGTGAAATTTTCCACTTCTCCTATCTAAATATATCACATAAATATTTTTTTATTTTCATAAAATAAACCATAGAGATAAATTTTTATCTAAAAATGAGTGCTATAATGTGAAAAAAGAATAAAATTAAGTAGAAACATCATCCTTTCCTCAATATTTATATATAAATAATCACTATTTTTTATCGATGTGTCCACTAACTTAAATTTATAGTTTCATGTCATGCCTGATTATAGTTGTGAGTCATAAAATATTTAATCTCACTAAAAAATTTCATTTTTTTGAACACGGGTTTCCTTTACTTTATGCTAAAAATGATGGATTCTTTGGGTTAATTGGATTCTTCTTCCTTCTTGAGTTTGGACTCATGTGCATGTGATAATACCAAAATCATCACTTTAACCTGATCTCACTCATGATATTTTATACATGAATGGTCTTCTGCAATTTCATTTTTTATTCATCCAAATATTATTAATTGCATCATATCAGGATACAAGATGTAGATTTCATTTATAGCATCGATCATGTTTTCTTCCTCATGGATTGATCATTGAATATGTCCTTCGATTGTCACAATAATTTTCATGTATATATTCTCTTTACAAGTCAAAATCTGAATATGAAGGAACTATTTTAAATTCCTTTTGTGTAGGGGATCAGATGATATAAATTGAAGCAATCAGGAACCCCTCATTATATCATTATTTTTTAGCAGGTGAACAATAATCCATAAGCCAAAATCCCACATTAGTATTCCGTTTATTCATGAAATGATTAATAATACACAGTGCTTATACCACTACTTGAAATGGAACTGAGGATAACCCCCCAGAACACTTCATACATGCCCATTATTGGGCTACACCACACCTGTATAGTACACCAAGGTACCTACATTAATGTTTATCACATTTCATGTGAATACCTATGTGTACCCCTATTAGAGCTATGTGCCCACCTGATTTCATGTTGACACTCACCCATGACTCCATATATTCTTGCTCAGCCCGACTTCCCCTTTTTGAGCTTTCTCCTACAATAAGGTTGATTGAGATGGCCCCTGGATTCTATAGTAATACATGATTTTGTAATGAACCACAAGCATACTTAGAATAATTCTATATATTGTATTTTTAGTACAAATCCCTTCTCAATTATTCTTCAGGAAAAAAATAAATATCATTTATTTTTAGATGCGTTATTTAACTTATACATATGTTTTTTAAAGAAAAGTATTAGTTTTTCAAAATTATTGACACGTGTATTGGGACCTAAGACTAGTTCAAAATCATCACAATTCAAACTGAAAGTATTTAAATAAATTACCTTGGATAATAAAACTTAAACACATCCTTTCTTCTTTAATTTTATATCCAATCATTATAAACTTTGTTATCAGGATTGAATAATTCAACCAAACATTAATGTGGGTTCTTATTTATAACTTCTTCAATATATTAATATCAATTATATATTCCCATTTAATTTAAAATAATTTAAAAATTTTATACCATTGAAATCAAATACAAGTCACACACAAAGTTGCCTCAATAATCACCCCCTTTTTATTTATTGTAAATACTATCAATGTTATTTCCAAATGATTATATCTCTATGTCAATCACTTCCCTTCAATGTTCAAAACATTTATTTTACTTTATCTCCCCATTATTGAAAATAAATAAAAATTTATTAGGAAATGGGTAAGAGGATATTCTTAGGAAATTTTTCATCCATTATTTCACTCTAATTATACATGATCCATTATTGGGGTAAAAAACAAGAGGACTTGATTTAGACAAAAAATCTATGCATTTCAAAATGATTATGATACGAAATGGAAAGGGAAAAATTAAACATGTCTTCAAGGGTTTCTCAATTTTATTGCATGCTGAAGATACTGATTGAGATATGAAACTTTTATATGAAATATCAACCTAAAACTCCTGAAATCACTTCCATAAACTAATTAAAAACACTCATTTACATCAAATAGGATAAGTGAGCTTAAATAAGTATCATACATACACTTTTTTTATTTCACTTCCATTTCAATATCTCTGCCTTTATGTATTGATTTTTTTATCTTGAGTTACCAAGGATGAGAGATTAATAAACACAAACCTTTTTCTAATGACATGATCCTTAGGAATATTTCTAAATAATTATATTTTCATGAGATAATGATTCTTGAAGATTTGCTTAATATTTCTACAAATTTCTCCCCCTAAAGTATAATTTACTTACCGTATTCATAATGATGAATATATTAAAGATACATTATTTAGGTACTCATGTTGAGAAAAAACCAAAATGGATATTTTATTATGTTGATTTATATCCAATTTCAACATATTCACCAAGGATGCGCCTTTCATAAAATTTTTAGTGAACTGGTATATGAAACATTCCATGATGGAAACTTACTTATTATAGATACACGTGTATGATATTTATCTATTATCTTAGGTTCTCCCCTATATATAATTATTCACATTCAATTCGCTATTTTGAAAGAAAATTAGTGGTTAAAGGAATTAGGTGGTTATTCCTTGATTATTAATAAGGTAAAAAATGTTGAGATAGTGTTATCAACCAACTTTCCCCATTTCTTATATTCTTCATGTTTTTATATCTGAAATTAAATTCTAATGATGTATTATGGATATTTTCACTTATTTAATTCAATTTTATGTTAAAATTATTTTATCAAGAGAACTTAATGATTTTTTATCACTTGGTGAAATTTTCATCTTCTCTAAGAACATTTATTATGATGAAATTGTTGTGGAATTATTTCTTGGAGTATATCTAGCTATGTTTCACCTAAAACAAATAATGAAACAAAAAAAACTTGGTTAACCTCATAAACTGGTATTTGACCTGATCACCCAGATACCTAAAGTGTGTTTCAGATCCCCATGGGCTTGCGACTAGCACCCCGACATCAATCGAAAACCAAAGAAAATTATTTTTCTCAACATGGACAAGATATATGGAATATATATAAACAAAAAAAATAAAAATGGAAGAAAAAAATGATAAATATATTTGATAACTAAAATAAAACAACTATAGTGATAAAACTCAAATACCAGATAAAAAGGAATATGTACAAAAAACAAAAGGACAACAAAAATGGAATAAATCTATACCTATGATATATATAAAATCCTCCACCATTTTACTACCAGATACCCAATGAACACTGATATAAAACTTATCTCCTATCTAATATTCCTTTACTTTCCCTACATCAAAAATCATAACAATGTGTACTCACCATTATAGTGGTGTGTGGGGTGTGAGATAAATAGGCTTAATAGGATCCCACCCAGCTGTTCCATGTGAAGTCACTATGAAAATAATCCTCATATTCTCATTTTAAAGAAAAAAACTACATGATAAGAAGTAAAAAAAATTTATATCAAAATAATTGTAAATACTTCCCTTTTTCTATAGTTCTAAAAAAAGTTTGGAAAGAAAGTTTAAATGAAACATTTTCTGTAACCATGTTTTAAAAATAAAATCATATATATAAAATCTGGACTAGTACAAATAAAATAAGAAGTATATCATTCCAGGGACCACAATAGATCAGTTTTGCAGATTAATCATTCCAGAATCAATGACTAGTGAATTCCCAAGTTCTTATAACATAGGCCTACGCAGAAGAGGAATACCCCATGAGTAAACCACCCAAAAATTTCAACCAAAGATCCATAGAATAATAAGCCTGTGGATAATAGGAATACCCCTTGAGTGATCACCCATAAAATAAAATGGATGATGTATCTAATCTATACCTTGAACCTATATAACATGGATTCCTATATTCCACATTTATCAAATCATTTAAAAATGGATCTACATTTCATAAACTATCCAAAAAAACACTTTATTCTATCAAAAACATTCTTCTAAAAATTCATTTCTCAATCCATTCTATAATGACTTGAAAACAACCATTTCTTTTACCAAAATCATGTAAAAAACCATATTTTATCACAGAACCATTCATACATGAAAAAATAATTCAAATTAATTTATAAAAACAATTCTTAAAAAACTAGAGTAATTGGGTTCATCCAATATAGGATAGATAATGAACCACCAGCCTCTAAATCAGATCGAACACTACATGTAATTTGATCCACCAACACTAGAAGGAAATAAGTGGGAACAATGGATGCACTAATAATGACTCCCACGTATTATGATCATAATCTATAACAATATGGGTTAGTGGAGAGGTTAGGTCAAACATACTTCGAGATCCACACATTCTACACCATAACCAAGGCTTGGACTATCCCTCAGAAGATGATAGAACAATATATTTGGAAGGATTAAATACCAATCATTATCACATAATGAACAAATCAAAAAATGTATCATAATTTCCCAACTACAACAAGATAAATGAAGTATCATAATGGTTTCTCACCTGGAGAGCAGTGACACGACCACCATAGAGATTGCGAGCCTAAAAAAGAGATATTGTAATGGTGTAGACACCCAAAATATCCCAGAAGAGACTAGGATATGAAGTGGAGAATCAAAAGCTGAATGGGTTAGTTTTCAAGCTTGTATAACATAAAACCAAATGAGCATTAATTATATACATTGTAAATAAGGGTTTTATAGTGTAAAGTCCTCATGAAACATGAACACAAAAAAACGTCACCTCAGGTTAAAAAATTCCCACCTACATAGTTAAAATGTAAAAATATGGTTTATGAAATAAATGGGATTACAAAGAAATATATTTTTATTTCATATTCCCTGTGACCCATCTTTGTTGTAAGTTAACCAGTTATGCCATAAATTTCTCAATTAGGTGGTGCCTTTCCATGTGACAACTAAAAATATCCCAAAACAATCTTGATTCCCCCCAAAAATAAGAGACTAAATATAAACATGAAATAGGGTGAAACTTTTATCCAAGATGTTATAATACCCCCACCATCAAAATTTACATCCCCATGAATTTATCTGGAAGACGGGTGATCCAGAAATTGGTGAGTCCACTACTCCCTTATTAACAAATCATTCTCCCAAGTATCATGAGAATCAGATCCGTGTGGCCATAAAACATTGAAAAACAGAATAGAATTACCATGAAATAATTTCACCTGAGAATCCATGATCTATAATGGTTTCTCCATAACAGAAACATCTAGATCAAAATCAATCTCTTCCCAACTTAGAACATGAGAGGGATTGGGATGGTACTTCCTAAGATGATAGATATGGAAAGAATCCTGAATAACTATCAACTGAGTTGACAATAAAAACTAATAAGAAACTTAAAAAATCCTCTCAGTGAACTCAAATGTAATAATATATCTAAAAAAAACTTCTTATATTTTGAAATTTAACGATTACCCAACTAACGAGAATCTTTTTGACAAAATGGGCCACCTATAAAAAACTCCAAAGGATGACATCAATGATCCACTTATGACTTCTATGTAATATATGTTGTAATAGAAATCAATGTATATATTAAACCATTTTAAATATCTCATGAATGATGTATTCAATCATATTTCCTCAGTTCTATTTTTTTAAAAAAATTGGGAGAATTATGAGAGTAGGAGCTAAGACATCATGCAATTCTAAGTCCTGGTGTGCCCGGAATAATCTGTTGAAAAATGTTATGTTTTTCAATAGAACATGTGATATATTTTCCTAAAAAAGTGGAATAACTATTAAATTGGTTCTTGGATCAGAAATCTATGGGAATTGTTGCATCTAGAACATTAACTTTACCTTAGGCAGGGTCTAACCTTGACCGGTGCAGGTCAGGGTTGAAAGATATTTTTTAGACGTGAATGTCATTAAAATATTTCTTGAAAATATTTTAAATTGACGTAATGTGGAAATGCAGTGTTGGTTTTATTTTAATTTATCCTTATTAGAAAATCTAGGGTTATTATAACACCTTGTTACTATTTTAAGTTATTCATAAACCCCTTTTTTGATTGAGCTTTGGTTGGGTTTTGTTTGGAGTTGTTTTGGGAGTTTTTCTAAAAATTCTAGAAGTTTATGCACAAGGGAACCATTTTTTCACAACCTACACATCGTTATGGGAAACCGTACACATGTTACATGTGTTGGGTAGTGGGATCTACACGGTCTTTGATTTGTTTTCCCTAATCATGCCCAATTTCCTAGGAAACCGTGCAGACGAGTTTTTCATAGTTCTGATTTTTTTTTAAATTTTACCAGCCCCATTTTTAGGTCCTAGATAGAACTCCTTAAACCCAAACATTGTTCTACCTTCATTGGAGATCCCATGAAGGAATCTTTGCTCCTCAAACCCCATCCTAAAGCAATCCGAAGCTAGGTGAATGTTGGTCGATCTCCTTCTAGTTAGTTCCCACCTTCTGTTCACTTACTACTGTGATCTCCCTCTTTCTTCTTAGGGTTCCATATATCTTGGTATTTATTTCTAGATTTATTACCCATTGTTTTTGGGTTCATAAAATTAGTTTTTATTCTTGTTTGTGTGATCATCATTTTTTATGGACAAATCCTGATTTGGGTTTGGTGTTGCGAGATCCATTGTTTTCGGTAGGTGGTTCCATTCTGATTAACCTAATTTATTATACATATATTGCTTGATTTATTTCAACTTCTAATTTAAATTCAATAACATAAACTTCTTTCAATTTATGTAATAAAATCCAATTTCATTGAATTGGAAGATTTGAATTGGTTTTGGCATGAGAATTTGGAAAGCCTCAATTACCCTGAATTGGGTTGTGTATTTATGAAAATTGGATGATTTAAATTTTTGATTTTAAAATATGGATTTTATGGAAATGATTTTAATTAAAATATTTAATTTAATTTTGGAAATGAATTTTGAAATGATGGAATTTTTTAATAGATTTTAAACTGTTGAAAATGTCTTACAAATGTTTTGATAGAAACACATTGGTTTTGTCTTGTGAAAGTGGAATGTTTTTTTTATTTAAAACCCATTTTGGTTTTTAAATCTATATAAATTAGAAATTTTGAAACGTAAGAATGATATTGATCATATTTTTCATCAGACTTAAAATAGTTCTCCCATCATGTTTGAGTTCATGCAATCCTTAGGTAGTTAGTGAGTTTTTTGGATACACTCAACACTGTTACAATGTTTTAACAAATACAAGTAGCTGGTCACATCCCCGAAGGGTTGTGACGAGTCTCCATTGGCCAGTGTCATAGGGACATTTGTATACACATTATTTTGAGTTCTCATAGAGAGTACAAAATCCTATAGCTGGATAATACTATCGTACCTTTTGGAAGATGGCCATGTTTATCGCTTGTTTATTTATATTTGAGATATAAATTTATTCCATTGTTTGTTGAACTTCTTCACATTCATGGTGAATTCATATTATCTACTTTATATATATTTTTTACTTAATCAATTGTTTGAGAAATTTTATGTCACCTGTAAAGTAATGCATATTCATTGAATTTATTTTACATCATTTTGAAAATTTATAGAATGTTTTATAATATGATTTTGAATTTACAAACCAATTTATATTAAAAATTGAAATATTTTCTTTGGATAATATATATTTGGAATCTGTTATGGAATCTTTGGTGGTATCCTTCTAGGGTTAGGCTCACACTCTATGTTTTCCTTTTAGTGTTTTTAGACTTTCTGATTCTAGGATCAAGCAAAGGGAAGGGATCTCTTGGAGGTGTATATAGATGTTGAGCTTTGGATGTCGTGAGTTGTGTCCTTAGGGACTTGGATTTTTTTTTCAATTTTATGTACTTGGGTTTTAGTAATTTGGATTTTATGTATAGTTTTATTATGGTACTTTACTCAAAGTAGAGTTTTTATTTGTTATTCATACTACCTTTTTATCTTTTTCTTCAGCATTCTTATGACCAAAATCATTTCCACTTGTACTTTTTATGACGCCAGGTGCAAGTCGACGACCAATGGGGATCAAGAATTACCTTTGTGTTATGTTAGGACCCACTCAGTCATCTAGTCACTAGGATACCCAGGCTAGTTCATGACAAATTTGTATCAAAGGAGGCCATTGATATTCCTTTTTATTGAAGTCAGTATTCATATTTGAAATCTTGTTGGGTCTTAGGGCATAGTTGTGATTGTGTACTGGGATAGCTCTCACCATGATGAACCTGAAGTCTCTTGGGGTGGTTGTGGAATGAAATATTGTGTATTAGTTATAGTCTTTTCCCTATTGATATTTTGATAAGAGATAAATCTAAATCTTGTTTGTCCCTTCTGTTGAGAATATTTTCTATTTTCACTCAGCTTGAGTGTTAATCTAATGTTCTCTTTTATCTGCTAATGTTTTGTATCATCATGCCTCCTAGAAGATGTGTGAATTAGATACAGGTAATGGCTACTACTAGCCCTTAGCATGAAAGTCCCGTTATTGATCCGAATCTAGTTGAGGTGATTTTATGCACTGTCCAAGCTCTAAGACAAGCACCACCTCCAGTTCCCAATTCAGCTGTAGATCCTCATGGGGTTGTTCTTCAGAACCATTTTGAAGAGTTATTTCCCCATAATCCACCAGTATTAAAAGGATCGACTTATCCTCAACATGATGAGGAATGGTTGGGGAATATATAACGTCTGTTTGAGTTCTTGGAGACACTGAAAGTGATCAGAGTGAAGTGTCCCACATTCGTGCTGGAGGGACCGAGCAGGTGATGGTGGGAAACCATAGCGACGATAGGGAAACATTAGGGATTTTAGTGAAAACAAATCAATGTTATTTTAAAAAATAAGTTATTTCCATATTAGATGATTTTTCCTAAGGCTGTGGAGTTTTTGATGTTTGAGAAGGCTACCAAAACCGTGTCTGAGTATTCAAATCACTTTTCTGAGATGGTACTATTTTCTCCTGAGATAATACCTAAAGAGAGGATAAATAATCATCAGTTAGAGTTGGGAATTTGATCAGATATCCATTATTAGGTTTTAATACTGAATCATACCCCATATGCTGATGTGATGGACTTGGCGATGACGGTTGATAAGGAATTTTCTAACAAGTTGAGGTTGAGAGGAGTTCCTTTTTCTCCTAGTGGAAGCTTTGGTTACTTCAAAGGAACACATAAGTATGATGATCCTCATGGAATTTATTGATGATAGAGTCATTCCAAACCTCCTACATCTCTAGAAGGAAGGTATTTTAGTTTCTATCAGTGTGGCAAGCCAGGACATTCTGAGAGGGTTTGCACTGAGGCACCGAAGAACTATAGCTCCTGCGGACATCCATGACACTTATAGATGTTCTGCCATCTCTTCCACATAATGGTACAGGATCCTAATCTCATCTTCACACTACATGGAAGTCAAATGATTTACATTTAAAAGGTTTACAACCATAGGAATCCATAATGAAACTTCTTCACACAGTGGAAGAGTCTCCAGAGGAATTAGACACGGGTCCAGCGACTATGAGAAGTACCATTACCATTGCTTCTCCATTATTGACTAATCTTTTTTGATACTAGTGCATCTCTATCTTTTTTTTAAACCCATATCATTAATATTCTAAATCTTCCTATGGAGAAACTATCTTGTAAAATAGATATTACTACACCCCTTGGTATGAAGATAGAGCAGGGTCTCCATAGACCCTCTTGTGTTTTCTCTCTATCAGATTTTGAGTTATCTTGGGCCTTTTGTTATCAATATGAAATCTTTTGACACCATATTTGGTATGGATTATCTTATTTCTAATAAATCCCAGATTTATTGTTATCTTCATTGGGTCTCCTTTACTACACCCAGTGGTGTGTCTCTCATGTTTTGAGGATAATGGGACCCATGGTCGAGCAGGGTCATACCTTCTTATCTAGATTTGCTGAAATTAATACCTTTCTTTCCTTAAACTTTGAGCGGGAATCATTGATTGGGGATATCCTTCCAGTTGTCTTTGATTTTCAAAATGCGTTTCCTTCCGACTTCTCTGGTCTACCACTGGTAAGAGAGGTTAAGTTTTCCATTGACTTGATGCATGGTACTCAAACAGTATCTATTCCCTCTTACCACACGTCACTAGTTAAATTGAAGGAGTTGAAATCATAGTTGTATGATGTTATTGAGAAAGGTTTTATACACCCGATCATGTCACCATGAACAACATTAGTTCTATTTGCTAAGAAGGCTAATGGTTCACAATGTCTTTGCATTGATTATCTAAATATAAATTGAGTAATGGTAAAAAACAAGTATTTATTTCCGTGTATTGATAATCTTTTTGATCAGTTTAAGTGGAAAAATTATTTCTCAAATAATGATTTTCACTCGGTTTACCATCTGTTGAAGATAAAAGAATATGACATTTAGAAATCCTCCTTTCGGAGCAAGTATAGACATTTTGAGTACCTTGTCATTCCCATTGGTCTAACCAATACTCTGGCAGTTTAAATGGATTTAATGAACAATATTTTCCATGAGTATCTCTATACCATTGATGTTATATTTGTATATGATATCCTTTTGTACTCTAAAACTGAGGAGGAACATGTGAATCACTTGAGAACTGTGATGAGTTTGCAGAAAAATCAATGACTCTATACCGATCTTTCGAAGTGTGAATTATGGATTTGGGATGTGATGTTCTTGGGACATGTAGTTTCGTAACAGGGGATATCAGATGATCCGGAAAAGGTGAAAGTGGTTATGACATAGGAATAACCACATAATGTATTAAATATTCATAGCTTCTTGGGTTTAGCCAGATACTATCACTGGTTCGTTAAGAACTTCTAAAAATTGGATTCTCTGATGAATGCTCTTAATCAGAAGGGAGTGAAGTTTCAATGGAGTAAGAAATATTAGAGTTCTTTTGGTGAGCTGAAATGTCTTTTAACTACTGTGCCATTTTTAACTCTTCTATAGGCTGGGAAGGGCTATGGGGTCTTTTTTCAATGCATCAGATTCAGGTTTGGGATGCGTTTTTATTGAGGGTGATCATGTTGTTGCCTATAGATCTCATCATCTTAGGCTTCTCGGGATGAATAATTTGACCCATGGCCTTGAAATAGATGCAGTGATGCATGCTCTCAAGATTTGGTGGAATTACCTTTATGGAGAAAGGTTTATAGTGTTCTCAGACCACAAAATCATGAGTTATATCTTCTCTAAAAAACATTTGAATCTCTTCTAGAGGTGTTGGGTGGAATACCTGCAATATTTTCACTTTGAAATTGGCTATACCCTTAGGAAAGGGAATGTATTTGTAGATGCTTTGGGTAGGAAGATTCTGACCTAGTATGTGAAAGAATATTTAGAAGAGTGGAACTTGATGGATCTATTTTCACAGTTTCATATTGGAATTCAAGAAGTAGGGGCTAAGGTTTCCTTTTCCAGTGTTCAGTTGACATCCTCTCTTCCTGAAATGATCCTTTAGAACCAAAAACTTGATGAAGAATTATGTGGCATTAGAAACTCTCTTAATGGTGGAGAGATAGCATCCTAGTGGCCATTCTACAATGAAGGAATTGTATTCTTTCAGAATCATTTGGTGATACCATATTTGGTAAGGAAATCCGTGATGGGGGTTTTCTATAACTCCCAGTGGGTTGTACACCTAGGAAACACAAAGATTTTCTATGGCATGAGGCATCAGTTCTGGTTGCTAGGTATGAGGTGATGCATTGCTGAATTTTTCTCTCGTTACTGTATATTCCAAAAGGTGAAAGCTGAGCACCAAAGACCTTTGGGGTTGCATCATCCACATCTATTTCCTACTTGGAAGTGGTATGAGATCTCTATGGAATTTGTGATGGGGTTTCCACATACCCAATGGAAGAAGAATGCAATTATGGTGGTGATAAATATGATGATGAAATCGAAACACTTTATATAAATTCATGATATGACCATGGTTGGGGAGTTGGGAAGTCTCTATATGAAAGATATTTTTCAGTTTCACAGGGTTCTATCTGCTATAATATCTAATAGAGATCCTCAGTTTACTTCTTACCTTTGGAGAGGCCTTTAAGAGGAACTAGGATCTAATATCTTTTTGAGCACGACATACCATCCGCAGTTAGATGGCCAAACAAAAAGAGCAATAAAGATTCTTGAGGATATGATCCTCACTTGCATTCTTGAATTTGGTGGATCATGGGATGATCATTTTGGATTGGTTGTGTTTTCTTATAAAAATAGTTACTAGTCAGTGATCAAAATGGATTCTTTTGAGGCCTTGTATGTTCCACCTTTATAATATTTGTTGTGTTGGTTGGAGATTGGTGAAAGTTATTTGGTGGGACCAAGCTTGCTGCAAGAAACAAGAAAACATATTTATTTTATTCATTAGAGAATGTTGACATCTCAGAGCCGAAAAAAATCTTATGCTGATATTCATTGTAGACCTTTGGAGTTCTCAGTTGGTGACTAGGTGTTCTTAAATGTTTCACCTCGGTTGGGTTATCGATGGCTTGGGAGGGAAGGGAAGCTTGATCTGCTTTTTTAGGCCTTTTGAGGTTGTTGAGCAGGCGGGGAATGTTTTTTATCGGTTAGAACTCCATCGAAACTAACATCGATTCAAAACATGTTTTATGTATCTCATCTTTGAAAGTATCTATCTGACCCATATCATGTTATGAGTTGGTGTGATCTTAAAGTGGAACCTAATTTATCTATGACTAAATAGGCAGTAAGGATAGTTGATTCTGAGACCAAGGTACTTCTTGGGAGTGTGATACCTTTGCTTCGTGTGATATAGAAGCATGATCTGTATTCTCCCATGATGTGGGAGAGAGAGGCACTAATGAGTGAGTGGTAGAATAATCTTTTTTCATGGTTGATTCTTCATAGGATTTTTGTGGCCATAAAGTTTATATGGTTTGGAGGTTGTAACACCCCGTTACTAGTTTAAGGTATTCGTAACCCCCTTTTTCATTTGAGATTTGGTTGGGTTTATTTTGGAGTTGTTTTAGGGGTTTTTCTAAAAATTCTGTAAGTTTTAGTGAAGGGGAATGGTTTTCACATGGCCTACACATGGTTAGTGGAACTTTTGTAGCAGTTACATGTGTTGGGCAATGGGATCTACATGGTCTGTACACAATTTTCCCTAACTATGAAAAGTTTCCTAACAATCCGTGCAAATTGGTTTTTTCTAGATCCATTTTTTTAAATTTCCCAATCCCCCTTTTTTGGTCTCCGATAGACATCCTTCGACCCAAACATGGTTCTCTCTTCCTTAGAGCTCCCAAGAAGGATTCTTGGCCCCTCAACCCCTTATGGAAGCAGTCTGAGGCTTGGAGAACATTGGTCGATCTCTTTCTAGTTAGTTTCCACATCACGTTGTATTCCTCCCGTGATCTATCTATTTCTACTTATGGTTCCATAGATCTTGGTATTGATTTATGGATTTAATACCCTTTTTTGGGATCCTAAAACTTGGTTTGATTCTTGTTTGTGTGATCGTCACTCTTCATGGACAATTTTTGATTTGGATTTGGCGTTGCGAGATCAGTTTTTTTAGGTGGTTCTATCCCAATTACACAAATTTATTATCCTTATATTGCTCGATTTATTTCAACTACTTATTTAAATTAAATTAAATTACTTTATTTTAATTGATGTAATAAAATCTAATTTATTTTAATCGGGAAATTTGAATTGGTTTTGGCATGAGAATTTGGAGAGCCCCAAATTCCATTGAATTGGGGTGTGTATTTATGAAAATTGGATGATTTAAATTGTCGAATTTAAATTATGTATTTGATGGAAATAGTTTCAGTTAAATTGTTGAATTTATTTGCGGAAATGAATTTTGAAATTATGGAATTGGTTTTGAATTGATTTCCAACTGTGGAAAATGGTTTAGAAAAGTTTTGGTAGAAACCCAGTGTTTTTATCCTGTGAATGTGACACATTTTTTTGATTAAAAACCTATTTTGGTTTTCTTATGGAAAGAAATTGTCACCTTTTAAATGGAATAATGGGATTGATATTATTTTTAAATAGTCTTAAAATAGTTCCCCCATCATATAAGAGTGAATGAAATCCTTAGGTAGTTAGTGAGTTATTTGGATACACTCCATGCTTTTACAACATTTTAAAACATACATGCAATAGGTCACATCCCGGACATGTTGGTGATGAGTCTCCTTTGGATAGTGTCCTAGGGAGGTGTGTATACACATTTTTCTGAGTTCACATAGAGAGTGAAGAATCCTATATCTGGTTAATACTATCATACCTTTTAGTAGATTACCATGTTTCTCACTTTTTTATTTATACTTGAGATATAAATATATGCCCATGTTTATTGAACTACTTCACATGATTACTGAATTTATATAATATTCTTTATATAAATGTTTTACTTAATCCATTTTTTTAAATATTCCATATCTTGTAAAGTAAATCCTTTGTTTTGAATGTATTTTCCATAATTTTGAAAATGCATCGCATGTTTTGTTTAAATATGATTTTGAATTTCCAAACCTATTTATTTTAAAACATGAAAGCAATTCTTTGTATAATCTATATTTGGAATCTATTATGGAATATTTGGTGGTATCCTAACGGTATTATGCTCACACCGTACTTTTTCCATCAGGTTTTTGTAGACATTATCCTTCTAAGCTTGAGTAAAGGGAAGGGATATCTTGGAGGTGGATGCAGCTATTGATATTTGGACACTGTGAGTTGTGTCCTTTAGAACTAGGGGTTGTTTTCCTATTATAAGTACTTGGGTTTTAGTACATTGGATTTTATGACATGTTTTATTCTGGTACTTTACTCCTAGTATATTTTTCATTTGACATGTATTCTATCTCCTATATTTTTCTTACTCATTTTCATGAAAGAAATAATTACTACATGTTTGTTGTATTATTCCAGGTGGTAGTCACCAACCCTTGGGGATTGGGAACACCCTTTGAGTTATGTTAGGACTATCTTGGTTATCGAGTTACTAGGGTACTTGGGATGGTTCATGAAATTTATCATCATAACCTTGGAGTTTTCCTAAGGTAAGGAGAATAAACCTTCTCATTGGAGAACGATGAACGACGATGAAAATTGAGGATCAACAAGGCGATAGATCATGATTTATCTCAACAGATCTCCAATGACGATCAAATACCCACACCAAACAATTAAAAATACTAGTAGGGGTTGTCATTTAAATATTTTCTTTCCCCATTCATGAATTTGAATGTCAAGAATGGATCAACCCAATAACAGGTTGACCCTCTGTTTAATCATTCTTGCTGGAGGTGTTCTTGAAAGTTTCACCCTAGTTGGATCATCGATGTCTTGGGAGGCTAGAGAAGCTTTCTCCTCATTTTGTTGAACCTTATAAGGTTTTTGGAACAGTGGGAAAAGTTCCATATCAGTTTTCACTACCACATCAGCTAACGTTGATACATAACATGTTTCATGTATATGAGCTTTGAAAGTATTAATCTAACTTATATCATGTTCGGAGTTGGAGAGATCTTGAAGTGGAACCGAATTTATTTGTAACTGAATAAAGTGTCAGGATAGTTTATTCTGGGAGCAAGTTACTTCGTGGGAGAGAGATACCTTTGGTTCATGTGCTATGTCATCACGGTCCAAATTCTCACAAGACATAAGAGAGAGAGAGAGGCAAAGATGATTGAGAAGTGGACTCATATTTTTGTCTTGGAGGCTTATTTATAGGATTTTTTTGGGAAAAAACGTTTCTATGGTGGATATCTTGTAACACCTCATTACTATTTTAAGGTATTCCGAATCCTATTTTTAGTTGAGCTTTGGTTCAGTTTCATTTGGAGTTGTTTTTGGGGGTTTTTCAAAATATTCTAGAAGTTTCTGTATAGGGGAACGATTTTTCCCCAACCTACACATGGTTATAGTAAAACATGTTCTAGTGCCATGTGTTAGGAAATGTACTCCACATGATTTGCACATGATTTTCCCTAACCGTGTGCAGTTTCCCAGGAAACCATGCAGATGGTTTTTCATAGATCTGATTGTTTTTAAAATTTCTTGATCCCTCTTTTTAGGTCTTGAAGGGAACTCATTCGACCCAAATGTGGTTATACATTCCTTGGAGATACCAAGAAATATTATTGGACCCTAAAACTCCTTCTGGAATCAATATGATGCTAGGAGAATGTTGGTCAATCTCCTTCAAGTTAGTTTGCACCTCCTGTTCTCTTCCACCTAGGATCTCCCTCTTCCTCCTTAGGGTTCCATAGATATTGGTATTGATTTTTGGATCTAATAACCTTGGAAATTGGGATATTAAAACGAGGATAGATTCCCATTTTTGTGATCTTTGTTCTTCATGAAAAAATCTTGATTTGGGTTTGGCATTTAGAGATCCATTGTTTTCGGTAGATGGTTTCATCTCAATTAGCCAAATTGAATATCCTTGAATTTTTGGATTTATTTCATCTACAGATTTAAATTAAATTATGTAGCTTTCTTACAATTGATGTAATAAAATCCAATCACTTTAAAATGAGAGATTTGAAATGGTTTTGGCATGATAATTTTCAAATCCCCCAATTCCCTTGAATTGGGGTGTATGTTTATGAAAATTGTATGATATAAAATATTGAATTTAAATTATGGTTTTGATGGAAATGATTTCAATTAAATTGTTGAATTTAATTGTGGAAATTAATTTTGAAATATTGGAATTGGTTTTTAAGGTATTTCTAACTATGGAAAATGGCTTAAAAATGTTTTGATATAAACCTAGTGGTTTTATCTTGTGAAAGTGGGACATTTTTTATTAAAAATCCATTTTGATCTTTAAATGAAGAGAAATTAGAACTTTTGAAATGGAACAATGGGATTGATCATATTCTTAATAATACTTAAAATAGTTCTCCCATCTTTTAAGAGTGAATTAAAGCCTTAGGTAGTTACTGAGTTATTTGGATACACTCTATGCTACTACAACGTTTTAAAACATACATGCAGTGGGTCAAATCCCCGACAGGTTGGTGATGAGTCTTCATTGGCTTGATTCATTGGGATGTGTGCATGTACATTCTATTGAGTTCACATAGAGTGTACGGAATACTATAGATGATTAATACTATTATACCTTTTGGAATATGACCATGTTTCTTGTTGTTTATTTATATTTGAGATATAAATGTATGCTAATGTTTGTTGAACTGCTTCACATGCCTTCTGAATTTATATAACCTGCTTTATATAAATGTTTTACTTTAGCCATTTTTTTAGAAATGTTCAATCTATTGTAAAGTAAACTCTGTGCTTTGAATATATTTTCCATCATTTTGAAAATGTATATAATGTTTTTTTAAATATGATTTTGAATTTTCAAAGCTGTTTATTTTTAAAATTGAAATATTTTCTTTGGATTGTCATTATTTGGTATCTCTTATGGAATTTTTGGTGGTATCCTACTGGGATTAGGCTCACAACCTACTTATTCCTTCGGGTTTTTGTAAACTTTCTCCTCTAGGATAGAGCAAAGTGAAGGGATCTATTAGTGGTGGATCCAGCTATTGATATTTGTTCATGGTGAGTTGTGTCCTTAGGTACTTGGGGCTGTTTTCTTATTTTATGTTTTTGGGTTTCAGTAGTTTGGATTTTATGCCTTGTTGTATTCTGGTACTTTAGTACTAATAGAGTTTTCCATTGATATACATACTGACTTTTATATTTTTCTTCTGTATTATTGTGGAAAAAATTGTTCCCACTTGTTTTTTGTATGACACCAGGTGCTTGTCACCGACCCGTGGGGATTGGGAATGACCATCGAGTTATGTTAGGACTGGCTCTGTTATTGGGTTACCAGGGTACCCATGCTGATTTGTGACGGTTATCATTTTAACCTTGGAGTTCACCTGAGGCAACGATGAGAAACCTTCCTATTGGCGAACGAATAATGATGATAATGATTGAGGATTGAAGAGACGACATATCATAACGTCATTCAATTGATTTCCAACAACGATCAAACCTCGATGCTGACCAATCAAAACTCTAGGTAGAGGCTGTCAATTAAATCTTGTCTTTCCCCATTCATTAATTTAAACAATTAACACAGATCAGACCACAAATAGGTCTACATGTGGTTCAATCATTCTTATGGGAGGGTTCAACTAATGGGTTCTAATTTGGAGGAAATTATTCTACTTAAGTTTTTTTCTTGATCCTTTTAATGGGAGAGGATAAAGGCCATAACGAACAATATCCGAGATTCATTCCTCAGTTTTCTATTTTGTGTTTCTTTCCCCAATCACATTCTTGAAATTATTTTTGGAATAATGAGTGGATGATCCTTGCATGCATATTTCATGATGAAACGATCCCAAATCAAAGATCCAACCCCATGATGACCTAGAGGTGGTGTGATTGTGACGATGACAGATAGATTTAAGAAAAATGGGAGATACTGCCATTTTGGAATTTTCGGGAGAAGTGGTTTGTAGCATGGATTTGAGCCCGTGATAGTAGAGGAAGAGACCTAGGGATCACAATGGTAATCCTAGATCAAAAAATAGACTACCAGAGTGAGTTCAGTGGCCCACAGAAAAACCCACCAGTGTGTTAGTGGAGGAAACCCATGATTTCTACTACAGGAATTGACTAGGGGTTACCATCAGGCGAAAAGTGGCGACCCATGATGGATGCGGCAGGTGAGCCGCATCACACGACATGAGGCTGCTGTTCATCTAGTCAATGAAGGCGACCCGTGGTTCCCACTGCGTCCTAGGTGGACCACACTAGCCCACTCCAGCTGACTGGGTTTGGCAGACAAGTTGGTGCCTCAAGATGGGCAGGTGCAATGGGTTGGGCCCAAGGGGTCGGGTTGGGTTGTGGACCCTAGGTTGGGTCGGGTCAGGTCTGTCCGTCCTGGTCGGACTAGACCGAGACCCAACCGATCCCTTTTCCCTAAAACACCCCATCACTTTCAAACTGTAAGTTTGTTTGAGAATCCATTTATAGAGTTGGGACCCTCTCGACGAGGTGGTCCTTTTTTATGGCTTAGTGGGGGTTTAGTTGGACCCACAGTGGCTGGTGGAGTTCTCTTTGTCTTTCCCATGAGGGATCGATGAAAAATCCTGATCGTATCATAGAGGGTGATAGTAGATATTGAGACCATACCCTTTGGATTCTCTATGAAAGTTTGATGTAGGATCCCATCCATATCATAATGAATAGGCCATGTATTGAAGTGAGTTTGCTTATCCCAATTTTCACAATGACTCTGCGGGTTAGAGCATGGATCACATGAAGAGTCTTGGTCAGTCCTAACTTCTCTTCATGGTACATTAGGTAGTTTTTTTCATCAGTGTGAACAATACTTACACAGCCACCCATCCCCTATCTAGGATGATAATTCTAGAAGGGAAAAGTTGTCCCCTAGTGAGCCCTGGGTGCAGGACCCCCTATTTGTGTATCGAGATCTAATTATTTATTTCATAGTTTGACCCGACTAGTGTACTTAGGGTAGTTATCAGTTTGTTCTCTTTGGGCAGGGCCTAAATTAGTGGTGTCTCTATGAAAGGGTTTCCAATAACATCAAAGCTCAAGGAGAGAGTTCTCCAAGAATGAGTGTGCCTCAAGAAGAATCCTCTGACTATAGATTGGTTGTGATATTGAGACTCCTTTTCTTAGTGAGACAAGAAACCCATGGAAACTTTATGATGTATCAAGACTAGATGTTCTCTTAGATACTTTTGGTAGACTTGTTCTATGTGATTTCTTTCAGATATCTCGAGGATTGGGATCTCCCAGAATTGAGCATGATATGAGCTGAACCGTATAGATAGAAGTGGATGAGACATTGCATCTTGGAATACATTATGAGTATAACTATATGTTCCTGTTATATGTGTTATTTACATATACTGATATGGAGTTGAATGTATCTTCTTAGTGGTGCTTCCATTGTGGGTTTTTAATTTTTATTTTGGGGTTCCCTACGGAGTATTGTTTTACTCACCCCTGCACGGGCTTTTCTCTATCATGTCTTATGAAGATTACCGATGCTTTGGTGAAGTCCTAGGTGATGTAGGACAAGGACCAAGACTAGATGGTTCCTTGTGAGATCAGGCAAGAAAATTTGTTTTGGGTCACTTTATACAGAAACTTCAAAACCCTTGTTTACAGGTCAAACTTTGTATTTTTCTTTCCTTTAGTGGGCCTGTATTCTTGCCCTATTATACTTTACTTCTTTACATTCCATCACACTCTATTGTTTGGTTGTACTTTTATTCATGGATTTTTGTTATGCAGTGTTTTCACTTTCAACCACTTTTGCTTGGATTCATTTTCATGTTACAGGTTATTAGGAAAATAACTCCCATTTGTGGGATATTCCTATTCGGCACTAGTGGTCATCCCCTGGCCTATTGGAGGTGGGATTGGGGTTGTCATGACATGGGTCTGGGGGATAGGTTGTGACAAAGTGGGATCAAGGGGTGGGGTTAGGTTCCACTTTGGGACTGAAAGTTTGTGAGTTTGGTTTGGGTAAATAGTGTTAGGTGTTTTGAGTTCATATTTTACACTAGACACTCCAGTGTTGGTTCCATGGCTAACATATCCATACAATAGGACTATGAGAACAATATTTCTAACTCGGTACTTGAAAACACTAGTTTTAGAAAAAAGGTACATAGACCATATAGGAAAGGGTTGTATTTTTCATTCCCTTGCTGAGTCATATCACTGGGTATACTCATTTAACCCTGATACATCTTATTTTCCATAAAATGTATTCATGATGCCATCCAACGAAGTTTAAGTATTAGGATCAGGAGTTTGGCCCAATGCTTGGTGAGGCCTCCCTGATGGGAGCTAGCCACAAAGAAATTTTTCTTCAGGATGGTTACCATGTGAAAAATTCTCTCGATGATCAGTTAACAGACCCTCCACTAGTGGTTTAGGTGGATTCCTATAGCTAGAGTAAATCATGGATGGCTCTTCTGTTGATAAATGATACATCGTAGGGTTAAAATGTGTGCCAGAGGCTTCCAAGGCAGTGATCACCCAGGATGTAGGGTTAGTAGGACCTAACAATAGCAAATACACAACATAAGCCGCAAAACCAAAGTTTTTTCTAGAAGTTAAAGGAATATGATAGTTCTTAGAAGGACATGAATTTTTATGGTTGTCATAAAATGGGTAATCTTGCATGAGATTGTTCCATCGTTCATTCTATAGTCATAGTGGTGGTTGAAGAACCACCAAGGAAGAGTCAGTGGAAAGAGAAGACATATTCGTCAGGAGGTAAACATGACAGGAGAGATGGGGAAGCTGTAGGAGGTGGATGACTTTATGATGTGTTACCACCACCACCTCCAGGTGGTCCAAACCAAGCTCCGAGAGATAGGGGATAAGGGAGAAGACAATTATAGTCTATTGAGGCCTATGACCCCAAGACTCTAGGAATGATTTAGGGTATGATCTGGGTATTTATATCAAAGCTATAGAAGATAATAGAAACTTGTACTAGTGATTTTGTTTCCTTCCAATTTTATTATTTGATATCTGGAGGTTCTGGTTAAAACTGTTGACTTGATCCTCATGTTTAGAGACTCTTATTGGAGCAATCCCAAGGATCACGCACTGGTACTGACAGTGTGACCTGAATCTTAGAGGCAAGAGTTTCGATTGAAATATCTTGGTAGTGGAATCGAGGCATTACAATATCATTCTCAGTATGGAATAATCTACAATTCATGCTCAGATGGATTATTTTAAAAAAGGGTGCGGTTCGTCTGTGGTGGTAGAACCAGATTTCCCTATATCAGAAAGTGGGAAGTCCTTGGATCTCTTGATGGATTCATACAGAGGAGGGTGAAACCAATTTCTATTAAGTTGGCTAGTCTGAACCTTAGTGCAGTGGATGATATGAGTCCTCAAGTTTCAATATGGTGGCATTGTATAAGGACATCTTCCTTGAATACGTTCCATGATTTCCTCTCCATTGAGAGTTATAATTTTTCATTGGTCTACACCCCAGGGTGGAACTGATATTTATGTCAGTATATCAGATGTATCTCAAAGATCTTCATGATATGGTGGTGAGGATGGGCGAATTGTAGAGGAAGGGATTTTTAAGATCTGGTGTTTCACCCTGGGAAGCCCTTGGTGCTCTTCATTGATGACATATTTGGGTACTCGATGTCTGAGGAGGAGTATATGAGACACTTAAGAATGGTACTGGACTCACTCTGAGAACACCAGCTTTAAGAGATACTCTTCAAGTGTCAGTTATAGTTTTGTAAGTTCCCTTTTCCGAAGATAGTTCATCTCAAAGACTGAAGTTTTATTGAATCCAGTGAAGGTTGAGATAAAGTTTGATGAGTAGAATTGTGCAACCCATAATCTTGAGTTCTCAGTTGTGGTCTTCATGTTAAATATGTGAAAATACTACCTAAAGGGTGGGTGATTGATTATCTACTTATATCACAAGATTCTTAGGTAAGTATTATATTAGAAGGACCGAGGATTGAGATAGAGGCAATTCCTAGATTTACTTTAGGACTTTGAATTAGAGTTTTTATATACTCATAGGTAGAGTAATGTGGAAGAATATTCTCTCAGATAGAATCTAATTAGCAGTTACTTAATAAGGCATCAAACCAGTTGGCCTCATTGTCATCATCCTTCTTGGATGGAGATGGAGAAGTTTATCTCCATATGTTTGTTGTTACCCATGAACTCTTAAATAAGTTAGGGAGGCACATCTCAGTGATACCAACTGTGAGCCTTCACAATATCAGTTGTCAATAAGGAATACCCCTGATGAACATTCGAAAGGTGGGGAGCATGTCGTTATTTTTAGGAGGCACATAGTTGTAGCAGTAGACACCTAGAGTGGTGAGATGCATTAGAATATGCATGTGGGTGTCAAGGGAGACACCGAGAAAGATGGAATGTGTCGAAGCTGGGCTCACCTATTGATATGAAAAGTTAAAATCTTTTTTGAATTAGTTTTATGGGTTGTCAAATCACCATGTAAAGCCTATTTTCTCGGAAGGGGTTTCTCCCTCTATTTCATGGGGTACTAGGAAGGATGTGGGAAGTGATATTGATAGACTTCATGATGGGTTTACCATGTACATCCAGGTGACATGATACCATCGGGGTGATCGTTGACCTACTAACTAAGTCAGGCCACTTCATAACTACCCAGAAATAGGGTTTAGAAGAGGGATTGAGATTCCTGTACGAGAAGGAGATAACTCAACTCAATGGAGTTTCATCGACTATTATTTCTTATCATGATGTTCACTTTACATCCCAGTTGTGGAAGAGATTGGAAGAGTCATTTGAATAGAATGTGCATGTCATCTAGGAATGGATGAAGATTTCATAGGTCCATCTGAAGTTTTGTGCTGGTAGATGGAGGCGACCTTCGGAGTTCGAGGAAAGAGACCATGTATTCCATTAGGTCTCACCTCAGCGAGGATTACCGATATTTTTTCTTTGGTGAAAAGCTATCTCCTAGGTTAATAGTCCCTCTTTAGGTTACTGCATTGATTTGGTGAGGTAGCGTTTGGCTTGGATCATCCCCATAGTGGTACCAAGTACACAAGGTCTTCCATGTGTCACAATTGATGGGATTCGTTCATAACTCATTGTAGTTCATAATCTTGGATGAGATGGACATTGACATTGTAGTGTCTTGGGTTGAGTACCCAATGAATATTGAGGATCCTTTATGGATGATCTTTTTTCATTGGTGTGTGTCTAGAGGCAACATATGGATCTTAAAAAGTGCACATGGGAGTAGGTTGCTCCGATTTGTGCACGATGCGGTCACCTTTTGTTCAAGTAAACCTTATTTGGAATTTCAAGGGCATAAATCTTTAAGGTGGGGAGAATCTAACGACTTGTATTTTCTCCGTTATATTTTTTAGATAATTATTTGGAAAATTACAAGACCAGTCTCTAAGACGACATGAGATACTAGTGCTCGGTGTCCCCATAACAATCCATAAAAAATGTTAGGCTTTTAAATAGCGCGCGTGAGCGGTTTTCCTGAAAAAGTGAAAAAATATTAAATTGGTGCCCAAATCATAAATTTGAGGGCATCATTGTATCCATAATATAGATTTTATCTTATATAGGGCCTAACCTTAACCGACATAGGTCAAGGGTGAAAGATAATTTTTGGATGTGAATGTCATTAAAATATTTATTTAAAATATTTTATATTGACGTAACATGGTGACAAATTTTTAGTTTCCTTTTAACTGATAATTGTTATAAAATCCAATTTTTTCATCATATCCCAAGAGATTTCTTGAGTCAAGGAGGAGAAAACTTCTCGTAGATGAACAATGAATGATGATGGAGATCGATGATTGATGAGATAATGGATCATGTCATCTCCCAACAGATCACGAACGACAATCGAACCCCGACGGTGACCAATCCAAAATATATCTATGGGTTGTTATTTAAATATCACCTTTCCCAATTCTTAAATTTAAATGATGATGGTAGATCAACCCATGAAAATATTGACCCGTGGTTTGATCGTTCTTATGGAAGGGTTTTACTTACAGGTTTTAATTTGGGGGATTTTTTTCTCCTTAAGTTCATTTTCTTAACTATTTTTAATTGGAGAAGATAAAGGACATAACAAAAATAGATGAGGTTTTTTACTCAGTTTTCTATTTCAAGTTTCATTTCCCAATTATTTTATTTGTGTTCTTCAAAGAATAATGAGTGGATGATCGTTGTGCACACATTTTTTGGTGAAATAATCCCCAATCAAAGATCCAGCCTCATTACGACCTAGCAGAGGCTCGACAACGACCACAACTGAATGATTGTAGAGACATGGGAAATACCACTATTCAATCATTTTCTAGAGAAGTGGTTGATAATGTGTATTTGAGACCACAAAAGTGGAAGCGATGACGTAGGGATCAGAGTGGTACTCCCAAATCAAACAACGGACCACCAAAGTGAGTTTGGAGGCCCACGACGAAGGAAGAAACCTACAACATCTGCTGCAGCTAGCAAGAAGGGGCCACAGATAAGCGACTGATAGTGAGTTGTAGAAGATGTGGTAGGAAGGCACATCATGGGGCTAGAGGCCATTGTTTTGCTGGACCACGGAGGTGACCCACAGAAATGACCGTGGGTGGGACACGACTCTCGCCACATCCCAGGTCGTCCACACCAGCCCTCTCCATAGGGCCAATCTTGGAAGGTAGTCTAGCACCTCAGGGGGGGGGCAACTGGTTTGGTCTAGGCCATCACCGTGGGTCGGGTCACCCATATGGGTTGGGTCGGACCTAGTGGGTTGGTTCGATCTGCCCGGGTCAGGCCAGACCCAGACCCTACAATCTCATTTTCACTAAAATACCTGTAACTTTTAAACTATAAGTTCATTTGATGAACAATTTATGGAGTTGGGACCCTCTTGATGAGGAGTTCCTTTTGAGATGGCTTTGTGGGGATTTATTTGGACAAGAAAGGAATTGTGGAATCATCTTTGCCTTTCCCATGAGGGATCAATGCAAGAACCTGCTCCCATCATAGAGGGTGACAGTAGAGATAGAGACCCAAACCTTTGGATTCTCTATGAAGGTTTGATGCAAGATACCATCCCTATCATAGAGAATTTCCCATGTTCTGAAGAAAGTTAGCTCATCTCAGTTTTCTCAGTGACTCCATAGGCTAGAGCATGGATTACACCAATATTCCTGATCGGTCCTCACTTCTTTTCATGGTACCTTAGATAGGGTTGGTGGAATGGGTGTGACCAATACTTAAATAATCACCCATTCCCTATATAGGATGATAATTCTAGTAGGTCTATGATGTCCCTCAGTGAGCCCTGGGTGCAGGACACCCTATCTGTGTATCAAGATCGGATTCTTTTTTTCGTGGTCTGACCTGACCAATATACTTCATGTATTTATCAGTTTGTTCTCTTTGGAAAGGGACCAAATTAGTGGGACCTATTTTCAAGGGTCTCTAATAACTTTATAAATCTAGGAGAGAGTTCTCCTAGAATGAGTGGGCCTCGAGAAGAATCATATGACTATAGATTAGCTGTGATATCGAGACGTCAATGAGATCAGAAGTCTCAGGGAAACTTTGTGATGTATAGAGACTATATGTTCTCTGAAATACTTTTGGTAGGCTTGTTCATCTCAGATAGCTCGATGAGTGGGATATCCTAGAATCGAGCGTTCTATGAAATGAACTGTATGGATGGTAGTGGATTAGAGGTGGCATCATGCAATACTTTATGAGTATACCTGTATGTTAGTGTTATATGTATTGTTAGAATATACCTGTGTTGAGATGACTGTATCTTTTTTGTGGTGTTTCATTTGTGGTATTTTGATTTTTGTTTGGGGGTTCCCTACTGAGTATTTTTTTACTCACCTCTGCATGGGATTTTCCTGCATGTGTCATGTCTTGTGGAGATGACTAATTCTTGGGAAAATTTCCAGGTGGAGAAAGACCAGGACCATATGGTTCCTTGTAAGATATGAGAAGTCAAGATTGTTTTAGCAGCTTTTAGAGCAGCTTTAGTACCCTTGTTTGAAAGTTAGACTTTGTTTTTGTCTTTCTTTTTGTGTCATTTTATTCAAGCCTAGTTGTACTTTATTTATTTACTTTCCATCATACTCTATTTTTGGGTTGTAGTGTTATTCATAGATTTTCTTCACTTAGTGATTTCACATTCTAGCCTCTATGGCTTGGAGTCGTGCGCGTGTGTAAAATTTCTTAGAAAAATGCCTCCCATTTGTGGGATATGACTACTCGACACTATTCTCCAACTGCTAGCCTATTGGAGGTGGTATTGAGGTATTCATCACACAGTCATCAAGGGATGGGTTGTGATAAATGAGACTCAGTCCCATAAGAGAGACCTCACCGACCTCTACCCAACAACTTGGTGATCTCAATTGGTGATTATACAAAGCCTAAAATGAATCCATTTTAATAAATTATTAATAAATATTTTTATAAGAAAATTGAACTTGTCCCCAAAGGCTATATGATGATTCAAAAAAAATCTAAGACATATACACATAGGATATCCTCAAATATTGGAATATCATGCTACATATGACCATCCTTTTGTGAATGGTAAGCTTTAATCAACCTGAAATAAGTCCCCACCACCTCATGAAGACTCTTCCAGAACATAGAAGTAAACCTGGGATCCCTGTTCGAAACAAAATAATAGAGAAATCAATGTAACAGAATGATCTCTTGTACATACATATTACTTTGATCCTCAACCTTAGTTGAGTCCCTGATTAGAAAATAATTAGAATATTTCATAAACCAATCAACCAAAACACATATATCATTATTCTTTCAATGAGTCCATGTAAGTCCAAAAAAATACCACATATACCACATTCAATTTATAGACTTGCACCGGAAGAAGAATTATTAACCCTAAAGGTTGTAGATACTCAACAATTATCTGATAGAAGGTGTAATATTGGGACACAAAATCTGCAAAATCATGTTTCATACATGGCCTCCAGAATCACTAACACATGTTACAATACATCTTTATAGTGCCTAATTAAATGACCCACAAATATATATGATAGTAATACAACACTAAAATCCTCATAGATGTTGGGATAAAAAATTAATCCCAAGATTATAGAATACCATCAGAAAGGATAGGTCAACTAGGAATGGTGTCCCCATGATAAAGGGTTCCTCTGATTCACCTAAATTTATCACCCTACTACAATATCAATATAATTTACTAAAAAAGGTATGGAAAAAAATGAACACTAATCATAACCATACCTAAAACATCATCCTAGGTGTCTAAATGAAGTTGAGTGATGATCCATACAAGGTTCCACTCTTCTATGGATTCTAAGATAACATGTTGTCGAACATTCCTATAAATTGAATTTGATATGGAATTACCATTTCTTGAGGTGTTAGAAATGTTTAAGTCAAGTGTTCGAAGATATTACAACCACCTCCACTATCTGAGATTCATTTACCATTTAGAAAAGATATATCTCAATCTCTTATGGTCAAATAAGATTTTGAATATCTCCCCAAAAAGATAATACTACCAACAATTAATCTCATGTATAACTACAAAAAGCTCCCAATAATTAGTGGGGGTAATTATTATAATGTGAAGAAAGGTGAGGAGAACCATAGGGCACAATGTGATAATCTTGAATAAGAACCCAGCCTAGAATGTCACCAGAAGCATCATAGTATACCACATACCCTTTATCAGGGGTAGGTAAGATCAAGACAAGTGTTGATGTCAGAAGTTGTTTCAACTCATCAAATGAAGTTTGAATATTATCATTTTATATAAATTTCACCACTTTATTATTAATAGCATTAAAAAGTATTTATAACTTTGATACATCCTTAATGAAATCCTAATATTTCTCTGAAATTCCAAGGAAGCTCTATATCTTAAAGACACCTCATTATTCCTCCCATGAAAAGACATACTTTTATTTCTATTGATTAACTGATAAGACAAACTTAGAAACCAATACCCCAAGAAAATTACTTCTTTGATCTAGAAACTCCATTTAAAAATATTTCTATAAAGATGGTGACCCCTAAGATTTTTTAAAACCATGTTTAGATGATTCTAATTCCCATGCTCATACCTCATATAAATCATAGTATCATCCATAGACTCTATGAAAATGGTGTCAAGATACAGGTCAAATATCAGATTCACAAAATCCAAATAAACTATAGGATATTTAGTATGAAAAATAGGTATCACATGGTATTCATAATTTCCATTACTAGTTATGAACACTATATTTCAAATATCTTACTCCTGAACTCTATAATGATGATAACCCAACTAAATATTGATCTTCGAAAACCACTTGAACCCCTTTAAATAATCAAAAAAGCCATCCACATTAGGATAATGGTACTTTTTCTTAAATGTTACCCAGTTCAACTTTTGATATTCCACACAGAGTCAAAGTGAACCATCTATCTTCATGGAAAAGAGAACATGGGATACTCACAGTGAAAAAATTAGGTTAACAAAACCATTCTCCATTATATTATCCAACTAGATATTGAGATCCTTCATCATAGTAGGTTATATATAGTAAGAGTGTATCAAGATTGGTTTTGTACCCAACACCAGATCAATCATAAACTCTACCTTTCTGTCTAGAGGACAAGAAAAGTCATCTAAAAAACCATTAGTAAATTCCAAAATAACCATGGGAAGGTCAGATGGAGAAGAACCCACACTGAGATCAGGTATATAACAAATTAAAAATTCCTAAGCTCTAAGAGGGGAGGTCCTAAATGACCAGACCGTGTATCCCACTCTCCCTAAGAATCCTGAGAGCTCCCTTCAACAGTAATGTACGTGACATGCCGGTGGTAAAAACCAATAACCGCATATTTTAAATACAAAAAATTAATGATGTAAAATAGATACATATCAGGAATAATGAAATCATATACTAACTCAAAGGAAACTATCGATAGAAAAAAATATGGACACCAGGATCCTTGATCAATCCTCTTTCCATGAGGTTTCACTAACTCCATGAAAAAGGAAATGAGTTCTATTTGAAGTTTGAAATCATAATCAAAATGGGTAGATATAAATGAGTGGGATGCACTGTTATCAAATAAAGTGGTTTCTATAAAATATGCAACAAATATGGTACCTCTAAATATTTCCAAACCTGCAACAACCTCCACATGAGACTCATTCATAGCGCGAAGGTGCTTCACAACTAAATCATGTGGCTAGATCCCTATAGACTTTTAGGATTCATACTATGACATAATTTCCTTAGGATATGATAATCTCTAACTATAAAAATTCATAAACACGTCCTGGATAAACCTTTGTAGATGGACATAATAGCCACAACCATTACACATCTTCACAGTGATGGGACAAGAAAATCAGGTGTGTCCGACTTGACCACATTGGTTGCAAGTCAGAGGCACAATGTTGGTAAATACTGATGGTCAAAATGAGGCCTACTATTGAGAACCACATCCACCAATATTGTGATGATCATACCATATCCCCTTTTTCCCAACATTCCATTGAAACAATCTTTAGATGGATGAGAGGGGCTCGAATAACCAATCATGACTACAATGTTTATTTTTTCTATCATAGAACTATATCCTATCTCCAAATATAAAGAAAGATTAAATATAAATACCTGTTATATAATATATGGTACCAAACCCTACAGGTAATTTTGATCTTTCAAATGATCATTATTTTCCACTTCTCGAGAAAACACCCATCTTTTCAAACTGATTGGTGTAATCAGACATAAAACACACTCCTACTATATAGAGTAAAACTCCAGAGACTTTTCCTTCCTTAGATACTCTATGAATAACCATTTAAATAAATTTTTCGTGAAAAACATCTAATCCAAGAAGACATTCTTACCGTAGTCTACTATATAATCCCACCATCACTTTATGGGACCCTCAATCATGAATGCCGATCAATTCACATTGATTGTATCAAGTGTATCAATGAAGTTGAAGATATGATAGATATTTTATTTCTATTACTTCACTGATTGGGGTTCATTCACACCCTTAAAGGATGGTGGATTCTTGTGTTATAACTTTCTGGATCAATCATTGTATCCTCTAAATCATTAAAGTACCTCAACAATTGTGTTCTGGACTTGGGGTATATATTGGTTGATGAAATATAATGATTTCATGATAGACTATATAAAATTATGGTCCATAGGTGGATTCCATTGAGGAGCATCAAAAACACACTCATACAGAAACCACATGAGATGTCTGAGAGGCATATCAATGAATAATGGAAACAAAATGAATCATCATAGAATAAGATAATCTTAGTTTAAACCACAAAAACATAATAATAAAGAAGGAATAATATCATAAAATCACATATGAGACACACTTCCTAACATCCCATGGTAACTTGAGTCTCGTTGTGATAAGAGATGACCAAGCACTCAACAAAGCCTACCTATAAAGTTATAATAGACCTATCCAAATTCCAACAAACATATGAAGATGAAAAATCTTGATGAAAACCAACCTTTGATACCAATTTGTAATGAACCGACCCTTGTTATACTCAAAAAGGGGCACCAACCATCCACCACATACTTTAAGGTGGTTCCCAATCCCCATGGGCTAGAAATTAGTATATGGGCCTCATATAATAAATATAGGGAATTTTTTACCCTAATGAACAAGATACATAGAATATATATACATAGAAGAAATAATAGTGTAAGAGAAAAAGGTGAAAGATATTCCATAACTAAAATAAAATAGTGATAGAGACAGAAATAAAAAACAAGATAAAATAAAAAATAGAGGTATAAAAAAAATAATGGACAACTGAAATAGAAGAAAAATACTCCTGTGATATTTGGGTAGTTCTCCACCTCCTCACCACCAGCTACCCAACCCTAGCTAATAGAAACCACCCTCAATCACTACGATTACTTGAATTTTCTTACACAAAAAGACATTACCATGTATACACATTACCAAAGAGGTTTGTAGGGTGTGACATAAATAGGTTAAGTATGGTCCAACCCATGTGTTCCATATAAATCTTATGTGTAAATATTCCTAGTATTTTTCATTATAAAGAAAACATGGAAAGATAATCTGTAAAATAGTTTTATATAAAAAGCATGGTAAATATCCACCTTTCCCCATAGTTTTAAAATAATATAGGTAAAATAGTTTCAAAGAACAACTTTTCATAAGAATTTATCATAAACCAAAGAATGTATATCAAAGCAATAACATTACAATCAAAATCATAGGAAAATCATGATAAGGTTCATAGTTGGTCTTGCTAGAAGACAACTTGTAACTCCCCGAACCCAGTTACCCAGAGTCGGTGCATTATTACATAACATTGGCATGATCACAAAATATCAAGTCTTAAAAGACCGATTAGTTTAGTAGCTTTGGAAACAATATTCATACATAAGTTTAACATTACAACTTGAAAAGAAATACAACACAAATTTATTCCATTGGAAATATCCAATCCTCCTAAATAATACCTGCAAGTCACTCATAACTAACTTCTTCATATCCTTGGAAAATGAAACATAAGAAAGGGGTGAGTTCAAACGCTCAGTAAGGGTAGGAAAATATAGTGGAAGATAACATAAATATTAATCATGGTGAATAATTTAAACCACATGACATTACCAATAATAAACATGAATAGTTTTATGGTAGGAAAATGAGATGAGTAAATAATGCCATAATAAAACATAATCATTGGTATTCTACTAGTAGAATGACCACATGAACCATCAATATTATTTTCATAATGAGGAAATGTATAATTCCGGACATTCTAAAACATTTTTCAAGGCCTCATCCAAGACGTCTAAAAATGATTAAGGCCTCGGCCAAAACCAAATATCAAAATTGGGAAAGGGCCTAGGCCAATTCAACGTCTAGTTGTCCCATGAGACCTACCGATGCATCGAGGAGCTATAGTGGGCTCCACCCGTCACTTACTAAGTCCAATACATTCCTCATATGAAAAGGTTTAAACATATCATAAACATTCATATTAAAACTAGCATATGAAATTTCAATACTTTAACCACAAACCATGAATGGTATAAAAATAGCACATCCACAGTCAAAAATATCACAAAACCTTCAATACAATATGAAAGTCTTGTACATAATAAATCAATTTCAAATAAACTTATAATCCATCAAAGGATGTTGACATAGATGAAATCAAAACCCTTTTTTGAGAAATATCTCTTTATATTTTGAAATAATTTAAGAGTCACATAATTATAAAGAAAAAATTTATTTTTAAAATATTTTTATAAGATTTTCAGGGAATCTTCAATGATTTTATAATGGTAGAAAATAACCTCACCCACCGTATAAGTTAAAAAATACATTCTTACCTTAAATTTGTCGAAAAGGTTAAAAATTAGCTTGTTTGGAAAATGAAAAATATATTCCTTTCAAAACACATAAGGGTATAAATGAATTTAAACCATTGTATAGTAAATAGTAAAAATGTTTTGAAATAAATTTTTAAGAAACATGTATGTGGATGATAAAGAGGTCCCAGTAGATAATTAAGTATAAACAACCTCGGATAATGAAGAGATTGTTGAATTAACCCTTACTATGTACTTTTCCTTGGTCGAGGGTAGGTTAAACTCATGTATAATGGTGAAATAATTGTTATTAAATTATAAAATAATAATATAAATTAATATTATATCATATATGATTTTTTAACATTTCTTCATTAATAATATCTTAGTATTATTGTTGTTTCGGGTGTTAACTTACTCGTTTTCTTTTACATATTTTTTTACGTAATCCGTGTTTGTTAAGGATAGGTTGAATATTATTCATATAAAGAATGATATAAAGTCCTTAAAAATTATTTTTAACCATAAAATTAAAATTATTCTTGAATGGATATGATGGGGAAATGAATCTCATCGCGTTTGTGGAGACAGTAATCCATACATATGCACGAACGCTACTTCCATTTCGTTTTTCATTTTAAAAAGAATCAAAACCAACTGATACATAGGTATATTATTATTACAGTATAATAAAATATATTATATATGTTACATGAGTTCATTAACACTATCCTTTATACATTCCATGCATGGTATGAACGAGTCATATCACTTTGAGGGGACGATAGTCCGCACTTCCTCAAATGAAATTATCGTATATATATAAAACATGAAACGAATAATGGTATGATATAAAATGGAATTACAGAAGCTTATATATAAAATAAATATCATCAATATCATATTTAATTATTTTTCCATCATAATGGCCACCATGAGAGGTGGTAGGAGATAATTGAACAATCATCGTTTCGTGAGGCGTTTGGTTGCCATCCACAGAAACATTATGTTCTTCACCCATTAGATGGAGGTGTGTGTAAGTGTAGTTTGAATAATTCTCCTAAAAATATAATATTATATTTATTATATTGGTTTTGTTACAAAATAAAAGAATAAGAAGAGTTATGGGTTGGAGAAGTAAAATAAAATAAAAGAAGCTAAGAGAAATCGTTACCTTTAATTTGGGTAATTCCCTTTGGTTTGAACCAAAATGGAATCTTGAAGTGCCTTATGCCTAAGGTAAGGATTCTAGTAGTAGGAGAGGTATGTAGGAAGATTAATGTTTCAGAGTTTGGATGATCCAAAAGGCTTTAGAGGTGTGAGTAATTGGTTAGAAGTGGTGTCCTTTTATAAGGTGGAGGAGGGGCTCTTTAGGAAAGATTGAAAATATTATTTTATTATATAATGATATTCGGTTTCTAAAGGTCCAAAACAAATAAAAGGTGAAGATAAGGTGTCTCAAGATCGAAATGAAATCATCAAATAATAATTGTACATGTTTTAGGTATTATTTTAGTCTTTATAATCATATTTATTTAAATCATTTATTAATGAGGTAAACACTACATCATTATTGTGTCATAAATAATGTAGTTTATTATATGTATAAAAATTATAAAAAAAATACAATGATGTAGGAAATATTTTTATATTTTTAATTAAAATTTATAGTCGAAAAGATAACATATATATCCCAATGTAAAAATTGTTTTTCTAAAAGATACATGCTTATGTCATTTTTGTATTTACTTTAACTTAATTAATATAATGTGTCATTATCACTTACAAGTGGCTCCATGGGGTCACCAAATCGACCAAAATATGACCATGTTCATACATGTATCAACCAATAGTTTTAGGACACGTTTTAAGGTAATTTAGTATTATTATAATATTATTCTTTACCCTTATTTACTGGATTTACCCTTTAACCATGGTAAATAAAATATTTACTGAAGTAATTATTCAAAATGTCTAAAAATAAAAGTTACCTATTTACACAATATAGACCCCATGATTCTAAATATGGAATCTATTTTTCTAAATTCAAAACACAGAAGTGGCATAAATTAATTTAAAATTAATTCCTGTTGTCGAAACAAAATCGTGTTTTTAACAAATAATAACTATAAAAAGATTGACACTTTCTTATATACAGTTTAAATATAAAATTATGTCCAATGAAAAAAATGGATTAAATGGTAAAATTATAATCAAATTATACTTTAAAATCACTCAAATGAATAATTTATCACTATTAATTATTTCGATTAGAAAAGTTGTTTTTAATTAAAATTTAGTAATTTTCACTGTTCATCAAAATATGAAAGTTATCAGAAAAGTACCAAAATTTCAACCTAAGATAATTTTGATATTCCAAATCCAAAACTTATTTCTATTTAAACAAATTAAAAACACAAAAATTTCATTTATTAATTTAAAAATAATTCCCGCTGTCAAAAAGAAATGTCATATTTTTATGAAATAATAACTATCAAAAGATCGACACTTGTTTATGTCCAATTTCAAAGTGAAATTACTTAAAATGACCATAACTGGATTAAATGATAAAAATATAATATATTTATACTTCCAAACCATTAAAATGTATAATTTAACAATATAAATTATTTTGATTTAAAAATTTGTTTTCAGTTAAAATATAGTATTTTTCACTATTCAGCCAAATATAAACGTTATCAGATTAACACCAAAACTTTATTGAAACTAAATTCCTATTTCCCAATTATAAATAAGAATTTTATTTTGTTATATTGAATATATAAAAGTTTCAAATATTTTATTTAAAAATGATTCTCCATTAAAAGGCGGTAAAATTGTATTTTTTGAAAAATACTTCTTTTATCTGAAAAAATCTATTTTTTCTAAAATTATGTCTAAGAAACTCATAATATAGATTCTAAAATTATAAGGATTATTTAATGTTCAAAATTTAGTTAATACTATTCATAACCACTTTTTAATGACTTGTTTGGTAAGTCATGGTGCGCTAGAACTCGGTGTTGTGTGTAGTGAAAGTTATTGAATTACTTTGAAAAAATAACATACTGTGAAATCTTAGGGTGTTACATTCTTCCCTACTTCAATAAATTTCATCCTCACAATTTGAAATTATTTTTAGAAAATAAAAGGATGAAAATATAAAATACCTTTAGGAAAACCCACATCGGAAATTAGGTTAATAAAATATAGTCTTAATAAGTGGAAAAGGGAAATGAAAGGGTTACCACCAAATTATGATAATGATTATGAGAACATTGGTGGAAATTAGAGACATATAATTGAAGGAAAAATATAAATATTTATAGGTAGTGATTGAGGTCATCAATCAAAAACAAGTGTAAAATTGAGGGCCTTAAATTCATCAATCTGTGATGATTTAAAATTCCATTAGTTCAACAAAACATATGGTATTAGGATAATGTTTTTTTGTTTTAAGATCCCTTCACTAAAGTATAAGAATTAATTTATTCATAGAATAAGAGAAGAAGAGAAATATATACTTGACAAGTAGAATACCATCCTTTAACTAATTTCTACCACAAACTCATATTTCGCTCTAAAAGATAATAAAACTTAAAAATAATATTCTATTTATCCTATTTGTATAGGATTAAAAAAATGAATTTATAATTCATCTACAAGATGTTTTTTAAAAAAGACTACATTATTCAATCCAGGACATCACGTGGGCTAGTGGTAGGTGATACACCCTTGTTGCCCTTCGGTTGCGGGTTCAAGTCTCGCGGCCTTTCCAGACGCGACATGTTGCCACCCGACCTCCGGGTTGTCCTTTTATGGCAATCCAAAAAAAATATCTAACTAGAATTATCCAAAATACTTTTATCCAATATCACAGTCCAAAATTTATAAGGAAGGTAAACACAATGAAGGTTCTTTTTTTTCATGTAATAACATGTGAACACCTTCATCATGTATTCTTTTAAAACACTACATTATCTTGAATTACCATAAAACCTTATTGATTACATTCATGATCCCTTATTACTTATAGAATACTGGATATAATCCTTCTATCCAAAATTTTTTTAAACTCCAAAAATGATGGAATATACAAATCATTAATTAGTTTCAAGGTATTCCAGAATTTCCAATATAATCTATCCAAATCAATCAGGTCTTTTCCAAAAATCACTACCTCGATATCAGAACCATATTATGGTTTATATTTCTCTCAACCATATATTTACCAAAAATTTAACTTGCTATTGAGTAACTTTTATTGGTTCCACACAATATCAAGTCCTTAATGAAATAGTACTACATTACAATCCTTATATACTACATAATTATTATAACTAGAACATTGTTGATACAACACTCTAATGAAATAATTCTCTGATAACAACATAAGAACTCTAATCATTTCTCCTCATCTGTGGTAGTATCATAACTTGATTATTATCTAATAGCATCATTTGGGGAATACTTTTATGATTTGAACATTGGTTCACGTAGTGTCCCAACTCCTTGAAGATGAAGTATTATACAATTGAAACCTTTTTCTTACCCTTGTAGTCAAGTATATGGTGTCCTTTTTCTCCACACTTATAACAAACTCCCATTCCCTTCAGGAAAGTTCCACAGTGTTTCTCCCCACAATTATCAAAAATGGGAAAATTAATCTTTTTCCTCTTCCCTTTATCCATATTTCTCTCTTCCATCCTTTTTTTATCTTGATTCCCTTCAAAGCCATAGGAATCAGAGAATTAATTTCTTATCTTATTAATACATGATACTATTTATTCATATATTGAGAATACATGGGAGACTATTTCTATTATAAATGTTGTTATAATATCATGAGATATATGATCCTTCTTACTCTTTGGATCATACGAATTTCTGGAGTTCACATTCCTTATACTGGGCACCATTTCAATACAATATCATAAACTAGGTCAGTTTATGAATTGCAATAATCCAAAACTTGTAAAATACATAACTTCGACTAAACAGTTTATGGATATAATTCATAATAAATTTTTTTTCTTTGATAAAGTATATACTCATAAACCCTTTATAATGTTTTGTAAAGAAAATGAGAATTATCCTAAGCATATCCCCTGGGAGTGTCAGAACCAAGAGTGTAGCAAGGCCCGTTGTCATGCACCGGTTTTTGTTTGAGTCTAGCTCAAAGAGTTGTTTTCGGGTTTTACCCCTAGGTACATCTGTTCCAGAGCCACCTCTACCTTCTCATATCTAGGTAGGGATATATTCCTCAGAAAACTCACAAAATCTATACAATACCAAAATTCTCGAAAATTATTCTATAATAATCCTCAAATTCAATCTTAGGTCAATGTGCTCTAATAAGAGTTTATCTAAACCTAGTTTCCAAGGTTTGTACTAAACTTCCTCTGATACCAACTGTAACACCCCGACCCCAGTTACCCATTGTCGGTGCATTATTAAATAACATTGGCATGATCACAAATGATCAAGTCTCGAAAGATATATTAGTTTAGTATCCTTGGAAACAAGATTCATACATAAGTTCAACTTTACAACTTGAAAGGAAATACATCATGAATTTATTCCATTGGAAACATCCAAGACACCTAAATAATGAATGCAAGTCACTCATAACCAACTTATTCATATCTTGGGAAAATGAAACATAAGAAAGGGGTGAGCTCAAACACTCAGTAAGGGTAAGAAATACAGTGTACGATAACATAAATATTAAGCATGGTGAATAATTGAAACCACACGCCTTTACCAATAATAAACATGAATACTTTTATGGCAGGAATATAAGCTGAGTAAATAATGCCATAATAAAACATAATAATTGGTATTATACTAGTAGAATGACCACATGAACCATTAGTATTATTTTCATAATTAGGAAATGTATAATGCCGGACATTCTGAAACATTTTGTCAAGGCCTTGACCAAGATGTCTAAAAATGATTATGGCCTCGGCCAAAACCATATATCAAAATTGGGAAAGGGCCTCAGGCAATTCCACATCTATTTGTCTCATGAGACCTACCGATGCATCGAGGAGCTATAGCGGGCCTTACTCGTCACTTACTAAGTCCAATACATTCCTCATATGAAAAGGTTTAAACATATCATAAAAATTCGTATTAAAACTAGAATATGAAATGTCAATACTTAAACCAGAAACCATGAATGGTATAAAAATAGGACATCCACAGTCAAACATGTCACAAAAAATTTAATACCACATGGAAGTTTTGTATCATAATAAATCAATTTCAAATAAACTTAAAATCAATCAATGGATGTTGACATAGATGAAATCAAAACCCTTTTTTGAGAAATATCTCTTTCTATTTTGAAATCATTTAAGAGTCACATAATTATAAAGAAAACATTGATTTTGAAAATATTCTTATAATCTTGTAAGGGAAGCTTTGACGACTTTATAACGGTTGAAAATAACCACACCCTCCGTACAAGTTAAAAAAGACATTCTTACCTTAAAATTGTCGAAAAGGTTAAAAAGTACCTTGTTGGAAAATGAAGGAAAGATTCCATTAAAAACACATAAGGGTATAAATGAATTTAACCCATTTTCTAGTAAATAGTAAAAATGTTTTGAAATACATTTTTAAGAAACATGGTTGTGGATGATAAAGAGGTCCCAGTAGATAATTACGTATAAACAAACTCGGATAATTAAGAGATTTTAGAATTAACCCTTACCTTGTACTTTTCCTTGGTCGAGGGTAGGTTAAACACCTGTATAATGATGAAATAATTGTTATTAAATTATACAATAATCATATACATTAATATTATATCATATATGATCTTTTACGATTTCTTCGTTAATAATATCTTAGTATTATCGTCGTTTCATATGTTAACTGACTCGTTTTCTTTTATATGTTTTCTTATGTAAGCCATGTTTTTTGTATATAGGTTGTATATTATTCATATATACAATGATATCAAGTCCTTAAACATTATTTTTAACCATCAACTGAAAATTATTCTTGAATGGATATGATGGGGAAATGAATCTCATCGTGTCCGTGGAGATGGTAATCCGTACATACACATGAACGCTACTTCCATTTCATTTTTCATTTTAAAAGGAATCAAAACCAAATGATACATAGGTATATTATTATTATAGTATAATATAATATATTATATATGTTACTTATGTTTATTAACACCATCATTTATACGTTCCATGCATGGTATGAACGAGTCATATCACTTTGAGGGGGCGGTAGTCTGCACTTCCTCAAATAAAATTATCATATATATATACAAAATGAAACAAATAATGGTATGATATAAAATGGAATTACAGAAGATTATATATAAACTAAATATTATTAATATCATATTTAATTATAGTTCCATCATAATGGCCACCATGAGAGGTGGTAGGAGATAATTTAACAATCATCGTTTCGTGAGGCATTTGGTTGCCATCCATAGAAACATTATGTTCTTCATCCATTAGATAGAGGTGTGTGTAAGTGTAGTCTGAATAATTCTCATAAAAATATCCTAGTATATTTATTATACTGGTTTTTTTATAAAATAAAAGAATAATAAGCGTTATGGGTTGGAGAAGTAAAATAAAAGAAAGGAAGCTAAGAGAAATTGTTACCTTTAATTTGGGTAACTCCCTTTGGTTTGAACCAAAAAAGACACTTGAAGTGCCTTCTGCATAAGGTAAGGTTTTAAGAGGAGGATAGGGATGTAGGGAGCTTAATTGGGAAGAGTTTGGATGAGCCAAAAGGCTTGATAGGTGTGAGGAATTGGTTATAAGTGGTGTCTTTTTATAAGGTGGAGGAGGGGCTCTTTAGGAAAGATTGAAAATATTATTTTATTACATAATGATATTCAGTTTCTAAAGGTCCAAAACTTATTAAAGTTGAAGATACGATTGATCATGATCTAAATGAAATCATTCAATAATAATTGGATAGGTTTTGGGTATTATTTTAGTCTTTATAAGCTTATTTATTTAAATCTTTTATTAATGAGGTAAACACTACATCATTATTGTGTCATAAATAATTTAGATTATTAAATTTCTAAAAATTATAAAAAAATAACATGATGTAGGAAATACTTTTAGATTTCTATTGAATATTTATAGTCAAAAATATAAAATATATAAACCCATGTAATTTTTTTTTTCTAAAAGATATATGCTTTTGTCATTTTTGTATTTACTTTAACTTAATTAATGTAAAGTGTCATTATCAGTTAAAAGTGGCTCCATGAGGTCCTAAAATTGACCTAAAGATACCCATGGCCGGACATGTATCAAAAAATAGGGTTAGAACACGTTTTACAGTAATTTAGTATTATTATAATATTATTTGTTTACCCTTATTTACCGGATTTACCCTTTAACCATGATAAATAAAATTTTTACCGAAGTAATTATTCAAAATGCCTAAAAATAAAAGTTACCTATTTACATAATTTAGACCTCCTGATTCTAAATATGGAATCAATTTTTTTAAATTAAAAATACATAAGTGGAATAAATTAATTTAAAATTAATTCCCATTGTCGAAACAAATTGCGTGTTTTTAACAAAAAATAACTATAAAAAGATTGACACTTTCTTATGTCCAATTTAAATATGAAATTATGTACAATGAACAAAATGGGATTAAATGTTAAAATTATAATCTAATTATACTTTAAAATCACTCAAATTCATAATTTATCAATATTAATTATTCCAATTAAAAAAGTTGTTTTTAATTAAAATTTAGTAATTTTCATTATTCATCAAAATATGAAAGTTATCAAAAAAGTAAAAAAATTTCAACCTAAGATAATTTCAATATTCTAAATCCAAAAACAAAGTCTAGTTTACCAAATTCAAAACATAAAAGTGTCACTTATTAATTTAAAATTAATTCCCACTGTCAAAAACAAAAGGCGTATTTTTAAGAAATAATAACTATCAAAACATTGACACTTGTTTATGTCCAATTTCAAAGTGAAATTACTTAAAAAGACCATCACTAGATTAAATGGTAAAAATATAATATATTTATACTTCCAAACCATTAAAATATATATTTTAACAATATAAATTATTTTTATTTAAAAAGTTGTTTTCGGTTAAAATATAGTATTTTTCCCTATTTACCCAAATATGAAAGTTATCAGAAAAACACCAAAACATTATTGTAAATAAATTATTATGTCCCGATTATAAATAAGAATTTTATTTTGTCAATTTGAATATATAAAAGTTTCAAATATTGGATTTAAAAAGGATTCTCCATTAAAAGGCGGTAAAATTTCATTTTTTGAAAAAATACTTCTTTTATTTGAAAAATTTTATTTGTTCTTACATTATATCTAAGAAACTCATAATATGGATTCTAAAATTATAAGGATTATATAAATTTCAAAATTCAGTTAATACTATTCATAACCGCTTTTGAACGACTTGTTTGTTAAGTCATGGTGCACTTGAACTCGATGTTGCGTGTAGTGAAAGTTATTGAGTTACTTTGAAGAAATAACGTACTTTGAAATATTGGGGTGTTACACTAATCATACCACAATCAATGACTTTTGAGCATAAAATTCACTATAATAAACCCTAATGATAAAAGGAACACCCCATGAGTGACCCCCAACAATATCAAGAAACAGTCCCTAGAACAACATGCCTAAAGAGCAGAGGAACCCCCTATGTGAACCCCCTAAAAAAATGGAAGATAGACCTAAGATACACCTTCTGGCTAACTTCATAATCATTTAAAAATTATAAATTTCTTAAATAATTTTTAAAGGGTTCATAATTTCATAAATAATTAAAACAACCTTTAATGCAATCAAAAAAATGCCTTGAAGACCCATTTATGAATCAATTTCAAACTAATTTGAAAAAAATATTTCTTTTACCAAAACAAGGGGAATTTTTTTATAAAGAAAAAATTTATTCACACAAAACAGTCATATAAATTCATTTATAAAGACAAATTCGAAAAAAAATAATATTTTTGTTATAATTTAGTCTATAAATGGAACCACTACCTCAAACTTTGGTTGAGAAATACCCACAATGGGATCCACCAACATTGAAAGGAATTAAGACGAATCATCAGAGGACCTAAAAATGATTGAAAAATATTTGAATCATAATACATAATATAAAGGGTTGGAAAAAGGGTAAGGTTACACATATCTCAATAATTACATATGCCGCACCACAACCATCAAAAGGACTGGACCCTAGATTAAGATAACACAATGGATCAAAAAGAATAAAATAAGAATTATTATCACATGATAAACCAATCCACAAACATATCCAAATATCGTAACCAAAATAACATAGTAAAAGAATATTAAAAAACACTTACTGGTGTTTGTGCATGTACATGATTTTTCTTGTTTTATTACACATTATTTATGTTTTTGAATATTATAAACTCTTTCAGCCTTTTTGCGAAAATAATTTCTAACTATATTTCTTTATTTTTATTTTATCTTGATCTATAATGATCTGAATTTATAATTCCTAATTCATATGAAATACGATAATTTTATCGAACTATTATTAAATGATGATAAATTCTAAATCAAGCATTAGTATATTCTCATTTTGTCTTGAACTTGCTCCATGCTTTTGGATTCAAGAATAATTTTCAGAAAAAACCCCTTTATATTTTTATTTCATTATTTAATTATAACCTAAGTAATATATATCATATTCCAATTAAACATTATATATTGGATATTCAATAGATTTATAAAAATTTAATTAAAAATAAATGGAAGTATTAATTTTTTGTTTATATTGAGAAAAAATGAGTAAACTTTATGCAATGGTTATGGAATCTTGGGATTGCATGAATTCAAAATACTATTTATTTTAATGGAATCTCTTTAGATATAAATTAGATTTGTTTTTTTATTGTATTGAAAATATAATATGTTTTTATACATTTCATTCAACTGATTTAAATTCTAAAAATTTCAATTAGATTCCTTAAAAAATTATCAATTTATACAAATTATCTGTTTTTTGTAGTTTATTTTATGTATTTCACTATTTTTCAATCATATATTTTTATATACATATCTGATTGAAGTGATTTTTGATTCATTTGAAATATCTCGAATAATAATAATTAGTAGTGAGATAATATCAATTTCCCCCATCAGCCTTTTTTTCGAGAAGTATAATCTAATTGCAATGAACGGTAGGGATTCTCTCCACATGATAGCATCTCATCCTCTAGTGTTTTAGAGTAACTGTAAAACAAGGCTTCATGATAGATCAGTATTACTTCTTATGGTATTAATGCCTCCATGAAATGGAATCACCATGAAATGGTATCATATCTAGCTCCATTATTGCATTAGATTTGGGTTTCTCTAATGGTACCATCTTTATCATGGTAGTAATGTAAGTGTTAATAAATGGTAGTATCATTCATTTATCCCACCATAACAGAATAACCATCCATTGTAAGCTATAATCATCATTTAATTTCATGATATAACCTTTAAAAAATGGTATAATAACTTTGAAAATAATGATAGATTGTAGCAACACAGAACAAAAGCACCACTAGACACCCTGAGACAATGCTACCACTTCACAATGTGACTGTATCAACCTATTTCTATTGTTAGGTAATTTTTATGTGACCAATAGTTAGTAGTACTGCTATTTTTTAGGCTATCATTTAAAAAAAATTCGTACTATAGTTTTTTCAATTTTAATATTTTTTCACTACATGTTTATTTTAATTGTTTTAAGTGTTTTATTCTTCTCTAAAACAAATATATATTATATTTAACCCATGTGAAGTGTTTATAAATATTTTTTAAATTTTTTTAAAAAATATATCCATTTACTCTATCAATGCATACACTTAAAAAATATTTATTGAATATTTTTTTTAAATATTTTAGGTAATTTAATTTACATATAATTTCTAAAATAATATTTAATGAAATTGAATTTAATCAAACACATTTTATGGTATTTAAAGAATTGAAATATTTTTTTAAAAAATTATGTGCCACATTAAATTAAAATATATTTAATGTTTTTTCATTATTCAAATTATCATATAATATTTGTTGGAATTACTTGAGCTATTATTATAGAGCCTATATAAAAAAAATAGAGAGTAATTGAAATTGGTTTGAATTGGTATTTAGGTTTTAGATTCTAATGGTTTTAATTAAAATTATTTTAGAGGATAATCTCTCTACTATACAATTATATAATTTTAATTTAATGTTATTTACCAAGAGATTACTTTTGTTAGTTTTTAAAAAAAACATTAAAGGTTTCAGGAATTATTCCGAGGTAATGATACTGGATAACATCTTTAATACTATCTTTTTCCTAGATAATAGAGATTTTAACTTCTCAAGTGTTGTATAATTTTAAAGTCCAATGTGATAACCTATTTCATCATCTAGATGATCTCTGAAGTGTTTGATTTTATCTTATTTGAAATCTACTTCCTTAAAGAGACAATGTCATCAAATACTTGAGAACAATTACATGCGTTTTATTCTTCTCATTTCTACTTTATCTTGTGGTTTTTGAGTTTTTAACACTTATTCCTATATTTTATGTACATTTTGTTTAGGTTTATGCTTTTATATAAAAAAGATTTTCTTCCTCTTTTCCGTGGGTTGTGACTACAAAATTCTAAAGTCAGGTTCATGTTATGACTCACATTATCCAAATTTAAGGTTTTAATTGGTTTTTGAATCCCCATTAAAATCTTTGTAGTTATTTATCAACTATAAAAGTAGTTTATAATTAGGTTAGTATTCCCCTAAAAAAATCAGTTGGTGTATGATGTATCTCTCACTAACTAGAGAGATATATGACTGGACTAGGTCCACTTTGGACTAAACCAGTACCAAAATTCTTGTGCTATTTTTTTCACTACCACTTATATATATTAATTAACATTCATAAATAATTTAAATAGTCAATTTATTTGACTAATTTTTTTAATCTAGTATATTCAACCCTCTAGACCATATACTATTACCTTATTCGAACTAATAATTGGTATACATTGTTGTTCCTTTTGATATCATCCAATACTTATGTAAATTTTTTGGTTTGTATTTGATTATAAAAACTAGTTCATAGACTTCATAGTATAAGGAATTTTTTTTATGAGTATGGAATGAATACAAACAATTCTTGGATACCTCATAAGTAACCTCGCATTAACATCATTGATTATGGCTACTAGAGACACCAAATAGAGGCATTACTCAAATAATTAAGCAAATAAAATTGATACATAATAGAAATATTATACCAAACCAGAAGATGGTCCAGAAACACTTATTGAAAATTATTCTAATATATATGTTTTAAAATACAAGGTTTTTATTATTTTATATTGGGATATTAAAAGAAGGATTTTTCGTCATGTGTATTCTTGTAAGAGAGATCATGAGATATGTAAGATTGTTTAATTTAATTACCTTGGATCAGAAAAATTAATTTGAACCAAGATTTAAATGCTTCATGTTGAGTACCAATACATTAAGATGGGTGACTATGAAACACTAAATCAAATTTACCCCCAATTCAAAATCATTTTGAATGGAATAAATTACCATAGAGAATTTATAGAAAACCCATTACATGTTTAATGAGTACAATGAGAAACATTGATGAAATGTAATGATAATAAAGTATCCATAAATGAAATCAACAACTATAATGAACACACTTGACGAATTTATTAGATCACTACTTCAGTATGAACTATAATTGAAGAACATAGAAGAAGTGGAGGAAAAAAAAGAAATTTCATAGATTTTAAACATTTGAATATTTTTTTTGATAAATCTAATGGTTATAATATATAGGATAAATATGAATAATATATGGATTGTATTTTAACTTGGGTTTACACTAAAAATAAAGGTTTCATGAATCGGGTTAAAATAAACCCACAAAAGGAAAAATAGGATATTAGAAAGGTAGTATGAATTATAATGCTTCAAATTTCAATCATTTTAATACAAAAAGAAATGGAATATCATGACTGACTATCAAAAACAAAATAATAAAGAAAAATATAAAAATAATGATAAAAATTCTTTGAAAATTAGTTTGAGTTATAATAAAGATTATGATTCCAGTAAACAATCAGGAAATGGGAAAAATATTCTATCTTATTCTTCCTGGATTCTATGAATTGGGTTAGTGTTGATAGATTTTATTCTTAATGTTATGATTATGATTATGATTCTAAAAATATGAATGTTTCTGAATTAAATGATTAAATTAAAGTATTAATAAAATATTCTTTCAACTATTTTAATTTATATTTTAATCTTAAGGAAAATTATGAGCAATTTTTTTCTAAAATAATATAATTTTACAAGAGAATAAAAATTAATAAATAATGTTTCTAATTATCATTCTACAATTTATGATAATTTTATATTTCTTGAATATTTTAATGAATAATAAAAAAACATAAATTTATATTCTTAAACAATGTTTTTCTTCTTTAATTCAAGGTGGTGAAAAATATCATAAAATCATGTATTTAAATAAATTAAATAAAAATATATTTTTTGTTTGTTAGGATATGAGATTACCACAAATGTATTGAGATTATTTATTAAACATAAATATGGTAGTACTACCACATTTACTTATTTTAAATTTGTTATTAATGGTTAATATAAAAATTATTGTTCTCATATCTTGTCTAACAAAATTTTCAAGTAATTGTTTTTTGTAGAAAAATTCCTTGGAAGTATCAAGAATAACATATGATACATGGAAAGTATATGATCTAGTAATTTGATCAAATGAAAATCATATTTTACTAGTTACACTTACAACACATTTGATGGTGGAATTGTTTCATTTCTAGACAATTAAAAAAGAAAAGTAAAAGGTTTTTTAATGTTGGAAATTATAATTATACTTTTATTTCTAATGTTTTATTTATTGATGTATAAAAACAAAATTTAATTATTATATCACAATTATGTGATGATATAATATAAGTGAAATTTTAAAATGAAAAGTGTTTAGTTTATAAAGATGATTCTTCATTAATCCATGCTAATAAAAAGGAATATATTTAAACTATTGATTTTGTGGAACAACATTTTTAACATGTTAAGTGTTTGAATGATTTAAAGAGTGATCTAATCCTTTAGAATCAAGGACTTGGTCATATTAATTTCTTAATTTTATAGAATATTTTTAAACATGATTACATTTTACAATTACCTTCATTGAATAAATAATAACTTCATGTTTGTAATGATTTCATGAATGGGAAACACCATACAATCACTTTCAGACTCTTCAATTAGATAACAACATATAAAATAATACTATTAGTACAACATGATCTATTTATTCATACTAAAATTTATGTCATTAGAGGAAATAAATATTATTTAGTTATTTTTTATGATTATATTACATTAACATGAGATTATTTTCATGCTTATAAAAGTTATACTTTTTTTAGATTTTTTATATTTAGTAATTCAGTTCAAAATTGCAAAGGATATATGATTGTTTCTATTCATAGTGATAATGGAATATAATTTCATAATTTAGTTATTTTTTTGTAAATATTGGTCATTTTCATAATTTATGTACTCTTAGAACACCATTAAATAATAGTGTCATTGAACTAAAAAATAGAACACTTATTGAAATGGCCATAACTATATTAAGTGAATATAATTTTTTATATATATTTCTAGTATAGGGATATTTGTTTCTTATTATATTTTAAATAAATTTATTTTTAATTTTTTTAAGAGAACCCCTTACGAATTATTAAAAAATAAAAAACCAAAATTTGGTTTCTATAGAGTTTGTGGTTGTAGTGTTTTTTATCTTAAACTCAAAATATAATTTATATAAATTTGATGTAAAATGTTATGAATGTATTATTTATGTTTATTATAATAATAGTAAATCTTGTAGTGTTTATATTAAAATTATTATGGTTAATTACTATTTTTTTCATGTTATATTTTATGAAAATAATTATAAATTTAATTACATTTATAATATTTTTGATGATGAGTTTAGATATTTTAGTTTTGGTAAAGAAAAAACATAGGATAAGGATGAATAAATTTAGGGTAATCATACTCATTATAAAATTGATAGATGATCATGGAAGATTCATAAATATCAAAATCTATAAAATTTTATTGGTAATGTTGATTTTGGCATTAAAATTAAAAATTCCATTTGAAATTTTTATGCCAATTATGCATTTATTTATGATTTGATCCATAATAATTATAATTATACTTTAAAGGATGATAAATAAATTGATTTTATGTAATGTGATCTTAACTATTTTGTTTGATGTAATGTTTGGTCTTTAGTATAACCTATAAGGGATAAGAAGGTAATCAATACTAAATGGATCGTTAAAAACAAATTGGATTAATCTGGATAGATTATCTCAAATAAATCCATAGTTGTTTACCAATGATAGTTTCCAGAATAATGTATATACTTAGAATATTAATTTTCAAATATTATGAGTTTGGAGGATATTATAATTTTTTTTAACTTTTTCTTTTGTTTTCATGGTTTTAAATTATATCAAAAAATGTAAAAAAGTTATTTATTAAATGGTTTTAGAGCAAAATAAGTTCATTTTTCTTAACCCACATGTTTTGAAATGAAAAACCTCCTAATCGTGTTTTTAAACTATATATATATTTGTATGGTCTCAAACATCCAACTCATGTTTTATATGAAGGGAATTATTTATTTATATTAAATAACGGTTTTAATAAATTCATTGTTGATCCTATACTTTTTATTAAAATAATTTCTAAAGATATTTTAATTTAATAAATCTATATTGATGATACAGTTTTTGGTTAATCTAATGAAATGATTTGTAATGTTTTTTCCACATTAATATCATTTGAGTTTGATATGAGTTTAATGTGACAATTGAAGTTATTTCTTAGACCTAAAATTTCTCAAAGGAAAGATGAAAATTTCTTAATCAATATTTGTATGCTAGGGATTTGGTGAAAAGCGTTAGTATTGAATCTTGTAAATCTATGAAATTTTTTATTAGTACTTGTTTTAAATTATATATTGATGAATATGGTAAATCTATTATATTATTGTTCATAGATGCATGATAGGAAATTTTTTTATTTAACTGCATCTAAACACGATATCATGTTTAGTGTTTGTCCACTTGCTATATTTCAAGATGATCCTAATGAGAGTCAAAATAAATATGTAAAATGAATATTTAGATACACTAAAGGAACTATTAACTCTGGTTTTTATCCTAAATAAAACTTTATTGATTTAATATTATATTATGATTCTGATTTTCAATGGCCGTATAATTGAGATAAATAGCATATATGGTATGTGTCATTATCTTTGAAAAATTCTAATTTCTTGGTCTTCTAAAAAAACAATCTGTTCTCTACCAACTATAGAATATGAGTATATCTGTTCTACCATAAGGTGTTCAAAAGTATTATGGATTAAGAATAATTTATGTGACTTTGGTATTTATCTTGATAAATTTTCTATATATCATGATAAAATATTTTTAATTTATATTTCTAAAAATACATCAAATTATTATAGAAAAAAACATATCGATCATAGATTTCATATTATTAGATATCAGGTGTATAATAATGAAATTATATTAGAATATATATATCTACCAAAAAAATATTCTAGAATTATTTACTTTGAGTTTAGACTCTACTCAGTTTAAAAAAAATTAAATTTAAACTTGGGATGTTGTATATAAGGCCCCAGCCTTAAACCTTACTTAATCTTGAGTTATTACAAGATTACACATTGAAGATCTTTTCGGGTTTAGAGTTTTAGAGAATTAGATCATAAAACTTGTATTAAATTCCACATATAAACAAAGTGGTTACATAAAGATAGTATTCTCCTTTCCCATTAATGGAAACATATTTAAAATAAAACATGGATTATTTCTTGACACTTCCTTGACACTATCATCATATCATGTACCTTTCCCTTGACCTGTGAAAAACATTTCAAAAAACTTGGGATGAGCATAAAAAGCTCAGTAAGGGATATAAAAATATGGAAAGGAAATATGGGTACATATATACATAAGAATGAAATCATAATTTACCCATAAAACATAAGCACATTAACTTACCTCATCAAATCATGAATAAATCATAGAAATCATAAGACATAAAGGTAACTTGAGGCATTCATAACATTCTTACGTAGGGAGTAACCCTCTTGGTTACGTTTGGAATACCCATCACAGTATATTTCCTAAATCTCTTCGGAGAAACCTTAACGTTTCACTCCTTCGCGTTACCCAATGCATTGGAGAGCTATATCAGGCTCACCCACCCTTAGTTTATCACGGAACCACCCATCTTCATAATAATTCCCAAGAACCTCAACATAATCGTATCACATAAAACATGCATAAAGGAAACATAACATTTCCACCTTTCAATCACAAGATATAAATAAAACAAATTGATATAAAAACATTATGAAAACCATTTTCAATACCAAAATAAAATAAAAGTAAAACATGGTATTTATTTTTCTTTAAAAAAAAGGTATGGCTTGTAGAGGAAGCCGAAACTCATAATAATGGTCACGGCGGCGGAGAAGTCATTGTCATCGCATACGTATGAGAAAAACATTCCCTTTTGTCGTTTAGTAAATGCTTCATTTAAAAAAGATTCCTTTTGAATAAACATAAAAGTCAAAGGGGTTTATACACCATATAAAAGAAGGTTGTTTATAAAACAAAATATGCCTCAATGAAAGGAGATTGAGACGAAGTCCCATACCTCGGGTCCGACATGACTCGATCGTTCTTTAATGTCTTGAATAATAAACCTGAGTTAATTTCTACTTGATTAAGAACCTTTTTCAAGTTCATTATTCCTTATATATCACTTATTTCCATGTCATGAACACTATGTAATTATTTAAGTTAATAACGGTCGTTTTAACGATCATTGGTACTTGAGTCAAAAATAAACCCTTTATAATTACAAGTTGTTCATGTATCCATTATATCCAGAATTATAATCATGATGTATATATCATATATATCCAGTATATACATGCATTTATAATATTACATAATCATTTAGAGGTAGGAAATGAAATGCACCGTTCATGGAGACGGTAAGTCGTTCGTACGCATGAACGCTACTTTCATTTCTATTTCATATTTTATAGAATGGAATCATAATGATATAAAGGTATATTATAATTCCAATATAATATCATATTTACATCCTTTATACGTCCCACATATGTTATTTAACGAATCAAATCACTTTGAGGGGCCGGGAGTCCACACTTCCTTAAATGAAGATATCCCGTTTACCCATAATGGAAACCATAAAGGAATTCCCAAAATAAAAAATACAGAAGCTTAAGGAAAACATAAACATATTATATATCTTATATAAATATAGTGACATCTTAATGACCACCTTTGAAGGTGTTAAAAAAATGTTGAACAATCATCGTTTCGGGAGGCATAAATTCACCATCCACGGAAACAGTATGTCCTTTAACCATTAGATGTAGGTGTGTGTAAGTGTAGCTAGAATAATTCTTATAACAACATCCTAGAATATTGGAGATACTGGAGTTGTTACAAAATAAATGAATAAAAAGAGTTTAGGGGGTTGGAGAAGCAAAATAAAACAAAAGGACTCAAGTGAAGACATTAACTTAAAATCGGGTAACTCCCTTTGGTTTGAGCTCAAAAGCTTCCTTGGGAAGACTTCTGCCCAAAGTGAGGCTTCAAGGAGTAAGAGAGGGATGTGGAGAGACAAAATGGGCAGGGTGTGGCCGATCCAAAGGCTTTGGGAGTGTTGGTAAGGAGGTAGAGGTGGGGGCCTTTTATAAGAGGAGAGGAGGGGCAGTCTTGGAAAGTAAAGAATTGTTACTTTATTTGAAAATGATTTTCGGATTCAAAAGGTACCACATTGACATAATTAGAGGGTAAGGTGATAATGGTTCGAAATCCACCCATCCAATATGTTTTGGACATGTGTAGGTCATAGATTTTACATTATCATTTCATTTTATTTTAATCCTTTATTAATGAGGTAATCACTGCATCATCATGATGTCATGTATAATTTAATTTATATAAAGTCTAAAAATTATTAAAAAAATACTCTGATGTAGGAAATCGTTTTATCTTTCCAATTAATATTTATAGTTTAAAATATCATCTATGTAGACAAAATAAAAAATGCTTTTATCAGGTGATACATTCTTGTTATATTTACTTTCTTGAAAAAAATAAAAAGATAACAAGTCACTTTCCACAAAGGTGATTCAATGGGGTCCCCAAGTTTGGCACAAGACATCCCATGGTCGGCCATGAGACAACCAGTAAAATTAGGACACATGTTGGTGTCATTTTATTATTATTATGATATTATTTTATTATCCTTAACTACCTGATTACTCATTAATCAAGATAATTTAAGATAATTACCATCGTTACTATTCATAATGTCCAAAAACAAAAGAGTTTTGATTACATAATTTGGACCTTCTGATTCCAAATATTTTATCCATTTTACCAAATTCCAAATACAGAAATTGCAATAATTGATTTAAATATAATTCCCGTTGTCAAAACAAATAGCAGGTTTTTTTGAAACAATATCTATGAAAAGTTTGGCATTAGTTTATGCCCAATTCCAAAGTGAAATTAATCCTAATGACCTCCATTGGATTAAATGGTAAATATATATTCTAATTTAACTTTAAAACCAATTCAAAATATAATCTAATCATATAAATAAATTAGATTAAAAAGCAGTTTTGATGTAAAATGCAGTATTTTTCACTATTCATTAAAAAATGAACATTGTCAGAAAAATACCAAAACATCACACAAAGTAAATTTTGATGTCCCAATCATAAAGAATAAGTTTATTTTGAAAAACATAGCTTATAAAATTGTCAAAAGATATATTTAAAAATGGTTTTCCATCAAAAGGTAGTAAAACAATCTTTTAAAAAATATTAGTGTATTCCATGCTTAAGATTGGATTTATTTTCCTTTTAAGCCTCTAAAACACTATCTAATTCATTAAGAGACATAGATAAAAATATCTATTATTCATTACTTACTTGGGATGTTACATCCTTCCCCACTTTAGAAAATTGTGTCCCCGCAATTTATTTACTTATCGAATAAATGGGGGTACTTATCTCTCATTGCATTTTCAGATTCCCATGTTGCCTCTTCCATCATGTGGGTTTTCCAAAAAACCTTTACCTAATTAATCACCTTATTTCGTAACACTTGATCCCTGTGGTCAAGAATCTGGACCGGTTGTTCCTCATAAGATAGGTTCTCTTCCAGCTGAACTACCTCTGGACTTAAAACATGAGATGGATCTGGCATATACTTCCCCAACATAGAAACATGAAAAAAATTGTGTACCTGAGATAAAATCGAAGGTAAAGCCACTCGGTAAGCAACTGATCCAACTTTCTCCAGAATTTCATATGGTTCAATAAACCGTGGACTCATCTTTCCTTTCTTACCAAATCTCATCACACTTTTCCAAGGAGAAACCTTGAGACAAACATGATCACCTACCTCGAAAGATAGATCCTTACTCCGGTTATCCGCATAACTCTTCTGCCTGCTCTGAGCTATTCGCATGTGCTTCTGAATCAGCTGAACTTTTTCTGCCATCTCGTCTACCAATTCTGGTCCCATCAACTTCCTTTCACCCACTTCATCCCAGAAAGCTAGAGTTCGACACCGCTTCCCATATAACGCCTCAAATGGTGCCATCTTCATATTGGAATGAAAACTGTTATTATATGAAAATTCAACCAAAGAAAGATGTTGGTCCCAAATTCCCTGATAATCTATCGAACAAGCTCATAGAATATCCTCAAAGGTCTGAATTGTTCGTTCTGACTACCCATCTGATTGAGGATGAAATGCTGTACTAAAATTTAATTCAGTACCCAACGACTTCTGAAGGCCTTTCCAAAAGTTAGAAGTGAACCTGGGATCACGATCAGATACAATGGAGAGGGGAACTCCATGTAACCTCACAATCTCTTTATGATACAAATGGGAAAGTTGATCTAGGGAAAAAGTATCTCGTATAGCAAGGAAATGAGCAGATTTAGTCAAGCGATCAACAATAACCCAGATTTCATTATTACCTCGAGATGTCTTCGGTAATCCCACAACAAAGTCCATAGATATATTATCCCATTTCCACTCTGGCACTGGTAAAGGCTGAAGCATCCCTTTTGGTAACTGTCTCTCTGCTTTAACCTGTTGACATGTCAAACACTTCATAGTAAAATCAACAATATCTTTTTTCATTCCATCCCACCAGTAATACTCCCGCAGATCTCTGTACATCTTAGTACTGCCAGGATGAACTGAAAATGGAGAAATATGAGCTTCACATAACAACTCTCTCTTCAACTGTGAATCACAAGGCACACACAATATCTTCCCAAATCTTAAAACGCAATCATTATCAATTTTGAATTCAGGAAACATACCTTTCTGAACCAGCTCTACCTTTTTCTACAACTCACTGTCTTGCTTTTGTGCTTGCTTGATTGTATCTCATAGAGATGATCTCACTGATACCTGAAACAAAACAGAAGAAATTACTGCACCAACAACTTCTATGCCAAAGTTTATCAAATCCTTAACCAAAGGATCACGTTCCAAATGCAATATTGCTAATGAAGCATTACTTTTTTGACTCAAAGCATCAGCCACTTTATTTGCTTTTCCCGGATGGTAATGAATTGTACAATCATAATCCTTGATTAATTCCAGCCATCTCCTCTGTCTGATGTTTAACTCTTTCTGAGTGAATATATACTTTAAACTTTTGCGATCAGTATATATTTCACACTTTACTCTATACAAATGATGCCTCCAAATTTTTAAAGCGAAAACAACAGCAGCTAATTCCAAATCATGTGTAGGGTAATTTACCTCATGAGTTTTCAACTGTTGTAAAGCATAAGCAATTACCTGATCATTCTGCATTAGGACGCAACCAAATCCTTTCAATGAAGCATCACTATATATAACAAACTCACCATTCCTGAAGGAAGTTCCAAAACTGGAGCATTCACCAATCTTCTTTTCAACTCTTGAAAACAATCATCACATTATTTTGTCTAGATAAACTTAACACCCTTCCAAGTTAGCTTAGTCATTGGACTAGATAACCGTGAAAAATTTATAACAAACCTTCAGTAATAGCCTGCCAAACCAAGGAAGCTACAAATCTCAGTTACATTTGTGGGTCTTGGCCTGCCTTCCACAACTTTTGTTTTTGCATGATCAACAGTTATCCCATATTTATAAACAATGTGACCAAGGAAAGAAATTTGTTGCAACCAAAAATCACACTTGATGAATTTTACATATAGTTTATTTTCTTTTAAGGTTTGCAATATAACCCTTAAATGTCTTCCATGCTCCTCTTTACTTTTATAAAACACCAAAATATCATCAATGAAAACCACCACAAACTTATCCAAGAACTCATGGAAAATTCTATTCATTAAGTCCCTGAATACAAAAGGTGCATTGGTTAGCCCAAAAGTCATTACTACAAATTCATAATGGCCATATCTTGTACGGAACACGGTCTTCGGAACATCTGCTTCCTTTACCTTCAGCTGATGGTACCCCGATCTCAAGTCAATCTTTGCAAAATAATGAGCTCCCTGGAGCTGATCAAAAAAAATCATTGATATGAGGCAAAGGATATTTGTTCTTAACATTGATGTTATTCAAGGCTCTATAATAAATGAAAAGTCTCATTAAACCATCTTTTTTTTAACAAATAAAACAGGAGCACCCCATGGTGATGTGCTAGGTCGAATGAAACCTTTATCTAATAAATCTTGCAATTGATCCTTCAACTCTAAAAGTTTAATTTGAGCCATTCGATAAGGGGGTTTTGAAATTGTCTTAGCATCAGGAACTAAGTCAACAGTAAACTCAACTTACCGATCTGGTAATATTCCAGGCAACTCATCAGGAAAAACATCAGGATACTCATTTACCACTGGCACATCATTAATCTGAACAGTTCCTTTATTTTCAACGATGTGTTCAAGGTAACATTAATTTCCATCTTTTACAAGTTTCTTGGCCTCTTGATAAGTTATCAACAGTAAGGGTTCATTCTTGTACACAAACTTAAAGTCTTTCTGAAAAGAAACTTCTTTAGCTCTACAGTCAATCTTAGCAAGGTAAATAGAGAGCCAATCCATACCCAGGATAACATCAAACTCTACTTGAGGTAGAACAATAAGTTTTGGAAGTAGGTTCTTTCCACAGATAAGGATATGAATATTCTTATAAATTATTTTTTCCTCATCATTTCAACCAGGTGTTTTTACCAAAAGTTCAGGAGTCATTTCTTGAGATGGTATTCCCATTTTACTAGAAAAGGTTTCAGAGATGAAAGAATGTGTGGACCCCGAATAAAACAACACACTGGAATAATCTGAAAAAACAAACAAAGTACCTGATACAACTTCATTTGATGGCCCGAAATCTGCTGAAGTAGTTGAAAAGGATTTCACCACCCCTTTCTGCTTGTAGTCTAACTGCTTTCCATCACTCAAGATCTTTGTCGGAAACTCGTTTGCATAGTGACCCATCTCATTGCACTTAAAACATTTCACTAACTGTAAATTAAATTTGGTCTTACCTTCACCTTGATCTTTTTCAGTGCAATCACGAGCCTTATGTCCCATCTTATGACATCGGTAGCACTTTCCAGAATACAGAAGACATTCCCCCGCATTCCTTTTGCCACATTTATCACAAACTGGAAACTTAGATTTCTTACCATCAGACTTTTTTGAATAATTCTTCCCTTTCTCCTGCCACCTTGGTCTCTTCTTCTGCTGGTTGTTATAGAACACTTGATCATCAGCAAACTCTATTTCCACCTTCTCAACACATCGAACAAGATTTTCCTAACTTTTAAACTCACGAGAAGCTAATGCCCTTCGATATTTTGGCTTTAATCCTGAGTAAAAACGATTGATTTTACTATCAAGGTCTTGGATAAAATTTGGAGCATACTTTTCCAATCGAGTGAACCTTTCTTCATAGGTATCCACTGAGTCTTCCTCTTGCCTCAATTCCAAGAATTTTTTTTCCATCCTAAGTCGAACAGCCTTGGGAAAATACTTTTCAAGAAACATACCTCTGAATTCATCCCAGTCGAGAGCATCAATCTCATCAGTGTCCCTGATATTTTTAACCATCGACCACCACTGATCTGCCTTACCCTCCAAATGGTAAATAGCAAGACTAACCTTTTGATTGTCTGAACACCCCATGACATCGAAAATATTCTCTAGTGCTTTAATCCACCCTTCAGCTAGCACAGGGTCAGATGATCCTCTGAATTATGGGGGATGTTGCCTCATGAAATGTTCCACCACTGACATGTTCCTCGGTGGTTGATCTGGCTGATCTCGTGTATGGATACCACCGCCATTTATCGCTTGAGTCAACTGCGCCATTACTGCAACAAACTGTTTAGTTCCAATTCCGACCATCTCAGGATGCTGATTCGGAAGGTTATTTCCTTCTGCATGCCTTCCTAGCACTGCTTCCCTTTTTCCTCTGTGGAAAACCATTCCGAACAAACATGTCTTAGATGAAGGAACATGGTTATCGCCAAATACTATATCACTTCAACTTGACCATAAAAAAATATTTTTGGATAATCATTTAACAGAATTCTAACTCCTAAAGTTATCTAAACCGACCTCTAATACCAACTATAAGGCCCCAGCCTTAAACCTTACTTAATCTTGAGTCATTACAAGATTACACATTGAAGATCTTTTCGGGTTTAGAGTTTTAGAGAATTAGATCATGAAACTTGCATTACATTCCACATATAAAAAAAGTGGTTACATAAAGATAGTATTCTTCTTTTCCATCAATGGAAACATATTTAAAATAAAACATGGATTCTTTCTTGACACTATCATCATATCATGTACCTTTCCCTTGACCTGTGAAAAACATTTAAAAAAACTTGGGATGCGCATAAAAAGCGCAGTAAGGGATATAAAAATATGGAAAGGAAACATGGGTACATATATATATAAGAATAAAATAATACTTTACCCATAAAACATAAGCACTTTAACATACCTCATCAAATCATGAATAAATCATAGAAATCATAAGACATAAAGGTAACATGAGGCATTTATAACATTCTTACGTAGAGAGTAACCCTCTTGGTTACGTTTGGAATACCCATCACAGTATATTCCCTAAATCTCTTCGGAGAAACCTTAACGTTTCATTCCTTCGCATTACCCAATGCATTGGAGATCTATATCGGGCTCACCCGCCCTTAGTTTATCACGGAACCACCCATCTTCATAATAATGTCCAAGAATCTCAACATAATCGTATCACATAAAACATGAATAAAGGAAACATAACATTTCCACCTTTCAGTCACAAGATATCAATTCGACACATTGATATAAAAACATTATGAAAACCATTTTCAATACCAAAATAAAAGAAAAGTAAAACATGGTATTTATTTTTCTTTTAAAAAAAGGTATGGCTTGTAGAGGAAGCTGAAACTAAAATAATGGTCACGGCGGCGGAGAAGTCGTTGTCGCCGCATACGTATGACAAAAACATTCCCTTTTGTTGTTTAGTAAATGCTTCATATAAAAAATATTCCTTTTGAATAAACGTAAAAGTCAAAGGGGTTTATACACCATATAAAAGAAGGTTGTGTATAAAACAAAATATGCCTCAATGAAAGGAGATTGAGGCGAAGTCCCATACCTCGGGTCCGACTTGACTCGATCATTATTTAATTTCCTGAATAATAAACCTGAGTTAATTTATACTTGTTAAAGAACCTTTTTCAAGTTCATTATACCTTTTATATCACTTATTTCCATGTCATGAACACTATGTAATTATTTAAGTTAATAGCGGTCGTTTTAACGATCATTGGTACTTGAGTCAAAAATAAACCTTTTATAATTACAAGTTGTTCATGTATCCATTATATCCAGAATTATAATCATTATGTATATATCATATATATCCAGTATATACATGCATTTATAATATTACATAATCATTTAGAGGTAGGAAATGAAATGCACCGTTCATGGAGACGGTAAGCCGTACGTACGCATGAACACTACTTTCATTTCTATTTCATATTTTATAGAATGGAATCATAATGATATAAAGGTATATTATAATTCTATTATAATATCATATATAATATCATAGTTCCATCCTTTATACGTCCCACATATGTTATTTAACGAATCAAATCACTTTGAGTGGGCGGTAGTCCGCACTTCCTTAAATGAAGATATCACGTTTACCCATAATGGAAACCATAAAGGTATGCCCAAAATGAAAAATACAGAAGCTTAAGGAAAACATAAACATATTATATATCATATATAAATATAGTGACATCTTAATGGCCACCTTTGAAGGTGTTAAAAGAATGTTGAACAATCATCGTTTCGGGAGGCATAAATTCACCATCCACGGAAACAGTATGTCCTTTAACCATTAGATGTAGGTGTGTGTAAGTGTAGATAGAATCCTTCTTATAACAACATCCTAGTATATTGAATATACTTGAGTTGTTACAAAAGAAATGAATAAAAAGAGTTTAGGGGGTTGGAGAAGCAAAATAAAACAAAAGGACTCAAGTGAAGACATTACCTTAAAATCGGGTAACTCCCTTTGGTTTGAGATCAAAGGCTTCCTTGGGAAGACTTCTGCCCAAAGTGAGGCTTCAAGGAGTACGAGAGGGATTTTTAAAGACAAAATGGGCTGGGGTTGGCTGAGCCAAAGGCTTTGGGAGTGTGGGTAAGGAGGTAGAGGTGGGGGCCTTTTATAAGAGGAGAGGAGGGCCACTCTTGGAAAGTAAAGAAATGTTACTTTATTTGAAAATAATTTTCGGATTCAAAAGGACCCACATTGACATAATTCTAGGTTAAGGTGATAAGGGTTCGAAATCCAGCCATCCAATAGGTTTTGGACATGTGTAGGTCATAGATTTTACATTATCATTTCATTTTGTTTAAATCCTTTATCAATGAGGTAATCGCTGCATCATCATGATGTCATAAATAATTTAATTTATTTAAAGTTGAAAAATTATGAAAAAATACTATGATGTAGGAAATAATTTTAGCTTTTCAATGAATATTTATAGTATAAAATATCGTCTATGTAGAAAAAATTAAAAATGTTTTAATCAGGTGATACATTCTTGTTATATTTACTTTCTTTAAAAAAACTAAAAAGATAACAAGTCACTTTCCACAAAAGTGATTCCATGGGGTCCCCAAGTTTGGTACAAGACATACCATGGTCGGCCATGAGACAACTAGTAGAATTAGGACACATGTTGGTGTAATTTGTTTATTATTATGATATTATTTTATTATCCTTAACTACCCGATTACTCATTAATCAAGATAATTACAGATACTTACCGTCATTACTATTCATAATGTCCAAAAACAAAAGAGTCTTGATTACATAATATGGACCTTATGATTCCAAATATGTAATCCATTTTTCCAAATTCCAAACACAGAAATTGCAATAATTGATTTAAAAATAATTCTCGTTGTCAAAACAAATAGCGGGTTTTTTTGAAACAATATCTATGAAAAGTTTGGCATTAGTTTATGCCCAATTCCAAAGTGAAATTAATCCTATTGACCGCCATTAGATTAAATGGTAAAAATATATTCTAATTTATCATTAAAACCAATTCAAAAGATAATCTAATCATATTAATAAATTAGATTAAAAAGCAGTTTTGATGTAAAATGCAGTATTTTTCACTATTCATTAAAAATGAACATTGTCAGAAAAATACCAAAAATTAACACAAAGTAAATTTTGATGTCCCAATCATAAAACATAAGTTCATTTTGAAAAACATAGCTTATAAAATTGTCAAAATATAGATTTAAAAATGGTTTTCCATCCAAAGGCATTAAAACAATCTTTTAAAAAATATTAGTGTATTCCTTGATTAAGATTGGACTTATTTTCATTTTAAGCCTCTAATACAATATCTAATTCATTAATAGACATAGATAAATTATCTATTATTCATTAATTACTTGGGATGTTACATTGGAAGTTTAATTATTTTATCTTTTCATACATATAGGGTGAGTTTCTATTTTATCTTTTGTTTTATTTTCAAAAAGGGGGATAAAATAAAAATTTTCTTGGTTTTGAAAGTTCATATTTTATAATAATATAACTATTGGAAGATTTTTTATACATGCTCATTCATGTATTTTTGTTTTTTTATAATGTTTTAGTTTATTTTTTTGAAGATTACAAACACATTCTTTATTTTATGTGAAAATCTATTTGGAATCTCTTTCTTTATTTTTTTTATATCGAGAAATATAGTGATCTGAATTTTACAATTCATATTTCATTTGAAAGATAAGAATATTTTCTAAATTTTAATAAACAACGTCAATATATTAATTACTCTATAAGATGTTCACAATTTGGCCCGAACATGCATCATTGTTTTTGTTTCAAGAATAAGTTTTAGTCAAAATTACATAATAGTTTTCTTTCATTGTTTTATAATAACACAAGTTATATAGATTTTATTATCATGAAACATATTCTATTGGATGGAAAATAAATTTATCTACATTTACTTAAATTAAATAAAAGTTTAAATTTGTTGTTTAGGTTGTTCAAAAAATTCTCGAAATATATGAAACAGTTTTGAAAATTATATAATTTACAAAATTCAATTTTTTTTCATTTAAATTATATATATTTAGATATACATAAAAATTTCACATTCTTTTTAATTTTGGAAATATAATAAGATTTTCTACATTTCATTCATATGAATAATAATGTAAAAATTCCATTTAGATGCCCAAAAATGGTTGAATTTATGATACTTTTCAGTTTCTTTTTATGTAATTTTTTTTGTATTTCAATATTTTTAGAGGATATCTATTGATATACATATCAGATTAAATTATTTTTTTAGCAATTTTAAATATATATAAATTATATTCATTTAATATTTCTCAACCAAATACCAATTCAATCTTTTATATGGGTTACAAATTGATATATATTTTTGTGACATGCTTGTGTATAAGATGATTCACTACTCATCATTATCTTCGACCTCGAAGAATCACGGTTGTAGAAACTCTTCACTAATACCATCCGATTTCTTCTTTCATAGTAGCAAAACCAATACATTGACTCTAGCACAACATGAACTAACTTCATCCTTCACAACTTCTCCCTCTCTTCTTGACCTTTTTCTGGAAGCACATCCCTCCACTATGCATAGAAACCACATATAGAAACACCTTTTTTCAATTACACTGTTCAAGAAATATAGTCCTACTCTAGTTTTAGGTTGGGTTCCTCACAAATTATCCACTAATAAATATATAACTTTCCATCATCTCATGATACCATTATGTAATGATATATTGTTTGACTGATAACAACACTCGATGGTGAGAGGATAGAACTTGCCTCCATAATCCTATACAATAGCAATGATATATCCTTGAAAAGAGCAGAATAATTTCTCTCCACATGGTATCAAATCATCCTCATGTGTTTCTATGTAACAATAGTACAAGGATTCATTATAAAACCATCTTATTACCACGATTACAGTTCCTCCTTGAAACAGTATCACATTGTAACGGTGGAATCCCTAGCTTCATTATTGATTGTAGTTTTGGGCTTCTCTGATAGTAGAATCTTTTTCATGGTAGTTATATAAATTGTACTCAATAGTAGCATCTTGGGAATCTCTAATATCAGTGGAAGCATTATCCATCTAAAGAAAATGGTAGCATGAATTGATATGGTAGCACCTTGCAAAAAGTATTTCTTAACATGGACAACAACGGTAGACTATAGAAATGTATGAACGTTGCACTACTAGAAACACTGCTATGGTAGTACCACATTGCCACATGAAATTTGTTAAATATTTCCACTATTGAATATGTTTTATGCAATAATAAGGTAATAATATTTCTAGTTTATTTTTTCTACCATATATTTATGACACAATAACGGGGTTTATAGAAACAATGGACTTTTTTTATAAACCATTTTCATAGACTATACCACACAACCCATTTACATTGTAAATTAATCATTTAAACTATAAATGTGCCCTACAAGTAGTTCTTATAGCAGGCTATTTTGAATAGCTCACAAAATATTTATGATGCCCTCAGAACCTATGAAACACAATCTGAACATAAATGATGGCATAACTTTTATCCTAGATGTAACAAATAACATCATTACCTTCATGTGGGATATTATTTTCCATTATCACGAGACATTACCTATTATTATTCCATTTTCATCATTTTTCCATATATTATATCTAGATAACTAACATATCATTAAACATTTTGGAAGTATGTTTTTATTTTTTAAAGGATTCTTCTAATTTTCACCATTATTATTTTTTCTTTTGGATGTGACACCTTTACTTATCTTCATGGATTTTGAGGAAAAATACTTCTCACTTTATTTCGTGATATCCTCTTGGGGTAATATTTGTTTACATTTTTGTGCTTATATCCCAAGGATTCTTCTTCATTATTAACCTAATTCTATGGACTAATTTAGTTAAATTTTTTTGATACATGTTGATATATGAATAAAATAGTATTTTTACGACAATAATTTCCAATGTTATAGGTATTTTAAAACATTTCAAAAAACATTGGAAGTGTTCATATTTTTAAAATAACTTTTATATGACTTCTTCATCTCTAGATTAATGTTACATGATATAGTATTTATTTTAGTCTTTTCATTTAAATTACTATAAAAAATCTAATGAAAAATTACTAATTATATTTTAGTTCCAAAAATGACTCAAAAACCTTAACATTAATATCTCTTTCACATTTTATTTTGGGTTCATATTTATAGAATATTGGGATTTTATTAGGCATCCATATTCATTAATATTCTTCTAACCACCCTAGTTATAGTGGTAGACTTCTTATCACCTTTCTTTATCAATAATTATAATTTTTTTATCCAAACAATGAAATTCAAGAAAATATATTTTGAATCATTATTACATGGTGGTATTGATGGTACCTCTTTCTTTATTTTTTTATGAGTTATATCATTGAATGGAGTCATGATCCTCTTGTCACATATTATAGATCTTTCAACCATAGTATTATCCAATGAAAATATGTTTGAAACAACAAATTCCTCCTTATGTTGATATGTCTTAATATACATCTCCTCAAAATCAATTAATTGAACATGAAATTCTAGACATATCATATTGAGGGTGTTTCTGTGATCTTCAATCATATTCACCTTCTTTTTATAAATACTCTTTGTTATTTTAACTTCTTATTCATATAGATTTAATTTTTTTTGTAACAAAGAGAAACGTTCCTTGCTCTTCCTAGATTTCACTTTCAGTTTTAAATACTTGACATCAATGTTATTTATCAACCAATATTTAAGTGAATGAATATTTTTTTCAGATTACTCAATCATTTTTTCAAATTCCATGATCCATTTTATTTTAAATTTTGAGAAACTTATTTAAAGTTCCACATTTTTTTTCAAAATATCCAAAATTTATATAGATATTTATACCCTATAAATCATTTCCCTGAAAACAATTATCCATGTTATCTACTTCTTCTTCTATATGGGTGATCTCTTCTTACCTACGTTGCATGACTTCAAAAACAAGAGAGACTATTTCATTGGACAGAAAATTTACACTATCATTTAATCTATCAATTAAAATATCATTATTTGTTATAGATTTATCATCAAAAACACTAATTCTAGGATATTTTTTTGAGGAATGTTTGTACAAGAATTTTCACATACCTCATTATCACTTGACATATGTAAGTTAAGAATGTTTTCCTTCTACTTGGTTGATAATTTATTAACTTAATATTCAATTTAAAAATTCTATCTTTCTTCTTTGTTAACAAGGCATGAAGAAACTGATAATTCGTCTTCTTTAGGAGAGATGGATAACATACTCATCTTTATGTTCTCATTCTTTATCCTATTCATAATGATATTGTTACATATAGGATTCTACACATAGATAACTATATATTCACCAAAACTGCACATTATTATTAACATAGTACACAAAATCATATATTGAAAATACAATAACTATAATATATATAATACACTATATTTGAACCGTAAATCTAATACCACTTTATAGAAATACTTTATGATATACTCAACATAGAGAGGGGGGAATCAGTGTTTGAAACATTTAATCGTTTTATAAATTTTATCTATTTAACCTCTTAGACCAATTTTGATATTTATTCTCATATTATATTTTACTTATCATATTCCAATATATAAAATAATTTCAAATTATAAAAATTATAGTTTTACATGGTTTACTAATAAATAAGACTATTTAGTCCTTGCCTTGTATGGTGATGACCGGTACATAGTTTATCCTCTATAGTCTGATACAAAATATAGAGTTTTCAATATAAAATAATACTTTTCCCAAGTGTGAGTTCCTATAAGTTAGGATAGGGGATATAAATTATCGTTCTTCCCTGGACTGGTGATAACCTATTCTAACATGCATCTTCCCACGGGTAATTTATACTTCCACTGGAGATAGTCTCCACATTCATTCTTAAGGTACCTTATACCACCAAGAATATATTCAACCTATTGAGGATTATATTGGATGTCACTATGATTCTTTATTCTCCACTTCCATATTTTTTAGTTTATTACTTGTATAACTATAGGTAAAAGAATTCATTATTCTTTCATCATCTATAACTTTTATATAAGATCCTTAGTTGGATCTATTTGTCTGATAATTCTATTCAGTAATTTTTATCTATTGATGATATTATGAATTATATTTCACTCAATACATCTTCTTTACAATATTTATTTGATAAAAAATGATAATAAATGATTTGTTCAGTATCTGGTCAAACCTTTCTTCTTCTTGATCACCCAGTTCCTGTTTGTTTTGTGCTATTTTCCTCTAAATGAAACAATAAAATGGATTAATCTATTTTACATCAATCAGTGATCTGTTTCAACTATTCTAGACTCAATAATAATTAATTCATAGATTGGAAAAATATATCTCTCCTTCCATCCTAATTATATTAATATTACTAAAGACTAAAATCTTAGACTTCCTCAATAGAAAAAATCCACAATTTATATTGTATCAGTTCTACTATAATCTTATTAGTGTAAATACATTTCTATAACTAAATTATAATAAAAGTTTATAATATTTTAGATATGTGTGACCTTGAAAAATATCAAATTCGCCTACTCTTGTTGGAAACCTTAGAAAAAATAATATATTAAGCTTATTATTTCATGGGATATTTCAATTTCTTTCAATGTTCTAATTTTTTATTCCGTGTACATTTGTATAAAATACATATATTCATATTTATATATCATTTTCCATATTCATGTACAAGAAATTTGAATAATTGATTATTCAAGAACATTATCTTCCCTATGAATACTGAAATAGGTATATGATATTTCACGAGTTTCCCATCGTACAAGTGTGGAAAAACATTGTGAATTATTATCTTTGAAGGGTATATCTTTTACTTTATGAAAATCATATTTGATTCTTTAAAAAATGATATTATACTATATTTGAAATATTGTGAATGTACTAAGACAATGTTTCCTTCTCCATTGCATAACCCTAATGTTTTCTATGAATATATGAGAGTACATGGAACTGATCTTCGTAAAATTTACACAGTTTCATGGAACATTCCTTAATTATATCAAGAAGATCATAGTTATTCTTTTTGAAATAGTTGTGTATGGAAATCCTCTCTTCAAATATTCAAGTGGATCAAGGAACACACTGCTTCTACACATAAAAGAAAGCATAGAGATACTCTATTTTCTAAAAATGAGACTTCTCCGAGAAATATGTGAATGAAACTAAGAAGAAACCATAGACTTGCCTTGGTATTTATAGATATATGATAACTTCCATTGGTCCATGAATCTATATAACTAATGTTAATATTTTTTGGAATGTCTGAAATTAATGGTGAATAATTTATTATTTTATATCACTAAAGATCTTGGTTTTTTAGGTGAGTTCTTTTACATGACACTAAAAATTATGGTAATTTTTCGTTAAGAGGATTCTTCTACCTTTAGTAGTTTGTGATCATATTCATGTGATAATATTGCATGTATCACCTTAACTTGATCTCACCCATTCTTTTAGATACTCGAATGGGATTCTGAATCTACATTTTTCGTTTAGTTGAAGTTTATTATTCAAAACATCTATTGAATTCATGATGTTTATTGCAAGTATGATGGAAAGAAAGTACTATTCCTCTTGATTTGACCAATGGAGAAGGATATTCCCGATCCTAACATCTCTCATGTATTGATTTTGTTCTCAAGTAAAATTTTAAAGATGAATGTGTCAGTTTAAATTCACATGGTGTGGGAGATGAAACAACCCATATTAAAGTGATTGGCCAATCCTTGTTATATCCATGTATTTTTAGTGGAGGAAATATAAAATTCTTGATACATTCCAAAATTGGTTTTGTTTTAGTTATTGGAATTATTAATTATGCTAACAGCTTATTCCACATCTCAAGTTGGGACTGGGGTTGAATCTTAGAGCACTACACACATGCCCATCTTTGGTCCACACCACACCTATGCATTCTACAAAGCTACCGATAGACATGCTCATTGCATACCATGAAAATTCATATATACACTCTAGTTAACACCATACTCCCACCATATTTCTTGAAGGTACTCGCCGATGAATCCATGCGGGCTCTCCCTTAAGGTTGATCTTTCTCCCACAATATGGTTGATCAAGCTAGCCCTTATGTGGCTAGTATGGTTTGAAATATTTTTTTGTTAAAGGGCCACCAACATAATTAGAATAATTATAATTATAGAACTTATATTTCCAATAAATTCTCATATATTCTTCCTGAAAAATTTATATATGTTTTATATTTCATGGTCTTTTTTAACTTCTTCCCAAATTATTGAAAGCAATGACTTAGTTATTTAAAATCATTGAAACATATATTTGAACCTAATAATAGTTCAATAATCATCATAATTCAAACTCAAAGTCCTCAAAGAACTTTCTTAAGTGAATAAGAATTTTTAAATTCATTTTTTATTTCATATTACTTCCAATATATTTCAACTTTGTTACTAGGCTTGGATACTTCAACCAGAATTTCCAACAACTTCTCCCTTACAACATCTCCAACATATTGACATCAATTAACTTTTTTTATTTCATTGAAAACTGTTAACAACCAATAAAAAACATTGACAACAAACACAACTCATACACAAAGTTGTCTCAACACTATTAACAAATATTATAAATTTACTGAATTTAAATACAAAATAATTTCAATTAATTTTACTATGTAACATATATATTAAATTTCATTTCAAATGTATTTTAATTATTTTATATTTCAAAATTATTGTTTTTTAAAATATATGTTATCGATAAACACACACACATATATATTTTTTAAATGTATATATATAAATAGATATTTTTATATAAAATTTTATTAATCACGTTTGAATAAATTTAGTAGATTATATTATAAATAATTATATATTTATAATAATAATATATATAATATAGAAACATCTAAATTTTCTGTAAAAGTATTTTTTTTAAATATAAAGTTAAATTTTAATTTATTTAATTAAATTAATGATATTATTTTCATTCAAATAAATTTATATTTATAAATATATCTATTCTTAACATTTATATAGTATATAATATGCATATATTACCTTTTTTATTTACAACACACACAATGAAATAAAAGCCAAGATAGAGAGAGTTTGTGTGTGTGTGTGTGTGTGTATATATATATCATATATACTCCTATTAGTGATAAAATCAGTGATGAAAAGTATATATATATATATATCATATATACTCTTATTAGTGATAAAATCCGTGATGAAAAATGTTGAAATTTTATTAGCACTTAAATTACCATCTTTATTCACACATGAATGCACTTGAAGAATGTAAAGACTTGTGGGTAATAGTTAAAGTCAACACATATGTGTATTCATATACAATGCATATAATGTTAATTTTATTTTAACTTCATTATAAAGAAACTTAAACTAATTATTAATATATAAAAATTCTTATATTAATTAAAATTTTTATATAAATATAAATAATTATTAATAGTATAGAGGTATATAATATTGTTAGTATTATAAAAAAGTATTAATAATTATAAATTTTATTTAAATATTATCTATTATATTTTTAAAATTATTATTAATTATATAAATGAATAAATAATTTACACTAAATAAAAAAACAGTTATATTTACAAATATTTATAACTATATTGTATTTAAATATAAAATATTATCAATGTAATTTACCAATTGAAACAAAAACAAAAATTTTATATGAAATGTTTATGTAAAAATTATATTAATAAATTTTTAAATTTAAATTAATTTTTTTTTAAATATAAATTTAATACAAATATATAAATATATATTTTCGAAATACACACACACACACACACATATATTGTATTAATGAAATTTTAATATAATTAAATATTGTTTTTATAAATGATGAAATGTATATAGTAATTATAGTAAAAAATATTTAAATATAAAAAATATTTATGCATTTAATTATTTATAAATAAAGTTCAAAAGTTTAATGTATTTAATTAAATTAAATATATTATTTTCATCACAAAATAAGTTTATGTTGATAATTACATATATTATTACTATATATATCTCTAATATATTTTTATATATATTATATACATATATGTTTTTATCGGGATCCAAATGTGTGTGATTGTGTGTAATTAAGCACCCAAAAACACACAACAAATGATATATTTGAGTTTGAAAAACCAAAAGTATGTGTGTGTGTGTGTGTATATATCATTTAAAGTCTTTAATTTACTATTTTATATGAAAAATATATTAGGATTAGGACCAATAAATGTTAAATTTTATTAGCGCTAAAGAAAAAATTGATAATGGTTGACAATATCAATGATAAATAAAGTGATGATAATTGTTGAATTTTATTAGTGCTCATTTTTAGTGTTGAAAAATATAATATTTATAAGTTCTTACTAGAAGTGTCAACAAAATCAAATACTTTATTTCAATGAAACTACTGTAGTGAAGTTCAAACCATCTCATTCTACAAAGCAACACTGCCTGTCACTACCCCTCACATATAATAATTTTATCAAACACCATCCTTTATTCCCCATGCCGGTATATTTTAAAACATACTATATAATTATCTATATTTTTTTAGAAAAATTAATCAAAAAATCCAAATCCATGTAAAATTTCATAAAAATACAATATATTGAAGATGACTTTTATTTTCAAAATAACCCTTGTATATACAAAAGTATAATCAAAATTTCAATTGCACATTTTAAAATGGGAATAAAATTTCCATTTAAATTTCATAGAAAAATAAAATTCTTTTGAAATAAACAAATTAAAATTTCATTCATTTTACAAATTCATCTTCAAAATAAAAAAACATAGGTAAAATAAAGATTTGGTTTCAAGATTACAATATTTTTTAATCTTGAGAAAACCAAAAACCATAAAATTGATTTAATTATAATAATCAAATATGATTAAAATCACTTTAGATGAAAATTTATGTCATCAAACAGACCTAGAAAAAATCAAAACATTAAAAAACAAAGAATAATTGTCATTACAATCATATTTCATTTATGAATAAAAATTCAATGAAATAATGTAATTGTAGCTTCTATCTATCATTTTCTTCAAAATAGAAAAACAAATAAATGAATTAAAAAAATAAGTAATCATTATAAAATTAGTATGATTTACTAAATATAATGTTTTTATTGAAGATTTGAGTGTAATAATTATGTATTTTATGCTAATAAAAATTTATACAATGAAACCTAATAAAAAAAACAATTATTTTTCCATTATCTATAAAAAAATTATCTGTATTAAAAATTTATTAACTTATATAACAAAAATTCATCCATAATTCTCAGATATATGACAATAAATAAATAAAAAATAATAGTATTCCTAACAATTGCTTTTCAAATACCCATTTGATAATTTTCTTGATAAAACATGTGTATCAAAACCATGAGGATTTGAGGGTGACTCATCCCATAATGGATCTTATTAAATTATTTTATAGTCTCTTATATATGTAATATTATATGTGAAATATTTCATAGTGACACAAATAGTTACCCATTTTTAGAGTAATTGATTTGGACCAAGCATTCACAAGAATCTTGTATGAGGTATTTATACTGCCTCGAATTCAATCCTAATTTTTCATTACTATACAGTTTAATTTTTTATATAATAGAACTACATAATTTATTTCCATCAAAGGAGGTGAAAAGTATTATGATAGTGGGATTTGGACCGTAAAAGGGGATTCTTATGTATCCCTGTTAAATGAATCAAAACCCACATAGTTCAGATCTATATATTGAGACATGACATTCCTTTTATAGAAATGTGATAAAGGAAAATTCTACATTTTATGGTCATTAATCCATGAACCTTGTGTATTTTATTCCATGTTCGTATTACTTGGACTACTCTAGATCAGTTTAAATTCATGTAGAATAAACTACGAAGTGAAAGGTAGCTAGAAATGGTTTGGCATTGGACTTATACATGGGTAACAATTTTTGGTTTAACAAAAAAATATGCGTGAGATGAAAATATGAGGGTATTATACTATAGTAATATCAAATTTATATATTTTCTGCTTTAATTAGACTAAAATATGGCCAACTAAATAATTAGAGGATATAAATCCAATTCGGAATGACCGTGATGAAAACATAGATTTAAAGAGATTCTATTAGTTTTCTAAAGGCATTATGTCCTTGTTATCAAAGTTGTATATGATTGATTGTAACACCCCGAGATTTTATGAAAAATATTCTTTTTAATTTCATTAATGTCTTGTGTTGTACATTACACCAAAAGGATCTTGCACAACACGCATCATTGACTTGCCTTGCATTACACACAATCGCAACCTTCCACGATAGCGTGTGTTGTACGCAATACCGAGTTTCGCTAAACAACGATATGCTATTAAAATATTATTAAAACTAGCCATTATGAATAGTAATAACCACTTTTTGAAATTTTGTAATTTTTTTTTTCAAAATGGACTTCATTTTTGGATTCGGAATATCGAAATTATATTAGGGTGAAATTTTGGTACTTTTCGGATAACTTTCATATTCTGATGAATAGTGAAAATTACCAAATTTTAATTAAAAACAACTTTTTTAATCGAAATAATTAATAGTGATAAATTTTTAATTTTAGTGGTTTTAAAGTATATTTATAATATATTTTTACAATTTAATACAATGTTGGTCATTGGATGTAATTTCACATTTAAACCAGATATAAACAAGTGTCAATCTTTTGATAGTTATTATCTCTTAAGAACACACTATTTGTGTTGACGACGAGAATTAATTTTTAAATTAAGTAATGCAACTGATATGTTTTGAATTTGTTAAAATAGATATCATTTTTGAGTTCATAATATCAAATATAGCTTAGGCCTAATTTTTGGTATTTTTCTGGAAACTTTCATTTTTTATGAATAGTGAAACCACTAAGTGGTAGTTAAAAAAAATGAATTTTTCATAAAACTTAATTTTAACGCTTATGTGAGTGGAATTTCAAAAATCCTAGAGAAACGGTTGATGTCAGTAAGTAAAATTTGGTTCAATGAGATGAAAATAATTTTTGGTGAATAGTAACTTTTTACTTTTTTTTACCACGGTTAAAAGTAAATAGGGTAATTAAGGGTAAAAATGATATTATTATTACCCTAAAACATGTCCTAATTCTATTGGATAAGTGTCATTCGACCACAAAAAACCTTAGGAATAAAATATGACCATTTAGGCCCAATTGGATTAGATTAGGACATTTATTATTAATTTATTTAAATAAGGGTTAAAATAGTTAAAATCAATGTTTAATAAGTATATCATTTTTAATATAGCGTTATACATAAGATAAATCAGAATATAAATATTCATTAGAAAGCTAAAAATATTTCCTACATAATGGTATTTTATTTGTAATTTTTAGACATTAAATAATTTAATTTATTAATGACTCAATGATGATGCAGTAATTATCTTATTAATGAAATATTGACATAATTGATGTTATAAATACCAAAATAAATGTAATTTCAGAATTTTTATGAATTCCACTAACTTTATAGGTTAATATGACATGTTATTATTTATTTAATTAACTTTTTTCGAACTAAGCATTCTGTTATGAGTTTCAAAAGAAATCAATTACTAAATAGTGTCAAAATTGACATAAAATAGTTTTTAAAACACTTATTATATTATTAATTGTTATTTTATTCCTAAAAATATATGGTTCGGACAAATTACTTAGATAAGGTTATATATATTAATAATAAGAAACTTGGGGTTCGTTTGGCTGCTTATAGTAAGTTTATTAACCTTATAGTATAAGAACACAAGAAGACACGGTAAAAGTGAAATTATTTAACTTAATGTTAAATCTAAATGATAAGTTTAAAATAGGAACCTAAACTTGTCTAAATTATATTTTATGAAAGGAGTTTTACCCATCCCCACATTAGATTCTAAATAAATCAATTTGGAGCTATTTAAAATCGAATTTGGCTTTATAATAAAATAATATTTTTAGTTATTCCAAAGGTGCCCCTCCCCTCCCTTATAAAAGGGCACCTTCTCCCTCTCTTCCTCACACCACATTGAGCCTTCATGCTCGGCCAAACCCTGCCACATTCTCTTCTCCACTTCCCTAGAAACATAATAGAGGTCCTGAACTTCTTTAAAGACCAATTTTAGTGCCCTAAGAGGAAGACTCAAAGAGGCGCTTCAAAGAAGAGGTAATGTCCGTTACCGATTTTTTCATCTTTATTTCTTCATCCACTTCTTCATCTTTGATTGTTTCATTATGAAGTAATAAAATAAGTATCACTCATATACTGATATGTTATCATAAGTATGAAACAACCTTATTTCGCCATTTACCCAACCTACGGAAAACGAAATCACCGCACGCGCGTACGTACGGAATACCATCTCCACGCTGTGGTGTAATCTATTTTCCACCACCACCTTAATTGGATGGGTATAATGGTGTAAATAATAACTATATATGATTATTGTAAAGTGATATTGATTCTAAAATAATATACATACACTTCAATACAATTACACGATCATGAGAACGATATCATCGCTCGTGCATACGTACGGACTACTGTCTCCACGACGCGATGAGATTCATTCTCCACGTTAACCATTCATGAATGATTATAAAGTATATATAAAAAGTAATCATGAAATATATGACATAATAATGATACTGGATTTATGTTTATATATATGTATGTCATCTACTTAATTCCATTCATCTCAATAAGGAAAAGAAAACAGCGTTCATGCGTACGTACGGTCTACCGTCTTCATGAACGGTGTATTTATTTCCATTTACTAATCTATTATATATATATATATATATTATGAATATATATTATATATAAATCATGTTTTATATTCTGGAATTAAGTAATCATGATCTAAGTAATCATATGAATAATTACAAGTCAAAACACGGATGACAAATGAAACGATTTACCCAAAACGCTCTTTAACATGGAATTTACAAAAGAACGGGTAATATAAAGCCATAAGTGAACTATATATGATATCATAATAATGAGTATGATTCTGGAATAAGTCAATGAAATTATTTAAATCATTATACAGGAGGTTCGGACACTTACAAAGCAAATCAGACCTAAGGTAAGGGATAATTTTGCAAATCTCATTTTTATCCGAGATTGCTTATTCATAAGTATTTACTGGGGTTATTTCTATCATCCATGTACATGTTTTATAAAAGTGTTTTCATGTATGTTTAAAGTCCTTTTTACCCATTTTGACTTTTACTACATGGTATGTAAGGAATATTTCTTTTTTTTACGTTACGAGGTACTTTTTGACTTTTCTGGCAAAAGTACGAAAAGAATGTTTTTTTAACTTATACGACACGAACGAATTTTTATGGTTTTATAAATCTTTATTTTCATGAAGCTTCCTTCAAAAGATTTCATGAATATTTTCAACAAAAACCTTTTCTTCTAAAATTGCATGACATTTTGTGAAAAGAAAATGAATTTGATGAAAAAAGGATATTTTCCTCAAGAATTCATATCAAGTGTTTTATCAAAACCATTTTCATCTAAGATGAAATTATTTCATTTGTGTATGTTTCAAGTATAATGTCTCTATGATTTACATGGTTTCACTTTTCTCGTTATGAAATGATATCCATTTCTTTTATATGGATTACGTGATGATGTGATGATGTTTATGAAACCCATTTGATTTATAGGGTTATTATGAATGATGTATGTTTATTTTGTGGCACAAGTAAGAATGATTTAATTATGAGATGGGTGAGACCTATATCTCCCTCCATTGCATTGGGTAAAGATTTATATCTCATGATATAGACATGGCTGGAACCACAAGTTAAACCGGTTCAGTAATACAGGACTGGAACGAGGAGTGAACTTGATTCAGAAAGGGAATTTGTCCACTAATATGGTCTTGGCAGCAGTGCCTTGGCTAATATGGAAATCATATCATGTGCTTAATGGTTTCCACAATTACATGTTTTATTCCCATGCTATTTTATCATTCTTAATGTTTCTTTGTGATCTATGCCTTACGTACTTCCATGTTTTATGTCATTGCTCAAGATTTGATGTTTAAACATTATGTTCATGTTTTTAAGTTCAAATGTACATGGTATGTTTTATTTTATCGATGCTTACCCTTACTGAGAATTTGAGCTCACCCTTTTTATGTTTTCTTTTCCCCTGGATATAAAGAAAGGTTTTAGGTATAAAAAAGGGGAAGATCTTAATGGGAGATGTTGAACATCTTTCACCACGATTAGAAGATTACGTTCCAAGTTTCCAAAGACACTAAACTATTACAGTCCTTGTGTGTGTGTTTTTGTTATGTACTAAGTATTCCGCAAAAGTAATGTAATGTCCATGTACGTCAAGCTTCGGGTCTCTACAGTTGGTATCAAAGGAAAAGTTTAGTCAACCTTTGGGAACTAGGATGCGAAAACCTTAGTGAGATCCCTAGAGATATTCTAAGGTATGTCTAGGGATGTCCCTAAGGATAAGTATACGTATAGGATATAGTCCTAGAACTATGGTAACGATATTAGATTAAACCAATGATGTTAGATATTGAAGTTACTCCCACTTTATTATGATTTTTTCCTCTCACACTATTCTTTTTGGGTTTTAGAAAATGGTTGGAAACAAGATGATTCACGATAATGGAGGATATGATGGATAATGGAATGATATTATTCATGAGCAACCAAATGAAATGGGATTTGGAGGTCCAAACATCATTATTATGCCGAATCAGCAATCTCATAATATGATCAATAAAGTAAAATTTGGTAAGTTTCTTGACTCGGCTAATAAGAGAAAGATGGAGTTTCATGATGATCATAGAAGAAAGAAAGTTCAATTTCCCCTATGTAAATCATGTGGGAAGAGGCATCAAGGAGAATGTTTCAAAGGAACTGGAAGATGCTTTGGGTGTGGAAAATAAGGACACAAAGCCAGTAAGTGCAAAGGAAAAGGTTCAGTTAACACCAGGGATGAGGATAATGGTATTGCTATGACATCAACAATGGTTAAATGTTTTAAATGTGGAATGTACGGGCATTATGCAAACCAATTCCCTAAGGGAAAGTCTTATGAAGAGAATCAGTATGGTCGTATGGGTAGTGTTTATGTTGATGATGATGAAGAGACTACAAATGATATGTGAGATGAAATAATTGTTGAAGCTAGATCAATGTTTTATGAATGTAGAAGAATGATTACATGTTTATCATGTGTAATGTTGTATAAGTAATCTCATGGTAATATGGAATAAAGAGACATCTAAGGATTGTTACACTGTTGTCTTTCCTTGAGTTTTGAAAGTGTATGATTAATGGTACCAGTATCCATGAAAGGTTATTCAGATATTTTTGGAATGTAAATGATATGCGCATAATGAAGGGATAAGGAGAAAATTAAATGTTTGATAGTATTCATGAGCTCATGACTGATATAAGGAGAAGGTTATATCATGGTTTGAGTATATAGAATTTTTGGATTTTGGTATGTGGAAAGAGTTAACTTTTGACAACATTCATGTTTTCACCAAGGTTTAATGGGTATTAATTTTTCAAGAGAATACATGATTAAGGTATTCACATGATTGGAATGTGACCAACAAGATATATGGGGGATAAATGATGGTATTCACATGCTTGGTTGATGACATTTCAAGTAATCTTTTTCTTAATACTATGAGCTTGGACCGAAGTATTTTAGATAAGCCTAAAGATTGGAATAGATTATGTTGGACATAAGTTAGTATTGTTTAAGGATATAAATTTTTTTTTGATATTATTTATGGTATGTTATAGTGATATATCTTTAGAAAAAGGACAACCTGCAGGATGGGTGACAACCCATCACGTCGGACAAGGCTGTGGGAATCAAACCCACAACCGAAGTGCGACTGGCCTTTATCGCCTACCACTGGCCTACAGGAAATCCCTGTTTAGTAGAAACTAGTTTTATTATATTATTCAGTATGATATATGAAGTATAAGTCCATTTTAGGGACCATATATGATTAATCTCACTATAGATGGACTTATGTATTTTTGATAACTTTTATAACCTTTTGTTTGAGACAGATGGAGTGACCCATCATTCTATCACATGAGCTGCTAACACTTCACGAATGAAAAATTCAACTTCATTTCTTTAATAGATGAAGTGGAAATTATCCAAAGAACGAACAACAGTGAGACTATACCGAAATCACGAAAGTATTTCTTCTATTTCCAATTTCATCAATTTTAGGGAAATGATCTTGAAAACCAAAAATGTTGTTCTAGTGCCCTTATATCTGATGAATAATATGGTACCATAGATCATCACATATTTATGGCTTTGTGATTACTGGCTTTTCCATAGCCATGTTCTCTACCACTCTTTATCAGAACATGATGGTTAGATTTCTCTTCCATATCCATATTTTCACCTATGTGGAAACTCAGTGATTAGTTTATTTGGGTAACCGTTACGTTTCATACTTTTGTTTTTAAAGATTGGTTTTGGTATTCCTTTTTACGATGTGGGTTTCTATTAAAGAAACTTTCAAGTAGTAAAACATTTATAACCCCGACGAATTTCGAGGGTGAAATTCATTTTAAGGGGGGTAGAATGTAACACCCCGAGATTTTATGAAAAATATTCTTTTTAATTTCATTAATGTCTTGTGTTGTACGCTACACCAAAAGGATCTTGCACAACATGCATCCTTGACTTGCCTTGCATTACACGCAATCGCGACCTTCCACGATAGCGTGTGTTGTACACAATACCGAGTTTTGCTAAACAACGATATGCTACTAAAATATTATTAAAACTAGCCGTTATGAATAGTAATAACCAGTTTTTGAAATTTTGTAAATTTTTTTTTCAAAATGGACTTCATTTTTGGATTCGGAATGTTGAAATTATCTTAGGGTGAAATTTTTGTACTTTTCGGATAACTTTCATATTCTGATGAATAGTGAAAATTACCAAATTTTAATTAAAAACAACTTTTTTAATCGAAATAATTAATAGGGATAAATTATTAATTTTAGTGGTTTTAATGTATATTTAGAATATATTTTTACAATTTAATACAATGTTGGTCATTGGATGTAATTTCACATTTAAACCAGACATAAACAAGTGTCAATCTTTTGATAGTTATTATCTCTTAAGAACACGCTATTTGTGTTGACGACGGGAATTAATTTTTCAATTAAGTAATGAAATTGATATGTTTTGAATTTGTTAAAATAGACATCATTTTTGAGTTCATAATATCAAATATATCTTAGGCCTAATTTTTGGTATTTTTCTGGAAACTTTCATTTTTTTATGAATAGTGAAACCACTAAGTGGTAGTTAAAAACATGAATTTTTCATAAAACTTAATTTTACCGCTTTTTTGAGTGGAATTTCAAAAATCCAAGAGACACGGTTGATGTCAGTAAGTAAAATGTGGTTCAATGAGATGAAAATAATTTTTGGTGAACAGTAACCTTTTACTTTTTTTACCACGGTTAAAAGTAAATAGGGTAATTAAGGGTAAAAATGATATTATTATTACCCTAACACATGTCCTAATTCTATTGGATAGGTGTAATTCGACCAAAAACAACCTTAGGAATAAAATATAACAGTTTAGGCCCACTTGGATTAGATTAGGACATTTATTATTAATTTATTTAAATAAGAGTTAAAATAGTTAAAATCAATGTTTAATAAGTATATCATTTTTAATATAGGGTTATACATAAGATAAATCATACTATAAATATTCAATAGAAAGATAAAAAGATTTCCTACATAATCATATTTTATTTGTAATTTTTAGACCTTAAATAATTTAATTTATTTATGACACAGTGATGATGCAGTAATTATCTTATTAATGAAATATTGACATAATTGATGTTATAAATACCAAAATAAATGTAATTTCAGACTTTTTATGAATTACACTAATTTTCTAGGTTAATATGACATGTTAGTATTGATGTAATTAACTTTTTTTGAACTAATCTTTCTGTTATGAGTTTCACAAAAAAACAATTACTAAATAGTGTCAAAAGTGACATAAAATAGTTTTTAAAACAAATATTATATTATTAATTGTTATTTTATTCCTAAAAATCTAAGGTTCGGCCAAATGACTTAGATAATGTTATATATATTAACAATAAACAACTTGGGCTTCGTTTCTCTGCTTATAGTATGTTTATTAACCTTATAGTATAAGAACACAAGAAGACACGGTAAAAGTGAAATTATTTAACTTAATGTTAAATCTAAATGATAAGGTTAAAATAGGAACCTAAACTTATCTAAATTCTATTTGATGAGAGGATTTCAACCCATTCCAACCTTATCTTAGAAATAAATCAATTTGGAGCTATTTAAAACCGAATTTGGCTTTATAATAAAATAATAATTTTAGTTATTCCAAAGGTGCCCCTCTCCTCCCTTATAAAAGGGCACCTCATCCCTCTCTTCCTCACACCACTTTGACCCTTCAAGCTCGGCCAAAACCTGCCAAATTCTCTTCTCCACTTCCCAGTAAACATCCTAGATGTCTTTTTATTCATCAAAGACCAATTTTAGTTCCCTAAGAAGAAGACTCAAAAAGGCGCTTGAAAGAAGAGGTAATGTCTGGTATCGATTCTTTCATCTTTATTTCTTCTTCCACTTCTTCTTCATAGGTTGTTTCATTATGAAGTAATAACATCAGTATCACTCATATACTGATATGTTATTATAAGTATGAAACAACCTTATTCCACCATCTACCCATCCTACGGATAACGAAATCACCGCACGTGCGTACGTACGGAATACCGTCTCCATGCCGTGACGTAATCTATTTTCCACCACCACCTTACTTGGATGTGTATAATTGTGTAAATAATAACTATATATGATTATTGTAAAGTGATATTGATTCTAAAATAGTATACATACACTCCAATACAATTACACGATCATGAGAACGATATCATCGCTCGTGCGTACATACGGACTACCGTCTCCACGACGTGATGAGATTCATTCTCCACGTTAACCATTAATGAATGATTATAAAGTATATATAATAAGTAATAATGAAATATATGACATAATAATGATACTGGATTTATGTGTATATATATGTATGTCATCTACTTAATTCCATTCAACTCAATAAGGAAAAGAAAACAACGTTCATGCGTACGTACGGTCTACCGTCTCCATGAACGGTGTATTTATTTCCATTTACTAATTTATTATATATATATATATTCTGAATATATATTATATATAAATCATGTTTTATATTCTGCAATTAAGTAATCATGATCTAAGTAATCATATGAGTAATTACAAGTCAAAACACGGATGACAAATGAAATGATTTTACCCAAAATGCTCTTTAACATGGAATTTACAAAAGAACGGGTAATATAAAGACATAAGTGAACCATATATGATATCATAACAATGAGTATGATTCTGTAAAAAGTCAATGACATTATTTAAATCATTATACAGGAGGTTCGGACACTTACGAAGCAAATCAGACCTAAGGTAAGGGATAATTTTGCAAATCTCATTTTTATCCGAGATTGCTTATTCATAAGTATTTACTGGGGTTATTTATATCATCCATGTACATGTTTTATAAAAGTGTTTTCATGTATGTTTAAAGTCCTTTTTACCCATTTTTTACTTTTACTACATGGTATGTAAGGAATCTTTTTTTTACGTTACGAGGTACTTTTTGACTTTTCCGGCAAAAGTACGAAAAGAATGTATTTTTAACTTATACGACACGAACGAATTTTTATGGTTTTCTAAAGATTTATTTTAATGAAGATTCCTTCAAAAGATTTCATGACTATTTTCAACAAAAACCTTTTCTTCTAAAATTTCATGACATTTTGTGAAAGGAAAATGAATTTGAAGAAAAAAGGATATTTTCCTCAAGAATTCATTTCAAGTGTTTTATGAAAACCATTTTCATCTAAGATGACATTATTTCATATGTGTATGTTTCAAGTGTAATGTCTCTATGATTTAAATGGTTTCACTTTTCTTATTATGAAATGATATCCATTTATTTTATATGGATTATGTGATGATGGGATGATGTTTATGAAACCCATTTTATTTATTGTGTTATTATGAATGATGTATGTTTATTTTGTGGCACACGTAAGAATGATTTCCTTATGAGATGGGTGGGACCTATATCTCCCTCCAATGCATTGGGTAAAGATTTATATCTCATGAGATAGACATGGATGGAACGGTAATTTAAACTGGTTCAGTAATACAGGACTGGAAAGAGGAGTGAACTCGATTCAGAAAGGGACTTTGTCCACTAAGATGGTCTTGGAAGCAATGCCTTGGCTAATATGGAAGTCATATCATGTTCTTAATGGTTTCCACAATTACATGTTTTATTCCCATGCTATTTTATCATTCTTAATGTTTCTTTGTGATCTATGCCTTACGTACTTCCTTGTTTTATGTCATTGCTCAAGATTTTGATGTTTAAACATTATGTTCATGTTTTTAATTTCAAATGTATATGGTATGTTTTAGTTTATGGATGCTTACCCTTAATGAGCATTTGAGCTCACCCTTTTTATGTTTTATTTTCCCTAGGATATAAATAAAGGTTTTAGGTATAAAAAAGGGGAAGATCCTTATGGGAGATGTTGAAGATCTTTCACCACGATTAGAAGATTACGTTCCAAGTTTCCAAAGACACTAAACTATTATGGTCCTTGTGTGTGTGTTTTTGTTATGTACTAAGTATTCTGCAAAAGTAATGTAATGTCCAAGTACGTCAAGATTCAAGTCTCTACATTGATAGAACTCTAAGGGTCCATAATTAGTGAGGAATAATAGATATAATTTTTATAAGATTAAAACTGACAGTAATAGCTGATTGTAAGGGCCATAAGAATGTGGAAGGTGACTTGATCCTATATATTCGATATCCAACAATTAGAAATGCATGTAGTATAATTTTTTAGAGGCCTTACTAGGAAGAAGGGTACTAATAGAGTTTATAAGTCCACTATGTTCAAAGGAAATTATTTCTCCCATCTAGGTGACCTAGGAATGTAGGGAACTCCAGTGAACCCTTGGGGGATCTATGTATTGTCAATTGAGAGGATCCCAGGTGGGTAAGGCACCCATGTGAATGCTTGAGGGAAATTTTTCACTCTAAATAAATGAAACCTAGGGATTTTGGGTACCGAATCAAACCCTGAAGGGATAATCCTATCTTAAAATTGATGTAACCCTAGCACCATCATGCCCTTCCCAAATTTCCTAAATCCTATCCTTAAATGTGTTTCTTTACTCGAACCTATGTGTAGGCCTGTGAAAAGTTTAGTTTTATAAGATTCTGAGGAATTAAAACACTATGTTGACTAAAATAACCATATTTTCCATTACTTATCCAATTATTTGATTTAAAGATATCTTGAGTTGGAGTTTTGTAAATATTTTTCATGTTGATGAAGGCTTTATTCACTCTCCTATGCTAATGTGGAACTTACTCTTGAAATGGGAGGCTGGGGGGGGGGGGGGGTCATGTTACATCCTAGGTAACTATAAAATAATAATTTTTTCATATTAATTATATTTTATGAATTAGATAATAATTCTACCTTAAATAGGGACTCTATGTCTAATTGCATACTCGAAACACAATAATGAGTTACTCTGAAATCTTAAATTGCACCCAAGGCCGAGTTATACAAAAAAACAATATATTACTAATATAGTTATTTGAAGTGATAGTTATCACATTGATGTTATATTGGAAAGAATGAATATAACTAACTATATTATATTTAAACATATTTAATAATTTTTTTTAAATTCATCCAATAAATATTATAAACATAACATAAGAATAAATCCACTTTTAAGCATAAAAAGATCTAATATTTTTAAAATATAGTTTTCCTACCTTTGGATAGAGAACTCATTTTAAATAATTTTTTTTATACTTTCATATTTTTTATATGATAAATTAAAGTTTATTTTTTAAATATAAATATTATGACTTAATGTGGTTGATTTTTTAGATTTTTTAGAAAATTCATATATTGATGAATAGTAAATAATACAAAATATTAGTTCAAAACTAATTTTTCATCCAATTTATTTGCATAGTTAAATTATTATTTTTAAATGTTTTTAAAGTATAATTAACACAAGTTTTTATCATTTAATCTAATTTTGATTTTTAGAATCAATTTCACATTGAAATTGGATATAAAAACATTGTGAACTTTTGAATGCTTTTACTTAAAAAAAATATTTTCTCGATCCGTTGACAAGAAGAATTTTTAAAATATTTTTAGAAACTTATGTGTTTTGAATTTGAAAAAATGGAAACACATGGTTGTAATAAAAATAATATTTATGATCAAGTAGGATCAAAATAAGTTTTGAAAAATATGAGTAGTAACTTTAGAAAATTTTTTATTACCAAGGTTAATGTTAAATCTGGTAATTAAAGGTAACAAAAATATTATAAATTGATATAAAACTTTTAACAAATTAATTTTATGAGTTATTTTTAACCTAAAATCATCTTTGGTCCTAAATATATCCTTTTGAATCCAATTGGATGACTTTAAGACATTTATATTATTTTATTCAAAGGAAAGACATTTGGCTGCACTCTTGTTTTTAACTTGTAAATTATTATTAATATGTGGTTATATAAGAGATATATTTGACTATAAATAGTATTTAGAAATATTGAAAGTTTAAATACTTCATGGTAATTTATTTATAATTATTAGTGAGGAAATAATTAAATTAAATGCTGACAAAATGATGATTCAATAATTACTTCAATAATTTAAGAATCTAATAAATGATATTAAAAATATTATAATAAATATAATTTGAAATAATTTAGGTCATAAAATATTTATGTATTAATTTTAAATTTTATTTATGTTTTAAAATAGTTGGTTTGATTATATCATGATGTTATAATATTTTTAAAAAGTAAAAAATGAATAGTGTAAAAATTGACACTAATGATATTTATAAATATTAAATATATTATTAAATGATATTTTTTTAAAAAATATATAATATTAAGTAAAGTAATTGTAATAATTCCAAAAAATTCATAAATTACTATTTTATGGGTCTTTTGGCATGTTATGGTAATAATATTAACCGTCAAAGTGTAAATTGATTGATACAATGGTAACAGTTAAAAGGGCTCAAACAAAAATATTGAAATTAAAATAATATTCAAAACATGTCAAATTTTCAATTAATGATTATATTTCGACCCATAATCATCTTATCTTAAAAATAAATATATTTTTAACCATTTAGAATATATAATCAATTTATATTAATTTAATACTGTGAATAATTCCAAGAGTGCCCCTACCCTCTCTTATAAAAGGGAACAACATCTTATCATTAATTTACTCTTAAAAAAATTTGTTTCAACTAATATCTAACAACGTACCTTAATATACTCCATATTCATATTCTAGATTCCTTGGTTTAGGCAGAACACTCTACTTATAGGTGTTAAGGTTTTAATAAGAGTAGGTTACCTACAGAAGTGGTGTCATTTTTTTAAGTATTTATATTTTATTTCTTCTTACACATCCTTAAAATATTATTCACACATGATGAAATAAAAAATCTAGTATTTTAAATATAATTATATTTTATTTTGTTAATATCATCACTTAAATCCATCTCCACTTCCACCAATTTGGAAAAGAATAAATCATTCGTGCGTACGCGTGAACTATCAACTCCATTTACAAATATAATTTATAATCCATAACAATATCTAAAGACTAGATATAATTATGAAATTAATGTTTATATTTTATATATATGACATATTTATCATTATAATATAATATTATATCAATTACATTATTACTTTCCATGTACATAAATACGACAATGTTGTTCGTGCATATGTGCAAACTATCACCTTCACGAAGTGATGTGATTCATTTTTAAACACCATATCACGTGAATAATATATATAAGTATATATAAATGATATTATGATAATTATGGAAAGATAAAATAATAATTACATTCTTTCAATAATTATCATTCAAAAATGGAAATGTTTTCAATCAATACGTACGTCTTACCATCTCCATGATTGTGACATAATTCATTTTTGATAACCAAAATTAGTGGTTTGATTTAATAATATAATTAATATATATAATTTATTATTATTTAATTAATTTTATTATGGATATAATGGAATAATGGCCACTTTTGACTATAGAAATCATACCAAAGTGACTTTGGACTCATGTACCAAATATAGAAAAATGTTTGACATGAACTTAAATAATTATTTAATTGTTATAACATGTTAATAAGTTATATAAAATTAATAATAAACATGAAAAATGTTCTCAGGAATGTAATGAAGTAACATAAGTTTATTATTCAGGAATATAAAGAACATACCTGACGAATCAGACTCGAGGTAAGGGACTTCATCTCAATCAGCTATCATTGAGACATATTTTCATATTATACACAAACTTATTTTATGAGGTGTATAAATAACCCCCATTAATTTTATATTAATTTAAAATTTTTCAAAATGAATATTTCTATAATGAGTATTTAACTTTCTTTACAAATTAAAAAAAGGAATAATCGTTTTTAACGTATATGCCAAAAATGACAACTCTAGCACCATGACCGCTATTTGATATTTGTCTTCCACTACAGGCCTGAATGTTTTTTAAAGAAAAATAAATCACTTATTCTATTTTCTGTGTATTTTGGTATTGATTATGGTTTTGAAAATGGAATTTTTATTTCAACATCTTGAAATGATTTCTATTGATTGAAAATGAAATTTTATGAGAGAAATGATGAAAATTGCAATATTTTACGTGTTATGATTATACAATGGTACTTGGAAATTTCACTACTGAAAAAATAACACATACCCATGGTTCAAAACCGTGGGTATATCCCCCAAAAACATGGGTATAGATTGTACCCATGGTTTTGGAAACCATGGGAAAATGAGGCATCGATATTTCTTGACAACTTATACTGTCAGTTTTCTAATCCCTAGGTGCGGATTTTTTCCATTGTGTCATAGACAGACTTTCCACCATGTAATAGACACACTTTCCACCATGTCCTGGCCTTATACCCATGGTTTTCCAACCATGGGTATACATATTAGAAAAACAAATGGGGGAGAGTTTCATTTCTACAACCTTCTCTTCCACCACGCAGTATCTCACCAACCTAGCTTCCTCATTCACGTATATATATATATATTCATAATTATATTAAATCCAAACTCTAGTAGCTACACTAAAAATGTAGAATTCCTCAACAACCAAGCTATAGAACATAAATAAATGAATATCTATATTGAGGTAAATATATTAATTGAAACCATCTGTAAAAAATGGAACCCGTGAGTTTCGAACCCCCACCTACGCTAAGCTGTTGAACTCCACTACCACTACAAAAAATTCAAATGAATTCATATATTTATATACATATATATATTGTATTATTTAGATATTTATAAAACTTGGGTACAAATAAAATGTTTCGTGTATGTTTTGAACCCAAGACGCTACTCTACCACTAAAGTCCCTTACCACTACACCAATTATACTTATATTTATATAGATATATATTATATTATAAATATATTTATAAAATTTATTATAATTAAAATGTGCTGGTAGAGTTTCAGACCAACATCGCTAATTCACCACTGAATCACCTTACCACTAAAACAATTGCAATTATGTTAATATATATATATATATGTATATAATATCTTATTTTTTTTCGCACGCAAGACATAAGGGAACCTACAGCCCTGATTTTCATAAAAAATGGGTATATGTGAAATATATACCAATAGTTTTCATAAAACATGGGTATAGGCATGTATACCAATGATTATACCCACGGTTCTTGAAAATCATGGGTATATATGTCATCTATACACACAATTCATGTAAACCGTGGGTAGAGGTTTTCCCAAAGCAATACCATGCAAGGTTTTAGCCTCATCCGCTTACTTGGGAACCCTATTCCCACAGTTTAACCAGAACCATGGGTATTGGATAGAAAATGTCACATATACCCATGGTTCATGAAATCCGTGGGTAAAGTTGGTTATGTACCCATTGTTTTTTAAACATGTGGGTATAAACCCATTTTCTAGTAGTGTTTGATAGTTGGTTAATAAAAAAACCAAGGATGGGTAGTTTTGTAATAATACAAGGATGGATGTTTACATTATAACCACCAATGTAATGGGTATGTAAGTCCACTATATGGTAATTCGTTTTTATAAGATAGACAATTATAGAAATTGACCACATGGTTAATCCATTTAAGTTTAATTGTGTCCCAAGTTACCTTTACGTGTTATCTATGATTTCTATGGGTTTTATGTTAATATTTTGATTACAAAAGGGTATGAAATGATATTATTTTCATGGGAAAATATTTTCTACTTCTTATAGTTGAATAGTATTACTTTATAATAAAGTATTCATGGGTTTTCATGTTCTTACAAGACTAACATTTTCAATTCCATGTGAAGCCCTTACCGAGATTTTTATGCTCATCCAAAGTTTTAAAATGCTTTTCAATGGATTTATTTGAGAATAGAGTCAAGGGTGGGATCAAGGGTGATGATTAAACATGAAAATAAACCATGTTTTTTATAAAAGTTTTTGTTTCAGGAGAAAAATGGATATTTATTAGAAGTTTCAATATTTTAATATTTGAGTTTTTATGTATGAATTATGGATTAATTATCCAAAACTATAAACCTCAAAATATCCTCAATTTAAAAAAAGTAAAATTCTTGACTCAACTCAAGATTATGTAATGTTTTAAGACTGGGGCCTTATAGTTGGTATCGAAGGACAATTTAGATAACTTTAGAGGTCAGGGTAATATTAGAAAATTAACCTTGAAAGATTTTACATTAGGGTAAAGTTAAAATGTTATAGAATTTGAGCATTACCATGTTTCTTCATCTAAAATATGTCTATTTGTAATGGTTTTCTATAGATGAACCATGGAAAAAGTAGTGGGAATGAATTGAGAGGAAACCATCCTTCCGAATCAACATCCTGAGATGGTCGGAATTGGAACTGAGAAATTTGATGTAGTGATGGCTCAGTTGACTCAAGAGTTTAATGATTGTAGTTTCCATGTAAGAGATAAATATGATCTACCATATAGGAACATGATGATAGTTGAGCATTTTATGAGACAACATCCCCCATCATTTAAAAGATTATCTGACCCCGTTCTAGCTGAATGATGGATTAAATCCCTAAAAAAGATAATTGATGTCATTGGTTGTTTGGAGCACCAAAAGGTGACTCCTATAATTTATCATTTTTAATGTGAAGTTGGGAAGTGGTGGTTGATAGTTATAAATATCAGAGGAACTAATGATATTGATGCCATGAAATGAGATAAATTTATGAATATCTTCCTTGAGAAATATTTTTCCTAGGGCTCTTCTACATAGGATGGAAAATAACATTTTGAAATTGAGACAAAGAGAGGAAGATTCATTGGATTAATATGAAGAAAATTTCACCTATTTAGCAAGGTACATCCCAAATTTTATTCAGGATCTTAATAGTAAGGTAAATATATTCTACTCAAGATTGAAACCAAGATATGGAAGGGAATTGGATTCTAATGAGTTCAAAACCTATAATATTTTTTTAGTTTCATTAAATAAATCCTTAGATCATGATGAATAAATACCAAAAATAATTAATGAAATGATATTTTCCCACATAATTTATAAATAATTTATATTAACAATGACAATGGATTATATAATTCTTTCATGATTTGTGATCGATCCAGTTGATGTTCTTTGTGTGTCTTCATTTTGTAGGAGAAACCAAATTGAAATTCTTATATTGGTGTCTTTATGAGATATATGTGTCCATATATTGAACTAGTCGAACTGCATGTGCTATCATGGAGGTGGTTATTATCTTGTATCATTCGTTTTTTATCAAAACAAGAGTTTATATTTGCTTAATGAATTTATTCTGTTATTTATACTATCATGATAGTGATGAGGAGGATCAAAAATCATTATTTAGAGTGTTCTTGATGTATATCCTTAGTAATTATTTACCAATAAGAGGGGATGAGTGAATTAGTTGTTTATTTTTATGAATTTGTTTTATTTAGAATTCAATATCCTGAAATTGTTATGTTTCATAATCAAAAAAATATTATATTTCAATAACAATACTTGTGAAATTGAAATAACGGATATGGAATAATATATGGGTTAAACCTCTTGGAATAATGACTACCACTTAATGTAATTTATTAGTCCCCATGATTATAGATTCTTATCTATAGAACAATTGACTAAAATGATCTAAACACCCTCTAAGAGAGTTGGCTAACATTCAGATCCAATTGAAATACTTAAAGTTTGGATTCAATGGAGGGATGATTTTTATTATTTCTATAATTAATGTATTCTTTGTTAAAATCTAACATAGAGACTCATTGTACCCATGTAATCAACTAGAAGAATCCACTAGATCCTAGCACCAAATAGAAAACTTCACCATACTTCAAGGGTTGATCCACCACTGGATGATATGTTGATCTTTCTCTATGATATTGAAGGATATATCATTATCATATGCCTATTCAAGTACCTTCAAAATCCACTAATTGGGTATATTGGTCTTTCTCAATTATTTATGATCACATGTAAATGAGTAGTTACCTTCTAGAAACAAATGCTCGTGCCATGATTCTTTTTTATACTAATGAAGGCACGACCTCACTAAGATGTGTGGAAATGATGAAAACAAGTTCTTCAAAGATACTTTAGGCATTTAAAAGGAAGTTCACAGTCTTCATAAAACAAAACACAAAATAATTATTATTTCTTATTATATTATGTTCTTTGTTGGTTTATTTTATAAAATAGTTATTCTTTCACATGTGCATGTGATCATGCACTATTCACCTTCAAGATTCATTGATCACATCACATATAACCCTTGCATGCATGTTATTATATGCATAGATATTATATGTATCATGAAAATACATCATGAAAGGGTGTATATATCAATTTCATTCTATGAGAAATTGTAGAATGTAATTTATTAAATGATTCATGCACTCTTATTTTTTAGAAAAGCATCACAAAACTTTCATGCATGTGATTTCAAGTGCACATGATATCTGAGTTATCATTATTTATGAAACAAAGAGTTGGATATACAATCTTGTTTTTCTCAAATAGCTCATGAAAACATGAGGGATTCCTAGAACTAATTCTTCATGAATTCGTCATGTGTGTTAGACATAGTTCAACAGAGCTATGAGATCTCATCTTCTCCTTCATGAAAGAAAATACTTCCTCAATTTCTTCTTCATAAAATAGGAAGATTCATGGTAGCTCTATTTTATTTGGATAAAGATATCTATCCCAATATATATTGCAATATATAAATTCCATGGTATCTCCTATTTAATAGGCGAGTTCCACCACCTTATCTCTCTAAAATATGACATAATGATCTTCTACAAGATGTGTTGTCTCATGTTCATTTAAATTCATCGAATGATTCAGTATTTCTAAACTAAAAATATGACTATAAAAATAGAAACACTTATTACAAAAGTTCTAATCACATTCATGTAATAATGATCATGTTTTTCTCCTCATGATTTAAATAGTGAATTCATGCACAAAGATGGACACCCTAACTACCTTATACAAATCCATATCATCATCAGCAATATAATTTTCTTTAACTCTTCAATGCATGCATGATAAATATTTTATGCATGGACATCCGTGAACTTAGTATCTTAGACATTAAATTATCATAGAAACATCAGTCTTTATGGATGGAGGTTATACCATCTCTCTAGTAAACAGTAGTCTTTGATAATCAGGAGGTTGGAGAAGACTGATTAAAGTTATTAAAAATTTCAGATTAAACTCATCTGATAGTGACACTTATGTTCTTAAAATTTAAATATAGGGATATTAGAATTAGTTTCTAATCCCATATCAAAGTTGGATTTAGTTTTCCACTCTGTAATAATAGATCATGTTATAATGATAAAATGTGCCAAGTCAATCATGGATCAACACTCGCATACACTCACATACTCACCGCCACATTACTATTCCACCCTACACAGTTGAACCGAAAACCCATGCACAATCTATTCATTAAACTATGAATTCTATACACTTATCGTATCTGTATCGCCAAGTAGCTTCCTTGGGATGGCTCTCCCATGGGGTTGACCCTTAGGTACCCTTTGTTTGGTTAATGAACTGGCCCTTGTGGGATTATAATGGATGGCCTATTTTTTACTAAGGTCTCAATCACATCCTTAGTAAAATGTTAAGTATGGGATATAATTACAAGAGAGCCTCAATTATCATTCAGGATATATATATATATATATGTTTCATGGCTATATTTTTTTTATTTTAAAAAATTGACCATGCAATATAATATTTTTCTTGGGCTTCATTAATTAAGCTTATTCTCTTCTTGTAAGTAAAAATTATCATGGTATTCAGTGTTTTCTACTAAATGTTCACTCTTAAGAATATGACATTGAAATTTGAATAACATTCAAATTTTTTTTCATAATAACATAAATAATTTCTCAAGAATTTCATCCAATTCCATTAGATGAATCCCAAATAATTATCCAGGAATCACCATTTTATCTTTAAATTACCAAAAACAAATTTACACATCATTGAAAATATAAGAAAAACAAGGCACAACACTTGAAATAGTTCTCTTTGGTTCTGAGATAATTCTCTTGATATAATATGTTTTTAATTACAATTTACATTTTATACACTTGAAATGATATAATTTGTGTAATATAATTATGGTTAGACAATTAGTAAACACACAGAGGACCTTATCAAATTGTTAACTCTGAATAAACCCCATGTTAAACAAAAACAAAAACAGAAACAAAAAAAAAACAAAAACAAAAACATTATATTCTATTGTATTCTCTAATATGAATACACTTAAATATAATTTGTTATATAAATAAATAAATATACATTTAGAATATAATAGATAAAATATATTATTTTCACTGGGCCCTTAACTTAGCTCATCGATCCTCCTTCTAATTTATAAAATCATTACTAATTAATATTTATTATAAATATATAAAATTACATTATTTAGTCAATAAATAAACAAATAAGTGAATATTTTATTAGTAAAACATAACAACATAATTTGAATTTGGATTAGTAAATTGTGTATTAATAATTAATTATTACCAATTAATGTTGTTTATTGTAAAATAAATATTTATTTAATATTAAACTCACATATATTAAATTTTAAATGAATTGTGATTGAATTTGTATGATCAAAATAATTTTAGGGATTATAACTCCTTATCCTAGATAATATTTTTTATTACAGTATAAAATTTATATAAAATTTAATATTTGATTCTCGGATACACAAAGTATGTGGCCATTAATTCCTCTAAATTAGTGTTATTTTTACAGTCATTACAAAATCCACTGATTAGTGTCTATAAACATATCTATGACCCGATAGATAAAGATGCTATCACAAAGAAAAAAACTCATATAGACACATACTATGTAATATAATTCCTTTATATTTATGTCTCATCAGTTAGGTTTCAATCTTGTTTCATCAAACTATATTCTTGATATATCTTTCTTTGACTACCTAAAATGTAATCATTGAGAAACCTCTATGCCCATGGACTTAACTATAGAGTTATATTTCAATCAAATGGATTGAAGTATCAACATTATTTCTTATAATGGAAAAATTCTTTCTCTACATATTCAACTAATATAATATCACTTATGACACATTGAATGTATCCTACCTCACCACTAGCATATGTCCCCACAATTTTCTTCAATACATAAAAGTACATAATTCATGATATGTATCAATAATAATATTATGTATAAGGAATAATACACATGTTCACAAATAGAAATATCAAATAACACATATAGTATTTGGAATTATTTTTAAAGGGACTATTTTAGTAACGCCCTCTCTTAGATATTATCATGTGTGAAATTTAATGTAATGAAATATAAAACTTTTTCATGAATACAACATATGATTGTATCACACAAATCCATTCTAGATTAACTAAATTTCATCTTGGAAATATGAATTTTTTTTAATAATATTGTTATAACAATTTAGGTTTCACATTATAATAGAGAACTAATATATATTTCAATGATATATATTCTAATAAACTTATATCCAATAATCCAAATCCAGTGATTACTTTATTACATTGTTACATGATATAAGGAACCACAACACCAAGGATCAGTAAATTTAGTATTTTTGGAAAACTATATATATACATGATTTAAATATTATACTGGTAATTAAAAACAGGACATGAAATAATTTCATAACTTCCCTGAAATTTAATAAAATATCTCTTCCTTATATCCTAGTAAAAGGAAACAATAATATAGGGTGAGAGTTGATTCCTAGTTAGGTTTATATACAATTAAAGCTATCACAAGTAGATAAAAATTAAAAAATATAGAATATTAATCAATCAACACATATTCGATTTAATAGATAACTTGGGATTCTAAATATATCAATAGAAAATATCAATATAACAATCTCTTGAATAATAATAATTAAAATATTAATGAAAAAAATGTATAACGTCAGATTTCATGATCTTTCAATCAATGATTATTTTCAATACATCATTAACCATACCACTATAGAGATATCTATAAATTGGTTCTACCCATCAGTTAATATTTTCCAATGGATTACTCTTATATTGAATTAGAAATATAATACATAATAAATATTCCCAATAAATCAAAAAATAATCTTATTAAACAAAGAATATATACCATTAAAATTTCCCCATTAAATAAAATAAATATGTTAATAAGATTCCTTAAAATAACACCATATATTGAAATAATATATGATTAAGACAATATTAGAGTAGTATAAACTATACTAAATATATCCATGATATTGAAAATATGGATATGAAGGAGAAAAATAATGTCTAATAAATAATGAAGACTGATAGAGAATGTCATCAAAAAAATTGAATGATCATAAAATAATTCATAATCTATAAATCAGAAAAGGATGATTTTTAATTAGTAATTGTGCATTTAAATTAAATAAAAGTCCCAATAGAATTAGGTAGGACAATATAACGGAAACATTAAATATAAAATTCCTTATGTATTTCATATCGCTTTTGTAAAAAAAATGTCATAAATTATTTCCAAAATAATTTTCAACCTTTTAGAAAAAAATTCCTTTCTGATTTCAATATTAAAAATAATAATTCCTAAAATAATGGAAACTTATTCTGAGAAAAAAACTTATAAACTTTGGGATTAATCTAAATAGTGAATAATGGCTATAAAGGTAGGAAAATACATCCACATAATATATGTTAAAAATAATATTCCTTTCAAACTTATTAAAATTTGAAAATCAATTGTTCAATAAAAGTTTAAAAGATGAAAACATTATAATGAGAGTAAATTGTAATATAAAAATACCTTATCTAATCATTAAAAATTATATAAAACTTCAATAAAATAATTTATAGAATATGGATTTGCAAGAGAAATATTATTGACCAAAAAATTTCAATAAAATATATTTTTCTTAATGAAATTATTTAAGCCTTTTTGTATACTAAAGAGAGGACAAATTTGATAAAAGCATATAAAAATAGAAAAAAACCATTGGAGAAGAATATATATGGGGTTTAAGAATATAAAAATCATATAATCACTCTAATGAAAATTTAAATACGAATAATCCTAAATGAGAGTGATATTGTAAAAGAAATCTCTATCACTTTAATAACTTTTGAATCAAAGCTGTATATAAGATAAAAATTGAAATAAAATATTAAATAGCATGAATAAAGATAAAATCACGATTTAACATATAAAATTTTTATTATATACACCATATAAAGTAAATTATGTTAAAATAAAAAATATATAATGAAAAAATATCATTAAGATAACAAATCCTTGAGATTAGATTCCTCTTTCTTCAGACATGTTTTATAGTATTGTATAATCACTTCAAATTTATTAAATAATTTATTAAGAAAAGTTTTCATATATATTATATTTTTAAGTTCCTTTTATAATAATTTAACCTAAAATCCTTTTTTAGTTCACACTTTTGTCGACCACTCATGCTGGTTCAGTTAATTTCCACAAAATCACATTGGCTTATTGACCATTGTTAATGGTGTTTTGAAACGGATCCATCATCTTCATAATGTTAATAATGAAATGAATATAATTTTTAATCATTAGATGTTTTTATATAACTGTAATAGAAATGATATAATAGTAAAAATAAATACATCATTCATTGAGGGGGTATTTCTCACATACACATGCCAATGCATTCATTTTTCTAATGGTTGTAAAGGAATGAAAGTATATAATGAGTAATCATTATATAATAATTTTTTTATAAATTTAATATAAATATATATAAATTAAATATATCCTTATGAGTGGAAAATAAAAATTAATCACATACTTCAGCGGAGATGGTAGTCGATATGTTCACACAAGAGATGATTTCAAAACTCAATTGATGGAAAAGAGATGAAAAAGGGTTATAGCATAAACATAATGACACTTTAATATATTTTTAAAAATTAATTTATTATATAATAATGGTTATGAAACAATTTAATGAAGGAAAAGAAAACAGAAACATGAAATAACTTGGTTAAGTGTTATGCATCTCCTTGGAAAAACCATATTTACTTAAAAATTTAATTCTTTATATTTTAGTCATTTTGAAAGATAATGACCTCTAGTATGTGTGGAGGAAGTTAGGATGGGATTTGGACTAGGATTGAATGATATTAACTACCCAATTATTTTTGTAATAATTATTTAGATGATGTTACCATTTTATAATTGATTTTTGGTTGAAATGTGTAAATACCTGAAAATTTATTCTATAATGTATTTATTATACATGGAAAGTGGATATGAATTTTAATTATTTCAAATCTAAAAATGGAGATTTATACATCTAACCAAACAATGAGATTTAAGAAACCATTTAATGTTATTTTTAAGGGTTATCCTTTAATTTTAACTGTTTTAACACATTCTACCCTTAATCATTGTGATAAAGTTTTACCATTGTTATAATTAATTTTAAAATAAAATAAAATTTTCCTTATAACAAAATTTAGTAATAAAAATTAACAATATTGAATCCATTTTCTAGGAATCAATTACCATAATTGTTAAAAATAATTTAAACATAAGTTACTAAAACTTAATTAAAAGTGTTTTTAGGAAAAGGTCTTTTTAAGCATAAAAATGTACTTATACCTAAATCATGTATAATGTTGATTCTAATGAGATTAATGGGATTAGATGACATAAAAGAATATTTATTTTGAATTTAAATAAAAAACAAATATAAAAGGAACCTTGTGAATACTTGATTAAGAAAGAAGAGTAATAAATAATTTAAATTCTAATAAAAATGTTACTTGGATTTTTAAAAAGATAAACATATTGGGAATATGAATCATGAACCAAAAATTTCATTAATTTATCATTTATTTTCATTCTCAAAACATCATAATTATCTTTACTATTTTTTTCAATATATGAATATTAAGATAATATTTATTAGAATTTTTTTATTTCCATGAAATTATGGAAGTTATTTAATCTTTATTCAGCCAAAGATTTATTATTCTAAGCATTATGGAAATTTTTAAGTAGTGTAGATTTTTTTCAAAAGTAATGTTTTACCCCAAAATTAGTATCTAACCATAAATTTAAGTTGAATATTTGGTTTGGTAAAATTACTTTTGGAAAGGAAAACTTCTTTTTGAACCTTACTTTGAAGTAAATATCAGGTTTGATAAGATAACATCAATAAAAAACCCTATGATAGAGTATTAAATATTTTTTATATTTAAGTATAATTTTGAATCCAACTGAAATTTTCAACCCTAATTTTGATGATTCTATATGGAGAGAAAATCTAAATTAAAGCTCTCATCTTAATGATTTGAATTTTATATATTTTCCAAGACTTTTACAATGTTTCACTAGAGTAAATATATTATTAAAATACAATTTAAGATAATTTAAAAGGACTTTAAATAAAGTGTCATACCATTATTATTTCAAATGGAATGTATTATCTTTATGCTCGCGAGGAGAGAATTGATATAGTGGACTTGGGTATCTTTATGTCTCAATCCAATTTAAAAATATTTTTTTTCTTATTTATATTTTAGATTCATTTTTTTTGAAAAATGGAGTTCTGAATTTCTTTCTGATTCTTAAAGAGTTATTGGGATTAAAATATCCAAATATTTTTAATACGTCAAAATTCACACCTTTTGGGTTTTCGTATTATTCCAAACAAATAAAAAAATATATCTAAGTTCAAAATTTTATTTATAATTTAATTATAATACTTATTAAATATATTTTTGGTCTATAAAAAAGGTTTAAAAGCTTTTAACTCATTCATATATCCTGATAATGGTATAAAATTTACAGTATTTATACATTTGGTATTTTAACACTATTCACCAAAAAATAAACTGTTTCAAAGAAATAAAAAAAACTATTTAAAAATTTTGATATGATAATATCAAAATATAATTTCATTTTATAAAATAAATTTTCTGAAATATGTATTAAATTAATATTATAACTGCACACCAAATGTATAATTTTGTTTTACAAAAAATGTATTTTCAATGAATAACTTCAGTTTATTCCCATTACATTCCTAGTAAAAACCATTAAATAGTTTTTAAATAATTTTACTGAATATATTATTAATAAATTTCATAAAAATATTTAATCAATTGTTAATAATTTAATTTATTAAGGAAACAATACATAGTTTAATTAAAATATGTTTTTAGAAAAATAACTTTTTTCCATAATATTATTTTATCTTCATTTCGAACAAATAGATAATCAATGTATGAATAAATTTTAAGGGTCCAATATTGGAGTTGGAAACTAGAACAAAATTATATGTACTTTATGATAACCTGTATTCACTATTTTTAATATTAATAAATTTCTTATCATCTCAATATTATTTATCTGTGTAACCTCGTATGTGATAATATCCTAAGAGTATCTGTCACACTAAAAGGTCATATCAGTTACCTACTATGATTAAAACCCAGAAGTGAGAGAAAAGTGTTTTTAATATAATTTAATATCGTGATGAAATCATTTGAGGTACATAAATGAATCTAGCTATTTGGGGTGGAGTTTCATATGACTCTAAGGTATCTTATCATGGTGTACACCCTTCATAATATCTATTGTAGGATATTATGATAAATAGACCTTCTAGTCAAAAATCTACATTTATAAGTTTCATTGGATATTCCTATCTACAAAAATGTGTATTTGTCTATATACTTTATTATTATAATTAATTAGAATTATAAGTCACATACTATTATGCACCGATAAAAACCATGATGACATATGTTCGTGATGAGGTAGGATGTGGTGGGTGCTTAATTAGTAATATTGAATTAATAAATAATGAAAGAAATGATTTTTCCTTTTTTATTTACTAAGAATATTTGATATCATAATCCTTTTTATGGAAATGATATAGCCTAATAACTCAATGGACATGGTGTTCTGTAAGCATGTACAGTTTCTGGAAATTCAAAGAATGTGGCATCAAGAACTTAGGTTGATGACACCAACATGCAACCTTCTTGATTTGAGAAATTGTGATAAAGGGGTTATATTACATAGTGAATATTCATATGAGGTATTATGTCATTTAATCATTAACGTTTTTCTCTATGGGCGACTTTGTGTGTTTCTATATGAGAACCATGTACATTGGGTTGCTTTTCCTAATGCTACTGAGAAAGAGGCCTAAAGGGTCACACACAAAGTGTATCTAGAATCTTAGTCAAATAATATATTAGTTTTTTATTTAAATAGTTGAATAAATATTATTCATTCAAATGATTTAATAATTATTCATGTTTTTCTAAGCTCAAATAGTCCATCACAAGTAATTAGAGAGAATATAATGTGTGTTGAATATTTAATAAATTTTTATTTACTATTTAGTGAATATAATATTTATTTACTTATTGAAATAATATACTGTTCTATTTTTTATTAAATAAATATCATTATTTAAGGCCCAATAATTATTTTTGAGTAATGGAATTCCATGTTAAGTGGTTTGGTGAGAAATAATATTTTTTGAATATTTTTTGATTAAATAATATTTAATTTAATTCCTGATATAAGCACATGTTAAGAAATAATAATAATAATAATATAGAAATGGGTTTCCACAAAAATTAAATTAATAATAAAGGGAACTTGTGAAATTATTTATATGTAACCTTAATGGTATTTAAACCCAATTATATTATTTTTCACTAAATAGAATTTCATTTTTTTGCGCAAAAGGAAATCCAATGAATTTTCATGAAGACTTAGATAAACCCCATATATAAGAACTCTCCCAAGAATAGATATTGATCATCCACAACCTTCCACTCTTGAGTCTAGAGGGATTAAGAAGGAACATTTTGAATTAATTCTTGAGGAGATCCAAGATGAGTGACAAAAGTGTTAAGATATTCTGTGATAGCACTCAGAGGTTCCAACAATGATGTTTGGAGATTCTTGGAACATGCATGGTTCACTAATTGAAATAATATTCCATTTATTCTTATAACAAAATGATGGTAAAACATAGATCCATTGTTATATCCATCAAAATAAATAATTTCTTACAAGGTAATTTTTTATTAAATTAATTATAAATAATATGTGATGATCCTGTGGTTTGGTTATGGTGTTTTATACATTTACTCTATTATTTGATTAAAATATTCAGATTTTAGTGTTTATCATCGTGTAAATAACATTTGGATCATTGATCATGATAAAAAAAATGTTAGGTTTGACACATCAAATGATTCTACTACACCTAGAACATTCATGTTGTAAGATTGTGAGTCACGTTATGATTTGTAATTATTTAAATATCATTGATTGATTTAAATATAAGTAATTGGTTATCAATTCCAGTTTAATTTTTCTTTAATTTTAATTAAAATATTTTATTTTTACTCTATGTTTCACATAAATATAATTATATTAATTAATTTTATGAAGGAAATAAATTCAAAGATCACATCTGGAGATCCTGAGGAACCTGGCTGGATAACATAAGAGTACAAGCCGTGTAACTAAGTGGTACACACCATGAACTACTTTTTGACGCACCAATAATTAATTCATAATTAATTCAAAGAATTTATATTTATTACACTCAGTGAATGTAATTATACAACGAGTGTTGACCGGTCCAGCATAGAGTATAATCAATTGGAGTACACATTGTGTAACTTATGCACACACATGTAGCCCTTTTGTCCAAGATGGGATGAGTACTTATTACATGGAATACCTGATTTGTGACAGTGTAACTCAGAGACCATATAACATATATCCCATGTACACATTATGTACTGCAAATTTTTCTATGGCACGGTTATACACCGAGTCCCTAGGCATGTGCAACAAATAGATGGTGAGAAAACATATATGTCGTCTAGCTACAATGTACACACTGTGTGATTGTACTAAATTATATATAATTAAAATTAATTTATTATACTATGAAAACCCTATCATTATGAAATTTGATTTGGTCATTAAGTTGATAGAATACTCTATGTGATGATATTTAATATAAATAAATGTTTAATTTTTTTTCTTAATGTTCAGAACAATATATCCGGAATAAGTCATATTACAATCATTACTCTACATGAATTGAAGAATAACACATGAAATAAAAATCATGTAATCCATGTAATAATTACGTTGATAGTACACCTCATAAATGTATTTGATAAGCCATGTATTCCACACGTCACAAGAGTAAATAATATTTGAGTATGATACATATTAGGTATTTAAGATGGAATGTCACTATGTTTCCTCCAAGGTATATTTTTTATTTTACACAGTTAATTTAAAATAAATTTAATTTATTTGTTTAAAATTATAATGGATGATAATATCAAGGACATTATAATGATAATTAAGATAAAATAAATAAATAAATAATGATGATAATTAATTTATTTGAGCATGATTTATCTTAAGTAAGAAAAATTAATAATTGAATTACAGTTTTCATAAATTCTAAATTTATTGCATACATATAGATGATCATGATCCTAGACCAGATAATTATATTTGATTGGATCAATTTAATTTAATATTAAATTAATTTATTGGACTATGTGTCGTATCTCTTCTTATTATGTAAGGGCCTTCACGCCCATGGTTTCTTTTGTATGAATCCATTCCCCTCAAATTTGTGTGAGTAAAAGCATATGTAATTGATGGATATCCTAGTGTAGTTGAGGTGGTTGAATTTATGAGCCAAGCCAAATCCGTTCCAAGAGAGATACTTAGGTGGATAGGTGGAAAAATGAAACTCAAACCATAAATGGTTTTATGTGTTTCCCCTTAGGTCAATGGTTATTTTATCATCAACTAGATAAAATAACCATTAGTAAAAGATCATTTTCATACAATTTTATTATTTTATTTATACCTTGTTTAATTATTATTTCATTATTAATGTGTCTTCGCGATCACATGATTTAATCAATTAACAAGCATACATGATATAGCTAAAATAAATTGGTGTATGCATATATAATATCTAATACATGTCCATTCACTTAATTAAATCCAATTAATTTTAATAAGAATTTAATAAATATAATAATTGAAAATTTATGAATAAAATATAAAATCTCTCAATTATAAATATTAAGTCGATATAGCAATCCACTATTTCAATTAAAATTGATCAATAGTTCAAAGTGCTTGACTGAAAAATGTTCGGGTGATTTTAATTATCATAGAATTAATACATTAAGTTTTATATTAACATAAATTAGTTCACATCAATGGTTTACTTAAAATATAGTAAATGGTGTAATTGAGAGGCAATGTTTGAGAAAATCCAATTTAAGGACTTCAGGATTGGGGAGTCCACTCAACAGATCAAGGAGCTGTGAGTTAATGCAGTTGGAATTTGGAATGCTTACTAATTCCCCAAAAATTCTTTAACCATCCAATGTTGGGGTGATGAAAAGGGGAATATGGATCCTTTTCACTAGAGTGACTAATAAATAGGATATCGTGAAACCAATAGTGATTGATATTCATTTTTTATAAAATAGTAGGAGATTAATAAATATAATATTTATGTATTTGAATAAATTTTATCTGATAATGTAATAAATATCATCTCATATTATTTTTAAAAACAATAATAAAATTGAATTCGAACATATCACCATGATCCATACGTTATAAGGAGAACGTTCTCATTAGTATAAATTTCCATGAGTTGAAATAGTTCTAGCGTGTTATCCTATGAAAGAAAAGGAAATTATATGTGATGAAAGAACCTATTCCTAATGTTATTGGTAATGATTCTAGTGAGGAAGAGTTTTCTCTATATGAGATTCATTTGAGTGATGCTATATATGTTCAATTTTTTATAGTATCATTACTGACTGATGATATTTTGAATCAAAGTGAGGACATAGATGGAAATAACATAATGTATCACATTTGGGATCTCTATCAAGAGAAGGTGAGATAAGAGAGATATGAGTCCAATAATTCTTTGTTTATAACTTATCTTAGAGAGTCTTCACTAGAAAATCCTCATTTAGTAAATATTATTTGCTACATTGAACACTTAAGTATCTTAGGGATTAAATCCCTGGATTATTTTTGCACAGATCTCATACTTTCCTCACTACCCGAGACCTTATCTAGTTTTATTGTTAACTATAACATTGTCAAAAATGAGAAGAGTATTTCAAAAGATTTCAATTTGATCTTATAAGTGTATAAAGACATGGGGTGTGACAAACCAATGGTATTTAAGTTGATTTAGAAAAATAATAATAGGGAAAAGGACCCAAGACACATAATAAGTCAAAAGCTCTTCAACTCCATCATTCCAAGAAGATGAACACCCAGAAGCTGAGCAAAGAAAATGAAAAAATTTGTTTTTTTGGAATTTAGGGCCACTAAAATAATAATTTAACCCATAAAAAAAGGGAAGCTAATAGTGTGTTCTTTATTGAGGGAAATATTTAAATATTTAAACATTGGGTATTAGATAGAGAATGTTGTGCTGAAATTTGTATCCAAACATTGGAACTAAGTAAATTTTGAAATATTGATAGAGGAGAGGTGGATTTGTGAGATTCCAAGGGTGTCAAGTTGGATGATTTATCCATTATGGCATACCAACATTGATTTTAAATGGGAATGAGATTTGTTTTAAGGGATTATTATTATGTACCAACTATTACCAAGAAAATAATTTGTGTTTCATGCTTAGATGTGGGTGTTTTTTTTCATGTTTAGAATAAATTTTGTTTCTTTTATAAATACAACATATGTTATGGTATGGAACATTTAAATAATGGTTCATATGTATTAAATTATGAAAACCAATTATTGGAAATAGTTAATGAATAATGTTCACATGAATCATATCAAACTGAGCTATGAAGTCACTATCATGGGGACATAAAAAAGAAGCGTTTGAAAATGATCTATCAATATGGTTATTTATAATCTTCTGAGATAATACCACTTGGAATATTTCATTCTTATTTATAAGGAAAAATGAAAAAACTGAAACTCAGTAGACATGGTTTAAGGGCTATAGAGATTCTAGGATTGGTACACACTAATGTGTATGGACCATTTCTAGTAGAAAATAGAGGTCAATATTCTTACTTCATAAATTTAAATAATTAATTAATTAGATATGTTTACGTCTACTTGATGAGGTATTAGTCGATGTACTTTTAGCAATTTAAAAAAAATCAAGAATGAAGAAGATAATCCACTTGGAAATAAGATTAAAAATATTCAATCAGATTATGGTGGTGAATACCTTAACAAATATTTCATCAAATTTCTGTGAGAGTTTAGGATTTTATATCAACTCACTTCACATTAAAAACCATAGTTGAATAGTGTTAGTGAAAGGAGGAACCATTCCTTATTACACATGGTAAAGTTAATGATTAGTTATGCAAATCATCCATTTTCCTTCTTTGGATATGCATTGAAAAAATGCTGTATATAAATTAAACCTAGTACTAATAAATTAGATATATGGAATTCCCTTTAAGTAATGTAGTGGAAATAATTTTTTTTGTTGCATACATTTTTTTGGGGTTTATAAGAGTTTGTTAAGGCCTTATTAAGAAAAAATAACACCCTAAGGAATAAATTATATCATTTTAAGATATCATAAGGAAAAAAATGGATACTACCTATACAAATCCTTAGAAAATAAAGTGACTATCACATGAAAATACTTATTTCTTGAGAGGTAGAACACCCTAAAATGGATAGTGGGAGAAATATTGACTTCGATGATGTTTGTTCTCATTATACACATGAGTTGGTAGAAGAACCGATTCAACTAGTCCCCATGGAATAAGTAGTTCCTGAAATAGAAGTAATACATATAAGCACAATATATGTAAGAGAACATGAGAGAAATTGGTTTCTAGTTATTGAATATAGTGACACATTATTAATTGAAAATTATGAACCTCTCTCCAACAAAGAGGTAGTAGTGAACCAAAAATATGTAATATGTCAAAAAGGTCTGAACTCTAAAATGATTTCCATGAATCAGAACCATGTTTGTGTTCTCGTAGATGTACCATTTGATGTAAAGCACATAGGGGGTATTAGATATAAAACTATACATTATAGGTAATGTAAATACTAATAAATCAAGTCTAATGGCCAACAAGTTTAAAAAATCTCAAGGAATTGACTATGATGAAACCTCTTCACTAGTTTACATGAATGAATCCAACAAAATTATACTTTCTATAGCATCTTACCATTACTATAAAAATTTTTAGATGAAAAAAACTAATTTCCTTTATGGGAATTTGTAGGAAAATATCTATATGACACAACCAAAAGGGTTTGTGGATTTTGGTGATTCAATTTTTTTTAAGTTGCAGTAATACATTTATGGATTGAAGAAATCATCTAGGTCATGGGGAATATAATTTAACGAAGTTATAAATGAATCCATTTTCATTAAAAAAATCAATCCTAGTGTTTTGAATAGGTTTAGGGGGAATTAATTCATCATCTTAGTAGTATATATTGATGAAATATTATATATTTTAAACAACATACCTGTCATACAGTCTGGTATGGACTGGTTGAGTAAGTATTTCTCTATTAAGAACTTAGGTAATGTATCATATATTCTAGGTATCAAGATCATTCATGATAGATCTAAGAGGATAATTAGACTCTATCAATGTATATAAATTGACGAGATGCTATAGGGATTTTGTATGGAACAACCAAATAGAGGATTAATTCCAGTGTCGCATGGCATACATATTTATAAGAAAAGATCCCTACTATATAATAGGGTAAAAGATAATGAGTATAATACCATATGCTTTAAATAAACAATAAATAATGTATTCTATGTTATGTTCTAGACTTTATGTTTCCTATTCATTAATAATGATAGGAAGATATCATCAAAATCATGGAAAAAAATATTGGTCTGTTGTTAATGCTATCTTTAAGTATCTAGGATGAACTAAGGATATGTTCCTGGTGTATGGAGAATATTAGGATCTAGTCATAAAGGGTTATGATAATTATAGTTTTCAAAAAGATAAGAATGATATGAATTTGTAGCCAGGATATGATTTTTTTTCTAAATGGAGGATATTTGAGTGGGAAGAGTTCAAAGCAGATATCAGCCCTTGATTCTATAGTAGAGTTTGTGTATATAGTAGATAATGATGTATACAAGAAATATATTTGGATATGAATCTTTTTCTAGTATATATATGGGGTTCTTAGTAATAAATACCCTATCACATTGTATTTTGATATTACAACAATGGTGGATCCTGAAAAATTTCCAAAATCACAACAATAGAAAAATAATATACTCCAAAAGTATAACATATTGAGGGATTTTTATCATAGGAGTGATTTTGTAGTAATAAGAGTTCCTACTGAATAAAACATGGTAGACCCCTTGAATAATATCCTATCTCAGTACAATAATGGGTATAATGTGAGAACTTGGGGACTGAAGGTTATTAATTTGACTATAGTGCACATGGGAGTCTATTAGAGATGTTACCCAAACCCGATTCAGTATACATTATGATAAATTGTATTCATGTTTTTTTAATGTTAATAAATTCCTTACAATTAATGATTTTTCTTCTGTGTAACATAGTATGTGATAATTTTTGAAGAGTATATGTCACACTAAAAGTTCATAATAGTTCCCTACCCGGATGATAACCCATAATTTATTAGAAAATATTATTAAAAACATCTTCTATAGTCAATTGAAATCATTTTAGGTATACAAATGATTCATTTTATTAGGGGTGTATACTCATAGGACTTTGAGGCATCTTCTTATGGTGTACTCCCTTGGTAATATTTGGTGTAGGATATTATGAGAACGAGGCATACCAGTAGGAAATTTACATTTAAATGTGTAATTGGATGTTCCTATTCATAGATATGTGAATTGGATGATAGATATTAATATTATTATTAATGATTATTATAAGCTATTTACATGGATGTATTGATGAAAAATATGATGAAATATGGTCACAGCGAGGTAGGATACGTTGTGCGTATCATGAGTAATATTCCATTAATTAATAATGAGAGAAAGTATTTTCCCCTTATAATATTTAATATAAGTTGATATCTTAGGCCCTTTTATGGAGATGATATATCCTAAAAAAATCCACATCCACGGTGCTCTATAGGCCAATTCAATTTGTAGAAATTCAAAGAAAGATATATCAAGAAAAATGGTTGATGACATCAGCATAAAACTAACTTGATTAGAGATATCATGATAAAGGGATTATATTACATAATGAGCATCTGTATGAGGTATTATGTCATTGTGGCATTAAATTATTTATCTATGGATTCCTTTTCCTGTTGTAAGAAATGTACCTTTGACTTTACGAGAGTTCACCTAATGCCATTGAGAAAGAGGCATAGATGGTCACACAATAAGCGTATCCAAAATCTTAGTTAAATAATATAATATTAATTTTTTATTTAACAAGTTGAATAAATATTATACTCATATATTGTTTAATAATTATTCATGTTTTCTTAATTGCATATATTCCATCACCAGTTATTCAAGAGAATATTATGTGAGAAGAATATTTAATAAATGATTATTTTGTATTTAGTGAATATATTATTTTTTTATTTATTGGAGAATAATTTATTTATATTTTTATAAAAAATAAATCATCATTATTCAAGGGTAAAAATACTATGAAGAAATTGAATAATGATTTAAATGGTCAGGTGAGAAATAATATATATGGAATATTATTGTATTAAATAATATTTAATTTAATTCGTGACTTTAGCACATGTTGTGGAAAAATAACAACATTATTATTATTATAGACAGGTGATTCAACTTGTATTAAATAAATAATAAAGGGAACTTGTTAAATTATTTACTTATAACCCTAGTTGTATATAAATAAAATTATATGATTTTTCAATAGAGACAATTTCATTTTGTTGTGCATAATAAAATACATAGAATCCTATTAAAGCTCTAGAGAGATCACTTATCTTAGAAATCTCCCCTGAATTGAGATAGATCATTCTCCATATGCCACTCTCGAGAATAGAGAGATCGAGAAGAATCATTTTGAAGTAATTCTTGAGGTGATCAAAGATGAATGTCACAAGTTTCAGGCTCTTCCATACTAGTAACTGCAATTCCTATGGATATGTTAGAAGACTTTTGGAACATGTTTGGATCATAAGAAGATGGAATATACACTTTATTTCTACAACAAAATTATGATACTATAGAGATCCATTTTCTTATCCATTAATGCAAAAATAATTTCTTACAAGATAATTCTTTATTTTCTTAAATTAATTATGAATATTATGTGACGATCCAACACTATGGTTTTGGTGTTTTATCCATTGTATGCATTATTTTATTCAATTACATTAATCATTTCATTTATCATCATGCAAATGTGGTATTGATAATATATTATGAAAATTGAAATATTGGGAAAGAACCATTACATGCTTCCGCTACACCCGAAACCCTCACCTGAATCCTAGTATCAATTTAATTTATGAGTATTGGGTATTGGAGGTGTCCAAAAAAAGGTTTCAAGGAGTTTATTGGACAAAGGGAGATATTTATCTTATTAGGGTCCTAATATATGAATGGTTTCATAGAACACAATGCGTTGTGGCTACAGAGTGGTGGTCTCTATTGTGATGTAGGGACCTCAGGGGAAGGGTTTTAAATATACTATTTTTTAGAATAGTTTTTTCATAGAGTAGGGATTAAACCAAGAACAATAAGTTCTATGGTGTGAAGATCCATACAATAGTATAGGGGTTCAAGGAATGTGATTGGGTGGTTCCTCCAAACGTGACACCCCTTTGGTGTGGAGATAGGCTATGTCATAACTTCTACCTTGGAAATGACATGACTACAATGGGGTGGCCTCAACCACACTTTAGTATCTCCCTAGGTTTATAGGATCTATAGAGTGTATAGAACCATATAAAATGGATATACCTTTGACTAGGATGGATCCAATTTGTTACTTTTTTCTACGCTATAGTTATTCTTATTTCATCTGATTATGAAATGTAGTCGAGGAGAGTGCACTATTGTCTTCTAATTTTCAGTTTTCCTACAAAAATCCAAAACACCCACAAAACCCAATTTTCATTATATTTTCTCTCTCAAACCCTAAGCACCAATAATTATTTTTGAAGGCCTTTAAATCTAATTTTTATTAGATTTGACCCATAAATTCCCATGTTTGATTTATGGTTATTTGATGTGAGTTATTTATCATTTATTACATTTTATTCTTGCAAAACTTTTGTTACCTATCATTCCATCTTACCATGTTATGGTATTTGATCTAAATCATTTTAATGGAGTTTTTTTATGTTTGTTTATATGGTTGTAGCCTGATGTTCTGAGAGTGATGTATATTTATTTTTAGGAGAGTTGGTTAGATATTAACATTATTGTTTAGTTGTCATGTGATGAACATTTACACCTTTAGGTATGGGATTCATTACTTAAATATTTATTTAGGTTTTTTCACAAATTGACCATGATTTACTTTTTTTGTGGGGGTGGAATTAATCCTACTAAAGGATAAAGAAGATAAATAAAATAATTCATTATGTATAGTGGTCACCTGTGTTTTTTAATATGATAGAAATTTTTATTTTTATTTACTTGAGAGTTTTCTATCTATGTTATTATTATTTTTAAGATTTTTTATAGCTGGGTTATCATGTTAATTTGATGAAATTGGTAAAGACATAAATCCATTAAACATATTATTTGGACAAGGAACATAAAGAAGAATGTTTATTTAATTTTATCTTTATTATAATTTGATTAATATAAAATGATGGCTAATGCATGCTTAATTAATTTATTATTCCATGTAAACATGGATTTAGTTACATAACATGAAGTTGAAATCCTTATTTCTGATAATAACTAAAGTGGAATGTTAAATGATATTTTTTTTTCCTTAATTGTTTTGAAGTTGGATGCCATGGTTGTAGATAATTCCTATTGGTTTAATATATTTATATATATTATTACTTAAGTCAAATATATTTTTAACATGGGATAATTGAATCTATTATAAAAATCGGCTAATTGATAAAAATAAAATTTATGTCCTAGTGATCTTATTTGTGTGTAAAGGTAGAATATCTATCTTTTAGAACCTAAATACCATGTTGACCTAATTTCTGGATTATTCCATCAATTTTTTAGTGTTATATAATCCCAATAAACTTTTGATTTTTGACATAGGTGAGGGGAGGCTCAAATATATTGGTAGAAGATGATTCCTATGGTGGTGAGATTCATGTAGATATGATTGATAATGTTAGGGGTGATGCTGAGTTTTATGGAATAGGTTGAAGATGTTATTACCTATTATTATACTAAAATCCGATATGCTTTCCTATTAATATTCCATAAAAGGTATGGATGGAGGGGTACCCTATTTATCCACATACCTTTCTCCTCCTCCAGAGGCAATTTTTTATGCTTGGTTATAAATATCATTATGGTATAATTTTATGTTTCCTAGATTTATTGGAATTATGGATAAATGATAATGGTAAATCAGGTTTTAATCCTTGGGGTTGGTTCTTATTGGAATGAAAAATATTTTAATGTTGAGGAACCATAGACTCTGTTGGATTTATTATTGGAGGGCAAGGACTTTAATCTTATGGTTAAGGGAATTTAATTTTTAGTAATGTAAATCAATAGATAATGAATTAATTAACATTAAGTGAAATTCTAAAAGAAAATAATGAATTTAATGTAAGTATTATAAAATTCTTGTGTGCTTATAGTAAATACAACTCTTTGAGGTGGAAACCAAGTGTTTGAGCGATGATAACTATAGTTGAGCCCGAGACAAGGTCAATACTCATATTGTGGTTGTGATCTAAATTATTAAATTGCATGTTTTGTGATTTTATATGCTACCCACTGATATCTGTAGTTATACTAAATCTTACTAGACTATAGGTCAGTGTTTTCTCCAACATATAGGTTTTTAAGGGATATATGTCTTACTATCCCTATATCCCCACTCTTTTCTCTTGGAAGTAATATGTGATGGTATGAATAATGGTAATCATTACATAAATAAGTTTGTAGAGGACAATAATGGATTTTGGTTATTTAACACAAATATATTTCTAGATATAATATCATATGGATTATTATAGGTATTTAGTGTATGGGTTGTAATTGATCAAGGTATATTACTCAACGTGTGAGCTATGATGGATTTAGTTATAATTCATGATGTATGATACATGACATACGAGCTATGGTGGCTCTAAAAAACTACTCAATTACTATAGGAATATGTGAAACAATATGATGAGTTTATGTGATGCATCAAATACATGTTATGATACTTTATCATAGGTGTATTTAAGCTAGAATTGTGTAGATAGATATGGCTCAGGATGTTCGATTTTGGAGAAGATTTGAAATCTAGAGGGGAAGCAGTAGTGAGAAACCCTTATTTCATTACTATAATTTATGATATCTTTTAGGCATTACTTAGTGATAGATATCCATGTTAATGATGGGAAATTAGTATACCTATTTAGGTGATGAGATAGTGTCACATGTTGTTCATAGGGTTTTTAGAACTTATATATCTTTTTCATGAGGGGCTACAAGGTGGATATTAGTGATCATACCTATTATTCTCACCCTATGTATATATTTACTATTTTTAAGGTCATTAGGAGTAGATTTGAGATCAAACTGTCTTTTACAACCTTTTAGTTGTTCATGAGATATTTGGGATTCATGGTCATTGTTGAGATTGGATTTTTGTACTTATAGTTTTCCTTTTCAGTTATTATATTTCTATATAACGTTACATTTTATAATAAGGATATTTCATTTAAGTCTATGAAAAAGATTTTATTGGTTTAATTTTTATTTTTCGCATTATTTATTTTCTTTTAGATAGAAATTCCGCCCATTTTTATGTTTTTTATACCATTGGTGTTTTTCACCAAACCATGACCTATTGAAGGTGATATTTGGGCATCACCATCTACCTTATATAATTTTCATGCCAAGAGGGGTAACTTTGTGGGAAGGGGGTTGTAAAAAGTGGTATCGAAGGATTTAGTTTGATGGATAATATGAATTTTGTATTTGGGAATTTGTTGAGACAATATATGTTGGTTCCATAATAGTTTCAGCTAATATTATCTAGAAATGAAAATAATAGAGACCGACTAAGGCATGAATATTTAGATACCCCATTTGATCTTATGCAAAAAACATTACGCCTACTATTACTACTAATTGAAGTGATACTAGTTGTGGGGATGAAAAATAAGAATAGATCATGCAACATTATGATTTACGCATATTCGTGAAATGACTAAACATCAGGTTTAATTAATTAGTGTTAAATATTCCATATTATAGGTTTAAGATTCACTAACAATTTTTTATTTTATAGGTATATCTACAAGTCAATGTCTCCAGAAGCTTCACACAATGGATATTTTGTAAGATGTACTAGTATATTTCCATAGTATAGAGTTCGATGATGATGAAACTTTGAGGATAAAACATCAAGAGTATTAGTACCATAGCCAATAGAAATATAAGGGCTTTGTTTTAGAATTAGCGATATAATATTGTTTCAGGAAGGTCGAGATAGATTTCAGTTTGACCCATGATTGGAATGAGTAGTGGTTTTCAATATTTGTGACGATGCTTTATGATGAAGTGAGGTAGTGGTAGATATTGTTCTTTGGTTATTTTGAGGAGTCAAGAGTATCCTAGGAGAATTTCAGGTACCTATTATGTATAGAGATTCTTTATTTTTCCGTGAAGGTGTCCAGTCACCAAGTGACTATTACCCATTAGATAGGGGATTTCCTATATGTGGAAGTTATAGATATATTTTAGGACCATTATCCAATATTATTAAGACCTATTTACAAATAATGTGGATAGGTTGAGGCATCTCAAAGAGTCTTTGTCTCAGGAGAGCCATTGTTAGGTGACCCCATTTATATTGCAGAAGTATCTCAAGGTATTAGTGAAAGAAAATGTTGTTATGAGGATTCTGGCTTGAAATGGGTTTTTATGAGAGGAGATTCATCAATATTTCTTATAAGGAAGATCTATAGTTCATTATTTATAGTTTCGTATATATAATACCTTATGGAAAAATAAGGGTTGGCCCCAACCCTAATCATCTCATTTATCTCAAGTTGTTGGATATATTTTCTTTTACAATGGATTATATTATTGTTTCCCATGTGAGGGATTAGGTCATCAATAGTGAGAGTGCCTAGACTTTTCAAGTAAGAAATGTGCACTAGTTGTTCCATATAATGTTCCTCAATTGAGCTTGTATTATACAAGGAATCTGAAGTATGATTCTCTATATTGGGATCAGTAAATATGGGACATGATAGGTATAAGATAACCTCAATATGTTTCTATTAATCAGAGATTATAGTGTAACAATGGAAGTGGTTTCTATCAGGGTCAAAGTGGTTTTTGACATCTACATTTTCTAGAGCTTCCAATTCTGAGTGAGACAAATCTTGTTTGAGGAACACTTTACTTGTTTTTTTACCTGGGTTCTTTCTTTGTTTGATTCAGCAACTTCACGCTCCTTCATATCACCTGCACTAGTTTTTTATTAGGTATTTTAGGTTGAGAGACTTCCATTTCACTTGTAATTTACTATTAAATTAGAGTTCAAGATTACCTATATGATGTATATATTTATAATGATGTATTAATGTGGAAACACCACAATTTGTAGATTTTTTATATTTCTTGATACATTCCAATGAAATTACCCTCGACATGGATTTTATATATTTTGTATAGGATATTTTGGATTATTTCTGAAGATAAATTGAATTCTACGATTTAAATAGAGATTTTTATTTATTCATTGGATAGAGAGACCCTCATATGGGTTTGAGGCAAGTTCCATTTATGTCTTGCATGATAGATAAGATTGTGATGAGTTCATTAGAGGTTTATCCATTGGTTCTCCCATGGTTTTAGAATAGTAACCAGATGATTTTATTATAGTGGTAGTGACATTAATCCTTCTATAAGAGATCACGTTTAGGATAAATCTATATCTGTGAGCTTATTTGATCTCGATGTATCCATATATGATTGTTCCTTTTCAGTTTTGAGAGTCGTGTGTACTGCTCAATGATATTTTGCAACCATAATTTTTTTCAATATGTTTACCTTGGGGTGCACCATTTTCTCTAATAAATAAGGTATATTGTAGTTTTCATCTTTGTATCAATTATCATCACTTGAATTAAGATATAGTGAATAAATTCTATCCTCTTACTTATATTGATAATTTATTTGATCATCTTTAAGGATCTAGAGGGTTCTCGATGATCAATATGCAGTAAGGGTATCATCATATGTGGGTGAAGGATTATTATATTTTAAAGACCAATTTTTTATTGTGATATGAAAAATATGAGCTTGTTTTGATGTCATTCATTGTGATGAACACTCGTCTAAACTTAGGGATTTTATGAATACATTGTTTATATTTTTTCATTATTGGTTCATAGTGGTATTCATTGATGAAATCCTTATGTACTCTATGCATGAGGAGGAACAAAACATGTTTATAAGTTATTTTTTTAAGATTTTCATGATCATAATCAATAAAAGTGATAGTTTTGTGTTCAAGAATTTTGATTCTTAAGAAAAATTATTTCTTATCAATGAATATATATGGATCCGTTGAAGATAGAGGTAGAAATTGCTACGGAAACCTCTATACTATTTCATACGTCTAGATTTTTCATGGTATTGCAAGCTATTATAGAAGATACATAGTTGATTTATCTTATGTTGTAACTCTTATGACTATCTTAAATAGAAAGGATCACAAATTCTTATGGAATGAATAGTTTTAGGGATCTTTGAAGTACCTAAAGGTGATGTTACTCACCAATAAACTCCTCTTTTTACTAGCAGAGGAGGTTATGTTTCAGGTTTTCTATGATGCTTCACATATTGGTTTGTGCAATGTTCTGATGTTACAAAGATTAGATATTTATTACTGGGATCGGCTGTTACATCCTTGTGAGTATAACTATGCTACCCATTATCTCGTATTAGAAGAATTCATTTTTACCTTGATGTTTTAGAGGCATATTATCATCAGTGAAAGATTTTTGTGGTTTTAATAGTTATAAGTGCATGAGGTATGTCTTATCCCAACATGACTAGAACTTTCATCAACATCGGTGGATGTAATTCATACATGATTATGACTTCATGATTTCATATACACTATACAAGGGAAATTTTGTAGTTGATGTGTTGAGTGGGAAGTGATATTGTGATTCCATGCATGAATTTAGAGATTCTTGTGGTGTGATAAAAAACTATCATTATTGCATCTTGAAATAGTATAGGTTGGTGGTAGTTGTTTTTTAGATGAAAACATAGTTATCCTTGGAATGTCAGGTGGATGATTCCTAACTAGGGAATTATGATTTAATGTTCTAAAGAGAATGAGTTTTCTATGTTGATTCCACTAATGGTGAGTCTGAGGATAAACAATACCTGGTGTTGTTCAAAGGGATATTTTTCATCCATTTGTTTATAAGTGATTTGGTTATTTATGATATCTATAGATCATCCTTGGTGGTGTATAATCTCATTTAAAACATGTGATAATATTTGAGAGGGGATTTTTATGTATTGGGTTGAAGAATGCAATTATAGAGTTTGTGTTTTGATGTATAGGTATATTAAATGTGAAGGGAAAGAACTGAGTTCCTAGTCGTTTTATCCAATCATTGAATGTTATTTAGTGGAAGTGAAAAGACATCTTTATGATCTTCATTGCCAGTTTATCTGAAAATAAGTGATGTAATGATGCAATATGGGTGATAATGGTCCATTAAATGATATCCTTCCACTATATAGTGATAAGTGATTTGAGCTTATTGGAAGTTTTGTCGAGGTAGTACCTGGAGGTGGTAGTGAGAGTCCATGATGTCTTAATGAAAATTATCTCTAATTTTGAACCACATATTACATCCAAGGTGTGGTAACGTCATAATTATTTACTTGGTTCTCTATTATTCCTCACCACTACTTTTAATCAATAAAAATTTGTTCAGACAGAACATACTATCCAGATTCTTAAGGACATATTGGGTTCTTATTTCGTAGAGTTACCCTTTATCGAGTTTTCAAACACAAATATTTTTCACACCAACATTGTTATAGAACTATTTTAATATATGTAAATTAAAACATTACATTCTCTATTATGTGGGAGTTGGGCTACAGAGTTAAAAATTATTAGAATGAAACTAGTGTAGAAGACGATAAATATTGTTCATGTAATTCATGAGAGGAGGAAAGTAGTGTAGGATCATGAGAAATCCTATGATGATCATAAGGGGAGACTTGTTTAGTTCAATGTTGTAGATAATTTGTTCTTTAAGGTGACTCCTCATCATCGAAATTGAAGCTTTGGTCATGGGATTAAGCTTTCTCTATAGCTTATTGGGCCTTTCGAGGTGTTCTGTTTTGTTGGAGCCATGTCGTATCTGAAAGAACATCCACCCAAAGATAAGATAAATATATTATTTCTTCCATGTGTAACAAATTAAATATTATATTCATGTTGATTACCAAATTATTTATTGGGGTGAGATCAATATTTAGGATTATGCGACCTTTGAGAAGTGATCCATATATATCTAGTACCACCAAGAGATTATGATTCGTGGGAATATTTTTCCCATTTTTCATGTTTTATGGAAACATAGTAGCATGTAGGGGAGTATCTATGAATATGAATCAGAGAAAATCATTCATTATATAGTGATATTTATTTTTTAGCTCTTTCTTTATAGCGATTACCATTATGGTTGTTGATCTTTTCTAGTTTATGATATGTTTTCCTATTATTTGAAGATTTTTATAGACTTGATATTATTTGAGAGGTATATCACCCAATAGATTGTTTAGTTTTTGGTTGTTTAAATTTCTTGGTTTTGTTATTGGTTAATCTAAGTGAGGTGAAGGAACTCTTGTGAAAGTGATATTCTGGAGAGTTAGATCATATGGTGGTTGTTTATAGAACTCTTTTCATTCTTTTCTCTCTAGGTTTGGATTCAAATTATTAAGGATGATAATTTATTGAGATATTTTTGATGTAAATTAAAGGATCCAAGTATCCCTTTACATTTTCATTTTTGGATGTTAGATGTGCATGAATAAGGTTTCAAGGGTTTTCGATGGTATAGGGAGATATTTATACTGAAGAGGTTCCTATGGTGTAGAAGGTTTCATTGTACTGTATGGGTAGTTGATGTGGAATAGAGTTTTTTGCTGGGGTATAGGGACTCATAAAGAATGTTTTCAAAGCTACTTAATTTTTTTCATAGCTACTACATGGAGATTGGATATAGTCTAGGTTTTGGGTTATGTGTTGCAAATAGATTGGATACATCATTATGGTTTAAGGGGTTATTTTGGGTGGTTCTTCCAAATTCACGACCCCTATGGAATTAAGGAAGATTATCATAGAGCTTCTACCTTGGAAATTATATGGATTCATCATGGTGGGTGAAGATATTATTTAGTCTCTCCCTATGTTTATAATATCTTCAGTGTGAAATGTTTCATGTTACCCAAACATGCCTTTGACTAACTAGGTTATGGCATTGTCACTTTTGTTACACCATAGTTCTTCCTATTTCTTCAGGTTTTACAGCATGGTCCAGTAGGCCAAACAGTAGTCTTTTAATTTTTAGTTGGATTATAATCATCTGAAACCACCTATGATTCCAATTTTTTCTTATTTTGGTAACCTATATCCTTGGCACCCATGATATATTTATTTAAGTCCTTTTAATCCCCTTTCGATTGAATTTGATAATTAACACCCCATATTTTATTCATGATAACTCAAGGCGAGTTACTTCTCTTTTATTTTGTGTTCATCTCACTTTAACTATATTTTCTCATATTATATCTTTTCATATTATGGAATTTATATCCATCATTCTAATGGAGTTTCATTTGATGTTTTTTGGGGTGGTTGTGGAACACTATTCTTGGACGGAAAAAAAATTCTTTATGGGAGATGTGATCAAGGATTCATGTTGGTTTTCAATTCCTATGTGAATAATATTTACTCCATGAGGTATCAGATTCATGGATTCTCATTTTAAATTATATTCAATAGGAAAGTTACCATGAATTATCTTTTTGTGTAGTACTGTATTTTATACAAATAAAGGATAAAACATATTGAAAAAATTATTGTTTATGGACAGTGACTGGTTGTTCTTTCCACTGTTGTAGCACCCCATGATTTTGAAAATAAATTTAATAATGAATTCATGAAGCACTGAGTCTCTTCTAAACACAACTTTATTATGTCCTATCCAATAAACATAATTTTCCCACCTATGTGATTTGAATTTCTATGAATTGACATACAAGGTTGTGTTCAGTAAGATATTTAGAGTCCGATAAGACAAACTTAAATTATTAGGAATAGTAATATACCCATATGAAAATTAAAATACCCTTATGAATATTAATGTTACTCTTATGAATACAAATTAATAGTAAATCATCCAAAAAAAGAAACTTCACCCATGAATGTATAAATACAATTTAGACATCTTATAAGAAAAAACAATGATCATAATAAAAGTATTGGTATTTTGTATGTCATAAATATTTTAATTACAATTTTATGATTAATTTAATAATCTAAAATGGAAATTTAATTTCATAAAATGTAATCATAAATTCTTTCTTTATTGTTTTATGAATTTTTATGTGATGTCGTTTGGATACTGAATTTTCCTATGGGATTTCTCAACTTCTCTTTTCTATTTCAAGTTCCTTTATTTTTTATATCTTTCCTCACATCCTTTATTCAAAATGTTATGATAACTCCAATAACTTACATGAATTCTCATTTTGTTTTTATATTGGAATAATTTATCATTGTCTCTCCTTTCTCCTTCGTTTATACAAAAAATTAAAACACCGTCTGAGATGTGTTAATTTATTATATTCAAGGATAACCGATTTTCAATTTCTATCTATCTTAAATTATGACCATGAAACCATTTTTATGGTTGAACTAGACTATAATATATATTATAACAAATTTAATGTTCTAGAATATTTTTGAACTTGCGATATTAATTGAAAAATCAAAATGAGTTCATTGTGATTAAAAACCACTAATTAACCCAAACAATTATCATTCAAGTTTTATATAACGATTCATATTCACTCATAATAATAAAATGAATTTTATTAATATGAAATCTTATGGATGTTAAAAAATAACATACAACTTATATTCTGTAAAAGAATTATCATCTTACATGTTTATCCTTACATGTATACAATAAACTGGTTATGAATACCAAGGAAGAAAATGATCCCAAAAAAAGAAATTAAATATATTAACCCAACAAAAAGAAACTAATGAACCAAATAAGGTTATAAAAAAATAATTAAATGTATAGGAGGTTTTTTAATAATTAATTTATGAACCTAAATTTGATTATTCATGTCATTAAGATCATGTGAGGAACACCTTTAGACTTAAGGTATGGGTTTTCCACCCGAACATCTATTTTCATTTGGGTTACATTTATTATATACCTATTTCAATTAAATTATTATTCATTAATATTTTATCCTCATAAATGAAGTTTTAATTTTCTATATATTTGTACCAACCAGTTTCCTACATTCATTTATGGGTAATTATATATTTTAAAAAGATCTTTCATAAATTATTCCTGAAATACAATCCCGTCTCAAGGGAATTTCTCAAATTCTTAAATATTTTGAAGGGAAATATAAAATATATTTGTATAAACCATTATATTTATAAAATAAATTATTTTATTATGAAAATAATATCTTAATTCACTTCTGGTTTTATACCAAGTCATTTCCAAAAGAACCCTTCTTTTCAAAGTAAAAGAGTATTTATCTGAAGAATTACTCGATGATTTTATAAGACTATCTTCTTCTTTTTCAACACTCTTATTGATTATTATGTATTTCGGGGATTAATATTTTATGGTAACATAAAAAATATTTAGTTTAATTATTTATGATTAGTTTTACTATAGATGGTTTATCATAAAACTATTCACCAATTTACTCCGAATAAATAGTGTTTATACTTAAGGTTTGGGAGTGTTATTTACATTTCATATGTTAGGTTCAATACGAATGTAGGTGTTATTTATGTTTTTCCCCATTCATATGAGGAATTAATTGGACTTATTAATTGATGGATTGGTCATTCTATATCACCTCGGTGCATCGGTAGGTCTCATGAGACAAATATATATGGACTTGGCTGAGGCCTTGCCCATTTTTACATATGGTTTTGGCCGATGCCTTAATAATTTTTAGATGTCTTGGATGAGGACTTAATGATATGTTTCAGAATGTCCCGTATACGAATTTCCCTCATTATTAAGCTATATATTCATAGTTCATGTGGTTACTATACTTGTATAATATCAATTATTATGATCATTCATTATGGCATTATTTTATCAACTTTTATTCCTGCTACATTGTGCTCAAGTATATGTTTGAAGGCATGTATTTTTAATAATTCAGCATGCATAATGTTTATTTTTATGATATATTTATCTGTATTTCTTACCCTTACTAAGAATATGATCTCACCCCTTCTTATGTTTCATTTCATCCCTTTAATGAAGAGGTATATTATGATTGACTTTCAGGGACAATCTTAGAGTGGTGGATGTTTCCGATGGAACTTTTATGTTGTTTTTAATTTAAAGTTGTAATGTTTAACATATGTATGTATAAATATTTCCAAATCTACTAAACTATTCTTTCCATTGGGATACGAATTTCATGTAATCATGAAAATTTAATGTAATTAGGCACTGTCTCTAGGATGCTGGGGTTGAGTCTTTATAACTATGATAATTTTTAACTCTTAATTTGCTAAATAGTGGGATATCTATGTTGTGGTGTATTAATTATGTTATTATGCTTGTATTAGCATATTAATTTAATGAAATTTGTAAAGAATATAAAGCCAATAATCTTTTTTGTTGGCTAAGGTTCTTAAAAAAGATTTTTTATTGAATTATTTCTATCTTATAACTAGATAGAAATTAAATAATTCTTAATGCTTGTTTATTTAAATTTATCTTCCTTGTAAAAATAGATTGGTTAATGAACAAAACTTTGAAATTCATTTTCATAATAATAACTAAATAGGAATATTAAATGATATTTTTTCTTTTTTATAGTTTTGTAAAATAGGAAGATATTCTTGAAGATCATGTATATTAGTATACCAGATTTCTATAACTAATGCATTATGTTACCTAGAGAAATAACACATGGTAATCTATTTTTTGAATTTTCGATAGAATAAAAACTAGTTTCTTGATGAAGATAAATATTTTGGGTCAAGTGTTCCATTTTCCTTTTAAAAGTTTAATGCATTGATTTTGAATCCCAGTTACCCTATTGTAATTATTTTTTTATTTATTCTTACTATATTGTGATGTGATGTGAACCTTAGATGGTTGTTGGTTTATGAGATATGGGGGGGGGGGGGTTGTGGTAATAATTGACTCCTTTGATGATGTGACGCATGGTGATATTCAAGATGGTGTTAGGGGTGAAACCATGTTTCATATAGTAGGTTGAACCTAGTATTATTTATTATTATGATAAACTATGCTATGATTTCTTTTACATGTTTTTAGTAAAGGCCAGATGACTGGGTTTCATGTTTATCCACATTCCATTCCCAATTTCTTAAGGTAGATAGTTGTTCTTGGTTATGAAAATCCTTATGGAAGCTTAGGAAGTTTTCTAGAGTGATTGGAATTATGGAATGATTTTAATGATTAATCATGTTTTAATCTATGGGGTTTCTGTTTGATGGAATAAAAAATATGTTAATCATGAGAACCCATGGAATTAGCTGGATTATGCTTGGAGGGTATGGACTTCACTATAATGGTTAATGAAATGTATTTTGGAGTAATTATAATAAATGGGTAATGAAGTAATTTACATAAAGTGTAATTTGAAAAGAAAATAATTTAAGTAATAATAAATTTTTGTGTATTTATAGGATATATAGCTCTTAGTAGTGGAATCCAGGAGTTTGAGAGATGATAGATGTAGTTGATTATGAGACTAGATTAATTCCCATAGCGTGGTTGTGAGTTATATTATTATCATGTATGTTTTGGGATTTCATAAGATAACCCACACATATTTGTAGGGGGACTGAAACATACTAGACTCTAGATGGGTCTTTTTTGAAATATCCTGGTTGGTGGGGGATGGATGGCTTAAAACCCCCTCCAGCCCAACTCTCATCTCTTGGTAGTATTATGTGCTGGTATTCATAGGGGTTATCTTTCCCTATATATGCATATATTTATAATGAATGTTAGTAATTTCACACACATGTATCTATAGATATAGTATCATAAGGATTATTATTTCAATGATAGGTATTGTAAGTAATGTATTATGGTTTAATACTTAATGTATGATACATAAATATGGGTTTTAGAGACTCACAAAAAATACTAGGTTACTATATAGAGATGTGATAAGGGGTGCTGAGATAATGTGATGCATGAGATGCATGTTAGGATAATTTATCTAGGGTGTCTTTAATTGAATTCTTTTGGGGAGAGATAGATCAAGATATTTAAAATTGGGGAAGAGCAGAAAACTAGTGTGGAAGAAATAGCAGGGTACCCTTGTTTTATTACTATAGTATATGATCTTCTATATGCATTACTTGGTGAGAGATATCTATGGTGATGATAAGAACATAGTACACCTATTTAGGTTATGTGTTAGTCTCACATGTTTTTAAGTAGGATTTAGTAAAAATTATCCATATTTTTACAAGATTCTCTAGTGAGGATCCCAAAGAGTATACGTATTTTCCCACCCTACATAAATATAAACTGCTTAATTGGTAAAAAAGAGTAGGTTGGATGCCAAGATGGATATTAATTTAAATGATACCAATTTTAGTATCATATATTTGGTGTTTACTTAATTACATTGGTACATGATACAAGTGATTTCACAAGTCATGATTGATTAGTTTTTCATTTGTAGTGTCCCAACCCATTTAGCAACCCAGACAGTGCTACGAGTCAGTCCCATTGGGCCCTAGGTGTGCCTACCTAAAAGAAAAAGTCTTCTACCTAGAATTGAGAGTGTAATGGGGTGATAGTTGGGAGACTATACCCTCTAGTGATGATATAATGACAATCTCATACATATATATACGAATCCAAAAATAAATACCAATAGAAACTAGACCAGTAACCAACCCATGGTGGAAGCACAATAAATAAAAGAAAAATCCATAATAATATCAATAATCTCAACATAATTTTTTTGAATAAAATATCACAATATTCAATTTTCAGATACGATAATTGAACATGCAAACAAGACATGTCATTCAAAACAATAAATATAAGAGGGTATCCAATGGTTGACCATAGTACGTACATATAATAACACGCTAATGTAGAAAGAAAATAAAAATGAAACTCTAACTAAGGGAAGACCCCATGGTCCTATATCTTCCATCCAATTCCAACTAAAAAACTAAGATCCATATCCAGAGCCAAAACCTCTACCTAAACACAAATCCATAACATCTACATGAATCCCAAAGGGGCCATGAAGGGTGTGAGAAAGAATCTCCATAGGTCATGACAAACATATTCCTATCATACATCTATGATCAAGAAGGTGTTTACTAAAAATAAATATAAGAGGCACTTTATATCAATATAAAAAATTCTCTTCCTTTATTCTCAACATCCATAAGTGATAAATTCACCTACATCACCCATTATCAGAATAACTATATTAGAGAGGATCCTTGTCACATGACCCATGGAAACCCATAATGTACACCAGTAATGCTGAACCCTCAGGATCCACCTCTAATAAAATTACCTGTAAACCCATTCCAATTGACACCATGTTTCTAAAACAAACAACCACTATCCCAGAGGCCTGCCCAATTACCAATACCTGGTCCCATAGACCTCAACTCATATAAAAACCCATATACTCAAAGAATGATATAGGAGGAAATTCAATACCTATACTCCATATAATAAATCCATCAGCTAAATAGTCGATTTCTCGAGGAATAACGATGTCCGTCCTCCGAAAATATTTCAGTCCCAATGACCTCAAGTACATAGAGCCTAAGATCCCAACCAATAGTCTCAACAATTTTAAGCAGTGTGTTCTCACCACCCATGTGGATTAATACTGCAAGAACCTTGAACCAACATCTTAGGATCCATCTAATGAAGTCCTCTAACCATATTAGTGGTCAATACCACATCATCATCTGAGTCATTCTATGTATAGACAACTCCCAATGGTGCATTGGCCAACATAGGTGAGGAACAATCACCAATTAAATAGTTAAGAAAATTTATTTGGAACTCGTTCCCCTAATACCATGTCTCTAAATCTGATGGTCAACACCATCCAATATCACATGAGCCTTAATCATATCCTAATGACATAATATCCACATATCTACAACTATGTTGCCCAACTAGTGATCAAAATCTCCCAAATGATTCAAGCCAAGCATGTCTTGATGGTCATATTACCTCAAACTGGATGGCCAATGCCATATCCATCCTAATGTGAAACCCATCCATTTCACATGGAACTCAACAATCAATATTAATAATTTATAACAATTAAATTTAATTTTGTAAATCACCATGGCCTAAATTACCCAAGGACCCAAGCATCTCACACTGATCAAACCATTTTTTATACATGATAATCATTCCCATAGGCATCACTGATGATAAATTTAACTAATTTAAGAACAATACATAAATTTAGTAAGGTAGCAATCGGTCAAAAAAATAGCATACTCGAAGAAAAACCCCTTGTTTCGCACGGAATTCGGGGATGACCTCTTGGATGGGAGATTCAAACGTTCCGATCGGTTTCTAGTAGGTTTGTTCGTAGAACCGGAAACATCCAATGATTCCACATCCGTTTGGACCTACTTTCCAAAGGTAGGCGCTCATTAGCTTGTGGACTGATGAGGCTTAGGAATTTTCATTGGTCGAGAGGATGGGAAGTCAGACTCATCACAACTTTTTGAGGGGAATTATTGTCTACTCCGGGACTCTCTTTATAGATTTAAGTTATGTTCGTGAATCCTTATTACATTACCAAGTATAAAATGAGATTTCCTTTAGTTTTAACAATCAATGATTAAATATGTAAGAAATTTAGAGAATCTTTTATATGTATTCGAGGTTCTTCATCAATAGAGAATCATCTATATGTGTTTAGAGATTCTTGGTCAATGGTATCCTTAAAAACATTTATATAAAAGTCTCTTGGTCATTTATGATGACCGAGCTGGTTTTAAAGCCACTCAGTGGGGCACTTGAAGTTTGTTGTCATTCAGAAGGACATGGATTATTTCAGAGTTGGGATCGAACCCATAAATGGGCTACCTACGTATCCTTTATTTTGGAAAAAGAATCAGAAACCATGTAGTTCGAGTAAGGGAGTATGACGTTTATGATTGATGGCTCAAAGAAGGATGTCATAATTACTTTTACACTCTAAGCTCACGTGAGTCATGCTCGGTGTGAGAAACAAGAGGTATTGGTAAAAATTAGACAATTGTGCCATGAAAGATGCAATCATAAGAAATGGTTTCGGGATTATGTATGTATGACTACCCAGATAGATGAAGGTTTAGGATTTACTTTTAGGGAGAAAATCCAGGAACAGGGTCCATAAAGGTATATGTGCTTCATGGAGATTTGAATACTCTAACTTGGGACTTATTCCTGAAAAGGAAACCCAAATTAGGAGAGGATTGATAACTGGGTTTTACTCTTGAGAAGGAATCCCAGATCAAACGAAAATTAGGACTGGTTAAAGAGAAATTAAGGGACTTGGGGCTTACTTCTAAAGAGGATGCCCATAATTATGACTGGGACTTATTCCTAAAAAGGAGGCCCAGGTTAGGGGACTTGGGGATTATTCCTGAAAAGGAAGCCCAAGATTATAACTGGGACTTATTCCTGAAAGGGAGACCCAGTTTATGAGATTAAGGTTTGGGGCTTACTCATAAGGAGGATGCCCATATTTGGGGATTTTAAGAATTTGGGGCTTACTCCTGAGGAGGATGCCCAAGTTTGGAGGACTTAGGACTGGGGATTATTCCTGAAAAGGAGACCCGGGCTAAGGATTCTCTCATCTTAAAGGATGAGGTTGAATGAATGAACATTCAATATTTAGTGACATAAAGATGTATAAATCACTATGTTTTGAGAGATATTCCATATAATTCCTTTCAAATAAGGAAGTCAAATCAAGAAATCATGCCATAATTGGCTTTGAAGAGTGTCTTGAAGATTGAATCTTGAATAGGAAAGGTGAAATGGCTTAAGAGGGGAGAAATGGGCAAGATGGGCACCCAAAAAGGAAGGGGCGCGAAAGTCTTGGAAGGCGCGCAGGTACTGCGGCGACGCGCAAGTATTGGTCGCGCAGGTATACCTACGCGACATGTGGGGTACTTGCGCGATTTTCAACCAGCATTAGAATACTTGAGCGACTCTTTATTAAACCCTTTAGAATCCTCTTGAGGTTCTTCCAGAAAAGGGACGTGCAAGTTCTATTGAAGGCATAAGGCGGCGCGCAAGTGTGGTCACTTCCCTTAAGGGCTGACCACTCAGGCACGCAAGTGTTGATGAGTTTCAACACTTAGGTCTTCCTCCTTCTCTTTAGATCTTCCGTTCTAGGTAAGAAATTACCTTAGAAGTGTTCCGGAAGTTTTGAGAAGAGACTTGGGCATCGGAAGCTTCAATCCGAGTTTCTGGAAAAAGATCTCCTTGAATGGGGGGCCCACAGGGTCTGTTTATAGGCAGGAGAAGGCCCTGGGCGGTTACCGGGCAGTTATCACTTATGTCGCGCAAGTCACTTGCGCGACCATAAGGGAGTTGCGCAAGTGGACTTGCGCGACAGTGATATAACTTGTGCAATGCAGTTGCTTTTGATCCTTTGTTCATGACTTTGTCGATTTTTGATATTTTCTTCAATGGTTGAATCAATTTGAGCTCAGATATTCCCCTTTTCCGATCTTTAGATTCTGTGACGAAAGGAGCGTCAACAGAAGTCCCCCCTCAGAGTTGGATCCAGAGAGAAATGAGGATTTGACTCTGAATAAGTTGAATATATTCAAAGGAAAATGGGGAGCGCAAGTCTTCAGGGCACAGAGGGCGGCACACAAGTGTGCATCACACAGGACTTAAACGCACTGGATACGACGCGCAGAGTCTTGGCCGTGTCTATAAATTTAAGGCCTCACTTCCGTACAAGCATCTGGATTTCCGGACTTCATACCTTCGAGCTCTCGTCGTGCAGGTTATCTTAGCCACGCAAGTTTCTCTATTTTCCATTGTTTTCCTTGTTGTCGTGCTATTGTAAAGGTATTTGTACCTGTGCGGTTTATACTTGCGCGTAAAAAACTAGCGCGGCTCACGAATACTTGCGTGCCATTGTTTAGACTTGCGCACCTTAATGCATTAGCCATTTTTTTCAAATTTCTTCACAAATTTTATGAAAAATAAACCTATTTAATAGTTAGTTTATTCATATTTTGTGCAGATTCAATGGTTCCCAAGGGAGTTGGAAGGGCTGATGAACTGGCTAGCAAGCGGATTGATGACATGATGAACATCATTGGCCATGATTACTATGATTTCTGCGACAAAACTCTCCCAGATTTGGCTAAGTAATTGAAGAAATATCATCTTAATTTCCCACCGAGCATCTACCTGTCTCTATGTGGTCATGGTCACCTGCAAGGAGTCAATGTTCCAGATGCAAAGAACTATACACCTGACATGCGGCTGCGCTGCAACTCCTTCATTTCGGTTATGCTGTGCACTAAGAGCAACAACAATGGTGTGAACTTTCAAATTCTTCCTCCATGTTGTTTCCTTGCAGATATGAAAATGGCAAACCCATGGGTTGAAATGTTTTCCACTACCGGTTGGTGGAGAGAAGACAAACATGGTATTAGATCAATATCTGAAAAAAGTACTCTCTCCAAATGGCTCTTTACTTCCAATGCTCCATTCTCAAATCCATGTATCAATCTTCCAAGTCTCTTGGACAGAAACAGAGTCATTGTTTGATCAGTAGAAAATTTTCTCAAACCGCACTCAAGAACATCCTTTTACAATTGTTCCAAGAAGAGCTGGTATCACTGCATCTCTTATTGTATCCAGTTGAATGAATGAATTGCAGGTGGTTGCTGATGAAGCTCGGGATGCCGTAAATCAAATCAAGTTTTATGTTGAAGGCCTCTTGTAATTCTTGAAAAAGAGAAGAGACTCCAGTCTGTGGATGTCCTTCTAACTCTTTTGTATCAATGAAAAACACCTTCATCTTCAATCATTTGTACCTGCATTCTTTCACTACCTACTTCAAATTTACTTAAGCCAATGGGCCTAAATCATACAAAAATGTATATTTAGTGAGCTGGAAGTTGACTTTTATTCAGAGTTCCTTTGTCTTTTGTGGGCAGTTTAAAGTCATGCATGCCGGACATAAAGGGGCTAATGTTTAAGGTCGAAATAGCTTTGACCGAAATGGATTAGAATTGACACAATTCCATGAATGTTCATCTGAAAACATACTACCATACTCAAGTATGAGGGAAAATATGTAAACTATGGCTTAAGAATATTTTAATCCGAGGAATGATATGAAAAAGAGCTAAAAGGCATTAGAAGAAGTAGTTTCCAAGAATGAAGTTATTATTATTTAACAAACCCGTTAGGGGGTTGAAATATGTAGGGCCACCTAAGGGCATTGGCTGCATGGTCAAATAAATAGCATCTTTCGGCTGACAAGTCTGTTATGTGGACTGTTTATGCAAGGCCACCTATGGGCACATGCTGCATAGTCAGGCAAAAGAACTCCCAGAAATTTACTTTCCTAGTGCTAAAAGCCAGTGAAAGTTTATGGAGATTCAAATTTTCTAAAGTATAGAGTTTGTTGTATGGAAAGAGGTACTTGAATATGGAGAATATATTTCCAGACAAGATTATCAAAGAACTGGATGAATATCACTCCCACGAAAGTCTGACCCAAACGTAAGGAGGAAGAATAAACCATAGACTTGAATACTTTCAGATCATGAAAAAGGATATGGGACAAAATATGTTAAGGATGGCTATTTTTTTTTTGCGGATCCCTACATACTGTCGTTTAAGACAAATAAGGACAAAAGATGCATTCTTCCCAAGAATGAAGTTACCATTGTTTAACAAACCCGTTAGGGGGTTGAAATATGCAGGGCCACCTAAGGGCATTGGCTGGATGGTCAAATAAATAACATCTTTCGGCTGACAAGTCTGTTATGTGGACTGTTTATGCAAGGCCACCTATGGGAACGTGCTGCATTGTCAAGAAAAATAATTCTCAGAATTTTGACATTTTTGTGACTAGAATTCATGAAAAGGGTTATGAAGATCTGAAAATATTTAAGGTTAGGATTATAACACATAAATATGGGTATTTTCCAATGTATATAGAGATACATAGGTCAATGATAACCATAATCGTGTTGTGGCTGGGTCCTGAATTGAAATTTTTGACTTCACTACGTATCTCATAAGAATGAGAATCAAGCCATACGTAGTTCTTGAAATGCAGTTTAACGTCGTGCAGGACGAAAATATGAGAGATCTTAGTTTAGGGTCATAGAGTTCGGACCATAATAATGAATACACAGTGTGTGTTTTCATGAGGACTTTTCAGCTAAGGGACTGAAAGTGAAATTTGGGGTTAGGCCCAAAAGACTTGGGGTTGGATTCGAGGGATACTCGAACGTTCCTACGTATCCCATAAGGATGGGAATCAAGCCCACGTAGTTCTAGAACTTCCCTTTGTACAAATTTGGTTCGTACATGTGAAGGGTGAAAGGGGACTTTAGTGCAATTATGGTTTAACCCGAGATAAAAAAGTTTAGGCATTACCATGTATGCACGTAGTCTTTTGAAATGAAACATGATTGAAAAAATCAATGTCAATAATAGTTCTCTCTCAAATGAGAAAATCAAAGAGTATTGTAGTTTATTGTCGTACCAGACAAAAGTGTTGCATAGTTTAACGTCATATAACAAGGACTAAAGTGAACCAATGAAAAGATAGTGATTCCAGGGGCGGTTTCACGAATCAAAATCATATGAGATGGTGGTGAACCGATGTGAAGAGATTGTTTCTGGGATTGAACCCTAGGAGGTTGCCTACATACCCAACCTGGAGGGAAAGGATCAAAGTCCGTGTAGTTCAATTAAATAATGAATTAATGATCAAGTTGTTCTTGGGGACAATGATCTAATAAAAAATGTTGTTGGGACTTACACATGGTTAGCGGCCCAAAGAGAGTGTTATGGTTGAGGTTTGTTCTAAGATCATGTGAGTCATACTCGGTGTGAAAAACAAGAGGTAAAAACAACCTTAATGATGCACAATTTAATGTCATGTAGGACATATCAAGGGACTATGCAGTTTAAAGTCTTGCAGTTAGGACTATTGGTGCTGCACAGTTTAGTGTCATGTAACAGGGACAAAATACAGTTTAATGTCATGTAGGACATATCAAGGACTTTCTGTACAGTTTAGCGTCATGTAGTTAGGACAGAAGAGTGCATTATTTTAACGTCATGTTGGACGCATTGTGGATTTTTTTCTACAGTTTAGTGTCATGTTGGACAAAAGTGTTAATAGTTTAAGGTCATACAAGACCTTTTATGATTATATAGTTTAACGTCTTTCCGGATGTAAGGGACTTTTATACAGTTTAGCGTCATGTAGTTAGGACATCACAGTTTAACGTCTTTCCGGACGTAAGGGACTTGCAAATAGTTTAGGGTCATATGCATGGAACGTTGATGATGCAGTTTAATGTCATACAGGACCATGTTGTAGTTTAAAGTCATACAGGACTTTTTAGGGAACTTTTTCACAGTTTAATGTCGTGTGGGACAAAGTTGCAGTTTAAGGTCATACTGGACCATTGCTGTATAGTTTAACGTCATATAGAAAGGACGAACTGGTGCCGCACAGTTTAGTGTCATGTTGCGGGGACATCTTCTTTTCTACAGTTTAATGTCATGTTGGACGAAAAAGGGACTTTTCTACAGTTTAACGTCATGTTGGACGTAGTTGCAGTTTAAGGTCATACTGGACCATGGTGTATGAACCTATTGTAAGAATCTTGGTTCTGGGGACCATATTTTGTGTTTATACAAAATATTTCTTCAGAAATCTGGCATTGGTTGGAGTCGTGATGAGTTCTCCATTCATTGAGATTAATGAATAAGCTCCATTGGAGTAGACCTTATGTATTGAATAAGGTCCTTCCCATTTTGGTTCAAGCTTGGGAGACTTCTTTCCTGGTATCATTGGTGTTCTGAGAACCAATACCAATTCTCCCTGAATGAATGAATGAAGACGAACTTTTTTGTTAAAAGCTCGTGCTATTCGATTCTGATAGATTTCCAAGTGGTGAAAAGTGCACAATATTTTCTCATCTAACTGTTCCAATTCATTCAATCGCTTTTGGGATTGCTCATCTGTAGATAACTGATCACAAATGGCTACTCTGAGTGAGGGAAATTGAACTTCAATTGCCAAGACTGCTTCCGTTCCATATACCAACGAATATGGAGTTGACCGCGTTGCATTGCGGGTGGTAGTCCGATAAGCCCATAAAGCATGAAAGAGTTTATCAGGCCATGACCTCTTATCTTTATCCACCATCTTTTGTAGTATATTTGAAAGAGTCTTGTTAAAGGCTTTTATTTGGCCATTGGCTGCCCATGATACCGAGATGAATGGTTGGATTTAATGTTGTATTCTTGATACAATTTCTTCACCTCAGAAGAACAGAAGTTGGTGCCGTTGTCTGTCCATATGGTATGAGGTACACCAAATCAAGTAATGATGTTAGACTTGATGAAGCTAACAATGCATTTAGAACTGACTTCTTTGAGAGGTACTACCTCTGCCCATTTGGAAAAGAAATCAGTAGCAGTAAGAATGTACTTAAACTGCTTGGCCGTAGCTGAAGGGTAACGTCCCACCACATCCATTCCCCATGTGGAAAATGGCCATGAGTATTTAGCTGTATGAAGCAACTCTGGAGGTTGATGAATGAAGTTGGCATGTACTTGACATGAATGAAACTTCTTTGTGAAATCAACACAATCTTGTATCATTGAAGGCCAAAAGTATCCAAGCCTTCGAATTTGATCAGACAATCTATGTCCAGAATGGTGGGCACCACAGACTCCTACTTGCACTTCTTTAATGACAGCCGTTGTCTCTTCACCATCAATGCATCTGAAGAGAACTCCATCAAAACGACGTTTGTAGAGAATTTTCTCTAGGTGGTTTGGGCCATCATAAAGAGTAAAATTGACCACACGTCGCCAGATTTGTTCTTTCTCAGCTCTATCAGGTGGAAGTGTTCCATTTTGAAGGTATTCCCTGATAGGTGACATCCATCCTGTAGTATGACCATACGGTTCAGGAATGGGACTAATTTATTTAATTTCCTCTGTTCTGGCTTGAACATAAGGTGAAATTGCACGACGGTGGGCAATACTGATGGTTTTCTCGTCCCGATTTGGATCTTCTAGAGCTGTGGCTATATTAGCCAGTGCATCAGCTTGAGCATTTTGTGATCTTGGGACATAAGAAAATGTTGGTTCTGAAGGGAATTCCACCATTAACTCTCTGACGTAATCATACAAAGGGATTAATTCTTCTTTTCTAATGGCATAATCCCCATTGACTTGTTTGATTACCAGGTCTGAATCACCTTTCACTTTTAAGTGATTCACTTGTTCTTGGAGTGCTAACTCCAAGCCTGTAATGAGAGCTTGGTATTCGGCTTCATTATTGGTACCACCTTCCCAAAAAAAAAGGAATAAGGCAGCACTGCCTTATCTGGAGAAATGAGCACAATTCCAAAACCAACTTTGTTGAATTTAGGATTTTCCATTTTCCTCCCTGTTGGACTTCTGGAAGCACCATCAAAATACATTTCCCATGTTTGAGGATTCTCTTTAATAGAGAAAACTTCCTCATTAGGGAGTTCAATATCTGAAGACGTGTCTTCCATTGAAGGATGTTCAGCCAGGAAATCAGCCACAGCTTGGCCCTTTATTGCCTTTTGAGACATATACTGAATGTCGAACTGCTGCAAAATAACTGCCCACCTTGCTAGACGTCCTGTAAGCATTGGACGACTAAGGATGAATTTGAGCGGATTATTGCGAGATACCAATTGGACCTCGTGATGTTGCAGGTAGTGTCTCAGTTTCTGAACTGCAAAGATTAATGCCAGGCAGCACTTCTCAATACATGAATACCTGGTTTCTGCTTCAAGCATAGTTCTACTGAGGTAGTAGAGGCTATTTTCATTCCCAGCATCACTCTTTTGAGCGAGAAAGGCACCCAATGATCGCTCTAGAGCTGTCACATAGAGGATAAGTGGTCTACCTTCAACAGGTGGCATGGGTACTGGTGGACCCAAGAGGTATTTCTTGAGAACATCAAATGCCTCTTGACATTCTTCAGTCCACTGGTAAGTGACTCCTTTCTTCAATAATTTGGTAAAGGGTAAACTTTTGCCTACCAAATTGGCGATGAAATGCCTAATATAGGCTAAGTGTCCTTGAAGTCATCTTAATTCTTTCAAATTATGAGGAGGTGACATACCAAGGATTGATTTGGTCTTCTCAGGATCAACTTCAATACCACGATGGCGTACAACAAAGTCGAGGAATTTTCCTGAGGATACCCCAAAAGCACATTTTAAGGGGTTCATCTTCAAATTATGTTGTCGAAACTTGTGGAATATGAATTATAAATCATCCAAGCGATTAGAATGTTGTTTGGATTTAACCACCAAATCATCCACATAGCACTCAACAAACTTCCCTAAGAAAGGTTTGAAGATACGATGCATGGCACGTTGATATGTTGCACCTACATTCTTTAAACCAAAGGGCATCAACCGGTAACAAAACACACCTTGAGGAGCTCTGAAGGCTGTAGACTCCTTATCTTCTGGGGCAATTCAGATCTGATTATATCCGGAATATCCATCCATGAAAGAAAGTACTTAATAGCCAGCCGTCGCATCAATTAAGAGTTCTGTAATTGGAACTGGGAAATCATCTTTAGGACAATACCGATTAAGATCTCTGAAATCGTTGCAAACCCTAATTTGCCCGTTCTTCTTCTTTACAGGGAAAATATTAGCCAACCACTTGGGATACTGAACTTCTCTGACGAAGTTAGCTTTGATCAGCTTATCCACTTCAGCTTCAATTTTGGAAGCATAAGTTGGGTGTGTTTTTCTCGCGGCTTGCTTAAATCCTCGATGTTCTTTTGGTAAACCCAAATGATGAGTAGCAACATCAGGATCAAGCCCAGGAATTTCTGTATAGTTCCAAGAAAAAATATCTTTATTTTGCTTTAGAAAATAAATATACATCTATTGCTCTTCAAGGGTCATGGCCGCACTAATTAAAGTAGGGCGTGGATCTTTCTCTGTACCCAGATTTACTTCTCTAAGTTCATCCACAGTGGTAGAGATACCTTCTTCAAATGCTGGAGGAGCATCTCTAATATCTTTCTCTTCCTCTTCATCACGTGATATTTCTTCCGTTTCTACTTGAAAAGTAGATGACAAAACGAAATTATCATGATTATAAGAGATATCAAAATTTTCACATTTTGAAGAAGAAGCTTCCATTTCCGACCCTATTGATGATAAAGGGCCTTCTTTGGGAAATAAAGAGGAGATGATGGATTGAGAATCGATATCATTATTCACCTCTGGTGTTGCTATAACTTCTTCTGGCCTGATTGGCGAAGTATAGACTTGTTGAACTTCAGTAGATGAAATGAAAACGTCACCACTTAGGCTTTCATCACTGTTTGGTAGGTTACCAATTTCTCCCATGTTGTCTGGCTCGATTGCCGTAATTGAAATTATGGATCTTTCCATAAGAGTATTTTGATTTGGGCCTATTTTGTCAATTTGAATGATAGGTAACACATAATCTGTACTCACATGTGTAAATGGATTTATTGGAATTTTCTCCAAACCATATGGAGCATTAACTTTGGTAATTTCTTTCATTGTAGATTTTTCTCTTCCCTTCATGTGATAAAATTCTGCCTCAATGTATTGAGACTCACATGTCTTGAATGGGGTCTTATCACCATACAATGTTCCAAATTGACCATCGAAACAGTATTTGAGACATTGATGGTATGATGAAGGAATAGCTGCTTGCTGATGTAGACATGGTCTTCCAAGCAAGATGTTGAAAGCTGAGTCTTGATCAACAATCATGAAATCCGAATTGGATACAAGATCTCCAAACTGAGTTCTAAGTGTAACGTCGCCCAGTGGTTCTTGTTCATTTTTATCATATCCTTGTAACATCATGGTAGAAGGAGATAAATCAGATTCTGTGAGGCCCAATCGACGAAGTGTATGAATGGGCATGAGGTTGACTCCTGAACCATTGTCAATGAAAGCTCTTCAGATATCAACACCATTGACTTTTCCAGATAAGTACAAAGGTTTTATGTGCCAATGAACAACATCATCTTCATCTTTATCAGTAAAAGATATTACTGCATGGCATTCTGCAGGATTATTCTCTATGTGATAGACTTCAGCTGCAGCAATTTCAGCTTCAAACTCATGAGGACTTGACAGAGCTTCGATGAATGCTTCCCGAAGATCTTTTGACAGATTCAAAGCATCCAAAATTGATAACTTGGCTGGTACATGGGCCAAGTGTTTCAATATATCATACTTTTGATCTAAAGGTCTGTGTTTCCCAACAGGAATATGTTGTTTAGCAGGTACCTTGGAAGAAGATGCTTTGGAAGCTGATGCATCTTGTATTGAAGTTGGAAAAATCCTTGGTTTTGGAAGATTAGACTGATTAGATCCATTTACTTGCTGAGATAAAGAAGATGGAACCTCTAATCGGTCTTCCAAAATAACTGTGCCAAAACTGAGTTGGCCATTGCCAGAAGAACCTGCTTGTTCTTTTTGGGCTCACTAAAGGGCTCTACCATGAGTTTCTGCTGCATACACAGTGCTAGCAGGGGTAGAATTGGATTAGTGGCTTCGGAAAGATCCACGTCTTCCCCTATATCCTGAACCTCTAGAATTTCCTCGGATTCCCTTTATTTGATATAGGGAATTCAGGCTCATCAAGACTAGAATATGGATCTGTTAATTGAATCATATTCACAGAACCGAAGATTAACTCTTCGTCTGATAAAGACTCTACCTAATTAGCCTGTTTAGGCTGTGCCGTTTGGTGGGGCGGTGCCCGTGGCTTTGAAGTAGATGGCATAATGTCTGCCAGAGTCAAAGACAATTTAGGCTTTGACACATACTCATCTTCTTCTGATTCTTTTTTCTTCTTTGAATCAAGCCATTTCTTTGAGGATTTCCCCACTGCTGAAGAGGGTTTTACCGCAATATTAATGGTAGAAGACACAATTGGGTTCTTTAATTGTGTTCGCAAAATGGCATGAGTCCGGTTGATTGTATTTCTGACCATCCAATCATTATACTTCTGTGCATTTCTGCTTTTGACTTCTTTCCATTCACCTTCCTCCTCTGGAACTGTAGCATTAGCACATTCGACCTGATTCGAAGAACCTTTCAACTTGACTTGTCCCAAGTCGACCATCTTTTGCAGGAGGTCTTTAAAGAAAAAACACTCCTCGATGGGATGCTCTAACATTTGATGAAAGGGAAAATAATTGGGACAGTCTTCATCTCCTTCCTTGTTTGGCCTCCTGGGCACTAGTAATTGAACCAAATTATTTTCCAGAGCTGAAATGAAGTAACCAGGAACTTTCTCACTTCGGAAAGAGTAAGTTTTACTCTTCAAATCATCAAATTTTTTTCGTCGTTGATCTCTTTGATCATTTGGACGAAACGGCCTTTGTTGTTGGCGTTCAAGAGGTGGAGCCCTTCGAGAAGATGAAGGTTTCGAAGTAGAAATAGGTACAGGTGCTTGTTTAAGCATAACTATAGCAGTTTCTGCTTTACCCATTCTCCTTCCTGGAGCTGATAGAATTACACGAGATTTAGCCTTAGCCTGTATAAGGGAATCTTCAATCTGTTGAGCGATTGAAGTAAGATCTCGAAACCCATCTGTGTATTTCACAGGGATCAATGGCGTGCGTAATTCATCACACAAATTTGCCACACAGATTGGCAACAGCTCTTCTTGAGGAAGTTCTAAACTCAGGGAATATGTTAATCCCTTCCAGCGAGCAATGAAATCAGAGACTCTTTCATTCTCCCTTTGCTTGCAGTTTGTAAGATCGAAAACTGTCATTTTTTGAAAAGTTGAGCTGAACTGAAGAAGGAATTTTTGCCGAAGATCCTCCCATCCGATGATTGACCGGGATTGCAAGCTTGTATACCAGACAAAAGCTGGTCCATGCAAGGTTCGCATGAAGCATCTGAGTTTCACTGCTTCTTGCTGCTCCGGAGTTCCCATCATAGGATCACAACAAGACATGTAATGTGTCAAATGTTGTTTAGGGTCACCTGATCCATTGAATGTAGGGAAAACAGGGTTTCCAAAACTAGATGGAGGAGAAATTGAATCTACCCATTTAGGGTAAACATTCTTTTCTGGTTGAACTTGCGCTCGTTTCCCTTCCATAGTTTCTAAACGAGCTGTTAATGACTCAATAGTAGTTATCAACTTTTGAGAAACATCAGGTTGAACTTGGTTTTGGGTAGGTGCAGTGAATGGAGCTTGGACAGACGTGGTGGTCGGTGCTGCAACTGATGGTAGTGCTGCCAACCGTTGTTGCGTTTGACCCGTAGGATTAGACCTATGAGGGTGTACTGATAAAGGAGGATATTCCTGATCCATCTCAGTAGTTACAAAAAATTCCTTTGGCTGTCGGACTTCAGCATTCTTAAGAAGAAGACTACTCTGAAGTAGTTCTGCATTCAACCTTCTTAATTCTTTCATTTCTTCCTCCTGTTGTGCAAAACTTTGCTCTAATGAGAGCGATTGACCTTCTCCAGAGGAAGGATATGTAACCTGATTCTTTCCCTTCCCATTGTTGGATACCTTTTGGGGGGAGGGAAGTGGATTACCTAGGTTCTGAGTAATCCTTTGACTTAGTGTACACACACCTTCTTCATTTTTATCGGCATGTACATTTTCTTGAGCAGGACGCTCTTCATCTGAGTCCCCTGAGTGAGTCTCCACTGGTGGATTAGCAACAACTATATTGATGCCATTGATTGATGTATAATGCATCACATCCCTTCTATCAACACTTCTGTGATATTGTCTTCTTTCATGTCTTTGATGAGACATTTCCTTTTGTTGATTTAATCTTTTATGAACTTCTTGACGAGCTATAAGTTGGAGGGAATCTCCTGATAATATGGCTCTTCGTTCCTCATGGGGATTCTTCCCCAATCGAGAAAAGTCCAATATTCTCTGAGAAGGGGATTGATGATTTGAAAGAGTCCCCAGTCTCGAGAACTGGGGATGTTCCTACTGCTTCAGCTCAACTCCTCGAATCCCATTTGTTGAATCTGAGGGTTGGGTTAAAGAAGTCCCCAGTCTGACAAGCTGGGGTGTCTCTTGACATGCTATGTCTGAGATCTTCTTAAAATATCTCTTGATCTTGCGAACCTTAGTTCAGAAATTAGCTGGATGCATTAGCCTGTATCCACTTTTATCACCTGGTTCAACAAACCGTTGGATGATTTCCAAAACTTCTGTCATTTGATGACGTGTTTGCTCCATACGAGAGGCTTGTGCAATATTCTCGCATGCTTGATGTAGGAGAAATTTAACAACTTGTTCTCTATATGCTTGATTTTGAGAGTAACTAATTGAAGCCTGTTCTTGAGAAAGCTTTTGATTATGAACAAAGACCATTGACTGTGGCCGGCCATGGGCAATAACATTGCATGAGACCATTTTCGGCGGGCTTTGCTGACTGGAAAGCACTGTGAAATGTAGTGCTCCGTGAACACCCCATCCTCTGATATAAACACCAGATGGAGCATTGGCAATTAACTGACACAATTTTCTTAGTGTGCCAAGGCATGAACGTTGAAGGGTTCTCTGTTGCTTTTCAGCCTTCGGATACCGAGAGACTGATAGAGATGCCAAATCAATCTGACGTTGTAGCCCTTCTATTATCTTAAGATGATTTTCATATTCATCATAAGATAATACCTTCTTCTTCAATTGAAAAAGAGTTTTCCATATGTTGAGACGAATATCATGGACTCCATCTTCCGTCAACATCTTTGGAATGTCATACTGGGAGTCAGCCAAAGGCCAAAACATGACTGGTACCTCACCTTTTTCCAGTTTTTCCTCATGTTCATCATTTCTTCTCTATCATTAAATGAAGATTATTCTACCTGTTTTGACCAGAGTTGGTGTTTCATTGTTGCTTCATCGGATTCAACAAGATTGGTAGAGAGATCATTGATCAAACTATAAGATGCATGACTTAGGGGTGGTTCGGAGAATGACCTACACCCTGGGCTATCTTCTGATTGAGAAAGTATTTCACTTGTTAGCGATAAATAATCAGACATGACTGGTTTCGCATTTGCAAGTGCCTCAAGATAAGAGGGCTTTCTCGGCACTACATTTTCCACTGGAGTATTTTCCAGGCAATGTGAATCACTACTGCGGAGAGGACTTTCGCAGTGAAGTTCATAATCATGGGGAGGACCACCATAATGGGTTACAGCAAAAGATGAGATCTCTTGCTCCTTGGTCTTCTGACCACACAGAGGGTTCCTGTGGCTCTCATCTGAAGATGAAACTCCAAGATTGACCGAATTTTCATGAAGCAAGCCTTCATTAGAAAGTGTCTGTTGAAGACTTTTGTATTTAATGTTCCCGTTATTGAGAACTGAGGGAGTATAATCTTGAGTTCCAATAGATAAATGTCTGAGGGCTTCAAGAACTACATCATCGAGCAAGGCCTTGTTGCAGATTGACCTTTGATCTCCTAACTGTACTGGGCGGATCGTTTTCTTAGATGCCTTCTTACTCACTTTGGAAACCCCTTGTTGACGAAAGTGGTTACTCTGAGCAGGTGTATGTTCCTGATCAGGAAAGATGGTCAGGTTAGGCTGACGATCTCCGATCAAATCAGGTGTATGTGCCTGACTTGGTTGTCCGTATGATATGGGGGAGTATGCCCCATAAAACTCTTGGACTGGAACATATGTGTGTGTCTATTCCAGAGTGAATCGTTGATGTGTCACTCCACTGCTAGGGATAGATTTATGTGTCTGTCCCTGAGATGATGCTGAAGCTGTTATGATATCTTGGCAAGCATCCAGAATATGAGCAGGAATTTGCTTCTGCTCTTTCACCATTGACAAAATATGTTTGGTGACTTCAACCGCCGGAACGGGGATATACGTCAATTATGGGCTTGGAGTAGGTGTATGTGCCTGCTCCTGTCCTCCTTTTCCAGTTAGTGAATCCTGACAGTACTCAAGTGTGGAGGCAGAGAGTTGAGTCTGCCTCCTGTTTGTCATCGGGGCTTTCCGACTGACTTCTCCGTGCGCTACCAAGCGAGACTATTGGTAGGCTTGATTAATATTAGCAGGTGTATATGCCTGCTGATTACACTTCTCCAAACGCGGTTGACGAGATCCATCATATGTAGTCAGGCGAGCCTGCTGACTAACTGATGATGTATAAGCAGTTGTATGTTCCTGCCTATAGTACTCCACCAGAATTGCCTGGCGAGATTCACGTGATGCTGCCAGACGAGTCTGCTAGACATCGAAATTAAAACGGACAGGTGTGTGTGCCTGCTCATTGTTTTCCACCAAGTTAGGTTGGTGGACTTCTCCGAAGATGGTAGGGATGAAAACCTACCCATTGTTAACCGGATTCCGTCTTTGGCGGTTCGTCTTGCCTTCTCGGGTTCGAGGAACCTGAGCTGAATGCCTGGAGTCGGTACCCTCATCATGTTGAGGGCGCACTGCCGCACGAGTCTGGCGGCGATTGTTGATGGGAGCCCTCGGGAAGGACTCCTGTCTTTTTGAATTAAGGCCCTGAGGGACCTGCTCATTCACTTCCTCAGAGTAAGGGAGCGAATGGAAATTGTGTTCTGGGGATAACGACCCGAACCGGTGGGAGACGGTAGTCAGCACCGCCTGCCTCTTAATCACTGGTCGTCGTTGTCCGGACGACCTGTGTGAGTTATTTACTTGGAGGACCAGTCGGGCAGCCTCCAGAGCTGGGATGGTACCGTGTTGACGGTACTCCTTAACCAGCGCATTTGATACCCAGCGTTGAAGACGCTGAGTAGGTGATGTCATCCTCAGAGCGGATGGCGATCCAGTAGGAATAGCAGCCGTGGTATTTGCAGCAGCAGTATTCACAGATGTGAATTTGAGAGCAGCCATTATGGAAATACATAAGATCTTGGAAGAGTGCCTGTTTGATATAACAGACGTAATCAAGATATATTCAGCCACTTCATCCTTTGGATGAGCACATATGTCAATGATTGTTTTTGTTAGCCCTCTTACAGAGTTTTAAATAGGGGCTTAACAAATAGGTAAAAAATCATTTTAACTTGGTTAAGGATTCACGTCGGGTTCACCATTTTTGTTTCGCATGGAATTCGGGGATGACCTCCTGTATGAGAGATTCAAACGTTCCGATCGGTTTCTAGCAGGTTTGTTCATAGAACAGGAAACATCCAATGATTCCACATCTGTTTGGACCTACTTTCCAAAGGTAGGCACTCATTAGCTTGTGGACTGATGAGGCTTAGGAATTTTCATTGGTCGAGAGGATGGGAGGTCGGACTCATCACACCTTTTTGAGGGGAATTATTGTCTACTCCGGGACTCTCTTTATAGATTTAAGTTATGTTCATGAATCCTTATTACATTACCAAGTATAAAATGAGCTTTCCTTTAGTTTTAACAATCAATGATTAAATATGTAAGAAATTTAGAGAATCTTTTATATGTATTCGAGGTTCTTCATCAATAGAGAATCATCTATATCTATTTAGAGTTTCTTGGTCAATGGTATCCTTTAAAACATTTATATAAAAGTCTCTTGGTCATTTATGATGACCGGGCTGGTTTTAAGGCCACTCAGTGGGGCACTTGAAATTTATTGTCATTTAGAAGGAAATGGATTATTTCAGAGTTGGGATCGAACCCATAAATGGGCTACCTACATATCCTTTGTTTTGGAAAAGGAATAAGAACCCACGTAGTTCGAGTAAGGGAGTATGACGTTTATGATTGATGGCTCAAAGAAGTATGTCATAATTACCTTTACACTCTAAGCTCACATGAGTCATGATCGGTGTGAGAAACAAGAGGTATTGGTAAAAATTAGACAATTGTGCCATGAAAGATGAAATCATAAGAAATGGTTTGGGGCTTATGTATGTATGACAACCCAAATAGATGAAGGTTTAGGATTTACTTTTAGGGAGAAAATCCAGGAACAGGGTCCATAAAGGTATATGTGCTTCATGGAGATTTGAATACTCTAACATGGGAATTATTCCTGAAAAGGAAACCCAAATTAGGAGAGTATTGATAACTGGGTTTTACTCCTGAGAAGGAATCCCAGATCAAACGAAAATTAGGACTGGTTAAAGAGAAATTAAGGGACTTGGGGCTTACTTCTAAAGAGGATGCCCATAATTATGACTGGGATTTATTCCTAAAAAGGAGGCCCAGGTTAGGGGACTTGGGGATTATTCCTAAAATGGAAGCCCAAGATTATAATTGGGACTTATTTCTGAAAAGGAGATCCAGTTTATGAGATTAAGGTTTGGGGACTACTCCTAAGGAGGATGCCCATATTTGAGAATTTTAAGAATTTGGGGCTTACTCCTGAGGATGATGCCCATGTTTGGAGGACTTAGGACTAGGGATTATTCCTGAAAAGGAGACCCAGGATAAGGATTCTCTCATCTTAAAGGATGAGGTTTAATGAATGAACTTTCAATCTTTAGTGACATAAAGATGTATAAATCACTATGTTTTGAGAGATATTCCACAGAATTCCTTTCAAATAAGGAAGTAAAATCAAGAAATCATGCCATAAATGGCTTTGAAGAGTATCTTGAAGACTGAATCTTGAATAGGAAAGGTGAAATGGCTTAAGAGGGGTGAAATGGGCAAGATGGGAACCCAAAAAGGAAGGGGCGCGCAAGTCTTGGAAGGCGCACAGGTACTGCGGCGGCGCGCAAGTATTGGTCGCACAGGTATACCTGCGCGACATGTGGGGTACTTGCGTGATTTTCAACCAGAATTATAATACTTGAGTGACTCTTTATTAAACCCTTTCGAATCCTATTGAGGTTCTTCCAGAAAAGGGACACGCAAGTTCTATTGAAGGAATAAGGCGGCGCGCAAGTGTGGTCACTTCCCTTTAGGGCTGACCACTCAGGCGCGCAAGTGCTGATGAGTTTCAACACTTAGGCCTTCCTCCTTCTCTATAGATCTTCCGTTCTTGGTAAGAAATTACCTTAGAAGTGTTCTGGAAGTTTTGAGAAGAGACTTGGGCATCGGGAGCTTCAATCCGAGTTTTTGGAAAAAGATCTTCTTCAATGGGGGGCCCACAGGGTCTATTTATTGGCAGGAGAAGGTCCTGGGTGGTTACCGGGCAGTTATCACGTAGGTCGCACAAGTCCCTTGCGCGACCATAAGGGTGTCGCACAAGTGGACTTGCGCGACAGTGATATAACTTGCGCGGTGCAGTTTGTTTTGATCGTTTGTTCATGCCTTTGTCGATTTTTGATATTTTCTTCAAAGGTTGAATCACTTTGAGCTCAGATATTCCCCTTTTCCGATCTTTAGATTCTGTGACGAAAGGAGCGTCAACACCCCTATACCAATTGGAAGATCACAAAAAAATATAAACACCACATTACTTGTTTTGGTAGACACCCTTTTTCTAATCATAGCTGCTATCTCAAGACAATTTAGAAGAAATCACCATTTTAGACAAACGACCTAAAAATAGGGTAAATAAGATCACATATATTTATAATTAAATACGGAATGATTAAAGGAAAATATAATCAATAGGATAGAATAACTCACTAATGAAGCTACAACACACTTGAAAACATGTATAATGATGTTCGGACGAGGAATCTAGCTCACAACCTAGATGAGGAGGAGAAATATCCCACAGATCCTAGAGGAATCCAATTTGAGGGAGAAAAAGAAAGGAGGAGGAAGAAAGAATATAGGAAGTTCAAATGATATATAATACTTTTAAATGAGGGACACATTTTGGTCACACAGTTTGACTAGATGTGCACTAACTGTATGACACAAATTGTCTAAAGGGGAACATAGCAAGGTTGTCATGCACGGTTTGTGATATCATGTGGAAAATATGTGAGTCATCTCTGATAAAAACTACATAATAACCACATAGATGTGACCCTCATCATACATGGTTTCCAAAACCATGATCATTTAATTTGGATTCCATATGGTTTCTCTTAGGAGGACCCACCATTTTTCCAAATCATGCATCCCATTATGCGCACATAGAAAACATGGGTTCTTGGGCTCTGCTACACTCGATGACGAACCAAAACACCTAAACACTAGACAAGTCCCGAAAAACATCCAAAAATTATATTAGGTCAATGAAAAATTAGAAATTAATTCATGATAAATAGGAAAAGAGTTGGTCTACCCACCCAACCCTAAAAATTCAAAAAATGAGAGGAATTCAACCACCTCCAAAACCCGGGATGTTAAAATATACCCACATTAACATAGATCATAATAAATCCATAAATAATAATTTCAAGGTGTTATCAAAGCTAACCATATCTCTAAAAAATCTATGTCTACCCTGGTATCAAAGCCATAGGTTAAAAGCTCAAGGGGGTCCCAACCTTAGGAGTTACCTACCCTGGTCGCTTCCCAACCAAGAACTCAAATAAAACCAATGGTCAATTTACCATCCCCAAACTCAAAAGTCCTCCCATGATGGATCATTACTCCTACACCTCATCAGGTGCCCTTATGTCATACTTAATAACAATCATATCCCACATCTCATCAGATTCCAACCTCATGTCCATGTCGGACATGACGCTTATGAGGTCGAGCATCTCATCAGATGCTCAAAATCAGCCCTGTGACTTACACCACAATCAATTCACACATCACAACAACACCTAGAATCCATCTAAACTCAAAATACATTCACCCAATGGTTCTAATAAATGATCCCAATTCCATACACCTTATATATATAATGAATCTAAGCTATTTACAACCTACAAAACAATGTCTGGTTAGTCCATATATACATCATCTTCACCTAATTCACCCAGATAGACATTCCTATGAAAGGGAGATGCAAAAAAACAACCATTATAATTCCTATGATGTACATCAGATCATATTTGTATTCCTATCCCGATCTACACCTGAAAGCTCTACTGTAGGCATCTGTCTTGAAACTATAATACATAAGGTCTGGACTCCCAAAGGAGCTTCCCTAGACATCAGATAATGAACCGATGGATGGGTCCTACTATCTCTTCCTTGACCTCTATGTGAAAAATAATCCCTAATACCTGCTCCAAGTACCACTCTCAGTCTGATCTCAAAACCCTAAGACAACCCCTATCACTGGCTATCATGTTTTTTGGGATGGCCTCTTGTTGAACCTCTCATGCTGCCTGACCTGTCCAAATTCTTGACACTCCTTCAGTGCATGATCTATTTTTATCGAGACACGAATCAACTTCATGCCTGTGAATCACACTGTCAAAGACCAAAACTGAGGTGGGTTTCTTAGGTCCCTTTCATGAACACCCTTCTATGATTCCTCTCAAAATCACTTCCTATAACCCAAATCACACCACTAAAATCAACTTAGGTCATCACATAGATCGAGTATGAGTAGTTTGTCAAATTTATATAGTTTATGAGGGCCTGATTCACCACCTATGAGGATGAGGTCAACCTGAATATATTTACATACACATGAATGGTTCCACATAAACCATCCTTGAAATGCTCACCCTCGAGTTGTCATAACCCACCATACTGGGTGCAAAATGGGACATCTCAGTGAATGTCACTTTATATTCCATTAAAGAAAAGTCACCCTGCTATATGCTTAATAAATTTCAATTCCTCTAAACCCTCAACATATCAAGAAATATTTTCTCAAAGAACATAGCCTTGAATTACTTCTAGGTTAGTACCTTATGCCTCCCATCTTGGACCTGCATGTCTCACAAGTGCTTTTCTGATCCTCAAAGACTATATGTAGCCAGCTTCATACTCTTTCCTGAGGGTGTCTCATGATGATCAAAGATCATCTGTATCAAATAAATTTGGTTATATACAACAAGTGGCCTACTCTCACCTTGATATATATTTTTTTGGTTGTAACTAGAACTCCCAATTTATATACACCATAGAAGGATATACTCCCCGAGCTCCCATGCCAATCCCCATGATGACATGAACTAGGCTAGTTCTATGCTACTTGTAAATCCATGTCCCATGTGCTACAAAATCTAGCCACCAACAAACCTATTCTATGGTATTTACCTACCTTTCATGCTCTTATTGACCCTTAGAGGTCTTATCCTGGCACGTAGGGGTCTCAACCTATGCCCAGTCAAGCAGCACCAAATCACCACCCCCAGATGCTCCATTAGAAGACATCTAGGTGGAAAACCAATGAATTATAATAAAATTTATAGACTACCATAGTATCACATAAAAGTAACATATATTGGGAAAGAAGTAACATTCAGTGAAATATCACTACCCTTACCCTTCCCTATCGCAAATATGTCCCATGACATCCAGCATTTTGGCTCCTTCCACACCCCTATTAGAGATGAGTATCACATAAAAGTGTATCCTCATAGTCCCTCACCTACCCAAATCAGAGATAGGCATCACATATAAATATAAGGTTTCTCTGTAAATTGACACCAAAGAGAATCAAGGTAGAAAAAAACCTCCTAGATTCCTTTATTCACATTTTTTTAGATCACCCCCATATGCCTCAGGCCATGTCCATCCTGATGAACCATGTTGCCTCAATCTAATGACCAAGTTACCCAACCTGGTGATTTTCATCACCCTATATCATCATCCATGCCTAATCCTATAATATCTATGCCCATATATATAGGTATCACATATCACACAATAATATATCACAAGTAAATGCAAATAAATAAATTCCTATGTTCCTATCAAAAGGATAAACCAAAATCTCTTTCTATACTAGGGAAAGGGTCAAATAACTCATCACTTACCATAACACGTCAAGGTTCATGTATAAAAATAGGTAATAATCACACCCATGTTCACTAATTGAGTTTGAAATCATATCAAATATAATTAGAGAAAAGTGGAACAAAAATTCCCACCCTTGTTGACTTGGTCCGTCCCTCGTGTATGGGGCTGTAGGCACCCAAAAACGAGTTCTAACCCTTGTTATGAAAAAATAATAATCTATTGTATACCATATACCCATTATTAAGACCATGATAGAGGAAAAATGTTATAAGAGTTAAAATAGACTCATATGACACAACTTGTAGCTCCCCAACCTTCTTAGCCACCAAAACAGTGCTACGAACCATGTTCCACTTGGAATTAGGTGCACCTCCCCGTACAATGATGGTTGTAAAATAGAAGAATGGGTGTAAAGGGTGTATATTAGGGAAATTATAATCTTTTTTGATTATATAATAATGGTCTAATACTTATAGATACGAAGTGGAAAAGAACGACCAACATACACTAGACCAGTAACCCGACCGTGGCAGAAGCACAAGAAATAGTATCAGAAGCAATAATAATATCAAAAATATAAAAATAAAACATTTGAATAATAAAAAATCACAAGATACCATTTTTGGATACTAAATTCTAACCTACACCCAAGACAGGCCATACAAGGTAATAAATAGAGGAGGGGCACCCATAGTTGACATGAATACATAAATATAAAACCATGACCCTATAAAAAGAAAACATGAAGCTCTAGTTGAGGTAATAAACCATGTTCCCTTTACTTCTATACCATGCCAACTAAGACAATAAAATCTTGTACCTCATCGTAATCTTCTACTTGAACAAAAATCCATAAAATCTACTTGCATCATGAAGATCCTGTGTAGGGTGTGATGAAGAATATCAGTAGGCCACCACCATCATGTTCTTATCTTACATCTGTGACCAAGAAGATGTGTGCTAAAAATAAATAAAATCCAAACTACATATCAATATAAATATTCTCCTCCCCTTATGTTCAAAAACCACAATGGAGCAATTGTAACATCATGTTACGATTTTTAGGTACTCCTAAATCCAAATTTTGAAGATTCTTTGGTTGGGTATGATTTAGGGGTGATTTGAGTGAAATTTAGGAAATTTGAGGGGATTTTGGGATGTACATGGTTGGTTTCCAGTTTTCCAAAACCATGCTCCTTGCTATAATAAACCCTACAAACCTAGGTAATGAGGGGTTTCACATTTGGTGCATGGATTGAAAAACAATGCACCCACCAAGGAGAAACAATGTAACCCTATAATATGGGGAACATGGTTAGGGAACACATTTTGTCTAACAGTGTGACCCTTCCTAGGAAACCAAGCATGCAACTTTTAATTAATCCAAAAATTCATTTAATGTTTGCAAACCCAATTTTTTATCCCCTGCTCAAGCCTAACTCAAACTAAAATGAATTACTATGTCATTTGACCTCTCAAGGACCCATTTTGGATCTTCCAAAACCCTTACTAGGTGTATATATTCTATGTGATCTTTATTCAGTTCCTTCTCAATATTTTTGCACTTCCCATTTCTTATCTTCTTCTATCTTCTCACCTCTTACAGTTTGTTAGATCTCCATATTGTTGGAGGATATAAAATAAGTTGTTTTAGATCTTGAATCTTGGTTTGATTCCAAGAAATTCATTACTAAAGTTTATTGTTGGATTTTCATATGTAGGTATTTCTATTTAATTATCCCATGATGCAGAGGTGGATGGTTCCATTTGATATTTTCCATTTGATTTACCCTAAATTTATTGATTTAAATTAAATTGTTTTATATAATTTTAATTTATTTCAAATGGTTTGTTAAAAACCTGATTCAATTGAATTAGGGATTTGTATTTTATTTGAATGAAAATTGGGTAAACCCCCAATTCTATTAAATTAGGGCATGTTTGTGGAAAGTTGATAAAAAGGTTTGAAATTGAATTGTGGAATTTTAATTTTCTAAATTGAATTGTGAAATTGATTTATAAATGGGATTTGATAAAAAATGGATTAAATTATGTTGATATAAAACCATTGATTCTATCTTTGAAAAGGAATTATTTTATTAAAAAACCATTTTGGGTTTTAAATGGAAATTATCATATTGAAATGGAAAATGGGTTAAATTGTATTTTGAATAGTGTTGAAATAAATTGTCCATTATTGATTATTGTAAAGTACATGCAAGCCTATGTAGTTAGTGATTTATTTAGGATAAACATGAAATCTTGGAATTTACCTACAAATGGATTGAATATTTACAACTCTATCCTGAACTTATAAGTATATCTTCTACCCTGTGGGATGTTGGATAATATTATTTGTCTAGAGTCATAGGGATGTGTGTTCGCATTGTTGTTATCATCATATGATTGTGTGAGGATACCATAACATGGAACTATCATATCACTTGGAAAATTAACATTTTGATCATTGATTTTTTATATATATGTCATTTATTCTAAATTATTTTACAAATTCCTTATGAATTTATATAAATTATTTTATATAAAATATTTATTAAGACAATTTTAAAGTGTTTCCATCATTTGAAATATAAAGTATGATTTGTGATAAATTTTATTTTAAAATTTCATGCCTTTTTATTTAAAATTGAAATTTTTATTTGGTTAATTAAACATATCATACTGTTTTGGATTCCTTGGTGAGACCCTCTTGGTCTTTTAGATCACACCATACCTATACCTTCAGGTGTTTGTAGATTTCCTCCCTCTAGGTTCGAGCTAGGGGAAAACACCACTTAGATGTGGTAGTTACTCATGATCTTTATGCTTGAGTTTTTGTGTCCATTGGGACTTTGGTGGTTATAATATATTCAGGTAATTTGTGTTTGTTTTTTGGGTTTTTTATACATGTTTGACTTTTGGTATATTTATCCATGTATAGATTTTCTTATTTGCATTCTAACTTGTATATCTTTCTTCATTTGGGTTTATGAAAAATTCATTACCACTTTCCAATTTTTGGATGCCAGGTGATGGTCGCAAAATATGGGGATCAGGAATTATATTTGGGATATGTTAGTATTGTATTAAGTTTCAGGGTACAAGAGTATCTAGGATAGTTTGTGGAAAAGTGGAATCAGAGGTGCTTGTTAATCATATTTCATTAATGTTAGTATAAAGTTTGATTAATATAGTCAAGAAGTAGGAGGTATTTGTGATTAAGTGACTGACCAACACTTACCATAATTATCCTTAATTCTACAAGGGTGTTTTAGTATAAAAATATTTAGGATTAGTTATAGTCTTTTACTTGCTTTGGATTTGGATAGGATGAAATCCAAATATTATTTATTTATCTATTCAGATTAATTTCCTTGTTTAACTGTCTAAGTGTTAATCTGATTTATTAAATGTTTCCTATGGATGTTTTATAGCATAATTACTTAGAGAAGACAAGTAAATTGGATCCATGAGGAAGCTTATAATGAAACTTAGTAAGAAACTCCTCTCATAAAATGGAATCCGGTTTTGGTTATCATGCGTGTTGTCCATACTTTAGGACATGAACCTGAACCCATTCCCATTTATTCTATATCGTGGAACCACAAAGGGATATTTTATGAAATAATTCTCATGAGTTCCTTTTCAAAAATCCTCCAACATTACAAGGCTCAAACGATCTTCAAAATGGTGAATATTGGTTGAGAGATATTTATATTATTTTTGAGTTATTAGAGATTCAAAATGAAATCAAGGTGAAATGTGCCACCTTCATTCTATAGAGACCTAATAGGAAATGGTGAGAATGTTAGTGGAAGAAAATAAGAATGATAGATTAGAATTGAAGGAATTCAAAGTTCTTTTTACTTACCAGTTCTATCGACATTATATGGTATTGGCTAAGGATTTAGAGTTCTTTAAACTTGAGTAAATTGATAGGACTATGATAGAATATGAAAATCTCTTTGAAAAACATGTGATATTTTCACCTAATATTTTAATGAATGATAAAAAATAGACTCAATGGTTAGATATGGTTCTTCTATCTAATATTCATTATCAGGTTTTCTTTCTGATGATGCCTTGTTATTCTATTGTGTTGGATAGACCATTGATGGTTGAAATTGATCAAGATAGTATGTCATGGTTGATGGTATTTACCTTGTCACCCTATAGAGGTTCTATTAATTACTATAATTGGAAGAGGAAGTGTGATGATTTTCATGCTGGCTCTCCATGGTAGGGATTTTTTATAGACCCCCTGTAGTTCTTGGCAGAGGCCCTTTGATTTCATAATTGTTTGGAAAACAAAGGAACTAAAAATGGGTTTCCACTAAGGCACCCATGATATGTGATTCTTAAATATAATCAGGTCACTAGTAGAAGTTATACCATATTTACTCTACTCCACCTAATGGTAAAGGATCATCAACACTTGCTAAAACTACGATGCAATCAGATGCTTCATAAACAAAGGGATTCCAGCCATAAGAATCTAAAACAATGCCTCCTCTCACAGTGGAAGAGTCTCCAGGGAAATTATACATGAGTAAAATCACTATGAGAGGTACAATCACTATATATTCATCATTATATGTTAATTTATTTGATAATGGTTCCTTTCATTCATTTATTTCAACCTGGTTTGTGAATTTGATTAATATTCCTACCAAGATTTTATCTTATGTGATGAATATTATGATACCGCTTGGAACAAAGAGAGAGAAGGGTATTTGTAGTACCAATTTTATTTTCTCTCTATTAAATATTGATATTTTTTGGTATTTCTTGGTTCATTAGAGGAAAATTCTAGACGGAATTTCAGGATGGATTTGATCATTTCCAATAAATCCCAGTTTGATTGTTATCATAGACGGGTCTCCTTCACTACACTTGATGTGGTGCATCATATCATTCAAGGAGAATTGGACCTGGGGTCCTGTAGGGCTAGACCTTTTTTTTACCAAATTTGGGGAAAGTAATATCTATGTTCTATTTTTATCTGGGGAATGAATCCATTAGTGGTTATATCCCATCAGCTTCCATCAAGTTTCCCAATGTTGTACCTTTTTAACTTCTCTATTTTTCCACTGGTACGGGGGGTAGAGTTTTCTATAAATCTACTTCATGGCACTCAAAAAGTATCTATTAATTCTTAATTTATGCAACTAATTGAAATGAAGGTGTTTAAGACTCAACTGGATGAACTAACAGAGAATGGATTTATATGATTGAGTGTGCACCTTGGGCCGAACTGGTTCACTTTTCTTAGAAAGATAATGGGTCACTTTGTCTTTGTGTTGATTTCTGAACACTCAAAAGAGTTACAGTATAGAAAAAATACAGATTTACAAAGATTAATTATTTTTTTATATATTTAATAAGGATAAGAGGTTCTCAAATATTGATCTTCGATTTGGATACCATCAATGATGAATAAAAGAATATGACATTCATAAAACCTCCTTTCAGAGTAGGTAAGACCATTATGAGTAATTTTCATCCCATTTGGTCTAACCAATGATGATTTAGTTTTTATAGCTATAATAAATAAGATGTCACATGAGTATCTTGATACTTTTTTGGTGGCCCTTGTGGATGACATCCTTGTTTACCCTAAGTACAAGTAGGATCATGTTCACCACAGGAGAGAAGTTCTAGAATCATTGAGAAGTCTCCAAACATATTCCAATCCATAAAAATAAAATTTCTGTATTCCTTATGTGAATTTCATGGAACATATGGTTTTCGAATAGAGAATATCATTATATCTTGAGAAGGTGAAGGATGTTATCACATGGGAACAACCAAGAAATGTTTTCTAGATTCCTAGCTTCTTGGGTTTAGTTGGGTATTATCATTGGTTTGAAAATTACTTATCGATGTTATATTTTCAAATTAATACTCTAACTTAAAAGGGATTAAGGTTTTTTTGGGATGAGAAATGCCAAAATTCTTTTGTTTAAATAAAATACATTTTGACTATTATGCTGATGTGTACTCTTCTAGAGGACGGGTAGGGTTATGCAGTCATCTGTGATGCATCAGGTTTTAGTTTGGGATGGGTTCTTATATAGGATGAGTATGTAATTGCTTATGGATCTTTACATGTTAGGCCAAAAAATAAGAATTACCCAAACAATGGCCTTGAAGTCATAGTTGTGATGCACATGCATAAATGTTGGTTGCATCATCTTTTCAGAGAAAGGTTCACCATGTTTTCCAACCACAGGAGCTTGAGTTATATACTCTCTACATAATATTTAAATCATCCCCATAGGCGATGATTGTAATACATAAAATATTTTTACATTGAAATCCTTATACCCTAGGTAAAGGAAATGTCTTCATAGATTCTTTTATAAGGAAACTTCTATCCTAGTCTATGAAAGAATCATCAGAAGAGTGGAACTTAAGGGTTTTTTTTTGCATAGATGCATATTAAAGTTCTGAAATATTGGTCTAAGGTTTCTTTTTCCTATGTTAAGTTATCCTCCTCTCTTATTGAGATGATTCTATAGGAATAAAAAGTTGATGACGGGTTCTGTTGCATAATAGACTCTCTTTATAATTAAATTAAGGTTACTGAGTGGCTATTCTATATTGATGGAATTATATTATTTCGAAATATTTATTATACCGTTATTGATCAAGAATGATATTTTGGTGGATTTCCATAATTTATATTTATAATTGCACCCAATAACCACAAAGGTTTTCTATGAAATGAGACATAAATTCAAGGTCACCAAGTATGAGACAGTGCATTGTTGAATTTCTCACTTATTATTATATGTTCCAACAGGTCATGGATGAGCATTATAAACCTTTATGTTTTCTACAACCACATACAAGGATTAAATGTAAGTGGGATGGGATCTCTATAGACATTTTTGTTGGGTTTATATATACCTAGAGAAAGAATAATGTGATATGGGTTGTGATATCTTGATTGAAAAAATTATCCCAATTTATACCCATTAATTATCGAACTAGTGTTGAAGAGATGGTAAATAACTATGTGAAAGAGATTATTCATTTTATAAGAGTTACATTTACTATAATATCTAACTGGGATCCCTAGTTAACTTCTTGTTTTTTGAGAGGCCTTTTGGAGGCGCTGTGATCTCAGGTTTTTTTGAGAGAGACATACCATCCACAGTTGAATGGAAAGAAAGAATAGCTATACAAATTCATGATGATATTCTTTGCACCCATGTCCGTGACTTTGGTGGGGATTGGGATGATCATTTGTGGGTGTATGAGTTTGTATACAACAATATTTACCAGGTCACAATCTAAATGGATCTTTTTTAGGCCTTGTATGGTCTTCCTTGTTAATATACATTGTGTTGGGCTGATATTTATAAAAGTTACTTGGTTAGACTGATCTTTGATCGAGAGATGATAGTAAAGATTCTATTGATCCATTAGAGAATATTTATAGCATAGAGATGATAAAAATATTATGTAGATCTTCATCATAGAACATTAGATTTTTTAGTTGTTAATCAGGTGTTCATGAATGTTTCACCCAGTTTGGGACATCGATAGCTTGGGAGGCAATGGAAACTTGCTCATCATTTTTTGGGACATTTAGTGTTTTTTGAGTAAGCGGGTAATTTCTTTTACCATTTAGAACTTCTAAAATATACAATGTCGATACATAACTTATCACATGTATCTTATCTATGAAAGTACCTCTACGATCCATATCATGTTATGAGATAGAGTGATCTTGATGTCTAACCTTATTTATCCATGACTGAGCATCCAATAAATATTGTTGATTCTAAAACTAGGGAACCTTGTGTGAGGATGATAAGTTTGGTTTGAGTTCTATTTTAGCATGGTCCTAATACTCATGATATATAAGATAGGGAAGCACAAATGAAATATTAGCAGTCTCATCTTTTTAGAATGGAAGCTTCTAAGGTCGTATTATTTCTATGATTGGGGGGTTGTAGCATTATGTTACTATTTTTATGTATAACTAAACAATCTATTTTACAGATTATTTGGTTTTATCCTAATTAGGGGTGGTTTGGGTGTAATTTAAAAAACTTTTAAGGGATTTTTGGATGTTCATGGTAGGTACACGATTTTCTCAAACAATGCACCGTGCTAGTGGAAATCATTCAAACCCAAATATGGTGGTTTCCAAGGCTGGTGAATGGTTTTCCAAACCCTGCAACCACCAAGAAGAAACTATGAAACCCTATAGAAGTGGGTTCACAGTTAGAGTTCATGGTTTTTTTAACCATGCGACCCTTCCCTAGGGTGCCCAATTTATCAAACCATGCAACACTTCCCAAGAAACAATGAATGTTATAAGGCCCCAGCCTTAAACCTTACTTAATCTTGAGTTAATACAAGGTTACACATTGAGTATCTTTTCAGGTTTAGAGTTTTAGAGAATTAGATCATAAAACTTGCATTACATTCCACATTTAAACAAAGTGGTTACATAAAAGATAGTATTCATTTTTTTTCATCAACAGAAACATATTTAAAAATAAAGCATGGATTCTTTCTTTACACTTCCTTGACACTATCATCATATCATGTACCTTTCCCTTGACCTGTGAAAAACATTTAAAAAAACATGGGATGAGCATAAAAAGCTCAGTAAGGGTTATAAAAATACGGAAATGAAACATGAGTTCATATATACATAAGAATGAAATCATACTTTACCCATAAAACATAGGCACTTTAACATACCTCATAAAATCATGAATAAATCATAGAAATCATAAGACATAAAGGTAACTTGAGGCATTCATAACATTCTTACATAGGGAGTAACCCTCTTGGTTACGTTTGGAATACCCACCACAATATATTCCCTAAATCTCTTCAGAGAAACCTTAACGTTTCACTCCATCGCGTTACACAATGCATTGGAGAGCTATATCGGGCTCACCTGCCCTTAGTTTATCACAGAACCACCCATCTTCATAATAACGCCCAAGAACCACAACATAATCGTATGAAATAAAACATGCATAAAGGAAACATAACATTTCCACCATTCAATCAAAAGATTTCAATACAACACATTGATATAAAAACTTTATGAAAACCATTTTCAATACCAAAATAAAAGAAAAGTAAAACATGGTATTTATTTTTCTTTTAAAAAAAGTATGGCTTGTAGAGGAAGCCGAAATTCAAATAATGGTCACGGCGGCGGAGAAGTCGTGGTTGCAGCATATGTACCACAAAAACATTCCCTTTTGTCGTTTAGTAAAACGCTTCATATAAAAAACATTCCTTTTGGATAAACGTAAATGTCAAAGGGGTTTATACACCGTATAAAAGAAGGTTGTGTATAAAACAAAATATGCCTCAATGAAAGGAGATTGAGACGAAGACCCTTACAAAGACGGTATCCTTGGTTTAAGGATAAATCAATTACATAATTATGTGTGAAAAACGAATACACCAAATATAAATGGATATTAAGTGTAAAATAATCAAAGTTCATTCACACATATTCAAAGGATGACATATTCAATAACTACATGTTGAACCTAAAGAAATCGAAATTGGGTTAAGAAGTTCCCTTGACAGCCTAACAGCGTCACATCAAAATGAGTTGATAAGAGATAAAAAAGTGTATCTCATCATATTAACATAATGTTTATAGAAAGAGGAATATAAAAGAACATCCCCCAACATAACAAAGAGGAGCTTAAAAAAAGTGACATAAATGAGGGTACTTAAAAATAAAGAGAGAGGTTAGATCTCTTACGAAAATTCGGCAGCCTAACGACGCCACTCAAAAAAATCCAAAATGGATTGATGAGAGAGAATAGGGTCTGTCATCACATGAACATAAAAATTATAGTAAGATTAATATAAAAGAACATCCCAATAATAAGAAATATGATCTTTAAAAGGAATGACATAAAAGAGTGTACTTAAAAAAGAAAGAGTGGAGTAGGATCCCTTACCTCAAATCCAACTTGTCTTGTTCATTTCTTTATATTCCTGAATAATAAACTTTGAAAAATTTATAAATTCATAAGTACCTCATTTAGAGATTATTATTCAGTTCATATCACATATTATAATGTTATAATAATTTTTTAATAATGTTAGTTCATATCAGTCGTTTTTGCCGATGTTTGGTACATGTGTCAAAAATGAACTTGTATGAAAAAAGATTGCCCATGTAGTTATAAGTAAATAATTTCTCGAATAGTATTAATGATTAAAATATCATATATATCCCGTAAATATTCATATTATACTATTCCATATCATTTGGAGATAAAAAACGAAAAGCACCGTTCATGGAGATGGTAGGCCGTACGTACGCATGAATGCTACTTTCATTTTTTGTCATATTAATGGAGTTAAAAAAATGAGAGATATATATATGTTATAATTCCAGAATTATATCCATAATTTATATGTAATATATTAAATATATATCCATTATATATATGTACTTATAATATTACATAACATTTTGAGATAAGAAATGAAATGTACCGTTCATGGAGACGGTAAGCCGTACGTACGCATGAACGCTACTTCCATTTCTATTTCATATTTAATGGAATTAAAACATAATGATACATAATATTATTTTAATTCCAATATGGTATCATATATAATATCATTAAATATATCCTTTATACATACCACATGTGGTATTAACAAATCAAATCACTTTGAGGGGGTGGTATTCCACACTTCCTTAAATGAAGATATTGCGTTTACCCATAATGGAAACCATAAAGGTATGAAAAAAATGAAAAATATATAAGTTTAAGTAAAGAATAAAAATATTATATATCATATATATAGTGTCATCTTAATGGCCACCTTTGAAGGTGTTAGAATAATGTTGAACAATCATCGTTTCTTGAGGCAGAAATTCGTCATCCACAGAAACAATATGTTCTTTAACCATTAGATGTAGGTGTGTGTAAGTGTAGCTCGAATTATTCTTATAAAAACATCTTAGTATATTTTAGATACTGGATTTTTTACAATATAAATGAATAAAAAGATTTTAGGGGGTTGGAGAAGCAAAATAATACAAAAGGACACAAGTGAAGACATTACCTTAAAATCGGGTAACTCCCTTTGGTTTGAGCTCAAAGGATTCCTTGGGAAGACTTCTGCCCAATGTGAGGATTCAAGGAGTTATAGAGGGATTTGGAGAGACACAATGGGCAGGGGTTGGACGAGCCAAAGGCTTTGGAAGTGTAGTTAAGGAGGTAGAGGTGGGGCCTTTTATAAGAGGAGAGGAGTGGCACTCTTGGAAAGGTATAAAATGTAACTTTATTTCCAAATGAGTTTCAGATTTTAATGGTCCCACACTGATGTGTTTCGAGGATAAGGTGATAAGGGTTCGAAATCCACCCATCCAATAGTTTTTGGACATGTGTAGGTTTTAGATTATACATTATCATTCCATTTTATTTAAATCGTTAAATAGTGAGGTCATCGCTCCATTTTCATGATGTCATAAATAATTTAATTTATTTAATGTCTAAAAATTATAAAGAAATTACTATGATGTAGGAAATATTTTTAGATTTCCAATGAATATTTATATTCCAAAAGATAATTTATGTAGACAAAAGTAAAAATATTTTACTTAGGTAATACATTCTTTGTTACATTTAACATTCTTGAAAAATAAAAAGATAAAAAGTCACTTTCTCACAAAAGTGATTCCATGGGGCCCTCAAGTTTGGCACAATGTAACAGCCCGAGATTTTATGAAAAATATTCTTTTTAATTTTATTAATGTCTTGTGTTGTAAGCTACACCAAAAGTAGCTTGCACAACACACATCCTTGACTTGCCTTGCATTACACGCAATCGCGACCCTCCTCGATAGCGTGTGTAGTACGTAATACTGAGTTTCACTAAACAACGATATGCTATTAAAGTATTATTAAAACTAGCCGTTAAGAATAGTAATAACCACCTTTTAAAATTTTAGAAATTTTAGCTCTCAAAATGGACTTCATTTTTGGATTCGGAGTATCGAATTTAGCCTAAGGTGAAATTTTGGTAATTTTCGGATAACTTTCATATTTTGATGAATAGTGAAAATAACTAAATTATAATTAAAAACAACTTTTTTAATCGAAAGAATTAATAGTGATAAATTATTAATTTGAGTGGTTTTAACGTATATTTAGAATATATTTTTACAATTCAATACAATGTTGGTCATTGGATGTAATTTCACATTTACACCAGACATAAACAAGTGTTAATCTTTGGATAGTTATTATCTCTTAAAAACACTCTATTTGTTGTGACAGCAGAAAATAATTATAAAATTAATGGGAATTTTGTAAAATAGAAATCATTTTTGAATTCGGAATATCAATTATAGCTTAGGGTGAAATTTTGGCATTTTTCTGAAAAACTTCAATTTTTGATGAATAGTGAAACTACTAAGTGGTAGTTAAAAAAATTAATTTTTTCATAAATCTTAATTTTACCGCTTCTGTGAATGGAATTTCAAAAATCCGAGAGACACGGTTGATGTTAGTAAGTAAAATGTGGTTCAATGAGATGAAAATAATTTTTGGTGAATCGTAACTTTTTACTTTTATTTACCACGGTTAAAAGTAAATAGGATAATTAAGGGTAAAAATGATATTAATATTACCCTAAAACATGTCCAAATCCTATTAGACAAGTGTATTTCGACCAAAAACAAACTTAGGAATAAAATATGACCATTTAGGCCCACTTGAATTAGATTAGGACATTTATTATTATTTAATTCAAAGAATAGTTAAAAGAGTTAAAATCAACGTTTATTTAATAAAACATTTTTAATATAGGGTTATACATAAGATAAATTCGACTATAAATATTAATTACAAAGATAAAACGATTTCCTATATAATGGTATTTTATTTGTAATTTTTAGACATTAAATAATATAATTTATTTATGACACAACGATGATGCAGTAATTATCTTATTAATGATATATTGACATAATTGATGTTATAAATACCCAAATAAATATAATTTGAGACTTTTTATGAATTCCAATAATTTTCTAGGTTACTATGATATATTAGTGTTGATTTAATAAACTTGTTTAGAACATATAATTCTGTTATGACTTTCACAAAAATCATATATCAAATAGTGTCAAAATTGACACAAAATAGTTTTTAAATCAATTATTATATTATTAATTGTTATTTTATTCCTAAAAATATAAGGTTCGGCAAAATGACTTAGATAATGATATATATATTAATAATAAACAATTTGGGGTTCGTTTGTCATGTTATAGTAACTGTATTAACCATATAGTGTAAGAAAACAAAAAGACACGGTAAAAGTTAAATTATTTAACTTAAAGTTAAATCTAATTGATAAGGTTAAAATAATAACCTAAACTTGTCTAAATCCTATTGGTTGATAGGATTTCGACCCATACCCACTTTATCTTCGAAATAAGACCCTTTGGAACCATTATAAACCGATTTTGACTTTAATATAAAATAATATTTTGAGATATTCCTAAGGTGCCCCTCTCCTCCCTTATAAAAGGGCACCTCCTCCATCTCTTCCTCACACAACTTTGAGCCTTCAAGCTCGGCCAACCCCTGAAAAAATCTCTTCTCCACTTCCCTAGTATCATCCTAGAGGTCCTGGTCTTCTTCAAAGACCATCCTTAGTTCTTTAAGTGGAGGTTAAGAAAAGGCGCGTCAAAAAGAGGTAATATCCATTACCGATCTTTTTCAATTTCTTTCTTCTTAAACTTCTTATTCTATTAGTTGTTTCATGATAAAGTAATAACATCAGTTTTTCTTATAAATATGAAACAACTCTAATTAACCTTCTATCCATCCTATGGAAAAAGGAAATCACCGCGCGTGCGTACGTACGGAATACCGTCTCCACGCCGTGGTGTAATCTATTTTCCGTCACCACCTTAATTGGATGGGTATAATGGTGTAATGAGTAACTATATATGATTATTATAAAGTGATATTGATACTGAAATAGTATACATACACTTCAACACAATTCCACGACCATGGGAACGATATCATCGCTCGTGCGTACGTACGGACTACCGTCTCCACGACGCGATGAGATTCATTATCCATGTTAACCATTCCAGAATGATTATAAAGTATATAAAATGAATAATAATGGAATATATGACATTGTAAATCTACTGGATTTAAGTATATATATATATGTGTCATATACTTACTCCCATTCAAGACAATAAGGAAAGGAAAGTAGCATTCATGCGTACGTACGGACTACCGTCTCCATGAACGGTGTGTTTCATTTCATTTATCTATCTATTATATATATATACTGAATATATATGATATATAAATCATACTTTATATTCTGAAAGTAAGTAAATCACGATATAAGTAATAATAATGTCAAGAACAACAAGTCCAAACACCTACGATAAATGAAACGATTTTACCCAAAACGCTTCTTTAACATAAATTTAAAAAAGAACGGGAAATATAAAGTCATAAGTGGACCATATATGATATAATAACAATGAATATGATTCTGGAATAAGTCAATAACATGATTTAAATCATTATACAGGAGGTTCGGACACGTACAAAGCAAGTCGGACCTAAGGTAAGGGGAAATATCACAATCTCATTTTTATCCGAGATTGTTTATACTTTGATAATTACTGGGGTGTATTTTATCATCCACATCCATGTTTCCTCAATATGTAATGTTATTTCCATCCATCTACAATTGTTTAAATCCTATTTTACCCTTCGGTGAGTTTTTAGTAAAAGATATGAAAGGAATCTTTTGTCATTTTTCGTACGAGGTACTTTTTGACTTTTCCGAAAAAAGTACGAAGAATGTTTTTTTTAAACATATACGGCATGAATGGATTTTTAAAACATTATTTCCAAGAAGCTTCCTTTTAAAGTTTTCAAGTTTATTTTTAATCAACTTCTTTTAGTTTAAAATTGTATGACATGTTAAGAAAGGAAAAGTGTTTTTGAAGTAGAAATGATATTTTCCTCAAGAATGAAGTTCATGTGTTTTATCAAAATTATTTTTCATCTAAGATAATAAAGGGTTCAGTTTTTATCCCTATTATTACATTTATTTGATTATGTTGGGATGGAAATATTTTTTATGAATTCCTTTATCTTATATGAATTATTTGATGATGTCACGATGTTTAAGATTCCCATTTTTATTACATGGGTTATGCAATGATGTATGATTTATGATTTTGTGGCACACAAAAGAATAGTATCATTATGAGATGGGTGGGACCTATATCTCCCTCCAATGCATTGGGTAAAGATTTTATATCTCATGAGATAGACATGGCTGGAACGGTAGGTTATACCGGTTCAGTGAAACAGGACTGGAACTAGGGTGACTCGGTTCAGAAAGGGAATTTGTCCACTAAGATAGTCTTGGAAATGAGTCTTGACTAACAAGAAATGATTCTCTATGATTATGTGTGTATGCCACAAAGTTTCATGTTTTAAGTTATGATTATTGTGATTACATTTCACTGCCATGATTTATCCCATGTTATGAAATTATGATCTCTTTTTCAGGTTAAGATTTCCAAAAGTTATGTGCTTGTGTATATGATGTGATTGATATTTATTTTTTTTACCCTTACTGAGAATTTGAGATCACCCTATTATGTTTTCTTTTCCCCAGGATATAAAGAAAGGTTTTAGAAAAAAAAGGGAAGATCTTTATGGGAGATATTGGAGATCTTTCACCACGATTAGAAGATTACGTTCCGAGTTTCCAAAGACACTAAACTATTATGATCCTTGTGTGTGTGTGTTTTTGTTATGAACTAAGTATTCCGCAAAAGTAATGTAATGTCCATGTACGTCAGGCTTCAGGTCTCTACAGTTGGTATCAGAGTAAAGGTTTATTCAACCTTTGGAAACTAGGATGCGAAAACGTTAGTGAGATCCCTAGAGATATTTCTACGGTATGTCTAGGGATGTCCCTAAGGTTAAGTATACGTATAGGTTATAGTACTAGAACTACGATAAAGATCATAGAATTAAACCTAAGATGTTAGATATTGAAGGTACTCCCCCTTTATTATGTTGTTTTCCCTAGCATGATTTTTGCCTCTCACACTATTCTTTTTGGGTTTTAGACGATGGATGGAACCCAAAGGAACCGTGTTGATCAATGAAATGGACAATGCAATGATTGTCCTCCTAAACAAACAAATGTTATGGGAGATGGAGTGCAAAATATTATTGCTATACTTACACAAGCTATGAATCATTCTGAACTTCCAAATGAGCAGAGAAGGGAACAATATTCTATTGAGTCCTTCATGAGGAAACGTCCACCTTCTTTCAGTGGGACTTCCGATCCACTTGTTGCTGAACAGTGGATCAGTACCACTGAAAAGATATTTTCAGTTCGTCAATGTTCTGAACATGATAAAGTCATCTTAGCAGTATATCGTTTGGAAGGTGAAGCTGATCAATGGTGGAATCTTATCAAGAATACGAGGCCAAGAGATGAAATTGAGTCCATGGAATGGGACGAGTTCAAGAAATTATTTTTCAATAAGTACTTCCCTCGTATTCTTCAAACAAAGATGGAGAAGGAGTTTCTTGAACTAAAGCAAAAGGATGATGAATCTGTTGGTATATACGAAGTGAATTTTACAAGACTTGCAAGGTATGCATCTGGCATTATCATCCAACCTGAAAGTAAAGTTGATCGATTTTTCAGTGGATTAAAACCAAGTCTTCGAAGGGCATTAGCTATAAGAGACTTCAGTAGCTATGAAGAAATTGTGCGTTGTGCTATCAAGGTAGAAATGGAAGTTGGTGTTACATATCCATCTCATGGTTTTGACAAGAAACGAAAGATGGAGTTCAAGGAGAAATCTCAGAATAATGGTGAAAAGAAGATGAATGTTTCCTTATGCACAAAGTGTGGAAAGAAGCATGGTGGATATTGTCTTAAAGGGACTAGAAAATGTTTTAAGTGTGGAAAATAAGGTCATCGAGTAGCTGAGTGTCGAAGTAATGGAAAAAGGGATTGTAATGATGTGAATAAAGCAAACACTGCAGAGAACGCACCACCAACACTTCAATGCTTCAAGTGCAAGGAAATGGGGCATTATGCTAATAAAAGCCCTAATCCAAGGGTTAGTGATGATCAACATGAGAAACCACTGAAGGCAAAGGACAAAGGGAAGTCACATGGGATCACTATTGGCGATTTTGAATATGACAACGATGTGGTGGAATGATTAAGTGTTTATGTAATGAGATTCCAAAATAATGTGGTATCATAAAGTATTGGAATATTTATGTGTTGGTCTAATGTGGTATTCAAAGTGATTGAGATATTTTTTTGGAAATAACATGATATGTGCATAATGAAGGGAAAACGAGAAAATGAAAATTTTAACAGTATTCATGAGCTTATGATTGATATAAGGACTAAGTGATATCATGGTTTGAGTATAGAGAATTTTGAGGATTTTGGTATGTGGAAGGTGTTAACTTTTAACTGCATCCATGTTTTCACTAAGGTATTCAAGAGAATACATGAATAAGGACTTTGAATGTTTGGAATGTGACCAACAAAACATATCTTATGATATATGGGGATCAACGATGGTATTAAATATCTGGTAATCGTTTTCACTATATTATGAGAGTGGACTGCAGTATTATGGATAAGCCTAAAGAATAGAATGGATTATGTTGGACATAAGTTAGATATTGTTTAAGGATAGAAGTTTTTCGATATTATTGATGGGATGTTATAGTAATGTAGTTTTAGAAAAAGGACAACCTGCAGGACGGGCGACAGCCCATCGCGTCAGACAAGGCTGTGGGAATCGAACCCACAACCGAAGTGCGACTGACCTTTATCGCCTACCACTGGCCTACAGGAAGTCCCTGTTTAGTAGAAACTAGTTTTATTATATTATTCAGTATGATATATGAAGTATAAAGTCCATTTTTGGAACCATATATCATTAATCTCACTATAGATGGGCTTATGTATTTTTTGATAACTTTTCTAACCTTTTGTTTGAGACAGATGAAATGACCCATCATTCTGTCACATGATCTGCTAACACATCCTGAATGAAAAATTCAACTTCATTTCTTTAAGAGATGAAGTGGAAATTGTCCAAAGAACGACCAACGGTGAGACTATACTGAAATCACGAAAGTATTTCTTCTAATTCCAATTTCATCAAATTTAGGGAAATGATCTTGAAAACCAAAAAAATGTTGTCCTAGTTCCCTTATATCCGGTAAATTAGATGGTACCTTATATCATCAAAAATCTATGGATTTGTGATTACTGGATTTTCCATAGCCATGTTCTCTACCACTCTCCATCAGAACATGATGGTTAGATTTCTCTTCCATATCCATATTTTCACCTATGTGGAAACCTAGTGATTAGTTTATTTGAGTAACCGTTACGTTTCATACCTTTGTTTTTAAAGATTGGTTTTGGTATTCCCTTTTTACGATGTGCGTTTCTATTAAAATAACTTTCGAGTAGTAAACCATTTATATCCTAGACGAATTTCGAGGGAAAAATTCATTTTAAGGGGGGTAGAATGTAACAGCCCGAGATTTTATGAAAAATATTCTTTTTAATTTTATTAATGTCTTGTGTTGTACGCTACGCCAAAACGAGCTTGCACAACACACATCCTTGACTTGCCTTGCATTACACGCAATCGCGACCCTCCTCGATAGCGTGTGTAGTACGTAATACTGAGTTTCACTAAACAACGATATGCTATTAAAATATTATTAAAACTAGCCGTTAAGAATAGTAATAACCACCTTTTAAAATTTTAGAAATTTTAGCTCTCAAAATGGACTTCATTTTTGGATTCGGAGTATCGAATTTAGCCTAAGGTGAAATTTTGGTACTTTTCGGATAACTTTCATATTTTGATGAATAGTGAAAATTACTAAATTATAATTAAAAACAACATTTTTAATCGAAATAATTAATAGTGATAAATTATTAATTTGAGTGGTATTAAATTATATTTAGAATATATTTTTACAATTCAATACAATGTTGGTCATTGGATGTAATTTCACATTTACACCAGACATAAACAAGTGTTAATCTTTTGATAGTTATTATCTCTTAAAAACACGCTATTTGTTGTGACATTGGAAATTAATTATAAAATTAATGGGAATTTTGTAAAATAGAAATCATTTTTGAATTCGGAATATCAATTATAGCTTAGGGTGAAATTTTGGCATTTTTCTGAAAAACTTCAATTTTTGATTAATAGTGAAACTACTAAGTGGTAGTTAACAAAATTAATTTTTTCATAAATCTTAATTTTACCGCTTCTGTGAATGGAATTTAAAAAATCCGAGAGACACGGTTGATGTCAGTAAGTAAAATGTGGTTCAATGAGATGAAAATAATTTTTGGTGAATAGTAACTTTTTACTTTTATTTACCACCGTTAAAAGTAAATAGGATAATTAAGGGTAAAAAATGATATTAATATTACCCTAACACATGTCCTAATTTTATTGGACAAGTGTATTTCGACCAAAAACAAACTTAGGAATAAAATATGACCATTTAGGCCCACTTGAATTAGATTAGGACATTTATTATTATTTAATTCAAAGAATAGTTAAAATAGTTAAAATCAAAGTTTATTTAATAAAACATTTTTAATATAGGGTTATACATACGATAAATTTGACTATAAATATTCATTACAAAGATAAAAAGTTTTCCTACATAATGGTATTTTATTTGTAATTTTTAGACATTAAATAATATAATTTAGTTATGACACAACGATGATGCAGTAATTATCTTATTAATGAAATATTGACATAATTGATGTTATAAATACCCCAATAAATATAATTTGAGACTTTTTATGAATTCCACTAATTTTCTAGGTTACTATGATATATTAGTGTTGATGTAATCAACTTGTTTCGAACATATAACTCTGTTATGACTTTCACAAAAAATCATATATTAAATAGTGTCAAAATTGACACAAAATAGTTTTTAAATCAAATATTATATTATTAATTGTTATTTTATTCCTAAAAATATAAAGTACGGCCAAATGACTTAGATAAGGATATATATATTAATAATAAACAATTTGGGGTTCGTTTGACATGTTATAGTAAGTGTCTAAACCATATAGTGTAAGAAAACAAAAAGACACGGTAAAAGTTAAATTATTTAACTTAAAGTTAAATCTAATTGATAAGGTTAAAATAATAACCTAAACTTGTCTAAATCCTATTGGATGATAGGAATTCGACCCATACCCACTTTAGCTTTGAAATAAGACCCTTTGGAACCATTATAAACCGATTTTGACTTTAATATAAAATCATATTTTGAGATATTCCTAAGGTGCCCCTCTCCTCCCTTATAAAAGGGCACCTCCTCCCTCTCTTCCTCACACAACTTTGAGCCTTCAAGCTCGGCCAACCCCTGAAAAAATATCTTCTCCACTTCCATAGTATCATCCTAGAGGTCCTGGTCTTCTTCAAAGACCATCCTTAGTTCTTTAAGTGGAGGTTAAGAAAAGGCGCGTCAAAAAGAGGTAATATCCATTACCGATCTTTTTCAATTTCATTCTTCTTAAACTTCTTCTTCTATTAGTTGTTTCATGATAAAGTAATAACATCAGTATTTATTATAAATATTAAACAACTCTAATTAACCTTATATCCATCCTACGGAAAAATGAAATCACCGAGTGTGCGTACGTACGGAATACCGTCTCCACGCCGTGGTGTAATCTATTTTCCGTCACCGCCTTAATTGGATGGGTATAATGGTGTAATGAGTAACTATATATGATTATTGTAAAGTGATATTGATACTGAAATAGTATACATACACTTCAACACAATTCCACGACCATGGGAACGATATCATCGCTCGTGCGTACGTACGGACTACCGTCTCCACGACGCGATGAGATTCATTATCCACGTTAACCATTACAGAATGATTATAAAGTATATATAATGAATAATAATAGAATATATGACATGGTAAATCTACTGTATTTATGTATATATATATATGTGTCATCTACTTACTTCCATTCAAGACAATAAAGAAAGGAAAGCAGCGTTCATGCGTACGTACAGACTACCGTCTCCATGAACGGTGTGTTTCATTTCATTTATCTATCTATTATATATATATATATACTGAATATATATGATATATAAATCATACTTTATATTCTGGAAGTAAGTAAATCATGATATAAGTAATAATAATGTCAAGAACAACAAGTCCAAACACCTACGATAAATGAAACGATTTTACCCAAAACGCTTCTTTAACATAAATTTACAAAAGAACGGGAAATATAAAGTCATAAGTGGACCATATATAATATAATAACAATGAATATGATTCTAGAATAAGTCAATAACATGATTTAAATCCTTATACAGGAGGTTCGGACACGTACAAAGCAAGTCGGACCTAAGGTAAGGGGAAATATCACAATCTCATTTTTATCCGAGATTGTTTATACTTTGATAATTACTGGGGTGTATTTTATCATCCACATCCATGTTTCCTCAATATGTAATGTTATTTCCATCCATCTACAATTTTTTAAATCCTATTTTACCCTTCGGTGAGTTTTTAGTAAAAGATATGAAAGGAATCTTTTGTCGTTTTTCGTACGAGGTACTTTTTGACTTTTCCGACAAAAGTACGAAGAATGTTTTTTTTAACTTATACGGCATGAATGGATTTTTAAAACATTATTTCCAAGAAGCTTCCTTTTAAATTTTTCAAGTTTATTTTTAATCAACTTCATTTAGTTTAAAATTTTATGACATGTTAAGAAAGGAAAAGTGTTTTTGAAGTATAAATGATATTTTCCTCAAGAATGAAGTTCAAGTGTTTTATCAAAATTATTTTTCATCTAAGATAATAAAGGGTTCGTTTTTTATCCCTATTATTACATTGATTTGATTATGTTGGTATGGAAATATTTTTTATGAATTCCTTTATCTTATATGAATTATTTGATGATGTCACGATGTTTAAGATTCCCATTTTTATTACATGGGTTATGCAATGATGTATGATTTATGATTTTGTGGCACACATAAGAATGGTATCATTATGAGATGGGTGGGACCTATATCTCCCTCCAATGCATTGGTTAAAGGTTTTATATCTCATGAGATAGACATGGCTGGAACGGTAGGTTATACCGGTTCAGTGAAACAGGACTGGAATGAGGGTTACTCGGTTCAGAAAGGGAATTTGTCCACTAAGATAGTCTTGGCAATGAGTCTTGACTAACAAGAAATGATTCTCTATGATTATGTGTGTATGCCACAAAGTTTCATGTTTTAAGTTATGATTATTGTGATTACATTTCACTCCCATGATTTATCCCATGTTATGAAATTATGATCTCTTTTGCAGGTTAAGATTTCCAAAAGTTATCTGCTTGTGTATATGATGTGATTGATATTTCTTTTGTTTACCCTTACTGAGCATTTGAGCTCACCCTATTATGTATTCTTTTCCCCAGGATATAAAGAAAGGTTTTAGAAAAAAAGGGAAGATCTTTATGGGAGATATTGAAGATATTTCACCACAATTAGAAGATTACGTTCTGAGATTCCAAAGACACTAAACTATTACGATCCTTGTGTGTGTGTGTTTTTGTTATGAACTAAGTATTCCGCAAAAGTAATGTAATGTCCATGTACGTCAGGCTTCAGGTCTCTACACACAAGGCATCCCATGGTCGGCCATGAGGCAACCCGTATCCTTAGGAAACATTTTGTGGTCACTTATTATTATTATGATATTATCTTATTATCTTTAACTACCCGATTACTCATTAATCAAGATAATTAAAGATAATTACCGTCGTTACTATTCATAATGTCCAAAAACAAAAGAGTCTTAATTACATAATTTGGACCTTATGATTCCAAATATGTAATTCATTTTATCAAATTCCAAACACATAAATTGCAATAATTAATTTAAAAAAACTTCCCGTTGTCAAAACAAATAGCGGGTTTTTAGAAACAATATTTATGAAAAGTTTGGCACTTGTTTATGACTAATTCCAAAGTGAAATTAATCTCAATGAACATAATTGAATTAAATGGTAAAAATATATTCTAATTAAAATTTAAAACAAATTAAAAAGATAATATAACTATATAATTAAATTATATGAAAAAGCAGTTTTGATGTAAAATGCAGTATTTTTTCACTATTCATTCAAAAATGAACATTGTCAGAAAAATACCAAAAATTAACCCAAGGTAAATTTCAATGTCCCAATCATAAATAATATGTTTATTTTGAAAGATAGATCTTATAAAATTGTCAAAAAGTATATTTAAAAGGGGTTCTCCATCAAAAGTCGGTTAATCGACCTTTTAAAGAATATTAGAATGTTTACGCTTAAAAACTGGATTCATTTGCATTTTTAATCCTCTAACATTTATTGTAAAGAGTAAAAATATTTGAAAAACATATATAATCATTTTTTAGTTAGTTCTGTTCATTCCCGCCATTACAACGGCTAGGCGTTAACTACCATTTAAAATAATATTATTTTATTATTAGAGTGCAACGTAAGATTTCAAAGGAACTCGTTGTTGCGTATTGGGTAAGCCATCAAGCATAGCGTTCCCTTTAAATTAATATTAACATTTTATTCACAAATATGGATAAATATAAAAATTTCATATTCTTTATTTACCTGGGGTGTTACATCCTTCCCCCCTTTTGGGAATTGCGTCCTCGTAATTTTTAAATTGAGCTTGGAAACATCCTTGAAAGTCCCAAATTGGAACAAGAGTCGGTAAAATAGTCACTTTAAAATAAAGGGAGATAAGTACATAGGTCACCCGAGTTAACCCATACTAGGATTCCATGTAGAAAAACATTGACATGGAGGAGAAAACATAGGGTCATGTTCTGATGGAGAGTGATAGAAAACATGTTTAGGAGAGAGTTAACCACAAGAAAATCACAAACTTGTGATGGGTTTAACGGTATTCGATTCACCATTAGGAAAAGTTAATAGAAAACATTTTTGTTTTAAGTTAATTTTTATTGAGGAATTTATTCATAAGGAAACATAATCACTTATCATGTTGACTTCCAACTTTTATTATATTCCTTACACAAACTCATATTTTCTCCAAAAGACGAGTATTTAGGAAGACTTGTTCACAGTAAGAGTACTATAATCAACTTCTAGAGAATCACCTAATCCACAAAAGAGAACTATATACTTTCCATGTCTTTAGACTTTTACCGAAACCAAAACCAAAAAGGTTATTACAAGATCAGATAATCCAGAAAAGGATAACCCTTTATAAAAAGAAAATATATTCTTAATCTCCAAAATTTGTCCAACAAAACCCAAAGTTCAATGAGGACCATTCTATAAACAATTTGTCCATAAAATTATTCAAAGTAAACCAAACTAAGATTGAAACCCAACTATTTGAAGGATTTAGTCACATAGTCTTCCAAGGTACCAATTAACTTTTATCTCCAAATAACATCAATTGCTCTTAAATTCTCATATTGAAAAGTAATTAACCTAATCACATATCCTCGATGATAGGTTAACCATTTCCATAGATAACCAAAAATAAACTTACTCTTGATTCCTAAAATCATCTAACTAAAAATAATTAGTCAAACTAACCAGGGACTTCACGTAGTCCAGTGGTAGGCGATAAATACCAGTTGCACTTTGGTTGTGGGTTTGATTCCCACAGCTTTGTCCGATGCGGCGGGTTGTCACATGGTCTGCATGTTGTGCTTTTTCTAAAACTATATAATTCTTAAAACATTCCCCAAACTGAGATAAAATATTTAAAAATCATCATAACATATTTTAACCTCAAGTTTATCTCATGCCTTTAATTTTCCATCATAACATATAATAACCCATAATTACCTCAAAAGTAAGGATCATATAAACCAAAATGGTTCTTTATAACTATGTCCACAAAAGAACAGATAACTATTCCTTGAATAAAATTTTCATATATTAAACATCAGGGTTACACATACTATAAAAAGTCTTCTAATGTAACCCCATCATCAAAAGAGACTTAATACTCTTAATAATTTCACCATAACTCTTGAAGCCCTTATATTTTGACTTCCTACTCATTCAACATTCTTCATGATCCATTAACCATTCTTTTCCAACTTATTCTGAAATACTTCTTTCCTACAAACAAAATCATGAATCATATCCTAAGATTCCAAAATAGGAAAACAATAGTTATGAAATAATCCATACCTTTGATTGGTCATTTCGTACATGATGCATTACAGATCATACCAAGGTTCAAGTGGTTGATCATGACTCCTTGATATTTGGTTTAGAACAACCACAAGTTTCCTCATTGAATCCCCCATTTTATCTAGTATCTTAATCAGAGAACCACCACAGTTTCCTTCAAACCTGTAGTCTCTTTGGTTCCTGCTAGATCCATCCATTCACTAAAAACAGAAATGTCAGTGTGAGTATATCAACAAAACCATAATGTACTAATGAGGAAGGTAAACACTAAGATATACTTACTAATTCAATTTATCAAAAACTAGGACTCTTTCTGAAATCCTAACCATTATAGTAATGTCACTTCTGCTTAAAGAATACCCTAACCTCTAAAGTTATCTAAACCGACCTCTGATACCAACTATAAGGCCCCAGCCTGAAACCTTACTTAATCTTGAGTTAATACAAGGTTACACATTGAGGATCTTTTCAGGTTTAGGGTTTTAGAGAATTAGATCATAAAACTTGCATTACATTCCACATTTAAACAAAGTGGTTACATAAAATATAGTATTCATTTTTTCCATCAATGGAAACATATTTAAAAATAAAGCATGGATTCATTCTTTACACTTCCTTGACACTATCATCATATCATGTACCTTTCCCTTGACCTGTGAAAAACATTTCAAACAAACATGGGATGAGCATAAAAAGATCAGTAAGGGTTAAAAAAATATGGAAAGGAAACATTAGTTCATATATACATAAGAATGAAATCATACATTACCCATAAAACATAGGCACTTTAACATACCTCATCAAATCATGAATAAATCATAGAAATCATAAGACATAAAGGTAACATGAAGCATTCATAACATTCTTACATAGGGAGTAACCCTCTTGGTTACGTTTGGAATACCCACCATAGTATATTCCCTAAATCTCTTCGGAGAAACCTTAACGTCTCACTCCTTAGCGTTACCCAATGCATTGGAGAGCTATATCGGGCTCACCCGCCCTTAGTTTATCACGGAACCACCCGTCTTCATAATAATGCCCAAGAACCACAACATAATCGTATCACATAAAACATGCATAAAGGAAACATAACATTTCCACCTTTCAATCACAAGATATCAATACAAAACATTGATATAAAAACATTATGAAAACCATTTCAATAACAAAATAAAATAAAAGTAAAAAATGGCATGTATTTTTCTTTTAAAAAAAGTATGGCTTGTAGAGGAAGCCGAAACTCCAATAATGGTCACGGCGGCGGAGAAGTCGTGGTCGCCGCATACGTACGACAAAAACATTCACTTTTTTCGTTTAGTAAAACGCTTCGTATAAAAAAGATCCTTTTGGATAAACGTAAAATTCAAAGGGGGTTATACACCGTATAAAATAAGGTTGTGTATAAAACAAAATATGCCTCAATGAAAGGAGATTGAGACGAAGTCCCTTACAAAGACGGTATCCTTGGTTTAAGGATAAATCAATTACATAATTATGTGTGACAAAAGAATACACCAAATATAAGTGGATATTAAGTGTAAAATAATAAAAGGTAATTCACACATATTCAAAGTATGACATATTCAATAATTACATGTTGAACCCAAAGAAATCAAAATTGGGTTAAGAAGTTCCCTTGACAGCCTAACATCGTCACATCAAAATGAGTTGATGAGAGATAAAAAAAGGTTATCTAATCATATTAACATAAAGTTTATAGAAAGAGGAATATAAAAGAACATCCCCCAACATAACAAAGAGGATCTTAAAAAAAGTTACATAAAGGAGAGTACTTAAAAAGAAAGAGAGAGGTTAGATCTCTTACGAAAATTCGGCAGCCTAACGGCGCCACTCAAAAAAATCCAAAATGGATTGATGAGAGAGAAGAGGGTCTCTCATCACATGAACATAAAAATTACAGTAAGATTAATATAATAGAACATCCCAATAACAAGAAATATGAGCTTTAAAAGAAATGACATAAAATAGTGTACATAAAAAAGAAAGAGTGGAGTAGGATCCCTTACCTCAAGTCCAACTTGTCTTGATCGTTTCATTATATTCCTGAATAATAAACTTTGGTCAATTTATAATTGACTAAGTACCTCCTTTAGAGATTATTATTCAGTTCATATCACATATTATAATTTTATAATAATTGTTTAATAATGTTAGTTCATATCAGATGTTTTTGCCAATGTTTGGTACATGTGTCAAAAATGAACTTGTTTGAAAAAAGATTGCCCATGTAGTTATAAGTAAATAACTTCTAGAATAGTTTTAATGATTAAAATATCATATATATCCCATAAATATTCATTTTATACTATTCCATATCATTTGGAGATAAAAAACAAAAAGCACCGTTCATGGAGACGGTAGGCCGTACGTACGAATGAACACTACTTTCATTTTTTTGTCATATTAATGGAATTAAAACAAAATGAGAGATATATATATGTTATAATTCCAGAATGATATCCAAAATTTATATTTAATATATTACATGTATATCCATTATATATATGTACTTATAATATTACATAACATTTTGAGATAAGAAATGAAATGTACCGTTCATGGAGACAGTAAGCCGTAAGAACACATGAACGCTACTTCCATTTCTATTTCATATTTAATGGAATTAAAGCATAATGATACATAATATTATTTTAATTCCAGTATAGTATCATATATAATATCATTAAATATATCCTTTATACGTACCACATATGGTATTAACGAATCAAATCACTTTGAGGGGGCGGTAGTCCGCACTTCCTTAAATGAAGATATCGCGTTTACCCATAATGAAAACCATAAAGTTATGCCATAAATGAAAAATACCTAAGTTTAAGTAAAACATAAAAATATTATATATCATATATAAATATAGTGTGTTCTTAATGGCCACCTTTGAAGGTGTTAGAATAATGTTGAACAATCATCGTTTCATGAGGCAGAAATTCACCTTCCACAGAAACAGTATGTTCTTTAACCATTAGATGTAGGTGTGTGTAAGTGTAGCTCGAATCCTTCTTATAAAAACATCCTAGTATATTTAAGATACTTGATTTTTTACAAAATAAATGAATAAAAAGAGTTTAGGGGGTTGGAGAAGCAAAATAAAACAAAAGGACACAAGTGGAGACATTACCTTAAAACCGGGTAACCCCCTTTGGTTTGAGCTCAAAGGCTTCCTTGGGAAGACTTATGCACAAAGTGATTCTTCAAAGAGTTAGAGAGGGCTGTGGAGAGACACAATGGGCAGGGTTTGGCTGAGCCAAGGGCTTTGGAAGTGTGGGTAAGGAGGTAGAGGTGGGGGCCTTTTATAAGAGGAGAGGAGGGGCACTCTTGGAAAGGTATAAAATTTAACTTTATTTCCAAATGTGGTTCTGATTTTAATGGTCCCACACTAATGTGTTTCAAGGATAAGGTGATAAGGGTTCTAAATCCAACCCATCCAATTGGTTTTGGACATGTTTAGGTTTTAGGTTTTACATTATTATTCCATTTTATTTAAATCGTTAAATAGTGAGGTCATCGCTGCATCATCATGATATCATAAATAATTTAATTTATTTAATGTCTAAAAATTATAAACAAATACTATGATGAAGGAAATATTTTTAGAATTCCAATTAATATTTATAGTCCAAATGATAATTTATGTAGAAAGAATTAAAAATATTTTACTTAGGTGATACATTCTTTGTTACATTTAAAATTCTTTAAAAATAAAAAGATAAAAGGTCACTTTCTCAAAAAAGTGATTCCATGGGGCCCCCAAGTTTGGCACAAGGAATCCCATGGTCGGACATGAGACAACAAGTAGCCTTAGGAAACATTTTTTGGTCACTTATTATTATTATCATATTATCTTATTATCTTTAACTAGCCGATTACTCATTAATCAAGATAATTAAAGATAATTACCGTCGTTACTATTCATAATGTCAAAAAACAAGAGTCTTAATAACATAATTTGGACCTTATGATTCAAAATATGTAATTAATTTTACCAAATTCAAAACACATAAATTGAAATAATTAATTTAAAAATACTTCCCGTTGTCAAAACAAATAGCGGGTTTTTAGAAACAATATTTATGAAAAGTTTGGAACTTGTTTATGCCTAATTACAAAGTGAAATTAATCCCAATGACCATAATTGAATTAAATGGTAAAAATATATTCTAATTACACTTTTAAAAAAATTAAAAATATAATATCACCATATAATTAAATTATATGAAAAAGTAGTTTTGATGTAAAATGCAGTATGGTTTCACTATTCATTGAAAAATAAACATTGTCAGAAAAATACCAAAAATTAACCCAAGGTAAATTTAAATGTCCCAATCATAAATAATATGTTTATTTTGAAAAATAGAGCTTATAAAATTGTCAAAAAGTATATTTAAAAGGTGTTCTCCATCAAAAGCCGGTTAATCGACCTTTTAAAGAATATTAGAATGTTTACGCTTAAAAACTGGATTCATTTGCATTTTTAATCCTCTAACATTTATTGTAAAGAGTAAAAATATTTGACAAACATATATAATAATTTTTTTGTTAGTTCTGTTCATTCCCTCCATTACAACGTCTAGGCGTTAACTACCATTTAAAATCATAATATTTTATTATTAAAGTGCAACGTAAGATTTCAAAGGAACTCGTTGTTGCGTATTGGGTAAGCCATCAAGCATAGCGTTCCCTTTAATTTAATATTAACATTTTATTCACAAATATGGATAAATATAAAAATGTCATATTCTTTATTTACCTGGGGTGTTACAAATGTAGCTTTTAATTAATCCAATAATTAATTTATAATTCCTAAACCTGCATCGTTATTTGTTTATTGGGTATAACTCGACCTAAAATGAATTATTAGGCCATTGGATCTCTCAGAGTCTGATTTTGGATCCTCTAAAGCCCTTACATGGTGAATCGAAGTTAGGCAATTCTTATTCAGTAATTTATCACTAAATTTCCTCTCCCAATTCCTTCTCTCCCACTCTTTTCTACTCTCATACTTATGTTTTTTTAGATATCTATGTTTTTAGAGGATATAATCTATATTTTTTAGATCTTGATCTAGGTTTGATTTTTAGAGCATTGTTGTTGTCATTCTATGATGGAGTTCCTAATTTAAGGATTTCTATTTTATGATATCAGGATTATAAGGTAGGTGTTTTTGTTATAGATTTTTCATTTATGTAACCATAAATTTCTTTATTTACACCTAATGTTTTTCAATTGGTTTGTTAAAAACACTATTCCATTGAGTCGGTGATTTTGACTTGATTTGGCATGAAAATTGGGACCCCCCCCAATTCCATTGAATTGGTGGTGTGTTTGTGGAATATTGAGAAAAAATTGAGAAATTGAATTATAGAATTTAAATTTGTGAAATTAAATTGTGAAATTTATTTTTGAAATTTATTTCAAATTTAGATTTGATAAAAATGGAATAATTATTTTTATAGAAACACATTGGTTTTATCTTGGAAAAAGGCATGATTTGATTTAAAAACCATTTTAATATAAATTTTTAAATTTAAATGAATAAAGGGTTGAATTTTATTCCAAACAGTTTTGAATTAAATTTTCTATTATTGATTGTTGTTTAAGAATATTAAAGATGAGGTAGTTAGTGATTAATTTGGGACAAAAATGCTAGGATAGATTTTCCTAAGATATGGATTATTCCTTTAAAACAATAACAAAAACATATAAAAATATATTTTCCCCAGAGATATGTTGTTTAGTCTCCTTTGGCTAGTGTTAGAGGGACATGTGTGCACATTTCTATTATCGTCATATTAGTTTGTGATGATCTATTAACCTAGAACTATTAAACCACTTGAAAGATGGCCATGTAGATTTTTGCAACTATTTATATATATATACATACAAATTTTTTTAACTATTCCACACACATTGTATGAATTTAAATAATCCATTTTATATAAAAACTTATATTATTCTATTTGTTTAATGTATTTCCATCATTTTAATTGTAAATTATTAATTATTTTTAATGTAATTTCTAAAATAAATTCATTTTTTAAAATTGAATGATTTATTTGGTTAATTAAAAGTGGCATCTTGTTATGGAATCATTGGTGAGACCCTATTGGTATCTTATCTCCCACCATACCTATGGCTTTCAGAATATTTGGATTTCCTCATTCCATGTTCGAGCAAGGGGAAGGAACCACTTCAAGGTGGTATTTACTGTTGATATTTGGGTTTGAGTTATTGTGTCTACTAGGAATTGGGTGGTTATCCTATTTTCTGGTAATTTGTGGTTTTACCTTGGGTGTTTTATACCTATTTGACATATCTTAAAATTATACCAACAGAGTTTTTATTGTATGCGTACAGACTTATATCTCTTGATTCCGTTGTGTCTCTGGAATATTCATTCACAATTTCATGTTATTTGATTCTAGGTTTTTGTCACCAACACATGGGGATCATGAATGAACATCGTTCTATGTCAAGATCAAATAAAGCTTTAGGGTACTAGGGAATTTAGGGCAGTTCATGATAATAATTAACCTACTTCAGCCATCATCAAAATAACAGTAGAGTATAGGATCCTTGGTATAAATCCCATGGCATACCCTAATGTAAATAAGTCAAGGTGAGCCAAATGGTTCCAAATCCAATAATATCACTTGCCACCTAGTTCCAACATATAGCACATGTCTAAACCAAGTAACCTATGTCCCGAAGCTGAAAAAAATAATCAATACCAGGTCCCACAAACAACATATCATAGGAAACCCTATTGGATGAAAGCACAATGTCAAAGGCAAAAATATAACTATCCTCTAAAAAGTAACATCATTGTATCAACAGATTAAATCTTGAGGAATGATGATTTACATCCACCCAAAATATTCTTGGACCAATGGTCTCATGTATGGAGAGCCTCGGATCCCTATCGATAGTCTCAACACTGTCAACTAATGGATTCTCACAATCCTTGTGGATTTATATTATAATAACCTCCATCCAACAACCTAAGATGCATATAATGGTTACCAATACCCACATGAGTGGTCAATACCACCCCATAATCTATGTCCTTATGTGTGCACATGACTACAAATTGTGTATTGTCCATCATTGGTGAGTATAAATTACCAAATAAATCCTTAATACATGTCATTTGGCACCTCATGCCTCTACAACCATGTTTCTTAATCTAATGGTAAAGAATATCCAACATAACCTGAGCCTAACCTATATCTTGAGGACACTATCACCACATCCCGATGACTAATTCACCCAACTAGGACAAGCCCATCCTAACGATCATATATCCTCAAACATGATGGAAATACCATCTCAATACTCATTCTAAGCCCATCCAGTTCCCATGGTACTCAAAAATCAATATAAATAATTTGAAATAATTCAATATTATTATATAAATAACCGTAGATTAAACTACCCAAGGCCCCCATCCACTGACATGCATTAACAAATTTGTAAACTCTATGATAATGACCATATAAATCTATAACGATCATTTTAATTAAACTAAAAAACCATGAATTTTTTAAGGCCTCACTTGGAAAACACAACGGGGTGCTTAAATCCTCACAACTGAAACACTTATTAAATCCCAAATAAATATAAGAACCACTGACCACGTGTTCTTAGATGACAAATTTTATGTCTTAGCCTCCAACTCAAGTTGATTTGAACGAAATTTGTGTTTTAGTCAAACAATCGGATAAGAGGGTAAATCTGATGGCATGGATTTAGTGCTCCATAATTTGAGATAAAATAAAAGAAGAATAGGTAGGATAAAATCAATCATCGATGTGGTTATAACTCACCAGATGGATTTAAGAAAAGATTCCATATAAGGAATCTTTATCACAACCTAGAGGTAGAGAAGAAATGTCTCACAACACATGGAGGAAGACCATGTAAGAGATAAATAGAAAAGAGGAGGAAGAAATAATAGAGGAGGGAAAAATGGTAAATCCTTCTATTTAAATGAGGCACACATTTGGCTCAAATGATTTTTCTAACTATGCACCAACCATGAGACACCTACTATCCATATGGGTACCTCACACATTTGTCCCATATATGTTTCCAAATTATAATGAAACTTTATGAATAACCAATGCTAAAAGCTAAAGAGGTGTCATATGGACATGAAACACTCCTATATAGTTTTCTAAACCATTATCATTGTATTTAGAGTCTTCACGATTTATCCAAGGATGATGCATGATTTCTCCAAACCATGAAACCCAATCTGCAAACCCCAAAAATTTGGGTTCTCGACGTTTGACACACCCTAATTGCAACCAAAACACTTAGACACTTCCCAAGCCTCTAGAACTATAAGAAAAAGGTCTTGGTTCAATGAAAAACTTGGAATTAATTTATTATAAAAAACAAAAGAGTTGGTTTACCCACCAATCCTAAGAAATTAAGAATAGGTGAGGACTTTTACTCTCTCCAAAAACACAATACATTACAATATTCTGGAAGAAATATATACACAGATGATTTATATATTACAATGTAAATATAAAACACGTAGCATAAGTAATAATCTGGAATCCTAGATATTATTCACCATATAGTTTTTCATATCCAGGGGATGAGAAAATAATTAAAGGGTGATATGTAATTCTTAGTAATCTTTATGCACAATTGAATATATCATAAGTAAATAAGGAATAATTAATATGATAAGGTAAATAACTTAAAACAAATTCCATTTAATATATAACATGAGCATAAAATTCAACAATGGGTAATATAAATATAGAAATCTCATGGTTATTAATAACTAAATTCTCAATAAATCAAATTTGTACAATTTGATGTCATGATCTCATTCATCATGAAATCTATAATATCAAGACCTTCCACCAAGAAAGATTAAACTTTGGGAAGGTATATATATAAAACCCATTTAATTTGGAAGACTAATTTATCTCATGAGACTTGTTATTGTATTATGGGATATAAAATTCAAGGACCCACCCACCACTGTATGTATCATGAATCCCTCATATATTTAATGATCAATTTAATTAATAAAAAATAATATTTATCAATAAATACTTTTATCAATTAAAGAATTTGAAATATTAAATTTCAACCAATTATTCAAATAAAATTTATAATAAAACACTATATGCAGAAATGAAATATAGATTAGGAAATATCAATATATATGTTATAAATAATGTGTATATTTAGAAGAAATGTAATTTCTAATAAAAAATGATCAAAATAAAGTGAATGTTTTAAGATAGTGTTAATGGATACAAATTGAATGAGATATATAAGATGACCATTAATTCACTAGAAAAGTATTTTTTTAGCTACATAAAGTATTTTAATAAATAGAATAAAATTTACACAATATATTTAATATTGACTTTAATAATATATTTTTCTTTTTAAAAACACATTAAGCATATTAAATAAGTTATATATTGTAAAATAGTTATGGTGGTGGGAAAATATATTAACATTGTATATGTTAGAAAGAAACCCCCTCTTTTACTTTTTGTAAAGAATATTGAAATCAAAATACTAAAAAAAAATTAAAAAAATATCTTAAAATACATTTCAAAATTAAAAGATAACATAAAATTCCCTTAATAAAATATTTTAGTAAAAAAAGACGTTTTAAAATCAATTTTAAAAAATACAGACATGGATGAAAAATGTTCCAGATCAAAACGAAAAATACGATCAGATTTTATTTTAAACATTACACTTGAAATAAAAATTTTAAATTGAATAATTAATTATAATTAATAATTTTATATTCATGTTAAATACTTAAAAAGGTATTTATAAACAACACATAAAATAAATAGGTGTATAATATCAACTTTGTCTCAATGGAATGAAAATCGAGAATAAATCCCTTACCCCAGGTTTGACTTGCCTCATAAATTCTTTTCAACTCCAATATAATAAATTTATTCTATTATACATAAAATAACCATATAAATATCTATAATATCATAAATTATCCCTTTATAAAATTTTCATCAATTTATTAAAGATATATGGTAATTATCATTATTTTCAGTGTTAACTTCTTTTTTTCCCATAATCATAATAACATCTTAGTATATTTATGATACTTGAATTTTTATTTTTTATGTTTATAACCCATTAATAGGATGTATAAGAATAAAAAATCCTAAAAGATTTGGTAAATATAATAACCTCTTCTTTATTAGAATTCCTTTATATCTTCTATTAATGGACCTAGGGTTGTTGTTATTAAAGGAAAAAACCTGTAGAACTTGGAAAATGATGTTTATAAGGTAATCGGGTTGGATTTGATCAATATTTGTTTCTCAAAGTGGTGTAATAAAAATATAGATGGTATTTACTTTTATAAATTAGTGGTGTTTAATTCTTGGGATTTCTTAATTTATTAAATTAATATAAATTATTTTTTTTCAAAATGTGTCTATGTTGATTTAATTAGAAAATAAGATGATGATGAGTTGAAAAAAACTCATACAATAAAATTTAGACAATTTATGGTTATGTTTTCACACTTAGATTTTACGCCAACCGCAATTAACTGTTTTGATAAGTATCACAATAATAACATTTTATACCCTTTATGGGCCAAAAATATTTTTATAAAAGGAGAAGTAACCTATAAATGAATGAAGTTGATTTTTTAAATGATATAATCTTAATTTTTCAAAATAAAATATTTTTATGAATTTGAAAAAATTGAATAAAATATTATTTATTATAAAATACCATCAATTTCAATTTTGATGTTATTCATTTAATTTGAATTTTAAGAAAAAAATGTAATTATAATATAGAATGTTAAGAAAACTATAATATTTAAAATATATCAACAAAATTGGGGGAAATTTTAAATAAACCAAATTTTATTAATTATAATATTATTTAAATACTTTTTTTTATTTCCCTATTAATTTAAAAATATTCTATTGACGTTGAATGACAATTTAAGAAAATTATTAAATCACTAAAAATTTAATATAATCATTCATGATAAAAATAAATTAATAATTTTCAGAATAATAGTTTACATTCACTCATTACATATTCTAATAATTATATGAATATATAAAAGAAATTAAAAGAAAGAGAGTGAAATTTATGAATTTTCTTACTTAATATAGTTTAAATATGATTACTAAGGTCAACTTGGTTCAAAATTATATAGTGCCTTAAATAAAATGGAATGTTAAAAAAATTGAGCATTATAATTCCAGATATGGTGTTATTTTTTTTAATATCCCATTTTAAGAAGTGGAATAAATTAGTTTAATATATATATATATAAATACTTTGAAAATCAATTTTTTGAAGAAATGCATTTTAATTACAAAAGTTAACATATATCAAAATAATGATTTTTTTAATTCAAATTATATTATTATAAATAAAATGTATTTTATGTTACTTTATGATAAAATCGAATATATAACTTTACTTTTAAAATAATTGATTTAATAAAAATAAATGGTATTTTTTGTAAAATCAATATTTTTTACTATTCACTAAAAAGCCAATTATTTTCAAAAAATTACGAAATTTAATAGCTAGTTTACATTGATATGATGATTTAAAAAATTAAATTATTTTATGAAAATAAACTTTATAAAATTTTGGAATTTATGTTTTAAACACATTCTTGAATAAACCAATGTATATTATGATATTATTTCTTTAAAAAATTAAATATTACTATAATTGAATATCGAGTGTTAAATTTGTCACTACATAAAAAAATTCCATCCTATAAATTTTTTGAATTTCACCTCATGAATATATTTTGTTTGATGATAATCATATTTTCTTTAGGATCTAATGTCGCTTATTCTATTTTATTATTTCTCAAGAGTACATTTACTAGTTGAGTCATATGATTCCAAAAACCTCATTCTTTGGTGTCCAAAATCTAGATAGGATCTTCATAGTAAGATAAACCTGGTTATAATTATATTTCCTCAAAGATGAGAACATGCATTGGATATTTCATATACTTTCTCAATAAAGAGATGTGGGAAATATGATGTACTTTGGAGAGGATATGTGGCATTAATAAATGGTAAGAAACAACTCCAATGTTTTTATAATTTAAAAAGGTTTAATGTTCATAGGGATAAGTTTTACTTTCTTACAAAACCTTATAACCCCATTCCAGGAAAATAATTTCTAGAAAATGTGTACTTCACTTTAAATTATAAATTATCTCTTTTGTTATCCACATAAATCATTTTGTTTCTTTGAGTAACTTTAATTTTGGCTTTGAATATACCTTAAATTCACCATTGTATCCAAAAAAAGTTAAAGTCTCAGAAGATTTGTTTCACCAAATTCTTCTAAACTAGTTGGAATATAAAATCTATTTTCATATAATGCTTTATAAAATTCCATTTTAATAATTTAATAGAGAATATTGTTATAGTAAAACAACACAAAATTTAAATATTGATCCAAAATAACTTTAAATTCAAGTGATAATAACCTTAAAATGTCTTGTAATGTTTGAAAAATCTTTTTAGAACGTACATTAGTTTTACGGTGATAAGTTGTGCTAAACAATATTTTAATATCTAGACCTTTCTGAAAACTATTCATGAATTTCAATGTAATGCACATATCATAATTATAAAAAAATTAAATAGGTTCAATATGAAGTCTTAGAACTTATTTAATACCAATTCATGATGTCTTCTAAAGAGGTAAATATTCTCTTATAGTGAGGAAATGTGAAGATTTTTTATGGTGATCAATAACAAACCATATTGAATCATTCTTTCACGGAGTCTTTAGTAATCTAGTGTAAAATTACATTATAATATCAACCCATTTCTACATATGAATGGGTATATTTTTCCTAACTCATCTAATATGTTGTTTCTCATTATTCACTTGTTATAAATCCAAGCATCTTGATACAGAATCAGCAATTTTATGATACATATTATCTTACTAAAAAGGTTCCTTAAAATATCTATACATATTACTTATACTAGGTTCTTAAATAAATTATATCTATGAGAATTATCTAATAATTAGCTTTTCATATCATTAATATATAGAACACATAACCTCTTTCCAATTTTTATAATACCATCATTATATATGACCTCTACCAATTTCCATCACTCACTGCTTTAATTTTCATTATGAAAATTCTCTTTACCAGGATAATAACATTTTATATTTTCCAGCAAATATGGATTGTCAATTATTTATAAAGGGAGTGATTTTTCCACTTCCTTATCAATTATCTTATACACCTTTAAGAAATTCATGAACATTAGATCCCATGAAATCCTCATTTTGGATAGGGTTATATGGTATTTATTTCTTAATTCATCCAATAACCTATTTCCTTTACCTAGGTGGAACTTTATTAAGAAATCATAATCCTTCAGTAGACTGAGCCATCACCATTACCTCATTTTGAGATATTTTGGTGATAAGATGTATTTTTGGCTCTAATGATTAGTGAATATATCACATCGCTCACCAAATAGATAATGCATCTATATCTTTAAGGAAAATATTACAACTAAAAATTCAAGATCACGATTTGGATAGTTCTATGGATGTGTCTTTAACCACATTTATACACAGGAAATAACTTTATCCTTTGAAATACAGACAACATAATGTTCTTTCTTTGATACATCACTATATATCACAAATCCATTATTTCCCAATGGTTGATTCAAAATATTATTATTCACTAAAATCTTCTACAATTTATCCAAACATTCTTCACATTCATTTTCTATGTGAACTCAATCCCTTTAGACATAATCTTGGTTAACGGGTTAGCCAATCAGGATTTTTTTGAACTAATAATCAATATTAACATGCCTATCTAATAAACTACATAATTTTGTTATGTTGTTGGTGTCGTCCATTCTTTTAATACCTTTACCTTTTAAAGATCAACTAATGTTCTATCCTTGGAGGAAATATAGAAAAGAAATAAAGCTTTCTTAATCAATGATACACACTTTCTAAATTTCCCATAAAATTATTTTCTCTAAGAGTCTTAAAAATAATATTCAAGTGACTATCATAGTCCTCATTGAGTTTAGAGAACACCAATATATCATCAATAAATTTCATAATGTAATTTTCAAGATATTCCTTGAATACTCTATTAATTATATCCATAAAAAAGATGGTGCATTAATCAACTCAATTATAACTATTATAAGATCATTATTTCTATACCTCAAATGAAATTATGTATTTATAATAACAAATCGCAATTGATGATACCCAAAAAAATTCAATAATTAAAAAAAATATAGATCTCCATAAAGTTAATAAAAAATGTTATTAATGTGTGGATGATGATGCGTTTACTTTATAGTAAAAACAATAATTTCCAAATAATCTGTGTAGCAACTTATATATATATATTTCTTTATAATTAAGGATAAAGGGGTTCCCCATGGTGAAACACTTGGTTGTGTAAATTTATTATTACACAACTATTTCAGTTATTTCCTAAACTCCAATAATTCCAAAGTTCTGATTATATATGGATTTTTTAATATAGGTCTTGAATGAGTTATTAAATCATGTAAAGATCAACTTCGTGTTCTAGATGATTTTTAAGAGATTATGTAGAAAATAAATCAATATTTTCCTATAAAATATTCACAAACTAAATTTTAATATTAATCTTTCCATATATATATTTTGCCTTCTATTATTACCCAAGAATTGAATTTAGAAGAGATACTGGGGGTAGATCTATGCATGAATCATATGATGTTGTGTCTTTCGAAAAAAAAGAAATTCTACATCCCCATAATAAATCATTATTTCCTTCTCTTGATAATTTTTTTTCAGTAAATTTCAAAAGATAATCCAATCAAAGGATTATTTTGAAGTCAACCATATGTATAATAATCAGGCCTACAAAAATTAGATGATTATTTTTCATAATGGGAACTAACAGACACATCATTATTATAGTGAGACTTCCACTAGGGGTTTTAAATGAAAACACTACTATTAAATTGTTTTGGAAATATGTATTTTATTAGAAAATAGGATAAATATAAAAGAGTTTGAATATCCATAATTAAATATAAAATTAACTAAATTTGAGGCTATGATTAATATACCAACCTTTAAATATGTACAAACTTCAAATTTAACTATAGTGATGTCATAATCTTGGACTTCTCCCATCATCCACTTCTCAGTAGGTTAATTTTATGCTAGAGATACCAGTTCTAATAATGCCCCATCTATTTAAATTTTATGTAATGGATACTGGTTACTTATTTCTTTTACATATTGATTTTATATAGATGAACCCATATAAACAAACTTGTAACAATCTTTCTTGACCATCAATCATTTCCTAGGGTGTTTTCCAACATTTTAACATGAGTAAAATTTATTTGTTCCCTTATTTTATTTGATGTGTTCCCTTTTTCTTAGTGCTCATTAGAAATCTTCTTCTCCTGATTTCCCTTGAACATATAAGATCTTGAAAATTCCTTATTTATCTTTATGTATGTTGATACTCTATCATCATATAATAAAATCATTTGAAAAAATATTTCCCTTCTGAGACACATATTAATCCCATAAAAGAAGCAATCAATGACACTCTTTGGGTTGTGTGTAGTCTAACGAATTCCTAGATAATTATATAAATATAGACTCATATTCTTCAAAATTTTCTTATTAGTTATGATTTAGTGTGCGGAAATTCTTCCCCATTTCATCTCAATGTTCTTGAGGGGTGTATATCTCAAAGAATTTCACTTTTATTATTATCTATTCCATGCTTTCTATTTCTTCAGTCTCTTTTGTGTTCTGGATCCATAACAACAATTGATTAAATTCTACTTTCAAGAAATATACTAATAAAATAACCTTTTAACTTTAATTACATCCCAAATATAGAAATATATTTTCTTGAGACTTAATTCATTTTCAACTACCAATTTATTATTAGTTCTACTAAAATATAGTTTTTTTCCCCTTGAAGTAATAAAAAATTAGTGAATCACAGTTTGTTATAACAGGTTATTACATTCAAAAATGTAATTTGTTTTAACCTGAGTCAGTTAACCTAATACGACCATTATTTTCTCATCCGCAATACCAACAGTATTGGTTTTATGAAAAGGGTAATCAATAAAATGTCTATAGGAATTGATTTTGTTTCTTTCCTTTTGTGCTATCACTGAATAATGGAAAACACTGAGTTAGATCATTATTGTCATGAATATTATTCCACAAAATAAAATCCCCATAATCGTAGAACTTCTCAAATACAATAAGGTATAATTATTTATTTAGTTGTGTTTATTTAAAATCCATTTCTCAAGGTGTCTACTAAACTTTCAATGATTCCAAATTTAATTTCCTCACCTGTTGGAACCCATGTTCAGTGTTTATTTTATTACATTTGTATATGATACAATGGATCTCACCATTCAATAAAATTTAGTTAAGAAATCTTGAAGAACAATATACATTCATGATTCCCATATTGCACTGGAAATATAATGAAAATATTAACAGAAATATTCTAAAATCCTTAATATTATTCATAATATATTTCTTGATATCCCAGAGAAAGGGAATAAAATAACTTGTAAGCTCATATACTTAACAAGAGTTGTAAATAGTATAATATATCATGTTTAAATAAGGAATAATAAATATGGAAAGGTAAATAAGGGAAAACAAATGCCATTTTTTCAATAACTTGAGAAAAAAAATTAAACCTTGTAGAATATAAATTAAATAATATAATGGATATTATTAACTAAATTCCAAATAAAATAAATTTATACTATTAGATTTTATGGTCTTATATATCGTGATAACTCTACCGTAAAATGTTTTTGGAAAGATAGATTAAACTATTGGTAGGTATACACCAAAAACCAATTTAATTTTGAAATATAATTTTTATCAAGTGATTTTTTGATGCATCAAGGGGATATATAATTCCAAGTGCTTCATAACACTCAATATCCATTGAATTCCTCACATATTTAATGATGTATTTAATTCATAAAAAATTAATCTCATAAAAAATATCCAAAGAGATTAAAAAATATAGAGTATCAATTTTTCCATACTCAACCAAATAAGTTTCATTATAAAACAAAATATATAGAAATGGTATATGGTTTAGGAAATAATAATATCCATTATAAAAATTATGTAGATATTTAAAAAAAATTTAATTTCTAAGGAAAATTATTATAAAAAAGTTAATGTTTTATGAGAGGGTAATGACAACAAATGAGTAAGAGATATAGGATGATAATTAAATAATGAGAAAAGTATATTTTGTATTTTAATCTCATATTTTCAATATTATAAGAAAAATGATTTTTTTTAATAAATAGTTTTCTTTTTAAAACTGTTGAAAACTGGTGGATGAAGCCAAATAGATTAAAACAATTTTGTTTTTGGTAAAATCCCTTAATGTAGAAAATATTAACAAGAATATTTCGTTTTAATTTTTATAAAAAATTTAAGAAATAAAGAATCAGTAAGAAAAATTTTAAATATTACATTCAACCACTTTTAAAATGTTATGGATAACTTAAAATTTACTTAATAAATCATTTTATTAAATAAAACGTCTTTTGTAAAACAATCTTTAATTATATAGACATGGGAAAAAATGTTCCCAATCAAAATGAGAAATAAGAACAACTTTTCTTTTAAAAAATAATATTGAAATAGTAATTTAAAAGGAATCATTAATAATTATTAAATAATATATATAACCATATTGAATTCTTAAAATGGAATGCATATACACTGTATAAAATAAAAAGGTGCTTAATTCCAATTACCTATCAATGGAGTAGAAATTGAGAATAAATCCATTACTTAGCGTTCGACTTGTATCATAAGATATTTTGAACTCTTATATGATAAATTAATATTTATTACAATTATATAAATGAGACTTATATATATCTAGAAAATCATATATTATCGTTTTATGACAATTCATCACTGGTTTATCAATAATCATTTCTAATTATTCTTATTTCGAGAGTTACCTTTTTTATTTTTCATGTATGATTTGATATGGTAGTCCTATTACTTGAATATTTCTCATTGATAAAACATATATATAATGATATTAATGTTTTAAATATCATATATATTCAATATATAGATATTTATAATCATCCCTAAAATATTGAGATAGAAAAATGAATTACACCGTCCATGGAGATGGAAAGTCGTATATAAGCATGAAAACTATTTTAAATTTTTGATGGATAGAAATAAATTAGGGTAAAAATAAGTCAAATTTATAATATCATTATATACCATATATATCTTAAATATTAATTAAATATATTCATTTTACCATCCATTTAAATCATAAATGAAAAACGTGTCACATCACTTTGTGGAGGTAGTACTGGACACATATGCACAACTAGTGTTGTCATTTTTCCAAAGGATCAAAAGGTAAGAAGGTATATGATATTATAATTAATGAAGAATGATTATTTTGTAAATATAAGATATATTCATTATTTCTATATTTAAAACCATCCTTATAAAGTGGTGATCAAAAAATAATTACACCGCTACACAGAGACATTATGTTCTATGTCTGCACAAGTGATGTTTTCAATTTTAGTAGAATTGAAAATAGATGGAATATGGTTGAACCAAAATAATAGTAAAATAAAAGTATGTTTTTTATACTTTATTTAAAATTATTATGGTTAAAAACATTAATAGGAAGTATAATAATAAATAAACATGAAATATCTCGTAAATACAATCACCTCTTCTTCGATTAACTTTCTTTAGATATCCTCTTAAAGGATGAATGGTTGGAATTTTGGAAGGGAAACAAAATATATTTTTTTAAAGATATTGAAAATGGAATTTTTCAATATTTGGGCAAGCAATATTTCTCAAAGTAGTTCAAATAAAATGGAGAATAGGTTTCTCTGTATAAGTATGTGGTGGGGCATTCTTGGAATTTAATAACGTATTAAATGATAATTAATTATTTTTGAGGTGTAAATGGATCAAAATTTATATAAGTAAAATATTATATGTTTATTGTACTAATTCATCTCATAAAATATTATTTGATAAAGTTTTATCCATATCGTTTGGTTTTAATAACTGTTAACCCTTTTTAAAATTACAATAATATTAATGTTTTCTATACTGGGTTATTAATGTTAATATAAAAGGAAAAAACCAATTAATGAAAAATTGTTTCAGTTTTTAACAAAATATGATTCATTAGGTTGAATATAATATTATTATGAGTTTCAAATAATTTGATAAGACATTATTTATTATAAAATACTATTAATGGAAAATTTGACACTATTCGATTAATTTCACAGTAAAAAAATAAGGAAAATATTTAACGAATATTGAATTTCAAAAAAAATTCATATATATGTATATAACTATTAAGACATTATAAAAATCCTAAATTTTATTAATACTAATATTTTTGAATTCATTGTTTTTATTTTTCTACTAATTTAATATATACTGTATCGGTGTTGCATAAGAATTTAAGATAAATATTCAATCACTAAAAATTTAAAATAAATTATCATTTAAAATAAAAGAAGTTTTTTTAAAATTTGATTTTATATTTTTTATAACATATTATTATAAAAATGTGAACATATAAAAAAAATTAAAATAAATATATTAACATTTTGAAAATTTCATTACTTAAAATAAAATAAATGTCATTATAGAGGTTAAATAGATATAAAATAGAACATATTATAATTAAATATATTATTTATATAATTAATACCATTAACTAAAATAATTTTATGAATTTGGTTGATTTTTTATTCCTTATCACCTTATTTTTAAAAATAATTAACTCATTTACCGTTTATCGATGTGATAAATATTACCATGGTCACTATTCATAGTGCCTAAAAATAAAGGATATATGTATCAAAATTAAATTTTTTGATTCCAACTATGATATAAATTTTTTACGATTCAATTTATATATTTTTTTAATATTAAATATTAATATAAATGTGTAAAATAAAATGAAAACAAGTTTTAGAATTGTTTTTACATATATCAAAATCATAATAAATTTTAACAAACAATTTACTTATGTAAATCAAATGAATAATATTTTACCTATTTATGAAATAAAATATATAATTGGACTATTAAATTAGTTGATTTAATAAAAATAAATGTCAGTTTTTTAAAAATTAGTGTTTTCACTTTTCAGAAAAAATCAACCATTTCAGAAAAAACGCTAAATTTGACCCTATGTTAATTTTGATATGATTATATCAAAAATGAAACTAATTTATGAAAATTAAATTTTAAAATTTTGGAATTTAGGTTTTAATATCATTCTTGAATAAGATTATATATATTGTGATATTGTTTCGTTAAAAAAAATCTTAGTATAATTGATGCTCACTAGTTACATTATTACCTCACAGTTGTTCATGTTTTTTTAAGCTTCATGGTTACTAATGAGTGTACATTTTGATCATTTTAGTTTTACGATCATGTTTTTCTAGTTTAGCATGACATCACATGTATGTATTGAGATCTTTCATTTATCTCTAAGAGCATGAGTTGATTAGTTTAATATTAATATCTGTCATTACTTATATAATTTTATAAGGAAATTAATCCCATTTGTATGTTTCTTATACCCGCAGTCCATGTCACCAACCTATGGACTTGGACATGGGATTCTGTCATCATTATCTCTATTATATTATTACTATCTAAAGAAAGGTACCTTTGGTGGGATGGGGTCATGACCCGATTAATAATTATTTAACTTCTAGAAGAAAAATATTATTCAATATTTTCAATAATCTAAATAATAGGAATTTTTATTTTAAATTAATACACAAAATATGTAACAAATTTTTTTTAATGAAAAATGAACTAAATAAACTTATATATTATCGATTATTAATGAGTGTTAATTTATTTAATTTCACGTTAAATATTCATAATGTATTGATGTTCACGTTTAATTTTAGATAATGTATTACTCAAATTTTTGTGTTTCATATATCACATGATAATCCACAGAGTGTTTATTTAAAGGATAACACATACTAAAATCATGGGGTGTTTTATTCTCCCCTCTTAATAAATTACCTTTTTATAATATTATTTTATTTTTACTATAATAAATATTTCTTGACCTAGGTATAATATCATATATATATTTTATCTCTATATGTAACTCTAAATTCACTATTAGGAATATTATTAATTCTTAATTAAATATTAACAATTCCATGTTTGTATTATTATAAGAGCCATACTTATGAATGAGTATCAAGGGGAATACCATATTAGCTGGGATATATTTCCCCACATAAAAACGTATAGGGTTATCTTATTCTTATTTGATTCTGAGGAATAACTTCATCATTATGATAAATAATATGTTAAATAAAATTACTTGATGTAATATCACCCTTGGTTGTTTTTCTATCAGTTTCTAATATTTTTATCATCTCATATTCAAAATCATTAATAGCCATGATTAATTTCTCTTCTTAAAGCATAAAAAAATCAAATAATAGACCATAATATACATAAAGGTAGGATAAGTTATTCCTCCTATAATTAGAAACTTCAAAAAACAAAAAAGTTGAGTGTGACTAAAAGACATTAATATAAATTCAAACCATTAAAAACCTTATTATAAAAAACACCACAAATTCAATAAAAAATTATTTTATACATTTTTTATCATTCTTTAACCCTAAAATATAATTAAACCCCAAAAATTAGGATTATGTCACAGCCAATCATCAGTATAACAAGCATATTTTCAAAATTTGTTCATTTTAATAGTAAACACAAAATAATTCATGTTTTAAATAGACTCCAATGAGGAATCTTAATTGAAAACTCCTTCCTTAGATTGTTAAGTGATGATCAAATATCCATTCTAATGTATAAAAGAGTGCATATATACAATACAAAATATGTACAACTATAGGATCAAAGTACCTATTATCACAAATTAAGTAACTTTTAACTGAGTTATAGTAATCTCATTAGATTGGCCTCCCATATTAGCCTATTCTTCAATATATTCCCTTAATGATTGGGGAATTGGTTCAAATAATGCACTATCTCCATACAGTTGAAGCACTAGACAACATTGAAGTTATTTTTCATTCACCTGATTTCATTATCCAGATGGACTATATCCCTGCAATTATAACTAACTATAATTAAATTTAATCATTTTACAAGATATTTATTTGAATAATCATAATATTGTTGAAATATTATATTTACTTTATTCATATATTAAAATTTTTTTTTCTTTAATTCTCTTCTAAACCGTTCTTTTCATGATTTATCTTGAATATATAAGTCATATAAAATTCTTTTTATATCTTGAGGGTACATAATAATATATTATCTTATGAAGAAATAAAATGGGAGACCAACGGCCTTTAAATGTTGAAAATAAGTGTATAAAAAATGAACAATATTTAATTTTAAATTATTTATGTAGTCTATTGCTTGAATTTCAAAAACTATAAAGCATGACTCATATTCAATAACACTTTCCCCAAACATCTACTTTAGGATATGGAACCCCCTCTCTATTTTAACTAATTTATATTGTGTAAAATATACCTCAAATAATTTCACTTTAAAATTTCATCATTCTATACTTTCTATTTTAACTTCATCTTTAGTATTCTAGATCAATGTCCACTATTGATCAAAATATCTATTTTAAAAATTTACTTATGGAATACACTTTTCTCATTTCATTACATCCCAAAGCTAAGAATATTTTTCTGAGAGACTTGATAAATTGGTCAGCTACCAATGGCTGAGTAGTTTTATAAAAGGTTAGAGGTATCTATTTTATAAAGAGATCTAATATAGGTGCATCAGATTATGGAACAATTGGTTTCTCTACAGGGGAGATATATTTTTTCATAAACTATGTGTGTTCCCTATTATGGAAATGATCTTCAAAATTTAAAAACCCAATCTATTCAATTTCTTATAATATAAATAACTACAGTTAATATAGGTATTGATATGATTTCCATTTCATCTAATATGATCCTCCTTTAAATTGAATTTCTTATTATCAAAGAATATTCTTAGGAGAATATGTGAACCTAAGATTTCAAACACCAAATAAAATGATAAAAGTGATTAAAAAACAGTATAAGTATACCGAAATCATTTTCCTTACATAGTTTCCATAAAATTCAATTTACTCTAGTCTTCAGATCCTCCATTAGAAGGGATTCAACGTGGGATAGAAACTTTTCCAATGTGTCCATGTACTCCCCTTTGGTCACCTTCCCTTCATTGAATCCCCTGATCAGTATGATATCCTTCTTATCAATCCATGCACATAGATCCACACTTTTTTTTAACTTTATGTGGCATTTACATCATCATATAAACATCCAATTCAGATAAATTAAACCCCAAAAATTATTCCTTTATTTATTTACCTGAATATGTAAGAATTTATAGTTCTAGGTTAAGATCTTCTCTCCATTCCATTTGTTGTTCAAGTGGAGAAACACATGAACTCGCCACCTGGTCCCCTGCCTCCCCTTAAAAATAATTTTACAACTTATTGGGAACAATTTAATTTATCTTTTTGTTCAATTTATTAATATATATTATCTCTATTGGTAGTGGTATGTATAGATATTCCTTTCTCTATTTATGTTTTCCTCTCTGACTTTTATTCCTCCTCAGGATGGGTGGTCTATTTTCTTGAAATTTGTCTCAGTAATCACCTAAAAGGTCTTTAGTGGGCTCATCGATTTGCTCATCTGGAGACCCCTTATCATCCATGGAGATCACATCCCCAGCAATATATTGTCCATGGTTATCATTTTATAAAAATCCAAATCATTTTTCTATCTCAATAGATAGAACCTCCATACTTGATTGTGCTTTCCCAAATCTACACCCTATTTGATGATTCTAGGTAACGATGAATGAGAAATAACATGTTTTAAGCACATTAGAAGGAATGGTTTGTCCTGTAATTTATTATTTCCCACAATTCCCTCATTCTAAATAATTTCATCCCTTAACTGAGTTATCTCCATATAGGTTGGATCTATAGGTGGCCTCGGGCCTCCCTCAAGCACTGCATCAGAATTTTCTTGCTCTGAAGGAGTATGCACAGATTCCCTGGGTATTCCTAGATTAGTTTTAAATTGGTTAAAGACACCAGATACAGTTGGGTTACCTTCCCTCATTCCACTTTTCAGATTTTTGAGTTTTGGTCCAAAGGAAACCCCCATCAGCTACTGCCGAGGAGAGCCTCCCTACAAAATTGGACAATCTCTAAAAAAATTCATTCACATAATTATCTCATTAAATCAAGAATATTGATCCATAACCTAGTAATTATTAAAATAAATTTATTAATTTATTATTTTATTATAATGTTCATACTCTCTATGTTCATCTAAAAGATATTTCTCAAGGGACCTACTAAACTATCATTGATATCTATTTTAGTAACCCTAAATCTTGTTTCCCAGAGTTTCCATTTACTTTATTATAATGATATATGATAGATGGGATCACAACACCACGGATAAAGGAATTTAGTGGTCTTGGAAAAAAAATATATACACATGATTCCCATATTACATTTGAAAATAAAAAAAATAATGATAAAATTTCTTATAACACTACAAACTATGATAGTTAAATCAATGTGAAAATCTAAAAAAGTAATAAATTGGTCACTTTTTTGTATCATAGAAAACAAAATATTTATACATACCAAAGTAAGTATTCCGGGGGAGAGTTATCATATAAAGTAGGAAAACCCAAATATTTTTCTCACAAGCTACTAAGATTAGAAACATGGTTCCTAGTAGGATATAACATAGGTTGGGAGAATATCACGGAAGTTATAGTTTTGATAGAATAATGTATCTAATATGAATAGGTTTTCTAAAAGAAATTTATGTCATAAACAATGTTCCTATCTTAAAAAGAAGAATTAATTAATAATTTATAGATTTGAATATACATCCACATTTTGACACACGCCCACAAATGCATGCTGATTGAAAACCTTATGCTCATGAGTATTGGTACATCCCTATCACGACCTGCATTCACCAAAAGGCGGGAAGGGTTAGCAGGTTTCCAGAACCATGATTCTTCAAGTTGAAGGAGAGATAATGACCCTTGAGACCCGCCTTCAATAGGTCCCAGAGTGGAGATTAGCACCAAGGGTATAATATCACACACTAAATGGAAGGCATTAGCCTTTTTCTTTTAATAGGATCAGGAGATAAGATGATGGAACCCAACAACACCAAACTAAAAGTGCAATAAAACCCAAAACAACCATTACCATATTAAAGTTCCAAAAGTAAATACTACAAAGTACAAAGTGACTACATAGGTATAGTACCAAAGAATAAAAAACAGCAACTGCAGCTGTCCCAAAGGTCATGTGCTAGTATGGTCCCGCGTGACCCCCGAAGTTCTCCTGGAAACCTGAAAACAGTTTTATAAATGTAGGGTGAGCATACAAGTATACTCAGTAGGGAAAAACCTAAAGCTCTCATGCACAAGTGGGGAGGAATACTAATGCCCTGTGAGAAAAGAGAATACCAAGCACTTAACAAGGAAACTAAACACCCAAGCATCACCAAGGTACACTCCCCAAATAATGCAAGTCTAGTAAAAAAATAATAATAGCACATCGATGTTTGGGTACCCCGCGCCACTTTCCCACTGGTTATTGAGGACATACTACGCATCGAACCAATCCCGACATTCTCACCACAGTCCCAATACCACACCCCGCCTCCACACACCTGGGCCATACCCTCACATAGTCCCACTGCCAAACCCCGCCCGCAAACACCTGGGCCACAACTGTCTTACGTAACCAAACCTGCAAAGACCTAGGCCAGAACAACCACCACCACGATCGAAGACACATGGGCTAGAAGATCCACTTCCACGCCTAAAGACACCTGGGCCTCATCCCGATGATACATGGGAAACTACCTGCCCGCACACACCTGGGCCAACCACCACGGCACCCTGCCTAAATATTCTTGGGCTAATAATGGACTTCAGGCCATCACAACCAGCCTGAAGATACTTGGGCTATCCGGGAAAGGGAGCAGAAAGGAGCTAATAACCAGCCACTAATAGAAGTGTTGGAAAAAACACCCTCCCCCATGAAATGGGGGGTGTTCGGCACTAAGTACTCAACTTGGGTGGGGCATGAATAAGAAACACAAAACTACAAGTATACGTATAGGTAACAAGAACTCACCCAAAGTTTAGATTTTTCTTCAGCCTGCCTAAAGAACACATTCAACACCCACGTCCATGTCACAACCCACAAAAAACCAAATCCCATCTATCTCATCTTTGTTTTCATGTTTAGTAATAATGTTAGATGAGTTTTCTGCACCTACTTGGGCAACTAACAAGCATAAGCACAAGCAAAGGAAAGAGTACAAACAAACATCAACTTAAACATTCACTCCCGGTTCTCTTGTAATGTCACAACAACAAAGGGATAAGTGAGATCCCTTAAAGTACTAGAACCAAAGAAAACCCCAAGGTATAGCCCCATGTCCCCAGAAGCCAATGGTTTCTCAACAACAGAGGATTCTACCCCAATTTGTGATATAATCAATGTAACCACCCAGCCTTGAATTCACAACCAATGGAAGCATAACAATAGGGGATCACATAACCACCCACATCACCCAGCAATTGGCCCATGAAGGAAAAACAAAAAACCAATACCACTAAAGTAAAGCCGGCCCATGCCAATATTTTAAGATTTAAATGATTTAACACACTCCATGATTCAAATTCTGCTGTACTTTAACCGGGGTTATCACCAAAAAAGGGTGATCGTGGTGATTTAAATTTATTTAGCCTGATTTACATAATTAAGAAAATTCCATTACAGGAAAGGGTTCACAAACACAATAAAATCCATTTAAAAATCACCAGAGGTAAGGGTTCGTTAGTGCACAGAGAAGGACCACCAACGACCATGATTTTCAATAGGTGTAAGCCTGCACAATTAGGAAAAAAAGATCATAAAACAAAGCAGTATCATCGATCACAACCCCCCCTTCATTCTTTAGAGTACGTTTAATATATTTATTAAGGTGCGGGTTCATCCAATTCTACAAAGTCAAAAGCATTCCCACCCCGCATGATACACAAAAGGTAGACGAAGGAGAAATTCCTTACTTTATTGATCAACGATCGAAGTTTATCTCACCCGATAGGAACAGAAGATGCGCGATTTGCAGGAGTGGGGCCTCGACAACTCAAAAACTAGTAGACATAATGATGGGAGGGTGATCAAGAAAAGAAGAAACCAAGATAAACCTTTAGTTTATAAGGGCCCAGGACAGTTGAGATAAGAACTTGAAACCGCGTAAGGAGCAGGGGTCCTGGGTTGGCCTCGCGGTCCCACACGTCATTAAAGGGGTCTTCACCTTTAGGGGAGGTTTAAACTGACGCACCCAGGTATCTCACTTAATTAAACGCCAATAAGTTGCATTAATGGGCCTTAAAACAGGCTTAATGGGGTCAAAATAGGGTTTAAAACCCAATTTGCGCAAAAGGGAGGCACTGTTGGAAAAACCTATCGGGGTAGGAAAGAGCCATCGGTTGGGTGCATCCACCGGTAGTAGAGAGATACCAGTGGATGATAGTGACCAGTAACCGAGCTATCGGTAGGCTGCAGCAACTGGTAGACCGAGGTATCGGCAGGCTGCGGCTACGGGTAGGACTACTACCGGTAGGCTAAGGCTACCGGTAGACCTACTGTGGGTCAAACGTCCCCGAGAAGTTGGGATAGCCTTCTAGACCACCCAGAACACCCCAAGCATCAGACTTTTACTAAGTAATGGACCTCCAACAACCCAGACCATTACAGTCCCCCACTACATCTTTAGTTGGTGGTAATTTCCTCTTTGTTCCTTTACAATTATAACTTGACACCAAATCTAATTCAACTAGGCATCAAATAATGAAATCATTAACACATCCCCACCCATGGGTTTCTGTATGTAACACACAACATATTATTCCCTAAACATGTTCCAAAAAATATTTTATTCAATAAAAATATTTTTATCAATTTAACATGTCCATTATAATGATACCCATAATCTAATTTCAAGAAAACCAGTAAGAAAATCATTAGCTTAGTTTCTACAGGGAGGAACCATTTAATAAATAGAAATGAAATTATTTTAGAAACCTAAAATCTTTCAAGTTCAAATAAAATTTGGTAGAGTGTAAAACAACCCACCTCAATTCAATTGGAATGATATATTAATGTTGTTTACACTAGTAAGAACACTTTCTTCCATTCCTCTATATAAACTACATATTATCTCATGAACAGAAATCTGAACCCATATATCTTGATTTAACACACTTATCTATGGTTTCATTCAATAAAATAAATGATATGAAATATATGTAGAAGGTAAAATAACCTAATATTTTATTTAAACAATTTAATTCCAAAGGATTCATTGGCATGAATGTCAGAATGTTGATGGTTTTAGAAAATTGTCTAGGGTAACCCTATAGGTTGAGTGAGAAAATCCATAACATAATGAGGAGAGACAACTAGTTTTTGGGTTAAAACAAGTTCTTCACTGATGAATTTATAGTGAACGTCTTGTATTTATGTCTTGAATACCTCATGGGGTTACCTTCACAAAATAAATCATCACTTCAATATTAAATCCTAAAGAACTAAATGATTATATAAATTTATTTTATGTAATAAATTCCCTCAAAAAAAATATTTATGCCACAAAATGTATATCATAAAACAATGATTTATGATGTAAATTTTTCCATTATATTTCTAAATGCCTATTTTCAAACTATATCCTCTTTATCCCCTAAAGTCTTTAGAAATGTATTCTAATATTTTCAAAACAAAAACAAAAGGCATAAAATGAATACATTTGAAAAACCATGGGTTATATAGCTAAGATAATATTTAATTGATAGAAATGATACATAATATATCAATGCAATTAAAAATATAGATATAGAGGAGAAAAATAATGTCCACTAAATGATGAAGAGTGTTAGAGAACACAATCTTAATAAAGTGAATGACTAAAAAATAATTTATAATACCTAAATAAATAATTAATGATATAATACCATAAATTCATCAAAAATTTTAGTTTTAAAGTAAAGGAATGAATTTTTAAAATTATAGAGGAAAATGGAAGTGAAACTTTAAAAATAACATTCATTAAGGATTTTATAAATTTGTTCAAAAAATAAAGTTCTAAAGTATTTCCAAAATTCATCTCAACCTTTTAAAAAATAATTCAATTTTATTTTAATATAAAGAATAAAAAAATTATAGAGTGATGGAAACTTATATTATTTCAAATAACCATAGAATATTATAGTGGAATCTACATGACCAATAATGGTCATGGATTCAATAAAAATCATTCACTTTGTATATGTTCTAAATAAATTTCCATTCAAAATTTTATAGAAATTGAAAAATAATTTTTTTAAACTGTAATATGATTACTTTTATAATTTTGTTAAAAAATTCCAAGGGACTATAAAAATTACATTACCTATAATTTTAAATTTTATAACAATTTTGATAAATAATTTTATGAATTCATAATCTTAAGATCATTATTCCTGATGAAAATAAGTGAAATAACGTCATCTTTTCCAAAAAACATTTTTTTGGTATTTTTCATACCAAAGAGATGAAAAAATAGATGAAATCATGGAAACTCAGAAACAACAAGAGTATATGAACATACGTTGGGTTTAATAATATAAATATAATATAATTCTTCCAATATAAATTTAAACATGAAAATTTTTGAATAATAGTTAGATTGTAAAATAAATATTTATGACATTAATAACTTTTGAATCCAAAAGCCTTAAAAAATAAAACATAAAATTGAAACAGTAAACACCATGAATAAATTTTAATTCATTATATTATATATCCAATGGGTAGTAAATATACTATATAAAATAAATTATGTGAATAGTATAATGTATGTCTCAATAGAGTGGAATTAATATCAGAAATCATTACTTGGGATTACTTCATAGTCAGGCATGTTATTCCTGTAGAATAATAAATTTAAATTTATTAAATAATTTATAAATATATTTCATCTATATTTATTTTTTGAACTCATTTTATAGTTATTTAACATATATTCATTTTATATTTATTTATTTTGTCAACTAATAAGGTTGTTTAGTCAATTTCTCCCCCAAATTTACTTCAGATTATTGACTATAGTTTAGGTGTTATGAAACAGTTCCATTATATACAGAATTTTATAAATTTTTTGACTATAAAGTTTATTGATTATATATACTTTTATAAGTATCCATGAAAAGTGATAAAAGAAAAATTAAACATAATCTTTATGTAGGTGATATTCCGCACATACACAAAAATTCATTTTTATTTTCCTAATGGTTATAAAGGAAAGAGTGAATATTATGATTAATATTTGTAGTATCATATTTTTTTATAAATATCATAAATTTTTATTATATATATCCTTATTTTCATCTATATAAGTCAGAAATGAAAAAACAAATCACATATCTTTGTGAAGATAGTTGTCTATACGTATACACATGTGATGCTTTCATTTCCCATTAGATGAAAAAATCATTAAAAAAGGGTTATAAAATAACTATAATAACATTAATGTATATTATAGATAATTATGTTTTTATATAATGATATATACTAATGGTTTTAATTAGGTATAATAATAAATAAATACAAAAGAAATTTTTTAAGAGTTATGCCTCTTCTTTGGAAAACCTCATTTGGATTACACCTTAAGCATGACTTGGATAGTATTTTGGATAGTCCATAACCTAAATGATGTTGGGATAGAAGTTAGTAATTGATTTTGGTAGGTATTGGATGAGATAATGTGGTCAATGTTTGTGAATAAGTGATGTGAGTAGGATCCCTTTTATAAGTGAGGGGTGGTAAACTTATAAAAAATTGTAACTTCATTTTTTAATATATATACACTACACATGTCAAGTGGCTCCAAATTAGAATAGATTTAATTATATGAAGTTTTATTTAAAAATAAGACCAATAATTATATATAAGAATGTTTTTCTACTATCATTATTCCTTATCCCTTTATTTTAACTCTTTTAAACCCATTTTACCCTTATACACAGTGATGTAATATTTCCATTGTTACTATTCATTATGAAAACAATTCTAATGAACTTATAAAAAAACATGGGTATTTTTATTAAAAATATTTCATAAAGTTTTTAATATTCTATTTCTACATTTTTTTATAATTTATTTTAACATAAATTCTCAAAATGTAATGAAAATTGGTTATTATAAAAATACCCTTTTTAAGAAATTATTTTATTTAATAGGTAAATATTATATAATTTTTATTAAAATAGAAGTATATGAATTATATTAAATAAAATGATACTTATTTGATAATAAAAATGTTGAAAGGAACTTTGTGAATACTCTATTAAGAGATAAGTGGAAAATAAATTTTATTTGAATAAAACCGTTACCAAGATTTTGAAAAGGTCAAAAATAAATTTTAATGTTTGAAGTTATATTTTTAAAAGAAATATATTACTTATTAAATAATTTTCTGTTCTATAATTTTTTTATATTAAAATTTGTATTCATTCATATATACATACAATGTAAAATAGTGATTGAATTTATAAAATCAGCATTTTCACTATTCAATGATAAACAATTTTTTTTGAAAAAAATAAGTTAATATTTATATAATGATATAAAAATAATGTCCATTTTATCAAATTCAATTTAAAAAATTGGATAATAAAATTCTAATATCTACAGACAAAATGCATAAAAACTATTTTTAGGGAAAATATATTTTCGAAGAATAAAATGAGTTTATTCTCATTTCATGCCTAGTAAGAACCATTATATGATTTTAAAATTATTTCATTGAATATGATATAAAAAAATTTCATTATAATCTTAAATCAATTATAATTAATTTAAATTATTAATATAAACAGATATTGAACAATTTAAAATTGATTATTGAAATTGTTTTACTTTTACCATCACAAGGTTTTATATTATTTTACAAAAAATTACAAATCAATGAAAAAATAATTATTTTTTAATTCAATTGTATAAAAAATAACATTTCAATAAATTTAAAACTCTAAATAGGAGGAATTTTAATTTTAATTGTTAATAAAAAATATACAGAAAATCTATTTTTAGAAAAAATGACCCTCTAAAACTTATTTATATCAATTACTAATGAGTGTTAATTTCTTATTTTTAAAATTTCATATTCAAAATTTATAGATGTTTACTATGTATTGTAAATAATATTTCATTCAAATTAGTTTGTGGATGGATATATCACATGATATTCAACACATTATTTATTTAAAGGAAAATAAATACTAAAATCATGGGGTTTTTATACATATATTCAAAGGATATTATCCCATTAATGTTATACATTGTTTTACTAATCATACTATATTTGTTTTATAATTTGGGTTTTTGAATATATAGGAAACCACAATTACAATGTAAGTTGGTTATAGGGAAACAAATCCAACTGACTCCCACAAAATATAGATCTAATTACTAATAATGTAACACCCCTAGATTTCATAGTACATTATCTCATTAATTTAATTCAATAGCTTGCGCTACACGCAACACTGAGTTCGAGCACACCAGAACTTACCAAACTAGCCATTAAAAAAGTGGTCATGAATTTTTTTCACTTCATTTTGGAACTTATATACTCTATATAATTTTAACATACTTATTATGTGTTTATTAAACATAATAAAAGAACAAATTCATTTATTTTGATAAAATAATTATTTTCAGAAAATGCATTTTTACCTCTTTTCAATGAAGAACATTTTTTTAAAATATTTTACACTATTATATATTCAATTTAATGAAATTTAATTCTTCTTTAGAAACGTAACATAAAAATTTAGTTTGGATAAATTTTGAGTACTTTTTTGATAACTTTCATATTTTGACGAATAGTGAAAATACTATGTTTTAATTGAAGACAAATTTTTTAATAAAAATAATTTATAGTGTTAAATTATGAATTTAAAAGGTTTTAACGTATAAATAGATTATATATTTATCATTTAATACAATATAGGTCATTATAAGTAATTTTATATTTCAATTTGACATAAACACGTGTCAATCTTTTGATAGTTTTTAATTTTTAAAAACCCGCTTTTTGGTTTTAACAACGAGAATAAATATCAAAATAAATAAATAAAACTTCTATGTTTTTAATTTGGTAAAATAGACTTCTTTTTTTGGATTTGGAATATCAAAATTATCTTTGGGTGATTTTTTGGTATTTTTCTAAAAACATTCAATTTTTGATGAATAGTGAAAAACACTACATTATTATTTAAAATAGACTTTTTATTTAATTAATTATTTATTTTATTTAGGCTTATTTTAAGTCAAACATCATATATAATACCTATATAAGTTTAATGTATGTCGTTGGCATCATTTTATAATAAAATTAGATGTATTAAATTTTATTGACCTTTTTAACATCTCTTACCCACATTATAAGAGCATTTAAAAATTTGCATAAAACATAACTTTACTACTTCTATCAGTAGAATTTAAAAAATATGAAAGGCATGGTTGATATCAGTAAGTAAATTACGTTTCAATAAGATGAAAATAATTTTTGGTGAATAGTAATGTTTGAATTTTATTTACTACGGTTAAAAGTTAAAATCGTAATTAAAGGTAAAAATGACATTATAATTACCCTAACACATGTACTAATTCTATTAGATAAGTTTATTTTGACAAAAAAAAAACCTTAGAAATAAAATACGATCCTTTAGGTCCACTTGAATTAGATTAGGAAATTTATTATTATTTTATTTAAAGAAGAGTTAAAAGTGTTAAATTCAAAGTTTAATAACTAAAACATTTTAAATATAGGGTTAAGAAAAATATAAATTTTACTATAAATATTCATTAGAAATATAAAAATATTTCCTATATAATGGTATTTTTTTAAAACTTTTAGACATTAAATTATTTAATTTATTTATGACACAATGATGATGCAGTCATTACCTTATTAATGAAAGAATCAAATAAATGGAATTATAAATATTAATGTAAATATAATTTCAATGTTTTTATGGCATTAACGAATTTTCTAGGTGAATATGACATGTTAGGGTTGATTCAGTATATCTTTTTAGAAGTAATCAAGTTGCGATGACTTACAAAAAAACAAATACCAAATAATGTCAAAATTGACATAAATTAAGTTTTAAAACAAATACAATATTATTGGTTGATATAATATTCGTTAAAATCTTGGGTTCAGCCAAAGGGATTATATATTGTTATATATTTCATTAATGAACCACTTTTGGTTCTCTTCTAAGTTTAGAGTATGTTTATAAACCATATAGTGTAAGAATACAAGAAGACCTGGTAAAAGATAATATTTTTAACTAAGAGTTAAACCTAAAAGAGATGGTTAATATGGTGAAATAAACCTATCTAAAACCAATTGGTTGAGTGTTTTTCGACCCATACACACCTTATCCTTAAAATAAATAATTTTTTATCCAATATAAACCGAAAATTATTTTATTATAAAAACATAGTTCATGGTTTTCCTAAAGTGACATTCACCTCTCTTATAAAAGGGTACACCCCTTCTCTCAAAATCACACCTCCGAAGCCATTTGGATCTGCCAAAACCTACCCGAATATCCTCCCAACTTCTCTCAAATCAACCTAGTGTCCTTAATTGTATCATTAAGCCATCATATATAGCCCTTTTTATCAAATCGAATGGAAACACCCGAAGAAGAGGAAATAATTTCACCACCCTCATTCAATTTCTTTTCATCTTCCACTTCCTCTTTCGTTGTTGATTCTATACCAAAATAATAACTCCAGTACCTCCTACATAATGTGATGTTATTATAAATATCTTATAACCATGTTCATTATTCTACCCATCCTCTAAATGACAAAGTCACCATATGTGAGTGCGTACGGCTTACCGTCTCCAGGTCGTGGTGTATTTTGTTATCCAAACACGTCATTATTTTGTCGAGTATAATAATGAGTATAAATGATGTAAATAAAAAATATAACATGTTAATGATTCTTTATATATGATATAGAATCCAATTACAAATGATTTCACCATCAATATAATGATATTGTCGCTCTTGCATAAGTACGGATTACCATCTCCACGACGTGATGAGATTCATTCCCACGTTCACCATTCATCAATGATTATAAAAATATATATTATTAATTAGTATGTAATATATGACATAATACTGCTAATGGAGAGATATATATATATTTACTTACATATATATCATTCACTTACTTCATGTTCAGTACGATGTGAAAACAGAAATAGCGTTTATGCGTACGTACGACCTACTATTTCCATAAAAGGTGCCTTCCATTTAATATATCTATATATTATAAATATTTATATTATAAATATATATGATATATAAATAGTGTTTTTTATTCTGGAATTATTTAAATAACTATCTAAATGAAATATAAAAAATAACAAGTTAAAACACGTACGATAAAGAAATCAATTATTACCAAAAATATTAATTTAACATGGAAATCATTATTATATGGGTAGTATAAAGTAATAAATGAGTCCTATATAATATAATAAATAGGAATATGGTTCTGGTATCATTTAATAAAATACTATAGTCATTATACAAGAGGTTAAACCTACCCTTGACCAATGGAAAGCACAAGGTAAGGGTTAATTTCACAATATCATTATTATCAGAGGTTGTGTTTTCCTGAGTATCTACTGGGACATATTTATTAGCCATATCCATGTTTCATAAAAGTGTTTTAAAGGTATTATTTTTGAGGGAATCTTTTACTAAAACATCATTTTAAATGTCTTAATGATTTATTCTTCTAAACCTTTCTCATTAATGTCTAAGCTTTCAAAATGGTTTTAAGGACTTCTTTATATGAACATGAATATTTTAAAATGATAATTACTTTAAAAAGTTTCAAAGTAGTGTGGGAAACTTTGATTCAAAACTATCTTTTGTATGACTTCCTTTATAAATTATATGAATTTTAAATGATTTCAGGAAAAAGGGAGATTTCTACCAAAGATTTTTACTGATCATTTTCAACAATGTCAACATCCTTAATGGGATATTATTCATGACTGAGGTTTATTTATTATGATTAAAATATTCCTTATTGTATTGAAGGGTTTGTGATATATTTGACTGTGGATGTGTTATTTTTATACCATTTAGATTTTATGGATAAATTATTGAAAATTAGTATGTTAGTTTTAATATGAATGTTTATGTTATGTTTAAACCTTTTCATAAGATGAATGCATTGGACTTAGTAAGTGATGAGTGGACCCCGCTATAGATCTTCGATGCATCGGTAGGTCTCATGAAACAAACTAGTGTCTTGGAAGAAGGCCTTGACTATGTGGTTATGAAGTCTGGCATTATGCATTCCATCATTATGAAATTATCTATTTATATTACATGTGATTATTCAGCTAGTAGAATATGCATGTGAATAAGTAAATGGAATTATTTGATTTATCTTTTCTATATTATGCTGAAGTTTATGTTTAAAAGGCTTTTGTTTTAGTTTTATACATTGAATTAAACATTTATTCTTATTTATGAATGTTTTCGCTATATTGTTATCCTTACTAAGCATTTGAGCTCAATGCTTTCTATGTTTTATTTTTCCCAGGATGTGAATAAGTATATTATGAATGACCAGTAGAGATAATGGAAGGGATATTAATTTGTTCAATGGAAAAAATGTTGTTGTTTTTTTTTTCATTTTATAATGTAATGTAATGTTCATGTATTCAATCTATTTTTTAAGACTGCTAAACTAATCGGTCTTTCGGGACATGATTCCTTATAATCATGACAATGTATTAAAATAATGCACCGACTCTGGGTAATAGGAGTCGAGGCATTATAGTTGGTATCAGAGGAAGTTTAGCAACAACCTCGGAAATAGATTTAGATAAACTTTGATTAGAGAACATTACCCTAATATAGACTTTGAGGATTATTATAGAAGAACTTCCTAGAATTTTGGTAATGTATTGATTTTCTGTATTTTCCAAGAAATAAATCCATGTCTGAATAAGAGCAGGTAGAGGCAGCTCTGGCATAGATGTTCCTAGGAGTGAAAACTCTGACATGGAGTTTCAGGCTTGACCCGAGGTATCCTAGTACATTAAAATGGGCCTTTCTTCACTCTCAGTTATGATAATCCTAAGGGATATTCCTAGGATAATTCACATTTAATTAGAATCCATTATGAAGGATTTAAGAGTAAATACTTCCTCAAAGAAAACATTTTATGATTATATATTATATGTATAATCTTTTCAATCTACGTTAGGTATTTTACAAGTTTGGAATTATGTATTGCGATTCATAAACTAACCTGGTGTATTCCATAGTTTAGAAATGACACTTAGTAGAAGGAATGAGGATTCTAGTAATACACATGATCAAAACATTAAAAAGGATCATATCTTTCATGGTATTAAGCCAACATTTAAAAGGGAAATAGTCTCTCACGTATTTTCATCATATGAAGAAATAATATCATGTATTAATAAGATAAGTAAAGTATTCTCTGAGTCCTATGTATTTGAAGGGAAGAAAGAGAAGAAAAGGATGGAAGAGAGAAAGATGGATAAAGGGAAGAGGGGAAAGAAGGATTTTCTCAGAAGTGATAACTTTGGAAAGTATCACCTTGGTAAATGCTCGAAGGGAATTGGAATTTTTTATAAGTGTGGAGAAAAAGGACACCAAGTACGTGATTTCAAGGGTAAGAAAAATGTTTCAAATGTACAATTCTTCATCTTCAACGAGTCGGGACACTACGCGTAGTAATTTCTAAATCATTAGAGTGTATACCCCAAATGCTGCTATTGGATAATAATCAAGTTATAATAATACCAAAGGTGAAGGGGAGTGATTAGATTTATTATGTTTTTATTAGAGTATTGTGTAATTTGAGTATTGTATTAATGATGCACATGTTTTAATAATTATATAGTATAAAAGGATTGTAATGCTGTACTATTTCATTAAGGACTTGAGATTGTGTGGAACCAAGAGAAGTGACTCAATAGTAGGTTAATTTTTTTGGAAAATATATGTTTGAGAGAAAGATAAACCATAATATTGTTCTGATATTGAGGTAGTGATTTTGGAATAATATATGATTTATTTTTATAATTTATATTAGATATTCATAACTTCCTTGAAACTGAATAATGATTTGTATATTCTATCATTGTTAGAGTTTAAAACATTTTTGGATAGAAGGAGTATATCTAGTATTCTATAAGGAATAAGGGAGTATGAATGTAATCAATAAGGTTTTATGATAACTCAGGGTGTTATAGTGTTTTAAAAGAATACATGATGAAGGTATTCACATATTATTTCATGGAAAAAAGGATCTTCATTGTGTTTACCTTCCTTATAAATTTTGGACTGTGAGTTTGGAAATAAGTATTTTGTATAAGTCTAAAGGTCAGAATAAATTAAGTTTGACATTGGATAATATTGTTAAGGTTAAATGATTTCTTGAGATTATTTTTGGATTGTCATAAAAAGGACATCCCAAAGGTCAGGTGACAACCCGCCATGTCTGACAAGGATGCAAGACTTGAACCTGCAACCGAAGGGCGACAAGGGTGTATCACCTACCACTGGCATACATGTTGTCTTGCTTTGTATAATGTAGTTCTTTTTAAATAGAATTATAAATGAATTATATATTCATTATTTTTTTAACCCTATACAATTAGGATAAATAGAATATTTTTGAATTCTATTACCTTTTGGAGTGAAAGATGAGTTTGTTGTGGGATTTATTTGAAGGATGAAACTATAATTGTTATGTAAATTTTTTCCTCTTATTCTATGAATATATTAATTCTTAAAATTTATGGAAGGGATATTAAAACAAAAAATGTGTTGTCCTAATACCTTATGTTTTGTTGAACTAACGATATTTTATATCATCATAGATTGATGGCTTTGAGGCCCTCAATATCACACTTTTTTATGATTTTTGATCGCAATCACTCTCTATAAATATTTACATTTTACATCAAATTATGTGTTTTTAATTTCCACCAATGTTCTCTTAATTGAGATCATTATTTGGTGGTAAATTTTTAATTCTCTTTCCTCTTATTAAGACTAATTTTTATTTACCCAATTTCAGATGTGGGTTTTCCACAATGGTATTTTTTCTATTTTTAACCTTTTATTTTCAAAGAACAATTTCAAATTATGAGGATGCAATTTATTGGAGTAGGGGAGAATGTAACACCCCAAGATTTCATTTTACGTTATCTCATTAATGTAATTCAATAGCTTGTGCTACATGCAACACCGAGTTTGAGTACACCACAACTTACCAAACTAGACGTTCAAAATTTTTTTATTAATTGTATTTACTGAATTTGGAATCTTATATACTCTATATAATTTTAACATCCATATTATGTGTTTCTTATAAATTATATAATAACAAATTCATTTTTCAGATAAAAGAAGTATTTTTCAAAAAATGAAATTTTACCACCTTTTAATAGAGAGCCCTTATTTAAAACCAATATTTAACATTTTTATATATTCAGTTTAATGAAATTAAATTCTTCTTTAGAAGATGAACATAAAAATTTAGTTTAGATAAATTTTTGGTACTTTTCGGATAACTCTCATATTTTGATGAATAGTGAAAATTACTATGTTTTAATTAAAAACAACTTTTTTAATCAAAATACTTTATAGTATTAAATTATGGATTTGAAAGGATTTTAAGTATAATTATATTATATTTTTATCATTTAATACAATATAGGTCATTATAAGTAATTTAACATTTAAATTTTACATAAACACATGTCAATTTTTTGATAGTGTTAACATTTTAAAAACCCGCTGTTTTGTTTTGACAACGAGAATTAATTTTAAATTAATAAATTAAACTTCTATGTTTTGAATTTGGTAAAATGGTCCCCATTTTTTAATTCAGAATATCAAAAATTATATTTGGGAAAAGTTTTGGTATTTCTCTCAAAAACATTCAATTTTTGATGAATAGTGAAAAACACCGTGTTATTATTTAAAACCGAATTTTTATTTAAATAATTATTTATTTTATTTAAATTTATTTTAATTCAAAATAGATATATAATACCTATATAAGTTAAATGTATGTCATTGGAGTCATTTTATAATAAAATTAGATGTATTAATTGTTTTTTGAACTTTTTACCCTCTTTTACCGACCTTTTAGGAGCATTTGAAAATTTGAATAAAACTTATTTTTACTACTTCTGTGAGTTGAATTTAAAAACTATGAGGCACAAGGTTGATACCATTATGTAAAATGTTATTCAATAAGATTAAAATAATTTTTTTTGAATAGTAACTTTTGACTTTTATTTACCACGGTTAAAAGTAAATAGGGTAATTAAAGGTAATAATGATATTATAATTACAGTAACACATATTCAAATTCTATTTGATAAGTGTATTTAGACCAGAAAAACCATAGGAATAAAATATGATCCTTTAGGTCCACATGTATTAGATTAGAACACTTTATTATTTTATTTAAAAAAGAGTTAAAAGTGTTAAATTCAATGTTTAACAACTAAACCATTTTTAACACTAGGTTAAAAAAAATATAAATTAGACTATAAATATTCATTAGAAAGCTAAAACGATTCCCTACACAATGATATTTTATTTATAAATTTTATATATTAAAAAAGTTAATTTATTTATGAAACAATGATGATGCAATAATTATCTTATTAATGAAAGAAACAAATAAATGGTATTATAAATATTAAAATAAATATAATTTCAATTTTTTTTGCATTGAAGAACATTATAGATTAATATGTAATTTTAGGGTTTATCCAATGTATCTTGTTTTAACCAATCAAGTTGTGATGACTTTCACAAAAACCAAATACCAAATAATGTCAAAATTGACATAAATTAATTTTTAAAACATATACTATATTTACTGTTGGTATAATATTCCTAAAAATCCAATGATTGGCCAATGGTATTAAATAATATTATATATGCCATTAATGAACGAATTGAGGTTATCTTGGAAGTTTATAGTAAGTTTATTATCCATATAGTGTAAGAAAACCAGAATACACGGTAAAATTTAAAATATTTATATAAAGTTAATCTAAAAGTTTTGGTTATTATAGTGACCTAAACCTGTATAAAACCTATTGGTTGAGTGGTTTTCGACCCATCGATACCTTATCCATGAAATAAACCATTTTGGATCCATTAGAAACTGAAAATTATTTTATAGTAAAATAATATTTCAAGCTTTTCCCAAAGTGACCCGCAGCTCTCTTATAAAAGGGTACTTCCCCTTCTATCAAAATCACACCTCCAAAGCCAATTAGATCAGCCAAAACCTACCCATATATCCTCAAAACTTCCATAAAATCAACCTATAGTCCCAAATTCGATTAGAAAGCCGACCTGAGGAACCATTTTTATCAAATCTAAAGGAAACACCCGAAGAAGAGGTAATAATTTCCCCCACCCTCTTTTAAGTTCTTTTCATCTTCCACTTCATATTTCTTTATTGTTTCTATAAAAAAATAATAACTATAGTACCTCCTACATAATATGATGTTATTATAAATATGGTACAACAATATTAATTATTCTATCCATCGTCTAAATGAAAAAGTCACCATACGTGCGTACGTATGACTTACTGTCTCCACATCGTGGTGTCGTTTGTTATTCAAACACTTCATTATTTTGAGGGACATAATAATGAGTAGAACGGATGTAAATAATAAATATAACATGTTAATGATTTTTTATATATGATATAACATCCAATTACATACAATTTCACCATCAATATAATGATATTGTCACTCGTGCGTACGTACGGATTACCGTCTCCACGACACGATGAGACTCATTCCCACGTTCACCATTCAACAATGATTATAAAAAGATATATTATTAATAAGTATGTAATACATGACATTATAATTATACTGGATATATATATATTTATATTTATATATTTATGTACTTACATATATATTATTCACTTACTTCTGTTCAATACGATATGAAACAGAAACAACATTTATGCATACGTACGACCTACCATCTCCATAAACATTGCCTTCCATTTCATATATCTATATAATATAAATATTTATATTCTAAATAAGTATGATATATAAATAAAGTTTTATATTCTGCAACTATTTAAATCATGATCTAAATTATACGATAAAAAATAACAAGTTAAAACATGTACGATAAAGAAAGCGATTATTACCCAAAATTTTAATTTAACATGGAAATAATTATTAAATAGGTAGTATAAAGTAATAAATGAATCATGTATCATATAATAAATTATAGTATGGTTCTTGTATAATTTAGTAACATACTATGGTCATTATAAAGGAGGTTAAACACACCCTCAACCAAAGGAAAGTGTAAGGTAAGGGTTAATTTGACCATGTCTTTATTATCCCAGGTTATTTTTTACGTGAGTATCAACTGAGAAATATTTATTATCCATGTCCATGTTTCATAAAATAGTTTTCAAAGATATTATTTTTAATTCACTCTTTTACTGAAACATCATTTTAAATGTTTTAAATATATATTCTTCTAAAACTTTCCCATTAATGTCCACGTTTTCAAAATTGTTTTAAAGATTTATATATATGGACATTAATGTTTTAAAATATTAATTAATTTAAAAAAAATTAAAGTGGTTTGGGAAAATTTTATTTAAAACTATCTTTTAAATGACTTAATTTATAAATTATGTGACTTTTAAATGATTTAATGAAAAATGGATATCTCTCTCAAAGATTTTTAATGACCATTTTCATCTATGTCAACATCCTTTATGGGATATTATTCTTGATCGAGGTTGATTTATTATGACACAAATCATCCATATTTTATTGATGGTTTTGTGATATATTTGATTGTGGATGTTTTATTTTTATACCATTCATGTTTTATGTATAACTTACTCACAATTTTAATGCTAGTTTTAATACGAATTTTTATGTTATGTTTAATCCTTTTCATATGATCAATGCATTGGAATTAGCAAGTGATGGGTGGATCCCACTACATATCCTCGATGCATCGGTAGGTCTCATGAGACAAACAAGTTTCTTCTTACAAGGCCTTGACTATGTGGTTATGATATCTAGAATTATGCATTCCATCATTAAAAACTTACCTATTAATAATACATGTGATTATTCGACCAGTTAAATATCCATGTGGATAAGTAAATGAAATTATTTGATTTATATTATCTATATTATAAAGAATTTTACGTTTGAAGGCATTTTCATTTAGTTTTATACATTAAATTAAATATTTATGCTTATTTATGGATGTTTTAGCTATATTGTTATCCCTACTGAATATCTGAGCTCACCCCTTTCTATGTTTTATTTTTCCCAGGATGTGAACAAGTATATTATGACTGACCTGTAGGGATAGTATACGGGATATAAATGTGGTCAATGGAGACAATGTTGTTTTTGATTTTCATTTTAAAATTTAAAGTAATGTTCATGTATGTAATCTATTTTCTAAGTCTGCTAAACAGATTGGTCCTTCGAGAGTTGATTCCTTGTAATCATGCCAATGTATTAAAATAATGCCCCAACTCTGGGTAACTGGGGTCAGGGCGTTGCAAAAAAAATTTAGTCTGGTATATATCATATGGTAAAAAATAATTACCTAAGGTAAGGATATAGTTTTTGGTACTATTCTGTTCTTGTGTCAATACTAGATTCTGTGATTTTAGCACATAGGAAAAATCATTCATGGGTAAACTCACATTTAATTTTTCTTTAACCTCAATAAAAACCTTAACATCTTATCTAATGACACATTACGGAATAAAACATTGCTAAAAAACTTTTTAAAATGCATCAAAAGTAGCAACATACTTGATCTATATAGATATAGAAGCCACACGATTTAATAACAATTTCTTAATTATTACCTTTTCTACACATTGATATTAGATCATATTGGAATTAATGTATTACAACTCAAGACACCCAAATAACGAATAGTTGAATCAGGGTGTGGGACCAAATTAAAATTTTCTATTGAATATCTTTAAATTTATTTAATATATTGTTTCCAAGACACTAAGAACTATTTTTTACCTATCTTAAATATTGTTGCATTAAAAAAATAGATACAAATATCTAGGAAAAAATCAACAACCTAATATAGATATTTTAACTAGTTAAGAAAAATGTCGAGTCTAAGGAGAATACACATGATGTTGTTCCAATGAAATAGAATCCTTTGATCTTTACTAGTTATGGGGAAACAATGTTTCATCTACGCTCACTCTCTTCCAGCCTCAATATGTCTAAAATTTTTCTCGGGTAGATCACTCCTAACCCATAACATGTATCCACTTCTTCAATTTTACACACTTAATTAGTGAATGATCTTACAAATTTTATTTATTTGTATTACTCTTAAAAGACAATGGACAAGATGGTCTACCTCTGATAAATGTGATACTTCAATTGCATTATGGATATAAATTTTATGATTTATTTTAGATAGATTTTATACAACATATTCTTTCAATTCATGATGATAACAACTCTATAGTGTGATAGTTTAGTCTCTATCTTCCATGATATGTCATTAGAATCACTTATTTACCTAGATGAAGATAATTTCACACAAATATTATCCAATCTCATACATACTCTACCACTACCAACTTTGACCCCCAAATTTTTATTTTGACTTTCCTTATTCGTCCACTGAATAGAATTGTTTCATTACACACTAATGTATTATGTGATATAAAGAAAAACAGTTATGCATGAAATATGATTTTTTAAAATTTTCTTCAAAAAATATGAACTATGTATAGTGTAATGTACATTTTTCACCACATACCAACATAGAGAACTACTATTCATCATGTATTTTCCACACAGACTACCCTACACTTCATTAACCAAATACTACACTTCATGCACCAACATTAAATGATTCTTTCTTACTTCATGCACTATCCTCATGGAATCCACCTTTATAGTCCTCCCTATAAAAATTTACCCTATGAACTTACATCATTGATTTACACCCCTTCATGAACTAACTTTGTGGTAATAGGATTCATGAGATAACCTCATGTAATGATATTTATAGATTTCTGTCAAGGATTACTCCATAAAAACAGAATTCACAGCCTCATACTCATGATTTTACTTCTTGAATAGTGTTTATGTGCTTATATTATTTAATATCCTTAGTGAACTTAATTATGAGAACCTTCTTCATGAACTTACATGGAATACATACCAAACTTTTATTATTTTATAATAAATCTCTTCATAAGGACCATATGTTTCTCAAACCCTAATAACGATGTTAATAGACATGTATTTATAAGAAAAGTCCTTTGAGAAACTAGATAATCACAAAAATTACTATTCAAACCTTGTATAAATACCCTTTGTGTACTCCCTTTATGGTATGCCTACCAAAATTCTCAATTATAAACTATCCTTTATGGAACACACATGTGATCCATGTACCTTGAGGTTATAAAAAAATATCTATTTAAAAATATTAAACCACTCTTACAGACCATGTACTATGTTAATATTTAGAAGACTCTATATCTGGTCAAAAAACCATGAACTCACCTCATGGTCTAATGTAGTTATTGAAAAATAACCTATAATAAAACCTAATTATTGGTTATGTAATTTGTGGTTCGTATAGTTTCTATGTGAAAATAATTTCCATAAACTACTTAAATGAACTACATAATCTCTATGTGTTCCACATTGTAAATATAAGAAAAAATATCCATCGCTTTAAAACATTCATGGAAATTATCCTGAAACCATTAATTATTTATATCCAAAATTATGAAAAAAAACACAAGAACAACACTATTTTCAAATATCAATTAAACTTCATTATTTAAATAAATAACACAACATATATATACCAATACTTTCCATATTCTCCTAAGAAATATCCTATATATTACAATAATAAATGAATCCATATTTGATATAAAAAACATCCACTAGAAATGAATTAAATAACTATGACTCTTTGAACATCATGAATAAGAATAAAAAAACATATCCTTTTTATATATTGATATTAATATTTCTATTCCTTATGCTTTTATATGAACTTCACATCACCAAGTCTTCGACATCTATTAATTCAAAAGTATAGAACCTCCTTAGATAAAAAAGGTAAATAACCATTATAAAAAAAATCAAAGAAAAAACCTTCTAGTTATTAAAAAAGGAAAAAAATATCTATCTCACATTTAGAAAATATAATTAAAACTTGTCTAATAATTAGTAAATCAACCATTTTTTACTTTTTTTAAAATTAGATAGTTCCACCTGCAAGTTTGTTCAATTATCCTATTTAAGTTAATATATTTCCCTATATGATTGATGAAAATGAATTATCAAGATATAGAACATATATGGGCATATGATATAGATAATAATGTATACATTGGAATATGTAACATGACTTATTATAATAATCTATCCCCTTATTAGATATATTATATACTTTGTGACATGAATAATAATTTAATATTGAATAGTTAAATATTGTATTTTTTAATTTCTTCATATGACATGCTCTATGAATTAATATAAGGATCCCAAAATATCTATGCATCTAGATTTTATTCTCTCAAACTTGGGTAAATATTTTAATTTAGTCACGGATGAATTAACAATTGTATTTATTAACCATAATACTAATAATATATCTTGCATATGTTATCAATATTTCTAAATAAAAACCTAATAACACTTCCATTAACTTATTAAAAACACATTTCAATCATTCATTCTTGAAAAAGAGACATTGTCTTGTTGATTTATAAAATGAATATTATTTGAATATTTTTATTTCTGTATTCTATAAATGGTTCTCTACAATTATAATAACCTATTTTCTTTCTTTGGTGTCCCCAATAAATTTGGTTTCATCACATAGATAGACTCCATAGAATTTCCATCAAGGAAGGTTGTCTTTATATCCAATTTACAAATATAAAAATAATACATTGTTTATATGGAAAATATAATTCTAAAGGATTTTAGCATAATGATTAGTGTATGTTTTTTCACAGACTATGTCCAAATATCACATGAAACCTTAAATAACCAATAATGAATTATTGGTAATAGCTTGGAAAATTCATTTATTATTTCTTCATGAATACACACTAATTTATTTACATAATTCAAAGAAACTACTAGAATACATACTAGATTTGTGTACTTGTAATCTATCTTGGAATTCATACTAACATATCGATCATTGCTAGTTCTATTTAACTAATTCTTTGTAGGATTCATTAATATTACTGAATAATTTATCATTGATATTTTTTAATATATAACCACATATATTTTTAAATTTTCTAATCTTTATTAGTTTTTAAAATAACCCCTTTCAATAAGGGTAATAGAGTTTACTGTTCACATTCTAACTCATGTACATCTGTAGGCTTAATCTTATTGAATCCAATACGACTCCCACTATCTCGAAATATAATTTCCTAAATCTTATATAAATATAGAAATATTTTACTAATACCTTTATATATTAGGGATAAATTATCTTGAGTAGCTATATGATACTTATTTGATATGCACTAAGTGTTTTATTAGACATTCATTTGTTGCTGAACCCATCTTTAATAAATTGTTATCATCAAGTACCTCAATACTTGAAATAAAGGATTTATTTTATATAATATATTTTATTTCCCCATTAGTAAATATAGTTAAGATATGGATAAATGATACCCTACTATTTTTGAAAAATGTAGGGAATTTAATTATGGAGGACCTAAAATATTAATTAATTTCTAATCAATCATCCTTATATTACCATCACGTAATTGATCTCTACAAGGTAATATATGTTTTGGAATGGATATACTATACATTACAGTGATCTTGGATTATTTGGTTATGATATTCTTTTAAAATTCCACAGAGAAGATCTATTATACTAAGTGTACTCATTACTTCAATTATCAATTCAAAAAAACATTAATGAAATCTCATTATGTATAAGAATTTACATCTAGGATATCCTTAGAATAGATCACACGATCATTCTCAACAATCTATAAATGATTTTGTGGGTTACCTTTATTCCTAAATGATTATTTATCAAAAAGATATTAAGAGTTTATGTCAATATACTTAAGATTTCTATCTCATAATAGTTTAAACACTCTCCTGGGAATACAAGAAAACTATTTAGTATTACAAGATAAGGTATTTAATTTTTAAAAATTAGAATGAGAATTGTAATTAATATTTTTCATTCATTTCCAAATTTATAAATATTTGATTCAAGTATAACTATGAAAATATTTATGTATGAAATATTATAATAACATTCATTCCAAACATGAAATAATGTCTCATTGTGTTAAAGTAAACATTGAGACAATGTTTTTGGTAATAGATAATAAACTATATTAGTCGTGATACAATCAAACTAATGATCAATATAGATTCATTTAATCCTAATTAATAATATTGGAATACCCCCTTAAAAGCATATAAATATTTTATCTAACATATTGTAATTTCTATACACTTTCTTAGTGCCTATATTTGGAATATAAATATATAAACTATTGATTGGATTTAATACACAAATATTAAAATAGAAATGTCACATTAATTAAAAAATATACATAATTTCAAAGTTTCTATTATTATTTTTATTCTTTTTACTATAGGTCCTCTTATAGTGACGTTTTTAGTCATATGAAAATCATATAAGTTCCAGTTCACCATAATGACTCTAAATATGTTGTCTCTATGATGGAAATTGTAAAGACTACATTGAAAAAATATTAGCCCTAGTATTTTTCAACCTTGCCTTTTAATTCATTCACTATACGGATTGAGGATACATGTTCCCACCATTTCCTATCCTCTTGATGATGTATGGTCCAAATATTCTATATTGTATTCTCCATATTGTTTTTAAAATAATATTTTCTGAATATGAAGTAATTTCTTGTTATAAATGATACATGATATTAATGGATAACATATTATCTGAATGGATTCCTAAAATTTCTAACTAATAAATATATGTCATCATTATTAAGGAAAAATAAATATCTCAGTAACCATATCCTTGTTTAAATAAGTATATTGAAATAAATATCTCACTTATCTTAAGCCTCTTCTTGCCTTTTTCTTGATTTAAGAAGACCAAGTCACATTATGAAAGCATCTATGTCCTTATACTACACTATAAACTCTTTGGATATAGTTTTTGGCATGATGCAAGTGACATAAGAAGATTCACCCATGTTTATATTTTAAACATTATCATGAACCAACATATTCCACCCCTAGAATGGGGAACTGAGTTTACTTTTGACACACCTATGGTGAATTTGTGATTGCCTCGGGATGGAGACTAGGACAAGGGTATCAAAAAACAAAATATTTTGGAATGACTTAACTCTTTCATATAAAAACACATTATAAATTAAACATTTACTAAGAGTATACATGAATAATAAGTAGAATGACTTTAAATAGAAAAATAAATAAATATCATCACATAACTAAAAATAAATAAATAAAACAATCAAACATGTTCTAAACTATAAGTTGGAAACATAAACAACCTGAAAAAGAAAAAAAAATAAAAAACAAAATTGATACACTACCACCATCATCCATGTTATTGGAGTTTTTTTCCTTGAACCAATATATGTACAATTTATTTTTCCTATATTCACAGTTTTGAATATTAATAAACTACCTATCACATCATGGTTGCTATTATGTGTGACATAGTATGTGATGATTTTATAAGAGTATCTATCTCATCGAAAGGTGATTGTAGACTACTTTTATGAAGAGAAACCATAAATTACATGATAGTATTATTCATGATATATTCTATATCCATATTAAATCGTTTTTGGGACACAAATGTGAGATACAGAATCTCCCACTATGGATTTCTTGCCCATCACCCTTCTTAGACATATCAAATATAATACATATCATCTTACCCTGGGGGAAAGGAAACATAAAAGGGGTTAGATAAATGACAAGTAAGGATAAAAAAGGGATACATGTAATCATAAAAATGAGTATATGGGTATGCTAATGTGATCATATAAATATAATATCATACCCTATATATCAAAGATCATAATTGAAATCATGGCATAAAGATGGGTAGTTCATAAGAAAATAATCATTTGAAATAAAGTGCATAATCCATAAAACAATTGCATAAGAATAATACATGGAATTGTTGAAGAAACATAATAATATACCTATTTATATAGTAGCCATGAAATATCTTCCAAGGTCATCTTAGTATTATGGGTTTGATCCCCATACCATCTTAGTTGTCATGGTTAACTCCCATGACCATATTAGTAGCATGAGTTCCCTCGTCATACCATCTTAGTAGTCATGGTTCACTCACATGTACATATTAGAAGTCAAGGTTCACTCCCAAGTACATATATGTTTATATAATGAGATATAAATATTTACCCAATGCACTATAGGGATATATATTTCCCACCCATATCATAATGAAATCAAACACACATGCTCCAAAAAAACATAAAACATTTATCATAAACATTACCTAAGGAAAAAATGGTAATCATAAACATGTAATCATATCAAAACCTATGGAAACGATAATGGTTTCAAACTAATTTCATCAAATCATAACCCATTAGAAGAATAGGTGTTTCTTAGACATCATTATATCAAAACATAAACCATTAAGAGAAAGAATATTATTGGTATTTTTGAACAATAAAAAAGTACATCATCATAGGTGGGGAAGCATTTTCAAAGATCAAATGGAAAATGAATTTTTATTAAAGATTACTTTTTAAAACATAAAACATTTTCAAAAACCCTTCTCATTGAAACCAAATTTAAAAAATATAACGTAATCATGAAAATCATTTAAAATAGTTCTTGAGGAAAATATCCTTTTTTCGCAATAGTTTTATTTTCTTAAAATGATGTGAAATTTTAAAAGAACACATTTTATTTAAAAATAACCTTTTATGATTGTATGAAAAGAATATAAGTAATGAGGTGTTGTAAAAGTGTAAAAATCCATTCATTACATATAATTTTAAAAAATATTCTTCTCATACTTTTTTTTGGAAATTTCAAAAAGTGCATCATTTAAAATATAAAAGAAAGATTCCTTTAAATCAATTTGTTAAATGAAAAAAATGGGTAAAAATTACATTAAACATTCATAGGTGAATAGTAAAACATTTTATGATTTTTTAGAATACATGGATATGGATGATAAATATTACTTAATGGATAGTTAAGATAAAATAATCCCAAGTATGGGAGAGATTGTAAAATCATATTATAATATGTAGAATTGTATGTCCCATGTCAAATAAAAATTACTAGAAAATATAAAAATAATAATCTTCTATATAGGACTCATAAAACAAGTTCTTTTTCATTATATACACCATTTAGAAGAAAATTTTGTGTTTGAGGCATGTATCTTACTAAAATAAAGGTGAGAAAGAAATAATCCCAAGCCTTTTGTCCCAACTCTCTTCATACTCAAACAAGATTCTTATATAGTAAATATAACTTTATTATAAATATTTTATTTAAAAATATTCTTATATGTAATACAAAATATGGTTTGATTATGAAATTATATTACCCTCTTGTTAACGATCTTATATTAAGGTTTCACTTCGGGTAATATTCACTTTGTTATTTTCATGTGTCTTAGTTTTTCATATCATTTGTCCTTATAATTATATCATGATTACATAATATAAATCATTATATAAATATAATATATATCAAGTATATGAATATTAAAATAATTTGTATTATTAATAAGTATGTGTTGGTCGGAGTGGTTTACTCAAGAGGGGGGGGGGGTGAATTGTGTACCAATTAAAATTTCTGTATTTAAACACACTGTCTTAAAGACCCCCAAATAAAATACTAAATTAAACTGTAGTGAATTTATATTAAAGTAGAGGTTCTGTTAGATTCTCAAGGGATTGATTAATTCCCAGTTAATCAATACAGGAGTGTATGATTATCTTTTGAAACTAACTTACTAATCTACACTTAACATAAACACTTGCTAATTTAATTATCAAAGTGACTTTTAAAACAGTATTGGTTTTAAAGTGATTAGCAGCGGAATAAAACTTTGAAAGAGATGGCACAACAAATGTAACCAAGAGGTTCAGTCTCAAGCTGAGACTTAGTCCTCTAAAAAGTTTATATAAAAATGATCCACACCCTGGATCGGGGTTCAACAGTTTACAACTGTCCAGGTCCAAGACCTCTACCACTGTTATTCGTGGGAAATAGTACAACAACAACTAGCTGTTCAGGTCACACACGACCTCTACCACTGTTATTCGTGGGAAAGAAAGAATGCAAGAGTTTGGTAAGGATTTACAAATCCTCCAGTTTAAGTACAGGAGACAGTGTATGTGTTAGATACAGCAGATAACACACACTGCTCGAAAAGTATAATAATAAATCACAGAACAAGAGATATAGAGTTTAGAAATGGTTCTGGTGATTTCAGTGTAGCTCTGGACTCCTTTGGATTCGATCAGAAGTGAGTCTGAGTCCTCTTCTCGTTTCTGTTTGAGAAACAGAGTGTCGTATGCTCCAGGTTCATAGACAGTGAAAATGTAGTGGTTGAAGTTCTTCAGTGTTCTTCTTATATGCACAGAACACTTCTCGAGTATGCTTGATTGTCTATGAGCTTCTCTGTGTTCTTGATGGAACTGGTTTTTCTCTTCTTGATTCTTCTCGTTCTTGTGTTTGGTATATTTCATCCACCACACTCTACTTGTTGGGCAGCGTAGTCTTCTCGTATTTATCTCACAGGCAACAGGAGACAGAAAAGATTTCCTTTCTGCAGGTACGAGGTACGGGCTCCTGACATCCGACAACCTTTATCAGATATTTGACAAATCATTAAAATGTACATGATATGACCGTTGGATAGATTAATTAAAGATAGGAAATAAAGAAATTCAAACAGTGAGTCGAGTGATCGGTAGGTAATCAGCATCGGTAGCTTGGACATCGGTAGCTCAATTTCATTAGTTGCTTTGACTCTATCGGTGGCTCTATGCGTCGGTTGGTATATGCTTGTATCGGTGACTTTGTTTATCGGTAGCTCCATGCGTCGGTAGCTCCATGCGTCGGTAGCTCCATGCGTCGGTATCGGTAGCTGTGAGTCTGTCAGTAGCTTCGTCCATCGGTGACTCTTATTCCATCGGTAGCTATTTATACTTACACCGGTAGCTCTATGTTTGTATCGGTAGCTGTCTGTAAGTTAGTAGCTTACATTTATAAGCACATCGGTAGCTCTGTGTTTAGTATATCGGTGACTCTGTCTGTCGGTAGACTAAGTCTATCGGTAGACTGGGTACCGGTAGCTCTTTATCAGTAGCTATAGGCAGATTACTTATCTGTTTTATGCAGAACACATCCGATTGTGTTAGAATCAATTTACAACTTGTATGAACATGGATAAATGAGGATTAAGATATTCCAAAGACTATTTTAAAAATTATTATTGGTTTGATCACAGATTTGAAAGAATTAAAGTATAGATCAATGATACTTAAAAATATCATAGAGAATGAAAACATAATTGGGATTTTCAACACATATGAATACATGATTGAGATTATCAAAACAGGTGAGGTCAACAATCTCCCCCTTTTTGATAATCACAATTTATGATATGGGCATTTAACATAGTGAAAATATAATAGTAAAGAGTATAATATAGAATTCAATTTTCTCAGAGAAAACAGCATCAGAGATAATAGAAATAGTATGATATAGACATAAGTTATCAGAGGTAACAAGCATAAGGTACTGAAGGTAAAAAGAAACACAATAATATCAGATATAAAATTGAAAAGAAGGTAATGTGTCTCCCCTTATTCCTTATTTTTCTCCATTAAAAATATTTCTCATTCTCTCATTTTCCGCTTATTGTTCTCCCCCTTTGTGATAATCAAAAAGTGGGAAAGCATATATAGGAGACAAATAAAACATGAGAAGTAAAATGAGTTCTTCTGTATTAGAGCAGTCAGAAAGTACAGAAACAGAATACAAATGAATTCCTATCAAAAATCCTGGCCACTGGATCAATCCACATCTTCAACGTGATATTTTCCTTTGGGATCAGAAGAAGGTTCGGGTGGTGAGGATGCAGGTGAAGGTTTTGGAATGCCAGAAATGATCAAAGGAGGCTGAGCCACTGACACAGAGTCAGGCCTGTAGGTTGAAGATATTTGGGTGATCATTGGTGTGAGGCTTCGAATAGCTTGAGCAGGAGTCAGCTGGACTGTGGAAACAGCTGAGGCAGAAGCAGGCAAAGCAGGAGGTAGGATGACTGGTCTGGCATCAACATGCAAGAAGGGAAGCAACAGATTTCTAAAATCCATAATAATTCCTCCTCCTCTTTCCATAGCAGAGATGAAATCATCTTTGTTCTCCATGAATTTCTCCAAGGCAGGAGTCAATTGTCTTAGTTGGATCACTTGTTCTCTAAAAGTGTGAGTTACTGGAGGTAGCTTCATGTTTTCCAACATCAGCTTGAAGTGGTGATCGAGTTGATGCTTGGTGAAAATTCTGGTGAAGTAGTAGTCCACTTTGCTCTTTATGGCTTCCTGAGAGGCAGAGGCTTCTCTCATATAATCTTGAACAATATTCATTATTTCTCTAGCAGAATCTCTTGTAGAAAGCACCACTCGGCTCAACTCTGATGAGTCCACAGAGCCACTGGTTGAAATAGAACCAATCTCCTCCTTCATCATTGCTCGAACTAGATTCAGGTCAACTAATAGTTTGGATGTGAGAGGGCCAAGAGAGAAGGAAACAGTTTCTTTGAAACTCTTAGACAAACCACTGATTAGGCTTTGAACTTGAGAGTCCTGTAATTGAACGTGATCCTTCACTGAGGTTTTGAAACTTTCAAACACCGAGACAAACTGGCTTACTACACTCTTCACATAAGCTAGGTCCTTGTCAGCTTGAGACTTGGAGCTCATATAGGAATCCAAAGCAGCAACTGATGTCTTGAGAGCTTCAAGATCTTCTTCGATTCTAGAAGACTGAGTCTGGCACTCTTTCACTTCTTCCATAAGCTCAGACACAAAAGAAGATAAATTACAAGCCAGAGAGAGCTCAAAGGATTTCTCTAACATTTTCATTTCTTCATCAAAGCTTTGCTTCATCTCAGCAACTGATACACTGAATGATTCTTTCAGCTCATTCTTCATGGATTCAAGATCAGATTTAGAGACAAAATCATTAGGGACAACTGCAGTAGATCCCTTTACTGAGGCCAAACTAACTACAGAATCAGTCATTATTGATTAAATTGAGGATGAAAGAGAGGTTTCCATTAACTTCAATTCTTCAACAAAACTGGATTTGAGGTCCTCTTTCAGCTTATTCAGATCATGAAATCTGACCACATTATCGGGAAACAACTCAGAAGCAAGATCATAATTGGTCTTCGGTCTATTCACAGACATCTCATTATCAGAATCCGGATAATCCAATCCACAGACTATAAACCCTGGGTCTTCTACCCAGTCTCCAAACTCAACAGCTACTGTAACATTTCCAAGAACAGATTGATGCTCCCCCTCAATGGGTGCATTCTCATGTATCACAATAGCATTCAGTGATGGATTCTCTTCATCAGAATATTCTACTACAAGTTCCATCGGTGCAGCATCTAGAAGATCTTCTGATACAGGTACAGCTTCTTCTGTATCTCTTTCTACTTCAGCAGTCGGCATAGCTGAGCTTCCAATCAAAGGACTCGTACTTAAAATACCAGAAACAGACGATTCAGATACATTCTCCTTTTCCTCTTCTTCTTGGTGAGGCACAGACTGGTCTTCCTTATAAGTAGACAAAATTTACTCTACCTTTCCTTTCCTAGAATAAACCAATTCTGCAACAGGACTTGGGGGCAAGTCTGGATCTCTTCCAACATCCATGGGAGTTTCTTCTTCTTCTTCTGTTTCATTACTATAAACAGGTTCCTCTTCATCAGGTCTCAAACTCGGATCTCTCTTATCCTTTGTTCTTGAGGGATGATCCACAGGATTAAACCTATCATATATCTTCTGATCATCACTGACCCATTCTCCCTTCCATGGGTTCCAGTTAATTTTCATGTACTTACAAACAGTCGAGGTGATGCATAAATTATTCCTGACTACAACTGTCTCACCCTGAGACTCAGCTATTCCTTTCACTTTTATCATTACTGAAATCAGCTTGGCAAAGAATAAAGCATTAGTCTTTGACTTTGGTCTAATCATGTCTTCCATTTTAAACATTAACAATCTGCACAGATTGATTTTCACACCATGTCTTAGCAGATGAAGAAGATAGATATCTTGATATCTCAAATTTGCAAAATCTCCTCACCTCGGTATGAACACATGCTGAACAAACTTGAAGAGCAGTCGATTCTCTCCATCCATTTCAGCAGCAACCACCTGCCTTTGATTCCCATTACCGGTCAGCTCTTTTAAGGCGGTTTCATAATCAAAGATGTCACTGCTAGGTGGCATTGCTCTTGATACGTACCCAGAGACACCTTCATGTGGTACTTTTAAACACTCATCCCACTCTAATGAAGAAAAAGACATCTCTTTTCCATTTAAAAAAGATCTTACCCGATTCTCATTTTCAGACTTCTCGAAGCTTACAAACTCGTAGAACTGTTTTACCAACTTCGGGTAGTATGGGCCATTGTTATTCGAGAAACAATCCACCCATTTCTGGTCCTCCAGAATCTTGAGTACTAACGATTTTCTAGGCAGTAGCCATTCCACGCACAGTTCCTTCTCGATTACTATGTCTCTATTCTGCAAGTGAGGATTCACTGATCGCTTTCCCGATCTAGTTCTGACTTCACTAACACTGGCTTTATGCTATGTCTTCTGCTTCTTAGCTTTTGGTTCTACACTTTCATCTCTGATGGTAGGAAGCTTAGTTTTTTCCATCGCGGGTTTAGGGTTCTTGGCCGATTTGGGAGCTAAGGTTCAAAGGTGAGATATTTTGAGCTCGGTGAGGTAGGAAGTGGCTTAGGCTTAGTTTTATCATTTAGGAATTCCAAATAAACGACTAAAATAGAGTAAGATAAAATAAAATAAAGCGATTCGTATTCTTGGAGGTAGACAGATGTTTTTTTTTAAAAAAAAAATTGCATCGGTGTGAGTTAATCATCGGTGGGAAAAAAAATCGGTGAGAATTGTACATCGGTGAGGATTTTCACATCGGTGAGAATTTCACATCGGTGAGAGTTTCACATCGGTGAGGATTTCACATCGGTGAGAATTTCACATCGGTGAGAGTTTCACATCGGTGAGGATTTTCACATCGGTGAGAATTTCACATCGGTTGTGATTAAACATTCCCAATTCGTGTCTTATGTAACTTAGCCTATCCAAACTTAAAGGTTTAGTGAAAATATCAGCCAATTGATGTTCAGTGCCAATAAATTCAAGAGAAATATCACCTTTTTGATAGTGATATCTTAGGAAATGGTGTCTTTCATCTATGTGTTTGGTTCTAGAGTGAGATACAGGATTCTTAGAGATGTTTATTGCACTGGTGTTATCACAGTTGATTGAAACATGTTTAAAAACATATCCATATTCCAAAAGAGTGTGTTTCATCCACAGAATTTATGCACAGCAACTACCAGCAGCTATATATTCTTCTTCGGCAGTAGATAATGCAACTGAGTTCTGTTTATTACTACACCAAGAAACTAAAGATTTTCCAAGAAAATGACATGTTCCTGATGTTCTTTTTCTATCTAACTTACAACCAGCAAAGTCAGCATCTGAATAACTCATTAACTCAAAGGATTGTCCTTTTGGGTAAAACAAACCTAAGTTAACCGTCTGTTTGAGATATTTAAAAATTCTTTTAACAGCAAGCAAATGAGATTCTTTTGGATTAGCTTGAAATCTAGCACACATACACACACTAAACATAATATCAGGTTGACTAGCAGTAAGATAAAGTAAACTACCAATCATACCTCTGTAATTTGTTTGATCAACCGGTTTCCCAGTTTCATCTGCGTCCAATTTACAGGTAGTACTCATAGGAGTTTCACTTTCCTTGATACTATCCAGACCAAAACGTTTTAAAAGATCCTTTGTATATTTACTTTGATTCAAAATAATACCATTTTCATTTTGAAATACTTGAAATCCAAGAAAGTACTTAAGTTCTCCCATTAAGCTCATTTCAAATTCATTTTGCATACTTTTTGAAAAATCAGTACATAAAGAGTGTTTAGAAGATCCAAAAATAATATCATCAACATATATTTGTACAACTAAAACATCTTTAGAAATTATTTTAATGAAAAGAGTTGGATCAGCAATCCCTTTAGTAAAACCATTTGAGATAAGGAAATTGCTAAGTCTATCATACCAAGATCTTGGAGCTTGTTTTAAACCATACAAAGCTTTAGAAAGTTTAAAAACTTGATTTGAAAAATGGGGGTTAGTAAATCCAGGTGGTTGTTCTACAAAAACATCTTCAATTATAAAACCATTTAGAAATTCACTTTTCACATCCATTTGATATAACTTGAAATCCAGATGTGCAGCATATGCAAGTAAGATCCTAATGGCTTCTAGTCTAGCTACAGGTGAAAATGTTTCCTCATAGTCTATACATTCTTCTTGACTATATCCTTGTGCAACTAGTCTAGCTTTGTTTCTAACTATATTTCCAGATTCATCTACTTTATTTCTAAAAACCCATTTTGTGCCTATTGTCAAAGTGTCCTTAGGTCTGTCAACTAATTCCCAGACTTTGTTTCTTTCAAACTTATTTAATTCTTCCTGCATAGCTATTACCCAGAATTCATCATTGATAGCATCATTGATATTTTTGGGTTCTAGCTGTGAAAGAAAAGCTTGATGTTCAACCTGGTTTCTTAGAGAAGCTCTAGTTTGTGTTCCTCTATCAAGATTACCAACAACAGCTTCTAAAGGATGATTCTTTAGAATCCTCATTGATCTGGTAAAGGTTGGACTAGAATTTTCAGGTTCATCTATAGGTTCGGGTTCAACAGAAGTAGATTCTGGAAAAAGTCCAGAACTGGATGTTTTGATAACAGGTTCTTTAGATTTATCATTAATGTCCAGAATAGATAAGTCTTCTTCAATATTTTCAAGAGAGGTTTTAGACTCATGTGGATCAGTTTCATCAAACTTGATGTGAACAGATTCTTCCACACATTTAGTTTTCTTATTGAATACACTATAGGCTTTACTTGAAATAGAGTAACCCAGAAAAATTCCTTCATCACTTTTGGAAGCAAACTTATCCAGATTATCTTTAGTATTCAGAACAAATACTTTGCAACCAAAAACTTTAAAGTAATTAACCTTAGGCTTTCTATTGTTCCACAATTCATAAGGGGTTTTCTTAAGAACAGGTCTAATTAAGACTCTATTAATGACATAACAAGCTGTATTTACAGCTTCATCCCAAAAATAAATAGGCATGTCATATTCATTGAGCATGGTTCTAGAAATTTCTTGAAGGGTTCAGTTTCTTCTTTCTACTACACCATTCTGTTGGGGTGTTCTAGGGGAAGAAAAGTTATGAGTATAGCCATTGTGTGAGCAATAAGATTCAAAATCTTGATTTTCAAACTCACGACCATGATCACTTCTCAAAGTTTTAATCTTAAGTCCACTAAGGTTCTCTACAGATTTGGAGTATTTAACAAAAGAAGAACAGGCTTCACTTTTGTGAGCTAGAAAATATACCCATGTATATCTAGAAAAATCATCTACAAGAACATAAACATAGTGCTTCCCATTTAAACTAGAAACTCTTGATGGTCCAAACAAATCCATGTGAACCAATTCAAGTGGTTGAGAAGTCGAAACTTCTTTCTTTGATTTAAAAAAAACTTTGTGTTGTTTTCCCTTTTGACAGGGGTTACACACTCTATCATTTGGGAATTCTAATTTAGGTAGGTCTCTAACTAGGTTTTTTCTAGAGAGTTTTCTAAGTGAGTGAATGTTGCAATGTCCCAATCTTCTGTTCTATAGCCAAGATTCTTTATGAAAAGCATTCAAACAAGTAATATTCTACTTAGCTAAGGAATTCAGATTAACAGCATAAACATTTTCATTTCTTAAGGCAGAAAATACCAAAATATTCTTAGAATTAAAAACTTTGCAGGAATCATTTTCAAATTTAACATGAAAACCATCATCACATAACTGAGAAATACTTAATAAATTGTATTTAAGACCATCAACAAATAAAACATTAGAAATCATAATTGAATCAGTGTTACCAATCTGGCCTAGGCCGATGATTCTTCCTCTTGAATTATCACCAAAGGTGACAAAGCCTCCATCAACTTTTATTATACTCTTGAAACAAGAGAAGTCTCCTGACATGTGTCTTGAACATCCACTGTCCAAATACCAGGTCTCTTTACAGGAGCTCTTTAAGCAAGTTCCCTACAAAACAGATTCAGATGGGAAATGATTTTGGTACCCATAGCTATGTATATAACTGGTTGAAGCATATGAAGTTCCAAAATTACCTTCATTCTGTCCAGATTTAGAAATGAATCTAGTTTTGGAAATTTTCCTTTGTCCAGGTTGGTATCCTATACCAGTAGTATATTTAGGTGCTATTTTCTTTCCTAGCATCTGTGTTAGTGTATTTTTTCCATTGGTGAACTTCTCTAAGTCTTTCTTGAGTTGCTCATTAGATAGTTTCAGTTCAGTGTTTTCTTTTAACAGTTGAGCATTTTTCTCTTTTTTAATAGTGAGTTCGGTTTTAACTGTAGTGGTGAGAGCATGCTGTTTCTTTAATGACTTGTATTATCCCTAAGTTCATTACATGTCTCTTCCATCATATCACAATACTCAAACAATTCATTTTTAGACATTGTTCCAGAATCAGAGTCAGATTCTGCATTATCTCCAGAATAATAATAATTTAAAGCAGGAGTTTCAGCAGTTACCTGAGAAGTGTTTGTCATAAAGCACATGTTTGCCTTATTTTTGTGTTCAGTTTCAGAGCTTTCAGATTCAGTAGAGCTATCCTCAGAAGCACTCCAAGTAGCCTTCATGGTTTTCTTAAACTTATTGTCCTTATATTCATATTTCTTTTTATACTTCAGCTTTGGACAGTCGGCTTTAATGTGTCCTTTTCTCTTGCACTCATAGCAGACAACATCATCTGATTTGTTATTATTCTTCCAATCCTTTTTCCATTTACCTTGGTGATCATACTTACCCTTATAATTTGTTTTTCTGAAGAACTTCTTTTTCCTATAAAATTTCTTAAATCTTCTAGCAATGTGAGCCATCTCAGCATCACTGTCAGAATCACTTTCACTGTCTTCACAGCTTGAACTTTCAACTACAGCTTGAAGCTTTTCGTTGTCCTTATCCTTTGAAGTTGAAGATTTGAAAGCGAAATACTTTCTTGGAGGTTCATTTTCTTCCTCTTTATTCACTTTAAGCTCTTCTTCATACATCATCATCTTGCCAATAAGTTCCTTGACAGGTAGAGCAGCAATGTCACATGATTCTCTGATTGAGACAGACGTGCCTCTCCATCTATCAGGTAGACATCTCAAAATTCTCATAATTTGTTCCTTCGATGAGACATCCTTTCCCAGCGAGATCATTGTATTGAAAATTTCATTGAACTTGAGATACATGTCAGAAATGGGTTCGTCAGGCTTCATTTTAAAATTATCAAACTTGATAGTATAAGTGTTCAATCTCATTTCTTTAACATTCGTTGTTCCTTCATGAGAAACAGCTAAGGTATCCCAAATTTCATATGCAGTTTTACAAGAATAAATTCTATTAAACTCTTCATCTCCTAGAGCACAGTACAAGGCATTCATAGCTTTACAGTTGTTATTGTAAGCAGTCTTTATAGGTTCATCCCAAGTAGATCTAGCAGTAGTGGGAATTTTGTATTCTGATTCAATAGCAGTCCAAGTATCAAAACCTATGCTTTCTAGATGAATTTTCATTTTCAGTTTCCACTGAGCATAATTAGTTCCATTGAAGAAAGGTGGCCGGTTAGTAGCAGCACCCTCAAGTCTATTGTCCATGATGAGAAAATCTTAAAGAGATAAAAATTTAGATATAACAAAAATTTGAAGAACTTTAAAATACAACTAAAATCACAGTTCAAAAGCTGAGTACTTTTAGAGAGTATTTTCGATCCTCTGATACCAAGTTTTGGTCAGAGTGGTTTACTCAAGAGGGGGGGGGGGTTGAATTGAGTAACAATTAAAATTTCTATATTTAAACACACTGTCTTAAAGACCCCAAAATAAAATACAAAATTAAACTGTAGTGAATTTATATTAAAGTAGAGGTTCTGTTAGATTCTCAAGGGATTGATTAATTCCCAGTTAATCAATACAGGAGTGTATGATTATCTTTTGAAACTAACTTACTAATCTATACTTAACATAAACACTTGCTAATTTAATTATCAAAGTGACTTTAAAAACAGTATTGGTTTTAAAGTGATTAGCAGCGGAATAAAACTTTGAAAGAGATGGCACAACAAATGTAACCAAGAGGTTCAGTCTCAAGATGAGACTTAGTCCTCTAAAAAGTTTATATAAAAATGATCCACACCCTGGATCGGGGTTCAACAGTTTACAACTGTCCAGGTCCAAGACCTCTACCACTGTTATTCGTGGGAAACAGTACAACAACAACCAGCTGTTCAGGTCACACACGACCTCTACCACTGTTATTCGTGGGAAAGAAAGAATGCAAGAGTTTGGTAAGGATTTACAAATCCTCCAGTTTAAGTACAGGAGACAGTGTATGTGTTAGATACAGCAGATAACACACACTGCTCGAAAATTATAATAATAAATCACAGAACAAGAGATGTAGAGTTTAGAAATGGTTCTGGTGATTTCAGTGTAGCTCTGGACTCCTTTGGATTCGATCAGAAGTGAGTCTGAGTCCTCTTCTCGTTTCTGTTTGAGAAACAGAGTGTCGTATGCTCCAGGTTCATAGACAGTGAAAATGTAATGGTTGAAGTTCTTCAGTGTTCTTCTTATATGCACAGAACACTTCTCGAGTATGCTTGATTGTCTATGAGCTTCTCTGTGTTCTTGATGGAACTGGTTTTTCTCTTCTTGATTCTTCTCGTTCTTGTGTTTGGTATATTTCATCCACCACACTCTACTTGTTAGGCAGCATATTCTTCTCATATTTATCTCACAGGCAACAGGAGACAGAAAAGATTTCCTTTCTGCAGGTACGAGGTACGGGTTCCTGACATCCGACAACCTTTATCAGATATTTGACAAATCATTAAAATGTACATGATATGACCGTTGGATAGATTAATTAATGATAGGAAATAAAGAAATTCAAACATTGAGTTGAGTGATCGGTAGGTAATCAGCATTGGTAGCTTGGACATCGGTAGCTCAATTTCATTAGTTGCTTTGACTCTATCGGTGGCTCTATGCGTCGGTTGGTATATGCTTGTATCAGTGACTTTGTTTATCGGTAGCTCCATGCGTCGGTAGCTCCATGCGTCGGTAGCTCCATGCGTCGGTAGCTCCATGCGTCGGTAGCTCCATGCGTCCATATCGGTAGCTGTGAGTCTGTCAGTAGCTTCGTCCATCGCTGACTCTTATTCCATCGGTAGCTATTTATACTTACACCGGTAGCTCTATGTTTGTATCGGTAGCTGTCTGTAAGTCAGTAGCTTACATTTATAAGCACATCAGTAGCTCTGTGTTAAGTATATCGGTGACTCTGTCTGTCGGTAGACTAAGTCTATCGGTAGACTGGGTACCGGTAGCTCTTTATCAGTAGCTATAGGCAGATTACTTATCTGTTTTATGCAGAACACATCCGATTGTGTTAGAATCAATTTACAACTTGTATGAACATGGATAAATGAGGATTAACATATTCCAAAGACTATTTTAAAAATTATTATTGGTTTGATCACAGATTTGAAAGAATTAAAGTATAGATCAATGATACTTAAAAATATCATAGAGAATGAAAACATAATTGCGATTTTCAACACATATGAATACATGATTGATATTATCAAAACAGGTGAGGTCAACAGTATGAAATGGAATGCTCCATTCATGTAGATGGTAAGCCCTACGTACGCCTATACATTGTTTCTGTTTTAATTGTCCTTTTGAAATGAAGTATGTAAATGATATATATATATATATATCATTATTATATTAGAATTATTATATCATATAATTTCACTAAACCCATCCTTAATACATCCCATGTGTTGTGTGGAAAAATCACATTGCTTTGAGGGGGTGGTAGTCTACACATCCTCAAATGAAATTATCATATTAACACCACATGGGAAGTAAAAAGGTAAGTGTTGTAAAAATGAATAAAGGTTATTAAAGAAATAATAAATATTATCTATTACTTATATAGATAGATTCTCCATCATAATGGTGACCATGATTGGTGGTAATGAAAAAAACAAACAGTCATTATTTCGTGAGGCAGTAGTTCGATGTACAATAAAACAATTGGTTTGATATTTATTATATGAAGGTATGTGTATGTTTAGATCTACAAATTAGAATGAAAACATACTAGTATATTTTGGATACTTATTTTTTCATAAAATAATGTAATAAAGTGAGTGTTGGTGGTGGAGATGGAAAATAAAAGAAATGAGATTGAGAGAAGATGTTACATCTAAATCAGTTAACTCCTTTTGGTTTTGAGCCAAAATTCTTCATCAAGTTGCCTTATTCAAAAGGGAGTGATTCTAAGAGGAAGGTATGGAAGTTGGGAGGAGAACTGGGTAGTTATTGGCTTTGTAAAAATGATTTAGAGGTGTAAATAAAAGAGAAGGAGAGGTTCCCTTTTATAAGAGGGAGGAGGGTCACTTTTGGAAACTCCCAAACTATTAAATTATTATAAAATAAATTTGAGTTTAAAATAGAGAAAAAGTGATTTATTATTATTCAATGATGAGTATGGGTCTAAATAATCACATCTAATGAAATCTCTACATGTTTTGGTCAAAAACAATCCTTATCTTTTGGCTTTAACTCTTTGTTAAATAATTTATCTTTTACAGTGACAACTTGTTTTTTTACACTATAGGGTTAATATAATTTTTATGAAGTGCCAAAAGAACCCCAATTAGATAATTTATGAAATATTTGACATTATGAATTTTATTTGGAATAAAATTATTTTTATTACTTTTAATTCATTTCATATAATATTATTTATTTTAAAGTATTATTTATGTCAATTTTGATAATATTCAATATTTTCATTTTTTAAAATATAAAAAATACATGATAACTAATAAAGAATGCTTAAAATATGTCAATAACTTGTCTATTTTATCTATAAAATTCGTGGATATCAGTAATTAAATGAAATTATAATTATTTTAATATTTTTGTTATCATTTATTTGATATCTCAATTACTTACGCAATTACTACATCATTGTTATACAATCCATTAATTAAGTTATTTATTCTTTAAAAATTTAAAATAAATCATCATGATGAAGATATAATTTTCATATTTAAAATGAATAATTATAATCATATTTATATTATTTAGAACACTGTTTATAAAAAGTATTTAGTTATTCAATTTTGAATATATCTCTTTTAACTCTTCTTTAAATAAAAGTTAATAAATGTATTAATCTTACAGAAGTAGGATAGAATGGATCATATTTTTAACCTAAGATTTATTTTGGTATAAAAATAGTTATTTAATGAAATTAAAAATTGTTTTAGTGTAATTTTATATTATTATAATATTATTTTTACATTTAATTATCCTATTAACATTTAACTGTGGTAAATAAAATTCAAAAGTTACTATTCATAAACAATTATTTTAATCCAACCGAACCAATGTTTTCATACTAATTGCAACCATTTTTATCCATTTTTTTAAATTCAATTCACAAAAGTAGTAAAATTCTATTAAATGTTAATTCAAAAATGTGGCTAGAAGACGGGTAAAAATACATTAAAAAATGTTCAATAAATTTTTATATCTAATTATATTTTAAAAATTATTAAAATGAACTATATTGGGTTAATATATATATATATTTATATATTCTGCCATTAAAATAAATTTGATGCAAAATAATTATTTGAATGAAGAAGTCAGTTTTTTTAACAATAATAGAGTATTTTTCACTATTAATCAAAAAATGAAAGTTTTCTGAAAAATACCAAAAATTAAACCTAAGATAATTGTGATATTATATAATCAAAAAATAATTCTATTTTTCCAAAATCAATTTAAATGAGTTAATAAAATTATCTTTATTAAATGGACATTAAAATTGGTTCACTCGAGAAAAAAATATTTTTAAATATAAAAGTATTTTACAAAGTATCATATCTTTTATTATCAATATGTTTTATTTATATAATGAAATTATAAAAAATGTTTCAAAAGTAGTTATTACTATTCAGAAAACTATGTTTAATGGCTAGGTTAGAATTATCTTATATAAATAATTTAAATAATAAAAAGAGATGTTTTATAGAAACTCAATGATGCATGTATCGTACAGAAACTCAGTGTTGTGTGCATCATATGCTAACTAAGTGTTTTTTTGTAACATATTACAAGTAGTATAAGTGTGAAATGAATATTTTACTTTGTGAAAAGATATTTTAAGTGTTCTATGAAGTGAAAAATATCAAAAGATTAAGATAATGTGAAAAAATCACCAAAATTTCAGGGTGTTACATTTAACCCTCTTAAAATGAATTTCACCCACGAAATTCATCTAGGTTATCAAAGGTTTAATACTTGAAATATTTAGTCATAGAAATCCACATCATAAAAACGGACACAAAACATCCCTTTAAAAGGGACATTTTAGCCATAATTATTACCCAATGTGATATATAACTGCGTTTCCACATAGGAGAACATAGTTTGGGAGCGGATATTGGAAAAGAAGGAAAAGTGTAAATATTTAAAGGGAGTTATTGAGGTCATCAGTCACAAATAAGTGAATGATCATTGGAAATTTGAGGGCCTCAATGTCATAAATCTATGATGTTTTGAATGGCCATCATCTCAATTAAAATTAATGTATTAAGGCAATTTTTATCACATTTATAATTTTGAGAAATTATTAATAAATTTCTATAAAGAATTTTAATTTTTGGGTTGTTCTTTGAACAATTTCTAATAAATATTTTACCTCATGGAATGAATTTAGAGAAATTAACTTTTATGAACAAAGCATTAAAATATGGTTTTAACAAATATTAAGGACCAAAATATAATAAAAATAATAATTATCAGAAATCATTAATATATAAAAACAAAAAGTATCACTATGGGTTCATAATAAATATTAATTCAACAAAAATAATTATACATTAACCAGGACATCGTGTATACTACATGTATGTGTGTAACCCTTACCATCTTTTAGACATAGGTTCAAGACCAATGACCTTACCAGACATGATTGGTTGTCACCCAACACAGTTGATGTCCCTTTGTTTTAAAACCACATGAATATAATATAATATAGATATCCATGAAATAATGTAAATCAATGATTAGCCTTCTAAAAAAGGTTTTCAAAACAAAATCAGTGAAAAAAACTTCTTATTAATCTTAACATAAACATTTCATGAACTGCTAACCTTATAACCCTTCTCAAAGGTGAAAATTCAAAACTCTCGAAAGAGAATCACAAAATCATCTTAAAATTGACACCATTTTATATCACAAAGTATCTATTGGATGTAACATTCCAAACATGTGAATACCGTTATTGTAAATTCACATGAATCATCGTAATAACCTGAATTACCATAAATATTTTTAGAAAACATGCATGCATCCAGATTACAATGTATTTTAGAACAATTACATAAATCCAAAAATGTTTTAAACTTCATCAATGATTGAATAAACCACCTAACATTGGTAATTTCTTAGTTACAATGTTATCAATATTATCCCATTTACTTATTCATATCCCACATATATTTATCCATACAACATTATCTTAACATAAAGAACATATCAAGAGTTACCTTCCCTTAGTCAAAATATTTCCTTGTCATTAAAACCCTTCACTGGTCCAACATAAAATTGTAAATACTAAGAAAAAAACTATTAGTAGAACAATTGTTGTATATTATATTATTAATAAATTTTGAATCCAAATATTTAAATACATTGAATACTTCATCCTTAACTCATTAATATTAATACCTTTTTACCTTCACATTTCTTCTATAGTATCATCATAATCCACAATGTAACCATTAGTTGTACCACCTTGCTGATTCTCTTTAGGAAATTTCCTCATGGGATATTGGGTTTCATAATGACAATTTTATCTGCACTTAAAACACTTAAACTTCTATGATGACTTAGGGAGGAAAATATTACAATCTATTTAATTAATCAATATCTTCATTTTCTTTTACTGTCACTTTGTGTCATTCTTATACAGAGTTAAAAAGCAATCTTTTTCCACTAATACATCCACTTAGGTGATTATTTCCACATTCTTAACACAAATGAAACAAAATATTCATTCTTTTATGATCTCCATTACTCGAACTCTTAGTAAATTCCTTCTTTATCTTCCTTGGTTAGTGTGAGAGTTGGTTAAAGTAAACATTTTCAATCACATTCCTTGAAAACTGATTAGGAATGATCAAAACATATTTTACCCCAATGGTCACCCATATTTACTTTTAATCAGAAAATAATCCATCACATTCATCATTAATCCAGTTCCTTCCACTTCCCACCATTGAATGAAACCATAATCATAGTGTGTGGAATACATATCAAAGTAAAAAATATCATATTCATAAAAATAATTACTTAATGGATTCCTAAATCATGAAACTTTCCTTAATTTATGAATCATTGGGTTTATCCAAGGTTATTTATAACTAATGTATATTAAAATACTTCATGATATTTTATGAAGAGTTTGTAAATTCAAAAAGTATATCCCTCAAGAGTTTTAAACTGGCATGAAATAAGGCCCATTATCGCTTACCAGATTACCCTGAGCCAAGGACAGAACATCTTATCGGTGTTTTTACCCATAGGTACATCTATTCCAGATACACATCCACCTATTTTATCAATATAGTGATTAATTTCTACGAAACCGATCACTATACACTTAACCAAAATTATATGACATTTTCTTATACTTGTCCTTACCCATAGACTTATCCATAGGCATGGTCTTATGGTTCTAACTAATGTTTTCTCAATATATCTTCAAAATATTAACTATAAATTTTCTATAATACCAACTATAGCGACCCTCACTTTTTAAAACATTAACATTACATAATGTTTTTAGAATACATAAATATTATACAAACATGCACCCAAAGACCATAGTCGGTATAATGCCTTTGGAAACATGGAAACATAAACACTGCTACATATGTGAGCTACACCATCTTCGATTAGGTTCTTCCTGATCAGAACCCTTCTTAGAAATATCAAACATAACACATATCATCTGAACATGTGGGAAAGGGAACATAAAAGGGGTGAGATCAAATTCTTAGTCGGTGTAAACAAGGGATACATTTAAAAAAGAACATGTATACAAGGATATGATAACATGATCCTATAAATAGAAGATCATACCCTTTATATCAAAGATCATAATCAAAATAACAACCTAAATATTTTTAGTTCATAAAACATGAATCAATTGAAATAAAGATCATATGACATGAAAGCACATCATAGGAATAAGACATGGAATTGTGGAAGAGACATATGAATATACTGATTTCCCTAGTAGATAGGGAATCACTTATATGACCATCTTATCAGTATGGGTTTATTCCTTATACCATCTTATTAGTAATGGTTGACTCCCATAGAAATCGTAGTATCATGGGTTCACTCTTCATACCATCTTAGTAATCATGGTTCACTCATATGACCATATTCGTAGTCAAGGATCACTCACAGTACCATATTATTTTATCTCATGAGATATAAATATTTACCCAATAAATTTTAGGGAGATATAGTTCCCACCCATCTCATAATGAAATCATAATCACATGATCTAGAAAAATATAAAAAATTTATCCTAAGAATTACCCAAGTAATAAAATGAGAATCATAACCATTAAATAATATCATAACCTATGGAAAAGATACATGGTTCATAATAATTTCATCAAAATAATAACCCAGGAAAATAAGTGGGGATTCTTAAACCTCATTCCATCATAACATAAAGCAATCATAGAATGAATATGAATGGTATTATTGAACAATAACAAAGTATGTCATCATATGTGAGGAATTTTTTTGAAAGATCACTTGGTTCATGAATTTTCTATAAAAATAACTTTTTAAAATATTAAAAATTTTCAAAACCCCTTTTATTTGAAACCACTTTGAAAAAATATAATGTAATCAATAAAATAATTCAAAATAGTTCTTGTGTAAAATATCGATTCTTCACTGAAATATGTTTCTTTTTTAAAAATGCCCTGTAATTTAAAAATAAAAAATATTATTTTAAAATAACCTTGTAATATTGTAGGGGAATATTCATGTTATTATGGCATTATGAAAGTGTAAATTTTTTTTCATTCCATATAAGTTAAATAAATTCTTCTCGTACTTTTTCTGGAAATATCAAAAATTCATCGTCTGAAAGATAAAATAAAGATTCTATTAAAACCATGAAGTAAAAGTAAAAAATGGGTAAAAATTAATATAAAAATTAATAGGAGAATATTAAAAAAAATTAGGAATTTGTTTTAGAAAACATGGTCAAGGATGATAAATATTCCCCAACGAAGACTTAGAAAGAAATAATCCCAAATATGGGAGAGATTGTGAAATCACATTATAATAAATATAATACTATGCACCATGTAGAAAGAAAATTATAAAAATATTGAAAAATAATAATCCTCAAGATAATACTAATAAAAAACATTTATGGGTAGTATAAACACCATGGATAATAAAAAATTACTTTATGAGGCATGAACCTCATAGAAATAAATGCAAGACAAAAATAATTCCTTACATTGTGTCCTGACTCTCTTCGTACTCAAACAAGATTATTTTATAATAAATATAAGTTTAATATAAATATTTTACAAAAGAATATTATTATATCTAATACCAAATATGGTTTTATTATTACCTTATGTTACCCTCCTGTTAATGATCTTATGTTAAGGTTTCACTTCGGGTAATACTCCTTTTGTTCTTCACATGTGTCTTAATTTGTTATATCATTGGTCCTTATAGTTATATCATGATTCCAGAATATAAATAATGATATAAATATCATATATATACATTATATATATATATTACAATAATATATATCATAAATAAGTATGAAATGGAATACACTATTCATGGAGACGGTAACCCGTACGTATGCATAAAAGTTGTTTCCTTTTTAATTGTCACATTGAAAGAAAGCATGTAAATGAGATATGTGTATATATGTATGTTTATATATATATAATTATTATTTTTTAATTATTATACCATATATATCATAAAACACCACTAAACCCTTCTTAATACATTCCATGGGGTGTATGAACAAATCACATCACTTTGAGGGGGCGATAGCCCACACTTTCTCAAACGAGACTGTCGTATTAACACACAAAGGGAAGTAAAACGTTGTGTGCTATAAAAAAAATAAATAAGAAAAAATAAAAAATAAATGTTATTTAAAAATTAATATATATATTGTCAATCATAATGGCCACCATGATTGGTGGTAATGAAGAAAATGAACAATCATCATTTTGTGAAGCAGTAGTTCACTGTACATAGAAACAACATTTTTTATTTCCATTATATGGAGGTGTGTGTAAGTGTAGATAAAAAACCAAGAATAAAAACATCCAATTATACTAAGGATACTGAATTGTTCACAAAATAATAGATTAAATTGAGTGTAGGGGGTGGACTAGTAAAATAATGGAAATGAGCTTGAGAGAATACCTTACCTCTAAATCAGATAACGCCTTTTGGTTTGTTCCAAAATGATTTATTAAGTTTCCTCATTACCAAGGGAATAATTATTAGAGGAAGGGAGGGATGTTATGAGGAGAAATGGGTAGTGATTTTCTGAGTTAAAAGGCTTTAGAGGTGTAAATATAAGATGTGGTGATGTGCCCTTTTGTAAGAGGGAGGATGGACACTTTTGGAAACTCCAAAAATATTAATATATAATAAAAGAAATTTGATTTAAAAAAAATAAAAAGTTAGTTATTTAGATAAAAATATTGTTATGTGTAGAAATCCTATCATCCAATTAATTTTAGATAGGTTTAGGTAAAAAAATTAACCATATATTTTGGCTTTAACCCATAGTTAAATAATTTTACTTTTACAATGACGAGTTGTTTTTTTACACTACAAGGTTAATATATTTGCTATAAAATGACAAAAGAATCAAAATTAGATCATTTATGAAATATTTGACATTATATAATTTATATGTCTAATCCTTATATTTTTATGACTTTTATATCAATTAATAATACGCTATTTATTTTAAAGTATCGTTTAGGTCAATTTTGATTCAATTGAATGGTAGCATTTTTAAATATATAAAACCTATATGATAACTTATAAAAAATATTCAAATATATCACTAACATGTATAAGGTATCTATTAAATTATTTTATGTAATTAATTAAGTAAAATTATTTTCTAAATATTTTATATATCATTTATTTCATATCTCAATTAATTAAAAAATTACTACATCATTATTATTTAAACATTTAATTAAGTAATTTTTTCCCAAACAATTACAAATAAATTTTCATGATAAAGATAACTATATTATATTTCAAATTAATAATTATAGTCGAATTTATTTTATGTATAACCCTATATAAAAATTATTTAGTTATTAAATGTTTAATATGAAACTTTTAACACATCTTTAATTAAAATATAAAAATTTCTTTAATACAATACAAGTGGCTTAAAAAGGATAATATTTTTCACCAAAGGTTTATTTGGGTCTAAACACTCTTATCCATGGAAATTAGAACAAAGTTTAGGGCAATTTTATATTATTATAAGGTTGTTTTTATCTTTAATTACCCTATTTATCATTAACCATGGTAAATAAAAATTAAAAGTTATTGTTCCTAAAAAATTATTTTTACCCTATTGAACCACATTTTTCATACTGATTACAAACATTTATTTCTATTTTTTAAAATTCAATTCACAGAAGCAGTAAAATTATTTTTGATTCTAATCCACAAATCCAGCTAGAATGAGGGTAAAAAGATGTTTAAAAAATCATCAATGAAATTTTATATCAAAATATATTATAAAAATGATTAAAATTACCTAAATTAGGTTAATAATTTTATTATTTATTTATTGTGACTTTAAAATCAATTTTAAGAAAAATAATTATTTAAATTATAAATTTGTTTTTGAATAATAATGGTGCATTTTTTACTACTCATCAAAAATTTGAAGTTATCAGAAAAATAACAAAACTTTACACTAAGATATTTTTGATATTATGAATTAAAAAATGAAGTATATTTTACCCAAATTAATTTCCATAAGTATCTAGAGTTATCTATATTAAAAGGACATTAAAATCTATTCATTCAAGAATTTGTTTTACATATAATTATTTTACCAAGAATCTTATCTTTTATAATCAATATTTCTTATTTATATAAAAAATATATAAAAAATAATTAAAAATTATTTATTACTTTTTATATAACTATGTATAATGGCTGGGTTTTAATTATATTATTTTAATAATACAAACAATAAAAATCCATGTTTCATAAAACTCTGTTTTGCTTGTATCATACACCAACTTAGTGCATCGTCAGCCAACTCAGTGCTGTGTGTAATGTATGGAAAGTCATTTTAGTGTTAAAGGAGTCTTTGAATTAGTGAATAGATATTTTAAATGTTCTATGAAGTGAAAAATATCACATGATTAAATTAATTCAAAAAAAGCACCAAAATCTTAGGTTCCTACACTCATAGGGTGTTGAGGAACCTTTGCAGAGTGTATACCATCAGTAATTTCCAATACAGGATATCATTATAATGACACATTAAAGTAGTAAATACACATTTATATGTTTCATTGGATGATCTTATCCAAGGATGTGTTTATTGATCCATAGAATGTAATATTGAAATTAGAGGATATTATGAGTCAGGTACTTTTATGTATTGATGAAAATGGTGATGGAATATGTTCAATTTGAAGTAGGATATGGTGGGTGCAACATCAGTAATATTTCATTATTAAATAAGGAAATGATTTCCCCTTCTATTTTTCATCATAAGTTGATATCTCAGACCCTTTGATGGAAATGATTTATAAAAAACTGAATCCATGGCCATGGTATTCTTTAGGAAAGTACAATTCAAAAAATCCAAATAAATAGAAATAAAAAACATAGGTTAATTACAATATCATGAATACTTCTTGATTATATATATCATAATAATGTTATTATACTATACAATAAGAATATGTATAATGTATTATTCCATTTTTATATTAATATATTTACCTATGGAAGCTTTGGAATGTTGCTAGATGCCTATATTGGACTTCAGGCCTCTTTATCTAGTTACTTTTAGTTAGAGGACCAACGGGTCACACACTAAGTGTACCTAGACCCTCATTAAAATAATAACATGTTGAGTAAAAATTATTCCCATATTTGGTTTAATAATTATTTATATTTACATGATCTCGTATATTACACCTCTAGTTATCTGAGAAAAAATATTTTAAACCTAATATTTAATAAATAATTAATATCTATTTGTTTAATATATTATTTATTTATTTTCTACTAAATAATTCGTTGATATTTATTTATTACATAAATTTTCATTATTTAGGCCTAATAAATATAGTGGAGTAGAAGAATGAGTTTAATGGTCTGGTGGGAAATAATATAATTAAAATATTATTTTAATAACTAATATTTGATTAGATTTATATATTTTCACATTTCAAAAAAAAATTATTTTTATTAGTGTAGATATTGGGTTTTGTAGAGTTGAAAAAAACAATAATGGGGTTTGTGAATTTATTTTTTTCTTACCCTAGCACTCTTAGGGATGGAAATCTATCCTCAACCACCTCCACTCTCAATTATTAAGAGATCAAAGAAAATTCTTCTTGAAGAGATTCTTAGGGTGATCAAAGAAAAATGATGAAAGTGTTAGGATCTACTGTGCTAGAACCTATATATTCTTATGGAAGAATTTTAATGACCATGGAGCACATGTGGATTATATTTGGAGGGAATCAACTCTTTAATACTATAATTAAATGAAGGTATGATATAGATAGATTTTTAATTTCATCAATGAAGAAAGAATTTTTGGATTGTTATTGATGGAAAATATGACTAGTGGGAGGGGTGAATAGTATTTTAAAAATTTAAAGACAAAACAATCAGAGTTTATAAAATATTAAAAATTAGTTATTGATGTGTTCTTGAGTTATTATACATTAAAAATAAAAGCGAACACAATATTTTTAGTGCTTCAAATCACAAAGATCATGTTTCACCCTTCAATCTCTTCGGCCCCTTAAGGATATTGATACCCACTAAGAATGACACATTTAAAGGTGTGAGAACCTTTATACATACTGTACATTTTAAACAACCCAGAGGCACATACTAGTCATGATATATGATACCAACTAGTCTTCTTTCCGGAAACTTTATTAGGAGTTACAACCCTAATTTTTTTTGGTGGTATAATAACCAGATAAAGAGGAAAACATTCATTTGGTGGGAAAATCATATACCATAATCAATGAAATTACAAAGAAAAAGAAATAAGAATACAAAATTAAAAAATATAATATTTATAGAAGATTATCAAAATGTTGATGATCTTTAATCTCGATGATCATTTATCACATGAAAGGAGAAAATTTCAAAGTTAAAGTCCTTTGTTGGTCACAAAAAGAGTTCAGAATTTTTAGAAGATTGTGAAACAAAGAGAGTAGAAGAATATCGAAGATGCAACACAAGAGATATGTCAAATGATCTACACCAGATATATTTTTATACATTAAAATGTATCTCAGATAATTAAAAAAATACTCTATGAGTGGGTCCTTTTCCAATGTCTACATGACACTTGTTAGTGCCTAAAAATATAATTTTATGATTGTTACCTGTTGTATGTTAAAGCCTCAATGAATAACATAAAATAAAAATTAGGTTTATATTTCATTATGAAATATTTAAATGAAACTTATAATAGATTGATTAAGTAATTTTTAAATTATTTAAAATTATAAAATTGTTTAAAATATATGTAACATTTTAGATTATACATGCATAAAAAATGCCGTAAAAAACTAGCTTAGTATAAACTTTAAACTAAATGAATGAGTGAACATAAAATAATGTTATAATTAATATTGTTAACAATATTCAATTTCATTTCGACATAAAATAATAATACTATGATAAATTAATTTATTTTAATAAAAAATTAAATAGAAAATAAAATTTTAACTAATGATGGGTCATTAACCTACTGTTGGAAGATAGAATAGTGACTCATGAATGAACACTAGGATCAAACAATGGATAAAAAGGATATGACCTACCATTATAATTTAATTAAAAAAACGTATAGTTAATCAAAAATAAATTCACACCAATAATCTAAGAATTTAAAGGCTTTATATGAACTAATTATAAGTTTTTCAATATTGGTAGTCCAATAGTGACTTATGACTCACCGTTGCATGATATCAACCATGGATCATGACCAACCATTAAGTTATAATGGTGGATCACTGAATATCAACATAAAGAAATATAAGAAATAATTATATGATAATCTGTTGATGATTTAGTTAAGAAACCCCTTAATATAAAAATAAATACATCTAATACAACTGAATGAAAAATTAATTTCTCCTATTGATCTTGAAGAACATATTTCCAATACAAGGAATAAGTAACAAAAAAAGAAGAAATAAAATATTTTATAGTAATACTATAATAAAATTAAAATATAAATAAATATATAAAACCAATTAATAGAGGATGAAGAAAATATCCTTCCCGAGGTTCTCAAAATAAAGAGAATAAACAATTGATAATAAAACACCTAATAGAACTGAATGAATATATAAAAACTAGAAGTTGCTACTACCTAAATACTATAGAAAAATAAAGAAGAAACAAATGTTGGGAAAAAATTAACCCACCATTGATGTCTAATGGTGGGTATAATCACTCACAATTGATGTAGAATGGTGGGTAAAATCACACAGTGTTGAAGTATATCAGTGGGTCACTGACCCACCATTGGGCTCCAATAGTGAGGTACGTCACCCACCATTTATAATTTACAATAGTGATTCAAATTACTGAATGTTGGTATTTTCCAATGGTGATTAAACATTCAACTAATAGAATAAACAATTAAGAAATTGTAGAAAACCCAAGTAAGAATAAGTGATCAAAAGAATAACCAGTGGATAAAATTATCCACCATTGAACTGTGAAGAAACAATTGAAAAACATACCAAGAAATTAAGAACAAAAAATTTTAAACCAATTGTGTATTTTAAATTGAAAAATAATAATGAATGAGTGTAATATGGGTCAATATAAGGCCCCATCCTTAAACCTTACTTAATCTTGAGTTATTACAATATTATAAATTGAGGATCTTTTCAGTTTTAGAGTTTTAGAGAATTAGATCATAAAACTTGCATTACATTCCACATTTAAAAAAAGTGGTTACATAAAGATAGTATTCATTTTTACCATTAACGGAAACATATTTAAATTAAAACATGGATTCTTTCTTGAAACTTCCTTGACACTATCATCATATCATGTACCTTTCCCTTGACCTGTGAAAAACATTTCAAAAAACTTGGGATGAGCATAAAAAGCTCAGTAAGGGATATAAAAATATGAAAAGGAAACATGAGTATATATATACATAAGAATGAAATAATACTTTACCCATAAAACATAAGCACTTTAACATACCTCATCCAAAATATGAATAAACCATAGAAATCATAAGACATAAAGGTAACTTGAGGCATTCATAACATTCTTACGTAGGGAGTAACCCTCTTGGTTACATTTGGAATACCCATCACAATATATTCCCTAACTCTCTTCGGAGAAACCTTAAAGTTTAAATCCTTCACGTTACCCAATGCATTGGAGAGCTATATCGGGATCACCCGCCCTTAGTTTATCACGGAACCACCGGTCTTCATAATAATGCCCAAGAACCACAACATAACCGTATCACATAAAACATGCATAAAGGAAACATAACATTTCCACCTTTCAATCACAATATATCAATACAACACATTTATATAAAAACATTATGAAAACCATTTTCAATACCAAAATAAAAGAAAGTAAAACATGGTATTTTTTTTTGTTTAAAAAAAGGCATGGCTTGTAGAAGAAGCCGAAACTCAAATAATGGTCACGGTAGTGGAGAATTCATTGTCGCCGAATACGTACGACAAAAACATTCCCTTTTTCCATTTAGTAAAACGCTTCATATAAAAAGATTCCTTTTGGATAAATGTAAAAATCAAAGGGGTTTATACACCATAAAAAACAAGGTTGTGTCTAAAACAAAATATGCCTCAACGAAAGGAGATTAAGACGAAGTCCCTTACCTCGGGTCCGACTTGACTCGATCGTTCTTTAACCTCCTGAATAATAAACTTGAGTTAATTTATAGTTTCTTAAGAACCTTTTTCAAGTTCTTTATTCCTTTTATATCACTTATTACCATGTCATGAACTCTATGCAATTATTTAAGTTAATAACGGTCGTTTTAACGATCATTGGTACTTGAGTCAAAAATATGCTCTTTATAATTACAAGTTGTTCATGTATCCATTATATCCAGAGTTATAATCATGATTTATATATCATATATATCATATATATCCATTATATACATGAATTTATAATATTACATAACGTTTAGAGGTAAGAAATGAAATGCACCGTTCATGGAGACGATAAGTCGTACGTACACATGAACGCTACTTTCATTTCTATTTATTATTTTATGGAAAGGAATCATAATGATATAAAGGTATATTATAATTACAGTATAGTATCATATATAATACCATTAATTAAATCCTTTATACGTCCCACATATGGCATTAACAAAATCAAATCACTTTGCTGGGGCTGTAGTCCGCACTTCCTAAAATGAAGATATCGCGTATACCCATAAATGAAAAATACAGAAGCTTAAGGAAAACATAAACATATTATATATCATATATAAATATAGTGACATCTTAATGGCCACCTTTGAAGGTGTTAGAAGAATATTGAACAATCATCCTTTCCTGAGGCAGAAATTCGCCATCCACGGAAAGAGTATGTTCTTTAACCATTAGATGTAGGTGTGTGTATGTGTAGCTAGAATACTTTTTATAACAACATACTAGTATATGGAATATACTGGTGTTGTTACAAAAGAAATTAATAAAAAGAGTTTAGGGGGTAGGAGAAGCAAAATAAAAAATAAGAACACAAGAGAAGACACTACCTTTAAATCAGGTAACTCTTTTTGATTTGAGCTCAGAGGCTTCCTTGGGAAGACTTATTCAAAAAGTGAGGCTCATAAGAGTTATAGAGGGATGTGGAGAGACAAAATGGGCAGGGGTTGGCCGAGACAAAGGTTTTGGAAGTTTGGGTAAGGAGGTAGAGGTGGGGGCCTTTTATAAGAGGAGAGGAGGGACACTCTTGGAAAGTAAAGAAATGTTACTTTATGTTAAAATGGGTTTCAGATTTAAAAGGCCACACATTGATATAATTCGAGTATAAGGTGAAAAAAGTTAGAAATATACTCATCAAATAGGTTTTTCACAAGTTTAGGTCTTAGATTTTACATTATCTTCTTATTTTATTTAAATCGTTAAATAATTAGGTAATCGCTGCATCATCATGATGTCATAAATAATTTAATTTATATAATGTCTAAAAAATATGAACAAAATACTATGATGTAAGATATCTTTTTATATTTCCAATGAACATTTATAGTCAAAAATATTATCTATTTAGACAAAATTAAAAATGTTTTACTCAGGTGATACATTCATTGTTATATTTACTTTCTTTAAAAAATAAAAAGATAACAAGTCACGTTCCCACAAAAGTGATTCCATGGGGTACACAAGTTTGGCACAAGGCATCCCATGGTCATCCATGAGACAACCAGTACCATTAGGACACATGTTGGTGTCATTTTGTATTATTATTATATTATTTTATTATCCTTAACTACCCGATTACTCATTAATCAAGATAATTAAAGATAATTACCGTCATTACTATTCATAATGTCAAAAAAAAGTCTTGATTACATAATTTGGAACTTATGATTCCAAATATGTAATCCATTTTACCAAATTCTAAACACATAAATTGCAATAATTGATTAAAAAATAATTCCTGTTGTCAAAACAAATAGCGGGTTTTTTTGAAACAATATCTATGAAAAGTTTGGCATTAGTTTATGCTCAATTACAAAGTGAAATTAATCATAATGACCACCATTGGATTAAAGGGTAAAAATATATTCAAATTACACATTAATACCAATTAAAAAGATAATCTAACCATATAATTAAATTAGATGAAAAAGCAGTTTTGATGTAAAATGCAGTATTTTTTCACTATTCATTAAAAAATGAACATTGTCAGAAAAATACCAAAAATTTATCCAATGTAAATTTCAATGTCCCAATCATAAAGGATAAGTTTATTTCTACAAATAGTTCTTATAAAATTTTCAAAAGTTTGATTTAAAAATGGTTTTCCATCAAAAGGCAGTAAAACAATCTTTTAAAAATATTAGTGTATTCCATGCTTAAGATTGGTTTTATTCTTATTTTAAGCCTCTAAAACACTATCTAATTCATAAATAGACATAGTTAAAAATATCTATTATTCTTTACTTACTTGGAATGTTACATCCTTCCCCCTTTAGAAACTTTTGTCCCCGCAATTTATTTACTTATCGAATAAGTGGGGGTATTTTGCCCTCATTGCATTTTAAGATTCCCATGATGCCTCTTCAATCATGTGGTTTTTCCACAAAACCTTTACCTGATTAATCAGCTTATTCCATAAAACTTGCTCCTTGTGGTCAAGAATTTGGACCGGTTGTTCTTTATAAGATAGGTTCTCTTCCAGCTGAACTACCTCTGGACTCAAAACATGAGATGGATCTCGCATGTACTTCCTTAACATTGAAACATGAAAAACATTGTGTACCTAAGATAAAATCGGAGGTAAAGCCACTAGGTAAGCAACTAATCCAACTCTCTATAGAATTTTATATAGTCCAATGAACCTTGGACTCAACTTTCCTCTCTTACCAAATCACATCACACATTTCCATGGTGAGACTTTGAGAAAAACACGATCACCTACCTAGAAAGATAGATCCTTCCTCCTGTTGTCCGCATAACTCTTCTGCCTACTCTGAGCCATTCTCATGTGTTTCTGTATCAACTGAACTTTTTTTTTGCCAACTCTTCCACCAATTCTGGTCCCATCAACTTCCTTTCACCCACTTCATCCCAATAAGCTGGAGTTCAACACCACTTCCCATATAACGCCTCAAATGGTGCCATCTGTATACTAGAATGAAAACTGTTATTATAAGAAAACTCAACCAAAGAAAGATGTTGGTCCCAACTTCTCTAATAATCCATCGAAAAAGCATGTAGCATATCCTCCAAAGTCTGGATCGTTCGTTCTGATTTCCCATCTGATTGAGGATGAAAAGCTGTACTAAAATTTCATTCAGTACCCAACGACTTCGGAAGGCCTTTACAAAAGTTAGAAGTAAACCTGGGATCACGATCAGATACAATGGAGAGAGAAACACCATGTAACCTGACTATCTCTTTAAGATACAATTGGGAAAGTTGATCTAGGGAAAAAGTATCTCGTATAAAAAGGAAATGAGGAGATTTAGTCAAGTGATCAACAATAACCCAGATCGCATTATTACCTCGAGGTGTCTTCGGCAATCTCACAACAAAGTCCATGGATATATTTTACCATCTCCACTCTGGAACTGGTAAAGGATGAAGCATCCATTTCGGTAACTTTCGCTTTGTTTTTACCTGTTGACAAGTAAAACACTTCACAGTAAAATCAGTAATATCCCTTTTCATTCTGTCCCACCAGTAATACTGCTGAAGATCTCTATACATCTTAGTACATCCTGGATAAACTGAAAATGGATAACTATGATCTTCACATGACAACTCTCTCTTCAACTGTGAATCACAAGGAACATACAATCTCTTCCCAAATCTCAAAACATAATCACTATCAATGTTGAATTCAGGAAACTTACCCTTTTGAACCAGCTCTACATTTTTCTGTAACTCACTGTCTTGCTTCTGTGCTTGCATGATTCTCTCTGATAGAGAAGATTTCACTTATACCTGAAACAAAAAAGAAGGACATCCTGCACCAAAAACCTCTATTCCAATGTTCATCAAATCCTTAACCAACGGATCACGTTCAAAATGCAACATTCTTAATGAAGCATTACTTTTTCGACTCAAAGCATCAACCACTTTATTTTCTTTTCCCGAATGGTAATGAATTGTACAATCATAATCCTTGATTAATTCTAGGCATCACCTCTGTCTCATGTTCAATTCTTTTTGAGTGAATATATACTTTAAACTTTTGGGATCGGTATATATTTCAAACTTTACTCCATACAAATGATGCCTCCAAATTTTTAGATCAAAAACAACAGTAGCTAATTCGAAGTCATGTGTAGGGTAATTTACCACATGAGCTTTCAGCTAACGTGAAGCATATGCAATTACTTGATCATTCTGCATTAGGACACAACCAAGTCCTTTCAATGAAGCATCACTGTAGATACAAAACTCCCCATTCCTAGAAGGTAGTGCCAAAACTGGAGCATTCACCAATATTCTTTTCAGTTCTTGAAAATAATCATCACATTATTTTGTCCAGATAAACTTAACACCCTTACGAGTTAGCTTCGTCATTCGACTAGATAACCATGAAAAATTTCTAACAAACCTTCTGTAATAGCCTGCCAAACCAAGGAAGCTACGAATCTCAGTTACATTTGGGGGTCTTGGCCATTCATCAACTACCTTTTTTTTGCAGTATCAACAGTTATCCAATCTTTAGAAACAGTGTGACCAAGGAAAGAAATTTTTTGTAACCAAAACTCACACTTGCTGAATTTCCCATACAATTTATTTTCTTTTAAGGTTTGAAAAATAACCCTTAAATGTCTATCATGCTCCTCTTTTCTTTTAAAAAACACCAAAATATCATTAATGAAAACCACCACAAACTTATCCAAGAACTCATGGAAAATTCTATTCATTAAGTCCATGAATACAGCAGGTGCATTGGTTAGCCCAAAATGCATTACTAAAAATTCATAATGGCCATATCTTGTATGAAACACGGTCTTCGGAATATCTTCTTCCTTTAACTTCAACTGATGGTACCCCGGTCTCAGGTCAATCTTTGAAAAAAACTGAGCTCCCTGGAGCTGATCAAACAAATCATCGATATGAGGCAATGGATATTTGTTCTGAACAGTGATGTTATTCAAGGCTCTATAATCAATGAAAAGTCTCATAGAACCATATTTATTTTTAACAAATAAACCAAGAGAACCCTATGGTGATGTGCAAGGTCGAATGAAACCTTCCTCTAATAAATCTTGCAATTGCTCCTTAAGCTCTAAAAGTTCAATTTGAGCCATTCGATAAGGGGGTTTTGAAATTGTCTTAGCATCAGGAACTAAGTCAACAATAAACTCAACTTCGCGATCTGGTATTATTCCAGGAAACTCATCAGGAAAAACATCAGGATACTCATTTACCACTGACACATCATTAATCTGAATAGTTCCTTTGTTTTCATCAATATGTGCAAGGTAGCATTCATTTCCATCTTTTACAAGTTTCTCGGCCTCTTGATATGTTATCAACAGTAAGGGTTCATTCTTGTACACAAACTGAAAGTCTTTCTGAAAAGAAACTTCTTTAGCTCTACAATCAATCTTAGCATGGTAAATAGAGAGCCAATCCATACCCAGGATAACATCAAACTCTACTAGAGGTAAAACAAAAAGGTTTGCAAGTCGGTTCTTTCCACGGATAAGGATAGGAAGATTCTTATAAATCCTTTTTGCCTCAATATTCCCCCCAGGTTTTTTTACCACAAGTTCATGAGTCATTTCTTGAGATGGTATTCCCATTTTACTAGAAAAGGTTTCAGAGATGAAAGAATGTGTAGACCCCAAATCAAACAACACACTGGCATAATCTGAAAAAAAAACAAAGTACCTGATACAACTTCATTTGATGGCCTGACATCTGCTGAAGTAGTTGCAAAGGATTTCACCACCCCTTTCTTCTTGTAGCCTAACTGTTTCCCATTACTCAAGCTCTTTGTCGAACACTCTTTTTCCTAGTGATCCATCTCATTGCACTTAAAACATTTCACTAACTGTAAATCAAATTTGTTCTTACCATCACCCTGATCTTTTTTAGTGCAATCACGAGCCTTATGTCCCATCTTACCACATTGGTAGGACATTCCAGAATTCATAAGACATTCCCCAGCATGACTTTTACCACATTTATCACAAACTGGAAACTTATTTTTCTTACCATCATACCTTTTTGAAGAATTATTTCCTTTCTTCTACCACCTCGGTCTCTTCTTCTACTGGTTGTTATAGAACACTTGATCATCGAAAAACTCCATTTATACCTTCTCAGCACATCGAACAAGATTTTCATAACTTATAAACTCACGATAAGCCAATGCACTTCTATATTTTGGCTTTAATCGTGAATAAAAATGATTTATTTTACTATCAAGGTCTCAGATAAAATTTGGAGCATACCTTGCCAATCGAGTGAACCTTTCTTCATAGGCAGCCACTAAGTCCTCCTATTGCCTCAATTCCATGAATTGTTTTTCCATCCTAATTCAAATAGCCTTAGGAAAATACTTCTCAAGAAACATACTTTTGAATTCATCCCAGTCAAGAGCATCAATCTCATCAGCGTCCCTGATATTTTTAACCATTGACCACCACTAATCTGCTTCACCCTCTAAACGGTAAATAGCAAGACTAACCTTTTGATTGTCTGAACACCCCATGACATTAAAAATCTTCTACAGTGCTTTAATCCACCCTTCAGCTAGCACAGGGTCAGATGATCCTCTGAATTATGGGGGATGTTTCCACATGAAATGTTCCACCATTGACATGTTCCTCTGTGGTTGATCTGGATAATCTCGTGCATGGATACCACCACCATTTATCGCTTGAGTCAACTGTGTCATTACTGCAACAAACTGTTCAGTTCCAATTCCGACCATCTCAGGATGCTGATTTAGAAGGTTATTTCCTTTTGTATTCCTTCCTACCACCGCTTCCCTATTTCCCCAGCGGAAAACCATTCTGAACAAACATGTCTTAGATGAAGCAACATGGTAATCTTCAAATGCTATATCTTTTCAGAAAAATATTTTTGGATAATAATTTAATATAATTCTAACTCCTAAAGTTATCTAAACCGACCTCTAATACCAACTATAAGGCCCCAGCCTTAAACCTTACGTAATCTGGAGTTATTATAAGATTACACATTGAGGATCTTTTCAGTTTTAGAGTTTTAGAGAATTAGATCACAAAACTTGCATTACATTCCACATTTAAACAAAGTGGTTACATAAAGATAGTATTCATTTTTACCATCAATGGAAACATATTTAAAATAAAACAAGGATTCTTTCTTGACACTTCCTTGACACTATCATCCTATCATGTACCTTTCCCTTGACCTGTGAAAAACATTTCAAAAAATATGGGATGAGCATAAAAAGCTCAGTAAGGGATATAAAAATAGGGAAAGGAAACATGAGTACATATATACATAAGAATGAAATCATACTTTACCCATAAAACATACGCACTTTAATATACCTCATCAAAATTATGAATAAATCATAGAAATCATAAGACATAAAGGTAACATGAGGCTTTCATAACATTCTTACGTAGGGAGTAACCCTCTTGTTTACGTTTGGAATACCCATCAAAGTATATTCCCTAAATCTCTTCGGAGAATCCTTAACATTTAACTCCTTTGCATTACCCAACGCATTGGAGATCTATATCGAGCTCACCCACCCATAGTTTATCACAGAACCACCCATCTTCATAATAATTCCCAAGAACCACAACATAATCTTATCACATAAAACATGCATAAAGGAAACATAACATTTCAACCTTTCAATCACAAGATATCAATACAACACATTGATATAGAAAAATTACGAAAACCATTTTCAATACAAAAATAAAAGAAAAGAGAAACATGGTATTTATTTTTGTTTTAAAAACATGTATGGCTTGTAGAAGAAGCTGAAACTCAAATAATGGTCACGGCGGTGGAGAAGTCGTTGTCGCCGCATATGTACGAAAAAAAAATTCCCTTTTGTCATTTATAAAAACGATTCATATAAAAATATTCCTTTTGGATAAATGTAAAAGTGAAAGGGGTTTACACATCGTATAAAAGAAGGTTTTGTATAAAACAAAATATGCCTCAATGAAAGGAGATTGAGACGAAGTCCCTTACCTCGGGTCCGACTTGACTCGATCGTTCTTTAACCTCCCGAATAATAAACATGAGTTAATTTATACTTGATTAAGAACATTTTTCAAGTTCATTATTCCTTTTATATCACTTATTACCATGTCATGAACACTATGCAATTATTTAAGTTAATAATGGTCGTTTTAATGATCATTGGTACTTGAGTCAAAAATATGCTCTTTATAATTACAAGTTGTTCATGTATCCATTATACCCAGAGTTATAATCATGATATATATATCATATATATCATATATATCCAGTATATACATGCATTTTTAATATTACATAATGTTTAGAGGTAAGAAATGAAATGCACCGTTCATGGAGACGGTAAGCCGTACATGCGCAAGAACGCTACTTTCATTTCTATTTCGTATTTTCTGGAATGGAATCATAATGATATAAAGGTATATTATAATTCCAGTATAATATCATATATAATAACATTAATTAAATCCTTTATACGTCCCACATATGGCATTAACGAAATCAAATCACTTTGAGGGGGCGGTAGTCCGCACTTCCTAAAATGAAGATATCGCATATACCCATAATGGAAGCCATGAAGGTATGCCATAAATGAAAAATACAGAAGCTTAAGGAAAAAATAAACATATTATATATCATATATAAATATAGTGACATCTTAATGGCCACATTTGAAGGTGTTATAATAATATTGAACAATCATCGTTTAGTGAGGCAAAAATTCACCATCCACGGAAACAATATGTTCTTTAACCATTAGATGTAGGTGTGTGTAAGTGTAGCACGAATCGTTTTTATAACAACATCCTAGTATATTTAAGATAATTTTTTTGTTACAAAATAAATGAATAAAAAGAGTTTAGGGGGTTGGAGAAGCAAAATAAAACATAAGAACACAAGAGAAGACACTACCTTTAAATCGGCTAACTCTTTTTTATTTGAGCTCAAAGGATTCCTTGGGAAGACTTCTACCCAAAATGAGGCTTCTAAGAGTTATATAAGTATGTGGAGAGACAAAATGGGCAGGGTTTTGCTGAGCCAAAGGATTTGGAAGTGTGGGTAAGGAGGTAGAGGTGGGGGCCTTTTATAAGAGGAGAGGAGGGGCCCTCTTGAAATGTAAAGAAATGTTACTTTATTTTAAAATGAGTTTCAAATTTAAAAGGTCCCACACTGATATAATTCTAGGATAAGGTGATAAGGGTTTGAAATATACCCATACAATAGGTTTTTGACAAGTTTAGGTCTTAGATTTTACATTATCTTCTTATTTTATTAAAATCGTTAAATAATGAGGTAATCGCTGCATCATCATGATGTCATAAATAATTTAATTTATTTAATGTCTAAAAAATATGAAAAAATACTATAGTGTAGGAAATAATTTTATCTTTCTAATTAATATTTATAGTGTAAAATATCATCTATGTAGACAAAATTAAAAATGTTTTACTCAGGTGATACATTCTTTGTTATATTTACTTTAAAAAATAAAAAGATAACAAGTCACTTTCCCACAAAAGGGATTCCACGGGGTCCCCAAGTTTGGCACAAGGCATCCCATGGTCATCCATGAGATAACCCGTACCATTAGGACACATATTGGTGTCATTTTTTTTATTATGATATTATTTTATTATCCTTAACTACCTGATTACTCCTTAATCAAGATAATTAAAGATAATTACCGTCATTACTATTCATAATGTCAAAAACAATAGAATCTTGATTACATAATCTGGACCTTCTGATTCCAAATATTTAATCCATTTTACCAAATTCCAAAAAAAGAAATTTCAATAATTGATATAAAAATAATTCCCGTTGTCAAAACAAATAGCGGGGTTTTTTGATACAATATTTATGAAAAGTTTGGCATTAGTTTATGCTCAATTCCAAAGTGAAATTAATACAAATGAACACCATTGGAATAAATGGTAAGAATATATTCAAACTAGACTTTAATACCAATTAAAAAGATAATCTAACTATAAAATTATATTAGATGAAAAATCAGTTTTGATGTAAAATGCAGTATTTTTTCACTATTCATGAAAAAATGAATATTGTCAGAAAAATGCCAAAAATTTATCCAATGTAAATTTCAATGTCCCAATAATAAAGAATAAGTTTATTTCTACAAATTGGGATTTTACAATTGTCAAACATTTGATTTAAAAATGGTTTTCCATCAAAAGGCAGTAAAACAATCTTTTAAAAATATTAGTGTATCCCATGCTTAAGATTGGTTTTATTCTCATTTTAAGCCTCTAAAAAACTATCTAATTCATAAATAGACATAGATAAAAATATCTATTATTCATTACATACTTGGGATGTTACAGTCAAAGTACATGTAAACATAACAATAGTTTGGGGATAGTGAGCAGATGCCTTAGGATAAAGATGGGCCAAGGAAGAAGAAATGCATGGGATAATATGTGGATGATCTATAGGTTAGGGGGAACATTGTTAGATTAATAAGAGTACTAGATCACAAAGGATAATATGCTAATGAATTGTATAGATGACAATCAGACTGCCGGAGAATATTTTTAAAAGAAGAGGAAAGAAAGAATAAACATGCAAGGTTCAAATGAGAATGCACAGGAATTAAAATTTAAAGAACATAAGAGATTAATAATAATAAGTCTGATGATTTAGATCATATCTAAAATTTTCATGTTTGATCCCACACTGAAATAGACATATAGAGGTTGAGTGGAATATAAATCAGGGCGTGCTGAATTCAGTTTAGATTATAACATGAATACTCACTCACAGGGGTCACAACCCTGTCGGTGTCTTAGTAGAACTAAAGGGCATGCATATTTGCACCATTGGGCCTTATATATAGGCCCCACATTCATAAGGTGTTCAGTGTGCACATGGAAAAAAAATCTTTATTGTGGGTCTTCCTACAAATTTTCCTCCCACATGGGTAACCGTAAGGGGTCCCTTATATGGTTAAATGATAGCTAGGACCTCACATAATATGGTAAATAAACCTATATTGCAACAAAATTAAAATTATGTAAATTAAAATATAAATAGGAAGAATCATTGAGACATTTTAATAAATATTTTTTTAAATAAATTTGATAACTTTTATTATAGCTTATGTTTCCCTTGGAAATTGTGTTTTCATTTGGAATCATTACTTTTAGATGGGTTCAATTGCATTTATTTATGGAACTAGAAATATCCATTGGTTCTATATCCAAAGGGACTTACATTCTAGAGGCAGAAGTTTTTCCTGTTTTTGACATATTATACTTAATAACTAACATTGGTCAAGAGGATGGGTGGTCGGTATCATCATACCCTTTTGAGGAGAATTATTTCCTACTATGAGACTCTCTTAAAGATTTAAGATTTATTTATGAATCCTTATTAATTTACCATGTATAATGTATGTTTCCTTTGAGATTAAAAATAAATTATTTAGTAGGTATAAAATTCATAATCATCCATATGTAATAGATGTTCTTCATCAATGGAGATATCCTATCATGTACAACTTAGATATTATTTAGTCGTTGTCATAATGATGCTGGTTTTTTAAGACACATAGTGGGGCACTCTGAAATTTATGGTCATCTATATAAAAAATTTGTTATGATATTGGGATCATACCAACAAATGGGCTACCTACGTATCCTCATGAAATGAATCAGAATCCTCATAGTTTGGCACCACTTAATAGAACACATAATACATTTTAAGGTCCTGTAATAAGGACCTGACCATACAGTTTGATGTCATGTTGTAAGGACATATTATATGGAAGATTCATAGTCAAATCCCGGTGTGGTACTTAATCATAATATTCCAAAGGAACATGGATTGGATATATTTTTCCAAGTTACATTAAACCCTGCTAGGAATAAATCCTAGAAAGAACAGAGTTTATTTAGAGTTTTGGGCCTAAACCTTAGGGAGGATTCCTACATATCCCACTTGGATGGGAATTAATGCCCATGTAGTTTGGTATGTATGGCAGGGGATTGTAACCCTTGGATATTTAGGATTACTTCTAAAGAGGGTTCCCATGTAGCAAGGTCCGTGAGAGATATTTTATCTCACATAGATTAAAAGGGGACTTAATTTGATAATTATTCCTTAGGAGGATTCCCAGATTAAGGGAATTAGGGTTGGACTCCCAATGAGGATTACCATTGAGGTTAATTCATGGGTCATGGCTTTGGACGCATACAAATTATGGTGGTAATATATGTTCTCATAGTTCAACAAGTAATGTGGACTGTGAATATTTTTTAATCCTAAAAAATATGAAATCCCATGTGAGTCATAATCAGTTTGAGAAACTAGAGGATGTTAAAGATTCAACAAACCACACACTTTCTCCTACGTTGAGGGAAGAGTTCAGGCCTATAAAGAAAGAATCCAGGGTGATGGAGGACAAGGGCGTGGAGAAATTAACATCTAAATGTGAAAATGAAAATAATGGTCATTGGGTCCGATATGAAAGGGTAGGGTCTTACTCAAGGATGGATTCCCTAAAATTGATCTTGGTAGAGATGAGATACTTTTCATTTGTCGAAAAAATAATTAGGTGTCGTACCTTCCCTATGAGGTAACTAAGGCTCTAGATTTTAGAGACTAGAGACAAGGATGGATCGAACCCTAATCCCCCAAACCTATAACTCCTCAACACTGTTCCTCGGAGAACTAGCCTCGTAACCATGGAGATACAACTCTATATACATTGAAAGAACCCTATATTCCCAATATGAAAAGTGTTGGAAACCTCTGACTATAGATATAAAAATCCAAATATGATACACGATGGTGTGCCTTTCCCTAAGGTTTTGTAAATTTTGAGGTCTTGACGGAGGTTATCAACATGACCCCCATCATTCATGGGAGCCAATGAAGAATAATATCTTCCATGAATGGATTTGAAGAAGGCTTCATAAATGGATTGATGAGGCTGAAAAGGTGAGGTGAACCATTGAGGAGCTCTTATGTCTCGGGCCCATAGGTATTGGGCATAAAAGTAGTCTTGGAAAATTTGATATCACATTATGTGATGAACATCATAGAAGATATGATTTGGGAGAAACTTAGTTGAATCCTTCATGAATATTCATAGGTATTCTCAGAGTGGGGAGCTTAAGTTCCAGTATAAGGAATGGAGGGTGCACGAGTGTTCTAAATTTAAGGAGTTTGGGCACTTTGGGAATAGAAGTTTTATGTATTTACAAAAATAATGGACTTAATTCCTATGAACATCCTCTAATAACCTTTCCTTCAGTATTAAAAAACTACCTAAAAGGTTTTCGAAGACTTGGGTGAAGCACTAGGGAGAAAAAATTCGAAATTGGTGTTTGTGAAATTTCCTCCATACAAATGAAGACCCCATGGTTCTATTTATAGGAAAAAATAGGACCCTGGTAAATTGATGGTTGGGTGCGGATGTTGTTTTCATGCTAACAATGCTTTGGCTAATTTACATTGATTTCAATTTAGACACATTTAAAATCTTTAAATCCACTATGTATTTTCACCTATTTCTTCTAAGGTATTTCCCTTGGTCACATTTTTATCCATGAAATGGAATGATGTTTCAAAAAAAATATCCCCTTAGGATTGGATCTGAATGAAAAGAGGGTCTTATGCCGAGGTAATGTGATGAAACAAAATGGTCAACAAGTCATTCTTAATCTACACCAAAAGGTAGAATCCATCAAGGTCATGGCATGTAAGTTGATGGAATGTATGAAGGATTCAATTTATATATATTTGACCTTCAATTCAGTGATAATCACAAAGGATCTCATAAATCATGTTCTCCATGCACAAGTTCCTTTATTTAGACTCTTTTACTGAAAAATTTGTTCAGACTTCTTCTGTAGCATTTTTTAGTTGCACGCCGAACATGGGGTGACACCCTTATGCACAATAGTGGAACTTTTATGCCAAATGTGGGGAGACTCCCATGTGCATCGTAGTGGCACATTCCTGCCCAATGTGGGGAGACACCCTTGCGTGCCACAATGGAACTTGATTTCTTAAATGCCTTTGTCAAATTTTCGTAATTATTTTAAAAAAATAAAAAATGAAATTAGTGAAAAAATGAATTTTTTCTATTTTTATGGTTAAATGAATTCTAAATAAATGTATCCCAATAGAACTGTAACTACTGACAAATTACCTATCAAGTGAATTGATGATATAATGGAGATCATAAAGCATGATTACTTTGAGGTCTATGACACTACTCTCTATGATTTAGAAAGTTATGTAAGTAAGTATCACTATGATTTTCCAGGGAGTACATATATGCCACTTTATAGTTATGGTCATCTATAGGACGGAGACATACATGATCCAAAGAATTATGTTCTAGTTAATTAGTATCAAGACCATACTAATTTCTCATTTTCTATTATTTTAATTGAGGGAGCATATATAAATGTTGGAACGACAACCAAGAAACATTTCACACATCACATCTCATGTGCCCCAGATTTTAAATCACATACACTAAATTTGAAACCACAGATCTATTCATCCATTTTTCTATATTCTCAAATAGATCAAACAAGGGGCTGGAAGAAATTTTTTGACTTTTACCCATGTGGGGGTGTTAAACTCGCCTGGATGTGGGCATACTGGGTGCAAAAAACATGTGTATAATTTATGAATTATTTGACAGTTTATGGAGTTTATAAAGTTGTATGTGCTAGGAAAACCGAATTATATAGAAATGATGATTTTTTTCTAGAGAGACTAAGACGATGGATTCCAAAGATAAATTTATTTCATTTGACACATGGAGAAGTTGGAATTTATTTATTTGATTTCCATAAGATTTCTAGATCTCCGATCCATGGAAATATACATGATAAATTTATTCCTCCGAAGATGACATGGAATGTTGAAAAAAATACACCATCCTTTTCATATGATCTATTAATGATATTTGAATAACTCAAGAATACATAAAAAAATTCCAACAAAATAAGTGACATTAACTCAGAGGAATGGATC